>CM050518.1:56827678-59805178 GCA_027563665.1 Antrozous pallidus
CAGTAAAATAAACAAGTAAGCAAACATACATGTTTAAACTCTTACATTCAAGGAGAAAGAGGAAATGGGGCTGCAATTCATTTTCTTCCTTGTGGTCGTTGTTTTGAACACTCACAAACAAAAATGAGCTCAAATCGGAATGAGAGATAATTTGGAAAGAATTCAAACGTTACAATAAATAGGAAACATACTAAAAAAAAAAAGTCAGGTTTCAGTAAACTCGTAGCAGTTGGGATTTACACATTTTTAAAATGTTCTAATACCCTGATTTGTATATCTGATTTCACTTAGGTATCTCTTTCTTTGCAAGTGATTAATATGGAACAATTTTTTGATAAATGAAGCAAAGTTTTCATAAACATGTTCTTTTTTCTTTTTGCTACATTTTTCTCTTATTGGCACATGACATCTGGTTCTCTTCTCCTCCTACCATGAAGTTATTCACAATGATAACACGGGAACTGGGACGAGCACCCAACCACTGGCACGGCAGGGCCAGGGGGAGCCTGGCACCACAGCGCAGCCTGAGCAGCACTGGGAGTTTCAGGTGTGTTTACTTGAGCTGTTTCCCCGCATGGCAAGTCCAATTACCTGCATTGCTTGGCCTACAGAAGCCCAGCCTGAAGAAGATCATGCCATACAACACACACCGAGAATTGCTTCCCCATCACAAAGAAGCATGTGTCCATGTCCTAATCCGTGTAAATACGCGTGAGATGACTGTTTACATTGCCACCTACTTCCTCCTGGAGCACCAGCAGTCATACAGGTTAGAAACATGCTAAGGATGCAACTTGGAAACTGAATTCTGTCCTGAATCCACCAGGGCCCAGGCTCCGGGACTGGTGAGGGCACAGGACAGGTGAAGAGAGGCCTGGGGGCACCTCGCTATAGGGCTCATGCCCATCACACAGGCTTTCCAATGATGTCATTGTCATGACTTTGCTGGAAATAGAAGGTTCTTTGAGTCAAGACCATTCCAGGCTGTAACACAGAGATTTACTTCACCTCTTTCCTATGCGAGAACCTGGCTGTGAACATCCTGGGTCTCACCCAGGTGCTGCATGTGTGCTTCTGCCTTCTTGGTCTTCAGGGATGCACCACACCACTCCCCTCCACCAGGTGCTGATACTGCCCCCTGGAGACTCTGCCCCCACCCAGGGATCTAAGGGCCATGGGCACAGGCTGCCCAGCCACCAGCTCCCTCCTCCCAGACACACCTGTTTCCAGGGATATGGCTGCTCAGTAAAAAACGCAGCCAAAACGAACCATCTGCCAAAGGGATTCTGATAAACCTGATCGTGGTGTCAGAAATCAGCCTGTGAGGTAACCCACCGGAGGGAGAACACTGGTCAAGTACACAGGCAATGCTGCGACATGGACAACCTACCAAGTCTTGGCTCACACAGCTCTTCATGGTTCAGAGGGGGGTTCACTCTCCAGAAAGAGGGGACAGCAACCTCATGCACACACCAGCCTTCATGGGCCAAGTCCAGTAACTACTCTGTCCTATCCGGACAGATGAGCCCAGAACATTCTCATGTCACACTGGGGACTCCTTAGGAGAGGGTTTTGAAATACCTGTGCAGGTCCCTGGTGAGATGCACGTGTCTCCTGGCCTCACTAATGTTTGCAGTGACCTGTTAGGCCTTGTCACTGTCTGAGGCAAACACTGAGAGAGCTGGCCGGGTCCGCCAGGGTAGCCTTCTTCCTAACGTAATGCATGGAAATCGGGGGAGGTGGTGTTCAGGAGATATGGGCGTCCGTTCTCTGCCTCCCAACACATCCAGCCAGGGGTGCTTACCTCCCCTAATTCTCAGTGAGCACTCCAGCCTGCCTCTTCCATGTGGGCATGAGGCAGGGGTGGGAGCCTGTCTGCAGGCTAAGGTGTGCATCCTCAGAGGAACTGCAGTACCCCTACCAGAAGACATAACCTGAAGAAAGGTGAGAAGCACAGATTCTGTTTAAAAAATAGCCCAGGAGATGTAAAAGAGAACCCAGGTGTGACAGATCCACTGTCACATCCAGTCCTTGCAAATGATCCTTCCCGGGAAGGAGGGGAGGAGCCTGTGCCAGCTGGGGACACTCCTGCGCTCCTGTCCTGGGGCAGCTGGATCCTGAGCATATTGTTTACAGAAACGCTCAAAGGTGAACAAGCTAGGGCACCCCTTCATGGATCCCAACTTCTAATTTTTACTCTTTTGGCATGTATTGACCCAATTTCATCTTTTCACAATCATATTTTTGGCCCATTGAGTTCATTTGTGATCACTTGGACCTAATTTCACATGAGAAACACGATTGTGATGTCAGCTCCTCGCTACTCTGAGATGAAGGCATTGGCAATGCCCATGGCAGAGGTTAGTGTGCTGATGCCAGGGAGTGTCTCCCATCTGGAGAGCAGCTCCTTGAGGAACATGAGAGATGAGCATGACTGCAAGCCCACGCATTCCCGTCCGCTATGTAAATAAACATGCATCTCCACCTCAACTGTTTGCCATTAAAAGGGAGGTCCTTAATTTAGGACCAATTTTTCTTTTATTTGCACCCACACACATTCATTTTCTCTGATTCTATCATTTTCTCTCTCTTCTAGTTTGCAACAGAAGTGGAAAGAAGTTAGGAAGTAGATTAACAGTAATAAATGTTTCAACACAAAACTCAGTTCTCTCTTTTCCCTCATTGTGGGCCCCTGCCTTCCACTGTGCTGTTGTTGGGAGTAAGTGATGAGGAAATTCAGCTCACAGCCCTGGTGGGCAAGTGGGTTTCTATGAAGCCCAGCTGTGGGATAAGGTGGGGGTATGTGCACGTGCCCCACAATAACCAGCTCACTGAGCTCATTGGAAACAGACCCGGTGCTGGTGAGCACTGTCTGTCCATCAGGCCTGTTACTGACCCGCTGAACAACAGCCTTGGAAGCAGGCTTGCTGCAGCTGGAAAATTTAAAGCAGCTCCGAATCAAAGACTCTTCAGATAATGGCAGATGGCACAAAGCCCTCGGAGAGTCCCTGGCCTCCCTGTTCCTGTTCTCATTAAACCTCGCTGCGGATTCTTTTCCTAAGACCGATTCAGCCTCTAAGACATTTAGGAATCATTGCTGCAGAAGTCTTGCTAAAAATTATTTTGAAAAAGCACTCTGTTGGCTGCACTTCTATTAGTAAAAATATCTCTGAACGATGGAGAGCTCATTTACCAATCTTTCAGTGTTTAAGCTTTCAGGTTTTCTAAGGTGTCCATCTGGGTGTTACAAATTTTGAGAGTGGTGAGAGAAGAGACATTGGCAATGGCACCGGGATATGGCTTCCTGATGACTCGTGAGCAGTGAGGGCATTGGCAGGTCTGGGCATTGGCTTCCAGCTAGCGTCATCACACCCTCATGCTCATCAATCAGCTGTAGAAACTTCTCCACATAGCAAGGACTCCTATTTCTTCTCTTTCTTTTAAGACCAAACCCAGTCTCCTTCCTCAGGAGATGTCCCGAGACCCTTTTCCACAGATTCTGACCTCCTGGAGTCAGAACACCTGAAGTCTGAGTCCCTGCCTTTCTGAATCCCCATAAAGTTCTGAGACACTGAGGCAGAAATCAGTGGAATCACATCCTTTGAGATGCCCTGGCTCCCTGGCCATCCTGAAGGGTCTGATGCTCCAGTTTCAGGTTGCTCCAGAGTAGGGACCCTCACCCACGGAAGGACACCTGGATGTCCCCATTGCTTGTCCACTGTGAGTGAAGCTGTTTCGAGCAACACATGCAGATTTCCATAAGCATGTAAATGTTCATGTAAATGTCCATTTGTGCAGGACTCATGCCCAAGAGTACAACTGGGGACTGGACTGAGGGCATGGTTACAACGATGTTCACTGGAAATTTCCTTTCATAAGGAATTTCCACACTTTTCCACCGTAGCTGCATCATTTTCAAGTCCCATCAGCAACTGGCAAGTGGTGCCATTTCTCCCCTCCTTGCCAGCATTTGGTGTTGTCACCGCTTTTTATTTTAGTCATTGTCACAGAGATGGAGTGACATCTCATTGTGGTTTAATTTGCATTTCCTTAATGGCTAATGATAATGAACATCTTTTCATGTGCTATTTTGCCATCTGTATATCTTCATAGCAAAACTCTCATGTATATCTTTTGGCATTTTCTAATTGGATTGTTTATTTTATAGGGTTGAGTTTTGGGAGTTCTCTTTATATAGCTTAGATAATAGTCATTTGTCAAATATGTAGTTCGCAAATATTTTCTCTCAGTATTTCCTCCCGAATCCACATCTTACGCTTTCATCATCGTTGGAGGGTCTTTCATGAACTCAATGGGCCAAAAATCTGATTGTGAAAAGATTGACACTGAGATGAAGTTCAGTTCATAATTTTTCCTCTTATAGATCCTTCTTTTGGTCTCAGTGTCTCAGAACTTTATGCCTACGGATGTTTATCTTATTTTTTTTCTTAAGGTTTGATAGTTTTGTAGTTTACTTATAAGCCCATGATTCATTTGGAGTTAATTTTGTGTAAGGTATAAGTTGCAAGTTGAGGTCTGTTTCTCTGCTGGTTTGTTTTGTGTGGACACAAACAGTCACTCCATGCCATTTGCTGCACGTTTGTGAGAAGTCACTGGGCATACCTGTGTGAGTCCATTTCTGGGTCATGGGTTCTGATTCATTGATCTATGTGTCTGTCCTCCCATCAGCATCACACTCCCATTAAAAACCATAGGCAGACAGTAAACCTCCAGTAGAGAAATTTTTCCACTTTATTCTTCTTTTTCAATGATCGTTTGAGCTAGTTTAGGTTCTGTTACTTCCAATGCAAATTTTAGAATAAGCTTGCCTATGTTTGAAACCTTGCTGGGATTTTGAAAGGGATTGCATGATGCATAAGAATCAGTTTAGGGAGATGAATCATTTATTAGCACACATCTTCCAATCCATAGCCATGCTATCTTTGTATATTTATTTAGAAATATCTGTCCATTTATTTAGGTCGTCTTTGATCTCTTTCATAAGCATTTTGTAATTTTCAGCCTACAGACACTGCACACAATTTGTTAGCAATTCATTTTCCTTGCTGTGATTGTAAACAATATTGTGGTCTTCATTTAGGTCTCCATGTATTCTTTGTATCTGGAAGAACAGCTAGGGTTAGTGTGTTGATCTGTGTCCTGCAAACGCACTTCTCAGGAGTTGGTAGAATCCTCAGGATTTTCTACATGGACAGTCTTTCTTCTGCAAGGAGAGGTGTTGTATTCCCTCCTTTCCCACCTGGATGCTTTTTCTGTCTTGGTCTTGCCTTGTTAAGCAGACAACATAGACTAAAACTTCTGGTAGCAGATATCCTTCCCTTGACCCCACTATTAGGGAGAAAGTGTTCATTATGTCAGCATTGAGTGAGAAAGTAACTATAGGTTTGAGTTTTGTTTATTTTACTTTAGTTTAATAATGAACTTTGTACTTTAAATAATTTTAGATTTACAGACAAGTTGGGAGATTGCTTCCTGAATTCCCTCACTCAGTCTTCCCTGTGATTAACATCTGACATCCATGTGTCACATTTGTTATGATTAATTAACAAATATTGACACCTTATTAACTAAGCTTCATAATTTGTTCAGATGTTCTCACTTTTCTCTTTCTCAGCATCCCATCCAGGTCACTGCATTACAGGTAATCCTCACAACTCCCTAAGCATCTCTTGGCTTCAGACATTGTCCGAGAATTCTCTTGTTTTTGATGACTGACAGTTTTGAGGATTGGTTGGGAATTTTGTAGGACATCCCTCTATTGGGATGTGCCTGAGGTTTTTCTGGTGATGAGACTGGAATCATAGGTTTGGGGAGGAAAATGGCAGAGCTAAAATGCCATTCATATCACATAGTATCAAGGTACATGATGTTGACATGACTGATCACTGTGGATGTTCACTTCGATTACCTGGTGTAGATGATATCTGCCAGGTTCTCTACCATTGAATTATTTTTTTCGTTTCCTCCCCCTTCCTCCTCTTTCATCCCTTCTCCCCTTCCATCCCATCCTATCTACAGGGGTCACTATGCATAGCTAGCCCACATTGAAGGGATTGGTAGATAAGGTGCACCTGTTGAGGGAAGATTATCTACATACATTATTAGGAATTGCTCCTCGGGGAATATTTTATTTTCTCACCCCATTTGTTTATTTACTCAATCACTTCTTTATGTTAGTGTGGACTGATAAATATCTACATTACACTCTGGGCTAATAGTGCAATATTAGTTTCTTTATTTAGTTAGCTCTTCATTTGGCCCTTGTGTTGTACACACACATTCCTGTTGAGGGGAGCAAGATGTTGCTAGTCTTTCCTGCCCAGTCCTAGGATAGGCTATTTATCTAGCAAGGTCTGATTCTGATGTTGTAGAATGGTAATGACACCAAGCTGGGATCACAGGGGTGAGCATGCTCTGGACGCTCAAGCTGGCAGAGAAAAGGGAAAGTGTTTTGAGCCATGTGTATAAAACACATCTGTAAACATCTGTATCTATATTTAGCAAAAACCCAAGTTCACAGTGACTCTACCTCTGACCCAGTCCCAACCACATGGAGCATTCCAGCCTCCACTTTTTGGCATCTTTATCCTCCCTTCCAGCTGTGCCCAGGCATTGGTTTTGTAAGACCCTTTGGTGCTGAATTACATTTAGGAACTAAAATTAATTATGGTGCCCTGTGGACAAGCAGGTCGACCTTAGCCATGGTGCTGGCATACTCCTTGCTATCATGTAGAGAAAGTATCCCCTTTATAATTTTGTCTCCTCCAGAGTGAACAAATGTCTTGTATGTGAAAATACACAGGAAGCAACACTTAATATTAGACCATCCAAAGTCCACTGTGTGGCCAAGAGTAATAGTGACATCTCTTTTGTTCTCAGTTGTCCTCTGTATAATGAGAATATGTGATGTGATGGTCCTTGAAGACTGAACTAGTAGATACTGATGTGGCCAAAAGGAAGGCTTGTTTTGAGAATGAAACTGTTCCCTAAGGCAGGAACCCTGAAGTTGGCACCATGAAGGAAGTACTGAAACTCCATGGGCCCCCTGACACTTGCCTTTCTTGCTGAGGGAAAGAGTCCTTTGAGTGTGGGATGGCGGTGGCATACATGTGTGAGCTCCTACGTGTGTCTTGCAAACAGGTGCCTCTTTCCAGGAGAGCACCTGTTAGAAAGAGTCATCTTTGAGAAGCAGTGAACATTGTCCTGACAGAGGCGCTGTGTCCTGTTGCAGTGGGCTGATATGTGTCCTCTTTTGTCATTTTTTATTTGCTTGGGCTGATTTGAGTTAGGATTTTTTTACTCTCAAGTCTCCTCTGTACTGTAAGTTGGACAGAAGACAGCAGCAGAAATGAAAACATCAGTAACACTACTGAAATCCAGGTCTGGCCGTGTGGAAGGTGCTGGCAAAGAGAGAGACAATTTGTGCAGGTGTGTCATGGACTTTCCCAACTCTCTCCTCCAGGTCCTAAATCCTGAGAACCCCTCTGGTCCCAGACCTATCCAGGTGGCCAGTCTACCTGTGCATCAATGAAAAGCCCACCAGCTGGTAAAGTCTTCCTGCTCTTTACTGTGTCCCCAGGACTGTTACACCAGTATGTTCCTGGTGACACCCCAATCTAACCACAGCAGGTCCTTGAAAACCCGGAGAATGAAGAGTGCTGCTGGCCACTTGGCCCGGCTGTGGGACTGTTTTGACATAAGATATTATCCCAGCGAGGGCCTCACCAAAGGCAGTGGGATGTTTGGGATTTCGCTTGCATTTCTGTGGCTTGCTCACTAAATAACAAAGTGACCACACTTCCCGTATGTCCCGGGGCCCTGGGGCTCCTGCCACAGTGGCCACAGGTCAGATGGCATCTCTCATGTAAGGGGCTCCAGTTCCCGCAATGCCAGCCAGTTAGCGTGGCGGGTGAGGCACTGTCTGATCATCATCGGATCCCATGTGCAGAGCACGTGTGCTCCCCCGGGTCTGTGTGTGGGAAGGGAGAGAGGCTAAATTCACTAGACTTTTGATGTGATTGAGGTTGTCATTTGTATAAGATTTAAAAATATGTATAACATAATAACTGGATTAATACCGGTATGTTGAAAGGTAAACTAATAACCAAATATATCCATTAATTTTTAAATGTTTGTAGCACAAACAAGATTGTAATTGGAAACAACTTCACTGAATAGGGAAAAATGATTTGGATGCCTCAGGCAACACACACACATACCCACACCAAAATAAAAGCATTTTTTTTTCTTCTGAGAACATCTGGTTACAGTACTCTAAAAGCAAGTTTGGATTAACCTAGAAATTAAGTGTGTGTCATATACAAAGCATTGATTAGAATATATTAAAATCCATAGGCCTCATGGGAGGTTATAATATTCTTTACTACATATGGACTTTTATAATACTACTAGTGGCCCAGTGCACAAAATTCAAGCACGAGGGGTGAGGTGGCTGTCTCTCAGCCCAGCCTGCACCCTCTCCAATCTGGGACCCTTTGAGGAATGTCTGACTTCTGGTTTAACCAGCAGTTGGACATCCCTCTGGAAATCCAGGACCACTGGCTCCTAACCACTCACCTGCCTGCCTGATCACCCCTAACCACCCCTTCCCCCTCTGCTGACCTGCTCACCCCCAACTGACCACTCCTCCTGCTGGCCTTCTCACCCCCAACTGCCCCCTCAGCTGACCTGCTCGCCCCAATTGCCCTCCCTTCCTGGCCTGATCAGCCCTAACCACCTCTGCCTCAGCCCCCACATCATGGCTTTGTCCAGAAGGACATGCAAAAGGCCTCCCAGTCTAATTAGCATATTATCCTTTTATTAATGTAGACTAGAGGCCTGGTGCACAAAATTTGTGCACGGGGTGGGGGGTGTCCCTCATCCTTCATCCCAGCCTCTAGCCAGAGGTTCCTCTCCTTCTCCCGCACAGCCTCTGGGTAGATGCTTGTCCTGGGGCCTCCTCAGGACTCCAGCACACAAAGCCCTGTCTGGTACTTGGAGGCTTGGGCTTTCAGATCTGGCTTCCCCGCCTGGCATGGTGTGCATTTGCTGCCCTGGGCCTGTTCTCTCCCTCCAGGCAGCAGGAGAGGGTGGGCACCTGGCTGGCCGAGGGTGCAGACGGCCCCCCTCTCCTGCCATGCATGGTCCACCCTCTCCCACCGCAGGACCACCCTCTCCAGCCGTAGGCCTGCCTTCTTCCGCCACTCCCACCAGGGACACTGACAGCCCGCCCTCTCCCACCTTGCGGTGGGATACAGGTCTGCTGGGGGTAGGGGTGCAGACAGCCCACCCTCTCCTGCTGCACCAGCCAGGGGCCCTGAAGGTGCCCTCTCCCGCTGCAGGCCGCCCTCTCTCCCTGCGCTGGGTAGGGGTGCAGACAGTCTGCCCTCTCCTGCTGTGCCTGGTTTGTTTTCTCTCACCTGGCAGTGGGAGAGAGTGGACCTTGGGGCCTGCTGGAGGGGCCAACAGCTCGCCCTCTCCCACCACAGGACCACCTTCTCCGGCTGAGGCCCTGCTCCCCCATTGCCTCGCACCGCTCGGCCCCACCCTCTGCTCCTGATTGGCTAGTAGAGTAGCAAAGGTACAGTCAAATTTTCATATTACTCTTTTATTAGATAGGACTAAGGGCCTGGTGCATGAAATTCATGCACTGGAGGTGGGTGGTCCCTCAACCCAACCTGCCCCCTCTCACATACTGGGAGCCCTCAGGGGATGTCCAACTGATGGCTCACCCCCAGCCCGCCCAAGGCCTAAGACAAGAAGTTGGTTCCAGACCTTGACTCTTTTTCCTTCTGCCCAAGCTGAGCTGCCTCAACTCCCATAACCATTTCAACCCATCCACTGCCCTGCTCAGCTCAGCCCAGGCTTCCTGCAACCACCAGGCCCCGGGGGCTGGACGCTCACCACCACTTCCGCTCATAGCACCCAACGGCCGGGCACTCCCTGCCGCCACCACCACCACTGCTGCCGCCCGCTGCTTCCCCTCACAGTGCTCGGGGGCTGGGCACTTGCCACCACTGCTGTTTCATCTCCACCCCCGCCTGCGCTCACGCTACTTGGCCCCACCCCTGCTCCTGATTGGCTGGTAGCATAGCCAATCAGGAGCAAAGGTATGTCATACTTGCATGTTTCTCTTTTATTATATAGGATAGAGGCCTGGTGCATGGGTAGGGGCTGGTGGGTCTGCCCTGAAGCAGGTCCTGGATCAGGGAGGGAGTCTTCTTTTGGGGGGTTGCCTGGGTGAGGGGCTTGGAATGGTTTGCAGGCTGGTCATGCTCCCATCAGGGTGGAGGTCTCCACTGTGGGGGATGGTGCCGGGACTGGGTGAGGGGCTGAGGGCCGTTTTCAGGCTGACCATGCCTCCATTGGGGAGGGTGTTCCCTTCTGGGGGCGTGGCCAGCCTGGGAGAGAGGCTGAGGGCTGTTTTCAGGCTGGCCAGGCACCTTCAGGGTGGGGGTCCCCTCTGGGGGCAATGGCTGACCTGGGTTAGGGGCTGAGGGCCGTTTGGGGGAGGTTTGAAGGCTGGTCAAGTCCCCAGAAGGTCTTCCAGTCTAATTAGCATATTACTCTTTTGTTAGTATAGATAAGGCAAGTGGAAAAACTTCTCTTCTGAATTATATGTTATCAACAATTAAAATAAATCTTCTGACTTAATTGTTCTTGGTCTGCCCTTCTGTCTATCTGCCCTTAGAGTCAGCTACCTAATAACAAATCTTTAAATGGAAGAAAATGATTCCTTGGAGATCTGTTCTTCCACTTTAATCCTTTGCACAGGATCCCAGCTATAACAGTCCTTAGAATATTTCCTCTGGGCAACCATTTGAATCCTGAGTATGCATGCACACCACACACCCTAAGACAAGAAGTTGGTTCCAGACCTTGACTCTTTTTCCTTCTGCCCAAGCTGAGCTGCCTCAACTCCCAGAACCATAGGTCAATCCAAGAGCTTCTAAGCCCACAGCCCAAAGAAATCCAAATTCTACCTCTTGCAAAAGCAGACACCTGTGGAGGCCCTGCAGTATCTGCCTCAGGCCAGGTGTAGACACTTGGAATTAAAAAAAAATAATAATTAACCCTAACCAGTTTGGCTCTGTAGATAGAGCATCAGCCTGTGGACTCAAGGGTCCCAGGTTTGATTCCGGTCAACTGCATGTACCTTGGTTACAGGCACATCCCCAGTGGGGGGTGTGCAGGAGGCAGCTGATCGATGTTTCTCTCTCATTGATGCTTCTAACTCTCTATCCTTCTCCCTTCCTCTCTGTAAAAAAAAAAAAAAACAGTAATATATATTTTTAAATAATAAATAAATAAATATATCCCACCTGCTCTGGCACACTGCCCTTGTCAGGGAGAGACCAATACTACTGGACTTGAGGGACACAGTACTGCTGGCTGCATTCTAGACACACCCCCTTCCTCACAAGTAGGTCCTATTAAATAATGTGATGATTTGGACCTCAGTGCATAGAACATACTTGTTATACTTTCGAGTCAGTGAAAGGAATGGCTTTGAAGGGCACCTTTCTCCCTGTGGACCTTATTGATGGATCCCCAGCCATGCCTGAGACCCTCAGACCAAGGTCCTCTAAGATCAGCAAGGAGGCATGAAGGGACACTAAGCAGGAGAAAGTTGTACTTCTTTCACAGTTACAGAAATTCAGTCCAAGACACATCACACTGCTTCTCCTTTCCCACTAAGAATAAAAGGCCAAAATCAGTATCCTGTGAATGTGTCCCCGTCCACCTCCTACAACATCATAATACAACATGTTGGCGATGAGTAGCGTTTCTTGGGATACCTGTTATCTGTGTGTCTCAGACAATGGAACTACAAACGGAAAAGTCCAAATCATCACATTATTTAATAGCACCTACTTGTAAGAAAAGGGCTGTGTCCCTCAAGTCCAGTCATGTCGGTCTCTCCCTGACAAGGACAGTGTGCCAGAGTAGATGGGATGTAATTTTTTTTTAATTCCAGAAAATTTGCTTGATGTTCATAAATAATCCATTTGATCACTTTAGCAAAAGGGAAATGTTAAAATGATGGAAAATACCATTCACCCAGACTTGTCTGTAGTCCCTAAATCATCCCCTAGTCCATTCCTCCCGCTGACACGCAGAGATGATTTTAATTAAGGACCCTTGACAAGGGACCATAGTCATTTAAAATTACTGGCTCAGGAAAATCTTTATAAAGATGGCTTTAAAGAGTTCAGAAATCCCAATAGTTCTCAGTATCGAGAGGGTGCACCATAAAATTGCAAATGAGTGCATGGGCTCGCCGGGGCTGTAAAGTGCTGTTGTTTTTCTGGTTTGACATTTCATGGATTCCAAGTGGGCCTGGCTTAGTGGTAAAACATAAATCACAAAGCAGATCCGAACATTGTAAAACTTGTATGTAGGAGCCTTTTGGGCTATGAAGGTAATAGTAACCCATAAGTATTCTAAAAGTGTAAGTTATTGCTAATGGCACAATTATGGTGTAAAATTGTAATTTTTATAGCAGAGGAGCACCGAAATCTAATTGCCAGAATTAATATAATAGCTGTGAATTAATAGATCAATTGAAATTGCGATGACTGTGTTAACAGTGAGACAGAAGCATCTTTTGTGTTAGAACAATAGTCTAAATGCACAATTAACGTTCTTTTATCATTATTAAAAATAATTCTTTTTAGTCCTGGTCAGTGTCTCCCAGTGGTTAGAGCATAGGCCTACACACCAAAGGGTTTCGAGTTTGATTCCAGGTCAAGGGCATGAACCTGGATTGTAGGTTGACGTCCCCTCCTTGGTCTGAGTGCATGCCAGAGGTAACTAGTCAATGTGTCTCTCTCACTTGGATATTTCTTTCTCCTCTCCCCCTCCCCCCTTTCCCTCCCTTCTACTCTCTCTGAAAAGCAATGGAAAACTATCCTCAGGTGAGGATTAACAAAAAATAAAATAAATAATTTCTTTTAACCTTTAGCTAATAAAAATGAGTTATCATTATTTTCTCTCCCGACCAGAAATCACCTCCTTTTCCTTTGTGCTCCTTATAACAGTTATGACCTCAGCCTGAAGATGGATTTAGGTAAATGTTTCTCCCATTCCAGAATATAAGTCCATGGAAGCTGAGAGCTTTGTTTTATTGTCCCGGGATCCTGTTCCCCAAACACACAGAAAGTCAGCACCTGGGACTTGAGTGGAATTGAATCCAATGAATGGAATCATTGGACCTGCAGGTGTCGACAGGCACAGAAAAGGACGGACTCACAGGGCAAGGCCACAGCCAGGACCAGTGTCCACCTGGACTTTATCAGAAGTATAAAACAGAAGCTGAGAAATTAGAGTGGATGAAATGGACAGGCAGAGTTACTGAATCATTTATATGGCTCAAATTCATTTTATAAAAATGTATTAAATTCCCCAGTTTGGCTCAGTGGATAGAGCGTCGGACTGCGGACTGAAGGGTCCCGAGTTTGATTCCTGTCAAGGGCATGTACCTTGGCTGTGGGCACATCCCCAGTAGGGGGCATGCAAGAGGCAGCTGATCGATGTTTCTCTCTCATTGATGTTTCTGACTTTCTATCCCTCTCTCTTCCGCTCTGTAAAAAAATCAATAAAATATATTTTTAAAAAATTAAAAAATAATAATAATAAATAAAAATGTATTAAGTTCAATATCATGTAATTCACAGTCTTAGAATTTAATTGTGTATCAAATGGCTTGAATGTTATCTTTGTAGAATTTCTCTGAAAATTAACCAGCTTACCCACAGGACTGAGTGGCCTTCTCCACACTGGTCACCTTCTGAGCACGGCTTCCTCTGGCACCTAGTCACTCAGATGGTCAGAGACCACTGACTGTGTGTGCATGATCGTGTGCAATGTCACACACAGGGAGTCAAGGAACCGAGAGCTTTTCACTGATTTTCACTCTTCCAAAATAACTGGTCATTATTACTCTTTCTTAGAAAAAGCACTCTCTGACTGTTAAATCAATTATACACTTGGAAACTCATTGACCCAATGACTCCACTTTTAGGAATATATCCTAAGAAACCCAACACCAGCCAGAAAGAATGTGTGCACCCCTAAGTTCACAGCGGCATAATTTATAATTGCTAAGATCTGAAAGCAGTCCAAGTGCCCATCAGTAGATGAATGGATAAAAAAAGCTGTGGTACCTTTATACTATGGAATACTAAGCAGCAGTGAAAAAGAAGAATATCTCTCCCTTTGAGACAGCATGGAAAGTATCATGCTAAGTTAAATAAGTCAGTCAGAGAAAGACAAGTATCACATAATCACACTCATATGTGGAATCTAAGAAACAAAATAAACTAGTGAACAGAATGGATCCAGAGACATGGAAGCATGGAAGAGAGTGCGGATTCTCAGAAGGAAGGTGCTGGAAGGTGGATGGGTGGGAGGTAATCAATCAAAGAACTTGTATGCTTATATGCATAACCCATAGACACAGACAGTGGGGGAAGAAAGGAGACATATGTAATACTTTCAACAATAAAGAATCATTTAAACAAATAAATAAAGTTGGAAGCTCTGGAGACAGGCAATGACGTTGACCTTAATGAGCCTGTCCCTGCACCTTGGCCTAGAGCAGATCTTGCAGAGAGACACTGGGTGATACGGCTCCTGTGATGTGTCCGAGGACAGAGAACGTCTCTCTGAGGGTGTGGGGCAGGGCTAGTGCACATTTTAAGCCTAAGTCCAACATCCCTCTCTGTGCTTGGATACCTGGATGAGGGGAGATCCTCAGCCAGAGGGGAAGTGGTGGGTTATGTAGGGGATCACCTGGGTCTAGCCCGTCCATCCCTACAGGCCATCTGAGGGTGCCTACACGGTGGCATCTGCATGCAGGCCCCCCCCCCCCCGCTGAGCTGCTCACATGTTCTCTCTGCCCCCAAAACCATTAGGTCAGAGCCAACATGAGCCCCTTGCCAAGTTTCTTCCTTAGATCAAAACTGTTTACATTATGCAAGTGTAAACAGACAGGCGACTCCAAGACCCTCTCATGTGCTCTGTGGGGCTTTATGTTACCACTATTATTAACAAAAGCACGTTCCGAAACCCAAACCGCAGAGGAGTGCATCATAAAATGGTATGTTTAGGAAGAGAAAAGAATAAAAAAATGAGATGCATCACTTGGCCTTACCCCAACAGCAATTCTCTTTATGTGGCATGATAACAAATGTAACATTGCTTTCTTGTCCCAAATAATCCCTTCCCTGGCTCTCTGTCAGCTGACTTCTTAACCCCTTTGTCCCTTGGCTGGCATTCTCTTTCATGTTTCTCCGTCACAATCCTGAAACAGCATCATAGCATATTCCAGAGAACACTGCATATGCATGTTATATCAAAACCCATGGCTTCCTTTCTATTTTGAATTTGATCTTGGTTCCACTTGGGGTCCAGGAGCCACCAAATTGCCAGTCAGACACAATGAATGCATGTTTGAAAAGTATGCAGCAAGTGCGAAGGGTTGCAGAGCATCCCCCTGCGTGTACCAGACAGTTGGTGGGTCCAGAGGCTCCAGTGCTGTGAATCCATCATGAATGGAGCAGATAGGGTCTCCTGCTGTTGGCTCCTCAGCACCATTCTGGATGGTGCCCCACACCAGTGATTTGCTGCTGCACCGTGATGTTTATGGGCTCAATAAAGGCAAGGTTCTTAAAAGATTATAGGCCCTGAAAAAGGAAATATGACCTTTTCTTCAGGAGAATGGAGCAAACAGAATGAAGCATTTTTGGAATTTCTTGCCTGCCACAAAGAGGCGATGACTCCCCATAGACAAGCTCGGTTGTTTTACACCCTCCACAAAAGTCTCCAAGGGGTGGAGTGAACCCCAGGTATGAAACTAACCACACTCTTCCTCCCACCAGGAATATTGTCCTTAAATATTTCCACTGTCTGACTCAGCTTTTCCTCTTTGACATTTTTACTTTGTACACTTTATGTGATAGGATGGCATGCCAAAAACTGTTTTGGTTCCTCCTTGCACTCTTGCATTTACTCACAAACATGCACCCTATGAGATTAGCCAGGGGTGACAGATGAGAATTTTCCATGATTGGTAACACCAATGTGCACAGATTATGAGGTTACAATGGAAACTACAAAATTCTGACATAACGTCTGTATCCCCAACCTGCCACCCCTGCCAATGCATGCCTTTGCTGTTCTTTGAGGGGTTAAGGAACTGATGGCCCCCTATGCCAGCTTTGATGGGTTAAAGGACTTCCTGGAAGTCAATGGGGACTTCTGGGAGGTATGGGCTGTGATCAGCTTGGAGGATACAGCTCCAAAGAGGACAGGGGCAGAGGATGCAGGGCATAAGGATGGAGACCTATTTAATGACTTAATAAAGATAAGTCATGATGAGAAGGAAAATGTGGGAGATACATCATCATGTATGAAACCCCTGCTTTTAATAGTTGAAGATGAAAAGCCCCTAATTTTAACAGAGTAAAGTTTTCTTCCTTCCCCCCTCCCTCCCTTCCTTCGTTCCTCCCTTCGTTTCTTCGTCCTTTCTTCCCTTTTTCCTTCATCCCCTTCACCCTGTCTTTTTTCTTACTTCCTTTTTCCCTTAACCAAACTCATACATAATTGAGTTAACAAAGAGTCCAGGCTCCCTTTGTGGCATTCCTGGGACATCTCACCACATGTGGTCTGCCTGCATTTCCCACATTAGGAGGTGAGAATGACCCTATGCTTTTGTTGTTGTTGTTATTGTTTTTTTGTTTGTTTGTTTGTTTTTCTTAAAATGGTGGATGTGTTGACTCAGGACTCAGGGAAGAGATGCCTTGTGTCTCCTACTTGCCTGGGAGTCCTTGTTCTAACTAGTGATGTCAGGTAGCCAGTGCCTTCTGTGGAGTCATCTCCTGCTGCACTTAGGGCCCCCAACCTGTCAACTTGGGGTGTGTGGAGCACTGGGCCTTCAGCCTGCACTGCACCAGCATGCAGGGATGGACAGTGTCTCCTTATGAAATTTTGGGGTTCCTCCTGGGATGCCTGCCTCCCCTGCATGGATACTCAGGCTTTTGCAGGCCAGTTGCTGCCGAGAGAACACAGTCCAGAGACCTCAGCCAACTCCCCTAATTCTGTCCCTGTCCCTACCCCTCAGCACAGTCCTTCCTTCCTCCTACCTTTCCTTCTCCCCAGGTCCCTTCCCCAGTCTGTCTGCACTGTCTCCACACACAAATACGCTGCCACTTGGTCACCCACCTATTTTACCAAGTCTCTGCTGCTCTCATGGTGACATGGGGCTGAAGAATGAGTGGCAGATGTTCAGGGGGTTCAGGGCTCACTCGACAACCCAATGAGCAGAACTCTGGTCCTGGAATCCAAGGGGAGTGGAGGGAGTCAGAGCAGCTGGTGCCTGGCTAAGGAGAGAGTCCAATCCTGCCCTTTGCTTATTCTGCTCACCTCAGAGAGGGCACATCGCCTCCTTGGGCCACACTCAGGCCTCCATGAAAGGACAACAGTGCTACTGACCATCAGGGAATGGAGGAGCCAAAGTGCTAAGTGCAGTGAAGACAGTCACTGCCCTCAGGGTTTGGGTGACCCATAGCCTATGTGCAAACGGAAGCCTCTGCAGGGAGCACTGAGCAGGAGGGTCCCCAATAACCGTGTCTGAGAGAAGACCAAGCTCTTGGCCAGATCCTGCGTCCTCCTGGTTCCATCGTGAGTACCACTTGCCCTTTGAACTCGTGGTATATTCCATAATACCTGTGCACCTGGTGCCTAGTGCCACGCAATCCTGACTGACATCCAGGGGTGGAGTGTGGGGGTCACATAGCCACCAGGACACGCACACAGGCACTCGGGAATGTAGGTGGAAAGCTAGCACAGGAAACAGTTCGTGCTATTTAGCCTTCTTTTCATTATCCTATCTAATAAAATAGTAAAATGCAAATGTGACCATACCTTCACTATGCTACCAGCCAATCAGAAGTGGGGGGCAAGGGGCAGAGGCACAAGGGGTGGGGCCGCCTGTGACCGGCAGTGCTCAGGACCGGAGGTCCCAGGAAGCCCCGGCGGTCCCTCGTGTCCTTGGCTGTTCTGCCACTGCACGAGGGCCCGTGGAGTGGAGGGGCGGGGCCACAAGGGACCAGTGGGGCTGCCCGGGATCTGCGGTCCCTCATGTCCCTGGCTGGCCATTCTGCCACTGCATGGGGCCCAAGAAACTGAGGAGAAGGTGAAGAAGAAGCTGCCCAAGAAGCTACCCAAAGAGATGAAGGTTCTGGGGAGGAGCAAGCAACCAAGAAGAAAGATAGAGCCCCCCTTTCCTTAATTATTTCAGGAATAATCCTCCCAATAATCAACCTTATCACCAACCAAGCAGTTGAGTCCCCGATAGTATATGAATTAAAGTCAGACGTTAAATGTTATGCTATGAGTTTTCTCCTTATACAGAGTATCAGTTTGCTTGCAGAGTGGCTTCCTGGCTTGCTGCCAGCCTGTGCATGGTCCACACTTATGAATTCAGGATCTATGACAAGGTGAATAATTCAGATGTTTACAATAAAAACACATGAATACACGAATTCACTAATGTTAATGTTAAAATTCATGGAAAAAATAGTCCTTTGAATCTTTGGTGGTTAGAAATTAAAGACCTCAAATTATGTGCAATAAACAGTAAATAAAGTTACACTGAATGGCAAAAAAAAAAAAAATACACTTGGGGCCAGGAAATGTTCAAAGACCTGGGAACCATTCCCAGATCAGGAAGGGAAGTCACAGGGTGTATATTATTGCTACAAATACTGTATTTCCTACTACTTACAACATATACAGTATAATGTATTAGATGCCTTTCTATCTCATGAAGTACATATTCTCATAGGTAATATTGGTGGATATGTTATAGTTATGGCAGTATGTCATATCCTATCTATATTAATAAAAGGGTAATATGCTAATTAGACCATGAGACATTCCAGATGTCCTTCCAGACAAAGCCATGGTGGTGGGGCCGAGGCAGAGGCGGTTATGGGTGATCAGGCAGGAGGAGATGGCAGTTGGGGGTGATCAGGTTGGCAGGTGGGTGTAGTTGGGGGCAAGCAGGCCAGCAGGTAGAGTGGTTAGGGGAGATCAAGCAGGCAGGCAGGTGAGCAGTTAGGAGCCAGTAGTCCTGAATTGCGAGTGGGTTGTCCTAATGCCAGTTTAGGCCCGATCCCACAGGGGTCCCAGATTAGAGAGGATGCAGGCCAGGCTAAGGGACACACACCCCTCCACCACACCCCAATGCACAAATTTTGTGCACGGGGTCAGTAGTAATTAAAATAAAGTAGCACTGAAGGATGTTTTTGCTCTCAAAACCATGTGACACTGAAGCCTCAGACTGAGCAGATGGCTGTGTTTAGGGTCCACTTGGCCCCGCTGTGCAGCATCACACTTACCTGGAGCCCTTCCTGTGGTGTTTTGGGGAGTGGTTTGGCTCTGTCCCCCACCTCAGATTCGCACACCCCTATCTAGTGATTTATTCATTTTGTCTCTTTCCTCCTTCAGACCACGTCTGCTGCTAAACAAATGCCGCCTTCTGTTACGGCGAAAGGAGGCAGTAGTTTCCCTAAAGTGTCACCTGCCTCACGGTGCACTGCATGGGCCTGTCCTTGCAGAGACCACTGTTCACTGTCCCTCCCACCACCCTCCTCAGCCGGGCTTGGGGACAGCTGCCCGACCACCGCCCCGGTTGCTCCCAGAGCAGAGAGGCCCCACACCAGGTCAGTGTCTCAGTGGCCTCATGCACACACCAGCCACCCCCACCCCCCTATCAAGTTTCTGCAAGAACCACCTGTAGGCAGGTTTCTATTCAGACCCTTATCTGTTGTTACAGTATATAATCTCCGGGAATGCCCTAATTTCTATCATTCGCTAAGCCTGTCATCTCAGCTGAGACAGGCTTATCCCTCTGAACAGATGAGATTAGTCGATCATGTTAAAGTCAAAAGGGGGATTATAATGCTTGTAATACACTGAGTCAAATTAAACGCGTTTTGTTTGTACATCAGAAGATTGTGCTGGGAGACTAGAGTATCTTCCACTGGGCATAATAAATTGCCAATAAAACATAAGTGTGCAGGAAAAAACCCTCAAGCAGAGAATAAGAACAAAGTAAAGATGGTCTTTTATTTCTTGTCAGTTCAGCCTAGCAAATGGATTCTTAATTCCACCAGTCGCTCTGCTTGTTAATGCGCAGTGGGACTATAGTCAGTACCAGCTTTCTGCCAGCGCTACCTACAACTTGATGCTTTCTGTACAGGAACTCACCTGTTTATGGATGCATCTGTACATGGAACTTGTCTGTGTATAGGATTTGTTTGTCCCTACAGAAGCAGGAATATTGTGCAACAGAATCCAGCATGATTTCTTATTGGGCTAGTTCCCTGGAGTAGGAGCAGAGTGGGAAACTTCTAAGATGACAGGACGACAGCTGCTGGTATGGAAGGACCTAAATCTGACATCAGGTTCAGCAGTGATGGCAAGTATGTGTGTGCAGGCACAGGAGGTTACCCAGAGAGCCTCACAGTGCCATGATGGGTGGCAATGAAGACTGCTTCATGTTACATCTGCAGGTACATCGTGCAGCACAGCTTCACAGCTGGCTTTGCTGACGGACAGTCACACAGTGCAGTGGGCCTAGTCTATTTGGTCTTCCTGGTTTGTTTCAAAACTGTGTCCATCAGAGGAACACAATTTGCCTTCAGAGCAGGAGAGTAAACATGAGCATTATACTAGTAGGTCACTGCCAAAGTGAGTAAGAAATGCCTGGACGTGCTAAGAGTCCCTGCAGTGTGGAACAGCCATCGGAAACACAAACAAGACTCTTACAGTGATGGGAGAGGGTGGGCTGCCTGTGAGACAGGCAGACATGGACTTCCCGAGTCAGCATTCTCATTTTCAAAGCGGGGTGTAAAGAATAAAATGCACACCAGGGTTCGAGGGATGCACGTGGAATTCTCAGCAAATAAGGCCTCACAGATACTCTGGATATCTTTGATAAATAGTATCTCATTTCTCATATCTTGAGTGTATTATACAAAGAAACCCAAGTACCTAAATTTAAATTTTAAAAATTAATAAATTGGGAATGATTGCATATTGTTCCACAATAGCTTCCATGTGATTTTGGAGCATCATCATCAGTGAATCCCAGGGATATAGTATAGCCACATCAAGTGTTTTTAATAGGATTTTGAAAACAGTGTATCTCATCTATTGGCAAATTTGTTTTGTAGGCCAAGGTATGTAAAAATTTGCATAAAATGAATTGAGAGCAGAAATAAAAGCTCTTTTCTCAACACAAACCAAGCAGAAATCACAGCATCAGCTGGAAATCCCCTCAGGATGTCTGCTGGGGCACAAGGCCTGCCGGGTTCCCTTGATGCTCAGCAGCTGCCATGGTCATGGTGTCCTCCCCAGCACAGACCAAGTAAGTGGCCCAGGATGCTGCTTACCACTTCTCTGGACACGCTGGTTATTTTGGCAATTAATGGTGGAGGGGCAGATGCTTCAGGCCTCACTTTCCATCCAGGCCCCATGTAATCCCCTCAACCTGTGGTGGGATTCGCATGTGTTCTCAGTTGATATTTAGGAGGACCGGAGGTGGCTTAGTGAGGAAGCCAAAACCCTCCCCTGCATGGAGTCTGGATTAAGAACTGGTGATGCTGACAGCATCAGGACAAGATGCAATGCTAGAATGCCTCTTCTAAATGTTCTTTCTTTGTGCATCAAAACAAAGCCAAAAATAGGAAAGAAAAAAACATTAAAAAATATTCTTTGCTTGTTAATTTTTTTAATGTATTTCTGACTTACAGCCAAGAAATTAAAATTTCCCTTTGGGAAATGGGGTCTCCAGCCATGAATGCAGCCCGCTTATAGGGCTACTTGCACACGGAGGAAGTAGCAGCAGCCTTTCCAGTCATGGAGTAGCTCAGTCCCTAGCCAGTGAGTTCAGGACAGTCTAGTACCAGTCCAGCCTGAAACCCAGGCTTGAGTGTCATAAGAAAGGCTGCTGCCTTCAGAACAAACAGGGTTGCAGTGTTCCTGGCACCACAGGGACAGTCTGGTGTGACACCTGGCTTGGCATTTACCATGTTGTGTATTTCGGGATTTCTTTACTCTCTGACTCACCTGCTAGTGTCCAGCACCCTGTATGGGCCACACTGGACAGGCCTTGGGTATACAGATGGCCCAACTTCACCACCGGACCTGGTGTTTCTGCTCCTGGACGCTCAGAACACAGTGCCGGGATGTGGGCTGAGTGACCCTGTGCCTCAGAGCTCAGGCACGAACTTCTGTCGTGAGCACCAGGAGACACCACAGCCAGACATTGGATCAGGATGTCCTGGAAAGACCCTTGTGTTCCTCCCCACTCCTCTTCCCTGTTGAGTGAGTCATGTGATTTTGCAAACCCACCACATATCATAGGCCCTTCTCTTCAAGTCCTGACCTGAGCAAAGCCCTGGCTCCGGCTATACCGGGAAAGCTGCTGTCGATGAGAAATGGGAAATAGTCTTTGACAAAGGACAAAACCAGGGCTAAAAGTGGTGAAGGTGATGGTTGTTGTCACACTTAAACTATTCTTAAAAGAAAAGTTTCCCTTCTAATGGATATTTCTTAGTGTGTACTGCTGAAGTCCTGCATAACTAAAAGTATAAAAACATTAGTACAATGTGTGGCCATGACAAAGTCAGTTTTTAATATTTCTCTTATATATTTGGTTAGAAATTCATACTCCTCTACATTCTATAGCTTGAGGTGAGAAGCACAGTTTACACTGAATTAAACGCAAAAAGAATACAGACTGCCAAGAATAAAACCCAGTTCAGGTCACAGAAGACAGACTCTGCATTTCCAACATCAGATCTGACTTTCCACAGCTCTTTGCGCTGTTGTGATGTAGAGCCATGTAGGGAGAGAGATAAGGCTATGTGCACAAGCCAGGCCACCAAAGGGCACAAGCCTGTTCAGGTAGCTCTGCCCAGTTCACACATCCCCCAAACCTTCTTTTTCCCTGACACTGCAGTGACCTCTAATAAAAGCAGGAGAAGCAAATGTGCTTCTGTCATTTACTAACTAAACTGGCACAGGGTGGACAGGAGCAGAGCCAGGGACACAGCATCCAGGCTGTCCCAGCGGCCGGTGTGGCTCAGCAGCGGTCCAGCTGCCCTGGGCCAATGGCTTCTGCTTGGCCATCACAGGGGATCCGAGACAAGCAGAGCAGCAGGATCCCGTGTGGCCCACACGGGGCTGGCCCTGGGCAAGTGGCGGGTTTCTGACTGCGGTGATGGAGGAGGGGGCTTCACATGGGCCATTTGATCAGCTCTCCTGCCCCTTCCTTCAGCAGGACCCTATCGGTGGGGAGCTGCATTATCAATAAAGGCCCAGCTGCTTCCTAAGAATCTAATATCTTTGGGGCATCCCCTATTTCAGCAGAGCCACCTCCTAGGTGTGTGCCACACGATAGTCCAATTATTTGCTGCTGGCCGATGAGTCCTCCCAAAGCACCTGCGTTAGGACAAAGTAGCAGAAGAGGCCCTGGAATGTTACGAGCTGATGTCGCAGAACCAGAGCTGGCAGCTGTCGCAGTGTATTGCCGTGGTGACCAATGATCTTCAGAAATATTTCAGCAAACAGTCACCCCCAAACTGCTTCATGCACATGTAGTACCACCAAAGGAATTTAGGTCAGGGATTTATTTCCATTTAAATATTTAAAATTTGTTCTTGAATGTCTCTCCCTCTCTAGCCCTGCAAAACTGACTGCATCACAGAATGATTTCTCAAAATAAGGTCCTGTCCAAATCTGGTTATTTTCACCAAAATTTCATTTTTGAACCACTGGGACTGCAGCTGTATCCTCTCTGTGTAACAAGAGGCTTTCTTTAACAACCCTTGGTTTTAATAAATGTTTTACTCTTGCTCTAAGAATAACTTGCTTCCTCTGTGAAGAAAATAAGCTAGTGGCCTCTCTTTTGGGTGCATTATGAGGGAGAATTCATCAAAGGATGAGCCCACAATACCAGCCACGGGGGGCTGGACCCCCACACTCCTGCTCTAAATCCCCAGCCGGCCGCCCTGTGCAGACACATCTGTATGGAGATTAACTTCGGAGATCCACACTGCTCCAAGTAGCTCAGCCAGGGCATGTTTTGACCATTCTGATGTAGAAATCTAGGAAAACAGTCATCAAACCCGGGGACGGAGGTCTGGCATCGCTGGCAGGGCCTGTGAGGGGTAACAAAGACGCAGAGAGCTATAAAGGCAGGTGATTTAGGGAGGCGAGTGCTTCAGCACAGCTGGTATTTTAAAATATGACATAATTTTCAGTATTTATTTTAAATCTCAATGCTGAAATTGACTTAAGAAGGTCAAAGAATGTGCTCTGTCTTCCCCTTCACACAGAGAGAATGGAGAATACCCTAAAATACAAAGAGAAGAAATGCCATTAGTGCACTTTAAAAGGGAAGAACGTCGCCTTCGCCATCCCCAGAGCAGCTCACAACATGTTTTGTTGTTGTTGTTGTTGTTGTTGTTGTTGTTTTCTGAACATGAAGAACGCAAGAACGGGGGCATGAAAACACAGAGCACCGTCATCCTTCCAGAAGCCATTCCCATGGGTCCCCAGGGTCCTCCCAGCTTGTTTGATGGGCTGCAAAGGCAGCTCAAAGTCACAGGCCAACCATGTGTGGACAGAGGTGTACGCCTTCCCTCCTGTCACAGCTGCCCCGCAACCCTTTTCTCCTTTAACAGAGAGCAGCTCTGTCTTCGGGTGCCTGCCTGAATAAGATGTCATCCCCGGTTTCAGTTCCGGAGAGCACCCTGCTGATGTTCTCAGGCAGCGGGAAAATTACCTTATTGAAACATATTGCTGGCAGGGACCCCGGGCCACATTGTGCGTCCGTATTACACACAGGACATATTCAGGGACCTGTGAGTAAGACTATGAATATCAAGTGATTGAAGAGATTATGCAGCTCAGGCCTTTTCTCGGGGTATTAAAGGTTGTGGTTCTGGATGAGTGTGTTTCAGATCAATATAATTATGTCATAAAAACATGTCACAAAAAACAGTTTGCTCCACAGTGTTTTCCACTTGCCTGCTTCGCACAGCTCCATCTGCCATGTGGAGTGGCCTACCATGGTTGACAAGGGTTGTAAGATTGTGTGTCTGTATTCCTGGTTTCCTGCACACACAGTCATCTTTGGGGTTCCCACCTCTGTAGGCAGCCGGGCATCCTAGGGGACCCCACTTTTATATGTATTCTGAAAGTGGGGGGATTGTCCTTTCTAGCACCGAGCACCAGTTGAGGTGCACACGTACACATACCACACACTGAGAAACATGCAGACCTGTGTGCATGCTGAGATGGTGAACCTTGACACAGAGGCCAGTGGGCAGTGGAAGACCTGTGTCCCCAAGGAGAGCTCAGGTGAGCACAGCCCATGTGACAGCATTGATTGCACCATAAAAGCCAGAGGCCCAACTGGATTCCTCCAGAGAACAGAGTTGTGCCAGTAACTCCTGTGGGTCCTGGGCCAAGGGAATGTCTTCTGGAGGTTGAGGGGACACTGAGAACCCCACACAAGCAGTCACCAGGTTCACAGTCCTGTGCCCTCTGCTGACCACAGATGCTCTTTCCCATTGTTTCACGGTAAGATGACATCATTTCCTGTCAAATGCTCTGGGTTCTTGACTCCCCTTCTACATAACATAGACCAAGTCAGTATAAAAAATATTACTTCTGAGTCAATATGCTTTCCTTTACCAGAGAGAACAGGGGCGTGACTTAGCCTTATCTCAATCACAACTTACTTTTTTCTGCTAAAGGGGACACATGCAAACTGTCCAACAAAGCCCCATGGTTTGCTGCCTCTGAGCAGCATCACTCCGAGCAATCATCAGAGGACACAATGAAAACATTTAGAACGAGAATTGCTAATGAAGCAGGAGCACGTTTCCGAAGACTGTCCCCATTAGGACCCCAACCATTTCTGCATGTCCGTCTGCAGGAAGAGGACAGGACAGACACCCCAGAGCTCGGCCCCTGCTTGAAGGAGCTAGAGGAAGCCTCATGGGACAGTCTTGGACTGGCCTCCCTTGCAGGAGGTTCTCATTCTTTGTCTTTTCTTTTGCATCTGTCTTCCATTCACCTACTTCTGGCTCATCTCCTTATTTTGGGGCACCTGGATTTGAGCCTTCTCCTGCTCCTTCCCAGCCTTCGCAACGAGCAACGGGCTGCAAAGGCGCCAATGGAGCGACTGGAGTGTGCAGGAGAAAGACAACCAAACCACAAATCTTGCCTGTTGTTTTGCTCCCTTGTACTAATTAGCTACAACAGAAAGCTGTTCACACAGAAGTGTTTCCTAAGGAACCTTCTAGAACATGTTGGTACCACTTCCTGAACATCCATGAAACAACATCTTCCCTCCAACAAAGTGTGACAATGATCTTTCTGGAATCTTCACACAATGATCTGCTCTACTCTCTTTTGTTCGAGGGGATGTGAGCATCAGTTGCATGAGGCCCAACAGCCAGGCTCCTGGAAGACCCATGAGTCTCTGGGAATGGGACTGTGCTCTGTACACAGGCTCCACCATCCACACCAACCATCCTGAAGGACCCCCTTCCTCAGCATGAACTCCCCCAGATCCTGGATGAAAATTGAGGGGAGAGTGTTGCGTCGAGGGACCATATGGCTCAGCCACTGTAATACCTGGCCCACCTCATGGCCCGAGCAGAAGTCCCTCCCTTTGCTCTTTGAGGAGCAGGTCTGCTTCCCATGTGTTCATTATTCCATTCTGCTCACTTTATTCCATTCTGTCCTCCCTGCTTCTTGTTTCTGAGAGATGGAGGCATCCCACGTGATTTCACATCAGTGTTTACAGAGGTAACTCACCCCAGCATCCTCACTCCCGGAGGAAGTGCCTGTAGGTCCTGGTTTTGCATGAAGCCCTAGCATAAACAGAGACACTATCATCTCATCAAGTCTCCCTTTGGTAAACGTAGGAGCGGATCCAGTGCCCACACACCAGGCATTTAACCACCTGGAAGTTCGGTGCTCTGTTGGCCCTGCTCGTCCCTTCAACACTCATCCTCTTCCCCACTTTCAACTATTTTTATTCCAAACACTGTGGTCCAAATTGCTGGGGTAATTCAGTATCAGAGCACCAATGCTCCTATTGGTTAAACTGGTCATTTCAGCCAATAACAAATGGTATCTCTACTTCTAAATAGAGCCCATACTCCTCTGCCCCTCCAGTGTGTGCATGATTGGGCCATAGCTCACAGTTAGGCACCAGCTTGTTTCTATTTGTCCTCCATCAGGATCAGAATACACTCAAATCCAATCCACCCTACCTTCATCTCCCAAAGGAAGGCAGCTTCGGAAACCAGTGAATCTACAACACATTGGGGCTGTTCGCCAAGCTTCTTTCCCTGGTAGGAAGTGCCACCTGGTGCACCCACGGGTGCTATTGGTCCCTCAAAGCACAGAGTCTGTGCTATTCAGAATGAGGTGGGGTCTGGTGCTATGCTGGCTGTGGGGAGGGCTTGGAGGAAGGAACCCCCTCCCATGGGGACTGGAGGAGCACAGAGCTGGTGATGGGGTCAGATCTTGAGAAGATAACAGTCCACCCCAGTCTCAGGGTGCGGTAGCTGCACAGAAATCCTACTGGCTCACGGCAGCAAATGCAACCTAAGGAGCAAGAAGGGTAGGCAGTGAGGGAATGGAGTTGTGGCTGTGCCTCCAAATCTCCCACCAGGAAGCCCTTCCCCAGATCCAGGAGGCTCAGGCACTGGGGCCTTCGCAGTAGGAGCCCGGTCACATGGGCAATGTCAGGAAATTTTACTGCAAAATATCTTCTTTTTTTTCTTATTTGAAAAGACAAATTATTAGCATTTTAAAACAATTTCAATATGTTTAATGGCTGAAAGTTAAGCTCAAACTGTTCCGCTTGCTGAATAAAGTGCGAGGTCTGTAAACAGGAATCTTAAGTTACCCCAAGAGTACACTCATTTTAAATTTTACTTGAAAGCGGGATGTACGTTTATTACAATTTCAAACAAAATGCTAATGCCATTAAACAAATGAGGTTTAGGCAAATTAACTGCATTTTAATATTCTGAAAGCCTATGATATAGGACATTGCGTTACGAGACATTGGCTAGAAGTATCGGTTGCGAGTGGGGTTTTCATTGCTGTGAATCTCAGGAGAATATTTGTAATTAGTATCATTTGCCTAATACTTCAGGTTAATTAGAATATTTAATTGAATAGCTGTAATCTTCAGAGATGACTATATTATGATCAAATTAGCAGCATCACGAGGCATGCTGCTCGCAGGACGGCAGCCTGCCGCACTTCTGCTAGCTATTCGGCCCTCTGGAGCGTTCAGCAACATAAGAAAAAATCTGTTTCTTACACTTTTGAATTTTAATGATCCATTTGAACTCTGCCATCAACATTTAATTATTCTCGGGAAAAAAAAGTCCCAGCCATGACTCCCATATGGCATGTTGGCAAACACACTAGCCCACAGAGGCGCCCGCACCTCTCCCCAGCAGCTCGAGGAAGAGATTTCACACAGACTTTCTTTCCTCTGAATACAAGGCTTTTTTTTTAATAGTGTTTGCAAATACAGACCAGATGAAGCGTCACAGAAGAGGTTACTAGGATACTATTGAAACACTATTAGGAACAGATGAATTGAGGTTTAGAACGTTTCAATGGGCTCGGTCCTGTACCGTTGCCACTGGACTTCAGCATTGTGTGCCGGAGGTCTGAGGAGTCAGGTGCCGGCTCAGCTAAACCTTGTTAGCCAGACAGGCCTGTTTTTGAAGACGTGGGAGGCAGGGTGGGGGAGGTGTTGGTACAAAAATCTGCATGCCGACTTGAGATAAGGTCTCCGGCAGTGCCAGTGGCAGGACGGAACGTAAGGATATTTATCTATGTGTCCACACAAATAGTGCGCGTGCTATTTATGCTCCAAACATTGTGAGGATTGCATGAGGATTTAGGGATTAAGTCACTGTTGTGGAGTGACCCGGGAGGTATGGAAACATATTGGGGGAGACAGCTTCAGCTTGTCAAAATATGGTTCCCAGGCACATTGCTCCCTTTTGAGTGAGCCTGGGACACACTGCACACACTTTATGAAACAGTGTACAGGTGAAAGGCAGTACCCATCAAGACACTATTAAGCCACAGACATTTCGGAATCCAAAAGTGTGTTCTCCCCAAGGGCCAGAGCTCATAAGGTCAACTCTACGCAATAAGAAAAAAAAAAAAAAGAAAAGAAAAAGAAAAAAAAAGTTCGGAAGGGAAAGTGATTGGGACAGCTTTTCCTGGTGTAAATCATGGGTAGGTCTCCATTCCTCGCAGGCGGTTTCTGTCACAAGCACCAAACCTATCTACAGGGACCAGGACTGGGGGAAACTGAAATCAGCAGCAACCTACCCCTGAACAAAATAATGAGTCCGTGTTCATGACGATTAGCAGAGGTTTTTTTCTAGATAATCTTTGTTACCCTTTTTGCAAGAACTGCATATCTTTTGAGAATTCCAGAAGAACACCAAAAACCAGTGAAGCTGAATTCTTAAAAATAGGTATTGCTTTGAAACTAATAGATGAGCTGAACATAGAGACCCTACTTGAATTAGGCAGGTAAATAACAATTTGGGGGGGGGCAGTTAATTATGGTCAAATATCATAATAGAGATTTGAGTTTGATTTGTTAGTGATGGTTAAAATAGCATGGTGATAATTCCCAGCAGTGGCAAAAGAAAGATTATCAGCACGTGAATGACTGGCAATACAATGGATATTAGTAATAGTGTTCACAAACTCTGAATGATGGACTTAGCAAAATCCTTAAAGACATGCTTGGCTGATAATTGATGCTGTGAAAAAAAAGTAATTATTATAAAACCTGGACCGTCTTTTAAAAAGGGGGGAGAACAGATCAACATAAGTTAGAGAGAACCAGCCTGCAATGTCAACAGTCTCAATAGCAACAGAGGTGTCCTGAGCTTCTCAGTGAGACGAGCAGGCAGGGAGCAGGCTCACATGGAAAATTTCACCCTGGCTGTGAAATTTCACCAGGCCTACCACCCAGAGCGAAAGACTGCCACTCCCACTAAGACCCTTGATTATCGCCAATTTTATTATTAAATCTGTTCCAAATAACAATTTAAAACCACTTCTTAAGCAGCAGTTTAAGAGCACCTGGAGAATTCATTTTCATGGCCACAACACTGCCTAACTGAAGTTTTCCTGTATGAAACCTGAAAAAACTACCGATTCTTTAATAGTCCTTATCACGAGCCTTATGTTGTCCATCTCTATAAGTTTGGGGTTAAATTTGTTTCGTGCCAAAGTAGTTCCTCATGAGCTAGTGTTCTGAGTGTATACATATATCAAAGTATTCATCGGTGTCTTTATAAGAATTGTCTCCACTTCTCAGCTTTGGGGAGCAGCTGCTGAGCTCCGTTCAGCGCTCGCTGGTGTGGAGTAGCAGCGCATGATAGACTGCGGTGCAGTCTCCTTGGTGGAGGTGCTCCCCACACATGCAGAATTCTTCCAGAATTAAAAAATCTGCTGCACTAATTGTGGAACAAATTTTCCACAACCCTCTCTGAGAATCCAGCTCTAAGTATTCTCCCATCGATTAAACAGATGGCAGATAAGATTGTAAACATATTTGCTTCATATTGAATAGATAGTTTCTGGCATAATACTAATTAACAAATTAAATGACTGACTTTGTGCATCACATTAGAGTTAAAACCACTTTGTAAGTTTGTCTTGGGTAGTTATTTACTTTGACAATAGCATGCAGTGAAAAACTGTTCAATGTTCTCCCGGCAACATTATGCATTGAGTAGTTTTCTTTTTTAAAACTCCATATTTTATTATAATTCATTTGACTTTCATTACAGTCACTCATCACAAAATGTATGTGCATTTAATCCATTTCCAAGGCTGCATCTTCCCACATCCCTCTCGCTTTCCTTGTGATTATGTCTTGGTCTCCGCCAGCTCACACACGACAAGGCATTGCTGCGTCCCGTGCCTCATATTTCAGGGGGGCTTCCCAGAAAGGACGGCCCTGCGTGTACTGTCTGCCGAGGCAGCCACGCTGCTGGCAACTGTTTCTGTTAATACTGGCTTAAAGGAACACAGCTGCTCCTCGGGTCGGGGTCCTGTAATCCATCCAGACCGACTCAGGGCCTCCACCTTCCGGAGAGAACCTTGCAGGCTGGGCCCCCCCACCAAGTGCTCCGGCCCCGTGAGCTCATCCATGAAAAGGGAACAAAAGTACCCCCTTCTCTTGTCACAGGGCTGTCGAGATCATCTGGTAGAAACACGGGGAGAGTGACTTTAGGTTACGTATGACTCGCACATGTTCCCGGCAGAATGAAAGGGGAATTCATTCTGTTTGGGTGAAGAACTGGGCAAATTACCTAGGGTGATCTGTGTGCCTCAGACCCCATATATTTTGTAGAAAATTGCCGGCATTTTAAACTTCAGTTTATATATTTAGGCAGAGAGAACATTTCTGCACCTCCTATCTCTCCTTCTTTTGTACACCTTTATAACGAAAAGAAGACACTTTTGTTTTGTTTTTTACAAAAAATACTTTGAAAGGCCACATCTTAAGATACCTGCTGAGTAGAGGCAAATATGGGGTATCGACATTTAAGCAGAATCTGTGGATGTGAAGGGGCCACACCAAACTCTACCCAAATCACATCATTTCCAAAGGATTTAGCAAATATAGGTGCAGAATGCTATCTCTAGGTAATTCATTGGCAATAGACTGCCTGGAGAAATAAACTGCATCCATCATTCCACAAAAATAATTTGTTTTATGATGGTGAAATGTGGCTACCGATTATATTCAAAGAAGTGCAGTTTTAACCGCAGCATTTACAAAGGAGGATACACACTCTCCCTTCGGAGGTCAGGAGTGTCATTGCGGCCACCGTTGTCAGCAGCGGGCAAACACGTGGGAGTCACTCCTGAATGCTTAAATAGCTCATAGGAGAGCAAACTCCAAATTATGCCACTGTCCTAACCTGCTCAGATTCCTTACATTAAGCACAAAGATTCCACCTTCAGGCAACATAAGTCAGTGTCCACCGTCATTGTGGCCACACCTCAAATTCAATACATGTTCATATTTTTCCTTTACATTCCAGATAGAGTGTAACGAGTGGATCATTATAGACGTGGGAATATTCTCGTGAAGGTTATTTCTCTGCCTGCCCTACATGTCCCTAAGTTGGCATACACTAGAGCTGCTAACGGCTCGGCTTGCTGCAGCCGGAACTTCTTCACGATGGGATGAGTGTGACAGGGACCAGCCCAGCTACGCCCCCTGCACATCAAGACCATGCATAAAACAATGAAAAAGCACCTTCCAGGGGAAATTAAAATTGAATTATTCACATATCATTATTCTGTTCCCTTTTCAATGTCAAATGCTTTCAGGAAACTTGCTCTGTATGTGATAATTATTTTAAACAGCAGTCTATGCACATACTGAGATGAACATGACCTCGCTCTCCTTCCAGTTTCTGGAAAATCTCTAGAAATTAGGACATGCTGACTGGTGAGGCCATATGGCATGGAGGAAGGCAGAGGCAAGCTCCTGTGGACACTTAAATATCTTTAAATGTGGACTGTAGTAAGTGTCCAGTGTAGAGTTACTTAAGAGGCAGTCCTAAAGGCAGGAGAAGTATTCAGTAATGAGATTCCCAATGCTCACAATATTTTCAAATAAAGTGCTCATGATTTTTAAAGAAAATGATAAAATACTCATTAATTGTTCTTTAAATAATATAGCTACTTTCAAGGACAAGGATTTATTTTATTTTATTTTTAAATAAAACCATTTCCTCAAGATATGGTAGTATGCTTCTAAGCATATTACGTTCTCAAAAATAATAAGGCAGGTAACATACTACTTTTGGGGAAATAATTGACAACTAGTCAATACTTTGAGAGAAAACCCAAGCACAATATGTCTACCAGAGGGAAAAGGCACCTATTTCATCAGACACACAGCTCTTTTGAGAGGTATCAGTATGGAATATCAGATATTGGGTTTGAGTAGATTATTACAGATGATAGCTATGAGTCCTACAGACATAAAAATTATATGTGAATTTTGAATTCACATATCATTTGGAATTTAAGATTTTTTTCCAAACAATCAGGGAAGATCCCAAATGTTAGAACAAGAAGAATTCAACTGAGCAATTAATTTTTATTTACAGGAAGAAGTGAGAAGCAATGTAATAATTACAAATATTCATCATTTTAAAGATGAATGATTGACTCTGGACAAAGCAGAGAACAATAAAACAATTATTGTATTAATTCCACCATATAATTTTAATAATTTAGACTAAAATTAAAGATTTAATAATAAAATCTAAAGTAACTATACCTTTAATATTTAGAGCTCAATAAAAATAGATAATTTGATTATTTTAGTTTTGAGGGGGTTTGTGTGTTTGTTTGTTTATACTTATAATGACTGTTTTCCTGAGTAGCTGTCCCCTTGTAAATCACATTGAGGTCACCTGACTGAAGACTGACTTAGATGAGGCAGCTTCAGAGTTTAATTAAACTCCACTTCCATTATGTGGAGAACTTCAGATACCTTCTCTTTTTCCTGAATGAAGATGTCAAAAAACAAAAAGATCAGAACTTGTTCCAAATCACCAAGAAATTGATTATGAGCATGTCTGGGTGGGAGGTGAATACTTTGAAATTTCCAAGAAACAAAATGCCAAGAGACAACAGAAGAGTGGTAGAGGTAACATACTGCTGCTGTCTGGGCAGGCAGGATATTCTCTGAAAGATGAAAATGGCAATATCATTTTGGAAGTGAAATTTTTGTTTGAGAATGATTGGTAACTGGAAACTTCAAATACAAATACTAGTATTTATAGTCATTCCTCCAACTTGGATTTAAATTGGTCAATTATTACTTTCAGAAGCAGCAGGAATTCCATAAAACAGGAATGAGCAAGACTCTCATCTAGAATGTCTGTGTCATAGAATCGTACTGTGTTAATTTTGCAAGAGACCATGAGTATATCTAGTTCAAACATCTCAGGATTAAAACTTGGAAAAATATTCAGACTTTTTTTTCTGAGTTCAACTAAAATATGAAAAAGGAAGAATTATTTATTTCAAGGTGACATAAGTTCTAATGTATTGCTGTGAACTTGGGTTGTTTCAAAGTAATTGAATTAGAACTAACCTTGTGACAATGACTTTTTCTGTCTGTCTGTCTCTCTACCTATATATCTGTTCACTAGTCTAACTGGCTAGATATAAATTCACATACTTTTTAATTATGTGTGTATGACTAAGTACTTTTTAAAAATAGACTGCCAACATAGGAATTACTATGGAAACAGGTAAGAATGCTAATAAGCTGGGTGGGTTTCATGCATATTGACTATTGCTGCCTGATTCTGCCAAAGTCTTACCTACTATTGACACATGGACAAAAAACAGAATTCTTACTTCAATCAGTGGTCAAATCTAAAAGACTCCTGTGTCTTTTTCCAAACCTTTCCAGACTCCATAGACTACAAGCCACCTTCACCCCCTTGTCTTCGGGGTACTCCCTGATAAATGGAGGCACGGTTGACACTGTCTTGTGGTACTGGGACTCATAACTGTCTCTCATACTTGCTGTCCTTCCAGTCCAGATGTGGCCTCGGAGAGACAGCCACTGATAAGGCCACCATCAGTCCACCTCAGAGGAGACTGCGGGGGTGGACATTCCCTGAACAGGGAGCAGCCTTAATTCTGTTGCTACATTTACTGCATGCTATCAACCTGAAGCTCTTTCTTTATATTATCAGTGTTTAATGCTTTATCTATTTTGCAATAAGTCTTTTTTGGAAGCCAGGGTTTTAAAGAGCATATATTTAATTTAAAAATTAAGTACTGACTTTCAGTTATTCAAGAAAGTTAATGACATGTAATTTGTTCAAAATATTTAACATCATTTTATCATAATTTTTCATTTTATCATTTATAATATAGTGATATTATTAATTTCATACAAACCTGGAGGTACACACCACTGAATGGTTCTACCAGAATAGTCAATAGTGTTGTGAGAAGATTGGGCCCAATATAATTTATTATATGTGGCTACGTTAAGGGTTTTTATATATCATTCTATGAAGTATAAGTTTTCATTTAGAGAAAATTAGTGCTTTTCTAAATAAATATAGAATATTTTTCATTTTAAGGATTTTTTGATACATATAAAATCAAACCAAATGTTTTTGGCTGAGTAACTAAAAAAATTAGCAAAGTTAAATAATGCCTCTTTTATATCAGTGACATTAGATATGTAAATATAAATTATCATATTTTCAATAATTAACTGACATTTTTATTCACTTCTTGTGTCAAAACTTTCTTAAGCTCATCCCATAGGAAGTGAAAATTGTAGGGTTATTGTTAATGCTGTGAATTCAAATAAAATGTTAACATTTAATATAGAATTATTTGCCTAGGTGGTGATAACAAAAGTACAACTTTTAGTGGAATAGCATTATGGTAAAAATAACATTTTTATTAAGTTATGAAGCATTTGAGGCATCAATGTATCTAAAACTGATTGATGTTCATGCTTAATTCATAATTGCACCCAGGGAAGGTGTAATAACTCTACCAATGGAAATACAAGTTATACTTCAACAATTTAATAATATTTTATCTTACATAGAATAACTGAACTATAAATTTTTTAAAAAAACCAATATTGGCTATAAAAAGTATTTCAGCCTAATAGTGGGCACTAACTATTATCAATAAGATATAACAATTGTTTGAGTATTAAATGAGCTCTTTTGGATATCAATTTAAGTGTCGTATGGTAAAATCAAATATTTTCTAAATGAGTCTTCTACATTTTTATTGTATTTTGTTAAAAAAATAGAGATATTTAATCAAGCCCTTTAATTAAATATTGGCCAAAACACTTCAGTTTTTGAAACTGCAGTGAATTGTATTATTGTCCAGCTCCCACCAAATCACCCTTTCAAGAAAAGGCTCGTGAACAGGAAGACAGAAAAATACTCCCATAAAGCAAGGCAAAAACTAAACAAATTAAATGCCCAAACTTAAAGGGTGTCGATATTTAATTTTTTAATTAAAGGGTTGTTTTTGGAATATCTCCATTTATAATAAATATATTCTAAAGGACTCTCCTATTACTAATTAGAGTTATTTATATTCTGAATGCAGAAGGAATGAAATTGAGAAAGTCTAAGAGTTTATATCATCTAAATTGGAAAAAAAGTCTCTAAAGAATTTTTAAATGAATGTCTTAATTTCAGAGCTTTTATAATGTTTTGTTATATTTATGAGAATGTTTGGACCCTGAATGAAATATACATACACACACACACACACACACACACACACACACACAATAATTAATAAAATACAGAAGCTGAAGACTAAATGTCTCAATATAAGACACTAGAACTGAGAATATCTTATTGGCAGATTTTTTTAGCTTACCAACTATCTCATTATTTATATATTCTTTCAAAGCAATTATATGAAAATTTCAAATTAAATGTTTTTTAAATCTTCAGAATAATGTGTAGCTACAAATAAGCATTAGAAACTGATTGCATCATGGATATGTTCGACAAAAATACATGTTTATACTTACTAATATTTAAGTAATATAAAGAACAATTTTAAACAATTTCCTTTAGTGTATATAGACATCTCTTATTTATGTTTCAGAAATAATTTTAGTTCTGAAATAGTTTTGATAGAACAATTTTATAGACTTATCAATAATACTAAACCAAATTGTCGATAAATGCACAGTTTAGGTATGTAATTTTGGTTGTTTTTATCATTTCCTTTACCCTGAAAAGTGTTCCTGCTGAATGACAAGTTTCATGGTCATGTACCCTTATATGAGACCCCATTTCAACAGTGTATTTAAGGGAAAGCACCTGGACCTCTGCTTTTAATTAGTGCCTAGAGAGAGAGAAAAGAACCAGTTGCTTCCACTCTAACCACAAGAATAATTTGGAAACACTACAAAACCATAGTTTTCAACATCTTTCAGAGAGCTACAGATGCGTAGAAAATGCATAGACTCAAATCTACAAGTCAATTAGTCCTTTCTAAGCAACACAATAGCTCAAAGCCTTCCACTTTCTATGTAGCTCTGAGAAGACAGATCTACAATGTTCAGGGAACAAGGAAACTAGGGGAACTTTATTGAACTTTTACTGGCATGTGTCGATGGCATGGAAGTTTCAGTCCCATGTAACTGTTTCCCAAAGGCCTGTGTGTGGCAGAGAGATGCCACCAAAGTGCAGAAAGTTACCAACAACCCAGATTCTGGCATCTACTCGTAGAGCAGCCAAAGAGCTCACATGATTGAGAAGGAAGGCAACTGGATAATAATTTTTTAAAAAGTTAAAAAAAAAAACAAAAAAAAAAACATAAAACCAAGGAAAGGTAAATTGTTGATACCTTCATCCTAACATCTGAAGCCAGTGTGGATCAGAATCTAACTGAAACTGCAACAAAGAGAGTGACGGAGTTCAAGTACAGACCAAGTGGACAAAGGACCCCACCTGACCAGCCAGACTCTACTGCTGCATGAACAATGCATGTCACACCTAAACAAGTAAAAGAGAAATTAAGAAGCAAGAAAATGCCACCCATAATCAGAAGAAGCAGTCAATAGAAAAAGACAGAAAAGTCCAGATAGAGTTTTCTAATTTATGGAATTTAAAATTTCTATGACCTAGTGGAAAAGCCAAACCAAATGAGTGAAAAGATAAGGAAGTTTGCCAACAAATTAAAACTGTTAAAATAAATTAATTTATAAGGCAGATCAATACAAATTATTCAGATCAAACATGAAGAGGAGGCATCATCTTCAACATAAATATTGGCAAAAAAATAATAATAATAATAATAATAATAGTAGTAGTAGGATTTGATATTTGTGTGACAATATCACTTTAATATAGATACAATTGGGGACTTAGAAGAAGAGAGATAAAATAAAGAAGAAAAAATAATTGAGAAAGTAAGGGTGATCATTCTTTTATTACTGATAAAAGAAATTAACCCACTAATAGAGAAAATCTATGAAACCCAATCAAATATAAATATATAAATAATTAAAATTAATAATCTCTATATGTAGGCATATAATATTCAAACTGCTAGAAAATAAAGAAAAATTAATAATCTGAAAAACAAAATAAAAGATAATACAAAAGAAAACTGGCTTCACATTTGGAAAAATGAGAAGATAATAGCTTCACAAACTTAAATGCTAAGAGATGAAAAAAAACAAGGAAACTCACAAACCAGAATAGTATTAACCAAAATTGTGTCCTTCAACAATGATTTTTTCAAGAGAAGAAAAAATATTAAAGAGTATAACCACCAGATCTGCCTTATTTATGTATATAAATACCTAATATGCAAAGTGTCCCCTCGGGAGTTCGGCTGAACAGGAGTTCGATCACTCACTATGATGTGTGCTGACCACCAGGGGGCAGCACAGAATGGAGGAAGGCCCAGCTGCCAGCTGGGGAAGAGAGGCCCCAGCCCCCAGCCAGCACGAATTTGGACACGTGGACCCTACCCATGCACGAATTTCATGCACTGGGCCTCTAGTAAGAAATAATAACACAAGCTCTTCAGGTCTAAGAAATTGCACCAACTCTATAGGAAGAGCACAAAATAGTAAATAAAAAATAGTTTTCTGAATTTTTTAAATTTATTTAAAAGTCACAAGACTCTTTAAAACAAACTTTTACATGTTATACAAAGTGGTGCAACTGTAAGTCTAGACAACTCATGAGAAATGAAAGATGTACATTATAATCTCTGGACAATGATGTTCTCAGGTTCCTCTCAAAGATCTCCTGATATTTGCTCTCACCTCTTTTGTTAGAAAAGAAAAGCCATAAAATCCCATAAACAATAATTTTTAAAAGAACAATTTGCACACTCAGAGAGATTCCAGGGCTGAATTCACACACAGAGGAGGACCACATGGGGACTCAATAAGAAGGTGGTCATCTTCAAGCCCAAGAGAGATCTCAGGAGAAATCCAACCTGCCAACACAATGACCTTAGACTCTTGGCCTCCATGACTGTGAAAAAATTAATTTCTGTTGTTTAAGCCACCTAATCTGTGGTACTTTTTTCCAGAAACCCTAGCAAACCCATCAAGGGGGATGCAGGAAATCCTGTGCCTGCCCATGGAGTGATGTGGAATAGCCACATGGAAGATTCTGCCAGGTATGTTTAAGTCGGGAATCCAGCCTATGTTCCAGCAATTCCACACCCAGGAAATGCACCTGTTTAGGTGGGACCACGTGTCCAAACAGTGAGTTATGAGGAGATGATGAGCTAGTGTGAGTGCTGGACCATGGTGAGTTGCCTGGGAGGCTGAATGGTGGCAGGCTGTGGGCATGGAGGGGAGATGAAGAAGCTGTGCCTTGGATAAGAAGTGCTCCGAGGAGAAGGACACACAGAAGGCAGTGTGCACAGGCTAGAGCCTCCCAGCTGATTGGATGAAGGGATCTGAAGCCCTCTGGCATTCTATTTTTTCCGCCTTATTCTCTCTCTTCTCTTTTTAGGTTCCCACTTTCCTACACATAGCTGCACCGAGGACCCTAGCTTCCTAGTGTGGCTCTGCAGCCCCGGACATGTCACTCCAGCTGCCCTGGACTCCGAAATATCAAACATACTGAGATTCCCTTGCAGTCAAGCCTGGTGATTCTCGTAGATGTTCGGTCCCTCCAGAGAAAGAGGCATTTCAAACTAAATGGAAAACTAGTGTGAGCTGATATGGACACCCCACCTTCGTAGTTAGAAGTCACTGTAGAAATGTCTGTAAAACTGCCCCCATAAGCTGCCAGGAAGCCAAAAGCACCTTAGAATTTGCCCTGATGTCCTCATACAGTGCATTACAGAGGCCAGTACCCTCGATTTGCTTGTGAATCTCAACTCTGCTTGTGAGAGCAGTGCAATGAAGGGGGACAAATATTTCCTCCCAGAATGTCTAGCCTCCACTCCCAACCTCAGAAGAGACAACATGGCTTTGAAACTGGTGTCCTGACGATGCTACAGAGACATCACATCTCCCCCAGACTGGTGGGAGCAGCATCCTGTCTTTGCCTTTATTCTTCCATATTGATCCCCAGCTCCCTGAACACTAGGTGGCCCAGACTGTACTCCAGGCAAAGCAGTGGGAGCCCGGGGTCTGGGTTGTGAGCATGCATGCCATCTGGGTCTCTCAGGCCCCACTGTGGCAAAGATCGATGCCACAGCAGGGCCTCTGTTGCATCCGTGAGGTTTTGCACCTGAGTAACAGTAAGGGCCGATTGCGGAGGAAAACACTGGTGCTGCAGAGAGAGGAGTCCTCGCCACCTTGGCCCCAGTGCCCTCTGAGCCAAGGAGAAGCTTGTTGAAAGCCAGTCCATCATTTCTCAAATCGTAAATCAATAGACCAGGAGATGCTGGTGACTTTGCAGCATCCACAGTGAATGACAAGCTCTTGCTAGGACCTTATCCCAGGTGCCTCTGTTTCTCTGATGAAGGGAACAGCCTGCCTTGAAATCATGGCGGCTCTGTCTCCATGTGCAGAGATGCAGAGCCCTGGAGGGTGTGTGTGTGTGTGTGTGTGTGTGTGTGTGTGTGTGTGTGTGTGTGTGTGTTTGACAGAAAGAAAGATCCGTTTCCGCACATCTGTCTTCACACAGTTGGACTCCTTCACGGAAGTCACCCTAACTACCTTAACATATGTAGAGCCAAATTAAAATTACTTTATCAATCTTGCATTTTCAGCTTTCCCATCTTTGGGGTTATTTTCCATCCATGTGTTTCATTATTTCTGTGAAGTCGTCTCATCTCCCTAAGTGAGAGAAATAAGCCAGCGGAGCCAAGTTTAGCGGCGGCAGGCCGGGGCCGGGGCGGGGGCGGGGGCGGAGTGAGGAAAGGGAAACTGTAGTTGAGTGGCATTCCAGTCTTGCGTCCATATTCCAATCTTAAAGCTTTGCGATCATTTTAATTGTCAAGCATTGTTTTTCTCTTTTGTTAAACAATAGGTTTTCCCTGAATTGTTTTCAACACATTTCTTATGAAACAAAGTGGGGTTTTTGGATAAAAAAGAACATTCTCTTTTACATGCAACAATCATCTTTTCAAGCCAGTAACAATGCATTTGACAAATGCAATTCTTGGATGTATAAAATACAAATAACATAAAAATTAAAACAAATGCCCGCATAGAATAAGTATGCAAATTTTTGTAGGACTTATTTTACTATTTCTTAAGCAGCTTATCATTTGTGCCACGTAAATTCACCATTATCTCTTTTTTTTCAAATTTGACACCAGCTTTGAGGTGTGTGTATTATAATCATAGTTCCTCATTTATCACATAAAAAAAGCGTCTGGATGACAATTAAAACATAAATAAACCAGATACAGAGGTTCATTGACATATGGATCTGTGATGGTTGAGACCAACATCCTGGGTTTTCTTCCCTGGACATTTAAGTTTCCTTACCCCTTAGTGCCTGTGTTTAGATGCTCAAAAAATGCGCTAGCTAGCCAGGCATAATTAACCCTTTCCATGAACTGTATAACAAAATCAACTGGAAGTGATAAGTAAGAAGGAATAATATTTTTCTTTTGAAGGACTATATTTAAATTTGACAGCAAATAACTTTCAAAATGTATTCTGCAAAGTTGCAGTGTAGAAAAAGGTGACCTTACTTCATGTTTCTTCTATTATAAGAGGATAACTCATCTTAATTCAGCTACAATAACCCAAAGTCAGGGATGCATGTTGGTCCAGGTAGTGGATGTGCATTGTCACTGCTGTACTATGTTCCCTGTAAGAAAACACCCCGGTTCTTTCATGTATTCTCCTGTGAGCCAACCTTAAAGTTTGTTCTGGCTTGTTACAACCCAAGCAAAGCCACCGCGCAGACTCCTATTTCTGATGACTTGCGACCTTGTGACTATTTGTCTGGGATGCATGGCCAGATATGGAGGCCCGGGACCATCAACATGACCGCATGACAACAACATTGTCTACAAAGTCATTGTTCCAGTTGACGTTCCTCCGAGGAGAGCCAAAGTGCTCCCAAGGATCCATCCTCACCAACAAGTAGTATTGTCAGACTTTTTAACTTTTGCCAATCTGGTGGGTGCAAATGGTATCTCATTATTGTTTTAATTTGCATTTCTTGGATTACTAATGAGGTTAAGCATCTGTTCATGTGTTTATTTGCCATATTTTTCCCTCTGCTGTGAACCTATTAGGTTGTTTGCCTTTTTATTACTGATTTGGAGAAGGTTTTTGTTTATATATGAATTTCGATGATTAATCTTTTGTTAGTTAAATGCATTACAAATCTTCTGTCCTCTCAGTTTACGGGTAGTCTTCACCATTTTCCTTGTGTATTTTGAGATGCAGAAGTTCATTATGTTACATAGTTGAGTTTCTTGTTTGTTTGTTTGTTTGTTTGTTTTTTATTCCTTTGAGGTTGGTGTTGCCTGCATTTAGTTAAATAAAATTTCTCCCCTCAGGCTTCTAAAGTTATCATACTGATTTTTCTTGAGAGAGCTTGAAGTTTTCTGATTCATATTTCATATTCTCAATACATTGGAACTAATCTGAGTTTGTGGATGGGGTGGGCTGGGGTATAATTCCATCCCCTGCCATGGATCACCGATTCTGTAACACCAGTTATTAAATAGCCCATTTCTGTTCATCCTTTGGGGTGTCACCTTTCTGCTGGATCAAAGTGCACTTTTCAAAAAGTAAAGGCCATTTGTATAGATGTGTGCAGTAAGCATTTGTCAAAGATGTGTGAATCTTGAGTGAGGGCCATAGTCCAGCATGGTGCAGAGCTAGTTCAAAGGCAGATGCCAAGGCTGATGATAATCAGTTAGCTATAACATATTCATCATGTAAGATGGGTACAGTAGACACAGAACAGGTTAGCACCTTATAGGGCAGCACGACCTTCACCTTGGAGTTCCTTCTCAACTGGACAGAAGTCATTGCCTCCCTTCTAGACAATACCATTTGCATTGTATCAGTGTTCTACAAGCACATATTTCACTTGATAAGTTCTGAGTCCTTGTCAATAAGAAAGGAGGGACTAAATGGTGATGAAAGAAGACTAGACTTTGGGTGGTGAACACACAATACAATTTCCAGATGATATATTTAAAAAACATATAAAAAATAACAAGTGGTAAGTGAAATGGAACCTTAATCTCCCATGAAATTCCTAAGGCACTGGTCAGGTGACCTATAAGCCTGGCTTGCTCAGCTTGAATAAACCTCACATCACGTGGAAACACATTTCTGCCCAGAGTTTCTGATCCTGGCGTGAGGCCCGAGAATCTGCGTGTTAGCAAGTCAGCAGGTGAGGCTGGTGCCGCCGGTCCAGGGAGTACGTCCTGAGGACCCCTGGTCCAGGCTGGCTTTGAGAGACCAGCAATCACCCTTTTGTTCAAAGAACATCATTTGGGTAACACTTTTTAGGACATGTGTCAAATCTCTGTACATCCATAGATCTGTTTCTGCTTTTGTACACTCTGATGCCATGGTCTGTGGTCTTTCACTGAGTGGTCTGTAGTCACGAGCCAGTAACTACTATAAATAGTAAACATTGATACACAGTGTGAGAAACCCCTCACATCTTCTGCTGCTGGGTTGATGTAAGAGTTGTTTAGTTGCTCATGTCCCTTTTTCTCCTACAGTTTTTAAAATCAGCCTGTGAACAACCTTATTGGTATTGTGAGAGGGATAGCACTAAAATTTTTTGATAGGTTCAAAATTGAGAGTAATTTATATATTTTTGCTAACAAATATTCTTATTTCTGAACTGGCATAGTTCTTCATTTATTTAGTTGTTTGTTAATACCTTTCAACAAAATTGTGTTATTTTCTCCAAGAAGTCTTGCTTATATTTTACTAGAATTATTTCTAGATATTTTGTTTGTTTGTATTAAAGAGTATCTTTTTATATAAAACTTACACTGAACTACTTATTTTATTGCCATTTGTTTTGAGAATTAGAATGTTTTAATTAGCCTCTATCTTCTCTCTCAGCTTCTTCCTTTTTCTTGTCTACATTATCTTCAAGTGCTTCTTAATTTCTTTTTGTTGTTGTTGTTGTTGTTAGTTTGTTTAGTAATGTGGAACTCAGGCACTCTGTCTCTTCTTTTAGGAGTCATTCTAGAAAATTACCATTCATATTGAGCATTCCAAACCTAAAGTTATATTACTTTACTCTCCTTTTAAATATAAAAATCTTATCATTTATTTGCTAAATTAAACTTAAATTTATATCAAGTTTTACAACTGTACAAATGAAACATTTTTATTATCATTTTATATCACTGGAGCATGCTAAATATGAGGATGTAATTGCCGAATTTTTCACTCACATCACTCTTCTCTGTTGCAGACGTGCCTTCAGTTTTCCTGAGGAACATCTCTGCATGTTTCCTTTGTGAGGGGCTGTGAGTAGTAAACTCTCTCAAATTTTTATTTGGCGAAGAATGGCTTGATTTTATCCTTCTTCTAGAAAGAAAGTTTTGTGATTGCTCATTTTGTTAGTAGCACATTGAAGATAAATGATTTCTCTTACTGTCTTTGACACATGAATCTAGGTGTGAATTTTTTTAATTTACCCTTCAAAAGTTATATTGGGCCCCCAAAATGCAAGAATCTTTTTATCAGTTCTGAAAAGTTACTATCACTTGGTGTATTCTTCGTTATGTCTGCTAGCTTACTGCTTAAAAATAACGCTCTCCACCTCCTCTGCACTAACTCACACCTGTCTCCCACCTTTCCATCCTGTGTTCCACCCTGGATGAGTTGCTATTTCAGTCTCCCAGTTCTCTCTCTAGTCAGAAGTAATGTGCTATTTAATTCATTCACTGAATTTTTAATTCCAAATATATATATATATATATATCCTATCTAATAAAAGAGTAACATGCAAATGTGACCATAACTTGGCTCCTGATTGGCTATGCTCCCAGCCAATCAGGAGCAGGGGGCAGGGCCGAGAAGCAGGGCCGAGGGGTGCAAGGGCTGGGCCCCAGGGGTGGATACGAATGGCGGCAAGTGCCATGGTGCCCAGGCCACCCAAGCTTGGAGGCAGCCGGGATGCGGTGAGCTCGAGAGAGCCAAGACTGCCCGAGCTTGGAGTCAGCCCGGGTGTGGGGCGGGGTGGGGTGAGCACAGGAGCACCACAGCCTGAGCTTGGAGGCAGCCAAGGGCGGGGCAAGCGGCTGGGGCACGGAAGTGGAGGTGAGCGCCCAGCCCCTGGGGCCGGGTGGTCACAGGCAGCTGGAACTGAGCTGAGCAGGGAGATGGCTAGGTGCCCAGGGAGATGGCAGGTTTTGGGTGAGCCATCAGTTGGACATCCCCTAAGGGCTCCCAGTATGTGAGAGGGGGCAGGTTGGGCTGAGGGACCATCCCCCCCATGCATGAATTTCTTGCACCAGGCCACTAGTGTATATATGTATATATATATATGTATATATATGTGTATATATATACACATATATATATACATATATATGTGTGTATATATATATATATACACATATATATATATATATGTGTGTGTGTGTGTGTGTGTGTGTGTGTGTGTGTGTGTGTGTATAAAAGCCTAATAGGCAAATTGTCCCCTCAGGCAGGGGTTCAACCAACCAGAAGCTTGATTGCTCGCTATGATGTGTACTAATCACGAGGGGAGAGGCACAGAATGAAGGAAGACCCTGGCTGGTGGATAGCAGCCTCTAGGGACCCTACCCATGTACAAATTTCATGCACTGGGTCTCTAGTGTTATAAAATTGTTTAGTCTAATTTTTAATATATATTTTTTTCAAACCCATCTTATTACTTTGTCATCCCTTTGAACAATTTTTTAAAATTGTTCAGAAAATTTTTAAAAATTAAATATAGTTTATTTTGTGGAGCATTTTTAAGTTTCCAGAACAAATCAGCAGAAAATACAGAGAACTTCCATAATGTATCAATATGGACTCATCAGTTGGAGATATTAATAACAGGGAAACTGTGTGTTTGGGGGCATATGCGACCTCACTTAACCTTAGTTACCTCTTTAATGGTCACATCTCCCAGGCAGTCACATTGAGGGTTAGGGCTTCACTATGTGAATGTTGGAGAACATAATTCAGGCCATGACACTGGGCAAGGCTGGGGGGCTCAAGGTCAATGGTGGAAGGAACTTAAAGCAGTGATTGGCAAATTGCGGCTCGAGAGCCACATGAGGTTCATGAGCCGCGGTTTACTGCTCTGTTGACTCATGAGTTTGCTGACCACTGACTTAAAGAAAAATGGAATATGTAATGAATAAAGAAACCAAGACATGAATGGACCCATCGCCTCTCCGTGGAGAGGTCACATTCTGAAACCAAAGGCACACCATTTCTAAGTCACCTTGGCACGGGAGTCAAACCTGATTCCTGAGCCAGGAGCCAACTGCCTCTGAGGCCTTGGCGCCATTGGGCATTTTATTTAGGGAACAGCAAATGTCTCCACCTGACTTGCCTACTGGGCCACTGATAGCTGCTTTTCAGAAATAAAAAAAAAAAAAAATAAAATAAAATAATAAAAAAAAAAAAAACGCCCTTGTGGCGAAGCTGCTTCTGCTGAAGGCTTCACCTTTCCTAGAACTGAATTTGGAAAAGTTCCCAGCTGATGCATCTGGCTGTGTAATTTACAACTCCAAAGATCAGAGCGTGGGGAAAGGAGTGTCCCTCTCATGGCTGCTCCAAAACACGCAGGAGGTCCCAGCTCTGAGGGCTGAGGTGGCATCAAGCTGGCTGCACAACAGGCACCTGCCCCACAGCCCGGGTCCACCTGGTCACTGGGCTTCATCCCGCTGATATGGTCCATGGTAAATGCCTTTGATTCTAACAGTCCTAACTCATTGCATGGAGTCATTGACTAGTCTGTTTCTTAAAAAATAAAATAAACCCATTCATTGCTAAAAATAATAACTTCTTGTCTACATCCTTTACATATTATTTCTCTGGAAGCAACTTCTTGGACAAATATGATTAAAAGTCTTAAAAACAAACCCTAAATGGAGGGCGAGACCCACCAGTTCCTCACTGCCATAAGGGTGCCTGTCATCACGTTTTCTGTGTGACCTGAGCAAAGCCTGTGGGTTATTAGCCAGAAGTTGTAATTATAAGAGATAGTTGACCTTCCAGAGTCCAGTAGGGGTCATTCTTTCGAGCACATCAGCATCACCTCTGGAGCTTTAAATATAAGGGAACATGCAATGCAATATACTGATGATGTATTATAGAACTGTACCTCAGAAAACCTGTATAATTTTATTAACCAACGTCACCCCAATAAAATTTTAAAAATAAAAAAATTGTATTGGAATATTAAAAGAGTTCTTTGGCCTCACGGCAGAGCAATTAAGTGAGTGAGGCTCCCTCCTGCTGCTGTGTCCGGACCACAGCTCCTGAGGGGGGTCCACTGTGCAGTGGGAGCTGCAGGTTCCTTAAAAATACCCACTGCAGGCTGGCGGCTCAGAGCCCTTCCAGCCTTGGGATTGTGAGTCTTTTGGAAAGGTGTCCTCCTGCCAAGGGGACAGACTTTCCCTGGATACCAGCGTAATTTCAAAAGGAGATTTCACTGATTGAAGAGTAGCAAATAGTTATTTTTAGCCATGCAGTGATTACACTTCCGTGCAAACAATTCATATGCTAATTCAACGTTACCTATTCATTACATGAGCTTCTAATAGATAATGACGCCCTAACCTCATTGGGGGTTACCATCCAAACTTAAAAACGCTGAAACAACATTAGTTTCTCAAATATTTAGACTCTCTACGAGTGACAACTGAGAAAACATTGCTTGCACAACTCACCTTGTTTGCATATATTAATCCCTTATTTATCTAATCACAAGTCCCTTTGCCGAATTTACACTTGAGCTTTTGCTTTTTTTATTAATTCAAGCACTGTCTGCCCCCTGTCTCTGCTGTAGTTAATTTAGCTGAATAATTTCTCACCAGTATTTTGTAGCAATGCCCAGGATATTTTAAAAGTGACCCCAGTTCTGCTCCAACCACAAAGACAAGAGGAGAAAGTGTTCAGCGATGGAAGACGCTGACGATGCCTTGCCATGCTAGCAGTCAACAGCTGTGCATCGCTGCAGGTTGCCTAGGATCAAACCAGAGGGGGTCAGACCTGCATTGCCACCATTTGTCCACCATCCAGACATCATTGCTGACGTGTACAAATAAGGAACTGTTTGACATTGAAACTGGGACTCAGAACTGTTGGACATTGAAATTGGGACTCAAATATCTTTTGTTATTATATGTTTGTTTCTAGTCTGCAGATGCAAGATTTTTTTAAAGAAAATAAATGGGGGGAAAATAGATACAGGGGCAAAGAAACATTGGACAGGCTGTCAAACTACAGCAGGAAGGCAGGAGAGGCTGGCGAGGTGGGGAGCTGTAAGAGATCAACCAAAGGACTTATATGCATGCATATAAGCATAACCAATGGATACAAGACCCTGGGAGGGAGGGCAGGTAAGGGCATGTACTGGAGGGTAGAGGAGGCCGAGGGAGGTCAATGCGGGGGGAAAGGAGACATATGTACTACTATTTGTAGTACTTTAAACAATAAAAAAAATTTTTAAGTGACTCCAGGTGACTAAGTTGGAAGAGACATTTCCGGACCAGCTAGACTAACGCCCTTCTCTAGCACTCAGACCCAATTCTTAGAGGAGAAAGTATCCCCTTAGCACCCAGACGTCTCCTTTTCCCATAATAATTTGGCACTCCGTGACCCACATTTTAATTCTCTACCTTGTATTTGCACGACTTTTCACAAATTACTTAGTCTATTTTAGTCCTCAGTAAAAGGCCTCAATGAGGAAGGCAATGGCTGTTAGCACTAGGTGCCCGGAAATAAACATTTAGGAGGCAGCATGCCGTTTGTCCCTGAAGTTGGCCATTTTTTGCCCAGGAATGAGAAGGTCCATCAAGGCCACTAAGTTAATGTCCCCAAGTCCCTCTGAGTCTCCTAGACATTCACCTGTTGCTCCATATTTTCAAGGATTTTCTTCCCATTCAGGAAAGTTCACGCTTCACCTGCATCTATAGTTGTGATATCATTTTAAGTAATTAATCAGCAAGCATTGCTAAAAATCAAATATGCTAACAAGTATGAGGAATACAAAGAAATAGAAAGCAAGGTGTCTCCTTTTATATTCTTTTCAAAGTGCCAGAAGAAATAAGAAGGTACAGCCAGTGAATGTCACTAGCAGAACTGAACACCTGTGATGGCGTGTCTGCTGTTGGATGAGGAAGAGTAGCAAAGACCTCAAAGAAAGACAGTTGTGCTGTCTGAGTGTCCCATGTCATAAACCTGAGGCTTTGAGGCTTCAGTAACTCATGAGGTTTCCTCAGAGTTTAGTGAGCTGAGTGGGTGAGCTGGGAGTTTCAAGCTTGGGGTCTCTACTGCAGCCTCACAGTAGCTGGGGCTGCATTCATCAAATGCCCAACCGGGCCAGTGGCCTGCCCATGGTAGCTTAGCTGTGGCTGGCAGCCCAGGCTGGTTTTGGCTAGGGCTCAGTGTGGCTGTCCAGACAGCACCTGCACTACCCCCTAGGGGGTTCTCATGGCCCAGAAACTTCCATATCCTATTGTTATAGGCCATTCCTAAGACTGCCAAACACCAGGTTTGGAGGGCTGGCAGAGACTTGCCCCCCCCCGCCCCATGGTGAGTGTCAGGGAATGGAGGGCTCTTCTTAATCTGCTGAGTGCACCCTGAAGTGGAGGTGAAATCTAGGGGTAGGGCTGCAGGAAACAGAGAGGAAGTCATCCTGGCTGGGAGGAACCAGGAAGAGGGACCTGAGGGGGATTGTCAACTATTGGGAACAGGAGGGTGGCTTGGGTAAAAATCTATTTTCCTGAAACCATTTAACACTCTGTGAAAAGGAGCGGACTGAAGGGATTCTCAAACTCTCTGTGGGGAGGGACAGTTTTCCCCATCAATCCCTGGCCAGTGTCTCTGTAAAATAGAATTAAATGACTTTGTAGAGAAATAAAATTTAAAAGCATGAAATATAAACGTGATATTTTTCTTATTATTATTAGATTCCGCAGACATAAGATTTTCCTTCTGAACAGCTGAGAAGGCTTCTGAACCCAGAGTCTTCATCATCCTCAAGCATGCGGTCTTGCTGGACAAGCATAGATGGAGCCCAGCAGAGGCCTTGGAGTGAGGAGACGGAAACACACAGATTTATTGTAATCAACAGAGGCATGCGCACATCTATTTCTATCTGTTTGCTGTTTTGTTTCTCAGATTCGACTATGAGCTTCTAGGGGGAAGAAATATATTCCAACATGTAAACTCCTTAATACAGCTACGTTTGCTGGGCTGTTGAAAAGGAAGGCCTCCGAGATCAAACTGTAAATGTCAGAAGAAAGTGTATATATGTTCCTCCTCCTGCGATAGCAAAGAACACTTTGTATGATACATCAACTAATATACATGAGATATTTCTTATTGAAAGATGAGCAGGTTCAAATGGTGGTTATCCCTGAGGAGTCAGAGTGAGAGGCAGGACGGAGAAGGAGCCCCACTTACCAGGTTACGCCTTTTGGAAAAGCTCTATATTTATCCACCTGCAACATTACACCTGGGGGAATCTCAATCCCACTGACTTAGAGCTATGAGCTTAGGTATACAAATATTTGTTCCAGCCCTTGCTTTTAATTCTTTGGGATGTATACTCAGAAGTGGAATTGGATCATATGAAAACCGTTCCCACCGGCAATGTGCGAGGCTTCAATCTCACCTTTTGTTATTGTTGTTGTTTTAACAGTAGCCACCCCAATGGGTGTGACGTGTTATCTTGTTCTGATTTATATTTCTCTAATGATCAGCAATGTTGAGCAGCTTTTTCTGTGTGGATTGGCCATTTATATGTCTTTTGTTTGTTGTTGAGTAGTAGGGGTATTTCATATATTCCTGGCATTAATCTTGGTCAAATGTATGATTTACAAATATTTCCCCCAATTCTGTGAGTTGCCTTTTCACCCTCTTGGCAGTGTCCTTGGGGGCACAAAGGTGTTTTTTGTTGTTGTTGTTTGCGTGGTGGTGTTGTTTGTTTGTTTTAAATATATCTGTATTGATTTTAGGGAGAGAAAGAGAAAGAGAGAAACATCAGTGAGAGAGAGAAATATCCATCTGTTGCCTCCCATAGGAACACCAACCGGGGCTCGAACCCACAATCCCAGTATGGGCCCTAACTGGGAATCAAATCAGTGACCTTTCAGTGCATGGGATGATGCCCAACCAAGTGAACCACACCAGCCAGGGCACAAAAAATTTTAATTTTGTCTGTTTGCCTGTGCTTTTATTATCATATCTAAGAAATCATTGCCAAGTCCAAAGTCATGCAGCTTTTGCCTGGTTATCTTGCCAGAGTTTTACAGTTTCAGCTCTTGGGTGTTTGATCTGGGTTCTTCCTGAGAGTGAGGCCACATTGTTCTCTCAGCATCTCCTCAGCGAGACTGTATTTTATCTAAGCAGCCCAAGTGCCAGATAATGGCTAAACAATCTCAGACTATCTAACTGTGTTGATGTTGCTAAAACTGAAAATGCCAGCAAGTCCTCCCTTGCTTGTGCACGGAGTTGGGGAACAATGCTTGTCAGGTTATACTTTTTTTTTCTGAAAAAATGTTGAAATGCACAACTATTTCTCTTCTGAAGCTCTTCAGAGAGCTGACGAAGTCAGCAGAAGAGTGTCAAACTCCAACAGGGTACCCGGCCGCTCACAGCTGTGTCCCCCTCGCCAGAAAACCTTGGGCATTTCAAAAGGTGTGTTTGGTGTGCTGGGAAGAAGACCTATGGGGGCCTCGGATTATTTACTAGTGACAGGATATGTCACCATACGTGTTCCCTGCTGGCGCTGTTTGTCTTAAACATCATCGTCCAAACCCCATGCATACAGGGCTTGAGCTGACTTTTCTTCAAAAACACAAAACAAAATCTACATTGCAATAATGCTTAATTTGGGGGAAAATAGTATTATAGATCCGGCATGTACCAATATACAGTCTGTCTAATTTTGAGCTATGAGCTTTCCTTGAAAATCTAGCATAATGCTGAGATATTAACAAGAGCTTCCCAAGGTGGCTAACATTGGAATCCCACTGCTTAGCCCAGAAGGTGCCATATGTGTGCTATGAGGCCCATTTCCCTTACATGTGGGTCAGAACAGACCTTTTTATAGTTAAGACCAGACCGAGTGACTTAATGGGATCCTTTGTACTCTAGGGTTTCAGTCTCAATGCAAGAATGGGAGAAATGTTCTGATTTCTGTAGTTTCACTACAGCCGGCTCCTTCATGGTTTAATATTATTGCTCTAATAGTCTTGTTACATTCTGATCAAATATCTAATATTTTTAGGTATATTGTTGTCTCTACTTTACATAATCCCAAAGAGCAACGTGCTCTATCAAAAGCAGAAACTATAACAATTAGCACTGTAATGGAAGAGAAAAGACCCCGGGCTCCCATCCTAACGCTGCTTGTCAACCTAAATAACATGCAGAATTAGGCCACTCTCAGGGTAATAGGAGATCTGAATATCTCTGTGAAAAAGTGTGAAGATAATTAATGAAAAATGAATTCACAGGAGAAAGATGGCCCCACATTTTAGGACAATAGTCTCATGTTTCCTGCTTCCTTTTGTCCAGAACTGACAAAGGTCCTACTGCTCAGTCCTCTGAGCCCGCTCCCTGCTTCTGGCTGGTGGGAATGCAAGATCTCAGGCCAAGCTCGAATCCATAGTCATGGTTTCGTCTGAACTCATCCCAAGAAGGTCCCTGTGCCCGGGGCAGCTAGACAAGCTCTGTCCTACGTCACTAGTAAAATTGGAACCATTGTCTACCAAATTGATAGGTGTCTATCATTTCTTTTATATGATCCAAGCTTGTGCGTGTGTGTCTTTTTCTTGCTCAAAAATATCAAGTCTTGCAAAATGCGGTGGAAACAAGAAGGCAGAGGAGGAACAGCAGAAGGTGCATGTGGGAGGAAGCAGGAAACTTGACCTCGCTGGTGTTTTTAGAACCTGACCCGCAGGCAGAAGGCATCTTCATCCCACGGCGCCAGGGGCGTGAATGTGCAAGCCACACGAACCGGCCTGGTGACGACTCCCGCCGTGTGCTGCTGGGTAGACAGCCGTCGTCTCCTGCTCGGGCCTGATTAGCATGCATCGCACAAGTTCAGGGACCTGCGTGAAAACCTGGCTTTCTGGAGCTGTCAGCGTCCTGCCCTTCGATAAATGATCCAGAGCTGCGGCTCGACGTGGGCTGGAGACGAGTCCCAGCACTAAAACCACCGCTTGCATGACATCATTGCATATCAGATGACACGGTAATGTCAGGAATGTGATCATTAGCATTTAAACATGCATAAAATTTAATTAACCTACTTACCAGTTTGCTTAGAACTTTTGAAGGGCTACCTAGAGTCCTCTCTAAGCATTTTATTGCAGAGTTTTGGAAAGCTCACAAAAGAGGGAAGTTCACTGGGATTTTTCTCCCTAAAGCTGATGGGCCGTGACAGATGAGCAGATGACCCGAGTTAATTATTATTGAATTCGTTATTACTGCTTTGTTGTCACCCAGCTCAGCCGGGGTAAAATGATGACAGTAGGTACCTCATTAAAACAGCTGTTTCAATTATGTAGCGGCAAATATTTAAAAAGCGAGCCTTCCAAGTTTAAAGCTGTTAACAAAGTTTGTTTGTGGTGGTTGTGCCAAGACGATCTGACAGAAAAAGGAGGGTGCAAGGGGGAGGGGACACACTGATCCTCTCCATCATTCCAGGGCAGGTTGGCCCCTGGGAACCAGCCTGCTCTTCCTCCCAGGTGGACCGCAAGGGGCGGGTGGTTCCCAGCACTCCACCCTCCCCTGAGCCCAGGTGAAACCTACTTACCATCACATCGAAAGAAAAAGGGCTGTTGGCATTGATTGCTTTCACATCCACACACCAGAGTCAGCCAGTGTGTTGTTATTTTGAACTTATCTAGGTGAGACCCCTGTTTTTGTGTTCATAAAAATCAAGAAGAAAAAATAATCATTTCTCCATGCAGAGAGAGCTGTTCCTCACTCTAGCTATGAGGGATGACTTTATGTAGATGGTGGCGTCTTTCGTCAACATATACCTACCAGGAGGACATCCACTGGCAGGGAGAAAGATAGAATTTATTAGCTAGTCTGCTATATTTGCTAACATCAACATGGAGTAGGCAAAAGTAGGTTTATAGTCACACGTACTTGAAATAGTTTATTCTTGTAGTACTATTCATGTATGAATGATTGTATTATTTGCTATTAACCTACTTTTTCCTACCCCTGTATGTGGCTGACTTAGAATCAATTAAATTCAGCAAAACTGTCTTAGTGGGAGTTTTCTGCCCACTAACTGAATTCACCTCTCAGCTTTATGGCAAATCATGTATTCTTTCAATCAGTGTTCAGGTTTCTGACAGCGAAAATTCAGTGCTGACACCCTGGCAGTCTTCCCTATTCCAAGCAGTCCTCATTCTTGCCATGCCTGCCTGGAACTCCTAGGCAGGGCATGCTCATCCAGCCTCAGGGCACCACCAACCGGGATGGTGGGTCATGAGCCCCAGGCCAGCCAGTCAGTTTCAGGGTGAGGAAATTTGGGTTCACAAACCATCAGGAGGTGTGTTTCACCTAAAACTAGTCCCCACAAAGGCACACTGGTGTTGATGTGTGGACACTAGGCATACCAGCATCATCACTTCCTCTGAGAGGGCGGCTCACCTTCCATGGAAAGACCTACCTGGGTTGGACAGTGGGTAGCCCGGCAGGAACAGAAAACTATTAAGACACAAAATCCTCTGGGGAAATTCTAATGCCATTTGCATTTGGAATTTGCCTGAGAATAAACTGTCCAATAGATGTCCATCCAGGAAAATGAGACGTAACATTTGCTGCAGATGAGCCTTCCCCTTCTGTGTGTGTTTACACGCGGTCCCCGAGAACACTGCTCAGTGACATCATTCACATGGGGGACGTGAGCGGTTGGCTTGAAATATAAAAAATAAATAGATTGGTTCATATTTTTCTACACGTCCATCAACCAGTATGACCAACTTAAAGATAAAATTGGGCCATCATGCAGATGCCTCTCCTGGAGAAACAGAATTGCTGTGTTTATGAAAAAAAAAAAAGCTTAGTTTTTGAATCGTCTAATCAAAAGTAAAAAGACAGAGTTCTAAATTAAAATTCCAACAGAGAATTTTAAACTCAAATAGTGAACATTTTTAATGTAATTTTGTTTTTCACATAGATAAAAATACAGATTTATTCCATAGTGTTTGTGTTTGTTTTTTTTTTTTTTTAGAAAAAGGCCTTTCCTACCTTCTCCCTCTCTCCTCCACGGTGACTTATGATATTTACATGTTTTGTTGCCATCGTGTAAAGATTCTGACATGAAATGGAGCATACCAAGGGTAGAATTCTGCATGCGGCCTCAGGAATGTGCAGGAGTGCCATAGATTGGAATTATTTTGTGATGCTGAAGGCTGTGGGTTCAGGTTTAGCTAATGAGGCAATGTCAAGGCTTCCCAGTTAGGGACTATACTTTCAGAAAGGAAAAGATTTTTTTAAATATCTTTATTCATCAGATCTTCATGACCACAGACTGTGGGAGAGTCAATAGCATGAGTTTTATGTGGTTTTTCACCTGCCTGCAGCCTGGGCCCAGCGATCTGCACCCTGCAATGGCGAATGAACAATTTGAAGGTAAGCTACCTGCATGGCTCCTGGAATCTGATCTTTCCTGAATGTATTTTAATTTTAAATAATACGATTTGACATTCACCATTTTAAGACAGGAGGAAATAGCAAGGTTTTATCTAACTGGTTGTTTTAATGGAGTTTATGTTATAAACATATACTGGAAATTTAGATGCATGTTCCTGGCATACAAGTTCTAAAACCTTCTAACGTTTGATTCTTAAGACTATTATTTCAGTAAGTCTGAAATGTCAGAGCACCTTAGAGTAGTCATGTAGTGTCATCAACCACAGTCTGTCTTGCAGCAGCTCCCAAAACATTTCTGTGCCCTCGCCCTGGGCTGGAGACCCATGATGCATCTTGTTTTATCTCAGTCCACATAACAGCAGCAGAACATGCCTAATAAGTAGAAGGGTGAAAGAGGGAGTGAGTGGCTCCTCTCTAAGTGCCTGGAGGACAGTATTCATGCCATCTGAGGTCCCAGTGGGCGCCAGTACTCTAGGTCCCGGGGAGCTTCAGATCTGAGCACACTGAAACGAGTGAGGGATAAGGACTTGCCCACAGACTGGATCCACCCAGACCCATCGTCACATTCACATACCTGAGGGAACTTCAGGGTGCCTGCCATATGCAGGGTGCATTCCTTGACCAGCAGAGACCATGGTGAATGTGAGTTCATGCACACTGAGCTGTCCTGAAGGCTGGTGAGGGACTCTGAGAATGAGGGCAGGTGTTGCTCTTACATGCTGTCTGCCCTCAGGCAAGTGGTCGGCAAACTCACTAGTCAACAGAGCCAAATATCAACAATACAACGACTGGAATTTCTTTTGAGAGCCAAAATTTTAAAACTTAAACTTCTTCAAAATATACTCACCCAGGCCATGGATTTTGTGGAAGAGCCACACTCAAGGGGCCAAAGAGCCACATGTGGCTCACGAGCCGCAGTTTGCCAACCACTGCTCTAGACTGTGCACTCGGCTTCCTTCTGATCTATACTCCCAGCCTTGAACAGCTCCTTCCCCTGGGGCAGTCTCTGATCCTCTTGTCTTCTTCGCTTTGCCTTGGCAAGAGATCAAATCAGAGCAGGAAATAACACTTCAGGGAAGAGAGATCCTGGCTTCATTTCCTTCTGGGACCTCATTCAGGATGCCTGAGGTCTTTAGTCACTTCCTCAGTCCAGATCCCCTTAGGAGCAGACAGATTTGACATGTGACAAGTATGGCTGCATAAGGAGCCACTTTAGACAGAAGAGCCTCCATCAGAAGAGAAAGTTAGGAGAAAAGACGGAGAGAGAAAAATTGGAACACTGTGATAGAGCATACAAATGACCATAAGTGCCTTCAGAAAGGACTCAAGGATGGGACTGTTTTGTTGGAGAAATATTTTATATTTTGAGATCAAGGAATTGTGGGCCTGCGATGTAATTTCATTCAAGACAGGAGCCTCTAGGAGGACTTGGATAGGTTATAGGACATTTTGTAGCCTTGGAGTGTGGGAGTCTGGGATCCAATCTCAGCTCTCACATTGGAATACATAAGGACATGGTCCCACTGGCAGCAAAATCAGGCTGTCTTCCCTCAGCCTTTACCTTCCCCATGACAAACAGATGAAGCCCAAAGAAAGTGCAAGGGCTGAGAGATCACATGGATACAAATCATCCAAATGTCACCGGAGCCCATGTGAGGCAAAACTGACAAGTTCTCTGTGGCTAATTACCACTAGCACAGCATCGTTAGCTCTTTCTCATCCCCTGCCTAATTAAGAACTACATGCTTTCCTCCCCTGGTGCTCCCCAAGTTTTCTTTTGCTCCACACACTGTCCTAGCAGAGCAGAAATCATAACAGCATCATGAGGACAGTGTGCCTGTGAGGAGCTGTAACACCTGGCAGTGAGACATCGGACAGAAGTGCAGCCAATCCATGGTCTTCACATCCTGCATGTTAGTTGGAAGCTGCCCTGGGCTGAACCTCCAAGGGACATCTGACAGAGGTCTCGCACTGGGGGCTGCCCACTGAGGAGGGGGCACCATGCAGAACTATACCCCACACAGACGCCAAGCATATAGGAGGAGCCTGGAGGCCTGGGAACTCCCAGCTGGCCCAAGGGGACACAGCTAAGATGTGGTTAGACTCTGACTTCTGTCTTCAAACCATTGCCTCCTGCATTTTGACCATTTTTGTACTTGGCCATGATTAATGGTAAAAATATTAGAGAAATTTATATTTTAAAGACCTATTTCCAGAGCACAAAAACTTCCCAGAACAGCACTACTCTGTAGGCAGATGAGCCGACACAGCTCTGCAAAGGGCACCGTTCATGCTCAGAGAAACAGTCGTTACTGCCCTATTGGGAGGAGGGACCCATTTCTGTTCTCGGGGGAAGGTCAAGGAGCAGATCACCTTAGTCTCTCAAATCAGACCCTTCCACACAGGGAGCCCGAGTCTACCGTCCAGTGGAAATGATGAAATCAGTAACTGGGGTCAGATAATCATGGAGGAGCTTATTCCTTCTGCATGACTCAAGCTTTCCCTTCTCTGGTGACCTGGAAACTGGGGATCACATTGGGAAAACTAATGTTATTTCACCATCTAATCTGTCACCTCCATACTTTCCCCCGCAAGAAATGAAAGGAGGATGACCCCCTCCTGGACACATCTTGATTGCATCAAAATTGACAGAATAGTATTTGGGACACTCTTTAAAGTCCGTGGAAATTTTTACCTATATTCTGGGCATTCCATAGCTGAACGTCTGTTCACAGATTTTGTTTTCACACACACAGCAGACTTAAAACATGTTATTTTGTTTGCTCCATCAGAAATGTAGTCTTTGAGGTCCAACTGGAGACAGTGTCCAAGATCACATCAGTAGTGAGTAGCAGAACTTGGACTTATTCCAAAAATGATTGATTTTTATCATTCTCTGGGAAACGTCAATAGCATGAGGTACCTATGAACTACATATGTCTGCACTGAGTTATTATCTGCCTGAATTGACACCTTCTTTGAGACAGGGTCTTCCTACAATCCGGGATGGTCCACGCATTCATATAACCACACTTTATCTTCTCACTCATTGCACATGTCTGTGGCCGGAGCTCAATTGCCCTCATGTTCAAATTTGTGTGATGAGGTAAGGAGATCAAAAGAAAACTCAAAGCTTAGAATAGTCACTCAAAAATGTCATAGAAGTGAAAATAACTCATTCCAGAATGTATTCTGTTATAAAAAATAAAAAGGTCGTTAAAATATTTACTATGCAGCAATTCTTAGATTATTTTAATGGGAAAACCTTGGGATGGTAAAATCAGTGTTTCAATTTCACAGAAAATAGCTTTAATTGCACAGATACGAAGCTATTTTAGTTATGTTTATAGTATTCTCTGAAAAAATGAAATTGCCTTTCTAATAGTTAGGTGGCTATGACTCTTTAGCAAGTGGTTTGACAAGTGAGGAAATGCTACTGCTCACCAGATACATGGCCTGCTATTGGGTCTGAGAGGACATTGGAAGCAGATACACACCTTGGCTTCAGATCACTTTTACTTACCGGTGTTGAGACCACTTTCAGGAGTATGAGATCAGACCCTGCCAGGTATTACTGTTTGTGCCAATTCTTTGAATGGGGAGGGCTTTCAAGCTTCCGGTTCCAAAATGTGTGTATTGTGGGGTCCTGCTGCTCCGCAGGGCCTCCAATGGGGGATAATTCCTGAGGATAGGAAACAACTCCAATTAGCAGCCACTCGTTCTGGAGACTTACTCTTCTGGAAGCTGGTGAGGAGACAGCTCCCCAAAGCTTCCCAGATACTTACCAAAGGAAATGCAAGTTCTGAGAAGGCTAGACTCATTAATATCCACTATATAAAGAAGCAAGTGAACACACACTGTACCACACAGCCTCAAATCAGATTTCCAAGAGTGCTGCAGCTGTGACTGTGTTTGCATTAAACCGTCTCCAGGGTTGTGAGCGTTTATGTAATGAGATGATGTATGTGAACAGGAACGAAAAGTGTGCAGATTTGAGAAATGCATTAGTTCACTTTCCTGGCTACCTTAAAAATCTAGATGGGACTTAAAAATCATTTAATATTTGTATATTCTACTTAGATATTGTAGTTAGCAAAAAACAACAATAACAACAACACACACACATACTATTATCAAATAGCTATATTTTAATCAAATTCATAATGCTTTTGTGAAGGCTGTCCCCCAGTAAGGGATCATTTCTTAGTGGCACAGTTGGTTTCTGTAGTTTTTTCCCACAGTCAGGCATTACTTGATAAGAAAACATTCGTTAAAAGATGTGCTTTTTGTTTTTCAGTAAAAGAAAAAGTAAGCAGCATTAGGGCAAATATATTGAGTCAACCTACTGGTGGCAATAGCCATTAGCACATCAGAGCACACAGACCCTATAGGAGGGGTGGAGGAGATGCTAGACTCAAGGTTCCATAGCCCCGCCTCCTGGTAAACACACAGTGAAACCCTTTTTAGGGACCCAGGTGTGTCCTCCAAGATCCCACAGGCCTACACCATTGTCTCCATGACCTTCCCCAGGTCCCACCTCCTGCTTAGTCGGTTCTTTAATTATTATGTTAATACTGTTCCATTTTTCAAATGGATACTCCAGCTTACTTTTCAAAAATTGTACACTGGGAGGAAAGAACAAGAATGGAAACAGCACTTCTGACCTTTGGAGGCGAGAAGTCAAAGCAAGGTTTTTAAAACTGGCGTGAACTTCAGTCACCACTGACTCCTGGAGACAAGAGCTCCCAACATTTGAATGCAGGCCATCTGACTGTTCTGCTGTCTCTCCCTCACCCTCCATGCACCACGTCACTGGCCACTGGAGCTCTTAGAAAAACTCACCCTTTGATATTATATTCCCTACCTGAAAAGACGATGAGCAACTAAGAATTATCGAGTAAAACAGATCTAGTAATGTAAGGACAACCTGTTAGGAGCTTTAGATTCTAAATATTACTAAAGTGTTGAGCTCTTATTTGCAAAGAGTAGCTGCAATTTGTGTGACATGTAAAATCTTAAAACATCTGTGACCCACATTTAACTTAGTCAGTGGATGAGGAGGTGCCCTGACTGCAGCCTGCCTCTGGAGGTCCCGATGGCCAAGTGGCGTACCTCCACCCTGATTCTCAGGCAAACCTGGGTGTCTCACTACCTTCCCAGCAGTGCTGTGTCAGGATGCCCCCTGAGGAACCACACCCCCCCATCCTACCCTTTTCCTGTCTCCCATGGAACCTGGGCCTACACTGCAATCACGTGTGTGTTCTCTGCTCATTGTCAGCCCAAGTATCGAGGTCACCCCATATGAACAGTGAGTTACCACAGCTCTGAACATGAACAGTGAGTTACCACGATATAATGAGTGATGCTTTTGCCCTTTTCCAGCACCAATTCTGAGTACTGACACCCAGCCTCCGGGTTTTGCCATGCTTCCTTACCAGGACACACTGCACACAACACACACAACGTGTGCAGAGAATGTACACTCAGCACATGGCTCCACACCCCGATTTCCAAGTGTCTGTCCTTAGTTAGCACAGCCTTCAGGAGGAGAGCAAGGAAATAGGCAGGGAGCTGGCATGAGGCACCCATAGGTGCTGAGCTCCATGTGGGAACAGAGGACTGCTGTGCTTTTTGGAGAGGGTACAAAATCAGTAGAGAGAGAGTTAAGTTCACAGCATTCACTAGGAACCCAGAACAGCCTAGGCACAGGGAGGGTGCAGCCAGGATGGGGTCCAGCCACCAGGTTCTCTCAAGACACACTTCCATGAAGGGGAAAGGAATATTTACATCTGTACAAATGAGCTGAGTAGAGCTGGATACCCGGACAGATCAGTGTTCACCGTGATGGTCCAGGAGCCTGGAGGAGGTACCCGTGCTCTGCCCCCACCCTATTCAAGTGCCACGGCAGCTTCCTCAGCACCCCTGGACCTGGCCTCCTGACGCAGTGACCAGTGGAAGATGCCAGCTGTAATTAGAGAGGCAGTTGGTGAGACTAAGTGGCCCACACAGGGACCGGCCAGGGTTCCGTGGCTGCAAGGCACCCAGGTGGCTCAGACCAGCTGAGCTGGATTCTATGCACACACTCCATGGGCTTCCTCCTTCTCTTGCTGCATTTCAGTTTCAGCATCAAGACCCAGGCCACTGTGGTCTCTTCCTGATGTCCTAGGGGTGGCTATAGGCACATGGCACCTTCTCCTGAACTCTCCTGTGACTATAAGCTTCATAAACATATATGTGTGTGAAGTACAGTGCACTTATGGATAAAAATCTGTCCCCAAAGAGAGGGACACAGGGGAGCCTCCCTGGTTCTCGGCTGAACTGTAGTCAGAGTGGCACTTGCAAAAGTCAGAGGCCAGCACCTATGTCACAGGATGAGGCAATCCCTGTATCTTCAGCCTGCATTGTATTCGTCCAGGACTCCCAGCAGCACACGGGAGGAGGGTGGCAGGCGCTTTGGCCCCCAAAGAATTTAAAACCATGATGCCCAGCATTGCAGGATCCTATTAATAATTAAACTGCCTGTCACTTACCAACAACATACATTCCAAATTAAATTTAAGCAAAAGGGGAAAAGAGATCATTTGGGACTGGCTGAGTGGGCTTCAGAGAGAAATAAATAATAATCAAACATCTGTGATCCAAACAGGATGTGCTCCATCAGACAAACAACTGCCACCCCTGCCTCGCGCTGGGGAAGGGCCTAGGGAAACGGGGGCCTGGGACTCGGGGTCCTGTGAGGGTGGGAGGTGAGGGCAAGTTCATGAAGCCAGAAAGCTGTGCAAGTTGCCACCTTGTGTGATCTGAGTCTTATGTGGCAAAGGAGATGGTGGACAGTCCAGTGTCGATGTCCCCCTCAAGAGAGAGGCAAAGAATTCAAATAAGTCTCCAAACTCATGATTGCTGACTTGTTTGGGAGCCTGTTGGTTGTGAAGGTTACAGAAGAGAATTTGTTTTTGCAGGGAAGGGAGAGAGAAAAGACATAGCATTAATACACAAATGGGTCAAGAGGGAGACATTACTATTTCCCTAACCCTGCGAGATTCGGTGGAGGACATGACTTTAGCTCAGCCTCAAGAGAAATGACCGGAATAAAATGGCAACACGTAACCGCTACGTTTGCTAATTAACCTAGTGTAATACTTCATAACAGGGAGCATGTGGAGGCTGTCTTATCCCAGTGATATTTAACTCTCGGTCGCTCATAAATCTAGCTGGCTGCCAGGAGACTGTCAGAGCAAAGAGAGCGACGAGCTCTTCCCATCATACCCTCCTTTGCCGTCTGCGTGTCCCTCCCCGAGCATCTTCCGTCTGTACTGTTTGGTGCCCACAGAAACGATACGGTGACTAATTGGAAACTGTTTGCAAACATGGGCAAGTGGCCACTGGGAGGTGGGGACGACCCCGGCACATCCTCGCCCATGCCAGCACTTTCTAAGCTGCCCTCCGCCAGGCAGGGCGGGGACCAACGCCTCGCCGCTGGGTGCTCATGTCCCTTCTGAGCGGGCGGTGGTCTGTGTTGTCTTCTCCTTAGGTAACTGTGTTAAAATATCCTATCCCAGCTGTAACACTTGTTTTACACAAGCCCTGGTTTTGTCTGACACAATATGGAACAACATTTGTCATCCGTTATCAGGGGTGATATATTTGTTAGCCTGCAGAGAGCCATCTGCCGCGCCTCGTCTCCAGCGAGCAGGCCAATCTTCCTCGGCTGCAGCTGCGGAGCGTCGCGGCGTTGGAGGGGGCTGTCCGGTCTGCGGCGGAGGCTCGCTGGCAGGAAGGCACAGACAGATTTAATATTATCTCCCTCTTACATATCTATCTATGTCCAATATTTCTGCGGATCCATACATCACCTCTCCGTGCGCACACTGTTGCTCAGCGGTGACAAGCCATCGACACCCAAATGAGGAATTTATGTTCCATATTAAATATGGACATCTGAATGATTATCAAATCTATAGTGGCCAAGCCTGGCCAATCACCCCTAAATAATGGATGAGAAGTAGATGTGATTCAATTTGTTCCATCGAAGCCTTGGAGACTTGGCCGCGCACTTCCCCAAGTGCACTGTCCTTGTTTGCCTCTGTTCCCTCCCAGCACATGCAATAGATTCTGCAGGTGATGAAGAGAATGAGCTCGGTTAGGAGTGAGTGTGAGACCGCTGCCTCACTCGCAGGTAGGAACCTCCGGCAGCCGATGCCCTGTGTGCACATCGGTACATCGTGATGACGGAAGCGATCATGGTTCGTACAAAGGGAGCTGAGGCCCTGTGGACACAACCCACCGTGGAAAAGAATTAGATAAAAACATCTGTAATTATTGCTGTGCTGCGTATCTGTGTGTACATAAAGCTAACTGTACCTCTGACGGGGCAAAGTTAAACAGAGCGAAATAACATAAAACAAATGCATTTGGTTAAGTGACATTTTTAGACTTGTAGTCACCACATGATGTAGAACAGATTCATTGAAGTTTTAATTTTTGAATCGCTGACTTGAATTATCCTTAATAGCAATGCAGTTGGACTACCCTAGAAAAGTTGTTTCTTTCTCACTACGTCCCATCCCCCAAACTCCTTTCCTAATGGGGGCAGTTGTTTGTTTTTATTGTCCACAGGAAGCCACCGCTGAGCTCACACACTGGGTATAGTATGTCTCACTGAGGAGAGCAGGTCTACGTGTGGATTGACAAATTGGAACAATGCAGGTGAACCAGTTACCAAGGGGCATGAATCCTGTGGCCGGACTTGTCCAACAAGTGTGGGTGAACGGTGAAGTGTGTAAAGGACACAGGTGGGCATTAATGTTGAGTAAAATGAAGCAGGAACATTCTTTTTTTTTAAATTATTTTTTATTGATTTTTTGCAGTATAATAGTAGTACATGTTTTCCTTTCCCCCTCCCCCTTATCCTCCCCCCCAGCCTCCCCGACCCCCCAGCACATATCCCAGCTTCCCCCCGTCCCCGCCCCAGTGTCTTTCATTCATTGGTTATGTTCATATGCATGCATACAAGTCCTTCAGTTGATCTCCCCCTGCATCTGCCTCCCATCCACCCAAGCCTCCCCCTGTAGCTTGACAGCCTGTTCAAGGCCATCCTGCCTCTATATCAATCACTCTCCCCTGTTTCTTTTCTTCAAAAATATCTTGCCTCTGCATACTAGAAATAAATGTATAAGAACAAAAAATGTTTCAGTCTCAGTTTCAATGTCCAACTTTTCTGAGTCCCAGTTTCAGTGTCAAATAATTCTTTATGTGTATAAGTCAGCAATGGTATCCAGATGGTGGACATATCGTGTCAATGCAGGAACATTCTTACATAACAAAGTAAGATATTTTTTGCACATGAGCATCTGAGAGAAGTCACTGAAGGTCTTTGAGCAGGGCATAGTAACGCAGTATTTTAAAGTATTAACCTAAATATATATAGGATGTATTTAAGGGATGAAGCTGGAAACACTAGAGCAGGAGAAAAGACCTGCAGGTCCAAGAAGTCAGTGACAGAGGCAGCATGCTGCTGAAACAAAACACCACAGGCTCAGTGGTTTACAGCAGCACACACTCCTTATCTCCGTCCCAGAGCTCAGCAGCCTGGCAGAGACCTCGGTGGGGCTGAAGTCCAGGTGTCCTCAGGGCTGATCCTTCTGGGGCCTTCAGGGGGACCTATTTCCTATTTTCCAGTTCTAGAAGTCCCCCATTCCTTAGCATGTGGCCCCTGACTCCATCCCCAAAGCCAATAATGATGGGTTCTGTGCTCCTTACTTTCTTCGAACAACTGGACTTCCTTCTCCAAGTCACCTTGGACCACCCAGGTGATCCAGGATAATCTCTTTGTTTTAAGGTCAGTTAATGAGTCACCTAATTCAGTCTTCACCTCCTTCCCCCTAGCCACATGACAGAACCTAGACCCAGTCTCCAGGGTTCAGGGGATGAACATCCTAGGGAGCCAATAATCTGCCCGCCACAGGCAGAGGGTAGAAAAGTTAAGATAGAATTAAGTCAATCATAGAAACAAAGTTCCCAATGTGAGGGACAGAGTGATCCATATAACAATTAAGAGAAATAGAACATCAGAGTTTGGAGCTGCAGATAACAGTGCAATAAATGTACTGTTATGGACACTGTTGTGGGCAGGGACATTTCTGTAAGGCTTGGGAGGCAGTAAAATTCCTTAACAACTGAACTGTTTCAACAGGGATGTTTCCTCACCCGAACGTGTTTTCCACCTTCGTCCTCACACTTTGACTGCTGGAGGACCTTCTAGGAGAATAATAAGCTTCATGTCAGCAAGAGAGGGTTCAATGAGAATGAAGATCACAGTGACTTATGCTCACTGCACTACTGGCCTTTCTAAATTCCTAAAAAAATATTCTTTTGAAAGCTTAGGATGGGGAGAAAAGTTGACATTTTTACCATTGCTCTAAACATCTTTACTATCTCTGGAAACACCAGCTGTTTTCAAAAGTCAAAGCAGGGAGACTCACCATTTGCTGAAGAAGTGTCCACAGGAATCACATTTTCTCCCCATCACCAGAGAAATTAGACTTTGGGGAACACAGGGCTCTGGTTGACCCCAGCAGGCAGATGAGGCCGCTCAGGGAGGCCGCTCAGGGCCTGACTGACCAGGAATTACCTGTGTTGCTCTATAGCCCTTATTCTGTGACTCTGGGACCTGCCCACATGTGCCCTGTGGGAACAAAGTAAATCGCTGTGCTGACATGACTGAGAGGTGTGCATGCAAGACAGTCTGAGGGCAGGGAGTGGGACAAACAGCCAACAAGGAGACTTGCCTAGTGCAGGGACTAAGGGTATCTCTTTGGGGACTCAGGATTTCTGCTAGAACACCCTACTATGTGCCATCATTCAAGGGCACAGGCCTTGGGACCTTGGTTCTATTTTGTGGGATAACTTACTGATGAGTTCACATATATAGTTTCCACCAACATTGGGCACACCCAGAGGGCTGGACACTAGGGTGAGGGGTGGGGGTGAGGGGCCAGCACTGCAAGGCAACTCTCCTGCCCCCCAAGTCCCACCAGGAAACCTGGGCAAATTCCCAGCACCTGCAGGATTAATTCCTCTCTATTCAGGGGTATTTGAAAAAAATCTCACTACTTATAACAAAAAATATTAATATACTAGAGGCCCAGTGCACGAAATTCGATCACGGGGGGAGGGGAGGTCCCTCAGCCCAGCCTGCACCCTCTCCAATCTGGGATCCCTTGAGGGATGTCTGATTGCCCATTTAGGGCTGATCCAGGACTGCTGGCTCCCAACTGCTCACCTGCCTGCCTTCCTGATTGCCCTTAACTGCTTCTGCCTGCCAGCCTGATCATCCCTTAACCACTCCCCTACCAGCCTGATTGCCACTAACTGCCCTCCCCTGCAGGCCTGGTTCTCCCAATTGCTCTACCCTTCAGGCCTGGGTCTCCCCCACCCCAACTACCCTTTCTTGCAGGCCCAGTCACCTCCAGCTTTCCTCCTCTGCTGGCCTGGTTATCCCTAACTGCCCTCCCCTGCAGACTTGATCACCCCCAATTGCCCTCCCTTGCAGGCCTGGTCCCTCCCAATTGCACTCCTCAGTTGGCCTAATCACCCACAACTGCCCTCCCTTGCAGGCATGGTGCCTCCCAACTGCCCTCCCCTGATGGCCATCTTGTGGTGGTCATCTTGTGTACACATGGAGGCAGCCAACTTTGACCACATGGGGGCAGCCATCTTGTGTGTTGGAGTGATGGTCAATCTGTATATTACTTTTTTATTAGATAGTATAGAGGCCTGGTGCATGGGTGAGAGGTGGTTGACTTTCCCTGAAGGGTGTCCCAAATCAGGGTGGGGGTTCCCTTGGGGCATGGGGTGGCCTGGGTGAGGGGCTTGTGGTGGTTTGCAGGCTGGCCATGCCCCCCCAGCTACCCAAGCAGAGCCCTGGTATCTGGGATTTATTTATCTTCTATAACTGAAACTTTGTAGCCTTGAGTGGAGACCAGGGCCGGCCAGGAAGCTTGGCTTTCTCTATCCCCAGGGAAACCCAAGCCACCTGCTCATTCTGTGGCTGTAGCCATCTTGATTGGGTTAGTTTGCATACTCACTCCTGATTGGATTGTGGGCGTGGCTTGTGGGCATAGTGGAGATATGGTCAATTTGCATGTTTCTCTTTTATTAGTATAGATTATTTACCAACAAATTGCAATGACTTTAGATGGAATCCAATTAAAACACACCTGCATCTATGTAGCCTTATTTTTATCAACTTCCCTGGGCAGGGGTCTTTGAGTTAGAAATGTTTTCATGTTGGAAAGCGAGATAACCCAGGAGTGGACACTGTGCAGGGTTTCCCTCTCATTAAGGAATAAATCCTGCTCTGCTAGGAGGTGGTTCTATGAGACATTTCATGTTGAGTGGAAGAAGATGGGTCTCCTTTTCTTTTTTCCTTTGTTCTCTTTGGTTCTTGTTTTGTCTACAAATATCCAGACAAGAGGAAAGGCTGTGAGTGCACTGGGGATCTGGCCTCTAAGGGACATGTGGATATTTTTATGGGAGAATTGGTATCTTCCAGAAATAGTGGAAACACCATTGTCCTTCAGAAGCATAAGTCAGGGGAGGCATGGAAGAACTGAGTGGCTGCAGAAAGCTGCCCATGTGGGACAAGGTGCTGCCTCTGAGCCAGGACTACAGACAGAGAAGAGGATGCTGGGCCCCAGAGACTTTAAGCCTAAAAAGCAAGAACGTGCCCCTCTTGGAGTCCCTCCCAAGTTCACATTAAGAGGAAATTGAGGCCCAGGCTCTCATGGGCGGTGAGAGTGCAAGCACAGGAGCTGTCAGGGTAGATGAGTGGCTACCTCACTGCTCATCTGCATGCAGTGACGGGGTGGGTGCAAGCAGCTTAGAGACTCAAAGGAAACCGCTCTTCCTCTGAGTGGATAGCATCTATGCCTTTTCACTGTCCAGGGATGCCACCACTAACTGAACACACATCCCCTGCTCCCCCAGCCCCACTTGCCACCCCACTTGAAGTCTTTGTCTGGCTTTCCCAGATGCAAGCACAGCCCCACATGCACTCATGATGTCTTCAGTCTTCACGAGGCTTGGGTGTTCAGGGGCAGGGGCTCTGGCAGACACAGGGTTAGTCCCTGGCCCGTCCAGTCTGTCCTTGCAGGTCCCTGCAGCTGTGATTCCTGGACACTCGGGGATCTGGTGAGGGCCAAGACGCCAGGCCTGTGGTGAATCAGGACAGCAGCGCCTCGCACCACAGCTGCAGGACAAAACCACTGGGGATAGAGCGAGTCCAGGAGGAGAAATCCCGCTTTGTCTCAGACTGAAACCAATGCTGATGATTCAAACCTTCTTTCAAATGGAGAATCTGATGTTCCCCAGATCACTGGTGCCAGGCACCACATTTCAGTCTGGGGATCGACAGGAATTCGGCACATCCACTGACATCTTTGAACCCCTTTCTTAGGGGACTTTTCCAGAAGAGCAGGAAGTCCTTACCTTCTTCGCCTAAGACCCTTCAGTAGAGTTGGCATGTGTGTTCCTCTCTGGCGTTATTTATAGGCCTGGAGGATTTGGCACAGGACTTCCTCGCTGCCCCCTACAGGGCGGGAGAGGACCTGCAGCCAGTGGGCCCACCTCCAGGATGGAGAGTGGACCCACAGTCGCAACTGGGAACCCCACACAGTAGACGATCTGGGTTCAAGTTACTTTTCTGAAGGAAATAATATGTTAAGGAACTTGGAGGATGTTCCCCACTAATGTAAATGTGTCTGGTGGGAGCTTTGGGGGAAGCAGCCGCCTGCTATGGGGAGGTGCTGGCTGCTTCGTGTTTGCAGCCTCTGGTTTTAGGCTGTTAAAGAACCAATTTTTTTAATGAACATTTAATTTATATTAATGTCATGCTAACAAAATACATTGATTAAATAACTCCTGTAAGTCATGAAGTGTCTTGCTAGAAAGTGGCTCAGCTTACATACATGAAAATCCCCCTGGAAGTTTCAGAATTATATAATAACTAGGGGCCCGGTGCACGAAATTTGTGCACTGGGGGTGGGTGGTCCCTCAACCAAACCTGCCCCTTCTCACATACTGGGAGCCCTCAGGGGATGTCCAACTGATGGCTCAGCCCCAGCCTGCCCAACCATTGCCCTACTCAGCTCAGCCCTGGCTGCCTGCAACCACCCAGCCCCAGGGGCTGGGCAATTGCTGCCACTTCCCCTCACAGCACCTGGGGGCTGGGCGCTGGCTGCCACTGCCATTTCATCTCCACCCCCAGGGCCCTGCCCTCACGCCACTTGGCCCCCCCCCCATTCCTGATTGGCTGGTAGCATAGCCAATCAGGAGCTAAGGTATGGTCACATTTGCATGTTTCTCTTTTATTATATAGGATTACAAGTTCAGAAAATGCCTTATGCTGAAAAGACCAGTGTGGTTTTTTTTGGCAGTTTGTTCTGATAACACCCATACCACACTTACTCCTTCAGAAAGATAAAAAATTTACCTTTGTCATTATTCTAAATAGATACCGTATCCCATGCCATGTGTACCAGGCAATTCTATGAATTTATTTATTCCAGGTAATACAATTAGCAGACCTATTACTTTAAATCTGGATGCCATCAGGGTAAATAGATGCTAAAGAGCATTACCGCTTTAAACGAAGTCCTTTTTTCATGTAAGTGTCTCTTCTTATGTCTTTGGAGAGAGTTTATAGGACTGACCTCGAATATGTGGGCAAGTCTTTTCACACAACAGGACATTGGGAGGCTAGAGTTTCACCTCCACGAGGTATTTCTGAATGTGCCTCCTCTGATAATGGGAGGGTGGGCTGGTGCCTCAGGACCACCCAACACCTCCTCCTCTCAGTTAACACTGAGCAGGTCTGTAGCCTCCCTCAGCGGCTCTCGGGGTCCTCATGGGAGCTTTGGGATTTGGGAAATTATTTGCCTTTGTTGCATTCATTTTTGTTTATAAAATACTAATTACCTCTTTTATTGTTTGAAGGGATTAAAAGTTAATAGGAGAAACTAAATAAACAGAACGCCATTCTGCACAAACTATATAAGCTGGTAATTAATTTCTGGCCTCCTCTGAGCTAATTAACTCATATAAAGAAATGAAGTTAATGAACCATAATTCTAGTCATACAAGTGTAGATACAAGCAGTTTGACTTAATGAATTAATAAGATATTTCCTTTCTTAGAGGTTTTTCGAATGTGTTCCTAATCTGAAGGCCCCTTTAATGTTCCTCTCTGGTTAAAAATGTTTAATAAATGGGGGGCAACCTGGTGATGGGCGTTAGCATGTGGCATCGTCAAACAGGCCTCTGGGTCCTGGAAAGCAGTCCATTTCTGCCATGGCCCGCAGGTACCCAGGTGTGTCCCTCTGAGGGCAGAAGAGGCTACTTGTATCACAGGGCCTCACCACCTGCCTCAGACACATGGAGGTAAACTGAGGGAGTGCCCCTGTGGGCTGTTTAAGACCAGATCTTTTCATAAAAGTCATAGACGTTTCCTCACTCTATTAATAGTCCTTGTTTTTTACATTTGCACCTTCTGATAAGACTCTCCTCTGACATCTGATCAGTTGAAAACCATCTTACCCTTTGCTTTTCATGTCGGCAGCCATCTCATGGAGCATTAAGAATGGCAAAAGGCATATTTCTTTTATATTTTAGGCATAAAAGTAGTATCCACGGTGGTGGTGTTGAAGGGTTAAATTGTTTTCTAGAGGCACCATCCAGGATGTAGAAAGGTGTATTCTTTGTGTAAAATGATATTTTTTTTAAAATGGTTCATCTTAAACTCTGTATTTTCACTAACTTGATTCTCAGAAGTGAAGGTCTTTTAAGATAAATACCCAGGTATCACTATTAGCACAGGTCCCAGGGCACTTGCTCTCTATGTAATTGGAGGAGTGGATTTATGGCATAAACATGTATGATATCATGTTGCCAAAAGTCAAGAGCGTGGGTTGGACCTGCAATGAAGATGTACTTTAATTTTGCAGTGAGGTCTGTGCTGTCCTTACTGCCTTGCAGGAAAGGTGTAGGATCCTCCTTAGCCTGCAGGTTCTGGTCAACAGCCAGTATTCACTATGAAAATGAAAAAGAAAATTAAAAGGAAGGGAAGACCACATGGGCGTGTGCTGAACCCCAAAGTCATTATTGGGCTTAATGGTCCCATCAATGACCAAAATCTGTTCTAATCTTGCCTTTGTTGACTTGAAACTGAAATTTCTAGAGATTATATTGTTCAGGATTACCCAGCAAGTCAGTGGGAGGACAGGGATTTGAAGAATATGTTGACACTGACCTCATGCATTTAACCAGCATCCTCTCCTGCTGCCCATCACTTTTCTAGAACATGGGCCCCTGCACCCAAGCTGGCACTCCTACTTTTGTCCACCCCTCTCCTCCAATCTTGGAAACAATGATGATCGTGCAAACAGCAATAATAATAAAAACTGTAAAAACAATAATGAGATCAGAGGCAAGGTGGTGGGAGTTAATGGGGTCCTCTGGGCTTTACCTCTGCTCCAGGGACACCGGACAGCCTCCCTGATATGCTGGGCTCTCAGCTAAAGCCGGGCTTCCTGAGGGGTTGGCGGAAGGGAAAGCGTGGATGTGCTTGACCTGGGAGGAAGCAGAGATGTCATGTGACAGCCACACATGCCCCTGTGTCTCAGGACCTGACGTTTACTGCACTGCAAATGGGCTTTGACTGGCTTGGTATTTGTGCCTCAGCAGAACTTCTAAGGCAGGATGTTTCAGTGGCCAGGGAAGGCCCAGCCAGCTTCTCTTCATGGTGATGGTGAGCCCTTCCCCAGAGAAGTGGGGAGTGGTGACTCTAACCATTTTCCGTTCCCTGTGGGACAGGTGAGGAATCCAGCTGAGGGGGGAGATGAATGGAAGCCTGGGCAAAGCACTGTGAGCTTGAATGATACAAACAGAGGAAAAGTTGGCAAGCTTCCAATGCCTGCTTGTTCCTGGTGGGCAGACTCTATCTCCTGTCTTTGCCAAGTGCCAGCCTTGGGCCCGATTTGATCGCCTGTGATCCAAATCCAGTCTCCTGTGCCTTCTATTGGGATTCCTTGCCAAGAACTATGCACATATGTTCACATATAAAATATGGGTGCAAAACTGGAGCATCATGGGAGGATATGACTTATTTTAAGCCAATTAAAGATTTGTTTTGAGATTTCTTAGGGAATTAAAAAAAAAAAAACCTTGAACTTTCATCCGCACGGACTTCTAGCATACTGTGAAAAGAAAGAAACATTGAGAGAGGGAGATCAATCAACCAGCAGAAATAACTTGAGTGATATCCAGAGAGGATGTTGTTCTTGTCCCGTCCTTCTCCAACATGCATTAACTAACATCTAAGGACTCCACGGAGCCCTTTGCTCCTGCGTTGCAATTGGTTAATCAATTCATTCCCCTCCTTCGATCGAGAGTGAGGCTGACACAGGCTCAGAAATGGATTTCATCTTGATTTAGTAAATTTCATTTATCCGTCTCCATTATTTACTCAGATGCTAAGAATACATCTTTCCTTGGCCATTTGCTCCTAATTGATGAGGTGGCCATGCGTGCGGTCCCAGGGCCGCAGAGATGGGCTGTCTCTGCTTTTGATCGACTGTCTATGAAGTGGCCTTTTAGAACTTATAGCGGCCTCTTCTCTGGCCACGCCAGCACTTGTTATTAATGAAAAGCATGACTGTCAGGTACTGGAAAGCCATCTAATTAAACAGCAAGATTTCCATAAAATGAGTTTGAAATCAATCGGTCAATACGGAAACCACTTAAGAAGATGTAAGTATGATAAAGTGCGATTTACTTGTAGCTGCACAAGCGGTGGGCACAGTGTTCCTTGGAGACTCAAAGGTTTGTGAGCATCTTGGGCTCCCCTAACAATTGTTACCAAGTCACTTATTTTCCTCTCAGAATTCAGAAGATTCAAACATATTATATCAGGCAAAACCACAGATATAGGCCTCCCTACCCTGAGAACATTTTCTGACTCAGGTAAATGGAGCACATGGACCCGGCTCAGGTCCAAGTACCAACCTGAGGAGCACATTCACCCCACCAGTCACCTGTCTGCAGGGTAAATTAGCTCTGGATCTGCTGAGACTCTGAGATCCTCTGAACTAGGCAACTGAGTAATTTCAGTGTCCTATCTGTGCTTAACTCTTTGCAAATACTTACAAGGTTCTATAGCCATCCTGTCCAAGGGAGAAGAAAACCGTGTCAGATATTCCCATCACATTTCCTTTTGCCCCCTAAAATCAAGAACTCTCTATTATGGAGAAAATTTGTCAAAAACTTTGACAGTAGATGATATAAATAATACATCCAGCACCCTAGTCTGCTCCACATGACACAACCATATGCATGGGTCCCCAAAGTTTCATTCTGAATCCACTGCTCTTTCCTCTCATGCCATCGCCCTGGTGACCCCAGATGACCCTGTCAGGCCCCTGGTCTGAGTCCCTGCAGCTGAATGACCCACTGGGCACCTCAAACCACATGGCGGTGCGTTGTTCTCATCCATGCCTTCCCCTACAAACCACTCATTCCTCTCTTAACATTTCCAGAATTTAGCTCAGGGATTACAGTGCTTCAATCCCAAGCCAGAAAGCAGGGGACTGTTCTGGAAGCCATCCAGAACTGTGTGTCACTCACATCGCATGCTCGGCACACAGCAGAAACTCTGTCCCCTCTCCTCTCTGCAAAGCTGACAGTTGCAATGTTCCTAGCTATGGAAACACCTCTGGACATTGGAATTTTTTAGAATAAAAACCTGCCGTGATGAGATGTGAATTTTGTAAACTATTAAGTTGAACCTCAGGAAACGGCTACTTTCACAGAGACAATCAGCAGTATATCAGAATATTAGCAATTTCCTAAGTTTACTCCAATAGAAGTGATGGTCATCATCCTCATGACTTGAATTTCTAATGGATGCCTCCAGTTTTCACGCTGAAATACACAAGTGAGCTTGTCCTCTGTGAGTGCTCACAGCCAGACTCCATCCCACACTTTCAGACAGAGCAGCCTCTGCTGCCCTCTAAGCTGCATGGTCCCATTAGAAAGTGAAGGTGATGTGTTTGGGGAACCAAGTGCCTCTGCCCTCTCATCCTGTTTCTTGCCGTGACTGTCACCATTGTGTTCAGTTCGCACTCAGGGGGACATGCTGCTAATCCTCAAAACATCAGAAATATGAGGAAATGGCCTTTGACTTGTCAGAACTAATGGTAACACAGAGTTTTAGGGAAACAAAAAGAAAAGCGCTGATACCCACATAATTACATCAAGATAGAAACTGAAGCATCCTCCTGCCACTTCCATTATCTGCCTTGGAGACTGTGGTGCCATACACTGGTTGCTGTGGGGACTTTACCCACGACCCTTGTTGATAGTGTCAAAATGGACAGGCTGTCATTTATGCCCATCACACTTTCTATGTTCTAGTTTGAGGTACTCTAAAAAATTACTATATATACACTGAGTGGCCAGATTATTATGATCTCTGAAAGCAGAGATGTGTATGTTTGTATGTGTGTGTGTATGAGAGGCCTAGTGCATGAATTCGTGCATGGGTGGGGTCTGGCCAGCCTGGCCAGGGGGAGGGGATATGAGCAGTTGGCCAGCCTGCCTGCTGGTCGAACTCCTGATCGAGGGAACAATTTGCATATTAGCCTTTTACTATATAGGATATATACACTGAGTGGCCAGATTATTATGTATTCAGAGATCATAATAACCTGGCCACTCAGTCTATATGTGTTATATACATACTAGAGGCCTGAGGCATAAAAATTTGTGCAAGAGTAGGCCTTTCTTCTGCTGGCTGCCAGCACCAGCTTCCCTCTGGCACCTTGGACCCGGGTTTCCCTCCTCCAGCCACTGGCAGGCACCAGGGGGTTGGTTTCCCTCGGGCTGCCCACAGGCACCCAGGGTCTGGGCTGGCTTCCCTCTGGCTCTGGCTTTATCAGAAAGGATATCTGGAATGACATCAGAAGACATCAGCCTAATTACCTTTTATTATTATAGATAGCAAATCCAGTTTATATGAATCATAAACTGGATTTTATATATATATATATATATATATATATATATACACACACACATATATATATATATATATATATATATATATATATATATGAAACACAAACCATGACTCAAATTAGAGTAGCAATGAGTCGGTTAGAGGAAAAATAGAAATTCCTACTCAGATAAGAAAAAGCTTAAACACATCATGATCAGGCCATATGTCTGGTACCATCATCTCTCAAGCACCAAAAATCTGTACAGATGTACAGACCCATGGATTCCAGACGGCCAGTGAATTCCTCCTCTATTGTGGCTGCCATGGCTTCCCAAGTCTTTCAAAGAGCTAAAGATTAGATTTTATGAATATTAAATTCCTTTAACAAAGGAACTGATGATATTGTCTTAAACTTTCTTGTACCTTTTCTTAACTAACAATATTCATTTAATACTTGAGATATTCATCCATTTCTGGTTAACTTTACTGGCATTTTTCTGAACTTTCCCACCATGCAGCATTTGCTAATCTTGATAGGAGAGAAAAAGAAGTCAGAACTATTTCTGTTGATGCTGCAGTATTTAACGTTTAGAAAAGAGCAGACCTAAAAGTACCAAGAATGTTTAATTATTTTACCTGAAACTTAGAGATTATCTCTTCCCTCTTCCATGTTTGCTTCCAAAATTAAAAATGCATCCATATGCCCTAACCAGTTTGGCTCTGTGGATAGAGCGTCAGCCTGAGGACTCAAGGGTCCCAGGTTCGATTCCAGTCAAGGGCATGTACCTTGGTTGCTAGCACATACCCAGTAGGGGGTATGCAGGAGGCAGCTGATCGATGTTTCTCTCTCATTGATATTTCTAACTCTCTATCCTTCTCCCTTCATCTCTGTAAAAAAATCAATAATATATATATTTTTTAAATATATTTTTTTGATTTTTCACAGAGAGGAAGAGAGAGGGATAGAAAGTACGAACCCACCATGTTTTAAATAATGGCAACCTAATTATGAATAAAACTTGAGGAATGCCATTGAAAATATCACCAGTTGTTGCATAGTTGAATCTTTTAGGATATATTTAAACCAAATTATATTTATCAAAAATAGTCAAATAAGTTTTAAATTCATATAAAATGGTAGAACATAAAAGTAACTAATGTTTGATAGAAACCTTTTGTTACCAGTAAGAAAGTTTCATATGAAATTGTAGGGCATAAAAAAATAACAAATATCTGATAGAAAGCTTTTGTTGCTCAGTAAGAAAGTTTAAATTTTAGAGAACAACAAAATTTTTAAAAGATAGATATTTTATTAATATTAGTATGTATTTATGTGCTAATTTTTCTATTTAGAACATGGAGGTTGTTGATTATAAGTAGCTGTAGCTGACCATGTATGTGTATTAGTCATAACTACAAGTCCTAAACACTCAGAGTTGATGTGATATGCATATATGCATAGCCCATGGACACAGATAATAGTGAAGGCCTGGCGTGGGATAGGAGTTGGGTGGAGGGAGGCAAAGAAGGGGAAATAGGAGACATCTATAACACTCTCAACAAAAATAATTTTCTTAAAGTAAAAAAATAAAGAAGGAAACATCACTTCTCTGTACTATTTGTCATTGTCTCTCTCTGTGTTTATTCACATATTCTTTTTGGATTACATGCACACACGTGTGCACCCACATGTGAACATGTTAGAGAAGGGAACTGAGGACATACCTTATTTTTCCCCTCATTTCTAAGTCATCTAGGAGGATGTTCCATGTTCTAAGGACGCATACATGTCTGGTTTGGACTGAACTGATGATGTTACTGGTTGCTCTGGCATTGCTAAGCCACTCATTATGCATCACACTCTTCCACTACTGGGCTGGCACCCATTTGTCCTCTACTGATTCACGCTAATTCAAACAGTTTATAATGTGTCAGAATTTTTCCAGGGGATATGGAAAGATGTGCTAGGGAAGCTTGCACAGACACTGATAATTAGCACATTAGCCCGTGGGTTGTTTGCTATTTTTGTTTCTGCAAAAGGAAAAAAAAACCACAAAATACCTGAATATGTTTAAAAAATAAAACCACTGGATATTTACACAAAAGGCAAACACAATTAAAAAAACCCACGGAAACACTCACTTGCACACTCGCACAATGCACGAATATACATCCCTTTGTACAAACCAGTGAACCCTTAATTTCTACCAGAATTGAGATAATTTATGCAACTCGACACTGATAAAGGAGACCTATGAGTTTATATTGCACCAATATCCAATTAAAATGTCCATCTCTCACACGTTTAATAAATAACCAAATGTTCTGTTTGCATGATTTACTTCTAGAGCTCACTTCTCCTGTGTCAAAGGGACTGCTTCTGCCTGTGGTTAAGTTATGGAGCATTATTGTGACATCATTCCTTGATTCAATCATGTTTACTGATGTGTTATATTAATATCCACATAAGATCTTAGAATAGGCCTGGGCGCTGTGGTCATCAATGAAGCAATGCAAACCCCTGCCACATTTCAGCGTTGGGAGAAGAACAGAGTGTGGCAAGGCAATGACAGGATAATGTGACACTGAAAATAACATTCAATTTGTTAATTTATTTTTTTGCCTGAAAGTTAACTTTCTATTAAACAGGAAAAATAACTCTAATTTGGTGACAAAGAGGGTTTTTTTTTGAGATATGACTCCAGTCTATACTTGCAAAATAGTATTCTGTTGCCCTTGGGATATATTCATCACTTTAATAGAAAAATGTAGTAAACACATCCTTGGTCACTGTAGCCCAAGCTCAGTGCCTTTGTGTACTGTTACTGCATTGGCTCTGCTCCTGCCAGCGCCTGGATTTTATCAGATGCTGGGATTCTCACCGACAGGAACTAAACATGAAAATAGCTTCATAAATGTAACATCACAAATGTGAGCTTAGCCCTAGCTGGTTTTGCTCAGTGGCTAGAGCATTGGCCTGTGGACTGTCGATTCCAGTCAAGGGCACATGCCTGGGCTGCGGGCTCGATCCCCAGTAGGGGGCGTGCACAAGGTAGCCAATCAATGATTCTCTCTCATCATTGATGTTTCTCTCTCTCTCCCTCTCCCTTCCTCTCTGAAATATATATATAATGTTAGCTTATCTTAGTAAGGAATTTAACAGTGAAGAAAAAAAAACACGCTTCCACAAAAGCAATCTTTATTTCATAAGATTCCAAATCCTTTAAAAATACAGTGTTTTTGGAAATCCTTTTAATACAAGTTTCAAATGAGAAAGGACACAGCCTACATTTTTCTATTAAGTCAAGTCAACCTGAATCTTCTTTGGAACAATAATGTGACAACAGTGATTTTTCTTAATGCTTTGTCACCTGTTGTCCTTTTGCTGAGGAAATTTAAAAGAGGATTTTGAAATTTTATTAAATTATTATTAAATTTCAAAACTCGTAAATTAATATGAATTGTAGCCTTAACCTCATATGTATAATTTCTTATTTATATATAAATATTTTTAAAACAAGTACCTTGTGTGCATGCAGGCACCCAAACCTCCTTACCAGGACCACTATCTCCTGAGCCGGAGGCACCACGGCCCTACTCCTGTTGTTTGAGCTATTTCAGGACCCTCTTGGGTTTCACACAAATGAAATAATAGTAATAATGATGTCACCTTAATTAGAAGAGCCCAAGTTGTGCTGTGAATGTATTCACATGCTATTTCTGAGTGTTAGGAAGTGTTAATAGGCATGAAGCACAGAGAGCTTGTGGTGTTTGCCCAGATCGCACAGTACAGCAGTTCTTAGGTGAATCTTTGCAATAGAAAGAATATCATCCAGTGTGGAACCAAGCAGGGAAGAAAGCAGGAGAGAGAGGAAAAGAGGGATGGGAGAAGGAATGAGGGGGGCAAGGCATCTGTCTGAGTTGCTCATCACCAGTACCAACCCCCTCCTCAAAGGACTCACAACTCCCTGTCATAGCAGATAACCAGAATCACAGTATAAAACTGCCTGACTTTTATTTCTGCCTTCCCAAGCTATCGGCTCCTTCCCTAATAATCGGGATTTATTACTGGGCCCATCTGCTGCCTCTATAAGGTCAAAAGGTAAACCGCAGGCATGGCTGAAGTCACCGTCAAGGTGGCTGGCAGCAAATAGACCCTGACAAGTGTACTTTTAAAAGAATATTGTTGCAAGAGCACTCTGGACATGAAAGTCAAGCTGATAAAGAAAATAAAACCTAAAATACTAAAAAGATGTCAAGTTTTAACCCATTAATCCAAGTGATGGAGTCCAGCTATCAGTCTTGTGTCTGGGCAGCGGTCAGAAAGAAGAATGGGTCCCTATGCTGCAGGGACTGCCCTCAGGGCCATCTCTGAGCATCCCACACACCAGGCACTGCCCTCCCGGAATCATCCTGGGACTTATGTCTGCAAACATGGACACAGAGAAGAGGGGTGAACTCGCAAGCCACATTCTACAACTTCCAAAACTGAGATCACACTTAAAAACACGTGCTTTCCATTCTGCTATCGAATTGTAAGACTTTGCTTCCTGCAGGAAGCTTTGGACGTTGACCAGGTATTCTGGTTTATGTAAATGTTAAAAAGACTGGGACATTTTTGACAGTGAATTTTGTCTACACAGTCAAAAATGTCAAAAGGACATAGCTAATGTTGAAATTTCCAGATGACTCTGTTTGTGTGGCCTTTATCAGTTTCTAGCCAGGAAATTCCTTTGCCCTTTTCATTCTCAGATGAGAATGGAAAGTAAGACAGAGAAGATATAAGCTGCAGCTTCCTCTTTTCCAGTGGAGATGGAGGATTTTTCCTCACAGTTTGAGAACAAATTAGAAATCCACAAATAATTACTTGCTAATAATTACTTTAAAAGAGGTTGTTTGCTTCCACACAGCATCTCCCAATACAAATTACAGGTGGCTAACAATTGATGTAAAGTCTCATCATTCCTTTACTCTCTGGGTCATTCATTGCCAGCATCATTTTGTTTTGTTTTTCCCTTCTTCATACCAAGAACTCAGCAGGTAGAGATTTATAGCACCGATATGAAGACTGAGTCCCACACACCCCATAAGATAGATTCTGTGCCCCACCCTGCAGGCTCACCTCGTTACACCTCCTTAGATCTTCAGGTTTGGCTTCTACGCAGGGGCATCCTCTACCAGAGTGGTAGTATTAAGACTGGGCATGTCTGTGTCTACCTTGCAGGATGGCAGCAATGAGTAGACTTCTGACCTTAGACTGAGCAAATGCTGGAGAGAAGTACTGAGTGGCCCACAGTAGCTTGTGCCATGGCTTTCAATAATACAGGGTTATTATCAGGGTTAAAGGAGGTTACACATCAGATCATGCTTAGCCCAGCATCTGGCATATTGTAGGCCCTCACCAAAAGGCAGGTGTGTATGACAGAACTGTGTTCCTCTTTACGATTTCCTGGATTCCTCATTCTAATCCATGTTTATATCCCACCCAGCTCCTGACACATTTCTTTTTTCATAGGATCAATGAACATTGGTTTTGTTTCCATTTTCTCGTTTGTGATTCTACTTACTCTTATCTCTTCCCACTTGGAGTTGCATCGAGAAAGATTTACTAAGTGATTGATTTGAATTGTTACTGCAGAGACGACGACGAGGTGATTTTATAGCCACCTTGGTTCCTGGCTGCATCCCAACCTCTCCCCACACTGCTCCACCTGTGGCTGCAGGCAAACACATGGAGTCTGATGGGGGCTTGCCACAGCTCAGACCTCGGATCTTAGTGTTCCAGGTAGAGAGACCTGTGCCCCCAACTCATCTTCTCTCTCTAATTTTCTTAGAGGTTTTAAAAGATTTATAAATACTGATACCTTAATGTTCTATTTTCTACCAACTCTTTTCATATGACTTCCTTACTCTTTGTTCCAAAATGTAGACACGTGGCTGCAAGGCCATAAAATGCAGGGGTTTTCCTAGAGCACAAAGCCATCTTGATCCTAGCATGGCTGGGAGAGAAGTGGTACTGTGTGTGAGGATAGATGTCATTGCCTTTGTGCTTCAGAAGTGAGATGGCAGCATATGGTTTGTGTGTAAATGCTGTCGTGATTAATAAGCCACGGTCTGACCTAACGGTGTTGCTGGGCTCACAGTAGCGTGTATCATTTGCCATCAGACTATCCCATGTGAAAATTCTGTCCCATGGGGAGCCTAGAAATGTTTGATGTAAAACCCAAAAGATTAAGAGGTGCCACCCGAAAGAAAACAAATGCATCAGAATAAAAGAGTCCCCAAGTTCTGCAGAAAATGCACTTTCTTTAACGCACTACACTCAACCCAAGTGGACTTTGAGATATTGAGATGAGGGAAGATAAGGTGAGTTCTAACACAGGGCAGAGCATAGGTATTAGTATCTAGAAAACTTTGTATGATGGCATGGCCTCCAACAATTCATGAATAATCAGACAGCTGCAAAGGATGGAGAAACAAGGTGACTCTAAATCCTGGCTTCAACAATGCTCATTAATTGAATCGCAAAAATAATCTAATACACATCTGTTTAAATTCAAAATTACATGCCCCACAGCGATGATCCAGGAACACAAAACATTAATTATATGAGTTTCTGAGTCCCACCCGGGACCATGGTCTTGGCCTTGAGGAAGATGGTGTCATCACAGCCCGAGAGGCTCTCTGTCACCTCCAACCCGCACAGCCCTCAGCAGCAGAGTTCACAAGGAGCATACCTGGAATCTTCCCAAGGGCCCAGGGGAGAGAAGACACAGAGTGGGCAGGGCCCCAGGGACAGGGATATGGGATAGTGCCCAGAAGCTCCCACAGGGAAATCATGTCTCAGCCCAGACATTGGAGACAGAGAGCAGAGACCACAGGAAGTCAGGGCCCCACGGTTCAGTACCACCACTCTCTTGTCACCGCTCTGCACAATCACTTGCTCACCTGCACAGAAAGGCCACACATGCGACCATAACAGAATGCCACGTTTGTGTTCAGAGGCTCCTGGGTTCCAGCTAGCCTGTGCCTTTGTTTTTCTGTTTTATACTACATGGGAGCACTTGGAACCCCTCCACCCCTCCCAGTCTGACTAATGTTTTCTGTGCTCTTTTTTGGAATTTAATGAAAGAACCTTTCAAGTCTGTTTTGCTCTCCTTCCAATGTGGCAAATATCAATTTAGCTAATGAGGCACAGGTGTAATTGTAGGCATTCCTTCAAGAATTCTTCAGCTATGAATCTGCCTCGCACTACACGGCACAGCTCTGTAATTGTAGTTCGCTGGGAAAATTCACGGCTGCAATGGCCCTCACGCTCACACTTCCACCTGTGTGTACTCGACGTGGACCTCGTGTTAGTACATTGTGATGCGGTAAATAACAACGCGCCAGCCTGGGGCTGAGACGCTCTCCCACGGCATTCCTCCTCCACTATCTGGTTGCATCTCGCGTAGATCCAATCCTCACATTGGTAAAGAGCATCACTTAGGTGAGGCCAAATGGGTCAGTGTCCTCCCACCCTGTGATTATTTAGTCAAAGGCAGCCATCAGTCCTCCAGCCCACCCACATGATGGTTCTAGTGCTGAATGTTGACAATTCCAGACACTCATTTTCCAGTAATTTCTTCAGGAACCACACACCTGAACTGCACCACCATCAGCCTCAGCTTGTGGGGAAAGCCTATCAGTTGGGTCAGCTCATCCCATTATCCACTGAGATTTGAACAGAACCAGAAAGTGGTAGGATGGAAACTGCATTTGGATTCTAGCACACCACTATTAACACAGATGAATATTTAATTAGAGTACCCTGTGACCGTGAGGTACCTAGCTTGTGTAGCAGAGATACTTAGCATTGTAAGTATGACAGCTTAGCACAAGCGTTTTCATTCTTCCAAAGCATCATGTGCTTTCACAAATGCATTGTCCCTCCTGGTCTGTCACCAAGTTTATTATTCAACATAAAGGGAAGTACAAAAGGTGTTCTCTCACCCAGGCCAAATGCTGCATTGCTAAATTGTTGTGCTATTTTATTATTTTCAAAAATTAAATTTGTAAGTTAGATTGGTATTATATATGTTATATTTAAAAGAAAACATCACATTTTAAGAAAATGCAAATTACTGTTAATTGTGTGAACTTGAGAATATTATTAAATCATGTTGCAATAAAATTAGTTTCGAGTATATATGGTCATTTGATATAGGAGCAAAGGTGGACTTTTCCATAAGAGCATCTTGACCTGTGATCACTATATCCCCCGGCTGCAGGGCAGCTCGGCCCCTGCTGCTCCATGAAGATGCACAGAAGGAAATCTGACAAGCTAAAAATCCACATGGGGTGGGCAGAGGTGTGGGTGGATCACACGGAGATGAAGAGCATGATTTATTTGTGAAGTAGGATCATTCTTTCAGTGACTGCCTTAGCCGAGGCTTAGAGGCAGTAACTTCCTGACAGTTCCAGATCTCTGAAGGTTGCATATTACCCACTGTTGCACAAAACCGCCGAGGCAATCATTTATTACCTCCACTAAGGCAAATGCAGGTACAGGAACTTTTAAATTTTATTATTTTAATGTAACTAACAATGTGTCCATAATGTATCTACACATGAAAGATAAGAACTATTAATGAAGTAAACCTATACCTATTTCTGAATAAAATAGAATAAATAGCTTAACACTTGTAGTTGTAGCATAGTCATGCATTGCTTAACAACAGGGATATGTTTTGAGAAATGTGTTTGGTGATTTCCTCACCATGCAAACATCACAGAGGCACTAACACACACCTGGATGGTATAGTCCACTACACACCTTGACTATGTGGTACAGTCTACGGCTCATAGGCTGAACACCTGTGCAGCACATTAGTGTACTAATTTCTGTAGATAATTGTAACACAATGATAAGTATTTGTGGATCTAAACATATCTAAACATAGAAAATACAGTAAAAATACCTATGTAATTAAGAGATAATATGCAAATTGACCATCACTACAACACACAAGATGACTGTCCCCATGTGGTCAAAGATGGCTACTTCCATGTGGACACAAGATGGCCAGCAGAGGAGGGCAGTTGTAGGTGATCAAGCCAGCAGGGGAGGGCAGTTGGGAGACATCAGACCTCCAGGGGAGGGCAGTTGGGAGGGACCAGGCCTGCAGGGGAGGGCAGTTGAGGGTGACCAGGCCTGCAGAGAAGGACAGTTGGGGGGAGGGGGGCCAGGCTGGAAAGGGGGGATAGTTAGGGGTGACCAGGCAGGCAGGGGAGGGCAGTAAGGGACAATTGGGCTGGCAGGGGATCAGTTAGGTGTTGATCAGTCTGGCAGGGGAGTGGTTAGGGGGTGATCAGGCTGCCAGGCAGAAGTGGTTAGGGGCAATCAGACAGGCAGGAAGGCGAGTGGTTGGGAGCTTGCAGTCCTAGCTTGTGAGAGGGGTGTTCCAAATTGGAGAAGGTGCAGGCTGGGCTGAGGGACACAAACACCCCCATGCATGAATTTCATGCACCAGGCCTCTAGTATCGTATAAAAGAAAATGTGTGTGTGTTTGTATGTGTGTGTATGTGTGTGTTCCTACATGACTTAGGGAATCTGATGGAGGGCTGTGGAGGGAAGTGCTAGAGGAATAGTAGATGTCAGAAGGAGGAAGAAAGGGAAAGAAAGGTAGGGCAGAGATGGGAGAGACTCAGAGAGATTTAAAAATAATGGGAGAGAGAAAGAGAGAGAGAGAGGAGCAGGATTGGGCAGAGAGATAAAGAGAAACAGAAGGAATGGAAGTGGGTGTATGTATACAAATATGGGTGTGTATAAACAATTTTTTTATTTTTTTTAATTTATTTTTCTTTATTAGATTCTTGTTTTTAATTTCAATTACATCTGTTCTAATACACTAAGGTTGTGGATTTGATTCCCCAGTTGGGGCACATACAAGAATCAAACATTGAATGCATAAATAAATGGAATAACAAATTAATGTTTCTCACTCTATCTCCTTTATTCTCTAAAACCAATAAATTAAAAAAATATTAGAATACTATCATGGATGAGAAAAGATGACAGTGTAGATGAATGTGTTCAGTCTTTAAATTGTGGGGGGAAATTTAACCTTAATAAAATTTATTTTCTGATTTATAATCTGCCTCATAACAAATTATTTATGCACAAAGAAAAACAAATTCATGGAACTACTTGAATATTGGTTCTTTTTGTTAGAAATATTTTATTTATATCTTTGGCCTTATATTTTTTGGGTCATCTATTTTTTTTTTTTTACTATTTCTTCTTATTCACACAACTGAAAGAATGTATCATCTGTTTTTCAAACTTTCTGTTTTTTACACATATGGGTTTATTGTGTTCACAGTAATAAGCTGTTATAAGAAACCAAAAATGTTTTACTAATTACTGAAAGAGGGAAATAAATACAATACCAAGAAAATGTCATTTAAAGTATTACATCTGTTTTCTATTTTTGAACCTTCATTACTTCTAATTCAACTCCTCTCATCATGACTCACACTGCATATTCATTGTGAAACCAGATTTATTAGAAATTGTATTTTATATAAAATCACCCAAAAAAGAATCTCGGCTTGTGAAACAGATCATCACAACTTTGGCTGAGGCCCTGAAATGACATATATTATTTGTATCAAATTCTCCTTCTAACTCCTTAATATCTGTTTATGATATATTTTTCCAGGGTAATAAAATGTGATAAACTTCTGCAGGCATTAGACAACGCTTGCACTTATAATGACTATAGTGCTATTTAGTCAAAGAGCAAATTAACCCTCATGCCCTCACAAGATGTCTGCCTATGACCAGGCTGGCAGGGTAGTTAGTGAGGGACAACCAAATGACTGAACAAGCAGGCTACATGGGCAATCAGGCCAGCAGGGGGGCCGTGAGGGGGACCAGGCTGGTAGAGGGGGGCAGTAAGGAATGACCAGGCCAGCAGTGGGGGCAGTTAGCAGCAACCAGATGGACAGGGTGCAAGCAGTTGGGGGTGACCCAGGAGGCTGTAGGGGGCAGTTAGGGGCAACTAGGCCAGCAGGGGGGACAGTTAGGGGCCATCAGGCTGGCACACAGAGGCAGTGAGGGGCAATCAGGCTGGCGGGGGGGGGCAGTTAGGGGTGACCAGGCTGGCAGACAGGTGAGCAATTAGGAGCCAGTGGTCCAGGATTGTGAGAGGGATGTCCAACTGCCAGTTTAGGCCCAATCCCCGGGATTGGGCCTAAACTGGCAGTAAGACATCCCCCAGAGGGGTCCCAGATTGAAGAGGGTGCAAGCTGGGCTGAGAGGACCCCCCCTCCATGCACAAATTTCATGCACTGGGCCTTTAATTTGAGAATAAGAGTGAAGTTTTAAATCCCAAAAAGAGAATATTTTTTATGGTTGTTTGTCTTTTTAAAATTATTCATGGGTGATTTCAAGGGGAAATTATTATATATTCACACTGAGAAAGAATGACTTAGAAATAATCATTGTAAATGGCAGTATCACCCAGAATCATGGATTCTTACATATCAGAAGAGACATAAACATATAGAATATAGGAAATTAGTGTTTAACATGATTATGTCAAGATCCTTTATCAGAATGGAGCCTCAAATCTAGAAAATGCCATTTATGACCAAACATGAAAAATTTTGCCCACATTTTAGAAAGTTTGCAGATTGACTTATCTGTTGATGTCATAAACCCTTGCTAAATATACAGATATGAAGTTATTTATAAATTATATCTGAGAGTTCATTATGCATGCTAGAATATTTTAAGTGGAAATCCTGAAACAACCTGGTTTTGAAAGAAATTAACCTTCTGGGCTTCTTCAGGTTCAATTTTTATTATGAGATTTCTCAGAAAACTGACTGTAAGCAGGATGTCCAAGGGGCCAGGGCATGGGACCAAGTCTAAAAGGCCAGGAATGGAGAAATTAGAAACCACAGTGAGTGAACCCCAGCAAAGTATCTGAGCAGTGGAGAATTCACAGTAATACCTGAGCACCAGGAACTTGGGAAAGCAGGGCAGACACCACTCCCATCATCTGTGTCATCAAACAACTTCCCACCTGAATGTCTGAAAAACAGTACCATAAAAGTCACAGTTCTGTAACAATGCAAAAGCTTAGCTTTTAAACTCAGAAGGGAATGGAAACAATAAAATAATGGAAATTAGATCAATCCTATCTAATAAAAGAGTAATATGCAAATTTGATCGTACCTTTGCCACACCCACCAGCCAATCAGGAGCAGATTGTACAAATAAACCCCAACCAAGATGGCTGCCACCACTGAGAGCAGGAGGAAGGCTTGAGTTTCCCTGGCAACAGAGGAAGCCAAGCTTTCCGCCTGCCTTGCCTGCCTAAGCCTCCACTCAATGTTACAAAGTTTCAATTATAGAAGATACAGAAATGGCGGCAACCACTGAGCTGGAGATAAAGAGGCTTGGGTTTCCCTGGCAATTGAGGAAGCCAAGCTTTCTGCTGACTTAGGCCTCCACTCTAGGCTACAATGTTTCAAACAGAAATGGCTGCCACCACTGAGCGAGCAGAAGGCTTGGCTCTGCTCCAGGCTACAAAGTTTCAATTGTAGACATAGATTAATCCCAGATACCAGGGCCCCCGCTTGGGTAACTGGGGGGCGTGGCCAGCCTGCAAACTGCCACAGGCCCCTAATGCAGGCCACCCCTCAGCCCAAGGGAACCCCCACCCTGATCTGGGACACTCTTCATGGCAAACCAGCTGGCCCCCACCCATGCAGCAGGCCTCTATCCTACCTAATAAAAGAGTAATTTGCAGATTGACCATCACTCCAACACACAAGAGGACTGCCCCCATGTGGTCAAAGATCCTGCCCCTATGTGGACACAAGATGGCTACCACAATATGGCCAGCAGGGGAGGGCCGTTGAGAGGTTCCAGGCCCTGAGAGAGAGGGCAGTTGTGGGCAATCAGGCCAGCAGGGGAGGGCAGTTGGGAGGTACCAGGCCTGCAAGGGAGGGGGCGATCAAACCTGCAGGGGAGGGCAGTTAGGGGTGACCAGGCTGGCAGAGGAGGGAAGTTGGGGGCAAACAGGCTGGCAGGAGAACAGTTAGACATCAATTAGGCTGGCAGGGTAGTGGTTAGTGGATGATCAGGCTGGCAGGTAGAAGCAGTTAGAGGCAATCAGGGAGGCAGGCAGGTGAGCAGTTTGGAGCCAGCAGTCCCGGATTGTGAGAAGGATGTCCAACTGCCTGTTTAAGCCCTATCCTACTGGTATCGGGCCTAAACAGGCAGTCAGACATCCCTCAAGGGGTCCCAGATTGGAGACGGTGCAGGCTGGGCTAAGGGACATCCCCCGCCCCGCCACCTCTGTGCACGAATTTTGTGCACCAGGCCTCTAGTTTAAAAATAATAAATTCTCCCAGAATTGAAGGGGTCACAAGACACATGAGTTACCTAGAAAATGAGTTTTAGATGCAGCACAGCAAAACATGTCATTGTAGCATGTCTTATCACCCAAGGACAAGAAGAGAACACTGAAAACTTCCAGAGTGAAAGGATGAGCTGTGAGAAGGGCACTGTGTTTCTCTAAAGAAACTATAGAAGCTAAAAGATTATGGAGCAATTCTTCAGGATTCTCAAAGAAAATTATTTAACACTTAGAATTTTATACCCAGCTCAGATATGAACATTGGATAAGGATATTTTGAAGACAGGTAAGGACTTGAGAATTTTAATTCCTGTGCACCTTTGGAGTAAACCACAAAAGGGAAATGAATAGGGTTCTTACCCCAGGGGAGACCCACTAGGATGGAGAGTCTGAAGAAAGTAAGGGATAGCGGTTGTTGGACTGGGGTCCAATGGTCATAAAGGTCCATGTGTAACTCCAGAAAAGGTAATGACATAGAGTTAAGATAAGGAAGATAATGACAAGGAAGAGCTTGTCTTGGGAAGATCCAGAGAACATGTCAATGTCACTGCTGGGATGTCAGCTTATGTGGGTCCTCATGTTCTCTGTCCCCAGGCATGTTCAAGTTCATGGTGCTTGTCACAAGTTACATTTTTAAACATTCTTTTTTGTGGTTAGTTGTTCATAATATAAGGACTTTGTCTATTCTACATATTATAGAATCTTAGGAATCTTTCCCAGGGTCAGTACAAGGCTGTGTTCATTAGAATTTGGCTGAATTACAGGACAAAATAATGAATCAATGAAGATGATAACTGACACCTTGTGGAACTCCTGCTGAGGACAATTTTGAAACATTGGATAATCATAAGTCGGCTCTGAAGACAAAGAAGCCAAGAGAGAAGGTGACCAGATTCACGGCTCCAGAAGTGTCTTGTTTGTATAGTATCCGATATTTAAATTACTGACCATATTAAAGCTGACATCTCAGATGTCCCCACCCAGACCACTGAGAACAAAGCCTGGGTTTTTGGAATGGCAGTGCCTAAAATCTTGCTGCTTTGAGAGGGCTCATGTGGAAGACTCCACAGTATCAACAGGGAAGATGGGGAAATGCAGACTCTACCTAATCCCACGCCTGCTGAGTCAGAAGCCCCAGGGGGATGTCTGCAGATCACCCCTGGGTGTGCTGACTTTTGACAAGCCTTGCTGCAGCCACCAGGGGGCAGTGTCCATCAAGCCCTTGGTATTAGGGACTCTGACCTGCTTGCTTTCACTGTCCACCTGACAGTACGTGGCATTCAGTGGCCCTTGCCACAGGTAACTTTGGGATGAAAGGTACAGTTCTAGGCATCTTGTACATTCTGAATTGTAAAACCTGTAGCACATCCGATCATGTTGCCATCATTGAGTCCTCACTGTTTTCCTCCCGTGCAGCTCTGTGTTTAACACAGCGACACTGAAAGTATGATTGACAGGTGTGAACATGTTGGTCCATCCATCAAGTGACTTTGTAACTCTCAGCCAGGACCTAAACTTTCCTCCTTCTATTACATCCTTTGTCTGTCATAACAAAGAAGTGCCACAAACGAAGTGTCTTAAAGGACAAATGTATTCTATCACAGTCTGGAGGCCAGAAGTTTAAAAGCAAGGTGTGAGAAGAGCCATGCTTCCTTTGAAGGTCCAGGGGAGACTCCTTCCTGCCTCTCCTGGCTTCTACTGGCTCCCAGGCTCCCCACCCCCACCCCGTGCTCCTCGGCTTGACGCCTCACCCCAATCTCTGTGTCCATCCTCACTTCGTCTCTTCCTTATGTGTCCCTATTTATTGTCTCCTCTTATGAAGATGCTGATCATTGAATTAGGACCTTCTCTACTCCAGCATAACTTAACTAATGACTTCTGCAATTATCCTATTTCCAAATAAGGTCTCACTCTTAAGTTTAAAGACATAGATTTGGAGGGATGGGCACTATTCATGCCCTTACACTCAACTATATAATGACCCCTAGCCGGCTTGGCTCAGTGGATAGAGCATCAGCCTGTAGACTGAAGGGTCACAGGTTCGATTCCAGTCAAGGGCATATGCCTAGTTTGCAGGCTCGATCCCCAATAGGGGGCATACAGGTGGCAGCCAATCAATGATTCTCATCGTTGATGTTTCTATCTCTTCCTCTCCCTTTCTCTCTGAAATCAATAAAAATATATTTATTTAAAGTACAAAAAATGAAAATACAGAATAAGTGCTCAATAGACATAGCATTTGTCATTTTTGTTCATGTACCTACAAACCTCTGCCCTTAGTCTGACTTACTGATCCCTGGGCTGTCATAACTTATCTATGACCTTCAAGTGCATTGCTATCTCTGTTCACTGATTGACAAGTAACTCACTCAGCAACTCTTGTTGAACACACAATATTTGTCTGATGACTGCTTCCCTCACATCTCCATTACAGACAGTGATCATAGTTCAGACTTTTGTGACCACTGTGCAAACACAGCAAAGAGGGTGCGGGATCATATGTCATCATACATGTCTCCCAGACTTCTCTGTGGCTTGGCTTGCACACAGCCTCACTCCTTGGCCTCCATGTGTTTTGTTGCTTTTTTCCAGGAGGACTCAATTAGCTAGTATAGGTGAGGCAAATGTATTTTTCAGACTTAAACCATTCAGGTGCATGAGAAATAAGATTTACAGCCAATATCATCTTTTGATCAAGCCTCAGATGTTCTTTTATATAAATATCTTGCATTCTGCAGGAACTCTGATGCAAATGGAGGTTTTTAATTGAATTAGCAGTGCAAGCAGACCATCCATCTGAGTGGCCACGTAAGGACTGTGTGGGGTTTGTAGAGGAGCCCTGAGAAGTGCTGGTGTCACGAGCCCACGCATCAGCGGACTGGAGAGTGGCGTTTGTGACAGAGCTACACCCTATGCATGGAGTCAACCAAGTGGGGAGTGGAAAATTTATTTTCTGACAGGGGTGTCAGCCCTATCATCAGGAGCCGATGACAACAAATCCATAGCTCAATGAAAACCTGACGGGGTGGAAAACCAGGGCGAGAGGCCACGCTCTGTCCCTGCTGTCCGAACGTAATTCCACAGCAGTGACGGCCCCAGCTGGCTCCACGGATGGTGGGCTCCCACAAGAAACTCAACAAGGGCGAGACAATTCAGGGTTATCCGTGAGCCCCCAAAATCATTGCTGCCTTCTCTGCAGAGCAGAGCAAAGTGTGGCGGCGAGATTGGAACTCCAGGCCCTGGTGACTTTGTCCATCTGGACCTCCCTTCCCCCATGGAACCTGCCTGTCTGCTGCAGTCCATCCGGAGTCCTGCCCTTTCTGATAAACAGGCTCCCTGCTGCCCTTAGGGCTGCACGTTGCTTCTCAAGACAGCAAAGATCAAACAAACCAAGTTTGCACCAGAAGTCGAATGGGAGGGAGGATGCTCTAATGCTCCAACTTTGTGCTGCTTGTCGCTCGCACGCTAACTGCACTCTGTGGACCCGAGTGACGAGGGTCCCATTTCCAGCACAGCATGGAGTGGGTGATCTCCTCAACTGTAAAATGAAGCCGTAAGAGCACAGCATGAAAATGTATTAGCAACAGTTAGATAAGGGGGACCTCAGCAAGGCGTACACGCTTGCAATTGGTAAAATAATGCCTGTACAAATTGTTTTTGGTACATTAAGTACCTTTCACAGCCAAAATTAAAAAAAAAAAAAAGGAGGAGGAGGAAGAAGAAACAGACACGACACAGAGACGCAAAGCAGTACACAAAGGCAGACCCAGTTGGTTCTCTGGCAAAGTAATTTCATGCAGAAATCCTGTATTGAAATTGTTTCTCTCGTTGACAGATCTGGTGTACAATGACAAATGACAAGGTGCCGGCAGCTTGTCAGCCCGAGCTGGGGGAAATCTCACGCAAACCCCTCCGTAATATTAATAAGTGTGCATCGCTTCCAACAAAAGGTGTTTTAAGCCTGTGAGCACTGTGGCCAAGCAGGATGTCAGGGAAGAGCGGTGAGGGGACGCTGAGGACGGATGTGTGCACGTGTACCAGCCTCGCAGCCCTTACCCGCTACGACACGCTGACAAGGAAACACGGGAGATGAAAAATGACCTGGCTCCACAGCTGAGTCTCCGACTTCCAGGGTCTGAGTGATCGGTGTGCCCCGGGTCCCACTGTGAACGTCACGGAGACTATGAATTTGATAACAAACCTAAATGTGTGAGTGTCATGAGGAAGCCTGCTGAACAGGATGGATGGGAAACATCACTTTTGAAAGCTGCCCAGGTCAAAGGGAAGATTGATTGCAGTCGAAGATCTTAAATGGTCTAAAAATAAGCAGCCAGGGCAGCCTGAACATGGCTGAGCTCCCCTGGAGCGAGGCCATTGGCCCTTGGCCATGGTGGGGTCACTGCTGAGTCCTTTCTGCCTAGGTGACAGGAGGTGAGGGTTTCCGGAGTTTAGCTCAGGGGATGGTATAACCAAGTGTCACCATGACACTCGCATGTAAACAGAACCTGTCCAGCATGCACACAGTGGGGCAGCAGCTGCTGAGAAGCATTCCAGTCAGGATATTAGGGCAAAGTGGGTTTCCCCAAACTCCAAGGTAAAACACGATCACCTATTACGTAAGGGTGATGGTTTAAGAGACCTCTGAGGAGCACAGGGCTCCTGGGTGGCCACAGTCTCGCACATGGGTGAGTGAAAACGCACAGTCTGCACTTCCTTACCAGTGAAAGGAGCTGGATGTACACAGGTCTGGGCCTGGCACCTCTGAAGCCAATATGGCCTCTAGATTCAGGGACGGAAGTGCCTTTCACAGGCCCCGTGCTTCTGCAGGTGAATGCCTTTCCTTTTCGGTCTAGCGACGCTGGGGTACTACAGCTTTCCTCTCTCACAGGCCACGGAATCATAACCAGAAGTCATTGCCCAGCTCTGCAGCCACTGGGTTTGGGCAGATGAGCTTGTTTTCATTGGTCTTAAAGACACCTACACCCAGACTGTCATTCCACCATGGCACCAGGCTCCAGGGCGGACGTCACTGAATACAGCTGACTACCCGGCTGGAAGAAGGGCTGTGTGACTCCTCACCATGGGTGCTGACTGAACACAGCACCACAGTGTCCCTCCCCACATGCCACCCAGGATGCGGGTCACTAAAGCTCCGGAGCATGTGATCATCCTTCGTGTAAAGTCAGCGTGTCCACCTTAACTCACCTGAGGCACTGTGCAGGCCAGTGTGCCCCTGCTCACTCAAAGGTGAATCTGCCCCATTGTAAGGTTGTAGGTCGAAGAAGGCACAGCAGGTGGAATTACTGGCACAATCATGTAGCAGCTATGAAAGCCCAGATTTAACTCAAACACGTAAAATAAACTCATTCCTGCCTTTCCCAGCTAAGTCCTGGCTCCTAAAATATGTTTCCATAAATTCTAGACTGAAAGGTCACCAAAATCTTAATAGGAGTATTGGAATCTGTAAAGATGCCTTTTTTGATAAACAGCAAGAAATGAAAGTTCACTTGGAAAGACTATGGGATAAAAATATCAAGGTTGAAAGCAAGAGCAAGTACACGGCCCAAAGATCGGTCAGAATTGACAGCTTCCCCCTGATTCACTCCCCTTGCCTGTGACTCTGTTCATTATATTTATATTATAAACCTTTCATTGTTCTCGAGGCATTATTTTTAGCAGATAAACATGGAGGGGGAAGCACTGTTGTTTAATCTTTGGTACAAAAGAGCCCTGAAATTATCCACTTGGAAGAGTCTCCTCTACAGAATCTGACACTTTCCTGTTATTAGTTTTAACTATAATTACTAATTTTCTGATCTAACCTTGAAAGGAATCTGAAAACAATAGAAAAGGGGCTTGATGTGAACTGAAGTCCTTTTGAGGAAAGAGATATTATTTTCTGAAGCTCCATAGCTCAGCATGTCAGTCCCTCAGAGATAGCATTCTTGTTTCAAATGCAGCTGCCATAGGCAGGGTAATTCATCCAAGACTGAACTTTCTTTAAAAATTCTATAGAAGCTATTTAACAATAAACCGCCACAGAGACAGTCATTTTACCTGGATCCTAATGCGAAAGTTGGAGGCTTCTTGTACCTTTTTTGTTTGTGCATAAGGGCTTCCAAATATATATTTCCTAAATACACTAACTTTAGTATTTGAAACTTTTTACTTAAATGGCAAGATAAAAATGGGAAACATGGAAAATCAATAGGCTGACAATTAGCATCTTTCAATCCAAATAATATTCAATTAAACCCACGCCTGTATCAGTGATGTATTCTATAGAAATAGTACTTACTTTTAGAAACCATATTGGCTTTATCTGCCTTGAGGATTCTTATTTTCCATTAACATTTTATTACTAATGAGCCTACATTTCTTGGGCTCCAATGCATGTCTGGAAGGGGTAAGATATAATAGAAAATGTTTAGAAAAGGAAAAAATAAAAATGAAAAAGAATCCATCCTGGCCATGTCATTTCTGATGAGAATTACTCCTTTGATATCAGACCTCAGATTTTACACCTACTGAACATTGCATGCTCTATTCTAATAAAACCAGGAATAAATCACCCTTAGGCAGAGGAATTGCAAGAACTAACATTTTTAATACAGCTATTCGAGGGCATAGTGATGCAAATATGTGAGTATAGTGGGCATGACAGCCTCAATTTGTGTGTGAATGTCTGAATAAACACGAACCTACTTTAAAGAGAAGAATTTAAAGTGTATCAATAAATTACAGAAATGTTACCAGAAGTCAGAGTGCTTCTTAATGTAAGAAATTTTATAAAACATTGAAACTTGAATGATTAAAATCTGTACTTGTAAATTTAAAATTTTAAATTATATTATCTGTTGTAATATTATTATAACAGAAATGAATTATGGTTTCTGTCAATTTTCTAGGATATAAAAGTATTATGTTTTGTCAAAGCACAATAGATTATTTTTTAAATGGGCTACATCTGAGATTTAAAACATGGATAATTATTTCAAATATTATATTTGTATTTTTAATAACAACAATAAAAAGAGGAGCTATGATATTTTGAAAAAGCATAAGTATATTCTCCTATGTGTTTTCAACCTATAAATGCTTTGTCTCCCCTTCACAAAAGTGTATTTCTGTGTTTTAAATTTTTTTATTTTTTGTTTCTCAAAAGCCAGGACCTGCTATATACAGTTAGGGTGCAGTTAGGGGGAATCTCCTCCTGGTCTATCTGGACCATGCCAGGGTGTCTGCTAGGAATCAGCTGACCCAGCACTCCACCCAGGTCCCCACCTTCTCAGTTTTCTGTGATGACCAACACAGAGCTGTGATATCTCACAGAAATATGTTTACTCCTTGCAAACCCATTATGAAGCCCAACTCTTGGGTCTATAATTGAGGTCCAAGAAACATGTCCATAGAAAGGCAGGTCATGGATTTATGCTGGAGTTGGAAATTGGCTTTGTAGGATGTAAACACATGATGTCCCAGGGCTTCCCCTGCACCCTTTCCACCTGGGGGCCAGAGCTGGGCACCTTTGGGGATATCAGTGCTGCTGCCCATGACGAAGGGATTATGGCAGTGATCGGATTGGGTGGAATGGGTCCTTTTGACCTCTTTCTGCTGGAAAGTTTTGACTGAAATAGAGAAAGCTGTGAATGCAAATGCATGAATTTCTAGGAAACATATTGGTGTTAGAACAATGGTTCATAGGGCACCTCAACTGCTTAGTTCTAAAGTCAAGATTTTCCAAGTTACTGGAAATGGTCTAGTGTTTCCATTTAAAACTAAAATCCACCAACATGGAGCCCCTCTTCCATGTCTGTGAAAAAGTCCAGTATGGTCTTGGGATCTTGGGATCCTCTCTGTGACTCCCAGGCCCGCCTCACACCATTCCAGGAGCTCAGCAGGAGCCTGCAGAGATCATGAAAACAGATTTTCATTGTCATTATCACTTCCCTTCACATTTATGAATTCTTATTCCATTTCTAGAGGCAGAGGAGCAGAGGGGTTGAGAGAGAGTGAGGAAGCAACTTAACCAGCAGAACCTGTTTCCTCATCTGGAACTCTGGGGTAGGACTTGTTCATTTAGTTGCCATTGGTAATGAGATCCTGCCTCCTATGCCAGCAGGTGTGCAGGCCTGGGGACAAAAGGAGGAGGCACAGCTTCCAGGAGAGGTGAGAACTCCTCTACCTGGCATACCTGTGTCAGAGCACTGACTTCCGAAATGCTCGTGTCCTCACTTCACTCAGTGAGTGGTAAGACTGGCCTGTGTCTCCTCACTCCTCCCAGTTGCACGACGTCAGTGGGCTCCATGTGCGCTCTTCCCTGAGCTGCGCCTCCGCTCCAGGGACTTAGCCGGTTCCAATCACAACCACAAAACAGCTGCAATTGGGTGGAATTAAAGTAGAAAAAAAGTGAAATCTAATCATTCACAAAATTAATTGTAACTGCAAACCTTCTTCTACAAAGATTCCACCCAGTGGGAGTGGCTCAGCGGGTTAAGCATCATCCCACAAACCAAAATGTTACCAGTTCAATTCCTGGCCAGAGCACATGCCAGGGTTTTGGGCTCCATCCCCAATACAGGGTGTGCAAGAGGCAGCCAATCTATGTTTCTCTCTCCCTCTTCCTCCCTCTCCCTCTCAATTTAATAAAAACAACAACATTGTTTAAATAAACAGATTCCATTGTTTTCCATTGCATAAATGCAGAATATAAACTAAAAAGAATTTTAAAATTTCTGAAATGCAGTGTGGAAATCATGGCACTTGTCAGAGTACCTGAGGCTTTGAAACTCCCCAGGAATCGACGTGTTTCTGCCTGTTGAGCCACAGCACGATGGATAATGGATGGCATTGCACTCTCGAAGTCCAAGGAGGCCGCCCAGAAAGTGCCTCTCTCTCTCAAGTTCCAGGGGCTTTGCCAAGGAAAGGAGGGAGAGATTTTAAACCATTGGGACTTAGCATGGCATGTTCCTTGTCCATTTCTTTATCTTTTCTTTCTTATTTGTTTAACAATGATTGTTGATTCGAATCCTAGAGTGGAGATGTCAGTCAGGGAGCACACAGAGGAGCAAAATGAAATTATGATCCAGCTAACAGTTACTATGTCATTTCAACTATGTTTTTAAAAATTCAGTCTTACCACTTTCTGTTCTTTTGGAAATAATGGATGGTATGAAATTTAATGTCTTTCCCATTTAGAAACAAAAGGAAAAGGAAAACAAAATAATCCCACAGCCCTCGACACAATAGAAAGTTTCCATCTTGGAATGCAGAAAGGGGATTCCGGGAAAGGCCTGAGCCATGGCGTCTGGAGAAGACCTTTCGAGAGCTGTGTGGTGCACATGGAACAGTAAGACTGGCAGACGGAGGTTAGTAAATGCATCGCTGTCTATTGGGCAGGCCTCCAAAATATTAATTCCTTCTTACTGAAGTCTGTCAAGCAGTCTTTACGATCTTGCTCCCTTTATTCCAATTTCCTGCTCCCTCGCTAGTGAAGATCGCCACCACTTTTAAATGCCCCTCCCCTCTGGAGGAAGTGCCTTGGCTCACGAACTCTCCAGCCTCTGATCCAGTTCCCAGCAGGAGCCCCTCCCTGGAGACCAGCCAGTGGTCCTCTCTCCATGTCTAGGCTAGGAATCGGGGTCAGGGACAGCCCCTCGGCAGGGTCGTCTGCGTGGCTCCGAATGCTGAAGTAGCAGCGTTGGATACATTTAAAACTTGCTGTTTGTGCAATTACTAAAAACTGCACCATTAGCCAGATTTTCAGATTGCATGAGTGCAGATCATTAAGTGTTATTACAGTATTAATTATTAGAAATGTCCCGGACTGCCCAAATTAAATTGGGATAGTCAACGACCTGCGCGTTCCCAATACCACGGGCAATTTCCCTGAGATCTGCCTCACCGGGCAAGGTGTCTTCCCACGCCGTTCCCATTATTTCACATTAAGTACCCACTGGAGATCCCAGAAGAAAATTAATAAATCTGATCTTAATATTTCCCTATGACAACCTTGCCATAGAAACTTCCAGAAAGAAGGGAGACCAGCAACCGATGCTGATGCTTAAGTAACAACTGACAACTGATGCAGGAAGTCGAGGAGATATAATCAGCGTTTTGATGGGGATGAACCATCTGGTTACAGGCGTGACTTGATGGAACTTCAGTGTTTTATAATCTGTGAAGTTAATAATAAAAAAAAATAAAGTGAAATGAGCATCAATATTTAAGGCCAGTCGATTCAAAACTGCATGTGCACTTTTAAAACACCTCTCAGTAAATACAACCAGGTTGCTTCCCAAATTACCTGAATGCCAGGCCCTGAACCCATCACCTTTTTGCTGACAAAGCCTCCCTGGCCACCCTCCTTCCCGTTTGCCCTTCAGAGGCCAGAGCCCCCTCCCAGATGGAGTTTATTGTGACTATCTACTCACCTACATATGTCCAGCACATGACCCCTTGTCCATCAGAGCTGGCCTCTGGCCACCTGAGCATCTTCTTCATTGAAAAGAATGTCCAAGGAAAAAGTATCAGCTTCTGGGAGGTCTATCTGATGCTACAAATGCATAGACCAGTCATAGATTTAAATTTATAAAGTTTGTTTAACTTTGCGTCTCTGCACAACCGCCTCACGGGGAACCTGGCCCAAGAGAAGGACGAGATAACCCTGGGACCTGAGCTCATGCACGGCTGCATGTTTGAGGAACCACAGAAAGACAACCTGAACTTGGCCTCAGAGGCCTGGCTGTCTTCTCTCCACTGGTGCAGGGAGGCTTGTTGGAGGTCCCCCAAAAAGCTCAGAGTGGACACAATTGTGGGTGAAATGGTGCTGTGAGGAACATGCCAGGAAAGGCTCATGGCGATACTGGTCCCGTGCAGTTGGAGGCCTGGGCCAGGATTCCTGGCAGCTGGGTCTAGCAGACACACTTCCATGTCAGGTGCTCAGAAACTAGTCACAGTCCTAGAGGACAGCAAAGGATTTACAATTCCCTGCTGGGGCATATGCCTTATTATACAAGCACATCAACATCTCAAACACCAAACATCTCTGTTTCTCCATCTCTCCACCCTACTCTCCTTCCGCACCCCTTCATGTCTCAGAGGACTGGGGTCTGGAACAGAGGCTGTGGCTCATGGTTCTTGGTAACTGGTGTCCCCCCGGGTGAGTGGTGCTGGGCATGGTCACTGTAATAGCCGCTCCTGCTCCCTTAGGGGCCACGCCTGTAGGGGCAGCATCAGAACTAGAGTAGGGCCTTTGGACCCTCTTCCCCAGTCTCTGTAATCCCAACAGGGTGTAGCTAGTGCCAGCTAGTCTGGGTGTCAACACCTGGCATCTCTGGTTGAGCATCTCCAGTACCTGGAAGGACAGGATTGCCTGATGGTCAGCCTTCCCCAATCTGCTGGCCCTTCCATAAGTTCAGTTGTTGAAACAGTAATAATGCAAGGTTTGCTATGGGCTCAGAAGTCTCGGTCTTATCCAGCTCCATCACCATCAGCAGCTCACCAAGTCAGCAAATGTTCTCCAAGGTTTACAAGTATTTCTTGGTCAAGGGAAAACACTTTATTAATATTTTCACTCCAGTGATTTCACTCCTGCCCCTTTCTGTCAAATGCAAGCTTTCTGCATTGATTGTCTCCCCAGTTTTTCTTGGCAATTTCCAGACAACAGAACAGCACAGGGTCTGCCGAGGGCAGGTACTGGTGGAAGCCGCTCCAGCTGCATCAAGCAGGAGCAACCTGTGTGTGTTTTCTCTTCCTCCGCCTATTCAGCTCAAGGAGGTGGCAACTTCATAGCCCACAAAGTCTATTTAAATGCAAACTGTGTTGAGTGCTGTCTGTGTCTTTCTGTTATTTCAAAAGATGGAGAAGAAATTAAACATAAAAACTGGTTAAGGCAAAGTTAAGCTTACAAATTTAAGCACAAAAACGTCGGTAAATGCAAATGCCAATGTTCTAATTGTAACATTAACTTCAACACATTTCACATCCCGGCTGCATTGACTGTATGTTTAAAAGGTCTAATTAGAAACTTGTGCTGTTATGGGGCGATGTGGGTGAACACTTACTATGAGAGCATTTATTTCCCACAGCTTTACCCCCTTCAGGTAGTAAGCGCCTTGAAAGTAGGTTTTCCTTTAATTCACTGTGTGTTTGGTACCATCTACTAGTATATGGTGTTGATCCAACAAAAATAAGTCTAGAAAAATTCTCAATTCAGCCAGGAGCAGTGCAATTGCCTGTTGTGTTATAAGATCAGGGTTTCCCCTCTCACTCCAACAAGCCCAACTAGTTGCTGTCTATGCCTCTTCAGGTCCCACCTTACTCATTTCTGCCATCAGGACAACCTAACCAAACCAGAAAAGGACATCACCTCTGACCAAAGCTGATGCTCCGAGCCCAGGCCTGCTAGCCACCAACCCGGTCCCTGTTACACTGCCCTAGCGGTTCTCATCCCCTTCAGTTCCTGATATCCCTGTGCATCGCCTCTTTGTGTGGCCTTCAAGCCACTCCCAACATCCCCATGTGGATCAAAGCCCAAGATCTACCCTTTGTTGCACATACCCTCAAGGTCACTTTATGTGATTCTTTGATAAAAACATGTTGAGTTAAAGGAGCTCTTTATGTATGGTGGCAGCAAAGTCTTTGCCTGCAGAAAGTACCCTTATGGAGCAATTTTACAAAAGAGGGTGCTGGAGCTCCCCACGGCTAATGGTTCAGGAAGACCCATCCTCACAAGCCTTCAAACAACCATGCTTAATTACGGTTTGTTGAACTGAAAGGCTGATGAGTGGATCAGATATAACACTATCCTACACTCTTCTTGTGTATTCTCAGAAAAAATCACTGCTTCCTTATCTGACTGTCCATGAGTAGGAGTTACTCTCACACTAAATGCCCCCCATCCAGGCCATCCCCTATGCAGGGTACTGGCCCAGACTTCCTTTTCCAACCACATTAGCACTTATGGGAACAGGTAAAATGGTCACATATGTGTAACCACGCTGTTTATTAACCAGACACTAAGATCTGGCAACTCTTACAGTGAGCGTTTAAGATCAAGGATGTGTTTTGCACAACATGGCCTCATGATGCTTCAAGATCTTGAAAGACAGCCCCTTGGCCCCTCACCCTGACCTCAGGCACCCACGAAGTGCTCATCCCAAGGACAGACCTCATTGTCTGAGAGGAAAAAGCCAGGTCGAAATTTCCAGGTGATCTCGGAGAAAGCCAGCAGAGTTCTCCATGAGACTGAGAACTTCTGAGGGATCATATGTGTTTCTATTAGCAATCTGTGGAATATATCCTATATAATAAAAGCCTAATATGTTAAGTGTCATCGGTCCAACCAAACAAAGTGTAATATACTAATGATATGCTAAGGTCGCTCAACCAGTCACTAGGACATGCACTGACCACCAGGGGGAAGATGCTCTGACCAGTAGTTTAGCTTGCTGCTGAGGTCTGGCCGATCGAGACTGAGTGAGATGGGCTAGACATGCCCTGGAGCCCTCCTGTGGTCCCTCCCTGGCTGGCCAACCTCCCCACCCCCGATTGTGTACTGGTGGGGTCCCTCAGCCTGGCCTGCACCCTCCCACAATCTGGACTGAGGGACCCCCACCCCAAGTGCATGAATTTCGTGCACTAGGCCTCTAGTTGGTACATAATCCATTTAGAAAGAAGAGCATTTATGTCACAAAAAGTTCACCATGCTTGGAGGCAAGGAGTTCAGGAAATCTGATATGATGAAGCAAGGAAAGGGGTCTAATGAAGAGAAGGCACCACAGCAGGAGCCAAGGCTACAGACGCCAATTCACACCTGTTAACTGCTGCAGGAAATGACAGACAGCAACATCAGTGATGCTGCTTCATGGATTTCCACACGCAAGACACCACCTACCCATTGATTACAGTCATTTTATTTGAGTAACTCTAAGTCTGAAGTAATTGCCACAGTTATGAAGCCCTGCCACTGACCACAAAGCTAAGATCATAGACACTGTGTGTGAATGTACATTTGAGATAATGGTGAGCACACAATTATGAATGTAATATATGCACAGATATATAAATACAAGCAATCACACTCCTTCCATTGGAGCACATACATGACTTTGTGTGCACATGTCCGTGTGTATATGTATGTGTGTCTGTGTGGGCCTCTGTTTATGTGTATGTATGCACATGTCAAGGTATCTGCATGTATCTGTGTGTATGTATTCATGTATGTCTCTGTATATGTGTGTGTGTATATATATGCCTGTGTGTACCTGTGAGTGCATCTGTGGTTTATGTATATGTGTGCCTGTGTATGTGTGTGAGTCTGAATGTCTATGTATCTGTGTCTATGGTTTGTGTGTATGTGTGCTGTGTATGAGTGTGTGTGTGCCTATGTACACACCTGTGTACACACCTGTGTGCATGTCCCTGGGGGAGGGGCAGCAAAGGCTGTCTTCAGCAGCACCAGAATTTGCTGACTAGTGTATCAAACCTTGTGTGATATTGTCTCCACATAAAACGGAAAAGAAGAAAAGCATGAGAAAGGAACGCATCAGGCTCCCTAGAGAGGAAGCAGTCACACACAGTATTAATGTAGCATTCCCCAGGATAAGTAAAAGCACTGCAGCCATTACACATTTCAGAAGGACCATTTTTATTCTCTGTCAGGCACAGCTCAGAGAAGCAGTGAAATATAATTATGGATGGCTGAGCAGCCCAGCAGTGTCACGCAGGGATCCACGTGGGGCAAGAAGACCTAATGAGTTGTAGTGTTTGTGTTGAGGGGTTGTGTTCAATCACCAGGCCTGCTTATGACAGATCAATGAACAGAAACTCATTAGGTCCCAACCAAAACTAGCCATCAGGTTGGGGGTGTCCACTCAGGTGTATGAGGGTTAAATTATCTATTGTTTTTACTGTTGTTTCATTTCACAAAACTGCAGAAGTCCCAGCAACATTTTGTCAGTAAAAAACAATAAAGAATATGAAAAGCCCATCTTCACAGAACATTGGACATCGCAAACAACCGACAGCGATGATCGGATATATCAAAACTGACACAGAAACTTTGGCCAGTGATTGAGCCATATCTCATGGGGACAGCACGGCATGTCCACACGCCCTCAGATGAAGCCACATGTCCAGGAGGACCATAGCACTGAGCTTATGAATGTAATTGAATTGGTGGTATTGGATGATGGGGAAAAATTGGTGACATTGCAAAACTGTTCACTAGATTTTCAGGCACCACTATGCAGACACCTAGGGAAGCAGCTGGATTAGCAGAGATGCTAATTTTGTTCACACACCTTTTATAGACACCAGTAATGAACCTGCTGTTAGTGGATTTACTATTCATTGTCTTTTTTTAATGGATAGGTACATACTTTGGTTCTAAAGTCATCAAAGAGCCAAATTTTTCTTGAAAATGGGAAAATGATTCCTACCCCTTCTCTCTCATGATTCACTTATACCCATGTGGTATGAATTCTCTGTGCTTTAATATCACTTTGTGTCTTTCTAATATTGCACCAAGAACAGTGTGTGTGTGTGAGCCTGTGTGTACACCTGTGCACTGTGTGTGTGTATGTGTGTGCACGTGCACGTGTACGTGTAGAAATTACAAATTAAATCAGGAAGGGACACTGTGTGTCCTGTGCTATTTACAAGTAGAAGAAAAACAAATGCATGGGGGGCAGACAGGGGTCAGCCCCTCAGCCACAGATGAGCAGAAAGAGCCGATTATGCAGGACTGGTGCCCCTGGGATTCCCTCGGCCTTACCTAGTCGTATCCTTGGGGCTTTTCCGTGTGTTATACGGCTGCACATCTGTTTCTTGGGTTTCTGAGAGACTGTATTTAAAGCATAAAGGTTTGGTATTAAGGGAAATAATTAACATGTTCTTGGCACCTGGCCAGCAGGAGTCAACATCACCTGAAAGGGAGAGACTCTCTTCACTGCTCCCCCTGCACCACATCATCTGAGTACTTCCTGGAGTGATTCAGAGCAGGGCTATAACAGAATGGCCTCCCTCACAGAGATGAGCTGTCATGTGCACATGGAGGTGGGGATGTACCTTCACAGGTGCTGCCAAACCCCTCACTCTGGGGCACTCAAAGTTAACGGAAGAATCTATTCATAAACTATGACTTCGCATCATCCCCTTTACTTCTTAAAAACTATGTCATTGCATTGATAAATTGTAAATCTTGAAAAGATTTCAATTTGGAAATATACATGTAGACACACCTCCAAATCCTTTGTCAAAAATTTATGACTACTGTTCTGAAACTTATTTCCCACTTTTCTGAGCACAGCACCATTTACCCCAGTTTTATTGGGGGAAAAGTTTCTAGATGTTTCAGAAATCATTTTAGTCTCTATTTTCTTTGGTTACATGGAGAAACTCATCCTCATAGATGAAGAGAAGAGTTGAAGAACATGTACGCATAGCACAGGGACACAGACAACAATGTGGTGAAGGCCAGAGGGATGGGAAGGTGGGGTCTGGTTGGAGGAGGGCCATGAGGGGAAATGGGATAACTAATTATGTCAACAATAAAAATAAAATAAAATTTTAAATAAATAAAAACTAGAGTAGGAATGGAGGGAAGGAGGTATAGACACTGGTTTTGTTCTCTCCCCACTGTTGCGACGCTTTCAGTACCAAGTATATGGCACAGGTGCGTCTGTCCTCTTCTATCACCATTCCATATTTCAGATACGATGTATTTCTTCTTGCCTTGTTTTCACATTCATAAATCATTTTAATATTTTTTATTTAGGAATAACTTGAGAAGATATTCATAGTTAGCTGAGTTAGCTGCTCATCCAACACAAAAATGGGTTCCCCACTGAAATGTTTCTGAAAATCACTGTGGGACAGTGAACATCCATTTCAGGAAGCAGCATAATTGTTCCCCAGCAGAACATATTTGGAGAAGGTTTGCGCATACCTTTGAGTGGGAAATTCGCAGAGCCTGTGTCTTCCTTATCCATCATTGGCTCCATCCGGACTGCATTTGGGCGTCCTACAGCCATCAGCCTCCGATACCCTGGCTGGTGGGGAAGGGTCGCATCGCTGGGATGCCTCCAGGAGCAGCGGCTGTGGGAGTGATTGAATGGTGTCATTTCAGGCCTTTTGTCAGACAACAGGCAGCACTCTCCGGAGATTGATGCAGAAGAGCTGGCTTTGCAGCCGGAGCGCAGACGGATTGATATTACTCTCCAGCCAGGATGAAGATAGAGTGACTGTTATCATACTCAATACGAGGCCTTGTCAGCCGCAGAAAATCACCCATGTCACTGATTATGGGAGCATTTCATGACCGTCACGTGAATTTAGTAGTGTGATGTCACGAACAGGATGCTGGGCCCAAACTCTGTATTTGTGTGAAAAATAAAGGGCACCTGCAAATTTATCCCACGGAGTCCCCAAATAAGATCCCTGCATGACTGAAGCTCAGGGGTCTGGTCCCTGCCCCATACTCACAAGCCACCTACGAGCAATGCCTTGAGCTGCCAACAGGTGCAGCTCAGCACAGGTGGAGCCAGACCCACTGGCAAGGACTTGTGGGTGCAAGTTCTCTAACATATATGTGCTAGATGAGAAGGACATAGCATGCTCAATAATTGGGGGCGGGGGAGCAGAGGTAAGAGATAAGAATGATGTGTATTTCAGAAATGTCTATGATTATTGGCCATGTTATTTCATATCTCTCTCTCTCTCTCTCTCTCTCTCTCTCTCTCTCTCTCTCTCTCTCCCCCTCCACTTACATACCAGTAAAGAAGTGAACACAGTTTCTATGCTGAGATGGTGAGCCTGAGGCTCACAGAGAAATGAAATACCTGGGCTTAGTGGCACATGCTGTCCCTGACCTGCACTGGGTGAGAGGCGATCATTCCCTCTGCACCCCAGGTCTGGTCCCTGCACCACACTCGCAGGTACCCAGTCCCAGACCTATGTCTGATGTTGGAGGACAGTACTTCGACAGTTCCCCTCCAAGCCCTGTTGACATGCAGACATCCCAGGGGAGTGGGCAGAGCATAGAGCATGTTACATCACAAGGAGGTAATCTGGCAGCAAGCATCCTGATATCATAGAACCACCATGGCAAGCCAGATGAACATTCTTTCTCATTTCCCAGTAGGTTTAGAACCACTAGAATAGACATTCTATGAGGCCCAGCATTCACTTCTGAGCCTCCCACATGTGCTGCCCACACACAGAGGTAACCAGTACTTATTGAGCTGATAATGACTTCCCAAGGTCAAAACCAAGAAATGGCTTCAGCTCACATGGAGGCCACACTGGAGAGCTGGGCACCAAGCACACATCCTTCTTTTGGGGGCAACTTCAGCTTCTCACATTCAGAAGGTCTAACATTAAGAAGAGCCATTAGGCAGATAACTAATATTCCCAAAAAGCCAGTTTCAATCAATATGGTGTGGAGAGGCTCACACCATGATCTGTTCAGTTTACTGAACCCACATGGGAAATCCTGGTGAGAGGACAAAGGAAAAAGGAGGAGGATTTCCATGGTGCTTCACACTCAGTTCACCCATCTCAATGCTAACCCACCAAATCATAGATTTGATATGATTGAAAATATACGATTAATTTAATGCACAATGCTTTCATTTTTAAATGCATCAAACTTTGGTTGTGGATTCACATTAATTTTAAAAATAAAAGCAAGAAAACATGTTTTAAGTACAAAGCCACTTTTACTCTCTTCTGCAAAAGGTAAATCACCTAAACAAAAAAATATAAAACTCTGCTTTTTTCTCTTTTCGGTAGCAAGTGAAATTCATTCTTCCTCTCTTTTGACACTAACACACACACACACTCACACACACACAATATGTATTTTTAATAAAAAGAAATCAGTAGTCATTAGCCACATGAATTCAATGAGCAAATGTGAATCTGACAGCTCTTATTGTCACCCAAGGCAAAATGATGTCGCCCTCCATCCGCAGATCTGCTTAACTTAACATACCAGATATTAGTGTCAAGTGGGAGTAAGGGCAGATGATTTTAGAGGGTTGTTATTACATGACATTCGAAATCATACGCTACATTCTGCAACACTCCAAGAAAGATAAAAATGAAAAATGAAGTTAATGAAAAGTTATTGCCTCACTGAAGACTGCAGAATCAGGCACTTTACATGAAAATAAAGTCTTTTCAGACCACGAACGCTTACAGAAAATAATAATTTAGGAGTGAATTGCCCTAATGGGATACTCTCCATCTCATGTCCACAAATAGTCTCCCCAGCTGACTCAGAACGCCTTGTTTTAGCATCACACAGATTCACAAGTACGGATTTCTGGAGGCTGTCATGACGGCTGCCATGAGAACCATGGGTGCTTCTCCAAGTGGGATGTGTATTCACACTTAAATACCAGGAAAGGGTTCACTTCCCATTGTCTTTGTTACCGTGGGGAACAGACTCATGCTGGGGGCCTGGTGTTCAATAAGATTCAGTGGCTTTTCGGTGGCGGCCCTGGCAGAAGCCAGCATTCTGTTGCCTCTTATTTATAACTGGGATCCATGGTTGTGGTGGAAAGTTTGCCTATTTGGTGGGTTTTGTTTACTGGTTTGCACTTAAAACAAAATACATTAAAATTAAGCCTCCAAGGATTTACTGAAATGTAAATCTGCAACGTGGTATTCAATGCGGTGAGAGCTGCTTAGTGGTCATAATATGCACCACACATCCACAGAAAGTCGGTGTCTTTCTAGAACCTTCTACCTGGGACTTTTAAATGGTCCCTTAATCAGTTCTCTTGATATTGGGATCCTACTCCTTCGAAGAAGCCCTTTTAATCTTAACCCTTAACTTTCAGGGGCTATTTTTCTTGCTCACAGAATGAGTTCCATGATCTTGAGTAGAGTGTTAAACTTCAGAATGGTCTCAAGTTTGCCTGTTTAATTCTGTCTTATTCAGAAAATGGTCCTTGGAGGCTGACTCAGTCCTCTGCAGGCATCCCTGCAATGTCTGCGTTCTGAGCTCTCTGAGGTCTCAAGCATCTTGGTCCTCACCATTCTGTAACGACAAAATGAGGTCACATTGTAAGTACTGACATATTGATGGGCAGTCCCCTACTCTGCCATCCTCATTACTTGAGATTAACCCACCTGGTGATGGTATTGGCAGTGTCCTCCTAAACTCAGGACAAAGTCCCATGCACCCAGTCACAGTGCTGCAGCCCCTGATCACAGCATTTCATGGTGTCCTCTGAGAAGGGTGCAATTGCAGCTGCCACTGACTCAAGCCTCAGAGAGCAGGCACTGGTGTCCTCAGAGCCATCCCGTGCCAGAATGCCATAGGCCCAACTTTTACTCTGGGGACCACACTGACGGACATGGTGTTCCAATCAGACTCCTCGGGCTGTGGCGTGAAAGAGGCATGGACAGGAGCCGGGAAAAAGGCTGTCAGAGCTGGAAGGACAGCCTGGCAGTGGCAGAGCAAGGAGACTCTGAGGAGATGCCATGTAGATAGAAGGAGTGTTTCTGTACGCAGCTAGAGACAGACACCTCTTTGGTCAAAGTGGCACCGGCTCATCCTCACACTGGGAAGACAAGATGGATCTGACTGGGGAGCTAGAGGGAGGGATGGGCTTATCAGCCTCAGCTTCGCTCTTCTCTGAGGATTTCCCTGTCTCAGGGGAGGCATGTGGGCTCTGTTCTCCACCCGGAGTTTCATGGGACTGAGCCACCACGAAGAGGCTGGTGGTTTACACCTGGGCAGTGACAGAGATGGGGAACATTTGAACCTGGGGTACAGGATGAGCACATCCACACCCACAGGCCCCAGGTGAAGTCAGACTATGGTAGAGAAGAGAACAGAGATCCATTGGCCTCCCTCAACTCTGGAAAGACAATACAGTTTTAAAGAGTGATAGCCTTGAAGAGCAATAACACAGAAGAAGCCAAGGAGAACTAGTGGGCTCTCATCTCCTCAGAGGGCTCTGACTCCACATACACACTTCTTAGGTCTTGGCTCCTCTTCACGCACTACGTGAGCCACCATGTGAGCCTCCACAGGAGCCTCCATGCTCTGCAAGAAAACTTGCTACCCCCTTCATGGAGCAAAAAGAAGACACATCACACATTCAGGCATTTCTTCCTCTCCACTGGACATATTGATGCCAATGAAATATGGCCTTTATTTGTCTTTGATATTCTGGATTTCTGTAAGACTTTTTTTTAAGTTTTACCTTTTAATAGAACATTTCCAGAAACCCATCATCTGTGAGGAATGTGTGTTGGGAACTGGATGAATTTGTGATTTTGTTATCCTCTCCCTAAATGGAATGCATGATTTTGGCCAAAAAAAAAAAAAAATCTGGTGATTCTGATGCATAAATAAAAACTTAAAGTTAACATTCAAAACATCCCATTTGGTCAGATAAAAGCTTCTGAAGGCAGAGTTTAATCTGCAGAATCTAGAACATGTGAGTCTACTAATGCAGATGCCCTATGGGCTTAAAATAGGTCCTGTGTTGGATGTGCTGCTGCACACGGTGCAACAAGGAGCAACACAAGCCTGTGGCCCAGGAAACACAACTTCCTCTAATGACACACCTGCCCCACAGGCTCTGTGCCTCCCGTGGAGCATGTCTGGCTAACACCACGGGGACACACTGGCCAGAGGTATCACCTTATGGGCTGCAGGGGGCATTTTGCTTGAGGCTGGGGGTGGCAGAGCTGGGGCTGGGGACCTGCCAGCCAAAACTTTTAATGTGACTTTCTAATTTTAATGCAAAGGGAGCATGTCTCTAAACTAATTTAATTAAGCCTCAGCAGAAGGGAGCAATTTGGCGTTTGTGGACACGGCCAGAACAAGACAACTCTCCTGCCCTAACAGGACAGTGAAAGTGAGATTTTACCCTGCTGGGTGTTTTTTTTTTTTGTGGGGGGGGGGGGAGGAGGGAAATCAGCTTAGAATTAATAGAATTAAGTGAATAATTATAATTTTAAATTACCTAAATTTTTTAAAAGTCTATAGTGGTTAGTTATCAGGGTGTGTGTGTGTGTGTGTGTGTGTGTGTGTGTGTGCGTGTGTGTGTGTGTGTGTGATATTGATTTGTTATTTTCCATCTAATTAGTTGAATATTGCTTCTGGATATTTTTGTTATATGAAATTTAAATTTGAATATAAGACATAAACATCTACACTTTTGATAAGCAACAGCTCTCGGCCTCTCCATTCATTTACATCAAGTAATTAGGAAGCAGTCACACCCAAAATGCATTGATTGGGTGCTGAATCTAGTTAAGAATTTACTAAACAATAAACACATGACAATTGCATTCTCATCATAAAAGGAAAGCACAGTGAACTCTTTCCAAGGTCAATCTCAACATCAGCCTGGCCTCCTTTCAAAGTGACAATTCATGAATTTCCAGCCCTGGGAAGGGGTACTTATGGGTGACCATAGAACTCCCAAAACCTTAGACATGAATTACCTTTGAGATGAGAGGTATTGTTTTGGCTTATTTATTTCTTACTACGTGTTTTTAGAAGGAAGTTATAAAAATCCATTTGGCCCTGTGCTGTATGTAAATTTGCTGGCTTCCTCCAATATTCTCCCCAGAGCTCCTCATCCAGGCCGTAGTTTCCTCAGTGCTGTTGGACATTTCTGGGTGATGCCAGGGAGATCCTGAGGCCTGATGTGGGCACAGAGATCTCACTGCTGGAATTCCATACCTAACGTCAGTCATTTTCCTGGGAAAGCACCAGGGAGGAGGAGAAGGCCCTTTGGAACAAGAGAAGTCTGGCGAGGGTCTTATTCAAGAGTAGGAGCTAAATTAGCTCTACCTACTGGCCCTCGTACATCATAGAATCCAGGGTAGCTCTCTGAAATGTTAATGAGATATGAAAAGCCCTTTCTCCACTTACAAGGTATCAGCATAGCAACATGAATGACACAGACTCAGCTCCGTGAATGGAGAGAGAGTTCACCTACACGATAATTTATAATTGGCCTACTCAGGGGACCGAAGTCTTTTACAGGAGAGCTGGAGCAGTTTGAGCTTTCAAATATGTTCCTTTCAAGCTTGCGTTGTCACGGGGAAGGTTTGAAAGAATCTGTTTGCATCTAATTCAGACCTCAGTGTTCTAGTCTGAAAAGACTCCAAGGAAAAAAGAAAGGAGAAGAAAAAAACGACCCTCTAGTAGGCCAGAGAGACACCAAGATTTGTTGGCATAAAAATGCCCTTGTGACAACATCATTATATCATTATATCATTGCAGGAAGGAAAAGAATGAACAGGTCCCTGATTTTTCTGGCCAAGTCCCAAATGTATGCAGTTTATGGCAACTCCTCCAAAAGGCTTCTCTGCCTTCTGGGGTAACGCTGGGCTAAAGCGGGGCTGGTTGGGGAGCACTTTATTTTAAGCCTCCATCAATAGGTGCTTAACTACTACTAATTTAGAACAGTGGCTTGGGGAACTATATTTGTGAGTCACATACATATGGAATGATTCCATTGTGATTGGTTTTATTGCAGTGAGGCCCGGGGAGGCAAGGCTTTAGTGATGGGAGCATAAAGCTTGGCTGTAGGCTGTGCCCCGGGTCTGTGTCATGGGGTTAGCAGGCCAGGGTGGGAACCTGTGCTAAGGGGAAAAGCTGCCTTCATCATGGTTGTTTGCACCAGGCCAGAGAAGCCAGAACCATGCAACAATGACCTAAACATTGGCATTTATTCCTAATTCCTATTGTCCTACTTATTTCAGGGAGCCCATGAGTCCACAGGAGTGCTGCTGTGGGATGCCCAAGCAGGAGTCTTAGCATCAGGCCGCCTACATCATGTTGCAGAGAACCCCAGTGTGACCTTGTCACCTTGCTTCTTTCCGTCCTGCAGAGCGCACCCTGAGCCTTAGATCCATGTATGCCTGTGGCCTGGTCACCATTCCCCTTCCCACATCCCAGGAACATGCCACACCGAATGCAACCAAACCCAAAATCTATGTGTTCCCCTCCATTTCCATCTCCTTACCCATTTCGGTAAGTCACCTCTGCCATCTAGTTACGAAGTCAAGAGTTCCTGCCTGACGCTGTCCTCACACAAACCCTCACTAAGTCCTGTAGATGGTACTCCAGAACAGACCCTGAGAGTGTCCTTTCCTCTGGGTCCATCACCGCCACGTGGCCATGCCCTGTGGTCTCCCTCCAGTTCCCACACTTCCCTCCCATGTCTGTTCCCCCTCCTGCTCTCTCCACTCCACATAGCAAGAAGGCCATCCTCCTCTGAGCTTTATCCTTTACTGACCACAAGATCCCAGAATCCCAGGCAGCCTTGGTCCCATCTGTCCTGGCCTCTGGCCCTCCCCCATGACCACGCTGACTCACCCACTCCCAGTGACACACCCAGTTTGACCTCTGCCTATTCTGCTCAGCCTGTCACTTTTCCAGCATTTGTTGATCCTTCCTTACTCCCTGTGAGCATCACCATCAGAAATCTTGGTCTCCATACTTCTCACAGGAATGCAGATGCCCTCACACTTGTTTACAGCAAACCCTCTTCACACAATGTCCAGTGTCATGGGAGGCACAGAGCGGTGACCAGATAAGGCTCAGAAATGGCTAAGGATACCGAGGTGTTTGGTAAATGGTTGATTACAACATAGAGGTTGTGCTTGGGTCCTTCCATGAAGGAGCAAAACTGTCTTGCCTTTGTTGAAAGACGCCTGAGTGATGTGAAGCATTTAAGCAGGCACCCCCATGCACAGGGGGAAAAAAATCATGGGGTCAGGCTCAGGCCTGGATGACATTTTCTGAGAAGTGCAAAATGAGAATAAGTCATGTCCTGGGGCCAAAACAAAATAAGCGACTTGAAAGTTAGATGTGGATGGGACCCCAGAGAGCAATATGGATGCTAATATCATGTGTGTGGGGTGGCAACTGGGGACCAGGTTACCACTGGTGCAGTGGGAGGTGACATACCGGCACAGGAGGCTGGAATAGTGCCTGTGGCGGGGGCTAGATTTGGGGCATTAGGGAGAACTCATGTATATGTACTGCATGTGTGTGTTTATATATGTGAGCATGCATTTGTGTATGTATGTGTTTATATGCTTATGTGTATACATGTTTGTATAAGTAGATGTGTATGCGCAGATGTGTGCATTTGTGTGTGTACATGTATGTGTGTATGGAACTCATATACATGGACACACTTAGATACATATAGAAATAGTTGTGGAAATGCATATACGGGGCTTAGTATACACAGACATATTTTCTTGTTCTGTCAGCAGAGAGGGTCTAGAAGCAAGGAACACACCTGGTCCCCAGATCTTGGATTCTGGAGCAATTATTCAGGAAAAGGAACCAGCAATCCTTGCAGACATGCCCCTAGAACTGTCACGGGGGACAGCGGAGATTATCTCCTGGTGCTGGGAAGTAAGGACATGCTGGAGAAAACAAACTTGTTACCACAGTGGTAACAAGTGGAGCCAGAAAATAAATAAAATGATGTTGGATTACAATCCAAAGAATAAATATCCCTGAGCCATATTGATTAAAATAAATGATTGAATAAATAACTGAATAAATGTTTATGACACAGCCAGGGCCCCAAATGACTTTTTTAATATCTTCAAGAAGGCGTGGTTATAAGAATTCTAAAGCCATGGGAATCTCAGGAGCCCTTCTGAAATGCAGCCTGTCCTGGGCCTAGAGCTGGCGCCGGTGGGGAGCATAGGGTTGGACCCCTGACTCTGCAAGTGAGACTCAGCTGGGGGGCAATTCATTCAATTACTGCACAGCCAGGTAGGAGCTGAGAGCCACTATTCTCCCCACTCCCTCGGCTGCAAGGTGTAATATAACATCTAGGAAACCCTTGCTTTTCATCATCCTCTTTCCTAACTGACTTGCCATTTTGACTAGATTTTCAGATAATACCAAAGTTACAGAACACGAGGAAACTGTCGCCTTTTTTTTTAAGAACTCCACCTCCTCCATGAATTTTGGGGTGACAATGGGACTTCTAGGTAATTGGTTTCAACATACAAATTCCCCTTCATTTCTATGGCAGACAGCATCCCTGCCCGAGCACAGCTAGTGACATAGATACAGCTTTTTGTTCAGAAGGTATAAACCCTCCCAAACCCTGAGGATGCTAAGAAGCAAAAGGAGAGAAGCTGTGTTTGGGGGGTCTCTATGAGATCTCTTTGAAGCCTTCTGGGCGTATGGTTTTCTCAAGTTCCAAAGGTCATTTCCCTAAGCTAAGTTTGGGGAAAGCATCCTAGAATATGGTTGCTAAATATATAGACATTTGGGAAAAAATGAGCTTGGGTTTTTGTTTTATTGCCCAAATAATTTTTAGCTGAAGAACATAATAGAAACGAACAACAGACATAAAACTTTAGCCCGTGTAAATGAAATGGATGCGCTGCATTAACTTCATAAAGCCATAATCGTCCCCCCCATAAACCATTACACGCGCTGCAACATAGCTGATTTATGGGCTGTGGGATCGATGGGAAAAAAATTAATGCTTGAGAAACATATTAGAGACATTATTGAACAGATTTTAATTGAGATTTGATTTCAATGCCCCTTATCCACATGATTAATGGGTCCTCCCCCTTGACGGCTGCGGCAGGAAAGAGTCTTTAATATGACAATTAAGTATCTGTCTCTGGGCTGTTCTCGGCCCCCACCCCAGCCGCTTCATCAGTACAGTGTGGCTTTTGTGCAGATTAAATTGCGACTCAATTTTCTCTATTTTCCAGCACTTACTTATGTTTTATGACAAGCACTAAATCAATTTTATGCTATTATTGATTTTTTCTTAAATGGACACAAACCACTTCGCCTTTTGCCCTTCTTTTCTACTTTCCTCCCCGTCCTTCCTCACTGTACGCTTGATATACGGCTGGCGCAGGAAATCTCTCCCATTTCCCCAGATTTCCGCAGGTCGTGCCCATTCACTCCGTTTTTACAACATCAGAATTGACGAACTTAACCTGGAATCCTATCAAAATGTATATATTGTTGTAAGGGGAGCCTGAGAGGTTGGGTTCTTTTTTTCCTTTTCTCTCTGAAACAAACAAACCAAAAGAAAGCCTCAAGGTTAATTCATTTCCCTGTAAGTTCTGGCAAGATTCCTCCTATAATATTGCCTAAATTTTTTGAACAGGAGCCCAAGCTATAATTTTCCTAACATCCTTGAAGTCTAATTAATACGGCAACAGAGGAAGAATCCATCTCGTGGCTCGCAGGGAAAGGGCATTATCTGCAAGGTGCAATAACTCCTTCCAGACGCCTGGCGACAGCTCTCGCAGGCAGTGCAATTAAGCAGCTCCCCGATCTTTGGGGCTTTATCCTCTGTGACCTATGGCAAAAACTAACTGCCGCCTTGGGCAAAAGAAGTAAGAATAGGTACATAATTTGTAATCAGATAGCATTTTTTTTTCCATGTGAAGAATTATCCGTGAAGGAAAACAGCCAGCAACACAGGCTGCTAAAAAGATTCGCGTTTATTTGGCGGTTTGGAAATAGAACCATATTGTAGTGCAAATGCCTGTTTTCTTCATATGTGATTATGAGACTTATACAAATAAATCCAATTATTGCACTCCATTCTATAATTAATCCATGTGATGTATTTTATTCAACAAGGTTAAGAGCTAAGCTACACATAATTATAAAGAGAGCTTGCTTTATCTCTTATATTTATAGAACTATAATGTATGACAAGTGGTAGTACAGTAATGCTTGCAACTCAATTTTTAAAACAATGACATTTTCTAATCCAACTGAAGCAGATATGAGTGTGTTTTATATCTTTATATAAATAATGTAACATTCCTTTAAAGTTCTGGCAAGACTTTGGAGGAAAAGAATAAGAAGGAATGTATAGTGCCTAGGAAATTAATTTTCTTGAATTTGTGTGGTCTTTTTATTATTTCACTTTAAAATAATCTCAAGAATATTGCTGAAATATTGTAAAATGCTCTCTAGTTAATTTCAGGTCAGCATGCCAAGGCAATGTTGATACACAGGTTAATAAAAACCATTCTTCCACTGTGTCCCATAGAGAAACAGCCACGGATGATCACAGGAAGCACTTATTCACCCACAAATTAGGGTCACATTGAAGTGTCCTGAACGTTTCATTTCGGTAATGGATTCTGCAGGTCCCCGTGACTCAGGGTGGCACGGTGAGGTGCTGGCATGCTGGCTGCACCAGGCGGCCGTGGGGGGTAGGCAGGATTCCCCCTTATGGAAGACACAATGGCTGGGATGTCAACTTTCATGATCACCCGGAGGCTCCTTGGGTTCCTGGTTGCCACATGTTCAGGATGACGGGGAAATGTCCTGAGTCAGCGTTCCCCTGCAGCTGTCCTCGGCCTTCGGTCACAAGAAAGCTCTCTGAGGAGCAGGTTCCCCTTGAGAGGGTCACACACCTGGGGGCAGCGCAGACTTGTGACAAATATGACAGCATATCTGCCCTCTCTGTGGAGAGATCACACACAAATTGACAAGCAGGAGCAGAGGGGAAATGGGACACAGATCAGAAAAGGCAATTCACAGAAAAAAATATATATAATTATGAAAAATTATTTGAAAGACTAGAAGATCTGTTCCAAATTTTCTAAAAGCCACTTAGTTGGCTGTATTTTTCCCAGGGGCTTTCTCCCCTGATAATTAGGTCTGCCTATCTCCCTAGAGGCTTCCTCAGCCTCAGCACTGCAGACATTTGGGGGGGCATCCTGTGCACAGTGGGGTGTTCGAAAGCACCCCTGACCTCCTCCTCTGCTTGGCAGAAGCCTCCTTCCAAGCTGTGACAATCATAAGTGTCTCTGGCCTCTACCAAAGGGGAAACGCTGATGGGATTTAAACAGTAAGCCTGCAGTTGCATGACATTTTTCCTAACTACCTAGGTTTATCCTAATTATTTAGCATATGCTACATAAACTCTAAGCAAATCACAGTCGAACAACGCTTGTTTGCTTGCAGCCAAACTTGATCTATCCAATGTCCATATTACAGAATTTCTACAAGCAGAAGCTCCATTCCCATGTTTCATCATAGTGCCCTCTTAGGCACGGAAGCAGGCACGCCTATCACAGTGAGCCTCATAGCAGCAGTCTCCTTTGCAGAAAGGCCTCAGCAAACCATCTTACTTCTCACCTCAGGCATGCTGTGGGGAGCTGGAAGTCCCTGCCCCTCATTTCACACCAGCAGTGCAGGGGAAAGTGAAGACCCCTGCACTCAAGAAATAGCCTTGGGTGCCCACACCTAGGGCTCAGCACCCACCCTGTCCTCACTGCCAGAGGACGCTGAGGCCAGAGACACCCTGCCTCCTTGGAGTCCTGGCTGTAAGTCAGAGAGCCTTAATTCTTTGCAGGCACTGCCCCCAACCTGTTCTGTCTTCAAGTCTATGGATAAACTCAGTACAAATTGGAAATACGTGTCAGTTCCTCTGCGCCCACCGGGTTTTAAAACTGTAGTGTATCTGTTTAAACAGAACTACAGCCGGAATAAAAATGGAGTGGGGTTTGGGGGGTTCTGCAGCAACTGAAAAATCTGACAGCAGAACAAGTTTTCATTGTCTAAAAGCCAAAACACGAAGATCATGTGATGTAAACAACAGGTACTTCGGAGGGAGGCAGGTGATAAAATAAACACTGGGGGTCTTTACAGTGTTGGATGGTAATAACACGGCACAGAGGAACTGTAACAGGAAGGAGGGTTAGAGGTGGTATGTGTTGTGGCCATAACGAGGTCTTCGTTAAAGAATTGAACACCACAACACTCCAAAGAAATGCATTCTCTTTAAGAAACACACAGTAAAAACATGTCCAAAATAAGCAACCATTTAAAATAGCATGCAACTAAGACTGATCTGAAGAATTGAGCTGGTAATTTCACATGACAGATCTATTCTTCAGTTAATAAACTCAGAAAATCTTCAGCCCAAATAAACCAAAGTCTGAACCCCCACTCTCTCTCCCCGACTTCCATTAATGAGCAGGATATGGTGGGTGCTTTGGTGCCTTTTTTTTTTTTCAAATGAATTAGGTCCCTGCCACTCAGGAGATGGAACAAAATATGGATTTGGGCCAAATTGGGAGGGAAACCTGGAGGACATTGAAGAAGTTGCTCCAAAAAGCCCTTTGTGACAACTCTGAACACACCAGATCTCATCACTTGTAAGACGTAACAGCCTCACCTGCAGACCTGCACCCTCATGCTGTGGCCTTGGAAAGCAAGCCCCAACCTTCTGTGTGTCCACCCCGCCTCTGCTCACCTGTCCTGCCCTGGGTCTCCTTCTCACCTGCCCACACGCCCACTCCTCAGCCCACATTCCTCCAGGTCTGGCTGCATATGTCTGGATGTCATTGCCTAGTCAGGGAGCAAGCCCCAGTCTGGCTGGTGAGGGATGTCACATCATCCTTATGTGGACATTCTTGATCAGCTTTGGCTATGAGCCATTTGAAATCATTCTGTGGGTGCCCAGTGTCAGGGCCCCCTTCCAGGGTCATTGTTCTACACAATTGTCATAGTATGGAACAGTAATAGCTGACACCTCTAGATGGGGAAGATCAGGGTGTCTGGGAGAACCAGCACTCGGTGCATTGGTACAATCTGGGACCCCTTTGCTCGGCCCCTCAGACTCAGGAAGAGGGCTTTCTGGGCCCCATGAGGAGGGTAGAGTCTCCTCAGCTCTGGAAGCTGCCACAGCACAGAAAACACCTTAATTCAGCTCGGGAGAGGGGGACCACCTTCCGAGTGCAGCTGGAGCCGGGAGCTGTCTGCCTCAGCCGTTAGAAATATGGGGAGAAATTACCTACATTCCCCGTAGAGGCATCGAATGCACAGCCCGGCCCAGCCTCTCCACGCAGCGATAATATGCTCCTATCAGTTTTAATAGCCCCATGCTGGATTCAGGAGGTATTATGGATTGTACAGCAAGCATATTGTCATTAAATTAAATTTTCAGAACATTCCCCAGCTCATCACAAATACCACAGAGAGTCATCATAATCGGTTCTCAACACATGTGTAATTGCCTTCAGCTGGCGTTTCTTACAGTTGACATTGCTCAGCAGTGATAAGGTGATTGGCGATTTGAATACACAGCTTGTTTCATAGCTGCCGTAATTGAAATATGGTATGTGTGAATGGAAGATCACATTAAGACCTCGGATAATCACCTGACATGAGAGTAATTGAGTCTACAATCTGCCACTGGGTCTCTCAGGGAGGGCTGGAATGAAAAGAAGCCATTAGGAGATCGCGCCATGCTGCTGGCTCGGCCCTGGAGTGCCAGGCTGGCGGCCCATGCTGTCGAGGGCACCGTAAATGACAAGACAGGGAAGGGAAACAAAACAGTGCGAGAGCAAAGTAGAACTCGCCTCCTCAGGGACAGCACGGCAGGTTCTAGAACCAATGCACCATGTTGGTTCTCTCTTTTCTCTCTTGCCCTGGCTTCTCGTGTGTGAGCATGAAACACAGAACCAGCTTACACTCTGTCTCCACATCTCCCTCCCTCCCTTCCTTCCTCTCTCTCTGTGTCCTTCTGTCTCTCTCTTCTCCTCCACGTCTGCCCCCTTCATTCTGTCCTAGGGACCCAGCCTCCTTCCATTTGCCTCCCTTGGGACACGCACAGCTCTGCTCAGGCTGACATAGTCCAGAGTCACCTTGGGAAGATCAGCTGAAAGGACTGAGAAACACCCCTGCCCTGGTGTCCCTGCATGGACACACACACACACACACATGAACACATGCACACAAACACACACCACACACATCTTCCCACGTTTGTTTTGAAGATTTTTTAAAAATAGATTTTAGATGAATTGTTAGGCGATGGATGAATAGATAGATAGATAGATAGGTAGATAGATAGATAGATAGATAGATACATACATACATACATACATACATACATACATAGGTAGGTTGGTAGATAGATGATAGATAGATAGATAGATAGATAGATAGATAGATAGATAGATAATAGATAGATGATAGAGTTATGTGAAATCCCAGTGAAACTACCAACTCTGGCATAAATAGAATACACTGTTACCTGCGATGGTCCCTTGTCACAACCATGCTTCATTATGGGTTTACCTTAGACCAGTAAACTGTGAAAATTCAGTAACCAGCACAAAATCCTATTTAACAAAAGGAGCTACTTGTATTATAAATGGATGAAAGATGAGTCTGAGAGGCCCCTCGGCCTCACAGGATCCTCCTCTGCTCGGCAGGAGAGGCCATCCTGAAGAGCTCTTGACCTGGAGGAAAGCCAGGAGAGCCCCTGGGACCAGCTGAAACCTTTGACTTGGAGAGTCCCAGGGGAACCAGAGCCATTTCTCCCCTTGACTCCGAAGTCAGCAGGGCTTTCCAGTAGCCTCTGTCTGGCCTAGGGTAGTAAAATTCAACTGTCCAGGAAGATAGAGAAACCCATTAGCTCAGATACAGCATGGAAGACAGAATACTGACGTCCATGAACCAGAACGGGAGCCTGAGAGCAATCGAGGACAAACCAGTAATGACCCTGGTGTTTATTGTCCAGAACATGGAATGTGACCCCAAAGTAATTCTGGATCTAGAGGAATCATAAAATAAAGGCTTGGGTTACCCTACTTTTTTTACAGATTTTCTACTCCATATATTACTCTCTTAAACGTACTCTTCATAACCTGGCAGACCTAGTGTATTTTTTTTTTCAGAGAAGCTGACAGTCATACTTTAGTTGGACCATAAAGTAGCAAAGTTTTACAACATACAAAAATACAGTAGTACTGTGACACCGTCAATATCATTTATGGCACAATTTTACACGGAGGAGAAAGTGTCATGAAAGAGAAATAACTCCTATCAACTGGCCTAAAATGACTTATGTCATAAACAAGTCGGGTTTCTGAGAGAGAACCAATAAAGTGCCAGCAAATACAATTTTTCCCACTAAATAATCACCCTGACCTCTCCTGTAACATCAACCTCTTTAAAAAAAAAAACTGGAAATGCTGGTCTTGAAGAAATGTAAAATGAGTCCATTCTTGAAGGTGAATCGAAGTCTCCTCAAAGGGACGCATGGTGTTCACCTGAGTTGGTGGTCTTGCTGTGAAGAGACTAGAGGAAGGAGGTGCCTTAGAATATTGGGGTTTTTTATTCTTTTCCTAATTAGACAGCCACATCTGTATCTGTTCTCCCCAAGTGGATTTACAACCATTACCCCCAACCCCTGCCAAGCTCCCATGTTTACTTGTTTTTGGTCAGATACACACAGGCACATCTGCCCACATAGGTACACCTGTGCATGCGTGCACACATGCCCACACATGCCTACACACACACAGAAGGCACATGTGCAGCCATAAGACCTCCTGATCGTGCTCAGCTGCTGGGTGACCAAGAAATCACTAAGCATGTCCTTCCTGAGCCTCTGAGGCCTGTCTTACCAAAGTGGAATTTCATGCTCATCCAGGCACAGGCCCCGACCCTGGTCACCAGCCTTCCAGGAGCTGCCGCCACAGGAGCAGCCCTCAAAGGCCCACCTGGACATTGGAGTGGGCAGGCTCTGGCCTGGGCCCAGCCTCTGCAAGGCCAGAGGACACCAAAACTTGATGGGATTTGGGTATGTGTCTGATTTTACTCTGGGAAAGAAACAGGTGGAGCATCACTTTGGTGACAATGGAGGGCATATCAGTCTGCCACACAGAATGATGTCCATTATGAGGGTTCTTGAAACACGGTCACAGGGGAGCAGGCCCTGAGTGTCCGCAGCACAAGGCAGACAGAATACTGCTGTTTTGCCAGGGTACCAAACAGTTCACCAGCCATTCGAGAGACAAGGGACATAATACACACAGTTGTTTGCCAGGTATTAAAACATCTGTAAGAGAAAAAGGGATGAGAAGGGGGACAGGGATGCTGCCACTTGCCCAGGCCCTGCTGCTGCAGATGCTGCCTGATTCGGCTCTTCGTCCCCAGGTGATGGGCAACTTCCAGCCTCCATCAAAGAAAGATGCTGCTGACTCTCACTAGGACCCTGGGTTGCTGCCCTCCTTCTGGCCATGGCCACTGCCAGCACCTGCTCACAGGTGTCCGCAGGCAGGAAGTCCTCTCAGCCTCCTGCCTTTTGAGCTCCAGCCAGGGCCTCGTGTGGGCAGATCTGGAGGAGAAGAATCAGGTGATGGAATTTGCTGACCCCCACCCAGCAGCCAGTAGAACACACAGGGCAGGAATGGGGCCGAGACACAGCAGGTAAGTAAGCTCGCACTTGTCAGGCATGAGCTGTGTGCCAGCCCCTGTTGTAAGCGCCGCACAGGTTTTTATTCATTCAGTCCTCAGAGCAGCCTGGGAAAGCTAAGTCACAAAGAAACCATCCAGATTGCCTGATACCAGCTAGTGGGCAACTCCAGGGGAGTACACACCTGCTCTCAGGGCTGATGTCCACCTCCAGCCACCTGCACTTACATGTTTGCTTCTATCTTTCTACCTTTAAACCTGAATTACTCACCTGGCACCAAGATCTCAGCTTCTGAAGTACTCTCTAAAGAAAGGAGCCAAGGTTGATTCTAGGGCTGGGGCAGGATGAGCCTGGAGTGTCTTATGGTGACAAAAAAATATATGGACAGAAATGCTTTTAAAAATTACTGGGGATAAGGTGTAAAAGGGTCAGAGTCGTCAAGTGGAAGAGCTGGAACAATTTGAGCAAGAAAATAAAGAAGTGTTGGATTATAGCCCCAAGTGTGTAGTAAATGTATGTGAATCCATGCTAATATAAATAAATGACTAGGATAGAAAAGGCCAGTATCCTGCACAGGAGAATTCAAAATAATTTATACAGATACCTGTCCTCAAGGAATCGGATAGTGATTCTGTCACTACTTGAATGGGAGCAGCACCAATGTTCTTCCCAAAGACTACAGTATGAACAGGGGATTGGAGTGACCTTACAGGGGCCAGATCTACTGGACATGCCTTGGCCTGGTGATTGGGGGCAACACCAACGGTGCTGAGTCATGATGAAAGGGTGCTGAGTCATGGTGAACAAAGGTGCTGAGTCATGGTGAGTGTACCCATCCTGCTATCATCTGCCATGGATAGTACTTTACCTCTTCAGGAAGAGATAACCCCCTCTAATAGTGAGACAAACATGAGATAAATCCCAGGAGAGGCACGTTGTATGAACTTCCTGACAATTCCTATCAAAAATAAGGCTATCAAAAATAAGGAAATGTTGAATACTATGAAAGCATTACTAAAACTTTTAAAATATGGAAATCTACATTTTAAACAAGTTTTAAGAAGGAGGAGGAGGAGAGGAAAGTGGATAAATGTAGCTGTTCCTACCATAAGCCAGTCATCTGAAAAATTAGGATTACACCTAAATTTGTCACCATTTTCCTTCTTCCTTTCAGAATTGAAGAACTTCTGAAACTAATGCAGACATGATGGACACACCTACCTTCCCCACCTCTCCCCCTCGTTATGAGCTCCAACATAGAGCTGAGCCTTCGACGGTTCAGTTACCCCATGTCATGTTGAGTAAATTATTCATTATTACAGAACTGGTGGAACGCAGAGCTCACTCAAACTCCCCTGAACCTGAGTGTTCTGTCAGGTGTGGGTTTCCAGCCCCATGCCTTGATCTACAGTCTGGTCAGTTCCCCAAACGCTGAGCCACTTGCCACCCCCATGGGATGTCATTGCTCTGCCTGCTGTGAGCGCTAATCCTTACTGTTAAACAAGATAAACTTACTCTTCCTGCAGATTAGCTTCACCCAGCCTCCTTAAATTAGAAGGGACTAAAGATCCCAAAATGCCCCAAAGTTATTCTCCAAAGACAATGTTGCTGATGACTTATCCCAGATCAATCACCATTGAAGGTCGCCTGTCCTATTTGGCAATATTTGCTCAGTAACTAATAAAGATCCGCCTCTAGTTATTTATATTAGGTTATCATCTCTCCAGGGTGAAGCTTAATCCATTTTGCAATGTTTTCCCCAACAAGACAACATGAGTTTCTCCATCTGAAAATGAATTAAGTGCACGGTTTCTAAATATGGGATCTGACATTGTTCTTGTTACAAAAAGCAATTTATTCCCCAAAAGGCTTACACTTCAAAGGTTATATAAAAAGGTTCAAATATCAATGCTATCCATTTTTCAATTACTGGGCTTCCTAACACCACTAGCTTTTGGACAGATAAGCAGTGGTATCAGTTTTCTTATTCAACATCTTATAGGTTTCCAATTCCACAGCACAGAGAAAGCAAATTTATTGTAATACATTTAGCTGCTTGGGAAACAGGAGTATCCAGTCTGTTTCCTGCAAGACTATAGACGGTATCAAGTACCATCTCACAGGGATATTTATGAAGCGCCTGATACTAACAATTGCAATTGCAGATACAGCTGCCAGTGTCCACCTATAAACAGGCTCGTATATAAAAAAAATGGTAAGGTGGCTGGGAAAACTATTTTCAACATATGAAAATTCAGGAGACTTGAAAACCATCTACCAGCCCCTAAGAGATAATCTGTCAACACTTGTGATTTCCTAAGAGAGAAGAAAACACCCTTCCATCTTCTGTTGTGCCAGCAAACCAAAGGAAGTCATGCCATTCATATTTTCTTTCTGACAATTACAAAGAAATCTGTGAATTAGTATAAAGGACTTATGGCAAAAAGAATTAATGTCCCCATTTTCAGAAAAAAATATATATATTATCCTTTGAACCCAAATGTGTTACACAAAATTGTCCATGATTGGATAATAAAGACAGAGTCTTCCCATTTATAAATTTGTGCTGACCTTTCTCAACAGGATAAAAATTTTAAAACAAAAATAAGTCTCTTTCTCCTACTAGGAAATAAGACCAAGAACCCGCCCAGTCTCAGCAGGCACAGTGAGCTCCTGACCCCTATGCTTAATTCTGCCAACAGGCCATAGACTTGGCAGTCCCATTTTTAGAAAATTCCTGTTAAGACACCTGGAGAAGCAGGAAAGTGAAGAAAACATAGAGCGAGAGGGAAGGAGATAAGGCCTGAGCCCTTGGGGGCCAAAGCAGCCATGAGAAAGCCATTCAGAGGACTGGCAGCAAGTATGAAGGGGCACCATCAGGCCCCCGGGCCATGGTGGCCAGAGCGGAGCAGGGACTGATGCCCCTGGAATGAGGGAGGTTGAAAACATTCTAGTTTGGCTTCAGAAACAAGCCCCTTGTTGAAAACTAACGAGAGTGAAGATGGTGACAGCCGAGCCTTAAACCAAGTGCCCTGAGCTAGCACTCTGAGTCCCTTTCCCCTACACAAGAACATCACCTAATCCTCCTGCCTCTGCATACTCTTCCTGAGGCTGGAACTCACTTTCCTTCCAGCTTTCTCTCCACCCTCTCATTAATCTTCTCTTCACAAACTGAGCATCTTTTAATTTCCCCAAAATAGTCTGATGTGCCAGTCATGCTTTCCCAACACATGTCCACCCCAATTTGCTGCTTTGTAGCTCTTCTTTTCCCTTACAAGAGTGCAGCATTGGCTTTCTGTAACTTCAATTGCTAAGCCAACTACCACAGCCCAGGGTTCCCTGTCTGGGTTCTTAGCTCATGGCATCACAGGAAAGAAAAGACATTTTGAGGATTTCACTTTCGAGGTTCACAGAAGAATGTTATGTTCCAGCCATTGCTTTCAGAACTAATTGCCACTTTCCTACCTGTTATGGGTTGAATGGTATCCCACAAAGAGAAATGGTGAAGTTCTAATTCCCCAAAGCTCAGAATGTGACCTGATTTGAAAATAGGGTCACTGTTGATGGAATGAGTTAAGATGAGGTCCTAATGGAGTAGCTGAGCCCTCATCCAATATGACTGGTGTCCTTCTAAGAACATAGAGACACAGAGAGAAGCCCAAGTGACAACGGAGGCAGAGATGTTCGGAACATGCAGCTGCCAGCCCAGGATGGCCAGGCAACCCCAGATGCTGGGAGAGGCAGGCAGGACCCTCTCCTGCAAGTTCCCCAGGGGCGCAACTCAGCTGACACCTTATTTTTGGACTTCTGGCCTCTAGATTGCGTGAGGATACCTTTCTGTTGTTTGAAGTCACCCGGTTTGTGGTACTTTGTATGGCAGCCCCAGGAAACAGATACACCACCATTTCAACAAAGATCATTCACTGATGAGCTCATGTTTATCAACAGCAATTGGTACAACTAAATGTCGAGGTGGTGGGTAATCCAAAGCGCATGAGGAAGAGGGTCTGCCGAAAGAGTTTAGCTCTTCATGGAAGACAGGGACACTGCAGATAATTGATTACAGAGTTACATGGCTCCCAAGCAGTGTTGATCCAAGGAGGTCCATCTTCATTGAGTGTAGACATGGAGTGGGCGTGCCAGTAAGTGATCAGCTCCGAACTCTACTGCACAGTGTTTATGATCTACAGCCAATTAAACCATCAGAGATTATTGACCACACCTTCTTATTAGACAGCCTTCTGCTACTGGCTCAGGAAACAAGAATTTATCAACATAATCAGTGTATATTTTTAATCCGTTCTTTTCAAGCACAACATATTTATCAGTTTCTGTTTGCAATTGAATTTGAGGCATAATGAAGCAAGAACTGCAAAACTGCTGAAGGAAACGGAAGGCTACTATTGCAGCATTTGGGGAATGGTGTGGATTGACACTTGCAAGTCAAGGAGGTGCAGGCTCCGCCTAAGCTGAAAGCAGCCTGGGCTCCTGCCAGTCAGTGGTTCTGTGCAGCAACCCTGCAAACACCTCTTCTACATGGAGCAAGCTGGTTGGTTAAATTTGGACATTTCTTCCACACATTTGGTTCAGAAAAACATACTTTCCAGGGTTCATACTGCAGCACCACGGAGAACCCTGTGGGTCTCAGCTGTCCCTTCCCAATGTCTCAGCTCGACAGACAATTTCACCTATGGGCAGTTTTCTTATGTGCTACCGTGGCTCCCCAAGACAGATACACCACATGGCTTTTACTGGGCATTTACTAAACACGCCAAAGAAATAAATGAAAAATGAAATAAGCAGCCTTTGAAGACAGTTGTGCTCAGCAGTGTTTTCTGAGCTGCACCCCACCTGGACGAGCACAGTCTGGGGACCAAGGTGACTGCATGTAAATAACACTGAAATCCACATAGTATTTCAGCATTTTTTTATGTTAAGTCACAGGATTCTCACCACCTGACAGTCTATCACACAGATGCTTATTGTCTTCATTTTATTCCTGAGAAAACTAAAGCTAAGACTGGCCTTGAATGCTGAAATTAGTTGGGTTGACATATCAGAGGGAATAAGAAACCATTTCCTCCACATCCTCTGTGTTGAGATGTCCCTCGACGACTAGCAGGTGACTCGTGGTGGGCAGGGTAGCATCCCCAGGAGATGGTTGGTGCTCACGTCTGTCTATCAGCCTCTGAACCTGCATTTGGTATTTTCAGGCTGCAATCCCAAAGCTGCTTCTGGGGTATATGTCCTGAGACCGAATGAGATTGGAGGACAGTCGCCTCTCAAAAAGTCATGGAAGGCTTGGAGCTTGTAGTGCTGACACTTAGTCCCAAATGGAAACCTCTTATTTCAACCAGAATCTGCACTTTATCTTAATTAATATCTCAGATCATCATCTCTCAATGAAAACTGTCAGTGTATTGCTGTGATTTTCCTTAAAACAGATAGAAAGAATAAATTGTTAATGGCTATTCTAGCTATAGTGTAAAATTACATTATTTACAGTCATCATAATTTTAAATGTTTTTAAAAATATCTGCTCTTAGCCCTGGCCAGTTTTGTTCAAGGCATAGAGCATCAGACTTCGGACTGAAGGGTCCTGAGTTTGATTCTGCTCAAGGGCACATGCCTGGGTTGCAGGCTCGATACCCAGTGGGGGGTGGACAGGAGTCAGCCAATCAATGATTCGCTCTCATCATTGATGTTTCTGTCTCTCTCCCTCTCCCTTCCTCTCTGAAATCAATTTGAAAAAAACGAACAACAAACATCTGCACTTGGCTCTCTTACTCAGTCAACGTCTACTGGGCAGGTGGAGACAAGAAGTGTTCCCGGCACTTGATACAGCATTTGCCACCGCCCTTTCATTCTACGAAGGCATTTAGGAAGACAAATATACTGAGCTAAATTAGCTTTTTCCTCCTTTCTCTAATGGTAATTAGCACGAGAGGGGGTGGGTCTGAGGTAACTATTAATAGTTTAAATTTAAACCTGGATTTTAGAAACTGCAGCACATTATCAGCCATAGTAAAAACCCAGTTCTTCTGTTTATTTTGAGACGTTATCAAAGAATGGGGATTTCCAACTGTGCGAGACGATTGAGCACAGTGTTTCACAGCCGACTCTCATTCACGCTGCGTGCTGCTGTGTACCTGGGCCACGTCTAACAGCGCTAATCTCTTCTAACCGACCTGGCGCAGACAAGGAACCTCTCACAATGTCGATGAGCATCAGGCAACCGTCTACGCTCACAGAAGCCTTTTCAGCCCTCAAGTAACTCAGGCACAGCTGCCTGCACTCAAGAACCTCGCACGAAGCCCTAGCCCTGTCTGCAGGGAACACTGCCTCGTTCTGGTGACCGAGTTGCCGAGTTGCCCTGTCACTGTCACAATTCTGCTCCTGGGGTACAGGGAACCCACATGGCAGGCACAGGGCCCCCTGCCTGCTCCTCCTCCCCCTGAGTGTCCCTTTTGTGCATTGAGCACTTGCTCACCTCATCATATTTAATCCTCACGAAATAACTGCCTACACATCCAGACTGCAGACTGGAACTCAAAGAGGCCGAGGGACTGTGCATGCCCCACGACTGGAACTGGTGGGATTGGAAGTGGGCCCAGAGGAGACCAGAACCTCGTGATTGGCAACATGCTCTTCTCATGCCCTTTACCTTCCTTCTCTCCTGCATTTAGTCTCCCTTAAATGGAGTAGAAATACATAAAATTTCGACATCAGAAGGTTTCTGAGAGCTGAGGATGGGGAGCTAGACTGTCTCTGAGAACAGGTCTCCAGAACGGAAGCTGGCCAGGTGCTCCGGCTCACTGATGTGTGTGGTCCTTCCTCTGCAGGTGCAGGAGATCCCGAGTCACCTCCCCCCCAACCCCTGTCACCTCCACTGCTTGCCTGGCCTGCTCTCTCCCAAACCCTGCTGTTAGCCTAATTTTGCCACCTGTCACCCTAACGCCCTCCCCAGCTTTGTACTTAATCTGTAAAACGAGCAAACAGTACTTGGCCAGGAAATTCTCAGCGGACGTTGGAAAAGCACGTGACAGGGCTTTGATGGGGAAAATGAAACCCAGGAGGAAAGCGGAGTCATTGTTGCTGCTCTGAGACCTGCTGTAGACCTGCTTGTCATCTGACACCACATGGCTCCCTGGCAGGGCCCCAGGCTCCCCTGCCCACGTGGATGCTGTGGACACAGCCATTCCCTCCTCCAGCCCATGGCCCTGCTCCCATGGAAACAGTTAGAACCCAAGGCTTCAGCCTGAAGGCAGCCTCAGGCCAAGATCACAGAAGGCACTGTTTTAATTTTTTAGTTAATATGACAATAATATGACAATACAGAATAGTGTCTACAACATGCTTTATTAAAATCATTTTAACAGTAAGGCATTCAAATGTGACCTTGGGGACCTGAAGCATTCTATCTTTCCCATAAGTCTCTTTTCCCATAAGGCTGCCTGTGTCCCAGAAAACCACAAACTACAGTGGGAGTGACCAGGGTTGCCTTAAGACACAGAGTGACAGTGTGGAGCTGCGGATACCCCCGGTCGGAGGCCAGGGCCCCTGCTTTCTAGAGCTCTTGAAGACAAGGTCTCTTGCTACGAGGGCTGGCCCTGCAGAGGCAGGCCACTTCTGAACACAGCATCACCCTGATGTCACACGGCCTTCCCTGGGTGGGTCCACTCACTAGAGGCTGCATGGACAATTTCAACACAATGCACATGACTGGACACAGCTCATCTTGACTACGTGCATGTGCTGTGTGAACAATACGCAACGCAAACAGCCTGTTCCCTTCGAGTGCATTCCGGAGGCCAGCACTGTCAGCAGCCCTGAGTGTGGGGCAGCATCAATGCCTATGCGGGTCTCAGGAGCTGTGGGGTTGGCCTTTGGAACTTGGAGGGAGACACAGCCGTGAGGAGGATCCGCTACCTGCTGCTCCTTTTGAGCCTATATGGAGGGATAATTCAAATTCCCCCACATGAGCTCATTGTAGTGCACAACCAGGGCTTCCAGGAGGCTGAGAGTTGTGCAGACAGCCTCACTCCTAATCGAAGAACATCCTCTCCCAGCCAGGCGCTTGACCTTTTTTAAAAAGATAATGTCCCCATCTTGTAGAGCCCCTGAGTCTAGGCATGGTGTGTGGGTCTGGGTCTGAACACTTGTGCGTTCTAACATCTGCAGGGGCTGACTCAGGTGGGAGAACTACCTGGGGTCTCACCAGAGAAGCGCCAGGTTCGGTGACTCACAGGACCACCGGTTAAGGGACCAGAATTTTTTCCAAACATCATGAGCCATCTCATGGCTGCATGTCTCGGTGATTCGCATAAACATGATGGTTTTTAATGTAGAATTAACGTGATGGTACAAAGATGTCAAGCCTACAAGATCCTTCCCTCAACTCTGTTATTTGTCTCAATGTTAGAACCTTTTTAGAAAACACTTTGCTTTTTATATGAAGTTCCAATAAATTGCAATAAGCACTGTACCTCCCCAAACCAACACATTTCCCCTTATAAAAGCCAAATGAGTTCATCATAATTAATGCTACAGAACAAACCCTGCATAATAATAATTAACCACATATTGTTAAGTGCTATCAAAAATGCATGCATTTAATTAGCTGGAAACAACAGTCTTTGTATATTACAAACTGAGCTGATGTGTTTCTGGCGACAATCATTCTTCAGCAGGAAGTACTTTTGCTAACAGTCTTTTAATGTATTTATTAGTACTTCAATAATATTGAAGTCGCATGCTGGCAATTTAGTTTAAATATTCCATTTCAATTAAACATTTGACCTCTCTGAACTCTCCAGAATTCTCAAATTAGGGAATGGTTTGTAATTATGTCATTTGTGGCTACAGTATCATAATAATTCTAGAGTTGTATAGTTTCAGCACCTAATGGAGACCTTCTGCACAATGAATTATTTCCCATAAATTGGCACCAATTCTCTGTACGGTGGGGACCAGTTCAATGTCACTCAAGGTCACAAGAGGAGAGACTGGCCATAGATGACACACAAGGCAGACGTCAAACTCTGAGAGCTGTGCCCCTTTCCCCGCCAGCCACTAGCACAAAGTGTCTACTTAGGTCTTTCTCTCCCCTGAGTGTCTCCTTTCTATGAAATGATATAACAATGCTGGATTTATTTCCCCTCCCAAAGCCTGTATGTGACTACACTAGTCTAAAATTTATATGTAAATAGCTTTCTGCTAATTGGTGATGAGAATAACTTTTGTAAAATATGGGATTATGACAATCTTTTATGCAAAGAATTATTATGATCCTTATTTTTATTCCAAAAGGAAAATAAAAGTTCATCGAGATTCACATGTTGGATTTGCATTTATATTGGTCTTAAAAGTCACAGTGGCAACTACTACCTGCAAATCAATGTGTAGCTATGTACTTAAGCACATGAATAAATAAGCAAGGAAATCTGTTTAATGTCTACTGAATACAAGTTGATAACATGTTGTATTATATTTTTCTAAAATATTGTATTCGTTTCCATTACTCGTCATCTAAATCTGACATGGGCAGGAGTCTGGGTAAGATCCATGCCAGGAAAAAAATTTTCTCCCCATCTGTGGACCTGGGAACTAGAAAACAAGTTATCTTCTCTCAAAATACAATGCTGTGGTGATGAGTACAGGTGCCAATTATAAACATTTTGGTTCAAAGGAGACATCACAAAATGGGAAAACTTGTTATGTTTCAAGGTCTGGGTCAGTTCTCTAGGACTCGTGGCTCTGAGTCCTTTCTCTCTCTCTCTCTCTTTAAAATATATTTTATTAATTTTTTTTTTCACAGAGAGGAAGGGAGAGGGAGAGAGAGTTAGAAACATGGATGAATGTGAAACATCAATCAGCTGCCTCCTGCACACCCCCTACTGGGGATGTGCCCGCAACCAAGGTACATGCCCTTGACCTGAATCAAACCTGGGACCTTTGCGTCCACAGGCCGATGCTCTATCCACTGAGCCAAACCAGCTAGAGCATCTGAGTCCTTTCTCTTGTCTCCTGAAAGATAACTCATTTCCTGCTGGTTTTACTAGTCTGAATCTGGGGATCTTACAGCCTTCTTTCATTTTGTCATTTTGCTGATATGAAATTCTTAAACACCTTGCAGGTCTCATCCTGTGTAATAACAAAGGGACAAATGCTTGGACAGAGGTCTCATCCACAGATTTCTTACAGAACTCCGTCCTATCTATGGCTATTGCTGAGATGAATGAGTGACAATGCCGGAAGTTTCCTAGAGGCCCTGTGGTTTGACTGAAAAGACTTCTGTTTCTCATCCATGTGTGTTTCAAAGAGCCTCTGGTGACTGACTACTCGGCCCACTGATCTTTCTGAGGTTTTAGCAAAAGATAAGACATACTTACCCTCGGCTTTTGCTGCAGAACACACTTTCCTCTTAGTGAATCTCTTATTTTTATTTTTTAAATATATTTTCATTGATTTCAGAGAGTAAGGGAGAGGAAAATGGAGAGAGAGAAACATCAGTGGTGAGAGAGTATCATCGATCGGCTGTCTCCTGCACACCCCACACTGGGGATCAAGCCCATAACCAGGCCATGTGCCCTGACCAGGAATTGAACTGTGACTTCCTGGTTCGTTGAGCTATGCCAGCTGGGCGTGAATCTCTTATTTTTAGTGTGTTTTGTAATCTGGTTAAGCTGAGACTTCCCCAAATCCTCAAGATTAGTTTCTTTTATTTAACAGTTCTTTCCCCAATTTACCTTTCTCTCCCTGTATTTTAGTATAAGCAGCCCCGTGCGATCCTGTGATAGCTTTTCTCTGTGCTCTTCACCGGCCTGCATTTCTTTACCTGATCTCTGAATGTGTCCCTCCTGTTTCCTCCTCTCCATAAAGACACCAGGCAGTCTCAACAATTCTGACTCTGTGTTTCCTTCTTTAACAAAACACAGCTCGCAGCTATTTTCTTAACTCTCTAAATGACGCCCTGAGATAGGAACTGTTTTAACCCCATTTTACAGATCAGAAAACTGAGCCTTTCATTAGGAGTACAAGTTTCCCTGTCAATCAGCAGAAGAATAAGCACTCAAACCAGATTTTTCAAACTCTTGAGAGATGTAAGCTTAGGTTTCACCCACGCCTGAGGGACAGTCAGCCTCCACATCGAACCTCTCTCCCCATCGGGGTCTCTGCCACTGTGTCCTAACTGATTCATGCACTAACTCTCCTCCAACAAGTTTCTTCGTCCAGTTTTCCTTTCCTCGACAATATTCTCTTTTTCTTCTTCTCAAAATTAAACATACCCTTCAAAATCCAGTTAAATATTGCCTCCATAAACACTCCCTGGATCTTGAAGTCAGAGGAGAACAGTCTCTCCACTGAGCCTCTGTCCTATTTGCTGCCTCTTTCTAGCTCTGCTGTTTTTACTAAATATGCATTGTTTGCTTAGGTTCCTGGCTATGAACTTTTTTGAAGGCACTGCTTGCCTGCTACATTTTTTAATTTCTCATAACAACTAGCATACTAAGGGGCCTCTGTGTTTTTAAATGAGTGACTCGAGACAATGAAAGTCAGAGCTCCTCACTCCCCTCCAATACCCTCTCTGCTCTCAGAGAATCATATATAATTTAGTTTTATTACATTTTAAAGAGCATAAAATAAGCTTACACATACATATAAACGAAACTAACCACACACACAGAATAATTATGAAGTCAATAAAACATGCCGCCGTCTTAAGAACACATGTCAATAACCCCGCAGAGGAGCCAGCACGGCGACGGGAGCTGGGTACGGGGAGGCTCTTAATATGCCACGGATCTGAGCAGGTTGGTAATGTGATTTGCTGTCTTAACTGTGTTGAGTGATTACAACAGATCAAGGAGTGGGGTGCTGAGGAAAACAAAATTGCTGCTTCAGATTCGATTTCCTCACGTCTTCATGGGTGATTCTGTGCCTCCGTGTGCCATTTCCGTGGCTCACGATCAGTAAAGGTGGCAGGAGTTTTCCCCTGTCGTTCTGCCCGTGAGCACACATGGTGGACTCATGTTTCCTCAGGAAAAGCCCTTGTTTTGGAAAACCATAAATTTCAAGAGCACAGGCAATAGTGATGCTAAAAACAATCACGCAATTTACATCAGCTATATCCCGTCATGAAGGGGACATGGAAAATGTGTGATACTGGGGAATTTAATACCAACCCCAAACCCACTGCTGGTGGTCTTTGGGCACACGGTGTCAACCCCCGCTTTCAGGCTCCAAGACTGACTACAAAATGAGGGTGTTCACACCTGTGCCTCAGGTTGCCGTGAGAGCACAATGGAGCACACATGTGAAAACAGGGAACAGACAACCTCCTGAAATCCTCACTTTCTTCCTTTGCTCTTTCTTCTTTGCATTTAAGTCTTTCAATCTCTTTGATAGATGCAACTCATTTAAACTCCCCAATTTTCAGTTCCTTCTTAAATAGAACAATAGTAATGCCATCTGTTTTATAGATATACTAGAGGCCCAGTACATTCATGCACTGGAGGGGGAGGGGGATTCCTCAGCCCAGCCTGCCCCCTCTCACACTCTGGGAGAAAAGTGGGAGGCAACCTGGGCATCAGGGGAAGGCGACACCCTCATCACACCTCTGCTGCTGCCACTGCCGGCAGCCCAAGCCTCAGCTGACCCTGGTTACCTGAGCCTCAGGTGGCTCTGGGCAGCTGGGCAGCTGCCATCTGAGGCTTGCCTGCACCTCGGGCGTTGGCTGGGCAGCCGCCATCTAAGGTTTGCTTGAACCTCAGGCTGGCCCTGGGCAGATGGGGGGCTGAGGGGACTAGGGATCTCAGCAGGGCTGAGAGGACTGAGTGCCACCATCTTTGTGAGGGTATGATGGTCAGTTAGCATATTCCCTCTTTATTAGATAGGATTTCAAGGTCATTTTTATTTAAAATTAACCACTGGATTTAAAACTACTTTGCTGATCATAAAGAATTCCACAAACACTGCCTGTTGTCAGGCTTCCATTAGTCTTTTTTGACCTTCTCCAGAATCCTATTAGGTGCACCTTGTTGTGTGTGAATATGAAGCAGTCTGTTCCTTAAAAATGAATGTCATGAAATCTTGGAAGCAGTCAATTTCATTATATTAGTATGTATGCTAATTGTGAAAATGAAACATATACATCCCCCCAAAAAATATATACCTATAGCTATATAATATGAAAATATTCAGTTTTCTTGGTAAAGAGGAAAATTAAGTCAGTTATCTGCCTGATTCATACACATGATATAAAAATTAGGGGCATGAAATGACAAGTTAAAAAAACCACCATTATTTTTATACAAATATCCAACTTTGAATCATTACCTTTTTAAAATATGATTAAGCGACATGATTAAACCCTTGAAGAGGAGTGGATTTGTGGATCTGTTTTCTTTCACCTCCTGAAGACACTCAAAACCAGGTTGGAATACAAAAGGAGTGTGGCCTTTGCGGTGCAGCCGGGCCACTGAGGGCTCCTGGCTTCATCTTCTCACCTTGGCAAAGGACCTTGGGGTATATTAGATGCTGTCCTGGCTACACATTCACATTAGCCTTTTTTCTGTGGCCTTTCCCAACACCCCAGAAGAACTGGAGCATTCGTGGACAACACGGGGGGTTGGGAGGTGGTCTCTCAGAGGACAAGGAGGGGCAAGAAGTCCCCTCCACGTTCCAGGTCCTCTGGGCATCTGCTTGACATATTTACTTAACATTCTTACTGTTTTTCTTCAAAGACAGTTTGGTTTTGTAGAAATGTTTACAATTCTGAATGTACTGTATTGTTTCTGAGAGGCACGTGGAAAGAACTGGTGTAATACCAATAATGGCAGAGCAGGCATTCATTTTTATTCACCAAGAAGAAATAATAACAATATAATGTCTTCAGTGGGGGGGTGGGGGGAGAAGAGCAGAAAGCAAAGTTAAAATAAAGAAAATAAAAGCCCCATGGTCACCAAACATGCTGTACAGTGCATTTTCCCTCTTTCGAAAGGTGAGGGGATAGGGTTTCTGTCTATGAAACCAAATGTTTACAAATATTCGAGCCCATAAATTTGAAGAGAAACTGAATACAGAAAATTCTTGTTAATGCAGTACATTTTCTGGTAATTTTATAGTCCAATTTTCAGCGATTCCCCACAGAACGGATGCAGTTCAAAGGCAATTTTATAAAGTACTTTGCAGATAACTATTATCTGCTAATTATTAGAAATTGCATGTTGCTGTTAATTGCATAAATAAATTGTTTTATCTGAAAGCCATTAAAAAAATGTTTGGTGTTTGAAGCATATAGGGTTTTGATGTTCCCGCATAAAACGTTTAACTGTTTAACTCTAGAATAATGACATGCTGCTGAGGCGATTTCGTAGACTAATGGGTGATGGGTGGGGGGTGGGGAGACCCCCTAACATGTATTTTACTTTATTTCCATGACATACTTCAGCTAATTACAAATCTATAGAAAGAGAGACTGCAAATATTTACCAATTTGTTAGAATGATATCCATGTAATGCTATATTTTTAAACCCTTAAAAGAGATTTATGTGAATATTTTCTTTTTTCCAAAATAGTCCAGTTTTCAATGTTCTATTTTATTAATATATTTTACTTACAACATGGTGGGGTGATAAATTTACAGTTGTGATTATGTGAAACACCGTTTATTCTTGTGTTATTATTTATTAATTATTGTATTATTTCCCATATGATCAGCTGTAAACCTACTTTTGCCCCACCCTGTATATTTATAAGAACAGTTGTCTTTGATTTTCGATGTAGTAACTGAGAGAGAGAGAGTTTGAGGGGAAATGCTGATAAAATGGGAAGTGCAGGCTCATGGGCCATGTTGGTGGGACTCGGCTCGTGGAAGCTTCTTCTTCCCAAGGCATGAGCAGAGGATGTGTTCTGGGAGAAATGTGTGGGTATGGAAGGCATGGGTATTGCTCCAGGTGAGGATGGAGGCTCACTGGGAAAATACAGGTCTTAGCCCCAACCCCACAGCCCTTGGCCCAGGCAGAAGTTCCCTGCTGCAGGTGGAGGAGGAGGGGCAGGCACCGGCCTATCCAGAGCCACCTGTGGGTGCTGCACTGGACCCCTGGATGCACCTTGAGGTTCTGCCATTGTGTCAATTTCTGACCAGAGCCCCCTCCTCTAACCTTCCCACCCCTATTTCCTGGCCACGCCCAATTTTACCTCCTCCATGATCCTCTGTGTCCCCCTCTGTCTGGCCCAAAGGAGATATTCAATACAAACTTGTATTGCCATTCCCTGGGTGCATTTTCAGGGGTCAGGTAACATTCTCTGAACAAAATAATAAGTTTAGAAGCCCCTTCTCAAGAGAGCCATAACTTTGCCCAATAGTATAATTTTTATAATAAAACGCACTTGCTATATGACTTTCAACAGAAAATAGTTTCCATGCATATGAAGACCTCCATCAGTAGATATACACAATTTTCAACAGAATGTAATGTAGAGCTATGAAGAAATGTTAGAGATCATCCCGATGCTAAAATATGAGGCAAAATTTCCTGTTTGAAAACATAAAAATAAAATACAAAGTATGAAAAAAATGGTATTTGCCATACACCTGCTCCTTGGGCTGTCTGGATTTACTACACAGATAAAAGATAGAAAGCTATAAGAAGCTGTGGAAAAATAATTTTAAGAGAGATTTTATCTCTGGTGACGTTGGGAAATATAATCATTGGCTGCGTCCAATCTTTATCTGAAGCCCTGTCATTCGAGTGGCTTTTTTCTCAGGATTTGCCTGGAAGTTGTTACGAATTTTATCAAGTGCCATGACGTAATCTTTCCTTGCCATCGACTTCCTTTTATGACTGTGAATTTGTTTTTCTGATCTGAAACTTTCGCATCTTTCTCATGGCGAGTAAAGCCGGTCCCTCTACAATCTTAATTATTTAGGAGAAGCAAAGCGGGGAACGGGAATGAAAAATAAAAACTGCATTTCATAACATCAGGAATATCGTATCAAATAAAATGTGTAAACATTTCACTTTCCTCCATTTCTTCCTTGCTCACAGTTCCTTGTCACCGGTTAATAGATACTTATTAAGTGTCACGGGCACCAGGCATGATACCAGAATGTAGGTGTGGGAGCAAGTATACCCGCCCCACAAACGCTCCCACCTGTATACCCTCACACCTAGGATTGAGTGAAAGGATCATGGTGTTTATCTTACTTTTTATTATTTTAAAACACCCTTACTGAAGTTTGCCTTTAAATTGCACAGCCCACCACTGTCCCGTGGGTGATACTCTCTCCCGCACTCTTGTGTGACACCTGTCTCACACACCTCCTGGTGATCTACAAGCTAAGGTGGTCAGGTGTCACCCATGTTGCCTGGTCCTGTCATAGCCTCTGGTGGCATCCAGAGATCCCGGGTGTCCCTACTACGGTATTGCAGGATTGCATCTATATTTAGGAGCCCAAGCTATCATTTTTCCAGAGAAAATTGTTGTTGTTGTGGATTTCACTCCAGAAACCCATGGAGTCTAAACTAATGCAGCATCAATGGGGGCGTCCATAGCTGAGATGTGTTGAGCATTTACTGGGATGCGAACAATACTAAGGAATGTGCAAGCCTAACCTTATGTAACCCTCCGAAGGACAGAAGGCCCTATGGTCATACCCACTCTACAGGTGAAATGCAAGTAAAATGCAAAAAGTTTGAGAAATCTACTCCAGGCCCCAGACCACAGGATGGAACTGAATTGCCACAGGGAATGAGCTCACCGAACTCATCAGCAACCCTGCTGGGGACCATGCTGTCCTGTCGGGTCCATCTGGGGGATCCAGTGGGTCTGTGCCTGTTTGGGGGCAGCAGTGATGAGCACTGGGTCAGCATTCCCTGGTGAGTGGTCCAGACAGACGAAGACGGGGAGTGGGAGGTCAGCTGGACTGAGGAACCCAGAGTATGGTCCCAATCCCAGATCCTGTACCTGTTGCCATCTACAGAAAAAGGCCGGGAGAGGGTGTCACCCTTGGGGTGGTGGTGGGCCATGCAATCTAAAGGCGAACTTGAGCAAGCATGTTTTAAAAGAGTAATCCTCTTTGAGGATTTAAATAAATTAAGAGTCTCCAAGGGGAGATTATCTTGGTGATCTGGTGGGCCCTGTGCCCCCAGGAGTGTCCTTGCAAGAGGGGCCGAGGGAGCTTAGAACAGACAGGAGAGGAAGACTCCTGAACACAGGGTAGCGAAGGAGTGTGTGGTCCAGGGTCACCAGCAGCCACCAGAAAATGATGACTCAATGAAACCTGTTCTCCCAAGAGCCTCAGAGGCAGCCTCGCCCTGCTGGCTCCTTGAGTATGGCCCAGGGAACCGATTTCAGACTCAGAGCCTGAAATAACCCCGGAGCGGGCGGTGGGCCTCCTGAAAAGCCAGTTTGCAAGTTCTCCAGAGTGGAGAGAGAAAAGACTACTTTCTTGTTCTGCCACCTCCACTCCAAACAAAGGCCATGGGTGATAGCCAGCTCTGCGCTCTCGGTGTGGGATGTAGGTGGCTACAGGGCATCCCCATCCCTCCTCACAGTCATCAGGGCGTCTCCTTCGCTGTGACCCAGGTCTGCGTGCCAGTCTGGCCCTGCCTCCTGCCCTTCTCTGCTCTAAGCCCACCCGCAATGCTCTAAGCCCACCCGCCTCCAGGCCAAGTCCCTGCTTGCTGTAAATTGGCGGTTCCATTGACTTTGAGGCCCCATTAGAGCCCCGATGAGCCAGGCTCTGAGCCTCAGCTAATAGGGAGTTTGCTCGCTGGAGCCAAAGCAATGGGCCACTTGTGGCCTCTCCAGGAACTGCAGAGGCACTTCCGCAGCATTTTGGTGAACGCTCTTGCGTGCATGGAGCAGCTGGGCTTCCGGAGGCCTCACCTGCTGCAGCCTGTTCCTGCACCGAGGAGGCCTATGCTGCCATCCACACATGCCCTGCAGCACTGTCTCCCCCATGAGCTGTTTGTCCTCTTCTTCTTCCATAAAAGGAGACAGCACTTCTGACTGTCTGCTCCCCACAGCCCATCTACCTACTGTGGCCCACCATCCTCCTGCTGGCCCTGTGACTCCGTGTGCCCTGCGGCAGGGACGGATGGTGCCCACAGAAGGTCACAGCGGCCACATCACGGGAAGAAGCATCTGAGTGACACTTCAGTTTCTCTTTGAAAGGACAGAGCTGGTTTCTTCCCAGCTTTCTCTCTGTCTCCAGGGAAAGGAGACAGGCAGGCCTCTCCGCCGGGGACAAGGCCCTTCCTGCTACCTGCACAGGTCAGGTCTCCCTCTACACACTCTGAGAGCTTCCGGGAACACCCCTGTAGGAACGGTCCCTCCACTCCTGGTTCCAAATATGCTGGAGGCAACCTGACCCTTTGCTTGTGGCCTTCAGATCACTGGGCAGTAACTCGGTACTCTGTGTTCCTGTTGAACCCGTACCAGGTCTGAGGTCTCCTGCTCCGGTTAACACTGGAGCTGACACCGTGCCCGAGGAGAGGCCCACCCCACCCCACCCCCGGCACCCAGCCTGGGTCTGTACGGGAGATGAATGACCTGACACTGGCGTCCCTCTCCGGGCCCCGGTGTGTGAGTGCCACCCCCTCCACCCCCTAAGCAGCAGTAAAGCATCAGCAGAATCAGGGATTGACCGAGGCGCTAGAGGTGCGCGCATCGCCTTTCTGTCATCGCACGGGATAATCTTTACCTCTCATTAAAAAAGGCCAATAGCAGCTATGTCAGGGTGATTATCCACAACCTCTTCTGACAGAGAAAGAGCTGCACCTGGCTCCTGAGAGCCAGGCGGAGCTGAGAGACAGGTGCACAGCCAGGGCCTGGTGGGAGTGTGTGTGCCGCCCAGTGGTGGGGCCCAGGTTTGCCCCTATCGGGAGGCCCTAAGAGTGCACACAGAGGATCCCTACCCCCATCAGACTAGTCCCTGGGTCCCTTTCTGTCTGTCCTGCCTGAGGCTGGGCTCCACAGTGTGAGCATCTCTGTGAGAGACAACCAACCTGTGGTGGGGTCTCTGTCTCCTCACCTGGATATACCAAGAGGCACTGAATGATGGCTAGTGTTCCGCCTTCCTGTGCCCGCAGCAGGACACTGCCAGTTCATTTTGTTTGGTGTGTTTGGGGGTTTTGTGTGTCCTTTTTTCGTTTCATTCCCTTATTTTTTTCCCACAGAAATGCAAACCAAAGCAAAGTGAATCCCCAGAGTCTGCAGGATGGAGATCTGCCTCTTCTGTCTCCTCGTTTCCAGACTAGCACCACTTAAGCTGTTAGAGGTGCTCGCATCCCCCTGGCCCCTCAGGGCCTGGTCTGGGGACTGCAGTGGCCTCTAGAGAAAAGGCACACACGCCCCCTGCACTATGCCAGCACCTTGGTGGCCTCATTTTCCCAGGTCTAGGAGGGGGTACCCCACAAGAAAACTGCCAGTGTCCGTCTGGATGCCCGGCATGCAGCCGGCTCTGCCAGGCCTCAAACATCTCACCTCTGGTACCCGAGTCTTGTCACATCCCATTTTCTTTCTTTCCTGTATGAGAGCCCCCCACCCCCACCCCCGCCAAAGTTCATAATATTCCACACGCTGAGTGTGAATCCAGCAAACAAAGAACCCTTTCTCCTCGAAGAACCGCCAGAATTTACAGCAGCCTTTTCTTCCACTGCCTGGCATGTCCCCTCAATTCCTTAGATATACTCGGTGGGCAAGTGCGTCATCTCTGTTTGAATCTATCACACAGAACAAGCCCTTCTCTCCATGTTAATGCCATCCCCCCGGTAACCAGGGGCCTGGGGGCAACAACGCAAAAACAGAAAATTTGTCAATGAACATGCAGGGCTGATGAGAATTTATCTCATCCTCACCCTCAGCCCCTCGTCCCACGATCTCTCATGGGCACGTGAGAGTTTCCCGGGAATCGCTTTCCCACACATGTCACTGTCCACATCCTGGTCCGACGGGCGGGTCCCCCAGCCCTATGGAGGCAGCTTGGCAACTTATTTCGTTTTCAAGTGCAACCAGTAAACTAAACTTGGCCTCTCGGATCATCTTTGCCAGAGACCCCAGCTACACCTCCTGTACGACGTTCCTGCGAGGGGGAGCGGAACGTGTGTTCTGAGAAAAGCCTAGATGAGTGGTCGGCAAACTGTAGCTCACAAGCCACATGCAGTTTTTTGGCCCCTTGAGTGTGGCTCTTCCACAAAATACCACGGCCTGGGCAAGTTTATTTTAAAGAAGTGGCATTAGAAGAAGTTTAAGTTTTAAAAATTTGGCTCTCAAAAGAAATTTCAATCATTGTACTGTTGATATTTGGTTCTGTTGACTAATGAGTCTGCCAACCACTGGCCTAGGTCATCATTTTAAATTAGGCCATGGGGTTTTGCCTGGCTTAGATTCAATATAAGAATCGTTGGTCTTTCGTGATGATGGAGCCTCCTTTTTAACAGAAAATGAACAAATCAATATATTAGAGAAAGGAAAATAAACGTAGACTGGGTTTGTGAGGAAAGGGCTTTGAGGGTGAATGATGGGAAGGAGGGACTGGAAGGTGGGAGGGCGGGGAGCACACAGGGATATGGAGACAGGGAGATGCATGCTGTCCTCTGCCCCACCCCTCACACACACTGGTCAGGGGACCTGCTTTGTAACTGCCTCTGCTACCTGTGCCCCTAACACATGCCAACAGTCAATTTGGAATGAGAGATCCTTCTAATGGTGGGTGGGAAACATGGAAATGTGGCGCTTCCTTCTCAGATGAGTTTCCCAATGTTGATCAACATTTCGTATAAAAACTCAAACCTCAGGGGCTGAGAGCCATGTGCACTTTCACACTCCAGGGTCACCAGTGTTTCAGTAACAAATAGTTCAGCGTCCTCAGGGGGTCAGCTAATCTCTTGTGGCTCCACAAGGAACCCCTCTCCTGACTGTATCATTCAGGGCACATAGAGAACATCACCCCATCTGGCTCTCTCGGGAGCCAGTACACATGGCCACATGACACGCTCCAGGTTCAAGTGCTGTGTGATACCCCTGAGACATGTAGAAAGGGACATTATAGAGTTATGCTTGTCTGGAGCTCTGTTGTCACAACAATACCACTATCCATTACCTTTGGACACAGTAGCTCAGGAAACCCAGAACAACCCAGTTTCTGTGTCAGTCTTCACGTAGAGGACTGCTCAGCGCCTGACTTGGGGCCTTGCCCTCCACGCACGCCTTCCTGCTCCTGGGCCCTGGAACAGAGGGGCCCGAGTGGGCAAGTATTTACATAAAGTGCGGGGAGGAAATGAGCTGTGAGGTCACTGGCTTTCTTGAATGTCAAGTTCTCACACTTATAGATAAAATTTATCGGTGTGTTTTCTTTGGTTCGGGGCCACAACGCTGCGGCTGGGACTTGCCCCGCAGGTCACTGTGGGTGGACAGCTCCCCAGCTTAGCAGCGCATCATCCCCTCAACCCAGGTCTTAAATCTGCTTCTGTTGCCACCATTGATTTTCCAGGGAAGCCCAAGCTGGGATCCGAAGCTCGCCACAGAGATGGATGGGCTTGTGTGAAGAAGAAACGCTAAAGCTCTTACTCAAAAGAAACCACACCCCTCAAAATCACAGACCCAGAACCGCCGGCCGGTTCCACGACAGTGAGCTGTGAGAAACAGGTCTTTCCAAGATCAGAACCCAGCAGAGTATTCCCGTCCCGTGGGGTGGTGGTTAATGCTTTCAGATAAAGCCTCCATTTTCTCAGTCAGGTTTTGACTATGATTCAGCAGAACCATTCCCACCCCTCTGTGTACACCAGACTATGCCAGACAGCAGAGCAATAGCAGGAAAAATTACAAAGACGGGTCCTGACTGCAGAGAATTTCCATCAAGGGCATTATCAGAGCACACAACAAGTTGATGACCCTGCCAGGACTGACTTGGGTGTCCCAGAGGGGCTGGCACCCTGAGAGCCTCATCCCTGTCACGTGAAGCCATGTGCTTCAGAGCCCAGCACCAACATCTTTGCTGTCATGCTGAGGGTTATCGTGCTTGGGCTCCCAACCACAAACTATACCTGTACCTGTCTCAAAGCATCAGTTGAGAAGGAAAGGATTTAAGACATTTCAGGTACCTAGCATAAGGCCAAGCTCACATAAATATTCTACCTAATAAAGAGGGAATATGCAAATTGACTGTTACTCCATCACAAAGATGGTGGAGCCCATATCCACAAAATAGCAGCATCCAGTCCCCTCAGCCCTGCTGGAGTCCCCCAGTCCTTTCAGCCCTGCTGAAAGGGGAATGGAATGGCAGGCACATGGTGCAGCTGGGCCCACCCTCAGCCCCCCAGCCACCCAGGACTGGCACGAGGCTCAGGCAAGCCTCAGATGTAGGCTGCCCAGATGTTAGGGCCGCCTGAGGCTCAGGTAACCAGGGCTGGCCAAGGCTTGCACTGCTGGCAGTGGCAGTAGCAGAGGTATGATGGGGGCATTACCTTCCCTTGATCACCTGATCACCTCCCACCCCTGAGGGCTCCTGGACTCTGAGGGAAGCAGGCCAGGCTGAGGGACCCCCCCTCCAATCCAGTGCATGAATTTTTATACACTGGGCCTCTAGTATTAATATTATCATTATTGCCATTTAGCACCTACCACGAAGTCTGGGGCATATTCAGTCTTCCATTTATTTTTGTAGAATTAAATGCACTCATTAATATTTACCCCAGCGACCACACTGAGTTATTGGAAATCAACGTTAGCCACTGCGAGTGACTTGTTAGATGACAGACTGCCCACCGAGGAGCCCAGGGGCCACTGTTCTGGAAAAGCCGAGCAGGAACCTGGACATGAAAAGCTGCAAGTTCACTGCAATGTGAGTGAGAGCAGAGTGGCACTGAGGTAGTACAGCTGCCGTGATGTGCTATAGGACAGCAAAATAATGCAGGACATTTCACTGAGAAATTACACACCCACTGATTCCCCACTGACAACCAGATACTGTAACTCACAGGCTATGCTGAATACATGGAGCTGAGTTGCTGGTCAGGACAGAGCTATGGACCAATAATTAGGGTGCAATAGAATAACACAGATCTAACATGTGTGGTGCAGGAATTCTGTTGTGAGGAGATCGACTACAGAAGGTCCAGGCCCTGCCTGGCAGGAGATACGTGCTCAGCCAGCGGTGGCTATGATTAGGACACTGGGTCACAGGCAGTAATGCTGAAAAGGGCGGGTTTCAGGAAGGCACTCACCTGCCAGGCCCAGCAGCCAGGTGAACACTTGAGCAGTATTCATTGAGAAGGGTGGGTCATGGTGCCAGTCAGACTTCTGGGGCAGTGTCCATGGGGATCAGAGGGGGCGTGAGAACTGGACAGTGGATGTGACAGCATTGCTCTGGAGTCAGAGCTGAGTCCAGATGAGCAGATATGACAAGTTGAGTCAAGGACCAGGAGGAAGGAGAGAAACAAGAATTGTGGAGCAGCAAAAACAGAATCGATTAGTGGGCAGCAGGTGAGTGGATGGGAATGGTGGGTGAAGGACTCGTGTTTCCCTACCGGAACCACATTGGCCTCCCTCTCCACCCTGTGGTCCAGGGTCTTCTGACTCCTAGCGGCTGGCAGAGCCACTGCTAGTCCAAGACACCGACAACATAGAAACAGAACATGGCGATTATGATGAGGAGGGAAAGGAAAGCTGAGGTAAGTGTAGGAAAAGTCTGTGTAACTTTGGTAGAATTGAAGCTTGTCTGTCAGATGCGGAGGAGAAGGTCTGGAACCAAGACCACAGGACGATGATTCAGCATCTACAAGTGACCAGATGGGACACCTGGAAAATCCAAAGAAATCAATCACCTGAAAATGTTATGAGTTAGGAAACAATTAAGGCACCCAAGTAAAAACTAAAACCCCAACATTAGCACCATCCCATGTGTAACTAATGATCAAATAAACAATGTGATGGGAAAAGTAAAGTTAAGGCTATACATAAAAGATATGCATGAAGACTCCTTTACACCTTGACTGCATGTTCTAAAAAGAGAATTTTCTGCATTAAAAATCACATTCTACTTTTCGGTAGGAAGTCTGTATCATGAAGACATCAATTCTACTTGAATTAATTTAAAAATGTCAGGAAACCCTGATAAAGCATCCCTAAGGGATAAACCATAAAATAATATCTATAAAATTGCTGTGGTAAAAAAAAAGAGTGATAAGCAGGCACCATTCCCAACAGACGCTGAACATCCCATAATGTCTATGTCATCGCAGTTGAACTGAATGACAGATAAATCAATGGTGTAGAATAGGGAGTCCAGAACGAACCCAAATACCTATCAGGGACGTGGGATATAATAAAGGTGTCATTTCTTATCATTGAGGAAAAGATGCCTCAGTAAATACCACAGGGACAGGAGTGGCAATCTGACAAAAGCCAAGTTGATCCCTACCTTGCTGCTGACGTCAAAATAAATGCTCTGCTGAATAAAGCTTGAAATACAACATAACAACAAAGTATACATTAGTCAGAAACACTGAAAAATGTCCCTAATCTCTGGTTTTGATTACAGCTGCCCTAGCAAAGTCATAGCATCCAAAACAAGCCCCATTTCAACTAGCAGATCTGGGCCTGGTCTTGAGTGGTCGTGGGAGAAACAGATGAGACAGAAAGAGGGGAGGTTGACATTTGGAGACAGACAGACATATGGGGAAGGGAACGATTAAGCTGACATCATGGGGCAGTGCTGAGCTGGCATTGGTTCCTCTGATAACCTTCCAATTCCTACAAGAGTCAGCCTCGACGCTCACCTCTCTTTGGCCATTTCAGCCAGAGGTCAGAGGTAACAGGGTGACCCACATGCCCCCTCATCACCAGGCTCTAAGCCTGCCCTGCACCAGCCAGCACATGCAGGGAGGCTGTGGGGCAGATACAGCAGAGGGAGCCCTGGAAAGGATGCTGCCAGGGACCAGGAACCTGGACACAGCAAACAGCACCACAGGTTTCGTCCTGTGGTGAACACATCCACAGATGACCCCTGGGAAGGCCCCCTTATGCCTCATAGAAACAAAAGCTCAATTAGCATTGGACACCACACCATCACAGGGTTCAATTAACAAATCAACACCATCAAAAAAATTAAAAGAACCTATTTCAGTCTGTCCTACACTCCATATAGAGAGGAACACATGCAAACCATCTTCTTGTTTCTGAAAGTTCAAGCAATATTCTACAGTGAACATCCTACAGGGTTTCCTAGAAGCACCCTGCAAATGGGGACTGAAATGATAAAGAATTCGGCGTCTGTTTTCCCTAAGTGTTCATTTAATATATTTTTCTGTGGTTAAAGGAAAACATCTCACCCATCATAACCTGTTGTCTGTAATCTAATTTCACCCTCAATTTACTTGTCTCTGCACCTGAGTAAAGTTCTCCATGGTTATTAATAGATTTCCTAATTGCAACCAGCTTGTAACACGGGGGCACTCAGGTGGCAAATAATCAAGGGAACATGGGTTTGTTGGTTCCAACATACATTGGTATTATAGATATTGATATAATAGAGATGCATGTGGTTCTATATAAGGAGAGATGATGTAGGTATAGAGACAGAGACATAGATAGAGATAGAGATAGAGATAGAGATAGAGATAGAGATAGAGATAGAGATAGAGACAGAGATAGAGATAGAAAGAGAGATAGAAAGAGAGGGAGAGAGATATATGGGTACAGATGTGAGTATAGATCTAGACAAGAAGAAGGTATAGAAATAGAAATATAGGTATGGATATGTGAGTTTGGGTTTGCTGTGATGAGTATATGCACACAGGGATAGATGAGCTATGAGTAGATACAGATATAAACATAGACACAGATTCTCAGCACCCTACCATCCTCCCACTTGTTCTATTGGATTGGCTTCCTCGGTGACTTGTACATTGTTCAATGATAGAACTAAGCAATAATTTCAGTTAATAAAGCTCCAAAACTTATATAGGAATGGACTTACAGTTGCTGACTATAAAGATTAAATCTCCAATCACTGTAGTTTTAGTAATTGCTTATTGGGTTGGTTGCGATGCAAGCACCATATTCGCTGTGCACATTCTGATTTTATTTAAAAAGGAGGTTGAACTGCAGCCTTCTTTGTTTTTATCAATGGAAGTTTATTATCAGAGGTAGAAATAAAGTTTTGCTCTGTCTGAATAATGTATAAGTATGGTATGGGTATGGGAGTCGGTACAGATGTAGCTATGCATGTGGATAGATGTGCGCACACACACAAGCATACTCACACACAAATGCATGCACACACACACAAATGCATACACAAACACACAAATGCATACACAAACATACACACAAACACACTAACATTTAGCAGCTTCTCTAAACAAAGTGAAATCCCTGCATGGCAACCATCCCTGCACTTGTAGAATCACAGTAAGTAAAGAGAATGCATGTGAGTGAGATATTTTATTTTGCAACAGAAAGAACTTTCCAAATACCTTAGTCTCACACAAAATAAGGAATTATTTCAGTTTTATTTCCATAATTTTTCCAACTTTACTGAGGTAAAATTGACCAAAAATATGTATATTTAGGTGTACATTACAATGTTTTGATATATGTACACATTATGAAATGATCACTACAATCAGGCTAATTAACACCCATCACCTCTCATAGTTACTGTGTGTGTGTGTGTGTGTGTGTGTGTGTGTGTGTGTGTGTGTGTATGTGTGTGTGTGGTGAGCATGTTTAGATCTATTACCTTAGCAAACTTCAAGTATGCACTATTAACCATAGTCCCCACACTATACATTACATCTACAGAACTTACTCATCTTACAACTGAAATTTTGTACCCTTTGACCAATATCTAATATTAATTCACATTACATATAATCTTGACAACCAGCAGATTTTTGTTATTGCTTTGAATAATAAAAGGCCCCCTTTCTATACATTTGATTGAATACATGTATGTATTATGTATATATATACATATATGTATATGTAGATTAGAAAATGATAGATGATGGATAGATATTAGATAGATGATAAGTAGATAGATTGCATCACAGCTATAGCAATAAGTCTTTTTACGCATTAATTTGATTTACAATCTGTAACATACCAAAGTTCTAGAAATCACTCTGGCAAAGAGAAATTTAGATGATAAACCAGTGTATTTTGAACGGCACCTACACTTTCCAGGCATATTCCAGTAAAAAGTTAATTTGACAATTGTAGAACACTCAAGAGAAATTGGCAAACAGCATGAGTAATGGTTAACAAGTTGCAAATTAAATACCAAGCATATAAGCATCATCCAGGAAAAGCAGAATATATCAAAACCCGCGAGCCTCCAGGGGTGGCTGGATCTGAGGAGCCATATAAAACAGTACCATTAACACGTCACTGCAAGAGTCCCACTTGGAGAAGATGGCTTCGGTAAATGTGGGTGCTTTGCAGCACAATTGTTCACATACAGAAGCTGGGAGGGCAAAAGGCAATTTAGTCACCAGCCCTCACAACCTGTCAGTCCGTAATGAGGCTGCCACTCTAGCCCAGTGTCAGTACCATGTGCAGTTGGGGAAGTGGGTAACCTGTTGGTTCTGCACTGCTCTGAACAAGAAAACGAGATCCATTTAATCTTAATTAAATATAGATTGAACTGGAATCAGCAGTCGCTTTATGGAAAATATTCTCACTTCACTCATAAGAAGTTAGCTATGAAGATGAGACAAGGTTTTAGCTTTCTTCCCCCTTTTAAAAAGGCTTCAAACTTGGTTTCAATGTCAACAAATTCAACCAAAGTTTGGCTGCTTCCCAACATGAACAGAAACCTATATTCTTGGCAGAAAATGATTACATGTTTACAGGTGGAATTTTTGAGGATATTTGTGTTACTGAGCAGAAAGAAATTGTAAACATTTATAAATTTTAAAGAAAGCACACGTTCTGGAAACAGGGGGAAAGTCAGGGACTCAAATATCCAAGAAGTGAAGAGATGAAGAATAAGATTGTAAGTGAATAGGGTTAGATAGCTATTTCAGAGTAAAAATGGGTTCAGTCATTCTTGATGGAATCTTCAGTGTATCAGAATGCAGCCCAACCGTGCCTCCCAGGATTGTTTTGGGGTTCAATATGATAACGGGGCCCAAGATTAGAACCTGATACAAAGCTGGTGACAATAAATGAAATTTCTGAAGCTCTCAAATAAAGACTAAAGTGGTTTGAACTTAACGAAGCACTGTGAGAGCCTGGCATTATGATGTCCACGTGATGAATGACAAATTATGTTGTTTCCTGAAGACTAGCCTCTCTTGGTATGATGCTTATTAATGCTTTCAGCATTAAAGAAATATTTCCATGACTGATTCAGGAGCACCGAGGAACTGTCCCAGATCGTTGGGCCTTTTTGAGATGTACTGTTGGTGCACCCACTGTTGCTGTAACAAAATCCCAGGTAACCCTCCCAGATGCATCATGGTCACAATATGCCAGAGCAGGCACACACAGAACACCTGATCCTCACCAGCGGGAGCCTAGCCGGAGAGCAGCCATCCATTTCTCCATTTTGGTCCTGCTCACCGCTGAGACAGGTGGACCTCAGAGGCCATTGATTTTACTTCCCTGGGCTTATGTTCCTAAAACCGTGCAAACAGAAGTAAGCTGAGGAAAGCTTCTTTGTGCTTTGAGAATTCTTGAAATATTTCATAAGCTCTGTCATTAGAAACTCATGTATATTCCAGCTAAAATGGAGAAGTCCGTTGCCTGAAAATGCTTGTGTGCCCCCTGCCGTCTCAAGGTCATCATGACCAACTTCTCACCTGAGGACGGAGAATAGGGAGATTCCAGGGGATTCCAGGCTGATGCCACTGCAGCAGGGAATCTTCTCTTTATGAAAGGGATCAGTATTCCTGTCTGGCTTCACCTCCCTTTTCCACTGAACACAAGTCATAGGACAGCCTTCATTTCTCCTTTGCCTTCCATCCTACTCTTCTGTCACATGTACAGTTTTTTTTAATTTTTTCCCATGGCTGTTCTCTCTCTTTTTTTTTCCTTTTCTTTTTATACCATGTATTCCAAAGACACCAGCCTGGTATATATACTGAAAGGAAGCAAGGACATCAGCCTAGTGCATGTACTGACCTGAAGATTCTTTAACATTCTTCAGCAAAGACAGGTGTGTGTGCATACCCTGCTCCTTTGTGACTCTGGAGAAGAGCCTGTAACAGTTGGTGCTACTGATCCCTGGACCCAGGTGGCCTCCTGTGCTCGTCAGCACTAACACAGGACAACAGCCCTGAGTCTCATGGCTGAACCTCCAGGTCCCTCAGGACTGGAGCTGGGCAATGGGGTGAGAATGTGGCGTCCACCTAATTCAGACTGGAGTTGTGGCTCCCCAGCATTGGCCATGCAGTGTCTTCCTTTGGGTCGTTCACCTCACAGCAGATGCCGCCAGGCTGCCCTCCCCCAGGCTCTCTAACTTCAGCATCAACAAGCAGCAACTCCATCCCACTCTGATGTGCGTGGCTCATAAATCTTTTTGTTAAAAGTCTTTAACTACGTAACTGGATTCATTATTCTCTGTGTTTGTCAAAATGCTATTTAGTAAGTTGCTTGTTTTATTAACTCTGACAGGAAAGAAAACTGGTTCTTTACTTCCCACTGCTGGAGACAGGGCTGGAGTTTTCTGGGTGGCTTCTCTGAACATGTTGCACAAAGGAGACGCATCTGAATGGGCCAGCCACTAGGAAGGTCCCAAACTCTCTGAGCACCTGACCTCGGAGCTGGCTTCTCACCTGGGAGGTTGGCAAGAAACAAGAGCCGTTCCTGACCATCCCCGCTGGCCTGTCTGGGTGATCATTCAGTACAAGAGCCTGGAACCAGGTGACTGTGGTCAGATATGAGCTGATTCCACAAAAAAAGCAGAGGACAGAGGGGCTAAAGGTCTTTAGACCACCAGGCCTTCCAATAGAGGTGGATCTCAAGGCAGGTGGCTTGAGATGATGCCACAGATATCACATTCCACAGATTTTCAGTGATTTTATTCCTGACTACATGTAGCAAGAACATATCAAAGAAATGGAAGATTAACAAAATATTGGAGGGGAGAAACATGCTTATAGAAAAGGCCTAAAGAAATAAGCCACTAATGGAAACATGAATTCAGTGTATTTATTTTAAACAGAAAAACTGATATAAATTCCAGCCCTCTCACACCGACTTGGCCCACATTCCCTATGGAACATTTCTGTACAAAATCTCAACCCAGGACCATGAGGGCATCCCTTCCAATAGTACATTCCCACACACCGCATCCCCAAAAGATCACAAATCCATTCTTACCCACATAGGTAACTGTCCAGTTCCAATGCATCATTGGTCAAAAATGAAAATCTCTTTTTTTAATACTTTTTATTGATTTTAGAGAGAGAAAGGGAACATCAATGTGGGATGGAAAGATGGATTAGTTGCCTCCTGTATGCACATGAACCAGGGATCAAACTTGCAACCTGGGCTTGTGCCCTGAAAGGGAATTGAACCAGTGACTGGTAGACAGAATGATGCTCCAGCCAACTGAGCCATAGCAGCCAGTGTGAAAATCACTTTTATTAAAATGGAAAATTCACTGCCTCTTTCTATTCCCTTCTGCCTGACTTTTTTTTCTTTGGGGAGCAAAGATAAATCCCAGTAGCACAATTAAAGCACTAGCTAAATATTACTTGGTTGGGCTTAACGATAGATTACAATGTGTTCATAATGACCTAGTTCTAGTAATATCATCTGATTTAGGAAGAAAATCAGAGCCTGCCATATGCTCCCCAGCAAGATCTCAGAAATCTTTCTTCTCCTTCCTGACAGATCAGCTGACTGCGGACAAGGATGATGCTGTTACGTCCTGGAGCCTTAGGTTGAGCACCGCACTCATCAGAGTCTTAATCACGACACAGGTGTCATCAGACGACCTCCAAAACAGAGCAGGTGAGTTAACAACCTGTCACCTGCCCGTGTATAGTCCCCTTACTGTTCTGAACAGATTCATGCATCCTCTGGATATTTGTTTACTAAAGTGTGGGCTAATCTAAAAAAAAAGATATAAAATAGAAAAAGATGTCAGAGTTCAACAGCGAAATAAAGGACTCATAGCTCCAAAAACTGGTTGTAATTCCTCTTTTTAGTAATAAAGTGAAAGATTGCTGACATACAATGTTTTTCAGTTTTTAAATAAAAATTTAAGTGTTGACTAATGGAAGTTCAATTTCAGAATAGATGTAAATGAAAATTCTGTTACCAAGACATAATATCAATCTTAGCTATATTAGAATTTAATAAGACAAACCACTGATCCATTTAAATCAATATTAATGGAGGGAAAAGAACAATTATTGACTTAAAGATTTTCCAACAATATTATGTCATAATAGCACAAATTGTTACCCAGAATTAAACAGTACTTAGTTCCTCACCAATGGAGGAAGTGTGTGTCGTGGGCTCTCATTTGTCTAAGAAAGCAGGCACATGTTAGTAAATATTTATACTCATAAAACAAAAATGGAAAGATGGACCACAAAGCAAAAACAGAAATAGGAGCAGGTATATACTGTCAATTGTCAACTTTACTTTGGAGCCATGTGAATATTTTACATGATTATAGATGAAAATTTGATTTAAAATGTAAATTCCAATTTATTAAAAATAAAAATAAGGCTAGAAGTAGTGGACTGAGATTTGAACCACCACTCCCAACAGGGAATCTGGGTTGATTGCCTGACAAAGTACAAACATAAGCATTCTCCCCAGGATTTTATTTCCATCCAGGGTCTACATGCATGCCTTCACAATATCCAGGATATATGCCAAAATGATTGATGTGCAGAGAACCAGAAAACTGACTGAAGATCAGGGACAGCATCTGCAAAGTGAAAAATGATTCAGTGCTGGAACATCTGAAAGAGAACCTATAATAATGTTTATGTAACTGTGCTCCCTAAGATAAAGGAATGGAGCCCTGACCAGTATTCCTCAGTGGTTAGAGAGTTGGTCCAAGCACAGAAGGGTCATGGTTTGATTCCCAGTCAAAGGCATGTACCTGAGTTACAGATTCAATCCCAGCCCCAGTTGGGGCAAGTTCAGGATGCAACCAATCAATGTGTCTCTCTCACATAAAAGTTTTAATCTCTATCACTCTGCCTCTCTCTCATTCCCTTCCCTCCTCCTTTACTCCCTTCCTACCTTTTACTCCTTCTTTAAAAAAATCAATGGAAAAAAATATCCTCAGGTGAGGCTTAACAAAAATTAAAAAAGAAGGAAAAAGGAAATGAAGAAGTATTCATCAGAGGAGTAAATAACAAAAAAGAAATAGATGGAAAATTTAGAGCTAAGAAATAAAATATCTGACTTAAAAACTCAACGAATGGATGAACAGCAGATGGAAATGATGGAGGAAAGAACCTGTCCCCTTCAAACAGACTAGAAAAGTACCCAGTGGCAGATGAAAGAGAAGGAGCAGAGACTGTGGGACAGTGCAAATCAGATAAAGCCCAACAGGGAGGACAATGACATTGGGACAAAAAATAACATGTGAGGATGAAATGTGTGAAAGCATGCCCAACTTGGTTAAAGACATAAGTTCCCAAGAGGCCTGGTACACCCAGATGGGAAAAAACTAAAGAAAACCAACCTGATCATCTATATATATATAAAAGCCTAAAGGACCAACCAGTCAACTGGTCACTATGATGCACACTAACCACCATGGGACAGATGCTCAACACACAGGATCAGGGTCCCTCCTGTCTGGATCAGGCCTGAGGGGTTCAGGCCAAAACCAGCTATCCAACATCCCCTGAGGGGTCCCAGATTGCAAGAGGGCACAGGCTAGGCCAAGGGACCCCTCTGGTACACTAATCCATACACCGGGCTTCTAGTATCACAATAAAAGGCTAAGAGCCTAAGCTGCAGAAAAGTAACTTGTAAACAGCTAGGGAAAAAGGTAAATCATGTACAGGAAACAGCCCTTTAAAATAACAATAAAAATATATTAACACAGAATTTAATAGAGAAAGAAACAACCCAAATAAAAATTCCAACAGGTTTTTTGTCATGGAAAATAACCAGCTGATCCCAAAATTTACATTAAAATGTCAAGGGCCTGAAATAACCAAAGCAGTTTTAAAAACAATGAGTTGTAGGATTCATTATACTTTCCTTCAGGTCTTACAATTAAGCTACAGCAATTGAGGTAGTAGGTATTGGTGTTGGTAAAAAAGCATACAAATAGATCCACAGTACCGAACAGAGTATGGACATAGGCTCATACATATGTGGCCAATTGAGTGTCAATAAAGGTTCCAAAGAAATTCAATGGGAAAATAATTTTTCAGTAAAGGGTGCTTGATCGTTGGATTTCCATGAGAGGGGTGAGGGTGGAATGAACATTAATTGTTACCTTGCAATACACACAGAACTTAACTCAAAATGAACCTAAACCTATACAACTTCTAGAAGAAGATATTTGTGGTGTTGGGGAAGTGTGTGGTTTCTTAAATAGGATGAAAAAAGTTTAAATTATAAAAGGAAAAATGATAAATAAGATGATTAAATTTAAAGACATTTGCTCTTTATTTTTTTAAATATATTTTACTGATTTTTCACAGAGAGGAAGATAGAGGAATAGAAAGTCAAAAACATTGATGAAAGAGAAACATCGATCAGCTGCCTTTGGCACCCCCCCCCCCACTGGGGATGTGCCCACAACCAAGGTACATAGCCTTGACTGGAATCGAACCTGGGACACCCCCCCCCCCCATTCTGCAGGCCAGTGCTCTATCCACTGAGCCAAACTGGTTTCGGCAAGACATTTGCTCTTTAAACAACACCACTGAGAGGATGAAAATTCAAGTCCAGACTGGAAAAAAATGTACAGAACACATAAATTAGATATATAATTTGTGTCTACAATATATAAAGTCTTTCCACAACTCAATAATCCTATCTAATAAAAGAGAAACATGCAAATTTGACCGTACCTTTGCTCCTGATTGGCTGTGCTACCAGCCAATCAGGAGTGGGGGCAGGGCCAAATGGCGTGAGCATCTGGCCCGGGGGGTGGAGATGAAATGGCAGTGGCAGCAAGCCCCCAGCCCCTGGGCGCTGTGAGGGGAAGTGGCAGTGAGCACGCAGCTCCCAGGGCTGAGCTGAGCAAGGCGATGGCTGGGTGACCAAGGCCTAAAGCCTCACCAGAAGCTTTAGGCCTTGGGCAGGCTGGTGGTGAGCCATCAGTTGGACATCCCCTGAGGACTCCCAGTATGTGAGAGGGGGCAGGTTGGGTTGAGGGACCACCCACCCCCCTAGTTCTATTTAATAAAAGAGTAATATGCAAATTTGACAGTACCTTTGCCATACCCACAAGCCACACCCACAGCCACATCCACCAGCCTTCAGGAGCAGATTTATGCAAATAAACTCCAACCAAGATGGATGCCACCACTGAGAGCAGGAGGAAGGTTTGGTTTCCCCGGCAACAGAGGAAGCCAAGTTTTCTGCCTGCCATTGCTGGCCTAGACCTCCAATGTTACAAAGTTTCAATTATAAAAGATACAGAAATGGCAGTAGCCACTGAGCTGGAGAAAACAGAGGCTTGGGTTTCCCTGGCAACAGAGGAAGACAAGCTTTCAGCCTGCCTTTGCCAGCCTAGGCCTCCACTCTAGACCACAAAGTTTCAAACAGAAATGGCTGACACCCTTTCCCCACCCCACCCCCCACCCCCGACCTGCTACCGAGCGAGCAGAAAGCTTGGCTCTGCTCCAGGCTACAAAGTTTCAATTGTAGACATAGATTAATCCCAGATACCAGGGCCTCCACTTGGGTCAATGGGGGGCGTGGCGGGCCTGCAAACCTCCACAGGCCCCTCGCCCAGGTCACCCCACACCCCAAGGGAACCCCCATCCTGATCTGGAACACTCTTTAGGGCAAACCAGCTGGCCCCCACCCATGCACCAGGTCTCTATCCTATCTAATAAAAGAGTAATTTGCAGATTGACCATCACTCCAACATACAACTGGGCTGCCCCCATGTGGTCAAAAATCCTGCCCTCATGTGAACACAAGGTGGCCACCACAAGATGGCCAGCAGGAGAAGGCCATTGGGAGGTTCCAGGCCCTGCAAGGGAGGGCAGTTATGGGTGATCAGGCCAGCAGGAGAGGGCAGTTGGGAGGGACCAGGCCTGCAAGGGAGGGCAGTTTGGGGCAATCAAGCCAGCAGGGGAGAGCAGTTAGGGATGACCAGCCTAGCAGAGGAAGGAAATTGGGGGCAAACAGGCTGACAGAGGTGTAGTTAGACAACAATTAGGCTGGCAGGGTAGTGGTTAGCAGGTGATCAGGCTAGCAGGCAAAAGCAGTTAGGGGCAATCAGGGAGGCAGGCAGGTGAACAATTTGGGGCAAATAGTTCTGGATTGTGAGAAGGATGTCTGACTGCCCATTTAGGCCTGATCCTACCAGGATCTTCCCCTGCTCCCTGTGCATGAATTTTGTGCACTTGGCCTCTAGTACAATAATAAGAACACTCACCATCCAACGGGAATAGGGCAGACACATCACAGAAGGGGTCACATGGGGAACTTTGAAAAAGTACAAAACAACATTGAACCACAACCACTTTGGGGTTTCCCTGAAACCCCAGATCCTGGCAGCTTAACTTCCTGATGGAACCGGAAGCGTTTGTGTTTTCTTATTTTGACACTGAGCTCTGAAATAATACTGTTAACTGTTAATCTTTCATTTTCATTTTCTTTTTTTAAGACTGGCCTTTAACATGAAGCAGCTGCTAAACCTAAAAGGTTACCTAGGTCTGGTTCATCTACTTCAGACAATAACGTCAAGTCAATGTCCCCTCCAAGCTTTTCACAGGTCAGTGAATCCATGGTCCTAGCCACCGGATTCAGTGGCTCACCGAGGTGGGTAGCCACATAGAAGTCACAACAAGGGGAGTTGTTTGTGTATGATTTAAAAAGCTTTTTTCCTAGAAACCTAGAAATGCTAGAAAGATCTTGTCATCCCGACAGCCCTTTGCTGGCAGGGTCCCCAGAGCAGTGAGGTCTGAACAGCACCAGAGTCAGCAGTGGGTGACCCCTAGTTCATGTGGGCAGGGAGGTGGGAGCCTAAGTTGAGTTTGATGCTACAAAAAAACAAGTTTGTTCTTGTGAAAGGCTTTTCCAAGTTTGATAAACTGTATTGTGTCCATGATTGTTCATTTGAGAGACCACTAATCTGAAAGCCTTCTTTTAAGAAGATAAATGCAAGTAAAATGTCATTAGTCGATGGGAAAGGTGAAGATCTGTTATTAGAAGCTAATCCTGGTCTAGTGAGTGACAGACAACAGCTTCTCAGATTTTATGCAGTGCCAAGCAAAGAAGGGTTTGGCTGGGAATTTTACAAAATTAAAAGAGAGAGGGGGAAAGATGGGGGATGGGGAACATCACAGCTGGGGAATTGACAACTCAATTCAACTTAGGGAGCAATTTTGAAGTCTTGACAACAAACTAACTTTTTTCAACACTCTTCTTTCTCTTCCTCTTTAGCAGCAAAGCTTTCTTGCTTCAACAATATGGCACTAGAGAGAGAACAAATGAATGGAACTTTCAGAGTATTTGTCAAAAAAATGAGCACCATGTTTTCAATAAATTTGTCTCCTCTTGGTTAGAGGACATCACATAACAGATCTGAATAATTTCTTGTCCTGTTAGTTCCTTGGGACCCCAGATGTCCCGGGAAGCTGAGCCCATGAACCTGACTTGTGAGGACATGGAATGGGAGGTGGGTGTCCACAGGGGCCAGCCCCCTCACATTCTCACTTAGTGATGAGTTGTTGGGGGTTGGGGACAGGGTTCCCACGTGTGGCTGTCTCACCTCAGAAGTGTCTGTACTGAGGCTGTTGGTTGAACACATAGATTAGTACACTCCTTGTTCCGAAAATGAAGGTATGGCTAGATATACTTGTTATAATGTGGTATAATATTCATTACTAGAGGTCCAGTGCATGAAATTCATGCCTGAAGGGGTGGTCCCTCAGCCTGGCCTGCACACTTCTTGCAATCCAGGACCCCTGGGGAGATGTCTGACTTCCAATTTAAGCCCAATCCCTATGGAAGTCAGACATCCCTCTTGTAATCCAGGGCCACTGGTTTCCAACCACTACTAGCCTGCCTGCCTGCCAATTGCCCCTAACCACTCTGCCTGCCTGGTGATCCCTAACCACTCACCTGCCTGCCTGATTGCCCCTAACCACTTGCCTTCCTGCCTGATCATCCCTAATGCCTTTGCCTTGGTCCCCGCCATGGTGGCTTTATCCAAAAGGATATCCAGAATGACGTCCAGAAGGTTGTTCAGCTGTCCGGTCTAATTAGCATATTATGCTTTTATTATTATGGACTAGAGGCCCAGTGCACAAAATTCGGTGCACAGGGGGGTGAGGGGGTTTGAGTGTCCCTCAGCTCAGCCTGTACCCTCTCCAATCTGGGACCCCTTGAGGGATGTCCAACTGCCCGTTTAGGCCTAAACATCCCTCTCACAATCCAGGACTGCTGGCTCCCAAATGCTCACCTGCCTGCTTTCCTGATTGTCCCTAACCGCTTCTGCCTGCCAGCCTGATCACCCCCTAACCACTCCCCTGCTAGCCTGATTGATGTCTAATTGCTCTCCTGTCAGCCTGTTTGCCCCTAAATGCCCTCCCCTGCAGGCATGGGCCCCCCCCCCACTGCCCTTCCCTGCAGGCCAAGTTGCCCCAACTTCTCTCTTCTGCCGTCCTGGTCACTCCTAACTGCCCTCCACTGCAGGCTTAATTGCCCCCAACTGCCCTCCATAGCAGGCCTGATCTTTCCCAACTGCCCTCCCCTGCTGTCTATTTTGTGGTGGCCATCTCGTATCCACATGGGAGAAGTCATCTTGTGTGTTGGAGTGATGGTCAATCTGCATGTTACTCTTATTATATAGGATAGAGGCTGGTGCATGGGTGGGGGCCAGCTGGTTTGCCCTGAAGGGTGTCCCAGATGAGGGTGGGGGTTCCCTTGGGCATAGGGTGGCCTGTGGTAGTTTGCAGGCTGGCCACACCCCCTGGCAACCCAAGTGGAGGCCCTGGTATCTGGGACTTATTTATCTTCTACAATTGAAACTTTGTAGCCTGGAGCAGAGCCAAGGCTTCTACTTGCTCAATGGCAGCAGCCATTTCTATTGAAATTTATTTATATTCTATAATTGAAACTTTGTAGCCTTAAGTGGAGGCCTGGGCTGGCCAAGGCAGGCAGAAAGCTTGGCTTCTTCCATCTCTGGGTGCAACTCAAGACTCCTATTCTCTCCAGCTCTGTGGCTGCCATTATTATCTTCTATAATTGAAACTTTGTATCATTGAGCAGAGGCCTGCGCCAGCAAGGGCAGGTGGAAAGCTTTGCTTCCTCCATTGCTGGGGAAACCCAACCTTCACTTCTGCTCTCTGTGGCCGGCAGCCATCTTTGTTTGATTTATTTGCATATTTACTCCTGATTGGCTGGTGGGCATGGTTGGTGGGCATGGCTTGTGGGTGTAGCAGAGGTATGGTCAATTTGCATATTACTCTTTTATTAGATAGGATGCCACCAGATCACACTGAGTTAAACTCAAGTGACATAAATTCTGTGAAACACATGTACTTTTACAAATTCAGCCTTTATATCATTTTCATACCTTCATTCCATGGGTTTTTGCTGCGAAAAACTATACAGTTGACTTTTGGAGACTTGTTTCCTCCTGGACCTCTACCCATTCCCCACCCCCATTGTGCTGAGATTGACCTTGGGCTGAAGGCGGAAGTCTCAGTGAGCTCAGACACTCTTGTGCCAGCACCCAGCCCCTGGGTGCTCTGGTTTGGAGCGCTCTTCTGAGAAGGGTACTGTCATGAAAACTGAGGCATAAATAGGTGATTAGGACAAAGACCACCTTGTACATCTAAGGACAAAGGAAAATACTTTAAATAAAATTATCTCTGTTGTTGTATTTATAAATGAAAAGGATAAAAACTTAGAGAAAAAAATTATTTAAAAGTTATTTTGGGCCACCATATATATGCATTGTTGACATATTCAACATTCATTGTATATTCTTTCAAGATTTTTTCTTTTTGCATATAATATGTAGTAGATATAGATAGATGGTAGATAGATAGATAAATAGATAGATAGATTATAGATAGATGATAGATAGATAGATAGATAGATAGATAGATAGATAGATAGATAATAGATGATAAACAACATACACACATATAGAGTGGATACTCAATACCTGCTCTTTAATAACTAACTTTTTATCCAACAATATGCTGACTTTTTATCTGACAATATATCTTGCACGTGTTTATGTGGCAATAAACACACACCACACTCTCATTGTTGCATAGTATTTGTCTCATGGTACACCACAATTTCTCTACATGAATGCCCTATTCAGTGGTTGGCAAACTCATTAGTCAACAGAGCCAAATATCAACAGTATAAGGATTTTAAATTTAATTTGAGAAGCCAAATTTTTTAAATTTAAACTTCTTCTAATGCCAGGCCGTGGTATTTTGTGGAAGAGCCATACTCAAGGGGCCATGAGCCGCATGTGGCTCAAGAGCCACAGTTTGTGGACCACTGCCCTATTTGGGGCTATTCGGGATTTTACTTCTCACCTGTTTTGAACAACAATGACGTTTAAATAGGCATTCCTCATGTTGTGTTTGGGGAACAAAGATTTATCTAATTATTTTATGGGATAACTTCTAGTAGGACAGTGGCTGGTTGGGTGTGGGACTGGCTCACAGGGATGGCTGTGGCTGAGTCCCCAGCAGTGGTGGGGCTTGAAGCAGAGCTGCCAGCCTGTGCTCCTAAGACAAGTGCAAGCAAAGGCACCACCCCTGGAGTTTACTAGGTGTACCAGTTAATCAGATTTTTTCAATAAATGCAGTTACACATATGCTGATATATATGCAACTTGATATGTATGCTATTTTGTTGTATTGACAACAAGCTTCAAAACTTCATATGTCAAATTTGCTGCAGGTGTTAGCATCATAGGTATTTTTACACTTAAAGATGTCAAATTTCATAGCAAAAAAAAGAGCATTTGCGCAAAGTTTTAATTCATTACTTTATTTTGAAGAAAAGTGGTCCTGAATACTTTAGGAACCTTATGGTGAACATGCTCCATCTGAAGATACTTCTGAACGCTGGTTTAAAAATGGTGGTTTTGATATGAAGGCAAAAAACATCTGGGTCAATCGAAAAAGTTTGAAGACCAACAATTACAAGCATTATTAAATGAAGATGCGTGTAAAACTCAAAAACAAATTGCAGAAAGATTTAACGTTGCTCAGCAAACAATTACAGGTTGTTTAAAAGCAATGAGAAAGATTTTAAAGGAAGGGAAATGGGTACCATACTAACTGAACGAAAGACAAATGGAAAACTAAAAAGTCATCAGTAAAATGTTGCTTCAATGGCATGAAAGTCTTATTGTCATCGAATTGTGACTGGCAATGAAAAGTGCATTTATTTTGAGAATCCCAAATGCATAAAATCATGGTTTGATCCAGGTCAATCATCAACATTCACTGCAAGGCCAAATTGCTTCAGAAAGAAGGCAATGTGTTTGGTGGGATCAGGAATGTGTGGTGTATTATGAGCTTCTAAAACCAGGTGAAACCGTTAATACTGATTGCTACCAAATACAAATAATCAATTTGAACCATGCTTTGATCATGAAACAACCGGAATGTTCCAGAAGATACAACAAAATAAGTTTACTTCATGATGACGCACCATCATACACTTCAAAACCAGTTAAAGACACATTACAAGATCTTGTCTGCTGCCGAGACCGGTTTGGCTCAGTGGATAGAGCATCAGACCTCGGACTGAAGGGTCCCGGGTTTGATTCTGGTCAAGGGCATGTACCTTGGCTGCGGGCACATCCCCAGTAGGGGACGTGCAAGAGGCAGCTGATCGATGTTTCTCTCTCATCGATGTTTCTGACTTTCTATCCCTCTCCCTTCCGCTCTGTAAAAAAATCAATAAAAAAAATTTTTTTATAAAAGATCTTGTCTGGGAAGTATTCACCCACCCACTGTATTTATTCACCAGAACTTGTTCCTTCAGATTACCACTTGTTTTAATCAATGGCACACACGCTTTCTGAGGAGCACTTTAAAACTTACCAAGAAGTGGAAAATTGGGTCTCTGAATGGTTTGCCTCAAAACAGGAAAAGTTCTATTGGAATGATACCCACAAATTACTTGAAAGGGGAAATGTGTAGCTAGCGATGGACATTACTTTGAGTAAAGCACTTTTGATGTTCCTCCTGAAATTATCGTGTTTTCTTTGATTACAAAATCCAGTATTATTAACCAGTACACCTAGTAATTCCAACTTGTCCCGAAGACAAATGCTTCCTTGGGTCTCAGTAAAGGGCTGCAGCAAAGTGGGAGCAGAAATTTTCAGGTGGAGGCGATGAATTTGATTAAAAATCAAATACAATTAATTAAAATGACCTGTAGCTTAGTTCTCTAAGCATTCGATAATCCCTCAAGGCGTATTGGGTAGACGTTAACAGTGACTGACAACAAGCCCAGGGTACCTTCTGTTGGTCTCATTGCCCAGGGCCATGGTCGGCGAACTGAGGCCCTTGAGCCACATGCAGCTCTTTGGCCCCTTGAGTGTGGCTCTTCCACAAAATACCATGTCCTGGGCAAGTCTATTTTGCAGAAGTGGCATTAGAAGAAGTTTAAGTTTAAAAAACTTGACTCTCAAAAGAAATTTCAATCGTTGTACTGTTGCTATTTGGCTCTGTTGACTAATGAGTTTGTCAACCACTGGCCTAAGAATATTCCAGAAGGGCATGGGTCTTTTGAATCAGTGGAGGCCAATAAGCAAGTTAAAGTACTGATAAATCTTTATTTTACCATGCTTGTTTTACTTCGGGTTTTGGAAGATACTGAGTAAATAGAATTTAAGGATTATAATACCAGGTAGAAAGTTGAATACTGCTTGTTAGAAAAGAATATAAATGGTTTGTATGGGGGTTGGTTCAATATATTTTTATTGTTGACAGTATTACAGCTATCTCCCATTTTCCCCTCCTTTATCCCCCTCCTCCCAACCCCTATTCACCGCATGGGGTCTTCACTACCCTGTTGCCCGTGTCCATAGGCTATCATATAAGTTCCTTGGTTTATCTCTTCTCATCCCCGAAACCCCCCATCAAGGTATGACGTTTGAGTAGCTATCAGTTATCTCAGTACAACTCATTTCCTCGGGAAATCACCGTCACCGGCAGAGCATCGGGGCCGCGTGGCCATCAGGCCCAGGACCCCTTGGACACAGCACGTTTACCTTAAGCATTGACTCTTGGTCTGTCTCTGTGGGTCAGGAGCTATATGTTTTGGTCCAAATATTCCCTGAAGTAACTTTCACAAACCATAGACAGGTTTTTTTCCCTTAAAAAAGACAAGGTTTTTCTGCCTCCTCTCTGTGTCATTTGTCTCCTTGAGGTGGATTCCTAAAGAAACAGCAATCAGAAAGTTGCTAATTGCCTTTCTCATTTTATAGTGGCAGCTTAGATTTTATTTTCCTCTGGCAGTAAAGTATTATTAAAAGTTGTTTGATTTGATTTTTTTTTTTTTTGCCCGTCTCAATGTTTCAACAAACGCTCATTTAAGATCGCAGTTTAGTGCATTGTTGCTTTCTTCTCCTAAAAAGTTCAAATTGAAAAAAATAAAACAGGCTACTCAGAAAGATTCTCCTGCCTTCATTCTTTTTTATAACAAGACTGTAATTTCTATATCTCGGAGTTGGAGAAGTAATGTGAATTTTTGTTACCCTGCTAATCAGTTTCCAAAGTGACACTCACACCCGTGCTCCTGCTGACACAGGCGCCCTCGCACAAACCCCGCCAGAGCAGTGCCACCAGCCACGTGGACGTACCTTCTTCAAGTGGAGGTTTGCAGTATTGATTATGAAAACACCATATGAAACACATGGTTTGGTCCTGGCCAGATCTCAGCTGGTTAGAGAGTCATCCCCATATGTCAAGGTTTCGGAAACAATCAATGACGTGTAAATAAGTGGAACAACATGTCTTTCTTTCTCCCTTCTTCTCTATCTCAAATCAGTTCCCCATTGACACCCCTTGGGCAGGATGCCATCCAGGAAACCACTGGAGGTGGTGAGAGTCCCCACTCTCCACTAGGCTTTGGGGAAGGGGTACCCTCATCACTGTTCCATGTCACTCAACTGACCTGCCAGGGGCTTCTTCCAAGCCAGCCCCAAGTCCAGGTACCCCCTTGACCTTCTGTGACCACACTGGAGGGCTGGGGACCTCTCTATAGCCTGGAGAGTATGGTGTCTAGGGTCCCCTTTTTACTAGGGGGTGTCAGGAGCATGTTTCCTCTGTGGTGTTGGCTGGAGCAGCGCGTTGTTGCCTGAAAGTTGATTATCCTGCCAAGCGGCCTCTTTCCTGGCCCTATGACCAGAGAGCTGACTGCGATAGTTCTGTGGGGTTTTGTCTGATCCATCAGTGATTCTGGGTAGAGGGCTCTTCAACTCTAAGTTGGGATGCCAGAGGAAACGCAAAGCCCACTGGGTGGGTCCAGCCCAGACAGCAGCCTCCTTCCCCCACGATTCAGACCCTCCTCTGTCTGTTTTTTAGGTTGTATCCAGGGTTTAGCTGTCTATACGGGGGACCTGGTCTTCTCCATCCTCCTGAGAGCAGAGCTCTCCTCCACTCCGGGCGGGATGCTGTCTGCTCTGCTCCATGTTGCCCTCCTGGCACTGAGAACACAGGGAGTCCTCGTAGCATTTAGTCCAGGTTTCCTCCCACTCTGACAACACTGCAACGCAGACACAGCACAGGCCCTTCACCTTTGCTTACCTTCCTTTTTCAATGTTTCCCTCTTTTCAAAATAAGAATTGAAATATTTTTCACAAAATGGAGGGAAATGTTTACTTGTCTTCTAACCTGGCAACTTTTCAATTTTCTTACAATGAAGTTGCAATGCTTTATGCCTATGATTCACTCTTTTCAGCTAAAAATTAATTTCTTTACTGTGCCCTCTATTCTCTGGGGGTCCAATATTTCTATACAGATTAATCAACGTGTCCTGGTCAGTGCCTCTCTGCATGCCGCTCTCCCCTCTGTGACAACAGAGGAGACAGAAATGCCCCTGACCCGGTGAGACTCCTAGTGTAAGGAAGCTGATGGGGCTGGAGCCATGTTCCCCATAAGCCACTTCTCTCAAACACCTGAGTTTGCTTGTCTCAGAGCCTAACTTCATCTCTTGAACAACAAGATTCATTTCAGTGACCATGCCCCATGCTAGTGGGTTTTTCCTGGTTTCACAGGTAATCAGTGCCCAACACAAACGAAACCAGTCTTCCCACACTTAGCAGCAGCGTGTAACTGGCACAAATGCTTATGCCCACCAGCATCCCAATGACAGAGGCTGAAGAGGATCCTGGAGTTATCAAAGGCAAGAATTTCAGAGCCAGAAGGAATCTGAGAATCTTCTCCAAGAATCAGTTGTTCTTCCTCGGTTTTAGGAATAAAATGAAAGACGTTGTGGGAGTGCTAGTCACCAGGGAAGCAGGGGTCCACACCCACTTGATCCTCAGAAATGGCTCTATTTTTTCATATTAACTCCAGCCCTGAATTAAGACCTGGCACTGTCTTCATTTGCAGGAGGGACATGAGGGCTCAGCCGGAACCTCAGGGCCAGTAAGAACACAGCATGAGGCACTATCTGTGTCAACACAGGGGAGAGTCATAGGTCCTGCCCGAATCCATTACCACACAGGTGACACCAGTCTCTGTGTTTAGATGTTATCACTGTTGTGAAAATTCAAACATAAGGAGAAAACATGTCAGCCCGCTTTCAAATTGACTTCCAGCATAAAAGTGGTCTGTTCTGTGGAACCCACACTCCACAGGGATATGCACTTGTAAAACCATCGGACTCTCTGTGGATGTGTTTGCCCAACAGGATGCGTCAAAGTTTTTATCCTTGTCCAACGAAACAATGACTGGACCCTTGTGCATGCCTCCATCCTTTTTGGATGTGCGTCATATTAGGTGGGCTTTGTTTCCCATCATTGAAGATTAATTTTGATCCCCTGGTTGTGTGTGTGTGGTGTTCTGCTTGATTGGGAGGGATGGAGTGCAGACTAGAAGAGGTGCAAGTGAAAGGCTGTTCCTAGTGATGCTCAGGAATGCTTTTTTCACAGGTGTGTGGCGTGGGCATTCTATCTAGTGAGAGAGAGAGAGAGAGAGAGAGAGAGAGAGAGAGAGAGAGAGAGAGAGAGAGAGAGAGAGAGAGAGAGAGAGAGAGAGAGAGAGGAGAGAGAGAGAGAGAGGGAGGGAGGGGAGAGGGAGGGAGGGGAGGGGAGGGGAGGGGAGGGGAGAAGAGGGTAAGATATCCTGAGACCCCGACTTCCCTCCTTTCTCTGTGGCTCAGAAACACTGCACATCCCCTCCATCCCCGGGCCATGTGTGAGGCTGTGATGAAGCTGTGAAGTTTTTGGCTGCCCTTTCGTGTCTTCTGTTGTTTTCTTGGGGGCTCAGTGGGGTGGATAGTCTGTGCTGGGGCAGGACATGCCAACAAATTGCATCACTTCTGCCTCGGTGACCGAGGACAATGACATGCCATATGCCGGTGGCAGGAAATGAATGGGGCTCATTTACTCTGCACTGGGTGCTTCAACCGTCCATCTTCAGAGGCTGCCTGGCAACCTGGAAGGTGGCAGAGGCGCAGGAGCACCCTCCCACCCCCAGAACCACATTAATGGTGCAGGACTCAGGCAGGGAGAGGGCACCAGGAGGCTGCCCACCTGGCCGTGAGTGTCAGCCTTACAATGTCAGAAAGGAGCCGTAAAAAGCCACTGCCTCTGCTGCCACTGCACCAAAGGGAAGGAGAGAAGAAAAACTCTTGAGTGCATTCCAGCTGCAGCAAGAAAACAAAGTCACAGTGGGCATTGTGGTCCTGCATTCAGAGCAGTCCACCTGCACAGACAGATGCCACACAGGCTGCCCCACCGGCGACCCCACCGCCTGCTCTGCACCCAGCCCCCAGCAGCAGCCCAGCTTGTATCTGACCTCTGACCTCTGTGGCAGCACCTCGTCTGTCTCCGTGAGGAAGCAGGGACAATCACAGAAGTGCCATCATCCTGCTGACCTAAGATGCTCAGGCATCATGTCGGCATTTGGTCCAGGGCAGCTGTGAGACAGGTAGCAGTCATGTGTCTCTCTCCTTCATAATCACCGTCATTAGCATCATAATCAGTGGTGGCTGCCTGGGACAACTTCCTGGCACAGAGACTCATTTTTTAAATAATAATGATAACTGGCCTGTATGGGCTTTTTACCTGATCTTAGATGCCTGAGGGAGTTGAACTCAGTGCTCAACATGGGCACAGGTGCCATGAGAGACTTCCCACTGCAGGGCTGCCAGGAGTTTGGGGTGCGAGTGACCTGTCCCAGGTCCTTTAGGAAGAAAGGAAAAGAAAGACATTTTAAGAGAAAGAAATAAGTATCAGTAGGAAAACTATCCTTAAAGAATGACTAACATCTCTAAATATACAGCTTGAAGCTTCAGAAAGAAAAGATCATCATTGAAATGGTAAAAAATTAGATATAGTATACTACCTGCCCATAAATTTCTTAAATCAAATTCGAAGGTTGAACCAAAAATGGTATGCCAACAGACAGATGGTCGGTGTATGTATATAGAAGAGGTACTTGGAGCAATTAAATTTAAAAAGTGGGACCTAAATGAATATAAAATCTCTACACCTTAAACAAAGTGGTGAACTATCAGTGCCAGTTGCTGTGATGTCATGTCTGTGTATATTACAATATCCAGAGCAAGCACTAAGAAAACTATCCAAAGCAGCATATCTAGAAACACTACCAATAACTTTGTGTAACCCATATCAAGGCAAGAAAAGAGAAATAGCTGAGTGAGAAACATGATACAAATGAAAAGCAAATGATAAAGTGGCAGACTTACATCTGAACATATCCACATCATTGCTTATCAGGTATGCAAACAGTCGAGATATACCTCTTTAAAGACAGAGATTAGAAGAATAGGTTAAAAGAGAAAACATGATCCGAAATTATTCTGTTTTCAAGATACTCACTTAAAATATAGTATAGGTAGTTTTAAAATAAAAGGATGAATAAATATATACCATTTAAATATTAACATCAAAATAGGACTCATTATATAAAAGTCACATAAAGTAGGCATCTGAGGAAAAATTTGCTGGAAGCAAAGAGGCATATTACATTATGATAAAGGATGAATCCACTAGAAATAAACTATTATCATAAAAGTGTGCACTCCAAACAACTGAATGAAGATGAGAATATAAGTCAAAATATGGGAGGTATAGTCAAAGCAGTACCGAGAGGAAAATTAATAGCACTAAATACTTCTGTTAAGAGAGAGAAAAAGTCACAAGTTAATCACCTAAATTCCAACCTCAAGAACTAGATTTTTTAAAAAAAAAAAAGCAAACTAAACTAAAGTGAACTGAAGAAAGAAACTAGCAAAAAAAATATAGAAATCAATAACATTGAAAGCAGAAAAGCAAGAAAATCAACCAAACAAAAGGCTGATTCTTTAAATATATCAATAATTAATGATCTCTAGAAAAATGAACAAAGTTAAAAAGGAAGAAGAGAAATCACCAACATCAAGAATAAAACAGGGATACCACCATAGGTCCTACAGTCATTAAAATGATAGGAGAATATTACAAGCCACTTAATGTTCATGAATTCAACAATTTAAAAGAAATGAATCACCTCCTTGAAATCCAAAATGCAACAAGCAAGATGAAAGATAATCTGAAGACTATTATAATAACCATTACAGAAATTAACTTTGTAATTAAAATGTTCCCCTTCTCTAACAGCACATGTGGAACCCCAAACCCCAGCAAACTCCACCTAACCTCAACAACCTCACCCATCTCAACCAACACCACCCACCCCACTCAAAACCAACCAATCCCACCCAACTCACCCATCCCCATTAACACCAACCCACACCAACCAACCTCACCAATCTTGCCCAAACCAACTACAACCAACCCCACCAACCTCACCCAACTCCACCAACTCCACCCACCCACCACAACCAACCTCACCAATCTCACCCAGCCCAACAACCCCACCCAATTCCATCAACCCCAGCACCAAGACCAAGAGTTCCTGCCTCAGCCTTCCTTTGTAGCAATAAAACCTCTTTTGGGTTTATGAATTAAATCACAATTGTGTTAGTCAAAAAAGTAACACACTCTCTGCTGAGAGTTTTCTTCCCGTGAGAAAGGGCAGAGTTTAAAAACTGTTTCTGGCATGGTAGATGTTTAGAGCCACCAAGACTAAGGGACAGAAGGTGAAGGGAGAGCACTGGCCAAGTGCTCACTGTAACTAATATTGATGGGAAGCTTCCATGCCAATACAATTTTAGTTCTCTTGTAAAAAAAAAAAAAAACATTAAGGTTAAGTCAATAGTTGACAAAGTATATGGGATTAAATATATGAGAATGAATATAAGAAAAAAAATAAAAACAAGATTTTCTAAAAGTGAGTGAATTAAAAACTGCCTAAATAGAAAACAAAACAAAAATGGAGGGAACTACCTGGGGTGCAGAGGGATGCGGCACCTCTGAGAGTGGGCGTCTGGTTCTCCAGCTCACACGGGGTGGCCAAGGCCCCTACATGGTAGAGAGTCATGTGCTACAAAGATGGATGGAAATGAAGAGTTGTATAATTAGTACTTTTGTTGCAGCAGATCAATCATGTGTGAGGATCTGCTCTCATCATCACGTGCAACCGTTCCTGAGCTGGGGTGGAGGGTGCAACCTGCTCACAGCACCTGCTGACTGTGTTCTAACAGTCTTGGCAGCGCTCACAGGCAGCCTGTGCTCTGTGTCATCGAGACCTGTGTAATTATGACAAATGATTAAAAGTGTTATTTTCAGCAAGGCAGCGGACACTGAGGGCTGGTGCATCCTGCCTGCTACTCCTCCCTTCTCTAATGCCCAGCCCTTCCCATCCTGAATAAGACCAGGATGGCCAGTGCCTCAGAGACAGGTGTGTTTACCTGTAGGGAAGGGAATCCCAGAACCACCCATCTGGACACATGGGTATAGGGAGGGAGGACATCACCAGGTCTACATCAACTCCAGTTTCTTCTGCCCAAAGAAACAGTGCAGGGGTCACAGGAGCCTGAGCTTTCACCCCAAGGACAGATCTTAGCTCCAAAAGTGTCTGATACCTGCCCATCCTACCCTTCCCACCATTTTCACAGACTTCAGGGCAAATGGCAAGAACTTTCTACTCTGGCCCATGCTTAGCCTGTTCTTTGCACGTCCTGATTCTTGCAGTCCACATCCATCCCTGTGGCAGCCAGGCCCAGCAGGCATCCCCATGGAGGCACGTGTGACCAGGCTCACCCAGCACCACCACTGACACCTGGCTAGGGCCTCGCATTGAGTCACCATATCACAGGGCTACACTCCCTCTGGAGGCTCCAGGGGAGGATCCTTCCTGCCCATCCCACTGTCAATTATGGGCTGTGGTTGCATCACCCCATCTCTGCTTTCATCTCCACATGGCCTCTCTGTGTGTCTCTTGAGTCCTCGCCTCTTCTTATGGAGAGACAGTCATTGGAGCTGGGCCACTCTTCTCTATTAAGACTCACAATGACCAACTATACCTGCAAGAAGTTCATTCCCAAATAATCTAAAACAAGATGGCAGCCCCCACATCATCACAAGATGGCCACTCCCACATTGTCACAAGATGGCTGGCAGAGGAAGGCAGTTGGAGGTGATCAGGCTGGCAAGGGAGCAGTTTGGTGTCAATCAGGCTAGTAGGAGAGCAGTTAGGGGGCAATCAGGCTGGGAGGCAGAAGCAGTTATGAGCAATCAGGCAGGCAGGAGGTGAGTGGTTAGGAGCCAGCAGTCTGACATCCCCTAAGATGTCCCAGATTGGAGAGGATGAAGACTGGGCTGAGGGACACCCCTTAGTGCATGAATTTCATGCACTGGGCCTTTAGTATCAAATAAAAGAAGCACATGGGGACATCTAAATGCACACGTGACCCTAAGTATGGTCTTGACCAATAGCACAGAGTTGTATGTTTTTGGCTCAATGTCAATAAACCTATTGTGTCCTCATTACCTGCCACATGCAGGTTACAAACACCAGAGACTCCCATGGTTTGTTCCAAATTTCACCCACACCATTTCGTGTCCATCATAATTTTGTAAACATTTTGTTTTGATAATAAAAACTACTGCATGTCTAAACCTAAAAAACACCCTTAGCCAGTTTGGCTCAGTGGATAGAGCATCAGCCTGCAAACTGAGGGTCCTAAGTTCGATTCTGGGCAGGGGCATGTACCTGGTTGTAGGCTCAATACCCACCCCTGGTTGGGGTGTGTGCAGGAGGCAATCAATCAATGTGTCTTCCTCGCATGGATGTTTCTCTCTGTGTGTCATTCCCTCTCCCTTCTACTCTCTCTAAAAATCAATGTAAAAGCAAAGATTTCAAGAACAAATTGAGATTAATGATTTCCCCCCATTAAAATGAGGACAATTCTTAACTACTTTAAGACTGTCTAAAACCCACAAACTCTGTTGGATGGCGCTTACAGTTGGCAAAAGTGCGCCCATGCAATTAAAATCCATGAGCTTGGGAGGTGACAGGGTGTGCAAGGTGTGCTTCAGCTCTGCCAGAGTGTCAGCTGGGCAAGTGGTTTCACGCAGCTTTCCTTTCTAATTATGACTTACTGCGGAGGGAGGAGGTTGTCAATTTTACTCATCCCGTGGTGAAAAACAAAATGATTCCACTTTCTGCTGCCAACCACATCATCCTATTCTTCAGCAAGGCTAAGAATAGTCAGCTAAATAATAAAAGCCCACAGGAGTGATTAACGTTTTAGGAATGGCCACTGAGTTTTCTAGGAGGAGGGCTCCTTGGACAGGAAGCTCTGAGAAGGTGTCAGAAATGTGCTCTGAGATCCTCATGGCTCTTCTTCAGGCTCCGTACACACACGGCCCAGAGAGAAGCCATGTCAGCCACACTGTCCACACAGCACAAAGTGCTGAAAGCCTTCTCCTCCTTTCTCTGTAGTAACGAAGCCCAGATGAGGTAGGCTCTCACCCGTTGTCATTATTTCGAGGTGTGGTGGCTGCAGCTGGAGAGCTTTCCTGTATGATGTGTGTGTGGGGCAGAGGAAGGTTGTGCTGCAACCCGTTTGTCCTGAGGAGCCTGGGCAGAAGATGCTACTGGGACTAGCAAAGGATTTACATTTTCTTTAAAATAGAAGAAAGATTGATATCTGGTATTGGATTCCCCAACTTTGTTCTTTTTTCTCAAGAGTGCTGCAGCTATTTGGGGTCTTTCTTGGTTCCATAGATATTTTTGGAAAGTTTGTTCTAGCTTTGTGAAATATGCCATTGGTATTTTAATAGGGGTTACATTGAATCTGTAGATTGCTTTGGGTAGTATGGACATTTTAATTATGTTGATTCTACCAATCCATGAACACACAGATTCTTCCACTTGTTTATATCTTCTTCTATCTCTTTTTCTGAGAACGGTTCGTTTATTTTCTTGGTTAAGTTTATTCCTAAGTATTTTAATTTTTTTGTTTTGATAGTAAATGAGATTTTTTTTAGTTTCTCTTTCTGAGAGTTCATTATTGGTATATAAAAAATGTAATCAAAACAGCCTAGTACTCGCACAAGAACAGGCATATAGTTCAATAGAACAGAACAGAGAACCCAGAAATTAACCCAAGTCATTATGCTCACTTAATATTTGATAAAGGAGGAAGAGCATACAATGGAATAAGGAGAGTCCCTTCAATAAATGGTGCTGAGGAAATTGGACAGATACATGCAAAAAAATGAAACTAGACCACCAACTTACACTTGAAATGGATAAAAGATTTAAATGTGAGTCATGAAACCATAAAAATCCTTAAAGAAAATGTAGACAGTAAAATATCAGACATTTCACACAGCACAATTTTCAATGATGTAATGCCTAGAGTAAGAGAAACAAAGGGAAAGATAAACAAATGGGAACTACCTCAAAATAAAAAGCTTCTGCACAGCAAAAGAAACCAACATCAGAATGAAAAGGGCACCCAGTGTATGGGAGAGCATATCTGCCAATGATACATTCGATAAGGAGTTAATTTCCAAAATATATAAACTAATAATTCAACTCAATAAAAAGAAGATAAACAGTCCAATCAAAAAATGGCCAGAGGACTAAATAGACACTTCTCCAAAGAGGTCATGCAAATGGCCAAGAGACATATGAAAAAATGCTCAACATCATTAATTATCAGAGAAATGCAAGTTAAAATGACGATAAGATACCACCTCACACCTGCCAGAATGGTTACTATCAATATATCAACAAACAACAAGTGCTGGCAAGGATGTGGAGGAAAAGGAACCCTAATACACTGCTGGTAAGGATTCAGACTGGTACAGCCATTATGGAAAATAGTGTGGCATTTCCTCAAAAAGTTAAAAATTGAGTTGCCATTTAACTCAGTGATCTCACTTTTGGAAATATATCCTAAGAAGCCTGATATATCAGTCAGAAAGAATATATGCACCCCTGTGTTCATAGCAGTATTATTTACAACAGCTAAGATCTGGAAACAGCCCAAGTGCCCATCAGTAGGTGAATGAATAAAAAAGCTGTGATATATTTACACAATGGAACACTATATATCTGTAAAGAGAAAGATCTCTTAACCTATGAGATAGCATTGAGGAACCTACAGAGTATTATACTGAATGAAATAAGCCAGTGAGAGAAAAACGATTATCACATGATCTCACTTATATGTGGAATCTAATGAACAAAATAATCTGACAAACAAAATATATCCAGAGACATTGGAGCATGCAATAGACTGAGGATTCTCAAAGGGAAAGCTGGGGGGTGGGATCGGGGGTGAGGGGTGGTGGTGAAAAGATAAACCAAAGAACTTACATGCATATTAGTGTCCGGTGCACAGATTCATACACATTGAAAAGAAATTAATTAGAAGGTGGCCAGTTGGGCAGGACTAGGTGAGCCGAACATGCCCTGGAGCCAACCTCCCGCGGTTCCTCCCCTGCCAGGCACACCTTGGGGTCTTGGAAGTGAGCAGGGTCCCTCTGGCATATAGGATCCCTCAGCCTGGCCTGCCAGTATTGGGCCAAAACCAGCTCTCTGACATCCCCTGAGGCATTCCGGATTGCGAGAGGGCAGTTCTAGGGTGATACACCCTAGAATCAACCTCCCTCCTCTCTGGTTCCAGGTGCATCACCTGAGAACCTCCACTGACCACAGCGGGATAGCTCCTGCATTGAGCATTTGACCACTGGTGGTCAGTGTGTGTCATACCTACTGGCTGGTCGGATGGTTGGATGGTTGCTTAGCCTTTTGGATGGATGGATAGATGATGGATAGATAGATAGATAGATAGATAGATAGATAGATAGATAGATAGATAGATATGCATAACCCATGGACACAGACAATAGTGGGGTGAAGGCCTTGGGAGGGGAGAAGTGGAGGAATGGGAATGGGGAGGAAGGGGTCAATGAGGAAAAAAGGGACATTTGTAATATTTCTTACAATAAAGATACATTTTTTAAAAGAATTAAAAAACAAGAAAAAGAAAAACAGGAGAAAGAAAGGCTACAACTTAGAGAGGCGAGTAGACCAGCTGTCTGCCTGTGGATGGCTGTGGGGGCTCTTTCCCCATTTGTCCTGCTGCTTTGTGCCTGATTGATGGGCTGGGTGGGTGCAAAGACCACCTGAGAGGTCTGGGTTCCATAGCCTGGTCATGCACTGTTGACCCTAGAGGCCAGGGATCAAATATCAGAGTGATATGCATTTCAATAACTCAGCCTTGATGCTTCCAGGGGAGAGAGTATGCAGGCAGGGGGGAGGGAGCAGATTAAATATTTATGCTTCAGAGCATCTCTGAGTGGCTTTCTGCAGCCCAGGTCACAGCCTCTTGGGTAACTCGCCTAAGCCGGCGCCTCTCCACGTTTCATCTCAGAGGTGAAATATATATATGTTCTCCTCCACAGGAACAGTGGGCAGGCTTTGTCGCCAGTGCATGGGGATTTTCAGTGAGTGTCTCTGAGCAGACAGTTCTCCCAGCAAGGGCATTGCTCACTGCAAGGGTCCCCCCCCCCAGCTCCCACTTTGCCCCTCTCTAGCCAGACACAGGACCGAAGGGCATGCCTGCAAATATGACAGCCCCACAGCAATGGATGAAGATCCTGCACTCCTGAGACACTCAGGCCAACAGATTCCAGTTTTCTTTAAATACATGGAAAACCAACAATTATAAATATGTTCAAAGTCACAATGTTAGTATATAAGAAAATCTTGAAAAGATTCTGTACACTCTTGTGAGAGTCATCTAAAATGTGTTATGGTGTGCAAAGACTGTGTTTGGCAATCTCTCCCCTAACGTTTGCCAAGTATGAATGTGCAGGAGTCACTCTACCTACGAAGTACCTGGGATATACCTGATTTCCACTGGAGTTTATGGAGTTATTGTGGTAAATCTGCTGTGAGGGGGAAAAGCACGTTCCCTGTCCTTTAGTGACTGGGTCTCCCTACGTCCAACAAGCCACCTGAAAATGTTCTCCTTGCTTAGCCTTCGGGAATTTGTTAATTTGGCCTTTTAACACAGGGTATCCATTTACTCTACCGCATGACCCTCCATGGCAAGAGGTATCATAAAAGTCCCACAGAAGGGCTCTGTTCATGGGAACGTTGGTGGTTAGTCAGCCAGGGTAATCAGTTTCCATTCTTCGATATTTGTTCTAAAATTAGTCTTTCAACTGCTTTACGCAAGAGGCCACACAGCGTGGTCAGGTAATAAAAATAACAGCCCACATGAAGATAAATAACTGAAAGAAGCTTTAGGGAGGAAGATTAATTGGGTAACTTATGAGTTACCTGGCTGTGACGTGTTACGAGGAATTATTTAAATCGTAATTTTCACTTGGGCTATTATGTTCTGTCGCAGTAAAGATACTACAAGCAATCCAAGTGCACGGATGCAGGTCTGTCCTCCTTGCCGTAAAGTTTACTCGGAAGGCATCAGCCTATGTTTGGGCTGGACCTCGTGTGGGTGGACATCTGAAGTGAGCAAAAGGGTTTGTCTTTCAGGCAACCGGGGCCAAGGTCCCAGACCCTGTAAGCTTCGTAAGTGGAAATGCTGCTGTTTTTGTCCCTGTGGAAGTCTACACTGGCTATTATCACTCCCCCTGGAGACAGCAGAAGCCTTAGGGTCAACCTGGGGCCCAAGAGATGAGAATGAGAACACGTCAGGCCACCTCTGAAGGGCTCTCCCCAGGATCCAGACCATCTTTCAGGAAAGCAAGTGGAGGCATGAATTTCACAAGAACAGAAGTATTAAAAATCAGTCATAGATACAGTTGTCCCCACATGCTGCCACTCCACCCCTAGGAATCAAGGTGCAGCTAAGGCTTCTTCTGGGTCCTGGAATAACAGGCACAGCCAGACCGCAGGCTCCAGTGGTCAGGCGGCACCTCTCTGCAAGTCTGGTTTTGGCTTCCTTGGTGCTGTCTTCCTCCCAGGCAGTATCTTCTCATTCTCCAGACGCTTGTATTTTATCAGCCAAACACCGAAGGAGTATCTGTTTCCTGAGGGTTTTAATACAGCCCAGAGCTTACACTGGGAGCCAGCTCTCAACCAGTCGCTGTAACACTCCCAGTCCCCCTGGGTCCTGTGCTCCCTCCTAGGACTGGAGGGTTGTGGGTGTGAGGGAGCCAAGGGCAGGGTGTCAGCAGAAACAAAACTTCATAGAGGGTTAAGGGCAAAGAGGCAAAGAACTCACCTGGAGACATAAACTAGGCCAAGGACTTGTAAAGCCCTTAAAGTATGTCAGAAAGGTACTTAATCCCTCTCAGTCATCACTTTCTCACCTGTAAATGAATACAGTAAACCTATCATATGCTGTTCTCAGATGTTAAACCTGACAACACTAAGCACACAGCTTAGTGCCCAGCGTCTGCTAAATTTTCAATAAATGCTAGCTAGCTCTTCTGAAGTAATAAAAGTCTTTTCAATTATGAAACTCAAACTGAAGGTAGGGGACTTCATATGCCACTTTCAGCCGTGAATGGGTCATCCAGATAGAAACTCAATAAGGAAACATTGGACTTAATTTCCCATCAGGTCAAATGGACCTAGCAACAGACACACTACCCAACACTGGCAGAATGTACCTGTGTCCAGACCACACAGAACAGCCCCCAGGATGGACCATGTGCGAGGTCACGAGACAATCTTAGCAAATTTAAAGACATTGACATTGTAACAGGTATCTTTTCAAAATGGCATGAAACTAGAAATCAACAACAGGAGGGAAAGTGGAAAATCCACAAATACGTGTAAACACTACACTCTTGAGAAACAATGGGTCAAAGGAGAAATCAAAGAACAGCCAAAATGGAAACATATCAAAACCTATGGCTCACAGCAAAAGCAGTGTTAAGAGGGAGGTTAAAACCAACAAATGGTTACATTTTTTAAAATAATATCAAATCGACAGTTGTAGTGTAAGCACCTGGAGGTTGTTTTTTATTGTAAATAACAAAGCAATAAATGTGCTCAGTGTGATCCCTAAGGCCCATGTCGAGTTTGCAAAGAGGGTGTCAGATGCACTGCAAGTGTGGAGTGAGGTATCCAGTTTTAGACTTCTGGGGTTGGTTTTTATTTTCTAAATAATTACATTAAGCCCAGCTGGTGTGGTTCAGTTGATTGGGCATTGTCCCATGAACCAGGAGGTCACAGGTTTGAGTCCTGGTCAGGACACATGCCCAGGTTGTGGGCTCAATCTCCAGAAGGGGCCCAGCAGGAGGCAGCCAATTGATGTTTTTCTCTCATCAATGTTTCTGTCTCTCCCTCTCCCTTCCTTGTTCTGAACACAATAAAAATATATACATACTAGAGGCCTGGTGCATGAATTCATGCATGGGCGGGGGAGGGGGTGTCCTTCATTCTGGCCTTCACCCTCTCACAATTTGGGACCCCTCGGGAGATGTCTGACTACCCAACCCCATGTGGGAATGGGCCTAAACTGGCAGTCAGACATCCCTCTCCCAATCTGGGACCACTGACTCCTAACCACTCGCCTGCCTACCTGCCTGCCTTATCACCCTTAACCCCTCTGCCTGCCTGCCTGATTGCTCCTAACCACTCTGCCTGCCTGCTGATTACCCCTAACCACTCACCTGCCTGTCTGATCGCCCCTAACTAACTGCCTCTGCCTCAGCCCCCATTACTGCGGTTTCATCCAGGATATCCAGAATGACATACAGAAGGTCGTTTGGCTATCCAGTCTAATTAACATATTATGCTTTTATTATTATAGATATAAACGAATTATGCTAAAACTGTTTTCACTGTCACCATACCACATTTTCATTTTCCTAATTAAAATATAAACATAGGGTAACTGTAAGGTGTAAAGACATTTTATGATAAAGACAACTTCAAACAGAATTAGAAAACAGATCCAGGTCTCTAACCACAAGTCCTAACTAAGAGTCAACCCACAGAATAATCTCTCTGAGTTTCCATAGAAGTTCAGACCTGAGAACACTTTTCTATATATTTTAAGAGGAATTTTTAAGAAAACAACTGAAAGGGAAACAAAATTTCAGGTTTGGAGGCTGAACACCATGTTGACTGACATAAGGCCATAAACATGGACCAAATTCCAGGACAGTGCCAGCTCCCCAAACTCGAGAGAAGCTACACAGAGATGCAGACAAATGTGCACCCTGAGAAGGTCCTTACACTGCTGAAATCTGATGGTGGTTCTCATTCTTTCCCACGTTTTTATGGGTAGAATGAGGTGGCTGATGTCTACGTTAACTTTACACCTTAAGGACCGCCAGACTGAGACCATGTCATTTTCAGTTACTGTTGCGATTACAGAAAATGTATCTTCAATCAACAACTTTAGGGTGCCCACACTTCTGCTGAATGCTTTATTGTGGCTCCAATTCACCTGCTGAAGCTAAGCTCTACCTCTGGATAATCCAGTGGCACTGCAGGTCACATCTGGGAGGTGAAGGGGGCTATGAAGTCATAGAAATGTCCCAGCATCCTGGCCAAGTGAAACATCTCCAAATCCACACAGTCTTCCTGACAAAGCCATACTGAGGTTGGCCTCCTGGAAATGTCCATGGTGGCCACGATGAGAGCAAGCTCCGATGGCCTCACCAAGGGACCCACATCGGGGAGCCCTCTCGTTCTTCCACCTGCACGCTGCCCTGTGGTCCCTCCCTCTGACATTTCCCTCCAGAGTCATTCTGTGCAGGAAGCAATCCCCGTGCTAATTGGGATTGATCTACGGGGCTCTCCGATGACTGTCTCCCCGCTCCCCCCCCCATCCCCGCGCCAACACCAGGGAGCTCTGGGTGACCTTGTGGAGACCACCGTTCGCTCTGGGGACCATGACCATCCACACCGCTCCAGGTGGCCGAGCAAGGAGGGGCCATTCTAATAGTCATCCCAGAAGTGTAAAGATCGCAATGAACCCAGTGGAAAGTGTAAAACCAACTTCTCATTAACTCACTTCCTAGAAGACCAGGGTTTGCTCCCTGCACTAATGAGAATCTCAGGGCTGAGAGAAACCAGATGTGGCGATGTCCCGGCCGCGCAGGAAATCACACGGTGCGGGCTTTTGTCAATCTTCAAGCTACCGATAGTGCTGAAGGCACTTAGAGCAATAATCAATAAGTCATATTACCAAAATCTATAGCATTGCCGTTCTAAGGGAAAATCAGTCATTTTGTTATAAGTGGGCTGGCTGGCAGATTTATTGAGATTTTTTTTCCTGTGATGTTAAGCCTGATGATTCTTGGGTCTCTTTTAATTAAAAACAGACAAGCTCTGCGCAGCACTCTGAGGCTGGGCCGCCCCCTGATTTCACAATAAGATGCACAATCGTTTGTGTTTGTGTTAGCATCACCCTAATCCACATTTTATGTCGCCCTGATTGCCAGCATCCTGCCCACCACACACAGGCCACCACTCCACCCTGAGGGACTATGAAGTTGGCTACTATTTCTTTCTGTGTCATAATTTAGATGAGGGCTATAATTCATCCCTCTGTGTTTAGAGTGCACAGTGTCACGCCCTGCGTTAAGATACACACTAATGTAAGTTTAAAATACATTTTGACCACAACCAATTTACTACAGATATATCCTATTTCCCATAACATCCTCCCCTAGTGGTCGCTGTTGAAACAGATCTGATCTTTTGTTTATCATGTTGCTGATCTTCACCATGAGGAAGATGAAAAACCGGATACCAATACCCAATATCAATATCGTGTTTCAGTTATATGCACAGATAAATAGTCATTCTTGGCTGCATAGTTTAGGAGAACGTTAAACTTAGGGGATCCTGAGTAAAATATCAGAAGATACTGTTATCAACTCAAAAAAGACCAGGCAGACTATATCGTGGGCCTTCCCCACGGAAGCTTTGCCTTTTGACTTGAGTCCAGTTCATGAGCCAGTGAGGCCGGCTCCTCACCCAGGACCCTCCGCAGGGGCTATGGATCAGGTTTCTTCCAAGCTGCTACTGGACGGTTAGACCACCAGGCAATGGATGGACGGATTCTGCACCTCGTGGTGAAGTTTCCAAAAAGATTCTCCCCCAAACAAGTAATGTTTCTTGTTCTCTGAGCATCTATTTCCACCACTTGTGAAAGCCAGTTAATTGGGGTCGAGCTCTGACAAAATCCACGACCACTCCAGTCAGTCAGCATGTGGATGTGAGGGGACACCTGAGCAGTGCCAGGCCCTGGGGACCTCAGGAGGGTGGTCACCATCCACTCGTCAGTCACCATTCAGCACCCAGAAACTCTAGCATGAACATAAGACTCAGGACATCGTCAATTGTATTGCCTCCACCGAATAAAAGCAGGAGATGTGCCAATGAAAGGGGCATTTCATTGCTCAATGAGATTTTCCAAGATGGGCAGGAAGATGAGCAAAAGCAATAAACACCCAGGTACACTGAAAGCTGCACTGTAGAGTCGGCACTGCTGTGGGTCTGCCGCTGCTTCTTAGGGAGTGGTGGTATTAGCTACATCCCTCGGACACCTGACTGTTCCGTTCACTCCTGCTACGTGTAACCCTACCACGCGGGCTGAGTGAGGCAGCTGCGTCTATGCTCTTTCCTTGGGCTCAGTGGGCAGACCATCTCCTGCATTAGTTAAAGAGAATGAGCCCCAGGCAGGATCTCAAGGGACAGTGGTTTTCAGGGGCAGGGACGTTCTCCACATGCCTCCTTATTCGCATTAGAGATGCCCTGTGTCCAGCCTGGGAGGGGCCCGTGTACTTAAGCAGCATGTTCACACTCTCTCCTCGTAACCTGGAGCTATAGGCATTAATCCTCCTTGGAACCACCAGCATCGCTCTCCTCGGAAGCTGACACCTTGGCCCGCAGTACAGGGTGTATCTGGGACAGGGGAAAGCTGACCCTGCTCCCACCCCTCTATGTGACGTTATTACAGCGGATCACACTGACTGCCAGTCGCTGGCCACCACAGCCGCACGGACCCGCCAGGAGGGGGGACTTGCAGCAGTGTTAACTGGTCATTAGTACAGCTGGACTTTTCTCCACGAAATACTCCTGAGTGACATCTTCCCCATTTACAGATGAGAAGACTGAGGCTCTGAGTATTTAAATACTTTGCTCCCGATTAGCCATCTCCTGAGGAAGAGAAACAACATTAACCCAGGCATATCCAACTCCAGAGCTCATCCCAGCTGCTCCTATGGCCACAGCTGTCACTTAGGACTGAGCACTTGACTTTTCTGTCCCTCCCAGAGCCTGTGTCTCTGGAACCTGAAGGAGAGAAGACGTTAACCACAAGGAGGGGGGATGAGCCCTCCCCTCGCACCTCGGAAAGGGCACCATCTCCCTCGTCCTACATCCTCCCATCCTTCTCCCATCTCCAGTGTCTGGGCTCATGTCCACGGCTGTGATCCTTGCCCCAACTTTTACGGGCATCTGATAAGCTCCTTTTCAGCACATACTCCACATGCGCTTTTATGGGACAGTCTCAGTGAAACTGTATCCCAGTCACAAGTCTCTGCACTTCATAAACGTCAAACAGAATCCGTTTTCTAATACTCCGTAGTGGAGGTATCAAATCAAAATCTCCGGTCCCTATCCCAGAGGACATGCAGGAGCTGTGCCCCTGAGCACAGCACCCACCTCCCGGACCAGGCGGCATACTGCACCTCGGGGAGTCACCTCCACTAGACGTTGAGTCCACAGCCTGCACATGTGAGTGATGCCTCCCAGACCATATGGGTTTCTAAACAGCCATTGTGGGCTCATTGCGCCAGGCTAACAGCACAGCAGGGAAAACAGAGGGGACACAGCAGCCCAGGCTGGGACCTGGGACGCTGGGCTCCTGCACTTGTTCCAGCTTTTACCACGGACCTTGTCATTTCAGGGAACCCAGGAAAAGAGAGGGTGTCAGGGAGGAGTTTGAGGATGCGAAGGTGGCACTGTGACATTCTCCCGCCCTTCACCCTGGGCAGGCACCAAGCCATGAGCTGCAGGCCCAAGGGGTGGGGCCTTGCCTTGCAGAATTTCCCCGAGTCCTGGGTCCAGGCGCCTGTCCAGTCGCGCAGCTTCCTGCCGAATATTTTACGTGGTTGAAAGAGCCCAACAGACACCTTTCCTCGGATTCATAAATGGGCTCCCACCTCATATTACAGGCCTGAGTTTAATTTGTTTAATATTCGCAACACTAACGATGCCTATTTAAGACATCCTGTTAAAAGTTTGTAACATTAATTTAATGGAAAAATGCCAATATTACTCTCAGAACTCTATTAGGTTTTCTCCCTGTTAAATTAATGTTACTAACTTTTAATGGATGTTGTAATTAGATGTTATTATTAACAGGAATATTACCCAAATTAAAGTCAGACCCTATGAGAGACACAATGCGCGTTTACAAGAGTATAAAGTCACAGCGTCTGGACGTCACAGGCATGCCTGTGGGGCCAGATGGCCTGGGCCCTGGGCCCCCTGGACCAGCACCCAGTGTGGGGAGCACAACACTTTGTGGGATCAGCACCTCTCTCCCGGTCCCCACTTAGAAAAGAAAGTGATGGCTCCCCACACCCTGGAGGGCAGGATGGGGAACCATCTCCCAATTTCACACTCAATTTAAAGGTCACTCCGCATCCGGCCTGATTGGGTTTGGCAGTTTGGAATTGATTGTTTGAGTTGTAAAGCTCGCCAGCCTTCCCAGCCAATTTAAAGGGAGGCTGCTAAGCTGCTGGCCTGTAGTGAGATGGAGAGCAGGAACAGAGGGAATGGCATGAGCTCAGGGCCCCTGGTCCGACCCTGGCCCAAGATGGGAAAATGACAAAGCTCTGTTCCTTGCCACGTGTTGCTTAAGGACGCACCACCCGACCCTGATATCAGAGCAAATCTACCTCAGCACCCTCCGAGGCAAAGGCCCTGAGGGGCAGCTTCAGCTCAGAGGCCAGCTGGACCAAAACTCTCCCAGTTCCCCTGCATCCATGATCTCCCTGTGAGGCCTCAGAACCACACTGCAAAGCAACCCTGTCTGACAAAGAATCCCATAATCCTATCACCCCTGTTACTTTGGTCATTTTGATAAATAAGCCAATAAGTGTACAAAGAGTGGATCACAGAAGTTTGTTTGGACCATAATGACAAAGGAAAACAAAGAAAGAATTTCACACCTTGATCATTTTGAAGAGTGTTGGTACAAAAGGGATCACTGAATTGTGATATTTTAGGATAAGAGAATGAATCTCCTAATTGGAATCTGCCATGTAACCACCAAAAACTTGAGCATGCTGCCAGGAAGAGCAATGGCAGCATGAAGAGGACTCCTGGACGTACTGGGCCAGATCGTCACTGTGGTGAGACATGGGAATGGTCAGAGCTTCCCGTGGAAGCTGATCTGATTGTCCAGAGGTGGCACCTGATGGCTGCTGGTGAGGCTGTTGTGGGTTTGGGTGGGATCAGCGCCATCCAGTTCCCAGAGCTGGCCCTCATCAGGGTCATCCCAGCCCCTTTTCTCAGTGATGAGTCAGGGATGGGCGTGGCTCAGAGGCCATCTGTGGAGAAAGCAAACACACACAGGCATGGTGAAACAGAGGGTTAGGAAGAACGGGGCTGCGGCCCTGAGAAACGACAGCTAGCACTGAGGTTATCAATGCGCCGTGCAAGTCTCAGGAGCCATTGCTTCAACCAGTTGGAGTTGGCTTTTCCTATTACCAGCCAGCAAAAGCACCCTAACTAATATATTCACATTAAGTGTATACTGTAAAAGTCAGAAAAGTTCTTACACATTCTTTTGGGGAAAAGTCAACTCATCATTAAAATCATGACCTCAGAGTAACTGATTTCCTTAATAAATTTAAAATTCCATAAACCTTTGATTAAAAAATCAAATTTTCATTCCTAAGTTAGTTTTGTGCAACGAGAAAAAAAAAATTGCTTCTAAATTTCGAAGGGAATTTCTGGTTGACCTGGAAACTTTAATTAACCATGAGCAATTAAAATTCATAACCCACCTAATGAAAGCAATGTGTAATTTTAATGTAAGTACTATCTAGCTATAGTAAAGAAATGCTTGGGGCATCCTACATAATGGCTACAGCCTGGGCTTGGTCAAGTCTTGGCACTGACATCAGAAAGTTGTATATTTTTTTGGTACATTAAGAAGCCCTGCTAAGACTTAGTTTCCTATCTGTATAATGACATTGCTAATAATAAGTAACTAATGCATTGGGCATTATGAAGGGAATTTAAGTGTTGAATTCATGATGGCTTTTATTGTCATTATTATTATTAGTGTCTATTAATTACTTAGTATTCACTTAAAAAGTTAGCTACAGAGTATTAAAAAAAAACTTCAAATACTTCTCAGCAATCAAAAACAATCCGTTTTCCAAAATAGTACATATTTGCTCATAGGTAATATACTCTGTTTTGCTGACTGCACTTGACTAGTGGATTAAATGGAGAGGAAGAAGAAGCTATGTCATAATCTACTCCCTGAAAAAGTGTTCATCCAGAATACTGCTAACAATGCAAAGATGGTTCAACACAGAAGTCAGTGAAATATATATATACTGAATTAATAGAATGAAGGTCAAAGCATACGAGACTACCTCAACAAACACAGAAAACATCTGAGAAAATCTAGCACCATTTCACGGGGGAGAGATAGCAAAATAACTGGAAATATAAGGGAATTTTCTCAACTTAGAAAATGCACCTACAACAAACCCACAGCTGAGATAATCTTTAATGTTTCAGGAAAGCTCATCATCTCTGTTCTAAGTTGTACTAGAGGTCCTAACCAGGGCATTTAGACAAGAACATAAACAAATAAAAGGCATCCATGTAAGAAAGAAAACTGTTAGCATTAATAAGCAAGTTCAGAAAAGTTTCAGGAAGAAAAGGGAAAATTTAAGGTATTAGAGTGTGGAGTAACTTTGAGAGACTTTGGGGTAATTAATGACTATGGATGGGCTTCAGACAATGGTGATGTTTGTGCATGTCTGAGAATTCACCCCATGCTGCTCTGCTGTATACATGGGTGGGCATGAATTCCAGACACATCTCCTCTTATTCTGCCTTACTGTGTTGCGCTCCTCAGATACTGTGTTTTACACAAGTTGAAGGTAAGACCCTCCACCAGCATCTCTATATGGGTGGAAAGGGCACCCCTGTGAGTATGGAGGTGAGCCTAGGTGTTCCTCCCATCTGCACACAGATGGCAGGACTGTGTGGAGGCCAGCCACAGCCTTCAGCCATCCTGTCCTCTACAGGTGACAAGCACAGTATGAGAAAGCTAGGACCTGCCCAGAGGTGTCCTGGGCAGCTCCCAACCCCCAATCTGGGAAGGGAGAGGCCATGTAGACCAAGACGGAGGAAGGCCTTCAAAAGGTCTCAGTCAGGCCCAGAGAGTCGCCTCTAACCTGAAGATCCTGACACAAGTCTTAGAACCTCTATTGTCTCACCTTCAGTGCTTGAAGATCTAATGAGTAGGATTAAGACAACCAGCTGAGAAGGTGGGCCTCTGTGAGCGGGATACCTGAGGCCACTTAGCAGAGGCAGGGCCCTCGAATCAGAGGGCTGCCTGGGTGACCCTGAATGAAATAGCTTGTCAGGTGACGGTGTATATTGAAAAACCGTGTATTTGACAATGTGGTTGTTCTGATGAAATAGCCAGCTAGCTGAGGCTCATAGTGAGAGGAGAGGAAACCGAATCCTCTGTTTGTTATTCGGACACGTGCTTGGGAACCAACCTATGCGGGAAGACATTTCGGGAGACCCGAGATGGCTTCGTCCCGTGTGGGCAACATATGTTTGGAAACTTATTAAAGAAAAGAGCGCAGAGCAGCCTCGTCAGAAAGCTTTAGATCAAGCACCCGCTCTTCCTGGATATTTTTTAATTGGTCAATTAGTTCTGTGAGTATTTGCGGCAAGCGTCTTCTCAGAACAGTTCTGTGCATGGGTCTGTTTGAAATTATCAAAACCCTGAACCTATTCTTCCCACTGAGTCTACACCCTCCAGCCAACTCCATTGTTTGGGCTAATTGGCTCATTACCAACCAGGTGTTGGAGGGGGGAATGCCCATGGATACAGAAGAGGGACAGAGAAGGGGTCAGCCTGGTCCCTAGGAGGACTGGTTAGCAACCATTTGTTAGTTGAGAAATCTGAATCATGCTGGCAAGACTGTGAAGCAAAATATAAATATAGGCTAATATTATCATTTAAATCTTTCCATGGACATATTTAAGCTCTTATTTCAAACTGTGATCAAACCATGGTCAGCAGAGTAGTTAGGGCTGTCATATGAGCCCATCAAGACATCGGCACTACAAACGCATCTTGAAATTCTTTCCCCAACATTCATGCTCTTCATGCTAATTATTCATGAGCAGGTATTCCTTCTGAGCCATCACAAACCGCTCCCCTTGTCTTTAATTGGGTCTTATTAACTTGCATCTATTGTCAAAGCAAAACAATGCCTGGAAAAGGAAAGAATGAAAACTGCCGGAAAAAAACTCCCCATTGTGGTGACTAATTGAAACAGGTGGGCACATTGGAATATTTAGTGGGTTGCTTTGTTTTAGCTTGAATTTAAAAGTTTATAATGATCCAATACTTTTTCAAAAATAGACCCACAAATTGGGTGTGAGTTTATCTGTGGATTTCACACAGGGAAGCACTGTGACAGTAAACACGTCGGTCAGATGTGAGAAGTTGACAGGGCAGCTGCATGCTGAGAGGACCTGGGTGTGCTGGCTATTTGGGAGCTAAGTTGATGTGTGGCCCCTGAGTGAGAAAGTTTGCTCTGGCTTCTAACAGGTTACTGGAGGTTGTTGGGTTGGGGTCCTGCGTGTGAGTGTGTGGTCCCGGCACAGATTTCATGGTTAAAAGGAAAAAGAGCACATTGATGTGGAGAACCCTCTTAATGTCTCCTCAAAGCTCCTCAATGAAATTCTGCAGAGCTGTATCCCCAGGGACTGTGCCTGTCTGTCAACCATCACGAGGACACTGTGAGCTCTGTCAGCTGGAAGAACACACACCCAGTCCCTGTCCTGAGCAAGACCACCGTGGTCAGAAGTGGAAGACGCGAGGAGAACAATAGAGGATGAGGATTGTCTGACAACAGGACAGTAGGGGATCATCGCAGGGAATGGTGGAGTGGGTCTTAAGGAAAGTGTGAGTTCTATGGTCACAAACTGTGCCAGAAGGCAGCCCGAGTGGCAGGACACTTATTTTGGAGGACAGCCCAGGGGTGAGAGCAGCACTCAGAGCATGCTCACTTCTGCACAGACAGGTGCACCTATGGCTAGACATGTACGGTGTCCTGGTTGGTAGGTTGGTTGGTTGGTTGGTTGGTTGGTTGGTTGTTTGGTTTGTTTTTAACAGTGAACTGGACCAAGCTGGGGATGGGCTATCTGAAAGGGATGCTCATGTTTTACAGGACTGCTGTGACCAGCTATGTGCTACGAACACATCAATTCAATGATATCCCCAAATTGTCCCCCAAAACCGCTGCTCACTCAAAGATTATTTTCCTCTTTTCAATGTGAAGAAAAATCAGTAACAATCAATGGCTTATCCTAGAAAACTTACTTTTATTTAGAAAATCTCTAGTTTTTCCCACTGGAAACTTCGCAAACTGTTGTTGCTGTTTTCCACTCCTCTCTCCTGTTAGGGTGTCCCTTCCTTTGCAGTGACCTTCACCTCCATGTGGGGATAGTAGGTCCCCTCACTGGCTTGGATCATGTGTTCTGGGACCTCACTTCTCCACCGAGGGTCTTCTACACGATCTTCACGTGGTAGGCCTCTTAGGTAGGCACCTAAGAGAAACTCGTGAAAGGGCTGACCACTGAGATGGGGTAAAAACGCCTCCACTCCTCTCCCATCTCAGGGTTTCCTGGGCCCTAAATTCTGATGTACAGAGGTTGCTGAAGCTGGTGTGCAATACAGCTGAGTGTAAACCACCTAACAGCTTAAAGAAATTATATAATTTTACCAATAGAAAAAATGTAATTGAACATTAAGTTAATGTGCAATTGGCTATCAAGGTACAAAAGCATCCTTCCTAATGTTAGAAGATAGGGAATCTCTCTCCATCAGCAGAGACCCCATAGTTCACTCTGGGACATTATTTCATCTTTATTTCTCCCTGAGATTCTTGGGGTGCTCTGAATGAGGGACACACTTCTTTCCTCGTTTCAAAGAATGTTTTGAGGATAAATGTAGTGTTTAAACAATTATTTTAACAGTAGACTTGTCAAGTTGATGTGGCTGGGCATCATAAAAATGGTTTAAAACTGTAAATTTAACTGTTAAAATTGGCAGTTTCACTGTTGGCTGGTGAACACTGGGGAAAATGGAGCAATCATGAACACTAACATCAGAAGTATGCATTTTTTTCAAATGTCAATATTTTGTCACTTATTGTAACTTTTCTAAAATATAAAGAGGATAATATTTTGAGAAGGGATTACTCTGGGAAATTTGCTAGCAAAAATATTTAATTGGCCCAGAGGAGTGGGGGGAAAAAACCTGGGTAATTAGTTCCTAAAAATGGCTTCTTCTAACAGCAACTCCAGTGAGATGCATATATTAGAGTCCATCTCAGTGCCCACAGTTGAGTTTCTTCATCCACAAGATAAGATATGTCATCTTCAGTGTGACTAAGTGAGGTTTAATAAGCAACAAGGACTGGTGGCTCAATTCTACTGTTATTTTTGTGAAACACACTTTGTAAGAAATGATATTCCAAGAGAAATGGCAAATGTAGGGGTGGAATTGTTGTATAGCTATGGATGGCCATCTTCTTGAGGGTGATAATCAGGAGAGAAATTTTTTCATGAGAAGCTGGTGGTTGTGCCTGTTAATTGACATCTTGCTAATCGCTTGGACATTATCAGTCAGGATCTTTTTTCCTACATCTAACATAAAATCCTGACCCCCAGTGCACTGATAAGTGGTCAAAAACTAGCCCTCCAGAAGTGCACACACTCACATATGCTCGCTCACACACACACACACACACACACACACACACACACAGCCTTGATTTCCAGTGTTTGCCCATTTCCATGGTGTAAATACACCCACCATGGCCAATTGGGGTATAACATGATGTCACTGAATGCACACACAGTTGGCTCTGAAACACCTACAGGTGTTGTCTCCAGCACACCACAGATTTTGAATCTACACCACTTAAACAGTAAGAAAAACATCACCGAAGCCCAATGTATCCCTCAATGGCTGCTTGCTGCTAAGTGCTTGACAGCTGGCAAGAAGCCTGGCTCTTTGCCCTCCAACAGTTAGCCACACTGGGTCCTCTGAGAGTGGGTCTTGCCTCCATCCACAACCTCTGCCCACCTCTGTTTTCTGATCTAAGTGCATCAACAAAATCACCTAGCTTTTAATTAGCAAGAATTTGTAGACTACACTTGAGGCTGTCCACTTGGACACCATTTCCTCCAGGAAACTCATCGCCTTGGATTCCGACTGTTTATGTGGTTGCTTATGCTTGTGACTATAAGAAACTTGTCCGGCGGGCTGGAGACAGGTGAGCATGGCTTAATGCAGTGGTTGGCAAATGGCAGATTGCGAGCCACATGTGGCTCTTTGGCCCCTTGAGTGTGGCTCTTCCACAAAATACCACGTGTGGGCGCCCATGTACAGTGTGATTGAAACTTCATAGCCCATATGCAGAAATTGGTTTTCAGCTCTCAAAAGAAATTTCAGTCGTTGTACTGTTGATATTTGGCTCTGCTGACTAATGAGTTTGCCGACCACTGGCTTAATGGCATGAATTACTTTAATTGGAGAATAATGAAGGGTAAATGCTGGTGAACACGCTGAGGCAAGCCGTGGGCTCCCGTGGATTCTAGCCCACGTTACTTGTGGCAGCAGGGAGCCATCAAAGATTCTGCAGCTGAAGTTAGTGTGAAGACAGTGTGTGATGTGAGAGGGAGAACAAGCAGATGTAAAGGGATGGGGAGAAGCCAGGATGGGATGATAAAGATGAGGGCCAGTAGTGAAATTAAAAGAAAGCACCCACAGGATGGTCAGAGCTTATGTGAGCTCTGATGGCCATGAGTACAGAGATAGATTTTTAGTTCCAGACACTGGACTGAAGATAACGCTCTCTTTTCAGTTTGGTGATTGAAGCACTCCAATGGTAACAAGATCCCCAGATGTCAATGGGGCTGTGATAAGATTGATGATGGGGAAACTCGGGGAAGATAAGGTAAGCTGCAGCCAGGGATGACCTCTCAAAGAAGAGACCTGGACAGTCTCAAGGGTGAAATGTGAAAGGCTGGTAAGTCAAGGATGTGAAAGGACTGGCCCATTCAAGGAGTCATGGTCACTCAGTGTGGCTACGGTGTGCTTGGAGCACATGGCAGGACACGGCACAGAAGGAGACAAAGGCCTGGGGTGAAGACCCTCCATGTGCTGTGGGATGGGGCCATGGCAGGACTAAAATTCCAACCACTACAGGATTTGATGCATGTCACACAGATAGCTGAAGCAGGTGCTTGGTGGGCCAGATCTCGCGGAAAATAGGGGATTAGGGCTGAAGGGCCATGGGATGCAGGACACCAAGGAGATGAGGAAGCAGTGGTATAAACTAGGGCTGACCTGGGGACCATGCTGCCATGGGAATGACTGACGCTGGGTCTCCAGGACACACCTCTTGTGAGGCCTCCGCAGTGTTGGGCAGGGATTCAGCTTGTATATTTGTCTGTATTCACAGCAGCAGAAAAGCAGCCCCTTCCACCTGGTCCTAGGGTTTTCTGAGACTATTAAATAAAACCTAGATTCATGCAGCTATTGTCAAGAGGCTGAGACTATGAGGGCTGAAACACTATTGTGGTTGCTTCCCCTGCCATGGAAGCCACCGTCATACCAGATAGATGCATTGTCAGTGGCCCCAGTCACAGGAGGACACTATGACAACACTCATGGTCCAGGAGCTCTGCAGAGCCTTCTGGTGGGATAACTTCACACGGTGCCCATCTGAGTGTTAGGATGTAAAGAACTGATGATAATGCTGTCACATCTTGCATTTACATCAACCTCCCTGCTTTCAAAAAACTTGGAGCATGCGTGTGTGTTTCTCCCCATATACTGTATCCAAAAGTTGTGTTCAGTCTGGGGAAAGGGCATTTTTTGCTCTGCACATCCATCACCATAGCAACCACAGGAAGATGGAGAAGCAGGTTCAGCAAGACTAAGGACCTCAGCAAAGGCCATGGGGCGTTGGGTGTACCCGGCTGCCACCAGCACTGTGATCACTGTCACAGATACATGGGGAGTTTAAATTTGCACCTCCAATTAAATCAGAACACTTAGGAGTGTGGGTGTTTGCAATTTGATGGGGGATCCATGAGACTGAGAGTGGGGCCTGGATTCCCATCTGAGTCTGCACTCACGGCCGAATGTGCCCTCAGCACTCCCCTTCCCACTGCCCCCAAGGACAGCCAGGGTCAAACCACACAATGAATATTAAAGCTGGGCAGCACTTTAAACAAATGTGTGTTATTAATCATCATCATATTGTAACTATCACAAACTGGGTAAAATCAATGCAGGAAAAATGACCCTGCTGGGAAATGTCATTTATGCTAATTCTTCCCTAAATATCAGTAAGGCCACAACTACACACACCAGTTGGTGGCCACGTTGAAGTCACTGAGTTGTAACTTACCAGTTATAACCAGCAAACATGGATACAGTCCTTGTGATACACAGAGCTCACATCTACACCCAGGGACCCTAGCAACTGCCCACCGTGGTCCCCACCAGCCTGCACGTCACTTGCAGGAAGGGTATCTGCCCTGCAACTCTGTGAGCAGCACCCAGCACAGTGCTTGACGTAGGAAGGCCCAGCAAACACATGCTGAATGAAGCAGTGATGTTCCATCTCTTCCTCCCATGTGTCCTTTCTTTCAGGGTTTCCTCTCTTTCACACTCAAACATCTGTATCTGAGAGTCTCCCTAAAAAAAAACACAGGGCAACCGGAACTGCTAAAGGGAGGGAAGCTGCAGGAAGTGCTCTCTAGGGCTCCCTTAGCAGAGGGACCTGTGTGTCCTAGTGCCCACACACCTGCCTCCGACCACACGCCCCACTCTCTGTGGCATCAACAAAACGTGCACCTGCCACCATCACCAGACTCGTCCTTCTCACTACGTTTTGCCAGAAATTACCCTGTGAGATGTTGATGGCAGACTTTTGGTGAGGAAAGAGGAAGTCTGAAAAACCAAGGCTGTGTCCTGGGTCCACAAACCAAAGAATAAAGGCCCAGTGGTTTTATGTTTCCCTTTCATCTCAGAATCCACAGCAGCCCACCCCCACCCTGCCCTGTTTAAATTACCCGATTTATTAGTTGCTTTGTAAGCACTGACTTTTATAGTTGGGTGAGCAGAGGTGTCTTTCGGGAGGTTAGAGGGTTTCTTGGAGACAACACGCTCACCCACCATGCCCCGTGCTCCGTTGTTTGGGATGGCGACATTTCTGTCCCTGGCAGAGGGCTTCGTCCAAGCGGGCGTGCTGAGGACCCAGCTGTTGGGGGCCCTATCAGCCCTTCCCCACTGGCCCAGCTGCCCTGGACCAGACAAACGGAGCAAATGACGGGAAAATTGGAAATACCTGAAGAGCGTGGCGAGCAGGTGATAGGGTAAGATGGATGGCTCGAATTTCCCAGCAATCCCCGGGCCACGTTGATTGATGAAGTGTTTAAGTCGCCAATCTCTCATCACTCGCCTTCCCACAAATGGCTGCAGAAGGGCCAACGTGGCCGCGGCCGCCGCGGAACATAAGAAAGACCTCATGTCCGCAATTGGCTGTCTTGCACGATGTTCAATAACCACTTTGGACGGTGACTTTGCCCACAAACGTTTTACTAACATGTCGGTATTCCTCACTCAAAGCGCAGTCCAGCTCCCGGTGGTTACGGCCAGTTCTCCATTCCCTTAGGTTCTGGTGGTTTCTCCAAGCGGCTTAGAACAGCCACCATATTCCAGGAGGTTCTTTTAGTTTGGAAGTTTTTTTAAATGTTGGAAGTCTCTATGGAGTGTCAGAAATGCATTCTGTCCTAAAACGTTGCCTTATTTAGAAGGAATGTCCCAGAGAGCCATGGCCGGGCCTGGAATACTGGAGACTGTTTTCAAAGAAAAGCAGGTGACCAGCCCGAGTGGCTGCTGAGACAGCCCAGAGAGAATGAGGGGAGGGGGATCTGGGTCAATGCAGAGTGGCATGTCCTTGTTCACCAGAGACCGTCACCGCACAGGCTTAGACAAGCAGGTAAAGAAGAGAGTGAAGTTGACCTAGTGCCATGGGCTCTGGAATCCTCTGGACCTTGAGGATGAGACTGCCCAGAGGTGTTCCTGGGGGGATCCTAAGCGGAGTCGGGCTGCAGTGCAGTGACCCCAGGTATTCCTCCCAAGTGTCCCCAACACATCCACTGCCTCCTTCAATGCTGCAAAGTGCCCTTCAACCCCCAACCCCTTTTTCAACTTCGCAGGGACTTCCATCTCCATTTCTGCTGGTCCTGACACAGGAACAGTTCCCCAGCACACGCCGGCCCTGCCTGCTGAGCACAGGGCAGCCCAGGCTGAAATCGAGCCCACAGCAAACACCGCCAGCCAGGCCTGGGCACGCGGGAGCACGGGGACTCCCATCTCCTTTCTGCATCCATTAATATTTTATGAGACCACACAGAGGGTTCCTGCAGTGCACGGCTCGCTCTCTTTTTAATCACGTCATGTGCTATAAAGCATGATATATGGACTAGAAGGAAGGAAACCAGATTTGTTTAGTCGGGGGAGGGGAGAGGAGCAGATTCATTTGAGCTCAGGACAGCTGTCACCCTGGTCCCTGAGCAGAGGGTGCTCTGTGAAATCACTGAGATGGTTCTCTTCAACTCGGACTTGTGGATTGGATCCCAGTCAAGTGCAGTTCCCACAGAATCACAGTTCTTGACAGGAGACTGAGCCATCCACAAAGGCCGAGGTCCCAGACTACAGGCCAGTTCCCCTCAGGCTGTCATGAGCCTTCCCACATGTACCACACCCTCTCCTTTATCCTTACTCCCATCAGCACCCATCCCAGGGCCTGCCCGCCCTCAGCACTCCCCACTGACTTTTCCAGGTTTGTGACTTGGTTGGGTAAACTTGCCAACTGTCCACACTTCCTGCTTCCCTAGCTCTTGGTCACCACTCACCTTTGTGTAAGAAAATGGTAGGAATTACCTGGATGGTCCCAGAGGCCATAGATCCCCGGGAGCTTGTCCACAGTCCAGAGTCACTGCCATGGTCGTAGGCATCACCTCATCCCTGTATCAGGATGAGCTACTGGGCACTATAGGGAGCTCAGAAGTGTAGAGAGATGAGCTGGGCAATAAGGTGTTCTCTGCAATGTAGAAAGGTAAGATGAACAATATGGATATTTTTCCTGTAAATTTATAAACTACTGTGATAGTCACAAATTGAGAGGATTCAAAAGCAAGAATAATAATGCACATAACTATACAACAGAGCTCCCAGCATCCACTCAGGGTGTAGACTGATCCCAAATGCTTTCCAGCATTGCACAAAACTGACCTGCATGGTGTCCTCATGTACTTGTCTGCTGAAAACTAGTATTACTGTGTCAGGTGTACCTCTCCTATGATCTTAGGTAGGACAAGATGGTTAGTCTGAGGTTCCAGAGGCAGTGAGGGCTCCCCTTCACACTCAAGCAGGAACCTCTGTGTTTGTCTCTATATTCCACTTGAATAGAGTTGGATCTACTGCTCTCCATGTGATGGTCTCCAAATCCGAATAAGCATTTGCAGATGCATTTGGCTGATCTGTACTTGTCTGTTGTGGCAGAAAATGCTCATTGCTCAGCCAGCCTCCATTTCCTTTTTCTTTCCTGATTTTATTTGGCATGGCAATATGCCCAGGCTAATATTTTATTTCTGGCCTCTCTTGCATCAAGATAAGAATTTCCAATAAAAAATAACTTGCAGTCATTGGGTAGAATTTCTAGAAAAGAAACGTACTCAATGGGGGTTTGTTCCTTTTTTACTTACTCTCCATCTTCCTCTTCTAAACTGGGATGTGAAAATGATGGCTAGAAATTAGCATCCATCTTGTGAGCATGAGACAACTTTAAGGATGGAAAGCAGGCAAGTGTTAAGGATGGCAGAAGAGAAAAATAAAAGGAGCCTGTGATATCCCAGACCTACCACATCAGGCTTGAACTGCTTATTTCCAAATAAACTAATCCTAATTTATGTAAATCATGGTTGTTTGGGGTCCCTACTACTCTAGTATAGCCAAGCATAATTTTTAAATGACACATTGTATTTTTTTAATCTCAAGAAGACAATGGACATAAACTTTTATATTCTGTTATAATCATCATAAAGCCATAACAAAACCATATTGTAAGGTCTCATTACCTCAGGGCTATTTCATGCTAATGTAATAATAGATATTCATGGGATAATTTGTCACTCCTCCTAATTAGTAGTTATGTTTTTAAGTAGGGTCTTCTGGAATAATGACTTTATCTATGGCAGTGAAATTTAATAACTTAGCAAGCTAATGAGAGATATTTGGGTGTGTGAGTAATTAGGGTCTCCCCAAGTCATAATGTATAGATAGCCACCTTTATTATTTGCCTGTAAAGGGGCAATTTTCCCAAAAACAGGGCATCCTAGACACCATCATGTGACCTAAACAGCATGACTGACAGGAAATAGCCAAGTAAAGGTAGAAGTGTGGACAAGGAGGAGGCATACCCCTAGAAGTGGTACTTACTTTCTCAAACTCTCAGTGTTTGTCCAAGAGTTTTGACCACAAAGAAAGTTCCATTGTTTTTGTTGATTGTTATTAACAAATATCAGACAAGCTTAAGAATCAGTGAGACAGTTTATGATGATGTGTAACTTTCCACGGGGTTGGAATACAGCAGGATGACTGACTGAGGAGGATGAACGCCAGAGCAAAGAGCAATTCTCTGCCATCCATGAAACATGCATGCTGGCAGAGAGTCACGGGGCCTTGCCAAACCCACTTTCAGAGTGTGGTCCAGCTCCAATTGTCACACAGAGCTGACATTCACATTGAGCACAGCAAGAGTTCCCAGGGAGGATCCCTAAGAACCCTTCAAATATCTGGCATCCATGTGTTCAACAAAAATTTCTCATCACTAGATTTGTTTATAAGTTATGAGTGAGACAGTAACAAAGCTTTCTGTCATCCAGTGCAGCGTTCGTTAACCAACAACAAAGGCTTTGAAGGCACCATCTGACTTGAGAAGTCATTTAAAAATTGAAGGGGAACACAGTGCTGATCCAAATGGTCAGGTTCTTGCTCTTTGAAGAAACAGGTACTGTGTCTGTTCTTAATTTGAGAAGGAACCCGCTGACTCACCACTGCAATGTGATATTGATATAAACAATGTGCATCGTAATCAGTTGAGCAGGAAGTGCCCGCTGGACGGGCCTGGGAGGGGCGGGCAGTGCCATGGGAAGAAATGCAGAATGTGGAGATGAGATGATGTTGGGACCACACAGCGATCTCTGCATCCGAATGGTCACCACGGAGACTCCAACTCCTCAGAACACTTTAGAGGAGCCGCATCTTTCCAGTAAATCAATTGCATAAATCGGTGACAGAAGGAAAAGTTACCTCTCCAAGGCATATGATCTGGCATAAATCTGACTGTTGGATGTTCCAATGGAAATCAGCAAAACATGTGAAGTTGGAATAAGAAGAAGTAGAAATTCTATTAGTAAGTTTCTATGTTTCTATCTGCCTGAAAGAGGGTTGGTAACCACAGGGAAAAGTGTATTTGACCTTGTAGGACTGACAAAAGAAGTGTAACATTTGACAGTAATAGCTATTATATAATTTATTTCTACTTACGTTTTTAATAGCGCTCTCAAAACGAGAGTGAGCACAATGGCGTGTGTGTGCGCGTGCCCACATAAGTAATGGAGGGAAAAAACGGGGTGAGCCTAATTTCTTACAGCAATCTCCACACAGCTGGATGTTTCTCAGATATTTTGAAGTGTTTTGATCACTTAAAAAGATTTAAAGCATTACTTTCCTATAAATTCTGACAAAATGATTCTACCAAATTAACTTGTTGGTCTAAACTGCATATTATGTCATTACTTCATAATATGTATTATATTTTAAAGGCAAGCATCTTAACAATTCTTTCATGTAAGAATCTTTCATTTCAAAAACTCTCAATAATGTATCTTGCAAAAGAATCAATATTACCTCTTCTTCTAAACTTCTCTGTTGGGATCTTCACCTAAATGAATGTGAATAATTAGAACCATAATTTCACAATTAATCTCACAGATAAGGTGAAAAAATATTATCTTCTGAGTCCTGATTTAAGCTTCAGATGTTTGAGTTTGTTGCTCCTCAAAATGGAACAGGAGAGAAAAAGTGGAGATCAGGGGCTGGACCCTAAGATTTCTCGTCTTGAATGGGACAGATGCCAGGGAACTGGCTGACAGCAGAGGCTGATGGTCAGGGAGAATGGAGCAGCTGATATGTATCTTCTAAGAGGGAAGCAGGCTGATGGCCCTCCACACCAATTTAAGGCCAACAAGAATCCCCAATTTGGGGTGTAGTGAAAAAGGAAAATTTATTCAGTGCAAAGAGCTCAATTATGACACGTGAGTTAGCCCTGAGACACAGCAGCTCTGAGGTGAGGCCCCTTTCTAGCCAGACAGCTCTGCTTTGCCCTGCCCTACTCTGGTGAGTAGCTTCAACCAGGGAAACAGAATCTTCAGTCTTCAGTGGAAAGAAAAAACATGCTCCCAAAACCAGAGAGGAGCTGACTTATAAAGAGAAAAGTCCCTGCCCGAGGGTGATTGGCTCACCCTCATGCAAATGAGGGCTCCAAGTCCTCAAGTTTGTTGGTCCAAAAGGTACTGTTCTGATTGGTCAGAAAGGAGCCATTCTGACTAGTCAGTGAAATGCTGATGGGAATGTAGATGCACAGCTTGGATTAGATGAGGAAAGCCTCGGTCCTATTGGTTGAAATAGGATTCCAGGAACTCCTTTATAAGGGTTAGCTCAGGTGGCAGGAACACAGTGCAGACAGGCAGTTCCGTGCAGACTTCTTCCTGAAGTACAGTTTTAATGAGAAGCCCCTGTGTCGAAATAGCTGCTAGGCTTTGTTTTTTGTTTTGTTTTGTTTTGCTTTGGTTTAGTTAGAACCCAGTTGGCCACCAGGAGCCCTTCTTGGCAGGTATCTTCTTTATCAGGCTCCACAGATTATAATTGGCTCGCTGGGCAGTGTCTTGGAAGTAGTCTCAGTAATGAGAATCCAGAGTCATGGTGTCTAGATTCGGGGACCAAGCCTTTCAGCTGTCCAGGGTCGAGGCTGAAGCCAGCATGGAAAGATGAGTGTGCACCCACACTGAGCTCACATGTAAACACACCTCCAGATAGGACTAGCTACAGGAAACATGTTAACTGGGACCAGGGAAGAGTCCAGCTTTATGCTGGGCCCCAGGATAGGACCCTTCGTGGCCAGTAGGCTGTCTTTGCCACCATGTTTGTAATCATGCACCATGCCTCAGAGGGTGGCTGTCTCAGTGTGGGCTTCAGTTAGTACCTGTCAAATGGATGATGGCCCATGGAATGAGGAGAGTACAAGGAGTTAGAAGGCAGATTGCCAAGCCCATCCTTGGCACACAGGGTCTTTGGTCCAGTCAATAAGAATCGGGTGCCCTGGGAGCTGTATACACCAAAGACTCTTAACCCAGGACTCTGTGGGCTCAGCACGGACCTGCTGAGATGGGGAATTGGGTGAATAAAATGTCCTGAATCCTTCAGTAGACTTTGCTGCAGTCACGAGATGGTTGAGTCTGGACCAAGTAGAACCAGATGAGAAGAGGTGCAGAAGCAGAGTAGAGACATGGCAGAGGTTAATCTCAGGCCTGTAAATGAGCAGTAAGTATGCATGGCTCTGCTGAGTTTAAACCCTCCTTTGAAATGTTATCCTTCTTCCTACGTTGTCTACATGGAGGCATCAGATAAACAAGAAGAGCTTTGCCCATAACAACTTGCCAATTAGACGAGAAACCTATAAATAACATCATTTATTTCCTGGTACACTCTAGGAATCCTCCCTTTGGTTTGGAAACAGGAATTCCAAACTAATATTCCTAGGTCTGGGTGGCCCCTGCAGAGTCAAGATGCTTTTCCTCAATAGAGCCAAACCCCAGCATTCCTGGAGCCCATGGGCCCACAGCAAGGTGATGACCCCAACTCTGCTCTGCACCCCTCCAGGCCCCGGCTCTACACTAGCCTCTGACCTCAGCACCTCAGTTCCCAAGATACACCCTCTCCTTTCTTCTCCTCTCATCTCCTTTGCTCTCCTCTCCTCCCAAGATGCTCTGCCCTGCTTACCTCCCCTCATCAGTAGTCTTAGCTGGCTCTCACTGAAAGGAAAATATGTGTGGAAAAGGCCATGCTATTACTCTTTCAAAAATTACCTACAATCACCCATTGCAGAAGATTCAGAACAGCACCCTCTATGCTGGTGTGGCTCATGGAAGCTGAAGATGGCTTTGCATGTGACCTGCCATTTCTTTCTGTGTGGGAACAACTGGTTGTCTCCATCAGTCCTGTGCAAATGACATCTCTGCAGCAGAGACAATAGACAGGAAGTCCACTCACAGCTCACACTGAGCAGCCAATCACTCCGGACTTACAACTTCTTGTGTTTGTGCTGAGGCCTAGTGACATTGTCCCACTGCTGGTTTTAAGATGAACTGTGATTATTTTCTGGAACAGTTGGGTGTTTCATGAAGCAGAGCAATTCTGTCACTGAGCGGTCGGCTGGCCACTCTGGAGGAGGTCCCCCACTTTGCTGCTGAGGGAGCCTGAGGATAAGGACACTGAGTCTTATGTGGTCCAGCAGCGAATGTCTAGTATCTCTGCATAAACACTGTAATGTCAAGGCTCCCCATACTTCTGGCCCGGGCCTCTGAGAAGAAACACAAGAAGTGTGGAGACCCCAGCAGTCACCAACCCAGGGACGAGGGAGAAGGAAAGTACCTCAAGTTTATCCTTCTCTGTTTCAAATCAGAAAATCTCTGTGAGTGCTTCTATTCTCTTCCCTATAATTCCACTTTGGATGCTTTATCAAGAAATGTTTGCTAAAAGAACAAAAATGTTTATGGTTCTTTTAACTACAATGGGAAATTTCAAGACTTGGGAAATGTTACAGAAATCATTGTAAATCTACTCATTGAGATATTTTGCAATAATTAGAAATGGTAATTATTTAGACATGGAAGACTGTTGAAAATAAAATTAAGATGTATTTACTGATGGACTAAAATATGCAAATTGCATGCATATGGATAAGCATGGGAGGACATAAGAATTCATAAGTTAGGTATTAATTGGAATTATTCATAATTTTTCCCAATATCTTCTATAATTTTGTTTCATTTATTTTACTACCCGAGGAGGAATATTGTTATTTCTTTTTATAATTGTCTTAAGTTTGCATTTTATTTAGCAGAGACTTAAACAAATTTATTGTATAATTTTTAAATTTTGCACTAGTAGAATTTTTAAAAAGCAGAAAAATCTAAAGAAGGTAAGAGTTCAAAAGAATTCCCCGGGGAACATGTCAGAATGTGCTGGGTTTTAAAGGAGTGTGTGTCTCCCAGGCATCTCCTCCTTTCTCTCTGAAAAGCCAGGACAAAGTGCTTTATGGCTATAAAGCTGAGTTGGTGGGGGCAGAGACCTCAAGTCAGACCAGGGAGAGGCAAAGTGAGGGCAGGAGAATGGTCAGGAAGGGCTCCCACCTGAATCAAAGGGGCCAAGATACCGCAGCGCCGGCTGCAGTGGAGGACATCCCCAGGTGTCGCCATGATTGTTGTGCCTCTGCTGGGTTGACTTCTCTGCAGGTACCTTCCATCCAACTTCATAAAGGGTGGTTGTGCTTGATGATGTTGGGTTTTACAGGCCCTGACCAGACAGGCATCAGTGAAAAAGCTCTATGTCCCTGCTGAGCTTGGTGGCCTGGGCGCTTCCTCCATGGGACACTCCTGGTGAAAGGTGGGTATCTTCCTCCTCCTTCTCTCAGCCCACAGCCTCTGTCCACTCTCTCCACCCAAATCAGGGCAAACCAGGCTTGGGAGCAAGTCAGCTCACATTGAGTGTTCCTGTAAAGCCAGTGACCACTGCAAAAATGGCTATCATCAAAATATCAACAAACAACAAGTTCTGGCAAAGATGTGGAGAAAAGGGAATCCTCATGCACTGTTGGTGGAAATGTAAACTGGTACAGCCACTGTGAAAAACATCATGGAGGTTCCTCAAAAACTTAAAAATAGAATTATTATGACCCAGCAATTTTACTTCCACTTATTTATTTAAAGAAAATGAAAAACACTAACTGGAAAAGATACATGCATCTTTTGTTCATTGCAGCATTATTTATCATAGCCAAGACATGAAAGCTACCCAAGTACAAGTGGATAAAGAAGATGTGGTATAATATACAATGGAATATTATGCAGCAATAAAAAAGAATGAAATCCTGCCATTTGCAATAACATGGATGGGCCTAGAGCATATTATGCTAAATGAAATAAATCAGACAAAGACAAATACTGTATAATTTCCTTTATATGTACAATCTTTTTTAAAAAAGGTGAATAACCTAAACAAAATAAAAACAGACCCAAAGATGCAGAGCATAAGTTGGTTGCCAAAGGGACAGGGGTGTGAGAATTAAGAAAAAGGGGCGGGGAGAAGAATACTCATTTCAGTACAGTTAATAACAGTCAAAAATAGAAATCAATCCAAAATACCAATCATTTAAAATTTTTTAAATAAAATATAGATTTACAATATCATGTAGGCATTAACAAAAAATATAAATGGACATGAAAAATTCATACTTCATAGCTGACAAAAGGAATCTTCTATTTCAATATGTTCTATAAAATATTTTTGCAAAAGTTTTATACACTCAAAAATATTAATAGTAAAATTATGATTGTTTTTCTTTTTCCCTAACTATTTTTAGCAGAATAGATTTATCTTACATACTAGAGGCCCAGTGCATGAATTCGTGGGGTCTCTTGGCCTGGCTGGTGACCAGGACCAATGGAAGAAGCCAACTGGCTAGGGAGAAGGACTACGGGAGGTTGGTCAGCTGCAGGAGGTTGGCTGTGGGAGAGCACTGACCACTAGAGGGCAGATCCTTCATTGAGCATTTGCCTCCTGGTGGTCAGAGTGCATCATAGCAACCAGTCGACCAGTCGTTCAGTCACTTAGGCTTTTATATATATATAGATAAGGACATAAAATAGTAGTTTTTCATGAAAAAAAATATATAATTTCTTACCTGAAAAAAAGTCGAATTTTCAATAACATCACACTTTTTTGCAAAAAAAACAAAAACTGGGATAAAAATGTTTGCAAATTATATAACATACAAGACTCATACCCACATCAAATAAAGAACTCTAAAATCACTATAAGAAAGAAACAATTCAATTGTGTAAATGAGTAAAATATTTTTAACACACACTTCCCCAAAGAGATATACAGACAAGCGCTCAGCATCACTGGTTATGCAAATGAGCAGCAGCATCTCACAGAACTGCACTCCTCTGGAATGGTTAAACTAAGAGACAATCATGCTGCCCTGGTCAGTGTGGCTCAGTTGGTTGGGCATCATCCTGTGCACCTACAATTTGCCCCCATTTGATTCCTGGTCAGGGCACATGCCTGGGTTGCAGGCTCCATCCCTAGTAGACGCATGCAAGAGACAGCCTATCGATGTTGCACTCTCACTTCAATATTTCTCTCTGTTCCCTGCCTCGCTTGCTCAAGATGTGGAGAAAGCAGACTCTCATTCACTGCTGACAGGAACGTGAAACATAGTTTTTGTAAGACAGTTGGGCAGGTTCTTAAAAAGTTCACCCTACACCTACAGCCTCCCAGCTTCTCCATCCCCAGGTATTCACTTGAGAGAAATGAAAGAGGATGTCCAGACAAAGACTAGGCACAAGTGTTTATTTCCATGGTTTTATTTGGTTTTGTTTTGTTTTGTGGAACAGCCAACAAACAGCCACATCCACACAGAGCAGTGGAGCTCAGAGGTGGAGGAATGACTAAATCACAGGATAATTTTGCTGAGTGAAAGAATTCATATCAAAAATTAAGAGTACACACTTTTTTATTCCACGTATGAAATATTATAGAGCAGGAAAACGAATATCTAGTTAGCTTGGAGGTTGCTGAGAACAAGAGTGGGATGTGAAGGGGTTGGGGAGATGGAGAAGGGTCCAGGAACTCTTCAGTGCCACAGAAATAATCCTCACCTTGATTGCTGTGGTGGCTTCTGCCAAGACTTACCAAATAGCCTGACTAACATGGCTCAGTGGTTGAGCATTGACCTATGAAGCAGGAGGGTCACAGTTAGATTCCCAGTCAGGATACATGCCCATGCTGCGAGCTGATCCTTGTGCTAGAGGCATGCAGGAGGCAGCCCATAGATGATTCTTTCTCATCATTAATATTTCTATCTCTCTCCCTCTCCCTTCCGCTTTGAAATCAATAAAAAATATATTTAAAAATACTTACCAAATAGTATATTTTAAGCATGTGGCATTCATTTATTGAACCTCAATAAAGCTGTTTTGAAAAGTAGTTTATCTGGCATAAAAGAGGGCTTCTCACATAAAAGGTGAGATAATACCTATGGAGCAGTGTGCTGTGACCAACCCACAGAGCCATTAAGTAAGTAAGAGTGGGTGTCACCAGCCGACCCCACGTGACGCTCCTTTGGGACACCATTTCACTGCTTTACAAAAACATCCTCATGGCTTCTGGCCTCTTATGGTTCCGGTTAATAACAGGTGACCCTGACTGGTGTCTAATTATGCTTTCCATGCCGATGCCTGATCTGCACCTCATGGTAATAACACCCACCCAGCCCTTTGATAATTGATGAGAGGAACCACCTCGTTTTCTTTGGTTTCCTTCTGCCACTTCGAACGAGGTTCAAATGACTAACATGCATGGAACACAAAATAATGATAACCATCCTAATTAACAATTTATATTAATAGAGCCTTCTTTTCTGAGTAGCTGAGCACATGGAAAATGCCAGCTTCCTTTGCAGACAATGGGGTGGGAGAGAAAGAAAAAGCAACCAAAGAGAGGAGGGAAGACAACCTACTGCTGCAGACGGAGTGGACTCAGCGTGGACCTGATCTCTGGGAACGCAGCATCCCCAACACCCTAACTCCTGCAGGACAGCACTGGGAAGGCTGTGATAGCACTGCTGCTTCACCCAAGTCCTTAGGGTGGGTCTCATCGAAGCCACACACACACCACAAGGAAAGGATGCTGTAAAGGGTCACAGGTCCTGTGTCACCCAATGAGGCCAACCAGGGGCACAGAGCTCTCCGCAGCGGCCCCAGTGCTGTATGGCAAGCTGAGAGCCCTGCGGGTCCTGCAGCGCTAGCAGGAGGCCCAACCGGGTGCATGGCTGCTCCACCGAGAACACAGAGGAGCTTCTCGTCCCCTGGTCCATCATTTGTAAAAAGGCAAGTGGCCAGGCCAGACATTTCGGGGTGGAGAAGGGGCAGTGCCTGTTTGGGTCTGGACCTCCAGCATCTTGAAAATGCAGGCAGCACCGCACCTGGCTGGCTCCTCGGAGGTCATGGAGAGGGCGGAGCTTGCTCTGCCCCCACGTCCATCCGTCATCAGGCCTAGCTCTCCAGCTCCCTAGCTGGAGGTCAGTTGTGTGGGTTAGCACAGTGGTCGACAAACTCATTAGTCTACAGAGCGGCAAACCATGGCTTGTGAGCCACGGTTTGCTGACCACTGGGTTATCACATTGTGTCTCTGAGTCTATTAGCCTTTCCGGACATCTGCTTCCAGGCTGCCCAAGGGATATCCTCCCTCTTCAGTGACCCTTGGCAGATGCCAGGGGCTCCCCTCTCTGCGACCCACCGCCAGCTTTATTTCTCACATTCTCACAGGCGAGTCTCCACCCTCTCTGTGGACTCCCTTCCTGGGAGTGGGGCTGGTCCCGTCACCAGATACCCACATGAGGGGCCTGAGCAAGCCAGGTAGCCGTCAAGATTGGAGAGTAGACTTCTGCGTGGGCATGTGTGCTGGGCCCTCCCTGGCCAGGTGGTGGTGCTGCTGTCCTTAGGCATCGTGGCCACTTCCTCGGCTGGGGCTCTGCTGGGGGAGCGGCCTCAGCCAAACAGGACAGCCCCTCACAGCCTCCTGGGCAGCAAGGACAGGACAAAGTGCTGCGGGATCTTCCAGGTATGGAAATGACACTCTGGACAAATGCTGGGGCTCCCACTCCTGACGTGAAACATAGCAACTGAGACAGACTCAGGTGTGTCTGTCAGCCCTGAGCCTCTGACCCCCACGTCCCATCACGAGCTGGGGAAGCTCTGTGGCCACTTAAAGAGATGCCTGTGCTGTTTATCTTCCTGATACTCTCCTCACAAAACTTTCAAAAAATGAGAAGGGGCCAGGCTTCATTTGGGGTCAGCACAGTCTCACTGCCCCATGTCTGACTGTCTGCATTTACAAGGCAGCCTTCACATGCCCCTCATTCCCTCCCTGATCCCGGCTCTCAAAGAATAGTCCCTGGTGCCCCAACCACTGAGGAGTGGCCTGAATCTTTCCCCATCTGCTTCCTTCTGCCCAGTATCCTCACTGCTGCCTGACCCTCACTATCCGGACATCTCCTCCAAGCCAACTGAGGTCCCACCACCAACAACGAGGTTTATGCATCTCAGGCCACGACCATCTGGGTCTTTCACCTAAATTTCCTGCTTCTACTTGTCAGCATCACACAGCTAAGCAGTAAGTCATTTCCATGTGACTCTCTGTAGTAGGAGGTGTGAGTCCTTTCTGTCACCGGGGCAGGTAGAGGGTTAGTGCCGCTGACAGTGGAGGAGAGAGAAGGACTCTTTAGATGGGACTCTCTCCGCTGAAATCAGAGGACAGTGCGAGAAGGTGGGCACCTGTCAAATTTCCACCATATGCGTCAGGTTTACATTGAACTCAGTCTTAGACAAGGGAAACTCAGAAAGCTGGCCCCACACCCCACACCCTCGGAACACGCCACACCAGGGAAGCACCAGTGGCTGGTCCCTGTGCCGAAGGTCCCGACCATAGCAGGTGGCACCAAAGACCCAAATTCTGCACAGCACTGGTCAGGAGATGAAACCCAGAGAAGAGGAGTGAAGATATCCATCAACAGCCGTTCCTCTCAGCTGGAGATGCCGAGGCCTGGGGCCCCCTCTACCCCAAATCTCACCCCAGCATCCTCACAAAGTACAAAGTACAACTCGGTGACTGTGGAGCTTAAAATAGGGGTGATGAGGCCCAGCGAGTCCAGTGGAAGCTGATAGGGTGCAGTGATGCACAGAACGGGCATTGACACCACTCCACACCAACCCTGAGGCTGGCTACAGCAGATGGAAGACTAACACAGGCCTGGAGCCGATGCCCACTCTCATCACAGCCTGTACATGGTGACTTTGGCGCCAAGCAGGCAAACCCTGCAGGTGGCAGATATTCACCTCAAGGCATCCTTTTCCTTGTCCTCACCCACCTGGCACCTCTGCCGCGTCACACCCCACTGAGAATCCTGGAGGCAGGATGGAGATCCGGCAGGAATCAGAGCCCTGGATTCACCGTTCTGCCACTGTCATGTGGTAGCACCTTTGAAAAGTCACAGAGTCCTTCGGGGCTTTTGTGTGTCTATGAAACAGGGAGTCACGCGTGCCTTGCCTGCCGGCCCCCATGTCTGTTAAAGAGAGCCATGAAGGCGCCACCTGAGAAAGGTCTGGGGACAAAGTACGTGCTCTTCTTTCTTTAAAGTCCTGTCTTTACACTGTGCTTGCATGAGATGCTATGAAACGGGCCAGGTTGCATTCCACTCAAATTTTATTCACAAAAGCAGCGTCTAGTCCTGGGATCCCTGACGCCTGCTCCAGTCATTTATTAATCACTGCAAGATGAAGTGTGTGGCAATTATGATCATAACAAAATAAGTGGTTTTTGTTAAAGGCTTGCAATATAAAGTCTATGCATTAAACATTTAACAAGTTACAAATTACACTGCCATTATTTTACTATTCACCCCAAAATTGCTGCCCCATCAATAAACACCCAAACGTGCTCCACTGCAGAATTTTAAGCAAAGGAGCCGGCAGAAGGTGGAGGGAGATGGAAGCACGGGAGAAAGAGGGTGGCCCCAAATTCACCACTCCCAGTGCATTTTGTGGAGGCACTAGCAAAGGGCATTGAAGGGGCTGAGAGGAACACTCTTGGGAAAGTCCTCATGCAATAGGAAGAACGTGTTTCAAGAAGGAGGGGATGATGGACCATCTGAAATGTGGCTGGAAATCAAATAGGCAAAGGACAGCAAGCTGACCACATGAGGAGATGAAAACCTTATAGTAAAAACACCTCATGGCACAAATAATGAGATAAAATGAAGCCATGTGCACTGCTGGGCAGAGACAGGGCACCCTCTGGCCATCCCCTTACCTGGTCTTCTTCAGGGAAGACCCCACAGACCAGCCCGCATGAGCACCTGGAGCTTCCCAGCCTCCCTCACCTGTGGCTGGTTAAGGAGAGCCTCAAATACGGGAAAGGAGACAGTCATTGGAGAAGGGTTCACTCTAGCAGGATGCAGTCGTAGGGGAGGACAGAGGAGAGGGTTTCCTGTAAAAAGGCAGATTTGGTGAATTGCACGTGAAGAGAGCACAGTTCCCGTGGGTCTGCTCCTGCAGGACAACCTTCCCCATCCAAATGTTCCCAGAAGCCAGGTGACCCATTTGCTCTCGCCATCTTTGCTTTGAAACTTTATTCTCACATCTTTTCACACAATTCTGCAGTAAGCAAGTTGTGAAAATACCTGAAACACTTTTCCAAGGCGAGGCTTCCTATCAGAAGCATCGCTTCTGTGGCCCCAGGAGCTCCAGGTCCGCATCCCCCAGCCTCAGGTCCAGGCCAGTGAGAGCGTGCCCATCCACGTTCTCAAGACTTGCTTTAATGTTCTGCCTTTTGCTGACTAGAGCCATATTTCTGGTGTCATCTTCAGAGTCTGTGTGCATGTTCAATCCCATGAAACTTGAAGTTTGATTATGGGTCTAACGAGCAATTTCCTGTCATTTACACTCTGAAGGAGACGCATTCCTGAGCAGGTGCATCCACTCCCCTGAATCCTCCTCTTCAACGTTCATTTGGTCAGAATCACAAAAGCTTCCTGTCAGATGATTATTTCTGGCATTCAGTCATCCGCAGCTCCCCAAAACTCCACGGAAGGATGTGCATCCCAGAGTGCAATCCAGAAATAATCGGTCGCCGTGACATCCCTAGTTAATGGAGGCCCTCGCTTTGTTCTTTAGTGACACACTTAGATATGGCACCAACTGTGAGATCACATAATAGCTGTGTCTACCCTGAGCTGAAAGTATATTCTGCTAAAACAGAAGTAAGGATTTAGCAGGTAAGAAGATAAGCTTCATGTTTTATCATGTGACCAAATTCTGAACACTGGTCTGCAAGGGTCCAGGTACAGCTGGTTAGGGGTTTCAGGGAATAAGTATGGCCTCTGGCAACTTTCTCTCTGGGCTGGAATCTTTCTCCAAGGGACAGGACTCAGCCTGACTGCAGGAATGACTATGACAACTCGAGGATCAACTTTGTGATTTGAAGGAATATAGCCTTTTCAGATTCTGTGTCTCTTCCACTTCATATTTGAATCAAAATGCAATTAAATTTTTTTAAAGCATTGGTTTATGACCGTTCAAATGCAAAGCTTGCACGTGTTATATATAAAAGCTGCACACTTACCTCTGCCTTGTCCTGCTGACCAACCCACTGGCCATGCCATGTATGTCACCTCCAGAAAAAGGATGGCATGGGGAGGGAGGAAAATACTGATTAACTCATAGTTTTCTTTAAAATACCAACTTTTTGCCATGTTTGTTGAGGAGTCTCAGGACCCGTTCATTTAAGTGCAAAGGTCAGAGTCCTCTCCCTTCTGGAATCTGCCCCCAGCGAGCCCTCCAGCCCATCCGTCCCAGGCAGGCTCCAGGTTAAGGAGACCCAGTGAAGAGAGGGACGGCAAGTGTGCCATTACACATCACGGGGTGGGGGGCAGAATTCCTTCGAGGACAGGGAACTGAAAAATAAACTCCTAAGCTTCGGGAGGAACCCTGGGGCCCACCTTCTGCAGCCTGTGTGGGAAAGATGAGGCTACCTTTGCTGCTGGTCACAGACTCCATGGAGCCCAAGCCTACGACTGTGGTCCCTGCATCAACTCGGGAATTGGACATTAATTAGCACTTTATTTGCTGCCATGCTCCTTTTCCTACAAATATTTCCTCTTGGGCCACTACAGCCATTTCCTGGCCTTTCATCTCCTCCCACAAGTAATTGAGCCATTAGCCTCCCGGACCTGCTGGAGCCTCGGGGCTGCTGAGGCCAGAGGGCTGCCAAGGGACTCGCCTGTGCTGGCCTCGGGATCATGGCAGGATTAGAGTCCGACCCAGGTTCACATCCCTTTAAGGAAAGGGGATAAATTACTAGTAGGTATAAACAAAATAATTTCCCTGCATATGTACAACTAAGAGGAGCTTACGAGTTTTCAATTTTAAATATGGACAACTTATAGTCATGTAATAATAATAACTTAATAGAATAAATAACGCTGATTAACTGTTTTACTGTGTACAAGGCACCACGCTCCATACCACTGACCCCGTGGGAAACCTCACCCAGCTACCTCCTCAGGAAGCAGGCATAGGCCAGCCGGCACCCTGTTTCCAACACTAGCCTCCAGCTGGTGCAGGAACCACCCACTTGTTACGGTGGCCTCCTCGAGACACTCCTACACCCTCCCAGTGCCTTCCAGATGGTACGCTGGGCAGGTTCTGAACAAAGCGGCTACAGGGCCCCTCCCCCATTCATGCTGTTGCAGGAGAACCAGTTGAGGGTCCCCGCATGACCCAGGCATTCTAATGAAATCTGCTCAATTCTCCCTTCAGTCCAAACCCTCATGAGGAAGACTCAGCTGATCCTTGGGGACAGGAACTGAAAGCAGCCGGCAGGGGTGAAAGCCAGACTAGCTGCAGAGTGACACCTGGACTAACCCTCTTACCTGCGTCTCCAGAGGAGGAACTCAGAGCTCTAGTTCTAAGGGCCACCTGCCTGTCCTCACCACTCAGGCTCACACTGGCAACCCCTCCAAGGATTCCCCGACCTGGTCATCACCCTGAGGGCCCTTCCATGCCCACCAACACCTGGTCGAGAGCAGAGTGCCTTGCCCACCCACGGGAGGCACTGATAAGGGATTGCTGAGCTGAAACACGGACCTTGGAAGCCAGCAGATCAGAGTTTTATTGTCTCTATGTGTGGACAGTGAGGCTGGAGGCTCCAAAGTGATTTGTTTTTAAGATTCTTCCAGAGAGGAATTATATCTTCACACTTTTCTGTGTCCTTGTCCCCACCAGGAAAGGTGCTCAGTAAATACTTCCTGGTTAACGACCAGCTGGTCAGGCCCTTGTCTGTTATGTAACAAGCAGCTGGAACCATTTTCCTGTCCTAACGGCAGGGAAGAAACGCTGGGTGAAAATTCTAAGCCAGTATCCCCCAGGGACATGTCCACACACCCAGACTTGGGATCTTCTATTTTAGATCAACCACATATACATGATACATACACTTCAACATAAATAGCACCATGACCATACATGTTCCGTGTCATGTCACGTGGTCCTTCTTTCTCTGGCAGAGGGAACTGCCCCCATAGCATCGTGAACGCAGGAGGGAGGAGCCAGTGTCCGCCTCCAGCCCCATCTCCATACTAACTTCTCTCCTGGTCTGGAGACCAGAAGTCTGAAATCTGGGCATCTGCAGGGCTGTGCTTTCTCCTGTGGCCCAAGGAAGGGTCCTTCCTGCCTTAGCCAGCTCCTGGTGGCCTCTTGTGGCCACACCATCTAGTCTCTCTCCGTCCTCTTTGTCCTCCCCTGGTTTCTTCCCTGGCTCTCTGTCTTTCCTTTTCTGACAAGAACACCAGTCATTAGATTTAGAGCTAAAATGCAGAACTTGAGATCCTTAACTAATTAAATTTGCAAAGACCTTATTTCCTGGTAAGGTTCTGTCTGGAGTTCCAGGTGGACCAGAGTTCTGGGGGACCCTCCCTCACCTGCTTCAGGAAAGGGCAGTTTCCATTTCTAGTGGGACTCCACTGTGTCCTCTCCCAGACTCTCCAACACCAAGCCCCTACACCTGGAGACATGTCCTACCAGTTCTTGAATCTCTACTCATTTCTGGGAACAGCAGTAAACCCTTAGATGTGTTATTTTTTGAATCCTCATGATAATGCCCAAAGGGAGAAATAATAACTCTTATTTTAAGCAGCAGAACACTGAGGTCTAGAGAAGTTCAGTGACCAGTAAGTAGCAGGCAGGGACCTTACCCAGGTCTCAGCCCTGCAGTGCACAGCCTCCCTGGAAACGGGCCCCAAGGAGGAGAGGACATCACCAGTCACCAGAGATATGGCCCCTCCAGGATTTCTGGGAGGACACTTTTCACCAGTCTGGAGCAGGAGGAGGACACGGGTGCCTGGCCTGTGAAGCTGGAACAACCACCGCCCAATATGGCTAATGAATTTTACAATCAAAAGCTAAAGTGAATGAGCTGCAGCAGATGTTTTTGCTCTGGGAACCACCAGACCTCTCTGGCCATTCACTTATCCTTCAAGGGGATAAAACTGGGGCCCGCTATTATGTGTTGTCATTGGAGCATTGCACAACTTTATCAAACTTTTTATTCTGGAAACTGAATTAATTTTCTGCAAGGGGGTTTTTGTGCAGCTCTTTAATCACATTTACGGAGGAACATGTGTACTCTGAGCCGCAGAGCCGATTATGGGCTCCAGAAAGGCCACTTTCAAAAGGAGATTGCCCTCGCTCCCGAGGCCTCCATCTGAAGGCCCCTGGGTTTTGTGAAGAGGAAAAAATTAATTACTATTTTAATAACGAAGCCAAGCCTGCTGAAAATCCTCTTAGAGAGTGGCTAGATGATGTCATGGCTGGCAGGGGGGATATGAGAACACTGACCACGCGGCCCATACCCCCGGCTCTTCTATTCATCCTCCGTAAGATGATACGGCTGCCGGGTCACACATTAGGGAATTGAAATATATAATAACATTGTGTTTTCCTTGGGAAGGGGAGAAGTTGTGATCCTTTGATAGCCAGTTGGTGGGAATTCACATCTGCCCCAGGCCTCCATCTCTGCTGGACATGGAGCTGCGAACAGGAACCCTGGGGCCCTGTGGCTGGCTCTGCACAGCCTCCTGGGCCCTGGGGTCCAGCAGCTCCTGACCAAGCTCCCGAAGAGCAGCTCTGGGATCTGGGGGACCATGGGTCTGAGCTGGGCAGCCACAGGGCTCATTTATTTCCAGAGCTCGGTAGGGCACTGGGCTCAGATTCTAATCTCTAATCCTCCCAGTGGATCTCCTCTGTGTCTTCTGAAAGAAAAGGTTGAGCTTTAAGTCTCTTTGTTTGCACATTTGTCTTGCCTTAACTTGTCCTGAAAAAGTAAAAATTTTACACCAGAACAATAACTTGGAGTGTGTTTTTTAGGACCCATTCTCCACATTAATTTGGCAGTGATAGATTCTGAGTAAAGAGGTGATGTCGGTCTCTGGCCTGAAAGAGACCTCATATGTAAAATTCTCCCTGATTGTGATATTAATGTTACAGTTTGGAAATAAGATAAAGACATTAAAACAAGTAGGCAAAACTGTGCTCTTCATCCCAAACAACTCATTACTTCTATTCCTGTGTTCCTTGCCTGACATTATAAAATTGCTATCGCTGTGTTTCAGGCCTGTCTTTAAATAAAATGGAATAAAGTGATGATGGTGTCATAAAATAGACACATAGATCAATAGAATAGAAATAAACCCACAAAATAGAGTCAATTAATTTATGGCAAAAAATATATATTCACCGTGGGAAAAGACAATCTCTTAAAGAAATGGTGCCAGGAAAAGGAACAGACATATGCAAAAGAATGAAACTGGACCCCTGTCTCACATCATAACAAAAATTAACTCAAAATGGATTAAAAACTTGAACGTAAGACTTGAAACCATAAAATTGCTAGAAGAAAGCAGGAGTGGTTAGCTCCTTGACATTGATCTTGGTAATGATTTCTGTTAATATGGCACCAAAGGCAAAAGTAACAATAACAAAAATAAACATCTTTCTAAAGTGGACATACAGATGACCAATAGACATATTAAAAGATGCTCAATGTCATTGATCATCAGAGAAATGTAAATTAAAACGACAATGAGATATCACCTCACACCTGTCAGAATGGCTACCATCAATAAATCAACACACAACAAGTGCTGGTGAGGATGTGGGGAAAAGGGGACCCTAGTACACTGCTGGTACAGCCACTGTGGAAAGTAGTATGGAGTTTCATCGAAAAATTAAAACTGTAACTACTATATGACCCAACAATACCATTTCTGTTGATTTATCTGAAGAAAACAAAACCACTATCTCAAAAAGACATATGCAGCCCTATGTTCATTGTGGCATTATTTACAAAAACCAAGATAAGAGAGCAACCTAAGTGTCCATCAACAGATTATTGAATAAAGAAGTGGTACAACATCACATAAACAAACTGAGAATCAAAAATAACATAATCATATCAATTGATGCAGAGAAAGCATTTGACAAATTCCAACACCATTTCTTGATAAAAACTCTCAGCAAAGTGGAAACAGAGGGATCATACCTGAACATAATAAAAGCCTTATATGACACACCTACAGCCAACATCATACTCAATGGGCAAAAACTAAACTCATTTCCCCTAAGAACAGGAACAAGACAGGGATGCCCACTATCACCATTCCTGTTTGATATAGTACTAGAAGTGTTAACCATAGTGATCAGACAAGAAGAAATAAAAGGCATCCAAATTGGAAAAGCAGTAAAAGTCTCCTTATTTACAGATGACATGATACTATACATAGAAAACCCCCAAAGACGCCATCAAAAAACTACTAGACCTAATAAATAAATTTGGCAATGTATCAGGATACAAAATTAAAAACCCAGAAATCTATGGCCTTTTTATACACCAATAATGAACTCACAGAAAGAACAACAAACAAAAAAATTCCATTTACCATTGCACCAAAACAATTAAGATACCTAGGAATAAACTTAACTAAGGATGTAAAAGACCTGTACTTGGAAAATGTCAGGACATTGAAAAAAGAGATAGGGGAAGACATAAACAAAAATGGAAGAACATACATGTTCATTGATTGGTAGAATAAATATCTTTACTAACCAAAGCAATCTACAGATTCAATGCAATTCCCATTAAAATAGCAATGGCATATTTCAAAGATCTAGAAAAAAACTCCAAACATTCATCTGGAATAAAAAAAGACCCTGAATAGCCACAGCAATCCTGGAAAGAAGAACAAAGTTGGAGGGATCACAATACCAAATATCAAGCTATATTACCAAGCCATGGTTCTCAAAACTGTCTGGTACTGGCACGAGAACAGACATATAGCCCAATAGAACAGAACAGAGAATCCAGAAATAGACCCAAGCCATTATGCTCAATTAATATTTGACAAAGGAGGCAAGAGCATACAATGGAATTAAATAGTCTCTTTAATAAATGGTACTGGGAAATTTGGACAGATACATGCAATGAAATGAAACTAGAACACCACCTTACACCATACACAAAAACAAACTCAAAATGGCTAAAAGACTTGAATGTAAGACAGGAAACCATAAAAATCCTACAAGACTTTATAGGCAGCAAAATAGCAGACATATGTCGCAGCAGTATCTTTACAGACACAGCTCCTAGGACAATGGAGACTAAGGAGAAAATAAAACAATGGGACTACATCAAAATAAAAAGCTTCTGCACAGCAAGAGAAACCATCAATAAAACAATAAGAAAGCCACTGCATGGGAGAACATATTTGCCAATGATTAAAAAACTGTGGTACATCTATACGATGGAATACTATCCTGCTATAAAAAAGAAGGAATTTTTAACTAAGATGGCAGAGAAGGCAAAATACCTATCTTGCCGTCATAATCAGCAATTTTAATACTACAACTTAACGAAAGAACAACACCTTCAGAATCACCAGAAAGCTCGCCGAGTGAAAATTCCACAAAATTAACAGTGGAAGATCAGACACTTGTGACTCAGAGGAGCGGCAGCGTACGGCGTTGAAAGATTCGCACGGAGAATGGTTTGGAGTGCACGCTGAGGAGATGGCGGGCGGCTGTAAGAAACATCCATTTCTCGAACGGGCGACAAAGGCGTCCCACTGACTGATTCTCCAGCTCTAGGCGAAGTCCAGAGAACCCACTATCACACGGGGTGAAAACTGGACAGTGGGAGGGCACGCCGAAGCTCGGGTGCTGCCGGGTCCCCGCTTGTGGAGAAGGCAGCTTGTGCGAACAGCTCGGCTGCGAGACGGCGCAGAGAGCACACCGAGACTTGCCTCTCGTTCGGAAAACCGTCAGTCTGCTTTGTTTTACGACCCTGGGTGAGACATTGCGCATGCAGACTCATTTTGGGAAAGTCTGAATTCCCCGGCAACCAGCAGCCTGTGGAGCTCCGCAGCGGCTCTCTCTCAGAGGTGCTAGCGGCCATTGCCCCCAGCACAGAGTCCCTGGGGCCGCATAGGGCGGAGCTAACGCTGTCTGCTTGGCCCGGAGACTCCGCCCACCCAACCTGAGCACAGCTGAGCTTCACAGACAATTGGCCTGGAGGTCAACCCTCCAAGTGCTAGCAACAATTAACTGAGCTTAACTTCAGCAAGACTGTGCAGCCCATATTCACCTCAGGTAACCGGGGAGGCTGAGCCACTATCCCTAGTAGGAAGTCTACCACACAAAGCTAATTGACCAACTCAGGGAAGCAGTCAACATGCAACAACATGGAAAGAAATCAGATGTGAAAGAAATGGAGGAAAAAAAACGACTGGACATGGAATTTAGAACCACGGTTATAGGGTTTTTTAAGAGGTTCCAACAAAAGATCAAGGACTATAAGGAAATAAGCAAGACCACAAAGGAAATGAATGAGTCCTACAAGAAAATGAACAACACCCTCCAGGATATAAACGAGAGCTGCAAAGAAATGATCAAGACCAACGTGGAAATGATCAAGATCAACGTGGAAATGAATGAGTCCTACAAGGAAATGAAAGAAACCCTCAAGGATATAAAGCAGACTCTCAAGGATATGAAAAAGGACCAACCAGAAATTAAGCATACACTGACTGAAACAAAAAATATTATACAAAGACCTGAAAGTGCCCTGGAGCACCCCAAGAACCAAATTAAAGATTTGAAATACAAAGAGGTAAAATCCACTCAGCTGAAAAAGCAAGAAACCAAAAGAATCCAAAAAATTGAAGATAGTGTAAGGGGCCTCTGGGACAACCTCAAGCATACCAACATCCGAATTATAGGGGTGCCAGAAAAAGCGAGAGGCCAAGACAATGAAAACCTATTTGAAGAAATAGTGACTGAAAACTTCCCACACCTGGTGAAAGAAATTGACTTATGAGTCCAACAAGCCCACTGAACCCCAATATATAGGAACCCTAAGAGGACCACACCGAGGCACATCATAATTAAAATGCCAAGAGCAAAAGACAAAGAGAGAATATTAAAAGCAGCAAGAGAGAAACAGTTGGTTACCTATAAGGGAGCACCCATACGATTATCAGCAGATTTCTCAACAGAAACGATGCAGGCCAGGCGGGAGTGGCAAGAAATATTCAAAGTGATGAACAGCAAGAATCTACAACCAAGATTACTCTATCCAGCAAAGCTATCATTCAGAATTGAAGGTCAGATGAAGTGCTTCGCAGATAAGAAAAAGCTAAAGGAGTTTATCACTGCCAAACCAATATTGTACGAAATGCTGAAAGGTATTCTTTAAGAAGAGGAAGAAGAAAAAGGTAAAGATGAAAATTATGAACAACAAATACACATCTATCAACAAATGAACATAAAAATCAAGTGAATTGATAGGCTGTTGAACAGGATAGACTGGTGAATATAACAGAGACATGGACATAGAGAGGGAATGGACTGACAATTCTTGTCAGAGAAAGACAAGTACCATATGATTTCACTTCTATGTGAGCTCTAAAATATCTATACATATATTTTATATATAACAAAAAGAAAGCTCATAGCCCTAGCTAGTTTGGCTTAGTGGATAGAGCATCAACCTATAGACTGAAGAGTACCAGGTTTGATTCTAGTCAAGAGCACATGCCCAGGTTTCCAGCTCAATCCCCAGTAGGAGGTGTGCAGGAGGCAGTGGATCAATGATTCCCTTTAATCATTGATGTTTCTCTCTCTCCCCCCTCCCTCTCTGAAATCAATACAAACACATTTAAATAAATAAATAAACAAATAAGCTCATAGATACAGAGAACAGATTGCTGGTTGCCAAATATTTTGGGGCGAGGGGCTTGGGGGAGTAGAATGGGTGAATCATTTTTAAAGATTAATAAATTTAATTTAATTTTTAAATAAATAAAATTATTTATTTGTGATGGGCAGTGTGACCTTCAGCAAGTCCCTCAGGTCTCTGGCTTCTTGAGCCTCTTCTAAAATTCCTACAGTTGTGTGAATCCTTATCTTTCTGAAAACAGATGTCAGAATGCACTGTTTAGCCCCTGGAGGCCTCATGCTGTACTCCTAGCTCTTGAAACTGGTTAACTGACTGATTCCCTGGCACAGGTGAGACTGGGACCTGACCACCTGGACCACCCACCTCACTGACAATGCTATTTCCTTTCTTACAACTATTTCCTTCCTTCCCAGTGAAATGTTAGATGCTTATGGACAAGCCAGGTGCTGCAAGTGTGCATTGGAGGTGGGAGTGGATAAAGAGAGAAAAAGATTTAAACATGGAATGATCTCTGCCTTTCGGGTAGTATAAAGCCTTCGGAATGGTGGGGCACTTCCTGCAGAACTCCACACCTTAGAGCCCAAACACTATCCCCATCCCTTGGCCCCATCCCTGACACAGGCAACCCAGAAGGACTCGGCCCTGCTGGCTGCTCCCTGTCCTCCTGGGGCTGACCCTTCTGCTTCAGTCATGGAAGAGTCAGGATCCTCAGAAATCAGCAGGGTCCTGACACTGAGCACCCTGCCCATAGGCCTCAAAGACAGCAAGACCAGCGCCTGAGAATCACTTAGCGGGTTTCAGAGCACAGTAGACCCCACCCACGCAGGCTGGGCGAGCTGTTTGAGAGAGGAAAGAGTAACCCAGTCCCTGCCTGGCTCCACGCTAGGTTTGTGGAAGCTGCATACCTGGCAGCCAACATGTTTAAATTAGGGAAGCTCATTAATTTCCAGCAGAGTGAGGGAATATAACAAATATGGTTGGCTAACAGTAACAACAATGAAGGTGGTACGTGCCTCCAGAGCCCTACACATAGGGCCTCATTGGATCCTCATGGAGTGCTGGGTGTGGATGGCACACTCCTCATCCCAGAGGAGCACCCAGGGTCCCGAAGGTCAGAGCACAGTTATCCCAAGGACGAGAGGCAGATTGGGAGCCGCATGCTGACCGGGGATCTCCACAGTGCAGCCCACAAGCCCAGTCCTGCCACCACCTCCTCTTGGACAGCCTGTGAACCAAGAGGGTTGAAAAAAAATGAAAATTAACACAATATGTGCTGACATGTGAAAATGACACAAAATTCCAATTTCCAGTCCCATCACTAGAGCTTTCCTGGAGCACAGATGACCCTGGGCCTGCTTTTGCTCGACAACCCCAGAGCTGAGTCGCTACCGCAGGTGCTGCCTGACCCAGAATCCACAGGCTTTTGGCCTTCCTGGCAAGGTGGCCACACACCCCCGGAACCAGCACATGGTGCTGCCCACACGTCAAGCTTGGGACCTGGACGCCGCTGGGTGTCCTCTCAATGTTAGCCCAACACCCATCGTCTGATCGCCCAGACCTGCCTGAGGTGAGCAACACCAGGTAGTGCTATCAACTGGACAGACAAACTGCCCCCAGCAAGGAATTCTTCTGAGCCAGCAGGTGCTCTCTGGCTCCACTGCCTGGAAAGAAAACGCACCCAATGAACAAATGGGGAAAGTTTGATGAGCTGTTTATAGCTGCACTTTTGTCTGAATTGCTGGATGAAGCATAAAGGAGACGTGCCCGTCGAGGGGACGTCCCCCAGTCAGGATTATGAATTCTGCAGCGGCACAGCTGCCTCCATATCAACATGTTTTTTCATGAATTGCACAGAAAAGCAGGTGTATAAAAATAAAAACTCCCATAAAATATAAATTATCATTGTGCGAGTTAATTCTATCCCCTGAGGACACAATAGCTCACACACTTTAGATTTGCAAAAATGTTTGTGAGTTACTTTTTCGGGCTTATTTATTTATTTCTATTTATTTAGCATTTCTCCCCGGTGCTGAGACAACTCTGTGAGCTAGACATTTTATTTCCATAACCGTCCCCGGAGGACAACCGCCATCTCAGGTTTCTGCATTGACCTTGAGATCCCCGAAAAAGGGGTGTAGGTGTGTCACCCAAAATGCACACCGGCTGGAGCAGGCTCCTCCTTAGAAGGGCTGGGAAGAGGGGACAGAAAGCAAGTGTGTCCGTTCATCAGAGCTGGGGGCTCAGCCTGGAGAGGGACTCAGGAGACGCCAGGAGGAGAGACTTCCACTCGGCCAATGGCGAGGGTATTGTGTGCGGTTGTGGCCCAAACGTCTTCATGTTGTAAACAGCGTACCCTTGTCCATGTTGTCTCCAAGGGAAAGAGGTGGCAAAGTTTTGATGAATGAATCCCCAATTGTTTTTGGAAACTCTCTTTGGAATTGTCACCCTACATGCATGCCCAACGAATCAGCGCTCTGGGACAGAGGTCCCGCCTGCCTGTCCCGCCTGGGGGCTTGTTGCAGAGCACCCTAGGATCCTCTGGTTCTTACCAATCTCCTGGGCGACATCTGCTTCGGCTTGAATCTGTGTGTCGGGGGTTTTGCCCTTGGACTGTGGACGCTACGTTGTGGCTGTTGTACATTGGCTTCCTTATACGGTAAGTCTAGTGTGATGCACTTAGCTGCCTAATGAAAAGGACCCAGGGCCTACAGAGGTCTCGTGTTGAAGATGCAGCCCCCACGATGGAGGCAGCCCCACCCTGAGCCCCACCGCCAGGCTGTGAGGAAGATGCTACCCAGATGACCCTTATAGCAACAACATTGGCTGTCCTGACCCACAGGACATGGCTCTGCCTCACGCTCCCTGCTGTTAGAAGCAACTTGAGATGTTTCCCAAAAAAATCTAATTTACTCGCTCCTTCCACTCCCATTTTCAGATCCAGGCTGTGGCAGGGAATTCCGTAACCCTTCCAAGTGGCCCACGAGGACAGAGTCGGTATTTTTGAACAAAGAAGCAAAGTTACACGATGATATGACTGATATTTAATTAAATTAATTTCCCCTGAATATTTCAGCTGGAGCACCGGGTACAGAATATCAGAGCTCACTGCCCTGCCTCGGGGTGGCAGCGACCACATCAGCCTTCCACTGGGCAAGCGGCCGCCCTCCGCCTGCTCCTGAGGAACAGAAACGCACTTTGTGTAGCCGGTAGCACCACACATCCTGCCCCACACACTGCTGACGCGTGATAAATATTTAACCAGCCCATACAATGTCAATTCTGCTAGAATATACCATTCGTCAGTCTTTTTATCAGGAGGTCATTTCTTAATTATATCGATCACTCATATCATGTGAACCATAATTGGGCCTTTTCTTCTGACAATATATTTTTAATGAAGGGCTCCTGACCTCTTTGTAACTGCAAAGTATGTCTTCTAGATAAAGTGTATCCCTTACACCAGAAAGCTCACCGTCCTTTCTTTTGGTATTGTAGAATCAAATTCACAGTTTGAGAGGATATTTGTTTGTTTGCTTAGCAGGTAAAGCACCCTAACCATTGGGCACCCTGCTCTCCGACACCCTGGAGTGAAGGAGTAACAATTATCATGAGTTTCAGATCAGGTAATTGAGGCCCAGAGAGGTCACACAGCTCCTCAGGCTGGGCGGAGGGTTGGGGAAGAGGATTTGCACAAGCTTCAGTTCCATCTGCGTGATGCTGCGATGTTGCCTCTGTCCCCTGCTCAGCCAAGGAACTACCTCCCCCAGGAGGCTCACCTGCTTCCTTCTCTCTCCCAGGAGGCTCCCCTGCTTCCTTCCTTCCCCTCATAACTCACTTGAAGTAGAGTCTCTCCTTCTGGGACCCAACCTGACAGAGTAGGAAACAGACTCCAGGGCAGGGGTCTTGCCAGCTGGGCAGCGATGAGGGCGTCCACCAGGGGCCCTGCTAAGAGATAGAGGCAGAGCAGTTGACACAGTACCACAGGCGTTTCAGAACACAGGAAACAGTGAGCCTGAGGACTGCGGTGCTGGGCGGTAGCAAAGTGCCCAACAATTTGTACATCAGAGTGGGAGCGGGAGTCGCACCCCTGGCCTTGCAGCAGAGGAGACTCCTGAAGGTCAGACACAGGACACCTGGGCAGATATTCTCTGAAAAAGAATGTGTCTTGAGAAGCAAGTTAAGGATCTGGACTCTCTACCAGGTGGCTCGAATGCTATGAACAGGGATACAAAACACAAATATTTCAGAGTGGAGGTGTTAGCTGACTTTCCCCAAAGGTTAAAGTCTAGAGGAAAAGTGTGATCCATCCAACTTGCTTTCCCACTGGAAAGTGTTTCACTAAAGTCATGATGAACACTGAGAAAAGAAAGAATTAGATTAAACATTGGAGCTGCTGTTAGAAGAATAGTAAGAGCTGATGATCTGATTTTTAAAAATGATTTATCTAATCAATTAAATCAACAAAATAATTGGTTGCCTCCTTTCTCACTCTAATTCTATCGCCTGAGGGACGAACACCTCCACCCACAAAGAAGGTCATGGGTTTCCCTTGTAATGAGTTGTTCTGAAAGATATCATTTCATTATCCCTTTGAATCTTCTATTTAGCTTTTTAAATAATGACTCACATATTTCAAATTCAAAAGGAACAAAAAGTAGAGTGGGGTGTCCCTCCCACCTGTTCATGAAGCCTGGAAAAAAATTACGGCTTTGGTTTATTTTTTTTTAATTCATTGAATCTTTCCCTAAAACGCTTTTCCAGAGAGGCCTGTGTTCAGCTATGATTTTCTGTCTTGACTATTTCTTTTATCAATAGGTGACCTTTCCCTTTTCTTGGCATTCTCTCCTCAAATTTGTATGAAATGTTTCCTCAGTTAAATGGGGCTCTTTGAACTCGACATCGTCTCATTCCATGAAGTTTTGTACCGTGTATTTACATGCACAGGGGTGAGTTGGAACGTGGTGTGGGCCAACACCTCATGAGATTTTTGTTTTTGACGAAACTTAGATTTTTGTGTTGTTATTTCTTTTAATTCAGTCACCGGGATGCCCATTTTGATTAAGGAGCTTTCATTGTGGGCAACAGACCTTCCAACTCCAAGGAGACTGGAGATAGATGAAGCAAGGAAACAGAGGCAGAGGAAGTTAAGGCTGTAAAACTGCAAGCAAAAAAGAACAGGAAGAGGGGGAGAGCAGCTCTATGGCATCTCCAGAATTTACATCATGTGTGCAGAGATGCATCTGAGCCCATGCACAAGTACTGTCACAGTCCCTGGTGCCTTCCAGAGTTGCAGGTGATTCTCCGCAGACACAGGTGCTTTGCAAGAGTGGTCAACTCTCCAACTGTGATGAGCATGAGGAGCTTAACAGTGATGAAGACTCAGATTCCTGAGTCCATCTGTCAATATGTGGTTTTGTAAATCTGGTGAAGGGTTTGAGAACCTGCATAGAAACTGAGTTGTTGGTGGTTCATATGCAGCTGGCACTTGCCCCACAAGTCACAGCCTCACTTCACTGGTTCTGAGCAGAAGCACCACTTCTGTCTCCCACGCCCCCGTAGTCCCAGGATGGAGCAGGTGTCTCCCTGTTAAGCAATCCCCAGTCCTGCTTCCAGCAAATGACTGGAAGGGAGCACTGTGTGAGCAAGGATGAGTGAGATAACGAAGGAGGGTGGCGGCATCTAATTTCGAAGAGGCATCTAGTAGATGCCCACTGAACACTATGTCCTTCCTTTCCTCACAAGAAGGTTCACCAATCTGATGCTCTCTCCTCACAGGTCGGGGAACAAGCTCACAGATGTGGAAATCTTGTGCACAGCCTACAGGACACTAAGGGGTGTTCCCTCTGCAATGAAAATACCACCCGCAGAGTTGGTGATCTGTGAGCCAAATGGTCACTCTCATGAAGGTTAATGTAGGAGACATCCCAGAGTCGGTTGACCTGTAAGCCTGGAAAAATAATATTTTTGGACCATATTTGGGGTCCTGATCTAAGGTTTTCTTTAGGTTATTTTTGTAAGGATGCATTTGGTTCAAACAGACACAAAACAGACAAGCTTTGAGTGGTGCTTTGGGGTCATGCAGCTGGACTGGGGGCGTCCAGGAGAACGAGAGGAGTGGGCGCTCTCAGGGCCCACAGGTTCACAGTACAGACGTCCTGCCACTCACTGAGCTTCCCCCTGAACCGCATCCTCTTACAGGCACAGCTGGGCCGCGGTCAAGGCCCTGGACTCACAGAGCTCAAACTACTTCAAACACCACCAAGCAAGTTCTGACAATTCTTTGTAAAGTTTCTCCTCTGCAGGCTGGGTAAACAGCACGCTGTCTCTTTAACGGATTCTGTGTTTTTTTCTGTTCTTTTTTTTCTCCGTTTAAAGATTACATTTAATATCTATTTCCCAGCAGTGTACCAACTGACATCATCTACTCATAAAAGCGGAATGCTTTGCTTTTTTAAGCTTCAAGCTGAATAACAAATTGCCACCGATGACAGCATAACAGAATAACAGAATGGAATCAAAAGAAAATCCATTGTCAACAGAAACCCCCTGCTGAGGAATTTCAATTTCATATATCTAATTATCCCTGTCAGTTGGAAGAACTGACAAAAAGCATTCTTTGTTCTCTCGGTCTGCCTCCCGCATCTCACTCTCAATTAATTCCGGCATACAAATATGACTAATTGTCTTTGCCGCTGCTCAAGAGCTCTGTGTATAACTGTTCGTACACGGAAAGTGATGGGGAGGGCACGCATGTGCCGTTTATGATATTCAATCACAATAGACATGCATAATTCAGGTGGCCATGTTAGCACCTTCATAGCCCCCGCTACACAGATTAGGTGGGGGTCTCCTTTCACAGCCCTTTTCATATCTGCTTTGTGACAATAACTCACTTTGCACCTATTAAAAGAGGAAGCATTATATGTCTGCTGGGTTCATTGAAATTACCATGAACAAGATTACCAGCATTTAAATAACATATGGGCAGGGGAGTGACTGGAGTGGGGGCAGAAAAATATTGGAGACTTTTAAAAAGCACAATAAGATATCTTTGTGAAGGTTAAAGTTGGAGCTTTTTATTTCAGTCTCTTGATGATGGTTTGGGGAGATTTTCTGGTTTTATGTTTGTTTCTGTCTTTTTTTTTTTTTGTCTCTCGCTCTTGATCAGTGTTGTCAAATGTCTTTCAATTAATACTGCTGAGGCCTCCGTTGTTTTCCTTCAAGAAATACAAGTCCAGGTCTCTATCACTCGTTTTAACTTTAGCAACTTTAACTTTACACTATTTGGGGCAACGTCTAAACAAAGTGTGAATGTGATTCAACACATAATAGTAAGGAAATAACACTTAAGAGGACAACAGCTTTGTCACTAGAAAATGAATGTGTCTAAAAATTATACTTCCTCTGTATTCTAACAAGATCAGTTTTGCAATTATAACAAAGTTAGCTCTAATTCAGAAACTGAAAGTTAGAGTTCTGCCCAAATTACGGCATCCAAATCATCTCGAGAATAAATCTACAATATTGTGACATTTATGTTAACTGTTGCCAGATATGTTTAATTGAATGCTTGATCTAAACATATATTTTATTATCATCTATGCTTTTTGTTTCAAAAACATTAAAACATGAAGCATACTTTGGTCATAGCTGAATAGCTTCTAACATTGAGAGAATGAAGGCTATTCACTAACAAGGAGACATTTTTTGGAGTCCAATCATATTGTCAAGGTTACTAATAATGGACCAATATGACATTCTAAAGGGCTTAGTATAAATTACCCTGAAAAAGTGCTTTTGAACAGTGAAAGAGAGATTTTTTTGGTAAATTGCTTCTCCTAACTTGTTTTTTTTTTTTGTTTGTTTGTTTGTTTGTTTGTTTGTTTTTAGTGTGGGAACTTTAGAAAGTGTGCTTTTGGGATAATTATATAGAGAAAGTAGCAACTCAAGATAGATGGCCTTTACTTAGACACATTTACCTGTTGGAAGTAGTGAACACTCCGCTGTGGGTTAAAAATCTGTTAACCAGAATCCTGCCAAGTGGCAGAAAATGCCAACTCCCCTCATGCTCACACACACACCCAAAGGCTGCTCGGCTCTCAGACCCAGCTGCTTCCTTCTCTCTGAATCCATGGGCAACTCGCAGGGGCTTAGGCACTAGGCACACAGTTTCCTGTTGGAGAATGAGGGGGAATATGAATCTGTTCTAAACGTGAGCCACAGGGTCTCAGTGAGGTGGTTTTGCATATGAAGCTGTCCATCCCAGCCTGCTCTTGAGGTGGGCTAGGTTGTGTCTGTTCAGATTCTCTATCTCTACATTGTTATAGTTCCACAAGGAAGAAACACATTTGTGTGCGGGTGTGAAGTCGCCATGGGAGGTGTTTTGAGGTAAAATATGACGTACCTCCCTGAGTTCCTTATGAAATTACAAAGGCAATTTCCAGGAGAAAGCAAACAAAACACATAATAAATCCATAGGCAGTGCCCAGGGTGACGGTCACCACAGGTGTGGGCAGGTGTCTGTGGCAGAGTCCACACCGCTCCTTGGAGCATTGGTCCGAGTGTTCTCCGGGTAGACTTCCGATGGAATCACTCTCTGTGGAATCACTCTTTCCAAAACCGCAAATGCCACCATAAACGTCATCATCAAAGCACCCGTCTCTTTGTATCATGATAAATACTCGCAAACTTTGGAGAAACTTTCTGATATTTCAAGTTATAAGCTATCCGAACAAAACATTAAGACAATGCAGTAAATTAAAGCTCAATCAAGAGAAAATAGGTTTGTTTGTTCTCAAGGGATGTTTAAAGTTACCAGACAGAGTGGTGAGTTTGAGAGAGAGAATAAAAATCTAACAAAAAAAGCACCAGAAAGACATGCTTCCCCAGGAGAACTCAGCTCAGAGGCAGAATTCACAAGGGGTTTGTCCAGTTCCTAGTGCTTTGCAGTGCACCTGAGCAGGTCCCCGTGCCCCTCTCAACCACTGGAGCCTGCTGATGGCGCACCTCCGTGTGTCTTCCTGACAGGCCAGCTATTGGAACTGGAGGTGGGCAGAGACTGAAGGACTCTGGGCCTTGGATGGCCCCAATGGCTGAGAGGTAAAGGTTTGACAAAGCTGGAAAACAGTGGTGGAGAAAGAGGGGGCCTTGGCATCAGCAATGGCAGAGTCAGTGTCCTGCTGGAGACAGAGGAGGCGAGTGGACGAACGTTGTGGGGGCTGGGGCCTCTAGGGGAAATGAAAGACCTCACAGCCCAAGAATTGAGGGAGACACAGAGGGAGGGGCAGGGTCTTCATGGAAAGGATCTTCCTTGACTTCACCAGGACACAGCTCATGCCAGGGAAGCCAGGACAGTGGGAGATGGACAGATACAAGTGCCCACTGGGTCTCAGATGCCCGTCGGGATGGTGGTTGAGGGGATCAGGAATGCTCAGTCTCCATCTGTATTGTCTTCACATAATGTCTAACATGTAGGTTTTACAGACTTTTCTGAGACTTAAGTGTTCAATGTGCCCATATAATACACATATTTTGCCTACCTCCAGAATTGCTGTGAAGGGGAAGTGTGACATGCACCCAACTGCCTGGGGAAAGTCAAGAAATGTTGGATTGTGGTGTTTCACAAATATTACACATTTCCATCTCTAAGCATTGAGAGGGAAGAGAAGCAGATATTCTAGAACATACAACAAGACAGTTTATTTATGTTGTAAAAGACCAACATACTTTTTCATCACACTCCAAATGATGGCTATGCTGGGAATTGGATGTCATCAGAAATAATCAAACCCAGTTCTAGAAATTTTACTTGCATGGAAACTGTAGTTAGTGGGAATTTTGTTTTCTCCTTAAGTCAAGGACAGTGCTTGGTAAAAATGAACTCCTAAGAGCAATGCATCCCTAAGAAGAATCTCAGAGATCTGCAGAGTCTTAGACTGTTTTATAGGAGATTAAAGGATGAGCTCACTGGATTCAACTATTGTGTTTTACAGGCAGGAAGCTAAGACCCAGAGGTGGATGGTTTGCCCGAAGACACCTAGTTAGTGGCCAACGACAACTTGATCCCAGGTTCTTGATCTTTAGTTTATTATCGCCCTGCAGTGACATTCTGCCTTCCGTTAGACTGATGGAATCTTTAAAGTCAAACTGCACTTATTGTCCAAGCTAGTGAAACTCCCCAGAGGTTTTGCATTGCAAAGCTGTTTCATCACTTTCTCTGCCAAGATTTTAAACATTTAAGGTTGTAATAGGACAATTGATTGCTGGATCACTCCAGAGCGTATTGTATTATGAGTGTTATCAATATGATGGCTGATTGGCCAAACCCAGCAAACATATCCCAAAGCTGAAAAGAGAGTACAAGCAGGACTGGGGTTTTATTAAAGTATCAGCACTCTTGCCGAAACCGGTTTGGCTCAGTGGATAGAGCAGTGACCTGTGGACTGAAAGGTCCCAGGTTTGATTCCGGTCAAGGGCATGTACCTTGGGCAGCTGATCGATGTTTCTCTCTCTTCGATGTTTCTGGCTTCCTATCCTCTCCCTTCCCCTCTGCAAAAAAAATCAATAAAAATATATTTTAAAAAATAAAGTATCAGAACTCTGAATGTGGCTGGCTGTGTTTTGAAACTCCACTGTGGGATGTCTATAGAAACCAGAATTGGTTCTTAGACTCAGGGATGGTGGAGGGCCCCCTTGTCACCACAGTGACGGAAAGCGATGTCCCATATCCTCCCTTGGAAGAACCTGGCTTGATGGATGGAGGCATTATAGTATGGCTGTGGTCTGTGAAGGCCACAGAGGCAGCCAGGAAAGAGCACCCAGTCCTCCTAGGGCAGGCCTGGGAGTTTGGCATCAGAGTTGAAGCAGGTAAAGAATAATTTACAGAAGGAAAGCATCCAAAGCAATTGTCTGAAATGTCATTGACTGTTCAGATTGCATTGTCCTCATGAATTATGACCATGACAAGGCCCACGGAGGAGTATGACACTCAAACCTACTGAGGGCCACCCAATCAGACCTAAACACAAGGATGTCAGCAAATGATACTTATGGAGTCCTAACTTTATATCAGGTACTTATCCAAGTGCTTTCATGAATTATTTCATTTAATTCTCCCACTGTTAAATAAAATGTTCTTAGTCTAACTTTATGGACAAAGAAACTTAGAAAAATGCTAATTTGCCCGAGTTCACACACAGGCAGTTGGCAGAGTGGGAACTTCTGTCAAAAGAGATTGATGTCTCCATCTGCATTCAGACACACATACTTATGTACATACGTGCTAAACTTAAAAAGACAAGAAAGCCAGAGAAATGCAGTAGCCAATGGCAAGGGTGTGCAGAATTGAGAACAGACAGCAGTTGCTGTAGACACACCTTCATGGCTCTGCCCCCAACTCCAATTGTATTGCTGTCCATGGTCCTGGAGAATTATTGCATAATAGGCATAGTTGTTTCTTCTAGTCCTGGATCACTAGGGACCCTACCCTACCCTACCCCACCAAAGGAATGAAGATCTGGATGACAGAAGAGACCCTGCTGAAAGGACAGTGGGAAGTGAAGAGGGAGCACTCTGGGAGTCACAACTGTCACATTAAAGGAGAACTTGTCTTCAAATAACTACATGTAATATATGTTTCTGGAAAAATTGACAAGAGTGTATCTTTGCTTTTCAATTGCACTCTCAAGGGAAAAGATTGGTTATAAGCATAACCAATGGACACAGATACTAGGCGGTGAGGACATGTGCAGGGGATGTGGGTTGGCCAGTGGGAGGTCAATGGGGGAAAAGGGGGACATATGTAATACTATATGTAATGCTCAAAATAATATAATACAACTTTAAAAAAACAGAAAAATAAAAAGGATCATTCACGCAACACTCAGAGAGCATATTTGTGCAAGTTTTCTAGCTTTTCACTTTCCATCCTTTGCTCTATGTATCAGCTTTGATGCAGCAGCATCCTAGTAACTAAACAGCCATAATAATAGTTCATTGGGTTCATTTAAATGGCTGATCACACTCATTTTGCCTGGATTGCTGCTTTTTAACCCATATTCAGTTACTTATAAGGTAAACTTTCCTTGTATGTGTCCTTGAAACTTAAATAGACCTTACCTTCCAGGCAGCTCGCTGAGCAAAGGCACGAGGTGAGAGGGAGCCTCCCCAGACGGCGTGTGCCCTGAACCCCAGGCAGATGTACAGATAAAACTGTCACCAGTGGAAACACAAAGAGAAATATTGCTATTTCCTACTATGCACATTCTTCCCAGGAGCTCTCTGCCCAGTTGCCATGGCACGGGCGGTGAGATTTCATAACTCCCCTGCCTGCCATGTGCTCGTGCAACAATGTGAGTTTCATCAGCCGACAGTTGGTTGGGTTTTGTCCATGTGAGTGGAATAAAACTTTCTCACCAGCTAAACCCACAAAGTATCTAAAAGCCATAAATAATTGGTGGCTCTGCTAACTTGCAGCTGCCCACTTCATTTGATCAAGGCTGCCAGGCTCAGAGGACCCGCACAGTTCCCTCACACTGGCTGCTTCTTGTGGCCACTGGGACCCAAACAGATTGTCAGGGGACAGGGGAAGGCATCCATTTGAGGAAGAGAGGTATTATTTCTGAAGGGCAACATTCTTCTCCAAGCATCATTTTAAATGGAAAAATTTTAACACATATTCCTTATTCGGGGCATGGAAAAAGACCCGAGAATGCAGAAATGAGGGATAGTATATAGAAAGGGTATCTGAAAAGTAGAAATTAGAAAAGTGAGTTTCACTTGCAGATCATTAGAAATGAAAGAAAGCACTGGAACATCACCCTTTCCTTCAGTGGGGAAGGATGCAAACTCATAGTGCCAGCCGGGCGTGCTCAGGGGGCACACCATGACTGAGTTCTTCACACCTGAGAGCTTATTGGGACTACTTGAAATTACCTGAGCCTTTTCAGAAAATAGCTGGCCCTATTTAGAAATTCCATTACAATGTTGTCAGGAGGAACTTTTTCTGAAAAAATAGTAATCTGATATTTGCACACCTTAAATGTATGGTATTAACCTTAAATTTGCCCGATGGGTATTTAGATGTGTATATTTTTATCTCTGTATTCTGAAACAAGAGTATTAAATTTAAAACACCTGCACTTTGTGGTCCAATAACCATGAGGTTCTTACTGTGTTTTTAGTGGATTAAAGAGCCTACACATGATAACAAACGTGAAAAACACTGCTTTGACACAGCAGTAGGAGATAAGTTATAATAAATGTATTTGCTGATCCATTTTTCAAGTTAACAAGTATATTTCCCATTACATATAGCCAGGCGTCATTTCACATCTCAGTGAAAGAGCAGGAGGAAAGACAATTATTTAAGCTATTTCTCAGTGCCACTAAAATTAAAGAATCAGAAACAAGCAATGGGGTGTTTGTGAAATCTTTATTTAAGATGGTTTACTACTCATCTAAAAAGGATCCTACATTGACAAAAGGAGGTAAATGGCAAAAGATGGACTTAAAACTCCAAGTATTTGAAGAAGCAAAAAAGTAGGGGACTGAGATGGAAGTTCATGGCACTGTAAGCTCGTCACTTCCAGCACAGTCACCCTGCCACCATTGTAACAGGCCCCACCTGTCCCTTCTAACCGTTCATGTTGTCGGTACCAGTTCACCGTTGGAGACATTAATAAAAACTCCTAATTTGGGGTTGAGATTTTTCGCAGTGAATATTTGTGTAGGGAGGGCAACCCCTCACCCAGCTGCACATCTCACCTTGAATTGGAGTGGTGTGGGGTGATAGAAATGCTTCCTGTCATCTGGTCATATCTGGGTGTTTTCCCAGATAAAACGGAGTACTGATAGTCTTCCCAAAAGCTACCAAGATCCTATGGACCTGACCCACTAGTGAGAGCAAAGTAAAACAGGAGATTACTTCCTGAAAAGACCCAGATCATCTCAAGTAGTCCCAAGAAGCTCTCCAGGAGTGAGGGCACCCTTTCAAAAGACCACTTGGAAAATGTTCCATTACCTTGCATGAACAATGGTCTAAGACAGTGGTTGGCAAACTCATTAGTCAACAGAGTCAAATATCAACAGTACAACGATTGAAATTTCTTTTGAGAGCCACATTTTTTAAACTTAAATTTCTTCTAATGCTACTTCTTCAAAATAGACTCACCCAGGCCATGGTATTTTATGGAAGAGCCACACTCAAGGGGCCAAAGAGCCACATGTGGCTCATGAGCCACAGTTTGCTGACCACTGGTCTAAGAGAAAAAGAAATGGGACTAAACACTATCAGACACATCATAGGTGGTCATCATCGGCCCTGCTTTCTTCAGAGAGTCTAGTCATGGAGGAAAAGAAGTAAATGGGTGCAGCTTTGCTGTACTGATGCACTCAAGTGTGATGGAGCACAGGGCTGCTGCGCACAGGGTGGTAACATATTTAATCGTCCTTTCCATGGAAACGTACCAGCTTTCACCTGGGGGATTTTTGAGCAACAAGAATAAAAAGAAAACTGGCCCTTACCTTTTCACAATTACCATGGCCAAATTCTGCATTGGGCAGGAAGGGAGGAAGGGAGGGAAAAGAGACATAAAAGGGAGAGGAACGTGGAGAGGACCTGCCACGAGCCAGGCCAGGGGTTCTTACTGTATATTCTTATCCATTTGAAGAAGTATTATTACTCCCATTGCAAATGAGGTGGGTGAGACTCCAACTGGCTAACAAGTGAAAATGGAAAGCAAATCTTCAATCAAAATGTTGGAACTCACCACACTCTTAACTCTGGCTTGCTGCATCCCACACGGCAGTCCTACGCCGATAGCTGTCCCTGGTCAGACCCCTACTGCTTTAGCAACTCTGTACAGCTAGGATGCTCCATGTACAACCTGAGTGTTCTGTGTACTTCCAGAGTGCTCCTCGCACCTCTGGGATTCTCCGTGTACAATCAGGGTGCTCCATGGAACAGCCAGATGCTCTGTATGCCGCTGGAATGCTCCGTGTGAACCAGGATGCTCCCATAAGCAGAGCCTTGCCAATCCCTGGATATAATCTGGCCTGAGGAATTCTGCATAAACTTTCCTGATCTGGCACTTCTGACACTGTATGTTCATGTGTTCATTTGCTAGGGCCACAGTCACACACCACCACACACTGGGCAGCTTAAACAACTTAGATTTGTTCTCACGGTTCAGAGGTCAACATCCAAGATCATGGAGTCAAAAGGGTTTGTTTCCCGGGGGCTGAGTGAGAGACTCTGCTCCAGGCCCCTCCTCTCAGGGGTTTGCTGCCATCTTTGGTGACCCTTGCCTGCCTGGCAGATACATCAGTCCCACCTGAGCCCTCATGGTGCACGCATTCTCCCTGCCTATATGCCTGTCTCTGTGTCCACACTTCTCTTTCTTATAAGGTTAGTTTTACTGAACAAGGCACCAGTTTAATGACTTCATCTTAACTTGATCAGCTGCAAACAACTTATTCCAAATAAGGTAACATCCGTAGATCTAGGGGCCAGGACTTTCAACACACAAATTTTAGGGACTGAATTAACCATAATTCAGTCAGAAACACTTCAAGTAAGAGAAGAACAGAGATATGTTCCAGGGAATTCCACTCATAGACACGTGGAATGGGGTTTGAAGGGTCCCCAGTCCCAGGGAGGGGGCTCTTCCTGTCATCACTCAAGCTGAGCTCTTGGGAGGTGACACTGGCACCATGAGTTAGCTCACTGTGCACCATGGTCTTTGTGTCCGTATACCCTTCACCCCCACCCCTGACCCTGGCAAGGGCACGACACCCAGAGGAGTACAACAAACCCAAACCCTAGGGTCAGACACTTTGAGCAGAGACAAGGTGGGTCCCAGACTCCAAAAGTCACCATTCGCATTCTCAACACTGCCTTGCTACTTATCACATTCCAATGGAGAAAGTGGGAGGAACCTGTGAAAAAGGAAAAAGACCCTTTCTTGGATCTCTGTTTCTTCTTCACTATTTTTGTCACCTCCTCCCTTGTCTAGATTTCACACCGGCCTGTTCATCCATCAGGAGGAGGTTGATGCAGCTTAGGGACTTGCAGCCATGACAGCAACCAGCGGAGGAAGTCAACTCAGAGGACACAGAGCGCTGGTCAGCGATCAGCCCTAGTAGAGCCCAGCACGGCCCTGGCGAGCTGCCCTCTAGCTCCAGAGCAGACACAGGCGACACCCTTGGCTCCTCCAAGGAACTTTGAATGGGAAGGGAACAGGAAACACTCTGCTGCGTGGGATACCTGTGAATGGGACCCTCACACACAGCCCTGGGACATCCACAGAGCTCTGGACAAAGGACCCCAGGTCGCTCAAAGGACCCACCACTAAAACCTGAGCCCACATCTCGGCCCACTTCACGCGGCCAGCCGGGCCAGCCAGGGAGACTTCTCACCCACAGCCCACAGCCAGGAGACTATTCACTATCGGCAATTCACTGTCAACCGGGAAAGAGTTTGCCAAAGAATGGATGCTTTACATTTTATGCATAACTAGTTCTGAGACCAGGGCTATAAAAGTTTTCTATTAACATGTAAGCACTAAGACACATTTTTTTTTAACTTGATAAATATACATCACTCCTTCACAATGGGGCTCTTGTGTTGCTAATGGGGACCCTTAATGGAGAGTTATATTTCCAGGATTATATCTTTATTCAGTTGCAAATGATTTTTGGGGGGGAGTTTTAATACTCTGCTCCCGTCTATGAATAATAGTATCATTTGAATGCCGCGGACACCTGGCGCAGAGAGGACAGTGGGAGCTCTACAGTGACCCGGCAGCCTTGCCAACTTCGCATTTTCCCAGCCTTCCCTATCCGCTCCATTCAGCATCTAATTTCATTCTCCCTCAGCAGAATGCTAGACACTTGTAACTTTATTCTCCCTCTGCAAAAACTTGCTCTCTTGTAAGGAAAAAATCCTGGAAAAAAAAATTCCTCTTATCAATCTCTTCTTATATGCAGTCTAGTAATTTGAAGGCTGGCTAAAGTTTCAGGAAAAACCTTCCAATTAAATACTGTAAAAAGATAAAATAACAGTGGCCTTGCTGCTGCCCAATGGCTTTATTGAAGCTCTTTTGTTGATTTATTGTACATTAGCCACTGAGCCGTGCAAAGAACATTACGTTTCAGAGGGAGCTATTCGTATGCGGCCTGCATCCACTCCAAAAACAATCAGGCCTGTATTGCGTTTTGCAAATTTATACCAGGATGTTGGTTTAGAGTGTTTCCCTGAAAAGTTTTTCAAGTAAGTGTCTGCTTTCATGGCGAGAGTGATTGAGGGACACAAACAAACCTTTGTTTCAAAACTCACAGATGTATGGCCGGGGCCGAGCTTTGTTTGCCCTTTAAGAAGTATTCTCAGATTTTTGTTTTGAGCACAACACAGGATTGTACAAAAAAAAAAATCAGCTTGAGGATGAATGTCTCGTATAATCTTCGGCTTTTCCAGATTTTCCCAGGGTTAATTTTTCTACTCCCAACTTTTTCTGTGGAGTAGGGTTTGCGGTTTTTGTTTTTTGTTTGTTTGTTTGTACGTTTTGTTTTTCAAATTCTGGAACACAAGGAAAAGGAATTCTGGCTATTTTGTCTTTTGGCTTGTAAGGGTTTCAGGAAACTTCATTTCAAAGCTATTTGGGGGTTTGCATGCTCAATAAATATACTTTTGTTCGCTCGCGGTCTGCCTCCTGCTCTCCTGAGTGCCTGCGTTGTTCCGGGACATCCGTGAGCACCCGGCCAGGATGCCACCGTGCATAGGGGCAGCACCTGGGTTGGCTGAAAGGGAAGCCAGGGTGACAAAATATTTATCCTCCAAGCCAGGCGCCTGTGGGGGCACAAAAACAGTTCTCCCTCCCAAGTAGCAGATGGGACATTTTTATGCTTCACATGGTCATTTGTTCAGATAAAAAAGTGCTAGAGCGTACATGGAGGTCAGGAAGAAGCTGTTCAAGGAAGAACCAGGTGCAGAGAGAACCCCAAAACCACAGGCACACAGGCTGCTGTGTCCGAGGTTGTCCAAGACCCCATGGCTTACTCCACCAAAGTCGCTTTTACCTGGGCACAGATAGTGTCTGCTGAGCCTGAAGTCAGTGTGGACAATGGCCACACCCAACTGTAAGGCTCGCATCCAAACCAAGTGCACCCTTAGGTCCTGCCTCTAACCAGGTCAGATCCACAGGACAAGGCCTGGTCCCTCTCACAGTGTCATCTCCCTTTTGAGGAAACAATGACATCACACAAAATCTGATTGCAAAGCAATGTGCCATTGCATGAAGTCAGTGTGGGTGTGGTGCCAGCATGGGTGAGAACAGAAGGACAGGAAAGGGCGAGGAGGGCGAGCTCACCGAGTCATCATTAAGGTTGGTGATCATTCTTTTAGTTATAATTTATGGAGCACTTATCACATCCTCTTCATATTATTGAGTCATTTTTATTTCATGTAACATCCACAACAACCCTGCAGGGCTAAGATTATTCATTGTATTTCAGAGATGAGGAGATAGGGACCTGAGGGCACAAATCATTGGCCTGAGGTCACCCAGCTGAGACCTAGCAGGATTGGGGGTCAAACTCAGGGTGCAAATCCAACTTCTGTGCAAGACCACAGAGCTCCCAAGACCCAAGGCTAACAGGGCAAATTGGGGTCCTCAGACTAAAGACCTAAAAGTGCTAGCTGTCACTTGTGCAGTCTCTTCTTTTTCTCTTTTTCTCCCCTAGAAAATGATTTCAGGTTCTTCGCTCTCACAGGACTCAGTCGTCTGTGCCTCTGCTTTTCATCGTTTAAGGAGAATGACTGAGGCTGCTTGAACGTGGATATGCAAAGGGGTTGTTAACCTTTTCTGACACATTAACCCGGACATAACTTTAAATCTAGAAAAGGGGGCACTGGGTGAGTTTCTTGGGAGAAGAGACAAAAGCAGACAGGATGGCAAGACAATAGTGTGGCAGGTGAAAGGCAGCCACCAGGTAAAGGCAGGTGGTCATCGAATGCCAGGGCCTCCTGGTCCACGTGAGCATAAGGGTCTATAGTTCAGAGCCAACCTGCATGGCGCTGTCCACGTGTTTCAGATGTGGTTCTGCTCACCCCTCAGGCTTCATAAACTACAGGTTGGCATTCACTACAAATTCACCCACGGCATCCAACAAAATCCATGGGTCTGGAAAAACATCTGAAATTATGAATAACATTTCAGAAGAGTCAGGGCACCTGGGAAGCATTTGTGAAATTCAAGGAAGTCCCCCCAAATACAGTGCTCATTCAGAATCCTCTCTCAGAAATCATGAGTGGGGTTACATTCTCTATATCACCGTGAACTTGAGGAGCTGCTCTGTCCAGAGGAGACCAGCCTGCATCGAAGTCCCTGTGCACTGAGGTCACCTACCCTCCTCAATCCTGGTACAGACGCTGAAACACTTGCCCTGTTCCTCATTACTTTGTGACAGTTTAGGGCCTGACACAAAGTATCCTTTAAAGGTGTATTGTCTCAAATCTGAGACTCGGGGCTTACTATTTTTCTCTTTAAGAAACTGAAACACTGTGTGGGGGACATTTTTTAAAATGTTTTTTTTTTCTCTTTTCCACTTTTTATGATACATGGTTGTCAAAATCCCCAAATCTCACTACCCTAGGCCAGAGTACCCTAATCTTCAAGAGATTCCTACAGTTTATAAGGCTCAAAAGGCTATAAGGCAACCCAAGGGAATGGAGATTTTATAGGATGCAAATCTGACCCCTCTTTCAAGTTCATACTCAGAATTTCAGGATTGTATGTGGGAAATATCACACTAGGCATAGTTTCTAAGTTTTTGTATGATTTTCAACAAGAAGGTAAGGCGTTCCTTCTCAGCTGAGAGGCCGTTCACTAACCACAGGCCATGCAATGAGCAACTCTTCTGAGAGCTTGGTGGAAAGACCGTGTCTGAAAGCACAGAGCTCCATAATTAGATTTTCCTTTGTCCTTTTTAAGGAAGAAGCCAGGGTCTGCACTCAGAATCCTCACCCACCATCTCCTTAAGCACAAGCTCCCTCTAAGCCTGGCGGTCACCCAGTCACAGGTGACAAGGCTTGGGTGCCTGGTTAGGCTGTGGGACAGTCACATGCTCCCCCACCCCAAACACCCTCTGGAATCAGACCCCCAAGAGAGCTCGCAGCCACCCTGGGCGGCTTTCCCTCAGGACCGGCTCCCAGCCCTGGACCAGTCCTGGCCATGTCGCATCCCCTCTGAGCTTGTCCAGGGTAACTGCTAACTGATCTAGCCAACTAATCTGTGAGAATGGAGACAGGCTAGAGGAAAGCCACCCAACCCCGGGTGACAGATGGGCATTGGACATGATTCCCTCCTACTTGGGTTTCACTCAGCAGACTCTAGCTTCACCCAGCAGTACCTTCCTGGCCGTCATTGTCACTCATGCCCCTCCCATCATCACTACAGGATCAAGTGGTGAGTTTGTCCAGTGGGTCCTGAGCACAGCATCTGGTCCTGAGAACACGCACATGCAAACACACACACACACGTGTGTGCACATGTACACTTTACCTAAGGAAACATTGCGGCCCAGGGCCCCATCCATGTGCGTTAGCATCCTGTGTGTGGTGCTGACGTGGCCACGAGACTCCAACTCCCAGCTGCTCAGCGGTGGTCCCCACACAGCTAGGACAGTCTCTCTGTGGCAGTTGCCCTGGATGCAATCCTCTGCCATGAGGCAGGGGTGGCAAGAGCTGTGGCTGAGACTCTGTGACATCACAGGGTCCTTAATGTGCTGAGTGATGGATGGCCACCAGGAGCCTCACAGAGCGATGCTGCTTCTCCAAACAGACACACCATGTACGTGGCCATCAGCATGTTACGTTGAATTACTGGCCTCTGTCCCGATGCCTATATTTTAGCCAACTGCAGTCTTGGAAAATTATTTTTACTCAGGTGACATCAGTGATAAAGAGCCCATCAATACTTCCTGCCTGAGAAATGGGCTGAACTCGCCCCAGAACTGAAACCTTGCTCTGTGCGGCTGGCCCGGAGCCTCACAGCTCAGCCCTTACCTGGGCACTGGCTGGGTCAGACAGTGGTGCCTGTTGTCCACTGAGGACAGGCCAGAAGGAATGGTCTTCGGCAATGGCGCTGGACAGCATCTGGCCATCGTCTGTCCTGTGAGTCGCCGCCATAGGGAGCCACAGGGTTCCTTAGTCAGAGTGACCACACCTCTTTGGCCACCGGTTGTCATTGTCACTGTGATTATCATGTGGCAACGTGATCAGTCAGCGCTGGCCACGCACCTGTTTCTTCACGGGAAGATGGCTAGACGAGGACACACAATCACAGTTTCCCTCAGAATCACTAGAAGAGTGAGGTTGTTTGTTTGTTTTTGTTTTTTACTTAAAATCCCTAAATCTTCCCTCTGTGAAGATCAGAACCTGCCTCTCCTTACTGGCAGCTGTCCTCACATGCAGCCCCCTGGCTCATTTGGTGGCATCTGGTTACGAGAGGGACTTCACAGACTACACCTGCGACTCAGGTGAAGGGCCCCGACTCCTTGTGTCCCACAGGCCCAGGCGTGCACGGTGACCTCTCCATGCATTGTTGTCCTGCTTCCTGGCACTGCTTCCTGCCAAAAAGTCTGTGAGGCCTTTCAGAGCCCGGCCAATGCACCCTGGTCCAGTCAACCAGCACATCAAAGCCCAGACGACAGAACTGAGCACAGGTGGAGTCAAATACACCCCATGCCGCCTGAGGCCCAGAAGCAGACACCAGACAGCTAAAGGGCCTCCCTGCATGCAACCTGCCCCTCTCCCCTGGGACTTTTGTAAATGCCAAATGAAATTATGGCACATACAGGGTGCACAAAATTAGCACGTCCTTCTTATTCAGCCCCTCACTAAGGAGCCTAAAAAAAATCTGCATTGCATTCTCACTTCTACTGAGAGTTTTCATCCAGGGAAGCGTCTTCGCAGTGATGCTGAGTGAGCACCTGCACTGTGAGTTCAGGCCGGCTGCAGCCTTTGCTCACTGATGTCTCCAATAGCAGAGTGAGGTCCCAGGTAAGGAAACCCCCGCCCCTGGAGGTCCAGTCCCCTCCCCAAGGTCAGGTCAGTGTGAGCCCTGGCAGGGTTCATTGTTGGCAGGCTGTGGTCCTCCTGGAACACATGTGTGTCACCTGTGACCTGCTCATGTAGAAATACGCCCACCAAACACGTCTGTTTCATTGAAGATACTCCAACTCTGGTTTTTCCTTTCCCAGTCTGACCTCAGCTCATAATTGTGAAGCCAGGATCTCCTCCCCACCTCCTGTCCATGCACATATGCCCTTAATAAAAGCCTTCCTGTGTGCCTGGCCAGTGTGGTTCAGTGATTGAGCATTGAACTCGGAAGTCAAGTTTCGATCCCCAGTCAGGGCACATGCCTGGATTGTGGGTTTGATTCCCAGTGTGGAACATGCAGGGGGTAGCCAATCAATGATTCTCTCTCATCATTGATGTTTCTATCTCTCTCACTCTCCCTTCTTCTCTGAAACATGTATCCTAAATAATAAAAGCCCAGCGACCATAATGGCACAACAACCAGAATGATCACTCGACTAGTTGTTATGAGTGCATTGACCACCTCTCAGTCCCTCCCCCCCCCAAGCCTGCAGACTCTGATCATAGGATGGTGAACAGGGAACAATGAGGAACTGGGGTGGGTGGTGGCAGGGCGACAGAGGACTGGCAAGCGGGTAGAACGGCCAACCTCTTGGTCCCTCCCCCAGGCCTGCAGGCTCTGATCACAGGATGGCAAACGAGGAACCATGGGGAACTAGGGAACAACGGGGAACCTGGGTGGATAGCGGCAGGGCAGGACTGGGACTGGCAAACAGGCGGAATACGGCCCTGATTGCAGGCTAGGCCTAGGGACCCTACCTGTACACAATTTTGTGCACTGGACTTCTAGTCATGTCAAATAAAAAAGTAATATGCAGATTGACCATCACTCCAACACATAAGATGGCTGCTCCCATGTGGTTAAAGATACTGCCCCCATGTGGACACAAGATGGCCACCACAAGATGGCCAGCAGGGGAGGGCAGTTGGGAGGGACCAGGCCTGCAGGGGAGAGCAGTTAGGGGCAAACAGGCTGGCAAGGGAGCAGTTAGGCATCAATCAGGCTGGCAGGGGAGTGGTTAGGGGGTGATCAGGCTGGCAGGCAGAAGCAGTTAGGGGCAATCAGGAAGGCAGGCAGGCGAACAGTTGGATTGTGAGAGGGATGTTCGACTGCTTGTTTAAGCCCAAGCCCAGTGGACATCCGTCCCTGATTGAAGAGGGTACAGACTGGGCTGAGGGACCCTACCCATGCACAAATATCATGCACTAGGCCTCTGGTATATTCGATATAATAAAAAGGTAATATGCAAATTGCCTGTTTGACTGGGATTTGATCAGGGACAGGGACAGGCACCCAACCTCCCATGTCCCCTCCCTCCAGCAAGCCCAGGCATGTATACATACTAGAGGCCCAGTGCATAAAATTCATGTAAGAATAGGCCTTCCTTCCCCCGGTTGCCGGCACCAGCTTACCTCTGGCACCCAGGACCCAGGCTTCCCTCACAGCCCTGGTTTCTGGTCTAATTAGTATATCACACTTTGTGTGTGTGTGTGTGTGTGTGTGTGTGTGTGTGTGTGTGTGTGTTTGTGCGCGCACGCGCACGCACTTGCGCTTTCCTGTGGAAAAGCCATTAGAGGTGACAGGCCTTCAGCGTCCAGAAACAGAGAGCAGATGGTCACTTGAGTCTCCAGGGCATTTCCTTACAACTTCAGGATGTTTTCATCAGCCAAAGCGATAGGGATGATCACCCGTCTCTTTTACTGGTGGTAACACAAGCTGGGCAAGAGAGGGCAGGACCATGCCGCCCACAGTTCCCATCACCCCAAACATATTATGTTTAGGTATCACCTGAGGATAGGAGGCCAGAGGAGCTTGAATCAAAGAACGATAGAACTTCAGAGCCAGGTGGAAAGGATCTCGGAAGGCAACAGCCAAGGCCTGTCTCCTGGATGAGTAAGCCGAGATGCTGCCTCTGGCCCAGTGCACAGGCTGGTAGGAAGGGCTGCTGAGGCCAACCCTCGGCAGAGCTGTCTGCCTCACACCGGGGAAGGTTCTCATGGGGGGTAAACGTGTATGTGTATAATCATACATGCAGTTACACATCAGTGTAAGATTGCGTTGTGCTGTCAATTAACACACTCTCTCTTACATATATAACTGAATGTCTGTCAGGCCCCACTGTCCCTTCACTCACAACCCACAGCAGGCAGGGTGGCTAGGAAGCACCCCACACATAGGGGAGCACCCACTGTCCCGGGGCTCCACACTCTCTGTGAATCACTCGGAGGAATTTTCTTCCGCCAGCCTCTAGCCCCACATCCTTGGGGCCTTCACCCACTCCTGGCCATCCCTGCCCAGCTGTTGTGAATGATCAGTGGGCAGCCGTTTTCAAGGCTTCTCCAGTGAACCCTGGGAGCAGCAGGGTGACAGGCTCCACTTGATGCTGTGTGTGTGCAGTACAGGTGTCACAGAGAGTGTAGGTATATATATGCTAGATTATTATTATCTCTGAATGCATAATAATCTGGCTACTCAGTGTGTGTGTGTGTGTGTGTGTGTGTATTAGAGTCCCAGTGCATTAATTCATGCACGGATGGGATCCAGCCAGCCTGGCCAGGGGGAGGTGACATGGGCAGTTGGCCAGCCTGCCTATTGGTTGAACTCCTGGTCAAGGGGACAATTTGCATATTAGCCTTTTATTATATAGGATATACATTGAGTGACCAGATTATTATGCATTCAGAGATCATAACAATATGGCCACTCAGTGTAATTTGAATCTCAATAATGACCCTGTTTAACAACAAAATTTTAACAGAATTCCTGAAAATTTAACAGTGGGCTCTTGGGTGCCAGTGGGAACATGTGGCCTCAACACTCCTTGCAACAGCATGGCCTAGATTGTCTGGGTTTTCTAAGTAGTAAACTGTGGATCTGGTCAATGTGACCTCATGTGTCCCTGACCCTCACGACCTATGTGGTAGCTAAAAACTGATAGAATGTAAGATCTGCAGAGAACACTAAAGACCACCCAGTCTAAACTCATGGGCTAAGTGAGAAAACAGAGGCTCCTAGAAATAAAGGAACTTGCCTACAGTCAGAAATTACTTTTGCAATTACTCTGTTCTTAGGAGAGAAATATTTTTAAAGATAAACTGCTTGGCAGCAGGAACCAATGGGCAGGTGGAGGTATAGTTCACAACAGCCATCTCTGTCCATCTAGAGCCATCTATATATATATATAACCCTAATATGCAAATAGATTGAATGACAGAACAACCAAACAACTAACTGAACAACCGAACAACCAGTCACTGTGACATGCGCTGGCCACCAGGGGGCACACATGCAACATGGTGGGTGTCGGCAGCAGCCAGCAGAGTGTAGAACACGGCAGGCATTGGCTGCAGTGGGATGGTGGAGCAGGTGAGCAGGGGCACCAGACCAAGGCATCAGGACAAACATCTCGTATCTACTGAAAATTCTTTGCTCCCATGTGCTATGGTCCCGCCTAGTACTTGCATCTGCTGCTGGTGCCAGCCCTGATCACACCTGCAGCTGGCACCAGAGCCACCACTCACACCTGCTACCAGAGCCTGGCACCAGCCCCAACCACTCAGCACCATCAGCAGGTGGCGAGCCTTGGCTGCCAGCCCCGATCATCCCTCAGGGCTTCTCCACCTCCCTGGCTCCTGAGGGGCAATTGGGGCCGCAGGCGTCACTTGCACCTGCTGCTGGTGCCAGCCCCAATCTCTCCGTGCATTCAGTGGTTGCAAGTGGGACCTGCACCGTCACCACGAGGGAGCTATGGCAGCAGGAGAGGGGCTGCCAGCAGACAGGAGACTGGGGCCACAGCAGGAGGGGCCAAGTGGGGGTGCAGAGAATGGGCCAAGACCCACCCCTTTGCCCACCTCAGCCTTATGGCCACAGTTCCTTTCAAGGTGCACAAATTTGTGCACTGGGGCCCTAGTCCTATATAATAGAAAAGTAATATGCAAATTGACTGTACCTTTGCTACACCTAATAAGCCACGCCCACAAGCCATGCCCACAAGCCAATCAGGAGTGATATTTACCAACCAAGATGGCTGCTGCCGAAGGCCTAAAAAAGCCTCTTGGCTTTTTCCAGCCTGCAAGGCTGGGTCTGGGGCAGAGCCAGCAATTCACCCCATGGCAGGGCTATCGCTGGCTGGGTGGGGCAAGGCCGGGGCTGGGGCAAGGCTGGGGCTGGGGTGGAGCAGGGTACTGGGGGTACCCCACCCAGGGCCTGAGCCTCTGAGCCTCAGTCAGAGGCTTGTGGCTTTGGCTGGATGCCAAGCAGGGTGATCGCAGGAGCTGGGGTTCAACCTCCCAGGATCCCATCCTCAAAGCATCAGCCAGAGGCTTGTAGCCTTGGCCGGGGGTGGAGCAGGGCAATCGTACGCGCTGGGTGTCCCCTGCCCAGGGCCCGAGCCTCCGAGCATCAGCCAGAGGCTTGCAGCTTTGGCCAGGGGTGGAGCAGGGCGATAGCACATCCTGGGAATCAACCACCCAGGGCCCCATCCTTGGAGCAGTGGGATCAAGCATGCTGGGGGTTCCCTGCCCTAGACCTGAACCTCGGATCCTTGGCCAGAGGCTTGGGGCCTTGGCCGGGGTGGAGCAGGGCAATTGCAGCTAACTGGGGGTCTCCCTCTCCCTCCCCGCCCCCCAGGGCCAGAAGCTTTAGGCCTTGGCAGGCATGGAGCAGGAGGTCAGAGGAGATAGGTGTGAACTGTAGAGGAAACACCTTTTCTGACCGCTCATTGGCTAAGCTCCCTGTATGCCACTGGTAATACACTTAGTAACTTGGGTATAAGAATCCAAAAAAGTAATCTAGGGTTCTTCCACCACACTCCTATAGAAAAAAACAAATATTTGCTGCTGAGGCCTAAGAAATATCCTTTCCCTAGGCAGTTTTGCTCAGTGGATAATGCCTAGGTTTGCCAACCACATGATCCAGGTTATATTCTGATCAAGGGCATGTACCTAGGTTGCAGGCTCCTCCATGGCTAGGGCCCAGGTCAGGGCTCATGCTGGAGGTAACCAATGAAAGTGTTCCTCTCACTTTGATATTTCTCTCTGTATTTCCCTTTCTCTTCCACACTCTCTAAAAATCAATGGAAATGTATCCTCAGGTGAGGATAAAAAAAGGAAAAATAAAGAAATGTTATATCCTATGAAAGACACATTTGAAAATGCCTAAAGAAAGTTGTCATTTTTTCTTGGTGAAGGGACCAGAGTCTGGGTTGATGAAAACACCTTGGTGGCTGTGGTGATTGGCAGTGGCTGTAGCAGTGGGGTGATGGGGCTGGTGCCTTTCCCTGATAAGCCCGGTTGCCTCCCACAAAGGGAGGCCAGACTGTGGCTTAGGCCCACTCCCCATGGGCAACAGGCCTAAGCCATCAGTAGGACAACCCCTGAGGGCTCCCAGTATGTGAGAGGGGGCAGGCTGGGCTGAGGGGACCCCCCCCCAGTGCACAAATTTCATTCTGTAATATCCAGTTTAAGAATATTATTACTTTTGCTTTGTCGTCTAGTGTAATATCAATGGAAAACCCTTTAAAATACTAGTCATGCTGGTAAAATTCAGCTCAGTAAAACCATGTTCACTAGGATTTCTAATTTGTGTAGTAAAATGTAAAATACAGTATTTAGCTGGTCAGTAATTAATACATGAACAGTTGTTCTCTTGTTCCTCCCAATCGATTTATAGTATGATCAATTTCAGGTAATATTTATTAGACTCACATCCTATACTAGTATATCAATGACTCAACTAAGTTTTGCAAATTTCTTGCAGAGGAGAAAAATATCATATTCTATTCTACAAGTATTCAAAATGGTGACATCCTGTTTAACTGTGTTTCAAAGGCAGTGGAGATATTGGGGGTAAGAAATACACTCTATGTTCTTACCTCAGGGCACCAGGTTCCTGCATCACTGGGACCCAGATCCTCTAGTTAAACACGGTGTCGAGTGAGGCAGTGGCTGAGCCTAGCAGACAAACAGCCAAGGTCAGAGTTATTAACGTGGTCACTCAGAAGCTAATTGTACCCACAGTTACGGTGTCCAATATGTTGTTCCCCAATGCCACTCAATGAAAGATTAATAAAAGCAAAAAAAGGGGCAGGTTTTGCCCTGATTTTAGGCAGGAAGCTGAGCCTTTCAGACAGGGGTATGCTGGGCAATGTGGAACAGCAGCCCAACCCCTAACTTGTAGTGATTGCCCATTTCCATGAGGCTAAAGCTCCAACTGGGGCCAGCTGACCGAGGCACCATCACTGACTGCCCACTATCACCACCACCTTGCTCCGGTGGTCGGGGGTGAAGCATGCAGGAAGAAGGCGCTCGCCAGTGGGAGAGGCTCACAAAGAGAAATGGTAATTTGTTTCCCTGTTTTTCAAGCATTATGGACATGCTTTCCCATTCGGTTTAAATTGATTTTTCAATTTGATCTTGGGCCAGATTATTCATGACCTGATGGTGTCCAGTCCTCCTGGGCCCGGACCTTAATCTCTTGTCTGAAATAGTTAACACAGTCTGGATCCTGTGCATGGGCGCCCAGGGCCCAGTAGGGTCTTCTGACAACACCTCTAAACAAACCAATCAGGTCTCAACTGCTCGTGAACTATAGTGTCAGGGAGCAGGAAAAGCAGCAGCTATGTCCCCAAAGCTCCTGGAGCAAGCAGGATCCAGCTAGCAAGTGGCCCCACCTAATGAGAGATTACACTGCCTGCTGCCCCTGTGGCTGGGCCTGCCCAGGACCACAGCAGAGTGGGGTGGAGCCAAATGATAGAAGCTTAGGTGAGTCTGACACCAAAGCCCAGCCAGGACCATAGGCAAGAGTCATTGCAGCTGCTGTGGCCAGTCCCACCTGGTATCATCTAGGTCATCACCCAGTACCCAGTCATCACCTGGTGTCCAGTGGTCCTCACCTGGTACCCACAGGCATCACCTGGCACCCACAGGCACCACCTGGCACCCACAGGCACCACCTGGTGCTCGGCGGTCATCGATGCCCCAGAACCAAAGGCTCCACCGCTTTAGAAGCTTCTCCCAGGATTATTCTTTGGGATGGAGCTCTGTCAGCACAAACTGAAAATGTTTAAAACAAAAAGCCCAGCTTGCTGTGAGCACTTTTGTGAATGTTCTATTGGAGCAGAAGCCAAATATATTGTAAACCCCACATTCCACGCATTTTACAAATTACTTTTTGTTGTTGTTGATGTGTGTGCCTTTTTATTTTTTGGTAATTCTTGAGCATGTGGTTCCCTCTATAGGGTTTTTCTAAATCTTGGTCCCTATAGCTGCCAGAAATTAAAACAAAAAGACTGTGTGACTCTCTTGTTCTGACTCCTGAGGTTTCAGAAAGGAAACTATTGTTAACTGCAAATTACACTGAATAACTCACTCTGTGTGGGTTTTTCACTCAATTCTAATTATTAATAATTACCTTAAAGTTTTGGAGCTGGGTGTAAAAAAGAAATATTCTTGCTCCTATGCACCAAAGAGCCCCCCCTGCCTTCTCACCCCCAGGAAACCTCGCTGAGAAAAGAAGAAGGGGAAGGAACAGCTTGGTACCTCATTTTATGAAATAAATATGTTCGTGGCTATTGCACCAACTGTATCTTATCTTTAATGAACCAGAAGAATTAGCAGGACCCCAGCAGTGAATCCTTTGATATGGCAAATACTCTCTGTAAATAACCATCCTTTAATTTATCTGGAACCTTTTAAACATATTTTTGTATTGGGTTTTAATAAGTGGAACAACTCAATAATTAAGCAAGAATATAATTTCATCCACCATACAGTTTTGCTTTGAAAATGGAGGCTTCATACAGAGATTTGAAATAAAGACCAATGCTTTCACAAACTTCCTATGGGTGGGGCCCTGGAAATTGTTACCAGATCCATTTGGGCAGGAAGGTCCATGGAGGCCATCCTCCCGGGCAGGGGCAGAAGCTCCCACAGAATGTGCTGCCAGGGGGCCCTGACACACAGGCCTCATCACCCAAAGCATCACTTGAGTCTGGGAGTCCAGTGCAGGCCAGCATCTCACCATTGCTAAACTGAAGTCCACATTGTCCCAACACCATGACCTTCCCACTTCCAGCAGCCACATCCTTTATATCTTGTTTCAGATCTGGATTCTACAAAAATATAAAGCAAGGTAAAAGGTATTATGGATGCAAAATATTCAAAGTTTTCAAAATTGCTTTCCCAAAAGAGAAAACAGATAGGTTTGTTTGCTTAGATGGAGTATTACAGACTTTGGTTTGTTACTTCAGTATGTTTTTCTTCTCCTCCTCCTCCTCATCCTGATACTGCTCCTCCTGCTTCGGGCTTCCTTCTCCTGCTACTCATCCTCCTTCTCTCAAGGGGTATGATTAAAAACAGATAGTAGAGATATAAAGCCAAGTTATCGCCTCACAGCTCAGTTCGTTGTGGCTCCAGAAAGAAATGGTTAAGAGTGGTGGCCTCATGGGGGCATTGACTACAAAGGAGACAGAACTGAACCTCACATCACCTTGTTTGGCCCTGGATGATGGCTGGTTAGCCAGAGATGGGTACGATTCCTCAGGGAAGGAACAACCTAAGATAGGCACAGTTGCAGAGGGGCCAACAGGAGAGAACTAAAAGGTCAACAGAGGTGGGGCACAGACCCTCATCCACAAACCTTGCAGGGGCTTGAATTCTCACCCTTCCTGAGGGAGGTCTCCTACCCTCACGGCTGCTTCGCCTCCCATGCACAACTCAGACCGGGACTCAGGTGGCAGACAGAGACTCGGCCAGCAATAGCTCTTCTATATCTAAATTCAGTATATTACCAGGAATGCTCAGGACCTACTCAAAAATGCAAATATTTCTTTCCACTAGTATTTACAGGGTAAACTAAGATTTCTGCTTGAGTATTAAAATTGACAGGAAAATAGTAATCAAGTTTTGAGATTAATTTAAATTGGCCAAGTGAAATAAGTGAATATTCAAGAAAATTTAAGTGTGCTGGACAAAAAGCTTTTCCTAAAACATTAACTAAAATATCTATTAGTAGTTCATCTCACTGTAAAATTGCCTAACATCCAAAGAACCTAAAGCAGTCATATTTGTGTGCAAAAATTAAAATTTAAAATTACCAAGACTGCAAGATAAAATTTCCAAAAGCCCCCATTAATCAAAAGCGGGGAGGGGGAAGTGGGGTAATATCATGTAAGGAAAAATATCCTGTAAGTAAAATACATCTAGAAAATTCTTACTCCAGTAAAGTAAATTCCATTTGTAAAACCAACTGCAGGACACCCATGAAAAAACACACATGGTGTCAAAATAAGCCAAAGGAAAATCATTTAGGCAAAAATAAAAATAATCCCAAGTCTATTTTGCAGAGAGGATCCCTTTGTTAACTTTTGGTCGAGAATGTGTTTGTGTGTTTTCAGAGAACAACTCCAAGACCATGTGGGTTCCTGCGACTGTGAGGAACTGACGGATCTGTTCCAGTCACGAAGATGGTCCAGAGATGGGGGACATTGATGACACCTTGCCATGCTAGCAGTTGGCAGTTGTGCATGGCTGCAGGCAGCCCAGGACCAAACCAGAGAGGATGGATCTTGCATTGCCACGATGTGTCCACCATCTGGATACCATTGCTGACATGTACACATAAAGAACTATTTGACACTGAAACTGGGACTCAGAACAGTTGGACATTGGAACTGCGACAGAAACATTTTTTGTTCTTATACATTTATTTCTAGTATGCAGAGGCAAGATATTTTTGAAGAAAAGAAACAGGGGAGAGTGATTGATATAGAGGCAGGGAGGCATTGAACAGGCTGTCAAGTTACAGGGGGAAGGCTTGAGTGGATGGGAGGTGGATGCTGGGGGAGATCAACCGAAGGACTTGTATGCATGCATATGAGCATAACCAATGAATGAAAGACACTGGGGCAGGGAGGGGGGTGGGTGGGGACATGTGCTGGGGGGTAGGGGAGGCTGGGGGGAGAATAATGGGGAGGGGGAAAGGAAAACATGTACTACTATTAAATAAGTTATACTGCAAAAAAATAATATAAATAAATAAATAAATAAATAAATAGAAGAGTGGTGGCCTCGTTGTGGAGACAGTGACCGTCATACTGAAGCGCCCTGTGCGGAGATCCTAGCAGGGAACCTGTAAAGGCCCAACCTAGTGGGAACCGTCAGCTGAGCACCACTGCCTCCTGGAAGCTGGTTCCAGGATTCGCAATGAGAATCACTACCTCCTCCAACGGGCAGAATCAGAATTTATGGAGTTAAAGGTGAAGAAAGCTGATGGACTTATTCCACTCCCAACCCCGGGGAAAGGAACATGGCCAAGACTCCCCGCCCCCACCCTCCCAGCATGGCCGCACTATAGTAATTGACTTACAATTTTTCCTAATATCTCTCTTTATGAAACCTGCCTTAAGGGATACATCCAGGCCTGCACACCGAGGGCTGTGCCTCATTTGTTCCTGTAGATTGTGCCTAATTAACGCTAACTTGTCTGTACATAAAAAGTACAATGGGCTGTCCTTTCCAATTTAATTCCGACAGTTTAATCGAATCTGTATTCTTTCAAAAATAATTAGATCATTTACACTTCATTAACATGTAATGCAATGTTGAGACATTCATCATAATGATTTCTTATTTTTCTTGGGCAATATTATCTCCTCTAATGAAACTGCTAGCACCATGCATGCCTTAATTAGCTGGATCATATCACTGACAATTTCTGCATAAAGCCACATTTTTACAGATGAAATTGAATTATCTCGGTAGGTATATTTTCAGCAGAATCTGTTCAGCAGAAGCTGAAAATCACCTTCCGACTGCCCAGCCCTGGTGCCAAGGGCACCATCACAGTCCCTCGAGTGGTCATGTTAGAGGGGAAGGTTCTGTCCCACACTGGGCCATGAGGAGCGAGCCTCACAGGCTGCATGCACACTGTGGCCAGGAGGACATGGCTACCAGGCTGCAGGTCTAATCGCTGTAGCTTACAGAGTGCAGAAGTAAAACCACTGAGGACAGACATGGGACACCCTTGAACCAAAAGGTGAAACTGCAGACCTACCTTGATCACATAGGCAGATGGAAGCTGCATGGTCACCTGGGTCAGACAGGCAGGAATAAGACCACCAATCAGGGCATGGCCTCCTTCAGCACATGCTGTTATTAGGCTGTGTTCAACAGAACCTTCAGGCACAGGGAAGGGTCCCACCTGATGCGAGCTGGGCTCTTACCTGGGAGTCATCCAGCAGAACAGGTGAGAGGATGTATGAGGGGGATGAGAAGAGGCCCACACGCATTTAGAGCATAAGTCCATTTGCTTGGGAGGAGGCAGCCAGCTCAGAAATGGAGGGAAGAGAGGAAGTGTGAGGAGGCTGTCCCTACAAGGAAGGAACAGCTACTGGTGATGTGGGGGCATCTGTGCTGCGCCCCAGCTTGGATGTTTTCCCACAAAGCCTTGTCCAAACCCAGAGCTCTAACTACTCTGCAGTAACAACCCCAAACACACTTCCCGTGACCCCTGCACAGCCTGTGAGCATGTCCATGTGTACTCTGACCAGGGTGGGGACGTGCTGTTCCTCTGGGTGTTGCGGCCCGGCGGGGCCCTGAGACCTGACTATTCCTTCACAGAGCAGGAAACCTGCGGGCAAGAGCTGCCCCTTCCACATGCCAAGGGGAACCAGCCACAACATCACCAGGAAAAACCCAATCTTCAACCTGAGATCATCTCCACCTATGCCATTTGCATTGCTCTGAAATGCTGAGAAGGAGGCAATGAGGACGTGTTCATGCAGACCTGATGTGCAGACCTGCGGCGTCTGCAGGAGACCTGGCTCTGGTCCTAAGACAGGACTCTCTGCTTCCAGCTTTTTACCTGAAGAAGGTCTAAAAGCACCAAGCTAGGAAACCAACTTGAAATGGAATAAAACAAAAAAACCCTGAGCACATGATAACACAAAATACATCTCTGTGTCCTAGAAACACATCTCCCTGCAGGCTAGGAGCAGGGTACACCCAAACCGTGGGGTCCTGTAACTCACTCTGGAGCTCGCAGCTGGGATGGTAGGACAGTTGGACACATGCCAGGATGTAACATTGATGTCATTTGTCAATATCCAAGGTTTCTTAAGCACATGCCGCTCACTCTATCTTTTGCCCACCATGACATAAACAAAAACCTTAAATAGATTTTTACGTGGGCAAAGAAGACAAAGGACGCTGTGGAGTATAACTTCAGTGTTATTTAGGTGCCTTCTGTTTACCTTCCCCACCTTAGAAACATGTGAGGAGCCAGCTGGGTGGCTGCCGGACAGTGAGCAGAGGTGGACGAATATCACCCTGAGATCCTGAGCTTTTCAGAGCAGCACAACATAATTGTCCTGCAAAACATTTGGAGAATCCAGGCTACTAATTAACCGCCAGTGCATCAATTAGCTGTAATAGCGGCAATAATGCACAGACAATGGACGGAGTTATGTGCCGCTGGGCCTCCCTCTCCGTTTGGTGAGGTTTCCTTTCTTTAAACCTTGCTTTGAAGATTTAAGTTAATAATTTATCCCTAATGAATTTGGCCTTTTTGTTTCTGCAATATGCAGGGCACTGAAATGACTGGAAGAAATGATGTTATTACACGATTTTGCTTTAAAGAAAACTTTCACCAGTAAGAACAATCTTTTCAGAGGAATGTTTCTATGCTCAGGTACCAGGGGTGAGTTTAGATGGTTTGGTGACGACCTAGGGAAGAGTGAGTTGAAATTATACCAAGTTTATTTTTCTTTGGTTGGTGATTTGACATTTCATGAAAATTTAGTTTATCTTCTATATTATAGAATCTATAAAATACACACACATAGGCAACACATACATTATCTATGAATTAAAAGTAATTCATGAGAAATCAAAATTGTTTATACACTAACTTCTCTTTTTTGATAGCAGAAACTAATACATAGAAGTAAATCTATTTGCTAAAACAAATTCCAACTAGTAAAAACCTTCCAAGATGCATCCCCAGCTGTCCACGCCCCAGACAGATGTTCCCATAAAGCCCGCACTCTGAGCCACCCTCCCCCGTCGCCAACTTCTCTTCCGTGGAACTAAGCATTGCTTTCCTCTGGCCCCGTCGAGTTCCCCCAGGGTCTGCAGACCAATTCTGACTTGAGCCCTGGGTTCTCCCTTTGATGGGTCCCAAGTTAAAGCAACACCTTCTGGCATCAAATGCAACCTACAAGCTTAAACCCTCAACACATACAAAAGCGGCTGGTACACCCGAGTAACCTTATGGTCACCTAGCAGCTAGGCTAGAATTCAGAACATTGACCTGGTGGCCTTAAGGTACTTCTATTGCTAAATTATTTCATTGATTAAAACAGGTAAAACAGTGAGGTGTTAATAGTGTTCAGTATTTTTGAAGCTTCGTGAAAAGAAAACCAGCATGGCCTGTCTGCACCAGGCTCTCCCAAACTGTGGGCCTCACAAAACCACTCCAACTCCAAGTTCTGGTTAATAAGTAGACCTACGTAAACAAAATAAACACGCCCCAGGTGGGGAAATTCTTTTATTCATTTATTATTTCTTAACATCTTATTTGGAAATAATCATAGATTCTCAGAAAAAGGACAAAAACTGTACAGAAAGTTCCTCCTTACTGACCACCCAACTTTCCCCAAATGTCATGTCATTTTTTCCCAGCTTTATTCAGATATAATTGACATCAAATGAAAAGTGTTGCTAATGTAAAGATTCTTCGAATCTTTTGGTTTCTTATTTTACTTATTCCTTTCATTAGTGATTCAGTAGAGAGTTTTTTAAGCACCTTCCTTGACCAAGTCTCAGTTCTAAATCTGAGGTTGCAGAGAAGGAAATACCAAAATGAGGCCCGAGCCCACCATGGCTTAGCTTGGAGTCCAGGTGAGGTGGCAGCATCGGGGTCATCCCTGGAAGCAAGGAGTCCTGAGCACCACACAGCGGGTGGCACCAGCCGTGGAGAGAAGGTGCCCCTTATACGGGACGGCAAGGCTGTCCATTTCAGGGCAGCAAGACCAGTGAACACGGCGGCTGGACTCTGTGATTACGGGAAGGACATCTCGGGAAGTAACAGGGTAACAAGGAGCATGGGACCTGGTCAGGTGACCTCACGGAGCACAGAGCTCATGTCCTGGACAGAAAGAGAACACAAGCCAACCTCTAGGTTGTGCTCTCACCTCAGAGTCCAGAGAATGAATGTTCTTCTCAGTCAGACAAGATGGAACCTCGGAAGTTTCTGATTAGGAGCAATGAGAACAGAGCAAGAAAGACAACAAGGATAGTTTAGGACTCTTGTGACAGACTCTATCCACAGGATTAGCACCAACACTGTGGGGTCAAGGAGATGTCCCAGCAGTGAGGACTGAGGGTGGAGGGCTGGGCAGTCCACCTGGGATCAGCCTCAGATAGAAGTGATCTTATGGGCCATCACTGATGGGCCTCCCCAGTCCTGGCTGAATATCCCCAAAGAGTCCTAAACATTCGGTGGATCCAGCCATTCAACAGAGGCACTCATCTGCCTCTTTCAGGAACGTGCTCCACAAACACTGGTTTCTTTCTACATGAAAGCTTGGGTTCCCGTGCCGTGACCAAGGCGCCAGTGTCCCTGAGAAACATGAGTGCCCACTCTCCATCGTGAGGAGGTGGCATGACCTCAGTGGGAGAACAAAGCATCTGGCTGAAATCACAATGCAAGGAAAATAACAGTAGTTTATGGGGTCATGCAGGTTGCAAAAATTATTATATTTGCCTTTGTGGTTTTATGTATTTTTTCCAACTTTCAAAATACTGTAGATTGAATGTGTTTCAGCAACTGAAGCATGGGCCTTGGAGGAGAAAGATCATCTCCCAAGCATGATGTGCAGGGACGCGGTCAGATCAGCCCTGCATATATGTGGCTGTTTGCCTGGGGGCCTCACTGTTTCTCAAGGACGGAGGAAATTGGTCTCATCCAGAGGGCTTTCTGGCCGTGGATAGAGAAAATGACGAGAGAGAATACACGCAGCCTGGAAATCAGGAAGCCCGGGACCTGTGGGCATGGCCCAAGCTGTTCTCAGACAACCAGCATGAGCATCTCCCCAGGAATGAGCAGGCCTGGGCCCACAGGACACCTACCATCCACCTTTGTTCAAACTGAGGCCCCAAGCCACAGAGGACCTGGTTTTCCTTTGGTTAATTCACTCTCAGAGCTCTGTGTAGACAGGTGTCCCTCAGAATGGCTGGAGGGGACAGATGGGGCTGGGACTGGGAGGCAGCCCCTGTCATCTGCTGTTATGGGCCACACAGAGATTGTTTTCTCTGCAGGCTGCAATGAGAGAAGGTGTACAGCAGCAATGGAATCACACTCAAACTAAGAAATGGCAGCACTTGCTTCTGAACAAGAAGAGATGGAGCAGCCCCATCGTGGGCCATGAGAAGCAGACGTCCACAGAGCGGGAGCTGACCCACAGGTGCCACTGGTATTCCCCCAGAGTGATAACAATGCCTCCAAAATGGAGAAGCAATGAGGTCAGCCAGTGGGTAGAGGTCAGGAGGCTGACCGCCTTTCTTCCAGCACCGTCAGCACCTGTGATCTAGGGACCTGTGACCTATGACCTAATAACTTGTGACATGTGGCCCCAATTGCCCCCACATCCTCTGCAGGGACCGCTGTCTCCATGCATTCAGCCCAGCCCTTCTCCTAAAGCCCTATTCAGTATGAGGACTGGACACAGGGCCACCTGCCCAGCAGGTCATGCAGGACAGGGTCCTTTTGGTTCTCCCAAGGCATGCGCCTGCAGCGAACAACAGGGACGACCCTTTGTCTCTGCCTCGGTGGCTGTGGCCCAAGCCCCCCACCTCTGCCTCCCTGCCCTGAGGGCTGGCCTGCTCAGGGGTTTCTACTCAAACCCAGTGGTGGGGCAGCCCCACTGAGTTAAAGGATGATTCAAGGTGACAGCGCTGCTCTCCTGTCCTTGCCTGATCTCTTGGAAGCCTCCTGAGGCCCTGCCAGCCGCAGCTCCTGGAGGTCAGCCCACTGTATGCAGGGGCAGATGCCTGACACAGTCCTATTGCAGGGTCCCCATCGGCTTTTAATTCAGAGCATCCCTCTCCCCATCTGGAAAGAGCAGCTGTTCCCAGGGGGCTGACGTGGGAGATGGAAAGCCTGGCAGGTGCGTCTAACACTCCTAAAAAGCAAATAACACCTGTGCAGGTAGACAAGCAAAAGGCCTCAGTCGTGAGGAGAGGCAGGTGGGCAGAGCAGCTCAGAGAATCCAGCGGCTATGTGTTCTGGCTTTTCCTGAGCTAAGACAGGTGGATCCCTCATTCGTACGAAGCAGGTAGCCTTTCATTCTGAGAGGAGTTACGTGTAAGAAGACACATGGCTGACTTCCTACAGCATCACATCCGCCAGCCTGTCCCTTGGCAAGGACCCCAGAGCAAGGACCAGCCTCTGAAGAGGACACCAGGGAGGAGCCAAGGCTTCCGACGGGCCCTGGGCCTCGGCAGTTCCAGGCCTGTTTCCACACTCTGTTGAACCCAGAGCATTGATTCTGGGTTTGATGTGAAAAGAAATTAAAGCTCTGGTCTCATTAGATAAACCGGCCGTGGTTAAAGACCACAGGGAGACGCGCGCCCCTTTGTGTGATGCTGAATGGCCGCAGCAGGCAGCTCCTTGCACACAATTGATTTCAAGCAGAGTTTTGTGTAAAAGATGCTTCTAGATTATGGCAAGAAAGCATTCTGCAATCCCCCTGACGATGGCATTACGTTGAGCAGACAGGCCTCTCCTCCCCTGACCAGTAACCCTTAACTCCAGCACCTTGCAGCCCTGGAAGCTCCCCCAAGCCTGCCAATTTGCTCAGGCACCTCATGTGCCGGTGAGAGTGAAGTTGACATGTAGGTGGTGGCTGTGGGTTTGCTACCTGAACCTGAAGTGTTTGCTCCTGGTGGTGATGAAATAATAACAATTTCTGCTAGGATTTTGCACTTCTCAACTCACCCTCTGGCCCACGACATGGAGCAGGCCCATGCTCTCTCTATCAAGTGCTTCCTGCCAGAGAAAATGCAAAAGCCTTGCAGGTGCATCCAACACTCCAAGAAAGCAAATAACACCTGTGCAGGTAGACAAGCAAAAGGCCTCAGTCATGGGGAGAGGCAGGAGGGCAGAGAGGCTTGGAGAACCCAGTGGCTGTGTGTTCTGGCTTTTCCTGAGCTAAAGCAGGTGCATCCCTCATTCGTAAGAAGCAGGTAGCGTTTCATTCTGGGAGGAGTTACCTGTAAGCAGACAGGGGCTCCCTCCCATGTGGGCAGGTTTGCACATCAGATCCATCGGAGGGCAATCATCTGTCCAACACAGAGCCCTCCCTCCTCCCTCCTTCTTCCTTAATCTCCGAGCCCAGGGCAGGGACAGGAAAGGGGGAGGCTGGAGCCTGGGTCCTGGGGACACAGATTCATTCCCCTTTTGTGACTTCTATGGCTCTGGACTGTCCTCAGTGGCACTCTAACCTTTTGCAGCAAATGTCACTGATTATGTGGTGTATCATCCACATGTCAATCTGTATCGTGTGACAAACCCAGGCTCTGGGGCTCCCTGTCCCCACCCTAAGTTCTCAGGGAGCAGCAAGAGCTTCCCATTGCCCGAGACCTTCGGGCTACTTCTCTATCGGCAGGACAATCTGGGACAATCCATCTCTCAGTGGAAATCACTGGGACTCCAACGGATCTTTTAAGAACCAGAACATCTGGTCAGTCACCTTGCCCCATACGATAAACGTGCTTTGTTAATAGGGCCACAGGGCGAGCTGACGGGAGGCAGAGGTTGTTTTAATGGTGGCAGAATGGCGCTGGGCTAATGTGTCACCCAGGGAAGGAGGTGCAAGGCCGTGGATGACCACTGTGCTAATCAATCCCTGTAAATGGCAGATCGAGTGGAGAGATGTTAAGTGTCGCTTTAGGAAAGTCAGACAGCCCGGGGCTGTGCTCATGGGTTGGTTTGTAACGGGCAGGTTTCCTGTTTCTTGTGTAAAAAGCAAATCCAGTGTCTATCAGGTGGACACCATCGTGATTGCTATTTATCTATTGGCAACTGGGCTTTTAAAGAAGTATGATTTTATTGGAAAACAGGGTTAGGGAAAGGAGAATGCTTTCCATGTTTCAAGAACCCAGCAGATTGGTCACTTATGGAAAATGCAGAGTCAGGGGCTGGGGCACCTCTGGGTGGGTATTCAGGTTCCCTCTGCCTTTCCAACAGAACACCTGGCTGGGTGTGGCCAAGTCCTTCAAAGGGTAGCTATCACTCCAAATGGGTGCATTTCCATGAAAGCACGAGAAACGTCAGCCAGCGGACACATGCCAGCCCTTCCATCAAGCTGTTCTGCATCCAGGTCACTGCAGCTCACACACACATTTGCATGCATGCTTACATGCAAATGCACTCATATGACACAAACACATGCACACATGTAGATGTAAACACATGCATGCATGTACACACATGCATGCACACACAGGGAGACACACATGCACATTCACATGCACGGCTGTCTCTATACTGAGAATTCTGGTCCAGAGATAAATCCATTTTGTGAAAAATAAAAAGGGGGAACCCACAGGCAGGCCCCACTGTGCCACTGCAGGTAGAACCAAGCCCCCAGACAAGGGGGCCGGCAACACACGTGTGATCGCTATGGCCTTCTCCTCTGGACCTCCCCTCAGGTGGCCTGTCCCTGCTAACAGACGACCTCTAATTCTCGTGTGTGTGTGTGTGTGTGTGTGTGTGTGTGCATCTCAGCTGCGTTTTCCAACAGGTTGTCTAGACCAGTGGTGGGCAAACTGTGGCTCGTGAGCCACATGCAGCTCTTTGGTCCATTGAATGTGACTCTTCCACAAAATGTCACAGCCTGGGCAAGTCTATTTTGAAGAAGTGGCATTAGAAGAAGTTTAAGTTTAAAAAATTTGGCTCTCAAAAGAAATTTCAATTGTTGTACTGTTGACATTTGGCTCTGTTGACTAATGAATTTGCCAATCACTGGTCTAGACGGTTCCCAACTGAAAAGCTGACTCCTGCCTGACTCCTGACCCACCCAGAGGTGCCCCAGCCCCTGTCTCTTGGGAACAGCTCCGACTTAAGTGCAGAGGACAAATGACCAAACAAACAAAAATAAAGCTACCCCAGCATGGACGTGGGGGTCTTCCTCTTAGCACACACCCCCACTGACTTCACTGGTCCAGGGTCCCCACTCCTCCTACTCTGGATACCACTCCCCAGTCAATGGCCCATCCTTTTCCCTCTCTGCCCCGCCCCTCCCGCCCAGGCTGTGGATCTCATAATTATGGTACTGCCTTTTCTGCGTGAGTGGGTCTAAAACAAGGCCTTGTGGCCCCGAGGGGGGCTGCTCCAGGAGGTCCACCTGACATATCCTGTATGTTAGTCTGTGCAGGAGTGGGGACAGAGGGGACTTTGGGTGTGGAAGGCCCTCCCATCAGCCAAGACTTAGAGCCCAGAGCAAATTCATTGTTTCACGTTTACCCTGTGGGAAATCCATCTGATTTGACAGTATGAGGATCATATGCAATATTCCTTTTCTTCATTTCTCTCATATGCAAACTCCAAATATTCAACTCTAAATTGTGGGTGAAACTAACATGGAAACAATAGGTATCTTGGGCTTCCCCATATATAGATGCATATAAGTAGGTATAATCCTACCTAATAAAAGAGTAATATGCAAATTGATCATACCTCTGATCAAGCCATGCCCACAGCCACACCCATCAGCCAATCTGGAGCAAATTATGCAAATAAACCCCAACCAAGATGGCTGTCACCACTGAGAGCAGGAGGGAGGCTTGAGTTTCCCTGGCAATGGAGGAAGCCAAGCTTTCTGCCTGACCTTGCCAACCTAGGCCTCCACTCAATGCTACAAAGTTTCAATTATAGAAGATATATCCCAACAGAAATGGCAGCAGCCACAGAGCTGGAGAGAGCAGAGGCTGGGGTTGCCCTGATGATGAAGGAAGCCAAGCTTCTAAAGCCCTAGTGTCTAGGCCTCCACTCTAGGCTACAAAGTTTCAATTATAGAATTTAAATGAACCCAAACAGAAATGGCTGTTGCCACAGTGCGAGCAGAAGGCTTGGCTCCACTCCAGACTACAAAGTTTCAATTGTAGAACATAAATTAATCCCAGATCCCAGGGCCTCCACTTGGGCTCCTGGGGGAGTGGCCAGCCTGCAAACCACAACAAGCCCCTCACCCAGGCCGCCCCAGGCCCCAAAGGAACAACCACCCTGATCTGAGACACCCTTCAGGGCAAACCAGCTGGCCCCCACCCATGCACCAGGCCTCTATCCTATCTAATAAAAGAGTAATTTGCAGATTGACCATCACTCCAACACACAAGAGAGCTGCCCCCAAGTGGTCAAAGATCCTGCCCCCATGTGGACATAAGATGGCCACCACAAGATAGCCAGCAGGGGAAGGCTGTTAGGAGGTTCCAGGCCTGCAAGGGAGGACAGCTGTGGGCAATCAGGCCAGCAGGGGAGGGCAGTTGGGAGGGACCAGCTGTGGAGTTGGCAGGGGATGGTGAGGCTGGCAAGCAGAAGTGGCTAGGGGCAATCAGGGAGGCAGGCAGGTGAGCAGTTTGGAGCCAACAGTCCTGGATTGTGAGAGGGATGTCCGACTGCCCAGTAAGATCAGGCCTAAATGGGCAGTCAGACATCTCTTGAGGGGTTCCAGATTGGAGAGGGTGCAGGCTGGGCTGAGGAACATCTCCTGCCCCGCCCCCACCCCTGCATGAATTTCGTGCACTGGGCCTCTAGTTTATTGATAAAACTATATCCATGTGGAAACTGTCCAAATGTAAAACATTGTTTTGGTATTTAAGCTTCTCTTTTTTTAAATAACAAACACAACGCATTACAAATGTATTTCCTAATTAGTCACTATCAAGTAAACTTTAACAAGAATACACAGGCTTTGACTCCTTTAAGGAATTTGAAAATAAACATACTTGGGACTGATTGGCACTCAGAAGGACATGCCCATCCTGAAGAAGCAGACCACGTTGACCTTGGCCGAGCACAGGTGCCGACGCCTCCCTAAGGCCTGCCAGGTCTCTCCAGCGACTGAGTATTTGCAAAGCCCCCGGCCCATCGGCTGTGCCCATGTGGCCACCATGCGAGAGCTCTGCGCCCACATACAGGAAGGCTTTGCTGGGATCGCCCTCCCTGTGGTAAGTCAGCTGTCAGTTCTGCAGATGACATAAATAAAATAAGTATAATCAGTGGCTTCTTCGTCTGGGAGCATTCAGTCGACATCCCCCTAACCACTGTGTTTTAGATTTCTCCAGCAAGCACTTTCCAGTGTTTTTTAGTATGCAAGCCAGAAGGGCACCATTTGGCAATTTCATCACTGCAGGTGTAATAAGAAAAGTCTCCGGTGATTGGGTGTCATTTGGTTAAGTCTCCATCAATCTCCTTTCCCTTTGAAAGCAGCCAGATACACAGTAAGTAACTACAGCCCAGAATTAGTGATCACGTTTTTTTTTTTCCTTAGAGTTAATTGAAACTGATGTGTTTTGAAATCATAGTGGGGGTTCCTCAAGAAAACTGCTACGTGCTATTCAATCAACCAGCAAAACACAGGCCCGCATCCACCAGGCTCATGCCCCAGGGTCTGTCGCTGTTGGCACCAGTGGGCCCAGGCGCCATGGCCTCTCCCAGTGGATAAATATTTAAATTATATGTATGTCAGGGTACAGAGCAACCTGAAAGAAACCTGTTCTTTCTCCTTCTGTCGCCCGGCTGTGAATTTTGAATAAAACTCTAGGTTGTGCAGACGCCCTTTTGTAAATCACAGAGCTAACTGACCTGTGGGATACGGCTTCCCAAGACTATTTCTTCCCGGCCTAGTGGGGGCATTTCCAATTAGCAGCAACGTGGTTTGGGATCACAGCTTCGATTCAGTGCTAAGAAGTAAATACCGGGCTCCTCGGTGGCAATAATTCATAAGCCACAGGAAGGAAAGTGCACACTTGTGTTGGGCTGGTCAGAGCCCGTTCTGTTTTATAGAGTTCCACGCCCGCTCTACTCCATAAATTTTTCACAATGATCATAAAAATCCTTTTTATTTTACTCTCATTCCCCCACCCCTTCCGTAGCTTCCGGGGTTTATTTGTGACACATAAAGTGTATTATGGGAGACACCCACGAGATGTGGCCTGCAGACGTCAGAGCTGGAACTGGAATTGAGTGGAATGATCCCCAGCTGCTGATGCGAAGATACCTGCATCTGTTAATCACCACAATTTCCAGGTCAGACTCCCAGCACCACGCAGGTAAGAGGATTACCTGGGGAGCTTTGCCATCTTAACGGGAGGTGGAGGTCTTGCCAGAGCTGAGCGCCCTGGCAGTTTGGGAGAGAGGAGATTTGGTTCTTAGGGTCATGTGACTGTGAAACACTGAGTCCTGGAGGGGATGCCACAGTATGGCATGATTCGGAGGAGGGGAGTGCAGAGGGCGGCGATCTCAGTCCTTTCCCCCTGTCCACTCCACAGCCCCCACCCAACTCTGTCCCTGGGTCTTCTGGAGAGGAGAAGGCCTAGTGCCAGGGACTGTGATGGTGGCTAACCGTGGGCAGAGCTGCAAGGGGCAAGGGAAAACCTGGCAGTGCTACCTTGGCACTCTCTGTTTCTGGACACCCACCGTGACTCAGGAAGATGCGGCCATTGGAATGTCTGGCTCCCCCAGGGCAACGTGACACTCTGTGTGGCTGGGACTCAGGCCATGCATGGGCTCTTCCATCGGATCCCTGTGGTGTCCTCGATCCAGGCCTGGCTCACGTTCTTTCAGCACCAGCTTGATCAGTTATCTAGTGGTCAGCCAAGGCTCAAAGACACATGAGAGGCCAGAACACTTTCTGAGAGACACCATCTGCCTGGAGAAGGCTGTGCGACAGGACCCCCATTGGAAGCAGCGGCGGTTGGAAAGAAGCTGAGAGGAGGTGGCTGGAAGGAATGGTTGCTTCAGAAAGCACACTTGCGAGGAAAATTTAATGATGTAAAAATGTTCACAATATGGTTCCACCTAGAGAAGCAAGCACAGGGCTCCGTTTTGTGCTTTACAGAGAGTTTCACTTCTGATGTGTTACTACAGCTTTTGGTGTGGCATGTGTGTAGATAAAGACATGGACAGGTAGGAACACAGATACAGGGGCAGGTACAGGGGCAGGTGTAGGTTTAGGTACAGATATACATACAGATACAAATAGGTACAGATGTAGTACAGCTACAGATGCAGATATGGTAAAGACATGGAGATGATACAGTGATACAGGTATAGATAGAGACACAGATATAGACGTAGAGAGACATAGGCATAGATATATACATATAGAAGTGAACATGGATAGATGGATATAGAACAGATATCTGTAAGAAGATAGTCCAAAACTTTAACAGTTATTGTCTCAGGACAATATAATTATGGGAGATTCTTTATCTCTTTTCTGTGTCTCTTTAATTTCCAACTTTTCTAAAATGTGCTGTTGTATTCTACATCCAGGAAAAATGTTTATATTAATGAAGAAAATGATTGAGCTGCTGAATTTGTTATCAATGAGAGCTGAGAACCCCTTCCCTCTGTTCTTACCCCCACAGCCCTGCTCTTTCAGAGACCAGGTGCCGCCCCTAAATGCTTCAATAACCATGGCACTTCCCAGCGAAATGTTGGTGTCACAAAAGACAATGTTTTAAAGACTTAAGAAATAGGAGAGCGGAACTGGATGTCCTTTACAGAGTCTCCCCATCCCGCACCCTGAACTGCAGTGAGACACAGACACAGCCCCCACCATCTGCATTCAGCTCCATCACGCTTGGTAAAATGTTGTCTGAAACAGAAGTATTTTTGTTTCCCTTGGAACAGTGGTCGGCAAACTCATTAGTCAACAGAGCCAAATATCAATAGTGCAAGGATTGAAATTTCTTTTGAGAGCCAAATTTTTTAAACTTCTTTTAACGCCACTTCTGCAAAATAGACTTGCCCAGGTCATGGTATTTTGTGGAAGAGCCACAATCAAGAGGCCAAAGAGCTGCATGTGGCTCGCGAGCCACAGTTTGCTGACCACAGCCCTAGAACAACTAGAAATGAAACAGAACTACTCAAAGCTGAGCCCTTTTCTGGACCATCTCATTTAGAAATGATTCTTTCCTATGAACAGACTATGAGATAGTGCAGAATTTTTTAATGATTGCCACCATTGTGGACGAGGCCCACATTTTGTTCAGAGGCAAACATGTATTTTATCATTAAAGAAAAAACTCTCAAAGACAAAACATGGGCTGCATTCTTTAGGGAATTTGAAAACCAGAGCGATTCCCCTCATGTTGGAGACAAAGGTATGCACATGGCTGCAGGCTTCCCAGCCACAACAATATTGGATGTTGTTTTGATTCAGACAGATAAACCTGGGCAGCTACTTCCTGGCTTCCTGAGCCCATTAAACCTTTACTTCCCACACCTGTGAGACTAGAGGACAGAAAGATGACCTGGGTTTACTAAACAAAGACTCGGTGTCATAATTTCCATGTGGACATCACTCCTGTGCCTGATGGAAACTCCATCTCTCCCCACAGATCTACTTTCACTGTTAGCTGTGTGTTGTGTACATGTGCATGATACATGCATGTGCTGCATATGTAGATGTGTATGTGTGTTCCTGGGTATAAAGATGAAACCCTCGCCTCCTCGCATTGAGTGTTTCTCTCCCCAGCACCCACCAGTCACTCTGCAGCCCCCTCACTCACATCACTGTTTCTCTGATGCCTCCACCTCACATAGGGGACCCGCCCTGATCTCTCATTCCCACCGCATGTCCAAGCAGGCCACCCTATCCAGGCTCCTAACTGGCCCCCACAAGCCCACCCTGGCTTCTACACATAGCATTGCCTCAGTCTTTTCAGAGTAGATAGCTGATCATGCCATCTTTGCCTTGACCCTGCAGTGGCTTCCCAGTGCCCTCCTGAGCACACCCAGCTCCTGTGTGGTATGAGGCTTGTGCCATCAGCTGCCTCTCAGTCCCCTGCTTCCTCAGCTCTGACTCCACTTCCGGCTTCAGGGCCTGAGCTGGGCACATATTGGCTGACACCCACACGGGCTTCTCCTCTGTCCTCTGTGCCTTTGTCACACCCTGACATCCTCAGGGCACCTCTCTAAGTCCTTGAGTCTCCTGCCCACATCCTCAGAGGCTCTGAGCCTCCTCTGAGCTGCCTCACCACGAGGACTAGCATCAGGTTGGCCTTGGTGCTAGGCAGTGCTGCCCAGTCACCGCACTGAGCCCATGCTGCCATCTGAGCCATCCCCATCACTAAATGTGAGCAGAGAAGTTGAGGACGCTGGAGCATGAACCAAGCTAGACAGAGAAGATGGGGATGGGAGAGGTGTCCGACCACCCTTATTGGAGCAGCCACTGTTCGCATGGATGCTGGCACCACTTCGGTTGGAGGAGCACATTCTCAATGGACTCTGCGTGGCTGCCAGAAGTGACTCCCAAGCTTTCTAGAACGGCTGCTCTGAGTTGCTTCTAGGAAAAAAGAAATAGACAACTATTCCAACCAGGAGCCATGACGTGGTAGGGATGTGAGACCCCGGAGCTCAGTCCATCCCCAAACTGCCCCTCTAGTCACCTCAGAGGCTCTTCTTCTCAGCTCGGAGATGTAACTGGTGTTCTTGTTATTATAGGATACACAACGTTCAAAGTCACAGCGGTGTGTTCCCGTGGTGTACCCCCTCTGAGAATGAAAGAGAACAATAGAAAATGCACTTGACTTTTTTGGATTCCTAATGAGAAAAACTGAGACTGTACCAGAGAAGCATGCGCAGGTCATAGAACAGCACTGCATAGGATTCATTTTCCAACCAAGACAATATTTAATTTGGAATTTGGTGATAAAATGCTAATTGTAATGTGCGATGAGTGTCGAGAGTAAGCCCACAACGTCGTTTAGTTTGCCCAAAGTAAAATTAATAGCAAAATGAAATACATAAGGTCTTGGAAAAGAAGCCATCCTGAAAAATATGTTTTGTTTCTCGGTTCTATTTTCCTCCTAGGAAATCAAATAGTTCATAAAATCTCTTGCCACGAGAGAGAAAATTCTTACTCTGCTCTCCAAAAGAGACTTGATGTGTTTTTTTTTCCTCCTGCGCAGTGTACTGAGGACGCGGTACTGCTTGCTGATGGAGCCCATCCTGGACATCAGACAAGAGCAACTTGGCTCCTCCAATGACTCCCCTGCAGCCAGCAGGCCGGTGGCAGGGAGGCCCAACTTCCCAGCCACTGCAGGCAGCAGTTCTGCCCAAGTTCTGTTTCAGATGCCAGCCCTTCGCCTGTAGTGATGACTTCCCCTGCATCATCCATCAGAGGACAGCTAAGTGTGCCATAGCAAGTGTTTATCCCACCTGCACTCCACTTCCACAATCAATGCAAATATGTTTTCATTTTTCAGTGGCTTAACCCATTCAGGGCTTATTTCTCACTCACTTAGTCCAATACGGCTATTTCCATTGGCTGCCCTTCCCCCCCCCTTCCCCTCCACACCTTCCCCACCCCCAGTGTCTGGAAGCCGGATCCTTTTGCCTGCTGGCTCACCCCTCCTCCAGAGCAGGCTTGTCTACACTCAGTCAAGGGTGGGTGAGGACACCATCCTTGAGCCACTGGCCCAGAAGAGACACACATAACCCCCACTCCCATTCACCCATCTGCAAGGGCTGCAGAATGTGTCCCGATGCAGGCAAATGCCTCCTGGCCACAGCTGGGTCCTATGACAAAGACGGCCAAATCCTGGAAGCCACCTCTACACGTGCAGCGAGAAAGATTCAGAAGGGTCGCCACACATGATTCTCAAATGCTTTCTGTGCATTGGAATCCACAGAGGTGGCCACATCAGCATGCAGGCCCCTCACCCCCAGGGCCAGAGGTTTGTATTCAACAGGTCTGGGCATGGGGCCCTGAAATACTACTGCTTTTTAACAAATACCCCCAGGAGATTCTGCTGAGTGTCCTTTGAAAATATTGCAACTGAGTGTCTAAACCTATTCATCAAAGGAGGACAAACAGCACTGATTGGCAGGGAGTAGGGCTCACTTCATCTGTTTCTAGTGGGTCCAGCACAGTCGTGAGTGTCCCGTGCTCCAAGCTGCATGACCCTGGGAAAGAGAGGGTCATTCCTAGTCACTTCATTGGCAATGCTGGAGACCATCTGGTCACATTCTCCCTGTAAAACCAAAATGGCACTCACAGTGAACTCGGTAATCACACTTCCTGCTCAAAGTTAGCTCAACATTTTCTCAGTAAATACATTTTTGTTAAAACAGCTCCTGCTCAGTTTGGTACATTTTGCTACATTTTTCAAAGAGCATCCAATCTTTCAACAAGTACATCATGGACACCTACCAGACATCCAAGCCAGCACTGACCGCAGGGGCTAGACAAGAGAAGACCAAAGCTGCCCTTGAAAACCCAACTGATGAATGACAACATGACTGGTATCATGAGAGAAGCATTAGAAGAGTTTGGGGAGGCCAAAAGGAAAAGATTCTCAAAGTGGCCTGGGTATCCCTGTCTCCATATAAGAGCACATTTATTTAATGATGATCAGCGCACAGGAGTGGCTGAGGCATCAGACAATGTGCTGAGCAAGCATACAGTGTCCACCAGCAACAAAAACTGCCTATGGAGAGAAATTGATTTTTATTCATTCATTATTTTTTTAGACAGCGCAAGGTCATAACAGCAATGTGGCACCTAAAACTGAATAGGAATTGGTTCTGGCTCTCACATTAGCAGCCCACTAATCTTTGGACAACTTAGGACCTTGGCTGCTCACCGCAGGTACCAGGCGCCTCCGTGGGCTGATCTGTTAAACAGAGATGCAGCCAGCACGTGTCTGATGTGATGATGTTGGTGGAACAGGAACTATGGTTCCTTAAGGGACCCTTGGACTTGGAGACTCCCTGTCACAATCCCTCCCGCCGTGGAGCTGTCCGTGGTCCTGGGCTTTCTGGTCGAATCCCCTGAAGTAGCCACTTGCCATTTCTGTTCAGCTTTTCTTTGCATTAAATAGAGTCCCCACCCCCACCCCCAGTGCAGGGTGCAGACAACCATTGTAGGGAGGGGACACTGCCTGGGGACTGGCCTTTGAGAAAGCTCATTTTTGCTGTTCACCATCCAGGCGGTGGGAGGTAGGAAGATTTAATTATCCTGACAACCAGGTTTTCAAAGACCTGCAGACATCTGAAGCTGGCTGACCAGAGTGTCAGATGAGCTAAGTCACCGAGGTGAACAGGCATGTGTGTGCAGGGGAAATTTTCTCATTTTGCAGAAATGAACCTTGATCCCCATGATTTCAGTCAAAACTCATTATTACCGACTGTTTACAATACACTCAGAAGAGAAGTGAGTGGTCACTGATTCTTGAGTGAGCATTTGGGGACATTCAGAAAGTTAAATCCATGCTCCATCTGTCACAGGCTGAGCTCCCCAGGAACCAGCCATGAGACATGAGGAATTAGGGAGGCAGGTCCTGAAAGCAGCCCAGGGAGAGGAGAGAGGAGGGGAGGCAGCTGGGGCTCCAGAAGTTCACCATGCTATGGCTGCAACAGACACCCCAACCTGTGAGGGCCCCAAAATGAGTCTGGTCCTGCAGGATTGTCCCCACCATGGCATCTGGTAGACACTCATTACCTGTTGGCCTCCAGCCTCCAGTCTCTTGCTCAAATGGAGGCTGAGGCTCAAGAGGGGTCCAAGCTTTGGAGGTTTGACAGCACACCCATTATAGTCTCTAACTTCTGGCTAAGCTACACAGGTACAATGACTTTCTCACCATGCTTAGCTATCTGGTGGGGGGGGAGGGAGTTTCTACTATAAAAACAACCTTTCAGTGCTGTTACCAAAGCCCCCACCTCATGACCAGGGTCTGGTCACTCTTCATCTCCTCCATCTGGATTTCAAGTCCTATGGACTTCACAACAAAGAACTCTGATTGGTTAGATTTCTTTGCAATTGTTTTCAGTCAAATTAATGGAGAATGAAAATACAAAACTTTATCTCCTTCTTTTAATGTGATATTTTATGTACAGAATTATGTTATAATAAAAAATTCTCTGTGCTCTATAAAACTACTGATTTAAAGCTTAGAAAGAAATATCTTGATTTCTTGGCTCATACCAGCTGCTAAGGGGCAGTAAAACATTTATATGCAGAAGAACACCCATTCAAATCACCCAATCTTGCAAAAAATATTCTTTGATATCCATGTGTCGTCCCTGTAAGAGACTGAGGAGTGCAGACACAGTGCCTGGAAAGATATCTTTTCCAAGAGTTTTTAACTTTTCCCCATCATTTCTGGTTAGCCACTTCCATTGATAACATTTTAGCTTTCTCTGCATTTTTACCACTGTCTCTATTTAAATATATGAACTTATAATGACACTCTGAGTGATTATTTCAAAGAATTTGGATTACTGACTGTTATTTAGTCACAAAATAGTATTCTAAGCAGACAATAATCTTAAAATAGTTCATTTAACTGATGCTAGACCATTGAATTATTGAGAACAAAGACGTGCATTAAAAAAATGCCGTGCATTTAAATAAAAAATAAAATAGCAACCAACATACAAATACTTCCTGAATAAAAGATTTAATTCCAACAGACATTTCAGCAAAGCCTCCTACCTGGATCGGTGCTGACACAGGCCAGTATCAGCCTAAAGGTCTGTAATTCCCACATGGAACTGAATATGTTAAAATCATGGTGGGAGAGGAGAAAGCTTCCTTAAGGAAAAAATATTCACTAATAAATGTGGAATGGATTACAGAAATGATAAGTCACCGTTAACATCCCTTACTGACTGTCATGGGCTGGGTTTACCAGGAGATGCTACAGCTGCTGAGCAACAGCCGGAGGAAACACTGAATATTTGCACAATTTCAAGTGTCGACCCCTCCCCAGTATTAATCAGTGAAGAGGGAGCCATAGTGACTTTATTGTGCAGACCCAGCAGACACCCCCTAACCTATGATCAAGGTCCCATCACCAGGAGTGAGATGACAGGGAGACTCCATGTGCTTTCAGATATGACACCCTGAAAATCACACCACATCACCCCTCCGGTTCTCTTGTGCAAAATGTATCCCTTTGATATAATCAGGAGGAAGCATCAGGCAAACACAAACTGAGGGACATTTTACAAAGTAATGTCCACAAGAGACAAAGACTGATAGCCATCATGGGCAAGACACCAAGGAGGTGTGAGGAGACATGCGGGGTGGGACCCCAAAGCAGAAAGAGGACATTGTGCCCCTATCCACCTCTTAGCTCTGCCCCAGGGACTCACGAGGTAGGCAGCAGGAGGACCAGGTAGGTGGGCACCCAGGAACTCTGGGCAAGTTTGCAACTTTTCTGTAAGTCAAAAATTATTTCCAATGTTTTCTGAAAGCTAAACAACCTAGGAATTGAAACTCAAGTGGCTTCGGGATGCAGTGGACAGTCTGTGCTGCTGGGGAGCCCAAGAAATAGGAAGGAGACTCGGGGAAACCTACAGATCGTGGGGTTAGTCAGGGCAGCTGGCCCAGCTTGGAATGAAATATGGGGCTACCGCCTGTACTGCTGTGATGCTGGCTGAGGGTCCTGAACAGGCAGCGGACGGAGGCACCCTCTCTGAGGGAGCTGACTCGCTCAGGCGGTCCCCTCACACACAGCTCATGGAGGAAGGGGACACCATGCGGAGCAGGATGAGCTGCGCCTCTCCCAGGCTGGTGCGGAGGATTGCAGTCACTGCCAGCACAGGGATTGCCTTGGAGCAGACAGACCACAAACACTGCACAGACAAGAAGCTCGCGCCACCTCCCCCACCCCCTGCCCAGAAAGAGCTATCTGGCTGACTCGCAGTTTCTAACACTATCGATTATATCCCCAAAAGGTCATGAGTTACATTCTTAAGATACTTGCTGAGCTTGACCTCTTGTAATGACCATCCTGCGCAGACTAATCAGGTCAGGTCAGCGGGATTTTTGCTCCTCAGCTGTGGTTAAAAAGCCCCTTGTCCCTTGTAGTCAACCCTACCCACTTACTGGGGAAGGTAAAGTTGTGTCCAACGGTGGGCTCACACTGGCTAAACCGGGTCTGGATGCAGCTCGGGGAGCTCAGACATGCTCCCTCTAGGACAAAGCTGGCTGCTCTCAAAAGGGGATCGGGTCTCCTGTGTGGGGGGACCCTCTGTACAGAGGAAGCACAAGCATCTGAAACACGTCAGAGCAAACTCAATACCAAAGGCCTCCCATGTCCCCAGAAGACCCAGGGTTAGAGCAAGTTCTTTTTAAAAGCATGTTGCTATGGTCCTGGCTGGTGTTGCTAAGGGGTTAGAGTGTCGGCTTGCACACCAGAGGGTCACAGGCACATACCCGGGTTGCAAGTTCGATCCCCAGCCCAGTTGGGGTTTGTGTGGGGGGCCAGTCAATCAATGTGTCTCTCTCACATCGATGTTTCTCTCCCACTCCCTTCCACTGTCGCTAAAAAAAAAAAAATCAATGAGGAAAAATACCCTCAGGATTTTTTTTAAAGGCACGTTGCTGTGAATGAGGCCAATTGCAGGCAGGTCACCCAGTGAAGGACAGATGACAACTGAGGAGTGAGGCTGAGTCACACATCGGGTGTCCTGTCTGAAGGGGCTTTGTGGTCTAGAGTTGTTTGAAACTAACAAATAAGGGGTAGGAGGGGACATGCAGCATCAGCATTGCTTTACACACGTGTGTGTAAGACACCCATGCTCACAGGCAGACACCTGCCTCAGTAATGAATTAGTGAGTCCATTTTCTTTATTGAAGAGGCTTATTATGTTTCTTGTCTTTGATCGCCTGAAGTTTGGTAAATGATACAATGTAATTCATTACTGATACAGTGTCCTTCATACCCAGCATCACCAGATGATTGGCAGCAAGAGCAAGACAGAGTTACAAGGAACTTTTGAGCTGGCCACACCTGTCCAGTGACAGGGGAGACAGAGGCCATAGGTGACCCACAGAAGCAGTGCCCTGTCCTACGTCCCCATTTCCATCCGGGTCCTCCTGTCCTTAAACTGATCCAAATGACACACCTGCTGGAGCCCTTGGGGACCTGAGCCTGGGACCCAGCCAAGGATTATGTCCTTCCATTAAAACACACACAGAAATGGAACCCGAAACTGCAAAGACCTGACTCGGCTCTGTGCGAACTTGGATTCTGTTGCTGTGTTGTTTATTCTGAGAGGCAGATCAGATTAATTTTACTGCAGTTGAAAATCATGCAAATATAGTTGAGAAAAAGGCATTTAATTCTTTATTGCTCCCACACACGCCACCCCCAGCACCTCCAGTGTGAGCACTGCCGGCGTTTTAGTGTTATTCCGCCATACAGTACATCACGATGTTAATTTTCCACATTACTTTACTCCTTCTCCAGACCATATTTTACAACAGAGAAAACAAACTGCTTGTAATTACACTGCATGCCAGGACAAATTAAGTAAACACGCATTTTTAATGCTTCAGGCTGTTAGGGTACAAAACAAAGGACTTCAGTGAAGGTCAATATTAGAGTTGTGCAATTGCCCAGGGACACGGAGACAAACCCTTGATTGAAAGTGCAAATGGTTCTGTTCCCCACACAGAGTTGGATTCCTGAAAAGGACACACTGCCAGGGAGGCGGGACATTTTCCCTGTGCTCTATTTGCTCTACTCATTTTCCTGGAGATTAATGCTAAAGCCAATAATAAAAAATAATGACAAACTTGCCAAAAAAAATTTGTGTCACTAGCAGGGACATAAGTCACCTAAAAGTAAGTCTGCTGCCTTCCACGTCCTCTACTGAAATTAACATCTATCTATATAATAAAAGCCCAGTGACCATTATGGCAGAACGACCTGAATGACTGGTCGCTATGATGCACACTGACCACCAGGGGCCAAATGCTCAACACAGGAACTGCCCCCTGGTGGTCAGTGCGCTGCCACGGCTGCGGGAATGCTCAGCCAGAAGCCAGACTGATGGCTGGCAAGCGGAGTGGCAGTGGCGGGAGCCTCTCCTGCCTCCGTGGCAGCACTAAGGAGCCTCGAGCCAAGCGGTAAGGACCAAGCAGGGAGGTGGTTAGGAGTGAGGGGTCCAGGATTGTGAGAGACATGTCTGATTGCCGGTTTAGGCCCAATTGAGCCTAAACCACTAGTTGGACATCCTCCAAGTGGTCCCGGATTGTGAGAGGGTATAGGCTAGGCTGAGGGATTCCTGCCCTCCCCTCACTCCTCACCCCACCCCCTTCCCCCACAGGGATTTTGTGCATCGGGCCTCTAGTACAAACATAACCTGAGACCCATGGGACCTGCAGTCGTGAGTGGTCATGTGCCTTCTTTCTGATTCCCTCACTGCAAAATGTTACTGACAGCCACACCACCTGTCCAGGATTGAGGAAACAGGACTGAGACAAGTTCAGAGGGGCTGGAATTTTTAATGAGCCAAGGTTATGAAAAGGAACATCGCTGAGATTTGTGAAGATCAGGAAAAGGCCCCGCAGAGGCATCCCACAGTGGCCTTGCAGAGAGGGTGCAGGGAGCCGTGTGGCTGTCAGTGAAGCAAACACTGACAACAGCCCATTGGGAAAGTCAGGTGTCTCGAGTGGCCGCCTCGCCAAAACACGTACTATGGTTTTCCCCCCACAAAACAAATATTTGGCTTCCTCTCCTCTCCAGGACATTTCTAAATGTGATCCAATACAGTCAATTCTCATTATTCAAGGATTTTGTAGTTGCAGAGTTTCCCATTCACTAGAATTTGTCACCTTGGAATCAATACGGTGTGTGTTGTCTCCCTCAGACTGCACAGTATGAGTCACCCAATGGGCTCCAGCCTCTTGTCCCAGCTCTTGTTCTGTAAACACATGTGCTTGTTAAGGTCTATTTAGTGCCACTTTTTTTTTCATTTGTGTGTATTTTGTCACTGGTTTTGCTGTTACAATGGCCCAAACTGAGTGCTGGGGTGCTGCCTGTGTCCCAAGCTCAAGGAGGCTGCAAGGTGCCTCCCAGAGAAAACACCCTGGGCGGTGAGCTTGGTGTAGGCGGGAGTCAGAGCCGCTGGCCATGAGTTCAGTGTTAACAAATCCACGATACACATCAGATGGACGTCTTTAAACAGAAACACACGTGCGTCAAGGTTGATGGAACCATGAACATGTGAACAGAGGCTCCTGGCACCTCACCTGTGTTTCCCCCAAAGCCTGTTTGCTCACGGTGACCTCGTAGAGCAGGACCTCCCTGAATAATGACATAAACTATAGAATGTATGTCACATAGATGTGAAAAGCAGATGCATTTGTGTGTAAACACACTTGTAACCTTTACTATATAGAAAACTACTGTGGAGAATGAGGGAGCACAGTTCCCAATGAAGAGGGACTGTATGTCCAGCCCAGACCTCTGTCCTCCTTCCTAACACGACATAAGTAACAGGGAAGAAGCACTGCCAGCTGTCCAAGCTGTGCACACACAGGCACACGTGCACACACAGAACCTGCAGTTCACTTCTAATTTCTCACCCTGTGTACAATGAGATTTTAAGGAAGCTCAAAGGAATCCTTCCCCTTTGCCCACATTTTATTGAAGCCCTTAAATTCACTAACACACCCAGGTGAGTGCTCCTCAGCTACCTCCCTCGCGCCAGGATTTTCAGGTGTTTGTAATCCTGTAATTGGCAATGGAATTTGTTTTTGCAAACCAGCATACGCTCTGTTCTCCGTGTCCCCAGTGTCACATGATGGATGGATGGCCTCTGCTTAATGTGACCACCCACTTGATCCTTTGGTTTCATGAGGCAGAAATTACGGTGTCTTATCTCCAGGGATGAGGACAAAGCTGATTGAGCAACGATGAAACGGTGCTGGTCAAGGCTTGTTTTTAACCATGTAAACAAGGCTCCGTCTCTCCTCAAGCAAGGACAGGGGGTTAGCCCCCTCTTTCCAGAGCGCCCTCACCCCGCTATCGGGGGCAATGAAGTCTTGAACTTGGAAAAAACATGCTGCATTTGGCAGTTTCTCCCGTGGACGGCTCCCGTGGACGGCTGTTCAGAGAACAGAGGGTGTCATCGTGCCAGGAATGTGGGGTGGTTTATCTTACTTAGCCCCGAATATCTTCTGCCATTCCCGTGTTTTCCAACATGAGAGTGTGGGCACGAGCAATGGTCATTATGGTAAAACAGACTTCCTCCAGCATCTCAGCAGGCCAGTAATCACAACAGAGATCCCTGTCACACCCGCGCCAACTTCCTTTGAGGATCTGGCACCGCTGTGCACACGGGAGCCTCAGATGTTGGTGGTGCCACTTGGAGAGATGACCACACACCATTCTGAGCCAGTCTCGCTGCCAGTACACAGATGTCGCAAACCTGTCAGGCCTGAGACTCTGCTCCCCTCCTGAAGGCTGTGGTGTGACTTTTAAGACTTTTCGTATTCACCACTGGTCAGCCTGAAATTCTTTTTAAATAGAATTTAAATTCTATTTAGCTTCTTCTGTGATAAAAATCATTTTGTTAATAAATAATTAACAAATCCAGATAATGCGATGCTAAATTACCCCCAACCCATCAGCTGTACACATACCACACACATGCACATGTGTGGATGCATGTCCACATCCACACACATACTAATGTGCATATACATGTATATGTGTATGTGCACATACAATCGCACACCACACATATGCATGCATATGTACTCACACATGTACATTCATTTATATACCTACAATGACACACATTTATGCACACATGCACATTCACACATGTATTGGTGCATACACACATGGGTGCTCTTGCAACACAGGCACACATATGCATATTCACACACGTGTGAAGACATACAAAAGACACATGTGCACACACACATTTATCTGCCAGAGGTGAGTTCAATATTCAAAATCATCCTGAGAGGTAGCACTTGTATAAAAAGAGGTTTTGTGCACAATCTTAGTTTCAAAGGGTAAGGGAGGAGATCTAGACAGCAGCACCGCAAGGCTACATTTACGTCTTTGTTCATTGTTATTACTGCATGAAACCATTTCCAAAATGTGGAGCCTCAGTCTCGAGGAGCTTTCCTTCCCTGAGGACCTGCTCACTCCCATCCCTCTATCGCTGAACTGATTATGGTCCACCGCGCCTGATTATGAGACATGACCCATCTTTCCCATGACAGGTCCTTACTGCAGCCAGCCCTGCCCAAGGACCTCCAAAGACTAAGAATTCCATTTTTAAAAATCTAGTTAACATCTGAAAGAGCAGTAAATGTGCAAATTGCTGTCCTAAACCTTCCTTTATGGCTTTTTCTTTTCAGACAAGCTCCGGCCCGGCCCGGCCCCCAGTGAGGTTACTCACTGGAGAGAAGACCCAGCGATTTATGTCCTTCAGATGTTTACCTTCAGTAAAGACACTTCAAAGAGCAGGCATGGGGCTCCCCCTGCCCAGCAAACACTTAAAGCCCCTCGCCGTGATGGATGGGGCCGCTCCCAGATTTAATAAATATCAGCAGCGGCCACTTCCCTTTCAGGGCAGCTGTTTCCGCAGTGGGCGCACGGCTCCTGGGTGGCCCGGCCGGCCCAGCGGGAGAGTTACAGGCTGCAGGGACGCCAGGTCCCTCCTATTTCTCCTCAAGTGCCCCTCTCCTGTGGAGGCTGCTGTGTGCCTCCCGCCCAAGCATTCCACGATCTTGACTTAATCTTCCTGCAGACGATGATTCTCACAAAGATTGCTGTTCCTCTTCTCATATCGAGTTGCCCAAGTGGGTTTGATGAGCATCCTCATTAAGCACAGAATGTAAATAATCTCAATGTTACCTCACCAGACACATGAAGTTGCTGAGAGACGGGACTACATCACTAGCTCCCAGAAGACTCCAAGGGGCAGAGTTCCCATGGAACAGCAGACAGGCAAACGTTAACCAATGTTGGTTCGGCTTCTCTCTGGCTGCTACCGAGGACTTGGAGAAGACACATGCTCAAAGGGGAGGTTGGAGGGGAGACGATGGTTTTATTCAGGCCACAACTAGCATTATTTCTCAGTGTCAGTAATAATAATAGCAATAATAATAATGCTATAGTTCACATTGCACCAAAAATCTTTTAGGATGGTCACTAATCCTCCTAATCATTATGCGTTATTTGTCATGTTTTAAAAATCAAGACACTGTGCCCAGCCAGCTTGGTTCAGTGGTTGAGCATCAACCTATGAACCAGGAGGTTTTTCAGGGTGTGTGAACCAAGAGGTCTTTTTCTTTATCCTCACCCGAGGACAAGCTTATTGATTTGAGAATGAGAGAAACATTGACGGGTTGCCTCCCGCCTGGCCCGCAACCAGGAATCGAACCCAAGACTTTTCAGTGTATGAAAAGATGCTCCACCAACTGAGCAATCTGGCCAGGGCATGAGCAGTCTTTTTAATTCTCTCAAGAGACAACCCCCTGGAGGCATCTACCCTCAGAGATCACCTGTTGAGTTACAGGGACCTCCCCAGCACTGTCCTGTTCGGCTGCCCTACAAGCGTCCACTGCTGAACAGGCTGGGCTGATAAATCCATGTTCAGTGCAGGAGAGTCGCTGCATTCTTAATGCACAGCAGCAAGTGAGCGGCATGAAGACAGAGAGCTGAGGCTTGAACTGCAGCCCAGGGCCCCAAGGGCCAGGCCTGGTCTGTCTATGCCCTGTGCAGAGTCCCGTGTCCTTTCAGGCACAAAAGATGCCCGCCCTCCCATGGAAAGTGGCACCTCCATCCAGTTGCCCCCCAAAGTTGGACGGGGAGCTGGGTGTCCCCCACATGCTCAGCATCCTTGTTTTCTTTGCTCAAAATGCATCCTGGTCTATTTCCAGAAGGCCGCTTCTCATTAATAATGCCATTGTCATCAAGAATAAAAAAAATGCAAGAAATGTAAAATTCAAACATCCAATTGTGGCTGCAAGATAATTATTAGCTTTCTGATTATAACAGTTTCTTACCTATAATCCTGGTTCCCTTAGTCATTAGGGTCGCTATTATCGTCATCACTGGAGTCTGAGATTAGGCAACAACGAATTTCCATCCAGTGAAAGAGCAATTAGCTGAACTGTGTCCACTTGACCACAAATGAGCCCAGGAAGGGATCATACACAAGCTTAATATTGGTGTTTTTTTAAAAAAAAAAAAATCACAGAAACGTGGTTTGTGTGGGAGAAGGGAATCAGCTGTCTCCCCCACCACCACCTGTGAGTTTTTATACCTGGAGACGAGTGTGGAGGTGGACTACCTACACAGATTGCACCTTTGGACAGAGGCAGCCTCCTTTTATACGTCTATTATGGTCAACTTTAAGGAACAATAGGCTCCCACTTGGCCCTGATGTTCTTTTTGTATCATCTGACGATGGACAAGGATTCTCAGGTTTGCAATTTTGAAACACCCCTCCCTGCAGAAGTGGGTGCCGCCTCCATCCTGCTGGAGACACGGATGAGCTCATCAGTGGGCACAGGCGCACTGAGCGCCTCCCCTCCGCTGGTCCTGCACCACGTCCCCAGCAGCTGATGACAATTAAATCTATGGGTGGAAGGAATTCACCTCGCGCCACTCCACCGTAATTACAAAGTTGCTGCCGACTTCCAGCGCTGACAGGCTCCATCTTGTCTGCCCCTTGGCGCTGTGGCATTTATTTACAATCTGCGGAACGTCTCACAGACGACGGATCCCACGGGTGCCACGGATGGGTGATGGATATACGGTGGAAAGTGGGCAGGGGCCAGTGGTGAGAGGCAGAGGCTGGAATCATGGACACGTATGTAAATTTCGCAGGAGACTTTGCAGCAGTCATGGGTGTGGGAGGCTGAGACAGCCGGACACGGAGGAGAACCGGGAAAGTGCTCGATGGAGCCACCAAGACGTCCCGAGGTCTGCTGGGGTCACGCCCTGTGGCTGGCAAGCTGTTTACATCGTTTTATCCAAGTGCTCACTTCATTCCACATCAAACATCTCTGCAACTTATCCACCCAAGACCCGTGTTGGCCACAACCCAGGAATACAAACTCGGAAACGAAACACCAGACACAGGGTATTGGCTCAGAGTCACTTTCTCACTCTCATCTCCCTTTTCTGAAATGCTCTTTCTCTTGGGTTCCTAAGCACAGGAACTGCACACAGAGCTCTGATGAGTGATAGCGCTTCTACCTTCCACAGGGATTCACAGAGTCCTCCCATGAGGGCCAATGTTAAAGACACCATCGTGTCATGGAGAAATGACCCAGAAGGCGTCATTGGCGTGGGGCCAAACCCACAGGCCAAAGTGAGCATCAAAGCTAGAGGAAGTGACTGCCGCCACTTTCACCTTAAAGACGGGGACAGATACAAGCTGTACCTGGGACTAGTCTTCAATAAAACCCGAGCAATGTAATATTTAAATCAGATAACTGAGTGCTCACTTGGTTGGTTTCTAAGAAAATGTGCAGTTTATGTATAATATCCTAAAGAAGTTATTCTTTAAGTTTTAAAAATCACACTTGACCAGATAATGTCATCCCTAAATGGCTCTTACGCTTGCTGCAACCACACGAGCATATTTGGAGCGTGAGAAAGGGACCATGATCTTGTAGGGAAATGTGCTAATCTGTGGGTGAGTTCATGCATCTGTGAAGCTGGCCCAGTGGACAGCACTCAGGTGGGTCTCTGCTCTCGGCAGTGCCAGGAAGGGCAGCCACAGGGTCTTTGGGAAGCCTGTCGCCCTGGGTATTCACTGAGCCCCAGTCCGGCTCTGAGGGACAGCCCTCTATTTTAAACGGAGGAGTTTAGGAGCGCCCCTAGGGGTGGGAGGCCATCTCTGCACTCTGTAACCACAAAATCCACTGAGGTCAGAGAATATTGGAAATGGGGAAATGTGTACAATAAGTTACCTACTGAAACAGGAAGCTATGTTCCCGGTGCTGTTGAGGTCTCCGTAAAGATACAAAGAGCTCCATCGGGTTCTCCCAGCTCCTCTGTGCCTGTGGGCGGCCTTCCCTGTGCTCTGCTACATGCTGACACCTGTGCCAGGGCCACGGGATATGTGTGTAACGAGAAAAAGAAAAAAAACAATGTTGTTGCCTTTGTTTTTTAAAGGCATCTCTCTTTCACCTTCTGGCTTGAGTGAAAACCTCCGGATTTCTGGGTCACTGAGAGACAGACTCGTGTTAGGCTCTCTTACTGGGGGGGAGGGGGGGAGGGGGGGAGGAGGTCAAGATTACCTTCCTCCCATCTTAGGAGGAAGCAGAGTCTACTCCCCAGCAGGTGCTTTGCCGTCTCCTCGAGGGTGAGGGTGTGGGGTTGGAAGGGTGACAGTTGCGGTTTCTAGTGGGGCTAGAAGAGACGGTGAGAGAAGGGGAAGCGCTGCTCCCATGAGGGGAGCCTGGCGCAGTCACTGTGGCCTGCTCCACCGTGACACCTGCTTCAAAGCCGGCCACAGGTGCAGGAAGAGTGGATGGTGTGGGTCAATCCAGACAAGACCACCTGCCAAGCATTCACGCCTTTGCTTCAAGCTCCAGTACAAAAGTCTAGACAGCTAAAGGAAGAGGGAACGAACACAGAAAACACTCTGCCTTCTCCCAGCACACGGTGTTCCCAAACCCCACACTGCCAGGCCCCCGGCGCTGGGACACAGGAGTGTCCTGCGGGAACCCAGGTACCTGGGATTGGGGGGAGGGCATGGAGGGTGGCGTCCTGATTGGGTTGAGAAACTGATTCATGATGAAACAGACTGGGATTGTCTCCTTGTAAAGCAGTAAAGATTCCTGATGACAGTTACATTCTTAAGGGAAATGAGTGTTAATGGCTGTCTAGACGTTTTATTACTACAGAGAAGCACTGGGCATTGACCATCTCCTTCCTCACGAAGCTCGGGGTCAGCCTGAACTGTTTGTTTCCAAGGACGACAACAGCATAGGCTCCATGTGTGACTGAGCCCTGAGCCCACAGTGGAGAATATTGCCAGGAAAAAGCAGAGGATGCTTGGCACTGGGGGCAAAATCTGCTTCGTGGGCATAGATTTACCTGACTAAAATGTAGACTAAATCACTACTGTGATTTTGAATAGATTCCAGCAAGCATGTGACTTTCTCTCTGGTCAGGTGCTTTTTTTCTTATCATTCTTGTAATGGTTATTTTTAATCCCTGTGCAACTACTTTCCACGAGGGCTGTGGTGTCATTGGCGTTTGAGATGAGGTCTGGTTAAAGTGGACAGAAAGGGCCCTGGTCTTGCTAACCCCAGACCTCGTGTGTGCCAGCTCAGCCCAGCTTGTGCCGGGGAAGCTGGGCGTGGTCCCTCCTGGCAGCCCTGACCCTCCTCAAAGCCCGAGCTCTGGCCACTCGCCGGAGAGACCACATTTGGCCTCCCGCCTGCCCTCCCACAGGTTTCTGCTCCCACATGACTGTCCATTACACACAAAGAAGCTGGAGGGCCCAGAGGGAGAGAGCTGGGGATGGGAGACCTGCAGGAATCAGACATCACCTTGGCACATACACTTTGGAAGCAGCAAACATGGAACCAAAGAGGTTAGATGAGCCTCAGAGAGAGTGTAGAACGAGCTGGAAGGTGTTCCTTCCATGCATGTGATGGCTCTTCCGTCACCACCAGGCCCTGCGTGGCTCCTGCCCAAGCATCCTGCTCTGAGCTGGGAAGGGTATCACGCCTCTCTGTGGCCAAACAATATTCCACAGTGTGAATGCACATGTTTCATTTATTCACTCATCCGCCCGTCTGTGTTGTTTCTTCTCTTTGATTACTTGGCTTAATGCTGCTGAGGCCCTTCTCCCACAAAGTTTGTGTTTACTTCTCTTGGGCATTGGCAGTGCTGGGAAATACTGGGTTTTCAGGAATGTATGTTGACTTTTACACCTGTTGAACTTCAGGGCCTCCCAGGCCTTCTCTTTCTCTCCTCTCTCCCTCTCTCCCACTCTCCCTCTCTCCCTCTCTCCCTCTCTCCCTCTCTCCAGAGCAGAGCTACCACCTGCAGTTTTCATTCTCATTTGCACAGTGCAAAGCCGCAGCAGTGCACTCAATCCCACCCTGCACAACGTTTCAGAACGCAGAGGAGCACAAGTCTCAATTAACCCGAGTTAGGGCCAGGACAATGGGTGTTGTTTTATTCCTTAATCCCCTGAGGGCCCCCAAGACCGAGCCTGGGTTTGAAATGACCTAAGAGGCACTTGTCCCAGAGGCCAGCCTGCAGCATCGCAGTGACCACGGGCTTTTCATCCCAAAGTGCTCTGCTCTCTTTTATGCATAATCTGTTTCTAACAAGGTACCTGCTCTGGCTAATTCTTTTCTCCTGAAAAATCAATGAGAAAGAGTGGTTGTTTTACAAGCCTTGTTTGCAGGCCAAGAAGAAAATGATTTTTCAACAAGGAGGAGAAGAAAAGAAATGGGGTCGCTCCACCTGAACATTACATTTTGTAAAACCAGGAGCTCATGTCTGAGGATGCAATGGCTTCTAAAAATACGTCTTTTCACTCACCACCTTGCAAAACAGCTCCTCTGATTTTCAGAGACAGTCCCCGCTGAGTCCCCTGCAAACGCCCTGCTCAGTGGGCATGCCTGCCATTGTGGGGCCTGGGGTCTGGGGGGAGGGGTGCAGGGGGGAGAGAGGATGCAGGGAGGATAGCTGCTCCCATGTGGGTGAGACTCTGCTCAGCTATCCGATGTCAGATTTTTTTAACCAAGTCAAGCAAGTGAGTGAATAAAATCATTGTGTGAATAAAGGCCACTAGTCCTGTGATGTTGCCTATCAGAGCCGACAAGGACAGGCCACCCACACACCAAATCTGCCCAAGAAGCAATTTGGGAGAGCGGCAGGCCACCATGTGTGGTTTTCCGAGAGCCAATTTGTCTCCTTCCCCCCCCCCCCATCCCCCCGGGGCCACAGCTCTCTGGAAAGTCAGGGGCATCCGGCACTGCCAGTCCCCCCGGAGGTGAGGCAGACCCCCTGGGGATGTGCCAGTCTTTGCTCCCCTCAGGCATCCCAGGCTCAGGCCTGTCCACTGACTCACGCTCCACCAGGAAAGCCCAATAGCAGCCATCGGGACCAGGTGCCTGCCTCACGCCGAGTCAGGGGACCATGACTCCTGTGACTCCTTCAGGGTAGCAGGGTCCCCACCCACTCACTAGGAACCAGGATGCTGGGGCTCATCAAGTGCCTCCTGACCTTATGGAGCTTGTATGTTGGCGGTTTTATTAGGCCCACAGCTAGTATGAGTCTATAACCCATCCACAGGCACTGACCACAGCAGTAACACCTTCTGTTCAAATTGTTGAGTATTTGCTGAGTGTCAGACTCCACACACACCTCATCCCACTTGATTCTAGTAAAGACCCATGACGTGGCTATTCACCGGTCAGTCTTTCTCGCATCCCGGCACATTCTAGGCTCTTGGGGGGAAAGAGTGATAAGAACAGGAAGCTGCATCCTCACAGAGCCCATGGTGGATGAGCACACAATGAAGTAATTTCCAATTGTGTGTTGTGCTGGAGAAGTGGGAGATACGATGTATACTAGGAAGGAGGGTCAGGGAAGCACCCATCTCCTGCCTACAAATGGGAAACTGGCCTCGGGGCCGAATGATCGCCATGAGCCCCCGGGGTACAAGTGGAGCCGGGACCCCAAGGCCAATGTGAGAGTCCCGTTTCATCCTGTGCTCCCTGCAGACACTCCCTGTGGCTCCTAGCCCTCGATTTAGCACCTGCCTTCATGATCCATCCAACTGCTCTGAACTGTGTGACTCTGTCTTCTCATTGTGTGTGTGTGTATATGTGTGTATGTGTGTATGTGTGTGTGTGTGTGTGTGTGTGTGTGTGTGAGCATGTGAGTGCATGAATGTGTGTGAGTTGAGTATGTGAGAGAGGGGAGTGTATGTGTATGAGTGTGTATGTGTGTGCATGTGAGTGCATGAATGTGTGTGTGAGTTCAATGTGTGTGTATGAATGTGTGTGAATGTGTATGTGTGTGTGTGAGTGTGTAAGGCTGTGCTCACAGGCTGTAAAGGGCTGAGGCTTCTCTGAACCCCAGAGCATGCTGGTCACTCACTGGGTCCCTGACTGAGCCCAGTGTTACAGAGGGACAAACACCCTGTGAACTAACTACGTAACTGCATCCACAGAACTGACTGCAGGCCCCAATGCCCACCGTGCAATGCCCTGATCGCTGGGCCCAGCTATCACCACAGCAGTCGAAGTTCAGTTTCTGTTTATTTCTGAGATAGCGAGAATTTCAGCCCCAGGACAGTGACACCTGCCTGTCTGCCATTTGTACCCCCTGTTCTGTCACAGCAGATGAGCTGACTACAGCAGCCTGGCCGATTCATCTCTGCCGTCGATGGAACTTTCTGGATAATGAGGTTCCAGGGTCCATATGTGGGAGCCAGAGTGAACATGGGGGCCCAGGTGGGCCATGCAGTACGACATCCACGTCACAGGTGGAGCTGGTCATGGGTGGAACCACAATGGCAGAAGACACAAATCTCAGACACTGTACAAAGACGAGGGATCATGAGGCCAAAGTGATGACCGGGCCCCCGTGTAGACAGACCTGGAGACGGAGAAAGAGGAATGTTCTGGCCCCGTGAAGAATGACAGAAAGAAAAGGCAGCTACGGGACTGGGGTGATGTGTACACCCGTCATCTTACCTCAATGAGGAGACAGTGCAGGTGGCAGGTCCCTTAGCCTTGCCTTCCAGATGAGAAAACCACTGTCAGAGCATTCGGAGACCTGCCCAGGGCCACACAGCTGACAGGCAAGCCCAGAGTGGAAGACGGTCAAAGAGAAATAGAAAGGGGCCTCAAAATGTGAGCAATAAGCAGTCTTCCCTCTGGAACCTTCCACTGGGCTCGGAAGCTAGCAAACCTTTCGACCGCCTCCTCTGGTTAACCACACGCAGGGAAGGAACCCCCAGGGCCCAGCTCCGGGTTCCAAACCAGCCCCCAGGCCAGGGGTCTCCATCCTCATCACCTGGAAAGTCTGCTCATCACCTGGGGGCCAGCAGGACATCCTGAGGACAGTAACCTGAGACCTCCCCCTCTCCCTGAAGGAGGCTGAGCTCCTGCCTCCAACACCCCCTGCAATGCCCAGAAGCCTCCGCAGGGCCGCAGGCAGAGCCTTCCCTGGGCAGCAGACTCCTGTCCCGGCACCTGTGTCAGAGGTCAGCTCTCAGGGAAGCTTTGTCCTTGAAGATGATCACCATTGGTGGGTTAGCAGGAGCGCCAATATTGGATGACATCGGGGTAATATCAGGATTCCTCAAATGTGTGTCAGCCTCCTACAGGGAACCCTTCTCCATTATGAAGACCACAAATATTTCGCTCCAGGTGTCCCACACCCGCCCTAAAGAGCTGTCAGGAGCGGCAGATCCTCTGAGACAAGCGAAGAAGCCGATTCAACAGGTGTTGAGAAACAGGACAGCCCTCAGCTGCCATACCCCTAGACAAGGCCTGGAGCAATGTGTGCAAACCTCATCTTCTTTAGCTCTAAAATGGGCACATTCCCTCCCCGGGCATGGATTAGACATTACATTCATAAAATCCATAAACAAGGGCTTCCATTACTTCATCTTTATTACATGCGTCTAAAGCAATTCTCCGAACCTCTGAGAATCAGCTGTGCGTGTCTGAGATGCCCTTTCATAGCAATGGGGGAGATTTCAGGATGGCCATGTTTACAGTCACACTCAGGAAGGGCACAGGCAGGTGCCTCCTTTAACCTTGGAAAACAGTACATCCACACGCCAGGCCTCACAAAAGCAGTGCACGCCCTGTGTTCCTACACAAGTAAGCAGTAAGGTCAGGGGCAAAGGTCCTGGGAGTTCCCTGCTGAATGATAATTTTTGCAACTGCACTGCAGACGTTCCAGGCGGTGGGTGAGATGTTTTGCCTTGTCTGTGGTCCATTTCATCATGTGGACGCCTTAGAGCTCGTTCAAATGTGTCACAGAAGGGAATTCCCTGTCCTTACAACTTACACAGATACATAGCAGACAGCTTTTCCCATGAAGGCCAAATCGTAAGTAGCTCGGGCTTTATGGCTCAGACACATCGGTCACAGAAATTCAGCTTTGCCATTGTGACCAAAAGCAGGACAGGCAATCCATAACTGAACATGCGCTGTGTGCCAATAAAACTTTATTTACAAACATTGAAATTTAAACTGTACATGGTTTTCGCGTGTCAAGAAATTTTATTCTTTTCTTGCTTTTTTATCCATTAAAACAATTAGAAGCCATTCGCGGTTTGCAGGCCATACAAAACCAGCAGCAGCTGCTTCTGCCATCCCCCAATGGAGAGGATTATTTACCACAGAACCAGAACCTCCATAATATTCTCCTTCTATATTTACATGAACAAAAGAATTTCACTTATAAATTAATTTATTTAATTGGAACATTTGAAATGTCTTACGATGTATTTCAGTTATCCTGTTACAGCTCAAAATAAGCAAACCCCTTGTCTGGGCAGAATGGGCTCTGACTTGGACCTAAAGGGTCTCAGGTGGGTCTGATTCAGGAAGGAGTGGTTTCGGGGAGGGGCAACACAGGGGTGAGCGGTAGCAGGGGAGGGGGTTCCCGGCCTACAGTGACTGGGGCCCTGCCCTTGGTGTCTTCCTGGCTCTCCTTGCCTTTCAGAGCAGCCTCCAAACTCCAGCAGTCACTGCTTCTGCTCCAGCTCCAGACACCAACCACCTCTCCCAGGCCCCACCCCTAAAGTCCCAGATAATGCAACTCAACCTCCCTCCCAAACCTCCCTCCAGAGGCATAGGCCAGGATGCCAGGGCAGCCCCCCTTGTCCCCTGACACTGCCATGTTCTGTGGGCCGGTGCCCTAGCATAGTAGAGGCATCTGCCCATCCCCAGCAGCTCGGCCTGTGTGCAGACGCCCCACCTCCTTTGCAAGCCTGCTTGATGACCTTGGTTAAGGCAGACAGGTTGAGAAAGCTTTGCTAAATGCGTTAATTTTCTAGGATGATTTAGCCCCTGGATATGGAAAGAGCTCAAGGGCAAACATTAGTCAGAAAAATATCAGAGGAATTAGACTGAAACTTAAATTCTGTGGAATAAGGCTCAACCATTTTAGAAGAAATTGGAAGAGCCATGCTCAAGCCCCATCTCCTCGGAGAGTGTGTGTGAGTCAGCATGTCTATGTATGAGGTCATGTGTGTGAGGTCCTTGTATGTGAGGTCATATGTATGAGGTCATTGTGTGTGAGGTCACATCTGTGTGTGGGTTCACATGTTTGATAGTGAGTTCAGTATCTGTGTGTGAGTGCACCATTTGGGTGTGAGTTCATGCCTCTGGGTGTGCCTTGGTCTCTCCTGGATCACATCTTAGCTGTGTGCAGAATGGATGACACTTGAATTTGAAAGCAGAGCTCATGTGCCCAGCCTGGCTTCTAACGAGTGTCAGACTCACAGACAGAGACAGAGGGACCATGCATGGAGGCTGGGATGGGACCACAGTCTCTGTTTATAGAGACACAACCATGGTGGCCCTGGGGCCTATATTGTTCAAAGGGTCTGGCAGGGAGCCACCCCAGAGCCCTTGGTCAATGTTTGGCAGGAGGGAGGGAAGTGGGTGCGTGCTTCCAGCGAGTGGTCTCCCCACACAAGGAGGCCCAGCCAGGGACCTGGTAGGCCACCACCCCTGCACCCTCCTGCATAGACACCAGTCCTCCCCACAGCCAGCCCTCTCCTCCCACTCTCAAATCCAATGCGAAGGTACGTCTGCATTAGGAATTAATGGCTTGAAAATGTCTACTCTCAGAAAGAAAGCCATTTGTGCTCAAGAAGTGGGGGATTAGCCTCAGTAACTTTTCCAAAGTGCCTTTCCCTGGTAGGTAAGCTCGGCCAGCAGCACCCATGGGTAAGGAAGTGCTGACGCTAATGGTTCCTTCAAGACCGCATCACGTGGAAGCCCTGGCGGTGGGAAAACACCTGAAACCATGAGTTGGCCAGCTCCTAACTATTCTGCTTCCATCAGGGGGATGCTTATTGCCCTGAGGTTGTTCGCCAAAGGGGGCCCAGGCATTGGAGCTGAACTCACTGTGCAAACTTCTGAAAGCCTTTCCTTTATTGCCCCGAGGAGGCCCTGCCTCCCCAACCTGTCCCCTATCCCCACCCCTGCAAATTCACTCTCCTGCAGCGTATGCCGTGGTGACTGCGTGTGCACACAGTCACTTACCCAATGCCTGGCCCTGCCCTAGAGGTAAAGTGACCCAAAGTTGCAAAGAAGCAACTCATGGTTTCATAGGTGCATGTGGCCACCTTCAGCCAGAAAGATCCTCCATTTCCACAGAAGCGTGTCCTCAATCGACTGGCTAACTGTGGTGGATGATGGGGCCTCTCCAGTGAGACTGCACAAGGGACAGTGGGAGCTCAGGGGGCTCTCTGAGGGGACACCCAATGAGGGGACACGAGCACCCACTGTCCCCAGCCACAGGGCAAAGGGACCCTGCAGAAGAGGCTTCCAGGTGGTCTGAGTGTCTCTGGAGAGGTGGCCCCATTTGGAAGGCCTGCATCGCCTCCCCGCACATCCGGGGCATCTAGGAACAAGAATGTGAGCAGCAGAGGCTGCACCACAGACCTGAAAGCAGAGCCCACACAGTCGGCAGCTGCTCATTAAATCTCAGAGATGCTGACGTTCACCCTGACCCACCACCATGTCCTCCACCTCACTGCCTCTTACCAGGCACCCCTCGCTGTGACAATGGAACAGGAGAGTATGGCAGCATCCTCAAGGGAGGTGGCCCCGGTGTGGCAGACAGGAGCGCCCATTCCCCCAGCACCTCCTTCGTTCTTCTCCCTGAGCTCTCACTCTTGTCACACTCACATTTTGTCGGTCAAACACTACCGAGGTCAGGCATCCAGGGCAACAGGACCAGGAAGGACGGGGGTGCCTGCTGCATCAGTAGTGTGCTGATGAATTTTCCTTGAAGACGAGCACACAGCAGCACCCATGGCGGTCTCCAAGGAGGGCACCGGCCCCTCCAAGCAGGCAAAGCACATCTTCTGCCAGTGGATCAAGAAATGTGGGAGCATTTGTGCTGCCCTTTATCTTTGTCCGTGGTGCGTGCTGGTGTCACTGTTCGTGATTGTCCCTTCATCCCCCCACCGCCTGTGGACATGGAGTCCCGGTGACCGCCCAGGAGCAGTGTCAGCTTGAGAGGCAGCGAAGAAAAGCCAAGAGGCTTAGCTGGGCCACAGATTAACTGCCTCTTCAAAGACACCACCCCAGATGTGGTCGCGCCCCCGCCTCCCCGGCAACAGCTGGGAGCTGCATCCCTGCTCCTGCCTTCTGTTCCCACCGATCTGAGCACATGAACGCTGCCTCCTTAATGGCTGGGGTTAGTGTTGGAGGCATAATTGCCTAGTTCTATCACAAAAGGGAAAGCTTTGTGTGTTTTCATTTCTGAAGGGGATAAAGATGAGCTGCTCTGGCCTCAGTAACCCTCCCCGGCACAGGAGCCCCCTGAGTTGGAGTCGGATTCAAGCAATCCTTGGCACCACCACCCTCCCAGCCCCCCTTATTCACCCCCCTAGCACTGTCTCTCAGCTGCCATGGGAAGTCAAAAGTGGCTGCTAACACTCAACTTCACGTTTCTGATCAGCGCAGGTTAGTTTGTGAGGACAAATAAAAGTCCATGAAGAAATAAACCTGGTTCTAACGCGACCCAAGACCCAGAGGGCCTTAGTGTCACTGAGTGTGTCCTCATCTGTGACACAGGAACAACCATGCTCCTCCTTCTCACAAGAGTGTCCTAGAAGCAGGTGCCATCATGGAGCAGTGATCTGAATGGTACACAGTTTATCTGCTATGATGGACAGAAGGTGACTCATCCACAAAGCAAGGAGGAACAATGTCAGCAACAGCTCTTGTTATTTCCCTACTGGGAAGGCTCTGCATGCATGTGCAGGTGTTGCTGTGTATGTGCATACATGCCTTGTGTGTGCATGCATTTCCTCACGTGAATGTGTGTGCATGTGTGATTGTGTGTGATACGTACACACATGTATGTGTTTGTGTGGTTTATGTGCATTGTGTATGTGTGATTGTGTGTGATACGTACACACATGTATGTGTTTGTGTGGTTTATGTGCATTGTGTATGTATGTGTGTTATATATGTATGTGCCTTGTGTCCACGTGTGTGTGCATTGCTTGTATGCATGCATTTGAGTACATGGATGTCTGTGTTTACATGTAGTGTGTGCACACATGTACATGTGTGCGTGTGTGTATATAGTTATCCCTTGGCACCCATGGGAATTGGTTCCAGGACCCCTTGTGGATACCAAAATCCGAGGATGCTCAGGTCCCTTATATAAAAGGCATAGAACAATGCATGCTGTTCACTTCATGGAAAAATAGTCCCCAATCTATAGTAAGTTTTAGTAAGTTGAATCTGCAGATGTGAAGTCAATTGGTGCAGCATGCCTGTGTGCATATGTATATGTATAATGCATGCCTGTGTGTATACATGGGTGTATGTATACATGCATGTGTGTATGTACATATATGGTTAGGCATTAAATATGTGCATATATTTATCAATAATAGCTACCTGTGTGTATGTGTGTGCATACATGCGTTTTGTATGCTTTTGTGCATGCTGTGTGTGTGTTCGTGGGTGGGTGTGCATGTGTGTCAGTGTGTATGCATATGTGTCTGTGTTGTCCTGTGTGTGTGTGTGATTATCACTCTGTGTGTACATGTGTGCATGGCCCAGCAGTCAAAGTGAGGATTTCCTACTTGTGGAGACCTCCTCTGATGCATTCTGGCTGGTTGACCTCAGTGCCTTGTTCTCAGCTTGGCAATGTGTGAACCCCCCAACTTCTATACTCCTCAGCACTGCATCCCTCAGCTCTGTTCCCCACAGCTCTGCACCCCTGGGAGCCTGGGCAAGTTTGCCTGATCTCTCTGAGAATGGGGCTGCAATGCAGGGCCAGGGGCAGGGGCTGCACCAGGCAGCCCAGGAATGCTCAGCATCCTGTGGGGTTCCTGGACCTTAAGGGGAACTTAGTTAATAAGTGACAGTTCGCATTTGGTCTCTGTGAATATACAATGTCCTCACCGGGCTAGGGGGATACATTTAATAGCTAATGTTTTCTTGGTCCCACATCTGAAAGATTTCAAAAGATAATTAAGGAAAATAAAAACAGAATGGACGGTTAAGAAAAGCAAATTGGAGGGTAAAGACAAATTTAATTATTCTAATAAGATGTCTCTTTGAGAGTTCGTTTCTTCATCAGGCCAAAACCTGACTATTAATTAAGTTACCCCACTAAAAAGGAGAAAAGAAGTCACCTCTAACTTTTTAAGGGCCACTTTGTAACCTTCAGTCCCTCCCTTCCTACTGTGGGCTGCAAGGGCATAAACCTGTAATTAACAACTTCTTTATGGCAGGGCAGTGGTAATTGCCATGTCTAGCCTCCAGGTAGTAAGAATAAAAAGTCCCTCCTGCCCCCTCCCCCTCTCCTCCCACAGGCAACTGGCCACTGGTCCTCACTGGGTCTCTCCAAGGTTTCACCTTTCAGCAAACCTGTGTGAGTGGCCTCGCCTGCCTCTCTCCGCTGGGACCTTCCACACACTGTAACAGTTCCTTCCTCCCAGAGCAGCTGGGAGAGGGGAGAGAGCAACCAAAACCATGCAGGCTGGGCTGAGATTAGATTATCAATTATCACAAAACTGTCTGCAACTTCAAAGGGCTGGGGAGCTGGGGGAAAACCGTTTATCACGACTGGGAGTCCTGCAATTATCTCCGCGTCACCCAGATGCAGAGCAGCGGGCCCTCGGCTCCGGTCGTGGCAGCGTCGGCGAGCTGGACCGTGGAAAAGTAGCGTCTCCTCTGGGACGGGCACGGGGATCGTGGGTCACATACTCTCCACATGCAGGATCCTGACTGTGCTGAACGCCAGCATCCCCATCAGCTCGTGTCCATGGGGCCTTTCCCCTTCCTCCAAAACTCCAGTGTTCACACACGTCAGCAGACGGCTGCCCTCACATCAGAGAAAGATCTGGGACTGTCATGGGGCCGCACGATCCGGGGCTCAGTCCACGCCAGACGGGCTTGCGCCTGTGAACACACAGAAGCACAAACAGACACACACACACACACACACACACACACACACACACACACACACAAACACATACACATTTGGAAGCCAAACTTGAGGCACTGACATCACTTCCTGATTAGACTTCAGGGGACGTTTTTTGAGTTTTGCTTATTTTGGGATTTTTCCAGTGGGATTAATGAGACTTGAATTTGACCCACGGTATCTTAGAACTAACCAGGACAATGGAAAAATGAATGTAATGTTTATTGATACAGAGAAAAGTCCTCTGGCTAAAATGATACCAAATAAAAAATAATTGAATTCTCATGTGGTCACAGGACTAGTTAATATGTAACTCTTAGGCTGCATGCAAGCCCCAGAATAAAATTCTTCACAGGCCCCTGCCCCACCACTCTGGATCAGCACTGAATCCCCAAAACTGCCTACCATCCCACACGGCCCTCTGTGCCCTGTCAGGACCCATGGGGACACCATGAAAAGCAATTTGGCCTCCGGCATCCCTGCAGTTGGCATCTTTCTTCTGAGCTTCCTCCTGGGAGGACAGCAGCCTTCACCTGCCTTGGGCCTCCCTTTAATTTTTACCAAGTTAAATTCCCTAATTATTTTTTTAACAGCATAGCCTCCAGGACAAAGTGGCCACATGTTTTTAATTCATCACATGCATTCAACTTTTACATTCACATGATGGTCTCAATGCACCTAAATAAACGATAAATACAAATTTTCCTTTCTCGTTTTATGTTTAAGGTTTGGGGAAGGATCTCTGCTCTTACGGTAAAAGTAACACAATTATTTCAAAACACTGAGAAAAAATGAGTCATCATTCTTTTTAAGATCACCCAAAACCCCAACATCCAGAGGCAATGCATATCAATATTGTATAATGTTTCTGTCTTTTTTTCTGTATATTTCTACATTTTGACTTCATATGGTTCTTATTACTTTCATTCGACCTTGTTTGATGACCCTTTCTTACATGTGGTTTCTCTGTGTCCTGGAAGACCCTTCAGGTAACTTTACAGACCACACAAAATCCGTCATAGAGGAAGTCACCATCTGAGCCCGTGTGGCTATGCAGGGTCACCCACTACGCTGAGCAGCCACTGTGCTGGGCGCCTTCTGTGAAATAAAAAGGACCCGATGAGTTAGGTACTCTGGCCCCCCGTATGGATGAAAGAATTTTGGGGCAAACAGGTTGATACCTCATCCGTGACGTCAGGGCCAAGAAGCAGTGTCTATAGCTCCACAGCCAGCCTGGCTCTCCCTTGTCCCCCAGAACTAACTCCACTCCTTCACCATCAGTGAACAGTGGCACTGTTTCCAGCTTTTCACTGCTGGGGCCTCATTGTACTGTATCTGATTCGTTGCCACTACCAACATGGATCCAGAGTTGTGAAGATGTAGAAAAGTTGAGTTATTTCCTGTCTCATTTGCATTGCAATAGTTAATTCAGTGCCGGGTGGGATAGAGGCAGGAGAGAGAGGCAGTCGAAAGCAAAGAGCCCAGATGTTCTATGAACAAAGAATGGACTCCCCTTCTCCGCCCCCCACCCCCAAAAAAGTCCTTGAATGAACAGAGGCTGGCACCTCTTCTGGCCTTGGCAAGTTTGGTTTGTGTGGGTTTTTTTAAATCCTTATTCAAGTATACGTTTCTGTTGATTTTTATAGAGAGAGGAAGGGTGGGAGAGAAAGAGAGTGAAAAAGAAACATCAATGTCAGAGAGAAACACCAATCGGTTGCCTCCTACATTCACCCTGACTGGCAATCAAACCCTCAACCTTTTGGTGCATGGGACCACGCTCCGACCTGGCCAGGGCAGCAAGTGTTACATTCACTGCTGCAACCTGTGGTCGGACAATGGGCCCATACATGGGCCAGATCTTCTGTGACTTCCTAGGGGAGAAAGGGACCCACCTGAGACCTGCCAGCTCTGTCTGCTAGTTGGCTTCTGTCTGCCCCGGGAGGAGAATGTGGGGAGAGGTCTCACCTCAAAACATCTGTAACTCCAGTTCTCACACGGGCCCCCCAGCCAGGTTCCCGTGTGATCAGAGGCCATTGCCACCGGAGAGTTCCTTTAGAGGGGGTCCACATCATAAAACCACAATTTAATGGCTACTAATTAACATTCTGGTTAGCATTTTAAGAAAGAATATTCAAACGAGTGGATTTTCCTTCACACTTTAAAAATGAGGACCCACAGCCGGAAGGCGACGCGGTCTGCTGACCAGGCAGGGACCGTCCTTCCCCAGCCTGGCTGCCATCTGACATCTTCATAGCCCAAACCTCTTGCAAATTCCTTTAAAATTAAAACCAGTTCTCTCTTTTGCAATTTTTTTTTTTTTACTACTCATTAATGAGTCCAATTGCGAGTTCGGACATGCTAGAGGAGGGGCCAGTGCCAAGGGCAGAAACCTTTAGCTTTCATGTGTATGCATTTTGAGATAAAATGAAATGATATGTAATCTTGGATTATGTCACAGTGCACAAAGCTGTGGTTTCCTGGAAAATGTGGACCTACTCTGTTAGTCATTTAGGAATTAACGGCGGCATCATTTGTCAGATTAAACGCCTTTAAAATTCTCCGCGTCCTTCCCTTGGAGTTAACACTCTCAGTATACTGAGCCCTTTGTGTATATTTAAGCAGGAAAGATGAGAAGGCTTTCTCCTGTGCCAAACGGAAAAGAAAACAAAAGTATCCTTTGCCACGTTGTCAGGCCCACGCTTGGTGATTTGCCACAGTAGCTCAGACATTCAACGCCGCAGAAACAAGCTCGGCACATGTGTGTCCAGCAGACAGAGCCGGCAACGGCTCCAAACTTCCAGACAGAGGCTGATGTCAGCAGGGACGGGGCGCTCAGCTTCTGTGTGTGTTCTGTGCAGGTGGGCAGCCACCAACCCAAAAATCCTTGATTCTACCCCCCCGCCCCAGCCTCATCTTCTCCGTGCACCCACACTCCAGATGTAAGACGGTATCTTAGGGAACCTCATTGCTTCAAAAGTAGCAAATCTTAGCCCATAATTATTTTAAAACATTTAATCTAGAAAATACAAAAGATTATAGTATTTGTTTTTTTGGCTGAGATGTTATAATTTCCTATTGTATCATGCCCAATAGCTTTGTATGTACAGGCATTTTTATATTGCATTTCTATCACTGCCTACTTATTTTTTCTCTTGTATCTGTGTTTGGTTTGGCCACTTGTGTTGAGTGTTTTCTGTGCCAACCATTGAGTTCAGTGCAGGGAAACATACAACACTAGAACTTGCAACTGAGAGCTGTCCCAGCAGAATGGGGGGGAAAAAGGCATGTGGGGTTCTGTGTGTGTGTGTGTGTGTGTGTGTGTGTGTGTGTGTGTGTGAGTGAGTGACAGAGAGAGAGAGAGAGAGAGAGAGAGAGAGAGAGAGAGAGAGAGAGAGACTTTGTATAAGCCCAAAAATTATGGATGAAAATTTCAACTTTAAAAAAAATGTTTAAAGCAGCTGGAAATGTTTCAGAAATGTCTGTGCTTTTACTTCTTTCCACACACATTCACTTCAGTATTTCTAAAACTTGATCATATGTATCGTGTTTGGTGCAAATACTTCCAGGACTTTCTTCCAAGTCCGTGAGCCTCCCTGGCTGTGCTCTGCCCATTTGTGTGACTGGTTTCATCAAAGCTGCTCTGCTCTTCCTGTCTCCCAGGATAAACGCCTGCCCTAGTGCCTCCAGCAAAGGAGTAGCAATGGGTGCAATGAGCCCAAGGAGTCAACATTACACAGGAGTTTTCTCTGTGACTCTTTACTATAAATAACTAAAGGCCTGGTGCACAAAATTCATGCACAGGGCAGGGGGATGTCCCTCAGTCCAGTCTGCACCTGCTCCAATCTGGAACCTCTCGAGGGATGTCCAACTGCCCATTTAGGCCCTATCCCAGTAGGATCGGGGCTGCTGGCTCCAAATTGCTCACCTGCCTGCCATCCTGATTGCCCCTAACCGCTTCTGCCTGCCAGCCTGATCACCCCCTAACCACTACCCTACCAGCCTAATTGATATATAACTGCTCCTCTGCCAGCCTATTTGCTCCCAACTTCCTTCCTCTGCTGGCCTTGTCACCCCTAACTGCCTTCCCTTGCAAGCTTGATAGTCACCAACTGCCCTTCCTTGCAGGCCTGGTCCCTCCAAACTGCCCTCCCCTGCTGGCCTAGAACCTCCCAATGGCCCTCCCCTGCTGGCCATCTTGTGGTGCTATCTTGTGTCCACATTGGGGCAGGATCTTTGACCACATGGGGTCAGCCCTCTTGTGTATTGGAGTGATAGTCAATCTGCAAATTACTCATTTATTAGATAGGATAGAGGCCTGGTGCATGGGTGGGGGCCAGCTGGTTTGCCCTGAAGAGTGTCCCAGATCAGGGTGGGGATTCCCTTGGGGTATGGGGCGGCCTGGACAAGGGGCCTGTGGTGGTTTGCAGGCCAGCCATGTCCCCCAGCGACCCAAGTGGAGGCCCTGGGATCTGGGATTAATTTATGTTCTACAATTGAAACTTTGTAGCCTGGAGCAGAGCCAAGCTTTCTGCTAGCTCTGTGGTGACAGCCATTTATGTATGAAACTTTGTAGCCTAGAGTGAAGGTCTAGGCTAGGGTTGCAGAAGTTTGGCTTCCTCCATCGCCCTGGCAACCCTAGCCTCTTCTCTCTCCAGCTCTGTGGCTGCCACCATTTCTGTTGGGATTATGTATCTTCTATAATTGAAACTTTGTAGCATTGAGTGGAGGCCTAGACTGGCAGCAACAGGCAGAAAGCTTGGCTTCCTCCATTGCCAGGGAAACTCAAGCCTCCCTCCTGCTCTCAGTGGTGACAGCCATCTTGGTTGGGGTTTATTTGCATAATTTGCTCCTGATTAGCTGATGTGCGTCGCTGTGGGTGTGACTTGATCAGAGGTATGATCAATTTGCATATTACTCCTTTATTAGACAGGATAACTCCCACATGCTGAGAGTAATGAAATTGAAACAGCTGTTATATCTGACCTCCAGGGTCAGGACATGGGTTAGAGCTCAGCTCGGAATTCACCATCCTGGACATTCTAGCATTTAGCGCAGGCATGTTCCAAGTGTATCCAGCTCAGTATGTGGTGAATGGCTAATGTTTCATACCATCTACTGAATGCTTCCACGTGTTACCTCACTGAACCCTCTCAACCAGTGGTTGGCAAACCAACCACAGCTCTCGAGCCACATGCAGCTCTTTCCTCCTTGAGTGTGGCTCTTCCACAAAATATCATGCCCTGGGTGAGTCTATTTTGAAGAAGTGGCGTTAGAAAAAAATTAAGTTTAAAAAATTTGGCTCTCAAAAGAAATTTCAATCGTTGTACTGTTGATATTTGGCTCTGTGGACTAAGGAGATTGCTGACCACTGCTCTCAACAATGCCACAAGCTCAGAGTCATCATTATTCCCATTCTGCCCAAGTGCATGCAGCTGGTGTACCGCAGAGGGAGACCACAGCCCTGGTGCCTGCGCACAGGGCGAACCCCTCCCCATGTGCATGTGCCTTATCCACGTCCCCTTGGAAACCCGGCAAGGTGCATTGTCACCTGTGCACTGGGTGCTGATTCCAGGCAGGCAGAGAGAGCCCTGGACCAATCGAGGTCCCCACTGCCTGGAACTCCATCATCAACCCCTTTGTAACATGCCGTCTCCGCAGTGAAAGGGAATCTGCTCCCAGCAGAGGGCGCCCTGGCTTCAAGTGGTACCTGGTGCATCACTCTCAGTGGTACCAAGAACTGAGCCTCCAAGGTTTTCCATAGTGGATTCACTTTTTTAAAGCACCTGACCTACACAGGACCCCGAACAAAGAGAGCTTTGGGAAAGGCATCAATTCCACTGAGTATCCACCAGGCTGTCAGCTGACGGGCCATGGAGAGCCATGCACAGGAGAGCTGGCTGCCACCCTGCTTCGGGCATGTTTAGGGCCAAGCCCTGTGCACCCTATGCTGAGCAGAGAGCTGGGACCTCAGGATGGTGACAGCTCGTCGCAGCTGTGCCTGCGCCTGGCCTGGGGCTTGGAGTGATGCTGCTAAGAAGAAAATCAAGAGTTCTCGGCTCTACCTTCATTTGGTGCTTTGTTATAGCCGGGAAGGTTCCCTTCTAACCCTGGGGAGAAAGAGCTCGGAACTATGAGGGACTGATTCAGCCTCCTCTACTGCAGCAAGACTCACAGCCCGTAGGTCCATCAGCCGATGAGTCACCTGCAAAATGGAATGAGCTGTGCAAAGTGTGAGGCTGGCGGCTGCATCACTGTCACGGCCGCTGGTGACCGGGACTAGAGCAGGTGATGCTGCGAGTGGGCGAGTCCCCACTTCTCCGGGGCCTGCACCCCGGGCCCTTTCTGCCACACATCACTTCATCGTCATTAAACTGCCTCGGAGGACGCACTTGGGCATTTCCTTCTCAGAATTTACACATTTCAATAGGAGTGTGAGTTGATTTTCTTTTCAGTCTAAAAAGCTTTTAAGTTTGAAATCCATGAGCACCTGAAGACAGAATTTCAGACGTACAGAGGACATGAAGTTATGTCTTCGGTTCCATTTAACTAATTTCAGTGGACGCTGTCTATAAACGATCCATGGTTTCAGGAGGTGATGAGACGGAAAGATGAAGGCTCCTCCCTCCCGAACCCACCCCACCACTGGGAAGTGTGTGATTTAGGGAGGATGAGAGAACACAGCCTGTGAGGCAGAAGGAGGTAAATGCACGAGAGGAGGAACAAACACGGGCACCTTGGAGTCTGAGAAGTCATGTCCGGTCGGAAACCACAGGAAGTGTGGACAGAGTTGACAGGAGCCAGGCCTGCGGGGGTGAGATTTCCTAAATGGGGATGGAGGAGAGGGGAGCAAGGGGCCGAGGCCGAGGCCGGGCAGCCACCCCAGCCCCACCGGCCACATGAAGGACCACAAGGATTCCCACCAGAGACTCCTTGTGAGCAACAGCAATCTAGTAGGAAAACGCAGCGAAGGCAAGAAACCTCAGAAATCAAAGGTGAATGAAAAGTGCAGAAAGTAGGTCTTGTAATACCCTCTTCTCGCCCAAACCCTGCCCCCAGCATTCATCAGAGGCAGGACTGGTAATCTACACGATGCCACAGGAAGCCTAGGTCTGGTTCAGATCTCCTACTTACTTACTGTAGAAGAAGAGACACTACGGGGCGCCGTCACAGGACCGCTTACCCACAGGGAAACGGCTGCGGATTTTCCGTGCACAGAGCATATCCTCAACCCTGAGTAAAACATGAATGCCTCACTTTGCACCTAGTCATGTCGAGTAGTACACAGTTTGCAAATTTCAGGGAATTGTGCCAGTATTTGGCGTCATTGTGAGCCATCTTTAAAGGCACTCTTCATCAACCTCTGGCAGCGGTGGCCTCAGAAGAGACACGTCAGCATTTGCTGAAGCAGTTGTGTGTTTGTGGTGAGAGCTGTGGGTCAGAAGTCAGCCTGGACCCAGAAAACACACATCCATATTTGGTACCAAAGGCCAGCCAATGGCAAGCGTGTGACATTATGGAGGCAGCATACTTCCAAAACGGAAACTGGTCTCAAGTATTTTCACCATAATTGACATCGTAGTTTGCAAGACTTACCTGCACTCATTCAAGTCACCCAAAATACAACAGAGAGCTTTATATTAATTGGAAGATTAATAATGCATTTCTAAGCTAAACGATGTCCTTGGGACTTCAAGGGGAGTTTCAGAAACGCCTGGCTGACACGCTCTGTGCCAGACGGGCCAGGTCCTCATCAGGTATTCATTTGAATGGATTTTTCCTCCGGAGCAGCCATGGGCGCTCCGTAAATTACTGGATAAAGCAAATGCATGCGTGTAAACTGGTGTGATTAGCGCCTCTTGCCCTTCCCGATTCGGGAATAACTTTGTGTGATTCTCTAGCAGAACCTATTTCAATAATTTCTGCTCAACACACACGAATCCCTGAAAGATTACAGCTCTCTTAAGGGCTAAACCATGACATAACCCAGAACATTCTACAAATGGGAATGGGCCTTTAGGGTTTCCTCCTTCTCAGCTGCCAGGAAATTTATCAAAAAATAAAAACAATTCCAGGTCACTGTTCTGTCCCTTGAAAGCACACAGAAGTCCCCAAGTACGAGCTTGTCCTACCCTCTGTGAGACCGTTTTCAGCTTCATTCCTTCTCAGGAGATATTGGTACTTTAAAGAAGTCACAAAATCACAAGAAGGAACGACAGACAAGAGGCAGGAGGACTCCGCCGCCAGCACAGAAATGGTGATTAACAGAATTGTCAACTCAATTCAAGATTATATATAATTTCTATCCGTCTTCACTTTTTTAACACTTTAAGACATCTAGGACAAGGATCAATAGCAGCAGCATTCTTAACAGCCAACAGGTGGAAACAACCAAAATATACACCAGCTCGTGAATAAGTGAATGCACCATCTCCATGGAGTGGAATGTCATTCAGCACAAAAAAAAATGAGAGGGCATGAATAAAAGGGCATAAATGCCAAAAATGGGCCAACTTTGCAAACACTGTGCCAAGTAAAAGGAGTTGGTCAGAACAGACCACAAACTCCAGAACGGCCGGGTGGACAGACAGGGCCTGGAGTCAGGGGGTGAGGAGAGGAAGCCAACAGCTCAGGTCTCTTTTTCAGGGGACGAGAAGACTCTAAAGATGATGGCAGTGAGAATTGTCCAGACCCGTGAACAGTCAGGCTAACTCCATTGAGTTGTACCCCTTTGCAGGCAACCTGCACGGTACAGGAATTGAATCTCAGTGAAGCCGCTATGAAAATAAAGGTGAACCCTCATGTTCTTGCAGCCTTGTTGGGGTGATCATTACCAGTCGATCTAGAGCAGGTGGCCTGTCGGGGAGGTCTGACAACATGTTTTTCTCATGCATTATACATCTAACTCCCAACAATTCTAATGGGCCCTGGGAGGAGGGCAGGTACTTCCATCACCCAGGGGTGTGAGCTCTGAGAACTAAGGCAGGACCAGGACGGTTCATTGAAGCAGGTAATGCATTTGTCTGTGAACACAAGGCCTCTTTGTGGGAGCTCAGTGATTGTCCCGTCGCCTGGGTGCTAATTGGGGCTGGTTTGAGGAGGACTTCACCTGCTTTTAAGCACATGGAAATTGGGACTCAGCAAATCTCCTGGCCCAAAACTAGCAAGGACCTTGAGCTTAAGGAGCTTAGGGCTAGCTGCTTTCAACAGAGTTAAACGTGGATGTTTGTCCAGGTTGCATTTGTAATTTGAACTGCACTGGCTCTGTGGATGTGAGTCAAGCAGCAGGGTTCACACATGGGTGCCATGTGCTTGTGTGTACACACATGGGCACAAGTGTCTTTGGGGTGGGTGGTCAGGCTGCCTCCACCGCCACCACGCCTGTGTCCTCACTGTGAAGGAAGTTGAAAGGAAGAACTGTCTGATGGGCCCCGTGCGAGGGGCAGAGCATGGCCATCGCGCGTGAGCAGATAAACACAGTCTGTGGGCTCTGACAGCCAAGAGTTTGTTTCCCATGATCCCATTCACCAGTGCCAAGTTTGTGTTGGTCTCAAGGACCCTCCAGGACGGTCACAATCCAGACGCTGTCATTGAACTGCTTTGATGCTCTGATCTGACTCATCCCCTTAGCTCAGTGGTCGGCAAACCATGGCTCAAGAGCCACATGCAGCTCGTGAGTTGCAGTTTGCTGCTCGGTTGACTAATGAGTTTGCCAACACTGGAGTAGACTAAATGTTACCGTGTAGTTGGAAGCTGTGAGGATTAGGCAATTGTGGCACATTGTGTGCAAAGTGGTAAAGGGTAGTATATGACAGTGGCCAGCAAACTCATTAGTCAACAGAGAGGCAAACTGCGGCTCACGAGCCGCATGTGGCTCGCAAGACGTGATTTGCCGACCACTGCCTTAGCTTACCAGCTTTTCTAAGCCCTCTTACCCAGCCTGTCAAGGAGAGGCATCCCCTAATCGGGGGAGCAAGGTCACAGCACTCTGACAACTGCCCACAGGGTCACTGCCCCCCTAGTGAGCTCCAGTGTGAAGCCCAGCTTTGAGTGTTTGGACCTCACTTTCCTGAATGGGACACTCTGCCCTGATACCCAATTGACCTCAGCTTCTGCCTGGGATGGCAGCACTTCCAGAGCCCAGCATCTCTAAAGCCACACCCATCCACCCAGGTTGCTTAGATGGGTTACCTAAGGGTTGCATCTCTGGTTGTGAAAACTCTGTTCTAAAAGTTGGTTTATTTCAAGATTTCACACATTTCAATGCAGTCTTCTGCACTCTAATCTATCAGTGAGCATAGAAACGAAGCCACTACCAACAGCTGCCCTAAATTATCCCTCAAGCTCATCTTCCTGGGTTGCAGAATGTGCAAATTTTCTGGGCTTCACATTCTCTCACAGACACTGCTATGAGCACTGGAGAGTGGGGTTAAAAATGGTTCTCTTTCATTTCTGAGTCTTTAATTTCATGTTTGATCTCTGCATCAAAATAGATTGTAATTGCTTTTTGACAGTAATAAGCCTAAGATTATAACTCAAAAATATGAGATATTATGTTCTTTTGTAATGGTATTCAAAGAAATATGGTTCAATATGGAACTTAAAAAACATCCCCAGCTTGTTCAGCATCTATATGCCCCTGACACCATTAAAATGACAGCTGAAGTCACTTTTCTTGTCTGCAGCCTCCCATCCTCCTGATGGGCCAGATCGATAAATATAATCTTCTCTAAACTACTGAAGAGCACCAACTCCTCAGGTATTCAGAGTTTGCCTAGGACTTTTTTTATTAACAAAAAAACAGGTGGTCGTTGTTGTTACTAAAATGAGCAATTTTGAGTTGTAATAATGGTATCTGGATGTGTCCTGTCTCGGAGGTGGGTCCCCAGGGCTCTGTTCCCGCCGACCTCGGTCTGGGTACAGCCCCATGGGCACCTGGGAGCAGTAGCATACCAGAGTGCTCAAGCTAATTACATAACAAAGGAATCACTCCTAAAACTTTATAAATGTTAGTATAGACATTTACCTCAGTTTCTCTGAAAGTTGAGCAGGAAAAGAGAATTCTCCCCGTACCAGGACCAACTGCCCGCTTTCATATGGAGGTTTAACAATGTAGGGGATTGCAAATTGGATGCCACATTCGGGCTGCAAGTCTCTCCTTGGCATTGAAATATCACCACTGTTAAAGCTGCAGTAAAATGTCACAAAAGCCCTGAGTGTTTCCAGCAAAATTGGGAGGCTCCTCGGGGCACTGTGAGCTAAGGGGTGGGCACCGCATCCATCCTTCATTTTTATTATCTGCTCAGCACTCTTTCAAAACACTCCATCCTTTGAGTCCCTCTGCATGGAGTTTGGTTCTCCGGGGCTGGTGCCGAGGGTGAAGAACACAGGGTTCCCAACTGTCCAGCACCTGTGTACCTGGACAGGTGCATTCCATTGCTTCCCAACGCTGGGTAGCACATGACTTCAGGTATCACAAATGCTTTTCCAATTTTCTCACCTTTGTATTAGCAAACTGGTCAGGAAGCCAGCATCTCCTGAGTATCAGGGTTAGGGGTAAGGAGCTGCGGCCAGTCTCTGGCCTCAGGAACCACATATTCTCACGAGAAAGAGGGACGTCAGTGATATCCAGCAACATGGCAAGTGTCACACATACTTGGTAAGAGAGTAGGGTGAGGGTCACAGAGCAAATGTGCACACACAACGTGGGCACCCCCTGAACAGCCTGCCTATCTCCTGACTGAAGGTGTGACCCCATGAGGTGTGCCCCCTGCTGGCGATCGGGAGAAGGGCCATTCCAATCCTGGCCTCCGTGTGCTTTCTCCCTATTGAAGGACAGCCACCAAAAGCCACTAGGTGCCCTCGAGGAACCTGGGAAGCCTCCTTAGGTCTGTCCTTACTGTGGGTTCTGCATCCAGTCAGTTCTGAGACCCACCCACTCACTGTGCAGTCCCCCCGCTGCTGCTGTCCTCCCCATGGACCCACCTACTGTGTAGAACACAGCTTCTTTCCCACCATCTCCCCACCCCACCCTGAGTTACTTTCCACTCATATAGAATATTCTCAAACAAAATTGTTCATTTCATGCCCCCACTCAAAACCTATCATCTGCTCCCATTGTCTTCAAGATAAAATCCAATGACAGCAGGTGGTGCTGTCCCTCTCCAGGTGCTAACTCACCTTGGCAGGTGGGTCTCTTGTCACCACAGAGAGCAACGGATGCCCTCAGGGCCTTCGGTGGGACCAACCAGCCCAATGCTCACTACTTCAACCTATCTCAGCAACACCCGGGCATCATCTCTTAATATAGAACAAATTTGGGGAAATTAAAATTTAGCAGATTCATATTGATGTCTATTTGGTTTTCAAAGAAGTGTGCCCTGGCCAGGTGGCTCAGCTGGTTGGCACATCAAAGGGTTTCAGGTTCAATTCCTAGTCAGGAGCATGGGGGGTGGGATGGGGGGAGAGTGGTAGCTGCTCAATTGTTCTCTCTCTCTTTCTCTCTCTCTCTCTCTCTCTCTCTTTCTCTGCCTTTCTTCATCTCTCCCTTCCTCTCTCTCTAAATCAATAAAAACATATCCTTGGGTGAGGATTAAAAAGAAATGTGAGGGGGGAAAAAACATAAAAGTCTTAGTCAGTAAAGCTAGAAAAGTTCTATGTTGTAACATCAATGATTCTCTAAAGCAAAACCCTAACCCAGTGTTTGGCACACTTATTAGTCAACAGAGCGGCAAACCGAGGCTCACGAGCCACATGTGGTGGTTTGCGGACCACTGCCCTAACCAAACAAAAAGCCCTGGGCACCATCACCGGGACCAACACCAAAGTTAGCACCAAATATCAGAACCCTTTCCTTGAGGGAGGCTGGGAGGCCATTTAATTGTTTTCCCGAGGAAAAGAAAAAAGCCCTGTCAACCACACCAGTTTTCAAATAGGCTACATTGAGCACTAACATGGGCTGTGGAAGGGCCTGGCACAGGCCCGGGGCAGGGACCCAGTTTCCTCCCTCCCTTCCCATCACTAATGGCCCTGCTCCCTGCTATCATTGGCGATGCTAAGCGCACCCCTGGCGTTCCCAGGACACCCCAAGCTAGGTTCCAAGTGGTGCAAATTGAGCTAAATGACACACGTAGGACTTGGGGGAGGGCTCTATTGGAAGGAGAGATTTCTTTTCCGTCTATTTTTTTAGTACCTGGTGTGTCCTTTCAGGGTACTTCTACGTAGGATGACAGTGAAATATTTGGTGAGTATATCTGCAGTGGAGTTACAATTAGACATTCAAGTAACATAAAATTTTTTAAAAAAATACAAATTCTAATCTGTTTTTTTAATTTACCACTTCCCTTAATTCCTGCCATACTATTGAATCTTTCCCACAGACTATTGGGGTTTTATGGTGCTCACCTAGGTTTAAAAGATACTTGTCATACTGAAAAGCAGAAGAAATGCATTTGGTAATGTGCTCAAATGTCCCCCAGTCTTGCCGTCACCCAGCTGCACATTATGAAAGGGAAATTGTATTGATGGTTTCTGATACGATGTAACTCACAAGAGGAAGAGAGATCAAGAACATATAGGATCAATCTGACTGTGAAAGGTTTTTATCATCATTGTTAAGCTGCTTTCTAGTAATTTGAGTCTCTTAAATTATATAGGAATTAGTCTTCATGAAATGCAATGTGACCACCATGGTCAGAAAAGGCATTTTCACCTTGGGATACATCAGATCGGCTCTTTGGTGAGCCCAGGCCCCAGAGGTACCAAAAGGGAAATGTCGGGCTGCCAGGCAACAATGTGAGGGGACAGCATGAATTGTATTTACTGTTGGTTTGTACCCCTCCACTCACACAACCTACCACCATCACCCCCACAGCCGGGGCTGACCCTCTTCCTCCTATCTCCACGTCCATGTTTTCAGCTGTCAGCAGGAACTCTGCCAAAGTCAAAAATGGCTGAACTCACTGTGGTCACCCAACCCGAGTCTCCATCTTCCACCATCTTCTCATCAAGGCATCATCCTCCCATCACCCTCCCAATCCCAGCAACTCCTTGCTCTGCTGGAGTCCTCTTCAGCAGTGTTGTTCCTCCCCCCTGTGACATCGAGCAGGCCTGGACCCGAATCATTTCACCCTGAACCACTGGGCAAGTTAGCTTTGCTAAAGGGACACTGTTTCACTCGCTCATATAGGATTTTTCGTGTCTCCTCAATGTCTCAGGCTGGAGAAGTTCTTTCTAAGCAGGACCACAAAGCCAGACAAAGTGCACCCTCTGCAGTAGAAGACAACATGTTGATGTTAGATTTTAAATCAGTAGGAACAATAGGAACAGATAGCACTATAGAATTGGGGGCCATGGTAAAAATTTCCATGTACTAAAATTTTAAAAGGGCCTTTGGTTTTAAAAAGAAGTTTTAGAAGAAAACAAACAAAATTGTATTATGAGATATGACCTACTTATTTGAAAGTATCTTGCGCACACAGGAAAAACCCTCTGAACAGAAATGCTAGAGGCGGTTATCTCTGGATTGCAGCACTGTTTTCTTTTTTAGTCGCTTTGTTTCTTCTCTACGTTTATCTGTGTATTTTTAAACTTTCACACACAGAAATGTCTCCTACTTTCAAGCTCACATTCAAGGCCCTGGACAAAGTCCTGCCTTTCCAGACATTTCTCCCAGATGAATCTAACACCCCGGACGCCTTTCCCTGTAACCAACTGAACTTACTCTCCCGTCAGCCCCTCCCACTGCCCGCAGGACTTCCACACACCCCCAGAACTCTGCCCGTCACAGAGACCACTGCCGGCTGGGGTCCCCCAGAGGACAGAGAGGGAGGGGCTAGGGCAATGGTCGGCAAACTGCGGCTCTCGAGCCACATGTGGCTTGCAAGCCGCGGTTTGCCACTCTGTTGACTGAGTTTGCCAACCACTGGGATAGGAGCTTAATCACAAGGAACAACAACAGTCTGTAATTATTGGAATCAAGAGTCTAGGTCGGTGGTCGGCAAACTCATTAGTCAACAGAGCAGCAAACCATGGCTCAAGAGCCGCATGTGGCTCGAGAGCCGCAGTTTGCTGACCACTGGGCTGGAGGATCTAAGGGACCCTGTGTGTGAAGGTGTTCGGAGTCTGAGAGGTAAAGGTGAGAAGTAAGTGAAAAAGAGAATGTTTGCTAAATCAGAGCCATTTCAGAAACATGCTCACCGCTGGTATTTGAACCTGCATTTCAACATCTGTCTTTAGCATGTGCTACAAACGGAGCCAAATTCTACCTTAAAAATGAACATTTCCAGAGCTTTACAAAGAAATTTATGTCAAATTAATTTCTGGGACTCAATGAAGCTTAAAATGAATTCATAATGAGGAACATTTAAGAGGTGTAGAAGGGGTTTGGAGGGGCTGATCAGAGAGGTCCCCTTCCTGCCGTTAACTCTAATTTCGTAGTTATGACACATTTTATCCTAGCACAACTCAGAATCTAAGAAATGATGAGCTTTTACAATTACTGTATAAGCAGAATGTGTGACCAAATGGAAGTTGAATATTGCTACATTATTATTATCATTGTTATTATTACTTGAGTATTAACAATGTGCACATTTATATGAGACATAACACAGCTCCTGAGTGGGAGATTTATATTTTAATTTAGACATACTTATAATTCTAACATCACACATACAACCTGAGTAAATGACTGTCTCCTAAAAATATGTGGTTGTGGTTCCTACTGACATCATCTGCTTCCAAATAAGTGCTGACAAAGAGTAATATTTAAGGGGCTATGCCTTTGTATAAAGTAAGGCTCTTTACCATTTATCATATGCAAATATTAAAGGTTTAAAAGCATACTTTACATCTAGTTTCTTCAGCAAATAAGTTGAGGAGTGCTATAAAGATCCCAAAAGTGTGTGCAATTTCCTAACCCACTCACCTGGACTTCATAATTATTATGCTTGGGCTGAGAAGCTGAAAATAACATACAGTGATTCATTCAACTCTAATCAGATTCCTAGTGGCATATACCAGACATATTTCCCCGGGTACACCTTTCTAAGCAGCACTCACACAACCAGAAACAGACAGACAACACCACCAGCTCACTTCATTGATTGTGCAGCTGGGTACGCACACCACACCCAGTGCTTCTGAGAACAGTGTGCACACCACCTCAGCACACGCCTGCCTTCAGTCACCTGTCACTGGCATAAGTGACTGAATTTTGGAAAATGACAGACCGTTTTATATCTCTGAAAATTAAAACATTATTTCTAGGAATCAGAACATGACACAGGAGAGGGAACGGGGGGCGGGAGGACAGTGAGACATAACACCCATGAAATCAGCAAATCAAGGCATAAAATATTTACAGACCTACCAGTTGCCATGAAAGAACTATCTGGACAGCTAGTTCCTCCTGACCCACTTGGGCTTCCCCAGTTCCCCTATCCTGCCCAAGGCACCCTGTCTTGCCCCAGGGTCCCTTGTCCTGCCCTAGTCCTCCCTGTCCTGCCCCAGGGTCCCCTGTCCTGCCCCAGGCCCCCCTGACTTGGAACCAGGACTTGGAGCTGGTGGCAGAAGCAGACTCGTTTTTAGCAATTTTTCACTACAAGATAGATATTTGCCCAAAACATTCTTAAAACAGAAGCTGGTAAAAATATGCTTCCAAAACAGCTCTGCCTCCACAATAGACAACAAACACTAGCCCGAAAACCAGTGTCTAACTCTGCACATCTCCAGTGCTCAGGGTTTTCTGACCAGTGTCAGAAGCTGCTGAAGTTGCTCACCATCTAGACCAGGTCACTGTTGCTGCCCACACCACTTGCTGGGGGCAGAACGAATGCCTGTGAGAGCCAGTGTCCCTGCAGAACTCAGGGATCAGATCTGCATCTCCTCCTGCGTCAGGGGAATAGGGTGTGCAGAGGGGCCAGCACCCTGCCCTTCACAGTCAGGACCCTGGACCTTCCCACAGTACGCTGTCCCTGAGGCTCCCAGCCCAGAGTGGGGTTGGGTAGAGAAGGTTCTAGAACCAGGCCAGATAACTTTCTCACCATCCCTGGCCCTCACCTGTCACAGGTGTCCCCCCAGTAGAACTTCCCAGGTGACCCAATGGCACAGACTGGCAAATGTCTCTTCTCACTCACCAGCCTCCTGCTGGGATTCCGTCACCCCTTGATGACGAGGGGTTGTGAGCACGGTGTCTGGTCCCGAGGCCCATCCCTATGCTTCTGCAGGTAATTTGTTGACGCCCGGTGAAGCCATGGCAGCTGTGACACCAGCAGCTGGGTCTCGTTATATGACCATGAACTAAAAGCACATACAGGCTTCTGTATGAGGGGCTTCTAGCATTTTGATAACCATATTTCAGTGTAACATGTTCCCCTTGTACACTTTTGTATTTTACTTTGTGCATAAAGCCTCACCAGACACCCCAGGACTTCCACAGCACAGGAAGGGTGAGGACCCCACCCCAAAGCCACCACATCCACATTCTGCTCCCACAGAATGGCTGGCACTCAGCAGAAAAGTGAACGGTGGAAACAGGCTCCACAGGATGGGCAGGAAGGCAGGAAAGCTGCGTCCTTCGTTCCTCTTGAGCTGAGCTCTTGCTCAGGCAGAGGGTGGCCCAGGTCATTCCCAGCTCCCAGCTCTCAGGTCTCCTTCTGGTACTTGTGCATCTCCACCAGCTGTTGCTTACCTTGTCTAGAACCCACCAGGGCCTCCTGACCTGTCCAGCCGCTGGGCTCGCAGGTTGTCTCTGTGCCCGAGGTCTCCTCCACCGTCTGTGCCCAGATCCCCAGGTGCTGCAGGGAAGTCTGTGTGCTTCGGGCAGTATCTCCAAATGACGCCTGCCTCTGTCGGAACTGGGGCTATTCCTGGAGGGTGCACCCCACCCAGCAGTGAGCAGGTCACTGGCACTCAGTCCTTTCAGCCCTTCCTTGGTTCATGAATCTAGTGTGCACAGATGTTGCAGGGCATAGCCACTCTCTGGAGGGGTGAGGTGTAAGCCTCCCGCTCCCCCCCCCACACACACACACACACACACAACCTGGTGGACAGGTCCCGCGCTACCACAGGTGTGCAGCCTGTGCAATGTTACATGAAGCTACTTCCAAATTCCCAAGAAATCCCAGTGCATTTATCAGATTAGGGTCAATGTCAAGTGATAAACAGTCATACGGAGTACATGTTCATCTAATCCCTGAGAAGTGACTAACATTTTCTAGTAAAGTTGAAGAGGAGAGGAAAACCGAGCTAAAGCCCAACTATTGATGACTCTTTATCATCCACAACAGATAAATTTCTCCTGAATTCCATTCAAACCAACCACCTCAACAAGTCCCGTTGACCCCAAAGGACCTGCAATTATTCATGTCAAATTCTTACTTCCTCCCTCAAATGGTAGAGAAATTAAAAGACAATGAAGAGGCGCCATATATTCTCCCCCACACCTACAAACCCTGCTCCAAATTAGATTCCCTGTCAACAGAAAGAATTGTGAACTCATTCACTGGGTCAGTTATCTCTGAGGTGATTTCAAACATGAGATTTACTTAGTCCTGTTAATTTTAACCTCAATCCAGAGAAGATAACGTCTGGTCTGCACTTTTTAAAACCATGTATATGATGTCACATGGAGCCTAAGCTGTGATGTCATGCGGTCTAAACTGTGATGCTATTTTGAGGACCAATTGTGATGCCCACTGTAAAAGTTAGTTTTCCACATAATGTTATGCTCTGATTCTGACTACAGCAGTCAGGTCCACAGAAGCCAGACCACTTTTAGGCAAAGGAATTCTCAAGTTAATTTAGTTTAATTATGAGAATTGAAAACTGCTACAGATTCTGCCCCATTAATGATAGATCCTGGTTAATTAATGATTCTGGTTAAACTGTAACTCTTTCACCAATCACTCTGTTTATTACAAAGTTCTCAAAAACCGGGTTAAGTGGAATGAGCACAGAACACATGTACGCACCTAAATTCAAAAAAGGTGCTCATGTGCACAAGCATACACATGCACAGACACACACACACACACACACACACACACACACACACGCACACAACTAAGGGGCAGTGCGGGGGGTGGGGCTTTTAAGATTTTTGTTCAAAATCATATTAAATGCAACCACCCACCTACACATTTACAGCCCTCAGTCTCTCCCCCATCTGACACTGTGGCTACGGACATGGGTCCCAACTCTCCTTGTCCTGACTCCCTCCCAATGCCCATGCCCTTCGTTTACACTCCTCATTCATCCTAAGGTGAGAACCACCACATTTAAGCGTTTAAGCATCTGCCAACTGTCTTTCTGCACCTCCTCTGACTCCACTCAGCACCATCCACTGACTGATAGTCTTCAGGTCTCTGTCTGAAGCTTATGCAAACACCCGCCTTGATGCCCTTCCCCAGGGGAATCTGAACACATCCCCACAAGGCAGGGACATGGAGCTAAAACCCTGGAGTCATTCCTGAGAATACCCTAACCCTAGCTCCCTCCCAACATCACCTGGTGATGGTGTCATGTCAGTTCTAACTCCTAATTCCCCTTCATTTGGTTCTCCTCTCCATCCCTCCAGGCCTCTGTGGTCTCTCAATTACATTGTCAAGTGGCCTCCTAAATAAATTCCCCACACTATTCTTGTCTGGATCAAATCTATTCACAGCCCCTCCCCCCCCAAAAAAATCAAACACCAGTCAGGCCCATAGCTCTCTCTTAGGTCTCTCAGGCCCTTAGAGTAAACCCTGGGTAGAACTCAGTGTAGGCCTTGGTCCCCACCTCTCTGCCCTCCTCACAGGCACTTCCTGCCTGGAACCCAGCATCCCACGAAGGTCTGCTGCTGCTCTGAGGCCACTGCTCCTGGGTCACTTGGGCTTGGGATTTTCTCTAACTTCCATCCTCTGCATGGTGTTTCAGGCCTTTGCTGGTCTCCCCATCTCCACTGCGGCCGGGCACCCACCAGGAATCCTTTGGGCCTGCTCCCTCCTACTGAGTTGAGAAGTCCATCCACGAATCTGGAATTCCATGTCCTCACTGTCACCACACTTAGCACATGGAGTTATTGCTCATGTGTACCTGCCTCCTTCACTGCATTCTGACCAGAGGGTGACCTCTGAACCATGGGGGCCTTGTACTTCTAATCACCACTTCATGCCTGAAACAAACTAGTTGTTTTATGAAGGTTTTATGAGAGAATGAATGAATGAATGAACGAACGAACGAACAATGGATGGATGGATGGATGGATGGATGGATGGATGGACATAGGGACAGCTCAGAAAGGTCCACCAGGAGAGACAATGTCTGAACTACTGCTCCCTAACATCAGCAGACTCGGGAAGGAGGGAGGTGGAGAAAATCCTGGACCGGCTTGCATCTAAAATGGCTCACTTCCAAGAGCTGACTGAGATCACACTTCCTCAATGGGGCAGAATCTGTGCTCAAAATAGATACTTGGTAGAACTATACTAGTAAGAAGAGGAAGTTGACTTGTCCAGAGTATGAGTTTTGTAGGTTGGGAAATTCTGCCAATGGTGCACAAGCAGGCAGGTGACCACCTTCAATCTTGCTGTTTGTAGTAAGCAACAGGTCGAGACAGAGTGGGACAGATTTTGTCCTGAATCTCCCTGAGGTGGACAGGGAGAACAAGGTTGAGGGCCCTGAGGCAGGTCACTGAGCGGAAGGCGATCTGCTGTGACCCAGCTCCCACAACTGTCCCAGGCCTGAGCCTGGCCATGTCCTCTGGTCTCCATGTTCATTCAGAAGTGGGAGGAGGAACAAGTTGTGAACCTACAATCGGTGGATCTGCTATGAACAGGCCCCTGGTCACCTAGAAAGAAGCTCCAGGATGTACCTTCAGGAGATTTTATGCCAAACCTACCACCTTCCTGGGCCCAAAGCCTCCTATCTACTCAGTGAAGCCTGGACCAGGCCTGGAAGAGCCAGGGGAACCAACATTGACATCAATGCAGTGGATGTAACCTTGCCGTGGACACCCAGGTGGTAGCACCACAGAAAGGCAAGATTCCAAGGCTGGAAGGCCCCAACCACCAGGACTGCACAGCCTCCTGCAGGTTGTCACTAGGACCAGAGGCAGGAACAGGCAGGGCTGCGGCCTCAGTGCCTGTCATGGCTAAAACTTACCCAAAGGTCTTCTCTATCACTCTCCATAGTGCATGAGAAATAATTAGCATATTGTTATGAATAATTAATAGCATTCAACAAAACAACACTCCTGTCATCTGTTGCATCATTGTAGAAGAGAATGAAATGACCTAGTGTTTTGTTTTAGGAATTCTCAAGTTAATTTAGTTTAATCATGAGAATTGAATCATGGAACTTGAGCTGATAACTCAAAGATTGTGAAATAAGATGCCATTTTAAGGCACTCTAGCACAACAACTTTCTTACAGACATAAGCTACAGACCTCACCTGGCTCATTGGGCTCATTGTTATTAACTAGTGATCTGGTGCACAAAATTTATGCACATTAAAGGGGAATTAATTAGAGGAAATATTTTTAATATATTTTATTGATTTCTTACAGAGAGAAAGGGGGCAGGATAGAGAGCTAGAAACATCACTGAGAGAGAAATATTGACGAGCTGCTTCCTGCACACCTCCTACTGGGTATGTGCCTGCAACCGAGGTATATGCCCTTGACTGGAATCAAACCTGGGACCTTTGAGTCTGCAGGCCGATGCTTTATCCACAGAGCCAAACCAGTTAGGGAAGAGGAAATATTTTAATATTGCTATTTGCCCTTTCTTTATAATGAAAGTGTCAGAGTTGAAAGAAAATTAGTAAAATGTATATGAAAATCTTCCTCCTGTCAGAGTCTGGGGCATTCCATGGAAACCAGAGTCAAGTCCCTGCCCACTCACATGCATCTTGAAATTGTGTAAGACCCAGACTTGGCTGGCCCCACACCCATTGGGCTAGATCCAGACCTGGATGGCCCCACCCCTATCAAACCCCGCTGGGTGAGGGGCGTGGCCTCAGGTCACCTGGCCTGGTTCTGGGGTGAGAGGCATGGCCTGAGGTCCCTCACCAAGCCCTGTGGGCAGGGGGCATAGCCTGAGGTCCCCCATCAAGCACTGCTTGGCGGAGGGGTGGCCTCAGTACCCTGTTAAACCCCACCAGGCAGGGGGTGCAGCCTCAGGTCCCCTGCTCTGGCCCAGTGCCACACAGCCTCAGGTCCCTGCTGATAGCTCTTAAGGCTTCTTATGGGAACTCCGCCTCCACTGTGGGCACAGCCATCTTGTGTTATAGGATCCCTGCCTCTGCTGTGGGTGTAGCCATCTTGTTATGGTGTGATGGTCAATGTGCATATTCCCTCTTTATTAGATAGGATTCCACTTCTGTTCTTTAAAAAAAAGTTTATGGGCCCTGACCAGTTTGGCTGAGTCGATAGAGTGTTGGCCTACAGACTGAAGGGTCCTGGGTTCAATTACGGTCAAGGGCATGTCCTTGTGGGCACATCCCCAGTGGGAGGTGTGCAAGAGGCAACTTATCGATGTTTCTCTCCCATCAATGTTTCTAACTCTATGCCTCTTCTTCCTCTCTGTAAAAAATCAATAAAATATATATTTTTTTAAATTAAAAGTTCATGGATTTTGCTGAAGTAACTATTCACATAATTCCTTCTCCAAAATGCAGATTCTCACTGTAGAGACCACTTGGAAAGGGCCCTGATTCCCTCTGTGCCACATGCAAGGACTGTGAGAAGGACCTCTTTCACCCCAACAGGGAGTTGGCCCCTTGGAAAGTGTGATTTACAGGAATCTTGTCAATGGTGGCCACCAGAAAGTCAGTCTCCTAAAAACAATGGTGGTTTGAAGAATATTTTCACATTAGTTACATAGAGATGGACCAGGTGGAGACAGAGAGGAAGACGGAGATGGATATAGAGATGGAGATGGAGATAGATTTAGAAGGGGAAGAGGAAGGTAGGGAGAGGAGGATACAGACATGCATATGGGCTTGATGAGCCACATTTTTGCTAAATGTCTACATGCAAAACCTTTTTCTTCATTCATGTGTGAATACCAAAGGAACAGCCCCTGTTCACCAAAAGTCTCAAAGAACGATCTAATGCAATACAAAGGAACAAGCAAAGAATCGTTAAGAGTCGCACCTGCTGCAGTGAGTTATTGGCTCCTAACCGTCTCTGCCCAGCGCATCTCCGATCCTCCTTATTTACCCTTAAGGCACTCGGCAGCTGCTGAATGGTGTCTGTGGCAGTTTGGTGGAAACAATAATAATACATTATAAATCAATGAAAATGAAGTTTTTGCTGTGATAATCTGATATAGATTTGCTAACATTTGTATGAAATTCAATTCTGTTTGATTGCATCAGCATATGTTTCATTTCTTCCAGCACTATTGATTTTGAAGGTTCTTATCCATATGTCTAAATTATTTCTATTACATCTTTGTATTACTGTTTAGAAATAACCTGGGTAAACTGAAACCATTTACTTCATTTTCAGTTTTGGTTTTGTTTTTTTTTTACCCTCTTGCTCATCTTAGGTACTAGTAAATGCTCAGGTCTATATTTTCAATGAAAAGAAGTACCTCTTTCTTTCTTTCTTTCTTTCTTTCTTTCTTTCTCTCTTTCTTTAATTTTTATAAAAGTCTTCCTTCCTTTGCCCATAGTCAGTGCTCAGCTATAATTATAAAGTGCTTATTACTATTTCAGCATTTATTGTCATCATTGTTAATATTTTCATTGTTATTTTCTGAAAGCATCTGTCTGTCACAAGGGGTCAGATTTTCAAAGAGCATGTTAATGGTCCCGGAATCCATAGCTATGTACTAATCTTCTTGGGGGGAAAAATGTATGACTGTACATCTTACTCAGGGCCAATTAATAAGTGAAAACACTGAATTTCCATCACTAGAGTCAAAAAGAAAAAGAAACAAAGGGGAGAAAGTTGTATCCTGTACAGCTCTTTGACGTTTGCAAAACTCCTTTGCAAAACTTCAGCTCCTCTGACAGCACCTTTCCAACAGGTAGAGCAGCATCCTGTGCTCATCAGGTAGAAAAGAAGAGGGCAGTTGTGAATTAGACTAGAACTCACCTGTGATCCCTGCCCAGGGGATTCTTCATCTTGGTTCATGACCTCACTTTCTACATTCAGTCTCCATTGACTCATCCAACAGTCTGGGAGTTTGCCGGACAGGAAAGAGATAATATGTTCATGCAATGAGGCTTTTCTGCTTTTAAAAAAAATGATTTCTAAATAATTGCACCAGGAAGGTATCCCACCATGTGGCCTTAAAACTTTTCTGAGTCTCCAGTTTTCTGAAAGTTACATAATGATTTGCCCAAACAGTGGCACTTTTCGCTCAAACTTAACCTATCTTTTACAAGGCCACCCATATGTTATAATAAAGAAATTTATTTAAACTGTAATAATAGCATTTTTAAGTCATAAGAATAAATCACAATATGATAAATAATACACTCACATCCCCCAGAAGTCCGGGGGCAGGAGGACCTCCTCCACCTCTGGAGATGATCCCATCAGTTCCCTTTGAGTGTGAGACAAAGTCAGTGTGTGCGCCCCAGATCACCCCCAAGCCCCTGCCGTCTTCTCTGAGGCACAGCCCACTAGTAAGTGAAGCCAGGCACACAGTCATTTTCCAAAATCCCTTTACTTTTCTATTGTGACATCACTTTCAGCCATGTCCTCTAGTTTTTAAATTAAAAATAAAATCACAGCCGAAACCCATTTGGCTCAGTGGATGGAGTGTCGGCCTGTGGACTGGGGGGTCCCGCTTTCAGTTCCAGTTGAGGGCATGTGTCTTGGTTGCGGGCGTGTCCCTGGTAGAGGGTGTGCAGGAGGCAGCTGATGGATGTTTCTCTCTCTCTCTCTCCCTTACTCTCTGTAAAAAGTCAATAAAATATTTTTTAAATAAAATAAAATAAAAACACAATCCTAACAGTCAGCTTGTGTTCTGTGCCTCTGAGGGGAGAAACCCATCTCAGGGCTCTGCCTGGATGAGAAAAGCTGGACAAATAGACAGAGGGCTGCATGATGGAGCCGGAGCCGGAGGAACCAAGAGCAGAGGGTCCAATCACTACACGTAGTTCAGCAGAAACAATGCAGGACAGATGGTCATCTCTGCTGCTGTCACACATCTCCAGGGGCAGAGTCCACCAGCACCCTCCAAGTGTGTTTTGGGATTAAATGAACCATTTTCACCTGGGCTGCTTGGATCCATGAAACTAAGCTGGAAGTGTTCAGAAAGTAAATATCTGAGGCCACAACTTGCTGAGAAAGTTGCCCCCTCTTCCCATCATATTAAGGATTTTCAATAGAGCTGGGGACAGGGCCACTGGCCTTTATTTCATTGGATAATAAGGCATCAATCTCTTTGCAAAATAAATTGATAGCATTGGCAAACAACATTTTTAAAGTCTGACATTTACTTTATTTAAAGGAAACTTTAATCAAATGAGGCCTGTGCACATACCTACACATACACCTTCTGTGAGAACTCACAGGAATTACTTGGGCACTAACAGATCCCTTTCATTGATTTTAACTGGGGAACCAGAGCTTTAAAATTAAAGAAATGTTTTGTTTTATAAAAGCATCACTTCTTAGCTTTTGGGCTAAGATCAAGTGTAAAAACACCCAAAAGCATCAAGTTTCATCATCAGGTTTAAAGGTTCAAATGTTTTTAAGAACATCTATCTATATTTAGTAGTCAACTGTGACCCTGAATTTTTAACATTAGTCCTGACTTAAGGTTTAATTTATACCACTTCTGATTCAACTTCATAGCTTACCAGAACTGTTTTTTAAGGGGATTTTACATTAGAATTTCACGAATTATGCTTACACTCTATTCATTGATTCATTGATGTAACACATACTTCTCTGTCGCCTACCTGGGACAGTCACCCTGCAACACTTTCTGTGACATTGTGCCATGTCATACCACCACCAGTCCTCTCTCCACGCATAGGGATGCTGAGGCAAAAAAAGTGAGGCATGCCCTAACCCATTTGGCTCAGTGGATAGAGCGTCGGCCTGCGGATTCAAGGGTCTCAGGTTTGATTCTGGTCAAGGGCATGTACCTTGATTGCAGGCACAACCCCAGTAGGAGGTATGCAAGAGGCAGCTGATCGATGTTTCTCTCTCATTGATGTTTCTAACTCTCTCTCCCTTTCCTTCCCTCTCTATAAAAATCAATAAAATATATTTAAAACATAAAAATATAAAGTGAGGCATGCAGACAGCCAAAGACCTGAACATGTAGAGCTGGGAAATGAGCAAGTTCTACATGCCAGGTTCCCCAAAGACTGTGTGTATGTGCACATGCATAGGCATATGCATGTTTGTGCACATGGTGTATGTGTGTGCACATGCATCCACTGGAAGTGTACAAATACTACTCCCTGGTGTGATATACATTTCATATCCTGAAATTAAACCTAGCATTTGGGTGGCACATGCATTGAATGGGCGCGTGGGCAGCACCTCATCCAGGGTGTGTGGGGCCAGGCTACAGTCTCCTGCCCTGGGGTGGCTCCAGACAGGCCCACCTCCGAGGGCATGCAGTCATGGAAAGTGCCAGGCTGCAACCTACTCACCCGAGTAGTGTCCTGTGTCCTCTCACATGGAGAGCTGGGCTTGGTCAGGTCAGGCCTTGGGTTCTTGTGAGATGGCCTATGCTTTGTGGTCTGGCATCGTTTTTTTGTTTGTTTGGGGTGTTTTTTTGGGGGGGGGAGGCATTATTTTGTTCATTTCAGAAAAATAATAAGACAAAGGCCTTGGCTACCTGCTCTTTGCTGGGAATGTTGCACAGTGTGTGAACTTTAAGGAATGTGCTGATGGATCACCTACACGGAAGACACTTTTTCCTCAACCTAGGCATTTTTTCCCGTTTCTCACATACACTTCCTCACTTTCTTGGCTGCCTCTCTCTCCTTTTTCAATCTTTCTCATCTGGCCCTTCCATTGTTATTCACCCCGTTTATTGCTTCAAGCAACCCTGACACACCAGACGTCATCTGAAACCACAAACGACAGGAAGCAATAAGCCCAGAGAAGCAGCAATCTGAGGAAAGTTCTTCATTCACTCTTGCTCCTAACTCTCTGTCTTCTTATCCTACATAGAAAATAAAAAAATCAATACCGCCGCACAGGGCTTGATAAAAGTGCCTGCCGAGTACAGCAGGCACGCTGGATATAGTAAATTAAAGTGATCAAAATTTTCCAGCCGACTCTGCCTGGGCCCTACGTAAACTAACAGCCCTGTCTGCCGGGTGTCCGTCAACTGAAGCTTTATTTTATCGGGGCCTCTGATTATCTGGGGAATGAACACATACCTGCCTGCTCTGGAACTCTCTATGCCTGGGTGTGAATGTGTGTGCCTGGGAGGTCACATAGGGCTAAAACGGGCGAGGTGCGGGTATTCAGAAATGGGCAGACTTACACCCAAATGCAGACTGTGGGGTGCATGGGGAACATTCGGCTAGGGCACATGGGTGTGCAAGCACATAACTGTGGGAGAGCAGAGTGGCACTCGATGTGGTGGGTGGGCCGTGGAAACAGGGCATGGAATGGAAGGTATGGGCTCACCAGTACCCCAGCTCTGCCCTCATCAGCCATGCAGCCTTAGACAAAGGTCATGATCTAAGGAAGCTTACCTGTCTTGTCTGCAAAATAACAAGAGCAACAGAAATAGTAATATCAAAGGATAGTGTTGCAGATCTTAGGTTATTTTTGCAAGAGTTTTAAAAATAATGTATATAAAATGCCTAGAACACCACAGGTGCTCATAAATGTTGGGTTTCTTCCCCTCTCTGCCAAGGCAAACACACCCACATGTGCACAAGTACATGCATATATGAACACAGTACATGCAGACATGCATATACACTGAACATGCATACACCCACATACACACATACATGAACCCCAACAAACCATGTGTTCTTCTCACTAAAAGACAATTTTCCATCTAGGTAGACAGATAAACATTCAGTGTACATATTCCCAATAGACCAAATTATGAAAGAGGTATAGATTGCATAGCAGCTTTTTACATACAATTCACCAACACAGAAATAAGCATTCCATTGAGCTTAGAGTACAATCCCTATTAACCTGACTGAGCCCACCGGGTGCCCCAGTGAGAGACAGAATGTCTGTGTTATCCACAAAGACAGCTGAGACATTGCTGGCATTGCCACCATTAGCCCAACTCTCCCCTCAAAACTCGTGACCCTTGTTAAGCACCTGACACCCATCCAATGTTGCAAATGAACTAATAGTTTCCATCGACCATCAGAGAAATGAAGGAGGAATAGGAGAGCAAATGAGCACGCCCCAGCCAGCCGCAGAAATCATGGGACGGCGGCCGGCAGCGTGGAAGACAGGTACAGTTAATGGGGTAAATTCCACCTGTGAATGCACACGCACGTTTGCAGGCTCTGACTGCGGCCCTAATGCCTCGCATGAAAGGACTGAGCTTGGATATTCCGTTCACCCCACCTTGGCAGCCCCTCATTCCAATAGGCTCTGTGCTGTGATTTGGCCGAGTGAGCCCGACATCTGTGGGAATCACGATGGGCTCCAGCACTGGTGGCCCATCCCAGGGAGGCAGCCCTGGGCCAGAGAAGACGGCAGAGACCTGGGGCCTCCCTCAAACAGCCACTCCTAGGACCGACCCTCTTAGTCTACCTATCTTCCCGTGTGAACTTGGTACTACCGAGGTTAAAGTGAACCTACGCAGCAGGCCTGGTACAGTGTCCAGCTTCAGGGAACGGTAGTAACCCTGCTGAAAATCTGAAACCTCTCGTTGTACTCTGAGCCCATGCACCGGAGCCAGTCACTGACGCCAGGCAGGAGCCGCCGTCATGTGCAAAAACAAGCAGAGACACTGAATTTTCCAAACGTGTCCTTCCCCAGGAGCACACATGGGGCCAAACGCACATGAGTGTGCGGAGGAATGAATGGGCCAGTGGGGACCCAGGCGACCCAGCTCTGTCCCCACGGGTAACAGGTGACCTTCAGAAAATAAACACCATGGCAAGGCTCCCACGGACATCAAAATAGATTAAAAGGGTGAAACCCGTGTGGCCATCATGGCCCAGCCTCATGGCTGTCAGCCTCACAGTCAGCTGTGTGGTGTGTCCTCCTTCTCCCCCCTCCCTCCGTCTCTGACTCCAGAGTGTCGGCACGAACCTCCTCAAAGGTTCGATTTCCTATCTCAAATCCTGGGCTACGGCAGGGAAACCCACACAGAGACGCGCTCCCAGCAACGGAGGCCTTCGGACCAGAAACCATGCCCCTGCGTTCCCAGATGAAGACAGATCGAGGCGCTCCCTCCGCACTCGGGCCTGTCTGGAAGGCTTGACGGGCCCTTCGGTCTTATTAGCCGTCTTTCCAGCTGCAATCTTCTTTCTCGCCTCTTCTTAAAGAAAAAAAAAATCTCCCTGGACACATTGAAGGCTCGAGTCAAACTCCCCTAATTTTCCCTTTACCACTTTTTATTCCCATCTTCATCCTCTCCCTCCACACAGTCCGGGTCCCGCCATGTGGTTTCAGAGCATGTTACAAGCTTGTCCGCGCGACACCTGCCAGTCCAATGACTCAAGCAAATCTGAACAACACTTCTGTGAAAAGTCCCACGCTTGCATTTTTAACAGACTCGCAATCATGTGTCCTGAGAGATCCTTCTGAGGGTCGGTCGGCCTTCCTTCCATGCCTGGAAACACATCACCCGTGAGCGGTTCCCTGGTCACAGGTTCAGATGCTACGAGGTGAGGGTGGTGTTTGTTGTGGCTTCACTGCCATGAACCCCTGGAGACATAAATATCGATGTTTATCTGTTTCTTTTCTTAGGATGAAGTACAAGAGATGGGGTATTAGGTAAAAATTGGGGTTTGTTTTTTTTTTTGCCTTTGATGCCATTTGGTTCTAATAAGTGAAAGCTGGTCATTTCCCTGACTCCTCGGTGACCCAGTTTTCTCTGTGACTGTGAAGCCTGGTGTGCGAGCCGCTCCCTCCGTGACCGTCTGGGGACAGACTTCTGCCTGGAAATCTGCTGGAAACCTAAGGGCTGAAGCTGCCAGCTACCTGTGAACCCACAATTTCCCCTGTGACGCCCCACCAGGCAATAGTCCCATTAACTTCTGGCCTCAGGAACTCTAATTCGTTGTCATTCCCCATGGCCACTGACCACAACATAGGATCCCTCTGTTTCCCAAATGAGAGCCAAGGACCAAAAACAGCCTGGAGACATAGCCAGCTGTCCAGCTCTGCAGGGTGGAGAAAGCCCCTGCGTGCGTTTGCCTGTGTCCATTTGTTTACTGGGCACTGCTTTGTCAAATCTGCACCCCCACCTCCAGCCACAGCCTGAAGAGACTGTCCCAGGCTGAGGAGCTCAGGCACAGTCTCAACCTCCCAGCTCCATTTTGCTAAATCCTCAACTAACATCCTGATGCAAGAAACTGGTGCTTTGCCCCAGCTGGTTTGGCTCAGTGGCTAGAGCGTCAGCCTGCTCTGAAGGGTCCCAGGTTCGAATCCAGTCAAGGGCACATGCCCAGTTGTTGGCTTGATCCCCAATGGGGTGGAGGGTGCAGGAGGCAGCCAATCAATGATTCTCTCTCATCATTGATGTTTTTCTCTCTCTCCCCCTCTCCCTTCCTATATGAAATCAATAAAAATATTTTTTTAAATAAACCAGTGCTTGGCTGTTCCAGAGACCACAGGTCGTAACACCTGGTGACCTCAAGTACCTTGATGTACCTACCCTCTTTCTCCAACACAACAGCCTATTGAAGTGGATATCACAGACACTGCTAAACATTACCTGTGGAATTATTCACTCAAATTCAATGAATAAAACCACAGGTAACAAGGAAATATAGGAAAGAGGAAAGCCAACCCCAGACAAGAAGCAGGCTTCCCTGGGACAGACCAAGGTCTCCTGTGGGGATACCACCTCCCACACAGGTTCTCTGGGTGGGAGGTGTGTACTACAGAAGATCCAGCTGACGAGCTCATGTCACTCTCCCTGTGAGGGGACAGAGAACAGCGGATGGAAAGCAAGCAGAGGACAGAGAGGAAGACCTGTGAGGGAACCGGCTACAGATAAAAACGTGAACAGCCCACTGGGTCCTCCCCACAGACGTGTTCTCACGTCCCACCTTCTCTCTGTCTTCCCTGCTTGTCTCTGAGCTTTGCAGGGGCTGCAACATCTAGAAGAAACTTCTCCTTGATGAAAAGTGGGTGCCAGGGGGGAGGGGTTGGAGGGAACTAAGGAAGCAGAGTTGTGAACAGGATGTAGGAACTGGGTGGTCCCTCCAGGGGATTGAAAGGAAGACCTCTGTTTGTCTCTGCAGAGTCCATCGTAATAGCCCGTGTCACTCAGCGACTAATGGATGTGTAGGAAACGAAAAGTGTGACCAAAATCAACATGTATCCCCAATGCTAAAATTATTTTTAAACGCTTCCTCATCAAGAGAGAACCTTCCTCCAAAACCACCTGAATGAAGACTGTGGAAGTGATGGTCTCATTAGACACGTCCATTTGAAATTCCTGATTTGGCTCAGCAGCCAAGAGCCTGGTCCCCACTGTCAAGAGCTCCCTGGCTGTCATTCCGAGTCTGACCCACACGCTCCGGGCAGCTCTGTGCTGCCTGCTCCGAGCTGGCGGCTTCCCAGCAGGGATACCAATGACTCTCTCCTGGTTCAATCTGTTTCACCCTCCTGTCTGATATTTCCAAGGGTTTTTAATCACAACGCTAGCGGACTGATCGGTGACAGATATGACCAACAACTTTTGCATGCTAAGGGTGCCGGATTTTTTATCTGAGATAATATTTCTCCCTTTAAAAGCCTCTGCACAGCTATGTATTAATTAAAATCTAAATACTAAATATTGATTGATGCGTTATCAGGCCATAGCAGTTGGGCCCTGCCACATTGATTTTTTGCTGTGATTTATTATCATATTTAAGAAAAATCATTTTGTGTGATTATACGAGGAAATAGACTTTAGTGAGGGTTTAATTCTTTTGTATCACTTTTGTTGTGTGGCGGTCAGGCCAATTCCTCAACTGTGGCTCAGATGGCCGATAGCCTTCCCGGCGCCTCTCCGAGGCTGCTGCCACTAATGCGTTAAGCCTGCTTGGTCTTGTCGTTAGGAATAATGGACGTTAGACCTTCCTCCTTAATCACACTGAGATTACAGACGGACAAACCCAAGTTCTTAAAATTATCTAGTTATTAACAAGTATTTCTTTTCATCACATTAATAACATTGTTGTGAGGATTTTTTTTTTTAACGACCAGAATTGAAGCAAAGCCTAGAACAGTATCCCCAGGGACCCGAGGAGTGAGCATTTGTCATTAATTTCTTGTCTTGGTGAAAAAGACACGGCTGCAGTCACACCTCGCCGTGGACAGACAGAAATGCATGTCCATGTGGGACAAGACCAGCACGGGCATTGGAGGTGGCACCTGCATGGACCTAAACAACTCCTATTCAAATATTAGTCTCCAGACAGTGAGGGGACACACACAAAACTGATCATGTGAAAATACTGGCATTCAGATTCCAGATTAAAGCAGTAATAGAAATGTAATCATCTGAGCCATCTGAATTATTGAGTCTAAATATTCCTAGCATTTTATTTTCTTCTCATTCATTTTCTGTATTTGTCTTGAGAGAGCACAATTGCTTTTGTATGAGTTGGATGCCAGAATTATTCATTGTTCTCCCTGTTGACCATTTCTTTCCAACATAGGAATAGAAATGAAAGAAAACAAATGTATTGTCTCTAACTTCATATTTGTGAGTTTTTTGTTATATCCAATAATCCTCAAATGTATGGAATTTTCTTGATGAAACCTCATTCCTACTAAGTCAGCATGAACTCCAGTTCATGGCTTCCTCCACTGCAAATCCTGTTTCCCACCAACTCCCCAGTACCTCCTCAGGTCTGGGGTGGGCAGACAGGGTACAGACCCGAGGGCTGGTCATAAGGAGCATGTATTTATGGATTCCCCAAAGCAAACGAATACTGGACCCAGTCTCCTATATCAGAAAGAGAACAGACCCTGAAGCTAAATTTGCAGGAATTATTTTATAGGAAAAACACTAAACTCGGTCCCACCTATAAAAACCCTGCTTCTCTCCCTCGCCTTCTGAGGTTGAATTATGGAACCAAACACTAGCTACTTCAGATGCCATCATTCTTTCAGCTGCACATGCCGGGCAATGGCAGGTGCACAGGGGGCAGGTATGTAGAGGAGAGGGGGCAGATGTGCAGGGTGAGGGCAGCGATAGACCATTGCATCATCAATGGGCTTGCCATTACTTCATTGTGCTTTTGCTAAGCAATAACCCAGGAAGGCAGCTTCATCCACCACAGCGTCCCTCCCACTCCAACACAGCACCTTCCAAAGGAGACACGCTTGCCAGTCCTTAACACCAAACACACACCTTTGTCTTGGTCCTTGTATTTAAGAAAATCCCATTCTCGAAGTTCCCATGTTAGTGCAGTGGAAAATACGCCCTGGATTCGCCCTAAATGTTCTCGTGTGGTAGCCAGCCCTCCTGGGAAGCCAGGGCAAATGTCTGAGTCTGAGTCGCCCGCCGTCTGTCGGTAAGAGCTGACCTTGTCAGAGAGCAGGTCTAGGCCTGGGACTCACAGCACACGACAGTAGGGACCCGGAGGAAGGTGCCCATTTGGTATTTGCAACCAGCCCAGGTACAGCCAGAAGGAAGCAGTGCCTTCGCCTGCCCCTGCGGATCGGGGCATGTTGGGCCAGCACCGCCTGGAGCAGGAATAGAAACCCCCGGGTCTTTCAGAACAATGGGCCTTGCCCTCGACATCTCAGGAGTCTTCAGTGAGTGACTTGGCATATAATGACCAACCCGCCATATTCATAACACTAGGTAATACGGTCACATCAAGTGCATGTAGCCATGGCCATAGTCAACTATGCACAAATGTGAGTTTCCTTTAACGTCACTCGTACAAGGCTTGCACGGGGCCTTCATGCTGAAAAGCCTCAAGCTTGCACCTGCCCCTGCAAAATGCCCTCATTCTGTGCCTGAAGGAAGAAAGTTTGTGATGATGCCACCAGACTGGAAGCCCCAGGCAGACCCTCGGCTGCCAAGGATCAGTAGTGGGACCAGTGGGGCCAATCTGGCATGGGCCCCTCAGGACGCTGGCTCTGCCTGCCACTCCAGACCTGCCCGAGAATTAGTGCCTGCAGAGATGAGCTCTGGGAGGAAACCCCAGAACCAGACAAGGAGTCCAGCAGCTGTGATGACCCCATTCCTGGAAGACCAGTGTTCTTCTCAAAGATGGCTTCCTTCTGAATGATGCACAAACGGACGAAAATGGAAAGTTTTAGAAATATGTCACGTGAAAACAAACTGTCAACTGTCTCTGACACAGCTTTCTCATCAGATGACGTCTTGTGGCAATCCTTTTTTGATGAAACCAAAAGTGATGCATTCACTCCGTCAGTCACTTCACAATCTCCAAGAGTAGATGCTTGATCTCGAAAGAATGCTGGATGTAGAAGAAATCAGGTTTATTCGATTATCCACATATAAACGAATACTTTGTGCTCCAACCACACAGCTGCCCGTTCTTGGTACCCATATCTGTGGGGTTCCAGAATAAACCTCTAGAAGTCATCATGCCTCAGTGCACCCACCCAACCCCAGTGCAGCCTTCCTGAGGCCTCCCCCAGTGGCAGGAGTGTTCAAAAGCTAAGGGCACGGCTGGTGTCACTCAGGACAGGTGGACAGGCCAGCAGACAGAACAGGGAGTAGGCCAGTAGTCAGGACAGGCAAGTAATCCAGCAGGCAGGATAGACGGACAGTCCATGAGAGGGAGACAGGCCAGCAGACAAGCCAGCGGTTGATTGGCATCAACTCCCAAAAGGGATAAATACGTGGACACTGAGAGCTGCCATTGTCTGAGCACAGGAGCAACCATGGAGGCTTCAGGAAATGCACTGGCTGGTGCCCAGCACAAGCACACTCAGATCTGGTGGAATTTGTAAAAAGTGCAATTCGATATTATTGTAATTCTCCTTGAAATTGGTGCATTGTCACAAAATAATAGCAATCAAATTATCTCCCTGCATTGATATGACCAGAACGTGTTGGCCATGGAGTGTGAGTAGTTAGTATGTTTGTGTTTACCATGACTTCGCACAGCTCAGGCTTCACGTGACTACTGGAGAACAATTCCAACTAATTCGAAATGAGTTAGAACGACAGTTCTCAGCAAGAAACAAGAATTTCGAACTGTGTGTTTACATGGGTGTAGTTAGCACAGTTAGCAGATGACATTGTAGCTGACACACAGAGAGGCCCAACACAGGGCCTGGGAACTGGAGGGAGCACCCCTGATGTTTAGAGCAATCGCCTGAATATGACAAAATTTTTTGAGAGCTCAGTTCTTAGATACATGCATGCAAAATCCAAAAAATGCCCATATATTATGCAATTTATATTCTATACATTTTATATTACACATTCCATACTGAAGTTTTCCAGCCAATATCTGATTTTAAAAAGAAAAAGGAAACAGTAGATGCAACATGAAAGAACAAATAAAGTCAATAAGGCAGAAAATTCAAACAAAGCAAATTTTGATATTTTATTTTTAAAATAAATATGAGTGTGTGCCTTTATCAACTTAATTTTACATATGCAGGCATAGTCTAATGTTTTGAAAATACATGGCGTTTCCTTTGAAAGCAAGGGTTGGGATTAAAGTATATTGGGGTATAAGTCAATTAGCAATTCTTCATTTATCTGCCTCATCTAGCATCTTCCCTTGTGTAAAAGACTAATTACTTGCCTTTCAAAAGTTCAAAGTCTAAAGAAATCGACCAAAAAGTGAATACAAGGGTCTACACCCTGCAGAAAATATTAGCATTTGAAATTTTCTTTTCATAACATCACATGAAATTGGCCTAATTTAATAAAGGAATATATCAGCACTACAAAAAAAAAGTGATTAAAACAATTAGAAAAAGATTTGGTAAGTGAGATGCCATATAAAGGACCTAAGAAGTAATTGTATTTTCTGGTCTTTGCATTTTTCACCCATTCTTATGTTTATGTGTTGAGTGTGGCTTACATCCTCTCCTAGCCCTCTCCTGGCCCCCTCTATACTCAAATAAACATCTAGCTCTGTTCTTGCTGTGTCCCCATAAATGGGATGACACTTGCTTTTACCAGGTACTTCTGAATTTACCTTGGTCTGTTGCCTTAGTTCTGTGCATGTGACCTTCAAATGGATTGTCATCTCCTATATGCTGTTTAATAACTAATGACCTTGGGAACTTATTTCAAACTAGAGGCCCGGTGCACAAAATTCGTGCACTGGGGGTGGGTGGTCCCTCAATCCAACCTGCCCCCTATCACATACTGGGACCCCTCAGGGGATGTCCAACTGATGGCTCACCCCCAGCCTGCTCAAGGCCAAAAGCCTCTGGTGAGGCTTTAGACCTTGGGCACCCAGCCATCGCCCTGCTCAGCTCAGCCCTGGCTGCCTGCGACCACCCTGCCCCAGGGGCCGGGCACTCCCTGCCAGCACCACCACCACTGCTGCTGCTGCTGCCACATCACAGCACCTGGGGACTGGGCACTCGCCGCCACCGCTGTTTCAGGGCCCAGCGCTCGTGCCACTTGGCCCCGCCTCTGCTCCTGATTGGCTGGTAGCATAGCCAATCAGGAGCGAAGGTATGGTCAAATTTGCATGTTCCTCTTTTATTATATAGGATGCTGTGGGAGTTACCTCCTAAGATTTAAAATAGTTTTGTTGATAATATTAAATGAAAGTGTTGTATGTAGACTCTTAATTTTTAAAAATCATATTATTCGGTACAGCTGTTTATGCAAAATAGTGTGGAAATTCCTCAAACAAATTAAAAATAGAACTATCATATGATCCACAAATCCTACTTCTGGATATTTATCTGAAGGAAATGAAATCAGGATCACAAAGTGATATCAGCATCCCCATGTTTGTTGCATCATTATCCACAATAGCCAAGACACAGAAACAACCTACATGTCCACTGATGGATGAATGAATAAAGAAAATGTGGTAAATCTCTACATATAAAGGCCTAAGCTACCATTACAATCAAATGACTGGAACAACTGGAATGACTGGTCGACCAGCCACTGATGCACACTGACCACCACAGGCAGACACTCAATGCAGGAGCTGTCCCCTTGTGGTTAGTGTGCTCCCGCAGGGGGAGCACCGCTGAGCCAGAAGCCAGGCTCACTGCTGACAAGCGCAGCTGCTGCGGTGTTAGGAGCCTCTCCCAACACCCCAGCAGCACTACCAAGTGGCAGTGGCAGGCATAGCAGGCCAGGATAAGCGTGAGTAGTGCAGTGTCTATCCCTGGCTCAGGCTCCTCCCTGGCCACCTGCTGCTGGTGCACTGCTACATCCCCCAAAGGGTTCCAAAGTGTGAGATGGTGCAGGCCAGGCTGAGGGACTCCTCACCCCACATGAATCTGTGCACCAGGCCTCTAGTATAGATATAAATAGAGATAGAGAGATATGACAGAGCTATAACAAATTATTATGCAGCCATTAAAAAAAAGGAATTTTCCATGTGCAACAACATGGGTGATCTGGAGGACATTATGCTAAGTGAAAAAGACACATACAGGAAGATAAATACAGTATGACATCAATTATATGTGAAATCTGAATCCTACATTATAAAAGGCTAATATGCAAATCAACAAACAGCAGCACAATCAGTCGCTATGGCGCACACTGATCACCAAGGAGCAGATGCTCAATGCAGAAGCTGCCCCCTGGTGGTCAGTGTGCTCCCGCAGAGGGAGCACCAGTCAGCCAGAAGCTGAGCTCAGGGCTGGTGAGCACAGTGGTGGTGTTGGGACCCCTTCCCACCTCTTTGGCAGTCTAACTGCAGGCTTTGGTGGACATCCCCTGAGTGCTCCCAGACTGCGAGAGGGTGCACACTGCCTGAGGAACAACCACACACACACACCCCCCCCCGCCCCTGTGCACAAATTTCATGCACCAGGCCTCTACTTTAAAAAATAAAAGGAAGAAAAAGTCCAACTCATAGAAACAGAGAATACAATGATGGTCACCAGGGGCTGATGGTGGGGAAAGTGGGCCTCACACTCACCTACACTCGTGTTTGTCAAAGGGCACAAACTGTTATAAGGTAAATTCTGAGGATCTAAGTAGGGCATTGTGACTATAGTTAATTATAGAATGTTGTATACTTCAAAGTCACTAAGAGAGTAGATATTAAGCATTCTCACCACAAAAGGGGGAGGAGGGTGTTAACTAACTTGATGGTGGTGATCACTCCACAGTGTATACATGTATCAGGTCATCACATTGAACAGTTTACATGCAATTTTATCAATTATACCTCAGCAAAGCTGGGGAGAGGCCTCTTATAAACCAGAAAATAAGTGTTATGTTTAAGATTAAGACATTAATAAATATCTTTAAAATATCCAGAATTAAATAGGCAACTTTTACTGGCAAAAAATAAAATCATGTAGTTACTCCATCTACTGTGAAACTGAATAAAAGCTACAGAAAAACTTTTCTAAATACCATAATAGGAAGAAGAAATATTAATTTAATAAAAGTCTGTCCATATGTGAACACTGCTTAGCAATGAGCAACTGTTTCTTTCTCAGCTACCAGGACAGACTTAGAAAGTGTGACCTTGTTATAGCCTTCAGAGAGCAGTTACCTCTCTATCAAATGAGGTTAAGAATGCATTTTCACCCTAGCCAGTTTTCTCAGTGGCTAACGCAGGTTCAATTCCTGGTCAAGGGCATATACCTGTTCCAGGTTCCATCCCTGGTACTGGTCGGGGATCATGCAGGAGGCAACCAGTCGATGTGTTTTTCTCACATCCATGTTTCTCTCTCTCTCTCTCCTTCCCTCTTCCCTTCTTTCCACTCTTTCTCTAAAGATCAATGGAAAAACTCAGGTGAGGATTTTTAAAAAGGAATATATTTTCTCTTTCTCCCCTAAATGTTTGATATTCAGGAGTAAATGGCAATCTGGGACATTTCAGTTAATTTAATAGATGCGTTTCTGAAATGTGTGGAATAAACTTCTGTAAATTATATCAGATTTACCCAATGAGCTGCTTTATAACTGCCCAACACACACACTCACATTCACTCATACTCAATTCATGTTTACACACCCTGACTGACACTCAACACACATTCATTTACACAACACACATTCACACACTTACTGACATACACACTGACACATACACAATAACACACTCAACACACACATAGATACTCATAATCACACACACGTACTCTTACACATACTCATACTCACAACTAACTCTCACACTCACCCACACTCATGGGAAAATAACTCAGAGTGGGTGTGGCTCATGGGAGGTCACCAACCCTGTGGTGTGTCCCCAGGTGAGTCCCACCACCCAACTGTCCACACAGCAGTCAGCAGTGGCCAGGGTGCTAGATGATTCAACTACATCTCCGGCCATCGGTTCAGATATTGCTGGAATCCTTCTCCCAGGAAACGAATGTTCTCTTTGGCCACAGCCATTATTAGTACATTTATGATTTTCTGTGTTTCTCACATGCCTAGACCCCTCCTCCATTTGCCATCCTTAGTTATGCTACTATGAGGCCTCTGCTGTTTGGGGTAGATCACTGGGCAGGTGCAGAGAGCAGAGCACGCCTTTCCTAGTGAGGTGATGGATTTCAAACAACCACACCCCTTGCAGGACCTCCTTGAAGGTCACCTTTCAAAAGGTCCTCACTCCAGAGAGACACTCACTCACATGTCTCCTTCAGGGAGGAAGGCAAGCCTGCTGTTATGAAATTGCTGGGTCGCTGTAAACAAGGACCCACTGACCACATCCCACAGCACTGCCATGAAGTGAAAAATCCTTCATAAAAGCAAACAATGCCCCCTTCCACTTCCTGGTCTACACGTTCTAATCCAAGCAAACATTTCCAGACTTTAGACAAATCTACTTTCCACCTAGTGACCACAACTTCTATAAAGGCCTCCTTTTCTGATTGCATGTCTTTGGGGACACTGTACCCTCAACGGCAGGGCACGTCCTTGAACGGAGCTGCACCATGTCCCCCATGTCTGCTTTCAAGCAGCAAGGCCGGGATGAGTCCAACGCTCCGGTCAGGACATAGGATGCGTTACTTAGCAGAGCCTCGCAGTGGAAGTCTGCATGCAGAGCAGACAAGCAGCAATGCTGTGTTTATGGAGGTTTGACCCCTCCCAGAGCATGGATGCTCTTCACACCTCGGTGGACCTCTCTTAAGGCCACTTCTCTAAGGTAGACAAACGCCTCATTCCTGCAGTTCCCTCTACCTGGCCAAGCACAGACATTAGCAAGCGGGCAGCCCTGTGTCTGGACATACACCTACGGATTTATTTAGCTCATCAATTCCACTGCATGGTTTGAGTGTGAGACTGTTCCTTCTAGTACCATGATTTGAATGCCCCCCCCCCCCCCCGAGAATGTGAAGTGACGCTAAGCTGTGTGATGTTTGTCCTCCTCTCCAGTGTGTGGCCTGCCAGCATAGCCAGGATGGCACTGCTCCGCTATTACTTGATGCCTGCGGCTACAGGGGAGATCCATCCTTGAAGGACAGCAGGACCCCATACTGGGTCTTCTTGGTCCCCGTCACCGTGGTTCAGGGTTCTAGGGTGAGAGCGGCCCCACCAGGCCAGCTTTCTGCAGAACTTCAGCTCTGTGCTTTGCAGAGCTTGGAGCCAAAGAAATGACACTGTGATGAGGAGAACCCCGAGAGCGAAGGGAACTACCACATCAGAGTGGTGCCCACTCTCTTCAAACTCCTTTGAGCATACTCTGCAGAGTGGGCGTGCTCTCCAGAGGGGACCTGGGAGCACCCCAGGCTTGCTTCCTGTCGGCTCTCCACTCCACTCTGGGACCCACCACTGAACCAACCGCCCATAGGCCCTCCTCCAGGAGTTTGATGCGGTGCCGGGTGACGAACCTCCTGGTGGGTTTCACCTCAGGCTGCCCTGGGGAGCCATCTGCGGAGTGGCCCCGCATGCAATGGGTCCTGAGACCCCAATTGGGTGAAAAACCCGGCGAGGGAAGACGCTCTTCAGGGACAAGCCTGGTCTGGTCTCAGGCCTGACATCCCCTCTCGAGAGCCCCCACCCCCGTGGGTGACCCCAGTCATGAGCCCCGACCGCCCTCAGGCCGGACCCAGGGGGTGAAACAGCATAGAGTCCTCGGGCAACTGAGGAGCCACGCCCCAGCCCAGTCTCACCCGCAGATAAGAAAACCGGAGGTGGGGGGCTCGTCCCGAGCAAAAGCCACACTCTTTCTGCCACTTCCCCAGTTTGCCCTCCACCTCTGAAGTCGCAGAAATGCAGGTGGGAAGAGATTGGGGCTGTCACTGAAGGGGCCCTAGGAGCCCACGGCACGGGGGTCCCGGAGCACAGCCGACGTAGGTGTGGACACCGGGCCGAGGAGGTTCGAGGAGGCAGAAATGGGGGTCCCTCTGAGACCCTCCACGCACCCCTAAGCCCCTTTCCTCTTAAAACGCACCCAAAACTCGGGCTCGACACGATCGGGGGCGCCCACGTGCGGGCACTACCCCCAGGCGCGCTCCAGGGTTGCGGTTCCTTCCCGCTCCCGGGCCGGGCTGGCGCGGGGGGGCGGGGTGGGCAGGAAATGGCCTTAATTGGGGAAATGCGCGCGGATTGCTGGGCAGCCTTTGATGTGCGCCTGAGGCCGCGAGGCCCCTCCTCGCCGAAAGCCTACCGGGGTGCCCCTCTCCGCCGCTCTCCTGGGAGCGCATCCGCCCAGCGCCAAGGACGCGTGACATTGATTTCCACCGAGCAGGAGGCCTTAGGTCTCATTCTGTGTCCAATGTCAGGCAGCTCACGCAGAGCCCCGTTCGTCTCTCCCCGACCCCCTGGGCCTCCCAGCCCCCATTCCCCGGGGTAGGGGTGGGGGCGAGCCGGGGGAGGTGGGAGCGCGGCCCGCCGGTGCTCAGCGGGAGCGGCCGCCTAGCCTGGGCCTAATATACGTACACATATAAATATAGTGCTCTCCAAAGGACATTCCGCTCGCTCTGTCCTCCCGCCCCCCCCCCCTTTTCTTTTCATCATCAACAAATAAAGATTAGCTGGGAAGATTATAGAAAGCGTTTTCAGGCTGGTGCTGATCTTTATTCCAGAGGCTTTGTGATGATATTGATGATGATGATGGTCAAGTGGACAGTTTGATTTTTGTGTTTGGAGCTAGTTATAAAGAATCAATATTATATCAAGGGGTAACTTTCGTGATAAAGGACTTTAACCACTCCGGCTATTCATCATAAGTCTGTAGCAAGCAGATAGGTCAAAAGAAATTATATTGCACTAAAGAGTGAGTCTTCTTATCTCACCCATACCAGGGGAATAGGGACAAGCCGATCGATACAGTAGCTGCTGTATACTTCTTGCAATTATCAATAGCTGATTTCGCCTTTTGAGGCCTGCATCTAATAATGCAAGCTAATAATAATCGTTCGAGCCTCCCTGTAGGGGAGGGAGTCAAAGTTTTAGCTGGCCAGCATCACTCATGCCACAGCACCTCCGTGCTCCTCACCTCTGTGTGCAGCCTGGATACCCATGGGAAGGGTCACAGAGAAGTACCTTAACAGCACTCACACCCCTACGTGCGAAGATCTTTCCCTGCGTGTGACATGAAAGCCATGGATGTTTTTACCTGTGATGCCTGCACAACCTGGGATGAACATGCAAGGTTTCCAGCACACAGCACTGCATAGATGCATACACTCCGCACTTGGCTACCTATTAAAAAATATTTAGACATTTATCTCAATAGGTTTGAAAGCAGAGTGAGTGACCGGAGAGATGTGGGCAGGGCAGTCTGCTCTGTGCTGGTTTATTTAAGGAGAGCATTTTATTCTTATGGGGAAAGTTACCTTCCATAAACCATAAATATAACTTTGGGCTATATGTTTTGTAGGTGTCCCTGTCCCACCCACCCCCCTCCTCCAGCACCATCCCCAGCGTAAATAGAAAACAACATCTTTATAATTGGCACTTGACAGGCTGGCTGGGCCAGGCTGTGGTGCACTGACCACAGATTTCCTGCTGATGGAAACATTTATCACTGTGATTGCTCCAGAGTGGCAGGTGGTGTTATCAATTACCTCTTCTTACCAATAATAATATTAGCATGGTAATATCTTTGCTCAAGTAGGAACCAATTAGTGATCACTTGTCACAGCATTAAAGACATGAAACTAAGCTGGATGCAACTGTAAGGATCCTATACAGAAGTTAGGGGTGGAAGAGAACCAGGGGGAGGGGCGAGGCCTGTGAGAGAGCACCACTTTGATCTGGGGGGAATAAAGGAATGAAAGGAGACAGAAAATAGAGCTCAATTATTTGAATACTGTTTTTGTATTAAGTGGCTGGGGAAATGAGCATATTGTAAATAAAGTGTCAAAGGCCCCTGATGTAAGACTGTCTTGTGGATCCAGAGGCAGGAGGCATCAATACACTGGGACGTTAGAACAGAACTAACTCCTCAACCTCCCACTGTCAAATCAATCCTGTAGATAGTCTGTGTTATCCGAATAAATGATACAAATTAAATCAAACGCCTAATTATATGTTTCACTAATGTAAAATATACAGTATTAATTTGTAAATAATATTATTAAGCAGAGAGAATAATGACGTGACGCCTCTTGAGATGAAAACATTACAAGAGGAGAGACAATTAACAAATTAAATTTAATCATAGGGGAGAAAACCAACTTTTGTTTTTGCGATAGTGTTGAGGTATTACAATATTGAAATAGGCAGCGGTCATGTGATGGCGAGTATGTTCGAGCCACCGGCGGGAGTCATGTCCGCCTCTGGGAGGCACACCTCCGAGTCCTGCACTGCGGGCGTGACTGAAAGAGACCTCTTGTCTTCATCCGTAAAAATATTCCGTTGACACCTTTCCATCTCGAAATAAACCTATTGTGGTGGCTCAAGCTTAAAACGCACATATTTTCATTAAAGCTTGCTGCCTTGAATAAAAACAAAGAAAAGTTTCAGATCGTAGTTAAAGGAGGCCCAGAAGGGAGAACAGGTGAGTTATGAGGTAACGCGCCTTTTGTTTCAACCTTTACTTTTTTGGGAGGAGGGGGGCAGGAGAGAGATGTTGTTTCCCCAAGTCGATTTAAAAAAGGCATGCCACCAGATGTACTGATCTGCGCCGTGGTAGCAAATGGCAAGAATTTGTGCAGGTTCTGTCTCTGACTCTTTCCCCTTCCAACCTCCCTGACCCTTTCGTACCAGTCTTTGCCTGATTTTCTCAACGAAATCCCAGGGCAGCGTGCGCGGAGGGAGCCACAAAGCCTGCACCTGCACCCACGGGCTCACCCGCGGCCCTGCGCGCAGACTGCACCCGCGCAGGGCAGGCCGGCCCACGAGCTCCGCATCCGGCATTTCTGCGGTTCGGTTCGCTTGAGCTACTGTGTCCAGCACAGCGCCAAGCAGCTTACAGGATCTTCCCACTTGCAAAGCACATCGCGGCTTGCGCGACACCTCTGCAATCCGAAGGCTTGCTTCTTGCAGATAAAGGGCCGGGGTCTCAGGTTCGCCCTCATTGGAGGGGCTTAAAAACTCTCTCGACGACGACACCTCTTGGAAAAGGCAAAGCAAGTCGACGAAATTAAACATCAATGTCTTTCCCAGAAAGACCTTGGGAAATGGTGCCCGTGTGTTGGAGAGCGGGCAGGGGAATGGGGGTGTGGGAGCCGCCTTAGGAACAAAACGGTGGGAATCTTGTGCATAAAGTGGCTCCAAAAGGAGTCGTCGGTGTCCCGAGGGCCAGGAGGCTGCGGGGAGCCAGACTCCGGCTTCCTCCAAAAGCTTCTCTTCTCCCCAAAGTGTCGAATGAAGAAGGAGGAGGAGGAGAAAAAGATTATTATTAACCAAGTCACTAAAAGCAGTGCACCTCTAACCAGGGACCGACCCACGGCTGATGGTTTTGCGTTTTCTCTTCTCAAAAGTAGTCACCGACATCTACCTTTCTACTGTGGTTGTGCAACGTCTCCAAACTCTGTCCTGTCAATTAGGCAAAAACCTCCACTCTCTGCTACCGCCCCTACCCTTTTGCCCCTCTTGCCCAATGAAAGTTTCTGGCTCCCAGTCTCCCCAAAGACGTTGCAAAGTTTTCCCTGCCGAGCGCAGCTGCGTCTGAGGCAGGAGTGTCTCCAAAGAAAGTTCACAGCGTAATGGCAAAGTAAGGCTATTTCTCCCCTACAAGCTCTGTCGTGGTGTGTGTGTGAGAGACAACTCTAGTTTTCAGACACCTCATATGGGTCATTTTCTCTTTTCAAAAACAAAATCACCTAAATGAATATGCCTGTCACCAAAAAAAGAAAAGAAAAGAAAAGAAAAACTAAAACCAACATTAAGCGATTTTATTTTTATTTTGCAAAAGGAGTGGCGAGGCTGTTTGCAGATGATTCCAACCTGTGCGCTTCGTTCCTTGGTATGATTTCCCTGCGCTTTCCTGGAGCCAAAAGCTATTGCTTAGTGAAACATACACCATTAGACGCTGGCGGGAGAACGCGAGCTGGGAAGAGGGAAGATTCTAGAATGGGGAAGTAGCCAGAGGTGAGCCAGGCGAGCGGCTCAGGGTCAGGGTCCGTCCTGGGGGCTGGTGTCCCACAGCTAAGCCCGACCCCACCCCCAGCCACAAAAGGAGCTCGCTGCGCTCCCAGCACCAGGGCTGGCTGGTCACCGCCCGTTGCCCCTCCAGCTCACAGCACTAGGGAAAACGCCGGGAGGCCATCTGTGCCAAAGCTACGTACTAGACAGGGCCACTTGTAAGGACAAAAATAAGAAATTTAGTAAATTAAAAAGACACGCTGGCGAGGGACGGGCGGGACGGCAGGGCCTAGGCACATCCAGCCTGCGGCTCTGGGATGGAGGACACGCGCGGGAGTGGGCGAGAGCGCGTGTGCACCGCTGCGGGTAGGGGTGCACGCGCGGTTGCGAGGGCGCGTGCGTGTGACCGCAGGCGAAGAGTGGGTGCGTGTGCGGAGAGCGCGCGACGTAGGCCTCTGGAGGGTGTCGGTCCAGACGTGCGCGACCCCCTCACCTTCCCCTCCCCCACTAAGTCACACCCCCTCCCCAAAAGCCATAGCACACAGTGGGCTGCACGCGGGACTTTCGTGGACTTGGAACTTTCAGTCGCGCGGCCTCTGGGCACCCTGTGCCCCTGCCCACTCCCGCAGGTGCCTCGGCACCGCACCCTTCGGGAAAGGAAAGTGGGGGGAGGAACATCGGGGCCCTGCCATTCCCTCCCTTCCCCGGATTTAAGGAGCCGCTGGCAACAGGGAGGCCCGGCGGGCGGCCGAGGGGGCCGAGGCGGCCCCGGTGGTGGCCGCGGGCGGGGCGGGCGCTCTGGAGTCGGAGGGGCCCAGAGGGGGGGAGGAACGGGGGGAGCAGAGGGGAGGGGGGACCCATAGAGGGGAGGAGAGGGGAGGAGCCGCACGGCCCGCGCCGCTTCCGAACCGGAAAGTTGGTCTTGCCGAAGTCCTGCCACCCCGGCGTGCGCACTCCGCTCCGCTCCGGCCGTGAGCCTCCGAGCCGGGCCGGCCGCCTTGGGAGCTCGAGGAAGGGACAGTAGCCGGAAGAGAAGGTCCGGAGAGAGGGGCACCGGAGCCTGAGAGGGACTGGAACGCCAAACGGCTCTGCGACCCGCTGCCCAGGAACGAAAGCGGCCGGGCAGCCCTCCGTGCCCCGGAGCGCGGGAGGCGCGGCGCCCGAGCCGCCCGGGAGACAAAGGCGCCGGCCGGAGCCCTGCCCGCGGCCGCTCTCTCCGGGAGGGGCGGCCGGGCGGCGGCGGGGGGGCGCGGCGCGGGGCGCGAGCGGCGGCGCAGACACTCTATAAAGGGGAGAGCCCGGCGCGCCGGCGGAGACGGCGCCGCGCGGACGCCGCCAAAGTTTGCTGCCTGCGCCCTGGGCAGGGGCGGCCGCCGCGCCCGCCGGCTCCGGGCCGCCAAGCCGTACCTGGGCGCCGCGGAGCGCGGAGCCTGCGATGTAGGCGGCGCCGGGCGGCGCGCTCCTAGGTCCCCGGGCGCCGGCCGCCTCCTCGCCCGCGCGACCGCTAATTGCAAGAGCGGCCTCATTTGCATAGGCCGCCGGAGTCCGCTGGAGGCCGGCCAATCGGCGCGGCCCTCCGCTAATGGACATGCATTATTCACCAGCCTAATTACTCAGCCCCATGCGCGGCCCGCGCAGCCGCCGCCGCCGCCGCCCGCGCCCCGCGCCCCGCGCTCGCCCGGCCGCCCCGCGCCGTCCCCGCCGGCCGCCCCGCTGATGCCGCTGTCCCACGCGGGGCCCGCGCTCGGTTAGCAGCATGTCTCGGCGCAAGCAGGCCAAGCCCCAGCACCTCAAGTCGGACGAGGAGCTGCCGCCCCCGGAAGGGGCTTCGGAGCACGGTGAGGGGTCGCGAGGTGGCGGGGGACTGGGAATGGCCGGGCGGCGAGTGCGATTACCCGCCGCAGGCGGGGGAAGTTCCCTGGCTCCAGCGAACCAGTGTCCGCGGCGCAGCGCCCAGCTCGGGCAGACGGGCTGCAGGGACCGGTTCTCCTCTGGAGCGCGCTGCGCGGAGAGTTTCGGAAGAAGTAAACTTGGTTCAGTTTCTGGGAGTTGAGGAGCTGCGCGCGGGCCTGGGCGGGGGCTGGGGCTGGGGCGGGGCGGGAGGGGTCCGCGCCACCTCTTCCGTGCCGCCCCCCAGGCTCCCCGCGCCCAGACCCGTGGCGGTCCTCGGCGACCTGGGCGTTCGCTGGGCAGGGGCAGCGGCGGGGATGCGTACGAGGTTCACCTACCGCTGGGCGCGGGCTGGGCACCTTTGTTCGGCTCTGGGCGCCCTGGGCGGTGCGCGTTCGGAGAGAAGCCACCGGCCCGACCTCGGCCTGCCCCCACCCGCACTGTCCTCCGTGTGCGCCCTGAGGCCGCGAAGCGGGCAGTCCCGGCGCGCTGACAAACTAATGATCTGGTTCCGGAGCGAGCAGGCACTGTCGCCTGGCCTTGCCTAATGGCCGCTTGGGACTTAATCCGGGGTGAGCTCGGCCGCGGCACTGGGGAGTGTTACTTGCACGCGGCGGACCCGGCACGTCCAGGCGGCTCTAAGTTTGCTCGGCCTGCTGGCGTTTCCGCGGCACCGCGGGGCGTTCTCCTTGTCCCCAAGCGAAGTAGCATCCGCGCGAGTAAGCCTGGCGCCGGCGGCCAGACCTCCTCTCGGGAAGTTTTGGGCCGGAATCCGAGCGGTGCCATCCTGGGCCTTCGGGGTCCCCAGGGTGCGACACCAGGACGCAGGACGGTCCGCAGCTGCACCGCAGCTCGGACGTCAGATAATTCATTCCTTAAAAAACACGCCGCCTAACTTTTGTATGAACCGGTTATAAATTTAGAGGCCGATACACATCCTTTTTTTTTTTTTTTTGAGAATCAGACTTTCTGCAGAATATCACAGGAATGGGCATTGGTCACACGGTGTTGTGAAGTTTGACGAAGCAGGTACACTGCACATCGGGAGAAAGGGGAAAACGCTTAGGACACGGCCGGGAACTCATTAAATAAAATTCGTCCACTGGGCCTTTCTGTCGCTCAGAGGTGAGGCCCGGTCCTGTGCAGCCCCGTCCCCCCAAGATTGGAACCGGAGATATGCTAAAAAGAAACGCTTGCATATGGTGGGTGGATTAGGGACAAAGAATCTTTTTGTCATGGAAATGGATTTTTTTGTTTTGTTTACTTCATCACATAGAATTTCTCACACTTGGTTTGTTTTGTATTGCCCTCAATGACTACATGATCAAATGAATGGATTTATTTCTGCCGAATGAGAAAGACAGTCTTCCCTTCAAAAGAACTACATTGCATCCCAGTGAGGAATTTTAAAGCTTTATTATTGTGGCTCCTGAATAGCTTAAAATCGGCTTTCACAGGCGCCCCAAAATGCAACAATGTAAATACTTTTCAGCTTTGTAGGGTCGTTATCAAAATGTGCAATGTCTCCTTTTATTAAAGCATATTTTAATTAATAGAGTAAAACCTCTGGTATTTAACAATTAACAAGCTGAGGCTCTGCTATTCATTTTTAATTTCACTTCAGAAATGTGAGCTTGGTGAACCTAATAGTGTAAACATGTTAGGGGTATATAGTCCATATTTGAAAACCTAGGATGGAATAAATTATTTACAAGTTCTTTTGAATTCCCCCTGTTGTTACTGAATTTATTCAGAGGTGAAACATTCAGGTTTTATACCTACTATAGGATTAAGGTTTTTGCCAAACCTGTGTTTTTACGCCATTCACAGTTGTGTTCCAGATATTAACACAGTTTCTGACCATATTTTGCAACAGGCCAAAAACAGCTTGTCTGGGGCTGAGCCTTTGTCAAGTAGTGTGTTTCCTCCATTATTTTAAGGATAGTTTAGGCAAACGATTTAAAAATAGTTCTTTCTGATTTAATTATTCTGAAGCTGATTGTTTACAGAGCATAAAAGATACTGTGTTCTCTGCTCACTCAAGAAACACTCATGTGTTACTCTGCCGCGCTGGTCGTCATTAGTCAGATAGCTAAAATAATTCTTAAAGATAAATGGTTGTGAAAACTAAATTACTCCAGCATGAATCAGATCTTCTCAAAATTTTAACTTTTTTAAACACAATGGAAATAAACAGATTGTGCTTGAAGTTACAGGGAGGCTAAAGTTAGTTTATATTGTTTCACAAACTAAGTAATTCCTTTGTATCACTTTGAGTGTGATGTTAATTAAAGCAGTAGATGCATACAGTAAATTTGAAGGCTCTTGATAATGCATGAAAAACAGACATTATATGTATAATTTTAACATAACAAGGGGTGGCAGAGATCCATGGCCACATTCGCTTAAAGTAAAAAGACTTTATTTTTTAAAAAAGAAATGACTTTTTTTTTCAGACCGTGGTGTTTAGGCAAGCAGTGAGAAAATATAACTATCTCCAAAAACAGCTTCTATGCTATCTGAACTTTATTACTGTAGGAATGAAATATGGTTATGTATTTAGAATGAGGAAAAAAAGTAATAATGATTTTTGTGAAGTTGAAAAGTTATCCTGTTGTAAAATTTAAGGGTGACTGAGACTTACATTCCCCAGAAGAATCTTTTACTGTTTCTGAAAATTTAGAAATAAATGTGTTGCAGCTTATGATTCAGTTAAATGTATGCCACCAATAATGAAATCCTGGGAGCCAGCTGAGTATTTTTAAGAAAAAGTAATGAAAACTTCCAATGACAGAAAAGTGCTTCACACACCTCCTAAGAACTTTAAAAGGTGCAACCTTGCTATCCGTTATCATCTAAAACACAACTTTATAAAAATGCACTTTACTGTCATTAGAAAGAAAACGTGTTTAAGGAAGAACAAAGGGATATTACAGTTTAAAACAATTTGTCATCGTGTGTTTTGTTTGTTAGCACTAATTGCTTCAAAGTGTGTTTTTATTTTCAGTCATATGGCTATCTTAAAAAATCCTTTTAAATATGGTGAGCATGTGATTTAAGAATTTACCAGTGGTATTCACAGACTGAGTTTAAGTTAAGGGGAAGGAGGCCACCAGCCCTCGGTGCCGAGAGCTTTTCTCTTTTATCTGTATATGCATGGTTTGCCTTGAGCCCTCCCCCCCCACCCCCCACCCCCCACCCCCCCCCCCCACACACACACATTTACAATTCAGCATTCGAAAAGGAAGCAACACTGGGGCCATTTTCTAAACATTGGTAGGCAGATTGTTTTCTCTGAGATGGGAAAGGTGAAAAGTAAGTAAGAGGGAAAGGGGAGAGGAGGACTTTACAAACATTTATTTTAAAAGTAACACTTAAAAACCGTACCCTTTTTAAAAATGCATCATTTGGTGGTCAACGGAAAGCCTGCCAATTAATTCCCACCTCACAGAGGAAGAGCTGATTACCTAACAGTGGGGGTTTTATGTACATTTTAAACTTCCACAACATTTGATAATCCAGTATTTTTAGATCTGTTCAGAGCCAGGAAGAGAAAAAGGTATGGCCCAACAGCAGGAATTACTTAGCAAGCTGATTATTTTTTGTATACAAAATGATGGCAAAAGTGGGTCAGATTTCATTTCCAACTGCAATCTCTCAGGCTGTTCCATTCTTCTCAAGGTAGCTCTCAGAACATTTTCTTTTTCTGGGTGTGTGTGGGGGGGGGCGGGGGGTGCGCATTCAGGATAAAACCAGGGTTTTGCTCTGCACTGAGCATCAGTTGGAATTTAGCATTCTTAAATGTCAGTATTGGCACGGGCTTTTATTCAAGTAAAATTAAAATCTTCTTAACTGCTAATGAGGTTATGCACCGTCTTTCTGCTGCAGAACAGTTTCAGAAGGGTAATTTTTGAAGGGTTTTGTTCTCCTGTTAGTTTTTTTATTTTAGTTTTTATATTTGCCCACATGATCCCTCGACTAGTTGCCAGAATCAGGCCAACGTGTCCTAGTCCTGTGAAGAGGAAGGCTAACAGGCTTGTGATTGTAGCATATGCTGCATTGCAACACATTTCATACAATCACACGTAAACAAAATCTGTGAAAATCCGATGTTTTAACATGGTCTTAAATAATGTTTGTGTTTAAAAAAAAAAAAAAGGCAAACTCGCCCTTAGGTTTTTCTCTTCTAATTTGAACACTTTTATGATTTAAAATGCAGTGAGCTTGTCTGTGTGATTCCCAAGCCAACAAATAAAGCAAGGTGTGTAACAAAGTGTAAAATATTAATTGAAATAACAAAATAATGTAATGGGCGCCACTTAGGTTAGAGATTAGGGTTGTTCTGTTTGTTAATTAAAGAGGAGTTCTCCAGGCTAAACGATGGCCGCCTGAGAGATCGGATGATGCCATATCTAAACTTTGTCGGGGGGGGGGGGGGGGGGGTTAGTGTTCTCCCACTGCCCCAGAGTAGTTCTGCTCACCCTCCAAGATCCCTACCCCCTCTGCATTCTGGAAAGCCTTCTGCCAGCGGCCTAGGCCCTGCTGTCAGGTCTGGGAGAGGTGGGGCTGCAGAGCTGGCCAGCTTGGGACCGGGCTCCCTGAAGGTGGGTCGTTAGAAGGGCTCTGACAAGCCTTGCTGATTTAACCTTTGCCTGCTTTGGCCTGCCAGGGGTGGCCACTAGATGTCAAGCTCATAATACAATTAGTGCATCTGTGCTGTTGACCTTGGCAACAGGACTCAACGCTGTTCTATTAAGTGTTAACTCTGAATCTGAGTGTTAACTGGAGACCTCGAGCTTGCTCTGGGCTGCTCAGCTTATCAGACGCCCATCTCGTTCAGCACAAGTGTTTATAGTTCTTAAAAGGACAGAGAACGGTTTTCTTTTGTACGGCTATTCATCTTGAACTGTTTAATTAACCCTGCAGGTGCGGTGCCACTGGGTCTTAGTTCTTCGGCATCACTGGTCCTCTTTTGGAGAGGGACCTCGCACCGCTGTTTGGGGATTCTATTGTGTGGCCATGGACATGCAGAGCCACTGGCCTCTGTGACCGGGGCAGTGGCTTTTCTAGGGTGGTTTTTTGCACGTATGTAAACTTTGCCCATAGAAATGGAACAGTGCAGTGGAGTGATGATGAGTGGAGATGATTGAATGGCCTCTCCGAGTGCAAGCAGTCTGCTGGGGACAGTGATCCAGCTGTTTCTGGACACCGTGTCATTCCTGCCTCTCCAGGGCCATTTAGACCCAGGTGTTTGTACCTCTAAGAAGGTTTGCTTATTTCTGAGTTTTATGAATAGTGGGCGTGAAAGATGACTAGGGCTGGGGCACTTTCGAGTGGACGTGAAGTAGCACGTTAAAGTCCATGTGTCAGATCTGTGTGTAAGCCTTCCAAATCCCGACCCACAATGACCTGCGCAAACCTCATTTTCACCCCTCACGGGAATTTTGATAAGGTAGTTCTCCTGGGCTGACCTATTTCAGGACTGTGCATCGATAGTGATGTGTGGGTGTCCATCAGAAAGTGTGACCACAGCCTACCGTCTCGATGAAAGAACTATTGTGCAACCTTGAAGTGTCACAAACATCTTATTCTTCGCCACAGCATCCAGGCAGATAGTTGGAACAAGTGGGGTGTGTGTCTGCTCTCCGTCTGCTTGTGGCCAGAGAGGAGAGTGCTCAACCGCCCGGGCGCCTCACCACACAGATTAAAAACTGCAAATGTTTCAGCAGAAGGTGGTTGGTGGCTGTGCCACAGGTGGTCGTTACTTAACAAATTTGAGCTGTGGGCCACCGAGCGGAGCGGAGCAGGCACGCGGGTCCGCGCTGGCGTTCGGCATAGCGACAGTGCCCTCCACCGTCGGCTCCGGGGCTCTCCAGCCTGGGGTCTGGGGAAAAGGACACAATTTTTCTGTTGCGTCTGGAATTTCTTCTACATTGTTAGACACAGTGGGGGTCTCTATTTGTCTCCTCCTGTGTCGCAGCTTGGGCTCAGTATGTGATAATTCATCTTTCTTTATGGGATTCAAAGCTATCATAAGGAGTTAAAAGGAATTAATTTGCAAGAAAATAAGTGTCTCCTAACAATTTAGGAAAACTTGAAAAATGCTTTCTAGATTTTTCAGGAATGGTAAAGGCAAAGGAGAAAGTAAGATTTTCTATCCTAAAGACCCACGTGGCCTTTTAAAACTTACTAATTAAAGTGGGGAAGTTAACATCCTTCTCCCATACTGAACAAGCTTACTTTTGTTAATGGGGGGGGGGGGGGTAAAATGTGTAACAAAAGTGTAGCAGAGTAAAGGGTGAGCGGTTGAGGCTCAGAAACGAAAATTTTTTTTAAATGTCTATTTACTACTTCTTTGTAATTGCTTAGTTTATTTACAAGGTGCTGTGCTCCTGAAAAGAGAAGATACAAAACCATACTAAGAACTGTAGTTTGAAATTTTTAAAGAAAGCTCTGTGTCTCCAATATTCTTAGAGATGTTGCAACAATTCTTTTCTCTTGTGGCTTCAAAAAGACATTCTGCCTGTCTTCCGCCACATTATTCTTTAGGAGACAGTGAAAACATGATACGTGTATAGTATATAAAAGATCAGGAATTGAAGCTGAGAGAATTGTGAAACAGTTGAGTGGGGTTTTATTTGGGGGTCGGGGGCTTTCACACTGGGAGAGTTTATCCTATGAATAAGAACATTTTTGTTAAACATTCTCTGTATGTTTTATTAGTGAGAAGAAAAAAAAATCCTTGTCTCTAAGTCTGTCACTGAAGCTCTATCCCTTTGTTAGGGACTTTCTCTGAAAGGCCGCTGGACCCACTTTCCCTCTTCTACGGAAGTGAGGAGCAGCACTTGCTCTAGAAGGTGTGAGCAGTGATGGAGTTAGAAAAATCTTAGATATAAACAGCCAGTGGGGGGATCACTGTAGACTAATTACACATTTCCTCTTACATTGATGGCTTTATGCTCAGCTGTGTCCTCCCTCCTGACACGTTCAGGAAGCAGATTCGTCATGAAGTCCAGGGCCCGACCCGACCCGACCCGGAGCCATGGGCTGGCAGAGTTTCACAGAGCAGACTGTTCCCCGGGCAGCATCTTCCCCACACGGATGCACACCGAGGGGCAAGTCACCTGAGAACTCCTGCTCCCCAGGACGGGAGGGTCCTCCGGGGAATTGGCTGGCATTTTTCTTCGCTTGTTCTGATGTAACCCTTACGCACTATAAATTCCTGCCTCGCTCCCCGCCTGTTTACAATTTGAAATCTTAGTCGTTGAATAGTCAGTATGTTAAAAATAAATTGCTTTGACATTAATGATAATGTTTGCAATGCTTGTTTTTCAATTCCCGCTTAAGAAAGAAAGACTTTCCAATTGCATTAGAAATAAATGTCTCAAAAGTGTACTGTTACAGTGACTCATGGTACGCTTTTACCTTGAAATACAAAATTTCAGCTCTATTCACTAATGGAGGTAATAATTTCTATTTTTAGGACACAAAGGCCAGTTTAAATGTAAATGTCATTAAAAGGTGGTCGAATACATCTGAATCCGGCTTAATATCGGCTTAAAAAAATGGCAGGATTAAAGGGCTTTGGAAGTTATATGATAAAACTGTGAGCTGCATTCTGATTTTTCTCACATGTGTTTTCTTGTGGCAGAAAGCATTTCTTCAAAATGAACAAATGCTGCCAGATGAGCACATCCACACTGTAACACGATGCATTTAGTCACTGTAATGTGAAGAGCCATCGAGTTATAACAACTTATTTTATGTCTCGCTCTGAAGGCAGCAGGAGCCATGCCTCCACTCTGCTCAGAGTGCTTCCGAGAGCTCTGTCCCCAGGAAAACAGGCTCCTTTCATTATGTCCCACCAATCAATTCCGCGGAAGTGCTTATTGTTGCTGTTTAACACCGTTCTTAAAATGTGCACCCCAAATTTGAATTCCATAGTGAGACGTTAAAGTTTTTTATTGGAATGCATTTTACTTAAAGCTATCTCAGGGAATATGTGCTTCTCCCTGCAACTTGGACGGAATGTTCATCACATTCTGATTCTGAGAGTGAAACAGTCACAGCTTGAGCAAGTAAGCATAGCAACCGAACTGATGATGTTACTGAGATTGCATACAAACCCCAGTTTTTTTTAAAAAGGAGTATAAGTGTTGATTCTAAAATATTTGTCCAAAATAAGAAATCTGGATTGTATTGAAGAATTTTTTCCCTCACTAATTGTAGTTTTTAAAATATGTTCTAAGCAAAAGGCAAATTTATAATGAAACTTGGCTTATAAAATCTAACAATTCTCTGTTGTGTGAGGTTCATTAACATAATGAACTGTTAACAGGTCCAAATGGCCAGAATGCCACTTTTACACAATTTCCTCTTTTCAGTTTTGCTTTCCTCAACTTTAAAGGAATGTAAGTGGAAGGAGCTTTTACTTTTACCGGAATATCTTCATTTTGTCTAATTGTCGCTTATCATTACATTAAGCAAAATTACTTATTATTTAGTGGAAAGGGCTTAAATATTTTATGCCCAGTTTCTGCAATTGCAAAACAGTTGTAAATTTGCAAATCTGCCAGTGGGAACATAAAGGAAGTCACCTGTAGGAACACTTCCCAACTTCCATGCATTTCAAAGTGAACCCTAAAAATAACTAACCATAAAAAAACAATGGAAATGGAAAAAAATTATCTTTAGATTTGTTTGAGTTGATGAAGAACTCTGAGGCAAGTACAATATGTAAGACAAAAGTCCTATTTCTGTTTCACATGCCATAGTTTTCTACAAAGAAAATCAGGGAAATGCTCTTTCTGAAGATATAATTTCTTGACATTTAAGTAAGCTAAGTCTTCCAACACTCAATGCACTAAAAATGATCCAGAAATCAACCTAATTTGTAAGCACTTTCTCAGTGAATTGGCCCCAACATATATTCTAGATAGAGAAAAAGTATTTCCTGTGCACTATGATTAATTGTGTAAAATTTTAAATGTATACACCATGTGAATGCTTTTCTAATCACATGAAAGAGAAACATTTTATCCCATAAGGATTTAAAGGTAGAAAATACTTCAGAATTAGCAATATTTAATTTCTTGGTATTTTTATTGTTAAAAAGTATTAAAATAAAAATCTTTTTGGATATGATGCCAGGCCTTGCTATCATAGCTTTAAAATATTGCAAAAGAACTTTTCAAAATACTCTGCTGTTTAGTGATAATAGTTATGATGTATGATGCCGACTCCTACGTCATTGCTTGTGCAGATGGACTTTTTTTTTTTTAATGGCCACTTGGACTTCTTAAGTACTTGGATCTGCAGAACATTCCACTAATAAATGTAAAGGAACTTTAAAAGTAAAGATTCTGTGCTTTTGCGTGATAATCTTTTAAGTGCATGACTAGCATTTGAGATGGTCATTATTTACTGGTCTTTAGTTATTTACCTGAAGATTTTTACTTTTTGTCTTGTTTTTGCCCTGCTTTGTTACCTTAGCAGGTTTAGAATTAGATTTTGCATACCTTGAGCAAAGTTAAGTCCTGGGAGTATTTATTTTGTTAATGTGCCATCTGCAGTATACATCAGCTGTCCTTGCTCCCAGCAATACTCAGCCTCGTTACTGCTCCTATCACATTCCTTCTTTCCAGTAATGAGACTCCCCCAGTCTGATCGTCAGCACTGACTTTGGTTTAAAGGTCCAGCAGGACTTTATGGGCTGCAAGCCCTAACTTTTTCCCTTCAGATGGTTTAGCCAGTTACGAAAATGCTAATTGAACACTGCTAATAATTTTTTAAAGGCGTGTGTAAATTACCCGGCAGTAATGGTCTCATGGAGGGCAGCAAGCAGGCTAGCCTCGAAGGATATTTTTATTTTATTTTCCAGCAGAGGGACTAATGTTTTTACAATATTTTTTTAAGTCAGATTTCTTTTCTAAAATCAGGCCGAAGGAGTTCTTTTCCCAAAACCCCTCAAGGAAAAACATGGAGACTTCTTAGCATTTGTTGAGGGCATAACAGTAAATTATTTCCAGGACACAAACTTGGGATGTCTTGTTCTTCCATTCAGCTGTGTTCGGTGACAACTGATTGGCAGCTGTCATTTCTCTCTGGAGTGACGTTGCTGTCACCTCATCTGTAAGTTGACAAAAGGCAGTTCCGAATCCGAATTCTCTAGGCCAGCACACAGAGCCAAGTAACTCCTGAGCATTAACATTCACCCCCACCGCGAAGAGCACAGGAGCTAGAAACGTTATCGTATGTTGACTTCTCGTTCCTGTACAGCCATTTATTTGATCAGGTGTGAATTAGAATTGTTCATTAAACATGGTTGTTATTCGGCACAAGAGGGTTAGGGAAGTCAGGAAGTAGCTGCCTACAACAGTAATTAAACATGTGTAACCAATTAGAGGGCTTCCCACCACGGCACAAGCATATAATTTGCTAAGTCTTTCTATAAGAATAGATAGGAAAATAGGTGCAAGAAATGTGTCTGACTACAACATTCTCATGTTAAACATGTCCATGTAAGTGAACTTTAAATATATAATTTCTGGTTTGTTAGCAGACCGCCAAACGCTATTGGCTGATAACAGTAACATAATTTTGGTTCATCTCACCAGGAAATATTGCATCTGATAGTTCCCATTAATTGTATGAAACACGATTAATTTCAGGCCAGACTATGTTGGTGACATTCATCCGGAAGGTCCTAAATGTAGACGCGTGCCCATCTGTAAGAATCTCACAGAGGGCTGAAAAATATATAGGATTGATCGGTTCAGCCACGTGCCGGGGAGATGGTGATTTTGAGCAGAGATGAGAGGAGTGCTGTATTTTCTTTGTTACGTTTACAAATGCAAGTATTTAGCCGAAACTTCCCACCTGAAATAAGTGCCCGTTGGTTTGAAAGGTTGTATAGAATTGCATTAAGTCTGTAATGCCTCCCGCTGCATAAAGATGATAAATCTGCGCGAGAGGCGGCGGCCCGCTCGCTGTCAGGTGCTGACGCGAGTTTGAAAGGTTACAGATTAGTTTAGCAATGTTAAGTGAACTGGCAAAGGCATCTCTAATTTTGCTGGAAACGAGGAGGCCGGATGGTCGGGAGAATCCTAATGAGCCCATCGAAAGCTGGCTTTGTACCCACAGACAGGGCGGCTGCGGATTGTATGAAAATATTGGAAATCAATGGCTTCTATGGAATTTCATTAAGAAGCAGTATCCACAATTGATAGAGCCTCATAATTTGATGGATTGTGCTAAGAAAATGATTAGCTGGCTAGAAGGGCTCATGGAACACACACGCTGGGCGTCAGAAATGTTGAAGTGGGGTAATTTGTACAAAATAAAAAATATTGATTTTACGTATGTGCAAAATTTTGCAGTGGAGGGCGGGTTGTGTGGCCGGTTGCTGGCTGACGCAGTCTCTCGGTCTCTGCAGTGGCCCCCGGGGAAGGTGGGGACGACGGGGACAGCGGCAACGACAGCAAGAGCGGCGGCGAGGAGACCAGCGTGTGTGACAAGTGCTGTGCCGAGTTCTTCAAGTGGACGGACTTCCTGCGGCACAAGAAAAGCTGCACGAAAAACCCGCTGGTGCTGATCGTCAACGAAGATGAGCCGGCCCCGGCCTCGGAAGAGTTTCCAGAACCTTCTCCAGCCAGCTCTCCCAGCGAGCAGACGGAGAGCGAGGCTGCTGAGGAGGCGGCGCCCCCAGAGAGCAGGGAGGGCAGCGAGGTGAGGCCCCCCGAGAAGGAGGAGGAGCCCATGGACGTGGAGTCCACCGTGGGCAACAAGAGCTTCCAGAGCCCAGGCCCCTCGCTCCCAGGGAAGCCGCCTCTACCTCAAGCCCCCGAGCCGGTGCCCGTGACCTCGTACAGCATGCCAAGCACCAACGTGACACTGGAGACCCTGCTGAGCACTAAGGTGGCTGTGGCGCAGTTCTCCCAGAACGCGAGAGCGGCGGGCGCGGTTGGCTCCAGCAGCGGGGTGACGGCGGTGGCCGTCCCCATGATCCTGGAGCAGCTGATGGCCTTGCAGCAGCAACAGATCCACCAGCTGCAGCTCATCGAGCAGATCCGCAGCCAGGTGGCCATGATGAGCCGCCAGCCCCTGAGGCCGCCGCTGAACCCCGGGACCACGGCGGGGGCCCAGGGCGCCCCTGTTCCCACCTCCAGCCAGCTCCCAGGGCTGGCCACACACTCCGCCCTGCAGCTGCCCACCGGGGCTGCCCACGTGCTCACGGCACCAGGCCCTGCTGCCCAGTCCACGGCCTACGAGGGCACCCAGCCACTGTCACAGCCAGCATCCGGGGCGAGCACCCCTCTCATCCCCAGCGGGGGCCCCTCAGTCCCTGAGTCCAGCGGGCCGGCATCCTCCAGCGTGGCCTCTGCCTGCACTGCCCCAGCCTCGGGGGCCAGTGCCTCCAGCAGCACCTCGCAGCCACAGAAAGCTCCCACGCCGCCTGCCCTGGGGCCCAGCACGTTGCTCAGCTCGGCGCCCAGCCTGCCAAACCCTCTTCTACCTCAGACCTCTGCCAGCAGCGTCATCTTCCCCAACCCGCTGGTCAGCATCGCGGCCACAGCCAACGCACTGGACCCCCTGTCAGCTCTCATGAAGCATCGCAAGGGCAAGCCCCCCAACGTGTCGGTGTTCGAGCCCAAGGCCAGCGCCGAGGACCCGTTCTTCAAGCACAAGTGCAGGTTCTGTGCCAAGGTGTTTGGGAGCGACAGCGCCCTGCAGATCCACCTGCGCTCCCACACGGGCGAGCGGCCCTTCAAGTGCAACATCTGCGGCAACCGCTTCTCCACCAAGGGCAACCTGAAGGTGCACTTCCAGAGGCACAAGGAGAAGTACCCCCACATCCAGATGAACCCCTACCCCGTGCCCGAGTACCTGGACAATGTGCCCACCTGCTCCGGGATTCCCTACGGCATGTCACTACCCCCAGAAAAGCCGGTCACCACATGGCTGGACAGCAAGCCCGTGTTGCCTACGGTGCCCACGTCGGTGGGGCTGCAGCTGCCTCCCACCATCCCGGGTGTTGGCAGCTACGCCGACTCCCCCAGCCTCACCCCTGCAAGCCGCTCCCCTCAGCGGCCCTCGCCTGCATCCAGCGAATGCCCCTCTCTGTCCCCCGGCCTCAATACCTCTGAGTCGGGTGCCCCAGTGACCGCCGAGTCCCCACAACCTGTGCTCAGTGGGTCTTCTCTGACCAAAACCGAGCCTGTGAGCCTGCCCTGTGCAAATGCCAGGGTGGGGGACATCCCTTCCGGCGGGCAAGTCTCTGCCACATCCACATCGGCTGCCACCACCCTCACGGACAACAGCATCTCCACTGGCCTCTGCAGCCCGGTCCTCGTGGCCAGCTCTGACCAGTTCAAGGCCAAGTTTCCCTTCGGAGGGCTGCTCGACTCCATGCAGACGTCGGAGACGTCCAAGTTGCAGCAGCTGGTAGAGAACATTGACAAGAAGATGACGGACCCCAACCAGTGTGTCATCTGCCACCGGGTGCTGAGCTGCCAGAGCGCCCTGAAGATGCACTACCGCACGCATACTGGGGAGCGGCCCTTCAAGTGCAAGATCTGCGGGCGTGCCTTCACCACCAAGGGCAACCTGAAGACACACTTCGGGGTGCACCGGGCCAAGCCGCCGCTGCGCGTGCAGCACTCCTGCCCCATCTGCCAGAAGAAGTTCACCAACGCCGTGGTCCTGCAGCAGCACATCCGGATGCACATGGGCGGGCAGATCCCCAACACGCCGCTGCCCGAGGGCCTGCAGGACGCCATCGACGCCGAGCTTCCCTACGACGACAAGGCTGCCGAGGCCCTCAGCAGCTTCGAGGACGATGTGGATGAGAACTCCATGGAGGAGGACATGGAGCTGAAGGACGCAGCCAGCGACCCCTCCAAGCCGCTGCTGCCCTACTCGGGCTCCTGCCCGCCCTCGCCCCCGTCTGTCATCTCCAGCATCGCCGCACTGGAAAACCAGATGAAGATGATGGACTCTGTCATGAGCTGCCCGCAGCTGACTGCCTTGAAGGCCATGGAGAACGGGTCCGGGGACAGCGACCGCCTCAGCAATGACTCCTCGTCTGCAGTGGGCGACTTGGAGAGCCGCAGTGCGGGCAGCCCGGCCCTGTCCGAATCGTCGTCCTCCATGCAGGCCCTGTCCCCCGTCCACAGCCACAGCGAGAGCCTGCCCTCCAAGTCCCCAGGCCTCAGCAACCATGAGGAGCCACAGGACATTCCGCTAAAGACAGAAAGGCCGGACAGCCCACCCCCTGCCCCCGAAAATGGAGGCGCGCTGGACCTGACATCCGCCCCCCCTGGCCGGCTGGCCATCAAGGAGGAGGCCCCCTTTAGCCTGCTGTTCCTGAGCAGAGACCGGGGTAAGTGTGAGCGCACCGTGTGTCGTGTCTGTGGCAAGCCTTTTGCTTGCCGGAGTGCTTTGCAAATCCACCACCGCAGCCACACTAAGGAGCGCCCGTTCATCTGCGCGGTCTGCGGGCGCGGGTGCTCCACTATGGGTAATTTAAAACAGCACTTACTGACCCACAAATTGAAAGAGCTGCCTTCTCCGTTATTTGACCCCAACTTTGCTCTAGGTCCCAGCCAAAGCGCGCCTAGCCTGGTCACCGGCTCCGCGCCTGCCATGATCAAAATGGAGGTGAACGGGCACAGCAAAGCCATCACGCTGGGCGAGGGCCCGCCGCTGCCGGCCGCCGTCCAGGTGCCCACCGGGCCGCAGGCGGTGATGAGTCCCGGCCTCGCGCCCATGCTGGCTCCCCCGCCACGCCGGACACCCAAGCAGCACAACTGCCAGTCGTGTGGGAAGACCTTCTCCTCGGCCAGCGCCCTGCAGATCCATGAGCGCACTCACACCGGGGAGAAGCCGTTCGGCTGTACCATCTGCGGGAGAGCCTTCACCACCAAGGGCAACCTCAAGGTGAGGGAACAGGCTGGGGCCCCTCCGAGCCCCGGGGACACCAGGGATGCCCTCCACTCCCAGAAGTGTGGCAGGCGGGGCTGCTGCTGGCCAGGGGGAGGTGCTGCTGGAGACCCCGTGTTTATGTGAGAGTCTGTGGTGTGTGCGGGCTGCTTATAACTGCAGAGTGTGAGTGTGGGTGTGCACGTGTAGATCAGTGTGTACATGTATATGCACAAGTGTTCAGTGTGTGTATACCTCTCTAGTGTGTGCCTTGCATGTATATAATGTGTATGTGGGGGAGTGCATGGGTGTAGTGTGCACATATATAGTATGTGTGTACTGTGTGCCATCTGCACGTGTGTGTGCCATGCGTGCACTCAGGTGCACACGCTCATAGTTATGGATGTGTGCATGCTGTTCAGCTATAGAGCATCTCCCCTCCCCCTGGGGGCTAGTGCAGCCCCTGCAGCACAGCAGCCTGTTGGGGTGATGGATACCATGCCCGATGGGCAGGCTCAGGACCCAGCTGTCTAGAATCTTGTAGAACACTGGTGGCATGACAAGCTGGGCCTTTAAACATTCTCCCGAGATACAAATGATGCACATTCTTCCCCAGGCCACAAGCTGGTCCTGTTGTTTGTCCTGTGACTAACTGCTAAGGGGGCCATTTGGTGAGAAGCACCTAGCCCAAGGCCAGAGGGAAGAGCTGGTGCTGTGTTCATAGTCCAGTTCTAGCCTTCCGTCCTTGTTCCCTAGGAAGTGGAGTGTGTGGCAGGCATTAGGTGACACGTGCAGGCCAGGGTCCCACTCTCTGGCCATGCCAGGTGCCTGCTGGGGTCTTGGTAATCTCTTCAGAGACTGTGAAAAGGTCAATGCCTGTGGCTTCTACTTACTGAGGTCTCTGCTGACCATGATACTCAGGATGCTTCCTCTGTGTTTGGGAGGGAGGCAGAGTGAAGCCAAGAGTTTCATGTATGAGATGACTTAATGGGGCAGAGAGAGGCCCCCTATGCAGGCTCAGGAGCCAAGAGGCCCTGAGCTTTGGAACCTCCTCTGGGGGGTCTTCATCTCACACCTTGGGGAGGAGAAGGTGTTCTATCAAGTTCATCAAGAGGAAGAAACATTAATGCATTGGCTGGTTTTGCTTTCTGTATTAAATGAAAATAAATCATATCCTATATAATAAAAGGCTACTACACACATTGGCTGGCAGAACAACCAGTAGCTATGATGCGCACTGACCACCAGAGGGCAGACGCTCAATGCAGGAGCGCCATTTAGCCAGAAGCTGGGGACACGGCTAGCGAGTGCAGCAGCGGTGGCAGGAACCTCTCCCGCCTCCGTGGCAGCACTAAAGATGTGCAACTGACAGCTCCCAGCCTGAGAGAGAGCGCAGGCTGGCTGAGGGAATCCACCCCACCCCCAGTGCACAAGTTTCATGCACCAGGCCTCTCGTTGAAGCATAAGATGCTCAGAAAAGTTTGCCTCGTGTGGACTGGCTTAGATGGGAGCGGAAACAAGTTCTGAGTGAGTCGAGTATGGGTGTGGATGGCACTGGGGCACGCATCCACAGGCACACTGCCTCCCGCCGCGTGCTCACTGGCTGTCTCCCTGTCTCCCATGCAGGTGCACATGGGCACACACATGTGGAACAACGCCCCTGCGAGGCGGGGCCGCCGCCTGTCGGTGGAAAACCCCATGGCTCTGCTGGGGGGCGATGCCCTGAAGTTCTCGGAAATGTTTCAGAAGGACCTGGCAGCACGCGCCATGAATGTGGACCCCAGTTTCTGGAATCAGTATGCGGCAGCCATCACCAACGGTCTGGCCATGAAGAACAATGAGATTTCTGTCATCCAGAATGGGGGCATCCCCCAGCTCCCGGTGAGTCTGGGTGGGAGCGCCATGCCCCCTGTGGGCTCCCTGGCTGCCGGCATGGACAAGGCTCGCACGGGCAGCAGCCCACCCATGGTGGGCCTGGACAAAGCCGGCTCCAACACGGGGGCCAGCCGGCCGTTCACGAGGTTCATCGAGGACAAGGAGATCGGGATTAACTAGCCTGAGCTCGGCTGCTCATCTGCCGTTCTGTCCCTCCCTACACACTGTGCTGTGTGACCCTCAGGTACACACCTGCCGTACCCGGGTTCTGCTTAAAATTGTCCCCGTGGCAGAAAATTCGTTAGCTGTGTGGCTGCTGGAAGGTCGTCTCGTAAGCGCTGCATGGTCCTTTCTCAGTGAGCTTGACTGTTCTTGAGAATTCTTCAACCTTTTAAATAAACATAAATCAAAAGTCCCTGGAAAACCGCCTTGGGAACAGAAAGGGCTCCAAGCACATCCGCTTCGTTTCTCCTGAAACCTAATCATCCCGGGAGCGAACCGGGGGTCCCCTGCGGGATTCCAGCGACACTCACTCAAAATAGTTAAACATTGAACTCCATTTTTAGAACTCGTACCCTAAAGACGTGGTCCCGTCCTCCCAACATCGTGTCTTATGACTGTACCTTTGTCTGTAGTATTTATAATGTTACGATTATGCGGGTAACAGACATGCAGCCCCAACTTGAAAGGTAGCTTTCGTACTGCAGAATACATCTGACAGTGTGATTTTTTTTGAAAGCAAGATTTGTTTCACTATAAATAAGTGGGTTATTTCAATGCAGGCAAAATTGTGAAGTTCCACTGGGAAAGATAGCATGCTTTTTTGTGTGCAAGTACCTGTCAGTAACAAGCCTTTTTTATTTTTATTTAAATGTTTGTAGCTGCTATGTGGACAGTTGTTCTCTAGTGTGGTCTGTGGCCCAGCGACTGGGAACCAGTTACAGACGCGCGTCACCGTAAATTATTCACAACATTATAAACCGTTGTGAGTAAATATTTCACGTATCAAAGCTGTACAATAAAGAGGTAATGTTTGTATAATGTGGTTGCAAACTCTTAATTTATACTGTTGCACTTTTAGTATTTTGTATTAGGGAGGTTTGTCTATAATTTGAAGATTTAAAAAGATGTAAAGTATTTTATAAATAGTACTTTGATTTTAAGGAAAATGGAAAAAAAAAAAAACACCTGTTATTGTTTCTTGTTTTAAGGTCAGACAACATGAGAAATCGATGCTACTTAAAACAGAAAAGCCACCCAGACTTCTCAGTTCCGCAGTAATCTAGGGCCTGCCATTTCTTCAGTTAAAACGGCTTACTTAACTTTTCTACAAAGCGCATTTAAGAACTTGACCCCCTCTAACGAAACTTTGATGAATTCATCTTAGGAAGGGGCCACCGTGGGAGCCAGGACTAAGAGGAGGCTGTGTAGGTACAATTTTACTGTTATCTCTATCTCTGTCTTACACACCCACGAGAGCCCTGACTGCCCTGAGCACTGGGCCTTGTGTCTGTAAACTGGGGAGAAATGTCAGTCTGGCAGGATAATCAGTCATAACTGGGAAATTCGCTCTATTCCTGGTGGATTTGTTACCTTCTCACATGAAAACAAAGCACAATGTCATCCGATCACTCACAACTCCTGTTTAAGCTGGTGACTTCCTTGCCTGAGTGAGGACCGGCCCTCCAGCCAGGTGGGCGGGTGGGTGGGCGGGGCTGGTGGCGGGGGCGGGGCTGCCTGTTCTACCTCATTTTGTGCATTGGGAGCGGGCTGCAGTCTGAGACCATGGGCTTCCTCCAGCATCACTGTCCCAGAGAAATCTGGGTCCCATGCCTTGAAGAAGGAATCAGACAGCGACGTCGGCTGAAACAAAAAAAAAAGAAAAAGAAAAAAATGGGACAATCTTTCCAACTCAACCACAGCAAGGACAGATCACATCGTTGAACAGTGTGGAAGACTCATAATAAAGCAGACTGAGAAGTTTGTTTCTGTCCGGATGAACTCGGAACTCTCCACAGCCCTGTTTTCTGAGGGATGGGGTCGTGTCCCTGCCCCTCCTCGTGGAATGTAGGGGAAGGTTGTCTCAGCATCATTGGGAAAAGAAACAGGTGGCTTCCTGTTGCTGTGTTTCAGCAGTTGAATGTTTTTATTATTTATCTGTGTCCTTTTTCGGCGTGAATTTTTTTGTTGTTAGTATTTGATCCCGTGTAGGGTTCTGTCTTCTCCCAAGAAGATGTGTATATATAACTTCAGAGAAATGTAAAGTGTGTAAATAAGACGGCTCGTGACAGGACCGCGAGACAGACCCCTCTGTGTTCAGGGCGAGGCCGCCCCTCTCTGCATGGTGAAGAGAGACACTATTTTTCTACTGGGATGCCATGTGGGGCCAGGGCCTCCCCGAAGCAGTGGGAATTGTTACCTAGATCCAATATTTTTTATGATGAAATCTGTGGCTCGATACACCTGCTGATCAAAATGGATGTCTTAGTCTAGGTTCCTATTTTGTCATATGGAGTTGAATAAAATGCAGGATGTCCTACTATTTCTGAATCACGTTCCTTGATTATTTGAATTGAAGCAATGGAATTTGAGGTGCTGGTCTCACTTATGGGGGGTATACATCCCTGGTGTTTCTCTGAGGAAGGTCAGTGTGGGTTGACTGCTCAGATGTAAGCAATATCTTTGTCTATCTTGATTGGTCTTGAAATGTTTAGTTTTCCCTTTTTTCTAAAATAAAAAAGGGCCTCCTGATTGTAGATTTTTTTCATCTACAATTGAAGAGGTTAGAGTAGAAAATGCCTATTAGAGGCTGTTTGCAGTGTCCATAAACGACTGCTCAGTGACTTCCTGTCATCAGCTCCCATGAAGACAGTGCCTCTTCCAGTCACTGGAAAGACAGGCAGTTGTGCAGGAAGGGCCTGGAAAGGAAGGTGCCACTGAAACGTGGGTGCATCTGTCCCCTTATTCCCAGTGGAAGATGTTCTCGACTCTGGAACAAGCTTTACCTCACCCATAACATCTTATAAGACTTACAACTTTAATTAATAGCTCCTTATTTCAACATATATAATCCATTGTCTTTTTTTTTTTTTTTGTAACTACTAATACCTGGGAGCCACAGTAACTTTTACCTGGGAAGTGCTAGATGATTTTAAAGACCTGATCAAGGTACTAACCACTAATTGAACTGTCCAGGCCACCCTCCCAACCTGTCATCAGCCTTAGGGATTAACCCATGTTGATTTCACTTCTAGTCTAGAAATGATGGCATAGAAAGCGACTAAATCAGTAAATTCGGGGGTTTTTTTAATGGCAAGAAAATAGCAAAAATGTCTATAACCATTTAAAACAATTAATATAAATTAAACTGTGGGGGGATGGAGCAGGAGACAGGCATACTTCCTATTTCAAAAATATCTCCAATGTAAAAACCAGAGGCGGTTCAGCCTCATGAGCCCTGGGCATTTGTTACTTTGTAGCATCAACTCTGGTTGCTTAGACTATATAACAATCAGAAATGCCGACAATTCCTAAATATTATTTATTTAAATACGTTTCTGTTCTAAGTGCATTACAGGGACCGTTAACATTTAACACCAATTAAAAAGTATTGCTAAAGGGCTAAAAAGCAATTGTTCTTAAACTCTCCGCTGTTTAATTTCATCCCGGTGGCAGCTTGAAGGCGTGTGGGTTCCCTGCCTGCCTCTCTCCTGTGCTTGGCAGACACGGCGGCTCCTGCTCAAGCCTCACAAAGAATCAGGCCGCGGCCACATCAGGGGCATTTCTTTATTACGAGGCTGCATGGACGTTTCCAGCCCAACCAACTCCAAATCACTGCGCTGATTCTGGCTGGCTGCCCGATGCCACACAAGCCCAGACCCCTGTTTCCCCTCCTGCGTGCTTGCAGCAGGTGACAATGTCACATGCGTGGAATTCTGCGTCCAGCCACCCTGTGGGCTTCCAGCTTCAGTCCTTTGTGTTCAAGTCCAGGCTCACTTGCCCATTTCCAGAGTAGGGGCGGGAGGGAGGGCTTGTTTTCTCTGGGAAGTTGCTGGGGACACATGGAAAACAGGCCTGTTTGCTGACTTCAAGCTACCGTAAAACCTCATCGACAAAATACGAAACGGGGGGAAAATTCAATTCCCCTTTTCCACGTAAATGGAAATGGTAAGCATTATTTCAGCTTTCTTTAAGAAAGGACATGTTTAAAGTGAAATCACCCTAGAGGCATTTTCCTACCATTCTGTTCATGTGTTTGTACCAAGTGGACAGGGTTGGGGCTGGGCATCTCCCCTGGTCTGGGACCCAGCTTGGCTTGCTCCACAGTGGGCACAGGACGGGCCACCAGAGCCAAGCTGCAAACGTGACAGCTTCAGCCCCTCCCTTCCCTCCACTTCCTTATCCATAATAACCGGGTAGGATTTGATGATATTAAAATCATTCCCACTTCAAAAACTCTATTTTTTAACAAGAACTACCACTAATGTACACCTTCCTTTTTCTCCCCAAAATTCACTAGACAGACTGACAGAATTTATGGAGAGAATATACAAATGATTACCTAAGAATATAACTGAGAAATCTATTACAAACGACTTTGCTAGAGAAAATGTGTAGAATCGTTTTTGGACCATGAGAAATATGTTGGTATCTTTGATTTTTTTTTTTAATCATTGACTTCATTGAAGCTTTTTAAAATGCAATTATATTTAAAGGAAAATAAAATCAAGCTCTGTGGACATTATGCTTACTGCATTTTCTTGTCAAGAGTCTCGTATGTGGCCTGCTTTGTGTCCCAGGTACTGCAAGCATACAGGCACAACACGGTTTTTCATTAAGGTGAGATGTATGTGTTCAGAAGAGTATGCAACTTATGACCATGGTTATTTCTTATTGTTCCTGTTAGTAGTATCAGAGAACTTAAGCTGTTAACATCGTTGGTCTGGTCCTAATTTGTAACTGCCGGCACTATTTGGTCTAACTTCTCTGGCAGTATTACAGATGGTTTTAGGGTAGCTTTGCCTCTTGCTCACTCCCTTCCGGCTGCATTCAGTATGTTACTGAGCCAAGAGTAGCCCAGTGGGAGATAATCCGAGTTGCTGAGACGGGAAAGAGATGCCGTTAATGTAAGTACAGCCATGCTCTGTTACATCCAAAGTTCTTTATGTCGCTAAATGAAACAGCAACCCACCAGCCGAGCCCAGGAAGCGAAGGGTGCGAGGACCTATGCATTCAGAGACTTCCTGTGTGTGACTCAAACACGAAGACAAGTAGTTCCAAAATGGGACTATTTGTGAACATGGGAATTTTGTAACTCGCTCCCTCCCATACTTTCGGGGTTGGTATGATGCACATATTCTTAAATGATAGTAGGATCTTATAATCCAGTATTTTCACAGACATGTGAGTTGTTTCACTGATTCCATGCCTGTATATTTTCTTCCAAGCTTAACTTAAGGGACAAGTGAATTTAACTTTTTACAAGTAGGGATTTAAACATCTGAATGACAACTCATCGCATTTCTTTTGTAACTGGAAGATCTCTTAATTACATGTATGATACAACACACTTCTCTCTTATTTTTCCTATTTGCTGCATCAAAGAAAATTTAAAAGCAGCTTTTGTTATGACCTAAAATTACCCAGAGGAATTATGTCGCCTCCCCAACCACCACCGCTGAGGACAAACAAGCAGCCTTGGAAAGCATACGTCCACACCTCATGTGGTAAAAGTTTTAGGGATAAATAACCAGAAGTTATCTAGAAAATTAAAGTATTATTCATTTGAGTAATTCAAAGATAAATTAAGATTTTGGATTATAAATCCATTTTCTTTCACAAAGATGCCGAGTTCTGTTTTCCTAGGAGTTTTCCTGTGAGTATGTGCAGAGAGCAAGAAACACAGATACTTCCTTGACATTTTCTCTTCATACTTCCTTCGTGTTTTGTTTGGGGCTTTCTGTTTTGCTTTGTTAGTGAGTCTCCTCACAGCGTTAGTGCAGGCTGCTCAGCTGACGCCGGCTTCAAATGCTGGGTTTGGGATCACTGTGAACAGGCCTGTGCCCAGGCGTACGGTACCTGTAACTCAGGCGCTTGGGGGGGGGGGGGGGGGGGGGGAGTGGGGGAGGGAAGCTCTGTGCTCCCTGTGCAGGTGGACTGTTCAGTGATGAGACATAGGTCTTTAGACACGAGTGCGAAGTTAGAAGTCGAGCCGCCTGTGACTCCCCCGGAAAGGACTGGAGCATCACTGCCGCGTGTCCAGACAGGACCACCACTCAGGGCAGCCAGTCCAGGAGCGGCACAGCAGCGGGCAGAGATGGGGAGAGGTCCTCCACCCCCACCACCCCCCACCCCCACCCCACCCCCCACCCCCCCAGCATCTCACAGGCTGTGGCTGCACTCAGCTCACAGATTTTCAATTAGGAGCTACAGACCATTTTGGAAAATGAATGTTATCAATAAGTATTGGTAAATGATTAGCTTTACCTGAGGAACTCTGAACATTTTTCGTCAGCTCAGAACCTCTCCTAGTGTGCTGCAAACATTAACCTCGGGTAACTCCTGGCCTGTGGGAGGCCTGCCTTCTCTCCGTTCTCATGGGCGTGGCCGTCTTCCCCAGAACTGAGCTCCTGGCTTGGTGTTGCTTTTTCTCTGTCTGCTTTGACCTTGATCCTGCCACTTTTGCCAGCAGTTTTTGCTGGAGAATAGAACGAGAACAAGCACCCTTGTGCTGCCGTTTTATGAGCTGAGAATCAGCGCTGTTTCCTGTTTCACCGCACACATTGCTCAGTCACGTCACACTGTTTTATTGTGAATGTCACGTGTGTTGTGTTCCTGCTTGCGCTGCAGGAACAGTCATGTCACCAATGGGCAGGCTGGGTGCCCCGGGAACTGCTGAGCGCTCTCCCTTTCCAGGTACAGAAACCCCGTAACACCACGGGGGGGGGGGGGGGGTGAGGGAGGGCTGGCTGGAGAGTGCGCGCACTAGCGGCCCTGCTGGTTAGCTCTGCTCATCAACAGAACCAACCTAAAAGCAAGGGCACATTACAACTCACCTCCCATGTATAGAGCAAGCGCATCAAACCAAAAAAGTCTGCACCAGGGACATTTAATGAGAATGAGAAAAATATGTGGTAAATCCTCCTATAACATTCCTGACTTAATTCCATAGATGATGGATGGATGGGTGGGTGGGTGGGTGATAGATTGGTAGGTGGATGGATAATGAATAGAGAGATGATAGGTGTATAGATGGTGATGGATGGATGGATGATGGGTGGATGGATAGAAGATAAGTGATGGAGGGATGATGGATGGATGGATAGACAGACAGATAGATACTGTCTTCCACAGGACACAAGGCACCCAGGGCCTTTACACTGTTTTTCCCCCAGGCCCTTCCTCTATCAGCTAAGCTTGCATTTGACTGCAAATAACATAAACCCCATCTAAAATCTTAAGTAGAGGCTTATTTCCCTTGTAACCAGGCTTAGGTAGTTGCTGGGGATGACTCTGTCCCCATCGATGCCACCAGAGGCATCAATGTGTTGGCTTGTCCTCATGCTTCTCCCTCACGACCACAGGGTGGCTGCTGCAGTCCCAGACACGTCATCCATGCTCCACGCAGAAAGAAAAATAAGAGCAGAGGGCACGAGGCCTGAAATCAGCTCTTCATCTCTACATCAGAAAAGAGAACCTTTGTCAGGATCCCCACCGGAGGTCCACTCTCTGCCTCCCTGGGAGCCAAGCTGCCGAGGGGAGAGGGTACTGATTCTTGACGAGCCAGGGCTTTGCTCCCAGTCAGAGGCCAAAGCTTGAGTTACAGCGCTGACACTCACTATTTGTGCCTCCTGCTCTCCGGATCTTAAATCCAGGGCTTGTGCAACAGGGCTCGGGAAACTGCCTCGCTGGGCTTCCGTTGATGGAGCTCCCGGCACAGCAGCCGTCACCGGGACCCTCCCTCCATCCAGGATGCCTGTCCCTGGCTCTTTCCAGGACAGTTCACTCATGTCTTCAAGACCAGTCCCTCCTGAAGAGGGGCCACCAGCTGTGTACGAGCAGAGCAACCACAGACTTGCCATCCGGCAGCCTTGGGAAAGCTGGAGCGAAGCCTGGCAGAGGTGCCGCTCCAGGCGAGGCACAATTGATGCTCTCTGTACCAGCAGCTTCCGCCGTGACTAGGTAACAGCGTGGGGGACAAACTAGGGCAGTGGTCGGCAAACAGGTTCATGAGCCGAGGTTTGATGCTCTGTTGACTAATGAGTTTGCCGACCACTGACCTAGACTCTTGATTCCAGTAATTACAGGCTGTTGTTGTTCCTTGTGATTAAGCCCCTATCCCAGTGGTCAGCAAACTCATTAGTCAACAGAGCGGCAAACTGCGCCTCCCGAGGGGCATGTGGCTCGTGAGCTGCTGCCCTAGGGGATCACACATCTGGAAATCTGAGGTGAAGCTCCAAGTACAAAAGGGGTAGGGAAAGAGTCTCAGAATGGTTAGGTTTATTAACATAGCACCCACACACTGTGCTCTGACACCAAGAGAAAGCAGATAGAAGCAGGCAGCTGGTCCGTGCTGGCACTGAGCATGCTGGCTAAGTCCATGCGGGTGGGAGTCACACATGTCCCTCCCTCCTTCCAGCTGATTCCAGCTACTCGTACTCTCACTCGTGTCTGTAGGAGTGTCTTAGCGGGTTTGGTGTCCACAGCAGAGGGGTCCTTGGCACCCACTACTAGGGAGTCACAGCTGTACTGGGAGCCCTGCATGTGAGAGGATTACCCTGCAGATGGTGTCAGCTGAGCACTCATCCTGCATTCACAGGAGTGCTTCTTACCTCGCCGTCACCATCACAGAGCCACAGAGCCAGCCCGAAACCGTGGACCTCCTCCATAGCCAGCAAATGTGTAACAATGGCCTGAGGCTGGTGTTACATGTGCAGAAACATCCTCAGCACTTTGAAGAAGTTGGAGAAGACAAGGGGCGAGCCAGTCGACCAAAGGACTCTGCTGTCTTCTACGTCTCCCCTGCCTGTGTTTCAGTCGGGATTATTGACAGGGTGCTGCGTGGCTTTTGTTCAGTACATCTCTGTGTTCACCTCTATGATTGATGATATGGGGCTCTGCAGGCGGAGGTGAGGAGAACTTAGAAAGAAAGGGATATGATGGTAAATATGCTGGATGCCTTGCAAAATTGAGAGGATAAATTGAAATTTTACAGCACTAATGAGTTTTTGAAAACTGTTAGCCAGGCTTCTCCAACGTGTTCTCTCCCTATTTAAGGTTTTCTACTTAGAAATTCAAATTCCAAAAGCTCTTTTGGTCCTGGAATGAATAAACAGCCAAAGCAGATGGCATGTTTCCACGTATTAAACTTACATTACATCTTGCTTCCATTGTAACCATGGCATGTAGAGCACTTGAGACAAAACTTAGATACTTTGTAACCATCACTAGGCCCAGCTATGAAAAAAAAAGAAGTGAATTCCAGGTGTTTGCATTTAACTCTTTGTGTACAGAGGGATCCTGAAAGTTTTCACATATGCCTAAAATTAAAATTTGAGGCTAATAACTATATTTTTGAAATTGTCCTTGGTTCAAATAATTTCTAGGCCAGCTGTTGTTCGCACCTTGAAGTTAATTCCCGAGTTGAAGTCTTCATGTAGGATTTGAATCTGCACCGTCAATGGCACTGTTGTGGACCAGAGCCACATGCAGGCTTTACAACCCAGAAGGGCCCGGCCGGCATGGGTCAGGGGTTGAGCATCGACCTATGATCCAGGAGGTCATGGTTAGATTCCCAGTCCAGGCACATGCCCGGGTTCCGGCCTCGATTCCCAGTGTGTGGTGTGCGGAAGGCAGCCGACCAAAGATTCTCTCTTATCATTGATGTTTATCTCTCTCTCCCTCTCCCTTTCTCTCTAAAATATACATACTTTTTTTTATGAACCCAGAAGGTTTGCTGTTAGGAGCAACCCTTTAGCACACTTGAACTGGGAAAGTAAACGTGAGTCAGTAAAGAGACCAAAGAGTTCCTCTGACCCCACTGTCAATTATTCTAAATACTATTTGCCTCCATGTATTTACTTTATTTCCCAGGGAAGGATCCCATTCATCGGTGGAAACCCATATTTACTTTGCATTTCAATACTACCATTATGGAACATTATGTATTTGTATGTGAGGAATATGCTATATGTTCTTCAATATAATTTTCTTCCCATGCAGATCATATCAGGTTATATTTTTGCAATACATATACGTATATATGCATACATATGTATATGTGTATATTATGTAAAATATTTTATTTTCATTGCCTAGAAATATTCCTAAATGTAATACAAATAAATCAAAGACCAAATTGCTCAATATTTAAACTGACAATAATTTGAGGAATAATTATAAAGTCTAAGTTGTGGGGTTTTGTTTGTTGTTTGTGTGTTTATTTGTTACTCCTATCAAAAATATAACAGAGATGTTTTGTTAACCTGTTAGGATTCTTCCATACCTCAGTTTAATCTTTGCCATTGTTTCATATTGACTTCAATGCTGGAACCATTGATTCTGACATTTTTATCTGTCATCATCCGCATTAGCAGTTTGTACAGATGTCTCCCCTTTTTACCTAAAACTGGTACTCATTCTGATACCTTTGTGTTAAAAAAGATTTAAGGATTTCCACTTGAGCAGTAGTTTTCAATGTGTGAGTTGCAACCATTTATGGGTCATGAAATCAATTCGGTGGCTCTAAACTACCTTTTCTTAATGAAAGAAAATAGACTAGAAAATGTAAGCCTGCACAGCACTTTGAAACAGTGAATCCCACTTTATATCTATGTGTGTGGACAGAATTCCATGTGAGGTGGTCAGATCGAAAGTGTGAAAACCACTGTGGTATAGCCTAAATATATAGGTCATCTACATATATAGCCTATACTATAGAGACGTCCTTTCCTTTGTTTCTCTCTGTTTCCTTCTTCCCTCCCTCCCTCCATCTTCCATCCCTTCCTTTCTGCCTTCCTTCCTTTCTTCCTGCCTTTCTTCTTCCCTCCATTCCTCCATCCCTTCATCCCCCATCCCTTCCTTTCTTCCTTCCTCCTTTCTTTAAGTCATTGGGTTACTTAATAAGGATTAAAGGCTGAGACAACATGTGGGCTCTGTAGCTTACTGGTGCGATTGTGGGCAAGGTACTCCACCATCAGGCTCAGTTTCCTCACCTGGAATTCAGGCATGACCACCACCTGCTTCATAACTCCTTGAGAGCTCCAGGAGCTCCCGTGAGGGGAGGGGCCATGCTGCATTGGGAGTGCATGCAGTGAGGTGGGTCCAGTGAGGTAAGCACCGTAGAACTGGAATTCAGCTCTTATGTGAGTTTCTGCTATAATGTTTATGAAGTTGCTTATCTCATTGTTACTACTTTGACCATTTCTACATCCCTTAATTGTACATTATTCTCAACATTTTATGCTTTGGGTTTGGCTTCTAAACAAAGATGTGTATTCTTTCTTATTAGAATTGTTTATACATAATTAAGATTGTCTGCAATATTGGATACAGCAACCTTATCAGAGATTACAATGAGTGATTCCTATTTGAATTTAAACATGTTGAAATAAACCTAGTGAGGTTTTTCAGTAATGGGAACTGTCACCAAATGCGTGCATTACTGGGGTAATGGGGAGGGGCTGTATCATTGGTTTTGGATTATGCATATACATAGGAAAGGGTAATAGCTAGTTGGTAACAAAATGGTGAAACACAGCCATCTTTAAGGTGAGACCATTAAGAAATAAGTACTAGGATCTTTTCCTGAGGTCTATATGAATCATATAGGAAACTAACAAGAAGGTCTAGCTATATCCCCAAAAACGGAAGGATAGGATATACCTGTCCAATCAGTGCTGGTGGAAGATGCAGAAGTAAATGGCAGATTTTAAGAAAGCTGAAATAAAAGAAGATTGTTATTGACAACAGTTTTGTCTTGCAAAAGTGTTTGGACTTTAAGTAGATAGAAACCATCAGAACCTTAATTTGGGGGCTTTAGCTAAACTAGATACTGGAAGACTGCACATAATACAAACGAGGATTCTGTCCTAATAAATTATATCTTTCTAGACATGAAGAGGGAGGTAGCATAACTCAGTAACCAAAGAATTATAAACCCAAAACTCAAAAGGAGCTATAAACTTGATCAATTGCCTTAACTATGCAAGCCATAGCCCCGAACTAAACAATTGTCTGAACAAATGCACACTTTTTATATTTCCGAGGATCCAGGAGAAACACTGGCTTTTTGTGAATTATGAAAGAATGTGTGTGCTGATTGCCTTTGCAAATGGAAATCTCTACCCAAGGCTTTCTTTCCTTTGGTGCTGTAAATCTAGCCCAACAGTGAAAAAATCACCTACGCCATCTAAAAATCTATCTTCGGCAGAACGGACACCATCAGTCGCTGAGAACAATGTATAATGAGCTTTGTAAACATTCACATCCTCTGCATTAGAGAAATAATAGCAGAACCTAAACCCCCATTCCAAAGGGTTTTTGTTTTAATATATTTTTATTGATTTCAGAGGAAAGAAGAGAGAGAAAGAGATAGAAACATCAATGATGAGAGAGAATCATTGATTGGCTGCCTCCCGCACGCCCCCTACTGGGGATTGAGCCCGAAACCTGGACTTGTGCCCTTAACCTGAATTGAACCTGGGACCCTTCAATCAGCAGGCTGAGGCTCTATCCGCTGAGCCAATCCAGCCAGGGCAAGAGCAATTTGTTTTATATCCAGAAGCTCCTGGGTGTGGTCTCATCGCCCAGCAAAGGTGCATCTTCCTGGGAAGTGGGACTTGCTGCAAAACATGACAGGGCATGGGGAAGGCTGTCAGCCAGGAGGGAACACAGTGAGGGGGATTTAAGCCTGGATTTCTAACACTGTCACGTGGTTTTTTACATAGAAACTCTGACATGTGGGATAGGAAGGTCCAGGGCTTTCCGTGTGAACAGGAAAGGGCCCCGATTCACGACACCTCTCCAGAGCGTGGGAGCCCAGGTGATCCTCGGGCTCCCATTTTCTCCTTTTGATTTTCTGTCATGAAACATAACAGAGACAATAAAACACAACAAAAACCATGCAGTCACCTTCATATTGTGGCGAGATTGGCTAATGTTGATATAATGATGGCATTAAATGTATTTCTCACAATTGCCATTGCCTAATTCACCTTCTCGGAATGACATTGATGGAAAATTCCGTTCAGATGGATGACTTTTTATGCGGAATCAATTTGGTTCCTGAGGAAAAGAAATGAAAGCTGACAGCTGGATGGAGCAGGAGAGCGTTTCCAATAGTGTCACTATTTAGAAAATGTTTCTTTCTACTACTCCCATTCCTATTATTAAGAAAAACTTCTGCACAGAGATGTGTTTCTTGGTGAGTCGTGGCGACTGTATAAATCATAGGAGAAACCGCCATGATGCGGCAGAGGCATTCACAGTGTGTGAGCCAAGCGGCCACCGACTGGCTGCCTTCACCCGGGTGGTCACCGCTCCTGGCACAGGGCCCAGTGCCCACCAGCGCTCTGCTGTCCTGGCCATTATCCATCCTCTGCGCTCCAGCCACTTACCTGTTACCTGTGGTTGGAACCTTCCCATACCCCACCCACTGGAGCTGCCCTGAGATGAGAAGGCGAGGATCCCAAGCAAAGATACCACAGTTTCACCCATCCTGGGTATTTCTTGCTGTAATTGTCACCTAGCACAGTTAGGGTCTTCACCGTCCCCACCAAATAACATGATTAAGTGGTTAATTATCTAGCTGTTTTGACTGAAAACAAATGTGGATGATTGGGCATGCACATTTCAACCCGATGTGTGGGTGAGGCCTGTGAACACTTGCATGCAAGTGCTTGGGAAGGGGGCCAGACCAGGTCCCCGGCAGTCCCTGGTGTCCCCAGCATCCCTGCGTCTCCACCCTCCAGGAAGTCTGTCTGATCTCAGGCCCGGGTACAGATTTGCACGTGATTCTTGCATAAGATGGGAACGGAGGAGGCCTCTCCTTTCCAGAGACAGTGAGGGAAGGATCTAAGGATCTAAGGTCAGAGGCTGAAGCCAGACCCTTTGCTGGAGCTCTGGGGACACAGAGTTCAAATGTGCCCGCCATCCTGGAGGGAGAAGGAATCAGCAGAAACTCCTGCAACAGGAATGCCCGGTGCTCAGGCTCTGCCGCTTCATGATCCAGTCGGAGCTTTTGAATCCATCCACCGCTGGATCCTCACTGGGAAATACACACCCACGACGGCTTCCTGGGTGTGTGGACAGTTCAGTGAGTGCTGGTTCTCTCCAGTGTTCTTGACCCTTGGACCCACGTTCGGTGTCATCGTTTCTCTGAGGAGGTCCACCTTCCTCAGAACCACCTGGGTCCATTTTTGAGCAGAGGTTCTGCACACTGACCCCAGATCTAACTACCTGGGATCTTTGTGGGAAGAGGTCAGAATGGCTGAAACTGGAGTGTTTTCTGGAGGAGGGGGTAAGAGGAAGGGGCAGTTCTGGGGTCTCCTCACAGGAAGGCTCCAGACAGGTCAAAGAGCTGGTAAGAAGGCAGAAGCCCCATCACCACGTTGTGTAGCAAATGTCCCATATTTACTTGAATCACGTGTCTATTTGGGGTGGCCCAGCCCTTGGTCACCCCCACAGGAGTTCTAGCTCAAGAATTGAGCTGGGAAGTCCTTAAACCTCCCTAAGAAGTCGACATTGTGAGGAGGAGAGGGCTCCCCCAGAGTTCCCACTTTAATGGCTTTTCCCAGGGCCAAGAGTTTGAGCCCACGTGAGTCAGCTGCCGTGGCTGCCCACATCCTACAGAGACGCCCATGCAGGGAGGAACAGGGGACCCACTCAGCTCCAGGTTCCCAAGATGCTGAGGGAGCAGTAGAATGTGTGCCCAGGGGTGCCCACTGTGCACTTGGTTACTCTGACAGCAGAGCGACGCCCGCCAGGGAACACCCTCGAGGGTGATAAGTTCTCCAGACACTAACAAATGGCTCAGAGTCATTCCCCCCACCTGTTTGCAAAGACCTCATGTGCTGCGGGCACTGTATGGGGCATGGAGACACACCCATGCCGTCCTGTAGTAGTGTTTACAAACTTTTTAGTGGGTGTGGCAGGAAATGAAATGGGTTTGGCTCTTCAGAAGCCGCCAGACTACCTCCCAGGTCCAGTGTGTGAGCAATGGAGTTGTGGGAGCAGAGATGTTGGGAACAAGTGTGGGCAGCCCAGGGAGCTCCCACTGACCAAGTGTGACGTGTCCCAACAGGAGGTTCAGGTCTGAAAGTTCACCTTTTTAAAAATATTTTTTTATTGATTTCAGAAAGGAAGGGAGAGGGAGGGGGAGAGAGAGAGAGAGAGAGAGAGAGAGAGAGAGAGAGAGAGAGAGAAATATCAATGATGACAGAGAGCCATTGATTGGCTGCCTCCTGCATACCCCAAATTGGGGCCAGAGCCCTGAGCCCGGGCATATGTTCTTGACTGGAACCAAACCTGGGACCCTTCAGTCCGCAGGTTGATGCTCTATCCACTGAGCTAAACCAGATAAGACTGAAAGGTCACCTTTTGCACTAAGTTCTCATTGGCCAGCTTCAGGGTTGAGGGTACAGTCACATGACCCAACCCAGGTCCTGTGTGTTCCCCCAAAAGGTTCTGCTAAGAAAGACCAGCTGCCTGTCTCCCTTGGTGCTAGTCTGTTGGCTTCTAGAACTGTCACTATGAGAAATAAAATACGTAGGGCCTCCAGAGCTGCTTTTAATTAAATTGCCAAGCTTCCCATTGGGGGTTATCTGCAAATTATGCTGCTTTCCTTTTTATGTGAAATGAGCATTGTTCAGTGGGAAGCGCCGTGAAATCTGGGACTCCGCACGAGCCTGCCTGGGATGACGTGGACGCATGAATCACTGTAATGCCTGCCACAGAGATTCTGCGCCTGTGACCGCATGGACAGGCTGCCAAGCAACAGGGGTCCACTGTCGTCGGGGTGACCAGGCTCTGCAGGACAGCGCACTGTGACGTGGTCACCATGGCATAGGGAGGCAGAGCCAGAGCCCTTTCTCATGCAGGACTGCATCCACTGTCAAGAAACGGGAGAAGCTTTGAAAACTAAGGGCACTTCTGTAATTTATCTCATGGTAAACCTTGCCTGAGCTAAAGCGAAGTTTGTTACAGGACATAATGTGTCTGTGTGCACCATCCACCCACCTCTGTGTCCTCCAGTGTGACTATCAATGTCACTGCAGACACACGTGACTGACACCCTCAGATGCCATTGGGCGTGTGTAGTGTGTGCCGTGTGCAGGATTACTTTTCTCAAGTCCAAAGCTCCCTGAATCTCACAGTGAAGGGTCTCAGTGAATGGGATGGCCCGTGTCTGTGGAGTGTCAAGATGCTGTTTCTCTCAAATGGACGTGTGGATTCAGGGCAATCCACTCAAACTGAGCAGGCGCTACATCAGATTCTCACGTGTGCGTGGGAAGGCACACCTGTGCCGACCACCAGGTGCCTGACACGCTGTGCGAGGGGATGAAGGTTGACACAGGCACAGATTTCATACTTGTGAACAAGCATCATGTCCTGATCAAATGGACATGATCTCAAGATGGCTAACCCTGGTGTCATTGTCACTTGTTTAAAATCTCCATCTACTTACCTGTGTGCAGGTAACCCAGTAAAAAATAGAATGAACACACAGGACTAATCCAGTGTTCCCTTGTGGTCCAAAATTTCCATTCTGGCCACAAGTTTGACACAGATCAACATTTCTGTGTCAGGCAAATCCATCTTTTATGAACATGTGCCCCAACTCTGGCCTCAGCACTGGATGGTGATGCTGGTTCCCACTTTTCATGTGGCCTTGTCCTCCACAAAGGGCCCCTCCTTCTTTCCTCACTATGTGGTCTCACCAAGGGGAGCTTTATAGTTAGTGTATTTCTTCACAAGCATTTCTGAATTTTAAATGTTATTAATGATGTAATTAAAAAAGTAAAAATCTGCTCAATGAAATTTCATTAAAATTTTTTTCTTTCAATGTTTTATAACTGTTTATAATAAATATGAAAGGGAAATCACCCCAACTCCCATTACCATTGGTTGTTTATGCTAATATCTCTGATAAGTCTTTGCAGTCTTCCTGAGGCATGTACAGCACACATATGCATGCACACACGCACATGCACGCGCGCACACACACACACACACACACACACACACACACACAGGAATGAACATGGTCTGGTGCTAGCTCTGTAGTTTTGTACCTCTGGCTTTAAAAATGTGAGTTTAGCCTGGCTGGTGTGGCTCAACGGTTGAGTGTCAACCCATGAACTAGGAGGTCACGTTCAATTCCTGGTTGGGGCACATGCCCGGCTTTCAGGCTCGATCCCCAATGCACGAGGAAGCCAATAATGATTTTCTCTCATCACTGATGATTCTACCTCTCTCTCCCTTTCCTTTCCTCTCTGAAATAAAAAATTTTTTTTAAAAAAGAAGGAGACTTGGATTTGCTGCCTGGTCATATAGATGCTAATGTTTCTGTGGGGTCTTTTGAGGCACACATATCAGGGACCAAGATGCTCTTCAAGATACTGGGGTCACCATGAAGGTCCTGGTTTCTATGGGTTCCATGATGAGGTGACTACCATAGGAGTTAAAAATATGCTGGCGTGGCTCCCACAAGGCTGGCCAAAAAAGATAAAATAAAATGGAGTGTGATGGTTTGAGGAGCTTCCTTGAATGTCATTGTCATGTCCTACTCTTTGAGGGGAAAATACTGTGATTCAAATGTTTAATAGAAAATTGAATCTATGTACCCGTACATAGGTACATTTTTTCAACTTTTATAAATGTGTTTAATAATAGTTGTTCTGTCCACAGGTGTCTGAGTCAATTCTTGCAGACATAGGCTATAATGTACACGTCTTGTGTTATAATTATAAGGGAAAACATTCGAAACAGTACGGCTCTCCCAACACACACTATTAGTGCACCTTTCCCACAGCTTGTGGTTTTATTTTGTTTATCCTGACCTTTCCACACCATCATTTCTCTCGTGGACGGAAATAATTGTGAAGATGTGGTGGTTTGTTTTGCATTACACCGGAAGATAATCTGGGTGCCCATCCATCTCCCTCAATCATCCTGGTTGAGATTGAGAACTGGGGAGTGCCTACCAGAGGCTAATGGACAGGACAAGCTCACCTGGGCAGGGCAGGAGCCCGGCTGGAGCCCAGCTGGGAGCTGCAGCCTCTGTTCTGGCCCACGCCCCCTGTTTAATGGAGCGGTCCTTTATACATCTCAGTGGACAGAATCAAAGGCTGATGCGGATTTGTTCCAGGCAATTGGTCCCTTTGTTTTTCTTAATTCATGAGTATTAATATTCTTTAATGAGAATTTTTTGTTGTTTTTTTTTTTAAGGTAGCTCTGCTTTCCTGCTTTCTGGAGTTCCAATCATTCGTGATTTCTAGCAACTCTTCATAAAGGCAAGAGGAGGGAAAGGCTTAGTGAGGCCTCTCATCATACAGGGGATGCCTATAATTCTAAGGTTCTGTAAGTGTCAACATCGTCCTGTGACTATAACGTCGGTTTGATGTCCTGTCTCACGATCTCTGTCTCTTCTAAGGCAGACCTGATGTGCGGCACCATTCTCAGCTTCAAGCACCTGAACGAAAGAAAGGAAAGACAGGAGGAGCCACTGGCAACAACACTGAATCAACACGCAAAAGTCGTTATTACCCCTGCACTAAGTACTTGTAGGGTTCGCTGTCTTGACTCTCCTATAAATCTTTTGTTTTAATATATTTTATTGATTTTTTACAGAGAAGAAGGGAGTGGGATGAAGAGTTAGAAACATTGATAAGAAATATCAATCTGCTGCCTCCTGCACCCCGCCTTGACTGGAATTGAACCTGAGACCCTTAAGTCTGTAGACTGATGCTATATCCACTGAACCAAACCGGTTAGGGCCACATAAATCTTTTGAAGCTCATACTGTTGTTATTCTCATTCTTAGCAAGGAAACTGGCTCTCAAAGTTGAGAACTTGCTGAAGTACAGGGATGGGTGAGGGAGAGAAGACATTAAAACCCAGATGGCCTGTATTCGTTCCTCCGATTTAATGAAGACATCACTGCACTGTAACAAACTTTGGAAAATAAATTTTTCATACTCTGGTGGGAGTTACATTTCTACAGCTAAAAATTTTCAGAAGGAAGAGGTATTAATAAAAAAAAAACACTCAAATGTGATAATAACAATGAACTGTCCAGTATGCTTTTGCAAAAACGTGAAATTACTGGAAAAGTTGGAGTTACTGGAATTTCTTCTAGCAAGGAGGGAAGGGGAGAAAGAAGGACAAGCCTGCAGGGTTTGAAGGGCTTGTCACCAAGCAGAGGACTTTGGACGCCACACTGAGACTTTCAAACTGGGAGAGGCCTGTTCAGCTTTGTTCTTTCGAAGACCATCCTGGCCATGGTGTTGATAATATCGATGACCACAGGCTGCAGACAAGCAAGGCGTGGACCATGACCATGCCTCTGGACCCGAGCAAGTGCTGGGCCCCAAGACAGCCCACCTGCCACCTGAGGTGACGCTTCTTGCTCACCCTTTGGGTCCCAGGCTCTGGCTATGTCACTGTGCACAGCCTGACTGTAACGGGAGAGTTGGGTTGCAAAGGGCCTTACAAAGACTCACAACTAGACTTAAGAGACCAAAGGCAGGACAGAGCCGAGATGTATTGTTTGAAACTGTAGCCTGCGTTTTCTTATGTTAACATTGTAGAATCAGACAACATCTGGAACAAGTAAACGTTACATTTTCTCGTGAAATATCCAAATGCGACACACCGAACCTTTTAGTTCTAAGACATGAAAGCCAATGAAACATTTTTGCATTTTGACATGGAGGAAATGTTAATGTATCTGTGTATTCTTGTACACAATTAATACTAGCATTTAATGTCTCCCGTAAACTTGCTCAGAGGTAAACAAACAACCCGTCAGAGATTGCAGCAAATACTCGGCTCGCTGACTGGCCACTACAGTAAATAATGACATCAGAGGAAACCAGAGCCCGCAGATGGTGGACAGAAGGAAGGTTTGTTCCCATCTTCACCAAGGGATAAATTACACACCAAAGAATTCACTCATTTAAAGTATACAATTCAGTGGTTTTAATATATTCAGAGAGTCAGGCAGCATTACCACAGTCTAATTTTAGAAGATTTTTTCAACCCCCAAGAAAGCCCTTGCCCATCAGCACCCCCACCCCAGCCTTGGGCCACCACTGATCTGCTTGTCATGTCCACACAACTACTAATCCTGGATGTTTCACATAAATGTAAGGGTATAACATGTGGTCTAAGGAATGTTCTTTTTCCATTGTAATTTTAATAGCTATGTACTCATAATGAGAACTTTTTTATACTGCTACTTAAATTGCTATTCCCAAAAAGGAGCAATGGAAAAGAAGCCCCATTAGCCATATCAAGATGCCTAAACAAGGGTGTGTGAGAAGTTCCTGTGGCTGTTGTAGCTAAAGATGCCAGGTCCCATGTCAGCATGCTTCAGGCACCTCCCCACCCTCACTGGCCACCTCCTTTCTGTTGACCATATATACTTGAGGGGAAAATCAAGAAAATTATTCTGATCAGCTTACAATTTTCATTTGCTGTTCAATTTAAATTAGCAGTTTTTATTTTATATACGTTTTGGTGGTCATTTCACTTTTGCTGGCCTACTGAATTCCTCTGATATATCTACTAATGCAACAATTACCACAGAATATTCAGCATGTTCTTGCTTCTCACAGTAGAAAATAAGATGAGCGAGTTCCCATAAAGGTCACTTTATCCATGCCAGTCCCTTTGTCAACCACATGGAGCATCTTCATATTATAGCAACCATTAACCTTGTTGATAACACGTCTCCACCATTACTTACACTGCAATTCTGTCTGTAAGTTAATCAACTCTAGGTCTAGACTCAGTTATATGGGTAATATACTAACTTGTTACTCATCCAATTTGGAAAGTTTTTTTGTTTTTGTTTTTTGTTTTGTTTTTAATATATTTTATTGATTTTTCACAGAGCAGAAGGGAGAGGGATAGAAAGTTAGAAACATCGATGAGAGAGAAACATCGATCAGCTGCCTCTTGCACACCCCCTGCCGGAGATGCGCCCGCAGCCACGGTACATGCCCTTGACCGGAATCGAACCTAGGACCCTTCAGTCTGCAGGCCGACACTCTATCCACTGAGCCAAACCGGTTTCGGCTGGAAAGTTTTGGGTTTTTTTAAGCGTTTATACGTATCACTGAAAACATCTTGAAGACAATTGAATCCCAATTACCATGGTACTAAGTAGGCAAATGAAAGGGTAAAAGGATAATAGCATAAATCTGGAATAAACCAGGATCTATAGGCTGGAATACCAGATGTCCATTACATTTTCAAGTCTTCCTGTCATCCTGAAGAGCTTAGAAATGTCTAAGAACACTGTACATGACTGTTTCACACCGGTCCCACCCGACTCGTTTGTGCCATTGGGACTGGGTCACCTTTCTGCTCGGCTTTCCCACAGTTCCCAGCCCTGAGGCGGCCAACCAAGGGGACACTCAGCTTTGAATGTCTCCGTATTCTTGCTGTGTGATATCCTGAATAGCTACATGAGGTCACTGCTACATTTCCCAACGATCATTCTTGAGTGATGGGAAACTTTTTGTTTTTTGATAATTACAAAAAGCTAATAATACCCCCATCTTAAAATTACTTATTTTATATCAGGCACTAAGCTAAATGCTTAAAGTAAGCAATCTCATGAACTCTTCATGAGGCTTGGTGGGATGGGCACTATTACTCCTATAGACAAGGAAGGTCCACTAAGCAGCTTGGGATTCGTGCCAGACTGAGGGTGAGGACTCACGTCTAAGCCCATGCCATCCACTACTCCATCATTCGCCCTCAACAGACATGAATGATTTTCGTGACACAAGGAAATTTTCCTTCTTTACAAAAAAACAAACAAACAAACAAAAAAACAGAAAAAGAAAAAACACTGACAAGTGCTTTTTGGGGGGTTTCCCCTCAAATTTTATGCTTCTTTTTCATGGAGAGTGTATACTAGTCACATTTTATATAGCTAAAATAACATTTAGAAGTAAATTCCTGCCCTTTCAGGCCCTCCTTTCCGACCAGATGCAGAGCCAGGCAGCGGTGTTGGGCCTGTGTCCTCGCCACGGCACTGTCAGCTAGGCAGAGGCTGGGAGCACTGGAAGAGACTGGGCCCCAGAAGCCCTGGCTTTTCTGCTGGAAAACATTCATGGACATGGGTAAGCACATTTCTGTGCTTTGGTCTCAGCTTAAATATAGATTTTTCACAATATAAAACTTTCATGAATTAATGGCCTTCAGCAAAACAAGTACAAGTAATTTACCTGATAAAAGAATGTCAACAGCAAGTACAAAATAATTTGTGTGATACAAATTGTACACATCTTTCCCAGGAAGAAAGGGACTGATGTGCATGAGTGGTTAGGGGCAGGTCAAGGACAAGCACTTGTGTTTAATGTGTGGCTCTCAGAATATCACTCTGTCCTTGCAAAAGGTAGATGAAAATCACACCTAATAAAGTTGTTATGAATAATTGCTGCTGCTCAGCTCCTGCACATTAAGGAGTTTGGGTGAGAGAAAAGGCAGTTATGAACACAAGACACCTACAAATTCTGAGCCAGCTCTGGCAATCTCCACTCAAGTCAGTGATTGTTTTCAGAGTAGTGACATTGTTTATGAGATCAGAGGTGCAGTCGACTCTGAGATCGAGCTGGGAAGGACAAGCTAGCCTTTAGCACGTCTGCAAGGTCCTCAGAGCACACCTCACACATGAATGTAGCACAGACAGCAATGAGTGCTTTCACAGCATAGTGGTTGGGAAGTATAGGAGACCTTAGGGCTATGAAGAAGAAAATAAGTTGTCTAAAGTATAGTGGGTACAGTAGCTTATAACTGAGGATCATTCATTCTGGCAGTATTTGTTGAGAGCTCAACTGTGTCCACACAACTGAGACCCTGGCAATTCATTGCTCATGACCAAGATCCGGCGGCAAGCAGAAAATGAAGGGAGGAGAGGGCCAGCAACAGCCTGGGAGACACGACCAGGTGAAGAAGCCTTGCTTTAGGAAGGGGTGGGGATTTGTGTGTTGAAACCATTGACTCCATGTCCAGCTGTCGTGTGGCCAGCTGCTTCCTAGAACAAGTGGCGGTTACTGGGGGCTTTTAGAGTGAGTGTCCTCAGGAGACATGACTGCATAGCAAGCAGTGTCTCAAAACAGGCCACACTTCTTTCCAAGTCCCCAAGGGACAATAGGAAAATGACTGGGGGTGCAATGGCGGGAAGACTCATGAACACTATTAGACCTGTGGCATTTTGGATCTTGGAATATAAAACCTATTCTCGAACATATAGTATAGAAATCTGACTATATATCTAGCCAGGAAGAAAACCTCAAATTAAAAAAAATATATATATATATAGATATAGATATAGATATATATTGAGTTCAGACCAAATTCCAGAGCTATAAATCAATAACATTTTTCTAAATTAACATCTCGATAGCAAAATTTGGAACTCTGTGAAGACTAGCCCCCTCTATAGAGGCAATTTAGGGGAATGATGCAATCCTAGCTAATAAAAGAGTAATATACAAATTGACCATACCTCCGATCAAGCCATGCCCACCAGCCAATCAGGAGCAAATTATGCAAATAAACCCCAACCAAGATGGCTGCCAACACTGAGAGCAGGAGGGAGGCTTGGGTTTCCCCAGCAATTGAGGAAGCTAAGCTTTCTGCCTGCTGTTGCTGGCCTAGGCCTCCACTCAATGCCACAAAGTTTCAATTATAGAATATACATAATCCCAACAGAAATGGCAGAAGCTGCAGAGCTGGAGAGAGAATAGAGGCTAAGGTTGCCAGGGTGATGAAGGAAGCCAAACTTCTGCAGCCCTAGCCTAGGCCTCCACTCTAGGCTACAAAGTTTCAAACAGAAATGGCTGTCACCACGGAGCAAGCAAAAGGCTTGACTCTGCTCCAGGCTACAAAGTTTCAATTGTAGAACATAATTAATACCAGATCCCAGGGCCTCTGCTTGGGTCACTGTGGGGGGTGGCTGACCTGCAAACCACATAGGCCCCTTGCCCAGGCTGCTCCATGCCCCAAGGGAACCTCCACCCTGATCCAGGACACTCTTCAGGGCAAACCAGCTGGCCCCCACCCATGCAGCAGGCCTCTATCCTATCTAATAAAAGAGTGATAAGCAGATTGACCATCACTCTAACACACAAGAGGGCTGCCCCCATGTGATCAAAGATCCTGCCCCAATGTGGACATAAGATGGCCACCACAAGATGGCCAACAGGGAAAGACAGTGGGAGATTCCAGGCCTGCAAGGGAGGGCAGTTGTGGGCCATCAGCAGGGGAGGGCAGTTGTGGGCCATCAGCAGGGGAGGGCAGTAGTGAGGGACTAGGCCTGCAAGAGAGGGCAGTTGGGGGCAATCAAGCCTGCAGGGGAGGGCAGTTAGGGGTGCCCAGGCCGGCAGAGGAGGGAAGTTGGAGGCAAACAGGCTGGCAGGGGAGCAGTAGACATCAATTAGGCTGGCAGGGTAGTGGTTAGGGGGTGATCAGGCTGGCAGGCAGAAGCGATTAGGGGCAATCAGGGAGGCAGGCATGTGAGCAGTTTGGAGCTAACAGTCCTGAATTGTGAGAAGGATGTCCAACTGCCCATTTAGGCCCGAAATGGGCAGTTAGACATCCCTCAAGGGGTCCCACATAGTGGAGAGGGTGCAGGCTGGGCTGAGGGACACCCTTCCCCCGCACATAAATTTTGTGCACCAGGGCTTCTAATCTTAAATAAAATCTAGAGAATTTTTTTTAAATACAGGAGAAACCTGAACATATTTACATGTAGAAGACTGAGGAAGTAGGAATTAAAACTACCAGAAAGTGAAAGTATGGTGAAGCAAGGACTACATAGGAATTAGCCTTCGTGATTTCTTCATGGTCTGAGGTGGGAGTTAGGAGAATCCAGGTGCCCAGGAAGGAAGGACTTGGTCCCTGGGAGGAAAGTGTGAGCTATCCGACACCATTGTAAAAAATGAAATAAATTCATGTGTGCAGCAGTTTTGCAGGACTACACGGGTCACAGCGAACACTCGGGCGAGGTCAAGACTTTGTTGGGCAGTTGCCGGGGCGCAGAACAGCTAGAGGCGCAGAAGGGCGGCTGTCCTCTCCCAGCAAGCGGAAGGGATCAGCATCCTGAAGCTCTGCAGGTTGCTGTCAGCTTCTTCAAACTCATTTTTTTCACCTACACGAACTCTGACTGTGGAACCCAGCCTGGATGCTGGTACAAAAGCGCGAAGCTAGGCGCCTGCGGTGCGGCCTCTACCTCCAGCGGACGGGTCGCCCAAGTGAGCGGGAGCCCCGCGTGGTGCCTTCCACCGGCTTTCAGAGAAGGTCTTGGGAGCAGGAGCTCCCGGCCCAGTGGGACCCGACAGAACTCCAACGCGCAACTCAAGCAAGCCAACCGGGACACTTGCGCATTCCCCTCCAGCGCCTCCTCTGATACGCTCGCAACGGGTGACGTAATATGCCTGATAAGCAGGGGGCGGAGCCTCGAAACGCCACCGCCAACCACTGGCGTTCTTGCCGCGTGGTGTCGTCATCAGTCCCCGACGCGCGGTGACGCCATTGGGCCCGGACTTGCCGGTGGCGGGAAGGGCCTGCGGGCCGCGCCTCAACCGGGTTGGAACTGAATGCTTAGGCTGGGAAAGGCGGTGAATAGAAGGGGAGCGGGGAGGGGCGGGGAGGTGGTGGCCGGAACATGGCGGACCAGATCCCTCTGTACCCGGTGCGCAGCGCGGCCGCGGCGGCCGTGGCCAACCGCAAACGCGCGGCCTACTACAGCGCCGTGGGGCTCGGGCCGGGGGCCGAGCGGCCCAGCAGGTAACGACGGCCCGTTCCTCTTTCCGCCCTGGAGCCCCTCCCTCCCGCCCGCCCTGCTCCAGTGGATCTGCCCTGGTGGGCCCGCCGCTGGCCTCGCAATGTGACTAGGTGGTGGTACGCCCTTACCGGGAGGGCGTCCCCACTCCGGAAGCGCTCAGGGGCGTCAGGGCCAGGCGGGCCCCCAGCTCTGACCCCCGGCGGTGCCCTGGCCACCAGGTCCAAAGGGAGAGGTGACTGTGTCCGATCCAGGCGTGCTGGTGCTGCTCTCTGGTGCGATGCGCACGAGAGGCCCGAAAGCCGATCGCGCAGACTGTTAGTGTCCGAAATTTACAAATTGTGACGACGACCGATACCACTTTTACTGATGGAGAGTCACCTATTTCACACATGTGGAGAGAAAGTGAAGAAATTTCAGTCTACGAAGTACACTGCTAAACATGCATTTACAAAGTACTTCCTGTCGACCACGGTCTTAGCTTTTAGGAATGAGAAACTGACCCAGAAAGGTTAAGCTGTTTAATGGGGCCACAGTTGGCTTAGAATTAAAACGTACAGACCTTTGATTTAAAATGAAAGTCTCATACCCTAGTTGGTCTTAACTCATATTTATTCCTCACCCAAAGAGAAGAATACTACATTTAACAGATGATACAGTAATTAGAAACAAACTTATCAAAAGGGAAAATACTGCCTTTTGTAGTTTCTAAAATTGTATTCCCTAGGAATTAGAGAAGCAATTGGCCTTTAAAACACAGATGGAAAAATTACAGATTTCAATACCCATTTGCTTTAGGATTCGATTTTGGAATATATTTTTGTTGAGGAGTAGGGTATTACAGTGTTATAGAGTTTCATCAAATCTCTGTTCATTTACTTACTAACTGAGCTCAGACACCTTATTTAAAAATGAGCCCTGATTTCCTGAGAGGTAAATGGGGAATGATAATTTTTTTTCCATGGGATTATAGAAGATTGTGGAAGAACCTAGAAAGGTGCCCCGTTCAGTGTTGACCAAAAGTACTATTTCTCCCTCCTCTGTTATCTATACAAATGAGTAGTTAGTGATAATCCAAAAGGTTGGATTTTGGAAATCATTATCTAGATAGAAATAGGCTACCTGTTTCACTGTAAGTTCCCACAACAGTTTGGGTCTGTCAGTCTTTGCTTTATATTTTTGAGTCTCGTTAGGTGTGTACACATTTAAGACACTCTTGTCTTCTAGGTGGGTTTCTTTTATTGTGCAGTTTCCCTTTGTCTCTGGTAATTTTCTAGATACTAATTTATCCACTCTTGCTTTTTATGGGTTGATGTTTCATGGCATTAGCTTTCAGCCTGCCTATATTGTTGAATTTGAAGTGAATTTATGGTTGAATTGTGTTTTTTCATTATTGCATCCATCAGTCTCTGTCTTTAGATTGGTGTATTTAGATCATTTAAGATTATTATCTGTATGTTAAAGTGTAAATGTGCCATTTTATTATGTTTTCTGTTCTATGCTTTTTTTACTTTGTGTTTTTTTTTTATTCTCATTCCTTTCTCTTCTTGCCTTCCTTTGGGTTACTTGAATTTCTTTTGTTATCTCGACAGTGTTTTTGAGTGTAGGTCTTTGAATAATTTTTGTAGAGTTTGCTGTGAGCATTGCAATGTGTTACTTATCACTGTGGTGGATTAGTATCAGTATTTTCCTGAGTGGAGTGAAGTGTGGAAACCTGAGTTTCATTCTGGTCCCTTTACCAACCTTCTTCCCCCCAACACCTTAAAATTATGTCCTGAGTGCGGTGCCGGCCTGGCTCAGTGGTTGATTGTTGACCTATGAACCAGGAGGTCACTGTTCAACTCCCTGTCCCAGGCATATACCCAGGTTGTGAGCTCAATCCCCAGTAGGGGGTGTGCAGGAGTCAGCCGATCAATGAATTTCTCTATCATTGATGTTTCTCACTTTCCCTCTCCCCTCCTCTCTTTGAAATCAGTAAAAATCTATTTTAAAATTATGTCCTGAGTATCAGATGGTGTAACCCTTTTTGTTTAAATCATCAAATGTGACTTATAAATCCATTCTATGTACACATACTTTTGCTCTTTCTGTTATCCTTCCTTTCTGATGTTCCAGGATTCTCTTTTTATTTCCTTCCCATTGAGAGAACTTCCTATAGCCAATCTTGAAGTTTCTTTTATTTCATTCCAGAAGGATAGTTTTATTGGATATAGAATTCCTGGTTGACAATTCTTAGCTCTTGTAAAACTTGTTTCACTTTCTCCCGTCCTTCATGGTTCTGATTAGAAGTCTGTTGTCATTCGAATTGGTGTTCTCCTATAGGTAATGTATCCTCTCTCTGGCTGCTTTCAAGTTTTTTCTTTGTCTTTAGTTTTCAGAAATTTAATTATGATGTATCTCAGTGTGGATTTCTTTAGGTTGATGTTTGATATTCCTTAAACTTCTTGAACCTGTTGGTTTTTTTATTTCACCAAATTTAGGGAGTTTTTAGCCATTATTTCTTCAAGTATTCCTTCATTTCCACTGTTAATCCTCTCCTTTTAGAATTCCAGTGCTATAAAAGTTGCACCTTTTGTTAGTGTTTCATAATTCACTTAGGCTTTTCCCCCCAGTCTTTTTTCTCTGTATTGTTCAGATTGTATAAATTTCTGTTTATTTGTTCTCAAGTTCCTTAATTCATTCCCTGTCATCTTCACTCTACTGTTTATTCTACCCAGTGATGTTTACTTTTCAGTATTGTATTTTTCAGTCTTATAATTTATGTTTGTTTCAAAAGAATCTGTAGGTGATTGTTAAAGCACTTTTATGGTTTTAGCTTAAAATGCTTGTAACAGAATTTCTGTGTCCTGAGTTAATCTTATTTTTCTGGCATCGGTTGATTGTCTTTTCTGATTCACATTGTGAGTGTTTTGGTTCTTGGTATGACTTATGGTTCTCAATTATATCCTGGATATTTTGTCAATAATGTTAGGAGAATGTGGGTCCTATTTATATCTTTTCTAATGGGATTCCTTTGTAGTCAAAGAACATATTCCATGTGATATCACTTATAAATATGGTGCAGATTGTTTTGTGACCCAGGATATGGTCTAAATTGATAAGAATTCAAAAGCCCTTGAAAAGAAAGTGTATTATGTTGTTGTTTGGTGAAATATTCTGAAATATTGATTAGGTCCTGTTAGTTAAAGGCATTGAGTTCTTCTGTCTTATTGGTTTACTATCTGGTTGCTTTATCAGTTGTTTAGAGTGGGATGTTGAAGTCTCTCATTGTAATTGTGGATTTGTCTATTTCTCTTTTTAGTTTATCAGTTTTTGCTTCACTTGTTTTGCAGGTCTATTATTTGGTACATACATATTTGGGATTGCTTTGTGTTCTTGATGAACTGACAAGTTTGTCATCACATAATTTCCCTGTCTGTGTCTAATAATTATTTTTCTCTGAATTTTATATTTTCTGACATTGTTATAACCATTCCTGCTTTCTTTTGATTAATATTTGCCTGGCATATAATTTTCTACCTTTCTACTCATAATCTACTTACCTCAAAAGTGAGGTTGGTTTTTTTTAAATGTCGTATGGTTGGTTTATATTTTTTATCCCTCTCCCTTCCTCTCTTTAAAAATCAATAAAAACATATTTAAAAGGAGATCATTTTCTATTAGGTATATGAGGCATTAGTTTCTCTTTTGCATTATGATGGCATGAGTTAAATTTAAGGTATTTGTTAATTTGATTTTTCTTATTCAAGTCTTTTTTATGGTACCTGTGTCATTCAAATCTTGCATGTGTGATTGAAGAAAGAGTGACACTGGACATGATTTTGTTTGTCAGTGTCTGTTGCACCTTTCCTTACTTCTCTTTGTAGCGTGGCCCTTGGCCCTGCCTAGGGGAATTTGCAGTGCAATAATAGTTCAACTTTAGTATTTAAAAGAGATTCATGCTGAGAACAGATGTCTATTGTCTGGTTATCTCTAAAATATTTCTTGGTAGAGGTAACACATTTTTAAATGCTAGTTTTCTCATTCTGAGGGTCTACACACAATTTCATTTTCTTGACAATTTTTGTAACTATGATGAGCATCTAAAAAATCTTACTAGTTGTAAAGATGAAATTTTTCTTCTGCTCTGATGGTTTACCATTGAAAAGCTTTTTTAAAGTACTGAATGATTTTAAAAGACAGTTTTCATCAAAGTGCCCAGGCCCAGGATTCCTCAAAATCAGAGACATATCCTAAGATTTATAAAATTTCCTTTAAGGTGGGTCTTTAGTTCATGCAAGTGTATGACATTGTTTAGGCCTGCCAGAATAGAAATGTTTTACTTTTTTCTACTGCTGACAGTGTACTCACATGTATAGAGTTGGTAATTGGGAACATCACAGTTTTAGGCCAGTCTTGTGCTTACTGGCCCAAGTGTCTTAAAACTTCTGGATTGGCATTGGCATAACATTAGGTATTGCACCACTAACTCTAGTTTAGAGGTTTGCCCCAATTAAATTGGTATTTAAATTTGTTACAGAATATTTTTGAAGAGGAGGCAATAGCTCCAAGGTTACTATGTACACAATTCATATGGCAACCCCTCTCAGCTTGAGAGGCTGGCTGATCCTTGTTCTTATTGTTGCTTTCTCTACTAAGGTCAAGCCCTGCTTTTCAGGCAGTTCCTTCCTTTTTTTTTTTTTTTTTTTTTTTTTTTTTTTACCTACTGTTCAACTGTTTAGCTCCTCTGCTGCTATGAGAAGGAGAGTTCCAGTTTCTCTGGTAGTTCATATGGTTTTGCTCCTTATTCATGACTCATCAGTGACATAATTGAACTTGGAAGCCATATTGGATGAAGAAGACAAACTCATTTCTTTGTAGCCCCTTTGTTTTTTACTTTACTAACATGTAGGCAAATGGGGAATTGTTTGTTTTTCTTAAAGAAAACTTAAGCATTAGACATGTTTTAAATGTACGCTCCCTTATATATATCAGTTTACTTCTCAGAAATGTTTCTCATCAAAATGGAAACCAAGTTGTTAGATATTTAAGATAAAAATGTGACTTTAAGCTAGTTGTTGTATTTACCTACTTACACTTAGATACACGTAAATTATGCACCTTCCAGTACTTGAGTGTTTTAACAATTTCTAAATTTTTTAAAACCTTTGCCAGCAGTTAGGATAGCTCTCTTCATTTCTTTTATGACAGTACTCTTGGGTTTGATATCATTCATTCTGTCGTCTTTGTTCACATTGTTTTTGTCTTAAAATGTTTCCAGAGTTATACTTAATTGCTGGAAAGGTTGATTTTTCTTGAGTGACTACCAATTAAGTGTGTATGACACCAGGCAACAAAGACACTTAAGATTCTCTGCTTAGCCTGTCTATGAAAAAAATACATTATTCATCTATCTTATTGTTTTAAATACTGAAGTAAAATCTTTGATACAATAGAAAAATTGCTTTGGAAATGGGATAAAGTGCTGTTCTGTTGGAAGGCTCTGTTTCTGAAGTCCAGGTTACTAACTATGATGTCAGTCATACTCAGCAACTTTCAGACACACTGGGCTGCTTTTTAGCATTGAAGTGAATAAGATTGTGACTTTCCCTAATGCAACACAGTAATCGGAAGAGCTTAATGAAAAAGACTAAAAGTCTCATTTTGTGAGAGTGTGTGTGTATTAATTACTAGAGGTCTGGTGCACAAATTCATGCACAGGTGGGAACCCTCTTGGTGGCCTGTAGGGATTGGGCCAAAACATTCAGTCCAACACCGCCTGCAGCTCCTACCTGCTGCTCCCACTCATCACAGCACCACTGTGCCTGTCATGGGCTCATGCCCAATCAGTCCCGATCAGGAGAGGCTGGTGTTGCTGCAGCAGTGCTTGCTAACCATGAACCCTGCATCTGGGACCCTCCCAAGAGGGAGTGTCCTGCAGGATTGTGCTGAAACTGACTTTTTGACATCCTTCAAGGGGTCCCGGATTGTGAGAAGGTGCAGGCCATGCTGAGGGATCCCACCGGTGCACCATCAGACCAAGGAGGAGCTGCAGGAGGGCTCTAGGGTGTGTCTGGCTCATCTTGCACAATCCAGATCAGCTGGATCCCAGCAGTAAGCCAACCTACTGGTCAGAGCATCTGCCCCATGGTGGTCAGTGCATGTCATAGTGACTGGTCAATCAGTTGACTGTCTGCCCCTTGGTGGTCAGTGCACATCATAGCAAGCAGTTGAGCACCTGCATATCATTAGCATATTACGCTTTGATTTGTTGTTCCGTTGTCCTGCCGTTTGGTCTATTTGCATATTACCCTTTTATTATAGAGGGTAATATATTTAAGTGGTGTTTTGAACTTTAATTATATTTTGTATAAACATTTCCTCATTGAGTGTTTTTAAAGAAGTCATGTTTTACAGAGAATTAAAAAAAAAGGAATTTTAAAAAAGGAAACATTAATTATGTTTTATGCCTGTACACAGATCATATAACTTTTTGCCTAAATTATCTAAAATGACTACGACTGTGGTCAAGCCATTCTGTAATGGGATGGCAGTAATTGGAGAATCGTGTGGAGAGACCAGAATGGGGTTTGTTTTGATTGGTGCATTGAGGTATTCAAAGGAGGAGTGCAGATAAGTGACTGCAATGTTTCCTAACAAACTTATTTTCAGCAAAAGGTCTTCTACCTTATTGTTTTTAATGATAATATGATATCAAATTATTGAACCAAGTCTAATCATCAATATTAAATTTTTTCCATGCTTTTTTTTTGGGTATACCTTTAAACAGCACAGCTTAGTGATGATCATCTTTGTAGATGAATCTTACATACATTTAAAGTTTTTATGGGATAATCAGAATTGATGGTTAAAGTTTATTTACATTACTAAGAAAAGAAAGGTTTTTGATGCATCTTAACAAATTCTTCTCTGGTCTGTTCTTATCTTTAACCAGGTACCAGCTGGAAGATGAGTCTGCCCATTTGGATGAAATGCCACTAATGATGTCTGAAGAAGGCTTTGAAAATGACGAGAGTGATTACCACACTTTGCCCCGGGCCAGGGCCATGAGGAGAAGACGAGGGCTGGGCTGGTTCGTCTGTGGAGGGTGGAAGTTCCTTTGCACCAGGTGTGTGGCCCCTGGCACCTAATTTTCTGTGCACCAAGCTGCATTATTACGTTACACATAAGCTTACCTTTTACCATACTTATTTATTTTTAAACTAGAGGCCTGGTACATGGATTCCTGCACTGGTTGGGGGCATGGCCTGCAGGGATCGACCTGCTGTTAGGAGCACTGTTCATCCTGGTCAGCCGAGCAGCGCTTTCATTGTGGGAGTGCACTGACCACCAGGAGGCAGCTCCTGTGTTGAGCGTCTGCCCCCTGATGGTCAGTGAACATCATAGTGATTGGTCGACCAGTTCTGGTTGTTCTATCGTTCACTTGCTTGGCTTTTATGTATATACATAATGTTTTTATTGATTTCAGAGAGAGGGAAAGTAGAATAGAAATATCAATGATGAGAAAGAATTATTGATCAGCCGCCTACTGCATGCCCCCCATTGGGGAGTGAGCCCATTGACAGGGCATGTGCCCTGACTGGAAATTGAACCACCACCTCCTGGCTCATGGGTCAACACTCAACTACTGAGCCATACTGGCCACACTTATTTTTTTTTTTTATCAAACTAAAGAAGTTGCTCTCTAAATGGTGTCATGGAGAGTATTATTATATCCATCAGAACCAAGCAGCACTGAGTTGAAAGACATGCAAAGCCAAGTTCACTTTTTTTGTGTGAGATTATTTTTTAGCAATTAAAAAATTGTTTTCAATTACAGCTTACATTCAATATTATTATGTATTAGTTTCAAGTGTACACCGTAGTGGTTAGAAATAATGTACTTTACAGATGTTTCAATGTTTAAAAAAAAGAAAATTTGTGATTTTGTAATTAATATGTAGTACAATTAATTCTATTATTATATTGACATTTATAAACTGTTCCTTTCTTTTCCAGCTGTAATTGTTCTCCCGTCCCAAAAGATAGACATCCTATCTAATAAAAGAGTAATATGCAAATTGACCATATATCCGATCAAGCCATGCCCACAGCCACGCCCATCAGCCAATCAGGAGCAAATTATGCAAGTAAACCCCAACCAAGGTAAATGTGGCCACTGAGAGCAAGAGGGAGGCTTGGATTTCCCCGGCAATGGAGGAAGCCAAGCTTTCTGCCTGCCCTTGCCCGCCGAGGCCTCAACTCAATGCTACAAAGTTTTAGTTATAGAAGATATATCCCAACAGAAATGCCGGCAGCCACGGAGCTGATCAGAGCAGTAGTATGGTTGCCCGGGCGATGCCAAGCTTCTGCAACCGTAGCAACTAGCCCTCCACTTTAGGCTACAAAATTTCAATTATAAAATTAAAATAAACCCAAACAGAAATGGCTTGGCTCTGCTCCAGGCTACAAAGTTTCAATTGTAGAACATAAATTAATCCCAGATCCCAGGGCCTCCGCTTGGGTCAGTGAGGGCATGGCCAGCCTGCAAACCACCATAGGCCCCTTGCCCAGACTGCCCCACACCCAAAGGGAACCCCCACCCTGATTTGGGACACCCTTCAGAGCAAACCGGCTGTCCCCCACCCATGCACCAAGGTGGATATCCTATCTAATGCAAGAGTAATACACAGATTGACCATCACTCCAACACACAAGAGGGCTGCCCCCATGTGGTCAAAGATCCTGCTCCCAGGTGGACACAAGATGGCCACCACAAGATGGCCAGCAGGGGAGGGCTGTTGGGAAGTTCCAGGCCTGCAAGGGAGGGCAGTTGGGGGCAATCAAGCCTGCAGGGGAGGGCAGTTAGGGGTGACCAGGCCAGCAGAGGAGGGAAGTTGGGGGCAAACAGGCTGGCAGGGGAGCAATTAGACATCAATTAGGCTGGCAGGGTAGTGGTTAGCAGGTGATCAGGCTGTCAGGCAGAAGCAGTTAGGGTCAATCAGGGAGACAGGCAGGGGAGCAGTTTGGAGCTAGCAGTCCTGAATTGTGAGAAGGATGTCTGACTGCCCGTTTAGGTCCGATCCTACTGGGATCAGGCCTAAACGGGCAGTCAGACATCCCTCGAAGGGTCCCAGATTGGAGAGGTTGCAGGCTGGGCTGAGGGACACCCCCACCCCCCGTGCACGAATTTCGTGTACCCGGCCTCTAGTGGATCTATAAAATGCAATTTAATTACATGGTAGCTATGCATAGTACTTGACTTAAATGCTTTGATTTGGAATAAGAGTTTTCTGTTCATTTAAACCAGAAAGAACTTAAGATAAGAACTTCTCATATTTTAAACAAGTCCACTGGTGGTTGAGGGAGACTGATGTTGTATGTGACATGTATGAAATTTGTTCACCTTTGACTGTAGAGTTTGGTATGTGAAAGTATTTCGTATTTCTTTGCCACTGACTGTACTGCATACCCCAGGGATAGGCAGGGAAGGATCTCAGAGACCATGCTTTCATGACTTGGGTAAAGTGTGTCAGATAAGTTACAGCTTTTACTCTCTTTGCTGTTCAAGGTTTGCAGTCAGTGCCTTCATTATTATTATTAACTTACATCTCTTTGCCCATAAAAGGGAAGTAAATAATTGTAGAAACATCCTGTTCTTCCATCTCCTCATTATTCTATTACATGTGTTCAAACAAATGTTTTTATACCTACTTTGATTTCTGGGTCACTCGTGAAGTAGTAGTCAAACTGTATTGTGTGGAATCCCAGGGACTGAGGAATCCCTCAGGGATCAGAACCAGCAGGTGTGGCTGAGCAGAGTTTAGGCTCCACACCAGCTTCTAGTTAAAATAGGCCCTATCTTCATCTTTCCTATATGTTGTATGCTTTTCAGATGAAGAAGAAATTGCGTGGCTAATCAGCATGTTAGAAATTGCTGACTTGTGATACTAATCTATATATAGCAAGAATAATATGCAAATTTGTCCGAGATGCCTTTACAGTCACGACTGGCTCCAAGCCTTAACAGTTATGAACAGCATTGTTCGGAGCACATCCCCACCCTAGCGGACACACACAAGGGGGCTTCTGCACATGAGCTATAGAGGAAACATCTTTTCTGATTGCTTATTGGCTAAGCTTCCTTTATGCTGCCACTGGCAATGTTCTTGGTAACTTGGGTAATAAGAATCCAAGAAAGTAATCTAAGGTTTTTCTACCTCACTCCTGGAGGAAAAAACAAAGGTCCGCTGCCGGAGGAGCTAAGAAATGTCAGATCCTGTCCTAGCCAGTTTTGCTCAGTGGATAGAACCTTGGCCTGCTGACTGCAGGGCCCAGGTCTAATTCTGATCAAGGGCATGTACCTAGGTTGCAGACTCCTCCAGGTCAGGGCTCATGCAGGAGCAACCAATCAAAGTGTCCTCTCACATTGATGTTTCTGTCTTTTCTCTTCTACACGCTAAAAATCAATGGAAATATAGCCTCAGGTAAGGATAAAAAAAAAGAGGAAAGAAAGAAATGTCATATCCTATGAAAGACACATCTTGAAAATGCCTAAAGAAAAGGTTGTCATTTTTTCGTGGTGAAGGGACTGAAGTCTGTATTGATGAAAACACCTTGGTGGCTGCCGTGGTCAGCAGTGGCAGCAGCAGTGGGGCGATGGATGTGGTGCCTTCACCTGATCAGCCCAGTCACCTCCCACAGAGGGAGGACTAAGCCGTCAGTAAGACATCCCCTGAGGGCTCACAGACTGAGAGGGTGCAGGCTGGCCCGAAGGACCCCACCCCGCCCCCCAGTCCAAGAATTTTGTGCACCGGTCCTCTTGTTTAATAGTGTACATCTATGGCTTAAAAAAAAAAAGCCCAAAACATTTTCTAAGTTAAATAGCCAGTGTTCCAGGAGTGTTCTTTGTGGGTACATACTCATTTCTAGGGTTACTCTCTAACAGATGTAGAACTATGCAGATTTTTTTTTGTTGTTGTTTAGTTGTTATGTGTCAGTTGTGATATTTGGTGCTTTTCAAGTGGTTTATCTATTTTTAAATTTATATTTAAATTCCTCTGATCTAGTTAATTCATGAGGCTCTGCAGTGATGTCACCTTTTTTTATTCCTGATATTAGTAATTTGAGAAAGCTCCCTTTTTTTATTAATCTTGATAAGAGATTATTAGTTTTATTTTTAAACTGATAAGAACAGATACTATACTTGATCTTAGCCAAAAGGCCGAGAAGCGATCAGTTTTATTTTTACAGAACCAAAATTTTAGTGTTGTCTTTGATTTTGAAATTTTATCTTGAAATAAATTTAAGCTAAGGTCAGTGCTGCTTTTTGTACTCACATACTCCCCACACACAATTCCCTACCCTTACCCTTATTTGGAACATGGGCTTATTTGAGTGAGGAGGTGATGGGCCCAGATGAGGACTAACAAAATGGGGAAATTGGTTATGCTTTGGTAGAGATCATCAATAATTAACAAAAGAAAATCACTAACCATGCATTTGTATTGAACCCAGCATAATTTTATTACTGTTTGTCCATCAGCAGAGACCCTGAGCACTCACAGAGCTGGCTGTCAAGAGGTGGGGGTGGATGGGGCAGTGTTGGGCAGGGTACAGTCGTACTTCCCATACTGCCTAATAGTTGCCAAGAATTACAGACTTTTAATGTTTTTAGTCTTCACAGTGCTGAATACAATTAAATGATTATTTTTTAATCTTTTATAGGATTTGTTTTTACCAAATGGAACATAACCACATTTTAGACTGTATTTGTGCCACATTTCTTTTTTTAAGGCCATTATTAAGAGCATATTTGAAAGTGTACATTTTAGCAGCAAAAAAACTCATGTAATAGTGTTAATCTTAATAGATTTGATCATGCAGAAACACTAACTGCACCATCTTAGCAGGTGTTAGTCTAAATCAGCAGTTGCCAACCGGTGGTCCTTGGAACACTGGTGGTCCGTGATGTCTAAAAGGTTGGCGACTGCTGATCTAAATGGCACGATGACCAGAGATGCTGTCACATTCTTCATGTTCAGTAGGCATCTGCTGTACCGAGAAACTGTTATGAAATTAAAAACTGCATCTTACAGAACAAATTGTACATTTAGCAACTTAGATAGGTCTTATTTTCTTTATTCTAAATTTTCAGTTTTCAATATTTGCGGCTTTTTAATATCCTAAATACCAGGCATGATGAAATTTGATATTACTAATATTATTAGGTGATAGGTCAAAGAGTAGAAGATACATGAAATTATTTAGTTTAATTGTAGAGTGGATGTGAGTGAACATTGCAATAAGGTAGATAGCAAATAATTAATGAGTTGTAAATATTTCAGGTAGATTGCAGCTAATATTAATGAGTCGTAAATATTTCATTGTATCTGTAGATTCTGCAGGTAGTAAAACTTACTTTAGAATTCTTCAGGGAATGAGTAGGCTTATTATTTGGCAAAATTTCCAACTCTGCCACATTGAAATACTTTTTCTGTCGTCTGTCTTCAGAAACTCTTGACTGTCCTTCCTGTGCAAAATTGTAAAGCACACATGGACATGTGTGGTTCAGGAGGATATGGGGGCTTTCTCAGGAGATTTCCATTCCACTCTTACCAAAAATCACCTCATCCCTAAGAAAGTGGAGTCCTGAAATGCATTTTCATGTGAAGGGAGGGAATATCAGGTGCTGGGATTATTCTTAGTTCTAAATAGCCTCCACATGCTCTAGTAATCTGCCACACATTTGGGGTGCAGAAGCATAGGCATGGAAAAGTGTGGATCTTTTAAGAAGACCTGAGTACTGTGTTGCTTTTGGATTGGTAACCAAAGGGATCTGCTGGATGTAGTAATTGCCTAATTATTATTTTTAAAAGCAGCTCTCAGTTTTTTGAGTTATTATGGCTAGTTAAAATTTTAGAAACAGGATGGATATATATATATATATATATATATATATATATATATACACACACACACACACATATACATATATATGTATATATATAAAAATATATATATATATGCTTTATTTAATGTTAGAGTACCACTTTGATGATGGAGGGAGGCATTTGTGAAAAACTATATTCCTAAAATATAAGGAAAAAACAATTTGTGCACTATTGGATTTAAGTCAGTTATATAATGTGATTTATATATAAATGGGAAAGTGTCTTCTAAATCATTGACAATTTAGAAAATATTTAGCAGCCTAAAAGTATTATTATGTAAAGTTCCTGGTTATTTTCTTCTAACGACTTCTCTTTTTTCTCCCCTTTCATTTATCAGTATTTTATTCACATTACTTTGCCCCAATTACCCTGTTTTAAAACTTCAAGCCTTTGTATTCATTTTATTTTTTGAAGTAGTATGGGATTTAATTGTGGCTCCTTGACTATCACTTGATTCTGTCTTTATATAAGAAAATAATTAAAAATAGCATTTTTACTTGATAGTTATTAGTAGCAAAGTGTTATGAATAATTGAGTTATATATTAGAAGTCTAGAAATCTTAGTTTATTCTATATAGGGTTATAGAGAAAAAAATTAATGAACTGTTGAATGTATGTGTTTTTAGGCCTTGGTATTTAATTTAGAGTTTGAGACTTTAGGTTTTAGCAGGGGAGGGGCATAGGGGGAGGGAGGGGTGGGGCGAGGTAGGTCAGTTTCCTTTGCTACTGAAGGTGGTTTTACAGAGCTTTCTGCCTATAGAAGAATGTGTTAATACCAGGACAAACTGTAAAATCTGCATTTCCTAACTTTTATATTTTTTCAAATATATATTTTGCTTGTCTTCTATGCCATCTTACATTTGTTTGACTTGTATATTAAACAATTCAAAACAAACATTTATATCTGAACACATTTCTGGGCGAGTTTTGCCGTTTTGAAGTGCTTAGGCAAGTGTGTATCTCGTGTGGTACCTGCCTGCTCAGTAGCTCTCCCTGTGACGATGGGAATAATCTAGACCTGAGATGTCCAGTATAATGGCCACTACCCCAGGTAGCTGTTGAACACTTGAAATGTGGCTCAGGTAACTGAGGAACTGGATTTTTAATTTTACTTCCCATTAAAATGCCACATGTGTTAGTGGTTGCTTTCTGGGAGAGTAGGAATGTACGCTTTTGTTGCAGAGTTGGTGTTGTAAGGTTGGAAACCTTTGACTGTGACACTGGAGGCAGGACAGCAGCAGCAGAATGGCTGAGTGCTGAGGGTGGCAGTTGTGCCAGGATTTCCCAGTGTGCAGCTCTCTCCTCACCAGTGCCTCTGAGACAAGGAAACAAACAGACCAGGATCTCCGCAGTTAAATGTGTGTTTTATCCAGTGAGTCTTGTTCCCACTCATAAATTGTCCATTTATTTTTGTCATCTGTTGACTGGCTGCTGTTCTGTCTGAGGCTGAGGACAGCAGCCTATGAATGAGCAGGAGCCGCCCAACTGTCATTAGGGGGCAGGGAGAACATAGCTCTGGGGTCAGCTCTGCTACCACTCGGTGCTTGTCTTTGATGAATCATGTCCCTCTAGCCTCCAGTTTTTTCCTATGTAAGATGTGGGAGTCTGGCATCTATGCAGTGTATGAGCAGCTGTCTGAGACTCTGAGTAGTACACAGTCTAAGAAAAAGTCCCGTCATAACCTGGGTAACTCGGATGTGCCACATGTGTAATGTAACTGTGGGGTTTTGTACACGGGAGTATGCATGTAACTGGGTCCGAGATTGCAGTGTGGAATTGCTGCTGGGGAGCTGGGAAGGAGCCCTCCTGAGCACTTAGTGTGGGGTCATCACTCAGGAGAGACCTCTAGTGAGCCGCGGAGTGCATAGTGTCAGAAGGTGGGTGGAATTAGAGAGGAAGGTGAGAAATAGTAGTTGGAAGCTAATTTGATTTTATTTGCAGTCTTTTTAAATTTTTGTTTAATTCAAACATGGATAAGATCAATATTACCAGCATTTTAGCACAATGTACTTGACTAGTGCCCTCCCACCCAAAACCAGTAAAGGTGGGAATACTGTTTTGACAACCTTCAATCACTTTACGCATACCTTGATGAATACTGTTGGTGATTTGAACTTAACGTTGTATGAGTGGAGATGCCATCTGTTGTGATTTATTTTAAAAGTGATGGCAGACAATGGTAAGAAATTTCTGTCCTTGCACAGTTGGGTTTTTCCTTACCTGCTCCAGTTGAAGCAGGAGGTGGGTGAGAAGCAGGGGAGTTTCCGAGCAAACTCTTTGGTTGAGCCACAAGATAACCAAGATAGCCATGCTCCAATCCCTCTTCTTCAAACTGAAGATTCCCTGAGCATAGTCAAGAACTGGGCAGATTAGAAGAGTAGAGAGGTACTGATTTCATTTTAAACGCATGGATGTTCCCTGCTATGGGATGCCACTATGGGTGATGATAAACACATCTGTTCTCAGCCTCTGCGATCCTAAAAATGATATGGGTGTGACTGAAGTGACAGCTCCGCCACATGTACCCCACCACGAAGGAACTGCAGGCTATGCTTACCTCACAATTTGCCAACCTCATTTTATAGCCACACCTTATAAGGCTGTCATTGTAACACATATTTCACATTAGCTTTCGATCTTCTTTGTCACAAAGTTAAGAATTCCTGTCTTATATACTGGTTTACATTTCTAATCCTGACTATATCTAAAAGATAAAGTTCTGGAAATTTGAATTAAACTACACTGTGACTACTAACATTTAAATTCACAATTATTTCATTTGTAATAGAGATGAATTTGTTACTTTTCATCATTTTCTGAAGTATTTTTAAAAGGTTAGCCACTGGAAACTTTATACTCTCCCTAAAAATAATGGTTGTGTGTCCAGGCAGGGGAAGTGCTCATGCTCCCAGTACCCTGACATTGGAGTGAGGACTGATTTAGACTTAAAGTGTTTTTTGCCAAGATGAAGATACCTGCATGAAAATATAGTCAATCTTTCATTATCATTAAACGATCTCAGTAATTTTAAATACTGAATTGAGCCATAGTGTTCATTTTCTATTAATGCTAATAGAAGAGTCATTTTTTAAGAGAGGAAAAAATGATTATATGAAGAGGAAGTTCCATAGAACTCAGTGGGACTGAGTAGTGTACTGAGAGTCACCAGTAACAGCAAACCTTTCCTTAGCACTCAAAGTATAGTCCACTTCAGAATGTTAATAGATTTATTTGGCCAAGAGTGGGTCTAAACATGGAAGATAATTTCCTTCAGGTTCTAGAGGTCACTACACAGTTACACAAATCTTTCTCAGTATCTTATATCAAACTAGAGGCCCAGTGCACAAAGTTTGTGCACTGGTGGTGGGGGGGGGTCCTTAACCCTCTTGCAGTCTGGGAGCCCTCAGGGGATGTCTGACTGACAGCTTAGGGCTGGGAGTGGGCCTAAGCCAGCAGTCAGACATCCTTAGTGCAGTTGCAGAGGCAGGGGAGGCTGCCACCACCACTGCTGTGCTCACCAGCTGTGAGCCTGGCTCAGGGTTCTGGCTGAGTGGCACTCCTCCTGTGGGAGCAAACTGATCACCAGGGGACAGCTCCTGCTTTGAGTGTCTGTCCCCTGGTGGTCAGTGCACAGCATAGTGAGTGGTCGTTCTGCTGTTTGGTCAACTTGCATATTAGCCTTTTATTATATAGTATGTGCATTAATATGACTGACCTATTTTAAGAAAACCCCTATAGATTAGCATTAAATATGCTATCAGTGCTTGGTAAATATGGAAGCAGTCATTATTGGCTATAAATATGTAGAATAAATTTTAAAAAGCATACACAATATCTTTTGTTTCATGTAGTTGCTGCGATTGGCTGATAAATGTTTGTCAGAGAAAGAGAGAGCTGAGAGCTCGCACTGTGTGGCTCGGACATCCTGAGAAGTGTGAAGAAAAACATCCCAGAAATTCCATCAAAAATCAAAAATACAATGTCTTTACCTTTCTACCTGGGGTAAGACTATTAATTCTTGAAAATGGGTTGCATATCAGAGATTGCTAGCTTCCTTTGTTTTCATTATTTTTATTTTTTATTTTTCTGTTTTTAATTGTGTCATATCTTTTTGTTTTACAACTGTGTTCAAATTGTTAAATAATTCATATGCATTTTTAATGGATATATCATGGAGTTCAACTGAAGAAAACTTGTAATTTGATTATTGACTTCAGTTCTAGATAAACATTTAATTGTAGAATTAATCAAGTAAAGCTAAGTAAAATTATCAGAAAATAAGTCATAAATTTTGTTTGGCTGGGAATTTGTTTGGAGGGAAAGTGGAATGTAGTGGTTAAAGCCTGCCAAGGAACTTCACAGTTAAAGTAACATGATTCAAGTACAAAACTAAGTAACAAAATGCTTATTAGCATTATGGCTACTTTCTTTACATTATAAGCTTTACACCTTGTTCTATTGTTATATCATTAGTTATCTTTAATTAGGTATTAATCCTAATTTTAAATACTGAAGTTTAAATATTTTTATTAAATTACAATACTGAGTTTATGTATGTTTAGAATACTAAATAGTTGAATACTTTTTGTTTTGTTGCAGCATTCCCTATTTTAATGAAAGATTTGTTTAAGTCAGAGGAGGCTGGTACTAATTATATTTTTATGTCAAAGTTTTTGACAAGTTTTAGGTATTACCTCTCTTGCTATTTTGCAAGCAGATCACTTGATTAAGTGACATGAAGACTGCTTTGTCTTTCATGTTTTCATTTAAATTACCATGCTGACTTCATGTGGGCATTGATTGTCCCCCCACCACCCATCTACCCATCCATTCAGTGGTTGGCAAGAGCTTGATAAGGACTGTGATCATTTATTAAAACTCACAAAACTAACGGTTCCAATTAAAAGACTGTTCTCTGTCAGGACAATAAAATGCAAAGTATTTTTCAGACAAGTACATATTCTCATCTTTAATGAAGCTACTGTTTGCTCTTTTGGGTTAAATTATTAAATACTCACAGATTGGCTAAGCATTGTATATATTCTTAAGAGTCACCAGATTCAGTCAGTAGATAATCAGGTATTGATTACTTTGGTTTAAAGCCAACAGTGCAGTTTACCTTTTACCAGTAAGTCCACACAGCCTGCCCGGACGCTGTGTCCCGAAGGTACCTTGATGGGTCTGCACAACTATTACTCTATGAATGATTTTTTCTTAGGTTGTCTCTTAAATTAGTCTTTTCATCTAAAATGTAGTATTTTAGAAACATTTGATAATTGCACAGTAGGAATTCTATTCCATTTTTAGCATGAATGGCAATTTCTGAATTGCTAAAAGGTATAATTTATGCTAACAGATTTTAAAGAAACCACTGGGGAGAAAAAGGGCTTTCTGTCCTGCTGAGATTAATTTATGAAATGATTCCAAACATTTTGAGGCAGCAATTGAACATGATTATGAACATAAATGTGTTATCAATGTAACCAATTTTTCAGTCACGCTCATCTGTGTGATGATGCAGATAACTCCATTATTCTTTAAATCAACAATAAGTGCTTACCCTATGGCTCTACTCTGTTAAAATTTCCATATCTTTCAAGGTGCAAAGCTAATGGTATCCAAGGAGATTTGGATTTGCAAGTTGCAAGTTTGTGATAAGTTCCATTTTAATTATAGTGTGATAAGGGAATTATTCTCATCTACAACATTATTTTTGTTCCATTTGATTTCCAATTTAAATCTATTATTTTGAGAATTTGCAGATAGAAATCTATTAATATACTAGGTTTTGTTTGCCTTCCTTAAACAAGGAATTTGAATTAAGCAAAAACAAAAAGTTGCAGGATTTGCATTCCTAAAATTTTATTGAATGATGGCATTTATTTTATATTTGAAAGTACTGTTGACAATCAACTCTCGGGAACTGTAAATAATACATAGGTAGCTGTCTCCCTGAAAATTGGCCTGTGATTTTCATAGCTTTCTATTTCATCATTTCTTTATACTTAAGGAATGTAATACTTCCAGGAGATGAGGGCAGTTTTGGGGGAAAGTCACACCTGTGTATGTTTGCTTGTTCACTCAATCTTTGTAAAGTTACCCAGATATCCACATTCATATTTCATATTTTTTACCATTTCATAAATGTAAGGTTAACAGAACGTTTCCATTATAATACTTTAAGAGTTGTTATCATGATACACATTTGTATGTGTGTATTTGCTGACTTAACAACATTGGGAAGGCTTTGCTCTCTCATTTGCTTTGTTGTGCATATAGTTACAGAACAGAAAAGGAGTGAAAAACTGGAAAATTGCACCCAGGAATCAAAAGTTTTTGAGGACAGTTAACATAGTTGAATGTTCTAAAGGTCTTTTTATCAGTTTGTTTTAAATATAATTTGGGGATAACTTTACCTTTTTTTTTAATATGTGATTTAGTAATTGGAAAGCTAATATCAAAATCATTAAATTTACTGTGACCCAAGTTATATGTTTACTGTTTGATGGAAATGTAGTCAGTTATTGTGCTGATTTTAATTATTTAATGAAGTATTAAAGATTTTCCTTGAAGAGACTGTTTATTTTTTCTTTTCCTTTTTAGGTTTTGTATGAACAATTCAAGTTTTTCTTGAATCTCTATTTTCTGGTAGTCTCCTGCTCCCAGTTTGTACCAGCATTGAAAATAGGCTATCTCTACACCTACTGGGCTCCTCTGGTAAAAGAAAAGATTTTTGAAATTAAGTTAAATTATTAACTAGAATATAGTTTTAAGAGTTGAAATGGTTAATAGATAATTAAATCAGATTTTCTAAAACCTGGTATTGTTGCTATGTATCATTGAACTTTTATTAAAAGATGTTTCAGAGTTCTGTTCTTAAATCCTTCACAGCTGTGCCCTCAGCAGAAGTTTCAGAGCTGGTTGTGGGGCAGGGCTTCTATTGGGTCTTGTTTATCTTCCCGGAGACAAAAGGACTGTCTCCCTGCCTAGTTCTCTTCTGTGCTAGTTGTTAGAAATGATATGTGAGGTCTACTCAGTAATTCCTGATGTCCTGACAGATGGTCAGTGTTTACCTTTGTCTCACAACGACAGTTCTCAAGTATCTCGATGGAGTCCAGACAATTTCTGGTTGGCAGCTCAGTACATAAAAATGTTTGAAAGGCAAATAATACTTAACAGATATTATCATTTCAAACATATACTGTTTTGATAATCTTATGCTATTTTATTTGCTGATCGTTTTTCAGCTTATATAGGTAAATGTATAACTTCTTTCTTCCTTTCACCTAGAAAAATGCACTGTTTTTATTTGCTCTCTTTGGGGCAGGCACCCAGTGTCATACTGGCAAGGAAACATTGTGGGGGAGAGTATTCCTTCAGGGAAAGAACAGACCAGGGCTCAGATTTCCCACCACAGCACGCTGCCCTCAGAACTGGAATCTGAGCAGAGTGCTCATGGTTATTTGCTCTGGTTTGTGGAGCCCATGCCTCACAGAGAGAATCTGGAAGATGGATGGGTTCTGGTTTATGGGACATGCTGAGCCAAGCCCCACCCTGCCACTGTTCCTATTCACAGGGACTAGGTGGATGAGAGCAATGAAAGTCACTGTGTATGTAACAGAAATGCAGAATTACAGGATAGATCTTTTCCACTGACTAAATTGATGAGATTGAAGGCAATGTCAGTGCTGACAGTGAAGACGTTGATCTGTATAATTTGGTAATAACACCAGAGGACTAAAAGATGAATGCATTATTTTTATTTGAGAGATTTATCCCTAAGAAATAATGATCAGTCACAAAATCTAAAGAATGTCTGTGATTTTTTTAAATTTCTTCATTGATTAAGGTGTTACATGTGTATCCTTTTCCCCTCATTTGCCCCCCCCCCCCATGACTGTGATTATTTTGATGAAAAAATTATTTAAAAAGTCATATTCTAACAATGGACTCTTCAACTCTGCTGTGTGCCATAAATATGTTGGAATACTGTGTTATGGTGTACCCAACATTAAAGGTACATATATTAGATTAAATGAAAAAGAATGGATTAAAACATGGAGACTACAAATACACAATTCCTTGATCAGCCAATAGTGAATTTGTTTATGTCCAGCACTAGACTCAGCACTGTTGGTACAAAAGATCTTGCTTATCTGCTTCCTGACAAAGCTTAGATCTGGGGAGAACGACAATTTAAATCAATACATAATGCCAGGTAGTGAGCCATACAACTATGAAGAAGAAAATATGAGGGAGAATGATGAAATTATTTTAATAGGGTGGTCAAGGCAGGCCCCTCTGAGGAGGTGATAGGAGAGAGCAGGTGGGCCATGCTCAGAACAGGGAAAAGAGCATGCAGGCAGAGGGAACAGCAGTTGTGAAGGGTCTTAGGGCTACAGGATGCTTGTCCCTATGGGAGGGAGGTTATGGACTGTTAGAGTATGGACCTGGGACTGTGGTTGGAAAGGGGCAGGCTGGGGAGGGGGAAAGGACCCCCGGGAAGGTCAGATCCTCCAGGTGCTCAGATTTTATCCTGAGTGAGCAGGGAGCTGTCAGTGTATATGCTGCATGTGCCCAAGAAGAAGAATGCTTACATTTACACAACAGTTTTATAAGCTGGTGTTGAAGCCAAGTAGCCAGTAGAAGGAAGTTTTATTCTTCCTTTTCTCTACCTTTCTTCCCACTGAAATTAACCTCTATTCTGAACTTGAGATTATTCTTGCTATGTATCTCTTTACTTTTAGTGCTTATATTTGTATCATTAACTATGTAATATTGTTTAGCATGCTTTAATAATTTTATATATAGTTTATCTTATTCTGTATTTTTTTGTAACATGCTTTTTTAGTTTAACATTGATTTAGAAAATTGATCCATACTGACACAAATCTAGCACATTCATTTTTCTTCCTCTAAAGTATGTCAACATGAGTCTATCACAAATGTTTGTTCATTTTCCTGGGAAAGGAGGCTTTTAGTTGTTTCTGATTTTTCACAGTTAACAGACTTTGCTGTAGTGATCATTCCACTTATATATTAGTCCTGATGCACATTTCAGTCTCATTGGAAAAGTACTGTTTACTTTTTTTGAACAAATGAAGTACCTATCTTCACGGAGATTTCTTCTTAAGCTCCTGAGTTCTTGCTCTTTCTTTACCTGCCTATTATAATTGGTGTCTGGGATCGGGGGTAGCATGTAGTCTTATATGTGTATGAAAGATTGTACATCTTTTCTCTTCCTGCTCCAAGCTTCTGTAAGCTTACTCACATAAAAGGAATCAGTTAGCATTTCTGTATTTCTCCTAGGCAAGAACCCACCAGAGAAGCATAAAGCATCTTAAAGCTGGAGGTTATGAAATCTTATGTCTGGCGTCCACTAATTTTACAGGGAGTCAGTTACTTCAGACAATCCCTCTGCTCTCTAACTGACATTGGGATGTTTCTGAAATACTGGTAATTTAATTAATAATCTTTCTTTTCCAATTACTCCTGGCAGTGTTATTTACTAGTTTCTGCTCTGAACTAATTCTGTGTATTTTCCCATACAGTAGAAAAATTAACTGAAAATAAAAGTGACTTTATTATACTATTGAGTCAGAATGAAAATTACCTTTCATGTTGTTCAGCTTTTAGAACAATTCTAAACAAAGCTAGTGTAATCAGAGTAACAAAGCATATTGTAATACTTCTATCAAAATTAATAAGGTGGGCTAGAGTTGCCCATGAAAAGATTTTTAGGTGAAGAAAGTATGAATTTGTAACTGCATCTTCCATATACAGTATAGAATCCTCCTGGTACTTTGTTAGTACCTAGTGGCAGCCAGACAGGCTGTGTAGGTGACAGACCTGCATGAGGACTCTGATTTCCAGTCTGACTTGAAGGTCTTCCTTGTCCACCCTTTCTCACAAGACTGCATTGGAGGGATGGGCGGAGCATGTAAACGAAATAGAATCAACCCCTCACAGTCCCACGTCCAGACACTTGGCAACAAATGGTGCTGAGACAGCTGGACAGCTACATGGAAAAGAATAAAGTTGTACCCAAAAAGTAATTCACAATGGATCCTAGAGCTATATGAAAGAGCTAAAACTATAAGACTCATAGAAGAAAACATAGAGCTAAATCCTTGTGTTCTTGGGCACTAAAGCCCAAGTGCCAAATGAAAAAAGTAAGTTGGACTATATCAAAATTAAAACTTGTATGTATCAGAGAACACTATCAAGAAAATACAGTGAATGCGAGAAAACATTTATAACATCATGTTTGTAAATTACATGACTGACAAGGTCTTTGTATCCAGAATAATATAAGCACTCTTAAACCTTAACAATGAAAAGACAGATGACTAGTTAAAAAGTAGATGTAGGATCTGAATAAATTCTTCTCTAAAGAAGATGTGCAAGTGACCAATAAGTGCATGAATAGTAGTGCAACTTTTGAAATCAGTTTGGCATTTCATAGAAAATGCTAAACTTACGGTTACGGTATCACCCAGAAGAGGCATCTCCAAAGAGACAGGAAGTAGATTAGTAGTTGCCAGGCTGGGAGCAGCGGAGAATGGTGGTGATTGCTATTGGGTTTTCATGGGGGTGATGAAAATATTCTAAAATTAGATGATGGTATAACTGTGAATTACTGAAAATGTGAATTGTATACGTTAAAGGAGTTAATTTTATGGCATGTGAATTATATCTTAGCAAAACAGTTGGGTGAGGGTCAAACTCTGCTCATTAGCCATTACCTTCAGTGGGGTTATTCAGATTCATGCTGCACACTGTGCCTGCCTTCCTCTGTGCAGATGGGGCGTGTTCCCAACTGTTTGGCTCTCTCCTCAGTGATTGCAAAAGTGACATTAGAATATTACTCAAAACAGTGCTTTTTGTAACCACTGGAAATATCCTGGAAAAGACCAGTTGGGATACATGAAGGTGTTTCAGGAAACTACTGACAGTTTTCTGGTGTTGGAGGAGAAGGCAGCATGAAGAGGGTGATGAGGCTAGAGCAGTGGTCGGCAAACTCATTAGTCAACAGAGCCAAATATCAACAGTACAACGATTGAAATTTATTTTGAGAGCCAAATTTTTGAAACTTAAACTTCTTCTAATGTCACTTTTTCAAAATAGACTTGCCCAGACCATGGTATTTTGTGGACGAGCAACACTCAAAGGGCCAAAGAGCCACATGTGGCTCGCGAGCCGCAGTTTGCCGACCACTAGGCTAGAGACCTGTCCATTCTTAAGGTTGTACTTTAGTAAATAGAGCATGAACAATGGGAGCTGTCAAAGGTTTGGGGCAGTGAATTGCTGGGCCCCATCCCAAGAGGAGGATTTGGCCACACGTTTGCCAAATTTATATTGTAGAAGACACTTTTGGTAATGTGGAGAAGGATGATTTAGAGAAAAATGAGGCTGGAGGTGGGAGACTGATGCTGTAGGTGAGACAGAGAAGGGTCCAAACCAGGCCCATGTGTCTCGGAGGCATGACATGCGTTTGAAGATCAGGGATGGATGAGTGCAGGAGAGGAGTCACAGCACTGTGATGCTTGAAGATTCAGACCGTGATGGCTCATGGATGAGTGGGGCATTGGGCCATGAGGACTGAGGTTGGAGCCCCACACCAGCATTCAGGGCGACTGTATAAAGAGGGGGGCAGTTCATTAAATACCTGAAACATGTTACAGTGGTCCTCTTAATTTAGCTTGTTGGTTGTACAGAAAATAACTAGAATAAAAGATGGTTGTCCTTACAATGGAAATTCATCCATTGGTGTGTTGTTTATAGAATAGACTGGAGCACATTTGTCAGTACCAGGAAACCTTACAAAAGAGGTCTCTAGTTAATCATGGGAGATTGGCTTAAATATGTGTCAGAAAATACACATGTAGCCGTTAAAAAAGATTGACACTGGTCACAGGTTAGTGGTGTAACAGTTCATAATATAAGTACATAAAAGTTTTACTCAGCATCAAATTAATCTATTCAGGTTTTTACCTAAAAAATGAAAGCACTGACTGTACCTGTGCCCTCCAATGCCATTGCACGATGTGGCTCTAGGTGAGCAAATTGATCATAATAAGTGGCATACCTGGGAATTGTTTTGTTTTCTGAAATGCTTTTATTCTATCAGAAATAATATTTAAGTAGAAAAATTGTAAGAGTTTTCTGTCAATCTTTGTTAATTTGGTATTTGAATGCTTGAATGTTCCAAATCTAATTTCATAGATTTATTAAAGATTGGTTTTTTCTTTGGGTTACTACATATTATGATGTGAATTTTAAAAATTGTCTTAGATATAGTATGAATTATAAATCTATTGAAATATAATACTATGTATTATATTCCTTTTATAGTATTTTATTGTTACTTTTTTCTGTTTTTATTTATTTTATATTTTAGAAGTAATATACAGTTGACTCCTGAACAACACAGGGGTTAGGTCTCCATATTGTCGAAAATCTGTAACTTTTGACTCTCCCAAAACTTAGTTGTCCCTTGACATCCACCAGGGATCTGTTCCAGAACCCTCAATAGATACTAAAATACATGACTGCTCAAGTCCCCTCTGTAGAATGGCATAGAAATTGTTGTCCTCCCCTTCCAACCCCCCACCTACATTTCAATTCCCAACCACAGATCAGAAACAGTGCAGATATTTACTGAGAAAAATCTGTGCATAAGTGGACCCACATAGGTCACACTGGTGTTGTTCAAGGGTCAACTATAAATTGAGGGGAAAGAAAAACCAAATAGTAAAAAATAATTTTCCTTTACTTTTTTGTTTTGTAGGGATTTGTCTTGGCTGTTACTATCACGAGAGAGGCAATGGATGAATTTCGGCGTTTTCAGCGAGACAAGGAAGTGAATTCACAACTATACAGCAAGCTCACAGTAAGAGGTTAGCGAGACACCTTTAATCCAGGTCACCATTTGTCCCAATGTAGTCATCATTTTATAGTGAACATAAATGAAAGAAATATGTTTTAATTCTGTTATTGAAAATAGTATTATGTGATTGCATATGATATCTAATTTCTTCGAATAGTTAGGGCATTCACAAGTGCCTTGTTTACTGGGGATATTTGAAAGCCACTTTCAAAGCTGGAACTGGACACATGCTCAGAAAAGACCTGAGAAGGTCTTTTGCCTCTGACCAATGTCTAGGCTCAGAGGTGCAGACTAAGGCCAAGTTATAAACAGCCTGGCTAAGTGTTGGAGTCCTCAGCACAGAACCTATCTGCACAGATACTCCCTCCCTCGCTCCTTCTCTCTCTCTCTCTTCCTTTCCTCCTTCCTTCCCCTTCCCCCTCTTTATATCTCTTTCTCTTTCTCTTTCCCCCTCTCTCTCCTCCCCACTGTACCCCTCTATCTCCCCCCCTTTTCTTTATGCAAGGAAATCTCTTTCAGAAACCACATATGACAGAGAATACACACTTTACAAAAATTAGTTTAGCAAAGTCACTAAGCATACAGCTACAGCATTTGACAAGAAACAAAGTGTAGTCCGTTCACAGAAGACATTAAGAAAAATTATTTCCAAGGATTTACTAGATAAGGACTAAATCAATTGCCTTAAATATGCTCAAGGACCTAAAGCAAATGAATTGCTAAAAGATATTAGGAGAATGATATATTAACAATTATAGAATGTCAATAAAAGTATAGAATGATTGAAAAAGAAGCAAAAGGAAAATTCTGGAGCTGAAAAGTAAAATTAATTAAAAGAAAAAATCACAAGCAGTTTCAGTAGGTTAGAGTAGTCAGAAGAAACTATCAGTGAACTTGAACCTGGGTCCTATAAAGTGTCCAGTCTGAGGAGCAGAAGGAAGAATTAGAAAAATAAATAAATCTTAGGAGACTTATGGGATGGTAGCAAGTGTGCTAATGTGCACATAATGGGATCTTAGGAGCAGAGGAGAGAGAAAGGGTAGAAAAATATTTGAAGGAATAATGATCATTAATTTCCCAAACTTGATAAAGGACATGAATCTACAGATTCAGAAAGTTTAATGAAATCCTGGAAAGGCAAATGCATGGAGAGCTACTCTGGGACACGTAGTCAGACTATGTTGAAACCCAGTGACCAAGAGGACACTGAGCAGCCACTTGTCACATAAGAGAAGAGAGGTACCCAGTAAGAAGATGAAAAATCATCAGGAGGAACATGATGGTATTTTTTAAATAGTGAAAGAAAAAACTGCCCATCAAGAATTCTGTATTCACACTGTTTATGCCCGGGTTTCTCTAAAGCTGCAATGGCATTCAAACACCCTATTTCTAAAGAGTGTGGGGTTGCTATTAATTATGTGGTGTCTTATGAGCTGCATGTCAGTGATGCTTATTTATGTATGGCCTGTTATTATATTGATGACCCAGAAGAGCCTTTTTTTTCTGGATTCTTTGAAGCCCAAGCTGAGGTGAAAAGGGAACATGGAAAGCAATTTCTAAGATATTTAATAGGACGTGGGAATACCATCTGCCTACCAGTGATTAAGAGGCCTGAGCTAGATAACTGGCAAACTGGCATAAAAGCTCTAGCGTGTGCTCTGGAATTGGAGAACCAGTTATTCAAGCTCCTGATGTACCTTCCGGTCACAGCTGCTACCAGCAATGACAATCATCACTTGAACTTCATGAAAAGGTTCCAGGATAAAGAGAGGAAGGACATAAACCACCTGAAACACCAGATTGTATATTTTAGAATACTAGAAAAGGAGATCCAGAAGGAGGAAGAAGTATTGAAAAGGGCTACTGTAAAAAAGCTTGCTGGATAAATAGACCCAACATCTGAGGGCAACAAAATGAGTCTTCCCATTTTAGTCTTTCCCAAAATCAGCTACTTAAAGGATCTTAATTTTCTCCATTTGACAGAAGACTGTTTTCCTTCACTGTGTGTACAATTAAGTCTGTTTTTGCATTATAATTATGTGTAAAGCGATGGTTATTGAACAAAAAATGGGTTAACTCAGTCAGTGTAAGTTTGTAGAAAGCTTCTTAAGGAGAGTTGGCACATTAGATTTAAAAAAGAAAAAGCCTCCTTCTCCCATGATCCCAACAACATTCAGTTGCAGGCTCAAGATTTGGGAATTTCAAACAGACCAAGTAGATATAGTAATGAAGTAAAACCTTAGGTCTCACTGTTTTCCTCCCCTTCAGCTTGTATGTATACTACATATTTTAAAGTTGAAAAAAACAGTTGAATTTTCTTTGAATCAATGTAAAGCTAACTTTGAAAATAAGAGTTCTTGGTCTAGAAATGTTTACACACTGGAAAGATTTAAGGAAATAGACAGCTGCAACCCAGGTGCCCTTTCATAACCTGAGGTATGCATAGGAACCAAGAAGGTACACAGGCAATTAAGACAGCAAACAACTGTGTGGATGTGCCTACCCTATGCACTGTGGGCAAACTAGCAGCTATTGGGATAATTACTTTCAGGAGCAAGTAATGAGCATGCAACTTGGGGTGACTAGTACCACCTGGGATGGAAAGGTACTCTGTAGAGTTGTGTTCTGGCTCCAAAATTTACCAGTTGCATGGCCTTGAGTAAGTTTTTATATCACTCATTGACACAGTTTAATCATCTTTTTTTTAAAAAATATATTTTATTGATTTTTTACAGAGCAGAAGGGAGAGGGATAGAAAGTCAGAGACATCGATCAGCTGCCTCTTGCACGCCCCCTACTGGGGATGTGCCTGCAGCCAAGGTACATGCCCTTGATCGGAATCGAACCCGGGACCCTTCAGTCCGCAGTCCGACGCTCTATCCACTGAGCCAAACCGGTCTCGGCCAGTTTAATCATCTTTAAAGTAGCATTAATAATACTTAGTTCATAAAGTTAACAAGAGGATTAAGTAAATATGTAAAAATATTTAGAATAGTACCTTTTCAGATTATATATTAGTTAATTTAGGTAATAGTGCCACCTCATAAACTTGAGGGAAGCCAATACATAATGGAATTATTATGCTAAGTGAAATAAACCAGCCAGAGAATGACAAATACCATATAATTTCGCTTATATGTAAAATCTAATCAACAAAAAGTGATTTAATAAGCAAAATAGAAATAGAAGCATAGATATAGAACAGATTGACAGCTTTCTGATGGAAGGGGATTGGATGAAAAAAGGTGAAGGGATTAAGCAAAAATATAACAGAGGCACAGACACCAGTATGGTGATAGAGGAAAAGAAGGGTGGTTGGAGGTGGAAGTAGGCAAAGAAGGGATAAATGGAATGAAGGAGACTTGATATTGGGTGGTAAGTGCCTGATGTAGTATGCAGATGTTTTCTTGAATTGTATACTTGAAACCTGAATGGTTTTATTAACCAATGTCACCCCAATAAATCCAATTTAAAAAAAAAAGAATTCTGTATTCAGTAAAATTATTCAAAAACAAGGAAGAAATTAAGGCATTCTCAGATAAACTTAGAATTGGAAATAGGAACTCAAGAAAATTCACACATGCCCATGTTCACTGCAGCACTATTTATAATTGCCAAAGGATGCTAACAAACCACATGTCCATCAATGGATGAATGGATAAACAAAATTTTGGTGTGTTTGTGCACCTGAATATTATTAAACCAGCACATTTGATTAAAATGAGATATGATAGAACATGGTTGAACTTTGAGAATATCATGTATGAAAGAAACTAGACACAAAAAGTAATACACTGTATGGTTTCATTCACAGAAATGTACAGAGTAGGTGAAGTGATGGGGATAGCAAGCAGATTGTGTTTGTCATGCCTGGGGAGGTAGGAGAGTAGGTTTGAAGGTCCCTTCAGTGGTGATGAATGTTTTGGAACCTGATGGAGTTGGTTGTGGGATACTGAATGTACTGAGGGCCACTGAACTATCTATGTTAAATGGCTGATTTTTTTAATATCACTTTTACCTAAAAATGGAATATAATGCTGAGAAAGACATACTAATATGTCTTTCACACTTCTGAGATGTTTGAAGTAAAAATACATTAAAAACATTTTTTAGTAGAATTATTTTAAGTATTCTAGGATATACATCTTTTAAAAAATTGGTCATCAATACTGATGATACATGAATTTGACATTTTTCATGCAATGATAATTTTTACTATTTTTGACTTTCTTTGTGTGTGTCAGATAACATTCATAATATGCATTCGCATAACCACCATCCAAGGGAGGTTGGTATTACCGCCAGGTTACAGACGAGAAACCTGAGGCACATGCTGAACGAGCTGCCCTGTCAGGTGCTTGATAGAGCTCAGATTTGAACCTGGACCATTCTGACTCTAAGCCTAGTGTTCTTTCAGCTGCAGTGCATTGCTTGGTGGCTGGTTATTTTGACGCAAGTGATTGACAAGTAAAGTCTATAATGTGAAAAAATACAGAGTTATGCTTATAGGACATAATTTAACATTTATTTTGTTGTCAAGAATGTTTGCTGCTCAGCTTCTTAATTTCTAATATTTCACAGTTATCTATTCTTTGAATGGCATTGATGGTTACTCTCTTGTGTAATTGACAGGTTTGTTGTATCATATTTACAACATTTAAACTTTTTATATTAGGAGTTTTTAAATACACTCTTGTGGAACTATACTGGGAAAATGTCCTGTAGTTTGCTTTTTGTTTTTTAAAGGAAAGCAACTTCTATTTCAAGTCTGTTACTGTCTTAAAGGTGCTTTGTTTGGAAGCAGAGACTACTTTGACTGATAGATAATCTAAGTCAGTGGTCGGCAAACTCATTAGTCAACAGAGTGCAAACCGCGGCTCATATGTGACTTCCAAGCCTCGGTTTGCTGACCACTGATCTAAGTGAATACTGGAATACTTTTAGTTAGCCCTTTGTTTTATTGCCCAAGAAGCTGCTTCTCTTGTGTGAGAATTTTCCATGTCTGCCACTGCTCTTTTCCTTCCTTTTCTTGTTTATGACTGTGTTTATTATTCACTAGGGGCCCGGTGCACGAAATTCGTGCACTGGGGGTGGGTGATCCCTCAGCCCAACCTGCCTCCTCACACATACTGGGACCCCTCAGGGGATTTCCTACTGACCCCTCACCCCTGGTCGAAACTTTAGGCCTTGGGCACCCAGCCATCACCCTGCAATGGGGCTGATGGCTGGCTCTGCCTTGGCCCCGCCCACCTGGCTCTGGCCTTAGTCCCGGCCACTGGCAACCACCTGGTGACCACCCAACCCCAGGGGGCCCCGTGCTCTTCAGACGCCTTGGCCCCACCCCCCCAGCCCAAGCCTTAGCCCCAGCGGCGACCACCCAGCCCCGGGGGCACTCCGCAATTGGCAGCCACTGCCGGCCTCCCATGTGCTTCGGCCCCGCCCCCTGCCTTGCGTGTGCGGGGGGGGGGCCCCCCCCCCCGCACGCTTGCTAGCAGCCTTGGCCCCAGCCACCAGTGAACACCAGGCCCCAGGCCCCCACCTTCAGTGCTCACTCGCTGCCTCATGCAGACCTCAGCCCCGCCCCCCGTCCCTGATTGGCTGGTGGACATGGCTTGTGGGTGTAGCAAAAGTATGGTCAATTTGCATATTACTCTTTTATTAGATAGGAGGATTGTCTTTTAATAGACAGTGGCAGAGGCAGAGGCAAGGAGGAGAGCATGAAACAGGTGTTGGCAGTTTTTGCAAAGTTTCTGATGAAGCGGAGTATAAATTGTGTGGCCATTCTATTTTCACATTCTTGGAATCAATGCAATATTTTTTCCTACTTATAGGGAGAGGTATATAAATTGAATGCCTTGGTAATTATCCAGTTGGCTAGTTCACAATTCAATTCCACAAATATTTACTAAGCACTCACTATGTCTTGGGCACTGTGATAACCTCATGGGATTCAAACATGAATAAGTCCCGAACTGTGCTTCTTAAAGAACTCATGCAGTATTTTAGCAGACAGGACAAACTTGGAGGTCTATGTGTATTTGTATTTACTTTAATCAGCCACCAAATCTCAGTAGGGTTCAGTCATATCAATTACTATCTGTGTATTTTCCAATGTTATACCTAAAGCTAACATGAAATAATATATTTAGGAATGGAATTTATTAGAAATGAGATTACTTTGCTCTATGTTTTGTTTTTGTGATGGTTGTTTCCCAGTATACCTTAAGTCTTTCTTTTAATAGAGAAGAAAGTCTGCTGTCTTTGAACCTTATGTAAATTGTGTGTGACAGAATGTGGAAGGACATGTCCATATTTACATGTTTCTTATGTTCCAATCTCCTTCCAAAAGAAGCCTTGTTCATGGGGAGTACAAAAAGGGACTACTCTCTGTGGTTGCGTGGCTTGGAACCCTATCATCAGTACTGTGTTGTTGCTACTTGTAAAACTCTTATTCTGTTCTTTTATAGTTAAAAAATTTATAAAATGTCTCTGTGAAATTTTGTGATGTTTTAGTAAAATTTACTTCATTTGTGAGTTATAATTATCCTTTTAAAAATCAAGAGATTTTTAAATTCCTCTTTAGTGCCTCTTACATATTATTTATGTATTATACACACTTTCATGGGGGAAATCATAAATGTAACTGATTTTATGAGTTACTATATTTTCTACTTGGCAAGAAGGATTTCGTTTTGTAATAGTCATATATGAAGATAGTTTTTTTTAATAGTATACTCAAGTGTCAGCTGAATTTCCCCATCAGAAAGTGCTTAGCAGCTGATGCACTTGGAAGTAATCAGAGTTGATTGCTGTGATCCTTATGCAGAGAAGCAGTGATGACTCTTTGCACGTTATTGATGTGCTGTCATCTCTTGTTCGTCCACTCTTGTGACAGCACAAATGAAATACAGCCCTGGATACTGGGGAGTCGTTTGTGGATGTTTTATTTTATGTAGTCAAAGCAGTGCTTTCATGCACATGCTCAGCTTTTCACATATTCATCTCATATCCTCCCTTTTATGAAGTAGACTTAAGTCATCTTTCTTGTCTGTGGTCTGAGCAGCATTTGAAAAGAATCCATTCGAGTATTTTTCAAGAATATTTAGCAAACATTATTGTGTTTTTACTATACAATGATATTTATTGCCTGCTATATATGTCAGGCACAAGCACACACTAAGATTTACTATTTCATTTGTTTAGAACCGGATATGTATACTCAGGACTAGGTACATGTATGCAGGAGTAAATGTATATACCCATTACCACATGGCCAGTATGTTTTTCCAGCTCACCCTAAGGTGATCCATGAATTAATTTCTTCATGATACTCATACATTGGTTTTTATTACATCGTTTGGGGATGAGGGTCTGGAACACCTGAAATATGACTAAAATCACTTGCTAACTAACACAGAGCCTCTTCTCACACATGTAAGGGCTGTGTGTGTATGTCTGGTGGCATCTGGTATTTCCTTTTGGTGACTGGTGTTGCTTTGATGATGCTGTCGGTCATTGGTCTCTCAGCTCCTTGTGCACAACTGCTATTTCCTCAAGGCTAAGCAGAGTAATTGGCACATGTAGGCAGTCAGTAAGTGCAATATTACGTAAATGAGAAACTTCCAGGTCAGATATGAAAAGTTTTCATCCTGATAGATGTTGTCAGAGTGATGCTGATAAGGCTGCAATAGTCTGTGCACTGGCATGCCTATGTGGGTCAGCTGGCCCGTGCACCCCTCACCTGCTGTCCTGGCCTACTTGAGAGAGAATGCTCTTTAACTCACCAGCTTGGTTGGTGAAAAAGATTCTCATTTTGCTTGCTACTTACCTTTAAGCATCTCAGTGTTCATTTTTAATCTTTTATACAAATTTATTAATCTTTTTTCTTATTTTCACTTTTTTGCCTTGTTATAATTTCTTTATTAGAGAAGTTTATGACATGGCAAATATATTTTATCTTGTTTGACTAATTTTAATATCTTTTTTAGATGTAGGTAAATTTATATTTTTTATGGATGCAAACCTTTTTGATTTTTTTTTTACTTTAACCTTATATAGTTCTTTTAACCCCAATATAGTGTAGATATTTTTATTTTCTAACAGTGTTGCAATTTTACATTTAAAGTATATATTTCATTGGGATGGGCTCTAACTTTTCTTTTTCCCAAATGATCAGTTAAATTGTTTTAAAACCAGTTATTAAGTTTTCTCAGACCTTTAAATATTATGTAGATTCATTCGGGCCCTTTTCTTTGCTTTCTGTTCTGCTTTACTGATTCTTCCAGATCTCCATGCCAGTTTTAAGAAATGTTCCTTCATGGAACATTCTAGTAACTTGAGAAACCTCTTTTCCCTCCTTACCTCCTTCCTTCACTGATTATTTTTGTCTTTCATTTTTTTTTTCTTATTTTCTTTGAGTAACATGAAACACGATAAATACAAGATTATTGGGACATTTTCTTCCTGCTCCTGTATTCGACCAATGACATGGAACCCTTAGCAGGAGCCTGATGCAGTCCTGCTGTCTCCATCTATTGATTTTCTCCTCCCACCAGGGCTCATACCAATCTCCACACTCAGGAGTAATTGAGGAGAAAGCCATCACTGTATAGATTATTGAACATAGAGGAAATAAGAACTATGGACAATTTCAAACTAAGGCTGGCTCATATTCCTTTCAATGCTGGTGTAACCACACAGACTCGTGTAGGAGGACGTTGATGGAAGTGTGCATTTGTAGGCCTGTGAGAGAGGGAGACTGCTGCATTGTACATATGATTTTAGTTGCCAAGAGTCTTAGAGCCATTTATATTAATAGTCCTGACCTTTGGTAGATATTTAAGAGGCCTGTCTAGCTGCAGAAAACAGAGATTACAAACTTCCCTTAGGCAGATAGTGGTGGGCTTGACCAAGACTTTGAGGGGTTTCTCGATCATCTTATCCTATCTAATAAAAGAGTGATATGCAAATTGACCATACCTCCGCTACACTCACAAGCCATGCCCACAAGCCAATCAGGAGTGATATGCAAATTAAGCCCCAGCTGAAATAGCTGCCAGCCACAGAGAGCAGGAAAGAGGCTTGGGTTTCTCCAGAGATGGAGGAAGCCAACCTTTCGGCCTACCCTTGCTGGCTTAGGCCTCCACTCAATGCTACAAAGTTTCAGTTATAGAAGATACATATATCCCAACAGAAATGGCGGCAGCAACAGAGCTGGATAGAGCAGAGAATAGGGTTGCCCCTGGTGATGGAGGAAGCCAAGTTTTCTGCAGCCCTGGTCTGCGTTGGCCTCTGGTTAAGGCTACAAAGTTTCAATTATAGAAGGTAAATATCCCAAGAGAAATGGCTGTGGCCGCAGAGCAAGCAGAAGGCTTGGCTCCACTCCAGGCTACAAAGTTTCAATTGTAGAACATAAATAAATTCCAGATACCAGGGCTTCTGCTTGGGTTGCTAAGGGGCATGGCCAGCCTGCAAACCACCACAGGTCTCTCACTCAGGTCACCCCACACCCCAAGGTAACCCCCATCCTGATCCGGGACACCCTTCAGGGCAAACCAGATGGCTCCCACCCTTGCAGCAGGCCTCTATCCTATATAATAAAAGAGTAATATGCAGATTGACCATCATCCAACACACAAGATGGCTACCCCCATGTAGTCAAAGATCCTGCCCTCATGTGGTCAAAGTTGGCCACCACAAGACGACCAGCAGGGGAGGGCAGTTGGGAGGGACCAGGCCTACAAGGGAGGCAGTTGGGAGCAATCAAGCCTGCAGAGGAGGGCAGTTAGGGGTGACCAGGCCGGCAGAGGAGGTAAGTTGGGGCAACCGGGCCCACAGGAAAGGGCATTTGGGGGGACCCAGGCCTGCAGGGGAGGGCAGTTAGGGGCAAACAGGCTGGCAAGGAGCAATTAAACATCAATCAGAATGGCATGGGAGTGGTTAGGCGGTAATCAGGCTGGCAGGCAGAAGCAGTTAGGGGCAATCAGGATGGCAGGCAGTTGATCAGTTGGGAGCCAGCAGTCCTGGATTGTGAGAAAGATGTCTGACTTCCCGTTTAGGCTCGATCCTGGTAGGAGAAGTCAGACATCCCTGGAGGGGTCCCAGATTGGAGAGGGTGCAGGCTGGGCAGAGAGACACCACCTGCCCTCCCTGTGCACGAATTTCATGCACCGGGCCTCTAGTACCATATAATGTTCATTTGTACCTGTTAGCTAATAAAACAGTTAATGTTGAGGAACTTACTAAATTTTTCAGATTGTATCCTTTTCTACCAAATATTTATCTGGTGAATGCAGTGGATTGCTACTGACACTTATTTTAGTGTTTAGTTTTGCATATTGTTTTAGTTCTGCACATTGGTAGGTAACAGAGTCTGTGTGGGTAGCCTCTGTGAGCAGCTTCTGGACTCTGTTGGGCATTACACAATGGTGTGGACTGTTTTAGCAAGTGAGATTAGAGAGGAAGTGGTTGGCTAGCACAGCTGATCCAGTGAATAACACTGTTTTATCTTTAAATGTTTGTTAACATACTGTAATATATTATTACTAGAGGCCTGGTGCATGAAATTCGTGCATGAGATTGGGGTCGGGGGGAGGGTTCCTCAGCCCAGCCTGCACCCTCTCCAGTTTGGGACATTCCTTTCACAACCCAGCACTGCTGACTCCCAGTTGCCCTCCCCTGCAGGCCTGCCCCCCCCAACTGCTCTCCCCTGCAGGCCTGGGTCCCCCCAACTGTCCTCCACTGAAAGCCTGGTTCCCCCCGCCCCCCCCCCCGCCCTCCACTGCAGGCCTGGTCCCCCCAACTGCCCTCCCCTGTAGGCCTGGCTTCCTCCCAGTTGTCCTCCCTTGCTGGCCTGGTCTCCCACAACTGCCCTCCTCTGCTGGCCTGATCACCTCTAACTTCCCACAACTGCCCTTCCCCACTGGCCATCTTGTGGAGGCCATCTTGTGTCCACATGGAGGCAACCATCTTTGACCACATGGTGGTGGCCACCTTGTGTCTTGGTGTGATGGTCAATTTGCATATTACTCTTTTATTAGATAGGATTTCAGTGTTCTTCCTAAAGTTAATTCTTTTCTTACAATAGAATAGGAGAAATAATTGATTCTGTTGAATTTGAGCATTTTAATTTTTTTATTATTACTAAAGAATGTTTTTAAAAACTTCTTTAATTGCCCTTGCTGGTGGTTCAGTGGTTAGAATGCCAATCCTTGGACTAAAGGGTCTCAAGTTTGATTCCTTGTCAAGGGCATGGACCTGGGTTGCAAGTTCAATTCCTGGCCACTGTCGGGGTGCATGTGGGAGGCAGCCAATTGATATGTCTCTCATATCCACATTTCTTTCTCTCTCCTTTCCTCCCTCCCTCTCTCCTTCCCTATCCCTTCTTCTCCTTCCCTACTTCCCTCCCTTTCTCTCTCTTTTTCTTTCTCTCCTGTATGAGGATAAGACTTTGCCCATTTCATTCCCACTTTTATTCCCAGCACATCCTGGGGAAGAGGGCCTGAGCTCTGAGTGACGTTAAGCAGAAGCCTGTGCAGCTGCCCGACTTCATCAGGCTCAGTCTCAGCCTGAGAGCAGTCTGAGCCTGTGGTCTGTGTACTCATCACTGAACTTATGGAGCCTTAGATGTTCATCTTGTGCATTATAATTACTGTGAGCATCCTCTCTCTGCCCCTGGCCCTTCTCACTGCACCTCAGGATTCAGGTTCCTTCCTCATCACGCCTTTTATTTCCAAACTCCTTACTGAGAATGGCTCACTTCTGAGGGTCTTGTTTCCTCTGCAACGGCTATGCTTCTCCATAGCCTTGGGGCCACTTTACCTGCAGTCACGGTCTCTTCCTGTCTTTACAGCTTATTCTTTCTGTACCTGACTCCAACTGTTTCAGACACCAGGCCATTGATCTTATACCTTAGCACTTTCTTGCCCCTTTGGTGTTCTAGTCAATTAAGTCCAGTTTATCCTTAAAAAAAAGGGGGGGGGGGCTTGTGGTATCCTAAGAACTGTTTACCCAACTCAAAGATTTTCTGTTATATTTCTCCTATGTTTCTTCTTATGGTTTTTTTTGTGTGTGTGTGTGGTGGTTTTTCCCCCAGTTTTAGGCTTTACATTATATATATATCCATGTTATGTAAATTTTTATGTTGGTGCAGTGTACAGGTCTGAGTACTTTTCTTCCATCTGAATGTTCCATTGTTTCTAGCACCGTTTGGGGAAATAGTAATTCTTTCCCATTGCATTGCCATGCACTTTTGTAAAAAATAAGTTGTCCTTCAAGTGTGAGGTTTTTTTTCTCCTTTCACTCCATTGATATATTTGTCTATCTTTATGCTAATTCCAGACTTTTTTGATTACTATTGCTTTATAATAATTCTTGAAATCAGACATTGTTTGCCCTCCAACATGGTTTTCTAATTCCACGGTTGTTTTGGCTAGTGTATGTTCTTTGGATTTTCATATGACTTAGACTCCATTTTTATGAAAAATCCTTCTGGGATTTTAATTGGGATTACTTTGAATCTATAGATAAATTGGGGGAGAGTTGATATCTTAATAATATTAAGTCTTTTGACCCATGAATGAGATATATTTCCTCCTGTATTTGGTCTTTTAAATATTTCTCAGCAATGTTTTGTGTGCTTTTTCAGAGTATAGATCTCTTTTAAATAGCTTATATTATCATGTGAAGGAATAATAATATTCTCAGGATATAAAGTCTTGATTAAGAAGTCAAAAAAAGATATGTTTTCTATGTTTTAAAATATTTAAAAATTATTTTCTGCATTTCTTGCATCTTATGCCTACAGCTTTTCATCTCTCTCCTTTTTGTGTCTGTTACAGAGAGTGTGAAAAGTAGAAGGAAGGGGAAGAGGAGTGTGTAGTAGGAGTAAAGAGAAAAGTGAAATATAGGTCGTGGTTCGGGGCTCTGCTGAGGTCAATGAGGGATATTCACTGCCTGGGGCTTAGCTGTAAAAACAGAACAGTTGGAGTACAGACAGGTAACTTGATGTGTCTGAGGGAAAAATAATTGAAATAGACATTCTTTTGTGGCTGTTTTTTTTTGGCTAATGTTAGACATATACTTATCACTTGTAGAGACATCTTAAGATTTGTTGCATATGTAATTCTAAAGAACATTGCTATTTTATGGTATGAATACGAATAGGCTCCACCTCCAAAAAATAGCTCCAGCCCTGTGTGTTTATTATGTAATTGAGGAACATGAAAAATATAGCAACATTTACAAAGCTTATTGATATCCTTCAGATAAATCGTTAGGAACTAGTTTAGTATTATTGAAACTCAGCTGCTTGAAGAGATGCTTAGGAAATAAGGTTTTATAATAAGTTGAATGTGGTCTGAAGGTCAGGGGAATGGACAGTAATATTAAGTTTTGATAATGCAATGTGAACTTTCCTTTGTTCTATTAGCTTTCAGAATAAACTGAATGTAAAAGAAAAAGACCTTTCTTCATATTAAAACAGTAAAAGTTGTTGCTGGTCCTAAAAGGGAAACAGACAGAGCGAAGGAGACTGACTGCCAAGCCAAGGAGGGGAGTGAGAAACAGAAATGGAGGAGGGGATGGAGGCTGGGCCCAGAGAAACCAGAAGTGAAAGAACTTGATGTTTCAAAATGCCTCTTTAATGTTTTATCTGCTCTATGTGATATGAACATTGTGATGTAGATGTTATATATTAACTGTTATAATGATTAGCACACACTAGCTAATGTAGGTATTTTAAAGAATTTGTACTGTATAGCATGGAGAACAACCACTTTTCATAATAAATCCGTGGTCCTGACCTGTGTCTGTAAAAGCTTCTGGTGAAGGGTGATATTCTCTCTGACCTTCTCTGTTCCTTCTTTTCTGTTAGTCATGTGCCAGTCAGTGCCATTCCCAGGGTGAGTGTAAGGACTGTACATCTCCATCTGACTCAATTTCTGTCACCACATTATTTTATTTAGTGATATTTCTGATCATCCTATCTTGACTCACACCTGAAATAATGGTAGATTGGGGAAGAACCTTCCACATGGAATCCTCTTCCACATTCCCACATGGTTTTTATTGGAGTAGTTAAGTTATACTTGGGAGTTAACTAAGAGAAGTTAATTTTTAGTGACTGTGTCTATCTGAAATATTTATTTTGAAAGTATAAGTAGAGATACATTATATAAAGTTTTCCCCCAAAAAGTTATTTCTAAATTATTACTTATCAATTGAAAGTTTAACTATGGTGTACTATTGTTTCCTTGAGTTGATTATACTTCTTCTTTTTTTCAAGGTAAAGTGCAAGTTCAGAGTTCAGACATACAAGTTGGAGACCTCATCATAGTGGAAAAGGTTGATGCATTTTCAATATATTTCAGACATGTCTATACCACTTATTAACATTTAGCCTGATTGCAAGTAACTTTCGAATATAAAGAAAATTGAAACATTTATTTTCAATCTTAACATCATTGTGTAAGATTTGCTATACATGAAGAAACATTTAGATTTTTTGTATAGCCTGTTTTGTTAAAGTACATTTCAGTGTGCATAGATGACATATTTTGTCTAAAATAAGACATGTTAACTGCTTAATGTTGCATTATCAGTATTATTTCATGTAACCAAAGAATTTCAGCTTCTAGAACTTCCTATTAAGATAGATATACAGGCAGTCCTCGGCTTACCTCGGACTCGATGTATGTCGTTCCATGGTTATTAAAAAAAAAGTTCCGTCATGTCGACATATGTACATATATGTGCTTTATGTTTTTTATTATTTACCACAAGCAAAGGTCAGGACTTGTTATCTTTCTTTTAAATTTTTGTTACTGTTTCACTTCATTACTGCTGTGTATGTGCTCCATGTGAGTGATGTAGGTGCTTATGTAGATGGATTTCGACTTACGGTGAAAATTGCGTTACATTGCACCATGGGAACGCCTCTCCGACGTAACCCGAGGACCTACTGTATTATACATAATTGTTGGATATTTTTATGGTTAATAAGAATTCTTATGGTTAATAAAACTTAAAGAAGGAAAGGAAATGGAAGCAAAAGAGGATTAGAAAGAAAAAGTTTAGGTCTGTGTAGAAAGAGACCATTAAAAAAAAAACCCACATTGGTCAGAAGTGGAAATCAATGGGCTGCTGTTGGCCTGGGGTATAACCGAATGGACTGATCGCATGGTGGTAGTTGTTTCTCATGCACAGTCTTCCCTGAGGAACAGTGACTCAATGGACAGTCTTTTTTTTTTAATTAAGGCTCAAGAACAACTTTTAAAAATATATTAATAAGTTTTTGAAAAGCCTCTTACAGTGTAGTGTGAGCCCTTAGTGCCAGTTGGCATGCATGCCACATAAGAGCATAGCAGCCTGAGCCATCTGTGCAAGCTACTTAGTACAAGAAAGTCATCCTCCTCAAGACACTGCTACATTAATCTGTACCGAGAATGATTAGGGTGTGTTTGATTTGACAAAACTAGATGAAATTAAACAGACTGATTTGCAACTCATTTACACAGTATTCATTTATATGGATACTGTAAGTCACTAATTTTTTATCCATTCTTAGATTTTCAGGTGGTTCCTATTGTAAAGTGCTACAGTGAACATTGTACACTATATCTTTGCATATTTTTATAAGACAAATGGTAGTCATATAAATTTTGATGCAGTTCTTTAAAACATCAGCATTGTCTCACAGGGTTTTTGTTTTTGTTTTATTAATAGAGGAAGGGAGAGGAATAGAGAGTTAGAAACATCGATGAGAAACATCTATCAGCTGCCTCCTGCACACTCCCCACTGGGTATGTGCCCGCAACCAAGGTACATGCCCTTGACCGGAATTGAACCTGGGTCCTTTGAGGCCACAGGCTGCCGCTCTATCCACTGAGCCAAACTGGTCAGGGCTGCCTCACAGTTTTTGTGGTCAGGAATCTGGATACAGCTTAGCTAGGCCTTCCGGTTCCAGGTCCCTCTCAAGGCTGCAGTCAGGGATCCATGAGGTGGCTGTTACCTTTAGGGCCCACTGGGCCTGTTGGCAGAAGTTGGTGCTGTATTGGACTTAGGATCTCAGTTCCAGGGACTTTGGTTCTAGGCCTTTCCCACTTCTGGCCAGATCGACCTCTCTACAGGGCAGCTTACAACCAGCTGCCAGGGAGCAGGTGACAGAGGGCTTGAGGGTGCTGGCTGCAATGGATTCCTGGCTGTGAGGCCTGGTCCCATCGCCTTCAGTTTTATTTTCAATTTTAAGAGTCTGCCTTGTGTTGTGGGGTTGAAAACTGGGGTATAGAATCTGTGAATCCTCTCTTATTTTCAGTACCATCCATGATAGGAATGGAGGGAATCAGTTTATTCTTATAAAAATTATCTGTAAAAGCCTATACTGGCAACACCCACCATGCATGTCAAATGCCTTTCTTCTGAGACTGGGCACAGGGCCGGTGTTTGCTCCTATCACGCTTACTCAGCTCGAATTTCTAGCCACTGAATAAGACAAGTAAAGAAAACAGAAGGAATTCAGATTGGAAAGGAAGAAGTAAAAGGGCCCCTATTTACTGATGGCATGATTGTGTATGTAGAAAATCCCATTCGATCTATAAAAAAACCTCTCAGAACTAAAGAGTTCAGCAAGGTGGCAAATTATAAGATGCACATTCAAATGCCAGTGCCATTTTTATATACTGACAATGAACATGTGGAAACAGAAACTAAAAGTACAGTGCTCTTAGTCACTTCTGTGAAAACACAATCTTAGCTATGCCGGAGATAATGTGCGTTCAGGAAAGTGATCAAAGGTCTGAGTAAAGAGCTACATTATAGTCTTGGACTGGAACATTCCACAGTTTTGGAATTGATCTGTAAGTTTACGGTAATACACTTCCTATCAAAATCTTAACAAGGTTTTGTTTGTTTTTTAAACAAAATAAGCTTATTTCTAAAACTAATTTGGCAAGGTCCAGGCCCTAAAGTGGCTAAAATAGTCTTAGCAAGGAAAGTAAAGGGAGAAGAATCACTCTTCCCAAAGTTAAGGCAACCTACCTAGACAAATTAATAGCATGGTGTGGAAGAAGGAGAGAACCAAGATCAACGAAACATTAGAACCCAAAAATAGACACCCAGATATGTTGAGGGTATTTGACAGAGTGCAAAGCAGCGCAAGTGGAGAAAAGACAGCCTCTCGGAGAATGAGGCTGGAGCTGTTGGGGCATCTATGGGTAAAAAAGAAATTTAGTCTCAAGTGTCACACTTTATACCAATATTAAGTCAGAATGGATTATGGATTTCAATGTGAACTAGAACTGTAAAAATTTAGAAAAACATAGGAAAAGTATTCAGAATCCAGGGCAGGAAAGTAGCTCTTAGACTGGACATCGAAAGCACAATGCAGCAAAGATAAAAACATTGATAAATTGCATCTCATTAAAATGCAAAACTGTGCTTAGTGAAAACACATGTTAATATGATGAAAAAACAAACTACAAACTAGGAGAAAATATTTGTAAACCACATCTGACAAGGATTTGTACCTAGATGATGTAAAAACTGTTAAAAGCCAACAGGTAAAAAAAAAATCAACTTAGAAAATGAACAAAAAATATAAAGAGAAATTTACCAAAGAAGACACATAGGTAGAAAATAAGTACATGAGAAAATACTCTGTATCGTTGATCACCTAGGACTGTAAATTAAAGCAATGAACTATCACTACACGAGTAGCAAAATGGCTACAATGAAAAGTGGTGCCAGCACCAAATACTACAATGATGTGAAAAGTAGATTACTTATGTATTTCCTATGGGAATATCAGATGTTACAGTTATTTAACTGTTGAACCTTTATAACAGAGATATGTTAATTTAGGTTGGCATAAAAGCCTATCCATGAATGTTTATACCTTCATTATTCATATTAGCCTAGAACCTGAAAGGCCCGATATCCCGACTGGGGATGTTCAGAGAAACTGTTGTCCATCGGATCACCCTGCATCACGTGAAGGAGGCAGAGGTCCTGCTCTCATGGTGCTCACAGTCTTGAGGGGAGGGAAAGATAAAAAGTATCTAATAAGCATTTGGAGTTATCAAGTTTATTAGTGACTCATAGAAAATGAAACATGATAAGGGAATAAAGAGTAATGGTTTGGAAATGCAATTAAATGAAGAATATTATTAACAGTAGCATAAAAAATAAAATACTTATAAATAAAATAAAATTATTTTTCAAGAATAAGCAGAAGAACTACAAAACATATTTGAAAGCTATAAAAAATTGTGGAAACATATTAATAGATCTAAGTACATGGAAAGACATCCCATGTTTGTGGATTAGAAGTATTAATATTGTTAAAATGGCAACACTCCCTAAAGTTGACCTATAGGTTCAGGGCTATCCCTTTCAACTTTCCAACTGACTTTTTTGCAGAAGTTGACAAGCTGATTCTTAAATTTATATGGAAATGCAAAGTTCCCAGACTAGCCAATATAATTTTAAAAAATTGAACAAAATTGGAGTAATAATGCTTTTTCATTGCAAAAACTTATACAAAGTTATAGTAATCAAGATAGTGAGGGCCTTGCATGAATTTAGAGTTGAGAGTCCAGAAATAAAGCTGTAAATTTATGATTAATTAATTTTTGACAAGGGTGCCTAAAAATATTCAATAGGTTGAGGTGTGATTGGGTGAGTGCTTTTTTTTCTTTTCTTTTCTTTTTTTTTTTTTTTTGCCCAGTACAATTAATGAGATTCTTTCATTTTGCTGTGTGTAGCTGTAATTCATTTGCATAGTATGCCTTTTGACCATTCTGCTGTTGATGGGTATTTCAGTTGCTTTTAAGTTTTGCCTGTTGGGACTTTTGTTTCTGTGGTGCCATGCCTGGGCTCACCTGTGCTGCTGCGCTTATGCCTGGGCTAGAATTGTTGGATGTGGGGGTATGCGTATGTTCCACTTTAGTAGATACTGCAAATGGTTTGCAAAGTGATGTTTCAAATTATACTGGAATCAGCAGTGTGTAAGACTTCCCATTGCTCTACATGTTTGCCAACACTTGGCATCATCAGTCTTTTTAATTTAGTATTTCCAATATGTATCTAGCAGTTGTGGTTTTAATGTGCATTTCTTTGAAGACTAATAAAGTTGGACACCTTCTTGTGTAATTTTGGATGTCTTTCTTACTTGGAAAGAGCCTGTTAACAACATCTTTTGCCATTTTTCTTCTCTCTTTCTCTTTCTATTTTTTAAATAAGTCTTTATTGTTTAAAGTATTACTTACATATCTCTCTTTCCCCTTCTCTTCCCCTTCCCCATTGCCCTCTCTTCCTCCCCTTACCCCCCAAGCCTTCACCACTCACTGTCTGTGTCCTTGGATTATGCATATACACATATGAGTTTCTTGGTTAGAAGGAAGAGATCAATCAATCAGCCATTTTTCTTCTGAGTTAGCCCTTCTTTTCTCATTCCTTTATGATCTTTATGTATTCTGGATGTGAGTCCTTTATGTTGCAGATATCCTTTCCTTCCTGGTGTGCTTTGTTGAAAAAAAAATCCTTAATTTTAATGAAGTCTACTTCATTAATCTTTGCATTTATGTGTGTGGTTTTGTAAAAAAAAAATTTGGTGATGGGGAAGGAGTCTTTTTTCCCTTCCAAAGCATTGTGAAAATATTCCTCTATATTACTTAGGAGTCTTGTTGTTTGGACTTTGGCATTGAGAAATATAATTCATCTGGAATTGATTTGTCTTTTGATTGAAGTAGAGATCAGTATTCTCCTCTCTCCCTGTGGGTATCTAAGTTTCTCAACACTATTTCTTGAAAAGACCATCATGTCCTAATAGGTCTGCAGTTTCATCTTCCTCTTAAATCTGGAGTCTTTTCATGTTAGGGATTCCTTCTGGAGCCTTCACTTTACATTGGTGTAATTATCTCTCTGTTAAGTGCTACCTTGCCCTCGGGATTCTACTTTAATATTTTCATTTTGCTGTATTGCAAACTCAACTCTATGTTTCTGACATTTTTCTTGGTGGTTCTTTTGCATTTCCTGTAAATATTAGCAATAACTTGTTAATTCCCACCAAAAACCATGGCAAGATGTTGGCTGGATTTGTTTTGAATATATAGGTCAATTTATGAACACTTGATATCTTTGCAATAATATACATTCTAGTTTTGAAACTTGATACATTCTATTTTTTTAGGTTTTATTTCATTTCAGTAATATTTAATAGGTTTTTTATAGAGCTTGTCAATCTTTTATTAGTTTATTTTTATTAGTTTTTTCCTATTACTGAAATGGGAATATTTGAAAAATACTTTCTTGCTGTTTGTTACTAATATATATGAATATATGTATCTAAGTATATATACATGTATTTGTTTCCTGTGTCATTAATTTTTATTCCTATATTTGTTTACATCCTTGTACTTCCTCTGTGGCTCACTGGCTGCTTTTTTTTTTTTTTCCCTGCTTTCAAATGGACATTTGAATTTGGAATTTGAAGTTTTCAAATGGAAATTTTTAACCTCTCTGTTTTATTGTGTGCATTTACTTGTCTACATTTTCCTCTTCACACTTTCCTGACTTTGGCTGTGTTTCACATGTTTTGATGTATTGAGATTTTATTACTCTTCAACTAAAGATATTTCCTAACTTCCATTGTGATTTCTCCCTTGACCTAGGAGCTCTTTCGATATTAATAATTGCCCTTCTTTCTTCATGTTAGAAAGAAGTAGCTCTATCCTACAACATATTTTTTTCTGTTTTAACAACTTTTATTTTTATTGCCAGCTGACTAACAAATAATCCATTTCTTATATCATGGGTGTAGGAAAATCTTTATGATTTTCATGAAATATAAATAATTCATGAAATTATGAGAAGAATTCTTATAATTTTTCTTTAGCTTTATTGAGTTATTAGTAATAATGATTAAATGTATGATTATTAACTTATAAAAGTTTTTATGTGCCATACAGTATGCTTGAGTTATTTTTCCTTTTCTGCTTTATAAAAGAATACCTCTTCAAATTTGTGGAATTTATTTTTGCTTATTCAGTTTTACATTTATTCATTCATTTAAATTTATTAAGTGTTTTATTTATGATATGCTCTATTTTGTATGAGGCATTGTAAGAATGTTATCCCCACTTTCTTGGGTCATTTACTCTAATAGGGAAGATAAAATTTTTTATACGGTAATAACTTCTGTGTTATGAGTTAAGGTACAACAGAGGACACAGAAATGGCAATATTTAACATTTCTCAGAAATGGAGCAGTTTTCAAGCAATCACTAATACCATTTACATGGTACATTAATGGGAGAAAAAATCTTAAGTCCAACTAAAATAGGAATCAAAATTCACTTTTTAAGTACAAATTTTAAATGTGAATTGCTTCAACATAAATTTTAATTTAACCTTTTTTTGTTATTTTACTAGCTATTTCTGTTTTGGAATGGAGTTGTGTTAATTTATAAACCTGCATATAGATAATTAACATTTTATATTACTCTCTACAGAATCAAAGAATTCCATCGGACATGGTATTTCTTAGGACTTCAGAAAAAGCAGGTATTTTTATTTGCATTGTTGATTTGCATTGGCAGTTTAATTTCCATTTTAAAAGGAAAAATATAACAGTTTTTCTTTGATAAATCATTTAACTCATTAATTTCATTTAACTATTGCTATTTAACACTGATTTTACTGTATAATATGTTTATTTAAAAAATATAATCCTTTTAGAATCTATATATCAAATGAGTGCTGTTATTTATATTGGTATCTAAATAATTAGATGATGTTATTGGAAATTTTATTGCTGTTCTGCATTTGCAATTTCATTAATTAATTCAAACATTTACTTACCTCTTATTATATTCCAGGCACTATGTAGCACTTAGGACAGTGATGGGCAACCTTTTGAGCTTGGTGTGTCAAAATTCACCAAAAAAACGAGCATAACTCGGGTGGTGTGTCACTTTGAGAAAAAAACCATAATTTCGTGATATTTATAGTTTAAATAACAAAAATGTATAATTGTAGTATATAACTATTTAATAAACCAAAAGCTAATTATTTAACTTTCTTGCTTAGTGACTTCTTTGTTCATCTGTCAGTTGGTTTCTTTTGTTGGTCTTGATATTATTTAACTTGGGGGGGGGGGGGAGGCGTAAACTAAGATAAGTGAGGGGGAGGGGGAATTCTTTAACTAACCTATTAGTGACTTCTTTGTTGAATTTCATTGGCTAAACCTTCAATTGAAAGCTTCCGTAAACAATTTGACAAATCCGACTTTTTCCCCCACCATGTTTGGTGCCCCATCTGTCGTAACTTTAGGGATATCAATGCTTAGGTCACAGAATGTTTGTATAACAATCTTACATATTTCACTTCCTGATGTACTTGTTGGCACTGATATTAACTTTATCAACTCTTCTCTCGTTGTCAGACCATCAGAATATCGACCAGTAATGGCCAACTGAGCATGTGATGTGACATCAGTAGTTTCATCAAGAGAGATAGAAAAATATTTACAATTACTTATGCCTCTCTTTAATTGATGTTGTACATTTGTGTTCAGTCTCATTATTTGGTCTTTTATGGTATTTCTACTGAATGGTAACTAAGATATTCTCTTAATAATTGCATCTTTATTCTACATATCATGAAATAGAACTGGTACACATCTTAGGAGAGTTTCTTTAATAAATTCTCCCTCATTGAGTGCTTTTTCATGCTGAGCTATGGAATGAGCAATGCTCAAACTTGCAGATGTTAAATTTGTAGAGCCTTTTATAAATTTGAGGATGGAATTAGATTGGCTCTTATAAAGGTGTAGCTGCCTGGAAATGTATTCCTTCCTTTCACCCTCACTTTTTTCCAAGGGCTGGGAATGGTTAGTTTCAAAATGACTATTTATATTCCACGTTCTGCTTGCTACCGTTTCAGTACATAGAACGCAAAATGATCTGCCATTTTTTTTCTATAATGCCATACATCTCGGTCCATGTCTCTTGAAAGGGTCAGCTACTGCTACTACCATTTTCTTTACTTAACCTTGTTTTTTTTTATTTTTTGGGTTCTCCATCAGGGTAGCAGTGACAGAAGATAGAATTATAGATAGCCTGTTAGCCCTGCAGGCAATTAGGGGTTAAGTAACCTAACTGACCACAAGATGGCACATGTAACTATCTTTTAGGAAAGGGCAGGGTTAATAAGGATGCATAACAGTAATAGTGGTGAAATGGAGTCCGCACTATGCTGCAAAATGACGTTCCTTATATGAATTAAGATGGCTACCACTATTTCTAATGGCAGGAAACAGCACCCATAGCACAGGCCCTGGCCTCTCCCAGCCTCCCCCTCACTCATCTCAGTAATGATGGTCAATTAGAAATGCATGACATCCCAGAACAGTAGATTGGATAATGGTTGTTGCTATGGTTATGTGGTTGCTGGTAATGGCAATCACAGGGCCCCCAGAGATGCATCCCCCACGGCATTCCACTGCTCCCTGCTCTGCCAGCCGGAAGTGAGGTCAAAGATCCCTTAATGGCCTATCTGGAAGTCCCAGAACTAGACGCTCTGTGCCAGAGTTCTGTTTTGGCCTACAGACCTCCGGCACAGAGCGTCTACACTGCACTATAGCAAATGTTTCATCCTCCGCTACTGCACCTGGCTTCTCTGTATGCGACCACGTGTGGCTGCGTGTCATCGAAAATGGCTACGCATGTCAGTGCTGACACGGGTGTCATGGGTTCACCATCATGGGCTTAGGATATAAAAGAGAGCAAATCCAAATTGTTCCCTTAGAACTCACGATCTGTGTATTTTTGGCAGTATATACATTGACAGTAGTAATTCTCCGTTTTGTGTAGATACTGTAAGAGTGAAAAGACATGTGGGGGGATTGGGGTTGAGTGAGACCAGACCATTTGCCTAGCTGAGTTGAAGTGGGCTTCCCAGGGAAAAAAAAGAAGAAGAAGATATTTGCATGATCTAACCTTTCAAGTTAGAAGGATGGAAAGGGGATACTGAGAAGTAATAATATGGAAGCCTCATATGGTCAAGAAAACTGTTGTTGGGAATCAGGAAACCTAAAATATAGTCTGCTTTGGTCAGTTCCTAATTATATGACCTAGCCACGAGGGAAATACATTTTCATCATCTGTAAAGTCACGGGAGGTTTATCAACAAACATCCAAAGTTCCTTCTGCCTTACATCTCTCACTTTGTTGAATAAATGAACAATATTTTTATAGGAAGCTCAGCATATTATTTTTTTTGTAAGCTCAGCATATGTATTATTCTGTGCAGCACAAAAACTCTAGAAAGGACATAGTTACATTTTAGAATTGCTGATTTCATTTTTTCCACTTACAAACAGCGTTTTTTTAAAGTGTCATTTTAAGTCATGAGAAAGAGGAAACATTTTTTCTCCTTTTATCAACTGTAGCTTTGTTACTCATATTGCAAGGTGAGGCTGCCATTAATGACTCAGCTACACCTAATAATCAAGCAAACTCCATACACTTGGCGCATTTACTTTATTGTGTGAGACTTAATGGGAAGTTTTGTTTTCCCAATGGGGTAGAGACTAGAAAGCTACATTTCCAGTCCACTTTCCTTTCCTCTTGGAAATACAGCTGGATTCCTTTTCCTGTCCAGCTAGGGGAGCGGGGGTCACGTCCTGTGGGTTGGCCTTGCCTTTTACCTCTTGTGGCCACCTGCACTTCTCCCTGCACGACTGGGCCCACAATTGTGCATGACTAGGATAACCTTAGAAGCTGCCTGTTGAAACGGCAGAGCATTCCTCAGCTTAGGTTCCCGAATGACGGTGGAACAGAGCCCACTCTCTTTCCATTACCAGATGGACTCTGTGCAAGAGAAATAGTCTTCAAGTTCCCATATTCAATGAGGTTTATCTTCTAAAATAGCTAGTGTTCTCTTAACACCTGCAATGCTGTAGCAGGCAGGTCACAGCTTTGCCTTTCCCTTCACTTCTTGTTTTTTTATAGAGCCTCCTGCTCAGCCATGAGAGATGAGGGACTCTTACGCTTTCCAGGCACGCAGGCAGCTTTGCCTGGGCAGATGGCCTTCTAGGGCTCCCAGGAATGTGTTAGAGCTTTTCAAAGCCCCTTTCCATCATCTGATTTTCTAACTTTTTAAAAAAGATTTTCGTTCAGCTTGTTACCCCAGTTTTATGACCACCCGAGGCAGCAATGATATTAAGTAGTTGCCACTGATTGTTTTTTCAAACATCCCAGGGTAAACACTGTTTTCAATGAATGACCTCAGCATCAGGTGAATTCCTGTAAGATGGTCACAGTTCTTTATTGTTTTATACATTTTTGGAAGATTATTAATGGACCTTACTTGTTTTAGTCTATGATTCTATTATATTTCTCAGTTTTATTCTTTCTTTATCTCACATTACAAAAATAATTACTAATTATTACTCATGTGCTAACTTTCAAATGTCAGATATCTGTTTCATGCTAGTTTTCTTTACTTTGTAAAATGGACCAAAAGTTTCCCTGCTGTATAGAATTTGTATGAAACTTGCTTTCAGTAAAGGATTTTTAGCTTTTGGAATTCTGTTTATCTGACTCTAAGTAATTGTTTTGAGTGTCTTGATTGCCTAATTTTCAAAAGTACACATATTTTGAATTTTGTGTTCGTGTACTATCACTGCTAATATTATTTTATTACTTTTCAGTTTTTGTTCAGAAAAACCTGATAATACATTGTCTGTTATAAGAGAAATCTTTAAGCCCAAGCCCACATGCAAGTCCTAAATCTATGCAGCTCTTCGAGCCTGGACAATAGCCATGGGGCGTTTGTCAATATAGCTCCGCAAGTCTCTTCGTGGCATCATATTGACTGTGTATTAATACAGGGTATTCTATTGGGCCGTCAGCTGATTGTTTAGAATGTAAATGAAGCTGTTGATGGATCTGGTGACTGATGGCTTAAATTCCAATTAATCAATTGCTTCATCCATTTCTTAATTCAGATCAAATATCTCCTGAATGCACACAGTTCTTTTAGTGGTATTAAGAGAAATTAATGCTTAAGAACTAATTTTCATCAATCTCTTATAAATGCCAATATCTTTTTCACTTGTCTCCTAAGTGATGACATTATAGTTTAAGTGCTGGGGACATATTACAATAGCTCAGCTGTCACTTGTTGTGGGGTGAGGGGCAAGTAAATGACACTGTACTCATCCATGTTCTCTCGGTGGTGCTATTCATCTTGCCACCAGCTTAAAAATTTTATGCAGAGTCATTAAGTCATATAAATGATTTAGAAATTAAGTTTGATGGCAAACGATCTGCTATTATATATGCAAAGTCAATGTCTATTTTTCTTTCGTTGGGCACATACTGTAGCCCATTTCTTTCAGAGCTATTGGATTCATGAATTGTTGCAGGTAGTCTGCTGATATTACAGGGTGACTTGTACAGAATATTACATATTTGTACTGCTTCTCATTGAGTCGCAGCAGTTCCTTTGTCACCACCTGGTGTGGCTCTCCTATGTGACACATATACTGGTAGATCTCAATTTTATTGTCATTAGACCTATCCTTTCCTGTCAACTCTTGTCAATTATACAAAATAAAATCAAGCATTTATAATAAGGCTGTAATAGGATATAAGCAGACTAATTTAATAATTGATTTTTGCTGAGCCTTAACTGGCATCAGTTGAAGCTTATGCTTGCTGTTAAAAAAATTAGTAGATACAGTTCATGTAAGTCAAGTCCAGTTGGTCATAGTTATTCAGCTCCTTCTCTCTTTAAATCATATCAGTTACTTCAGCGTTAGTGATGTTTATTGTAACTGAAAAGAAATGTCAATTTCCTATAAAATTTTAAAATAGCACATAATTCTTTAACATGAAGCAAAAAAAAAAAACAACTGTATTGTGTCCAGTGTTTCATAATTTATTGTTTCCAGTGTTCTAGCAATCTAGCTAGAAAAGCTTTTACCTTTAGAAACACAGAATGTTTAAAATTTATGAAACTCTACAGAGTCTCACCTTTTCTTATTTTATGTATTAGGAAAAAAACCTGGAGCAGAACTCTGGCACTGACATGTCAAAGTATCAGTCAGACTCTGGAATCCAGTCCCTTTCACTTTACTTTTATGTTTTATATCATCACACAAACAGGCTCTGAGATAATCATGCAAATATTCAGATGGTGGTTTTATAGATACTAGGATATCTTCAGTTGATAAACTGGGCAATTGGAAAATCAATCTTTTTGTGCCTGAGGAAGGTAAGCTGTTCTCTGACTCTCTGGGATTCATGCTGGCAATGGTGATGGCCCTGACATAGGTTAAAGGATAAAAATTAATGGTGCAGGGCTCTCAAAGGGCACATTTTTGGCACTAAATTGCTGGTGGTCATGATTAGCAGAAAGAACATTGGCGGACATCTAGTATTTTTGCCGTGTGAGAGAGCAGAGAGTGCCCATGGTGTGCAGGGGCCCTTTCTTCTGCAGTTCAAGTGACCACAAAGCTGGTATGGTTGGGGTTGGCACAGTTCCATGTTAGTTTTAAAATGTGTGTTAAGGTGTAGTGGACTAAGCTATGTGAGAATAGGTTCTTAAATAGTTCCCCAAATTTGAGAAATAACATCACATGATTGTCATCTGTGTATGTCATTCTGTGCATACAAATTGTGCTATTCTTTCTTAGGGTGGGCTCTGAGAAATAATGGTGTGATAGCATGGTCAAAGGGTAAATGGATTGTTAAAATTTAATATTTTTTTATGTTTAAGATTTGATAGGGTTATCAGGATGACGGTAGATCTGGCCAGGGTTTTGGCATTTTAACTGTGCCTTTATGATGAGGAACGTGTGTTTTCTGATGGTATCTCAGACATTTTATTATCAAAGTCAAATCACACATTTTTGTATATTTTTGAGTATTTACTTATTGTTTAGTTATCAGAATATGAATCAAAGGTAGAAATGATCAGTGTGGTCTTTCTAAAATAAAGTGTAATCTTAAACCTTAATAAGCCAAGAATATCAAATAGGAGATAAGGATCAAATAGTTAATCACCTGTACCTTTTCAGCAAACTCCTTTTGTGAATCAAATAAAGAATTTCTAGGTATATTATTTTGGATCTGACTGTGTTGTAGAATTTTAGTTTTTATAGTATCTGTAACTCAGAAATTTTTCTTTTCTAATTCCAAGGTTCATGTTTTATTCGAACGGATCAACTAGATGGCGAAACTGACTGGAAGCTGAGAGTGGCCGTAAGCTGCACACAGAGGTTACCAGCTCTGGGGGTGAGCACCACCATAGTACCCCATCATTTATGTTTAGTAAATTTTTGTTTGTACCAATTAATGTATCGAATGCATCAACAATTTTAAAAAATAATATTTACTACTAATGAAGGATCATTGAAAACCAAGCCAAAATTATTTCTGTGGTATCTTAGCACATAACCTGTCAAGTTATAGTTTTGAATGTTCCTACTGACTTCACACTGAGGTTTTTTTTCTTTCTCACCCTTTTTGTTTTTATTTTTAAACCCTCTCTGTCCATTAATCTTGAATGGAGATAGATCTTTGGTGAGGTTTCAGTGGGTCCATTGAAATAAAATCACAGTTTTGGCCAGTGCGGCTCAGTTGGTTGGAGCATCATCCATTATACCGAAAGGTGGCTGCTTAGATTCCTGGTAAAGGCACATACCTCGGTTTCGGGTTTGGTCCCTGGTGTGTGTGTGTGTGTATCTCTCTTTCTCTCTCTCCCACCCCCACTTCTTTCTAAAAAAATCAATTAAAAAAATAAAAACACAGTTGTGGCCATTTGGTGCTTACTTTGTAGTATTTATCTGATTGAGACAAGTTTCATTTTATATGATTTGCTGATATTCAATGGACAATGAAGAAAGATTGAGAATTCTCTGAGGTAGGAGTAGCAGATCTTTTTTCTGCCAAGGGCTTTTTGGATGTTTATAACATCATTCTCAGGCCATAAAAAAATTATCAACTTAAAAGTTAGCCTGCTATATTTGGTCAAACACTTAATGAACTCACCCCTAATGCCTTGGTGGAGCCAGACAAAATGATTTCACAGCCCTTATATTCCCCTCTCCTGCTCTAAAGGGAGAGAATTAGATACCATGGATTTGGTCCCTTTCCTTAGATTGGTTGGCTTTGGATGGAAAAACCTACTTGTGCCGAAACCAGTTTGGCTTAGCGGATAGAGGCCTGCGGACTGAAGGGTCCCAGGTTCGATTCCAGTCAGGGGCATGTACCTTGGTTGCGGGCACATCCCTGGTGCGGGGGTGGGGGGAGTGGTTTGCAAGAGGCAGCTGATCGATGTTTCTCTGTCATCGATGTTTCTGACTTTCTATCCCTCTCCCTTCCTCTCTGTAAAAATCAATAAAATATATATTTTTTTTAAAGAAAAACCTACTTGTGCCGCATCCAGTTAACAGTTCATCACCATGTGCAGCATGAACCTCTTCATTCCCCTGTGTCCTGGACTGTTATGTTCACATGTTTAAGATTCAGGAATAGTTTATTCTGTTGGTATTTTCAGTTGCCTGTAAGTTAGGTGGTCCCTTCATTGAAATTCTTTTGATCATGCTCAGTGTCCTTTTCATATATTGCAGTATTTGATTTGCTGATATCTTATGAAGAATTTTTTTTTGCCTATGTTCATGGGGGATATTTGTGTTGCATTTGTTGTGATGTTTCTGCTTTGATATCTAAGGGTACGCTGGCTTCATTAAATGAGTTAGGAAGTCTTTTTGCCTCCAGTATTTTTTTTGAAGTGCTTGTATAAGAGTATTATTATTTCTTTTTTTAAAATATTGAACAAGTTCACCCTTGAAACTCTTTGGGCTTGGAGTGTACTTTGAGGTAAAGTATTTAATTGTGGATTAACTTTCTGAATTAGATTATTAATAGAGTTCATCAAATTTTCTGTTCATTGGAAATTTATATTTTTTAATGAATTTATTTGTTTTATATGAGTTGCCAAATTTAATGGCATAAAATTCATAATATTTGATTATTGTTTTTAGTAGTTGTTGGTTTCAAGACCTCGTTCATTCTCAATATTTATAATTTACATCTCTCTTTTCTTGGTCAATTTAGCCAGAAGTTCATCAATTTTATTTTATTTTTTAATATGTTTTATTGATTTTAGAGAGGAAGGAAGAGGGGGAGAGAGATAGAAACATCAATGATGAGAGAGAATATTGATTGGCTGCCTCCTGCACGCCCCCTACTGGGGATCAAGCCCGCAACCCAGGCATGTGCCCTTGGCAGGAATCGAACCTGTGACCCTTCAGTCCCTAGGCTGACACTCTATCCATTGAGCCAAACCAGCTAGGTCAAAGTTCATCAATTTTAGTGATCATTTCAAAGAACTTGCTTTTGGTTTGATTGATTATTGTCTGTTTATTTTCAGTGTTACTAATTTCTGTTATCTTTATTTTCTACATTCTACTTAGTTTGTGTTTAATTTTCTTGCTTAACTTTTTAAAAAATTTTAGACTCTTGATTTTATACCTTTGTCTTTTCTGGCAGAAATGTTTAGAGCTATAGATCTCCTATGTATTACCTAGCCTGTGTCACACAGATGATTATAGACTGCACTTTCATTATCATTTAGTTTAAAATGTTTCTAATTTCTTTATGATTTCTTCTTTCACCCCTCATTTACTTGAAAGGATATTGTTTATTTTCCAAATATTAGGGTATTTTATTAATGTCTGATAATTTATTTGTTATTTAATTCTATTGTGTTCACAGAATGTATTCAGTTCTATTTCAGTCCTTTTATATGTATTGACTTGTGATTTTGTCCCACAGATGGTCTCTGGGCCAGTGTTCCATGTGTGCTTAAAAATTTTCCCCATGTGCCATCACTTTACTGTTTAAGCATCTAGCTTACAGTTCTCAGACTGTTTGCTAAAATGAATTGGTTCTTGTCATTGGTTCTTGCTGCCTGCTGATTTTCTGTAGAATTGAGCCAGTTGTTAGGGTGGTGCTATTTTACTCAGTTGCAGAGTATTTCCTCTTTGTGTCCTTTCTTCTTTTTTTTCTAGCAAGCATCCTCAAGTAATCTTGCCAGGGTTAAAGGGGAAGGAAAGATCATGAATCCTTAAATGACTGGAAGGATTTCAATTGGCTGTCATTCTTGGATAGCAGCCCCACTTTCAAGAATTCTAGACTCACTGGAGTGGATACTTGGAAAGAGTTGTACTAAATAATAATTTGTAGTAGATTTAAGAGTAGTAGAAGAGAAAAGTACAAGGTTAAAACACTGTATTAGAAAAAAATTAGTTTGAAAGAAAGCCAAACATAAGCTAAGCAAACAAAAGCATGTAAGGTATGGTTGCATTATTAAGAATTCTAGGGAAGTGGGGTGGTGGTAATGGAGGCTGGGAACTGGTCAGAGAGACCTGCAGAGGGGATATAGAAATGTCCCACATTTTGGGTGATGGAGGCTGGGAGCAGAGTAAGGAGACCTGCAGAGGGGAGATAGAAATGTCCCACATTTTGGGTGATGGAGGCTGGGAGCAGAGTAAGGAGCCTGATGAGGGGAGATAGAAATGTCCCATAACTTGGGTGTTAGAAGCTGGGAGCAGGGCAGGGAGGCCTGACCAGGGGATAGAAATGACCCATAGTTTGATGTTGATGATGTCATATACATATACATATATATATATAAAATGCATAAAGTTGTTCGCTTCAGACATACACAATTTATTGCATGTAAATTATGTCTTAAGAAAGTAGTTAAACTTACACTGTTGTTATCTGTATTTTTTAGTATTCTCATGATGACAGGAACTGACATTTTATCAGATTCAGTATTATAAAGATTTTTTTCATTTTTGTTACTGACAAAAATGTATAAATTTCAAAATATTTACAAAGTTATAGTATGCAAGTCATGTGCTAATTAAAAATGTTTGTGGTGGATATGCTTTGATAGGGACTGGCATTGAGCATTTGGATTGAGCAACTGTGTAGTAAATGAAAAAGTTTTAAGTTTTAAGATATTACTACAAAACCAAAAAGCAGTATATTTTTAAAAAGGAAATTTAATGGAATTTCTGACTCATCAATCAAATTAAATGTGTAGCTTTATATAATTTGGCAGATTATGTATAGAAACTTTATTCATAGAAAAGAAAGCTGTGATTTTATTATAGATACAGACAAGGCAATTTGGTCCTTCATTTAATAGCTTACGCTGCCCATAACTGTCACTCATTTTGACTTTTCTGTTTCGAATGTAATGGATTTCGGGAATATTTAGTGTCCTTTGCTATTTGTCACATCATCAGTTGAGCATTGTGTCTATCGTGACACAAGGAGTAAGTGAACCTACAGATCTTAGAGCTTTTCTTAATGAACTGAGGCCACCATCAAGAATAACCTCTCTAATTTAGTTGCATTCCCAGAGCACCTAATGTGATCAGAGAATTAAAATTTTGACAAGCCCTTTAATACAGCTGTGCTGCAGTTCCTGCAGTGCTGGCTCCATGTCTTGGTACTACATAGGCGCCTGTCTAGGAGGTACACATTCCAGGCACCCTAGACATTCGGGAAATATGTTTCTAGCTTTTGTGATCAGGCAAATTTACTAACAACAATGAGGTCATAGTAATTTTCAATAAATCATGACTTGCTGATTTATTTCAAAGGATCCATATAGCAGTAAACAATACCATTTACATTTAATGAGTTTTATTGAACGAAAGGCAATTTTATTTGTAATGAACCACATGTTATGATTAAGGATGTATTTTAATGACCTTTAAGTAATGCGAACAAATGTTGCCCTTGACCTAATAGCAGAGGCTTTCCTACATGATTGAAAACTTCAGAATGGTTTTTAAATTATCATGAAGAGCTTCGAATGGCATTCTCATTATTGTGCCATCATTCAGTCATTTGATGTCTAATATACTAGATGAAATGCATTTTCCTAAATGTTCATGCACATGTTGAAGTGAGGATGGTTGCTAGCTTGTTCTTTATTTCCATGTCTTCAAAGGTAATCTGTTACATGAACGTTTTACTTTTGAAAATTACTATGACAATATAATACTTAACTGATGAATGATTCTCAAACTGGCCTTATCCTAGGAATCATTGGCTGCTTGTTAAACATTCTAGTCATGTTTTCATAAGTCTAAAATTACTATACAATGTATTTCTTATTGTGTAAACTAGCTTGACTTAATTAACTTGAAAATAAATGCTGTAGTTTCAGACCCACAGTGTTGAGCTGCTGTACCCCCCCTTCAGCTGGTATAGCATCTCTGCTCTAAGGTCCCCTGGAGGGTGTGTGAGGAGCTTTCCCAGAGAGTGTGTACCCTAAGTCAGGGACGGGGATGCATTAGCTTTCTGCCTGATGGCCGTTCTCTGCGGCAGGGTTGCTGTGTATTGAACTTGATAGTGGCAACAGTGTTTTCCATGGAGAATCATTTTGGTAACATTCTGTGAGTACTTTTGAGAGGTTAGTCATGGTCCTCTTTCCTCCTCTGATTTTATGTATTCAATCCCGTTCTGCTCTGAGGAGTGGTTTCTGTTTCCTGTATTGATCTATCTCAAGTCAAGAGAGAAGTTTTTCTCCACCAATATCCCAGAGGTCAGTGGTCCCAGGCTGAGAAGACAGCTCTGTCATCCTCCATTTATGACTTTCCATTGTCCCAATGTCTGCTCTTGGCTGGCTCAGCCAGCAGGAGGGGAAGTGCGTGGGAGAGCACTCTCATCCCAGGCACTTGGCACTTCTCATCACATCTCATCACTAGAATGAGCCACCTGGTGAGAACTAGCTGTGTGTGTTCTTTATAGGGGCCATCCCCCCACCTGAAGCTCGAAGTTCTGCCTTTAAAGACCATGGCAGAGTTGTGGATCTTCATCTCACTGTCCCTCATTTGCCATCACACTTCTCACTGGGTGAGGCATTGAGACTCCAGTTGTTAGGGTCCTCAGAACAGATGCCCCCATTAGAATCTTGTCAGAATTACCATCTGTATTATAATCAGTTACTTCACAGTTGTTCTCAGGTACGCCAAGCAACTTGAAAATGTGTATATCCCTCTCTCACCTAGATTAAAGGAGAAAATGAAATGTAAACAGCAAAATAATACATGGCTCCTGGAAGTGGAGGAGACCATATCATTTTTAAGCCGTTGCCTGTTTTCTGTAAGTGATGACATACAGCCAGCAGCCAGGCTCCTGCTCACAAAGCAGCCCTGACGGGAGGCTGTGCACACAGCAGGGAGCCCTCCATGTTTTGCCTCCCTGGCCACAGAGACCATGAATACATGTTTAGACATAGCAGGAATGGAAAGGCCACATGCATTGCAAAACCATTCCAGGAGTAGAAGAGCATCATGCAAATCTCTGGTGTGTGCTGAGAAATCTAAGAGGACACTGCAGTTTGAAAGAAGCCACGAAGAAAGATCAAGTGGAGATGAGACCTCATTGAAGGACATGATCATGGAAATAAGAACACGGCGTGGGGCTGAAGAAGAATTGTTCTGCAGCTCCCAGAACAGAGGCCGCAGTGTGGTTTTGGTTGCTGTTCCAAGTGGACATGCTGAGTCCTGTCAGCAGCAGGTGTTGAGGATGCATATGAAGTGCTGTCTGTGAGGGGAAGGGTGTCTCTTGGCACCTTGGCTTGCCCAGAAGAAAAGCAGGTGTTCGGGTAAACATGTTGCTGTAATAAACAGTTTAGACCCAGTGAGCCTTTCTTCTCTGGGAATGCTGGGAATCCTCTTGAAATCCACATTTCCAGACTGGCCAAGGCATCTTTACAGGGAATGTACATTGTTATTCTAGGTTATTTCCCAGGTGAGTGGGACCAGCCTGCCCTATCGGTCTCAGGTGTGTCCTGTATGGGTCCTGGATGCAGCCAGTTGAAATGGCACCCATTCACCCTAAAGTCCACCTGAGAAAACCCAGCTCTCCCTTTGAATTTCAATCTCTAAACCCAGGAGAAGCTCTCTTAGGCAACAGGAGGGGAGAGCATGCCGACAGTTCTGCCGGACTAGGGATGACCTTCCTGTGCCCTGCCCAGTATTCTCTGGCAGCGTCATTGGGTGTCAGGCAGCAATCCTAACTCTCTGTCTTTTCAGTCATCCCCTCCATTTACCTTGGGAGTGGCCCAGAACAGATCTTTCCCTCTCTGGGCCAGCGGCACTCAGTAATAAAGCTGCCTTACTAAGACCTGTAAAAAGAAGGAAAGCGAGGGAAGCAGGTTGGGTTCATGATCAACTCCTTTGAGCTGCAGTTGATCTGGAGTGTCAGCCACAGGTGACAGCAGTGACACCTTGGAAGATGGGCCTCCGACTTGAAGCTGTGAACAGGGGTCACATGTTGGGGCAACAGTGGCTCAATTTCAGATGGCCCCATCAGGGCCCAAGCCCTTGGTCGTTTTCAGCTCAGAGGGCCCAGCCAGCATCCAGTTTTCATTGTTTATGTCTCTCCCAGGGGTTCAAATTCTGCACTAGACCCAGGTTCCAGGTGTTTCCATAAGGCCTTTCCTGCACTCAGTTTGGCATTGCTGAGGTCATGGTCAAAAGACTCCTGGCAGACAGTGAGAGTTCAGTACGGGCATCTGGAGTCTGTGAGTCCAGGGTTCCAAGGGATGAGACTTCCAAGCTGTGCCCTGAGAGCTCTGGCTCAGGTATGGCATCAGCCTCACACCAAGGAGAGTCCCAGAGCTGTCTAGATGGGAGCACAGTCTGTCCAGCACACTGGAGTGTTGAGGGCATGGCATTGGTGCCACTCAGGGCAGATCAGAATGCTGCCCCCTCCCCCACTTCTCCACCCATTCCCTCCCCCACCCCCTTCAGGAATCAGAGCTCAGCTGGAGAGCTGGAGAGTTGTCTGCCCCCCAAGCAGCTTTGACCTGGTTGTGCAACTTGAGTGGTTAGTTTTCTTTTCATTAATCTTTTTAATAGTCACTAGATTGTTCTGTCAAACCTGTAGTCCTATTACAGAATTTTCCTGTAATTTAAGTTTCTTTTTTATTCTCCTGAGCTTTTTCAGTTATCTTCAGGTTACCTTACATCTGCTGATAACTCTGACAGTACTAATAAAATGGAAAAGGAATCCCAGTCCTCCTGAGAGGAGACAGAGAACCTACAGATAGGAGCAAGTCCAGGCCAGGGCACTCTCTGCCCTGTGCAGCCCATAGGCAGCAGCGCCAACAGGAGCATGAGACAAGGACAGGATTGAACTCCTTACTCTTCACATTTATGGGCCAATGTCAACATCCCAGTCAAATTCAGCCCTTCAGTAAAAGACCAATATTTTTAAACTTCTGTATTGGATTTGTCCAGTTTTCTGTAGCCAATTAGAAATATTAAAAAATCAGCACTAAAATATCAATAATTAAAAGACTGTTGAAACTTTACCTTAAGAAAAGCACAAGTACAAGTAATCTCTATTAGTGGCTGTAATTTACGCATTATTGTTGGGGTCCACGTGATCAGTTTGAAAAATGCACCAGCGTGTTTGGGCCATCACAGACTTATTTGGTCACTCCACCCACACTATCATTTGCCTGCCCCTGTCTGAATTCAGGTGTGCTTCACATCTGTATGCTGGAGCTTTGCCTTACAGGAGGTCAGAATCCCATGTGGGGTGTGAATTTGTCCAAATCCAGACGAATGAGGATTTTTCCATGTTGTGAATTCCCAGTGATCTGGTAAAAATCATTGTGCATCATTAAAAAACTGAAATTTATTTTAGATACATTGCTAATGGTAATATAACTCCTATTGTTTTAATAAAATTAACCAAATTTTCATTTTCGGTACCTTACCAGCTTCTCCCAAGTAATTTGGATACACACCCGGCATCAGGTAGCAGTGATTTGTTAGAAGCAAGAGAACTGCCAAGCCTCCCTGAGCTTAGAAATTGTTTTTTTTAGTTATCTTCCATCCTAATTCATAATGTTAGCACAAAAATATAAGAAAATAAACCATCATTTTTTGGTAAATAATATAGAAAAATATTAATTGGTAGCTGAAAATTTTAAAGAAACTTTGTTTAATTTTAATGTTACTAATTTAGAAACTCTGTAATCTAGGACCTGTTTTCCATCAGTGCTTATGTCCATGCTCAGAAGCCACAGCTGGATATTCACAGCTTTGAAGGCACATTTACCAGGGTGAGTTAAGTCTTCTGTTAAATATACTCATTGTGTATGTAAATTAAATATAACAAATCTTTATTTAAAAGAGTTGTATCATGCAGATTCTGCCCTGTAGTTGTTATTCAAATGGGGAGAAATTCTTAGTGCTTCCTACTCTGCCATTTCAGAATCCTATCTCAATTCCTTTTTTTCATCTTATTTTGCGGTACCTTTTCACTGCTGGTCAACTGGATCCAGCGATGGACTTCTTTTTAATGCTGTAGATATGTGAAGTGTAAATAATGCAAATATCAGTAATTTAGTATTGTTTTCCTTTTCTTTTCCTGAACAGGAAGACAGTAATCCACCCATTCATGAGAGTCTCAGCATAGAAAATACATTGTGGGCAAGCACAGTTGTTGCATCAGGTAAGAAGCTCCATTTTTATAGTTAATGCTCACATAATAGGTGATGCTTTGTATTTTTGAGTGGCTCCAAACAAGTATTTCTCAAGATGCTTGGTATAACATGGAAACTTTACTAAACATACATTCCAATTCAATGAGTCTCAGACAGGCCTGAGAGTCTGCATCTCAGACAAGCCCAAGGTCATGGCTGACAGTGATTGTGATAAATACAGAAAATGAGAGGAAACATTTGGAAATTTTTATAGCAACTGATGAGGTAATTTAATATTAGAAAAATTGGGGCATATATTTTCTTGTTTTTATAATTGTTTCTCTTATTACTTTATTGTGGTATTTTACAGAACTAATCCTCACAACATATTAATAATTTAAAAATAAAACCTGGCCCTTTATCATTCATTGTTCTTAGGGCTCCTGCTCTAGAAATAGGTTACTCCATCTAGGGTTAAGGTAGCTGGAGAAGGTGCTCCATGAGGACAGCCCCAGAGGGACAGCTCCGAGCTCTGGGATAGGGACAAACCAGCTTCTGGCTGAGCATACAGGGGAAGTGAGAACAGCAAAGAACCCACTTCAGCATGGGATAAAGCATCCACAACAGAGATAGGAGTTGCCACTTCTCAAACCTTCTGTCTCATGGGCAAGTGTAGAAAATGGGAGGTAGGTGGAGAAAGTAGGCAGAAAGTGTTGCTCTGATGTCTTCCCCAAACGTGCACGGTTGCCAGAGCCCAGATCTGGTGCAGGTCCCATCTGACACCGTGTCCCTGCCTCATCTCTTTGTGTAGCTTTTCTCAGGCTGATTTATTGGTTTCCTTAGGGCATGTGGGTATATCTGGCAGGTGTGTAGTGTTCACTGGTTCACTGTCACCGCTGTGTCTCCACTGCTGCTTGGTGCTTCTCCTCCCCTCTCCCCCCCCAACCCCCCCCACCCCGCACCCAAAACCCTCCTACCCCCCACACGGGGATGCTTGAGCAGCTTGTATGTGAGGTTTTGTTGGGACTGGCTTCAAGAAAGCATCTGTAAATTGTAGCCAATCCCCAAGGCTGCCATAGGGGCCTCAGTTTTCTTACTGTCTGTAGCAGGTTCTGGATATATGATTGGGATCAAGAAAGACTTTGATTGCTTGATCTTTCTCTCAGTCTGTATGTCTGTTTGTTTTTCCCCTACATCTTGTCTTTCTCATATGCAATCTTTCCTTAAGTCTGACAAATATATCTTATTGCTCTCTCACATCTCATTTTTAAATTAACAGGTAACCCCTTACCCATCTTTCTTTGATTTGCCATGTATACAGGTTTACTCATTCTTTTAGCCTATAAATATATCTTTTGTCAAAGAGAATGGAAGATATTTCAAATAATGGAAGATTATTCTGACTCCAGCAAGTACTCATTTTTAGTAAGAATTAAATGAGATAATGCATGAGTCTTTACCAGACTTTAATGGATTAAGTACATAAAATTGCATGAGGAATTCCATAAAATTCTTGTGTATGTTTAACATGCAAATACTGATTTTAGTCTTTGTCTGAATGCAGTGTTTCCTGTTGGTCTTGTCATTTCACAGACTTCATCTGGGACACTTTAAAGTGTAGTGCCAACCTGGAGTCAATATCACTAGTCACCTACCTAAACATTAGGATAGTGGTTTCTAGCTTGATTAACTTTCAAGTCTTTTCTGATACTTGTTTTTTATAAATTAATTAGAAAGAAATTAATTTTGTAATTTTCCTTGTTCTGTTGTTATGCTTACTTTACATTAGTGATACTTTTATATTTTAATTAAGTTAAATTAATTGTCAAATTAGGAAAGTTTTATATCATTGTAAATTTAATATTTTTCTGTATGTATGCTAACAAACAGAATATTTAAGAAGTTTATTGAATAATAATATATAAAAATAGTATTTGTGCAGTTTGGAGTTCACTCTGCTTTTAAGAACACAGCTTCCCCAGTGACACACCTTTTTAAAAGGTGTGTGTGGGAGGGTGTTTATTCAAAAACAGAAAAATATGTGTCCCCTCTATAGATTTCATTACTTAGCAGTACTCTAGCGCTCTCTTCCTGAATGCCTTGTGGAGGAGGCAGTTTATACTGTGACTTGTGGAACATGAGTTGTCATTGTGCTTTATGTCCAGGAGATCTTGTGATCGCCCTTACTCAGAGGGTCCTGCCTAATTAACTCACTAAATACCACACCTTCACTTAATGTGACATCAGAGCTTAATTATCACAGTTAATTCTACAATGCCTGTTGACTGTCTTTCTTACTTTAATCATATTTCTTACCTTCAAATTTTTCAAAGTTAGGATTTTAAATTATGCACAGCTACAGTTCTAGAAACAGACATCCATGGTTTCAACTTGACATTTCAGAGATGGCTGCCTCTGTACGTCTTTTGCAGGCTAAGGTGGTTCTGGGGTGCTTTATGTTTCTTTTGTCTTAAGTTTGATGGAACACAAATTTATCATTTTTTCTTGACATACAATTAGAAAACCAAACTTTCAGGAGATGAATAAAAGAGACTAATAATATCTAAATTGAATATCAAATATTTTTATAATATTTCTCTTATTGTTTTAATTGTATATGGGCCAAAATATCAGCAGAGGCTCTTATATTAGGGCTTTAATCTTTACAGTGAAATATACTCCTAGACTCTTTTCACAGAAACTGGTTCCGTTGGTACCATTGTGGTTTTGAAAGGTCACATGATGACTTTGACCAGTTAAGAATGTGGCCTCTCTTCATTTAACTTCAGTGTTAGAGTTACCATCTTGGTAGACAATAATGAATGAACAATGTCATTTTCTTTTCAAAGAATATTAGTACATATTCTAATGTAATCTGTAGGTAAATTTGTGTTGCTTAAGAAATCATTTGAATTTTTCAAAGTTTATTTTAAAAGTTAAGATTAGGTTTTCTTGAACAAATCCAATCAAATGTGCTGCTGGATACATTTATATAAAATTAAATGGTGTAATAATATTTCCAATCAAATGATTTAATTAGAAAGTATTATCTCTGTGCTTACCATTTAAAGTATCTCTGTAAGGACCACTTTCGTGTTTTTGCAGGTACTGTAATAGGTGTTGTCATTTATACTGGAAAAGAGACTCGAAGTGTAATGAACACATCCAATCCAAAAAATAAGGTAGGCTAGATTAAGGAGCAACTGCTTTAATGAACTTGCTTTTTCCTTTCAGTAAGAAAGTACATGTAGTTCTGAATAGCCCATTCATTTTAGCCTAATACATACTGTAAAATTACTTTCCAAAAGGTTGGTGATTTAGGATAAGAATTCTCTGTATTTATGTAACAACATGTGCATACAGAAGAATTTCCAAAAGTATCTTTTCTTGGTTAATCAGTTTTATATGTCTCTTAAATTTTCATTACTGGATATATAATTTACCCATAATTTGACAGTTAATTGTGGGTCTCTTAATGTCTCTTCAATCTATTTACTTTACAATTGGCACTCTTTATTTTTATGTTAATGATTCGTTTTAAAAGAAAGGAATCTGCATTGTTTTTAGAGTACTTAATTTCATAGTGATATTTTTAAACTAGTTTTACGTAAATTATTGCCATTTTAGAAGAGATATATTAAAAACTAGATTTTAGTTTTAAAGACTGCTTGATTCTATTTCTAAACTAATTATATTCCTAAACTTGTTATTTACCCACTCAACATATGTGCATGGTAAATCATCCAAAGTTGTATAGGTGACCTTTCTTAAACTTATGGCTTCAGGTAAGAACTCAAACCCTGGCAGTTGACTGCCTGGCTTATAGTCTGGGCATTGCCGCTAACCAGCTCAAAATGTCTTGATTAAGTGGTTGTGCGCAGTTCTGGGTTCCCCACATCCCTTCACCAACCCAACCCTGGAAAGCCCCATCTGCTGACCCTCTGCACTCACTCCTCCACACACTCTCTCCCTCTCTCACACTCTTTTAAAAAAGACCCTTCTAGATTTCCCTGGTGTTAGCATTGTGTACCTTATAATAGGAAGGCACCTTTGGAGTTTCCCACATTGGATTTAAATTCTCACCTGGCCTCTCAACAGCCTCACATGTAAAGCAAATGTGCTTTTCCAGTGGCAGGCCCCTTCCTGGTGCTCAGTCCATGTTCCGTGCTCTCCACAACAGAAGTCATGGGGCAGTCACAGCTAAGACAAGGCAGAGTGCTGCCCATGCATGCATGCACACTCACAAACATAGGCACACATGTGTACATGCATGCACGGTGCTGAGCACTTCTTTGCATTAGGTCACTAGTCTGCACCACACCCTCCACCAAGTGCTGTGCTCCAGTCGCAGAGCAGGGCAATCATAGAGCAGGAGGCTGGGACTTGTTCGTTTCTCCTTGAAGGCACTATGCATAGAGCTCCAACTACATATGGAAGCATTTGTGTAAATTAAGGAATAATCTTAGGAGAGAAATAAAGTCTGTAAATTTGAATATGCCATTAAATCTTTCTAAGTGTTAAATGTCAGATTTAAAAGGAAAATTTCAGGAAAAGGTTACAGGCTACAATGGACAGCAAGTAACAGATGTAATTTATCCAGAGAGGTATTGACATATGCTGGGTGAAAAGAGTGTGTGATATGTAAGTCCCTAAGTAGAGAAGGGAAGACATTATTATTCACTGTTCCTACGACATTATTGTCTGCAGTCTGCAGCCCACTGTTCTGACATAGCTTAGTAACCAACAAACTTTTGGACTTCAAAGAGCACTAGTAGGAATAAATAGTAAACATTTAATAGGGAAATCGAACCATTTACCCAGGTTTCACTGGACTTCTTCAGGGAAGCAAACTGTTCCTAACCTCAATTCAGAGCTATGTGCATGGAGTGTAAGTGGGGACCTTAACCGATTTGATCAGATAAGATTTTGTGGTGGAGTTCGTGGGCAGCCATCATTTGGGGTGGTAATACCAATTTATGAGAGTCATGTATCTGTCCAGCTGTTCCACAGGCTGCCCTGAAACCATAGTAGCTACTACAACACAGGTTTTTTTCTCCTCACTGCACACATCTGACAAGTTGGCAGTTGCTCTGCTTATCATGGCCTCTCCTTATCTGAAAACTCATTTATATGACCACTAGGTCAGAGGAAATGGCTGAGTCCATGCTGACCTCATGGCTTCTGCCTCAGCCAGAGCAATTCAGTGGCTTCGTGTAAGTTGAAGGACTCAAGTTACTACGGCCCTACCTTTCATGCAGAATTGAGAGCTGACTACTCACTGCATGCTCATGGTTAGAGTATCTAGTAAAAACAGAGGGACCTCATAGATCCCCTCCCCCCCATGTCAGGAGTTAGGGTAGTGAGCAGGAGAGCAGCCAGGAAGGACAATGGGAGAAGAAGGCATTTCCAGAGGCCAGTCGTCAGCAGCACACTGGTGCTGTGGAGGCAAGGGGGACAGAGTCAGTGAAGAGCAGGCCATGGGAGGTGCAGGTAGGAAACATTGCAGAAGTGACAGTCATTGCCATAGATCCATGGTGTGCAATTTAGATGGACAGGTGGGAGGGCTCTTTTAAGGTCAGCAGTGTCAGGCAGGGTGTGTGTATATGTCGGGGGGAGGGTGAGGGGAGAGGAGCGTGTCAGAGCATCGGCATCAGAGAGGGAAGACTGAACAGGTTTGGGACAGGGAGTGGGTAGCCCTGGCACTGTAGACCAAGTAGATATTTAAAAAAAAAACAACTGTACCACGCGGATAGAGTTTTATTTATTGATTTTGTTTATTTACAGTGAGAAAAATCAATATTATAAAACTACTAGTGGCCTGGTGCACGAAATTCGTGCAATGGGGAGCAGGGGGAGGCGGAGGGAGGATGTCCCTCAGCCTGGCCTGCACCCTCTCCAATCTGGGACCCCTCAGGGAACAACAGGCAGTTCGATATCCCTCTCATAATCCAGAACTGCTAGCTCTCAACTGCTCGCCTGCCTGCCTGATTGACCCTAACTGCTTCTGTCTGCCAGTCTGATCCTCTCTAATTGCTCCTCTGCTGGCTTGATTGCCCCTAATCACCTCTGCCTTGGCCCCACATCCAGGACCCAGGATTCCCTCCTCCAACTGACCACAGGCACCCGGGATCTGAGCTTCCCTCTGTTCAGTCATAGGTGCCCAGGGCTGCTGCAGCCATAGGAGATGGTGGGAAGGTGGCTTTGCCTGAGCTGCAGCTGCAGGTACTGGTGCCTAGGACACTGGGGTGGGCAATTTCTTTGTTTACAAGGCTATAGTCAGCCACAGGTGCTGGCGCCTGGACTGCAGATGGGCAGCTTCTCCAGCTGGCTGCAGAATAGGATCATTGGGCAGGCAGCTTCTTTGTCTCCTGGGCCGCACCCAGCCTCAGGCACTGGGGCCTGGTTTCTTCTTCTCCCCTAGGACGTGGGGTGGGCTGATATGGGGTGGGCGGCTTCTGCTGCTATCTGCGGCCTGAGGTTATGGGGCAGGTGGCTTCTTCATCTCCTGGGCTGCAGCCAGACTCAGGCACTGGCGCCCAACTTCTCCGACTCCCACAGGCCCAGAGTGGCTAGGGGGCAGGGCTGCCGCCATCTTTTTTCAGGTTAATTTGCATACTCACTCTAATTGGCTATTGGGCGTAGCGGAGTGATGGTAAATTTCATGTTTTTCTTTTATTAGTGTAGATGAATGCTTTCAATAAAAGAAGAGAGGGTCTTAGTTTTTAAAGAACTAAAAATATTCTATAGAATAATAAGTCTTTTGAGCATTCAGGAGGAGTAACTTAAATATGTAAACATAAGGTTACTTAAAAGGAAGTTACATATTGTTATATAGAGAATAGCTGCCATATAAACATGGCTTCTTTGATTTATATTTACAGCCATCAGTCAGTCTCTCCCTCCCTCCCTCCTCTCTCACACTCTGTTTCATTATTTGTTATTTTTATTATTAGTGTTTATAAGAGAAACATGAAAATTTGGAAAATTGCTTGAAGTTCCTAGGATAAAAAACACTGTAGTAAAATCAGGGCTGATTTAAGGGGGGAAAGTTAATGCACAGGATTTGAGGTAATGAACTTGATGCAGAACATGGTTAGGGTTTGAGGCCCCTTCTGATGCACAGAGGACTGTAGCCTCACAATTGAGGCTTGTGAATTTCTGACCAATCTACGGATCCAACTAGTGCAGGGATTTTCGGTGTGTAGCAGGGCTGGTAGCAGGTGTGGTTTCCTGAGGCTGATTTTCAAGAGTCCCAAAGTGGAAGCAAAGTAGTGGCTAGTCTAAAATGGCAGGCGGTTGGGTGGGCATGTCAGGGGATTAGAGGTAATCATTCCTGCAGATCAGTGGAATCAGTAACAGCAGAAGGCCCTATGGTTAGGATAGTAGCCATCACCAAACTTCCAGCACCCACTCTCCCAAGGCTGTCCCCAGGAATGCTGTCTCTGTCTGGGAATGCCACCAGCCTTTCTTGCTCATGGAGACATGAGTGTGCAACTCCCCACTGGTGTGGGGCCTTCTTGAGAATGAGCATTTGTACTTTTTAAACTGCTCTCCCAGGTGGATATTGGGTTTTTAACCAGTATTGTCGGTTGTTTCATAAAACATTTTTAAACTTATTATTCTACTTGACTGATGTCCCCAGCCTTATTTTGGCTAAATCTCTTTCTTATCTTCATTTCATTCTTCTCTAGCTGCCTTTTAAAAGAAGGATGATTCTTCATATACCTAAAACCTAGCGTTAACAGATATCATACTACTTTATTCTAAGTGTGCATTTAAAAAAAAAAAGAAATGAAGATTCTTTCTCTAGTTGCTGCCATAATCATCTTACTTTGTAAGACTTAGCCCACACAGCCTCATCTCATGCCCTAGGTGAGAGGCCCTGAAGCTGCTGACATCAGCTTCACATCAGCCTACACACCCAGCTGAGTCAGTGATTGGGTATGGGGGTTCTGACGCCACTGTCCCCTTAGGTCATGGCAACTAAGATGCACAAAGAATTCATACATTTAAGCTATAACCAATTTTAGTGACTCGGACACATGTCCACTTGAATTACCCTTGGGATTGGTCTTTGAAATTGGATCTTAAAATCTAATTAATGATTTTATATAATGAGAACATAGCTTTATGCTTATTGCATAAGTTTATTAAAATACTTTTTTAAGTGTAATATGTTTTATCCAGACGTGGGGATTAAGAGTAAATCCTACAGTGTTGTTAGATGGAGGATCACTCTGCAGTAAAAAGAAGTTCTTAGAGCTCCTTTTCAGGGTGAGAATGTTTTCCCTCCTCTGTCACCAATACCAACAGAAAGCAGGGAGATGGGTCTATACAAGCTTGACGATTTTATTTTAAAACTTTGAACAAATCTAAAGTCTTTATTACTAAACAATTACTTTTATAATATTTGGTGAACATTTAAATTATAAGGAGTGCAACTTGATGGACTGCTTTATAAAAATGAGCTTGAGATATATTTAATAAGATGGCACTTGATTACATTTAAGAGGGAAAAAGTTCTTACAGAAGGTTAAGAAAAATCAATGGTGACAGGTTGCCATTTTCACGCCATTCATAAGAATAAGTTGCTCCTAGCAAGAGCGTCAGGATGAAATGATAACACAAATTGCTTCAAGTGGCTATTGTCATCCCTTGGGCATATTGATTTGTGTTCCTAATAAAAAGATGCTTTCAGACGTCTCACTGACAGACAGACAGGTGATATGTGCCATTATGGGAATTAAAGCACTGTGCTCCTGAATTGTTGCAGAGGCGTGTCAGATAATAGAGCAAAATAAAATCAGCTATGGTGGTCTTTGCAAGTTGAAATTATCAAGGCTCTTTTGGAGAATAGCTTCTTATTTTTAAAAGGACAATTAATATTATAAAGTTCTGTTGATTTATATTAAAATATTACAATGGGATAACTTATTTTTCTCTTGTGGTTGCATGCAGGCACAGCACCCTTAATTTTTTTTTAATAGTTGCCTTCTTAAATAATAAAATAATTTCAGATTTACATACTAGTTTAATAGTTGCCTTCTTAAATAATAAAATAATTTCAGATTTACATGCTAATTTAAAAATGTGATCATGTACTTCCCCAAAAACTGTGTTGTAGAATGTAGGCAGTCCACGTAGGTAAAAAGGCTTTTGGAATGCTTGCTTTGGTAACTGTATTAATATAACAAATCCTTGTGTTTCAAGCCTCACAAGAGAAGATGAACTAGACGGAGAAGCAGACCTGCACTCAGGTGACTCAGGAACATGTAACAGGACAGGGTGGCTCTGGGTGATGACACACCCAGCTCACAGCACTGGCATAGCCACATCTGTGTGCCACCGCTGCTCACAGTTCAGAGTTGTGTTTGTCAGCATTGTGAATAGAAGTAAAATGATCATTTCAGGAAAGCAATGAAGAGAAAAAATATGCTATGTGTTGTGAAGGCAGTCCTGACATCGGGAACATAATGCTTGTCAGAGGGAGCAGCCAGCATCCAAATTGGAAAATGGAGCCAGTCCCTGAAGGCCTCCTAAGTATGAATTTTATTACAAAGCAAGGGTTCTACATAGGAAACACAAGCATATTTATTACTATTTAAAGTCAGTACCTTGTATTTAACTAAAAAAAGTTTATATGAATTTCTGAATGAGAAGGGCTTACTAATCATTTCTTGTATAGTAAATAAGAACTATTTGGTAGCATTTCACCAACTTTGTTCAGTACAGCTAAATTCTCTATAATCAAAATTCTTAACAGCGAAGTATAATTTATTCAAGAAGCAAATAAGTATTTCAATAATGGTTTTTGTTTTTTGAAATCCTATATTCTTTAACTCTGAGGCCATAAAAATTGTTAGAAATTTGTGGAACTTGTGATAACATATTTGTCATGACATTTTAATCTTAATTTATAAGCTCATGAAACTGAGTATTTATTATTAACAGATTATTCTGAAGCATTCCTGATTAAAGTCTTTTGGGATAGATGAATAAGAATCATGATCTGAGTATCTTATAAGATTGAGAGTAGAGAAAGAACAGTTTCAAAGCTTCTCTGTGGCACTGAAATGAAAGTGGGCACAGGGATGGGTGATTGTGTTGTGAGTGAAGGCAGAAAAGGAAGATAGTGACAGCATAGATGTCACTCTCCCATACATTGTGAGCCACAGGCAAGCAGGCCTGTGTGGTGTGGATGTTGTGTCTTTATGCATATTGGACCCTTCCTGGTCAGCAGGCATCACAACCCAGCCTTTGCATGGTGTGGGCTCAGGCAGACGTCACTGGGGAAAACTCCAAGCAAAGGTCAGCTGTGGCCTCTGGTTTTCTTACCATGCCCCGCCTGGGAAGGGCTGCTAGAGCAGAGTTCTGGGGGGAGGGAGGGGGGCCTCTATGGTTCCTCCTCCTCAGAGAAGAGGCCAGGCACCTACTACGCAGCACCTAGCGGGCTGTGTGGATGCTTCTCCTTGGGGCTGTGGCCACCAGTGCAGTGGGAGACCAAAGGGGATAGGGAGCCCCAGCTTGCTGCCAGGACCATGACCACAGCGACACTTGGCTCAAGAGCCAACCTCATGCAGCAGATCCTGTGACTCGGGCATTTCGCCCTTGGTTGCCATGTTATATCAAGCCTCTAACAGTGCCTGCCACATTACTGAATGATTAAATTATTTTCCTTAAGGAGCAATTCATGTTTTTAACCCTCTATAGTTACTTTTTTTCTAAGCAATATTTTTTTAATTCATTAGGAACAAATCTTAACACATGTATTTTCAACTTAATAATCTTTTTATACATCTCTCTGTACTAATAAAAGAGCAATATGCTAATTAGATCAAGAGACCTTCCAGAGATCTTCTGGACAAAGCCATAATGGTGGGGCTGAGACAGAGGCAGTTAGGGGCAATCAGGCTGGCAGGGAAGGGCAGGTGGCAGTCAGGCCAGCAGGGAGGGCAGTTGGGGGCAATCAGGCCAGCAGGCAAAGGCAGTTAGGGGTGATCAGGCTAGCAGGTGAAGGCAGTTAGGGGTGATCAGGCTGACGGGCATAGTGATTAGGGGCAATCAGGCAGGCTGGCAAGTGGTTAGGGGCCAGTGGTCCCAGATTTCGAGAGGGATGTCCAACTGTGGGATCAGGCCTAAACCAGCAGTCAGACATCCCCTGAGGGATCCATATTGGAGAAAGTGCAGGCTGTGCTGAGGAACACACACACAACACACACTGTACATGAATTTTGTGCACTAGGCCTCTAGTCCTATCTAATAAAAGAGTAATGTGCAAATTTGACCGTACCTTTGCCACACCCACAGGCCACACCCACAAGACGATCAGGAGCAGATTATGCAAATAAACCCCAACCAAGATGGCTGCCGCCACTGAGAGCAGGAAGAAGGCTTGGGTTTCCCCAGCAACAGAGGAAGCCAAGCTTTCCACCTGTTGTTGCCTGCCTAAGCCTCCACTCAATGTTACAAAGTTTCAATTATAAAAGATACAGAAATAGCGGCAGCCAATGATCTGGAGAGAACAGAGGCTTGGGTTTCCCTGGAAACAGAGGAACCCAAGCTTTCCGCCTGACATTACCATCCTAGGCCTCCACTCTAGGCTACAAAGTTGACATAGATTGTAGACATAGATTAATTCCAGATACCGGGACCTCTGCTTGGGTTGCTGGGGAGGGGGGGCAGTGTGGCCGGCCTGCAAACCTTCACAGGCCCCACGCCCAGGCTGCCCCTCACCAAGGGAACCCCCACCCTGATCTGGGACACTCTTCAGGGCAAACCAGCTGACCCCCACCCATGCACCAGGCCTCTTTCCTATCTAATAAAAGAGTAATTTGCAGATTGACCATCACTCCAACACACAAGAGGGCTGCCCCCATGTGGTCAAAGATCCTGCCCCCATGTGGACACAAGATGGCTACCACAAGATGGCCAGCAGGGGAGGGCCGTTGGGGCGATCAGGCCAGCAGGGGAGGGCAGTTGGGAGGGACCAGGCCTGCAAGGGAGGGCAATTGGGGGTGATCAAGCCTATAGGGGAGGGCAGTTAGGGGTGACCAGGCCAGCAGAGGAGGGAAGTTGGGGACAAACAGGCTGGCAGGGGAGCAGTTAGACATCAGTTAGGCTGGCAGGGTAGTGGTTAGGGGGTGACCAGGCTGGCTGGCAGAAGTGGTGAGAGGCAATCAAGGAGGCAGGCAGGTGAGCAGTTTGGAGCCAGCATTCCTGGATTGTGAGAAGGATGTCTGATCCTACTGGGATTGGGCCTAAACAGGCAGTCGGACATCCCTCAAGGGTTCCTAGATTGGAGAGGGTTCAGGCTGGGCTAAGGGGATATCCCCTGCCCCGCCCTCCCCCCCTATGGACGAATTTCATGCACTGGGCCTCTAGTGTATATATAAAAGGCTAATATGCTAAGTGTCCCTTCTACCATCCTACCGGTCACTATGATGTGTGCTGACCACTAGGGAGCAGACACTTAACCCCAGAGCTGCTAAGCTTCAGTGACTTGGCAGTGAGAGTTCTCAAGTGATGCACCCTGAAATCAGAGAGGAGGGAGTCCAATTCCTTGCGGGCCCTTGCAATTCCACCTTCAGCCATGGATTATGTTGTTGCTGGGGCACTGTTGGGCGCTGAGTCTGGTTTACTGCACACTTGTGTTTGCGTTCCACACCCTGTACGACAGCAACTCTGCAGAGTGCCCTCACGCACTTTGGGACCCCTGGGGGATGTTGGAGAGCCGGTTCAGCCCAATCTCTGCAGGCCATGCCTAGGGACCCCACTCACTCCCTAGACTCTGGGGAAGGACCGTGGGAGGTTGGCTCCAGGGCATGTCCAGCCCGTCTTGCCCAGTCCCACCCTGCTGGCCACCTTCTAATTAATTTCCTTTCAATGTACACAAATCCGTCTAAAATATATTCAGGGTGATTTGTTGACATTAGAGTAGCAACTGTACCAAATTTTCCTTTTTAAAACTGCATTAAAACATGTATATGATAAATATAACATGAGATTTGGTAGCTTGCTTTCTCCATGTAATTAGCATTGTCAGCTAATAATTATCTTTTGCAAATCTTTCAACTGCATCACATGAGTTTGACTTTCCAACTTAGTTATGGCCAGCCTGGGGTTCCTTTTTGAGGGCAGTTATCCACATGCAACATTCTGAAAGGCTGGTTTTTAAACTGCTTAAAACCATCAAAATCAAACCTTTTTTTAAAGCCTTGAAGTCAGAATGAGTTCTTTGAACTCTCTTGTTGAACACAGTTAGGACACAGAAACTTGTATGGGATGAATTGCCTCATACACATACATTCCTTTCGTTCACTGCAGTGGAAATTGGAATTGGTGTGTCTGTGCATTTATTAGTAACACTTTCGAGGAGCAATAGAAAAAGTTTTAAATGAGCCAGATGTATTAGTACAGGTAAATTATCCCTTCCTCCAGTGATCAGAGCCTTCTGGTTACAAAGCTTCAGTAAATATTAGATGCAGTATTTACTGTTTAATATTGTAAAGTGGGGATAGTGGGGGTGTTGTGGAAAGAGCTCTGAGGCAGGTGGATGCACAGTGTCCCTGTGGTGTGCCTAGTCCCTAGCCCCCTTGCATCTCCATCCCATGTTGAGAGCATTGTAACTAGGGGATGGAATCCTATCTAATAAAAGAGTAATATGCAAATTTGATCATACCTTTGCCACACCCACCAGCCAATCAGGAGCAGATTATGCAAATAAACCCCAACCAAGATGGCTGCCGCCACTGAGAGCAGGAGGAAGGCTTGGGTTTCCCCGGCAACAGAGGAAGCCAAGCTTTCCACCTGTTGTTGCCTGCCTAAGCCTCCACTCAATGTTACAAAGTTTCAATTATAAAAGATACAGAAATGGCAACAGCCACTGAGCTGGAGGAGGCTTGGGTTTCCCTGATAACGGAGGAAGCCAAGCTTTCAGCCTGCGGAGGCCTAGGCTACAAAGTTTCAAACAGAAATAGCTGCCCTCCCCGCTTCTCCATTCTCCCCCCCACCCCCCCACCCCCACCCCCAGTGAGCAGAAGGCTTGGCTCTGCTCCAGGCTACAAAGTTTCAATTGTAGAAATAGATACCAGGGCTTCCGCATGGGTCGCTGGGGGCGGGGGGAGGGGGGACGCGTAGCCAGTCTGCAAACCTCCATAGGCCCCTCGCCCAGGCCGCCCCTCAGCCCAAGGGAACCCCCACCCTGATCTGGGATACTCTTCAGGGCAAACCAGCTGGCCCCCACCCATGCACCAGGCCTCTATCCTATCTAATAAAGGCGTAATTTGCAGATTGACCATTACTCCAACACACAAGAGGGCTGCCCCCATGTGTTCAAAGATCCTGCCCTCATGTGGACATAAGATGGCCAGCAGGGGAGGGTTGTTGGGAGGTTCCAGGCCCTGCAAGGGAGGGCAGTTGGGGGCGATCAAGCCTGCAGGGGAGGGCAGTTAGGGGTGACCAGGCCGGCAGAGGAGGGAAGTTGGGGGCAAACAGGCTGGCAGGGGAGCAGTTAGACATCAGTTAGGCTGGCAGGGTAATGGTTAGGGGGTGACCAGGCTGGCTGGCAGAAGTGGTTAGGGGCAATCAAGGAGGCAGGCAGGTGAGCAGTTTGGAGCCAGCATTTCTAGATTTTGAGAAGGATGTCTGACTACCCATTTAGACCTGATCCTACTGGGATTGGGCCTAAACGGGTAGTCAGACATCCCTCAAGGGTTCCTAGATTGGAGAGGGTTCAGGCTGGGCTAAGGGACATCCCCTGCCCAACCCCCAACCCCCCGTGCACGAATTTCATGCACCAGGCCTCTAGTGTAATGTGATAGGTATTCAATCCTGTCAGGTGTTTCCCATGTCTTGACACCCATCTTGTTTAACAGAGCTCAGTACTGTGTGAGCTACATCCATGTGGGCTGGTGACTGGTGGCCAGTCAGGTAGCTCAATAGATTGGAGTATGAGCAGTTTCATTTGCTTGATTACAATTTGTGTAAAGTGAGACCCAGATGAGAGCATCCTTCAGAGGATCGTCTTCCTGAAACTCTTCAAAAAGGTTCATTGAGACACTTTTTTTTCCTGGATGAGGAGAATGTGCTTGTAACATTTTGCTTTACAGATGAAAGACCAGATAGATAAGTACAGTGAGATGCTGATGTGGGATGGAGGAAGCTGGTAGCACCCAGTCACCTGTGTTAACTGGCTCTTTTATTCCCTTGAAACTTCTAAATTTCTGAACAAGCAGGCATGCTACACAATGTTACAGAACTGTAATATATAGTCCTTTTTGGTTTATTGTTACCTTTTGAAACAAGATCTAGTAGGTTACAAAAATGTATGCTTCCAAAACAGTTAAAGAAGAGGAATTACTTATATTAAAAGTTTATAAATATATAAGAAGGTTTCACCCTAGCACTTTTAAGGATTTACAATGATGTTTTATACAGACCCATAAAAATGTTCATAGAACATTGAGAATGCAGTGCCTAAGTGGCCAGTCACTTTTTTATAGTGGTTTCTTTGGCAAGAACTAGGATCTTAAAAACAGGTGCATTTAAAATATCCACTGGCATGAACATTTGCTACATGAGTGGCCAGCACCCCAGTAAATGCTGATTTGGTGAGCAGATGAGTCAGTCATTGAGAGACCAATGAAAGACAGATTAACTGTGTAAATCACCCTGAAAGAGCCTTGAGGTGAGTATTTGTCTTTAACTGATTTAGGAGAAAGTATGACCAAAAGAGCTCTGAATCTCCTCGAGTGCAGAGCATAACATTCTACCTGCAAGCAGTATGTTTAATTTCTTTACATCTGTGGTCTCAGAAACTGTGTCAGCATAGCAGATATGCTTGCCAAAGGACCCTTGTCTTTCCAGAAAGCTCTGGACAAATACAAGTGCCAAGGTTTCATTTCACATGGGGACACCATCTCCCTCCAGTGACCCTGTGTCTCCACCCTCTCAATCTGCCTCATAATCACAGTGAACCTACCTGAGTGTCAGGCCTGTTGCCTCCTCTGCTGCTCAGGAAGCAGAAGTAAACACTGACACCAAAGAGATTATCATCAACAGGGGTATTCCTCACAGACATACTGTCTTCTTTTTCTTCCTTTACGTTTGCACATACCAAATCCATAATAAGTAAAAATTTATCTTAGTTGTGACTTGCTGTGCTGGCAATAAAGATGGCGTTGTTGTTGTTATTGTTGTTTTTTTAATATGTTTTATTGATTTTTTGCAGAGAGGAAGGGAGAGAGATAGAAAGTCAGAAACATCGATGAGAGAGAAACATCTATCGCCTGCCTCTAGTACACCCCCTACTGGGGATGTGCCTGCAACCAAGATACATGCCCTTGACTGGAATTGAACCCAGGACCTTTCAGTCTGCAGGCCGACGCTCTATCCTCTGAGCCAAACCAGTTTCGGCAACATTGTTGTTTTTTAATGTTCCAAATTAAGTGACTTCTGAGCTAATGAACAGATTTAGGAAACTAGGCCCAGAACTCAAATCATGTCCTCTAAGCTGCACTGCTAGACTTCAGTGAACACTGTTGTTGGCACTGATATGAAATCAAAAGTGTCCTTCACTGCAGTAATGTTGATCATTGACGCTGTTACCTGCAAGCATGGAATTGCCCAGCTGCATTGTGGACACTCCCTCCATCACCAAATACATAAAAATCAGAGCTAGAAAAAGACAAATGTAACAATTCCACATAAAGTTCATTAACCTGTGGAAATGAGCAACTTCTCTACGCAACAATTTAGAGAAGGATTTATTTTGTTTGGGTTGGGTATTTAGTCATTCAAGCAACAATTTTCTTAAGTTAAAGTCAATAATTTGTTTTTTTATTACAATTACAAAAATTGTTTCATAGCCTTAAGATACAGACATGGTCTGAAACACATAGAGAACAGAATTTTCATAATGGATCAATTTAATACGTTTTTAATTCCAAACAATATAAAGAAAAATGACTGTTCCCAAGGTTTAATTTCACTCTCAGATGATACATTTGCCCTCGCTCTGGATAAATGTGATAGCATTGCAGCGGCCTCAGTTCAGGAGGGTGGGGGTGCAGTCAGCTGGTTAACAGTCAGCTCAGGCTACTGTGGAATATATTCCAGATTTAAGAAGAAAATCAAATTGCAGACTTTCCTCACAATTTTTTAAATTATTAATCAATCCTTATTTGAGATATACTCTGAAACTATGGCTTTTGGGGTAAAGAACCCTAAAAATTTTAAAAATAATTTATGGTTGCTAATGTCACTAAAAAAAAAAAAATGGGTTCTTGGACATTTTAAAGTATCCATGTTATTTGACTAGTTCATTTAATACACATTAGGATCATTTTAAGGCTGTATATTGTGCAGGGTTGTAGACACAGGCTGTTTCCCAGTGAACACTGAGGGTAGATAGGCTCATGATCACACATGATTTTATAAAGTGAGACATGCATTGCACAGAGAAGACATTCTGTGTCTAAGTTTTAAGAGTAAATAGAGCAGTTTAATTATTTTCTCCCTTAAAATGAGCATAATAGTTCATGAAGTGCAGAGTGTGCATTTTGTAATTTGGTGAATGCTACAGTAGTCGATTTTTTGGATCCAGTGGGGGGGTTGTTGGCCATCCTGTTGTCACCCCTGTTCTTGGCCCTGCCTGCTTCTCTTCACTGTCTGTCTGACGTCCTGGTTAATCTGGTTGTTGTATGCAGGTTGGGTTATTAATGCAGAGTGGTTTTTCTGTTTCTAACTTTTGATATCAGCTTCTACATAGTTACGTTTCATACTGATGGATTGAGTATAAGTTCGTCCTCACTTCTCCGGAGAAGAACCAGGGTGCTGAGGTGATACTCTTTCACCCATTTGATGAACATGGATTTCCTGCATGTGGTTCAGCACAGTGAAGACACAAATGATGGCAGGAGAAGAGGAGTACAGGGGTAGTGAAAGGCTGGTGGGAAAGAAATTGAGATGGTTAGTCTTGAACCCAGTGAGTAAGGGAGAGTGCCAAGTAAGAGCAGGGCAGATTTTGATTAGACTTGGAGTAGGGCTGGGTTAAAGGGTCAGCAAGAGTCTTCCAGGATCCATTAATGAAAGCAACAACTCTAGATTTAGCACATCCCAGTAATTTAGAAATTTAGAGGGTGAAATTCAACCTTTGCTTTGTTCTCAGTCCCCCTCCCAGAAGACACTCAACAGAAACATTGAGGGGTGTGCTGCATCAGAAAACTGCTGCCAGATCTTTCTCTTTTTTTTCTTTCTTTATTGATTAAGGTATTACATATATGTCCTTATTTCCCCATTACCCCCCACCTCCTATTCATACCCCCACCCCCCTATTGTCTGTGTCCATTGCTTAGGCATATATGCATGCATATAAGTCCTTTCGTTGATCTCTCCCCCTTACTCCACTACCTTCCCTAAGGTTTGATGTTCTGAATGATGTACCACAGTTTTTTAACCCACTCATCTGCTGATGGGCACTTAGGCTGTTTCCAAATCTTAGCTATGATGAATTGTGCTGCTATGAACATAGGGGTGCATATATCCTTTCTGATTCGTCTTTCTAGTTTCTTGGGATATATATTCCTAGAAGTGGGATCACTGGATCAAATGGCAGTTCCATTTTTAGTTTTTTGAGGAAACTCCCTACTGTTTTCCACAGTGGCTGCGCCAGTCTGCATTCCCACCAGCAGTGCACGAGGGTTCCTTTTTCTCCACATCCTCGCCACCACTTGTCATTTGTTGATAATTAGCCATTCTGGCAGGTGTGAGATGGTACCACATTGTTGTTTTGATTTCCATCGCTCTGATGATTAGTGACTTTGAGCAGATTTTCATATGTCTCTTGGCCTTCCTTCTGTCTTCTTTCAAAAAGTGTCTATATAGAACAGTTTCCCGTTTTTTAATTGAGTTGTTTATCTTCTTTTTGTTAAGCCGCATGAGTTCCCTGTAAATGTTGAAGATTAAACCCTTATCGTTGATATCATTGGCGAATATGTTCTCCCATGCAATGGGCTCTCTTGTTGTTTTATTGATAAGCTCCTTTGCTGTGCAGAAGCTTTTTATTTTGATGTAATCCCATTTGTTTATTTTCTCTTTAGTTTCCATTGCCATACGAGCAGTATCAATGAAGAAATTGCTTCAGCATATGTCAGAGATTTTTCTGCCTGTAGATTCTTCTAGTATTTTTATGATTTCCTGTTGTATGTTTAAGTCCTTAATCCATTTTGAGTTTATTTTTGTGTATGGTATAAGTTGGTGGTCTAGTTTCATTGTTTTGCATGTATCTGTCCAATTTTCCCAATACCATTTATTGAAGAGACTGTCTTGATCCCATTGTATGTTCATGCCTCCTTTGTCAAATATTAATTGAGCATAGTGATTTGGGTTCTCTATTCTATTCTACTGATCTATATGACTGTTGCTGTGCCAGTATGAGGCAGTTTTGAGAACAGTGACTTTGTAATATAGCTTGAAATCTGGTATTGAGATCTCATCTACTTTGTTATTCTTTCTCAGGATTGCTGTGGCTATTCAGGGTTTTGTTTTTATTCTAGTTGAATATTTGGAGAGTTCTTTCTAGGTCTGTAAAATATACCATTGGTATTTTAATAGGGGAGTGCATTGAATCTAGATTGCTTTGAGTAGTATGGACATTTTAATGTTGTTGATTCTACCAATCCATGAACATGGTATGTTCTTCCATGTGTAGTTTTCCGCGTATAGGTCTTTTATCTCCTTGGTTAAGTTAATTCCTAGGTATCTTAATTTTTTTTGGTGTGATGGTAAATGGGATTGATTTTTTTAGTTTCTCTTTCTGTAAGATCACTAATGTTGTATAGAAATGCCATAGATTTCTTGGCATTAATTTTGTATCCTGCTATATTGCCGAATTCATTTATTAAGTCTGTTTGTTTTTTTATGGAGTCTTTCGGGTTTTTATGTACAATATCATGTCATCTGCAAATAAGGACAGCTTTACTTCTTCTTTTCCAATTTGGATGCCTTTTATTTCTTCTTGTCTAATTGCAGTGGCTAATACTTCCAGTACTATGTCGAACAGGAGTGATGAAAGTGGATATCCCTGTCTTGTTCCTGCTCTTAGGGGAAATGGTTGTAGTTTTTGTCCATTGAGTATGATGTTAGCTGTGGGTTTATCATATATAGCTTTTATTATGTTGAGGTATGATCCTTCTATTCCCACTTTGTTGAGAGTTTTTATCAAGAAAGGGTGTTTGGATTTTGTCAAATGCTTTTTCTGTATCAATTGATAGAACTATGTGATTTTTATCTCTCAGTTTGTTTATGTGATGTATCACATTTATTGACTTGCATATATTGTACCATCCTTGCATTCCTGAGATAAATCCTACTTGGTCATGGTGTATGATCTTTCTCATGTAGTGCTGGATCCAATTTGCTAGAATTTTGTTGAGGATTTTGGTATCTATGTTCATGAGGGGATATTGGCTTGTAATTCTTTCATTGTGTTGTCTTTATCTGGTTTTGGTATTAGGGTGATGCTGGCTTCATAAAAGGAGCTTGGAAGTATTCCTTCCTCTTGAATTTTTTGGAATAGTCTGAGGACGATAAGTTTTAGTTCTTCCTTGAATGTTTGGTAAAACTCCCCTGTGAAGCTGTCTAGCCCGGGGCTTTTGTTTGCTGGAAGCTTTTTGATGACTGCTTAAATTTTTTCCATAATTATTGGTCTATTGAGATGTTTAGATTCTTCCTGATTGAGTTTTGGAAGGTTATATTTTTCTAGAAATATCTCCATTTCCTCCAGGTTGTCCAGTTTGTTGGAATAGAGTTGTTCATAGTATTTTTTAACAATCCTTTATATTTCGTTGGGGTCTGTTATTATTTCACCTCTTTCATTTCTGACTTTGTTTATTTGGATCCTCTCTCTTTGCTTCTTGGTGAGCCTGGCTAGAGGTTCATCAATCTTGTTTATCCTTTCAAAGAACCAGCTCTTGGTTTTGTTGATCTATTGTATATATATATTTTTTTGGTCTCAATGTTGTTTATCTCCACTCTAATCTTTATTATTTCCTTCCTTCTGCTTACATTAGGCTTTTCTTGTTGCTCTCTTTCTAACTTTTTGAGTTGTAGGGTTAGGTAATTTATTTCCATTGTTTCTTGTTTTTTGCAGGAGGCTTGTAGAGCTATGAACTTCCCTCTCAAGACTGCTTTCACTGTGTCCCATAGATTTTGTATTGTGTTTTCATTGTCATTTGTTGACATAGTGTTTTTTATTTCTTTCTTGATCTCTCTGGTAACCCAATCATTGTTTAATAGCATGCTGTTTAGTCTCCATGTGTTTTTTTTTTTTTTTGGATTGTTTTTATTGTAGTTGGTTTCCAGTTTTATGCCACTGTGATCTGAGAAGATGCTTGATAAGATCTCTATTTTCTTGAATTTGAAGAGACTTTGCCTCTGACCCAACATATGGCCTATTTTTGAAAATGACCCATGTACACTTGAGAAGAATATATATTCTGTGGCTGTGGGGTGAAATGTTCTGAAGATGTCAGTTAATTCCATCTGGTCTAGTGAGTTATTTAGGATTGATGTTTCTTGCTGTTTTTTGTTTAGAGGATTTGTCCAATAGTGATAATGGGGTATTAAAATCTACTATTATTGTATTCCTGTCAATTTCTCCCTTGATATCCTCCAGGAGGTTGTTTTTGTTGTGTGTGTGTGTTTTTTTTAATGTATTTGGGTGCTCCTGTATTGAATGCATATATGTTTACCAAACCAGCAATGCAAAAAATACCGGAGTTATTTCTTCTTGTTGGGTTGCTCCCTTTAATATTATGAAATAGCCTTCTTTATCTCTTGTTATGTCCTTCACTTTGAGATCTAATATTGCTACCCCAGCTTTTTTTTTTCTTTCATTTCCATTCGCCTGAAAAACCTTTTTCCATCCCTTCACTCTCAGTCTGTGTGCGTCTTTTTATCTGATGTGGGTTTCTTGTAGACAGCCGATATATGGGTTGTGTTTTCTTATCCAACCCGTTACCCTATGTCTTTTGATTGGGCATTTAATTCATTTACATTTAAAGTTATTTTTTTCATCTTTATTGTTCAGTTTATTAATTATATTGTTCCCTCTTTTTCCCCCCTATAGTTCCCCTCCACCTGGTACCCATCCCACCCTCCGTCCTTACCCCCCTCCACTGTCCTCTCCCATAGTTGCATGATTTTTCTCCAGTCTCTTGCTGCACTTCCCACACCCCTTTTCTCCCCAAGAGTTGTCAGTCCATTCCCTCTCTATGTCCTTGATTCTGTTACATTCACCAGTTTATCCTGTTCATCAGCTTATTAATTCACTTGATTTTTAGATTCACTTGTTGATAGATGTGTATTTGCTGTTCATAATCTACACCTCTATCTTTTTCTTCTTCCTCTTCTTAAAGAATATCTTTCAGTATTTCATATAATATTGGTTTGGTGGTGATGAACTCCTTTAGCTTTTTCTTATCTGCAAAGGACTTTATCTGACCCTCAATTCTGCATGATAGCTTTGCTGGATAGAGTAATCTTGGTTATAGATTCTTGCTATTCATCACTTTGAATATTTCTTGCCACTCCAGTCTGGCCTGCATCGTTTCTGTTGAGAAATCTGCTGACAATCGTATGGGTGCTTTTAATATTCTCTCTTTGTTTTTGCTCTTGACATTTTAATTATGATGTGACTTGGTGTGGTCCTCTTAGGGTTCCTATATATTGGGGTTCGGTGCGCTTCTTGGACACCTAAGTCTATTTCTTTCACCAGGTGTGGGAAGTTTTCAGTCACTATTTCTTCAAATAGGTTTTCATTCTCTTGCTCTCTCTCTTTTTCTGGCACCCTTATAATTCGGATGTTGGTATGCTTGAGGTTGTCCCAGAGGCCCCTTACACTAGCTTCAATTTTTTGGATTCTTTTTGTTTCTTGCTTTTTCAGCTGAGTGGATTTTACCTCTTTGTATTTCAAATCTTTAACTTGGTTCTTGGGGTGCTCCAGAGCACTTTTAGGTCTTTGTATAATATTTTTTATTTCAGTCAGTGTATCCTTAATTTCTGGTTGGTCCTTTTTCATATCCTTGAGAGTCTCCTTTATATCCTTGAGGATCTCCTTCATTTCCTTGTAGGACTCATTCATTTCCACATTGGTCTTGATCATTTCCACGTTGGTCTTGATCATTTCCTTGCAGGTCTCGTTCATATCTTTGAGGGTCTCGTTCATTTCCTTGTAGGTGTTGCTTATTTCCTTATAGGTCTCGACCTTTTGTTGGAGCCTCTTGAGAAGCCCTATAACCGTGGCTTTGAATTCCATGTCCAGTCGGTTTTTTTCCTCCATTTCTTTCACATCTGATTTCTTTCCATGTCTCTGCATGGTGGCTGCTTCCCTGAGTTGGTCAATTAGCTTTGTGTGGTAGACTTCCTTCAAGGGACAGTGGGTCAGCCTCCCCAGTTACCTGAGGTGGATATGGGTTGCACAGTCTTGTTGAAGTTAAGCTCAGGTTAATCGTTGTTAGCACTTGGAGGGGTTGACCTCCAGGCCAATTGTCTGTGAAGTTCAGCTGTGCTTGGGTTGGATGGGCGGAGTCTCCGGGTCAAGCAGACAGCATTAGCTCCACCCTATGTGGCCCCAGGGAGTCTGTGTTGGTGGCAATGGCCGCCAGCACCTCTGAGAGAGAGCTTCTGCCGAGCTTCACTGGCTGCCGGGGAATTCAGACTCTCCCCAAATGCATCTGCACACCCAACGTCTCACCCAGGGTCGTAAAACAAAGCAGTCTGATGGTTTCCCGAATGAGAGAACAAGTCGCAGAGCGCTCTCTACGCGGTCACACAGCTGCGCTGTTCCCTAGGTCATGCGCAAGCTGCCTTCTCCACAAGCTGGCAGATCCTTGCAGCACCCGAGCTTCGGCGTGCCCTCCCACTGTCTAGTTTTATGATAGTGGGTTCCCTGGACTTCGGCCAGAGCTGGAGAATCAGTCCAGTGGGACGTCTTTGTCTCCCCATTCGAGAAAACTGGCTGGTTTTCAGCCGCCCGCCCTATCCGTGGCGCACGCTCCAAACCTCTCTCCGCAAGAATCTTCAACGCTGTCCTCAGCTGCTCCTCCGAGTCACAGTGTCTTATCTTCACTTTTATTTGTGGAATTTTCACTCGGCCAGCTTTCTGGTGATTCTGGATGGTGTTTGTTCTTTCGTTAAGTTGTAGTTTTAAAATTGCTGTGTATGACGGTAAGATAGGTGTTTTGCCTATGCCGCCATCTTGGTTCTGCCCTAAAGTTATTATTGATAGGTACTTATTTGTTGCCATTTTTATTCTTTACCCCTGTGTTCTTTCTTCGCTTCCTATATCTTCTTTTCTTTTCTTTTTTTTTTTTACACCAAACCCTTTAGCATTTCTTGCATTTGCTGGTTTGGTGGTAATAAATTCCCTTAGTCCTTTTTTGTCTGTGAAGCTCCTGATTTCACCTTCAATTTTGATTGAAAGCCTTGCTGGGTACAGTATTCTTGGATTCAGACCCTTCCTTTGCATGACTTTGTATATTTCATTCCATTCCCTTCTGGCCTGATGAGTTTCTGTTGAGAAATCAGTTGCTAGTCTGATGGGAGTTCCTTTGTAGGTAATTTTTTGTTTCTCTGTGGCCGCTTTTAAGATTGGAGTTTGCCAATTCAATTATAATGTGTCTTTGCATCAGTCTTTTGGGATTCATTTTTGCTTGGGACTCTGAGTTTCTTGAATTTGTGTGGGTTTTTTCTTCCCTATATCATGGAAGTGTTCTGTCATTATTTCTTCAAACAGGTTTTCTATTCCTTGCTCAGTTTCCTTTCCTTCTGGAACCCTTATTCTGCGGATGATGTTTTATTTCATGTTGTCCCAAAGTTCCCTTAGGCTCTCCTGCTTTTTTAACTTTTTTTTCTAGAAGCTGCTCTACGTGGGTATTTTTTCCTTCCTTGTCTTCTAGCTCACTGATGCAGTCCTCTGCTTCTTCTAGTCTACTCTTGATGCTTTCTATTGAGTTCTTTACAGCAGTGATGTCATTTTTCATTTCTTCTTGGTTCTTATTCGTTTCCTCTTGGTTCTTACTCATATTGTCGAATTTGTCTTCAATTCTTTTCAGCCACCTTATGACCATTTCTCTGAATTCTTTCTCTGACAGGTTGCTTGCCTCCATTTCATTTACTTCCTTTTCTGGTGATGCCTGCTTTTCTTTCATATGCAGTTTGTTTCTTTGTCTCCCCATGGTCTCTCTTCTTCAGGTGTCTGGTTATGTAGTTTTCTCTGTCCTTATCCCAGGCAAAAAATCTGACCTTTCCATGATGGAGTGCAGAACTCCTCTGAATTTGTGTGTTTGCGCCAATTGGGGACCGGTGCTCTGGGGTTCGCAGCTGTTCGGTGCGTGCCAAAGTTGTAGATTTTCAGGCTTTTGATAATATACACTTTCCCCTTCAAGATACTGTTCATGTGTTCATCCTGGAACAGGTGGTGCGAGCTGTCAGCCCTGAGATAGTGGGGCCACTAGCAGGGCATGCCGTGGCCAGGCGAGCATGCAATCAACAGCCAGACCTTTTTCTTTGTATCATATGTCTGCCACTGTGCAGGTGTTTTTCTGGGTACTTGACCTCTCCCAGTGGAATGGCTCATAGGAGCTTCTACCTGCTATATCACTGGTCTCTCCTATGGACTTGAGCAGCTCGGGTGACACTGTCAGGTGACACAGATAGAAAATGTGTAGGATTTCCTCAGTTTAACGTCTATAAACATTTTTTATCATAGGTTATCATGTATATTATTTAACCAGCTTCTTATTTCTGAAGTTTCAGAAATGCACTTTATTGAGCAGCTTTTAAGACTTCTTATCCTGTTTTATCTGTACTTAATTTTCCTTTAGAATAATCTTCCTCCTCATATCATGTTGCTAACACTGTATGTGGAGCCATAGAGCAATATTAGCCATGCTTCTATTCAACTAGGGAGCTTTTGGTCAGTTTTTGAATTTTGCTTAAGAACAAGAATACCTTTTTTATATATTTTTTAAATGTTTTGCCGATTTTGCACACTTACACAAAGTGCACAGCACAGCCAGTCATCATAAAGTGAGCCCAACTTAGGGACTTGCCTGGTCAGAACACAGCTTTCCCAGCTCCCACAACCCTCCCTGTCTGCCCACCTTCAGGGAGCCACTGTCTCCATAGCAGATTAGGAAGTTCACACAAATACATTTACGTAATACATATTCTTTAGCATTTGGCTTGTGCAGTAGTCTGCATATGTGACATTGTTCACATTGTTACGAGTCATGGTACTTTGTTCATTTTCATGTCTGTGCACTGTTTCATTGAGTGGATCAACCTCACTTGTGTGAGGCAGTCACTCTACAGTGACAGGTCTCTGGGTCTTGCCAGCTTCTTGCTGTTATGGATTGTCTGCTCTGTATAATGTCAAACAGGTATGCACTTCTGTCACCTGTGTACCCACTAGGGGAATGGCTAGGTCATGTGATAATGTTTATAGCAATGTACATCATCCCAGTGTTCACTCTTCCCAGTGGTATAAGAGAATTCAACTCCTCTGTGACCTTGTCCACACTGGTGTTGTTGGTTGTTTGAAAAACATTAACATCTGAGTGGTGCTCATCTTTCACCTCCTGTGGAGTCAGGTTTCCTTCCCATGTCATTGGCTGCCTGGGCTTTGGTCTGAGCACTGACTGCCTATATTGTGTTGCCCATTTTCCTACTGGGCTGTTGAGTCCTTTTCTTTCTGATCTTAACATGTATATTTTGATACATGAGTGTTACTTCCCACACTCTGTTGCTGGCTTCTTACTGTCTTCATGTGTCTTGGTGAATAGCAGTTCTTAGGTCTAATATAATTCAGTTTATCTTTTTCTGATTTAAGAAATATTTCTATCCCCTAAGTCATAGCATCTTGTCTTATAGAAGTTTTATTATTTACCTTTCCCAGTAGCTCTCTATGAAAATATATAGTATTTCCTCAGTTGAACATCTGTAAACATTTCTTATTATAACCACAGACCGGTTTTGTATTTGATGTGAAGATGGGACAGTTTCCAGTTTTCCCTCTGTGGATACCAGGAGTCCATAGCAGTTTTGAAAGCTGATCTTTGCCCTGCAGGTTGGCTTCATCCATGAGTCTTGTCCACATAGAGGTGTGCATCTGAACCTTCTTCTGCAATTGTCTGCAAAGACCTTTCTGTGCTAATAATCTGTACTTACCAGAGGAGTTGGATTGGGGTTGCATCTGCAGCTGGATGGGTTTCCCAAGGGCTTTGCTCAGACTTGAATGGTGAAAACAAAAAGATCGGAGAAGTACCTATGTTTTTATCACACCAGTAACAAGAATGATAGCAAGAGACATTTAGATGAGCAGTTACTGTGTTCAGTGGTGAGTGTAGCTCAGGAAGGTCTAGGTAGCTTGTGAGCCCACCCTGAGTCAACACAGGGCCAGAGGGAGAACGCAGTGGGAAACACAGCCCACAGACTAGTTGTGGGAATGAAAATAGATCTTGTCCAAGACACAGTGGAGCTGCGTGGGCCAGGAGGTCAGGCTGCAGTGGGAGGCAGAAGCTAGGAGGGCAGGCCTTGTGGTGGCAACATGACACACAGGTCCAGTAATAGAAGTCATACAGATGCACTTTGTAAAGTTTGAAGGCATTGGGGTGGATGTTGCTAGGTCATAGGGGGTCAGAAATGAATCAGTTATAACAATTTAAACCAAAAATGAAGCCATTTTATATGAGTTATTAGTGAAAGTGAATTCGTTATACTTTTATTTGTGTTTGTCTGAAGCATTTTTCTGGCAGATGAACAACATTCATCCAGAGGTAGAACCTGTTGAGTATATTTTGCCATAAGACAGTTCCCTAATTACTAGAATTTTAGCTCTTTGAGTTTAGTTTGTGCCATTCTGTGGCATGCTTCTTTTCTCAGCCAGCATGTGTAATTACATTTGGAATAAGTGCCCTCCAAGTGATTTAATAGCATTTTGATATTAGTGTTGTGACCCAGCAGTTGTCTTCTGGTGGCTGAATAATTAATTTGTGTCTAAGAGCTTTTGAGTGTGATAGTTGCCTAACACAGGGTTTCCTTGTGGAAGGTTTGCTAGCTTCCAATGACCCTTAGCTGCCATCTGGTGCAGATTCAGTGCTTCTGTCATCTGCTGCTAATTGCTGTCACCTGCACATCTCTCCTCAGTGAGACGACTTGAGCAGCTCGCATGCTGCCTTGCAAGTGAGTCCTCGTGCCTGCATGTGTGTACCCAGAAAAGGAAACGGTTGCTGAGGGCTTCTCAATAGAAGCATTTTAAGTTTGTGTTTTAATAAACATGGTATGAAAGATGGTTACTGTTTGTGAAGGTTAATAATTCACTAAATCCAAGTATTTTGTCTGCTCTATGATTTGTTTTAATGGTTCCAGCACTTAGTGGCCCATTTAGGCTGGAAAGTCGTCTCTGCGCGATGTTACAGACGATTTCGTAAGCAGATCAGCTTTAGTCGGGCACTAGCCTATAGCACCATATTAATGTATTTTACTTGTAATTTAGAGAACAAGAAGAATACCCTGATTTGAGGCTAAACTGTCCCCTGTGGCACTGGCACAGCTGATAATCGCGAACTAGAAAGATGTGTATATCAAATAGTTTACAAAATGAAGCCAGCTGTGTTTCCCTACATACTGTGGCTTCCTGACATGCATCATTAAACCTTATTAGCTACTTCCTTTTACAAAGATTCTTGTAGTCTTGAACATTGCATATTAACATTTTCTGCCCCTCCAACTGGAAATGATTTGCTTTATTGCAGAGTGTCAACTTGCTCTAGTTTCTGATGCGTTCTAATTGGTACTTCAGAGTATAATCATCGGGAGATACCATGCCACGCATTTCTTTATTTGGAAATTAATATAGACCTTTTCACTTTATCTGTCAATCTGCAACTTTTTAAGCAAATCCCAACTCTTGGGATTGCTTACAAGCCATTAAGTATGAAATGGTTCATAAAATGACTTTGAAGACATAAAGTAACACAAAAAATTTAGATGGTTTAAAATAGTGTTACATTTTGCCATGATACCAGTAATAAACCTCTTAATAAATAGTTTTAATAATAAAAAGCAAGATGAAAAGTTTATTCAACCCTATTGCACTTATTTAAATTTTTCAGGAAAGCTGCTAAATTTCAGTTTTGTTTGAAAACAAAAGCATGCAAATCATGAGAACCATGGATTTTGAACACTAACATTGATTCAAAGTTTCCTTTATTCTCTTTCCTGCCATTCTGCTCAGCCGCCTTAAATGTTAAAATGTTTATTGCAATTACCTTTGGTCGGCAGCTGGTTGTGCTAACATGTGGGTGGGACAGCAAAACGGACAGGATCATGTCACTTTGTTCAAGATAACAGTAATTCTGAGGTGTTCTAAACCCTAGTCAGCATTTATGGATGTCCATGTGCTTCTAATATAATCAGAAATAGATAATGTACATTTCGTTACAAGGGAATTTCACGACTTCAGTGACTAGTGACTGAGATGTGGATTTTAGTGAATATCTTAGTAATAGATCTTGTCAAGACACCTAATGACTCTTGATTTAAAAACACTATCGAGTGGTTTTATGTAGTGATAGGTGCCAGATATTGGGAGATTGGGGTGAAGACCTTAAATGGTCCATAAATTCCCACATATTTACCCAATAAGGCATGAGATGCTGAAAGAGATGGTGACACATTACTGCACACCAGCATAGCCTTTGTGACACGTAGGGGTTGGGATAGGGGCGGCTTCCGGGTCCAGTGCAGCTTCTTGGGAGGAGGAGGGGACGCTGCTACCTGCAGGAAATGGAGATGTAAGAACATGTGGAACTAAACCCACCATACTAGGGCATTTATGCTTTGTGGAATTTTCCTGCTAATTGTCACCACCCCAAGATACTGTGACTTAGAATTAGCGGCTTCATGATGCTGTTTAATATTTGACTCAAGTAGTCCTTAATAAAACCAGACTTTCTAGCATCTATTACATAAAAACAATGTCAACTACTCCTGAGTAAATTTTATAAACCATTAAATAAATACCTTATATTTGTTGGTATGCCAAAGTTATAATTTAGATGGTGGCATTTTGAAATTAATCATCAAACAGATTTCTAACTATTATAGAAATTCATCTGTATAATGACCTCTTACGAAAAGAATCTAGGGCTGGAAATTAAAGTTACATTGTAAATTAATGATGTTTACTAATAAAAACTTAGCCATTCATTCATTTATTCATTCCCTTTTTCACAATTTTATGAGGGAATTAACTAAGCAGGTGGAAAGATGGTACTCTTGTTCCATGCAATTTCCCTGTTAAAAACAGCAGTTTCTGTGCCATGTCCCAGGAGGCTCTGGGCAGAGAGCAAGGCTGGCATCTGGCTGCTCCAACCATGTCCTCTGCCTCTCCTGTGGTGGCGATGGCCACACACCCGCTTTATGTGGGAAAAAAGAGTTCCTCTTCCATGTCCCAGCCTCTCCCATCATCTGTGCTGCAACTGTTCTAAGTTTCTCACAGAATAATTCCTTCAGAACCTCACTTTCTAGATAGCAAAAAATAGGGAATACTTTTTTAGCTCTTTGAAAAGAGTCAGAGGATTCCCTGGAGTCCTTTTGCCCCAGAATTCCAGGGTGGAGGGCATTGAAAGCCCTGGCTATGTAGTTAGTAATTTCCTTAACAAGTATTAACAGACCCCAAATTTTAGTAGTAGTATTATTAATGTACTTAAAAATACAAGATTGTTTTCCATTTGATAATATATTTTGTTTTCATTAAATGGATATTTTAGGACTGTATTTTAAGGGTGTTTCTAAAACACTCACACACAATCCTATCTAATAAAAGAGTAATTTTCAGATTGACTATCACTCCAACCCATAAGAGAGCTGCCCCCATGTGGTCAAAGATCCTGCCCCCATGTGGACACAAGATGGCCACCAAAAGATGGCCAGGAGGGGAGGGCCATTGGGAGGTTCCAGGCCCTGCAAGGGAGGGCAGTTGGGGGTGATCAAACCTGCAGAGGAGGGCAGTTAGGGGTGACCAGGCTGGCTGAGGAGGGAAGTTGGGGGCAAACAGACTGGCAGGAGAGCAGTTAGACATCAATTAAGCTGGCAAGGTAGTGGTTAGTGGGTGATCAAACTGGCAGATAGAAGCAGTTAGGGGCAATCAGGAAGGCAGGCAGGTGAGCAGTTTGGAGCCAGCAGTCCTGGATTGTGTGAGAAGGATGTCCGACTGCCCTCGAGGGGTCCCAGATTGGAGAGGGTGCAGGCTAGGCTGAGAGACATCCCCTGCCTCCCATGCATGAATTATGTGCACCGGTCTCTAGTTTAAAATAAGAGACTTGCATTCTGGAGAAAATAGAGAGGCACATACCTACCAGAAGAAAAGTGTGCTCGCTTGTGCAGTCTCTGCTGTGTGGACATTGAAATAATTAGGAAATGAGAGGTGACACGGTCTGTCCACCAGCAATTTCACAGGAAGTATGGTCTTCCTTTTCTTACTGTGTCAGTTAAAAATGTTAAGACTTTTAGTAAAAGTCTTTCTTTAAAAATATCAGTACCACTTAGAGGAATTATTAGGAAAAGCTATTTTTCATGTCCTGTGGCCATGAGTCCCCAGAGTCTGGAGCGGCATGAAGCAGTCTGTCTCTGGCTGCACTGGGGCAGAGGCACGTGCTGCCGTCCACGCACCATAGCAAGAGCATTTTACGTAGTAAGGACTCAAGAAGGTCTGTTCAAATAAATATAAAGTTCCCAAAATAAATTGCTTATGTCAAAAGTATTCAGAGTACCTTAGCACTATGGAACTGTGCTGCCTGCCTACAGTATTTTGGATGTCGAATCTTTAAATCTTCTTTATATCCACCATAGATAATCCACCATATTTTAAGGCTAAAAGTTCTGTCTTGAATTCTGCATGACAAAATAGATATTTAGGATTATTTATTTAAAAAACAAACAAACAAAACGTGTTAACCATACTGAATTGGTGGAATTAGATCTAAGTTCTGCTTTCATCAAAAGCACATTTTCAGAATTCAGAAAAAAGTATCAAACTTGAGCACCCTCTGCTGGCTAAGCCGCAGCATACTAACCCTTTGCCTTGGCTCTTCCTCCAACCCAAGAAATGTTACTGTAATAATGACAACAAAATACCAACATGAAACATGACAATTAGTAGTGTACATAAATTGTATTCACTGTGGTGTTGGAATTATAATGATTTGTATGGTTTGGTCTCCTTTGTATCCCTGATTTTCAAGTAAGGTGTGTACTTTTGTAAAATAAGATCAGGAGTACTATACATTAGAAAATCGTGGGGTTTTCTTAATATTAAGTGCTGAGTTTTAATGTAGTTTGTGTACATAGAGTACAAGTTAAATTTCTAAATAGTTTCCAGACTGTTTTTTATATTTGTGCATACTTATTTTTGTTTTAAATATGGCTTTGATGTGTCACAGTTGAGAATATTTGAAATAATTAATAATAATTACTAAACAAAAAATTGCTTTAAATTGGATGACTTTTTATATATTGGTTGTACTTTAATAAAGGTTCTAACATGACAGAGGGTCTGTCAGACAGTACCTGGCATGGCAGATTGCCCTTCATGGACATAAAAAGTAGGCCTGCATTTGTAAAAGTGGATCTGAGATGTGTGTAGACATATTTTCATAGAAATGTCTATTTTATGGCATTTTTTATAATTATGGGAAGTATTCTGTTGAGTGAATATGTGTCATAGGAAATTCGAAGGCCAGTGTTGAAATTTCTCAAATGATCTAGAACAGGCTCTACAGCAGCGGTTCTCAACCTGTGGGTCACGACAGGTCACCTAAGACCATCGGAAAACACAGATATTTACATTACGATTCATAACAGTAGCAAAATTGCAGTTATGAAGTAGCAACAAAAATAATTTTATGGTTGGGAGTCACCACAACATGAGGAACTGTATTAAAGGGTCAAGGCATTAGAAAGGCTGAGAACCCCTGATCTAGGTCAGTGGTTTGAGAAGATAGCCTCATTCTGCATTCATGAAGCCCCCTTCAAACTTAGCAAGTAGTATGTTTGGATTTGGGGAGGAACTTCACCCTTTGACATCATGTTTATTGTAGACCAGCTGACCAAGTGGTCTGACAATAGTCATTGTCCTAAATAAGGTTGGAGTTGATCAGCTCCAGTCCAGGGCTTTACTTTGAGTTTCCTGTCTCCTCTTTAAGGTTCTCACATTGATATGGAAAGTAATGATACTTCCTGTTGACCTTTTGTCTATATAAAAATATAACAACTCCATTTTTTAAAAATGTTAATTAAATGTTTAAGGAAAAAAACATTTTAAGTAATAACTATGTAGTAAGCGAGGGAAAACCCATAAATGTTGAATGTAGAATAGTCTGGCAAAATTTTTTGGTAATTAAAAATGTAGGATAAGAAATATTCTTTCAAAATAGACTTTAAAATGTTTATTGTGTAAATATAGATTTCTGTTTTTAAAAATTAAGGTGATATAACATTAAGAATTGTCATACTGATATTTACTTAGGGAGCTTTTAAAGCACAGATTATTGAGCCAATAGACTAGAATGGCTCCAAGAAATGCTTATTTCGCAGATCACTGAGGCGGTAATAGCTCAGACACGTCTACAGTGTGGGCCGGCCTGCAGGTGCCACAGCACTTGACACTTAGTATTTCATATCCAAAAAGAAATAAATAAGTAAACTCCAGAAGGGAAAAAAGAACATGTGGCATCACTTAAAAAAAAAATAAAAAGAATACTTTTCATTTAAACTGCAAAATGGAAAAAAATGATTACTACAAGATTTAGTGTGTGAGTTTCTATTGTTTGGCATTTGAAGTACAAAAGAAGGTCTGCAAATTATTTTCTTGTTGTTTCTTAAGATTCTACTAAAAGTGGAAAATATAGGCTGATTTGCTTCAAAGTTATTTGAAAGGGGTGTGTTTTTTATTAAGAATTTTAGTTAGGTCATATGTAGCCCTATGTCACTCTTAGAGTCACAGTCCAAATTCTGCACAACAGGAGCCAATGGGCTGGCTGAGAATTGCTCACCTGCTGAAAGATAGCAGTCTTAGCAACAGTCTTATTTTCTCCAGTCGTCTTTCGTTACAAAGCTGTCCTTCCGTCTGTGTGCGGTCGTCTTGAGTGAGTTAACTGTGGGATTGGAGGCTTTTCTATTTTTCAAAATATATTGCATTTACAGAAAAAATATAAGACAATGTAATATTTACCTTTCTACAAGAGCTGGCTTTTTGAGATTTTGCATCTTATTATTTTGCTATTCTAAAATATTTCCATGTAACAAATAAGTGTGAGTTTTAAGAGAATGGTAAAAGTATGTGATATTCACATGTTAATGTGTGTGATATTAATACCATATGATCAGCAGCTAATGGTATGTATGCCTTTGTTCTAGATAGGAGTTTGGGGAAGTTTTTATCACTTGAGACTTAGTTCTGGTTTGGTATGCATATTGATTTCTTAGGGACTTGGTAGCAGGACGAGGTTCAATGCCAAGATGGATTGGAGTAGTGCTGTGTCATAGAGATAAGGTGGTTTCTCATTCGTCCACACGTGCATTAAAAAACGGGCTGATCTTTACTTGATTAAGCCGGAAAATATCGTATTTACCCTTTATTGTTGGTGTAAACCATTATTTTCCTGAGCGCCATTAGCTGTTTAAAACTTGGTACATAAATTAAAGAGGAGCTAAGTGGATTTGTGATCGCTGCCATTAGCGGCATTTTAGATTATACAGGCAATTATTGTGTTCATTATCCTAGAACAGCCCCTTCGCAGAACCATTGTGGTGTCTTAGACATTATGCACAAATTTTCCCTTAGAGATTAAAATTTCCAGTAGTGCAGTTATTTCAAATAAAACAAATATTATGACAAGTAGAAGAAAATTTGCTTTGCTAATATAGGAAGTTACAATAAATATTGAAAATTACTTCCAAGTGTACTTACTTTACCTTTTTTTACAGTCATAATTACTTCAAGAAATATTAATGTATTTCATGGGTGAAAAGTCTTTGTAGTCATAGCAAAAGGTATCTGGTCTGTTCCATGTCCCAGGAGATTTTTTACAGTCACATGAAAACCCACATCATTACTTTTTTTATAGAATCTATAATTTTATAAGTTAACTAGTTTATATTGAATAGTTTCTAAGAGTCCAGTTGCATTTTAGAGTTGAGGAAACTTTAAAAAGTGTTTAGAGGAATATAAAAATTAACTATTAATTGTAAGTGGACTTTTAAAAAATGAGTTGAAACGTATCTTTTTTTCTCACCATTGTTAGAATTGGCAAGAAAAGCCAAGTTCATGCAATATGCTATAGCTTGGTTGCAGTTATTTGCCAGGAAGAATCACCACAGTTCAGAACAGCCTGCCAGTGGCAAGCGGGGTTTTGCTCTGCGGAACTTACTGCTTTCCTTCAAAGTGGCTGGTGGAAGAGGACACACTGACGCCCCGTCAATGAGAAAGGTGTTCACGCTGGAGTTTCTGCATGTCGGCTTGCAGTGGCCTGCTTTCAGACTCTCGTCCTGTGTGTGCGCTTTCAGAGGAAACTTTGGCCCATTCCTGACTGTTTTGTCCCTGCTTTTTCAGTCTTCTTGAAAGTGTGAGGTAGTGAGTATACATTTTGCAAGACAGAGATTCTTTATTTTATTACAAAAAAGACCAACTCTGGAAGGCCAGATTAAATCATTCCTTTCACTTTTTAATGGGATTTGGATGAATAGAGTAAAATATGCACTTTGCATTCATTGATAGCATCTTTAGGTTGAGGTAATTGAGTCTTTTTTCCCTGACTGAATGAATAATGACTTCATCTGACCCTCAGCGAGCCTGAGACTTAGGCCGCCTTTGTCACAGCTAAAGGAGCTAGGCTTTGAAACATGCTCTACTTCCCTGGCTTAATTTTTCTTCATTTTAATCCAAAACCCTATTTTTCTCAATAATTCAAGCATAAACTATGTAGTAGTTGAAGCAGCGGAAATTGCAAGATATTTGTCCTCGTTGTGCTGCTTTTTAAATGGAGCTGATAAATCAGGCAGGTCCTCAGCTGCCTGGTTCTCAAGGGAAGCACAGCCATGGCAGCCCTGCGGGAAGCCTCAGCCCAGAGCCTGCAGTCCCTCCAGCCACTGGTCTCCGGGAGAAGGCAGGCCTGGTGGCTCTGTAGCTGCTTCTGGAGGTGCTGAGCAGGTGACCCAAGGAGCAGTGTGCTTTTCTGCAGGATGCTGGACACTTGGAAACTGATGGGAGAACGGCCTCATCTCCTGTCACACACAGATGCTGTAGATACTCCATATAGAACTGGCAGCTAGGTTTTCTTCCGCCTCCTGAATTAGGAGTCTGTATATTAAGTGACCAGATGACACCACATTTCACAGGCCTTGGCCTTTTTTCCTGCTTCTGGAGCGGGAAGGGCCTGCAGCAGGATGAGGCCTTGCAGGGGCAGGGCCTGCATACTCCAAACCCACTGTGCAGAGGTTCCAGCTGCTCCCAGCCCTCCCTGCAGACCCTGCAGTGGAAGTAGAACCTATACTGTGGACAAACGTCATTCATATCCAGGTCTCAGTTGTCATTTTCATTGTTTCTACCCCTTTTTTAAAGGCCATGGAGTGCTAACCAATAGCAATACTGGCTGTGAGCTATAAGAAGTGAATCTATAGGCTTGGTTAGAGAAGAAAGCTTTCTATTTTGTAATTCTCTTTTATAGTATTTATTACAAGTGTTTGTCTTATTTTTCTTACTAGATTGGCTGTTTCTTGTGGGTAAAATCTTACAGTTTACTCATTTTTCATGACCTTAGAGTTTAGCAAAAAAATATAGTAGACATTTCCATTTATTTTTGTAATGAATTTTCTTCACAGCTACACTTAATGGATTTTCTGACAAAGTTTTGTGTTTTCTCTCTAACTACAGGTTTAATGTTCTCATGAGAGTTTGTGGCAAATATTAATTCAAAACAGATATAAACTAAATACATAAAATGTAGGAAAGGCTAGCTTTTTATTGGCCAAAGTTGTGAACTTCAAAAAGTGCTACAAAATAAAACAAATTAACATCTAACCCATTGAGAATTATAGTATTTAATTTATTTTATAAAAGTTTTGGCAATCATGTTTTCTTTTTTAATTATTCTCTTTCAAAATTTGTACCAGATTCAAGGGAAACTCAGGCGGTAGATAGATGACAGCTGGTACGAATTCAGTTTCTGTTCGAGTTATATACGGCATGAGCGAGCACAGGGCTGTGCCCAAAGCCTCCATGTAGTACATAGGTAGCCCCAGTTTAGAGACGAGGAAAATGGGGCTTCAAGAATCTAAGCACATTTCCCAAGATCACACAATTAGTAAGTAGAGATTCAAATCCAAGTTTTTAATAATAACGACAATGAGAGTATAATAACTAGGAGCTGTTCATGGTCTCATGTAGACCTGAGTCCTAATAAGAAGACACTGTGATAATCCCATTTTACAGCTTGCCCAAGGTTAGCCACCCAGGTGGTAGAGTCATCATTGGAATCAGCCTCCACTAGGCGTCCTGAGGAATCCCTTCTCCCTCTGCCTGGTTCTCAAGCCTTTCTCAAACGTCCAGTACTATAGGCCAATGCAAAGGAAAATTTATGGATATCAGAAGTGTCATGTATTAAGATGTGTAATGTTAGGAGCATTATGTTTATGTCTTAATTCCATGTTTTTCTTTCAGGTTGGTTTGTTGGACCTTGAGCTCAATCAGTTGACCAAAGCACTGTTTTTGGCGTTGGTTGCTCTCTCAGTTGTTATGGTAACTTTACAAGGCTTTGTAGGCCCATGGTACCGCAATCTTTTTCGGTTCCTCCTCCTCTTTTCCTACATCATTCCCATCAGGTAGGTTGAAGAACTAAGGTAAAACAAATGTCTAGTTTCATTGAATATGAGTTTATTAATATCTGTCTCTCATTGTGAAAGAAATTGCTCACATAAAGCTCAGGAACTCTGGTGAATCCTGAATAATTCTGTAGGAAGTCATATGGGAAGGGGGCCAAGTCAGTTTTGTTACAATATTCTAGAAATATGATATTTTATATAAATGTTTTGATAATATAATCTTCAATAATTGGATGATGTAAACATAAAACATAAATATGAATCCAGCAAAATAGTATTTGCTTATTGCTGGTAGACTTTTTATTTCCAGTGCTCTTCGGTCCAGTGCAATCATTGACATTTTAAAGTTATCTATATTTTAGAGACCATTTAATATACCTGTCAAGTTAGATAAAATACTGAGTAAGGCAGTCTTCTAATATGAACAATTTTTCAAGATGATGACCCATCTAACTTGAGATTGGGATATAAATAGTTAATATTAGATGTCTTTAATTTAAAGACTAATATTTATAACAAATGTAGATAAGTCCATTTAAAAATATTTCCACACAGAATATTTTTAATAGATATCTTAAATATATATGATTGAAATTTTCATGTGAATGAGCAATTAAGCCCTAATAAATCATGTATAAAGTATGAACCCAGAATAGCTGTCTTCTATATCAAAGAGTGAACTAAAACGTGTACCAGTATTAGGCACAACATACAAGGATTTGGAGAGAAAGGCATATCTTTATTTACAGATTGGTATCTCTAAAAGTTTGTCTACAGGAATGTCTCTTTCATTGACTTATATCTTAACAGTGGAGCTATAGTTTGTCCCTGGGGCTCTGTACACGGAGTTGTTAAATCCCCCTGCACTCCCCCCACCCCTCACACACACACACACACACACACACACTCACACTCACACTCTCACTCACACTCTCCTCCAACTGCCAGCATCTCCTGCACGCATCTTTGGAGCAAACTGCTTTTCTTGGGATTCCCAGGTATTTTTTATTCTTTCATTAATCTTGTTTTTCTTCATTGCTGCTGCTTATATCTGTTTTTGCAATGTTATGTGATGTCTGCCACTTCTGCTGTCTGAAGCAGAAGGCCCAGGAGAATTCTCTCCTGCTCTTGTCCGGGCCTCTCCCTTCACTGGTAGAAGCCTTTGGAAGAAATGTTTTATTTCTATGGGTGTCTCCAATTTTTTTCTTAGGTAAAATAATAAAGAGACCTGGCACTTTCTCCTTTATCAAATTAACAGGGGGAAAAATGATTCGAGTTTTGAAAATACATAAGCATTTTAAAACTAAAACTAATTTTTATTGTTTTTTATATTTTGAGTATATATATTTATAGTAAAAAATTAGACAATACCTAATACTAAGAGAAGGAAATAAGTACTGTCTCACTAACTGTTGCTAAATTCTGTAAAGGCTTACAGATATGTATATGCACAAAGTCTTATAGTTATGAGGGTGCAGGTTACCCACATAGACACACCAGCACTCACACACACACACCCTTCCTTTAGTCTCTGCATCCTCTTTGGAAATCTGCTTACGAAATGGGCACGGTAGCAGGCTTCTGTAAGTCTGTCTTCTTCTAGTGTTTCAGTACACAGTTTAATATTTAACATGTTCAGTCGAGCTTAGAGAGACTTACTAGACAGAATTATAGTTGCACCTCTGTTTGGCTCCGAAACATCTTTCAGGTACTTTAACCTGAAACTTCTGTCCTTCAATCTGAAGGCACAGCTGGACAGACTCGGCAGAAGGGATTAAAGCCAGAAAGTGTGGACAGTGTATCACACTCCTCTAGGGAGTGATGGTTTACATTTGATTTAACCAAGGTTATTTTCCTCTGCAAAATTTTTATAAACTATGACTGATAATAACTTTTAGTGTTTGCTAAATATGCTTTCAATTTAATAAAGGATCAATTTTTAATTTTTTTGTTTGTTTTGCAAAGTGCATGGCTCTGGAATGTGGTTTTTGTTTTTGTTTTTGTTTTCCTCTACTGACCTAACACTCCTAAAAAGTTTTTCCAATTTAAGAAAGTGAGGCTGTTTTATAGACATTCTTCTTTGGAGAATAAAAGATGTTTAAGTCACCTGATATAATTTACTTTGCCTTTCAATAGAAACATTACAAGATTTGACTCTTACTTTCAGAATTAAAATATATATACATTCCCTGGATTGTGTATCACTCACAAACAGCAGACTAGCCATCCCATTTTTTTACAGGACATTTAGTTCCGTTGGGTCAGGAACATGCACTTCCTCATCTCGTTGGTTACCTGCATGTGCTGGCGTGCATTAACATCCTAGTTGAGAGCACTGTCTCATGGGGCAGAGCGCTTCCCTCTCACATGCGGCCCCAGAGCAATGGGCGCAGTGGGGACTGTCTACGTGGCATCTCTGTCTGATGGTATCAGTGCATTTAGGAGGCAGGGTTCTCCTCTCTTTAACACAGTTGGGCACACCAGCAAGATGACCACCTGGTCATTTTGCCAACCAGCCTACTGCCTAAAGGACTACCACCACATGCTTTGTTCAGAGCTGTGCTCATCCACACACTGAGTGGATTATCAAAATGCAGATGACACACATACAAAACTTGCTTCAGAATTTAACTTCCCTGAAGTTGTGTTGTTGGTGTTTTCTGACAGGTTTTATTACACAGACAAGGCTCAGTCCTTCTTGGCTGCTGCCTTCCTCCTGACTGCAAGGTCATTGCTCAGCTCCTCTCTCTTCCTCTTGGCGTGGATGTGTATCCCCACCCTTTTCTTGATGAATTTCAGGGCCCCCTTGTCCTTAGAGACCTTGAACAGCTCATAGGGGGCAAAGCCACACACCTCTCGAATCAAGTCCCGCACCAACTTGGTGTACTTGGTGAGGCACCGTGGCAGTGGCTGTGTCTTTTCTTGCACATGTTCTTGGTCACCTGGTGGCCCTTGTTGAGGCCCGTGGCCATGGGTAGCGCAGAGCCATGGCTGCTGCTTCTCAATGGCTGCCCTCCCTGAAGTTTTATTGCAAGAAAATTCTTAGGAGCTTATTACCCTTTCTGTGGCATTTTAAAAATGTGTATTAACCTACTCAACATCTTTCATTAGACCTCATTTTCCAGGTTGAATGCTTGCAGAAAAGAGTGTTTTCAACCTTAAGTAGACCTAGAGATAATATTTAGGTATTGATGGTCCAGGAAATATGTGGCCTGTACAGATTGCTAAAGACACTGATAGAAGATTCGTTGTTTGAAAAGTGTGCCCAGGAGAGGAGGCTGAGGATGTGCTTGACAGCCTTTGCCGAAGAGATTAGGCATGTGACTCGCCTCAGCAGGAGCCAGGACTGGATGATATTATCCAGGAGAAATCTATGGAGGAGCCCCTCTTGCCTGACAGTGTGGACCCTGGGCACACACAGGAGACTCAGAAAGGTTTTGAGATTGTCCTAAGGGCAGAAACACTGCCAGTGTAGACTGAAAGGAACAGAGATAAGGCAAGATGAGAGAAGCCTGTCAGGCTCCCCAAATCTGCAGGCTCAAAATGAACTGCTAGAGCTACCTGGCTGCAAATGTGTGCTGACTGCAGGAAAAAGGAGGAGCAACTGAGGCCAGTGCCTCACCGGTCATGCACAGGGCTATGGCACTGTGTAGTTATTTATATGCTCTGCATGTTAGTTCTTCAGTTGTGTTTCTCTGATACTCTTTCTTGATCTGTGACTTGAAGTTTTATTCACCCAGTGGTGAAATTACAAAAAGAAGTCATCCATTTCACAGTCACATATGAATGTTTCTGTGGGTAGTAGTCACTCTGTGTTGTTTAAGGAATCCTCTAGTCCAGGTGTGAGCTTCCTCCTGCGTTAACTCCTAAACACTAATCGGTCTTGTCTCTGATCCCTGCAAAGTGTTTTTTAATGGTATGAAGTAGATTTTTCACATTAAGAGAGAATACCAATTGTCTTAACATCCCTTACAGAAAAGACTCTTGTTCCCTCTGTCATGTACCGGGTATTCATTTATGCACAGGTCTATGTGGGTCCCTAGCCTGTTTTTTTGGCCTGTTTATAGATTCTTAATCAAATAACAGACTGTCTTTTTTATACACTGTGATAGTAAGTTACTAATTGATAGGACAGCCCTTCCTGCTTGTGTTCTTTAAGATTTTCTTTGTTCTCTCTGGCCATTTGCATTAATATTAAATCTGCCAAATCATGAATTGGCATATTAATATAAAAAGTTTTGTTAAAACTATTCTTAGATATTTGATATTTTTTAAATGCTATTATAAATACTGTTTTTAAAATTATTTTGTATGTATTGGTTGTGGGTTATAGACAAATAAAATTGATTTTTATAAAATGATTAAATCCATCAATTTTTGTAAACTATCGATTAATTATTAATCTGAGTCTATTGGATTTTCTGTATAGATAATCACATCATCAGTAAATAATGACAGCTTTGTTTCTTTTGATTCCTTGCATCATTTATTTCTTTTCTTTGTCACTATAGCAGAGATTTCCAGTATAACATTAAGTAGAAATAATTATTATGGGCAATCTTTCTTTGTTTCCAATGAGAAAGGCAGAACTTATTACATTTTATCATTAAACATGCTATACATTTTTATTAGAAACTCTTTCATATGTAAGGAAGAATTTTCTTATTTTGCTTAAATTTGTTTTTAAATCATGAGTATAATTTTAAAACTATTTTCATCTTTAAATTTTCATTTTTTATTAATATGATAAACTTAATGACTTTCTAATGACATACCTACTTGTATTTAGGGAGAGAAAATGCAACTTGATCATGGTACAATACTCTATCTTGTATTATTAGATTTTATCTACTTGTGCTTTTTGTGAAATTTTTGCATTGTTTACACGAGTGAGGTTGACTTATAACTTTCCTTCTCATGACATTCCTTTGTGTTTAGTGTCAAGATTTTGCCAGTTTCATAAAATACACTGATGAGTCTTCTCTTACTTTCTCTTCTCTAATATATTTTATTTAGAATAGTAAATATTTATTCTTTGGACGCTTACACTTTGGGAGGCCATGTGAGCCTGAACTTTTTGATGTGGAAAGATGTTTGACAGAGTTAATTTCTTTAACATTTTAAACATTTTTTTTACATTTTTTTATCTTTATTGTTCAGTTTATTAATTACATTGTTCCCCCTTTTTTATCCCCCTATAACTCCCCTCCACCCAGTACCCATCCCACCCTCCGCCCTCACCTCCCCCTCCCCACTGTCCTCTCCCATTGTTGCAAGATTTTTGTCCAGTCTCTTGCTGCACTTCCCACACCCCTTTTCTCCCCAAGAACTGTCAGTCCATTCCCTCTGTATGTCCATGATTCTGTTATATTCACCAGTTTCTCCTGTTCATCAGATTATTAATTCACTTGAATTTTAGGTACATTTGTTGATAGATGTGTATTTGTTGTTCATAATTTATATTTTTATCTTTTTCTTCTTCCTCTTCTTAAAGAATATCTTTCAGTATTTCATATAATATTGGTTTGGTGGTGATGAACTCCTTTAGCTTTTTCTTATCTGCGAAGCACTTTATCTGATCTTCAATTCTGAATGATAGCTTTGCTGGATAGAGTAATCTTGGTTGTAGATTCTTGCTATTCATCACTTTGAATATCTCTTGCCACTCCCATCTGGGCTGCATCGTTTCTGTTGAGAAATCCGCTGACAATCGTATGGGTGCTCCCTTATAGGTAACTAACTGTTTTTCTCTTACTGCTTTTAATATTCTCTCTTTGTCTTTTGCTCTTGGCATTTTAATTATGATGTGCCTTGGTGTGGTCCTCTTAGGGTTCCTATATATTGGGGTTCGGTGCGCTTCTTGGACACCTAAGTCTATTTCTTTCACCAGGTGTGGGAAGTTTTCAGTCACTATTTCTTCAAATAGGTTTCCATTGTCTTGGTCTTTCTCTTTTTCTGGCACCCCTATAATTCGGATGTTGGTATGCTTGAGGTTGTCCCAGAGGCCCCTTACACTATCTTCAATTATCTGGATTCTTTTTGTTTCTTGCTTTTTCAGCCGAGTGGATTTTGCTTCTTTGTATTTCAAATCTTTGACTTGGTTCTTGCGGCCCTCTGGACTGCTTTTAAGACTTTGTGTAATATTTTTTATTTCAGTCAGTGAATGCTTGATTTCTAGTTGGTCCTTTTTCATATCCTTGAGGGTCTCGTTCATATCCTCATAGGTCTTGTTCATTTCCTTGTAGGTCTCAATCATTTCCTTGTAGGTCTCATTCATTTCCTCATAGGTCTTGTTCATTTCCTTGAAGGTCTTGTCATTTCCTCGTAGTTCTCATTAAGTTCATCGGCCTTTTCTCGGAGCCTCTTGAAAAGCCTTATAACTGTGGTTTTCAACTCTATGTCTAGTCATCTTTTTCCCTCCATTTCTTTCACACCTAATTTCTTTCCATGTCTCTGCATGGTGGCTGCTTTCCTGAGTTGGTCGATTAGCTTTATGTGGTAGATGTCCTCTAAGGGACAGTGACTCAGCATCCCCAGTTATCTGAGGTGGGTACTCTTACTGCAATCCTTTATGGGTTGTACAGTATTTTTGAATTTAAGCCCAGCTTGTTGTTGTTAGCCCTAGGAGGATTTGACCTCCAGGCCAATTGGCTGTGCAGGGAGACTGTGTTCAGGTTGGATGGGCGGAGTCTCTGAGCTGAGCAGGCAGCGGCAGCGGCAGCTCCGCCCTATGCAGCACGCGGGTCTTTGTGTTGGGTGGTAATGGCTGCAGGCACCTCCAAGAGAAAGCAACCGCTGGTCTCCACCCGTTGCCAGACAACTCTGCCTCTCCCCAAATGAGTCTGCACACCCAAAGTCTCGCCCAGGGTTGTAAAACAAAGCAGTCTGGTGGTCTCCTGAACCAGGGAGCAAGTCGCGCATCTGTGCTGTCGCGCACTTTATGCGCAAAACTGCTGTTCCAAGCTACGCGCACTCTCCTCAGACTCAGAGACCTCTGCTTTTAGAGTGCGTACCCCGGACCTCGGTCCTCGCCTGGCACTGGGGAATCTGTGCAGTGGGATGTCTCCGCCCTCCCCATTGGAGAAATCCAGCCGGGGTTGCTGCTGCCAGCCCTACAGCCCATGCGTGCCCACAGCTCCGAACCTCTGGCTCCGCGTGTATCTTTAAGGCTGCGCTCTGCCGCTCTTCTGAGTCTCAGTGTCCCACCTTTATTTTTATTTGTGGAATTTTCATTCAGCCAGCTTTCCAGTGATTCTGGATGATGTTTGTTTTGTTGTTATGTAGTAGTTTTGGAATTGTTGCGTGGGGCAGCACAATAGGTTTTTACCTATGCCACCATCTTGGTTCTCCCTAAACATATTTTTTAAATAGTTGACTTTAAAGAGTTACAAAACTTGATTTCAAGTTTTTTATTTCTTTGCGAGTCAGTTTTACAATGTTACGGCTTTCAAGAAACTTGTCAACTGTACTAAGTATTCAAATTTATTCACAAAAGTTTGCTCATAATGTTTTCCTATAATCTCTCATAGAGGATCTTTTTCTTTCCTGGTACTTAGTTATCTTTTCCTTTTTCTTTCAGTCTTCCAATAGGTTTGTCATCTTTAGTAGTTTTAGAAAAATCTCCTCTATGCTATCTGATATTTTTTTATTTTATTAATATTACCATACTTCATTTCTTTCCTCCTACCTTCTTTGGTTTTTATTATCCTTACTGCTTGTGATAGATGCTTAATTCACGAGTTTTCAGCGCTTTTTCTTTTTTGAATACATGTGGTAGAAGCTATGAATTTCTTTCTATAGGACTATTGCTTTGCTGCATCTCACAAGTTTTCATATTTTGACAGAATGTTTTTTAATTTTAGTGGTGGTTTCTTCTTTGATCCATTGTTATTACAAAGTTATTTCTTCATTTACTGGGTTTATCAGTTAATAATGCTAATATTTTTTTTCAAAAGATGGAGCTACACATATATTGATACTTATCCAATTTGTTATATATGCCTTTTTGTTGTATTGACAGCAAGCTTCAAAACTTTATAAGTCAAATTTTTACGCTTAAAAATGTCAAATTTTGTGCCAAAAAGCATTTGCAGGAAATTTTAATTCATTACTTTATTTTGAGGAAAAAGTTATTACATACTTCAAGAAGCTTATGGTTAACATGCTCCATCTCGAGATACTTATGAATGCTAGTTTAAACGCTTTACAAGTGATGATTTCAATGTGAAAGACAAAGAATGTCCAAGTCAACCGAAAAAGTTTAAAGACCAACAATTACAAGCATTATTGGATGAAGATGCGTCTCATACTCAAAAACAACTTGCAGAAAGATTAAATGTTGCTCAGCAAACAATTTCCAATCATTTACAAGCAATGGGAAAGATTTTAAAGGAAGGAAAACGGGTGCCACATCAATTGAATGAAAGAGAAATGGAAAACCGAAAAATCATCAGTAAAATGTTGCTTCAATGGCATGAAAGAAAGTCTTTTTTGCATCAAATTGTGACTGGTGATGAAAAGTGGATTTATTTTGAGAATCCCAAATGCACAAAATCATGGGTTGATCCAGGTCAACCATCAACATTGACTGCAATGCCAAATTGCTTCGGAAAGAAGACAATGCTCTGCTTTTGGTGGGATCAGGAAGTTGTGGTGTATTATGAGCTTCTAAAACCAGGTGAAACTATTAATACTGATCACTACCTACAACAAATAATCAATTTGAACCACGCTTTGATTGCAAAACTACCAGAATGTGCCAGAAGACATGGCAAAGTAATTTGCTTCATGATGACGCACCATCACACACTTCAAAATCAGTTAAAGACACGTTAAAAGATCTTGCATGGGAAGTATTATCCCACCCGTTGTATTCACCAGACCTTGCTCTTTCAGATTACCACTTGCACTTTCTGAGCAGCACTTCAGAGCATACAAAGAAGTGGAAAATTAGGTCTCTGAATGGTTTGCCTCAAAACAAGAAAATTTCTATTGGTAGGGTATCCACAAATTACCTGAAAGATGGGGGAAATGTGTAGCTAGCGATGGATATTACTTTGAATAAAGCACTTTTGATGTTTCTCTTGAAATTATCATGTTTTCTTTGATTATAAAATCTGCCATTATTAACTGGTACACCTCGTACAGTGTATATGAATTTTTTAACTGTCTTTATTTTAACTTAATTGGTTGTTGTTACAGAACATACCTTTATGATAAGGCTGCACCAAAACATCACTGGTTCAGTTCCCCGTCAGGGCACATGCCTGGGTTGTGGGTTCAGTCTCCACTAAGGGATGTGCAGGAGGCAGCCAATCAATGTTTCTCTCTCATTGATGTTTCTCTCTCCTTTTAAAACAAAACGTTTAGAAAGGGCCTCCTTCACACATGGAGAAACTTTGATACCTGTTTTTTTGTGTTGTTGTTTTTTAATTCTCACCCAAAGATATTTTTTTCATTGATTTTTTTTTTTTTTATAGAGAGAGTGGAAGAGAAAGGGAGAGACAGAGAGTAACACCGATGTGAAAGAAACACATCAATTGGTTGCCAGAGTCAGGAGCCTGCAACCAAGGTATGTGCACTTGACCAGAATTAACAGTCCACAGTCTGATAATTTGTCCACTGAACCAAACCAGCTAGGGCCTGATGACCTGTATTAAAGACCAGACACAAGTACATATCCCACTCAGCACCATGATGACCACGGCCAAAGCAAAAACGATATTGAAAGAAAAGGCTGGATCTGACTACTGTGTTGACTTTACTGCTAGTTGTGAGTGGTTTAAACTATTCAAGAATTGTTATTCTATAAAGTGAAAGTAAGTTGTGAGCCTGTAAGTGCTCATGTGAAGTCAGCTGAAGAAATTTTGGAAACTCTAGATAAGGTAATTGTGGAGGAAAATTACTTGCTAGAGCAAATATTCAGTCTGGCTGAAACTTCACTACTCTGGAAATAAATGCCTGAAAGGACTTTTATCCCTGAGGAGACCAAGTCAGTGCCTGTTTCAAAGCTTTTAAGGATGATATAACCATCTTGCTTGGTGGCAGTGTTGCTGGTTACAACTATGATGGGGCATGAGAACCACAGGGCCTCCAAGCACATCAGCACGAACTGCCAGTGTCCTGCAGGAGCAATGAGAAGTCATGGGAGATCCAGCTCCTTCTCCAAGATGCCTTTCTGAGTTGCTGTGCCAGTGAAATAGAGAAGTACTGTTTGAAAAAGAACATAGCTTTCAAGATTTTTCTTATCCTTCCTATATAATAAAAGGCTAATATGCAAATAGACTGAATGGCAGAACAGTCAAACAACCAGTTGCTATGACATGTGCTGACCACCAGGGGGTATGCACAGAACATGGTGGATGTTGGCTGCGGCAAGATAAGCGGGGCCACAGACCAAGGAGGGGCACTGGTCACTGTCACTGGGGCGAGCCTCTGGTGGTTACTGAAAATTCTTTGCTCCTGCACGACGTGGTACTGCCCAGCGCTCACAGCTACTGCCGACGCCGACTCCACTCACACCTGCTGCCAGCACTGGCCTCAATTGCTCTTCACTGTCAGCGGGTGCAAGTGGGGCCAGCGCCATCAGTGCATGGGAGCAGCAGCCGTGGAAGTAGGGCTGTTGGCAGATGGGACCAGGGGCTGTGGTAGGAGGGGTGGGGGGGTGGGGCGAGGAGGATGGGCCAGTACCTATCCCTGTGCCCACCATAACCTCATGGCCCACAGTTCCTTTCAAGGTACACGAATTCGTGCACTGAGCTCCTAGTTGTTAGTAATACTCATGGCATCTTTTTATTGGTGATGTTCTTCCCAATATCAGAGTACTGTTTCTCCAAACATTATCTCTTTGATCAAATGGATCAGGAGGTTGTAACAGATTTTAAGGCTTACTCCCTGAAGATGACTTTTGCCCAGGTTTTTGCTGCAAGTGAGGCAGACACTGAGAAGTCATTGATGCAATTCTAGAAGGACCTCAAAATTTGTGACTCCATCAGAAACCTTGCTTAGGATTGGGATAATGCCACCAAGGAGTGTAGGTTCTTGTTATAAAACAAGACCCATTTCAAATATTCCCAGTGAGACATAGCCTGGCACCCTGCTGCCCAAGGCACTAAAGCAGCCCATCTTTTTCTTTCCCATCTGATGTCACAGACCACTCTGGTGGACAGCATTAGTAACTACTTCACTGTCACCTACAGGCATGTCCTGTGGTATAGAAAGGTTTGCTGACTTGAAAGACAGTAAGTTCACTTATTTCAAAGTCTAAAATTCAATGTTACTTATTTCATGTAAAGTTAAAAATAATGTGAGTAAATAAATAAATTTATATGGAAATAATGAGCATGTTGGTATTCACACTAACCATGTAATGATTTTATTTGGCAGTTTGCGTGTGAACTTGGACATGGGCAAAGCAGCATATGGCTGGATGATGATGAGGGATGAAAACATTCCTGGCACAGTTGTTCGGACCAGCACCATCCCAGAGGAGCTGGGCCGCCTTGTGTACCTGCTAACGGATAAGACAGGTACCACTCTGCTCTTGAAAACTGACACACAACTAGTTTTCACCTTCTAATATTCCAGTATCATCAGAATTAGCAAAATATTAAATTCTCAGAGATTGAAATGACATTTCTATATTTTTAAATTTTTACAGCCTTACAGATTTTTTGGTCTTATTTTTGACTGCTTTTAAGAGCAAAAATTGCTTATTATAGAATGACACATGAGCTAGTAGAAGGAAATAACAATAAGATGGGTGAATTTGGTGTTTTAACAATACCTTCTCCTAAAGAGCCTTACAACAAATAATTCATTCCACCTCAAATTCTATTCATCTTTATTTTGTATTGTTTCTTTTATTCATCAAAGAATTCGTCAATCCATAACATACTAGAGAAAAAACAAATTGAATGCAGCAGTATAATAAAAAACAGATCTAAAGGTTCAGTCCCTCCTTGATTTATTGGTTTATGATTTCCAAATAATTATTAGTGAATTAGAAATAAAATAATATTTGTATAAATGGTTAAGAAAATATGTCTCAAATAAAATTCAACATTTTAAATAAAATACTAGAGAAGTCCTCACTGTAATCAGAAAGAAGAAAGCTAACAACACTGCTGTTTAATAATTATTATTCTAGCCATTGCAGCAAGACAATAAGTAGAAATAAGGTAAACAACAAAAAGAATAAACAGCCCTAGCTGATTTGGCTCAGTGGATAGAGCGTCGGCCTGTGGACTCAAGGGTCCCAGGTTCGATTCTGGTCAAGGGCACATGCCTGGGCTGTGGATTCTGTCCACATTAGAGGGTGTGTAGGAGACAGCCAATCAATGATTCCCTCTCATCATTGATGTTTCTATCTCTCTATCCCTCTGCCTTCCTCTCTGAAATCAATAAAAATATATTTTAAAAAGAAGAAAAAACAAATGTTTGCTAATGTAATGATCAACCAAGCAAATCACTGGTGGAAACAAGCGATCAGTAGAGTGAGTGGCAGGTTCCAGATAAAAGCAGCACAGTAGCCCTTAATGGGTAGAATAGACTGGAGAAGAGCACCCTTCCCGCTAGCCTAAGTCCATGCAGAGCATGCATGCTGGGACCCGATAGCCAAAGTCCACATGGAGCACACATGCTGGGATGTGAGGATGGCAAAGGGCACATGTGTAGAATGTCCTGCCTCCACAGAGAAATGGAAAAGATGACAAACATCCCAAATGTGTAATCCTCATTGCAGAGACAACAGCCTCATAACCAAGTCATACATTTGATCTCTGCAGTGCTTGCTGTCAGATCCATGTTGGACTGTTTGGCCTGTCTTGGAGTTTTGCTGGAAATTGAGAGAGCAGCCAGAGGAAAGCACATCTGAACTTGGAATTACTCTGAAGCATAAGAAGGGGAATACTAAATGTAGAGCCAGCAGGTGCACAGGGCAAGGCATTCACAGATGAAACCACCCTGCTTACCAACCAATCAGTCTGGACTTCATTGACAAATGTAACCAGAAACCAAGAATCACCTACAGAAATCAAAGTGCCAACATGAACAAGTGAGCTGTTCCCAAAGAACAATTCACTGGCTTTTATAAAGAGATCTAAAAGAACCATCGGGGAAATGTTTAGAATTATAAGAAAGCTTAGTTACACATATAAACCCAGTGTCAAAGTTAAACTACATTTCTGTGTGTCCACAACAATTGGGATATTCAATGTAAACATGCCGATTAGAATGGCAAGTAAATGTATAAAGCAATCTATATATACTAGAGACCCGGTGCACGAAATTCATGCATGGCGTGGGGTGGGCGTTGTCCCTCAGCCTAGCCTGCTCCCTCTCCTATTTGGAACCCCAGTAGATCGGGCCTAAACCGGCAGTTGGACAGCCTTCTCACAATCCAGCACTGCTGGCTCCCAACTGCTTGCCTGCCTGCCTTCCTGATTGCCCCTAACTGCTTCTGCCTGCCAGCCTGATCACCCCCTAACCATTCCCCTGTCAGCCTGATTGATGCCTAATTGCTCCCCTGCCAGCCTGTTTGCCCCTAACTGCCCTCGCCTGCAGGCCTGATCACTCCTAACTGCCCTCCCTTGCAGGCCTGGTCACCCCTTACTACCCTTCCTCGCAGGCCTGGTCCCCCCCACAACTGCTCTCCCCTGCAGGCCTGGGTCCCCCCTAACTGCCCTTCCCTGTAGGCCCGGCTGCCCCCAACTTCCCTCCTCTGCTAGCCTGGTCATCCCTAACTGCCCTCCCCTGTAGGCTTGATTGCCCTCAACTGCCCTTCCTTGCAGGCCTGGTCCCTCCCAACTGCCCTCCCTTGCTGGCCATCTTGTGGCGGCCATCTTGTGTCCACATGGAGGCATACATCTTTGACCACATAGGGGAAGCCATCGTGTGTGTTGGAGTGATGTCAATCTGCATATTACTCTTTTATTAGATAGGGTAGAGGCCTGGTGCATGGGTGAGGGCCAGCTGGTTTGCCCTGAAGGGTGGCCCGGATCAGGCTGGGGGTTCCCTTGAGGCATGGGGTGGCCTGAGCGAGGGGCCTGTGGTGGTTTGCAGGCCGGCCACACCCCCCAGTGACCCAAGTGGAGGCCCTGGTATCTGGGATTTACTTATCTTCTATAATTGAAACTTTGTGGCCTTCAGCAGAGCCAAGGCTTCTGCTTGCTCTGTGGCCACAGCCTTTTTTGTTGGGATTTATTTATCTCCTATAATTGAAACTTTGTAGCCTTGAGTGGAGGCCTGGTCCCGCCAAGGTGTGTGGAAAACTTGGCTTCCTCCATTGCCGGAGGCAACCCAAGCCTCCTGTTCCCTCTGTGGCCGCAGCTATCTTGGTTGAGTTAATTTGCATACTCGCTCCTTATTGGCTGGTGGGCATGGCTTGTGGGTATGTTGGAGTGATGGTTAATTTGCATATCACCTTTTTATTAGATAGAATAAAGAGCCAGAGTTGTAACATCCAAAACAGTCAAAGGCTCGACCGAACGACAGTCTGAGCATGCAGTAGGCAAGCAGGCTGAACTGTTGACCTCTCAGAGAGCGGGGGGGTAATCCACAGCAGCTTCTGGTGAGGCCCTCCTGCTTCTCTCTTTGGGCCTCGCCAGCAGCCAAGTCTCTCTCTCTCTCTCTCTCTCCCCCAATAGTCAGCAGTTCAGCCTGCTTGCCAACAGCCTGCGGCGGCTCCTAATCAGTCCTGCCTCTATGATCAGGCCCAGAGATAGGCCCGGAGATGCTGACTGGCATAGAAACCAACCAGTCGGAACCAAATCTGGGTGAATTGTGAGGAACCAATAGCTTCCTAGGAGGCGGGGCTTTTGATACTGACTGGCATAGAAACCAACCAATTAGAACCTACTCTGGGTGAGATGCAAAGGTAGAACCTAAGTCGGGGCTGAGGGGTTTTAAGGGCAATAGTTGTTTGGTGTAAGGTGTAAGAAAATGATTCAGTTTTTTAATGACCAGTTTGGCAGTGTAGTACATATGGCTGGCTCTCAGTCCAGATGTAGTGATTATGTGATTTTGTCTGCCAAGATCATTTCCTCCTGCTGAAAAAGGCTTTTTTCCCCTTATTTAAGCAATCCTATCCTATATAATCTATCTATACTAATAAAAGGGTAATATGCTAATTAGACCCGGTCAACTGGCCATCTTCCAGATGTCTGACTTGCTTCCAGACAAAGCCATGGTAGTGGGGGCTGAGGCTGAGGCAGTGAGGGGCAATCAGGCCAGCAGGGGAGGGCAGTTGGGGGCAAGATCAGGCCAGCAGGGAAGGGCAGTTAGGGTCGAGGCAGGCAGGCAGAGAGGTTAAGGGGCAATCAGGCAGGCAGAGGGGCAAGGTAGGGGCAGTCAGGCTGGCAGGCAGAGGGGTTAGGGGCAATTAGGCAGCCAGGCAGAGGGGTTAGGGGCAATCAGGCAGGCAGGCGAGTGTTTAGGATCCAGTTGTCCTGGATTGCAAGAGGGATATCTGACTACTGGCAGTTGGACATCCTCTGAGGAGTCCCAAATTGAAGATGGTGCAGCCCGGGCTGAGGAACCCCCCCACACACACACACACACTCCATGCATGAATTTCATGCACCGGGTCTCTAGTCCTATATAATAGAAGCCTAATATACAAATCGACTGAAGGCAGAAAGTCTGGTTGAATGACCGGTCACTGTGACATGTACTGACCACCAGGGGGCAGACCCTCAATGCAGGAGCTGCCCCCAGCCCACAAGCCCCAGGCCAGCTAAGGCGGGTGCCAGTGGGGACCCCTTGATCACCCCACTGGTTGCCCCACAGAGGAAGGTGACCAGTGTTGGGCAGGGCTGGTGAGTGGGCAGTGCCAGGCCAGCCAAGGCAATTGCCAGAGGGTGCACCCCAATCACCTCGCCGGTCACCTAACAGATCAGCCCTGGTTGCTGGCCAGACCCAGGGACCCTACCCATATACAAATTCCGTACACCAGACCTGTAATTAAAAATAAATTGAAATAAAAACATGTAGGACTGGGTCGTCTTTCTGAGGGTGTGTGGCCTCAGGTCAGGGTCCCAGGCACATAGGAGGAGTGTTGGCTGTAGCCATTCATCAGGGCCACACTGACCAAATCGTGGGTGTGCAAATAGAGCACTAATTTTTCTAATTATCCTGTCACTGCAAGTAGGTGAATAGGATTCAGCTCCATCTGTACTTGAACACTGTAAGAACATGGTATCCACACAGTGGAATGGGGGCCATGGACAGACCTGGTCCGTTACTGACATGTGTGCTAGGGCAGATTCCCTAACCCTCTAAACAAGTCTTTATTGTGGGCAAGGCTCTGTGGTGTGGTTGGCACAGCAGGAGGGCACTGAATAGTCAGGTACACACAGATTTCTGGGCACTAACAAGTCACAACCAGATTCCAGAATGTCCTCTGTGCTCCTGAAATGGGCGCATTTCTGGTGTTTATTCATCTACATGTGCTTTCCAGGAACTTAACTAATATGCTCTATTTCTGTTCCTCATTTTGGTCATGTAAAAAAATTCAGGTCTTAGGGTCACCGTAATGGCCTCCATCACCCTTCAGCAACAGGCCTGACGGGGTAGTTGTCAGGTGGAACTCTTGATGTCAGGGAGGGTGGGAAGCAGTTTGCAGACATCTTCCAAGGAACCTGAGCTCTGGCTAGAATGAAGAGCCTCTGAAGAGCCTCACGTTGCTACATAACTGTGAGGTGGGGCTTCACAGGACTGCAAATTGGGTTTGTGCTTCAAGAAGCTTTTTGACAAGAGGTCTCCCTAAGTGCCACTGTCCTTGGCCAGAGCAGAGTGGAAGGGGCTGGGAGATGCAGCACCCCAATAATCGAGTTACAGTTTCCTTGTGGACAAGAAAGCAAAGTGGTATAATTAGGTTTGATTGGAGTGCACATTTCTGGTAAGACCTGAAATTAATGATGTTGCTATAGTGACACATCTGTGGCCACCAGTGCGTGAGACATAAAGTAATTCATTTGGCAGGAGTTGGCATCTGTGAGCTGCCAGGATGGGGAGCATATTGACACTGACCAGAAATACAGCCGCTATGTGATGAACAGTGCTGCAGCTGGAGCTGCACCTTGTCAATCTGCTGGACCTTCCTCTCTGGTGCCTTTGGGGGTGCCTGGTTTAGAACAAGGCTGCAGAGGAATCGTGGGTTTTAAAATGTAGTATGGATTCAGCCTGTTAAAGCCACACACTAATTTGTTTGTTAGGGAGTTTTTATCTTCATGTAGAACAAAGCCATTACTGAAAACATTCACTAAAACAACAGGTTTCTTAGGATTCACAAATTAAATCTATTACCCAAAATGCCATGTTGCTTGGACTTGAATGACACACACATTTCCCAGTACAGAGCCATCTATGCTGAGCCATGCTGCTACCACAACATGCAGGGTAGCTGCGAGCCACACTCATGAGGGGTGAGCAGTGTTCTGTCTGGAGATGGTGACAGGGTCTCCAATTGGGGCATTCATAAGCAGTCCTGCTGACACAGTCACTGTGGTGTGGGTTTGGGTGTGAGTTCATTTCTTGGGGTGTTTGACCACTCTGCAGTTAAACAGATCCTACAGTGCTGGGAACGTCATCTTGAGAAAGCCCATGGGCAGCAAGCACTATAGGTGACTCCACATTAAATGGTGTCCAATAGTTTTAAAGCGATGCATACTCTACAGTTTGGTAAATTAGAAGTTTTGTTTTTCCTTTCCTTGTAAGGTCTAAGCTTTGTGTTTTAATATAGTCATCAACCCCATTGCTGAACTAGAACCTTCACAGGAAGTGATGTGCAGGCTGGAAGCTGCCAGTCCTGTGAGCTGTGGGCGGGTTGTCTCTTGTTTCCTATGGCAACACCTCTCCCTCCTCTGCTGCAGCGGGTTCTAGTTTTAGTCTGAGGCCAAATCACCACCAGGGAATATTTTATCAGAAAGCTCTGCATCTGCTTCTCTGACAGTGTTCCTCTGCTAGTTGTGTCACATCTGTTACCACCCCGAGAACAACGCCTGCAGGACTTAGAAGTTAATTTCCTCTTTGCCTGTTTTGCTCATTGTAGTCCAAAATAACTGCTTTATTAAAGAGCTACAACCTTTTTTTTTTTTTTTCAGGAATCACAAACAAACCTTTTGTTAAAAGACACTTCCTGTCCACGGAGCCAGTATCCTGACCAGAGGTCACTGGATGCTCTGATCTGGTGACTCTCAATCTCTGCCTGGCTCAGTTAGTCCCTCCCCTTTGTCAAGTTTCAGATTCGGGACATACTAACTTCTGCTATATTAAGACAATAAAAATTGTAGGAACTGTCAGGAAGATAAGATCTGGAAAATAAGTTTCATTACTGATTTTTTAGTAACTGATGCTGTCTCCCCACATTGACTGCTATACCTGAAGGCACAGAAGTACCACCCCAGCATGGACCATACTGCTCAGAGTCCTGCAGACAGCTGTGGGAGCAAAACTTCCTTGAAATTTTAAAAAGCATTTTCAGGATTCACCTTAAAATGTGAGAAATCTTAGATGCCACTCACTTAAGGCATGTCTGCATAAATATTTCAGTATCTTTAACCCAATAGGATGTGAACTTATTTATTCAAATGCCAAAATAATACTCAAATATTTCATTGTTCATTTGGTGAGAAATGCTGATTATATCAGTTTTAAATGGCTTAAAACATGATTTAGTAGCAAGTTAGAATTTTAGAAAGAACAGCAGTTGTTGCACAATGTTTAAATCAAATGACAGATCTTCAGGATGTATCAATCGCTCTCTCAATATTTGCCATAACCACTGGGCAACCTTCACCACAATCTAAATTTAGAATATTTTCATCACTCTACAAAGCCTGCTTGTATACACCAGCCTCCATCCATTCTTCCCCACCCCCACCCCACCCTGAGTAACTCCTAATCTTACTGCCTCAATAAATTTGCCAATTAGATTTTTCAAATGACTGGCTTCTTTCACTCAGCATAACTGACACATTGTAGCATGTGTCAGTGTTTCATTCCTTTTTATTGCTGAGTACTATTCCATTGTATGGACATACCACATTTTATTTGCCATGTATTAGTTGATAAACATTATCAACTAATTTTTTTTTGCCTATTGTGTGCTTCTACGAATATTTAAGGTTCTCACCACGATAGTCAGGCAAGACTGTGTATGACATGACCTGTATGTAGAAAATCCTAATCTTCTAAAAATTGTATTAGAACCAGTAAACAAGTTAAGTACGGTTTCAAGGTTTGAGATCAATATACCACAATGAATTGTATTTCTATACACTAGCAATAAGCTGTTCAAAAATAGAATTGAATAAACAATTCCATTTACAATAGCATCAAATATAAAGTCAGTGTACCAATGCATAGGATCTGATAGTGTTAAGATGCAACAGTATTCCCCAAATTTATCTATGGCTTTGAAATGGACACAGAGAAGCACAGGGGAGACAGCACCAGAGCCATCCAAGCAGGACTGATGTGTACCTCACAGGGCTTAGAACTCCAAAACCAGATGGGCCCAAGTTATGTGCATATGTTAGTGTATTTTTATATTAATTGATTCATTAAAAATGTTGAGGGTCTTCTTCCAGAGCTCTAAGAAATATAGCACTGTGAATTTATTGCCACTTAATAAAAACCCACGTGCTGTCTGAAGTGTGGTGGTATCTCTGCCCACCTCTCTCATGATGTTGCTTCACTGCATCTGCTTGTGTATCTTTTTGGTGGGAAGCCGAAATCATGAGCTCTCAGAAAGTTGACCTGCTTGTACACCCTCTTATCCTGCCTTCCTCACTGCCTCACACTCATATTAGTACCTGGCCCCAACCGACTGGCAGTCCCAAGGAGTGACCACTGATTGCTTGGACACTGTCCTCGCCTGCCACGGAGCAGTGAGCACACCAGCAGCTCACAGCTACAGAATAAATGCCTTCCCTCCCACTCCTTTTCTTTCTTTTCCTTCAGGGCTTAGATGCATCTACTTCTGTTCTATTAAAAATACTTAATTTTTCAAAATAGGGTTATTGTCTTTAACTGATAGACACAATAATTTGGGGCTAGTTGTCTTGCTGGGGGAGGGCTCTGTCATGTGATTACATAGCTGTGACTCAATGTTGCGGTTTTGTGCTTATCATTTTCAGAACAGGCATAAATGCATTTGTATAAGTAACAGGCAGAGGGGAGATTTTCTTCACAGAACTAGGCCCCTTTACATCATTAAAGTTACTAAAAGTTATTCTTGGCATGCCGGGAAGAACACATCTTGTCCTCACTAGTGAGATGAAAAGAGCGGCAAAAGACATTTCAGGAGACTCTGTCATGGAGCAGAGGTTGTGGCAGCAGAGGTGTGGCAGAGGGAGGGGAACACCACGATCTCGATGAGCCACCTGTATGCTCTCATTTTCTGTTGCTCCTTGTTTCATAGGAACCCTCACTCAGAATGAAATGGTATTTAAGCGGCTGCATCTGGGCACTGTGTCCTATGGGACAGACACAATGGATGAGATCCAGAGCCATGTCAGAAGCTCCTACACACAGGTACGACTTCCGGTTAGCCGTCAGTTGCTGGTCTGCACACTAGCAAACTCCTTCCTTTAATCTTAAAGCACTGCATTAGTTCCGTCATCAGCTCTAACTTATAAATCAAACAAAAGATTTGGACTAATTTCAAATAGGCATTTCTTTACTGTAGAAGCAAGGCATAATAGCCTTAAATCACTTCACTCATGTTAAATTTTTTTAGTGAACTATTTATAAAATTATTCTGTGAAGATGGTATTTCAAAAATACTAAGTAGAATGCTTCATCAGATGTTTCATAACAATTCCTCTGGATTTCTTCATAATTAATAAGACTTTTTTATATATTCTTTTGTTTTTTTCATCTTTTCAGTAAACAGAAGTAGGAAGTATAGTGTTATAAGTCTATGTACCTGTTATTCATGTTAGCAAGTACAGCAAATTTATGAGCCTGTTCACTCTCCTTCACCCATTGCTTTTCAAGTGAAACTCACATATCCCATGATTTCACCTATAATATTTAGTCTAATAGATAAGGGCTCTTTTTTTTTATGACATACCTTAAATCTCAGTTTTTCACTGGGCCCAGAGGAGTTGTGGAAGATGGCAAGCACAGGAGCTGTTTGCTTTCACACGGAGGTGCACCTGGCGGTTAGGGGTTTTGCCTGTCCCATAGGCAGTGGACTCCCTCCAGTGAATCTGGCCTGGAGTCCTGACATTCCAGGCTTTTGATGTTGGACACAGCTGGGCGAGTGCGTGAGTGCAGGTCATGTTGAGATCTGTGGAGGGTTTGGAGACAGACCATTTCCCAGTGTTCATTTTTTAGGCTCTGTTGTCTCCATAGCTCTATTCCCAAGTTGTGTGTTTCCTTCCTTTGGATTTTCTTCTGCCTGTCCTGTAACCTGCAATCACTGATTCAGAGTGCTCAAACCTAGCAGCCAAGGGAATCGAAGATGCTCCCATGTGAGGCTGCTGACTGTGTCACCAGTCATCACTCCTTGGCCTTTTCCTCTGCCTCTTTGTAGATTTGTTGTAGAATCTAGTCACCCACATAATAGTGAGCCACGGTGTATCAGGGTCACCAGGGCAGCCAAGGCTCAGTGCACCAAGGCCCTGCTCCTCGGGGCTCCCACGGGGCCACAGCAGGTGACTTGGCAGACTCATGTTCGCATCATTCCTTTCCAGTCTGTGTAGACTGGACTGAATGTACTTGTACTTTTCCCGCTCAGACAAAACTCAGGTATTGTTGGCACTGTCGTCAGATCCATGAGAACTTCTCTGTCTTCTTCAGTATTCCCCCAGTCAGCATATACTTTACTTTTGAGATGCTGTCAAATGAAAACAATCTTATATGTGTACACATTTATCATGTGTGTATGCTTTATCACGTGTGTACATGTTTATCATGTGTGTGCATATTTATCGTGTGTACATATCTGTTACATGTAATATTTATACACTCATATATGCACACACACATGCACAAATACTCAAAGCCAAGCACTTTATTAATTCAGATATCACTTATTTCAGTTGGGGTACTTTGTAATTCAGAATATAGGTGTCCCCCAAAACTGTATACACACTTTGAATGATTATAAAGTCAGTTTTTATTAACATATAGTTCACTTTTAAAATTTAAAACAATCTAAAGACATGAATAATTTTTTTGTCAATGCCTGTTTTCATACTAATAACCATTCTGGTCCAGACACTGCTGGAACACGAAGCAATGGAATTACAAATACCAATAATCATTTTGTTTGGTATTTGTATATTGTCAACTCATCAACTGTTGCCAGTTTTGTACTGTAAACTTCATCTTTTATGTGTCCCAATTATAAAGTCTAGTGGGATAAGTTTTCCTTGTTCAAAGCTTAGTCTGGCTTCACCCATTATTTCAAATTAGTTAAACCTGAAAAGGAGTGAACATTGAATTATATTAGCTGTTAAAGTGTACAAAAAATGTCTATACACTTTGAATAATTATAAAGGCAGTGTTTATATTTCAACTGTGTTTCAAACTTCCAGTAGCATTTTAGGATGAATTTCCTTTGTTCAAAGCTTAGTCTAGATGAAGGGAGAAACATTAATTGAACTACCCGCTGTTAAAGCATATATAAATGTTTATGGGGCACCCTGTATTTATTAGTAGAAGAAAAATCTAAAAAGTCTTTTCCCCTCTCCTAGTAACTTGTGTCGGGATTGAAATGGTACCAGGTGACATCTGTTCTTTTCAAAATTAATTTATATTATCCATGAACTAGAGGCCTGATGCACAAAAGTCATGCAAGAGGCTCGGCCCTCGCAGCTGTGGCTTCATCCAGAAGGTCATCTGGAAGGTCATTTGGCTGTCTGGTCTAATTAGCATAGTATGCTTTTATTATTATAGATATGATTATAATAGCTCCAAATAAGTGATTTTAGTAGATAAAAAGGAGGAAAGATGAGTCATTATATAAAATAGCAAATATTTAATATTTTTCCCATTTAAGAGGACCAATTTTTTTTTTTTTTTAACTAAAAGCTATCTGTTGATGACCTGGATAGACAGTCCTTTTTATGTTAAATTTACTTTACTCCTTATGTTCTTTATTATTAAGATTATTAAGATGACAGTAGCCTACTAGGTCCACTGTAATGTACACAAATCTTTAATAACCTGGTTATATTTCCCCACTGGAAGCACTGGTGATAGAGGGCATATCTTTAATGGGATTTGTGCGAAATTAAATTATACAGCCATCAGTGAGCATAGCCTAATGCAGAAGGTGGGCGTCAGTGAGTTTCTGCTGTAACAGCAGCATGTGAACAGAACGCAGATGTGGGGTCTGAAGCTCGCTGACAGGGGTGCCAGCTGAGCAGAGAAGTTAAACCCTTCATTAGACAGCACTGTAATTTGATGGGCAGAGTAGTCACGGTTCAGTGGCTCTGCACGCCCGGTCCAAAAGCGGCAGGCTTGGTGCTGAGGAGGATCGTCACAAGTGACTCTGAAGTTACTGGAGAAATGTTTGACAGTCCTGTGGGGTCAGGGGGCGTGTCCCTCCCCCGATTAGGAGGTGAATAATAAAAGTCATCCGCTTGGCTGATGAACTGAGACCCTTGAATGCAGCTGAATGTGATGAGAGCCAAGCAAACATCAGTGCTAACTGGGTCGTTGCTTCAGGAGAACAGGGTTTTGAGATAGGACATGGGGGTCACTCCTCCTCAGAATGCAGCCATCACTGGTTATTATGATCTCCCCAACTGGCCTCTAACTTTAGAAACTGTTGCAAGCTGGATTGATTTATGGTATTCAGAAAATGTTTATACCATTGTAAGTAGAGCATTTGTAAACAAAAAATGAAAGAGGATGTATTATATACCATTCTATTTTGTTCTCAAACTTATTCTGCTTTTAGAAATAGTAAATACGCAGGAATGATGGACTCATCAAGTTAATGCCACAGTTAGATTGAATCTAGTAAAGGGAAACTGTCAGATGGTAAACATTATAGCAAATATTTTCGGGTACTTGACAACTGGAGAATACCACAGCACTTGCTGCAGTCAGATGAAAACCTTATCCGACTAGCACATAAAGTGTAGGAGATCATCAGCAGGAAATCAAATCAAGCTCCTTTTTTACCCTAATTAATTTGTAAGATAATACATGTTCATAATCCCAGTGTCAGCTATGTTTCGTCTTCAACTTTGTGACTTCCATATTCACAGCTGCACTCTCAAGCTAGTGGAAACAATACCAGTTCAACTCTACCAAGAAAAGCCCAGTCTTCAGGTCCCAAAGTTAGAAAGAGTGTGAGCAGCCGAGTTCACGAAGCAGTGACAGCCATTGCGCTGTGCCACAACGTGACACCAGTTTACGAGTCTCGAGCCGGCGTGACTGGGGAGACTGAGTACGCAGAGGTGGACCAAGACTTCAGCGATGAGAACCGCACCTACCAGGCCTCCAGCCCAGATGAGGTCAGTCAGCCTTTTACAGAATTTCGTTTCACTGTGTTATTCCTCAGAGTACAAAGCGATGTCGGTCTGTGTGTTTCATTGGGAGTCAAAGGAATGAGCATGAGATCTTTTAGGAGTGAACAGGGTAGTTTTAGGATAGTGTTAATGCAGAGGACTTTCTGCATTTGCATGATCCTACTATGTCCACACACCTCAGAGTACTAAGATCTAGTCACAGGGCAGCAGGAGAGAAGTCAGTTGTCTGAGTGCGTGAACTGATTGGAGTTTTGACAGGCTGTGTTACTCAGTTTCTTCTCATCTCCAAATGCATCATCAGGTTCACATATTAAATTTCCAGTTATGTTTGCCAGAATTAAAAATTTTTTTTAATCTACAGAAAACAGAAATAATAAAACATTAAATACTAGGGGCCCAGTGCACAAATTCATGCATCTTGAAAGGAACTGTGGGCCGTGAGGCTGCAGTAGGCACAGGGGCAGGTCTCAGCCCATCCTTGATGCCCCCTGCCCGGCTCCTCCCACAGTGGTCCCAGTCCTGTCTGCCAACAGCCCCATGTCCAATGCAAGGATGGTGCGCATATCCGCTGAGGGTGTGGAGTGATTGGGGCCAGCGCCAGCAGCAGGTGCAAGCGCCAGGCAGAACCGCGACACATGTGAGCAAAGAATTTCAGTGACCACCAGAGGCTCGCCCTGATGACAGCGACTGGTGCCCCACCTTGATCTGGCATCCCAGCTCAGCTACTCCATCATCTCACCGTAGCCGATGCCCACCATGATCTGCACACCCCCCCTGGTGGTCAGTGCACGTCATAGTGACAGGTTCGGTTATTCTGCCGTTCAGTCTATTTGCGTATTAGCCTTTTATTATATAGGATAGGATGGTCATCAGTAATTTCCAACTTTACATTATTTGATTTTTAGTTTGATAAAAATTTATTATTGCCTTAGCTGGTTTAGCTCAGTGGATTCAGGAGACAACAGTGTTTTATGTGCAGCATCAGTCTGCAGACCAAAGGGTCCCAGGTTCAATTCCAGTCAAGGGCATGTACCTCAGTTGCAGGCCTCTACCCAGCCCAGGCCCTGGTCAGGACTCGTGCGGGAAGCAACCAATCGATGTATTTCTCTCACATTGATGGTTCGCTCTTCTACTCTCCCTAAAAGTCAAGGGAAAATATCCTCAGGTGAGGATGAACAACAACAACAAAAAATCTATTATTAAACTAATTTACCCAGTTCCTATACAGCCTTAGTATATTTTTCTTACATACTCTTTTCATTCCGGTTTCTTCAGAACTCTATGTAAAGTAATCAAGCCAGCCATGGAAAATAATTAAAAATACTTTATTACATATCTACCTTATTACCTGTCAAAAATAAGTATAAATTTTGTTGAAAATACATAGGATTTTTTCATCTTTAGGTTTCTGTAACACTTTTTAAATCTTAAATTAGGAATTCACAATAGAGAGGGATTTCCTTTATTCAAAGATTACTAGAACTAAGTGGAAACTGCTAATCTTATATTGAAATGTGTACTTGTTTAAAATCTCTTCCTACTTTGGGAATTGGGCAATGATTTAAAAGTAGCAGAATAATATGTAAATATTAGGAAATCCTTAACACGAATTTTAGTCTGAAAATGAAAAGGTTAGATATCATCATAATTTTAAAGGGCTCTGTGGATGCAGTATTTGTGGGTCCCTGAAGCCTGAGGACGGTCATCTAAGGGCTCAGTACTGAGCTGAATAAACTTGGCTGCACTAGGTTGATGGAGGATGGCGCTGGGTCCAGTCACTGCTACTGCTTCAGAAACATTTTTATTGAATCAAGTGCTGAGGATCGTGCACCCCATAGCTCAACTCAGGGGCAGGCCCCCATTGATATTTTCTGTCCAACCTCAGCTAGGACCTGTAGCGATGTTGTCAGAAGACCACAATGCTTTTATGTTCCTCTCAGCGCTGTACCTCATAATCCCCATGTGTTATGGCTCTGTGTCATCTCGGCCTTTACAGAGAATGCACTTCATTAAGTAGAATGGTCCTTGTTGTTGATTCTACTCAATAAAAGAGTCTCATTTTCATTTTCCGAAAATGGAAAGGATAGTTCCCTCACGCGTATGCATAAATAAGTCTTCGCAATACTAATAATGGAGCTGTCGGCAGATTCATCACAAATCATTAAGGTTCTGTGAGGCATAGTCATGAAGTATGTGTAGTAATGAAGTGTGTGTTGTCCTGGTATTTTTAGTGATACTTTCAGCGATAGCAAGTGGTGGGGTGTTCTTTTGGGTCATAGTGTGGAGCCTGCTTACACCTGGTTGTTGTTTCATATGGTGAGTGATCAATAGTTCATTTTCTCTGGGAAGAAGTTCCTTTCCTGTCACTTTGTGTCCACAGCTTCCGCATAGCAAACTCCAGCTTAGCAGACATGAAAAGTTCCCTGGGAATTCCTGAACAGAGTTAAAGCCAGCCCTCTTCTGGGCTTTATCTAGAAGGTGCTGAACGCTGACACTGAACTAGTGTCAGGAACAGGCCTAAGTGGACGTGGCCAGCAGGCAGAGGGACACCAGCTCAGGTGACTGGGGCACAGGATGACACAAACCTTGATAACCTCCGCTCTCTTTTGGCCCAGAAAGGTGATTGGGCATGATTCTTGTGGCTGCGGACCCGCTATTTGGTAGTAACACTCTTTCCCTCCCGGGGCCACACCCTTTATCACAGGTAGTTTCTACATTCAGATATCACTTCAGGGGGAGATAAGTCTTTACTGGGTGGTTAGTGAAGAATCAGCCAAAATTTTAGGACAAACCTAAAAACAGAAGAATGTTATGTCATTACCAGCATGCTTCTGAATTTACTGGTAGTGAAGTAAGCTCTAATGTATGCAGCGTGCTTCAGTTTAATCCATGTTATTGCTGTACCTGTTGAAGCAAAGGACTGATTGTGCACTTTGGTCAGCTTGTCTGTGAGGAACAGGTCCCTGTCAGTGACATTAAACCTCCTGTGACCCTCAGAAGCAGAAGAGAATGCTGTCTCCATGGGCAGCCATGAGTATTGATTGGCAGTCTTTCCAGGCAATCAGATTGCAGGTTACATTCATAATTCTGTTATTTTAACAATGATGGTAATAGCACAGATTATAATTGATAAAGTGTGTGGTAAAAACTACCCTGGAGTATTGCTGGCAGCTATGTCTGTGTAATTGTCAAGATGATAAAGGACATTCACTGATCATCCAAGAGATGCAAATCAAAAAGACAATGAGGTACCACCTCACACCTGTAAGAATGGCTGTTATCAATAAATCAACACATGACAAGTGTTGGTGAGGATATGGAGAAAAGGGAACTTTCATGCACTACTGATAGGAATGCAGACTGGTGCAGCCTCTGTGGAAAACAGTTTGGAGTTTCCTTAAAAAATTAAAAATGGAACTTCCATTTGATCCAGTGATCCCACTTCTAGGAGTATATCCCAAGAAACTAGAAATACCAACCAGAAAGAATAGATGCACCCCTGTGTTCATAGCAGAATAATTTACAATAGCTAAGGTTTGTAAACAGCCTAAGTGCCCATCAGCAGATGAATGGATTAAAAAACTGTGGTAACATCTACACCATGGAATACTATGCAGCTGTAAAAAAGAAAGAACTCTTACCATTTGCAACAGAATGGATAGACTATTATACTAAGCAAAATAAGCCAGCCAGAGAAAGATAAATATAACATGATACACTCATATGTATAATCTAATGACCAACATAGACTAATGAACAAAAATAGACCCAGAGACATAGAAACATTGAACAGACTGTCAGACCTCAGAGGATGGAGGAGAGCCAAGAGATCAACCAATGAACTCATGCGTATATGTATAACCCAAGGACACAGACAATGGGTGGTGACGGCTTGGGCTGGGGAGGAGAGGAGTGGGGGGGGGGGGGGCGGACATATGTAATAGTTTCAACAATAAAGAATTATTTTAAAAAATAAAAATAAACATACACATACAAAATAAAAGAATGACAGCACAGAAACTTTTTAATATGAAGTTGTAGCTCCCATCCCATGTTCTATTTCCTCTCATTTCAAACTCTTGGAATTACCTTCCATGCTGGTTACTAAGTATGAAGACCCATGAATGTGTAAATAAACTCCTGAGTGTGTTACTCAGTGCCTATGGATAAGACTTAGCTCAGGCTCCCACTTACATACATTTTTACATCACATTTTAATTATTTTTACTTTGTATTATTGTCAATAATCTTATCATTAGATATTTTTAAAAGCTCTTGTGAAACAGTCATTTCAAATAGATTAAACCTTTATGCTCTAAGTTATCTTTACATTTCAGAAAAAAATACCTCAGGATTATGTCCTATTATAATGTCAAGCAGAACCTTCCACATGAACATGGCAGCACACAAGTACTGGATAAACCACTCTCTGCATGTTTCATTCAAATACTGACAAAAATCCCTGAAGAGATAAAATCAAGCAATAGCATTGAAAACTCTCTTTAAACAGAACCCAGACCTAAGCATGGAGGAAATCTCCCCAACTCTCTAGGACTCGATGTTGAAAGGAGGACACATTCTTGAGAGGCCCACACCATCACTAATAGCATTGAAAGGAACAAGAAAAAATACACATCCTCCTCTGCCCCTTCCTCCCTACCATGAGGGCTGCCCAGTTGGGAAATTAAAAAAGCAGCAGAGTATTAATTGCTTCTGAGATAAATTTTAAGCCAAAGCTGCTCTTGTTAGAAGCCACCACACAGAGTATGCAATCTGACCCAGTATAGAAAATGATGACTTCAGAGAAGCCATGCTCAGGAGAAGCCGAGATGAAAACAGTCACTGAACAGCTCCAGCTTAGGCACCACCTCCCTGACTGCCAGCAGCACAGTGGTGACAGAAACTCATCTCAGCAGCTGACATATTGGGGAGTGCCTTAAAAGATAAGCCAGAGATTGTGTGCGTCAGGAAGAAGAAATGAGATATACAAACTTGGCATCTATGTAAAAACTTTAGAAGAGCCATAGCCAGTTTGGCTCAGTAGATAGAACATTGGCCTGCGGACTGAAGGGTCTCGGGTTTGATTCTGGTCAAGGACACGTACCTTGTGCCTTGGTTGCAGGCTTGATCCAATGGCCCTGGTTGGGGCTCTTATGGGAGGCAACCAATTGATGGCACACATCTATGTTTCTCTCTGTGTCTCTCTCCCTCCCACTCTCCACTGAGCTGAACCAGCTAGAGCAAGAACAGCTCTTGTCTTCAGACCACCACAGACTTAGATGGTCAAGGCAAATGGCAGGAAGGGCTGCAGGTCAGAACCTTTCCCAACAGTGTAACTCCCAGTGCTGACCTCTGGGCTGTGCTCAGAGACTGGACCCCCGGCCCTGGGTCTACAAAGATACCCTCTCTGAAGCACAGGGGTGACAGTGGATGCTGCTCCACCCATGGGCAAGACAGCAAGACTGATGTTAGAGTGCTGCTCGGGGCGAATGATCACAATCCAATACAGTCGAGGCTAATTAGCTGGCAATCTAATGTGTAACATTTTGCTGTCCTAGATTTATGTCAGCCAACTATGATTTTATTCATTAAAATGAAATGTGTATTTTTAAATGATAAGTTGGGGCTAAGGAGAAATGGACACACTGCACAGGAAGCAGCAACAGGTGGTGGGACAGAGGAGGGACTCGCAGGGAGGGGAAGGCCGTGGTAGAGGACAAACTAATGGTGAAAGGGCCTCCCCATCCTCCTCTCTGCTGGAAATGTGGCAGCAGGACACGAAACTCTACGGTGTCGCCTGTACCGGGAAGCGACTTCCCTCTGTGCACCTAGGGTGAGACCTGCTGTGTGCCCTCCTGGGCAGTGGGAAATGGCACCTCAGTCTCTTCTGTTTCTGGGGTTTAGGTGAGGAACCGGGTGAGAAGGTTGAGTGTCCACTCCCTTATGTCCTTTTTAAAAGATATATTTTTATTGATTTCTTTAAAAAATATATTTTTATTGATTTCAGAGAGGAAAGGAGAGAGAAAGATACAGAAACATCAGTGATGAAAGAGAATCATTGATCGGCTGTCTCCTGCATGCCCCACATTGGGAATTGAGCCCGAAACTCAGGCATGTGCCCTGACTGGGAATCGAACCATGACCTCTTGGTCCATAGGTTCAACCTATGAGCTACGCCAGCCGGACTTATCTTTTATTTTAGAAAAAGGTCAGCTAAACAGAGAGTTGGATGGTTCGCTCTCTCATACGCTCCTAGAATCAGAAAGAACCTTGGAAAGCCGGTAGTGAATGCCTGTCCACCGCTGAGCCCTCCAGCCCACTGTGTGTGCCCACTAAACACTGGCTCTGGGCAGCTAGAAAACCAGAGCACACTCAGTTGTGGCCTTTGTTTCAGAAAGTGAGATCGAGGGCTCTGTCAACCTGCTATTGTTGGCATGAGGAGATGTTATTAAAAGTGAACACTGACACAGCCACAAAGATGCACAAGATCTCAGCACAGTGAGCTGTGTAAATTGGTCACCTTTTGGCCAAGCTTTCTGACCGCCAGCCTCTTGCTTCCCTTCCCGGGAAGCCAGTAACCTCACCTGTCACTGGTCCCCCCCAGGTGGCTCTGGTGCAGTGGACGGAGAGTGTCGGCCTCACCCTGGTCAACAGAGACCTCACGTCTATGCAGTTGAGGACGCCCGGCGGCCAGATCCTGACCTACTGCGTCCTGCAGATGTTCCCCTTCACATCGGAGGGCAAGCGCATGGGCATCATCGTCAGGGTAGGCATGTTCGCCCCACAATAATTGACACTGAGAAGGGGGTGACTTCAGAGAGCTCTTCTGAGACAACTGAGGCAGAGTTAGTTTCCTCGATCTGTTTTGTTTTCAACAGCAGGAGCATGCCGAAGACTTTAAAGTAGGAATGATTTATGACCATAAAGTTGCTGAAATACAGCCCCATTAAATGTTTAACAAATGCCAAAACTATATATTAGAAGTTGGCTATACAAGGAAGCTTATTCAATCAAACCATGAAAAGTAGACAGAATTCATATTTACCTTTCAGTCCAAGACATATGTCCAATAACTAATTTTATTCTGAGCACTGCACAGTGATTCGAGATCTGCAGCTGTGTTCTCGATCTGGGTGCCCGAGCATCGGGGCAACGTAGCCTGTGTAGAAAGGTTTGAGCAGTGCAGCACCGGGCAGCTGCATGAAGACATTGTTCTGAGCCTGTTAGAGCCGCTGTCATTTGAGGAGCAGCATGGTCTGAACATACCCATTTATTCTCCTTCCTTGCAGGATGAGTCCACGGCAGAAATCACTTTCTACATGAAAGGTGCTGATGCTGTCATGTCCACCATCGTCCAGTATAACGACTGGCTAGAGGAGGAGGTAACTGGTGCTCTGTCGTGGGAACGTGTTCACAGATTAGCGAGCAGACAGAAAACCAGTGTCCTGTCCCAGCTGGTAGACCTGGGATCTGGAGATGAATTGAAATGCCAGGTTTCAAACCCTGCACAATATTTTGCAGGATAATGTTTCCCACTGGATTAACTCAGGTGACACCAGCTCAGTTCTACAAGGTTATTTAGTGGTGAGCAGTTTTCTCTCTTTGTGCACAACTTCTGTGCTGGGTTTTGCATGAAGGTATGTCATGCACACAAGTAGGTCCTATTTTGTTTGGATTAGTGAAAAAGTAGAAAATTCTGAAATAACTATGTACATATAGCCAATTTAATATACTCATTTTTTTAACCTAAATTATTTGCAAGGAGATTTCATTAGAATTTAAATCTAGTTCTAATTTGTACATGGGATTCACTTTAAAAATAGAACGTAAGATACAAACATAACCAATGCTCTACTGCATCAAATTCTCCCTAAACAAATATGACTTGTTTTAGCCTCATGAGGTTATAGTATTTGTTGTTTACTCTTATTTATTAATAAGAAGCTGAATTTGAAAGTAAAACTAAAGCCTTCAGTTATAAACACCAGCCTTTTAACGCGTACACATTGCTGTTGTGCTAATATCTCCCCACCGTAGACAGGAGACCGTCTGTCAGTGAGAGCCACACCCTCCACAGAGGTATTGGCAATATGAATCAATAGCTCCTCGGGCACTGGGATTTAATCAGGAACATGAATAAATTAAACTCCCTGAAGACCTAGTAAAATGCCATAAAAATTACTTTTGGTCATAATGATGTGCAATTAATTATAAAATACTTGTTTAATGTATTTAGCTTTATGAGGTCAAATCAATAAATGTCCTGCACCAGACACATAATGTCAGATTGTCTTTCACAAAGATAACTTTATTAACAACCCTTTGTACATTTATTTCCTAATCATTGCAGTTCTTCCCTTAGTTGAATCTTTGACCTCTGCCCATGTCTTGGTAGTGATGCTGCATAGTCTGAAGCCTTTCATGGAGGAGAACAGCAGGCTCTCAGAGCCCAAGTCCCTGTGGGCTAGTAGGGCTCCTCTGTCTCAGACAAGCCCCCAGGTTGGATTCTTGACTATAAACTTGTGTTCTGCAAATATTAAAAAACAATAAAACAAAAAAACTACCAACGCTTTTCACTCTCATGTAACAGAAAGGGCCAATTTTACCAACCCTGTGGCATGAGTCTGCAGAAACTCCAGAACCAGGTCCTGGATGTAGCAGCTAACAGTGGCCGCCTTCCCTCTAAGGCAGGTTGCCGTTCACCCCCAGACCTGATGTTAGGGGTGAACATGAGTTAAGAGTTGGGGAACAGGGGAGTATGAGAGCACAGTGAAGAGCATACTGCCATCCCCTGGGTTCCTGTCCCCAGCCGGGACCTTCCGTCAGCTCTTCCTGCCATGTCTGCAGCTGTGTGTGTGATTGTGAGCATCAGACTAGACTACCCAGTGAACTGACAAGGTGCTTCAGCAAACCCAAATGGCTCAGGCTTTGTATGTGCCTACAGATTTTAGCATCAAATGTAGTAAATGAGCTTTGCTGGAGATGAACCTCCTGTAGAGGGAGGTAACGTTATCTAGAAACATTAGCTTTGCCCTGAAGGGACAGGAGGCAATGACAGGGCCTCTGCACAAAGCTAGCGGCGTAAGCGAGCTTGGGAAGTCATGTCTGCATGGTTTATCAGTGAGCCTGCGTGCTTGTCCCTGGGCGATGCGGAATTTCCACTCATGTCTCTAATTCTAATGCACAGAAGGTCAGACACTCAAAGTCACAGTCCCCTCGGTGGCTGGGATACAGAACCAGCCTCCCTGTGGGAGCTGCACCTTCCTCTCCCCTTCATGCTGTACAGATGCTAACAGTAATCAGTCGTAACAGTGCATACCCATCACTAGTGTTTGACTTTCTTTCATTAAAAAAAGTAGCTGGTTCATTTATTGGTGATGTATTTGCTTAAACACTTCATCACATTGTCAGCTTTACATTGTAAATGTACATTGAGACAGTTTTGATTAGTTGTTCTTTAGCTGTGACTAGAGTCCTGTCCCCTGGTGTTTGCTCAAAGTGTTTTGAAAAGACCCTGCTCCTAGCACTGCCTTTGCCAGCCCCTTGCCCAAAAGTCCAGCACAGTGGGGAATACCAGCAGACCCGGGAACGATCACCATGGTCTCTAAAAACCACAAATGCCCACAATAGGCTGAACAGCTAGAGTTTTTAGCTTTCAAAATATTGTAAAAGACTGAAAGTTGAAAGGCAGTCAGGAGGCAAAGGGCCTTCAGCAGCAGGTAGCAGGTGGCCCAGAAGCCAAGTCTGCGCACCCATGGCCTGGATAAGCCTGGGTCGTTGTTACTCTTGGCATCTCAACAGGTGAGCTCAAACAGGTTGCTCATAATGGAACAACTTACTGTTCCTCACATCGTGGCTTAAACTTTTTCATAAAAACACGTTAGTCTGCAGTTCTCACCACACTGCTCCGTGGGGTCTTCTTATTTCCAGGCCTGCCCTCCTCCCCCAGTCTCAAGCATCGATCTCCCTATGTTACCCGTGTCAGCACCGGGTAGCACGGAGAGCAGTATAATTTCAGGGTTTGTGGTGCCATTCTGAAGAGTCTGGTTTGAGGTGGGAGAGCATGTACTTGTCATCTGAGAGCTGCACTGTGACGCCAGCCCCACTGTGTGCATGCACTGCTTGTTCTCAGAAGTCGAGAAGAGCAGGGCCATCTTGGGGTGGGGGATGGCATGGCAGCAGTCCCTGGGGGCACAGCTGCTAAGTACTGTACCCACCTGTCTGGGCAAGGAGGTAGACTGGAACTGTCTGACCCTGCTGCTCCAGCTCCAGCCCCATTGGCATAGGACACAGGAACTGGGAGCAGAGATAAAAATGCAGAGAGTGTGGTGACAGCACAGTAGCCTGCCTCTTCCTTTCCAGTGTGGAAACATGGCCCGCGAAGGTCTGCGCACCCTTGTGGTCGCGAAGAGGGCACTCACAGAGGAGCAGTACCAGGACTTTGAGGTGAGCAGATTATCTCTCTCCACCCTCACAGACATCCCATCCCTCATGGGCTCTGGCGCTCCTGTGAAAATGAGTTCATACTGCTCATAGGACATTGTGAGCTTCAGGACTTAGTCCCTCACCCTGTCAAGTCCCCGCTCTCTTCTGCAGTAGAAGTGAGGATTTCTTTAGTATTGCAAGTTTCCGTGTAGTCAGCAAGTCCTAAATGCTAATAAATATAAATAGCACAGCCCGTCTCTGTCCTCAGAGCCGTTACATGCAAGCGAAGCTGAGTGTGCATGACCGGGCGCTGAAGGTGGCTGCAGTGGTGGAGAGCCTCGAGCGGGAGATGCAGCTGCTGTGCCTGACGGGGGTGGAGGACCGGCTGCAGGCTGATGTGCGGCCGACCCTGGAGATGCTGCGCAACGCGGGAATCAAGGTACGGCACCTGGAGCAGAGTGTGGTTTCCCTGCGACTCTGTGACCTCTGTGCTGCTCTCTTCCTGGCCGATGTGTCCTCTCTGTGCACATGGCATTAGCTCCTCCTGGGGTAAGGCTGTTTCCAGGAAGGTGCTTTCTCACCTTGCGCTCCCGTGAAGCAGAGGCTGAGTTACAGAATGGTGGGCGCCTCAGGGTGGGCCTCCACTGCGTGAAAGAAAGGAGCCCGGCTGCTTTTAGAAGAGAGGCTGTTGGGAAGCTGGACGGCGAGACAGTGGAGGGGTCGGAGGCAGCACTGCACCCATTCCTGTTGGACTGGGCACATCGAGCAGGTTGGTGGTGTGCAGAGAGCAGTGTCAGCCCTGCACAGGGACCGATGCCCTAGCGGGTCAGGAGGGAGTTCAGTCACGAGAGCCACTCAGACTCAGACGTGCAAATGATCTGGAGCTGACTGTTGGGGGGAGAGAGGTGATTATGACAGGTAGATGCCCTGCTCACTTTTCTGTTTCTTATCTGTCCATGCTAGATTATCCACAGGTTAGTTAGTCAGTGCTCCGTGTAAAGGTTTAGGTACTTACATCAATTCCTCACTAAACTCAGTAAGACTTTCTGGGGCTCTTTTTTCTTACCTTTCCGATTGAAGGAAACCCCCTCACTGATGTGGGGACCTGATTTCAGCCATCCTTTGAAACCCACGGTGCTGCTCCAGCCGTCAGCTCGCCCAAGCTGCTCGTGGGCCCTTGGCGTGCCTTCTCTTGTCCTCTGTGACTCTCATTCCCAACTTTGTCACCACAGCGTGTCAGGGTCTCAGTTCAGGCTCAGTAAAGTGAACACAGACATGTGAGATAAAATGCACAGTCCTCAGACACTGAGAAGAGCCAACATGTGTAGCACCCAAAGAATCCAGAACACACAACACTTTTCTGTATTCTGCTTCCAAAAATGCATGTTTACACGTGACACATGAGACACCTGAGCAGTCTAGATGATGAGAGGTCACTGGAAGTTTTTGCTATAAAAAATGTATAGAGAGATTACTTGGCAATACAGTTAATGTCCTGGTTTTCTCTCTTTTTACTCTAGAGATATCTGTATACATAATATGTGCATGTGTGTGGGATTTAAAGTGAAAGTAGTATGATTTAACATGTGTTTTTTTAAATATATTTTTATTGATTTCAGAGAGAAAAGAAGAGGGAGAGGGAGATAGAAACGTCAGTGATAAGAGACAATCTGATCAGCTGCCTCTTGCACACCCCACATTGGAGAATCAAGCCCACAACCTGGGTATATTCTCTGACTAGGTTCTTAGGTTGATGCCCACACATTGAGCCACACCAACCAGGCTAACATGTTTTATTTGCTAGAACTTTCAGCTTAACTTCACCTATTTCCCCTTTTGAATCTGTTTCCAACTGAATACCAGCCAGCTGGAACAGGGATTCAAGATCCTCTAGTTCTTGGCCAATGACTATGTGGTGCCTCAGACCTGTTTGTGTGGTGTGTTAGGTTGTGTGAATGCTGCCTTTTGACGTGTACTGTGTCCTCATCAGCCTCAGCCGTGTGATTCCTAAACCCTGTCATTTGTGTGCCTCTAGATCTCAGCTCTGAGCCTAAAATCACTTCGCTGCCAGTTGTTTTAGTGAAGCAAGTCAAAAAGCCTGTTGTGGAAAACATGAAATTTTCCCCATTGTTAGATGCACAGGTCACTGGCACTAGTGCCTTCACAGTGTTGTGCAGCCACCACAGCACTCCAGAACTTCATCTGGTGAATCTGACACACTCCCCTCAAAACCAAGCTTCCATCCCCTGCCCCTAGCCCCTGGCACCCACTATCTACTTCCAGTCCCTGCGAATCTGACCACTCCAGGGACCACACACCAGTGGAATCAGCATTTGCTCTTTGTGGCTGGCTCATTTCACTCAGTACAGCATCCTCGGGGTTCATTCACGTTGCCTGTGGATGTGCCAGATGTTGCTCATCCATTCATCCTCGATGGACACTTGGGTTGCCTCCACATTCAGATATTGTGAGTAGTGATGCTGTGAACATGGGATGCAAATATCCTGCAACAAGAGACATTTCAAAGAGATGAAGTGTAATGCAGTTCACCAGGTTAAACTGTTTCCTAGATATGGATGCTAACAGGCGATAAACTCGAGACAGCCACGTGCATCGCCAAGAGCTCACACTTGGTGTCAAGAACACAAGACATTCACGTCTTCAGACCTGTAAGTCTGTGTCAAAATCACTTTACATTTTAAATGTTGTATCTCACAATTAAAACCTGTTGATTCGGTGGGAATGTATATGCTGTTACTTATTATTTATTGAATATCAGTTTTAAAAGAGAAATACTGCAATTTTCTTACTCAAATTATGAAAACATTAAGATAGACTACTATTAGTAATTAACCGTGTTTTTGATAGAAACAAGTTCTAAGTTTGAAAGTACTTTTATGTTGTTCTATTAGAATTATTTATACAACTAAATATCTGCTTTAAGTTAGACATGCTGTTCAATCTTGGCAGTGTATATTGATACAAATTACATCTTCCTTAGTTACACGTGTCACAGTGGTGCAGAGCTGCCTCTGTGGGACAAACACTACTACAGAGTTGGAATGTGTCTAATCTGCCCCTTTCCCCCAAGCAAATGCTCTTCTTTAATTAGCTCAAAGAAAATTAAGAGAGATGAGCTAAATTTATGTGTTCACTGTATGTATTAGTTATTTTTAATTTAATCAAAAATGAAAGTTTCTTGGGTCTTGATTGATGGTGGGTGAACAGACAAGACACTGTGTGTCTGCGTCTGTTTGTCTGTTTTAAATGCAGCGCTTATACCTATAGAAATAGTTATTTGAATATCATTTACATGTAAATGTAGTTTATTTCAAAACATCAGAATCGCAAATTAGGCCCTGCAGTCGACTATTTGCAATTAAATTATTAATGATTCTGGTAAGACGTCAGATCAATTTTTGTTGACTTTTCTGTGTTATAGCACCACAAATTAAAATTTCCACAATAAAACCTACCTATTCAAAGATGAGTCTAAGATTAATTTGTACTGCATGAAACTTTTAATTTATTTCAGTCCTGTAATATATCATTTCTTTTATGCCCCATAAAATTTCCACAGAGAGGATATAAAAAACCAGTGTGTTGGTTTCTGCAACGTTTTCCTTCTAAAATTAATGACATTTGAACATTATGACTTGATTTTAATCTTTTAAATCATTTCATCTTTCATGTATTTGTTGACATGAACTAATAGAATAAGTTGAAAGCTGTGACACAGACAAGAGAAGCGACTTCAGGAAAGCATTTGCACCAGTGGGGTATTAGGAAAAGAAGCGTCTTTCAATCAGACCTTGACCTTGGGTCACCTGTGTGGAGCTCGGCTCCCTGGGCTCCTCTGTTGCTGCACATCATTGTATGGACATACCACAGACTTAATCAGTGGTTACCAGGGCATCCTGTGTGACTGGAGTGACAGAAGGCAAGGCAATCGTTAGCTCCTAGGTGCCTGTTACCCATTTTTGGACAAGCCAGCTTTTTCTGTCCGCTGTGTTTTATTGTAACTGCAATGCTTTTTCTGCACTTTACCACGTGTCAGAAAACAATCAGTGTTAGGTAAGGAGGTGTGTGTTCCCAGCACTCCAGAGAGGTTTGAAAGAGCTGCTCCTTACAGGACTCCATGTGACAGGCACTTTGGGTTTTAGATCATGTGTCTAACGACGTCACTGTGGCTTGTAAATAAGCACTTGTCAGTGTCTCTGGTTTCAACAACTGTACGCTGGGTGCTCTCTCCCCTTTCTGCAGGTAGTCAGTCGAGGAGAGGCCCATTTGGAGCTGAATGCCTTTCGAAGGAAGCATGACTGTGCGCTGGTCATATCTGGGGACTCCCTGGAGGTAAGGCTGGTCTCTAGCCCAGCACATAGCCAACTGTCTGCCCGCCTGTCCATATGTCTGGCGCAGCATGTGTCTGCTTTTCCTGCTAGCGGACTAAAGGTTGTCTGAGTCAGATATGTACCTCAGGCTGCTTTTGCGCATCTCTGTGACTTGTTAAGTAGTCCTGTTGTAGCCTGGTGGGTGTGTTTGTGAGCAGGTAGAGCCTGAAGAAGTGCTGTGCAGTGCCTGTGGCTCCTCACCCACCAGGAAGTGGGAACAACCCTGCACGCTTGGATTGGCTGCCATAACTGCAGGTCGGTATGACCGGGTCTGTGTTCCAGGTGTGCCTGCGGTACTATGAGCACGAACTTGTGGAGCTGGCCTGCCAGTGCCCAGCTGTCGTGTGCTGCCGCTGCTCGCCCACCCAGAAGGCTCACATCGTTAAACTCCTGCAGCAGCACACACGCAAGCGCACCTGCGCCATTGGTGAGCCCCTGCCCTCCCCTCCCGCATCGTACCTGGGGCCACACCCCCCACAACCCTTATAGAGTAACTTAAGAGAAACTGGTATCTTAATATTTACAGGCAAAATTCTGTTCAACCTCCCACGCCAGTTTGTTTTAATATCTATTGTGGGACATTCTAACACAGCTGCTCCCGGTAAAAGAGGAAAACAGGGCTATGGACAGGGTTGTTCATTTCACCTCGCGTTGGTGCTTCCCAGGTGACGGCGGAAACGACGTGAGCATGATCCAGGCCGCAGACTGTGGGATCGGGATTGAGGGGAAGGTACGCTTGTCCTGTCACAGCAGCGTCTCGAGCATGCCTTCAGTCAGCACCTGTTTGTGGGCCTGCTCTGTGCCAGGCTCCCAGCTACACATGTGGGCAAGGACCAGTCAGTCACTCTGTGATCACCTTTGTGAAATGCAGATAGAAAGCAAGAAGGTCAGTGCCAATAGCCTGCAGGGTTTCCACTGTCCTCAAGGGACCTCCGGGTCCTCCCCATAGATGTCACCACATCCTCCAGCAAACCTTCATGGCTGCTGTGGGACCTGCAGCTTCTCTCTTGTGCTTGACACGTGGTCATTTTCAATGTCTGTGTCTCCTGGCCAACTGTGTGCTGTGGTTTGGGGTTTGTCTTTTGTGCTCACATAATGACACCCCAGAAACGAAGCAGGTTGCAGTCCAGCTTTTCCCTGGCTCTCCACTCCTGTGTTGACAGCTGTGTGTTGGCAGAGTATTTGTAGGGCTTCCCTCACTTACACTCAGAGGCTTTGTGAGATGGCAGGGTGGGTGGCTTTTAAATGCGAGAGAACTGAGGCTTAGACAGTCATCCTGAAGGTTCCCGAGATCCCTGGGGCTGTGGCCTGGGCAGCACTGCCGTGTTCCACTCTGCTGAATTTCTGTGATTTTGACAGACGCCAAAGGAATGGTCCTGGCTTCCTGGCCACCCTTTTCCCATCATCAGCTCCCAGTGGTGTGCACTGCCTGCCCCTCCCAGGAGCCATCCCTGTAGCCCTGTCACCTGGCCCAGAGGCCACCCCTCAGAGTGGGGCAGGGGGTCTCAGTGCTCTGTTAGTGGAGCTCTGCACATGTACCCCGAACTTACCGTACGGTTTGTGAGACACCTTTACATTGCAGGAGGGGAAGGCAGCCTCGCTGGCAGCTGACTTCTCCATCACACAATTCAAGCACATTGGCCGGCTGCTCATGGTGCACGGGCGGAGCAGCTACAAGAGGTCTGCGGCACTCGGCCAGTTCGTCATGCACAGGGGCCTCATCATCTCCACCATGCAGGTGCGTGGGTGCAACGGGTTGCATGGAGAGGTAGGGAGTGTTGGGAGGGCCTGTGACTAACTACTGTCCTGTCCTCTCTCCAAGGCTGTGTTCTCCTCCGTCTGCTACTTCGCATCCGTCCCCCTGTACCAGGGATTCCTCATGGTGGGGTAAGTGGTAGGAAGGAGAAGTCCGCACAGCAGGTGTCTGAGTGGCCATGCAGTCAGTGTTTACATGGTGTTGCTGAAGTAGGAGCCAGGCTCTGCTTGCGTGAATGTGGGGACAACACCCACTTGCTGTCCCTCTTGCAATTTTACCATTAAATTATAATTTCTGTTTTCACGGCAAAGCCATAATATATGTCAGGAATATGTCAGAGCCAAGATGTTTGAAAGCATCTTGTGTATCATTAAGAAGAGGAGCAACAGTCCATCACCATCCCAGGACCAAGAGTCCCTCCATAGCCTCATCTCTCGCTCTCTCCCAACACCCTCCTCCCTGGCCACCACAGACCCCACCACTCATGGGCCAGGGCTTTCCCACAGCAGCGGCAGTGAGCACACGGGCTCCCACCTATTCTGAAGCCATCCCCTCCCTGCAGCATCCCCACATCATGGGTGACAGCAGGGACCCATCAAGTCCAGAATGCCTCAAAGGCCACAGGGCTGGTAGGAGGCACAAGCCAGGACAGCTCAGAAGGTGACACACACTGCCCTCCCAGCCACTTCTCCTGCAGCAGTCAGCATGGAGAAAACACATGGTCAGTACATTTCCTCTGGCCGCAGGCAACACAGATCTCCCATGCCTGTCCCTATTTTCTCAGAAAGAGGAGAGAGGGCAGGGCCAAAAAAGGCCTCGAGGAAATAATGGCCAGAACCTTCCCAAATTTCACAAAAGACAACCCTATAGATTCAAGAAGGTAAGCAAACACCAGGCAGCTTCAATCCAAAGAAATCCACCAAGTCACATCATCAAACTCATGAAAACTAAAGGCAAACACCTTATAGCAGGCAGAGAGAGGACGCCTCTGGGAAGAAAAGTTCAGCAACAGCGGTGTCCTGGCAGGAGACACCTGGAGCTGCATGCAGTGAAGGCAGCTCTGGGACTGCGGGAAATGTATGCTGCCACATGCCAAGGAGCTTATAACTACCTCGCAGGGCTCCACAACCCAGGACAGTCCCACTCAACTCAACCCCAACGTGAACAGCAGTTCTCCCAGAGCAGGTGCAGAGCTGCTCCACGGCAGTGCCTGTGGGGAAGCAGACTTAAAGCACAGTGAGACACCACTAATCATCTGAGTGGCTGGGACCATTGTGGTAGTGCTAGCCACAGAGAGAATGTGGGAACATTGCTGGTGGGAACGTGAAATGGACAGCCACACTGACGCACAGTGCGGCAGGGTCTTACAAAAACTGCTCACCACGAATCCAGAATAAATGAAAACTTTTTTTTTTAATCTGTGCTAAATGTTTATGGCAGTTCTAGTTGTAATAACCAGAAACTGGAATGACCGGGATGTACCTCAGTGAATGGTCAGGTCACAGAGACTGCTAAGTCCACAACCACAGACAACAAAAGGAGAGACTATTGGTACAGCAGCCTTGCATCTATGTAGGGAATTAGGCCGAGTAAAAGTGCCGCCCACAGGCTACCTGCTGTGTGACGCGTGTGTGCACCTGAAGTGAACAGATTAGTGGTAGCCAGGGGCTGAGGGGCCTGGAAGGGGAGAAGTGGCAGGAGGGCCTGGGTGTAGAATGCCCTTGTCTGCACTGTGTCCCTGTCCCTGTTCTGGCTGTGAGCTAGGCTGCAGTTTAGGAGACACTGCTGCTGGGGGCAGCTGGTTAAAGGGCATAGGCTCTCTGTGTTACAACTGATCCCTTACACTCGGGTGCACAGCGACCTCAGAAGGTTTAATTGGGAAGGAAAACCGGGTCCTGCCCCCTGTGCATGTGTGGCTTGTAGACTGTGGTGCTGAGCAGTGGGTGGGATGAGCATTGGGTTTCAGTGCCACCTTGTGTTTGTTCTGTTTAGTTTTTTAACCTTCGGCCTCTGACTGCAGAGGGTGTTCCTAGTCCTGTGGAGCGCTCCTCGTGCTGACCTCCCTCTCCTCTGGGCTCTCAGGTACGCAACCATCTACACCATGTTTCCAGTGTTCTCACTGGTGCTGGACCAAGATGTGAAACCAGACATGGCCATGCTGTACCCAGAGCTCTACAAGGATCTCACCAAGGTACGGGCCAGGCCAGCACCTCCCGAGCCTTGCAGACACTCCAGGTATTCCACAAGAACACTTACCAGGAGAAAAGGTGCCCCTAATGAGGCAGTTTTCCAGCAGTGCCCCTAATGAGGCAGTTCTCTGTTCTTCCAGACATTTTTTATTTCTCCTAGATAGTTTTTGTATTTTTCTTTTGAGTTAACTTTCAAAACAGGGAAACATAACCAGCAAAAAACAGCGCTTTTTCAGACGTTGGTGATGACGCTCTGACGTCACAGCAAAGTTCTAATCTAAGGACGCTCTCACCCCTGGGCTCGTAGGAGCTCCTTTCCCAAATGTGGTTCCACCTGGCACCCTCGCACTGTCTGCCAGGCACAGGCAGCATTCTAGCAGTTAGGACCCCAGGAGTCACCTGCACCGGACCTGTCTGAAGAAGGGCTGCAAGGTCACACCTGTGTGAGACATGCTCCGTCCCCAAGACCCATGTGCTGTGGTTGCCATGATGCTGCCACGAAAAAGTACAGCCCCTGAAACTATGCAAAAGATTCACTCATTTACCTAAAATTGTACTGTTAAGGTTAAAATAATCCTGGAAAATGTTTTTAGCTTATGTTTTTTTGTGGACGCATCTTTTTATAGCACAAAAAACACACTCTGCATCCAAATACAAATCATGGTGACTTTGGAATATTTTAGAAGGCTTGCTTTTTCTGAATCAACACTGAGAGCAAAGTCCACTATCCCTCAAATAAATTTAGGTTTACATTTGATCATCTGTTTCTAAGGCAACAGCGCCATATGGGGCAGCAAAGAAGAAACCTCACTGAGCACAAACCAGTGCCCTACAGCCCCAGACCCCTATCCAGTCAGAGTGGTGCTGAGCTTGACTTCTTGGAGCTGCTGTGAGGATCTGGTGTACAAAATCCCATAGTACTCTCATAGTCAGGACGGAAATAGAGCTAGCTCACTAGTGTAGTATAAAATAAAATAGCAAGCATTATGGTTATGATGATAATATTGTGAATAATTACAACTAGAAGAAAAAGGTTTTAGATTAATCTTCTGAAATGGTGAAATCATTACCATTCAGTAAAGTAGAATAGGATAAGAGATTCAAAACTCACAGGAAGCTTTTGCAAATAATTGTGATTTTAGTAGATTACGTCCCTGTTTCCAAGCCTGCAGAGACACTTACATACTGCTCACAGAAATACAGGGAAATGAGCTTTTATGTAGAATATAAATTAGATGAGCTACCCAGAAAATAGACAGTTGAATCTCATCAGAGTTGAGGTCACTGCAGGTCAGCCCAGGCCAGCTGCCCAGCGGTCAGCGTAGGATTCTCAGCAGCTCGGTCTGCACCTGGCTGTGAGGCAGCAGGCACGTTAGCCTCCTGTGTTTAGGGCCCAGACTGTCCCCACCAGCAGCATCCCTCGATGGCTACGGGAGTTACTCCAGTGGCAGAACGTGTTCACAGGGTCACCAGCCCCTGACCTGAGCAGCCGACTCCTCTCAACCATAAAGTCCATGCCATTGGCTGATGCGTTAAACATGTGGGGATGTTGGGAAACCTTGTTCAAATCTGACTAAGTTGGATCTAAGGTGCTAGCTTCCCATTCTGTCATGCTGACAGCGATTTAGAATATTTCAGTACCTAAAGTCAGGACACTGAATCTTTTTGTAACAGCTTAGTCACTTCTTTTCTGTCAGATCCAAAACCTATGCTTTTTATCCTTATAGTGTGTAAGTCTTTAAAAACCTCATACACATCACGTCCTTTGAAAACAAAGTAGAAAGTAGTGTTAATGTGCTCACCACTTGACTTGGTGAGAACCAAGCTGCTTCTCCTCTTAGCGCTGGAGAGAGTTTGTGACGCTGGACGCTCAGCCAAGTCTGTCTGAATGCTGTGCTGTCGGTGCTGGCAGGGACTGGGCAACATGCATCTGTGAGTCTGCCTGTGGCAGGTGTGGTGAGGGTGCTGTGCGGGGCTGGTGAAGGCGTGTGAAACGTGGCTCCTGGCCCAGCAGCCCACGTGCAGCTGAAGGGAAACGGTAGCTGCGCAGAAGCACATGGAATAAGCAGGCAGGGACAGATCTGTCTAGTAAGCTGTGAGCAGAAATCTGGGTCACAGAGGACGTGAAACACCTTCAGAGGTCATCAGGCATGCAGAGGGCACATCCCAGGCAAAGTGGAGGAAAGCACTGTCCTTTGAAATAAGCGTCTGTGCTTATACCTCTTTGTAAACAGTCTCTGATCTGGGTGCGTGGCCCAGGCATCGCGGGTCCAGCTTACTGTCCCAACAAGATGCCTAGAGCTGCTGTGCACACCGTGCCGCCTCCGGTCTTTGCACGGGGAAGCAGGGTCTGCTCCATCAGTATTCAAATCGATTAATTAGACAAAGATGTGACTGCTCCTTCAGCATCTTCGTTTCTATAGAAAACGATGTGATCGTGACAGTAATACCTAGGTGTCCCTCAGTGCAGTCATTGCTGAGGCACTGAGTGCTGCAGGACAGGGTGTGTGCTCATTGCTCTTCTGCCTGCAGGTGGCTCTGAGGGCCAGGACCTCTTGTGAAAGCCCTGCGCCTGGGCCCAGGGTCGGGACTAAGATATGTCAGTGCCAGAGCGCTGCCTCAGCGGAGCCAGAAGTGTCTCAGACATCAGCTGTGAATTCAGTTCCCAGCTCATGGTTTTCCATTCATGATAAACTGCTAACCAGAGAGACATCTGGGTGTAATTGTGCTAATTGTCAAGTTACCAAGTAGGTGATGCTATACTGTCCTTGGTAAAAGTCTGAACCGCCAGGCATTGGACCAAGGACTGCTTCACTACCTCTGTTTTCTGTTGAACAGTCTCAACATGGTTTCACTTTTGAAATGTATATAATTTTTAAAATAATAGTGATAAGGCGGGGAAAGGACATTAAAGGCATGGGCATTAGAAGGAAAAAATAAAAATATCTGTGCTATCGCCATAGCAGTCTGGGTAGGCAATTTCAGGTGATCCACACAAAACCTTTTAGATGAGGAGATTTGGAAAGGTGCAGGACCCAATGAAAAGGTATCTTAACCACAAACCCATGGCTAGCAATGAACAAACAATACTGTTTATCATAGCATAAGATGTGAAATACTCAGGTGTAACTAGCAAAATACTAGTGTATTAAACAAAGATGTGACTGCTCCTTGTTGCCAACACTATAGCATCTTCGTTTCTACAGAAAACAATGTGATCGTGACAGTAATATATCCTATATAATAAATATCCTATATAATAAAAGGCTAATATGCAAATTGTCCCCTCGACTAGGAGTTCGACCAGCAGGCAGGCCAGACAACTGCCCATGTCCCCTCCCCCTGGCCAGGCTGGCTGGACCCCCACCCATGCACAAATTAATGCACCAGGCCTCTAATATATATATACTGAGTGGCCAGATTATTATTCGTTCAGAGATCATAATAATATGGCCACTCGATGTATATGCTGAAAACTAAACCACTGAGGAAGAAATTTGAAGAAAGCATAAATGAATGTTCACAGACTGGAAGACATGATGTTGAAGGATCTTGACCAGCAGATTCTAAGATTTATATGGACAGTTAAGGGAACAGAACCACCGAACAGTTTTGGAAAAGAACAAGATTGGAAGACTTTCTGTGAAATAGCAGTCACAGCACAGGACAGAGTGTTCTAGAATCAAAAGCCAGAAATACAGTTGAATGCAACAGTCTGTTTTGACAAACATGAAAGGAAACAGAGGAAGAAGGGTCGTCTTGTCAGCAGCCGATGTGCTCACAACTGGGCACCCACCGGCGAGAGTGGACCCTTCACCCACGCCTGCCATGGAAATGCCCTCAGGAGGGATGAGGACCTGACTCTGAAAGGTGAGACTAAACCGTGCAGAAGAAAACATGCTTGACCGTGATCAGGCAGACCTTTAGACAGAGGGTCAGAGTATGACTCCTAAAGGAAGAAACGGGCGAATTGATCATCATTCAACACTGCTTTCTGTGCATGGCCTGTTCAGGGAGTGAAAAGACAAACAGACGGCAGGAAGTGTCTGCAGATGACACCTCTGACAGAGGACTTGTACCAGGATATACAGAGAGCCTCCAAACTCAAAAAGAACAGAATTCATTGTCTCAGTGGACGGGAGACCAGGGCTGTCACCACACTGCTGATGATGATGTACAGGTGCAAATAGGCTCACAAAAATGATCAATGCCATTTCATAGGGAATTAAAATTAAAACCAGAGACATGACCACGAAGTCTGAGAAGGGCAAAACTCTGGAATACCAGTACCACCACATGCTTCGGTGGGCACCAGCAGGGGCCTCTCTCACTGCTGGGGTTTGCCAGTGGCCCAGCCCCTCGGAACACGGCTTGGCCATGTCTTACCTGGCAGCCCCAAGAGGAAGAAAGTGTGTGTTCACACAGAACCCTGTGCACAGAGCTCAATGGCACCTTTGTCTTAATTGCCCAGCCTGGGAACGACCAGGCATCCTTCACCCAGTGATGGTGCCACACACAGGACAGTGAGAGGGTGGGGGAGCCCTCTCAATAGCACAGCTGAAGCTGAAGTGCGCTTTGCCACACACAAGGCAGGCTCAAAAGTGTGTGAGCCCAGGGTGGGAGCAGGTCAGTGGCCACCCCAGGTTCGTGGTGGGAAGGTGGCTGACAGGGCATTGAGCAAGAGAGCTGTTGGCTCAGCTCGGGGGCCCGTGGTGACTTGTTGGTCGGAACCCACAGAAGTGGAAACACAAATGCATGGGATGCAGACTGTGACAAATGCGTCTCACCCTAGGAGAGACGAGTCCCCTCCATGCTGGCGGGGGTGGGTGGGGAAGGACCATGCAATGGTCCCTGGGAAAGTGTCTGATCGAGTCTGCGGCAAGGCTGGGGGCCAGGAGCTCACAGGAGCCCTGGGCTGCAGCCGCTGAGTGTCTCGCAGGAAAAGTAGTCCGAACACATGGGTGGCACGTGCTGGCTGATGAGAGGCGAGGCCAGAGCTGAAGGAAGGCACAGAAGAGCTCACTGTGCCAATTGAGGCACAAGCAGAAGGAACGGCATGCACGTGTGTGGGTGTGCAGGGGCCCATCCTCACCCATGTCCAGAAAGTGAGGGTACACTCGGACTACTGGGTAGTGATAGCAGGAACCAACCTGAGAGCTCCCAGTGAGCAGTAGGAGCTGCATTCGGCCCTCGGGGAGCAGGAGCTGGGACTTTGAGAAACCAAGCCCCAGACAAGAAACAAAAGCCACAGAAAGTGAAGCTCAGGAACTGCCTCTGCCTCGCCCTTTTCTTTTTCTTTTTTTAAAAATATATTTTATTGATTTTTTACAGAGAGGAAGGGAGAGGGATAGAGAGTTAGAAACATCGATGAGAGAGAAACATCAGCTGCCTCTTGCACGCCCCCTACTGGGGATGTGCCTGCAACCAAGGTACATGCCCTTGACCGGATTCAAACCTGGGACCCTTGAGTCCGCAGGCCGACGCTCTATCCACTGAGCCAAAAACGGTTAGGGCTAACCCTCATCTTTGTCCTCATACACCAGCTGGCAGGCATTTCAGTCCCTGCTTCTCCCAGTCGCCCTCTGGCTGAGCCAGAGCCGCTGGTTCCCAGGGTTTCTGCCCCAGCCCTGCAAACACACCCGTCCCTCAGTAGACGCTTCCAGTCAGTTCCGACAGCACTGCCCCAGCCTGGACAGACCTTCTGTCCCAGATGGCTCGGAGAGGCCGTACCCATTCCCCCTGAGTGCACAGATGAGAGCTTTGACACAGCAGGGTGGGGGGCTGTGTCTAAGTGGGCCTGGGCCTGCAGGAGTCACCAGGCTGAGCCGCATGAGATGCTGTGGTTAACTCGCTCTCTGCCTTTTCCCCAGGGCCGGTCCTTGTCCTTTAAGACGTTCCTCGTCTGGGTGTTAATCAGCATTTACCAAGGTAAGAGCTGCTGTCCTGCAGTGATGCCTGTCTCCTGTCGGCGACATTGCTTTCCCCTCCCGGCCCCACCCGCAGCCACGTTCCTGTCCGTCTAGAGATCGCCCCTCCAGAGCTGTCTGCCAGGCCCTTCCTTCGCTGTGCAGCGTTTTTTAACCAGTGATTGCCACCTAAAACCTTACCTGTTTTTAATGAAATGTAAATCCAGAAACACTTTAACAGGCACTTATCGCAGTGGTTCTTTCCAGGAGAGACAGCAGGACGTGGAGAATCTGAGTCGAGTCGTCACAGGTTGCTGGCTGCCTTGGTAGTTCCAGACAAATGAGAGGCGGTTGAAAGTGAGGTTACTGGAGACCAGACTTACTGCATCGAAGCACAGGCCGGCCTGCACTCACTGGAGTGGAAGCCTGCCTTCCAGCCACTTCATGCATAATCCAGAGTTTAAGAGAATAGCCGTGGGAGGTTGGGACATTCGTAGCCCACGTCTCTGTTATTAACACCAACCAGCTCTTCCTGTCCCTTTTTCTAGCTCCTCACGTAGTGACTGGATCGCCAGTCCACGCAGAAAGCCTGTCACGGGAAAGCCACACTCTGGTCGCCCTTGTGTCTTCCAGGCGGCATTCTCATGTACGGGGCGCTGGTGCTTTTTGAGTCGGAGTTTGTCCACGTCGTGGCCATCTCGTTCACGGCCCTCATCCTCACGGAGCTGCTGATGGTGGCCCTGACTGTCCGCACGTGGCACTGGCTGATGGTCGTGGCCGAGTTCCTCAGCCTCGGCTGCTACGTGGCTTCTCTGGCTTTTCTGAATGAGTATTTTGGTAAGTTGTCTTGGAATTGTTTTTGGATAATTGTTTTTTATTTTTAAACATTTTTTATTATTACTTCTTCATACATTGTCTAAATTCCAGTTCATAGTAAAACCCACATCCGAAAGCTTCAAACACAGCTTATTTGGGGAAAGATTAAACTCTTTATAATAATTTATAAAATCAAGGTATTCACCGTCTTGGCTTTTAAAGAGATAGTGACTGTGACATAGAGACCCCTTCACACCAGGGCTCTGTGGTTTGGCAGCTCCCGCCGTCCTCCCACACACACAGGACACCGTGTTCGTGGCCTCAGCTCACCAGCAGGCCAGCTGCCAGCACAGTGGGTCGGCCCCTCACCAGCACTGTGGCGTGGCATCACTGGCGCCATTTCCCTGGACACTCGGTGGTCCCCCTTTCCTCCTCTCACCCTCCCAGCTCTGCTATCCCTAGCCAGAGGCCGTGATGCTTCACGAGAGCTGACAGCAACTGAGACCCTGGATGAGTGTCTGGCAGTGGCTGTCCCCATGCTCTCCAGCCAGACTCGCCCTCATCTTCACACTCAGGTGACCTCTGATGCTTCCCCTTTGAGCTCAGGGTCCCAAGAATGACTGTCCATCACAGGCACAGGCCTGGTGGCAGCTGGCACACGACAGTCCTTCACCCTGCCCGAGACAGCAGCACCACTGCAATCTGCCCTCGCCTGACCCTGATCAAATCCTGCTCGTCGGTCACCCTTCTCCCAGTTCCAGGCCTTTCCAGCCGAGTCTGAGAGAGATTTCCCTGTGCAGCCCCAACTGGTGGGTGTGACTGACAGGACTTGAGTCTCTTTAAGGTTTAAATCGGGCGAAGAGAAGAGAAGGAGCGTGGGCTGTGCTACGGGTGGCGGTTCACCCTCAGGATCGGGCAGTGAGGTGGCGACTGTTCCCACTGCAGTAGAATGCAGGGCAGGGCTGCTCAGGGACGGCGGGGCCACGCCAGACCCGGCCTTGCAGCAGGTCTTCAGGAAAGGGAAACGCTCCGATGGAATGTCACCGAGCACCACGGTGCAGGGGTGCATCAGGAGGTCTCGTCCCACCTCTGACAGCACACGGGGTTTCTGCCACTTGGAGAAGCGAACACTGTACATGTCTGGTTTTTCATGTGCCTCTCCCCATAAGAAAGTCCGACAGCTCCGCCGTTGGGCTGCAGCTCTGTCACGGCCCAGTGCACGGCCACCGCTGGGCTTCCCTGGCCGAGGCCAAGAGTCAGGAAGGACAGGCGAGCAGTGACAGCACTGCCTGCTGTGGCCCTGCACCTGCAGCCCAGCAGCTGTCCCTGGAGGAGAAGGTGGGCCTGGACATCTGACATGTCACAGGGTCCCTCCTGCTGCCGGGGTTCCTCTGGGACCAGCACTCAGGTGCCGAGTGGCTGCCACTGCCCAGCCTTGGGGAGCGCAGGTCACATTCTCTAATAATGTGCCCCCCTGACTCCCATTAAGAGAGGTCATTCTCCCTGGTGCACAGGCAGCGCAGTGCTTTATAAAGAAGCCTGCAGTCCTGTATGCCATGGGCGCCTGCAGCCTCCCTGACCGCCTCTCACACTCACCTGTGTTTCTCCCTGCAGATCTCGCCTTTATCACAACCATGACCTTCCTGTGGAAGGTGTCGGCCATCACCGTGGTCAGCTGCCTCCCGCTCTACGTCCTCAAGTATTTGAAGCGCAAGCTCTCCCCGCCCAGCTACTCCAAGCTGACCTCCTAGCACAAGCGCCTGTGGCACCACAGGCTCCATGGGTGCAGGTGCGGTGGCTCCTGGGACAGGAGGACGAGCACCGCCCAAGGAGCTCCGCCCCCGCAGGGGCGGCTGCAGGAGGTGCCTCCCATGCAAGGCGGCACCCCGTTACTTCTTTTTCATATCGGACTGGCTTCCGCTTCTGTGGCAAATGAGCTCTAATTATTTCAATTACTGTAAAGCATTCATCTTAGTCTGGTTTCTGAGAATTAAAACAAAAGCTTACTTAATACTTAGCAGTTTCCAAACATTCAAGCGCTTTCTTTGATGTTACAGCAGAAAGTCATTCCTACTGAACTAGAATAAAACGCAGGCGCTGGAACACGGTCTGTGTGTCACCCTTGGCCCCTCCCTGTGGGGTGGCCCATTCACATGCTCACCTCCTTCCAGCCCAACACTTGGTGCTCCAGTGACGTGAGGAGATGACAGCTCACACTCAGCGGAGTGAAAGGAGGTAGCATTTCTGCACCTTGTCCCGTGGCAGCTGTGGGACCTGTTGCTAAAGTTCTGTTCTCACTCGTGGGACATCACACTTGACCTGGGTGCCCTGTCCTTGGCTGCTCAGGTTGCAAATGCACACACTCACCTGACCCAGAGCAGGAAGGCCTGTCCCCAAGTGTCACCCCCACCTCCAAGTGCCAGGCCTGCTGCTGCTGCTAAACAGCATTTTCATTGATAAGGAGTTACCCCTCCCCCTACTAGGAAGCTTGGGGGCTTGGGGATTCCTGGCTGGTGGGTCAGGATACCTGACTTTCCTAAGCTGTGGCGGTAGGCCTTGAACCAAGCATTTTGGGTGTGTTTGTGCCCTTCATGTCCCAGACCTGGGGGAGGTGTGAGCCCACCAGGGGTTTGCCCATCCATCTGTAGTGTCCTTGGTCCAGTCCAGTGCTACAGTCTGATCCACAAAGCTGGCCAACCACCACCTGGCACTGGGCCTCAGCCACAAGCTTGCCTGCGACCTCGAGGAGCCTTTCCCAGCATCGCCACTAGGTGTCGCTATTCACTGGTCTCAGCCCAGCAGCATCTGTGGGGCTGGTGGCTGATTTGGGTCTGTATTAACGTTGCCTGAGGTCCCTACAGGTCTGGACTGACTTGGACTTCATGCGTCCCCTGCCCCCAGCTGAGAGCAGCAAACAGACAAGGGTAGCGCTGGAACCCGGGCTTCATTGGGTACCGGGCAGCCTGAGGAAGGCGCCTAGGTGGCCACTCCTTTCAGTACACCACACCTTTTGGCCACCAACTCGATTGTGGCAAAGAGGAATAGAAGCTGAGAAGTGGGAAGGGACACACTGAGCCCTGGGTTCCTGTTGGACCTGACGGAGCAAACAGGTCAGCTGGCTTCAGGAAACTAAGATTGTCTAAGTCCAAATCAGCTTTCATCTGGGAAGTGAAGACAGTGTGAGCTGGGCTCCCCCCAGGGCAGGCAGGGGGAGGGGGGAGCCCAGCTCACCTAGGGAGCTGCTGTTGGGCCTCAGGGAGCTGGCAGGTGGCGGTCAGGCCTGCGAGCAGGGTGTCTTCATGGGGATGTGTGAGCACTGGGCCAGGTGACGGCCGTCGGGTCTGCGGGGTACCTGGATCGTTCATACTTCCAAGCCCTGGAAGCCTCGTCAGCCCCAGAAGTTCTTATGAGTGGCTCATCCAGCCCATAGGACTTCAAGGTTATTTCTGCATTTGGGGGCCTGGGACTTGCATTTCAGTGGGTTTGCTTGTGTGCCCGGATCTTTGGGCTGTTGGAAGCTCCACAGAGAAGGCGCCATCCTGCTACTCGCCCCCCTCACCTCAACCCGCCCCCCCCCCCTACACACACACACACACACACACACACACACACACACACACACACACACTGGGAGTCCATTGTGCGCCTTGTGCAGATGCTGAGCTTACGGGTCAGCATGGCAGCTGTCCTGAGGAGGGAGCCAGGTGAGACGGAGAGTGTGCCAGGAATCAGGTCAGCAGGTACGAGGGAAGCTGAGGATACAGAGGGACGAGACAGAGCTTCTGCACAGACCCAGCGGTGGGCCTTGGAGCACCAGGGCAGGCAGGGGGAGCGGGGAGCCCAGCTCACAGGCTGTGCTGTCCATGTGTCTGAGAGGTCCCAGAGGAGGAAACCGCATGGGACCACCCTCCAGGAGTGTGACCAGCAGGAGGAACAACCCAAAGTCAAGGGAGCCCAGGCGTGTATGGGAGGGTCTGGCGTGTGTTCACGGCTGGTGGTGGGTTGGTTGCTCACCTGTGAGGCCAGGTGAGCAGCATTGGGGAACAAGCCACAGAGGAGAGAGAGACAGGGGGAGAGAGGAGAGATGAGGAGAGAGACAGGGATTGGGAGAGAGAGCTTCATGGCAGAGAGCAGCTGCTTTGGGGGTTCTGTGGAATTTACACGGATCAGTGGTGATCTCCAGTGTGTCAGCGTGTTCCGATCATTGGATTTTGGAGCAATTGTGATGGAGGGCAGAGGGACAAGGGTGTGAGTTAGGGACCGAGACTGGTTTGAGGGAAGTGACTGCAGGCAAGGTGAGTAGGTGAGGACATGGCCCAGAGCCCCTGACCTCAGTGGCACTCAGTCATGTATGGAGTGGACTGGATGGCTGGATGGACAGACAGAGGAGCAGGTGGGTGGATGGATGACGGGGGCGGGAGGGATGGGCTGGCCTTGTCCCACGTCAGGGGGTGGTCACCTGACACTTGATAAACAGTGAGGGTGGACATTAGAGGCACAGGGATGTTAGAAGTGACTTTCCCCAGAGCCCAGAGTGTGACTGGAGGCTCTCAGCTCCTCCTCGGAATTTACCCAAGTCTGAGGTGCACAGGCGCCTATAGTTTGGCCATGTCCCGGACTGTGGTGAGGAACGTGTCGGGGATGAGGATGGGGAAAGGATGGGGGGGGGGGGGGGAGCATGCGGGGAGAAGTGGGTGTGGGGATTGTGGAAATATGAGAACAGGCCTGGAGCATCATGGATCCTGGGACCTTGGTCTCAGGTGGAAAGGGTCCTTCAGCGACTCCACCTGGGCCTCACAGTAGAGGTCACTGGGGTCACAGAGTCAGCAGAGGTTCCTTGATTTTCCAGCAGAGTTTGGGGGCCCCTGTGCTCCCACACAGTTCAGCTCTTGGGGCGCCAGGGAAGATGTGGGCACCCATCTGGACAGATCCATCATAAGTGGACTTTCCTGCCTGTCTCCCTCCCAGCCTGGTGTCCTGAAGTGACTGTGGGCTTTGGGGAAAGTTGCGCAGACAGCACAGAACTCCAGGGCCAAGGTCCTACTCCTGTGGCCCTGGAAAGCCACATGGTGTCCCCACCAGGAGGACTGGCAACTCCCGATTCCCACAGATCCGTTCCTACCCCAGGATCCCAGGAACCTGTCCTTCAGGTCTACAGTGTCCCCTCTTGTCCCTCTATCCGGCGTTCAGGGTGTGGAGAGGGGACATTGGGAAGGGCCCAGGGCATATGTCCTGAGAACCCAGTTCCCTGCTGGCAGGTTGAGCTGTAGCTGAAGGAACAAGAAACCTCTGGGTGCCGCTGGATGTAATTTCCCAAAATTCCAGCAGGTGGCATTGAAAGCTAAGAAATGTGCATGGTCACCTGTGGTCCAGACCGGTTTGAGGCCTAAGGTGTTCAGAGCCTGGTCTCTCCATGAGCTGGAACAACCAGGCCCCATGGACTTGGTCACCCCACCACCAGCAGCAGCACCCTCGAAGGAGCCCCACCTTTCTCAGGTGTGACAGCCACAGGGTCTATCTGCCTGAATGGGAACCATAGTCCATGGTCATGACAAAAGCCATGCTGAGTCCTCAGGTCTCTGAGGGGACCTGCCCCCATGGGTGCTGCCACCTCCTGCCAGCTCCTGCCTGCAGCCCCTTCCTAGGGGACACCTCCTAGAAGGCCAAAAGGTTCTTGGGGGTGGGGGGGGATTGGAGAGGACACTGAGCGGAGCCATGGGGACTCCGGATAGTTGAGGCCTCAAATCCATTTTCCAAAATCCTGAAAACTCGTTACTAATTCCAGAACTTTCTAAGTCTCATCTCCATGTGGCTTGAGAACCAGAGAATCAGAAAATCCTAGCATTTCCAACTGGTTCATTGTCAGGGCCCTGAGCAGAGACACACACCCTGGACACCCTGTCCTTGGTACTAACCCCACCCTGAAGACAGAATGCCCACACTCTTGCACCACAGCTGGGGCTTAGCATCTGTCCCGCCCGTTAACAGAGGGGGGAGTGCTAACGTCAGCTGGACCAGAGCCGCGAGATGCTCTCAGAGTCCAGCCTCATCCCTACATGAAGGACACAGACCAGGAGCCCCAACCCCTCGGCCAGGAGTGCCCTCGGGGAGGTGGTCACGGCCCACGTCTGTGTCCCGCACGCAGCACCGTGACCAGGACAAACTCCGTGCATGCTCAGTGGGCGCGCTCGCAACACCCCCATGTGTGACGAAACGGGGAGAGACCAGAACATCAGCGAGATGACAGTGGGTGAGCCGGGCGGGCAGCCGTTGTCCTGGTCACCTGGCTGGTTTATGGAGACCCAGGGTCTCAGGATGAAGGAGAAAGCAAGATGGGAGGACAGGGCTGTGAATTTAGGAGGCAAAAGCATGGGCTCGATGCTGATGAGACGGGGGACCAGCCCAGAAAGTGCCGGCCCAGGAGCTGTGGGTGAGCCTGGAGGAGAGAAACCGGTTGGACGCAGCGCCAGGAGGAGTGAGAGGTCCTCGGGGTGAGAGGGTCACCGGGGGCAGCCCGCATTCAAAACCCTCCCTGAGGCCGCCTGGTAGCCTCACCGGACCAGTCTGCTCCCCAGACCAGCCCACCCTCTCCCACTTGTCTGCAGGGCCCTCCCTTGGACCCCAACCCCGACCACAGGCCATGGTGGGCTCCAGGGCACCCCTCAGCTCTGACACCCACCACATGGGCTCTGCAGGATGTGAGGTCCTCAGCCCGGGTGGGGTCCCCTGAGTCCTTGGAGGAAGCTGGGACTGGCAATGATGAGGAAGAATGTACATGGGCCAGTGGATGTCCAGCTGGTTAGCAGCCATTTCAGCAATGATGTCCCACTCAGCAAAGCCCCCTGCTGCCCTGTGACCCCCCTCTCCCCCGCCCTGCCAGGCCTTCCCCAAGGCCTGTCCCAGTCCCACCAGCCTGACCAGCTGTCAACTTGGAGGACACCTCTGCCCACCCTGTGAGGGCAGCACATGGGGCCAGTCGATCCCTCAGAAGCAGAGATGGGCCCCTGCTGTGGGCCCAGTGACGGGACAGCGAGGCCTGTGATTTCCTAGCTACGCCAAGCCTTTGAGCATCGCAGGTGGGGGTGTAACCTTGGCCATGGCCGCCTCAGTGGGACCTGATTCTCTCAGCCAGTGCTGCCTCGGGCGTGGAAAGTGCCACCCAGGAGAGTGGCCTCCAGCCCCCAAATACCTGCCCACTGTGTCCTGGGCCCGAGGCTAGACTGCTGCTCCATCTCACCCAGAGCCCATGTCCTCCAGAAGGGAGCATTCCTGAGAACCTGCCCCGGGGCCGCTGAGACAAGGACGTCTGCCAACTCAGCAGAAGCCGCCACGGGGAGCAGCACTCGGGCCCTCAAAGAGCCGAGTGACCCCCTGACCCAGCAGCCCACGGGGGCGTCTCCTGGAGGGCTGGAGGCAGCGTTATTCAGTGGCCAAATGCGGAAACTTCCCCGAGCACGGGAGGGAATGAGAGCACGTGGTGTGGACAAGCAATGGGGTTACTCACCCTGAAAGGAAGGGAATTCGGGTAAGGGCTGCAGGGTGGATGGGCCCAGAGGACATCCTCCCCGGGACACGGGCCCGTCACAACGGCCGATGCTGTGTGATTTCATTGCGTGAGGTCCCTGGAAGGGTCAGTCACAACAGGAGGCCACGGTGCCAGGGCCTGGGGCAGAGAACAGGGCTCAGTCTGGGAAGGTGGAAGAATTCTGTGGGCGGTGGCAGTGCGGGCTGTATGAGATGCCAATGCCCCTGAGCTGTGCACTCAGGAGTGGCTCACACGGCACAATGCCTGCGAGGCACTGGCTGTCGGAGAACCAGGTCCAGGCGGAGGAGAGCCGTGCCACCCAGCGTCCACCACCCAGCACCGCTGCCCACCCACCGCCCGAAGCTCCGAGGCCGCTCGACCAGGGCCAGGGCCCCGAGCTCTTTGGTGTGGGCTTTACAGCAGCATCGTCGCTGAGGGTTCACGTTCATTACACTCTGGCGAGACGCCACTTCCTGTTTCTAAGTAGAAAAAAGGCTCAGTGGCTTGTAAACGGTGGCTGTCGGGGGACATCAAACGCTTCTGACACAGCCTCTTGATGATTTACTTGTAATGAATCAGAAGCACATGGATTAAATTCCCCTTGAAATTCACTCGGGTTTGAAATGAATGGAAAAAGTGCCTGGCAAAACTTGTTTAGAGCTTTATTAAACCAAACACATGTTTAAAATAGTTTGGGGAGCCCTGGAACCTAGTCCCGGACAACTCCATCCATCCCAGGCCAGTCTCCCTGAGCACTGCCACCGGGGCACTAATGGACCCGGTTCAGATGGAGAAAGGCAGCCAGAAGCACCCCGGTAATTTAAGAAAAAGTTACACTATTGCTATTAGAAACAGTAACTGCTTTTATGTTGCAAGAGGAAAGAGGTGTAGATTCACAGGTGCGAGCCCCACATCTCACCAGAAGCAAAAGTAACATTTTTCCATGGGGAGGAGTTGAGGAGCAGATGCCCCAGGCTTAGAAAGTGGCCCCTGAGCCTCCACCACCCAACCCCTCCCGCCCCCCCTCTCCCCCCACCTTGTCCTGGACATGGAGACTGCCCCAGAGGCCCTCTCGTCCTGCAGGTGTGGAACAGAGGAGGCAGAGGCCCGCCAAGCAGATGCCCGGCCTTCCTGGAGACTTGCCTGCGGGAGCTGAAGGCTGACGGGAAGGGCCCAGGGAGCTGGGCCTCAGGCAGGGATCAGGGCGGCGATGCATCTCCAAATGTGTGCGGAAGCTGATGTGGCCAGACCCGCCTGAACCACATGACCACGCAGCCTACTTGTGCTCCCAAGAGTGTCAAGGTCAATGAGAGGAGCCCCCGTGGCAGGCACATCCTGGGGGCAGGTTTACCCAGCTTCAACACCTTCCTCCTCCTCCCTCTTCACAGAATTGCGTGTTTCATCGCCTACGAAGCCCATCTCTCCTGTCCTCACAGATCAACAGGGGCCCTTGGCCAGACCCTGAGCTCTGGCTCTTGGATGACCCGAGATTCCCATGGTGGTGACAGAATCCCAGCTCCCACCAGACCGAGCAGACAGGGAGCAGTCCCTCACCAGGGGGGACTCCGGAGGGCGGTCTGGTCCCAGGGGAGCAGGTGCTCAAACAGCTCATGGATCTGCCTCTGGACTCGCTCTCCTCCACAAGCTCCCCACCCCCACAGCTGCAGGCTCGCCCACCTGTGGGGAGTGGGGGTGCCCCCCCCATGGAGCGGGGTCCTTAGACAAAGGCTGAGATGGGACGCCGTGGTGCCCACACGTTGGCCTGGGCAGCGGTGCCACTGCCGGCTGCCAGCCCGGCTTCCCCAGGATGTCCTGGGTGGGGGTCACTTCCGGGCCACCCGCACTGAGACAACAACGTGTGACAAGGGTCCTGGAAGGAAATGAAACCACTTGGCATTTGTGCTGGTTCCGTGGGGCCCCCATTAACAAGTGACCACAAACTGGGAGCTCGAAGCAGCAGAACTGCATTCTCTCATGGTTCCAGAGGCCAGAAGCCCAAGATCAAGGCGTCTGCAGGGCTGCGCCCCCTCTGGAAGCTGTGTGTGTGTGGGGGGGGGTCCTTCCTGCCTCTTCCAGCTGCTGGGGAGCAATGGCGGTGGTGGTGAAGGAAAATGGGTGGAGAGCCCTGGGTCCAGTGAAGATGCGGCCTAGGCTGAGGGGAGAACTGGGAGCAGGACAGGGGCACGCGCCCCTCTGGGCAGAACATGCATCAGATGTGGGGCTGCAGACACCATCCGGCCCCGTCTGATCAGGCCCTTTCCGCAGGAGCTTATCTGCAGGGCATTGTTGTGAGCAGCAGAACAGTCATAGGAGGGGGGCTGCTAGCTGGGTGTGGTCAAGGAAAGAGAGTCCTACTAAACCTCTGCCCCTCCTCTCCCCACCCCCCACCCCCGGAGGGGGAGGGGCAATGGCAGTGTCTGAACACTGGGGGGGGGGGGGGGGGCTTCACTCAGATCACCCAGCCACTCGCTAAGCAAACAATCAATCAGCCACCACCCAGACTGGGAGGGGAGAGGTACCAGTACCAAAGGCTGCCACAATATATTGTAAAATATCCAGTTTTGAACAAAGAAATTGTGATGCAGGCAAAAAAGGCAAGAATGCATGACCCATACACACTTAAAAAGCAAAACAAAACAAAACCGGTAACCACAGCTGCCTGTGAGCGGGACCGATGTTGGATTTAACAGAAAGGTAATTAAAAACATTCGCTGCGAATGTGCTGACAGACTAGAGAAAAGCTTGATTAAAGAAGTAAAGGATATAGGATGATGATGTCACCTCACATAAAGAGACAGAAACTGTGAAAAGGACCAAACGGAAATTCCGGAGTCAGAAGGTGCCACTGAAGCACCAGCTCACGAGAGAGGCTCAAGCAGCAGGTGTGCACGGCAGAGAAGGACTGCATGAACCTGAACAGGACGGGGAGAGGCTGGAAGCTGAGAGCAGAGGGAAACAAGAGCGAAGGAAAACAAGGATGGCCCGGCCAGAGTGTCTCAGTGGTTGAGGGCTGACCTGTGAACCAGAAGGCCATGGTTCGACTTCCAGTCAGGGCACATGCCAGGGTGTGGGCTCAATCCCCAGTAGGGGGCGTGCAGGCAGCAGCCCATCAATGATTTTCTCATCATTGATGTTTCTAGCTCTCTCTCCCCCTCCCTTCCTCTCTGAAATCAATATATATATATATATTTTAAAATATATTTTATTGATTTTTTTACAGAGAGGAAGGGAGAGGAATAGAAAGTCAGAAACATCAATAAGAGAGAAACATTGATCAGCTGCCTCTTGCACACCTCCTACTGGGGATGTGCCCGCAACCAAGGTACATACATGCCCTTGACCAGAATCGAACCCGGGACCCTTCAGTTCACAGGCCGATGCTCTATCCACTGAGCCAAACCGGTTTCTGGAAATAAATATATATTTTTTTAAAGAGAACGAAGATGGCCTCAGAAAAATGTGGGCCAACCTATGTGAGGCCACCAGAAGGACAGGAGAGAGAGAAAGGGGGAGAAAAACATTCCAAGAATGTTTTCCTTGACCAGGAATCGAACCCATGACCCTTTGGTGTTCAAGCCAATTCTCTAATCACTGAGAAACAATGGCAAAGAAGCACCAGCTCATGTGATGTTAATAGCTGAAAATGTCACAAATTTATGGAAAAACTATAACCTACACATCTAGTGAATGACAAATGTGGAGACCCACTCACTGACACATCTTAGTAAAAATGCCAAAATTCAAAGACAAGGAGATATCTCAAAAGCAGCAAGAGTAAAATGATGTGTCACTTACAAGGGAACCCCCATAATAGCAACAGTGACTCCCAGCAGAGGCAATGCAGGCCTGAAGGCTGTGAGTACCCCAGAATCCTACACTTAGCAAAACTGTCTTTCAAAAATGAAGATGAAATGTAGATGTTTCCAGATCAAATCAAACTGATAATTGCTGCTCCCAGACACACCTTACAATAAACACTGAAGGAATTTCTTGAGGTTGAAAGCAAGTGACCCCAGACAGAAATGGAATCCACAGTAAAGGGAATTGTATGATTTTATGTAGGACAGATATATAGTCTTCTTTCTTCTCATAGCTGAGGGAAAAAGCAACTGTAGAGAATAATGTGCACATAATGTGATGTTGGGACTGTAAATAATAGAAATGTAATAGGCTGCAATATATCTGCCAATAACAACACAAAACAAGTGGGTGGAGCAAGGCTGTTTTGGTTAAGGAAGTGGCTGCAGGTGGTAAAGTAATAATTGCTACAGTGTATTGTGGGGTTTGTAGCATCACTATTTGTAATATGTCCAACATAGAAGGGAGGGAGCAGGTAGGCCTCTGTAGGGTTACTATGTGTATGTGTCACTAGCATTAAGCTGCTTATGATGGGTTTTTGTTGTTGTTAATTCTCACCTGAGGATATTTTTTTCCATTGATTTTCAGAGAGTGGAAGGAATGGATGTAGGAAGAGGGAGAGGGAGAGGGAGAGGGAGAGGGAGAGGGAGAGGGAAGGAACAACCATGTGAGAGAAACCAAATCTGAAACTCAGCTACCTGCCCTTGCCCAGGAATCGAACCCATGACCTTTTGGTGTTCAAGCCAATACTCTAACCATGAGAAACAATGCCAAGCTGCTTGTGATTTTAATGTGTATGGTTAACCCTAGAACAGCCAATAAGAAAATAACTTATAAAAAGTAAAAAAAATCATTAAGTAATTAAAATGCTCCAGTTAGAAAAATACCACTCAATGTAAGAGAAACCAATAAAGAAGAAATAGAGGAACAAAAAAAGACACAAGAAAAACAGAAAACAAAACTAGTAAAAAGGCAGGTGTAAATCCAAGTAACAGTATTGATATAAATTAAGTCAATCAAAGACAGAGATTGTCAAATTGAACAGTAAAACACAATCGGACTTTAAGCTGGTTATAGGAAACACACTTTAGACTCAAAGGTGGAGAAAGACCATTACGCAAAACAGATTTTAACACAAAAGTTTTATTAAAGATGAATTTCATGATAATTAAAGGCCAATCAACAAGTATAAACACATATGCCCCTAACAACAGAATTCCAAAATATAGTGTCCCACAAAATGCATACACACAATGTAGATTCTATTATACTTTGAAAATGAGATGTATTTTAATAAACACTGCTTTTATAATTATTCAGTGTGTATACATTTTTAGAACACCCTGTGTATAAAGCAAAACCGGAAGGAATGAAGGAGAAAACTGATTGTGCTACAGAAATACCCCTCCAGAGACTTCACTACCCCACTTTCTTGTTGTTGTTGTTGTTAATCTTCATCCAAGGGTACTTTTTTCCAATGATTTTTGAAGAGAGTAGAAGGGAAGTTGGAGGGGAGAGAGAGAGAAACATTGATGTGAGAGAGACACAGCAACCAGTTGCCTCGCACATCAGCCTGACGAGGGCTGGGGAATGAACCTGGAACCCAGGGGCATGCTCTTGACCGGGCATCAAACCTGTGACCCTTTGGGGCTCATGCTGATGCTTTAACCACTGAGCCACTGGCCAGGGCAATACCCCACTTTCCATAATGGATATAACCACCAGACTGGCGATCAACAGAAACCGGAAGACTCGAACAACACCTGAGACCAACTACACATTCCAGGCATCTGTAGAGCATTCAGTCAACAGTAGAATACAGATTCCTCTCAAGTGCACCTGGAGCGCTGCCAGACAGACCACACATGGGGCGGGGCAGAAGCAGGTGTACAGCTAGCTGTTCACATGGAAAATACTAAAATAATTAATAAATAACAACACAAGAATAAACTCTGTTTCGCATACTTACAACTGTATACCTCCTTTTGCCCCATCCTGTACTAGGTTAAGAAACACACAAGCTGTCTCAGGCAGGGACTGGGGGCTAGGGAGGTGGGTGGAGACTTAGCAGACAGGCCATGAGGACAGGGGAAGAGAGTGGGAGGTGGATGGGAAGAAGGCTCTGGTGATTGACCAGAGCATGGGGAGATGATGCCTGTGGGAAGGTGAGGGGGAACAGTGATGGGCGAGGTCTCCCAGTGAGGAGGTCCCTGAGTGGCTGCTCCACGTGTGGAGGGTGAGGAACCAGGTGCAATGCTGAGCGGTTTGGGGGGTTTCCTGATGCCCTGGGCCTGTGCCCCAGGACGGGAAGTTGACTGATTGATGATTGATTGGTTGATTGACTGACTGAGGTTTCAGATCTGCTGGTCAGGTTGAGGCTAGGCAGGGAGGTCAGTGAAGAAGGCCTTTGGATGGGGGTTGCCTGGATGAGATAGTGCACAAGTAAAAGCACAGTGTTGGATATCTGAACCCCAAATTTGCAGATCTCTAGGAGCACCCCAAACTTAAAAGGAAAGTCTGAATGTGCTGACAGAGAAGTATAATAAAAAGGAATCCTTTCTTTCTCAACTCCAGCCATAGTTGTGAAATTTACTTACTTTGGCTTAAAAAAAAAATATCCCAGCAGTTTACTTAAAAGTAATTGACCTCTCCATAATCCTGATTTCTTACCTAACTTCCACGCTCTACACTCTGGCGCAGTGCCAGGCCCTCACGCCTGCTTCCAGGCACCTCCGCCAGTGGTGCGCGCCTTCCCGCTGGGGAAAGGGTGCTGTCAGGTAGCATCCACCCTGGCGCAGGGTTCCTAAATGGAAAAGGGTTACTGCGACCACCACCGCGGCTCAGACGAGCTAGAACAAGCATCCACGGTTAACCCGCAGACGTTTGCGGGATGTTCTGAGCAACAAGTGATAGCTGGGTGCGCGCGACTGAATTACAGGAGGAGAAGGTGGGCCTGGCCAAGCACCTGAGCAGAAGCACCCTCCCCTCCCGGAGGGCGGGCGCCCCAGGCCAGGTGCGCCGAGGTCCCGCAGGGCTCCCAGGGCAGGAGGCCAGAGTTTTCTCAGGTCCTCCTGACCCGGCTGGACCGCCCACATCGCCGAGAACCGCGTCTCCATAGCAGTTGTGCTTACACACAAAACCCAACCAACGTGACCGCCCGGGTCCCTAGAAAATCCCGGACGGGGCGGAACATCTCAAGTGCGCGCCAGGAGAACGGGCTTGGTGTCCGCGGGGACTTTGAAAATGGTAAGCTTCTCGGTGTATTTGCCCCAATAATCCACAGAAACAGCAGGAATCTAAAAATAGTCTTGTTTTCTGCCCTAAGCTCCTTTTAACTTCGTTAGTCATCACCCATTCTTAAAATAAAATCCGTGTAACGTCTCTCCTGGTAGCGGCTATAAACACACCTCCAGAGGAAGCGGGAGGCCCGGCCGGCGGCAGGGGCGCGCAGGGGCCGCGGCCGCAGCACGGAGCCCGGGGGCCGCGCGGTGGCCGCGGGACCCGCCGCGGACCCGGGGGCGCGCTGGCCGCAGAGCCGTGCCGCCGCCACCGGAACTCCCTGCGCCTTGGCGCGCGGCCACCGTGGTCCCGGCAACGGCATTAAACAGAGGGAAACAGACGGGGATTTCGTCACCGGGCGGGGGAATAAGGAGGGCATTGAGAGCAGACAGGAAAGAGCTTTTCTGGATGGAGTGAAAATTATTTATCGAGGGGGAGGGGAGCACCAGCCAGCTTGGCCAACGGCCCCGGCTCCGGCTCTTCCCCGTCCGAGGGCGCACCCGCCCAAGTGGGTCCCCGCGGGCTCTGGGCCGGGGAGGGGTGGGGCACCCACGCGTGTGAAAGCGCGGGAGGGGCAGAGGTGGGGGTCAGAGTTGACTTGAATACGGCGGGACCTCCCTTCGCCTCCTCCGCAACAACTCAGCCTCCTCCTCCGGCGCATTCTGAGGGGGGCGGGGGGCAGAACGGGAAACGGAAACTCTCCAGGCAAAATCCTGCACCCAAGTCTGGGCACACTGTGCAAGAAGATCTTGTGAAGGGAGGTGGCGCGGGGGGAGGGGGGAGGGGTGGGGAAAGGGAGGGCGCGAGGACGGCGCGGTCCTGGCGCCCCCTGGCGGCCTCCCCCCGCCGGATTCGAGCTTCTCATCCTCGCCCAGTCGGCCCCCCCCCCTCAGAGTCCTCGCGGGGGGGTTTCCCCAGCCTCGGTGTCCTCGCGCCCCCCCTTGCCCCGGGCACCAGTTATCAGCGTGTGACCCCCACAGACACCCCAGGGGTGAGAGGTTTAGGGGGAAACCTGGCACGGAGAGATTTCGCTTCTGTCCAGTGGACGTCGCTGGGCAGTTGGCTGTCACTTATTGTTTTACCCGATTAGCCGTCTAGACCCCCCTTTCCCTGGGTTCCCCATTTCCGTGGGTCCTGGGCCTGGATTTATCTGGGGGACCCATTGGCACCCCGCAGGCCTTCTGTATCTCCGCAGCAGACACGTCTCTTGCTTTTGGGTTTATTTTAAACCACATAAGGGTGGCGTGCCATAGATTTATGGGTTTTGTACACCAGACGTTTTTACCGCCCTAACACCCCAGTCCCTTCCATCCGCGGCCAACGGGAAAATATGGTCCCGTTTGGCAGCCGAGCGCGCAGAGGCCGAGAATTTGAAAGAGGAAAGTGTTCCTGGAACGGCGGCGTCGGCGCTGCGGGCTCGGAGCTGCCCTGCTGGCCGATCCCGGGCCGGGGGCCGGGGGTCGGGGGCGCGGAGCCGGGGGGGGGGGGGCGCGGCTCCCCAGCCCACCCCAGCTCCTGCCGCCGGAGAGGGGATAGCTCGGGCGTTGACACGGTAAAACGACAGTAAGTCGAAGTGCTGGGACTGCCGTGCAATCTGTTAGTGATTTGGCGGGGTGGGAATTTCCTTTCTCGGGCCTGCCAGTGGGAGCGCTTTTCCAAATTTCCATCGCGGGGAAGCCTGCGATTTTACATAATGACTTCAGCATGCCGCGCTCCGGCGCCCCCTCGGCCCTGCCGCCCCGCCGCCCCGCTCCGGGGCAGAGAGCGACTCTCTCGACCCCCGCTGGACCCGGTCAAGGCTGGTCCGTGCGCAGGCCCCCCACGCGAGCCCCCTGCCCGCCTCTCTCGCGTCCTAAGCCGAAAGAAGGAGCAGCCCGGTACGGGGAGGGGCCCCGCGCTCAGCCCTGGTCCCCCGGGCCCGCGCCGGCTCGGGCGGGCGGGGCGTGATGTCATGGCAGGGAGGGGGCGAGGGAGCACCGGGCGGCGGGAGGCGGGGGAGGTGTTTTCCAGCTTTAAAAAGGCAGGAGGCAGAGCGCGGCCCTGCGTCAGAGCGAGACTTTGAGACTCCGGACTCGCAGGCACAGGCGCTGCGAGGGATCCGGCTGCCAAGCGTGGGGACCGGGCACGGGCGCACCCCTCCGAGCCCTGCCTCTGCCACGCCGCTTGGGTCCCGGGCCGCAGCCGCTCCGCCACACGCGCACACGCCCCTGGATGACATTTCTCCGGGGCGCGCGACGCTGAGCCCAGGCAGCGCGCGTCCGCCGGGGAGTCAGCTTCCCGGGAGCCCGACCCCAGAGGTGCCCGCTCCTCCTCCTGTTCCGCGCCGCCGCGGCCGCGTGGATGCCAAGCACCAGTTTTCCAGTCCCTTCCAAGTTTCCACTCGGCTCTCCGGCTGCCGGCTGCGGGAGAGGAGAAACTTTGGGGCCCGCGCCGCCCGCCGGCGGCACCATGAAGTCGGCGGAGGAAGGTAAGCCCGTGCGGCTGCCGCCCCCACACGACCCCCCAACCCCGGCCCTGACGCCCCCAGCCCTGCACCCACCGCCCCGGCTCCCGTGCCGCCGGCGCGAGCCCCCGGGGTCCGACTCCGGGAGGAGCCAGCTGGCCCGGCCCGCATCTGCGCGCGCGGAGGGGCGCGGGTCCCCGGCGCGCTGGCTGGCGCGCAGCACAGATTGGGAAGCGGTGTCCCCCTGGTGTTTCCCCGGAGGAGCCCTGATTTCGAGCGCGCCTTCTTGCCAATAGGTGTCTCCTCTCCTCCAGCTCTGAGTGCGCGCTTTCGGCCTTGGCTGGTGCAGCCTCGCTTTGAATCCCGGCGGTAGAAACTCGGTTCAAAGCGGGCGGTTTGAGGACGGGGTGAGGTTAGGACCATCAGATCCACGAAGGACAGACACTTCGGGAGGAAGCCATGTCCAAGGGAGGACGAATGGTGGTCTGTGTCCTTGCCCTGTAGGGGGAGGCCACCCTCCGGCTTCAAAGGCCAGTCAAACGTGAGGTGTGGGGGCCTTGCCCCTCCGCGAGCGCTCTCCCCAAGGTTCATCCTCCCACCCCGCCTCCGCGTTCCAGAGCCGACTCTGCGCCCTCGCGCTGGAGGCCGGATGTAGGTTTGAAAGCGATCAAATGCGCTGTCCCAATGCAGTCCCGGATTCTGGCGGTTTTCCGTCCCGTGGACACCAGAGTTCCAACCGCAGAACGCGTTTCGGGACACTTTGGACGCGGGCCGCCAAGTTTCCAGCGGCTGGTTCAGAGTCATAGGGTGGCATGTCTGCGCCGTGGCCGCACAGGGAACTCGCCCCCCTCTGCCGGGCAGGCCCAACCACAGCCCCTTTGTCACCACTTTGTGAGACCATCAGTGAGCAGAGTAGCCGGGACCTGGAAACCCTGGGGAGAGGGCTGGCTAGCACCCCAGGGAGGAACTAGGATGGCAAGCGCACAAGGGAAGCGGGGCGACATTTTTCCAAGTGCCTTATCGGTGCCGAAGCGGTTTGTTTAAATTACTTTAAGAAAGCTGGCAAACCTGCCGGCGGTAATGAGCCCTCCTGTTTTATGAAGGCGGCATCCTTCCGCGGAGCGCTGGCAAGTACGCCGTGCCGCTTCCTGCTCCCTCCGGCGAGCGCCAGGCCTGGGAGGGCCGGTTCCGAAGACTTGGCCGAGGAGAGGGCTCCGGACCACAGGCTCAGGGCAGGCTCCGCGCCACGGCGGCCTGGGGCTTCACCTGGCTCTCCACATATCCTGAATCAGGGCAGGAAGACATACCGTCTGGTCCTTACCCTTTCACCTCAATTTAGAAATTTTCAAGATGCAAACCTCAGGAAATGTTTACCGGACCAGCCTTGCTACTAAAAAAAAAAGTTTTAAAAAATTCTTGAGGTTTTGATTGAAACCCTTGGACACTTGTTTCATCAAAGTTTCCCCCACGTATTTCTTACCACTGCTGAAAAAGTTCAGGTTGTCTTTTTACTTAACGGTTAGGGGTCCGTCCTGCAGCAAAGACCATTTTCACTCTGACAAGAGGAAAAACCGTCCCCGGGGGCGGGAGTTTTCCTGTTTCCCACTGAACAAGATGTGTTTCAGAATGCCTCTCCGACGGGGAGGCCAGGTGCAGCGTGCCCTAAACAAATAATGGTGTGTTTTATAAGGACAAAGTTAGGCTAATCAGAATGTATGATCTAATCCCTCATCAAGACAGGCCCTCCATCTGCGGCAGGTCGCCCTGCGGGTGGGGGGACGACCTGTCCCCACTCAGGCCCTGTGGGGGAGGGAGGCATTAGGTGCCATCTGAGTCTGAGGCTGCTGGCCTCCCCCAGTCTGATGAGCATCTGGGCTGCAACTCGTTAGGCGCTGCTGCTTCTGATGTCCCGGAGCTTGTTTTCCTGAGCAGAAATCGGAGAAATGCAGGCCTGTAGGTAGCCACCCACCCACCCATTCCGAGGTTGCTTCACACTGCCTGCCCCCAGGCTCCCAGAGTAGAACAAAGCACCCCTGTTCTCTTGCTCCAGCCATTTAACTTCTCGGCCCTGTTTCCTAATCCAGATTAGAAGGGCGCTGGCGCCCCACTGCATCACACTCAGGGCTGGAACGTGCAGGGGGAACACCCGCAGCCTCCCAGGAAGTGCCAAGCTAAACATTGCCATCAAGACAGGGGTGTCTGCTGAGTTGGCAAACAGCTCTGACCACTTTTACGATGAGAGTCCTGGGGTGCTGGTAAGGGGAGCATGTTTTTAAATGGGCCACCCCAGCTAGTCACCTTGGTTGGGGATCTGGAACTAAGCAGGGGCCAGCTCAGCCTTGGGAAGAGCGGCCCTGACTCCTGAACCTGCAGGGCCCAGAGCCCAGGTGGGCAGGCCGCGGAGTGCCCCCTCCTCTCCGGGACAGTGGAGCGAAAGGTTTTCATCCAAGCAGGTGAGGAGGGCTATTTGTGTGTCAGTTTTTCGCAGAGGTGAGAAGGTGGCTGAAGTTAAAAAAAAGAGAGAGAAGAAAAATGAGATGTTGTGGCTTCTCAACAGAAAACAGAACTTCCATTTGCCTGAAGGTCAGCAAAAAAAGCAAACTAAAACAAAACAACCCTCCAACATACATCTCAAAGTGAGAACTATTATTAGAAACTAAATCAGGCCAAAGTGAACTACAGTTTATCACTGGAGAAAACCAGCCCTTGGCTAAGGGTCACGGGAGAGCAGCTCTGGGGTGCAGGCGGGGGTCACATGACTAACGGGGGTCCCTGTTTCTGGAAAAACCCATGACCCCGGGGCAGAGGGCCTGCAGGCAGGAAGGAGGGCCGGTTCGCAGCAAGACTGCCATGCGGGTCTGGTACCAGTGCCCCCTGCCCCTGCGGACTGGGATGCCCCAGGGTGTGCTGCCCCGCACGTGGCCTTCACGCCCCCCTCTTCCCGCTGCAGACGCTGGCTTGAGGGGGTGCCCGCACCTGGGGAAAGTGAGCACACAGTTGGGAGAAAGACAAAAGGGGGTGCGCTGTTCTGGACCCCTTGGGGTTCACACCCCGGCCCTCTGCCGCTCAGCAGGGCTCGGAGCCGCCATGCGCTGGCTGGGGTCCGTTCCCCAGGCACAGGAGTGTGCGGTGCATTTCAGGAGGGGGGGGGGCCTGGAAGAGGGCGGTGTGTCGGGAAAGAAGGGTTGCCCGAGGTGGGCACGGGCCTGGCACAGGCCGCACGGAAGGCCCGGAGCTAGGGCCTGAACACGGTGTGGCGGCAGCCGAACCCGGAGCCCCCTGGCCCCCCTGCACTTTCCTGTGCCGCGTGGCCGGCGGTGGCACGCGGGGTCCACCGGGATTTGGGGCCCTGGGGGGAAGCGCCGCCTCCTCCCTCCCCCAGGACGGGCCGCGCGCTGCTCTAAAGAAACAAAGTTGCAGACAAAGTCCGTGGGCCCGGCCGGTGTCACCGAGGCTCTGGGAGCAGGCGCTGCGCTTTGAGCCACTTGGGGTCACGGAGGAGTCGGCGGGACGTGGGGGTCCCGGACAGGACCGCTCCCCCCCCCCCCCCGTGCACGTGGACCCTCGAGGCCTCTGGACCCTCTAGGGTCTCGCCCGCGGGTGGGGCGCCGGGGCGGGACCCGAGCAGCACGCGTGCGCGCGGCTCCCGGAGTTTCTTTAAAACTCGGGACGCCGCCGCGGAGCTGTTTGTGCGAACCCGGAAACGCGGGGGAGGGGCCGGGCGGGGGCGGGGGAGGGGCGGCCGGAGTCACGTTACCGGGACCGGCTGGGCGCAGGGCGCAGGGCACAGCCGAGCGGGGCGGCGACCACAGGTGCCGGCGGCCGGCCGGGGACCGACCCGACCCGGCCCGCACCTCACCCCACACCGATTCTGGCCGCCAACGCGACCCCGACTTCCCTGGGTCCCGGCCCCCGGCCCCGACCCTGGCCCCTGGCCTTGGACCCCAGCCCCGATCCTGGACCTCGGACCCTGGCAGGAACCCCTGATCCCGGACCCTGACTCCGATCCTGGACCCTGACCTCCGACCCCGGCCCTGACCCTCAACTCCAGACCCTGGACTCTGACTCCCACTCCGGACGGGCCTTCCCGACATGACGGGGCTGGAGGAGGACCAGGAGTTCGACTTTGATTTCCTTTTCGAGTTTAACCAGAGCGACGAGGGCGCCGGGGTCGCCCCAGGTGGGTCCGCGCGGGTTGGAGGTGCGGGGCCCAAAGTGCAAGGAGATACGGGGTGCAGGATCTGGGTATACAGGGCAGAGGTTGTGAGTCTGGGGTGCATTGTCCAGGTGCTGGGGGGCAGGGATGGGGTGCAGACCGGGGAGTGCAAGGGTTGGATGTAGAGAGGCCAAAGGTGCAGGTCCTTGTGATGCAGGGGTCATGGGTGGAGGTTGTTGGGGTTCAGGAGTCAGCAGGCAGGGGGAGTCTGGAAGAGCCAGGCTGGGGACACAGTCTGGGGCCAGAGCAGCCCCTGCCAGTCTCCCTGCTCCTGTGTCCCTTGGTTTCCGACCCCACCTCCTGCCCAGGTCAGGGTAGCACCATAGTGCCCCCCACTCCCCTGCCGGTGCCCGGGCCCCTGTGGAGCAGGAGGAAAGCAGGTCAAGTTTAATGGAGAGTGGCCAGTGGGCTGAGGGGAACCCTGTGAAGCCGCTTGGTGCCACAGCTCAGGTGTTGGGGAGCATCGAGCCCCCTGCCTGTGGGTCACTTGTGCTGGTCTCTGCGCCTTTCTGTGGAGGGGCCGCTGGCTCCAGGCGGCCGCTGCACCACTCAGGCCAGGGCCCAGGAGCGTCCAAGGCCCAACTTGGACAGTGCCTGGGGACAGGTGGTGAGTGGTCACTGCCAGAGGGCAGGGGGGCCATGGAGCCCCCCATCTGTTGGACTCCTAGCCCCTCCCAGAAGGAAGTTAAAGTGGAAGTAGCCCAATCCTGGGGAGGGGGGTTCCTTTCCTTTCTTTCATTTTCTCTCATCTGTCTAAATAAAGGGACCCGCTGCCCCCCCAGAATGGGAGCTCTTGGGTAAGAGCTGCTGAGAAATCCCAGCCTGTCTGCCAGGCTGCGGCTTGGGGAAAGCTGGGAGCCCCTTCTTGGCCCTCTTTTTCTGTGGCGACTTCAGGGTCCGCTCTCTGTCGGTGCCCACATGGCGGTGAGGCGAGGAGGCTGCACACAGCACACTTGGCACTGCTGCCATTTCTACAACAATCGTATAATATTTTCCGTATCGCTCACCCCTCTTCTTTTAAAGACTCTAACACCCTGGTCGTGTTAAGAAAAATAAATGTCCTGACCAGGCCGAGGCTGCCTCATCTTCCTTATCCGCGCTCTCGCCGCCTCCCCGTGTCTTCCTCGGCTGCGGGTTTCCAGGCCTCGGAGGCCTGGGCGCCCAGGCAGACCCGGTGGGAGAGCTCCGAGGCCTGGACGCCCCCTGGGTCTGGCTGCCTGTGGCTCTGTGTTCAGCTCTCCATGGGAAGACCCTCTCCCCGAGTGTCCGACCACTTTTCTGTTCAGTCAGCCAAGATGGCAAATGACAGGTGCAGGTATGGACTGCACTCCTGGCCCCTTTACGGTGTGAAAGGCCAGAATTCACATAGTTGGGATCACACAACATGTAGCTTTTTCAGAGCAGTTCCTTGCACTTAGCAATATGCATGGAAGATTCCTCCAGGTCTTTTCATGGCTCGACAGCTCATTTCCCTTCTGTGGTGAATGATATTCCCCCGTCCCGATAAACCCCAGCTCCTTCACCCATCACTCTCTGAAGGGTGTTTTGGTTCCTTCCAACTTTTGGCAATTATGAATAAAGTCTTTTCTTCTTGTTCTTATTAGCTGTATGTTATCTGCTAATTGTTACATTGTTATATTAAATCGTTACATTCAGTTCTCCAGCTCTGAATGGGTGATAGCAATGCCTTCACATGATCACCAGGCTGGGCCTGGATATAAATAAATGAACGAGGGACTAATACCGAGACCAATGGTAAGCTTGGTAACACAGCTTTATTAACACACGCTGAGCACAAAGGCAGGCCCTTCCTCAGAAGGACAGGTCAGCCCTGGCTAAGGCAGCCCAGCCGCTCGCCAGGGTCACGATTCCTTCTGACGTGAGAGCAGAACTCTCAGTGTCCTGTCCTCCAGGGGACAGTGATGGGTTAGCCCTCATCCCCCCATTCACTTAGGCCACCTCACGCTCTTATTGGCTGTATGGTCCTGATGGGCTTCTGTTTTCCCTGTTCTTTCAAAGGAATGACTGGGTCTTGGGGTTCTCTATTCCCAGAGGGCCTAGCAGGTGCAAATAGACAGTCAGCAACCCTTTCTTGGGAGAAAGAAAAGAGAATTTTAAAAATAATGTGCTCTGGGCTGGGTAGGTGAGCTGTTTGCACCCATCTATCTTCCTGTCCATTGGCCCCAACCCCTCCTGGGGGCAGAAGGCTGGCCGAGGGACTCCTGCTCACCTCTGCGTCTTAGGAAAGAGCTGTTTGCTGTGGGTTGGAAGGCGGGCGTGGCCCAGCTTGCCGCCAGGGCTCCTGTTTGCTTCGTTATTTTGGCCGGCCCACCACTGCCAATACTGTCACCGTGGCAACTCCGGAGGAACTTGGCCAGGCCTCTGAGTCTGGCTGGAGTCTCCCCAGCAGACGGGCCACCTCCAGCTCAGTGCAACCAGTCTGCGCCCCACCGAATGCTTGGGGGGCGACATTCGTCCTTCCTGTGGGGAAGGGATGTCTCTGGAGGCATTTTTATCCTCAAGTCCATTCTCAGCAGTGGCGAGGGTGCTGTGAAGAGCCCTGCCACAGACACTGGGTGGGATCCCCCCGGGAACTGGGAGCCCCAGCAGGGAGGCCCGGGAAGCACGGGGCCTTCACCGTTCAGGACCAGCCCCTGTACCTTTCCTGGAGCGGCCCCGCCGCCCTCAGAGACAGTTGTTTGTATGGAGGGCACTTTAATTCTGTGTTATGTTCGTTCAAGGCCGGCCACAGCTAGTGGGGAACAACGTGCTGGTTTTAGCTCCTGAAACAGAATGAAAGGGAAGGACCTAAGGCGCTCCAGGCCGAGGGCCAGCGAGGCTCGCTGACGGGACATTCTGGGGGTGTTTGCCTGCTGCTGTGCGAGGCCTTCTGTTGGAGCCTTCTTCGGGCAACTTGCTGGGCCAGTGCTGCCCTTGGAAGCTGTCTCTGTCTGTCATCTGCGGGCCCGCCCAGTCCCCACCCTTAGGTAGCACTTCAAGCTGCTGCTCAGTGAACAGGTTTCAACGCTGGTCTGGGTATTGAGCATGTTTTGGTTTTATTTTGTCTTGTTTCCATTACCTGCAAAATTATAATCTTGCTGCATGGGTACCAGCCCCATTGCCCAGCGGATGGGGGTCCAGCCAGGCGTTTGGGAGGACGGGGCCTGGCAGTCACTCGTGTCAGTTCTATTTCTAGCCTCATGTTCTGTGGCTCAACCCCAGCAAACATGACAGAAAAGTAAAAGCCATTGTGCCTCTCAGAGTTTGCAAAAGACCACAGGATATACAGGAGCCAGAGCGGAGATTCCTGTTGGAAACGTCTGCTCAGTGGACACGTGGCCCCCACGTGTGCTGAACATCAGCAGAGTAGATGCTGGGCCCGCGCTCCCCCTCTCACTGCCCCCCCCCCCCGCCCCCGTCCCGCTGTCACAGCTGCGGAAGGGCAGCCCCCACAGGGTGGTCTTGGGTGCCCGCGTGACGTCAGGCGCTATTGGCCTTAACAGAAAGCACGTGGATAAAATTTTGGGGTGGTGGTTTAGAAAGAAGAAAACAGTAGGGTTCTGAAATAAATTACTTCTCAGAATGAGACGAGATCATTCTGACAACTCTGGCTTTCTAAATTTGCTGAGCATTGAATTTGCAGTGGGCGCTGGACCAGCCTAGGAGCCAAACAAACCCCTGCCAGCCTCCAGGCCCCGCCTGCTCACTCGGCGTCCGTCCGTCACCCAGCCCCAGAGCGCCTGGTGCGGTGCTCTGCCAGGAGGGTGTGGCGCCAGAGAACAGGAGAGTAAGGGGCGGGCAGTTCCTGTCTTCCCGGGATGAGCACGGTTTTATTACTTTTATGATAGTAAACTACTTTGAATAAGCTCCCCATGTTTGCTTAAGCTCCTGCTGCGGCTTTGTACTCACCTGCACTGTAACTTAATGAGCCCTCCTTGGCAGGGGGCCGAGAGCGCCAGCAGAAAATGACTCCAATGGGTGCTGAGCTCCCCGGGGGGCTCCTGACAGGGCATGATTGGCCTGAACATCGCGGGACTGTTAAAAAAGTTACTAGAAATATTTTCATTCCATGTCAACGGGGTCCCTTGGAATAATTAAATAATTCAGACTTGAACGCAGTCTCGTCAGTAATAAAACCAAATGAAGTGAAGCGGGAAGGGAGGGGTACTTGGCCCCAGGACTCTGCCTCCTTGTGGTTTTGTTCTAAAGAGAGAACTTCGTCATCAGCTCCGTGGAGTGTTCACGACGAGGTTCACCCTTTCAGGGCCTTCATTTCAAAATTTGTCTAATTATGGAGAACTCATGCTTAGTTGAGTCTTTTCTTGTTTTTAAATAAAGGCTTTGTGTTTTTCCTCCTCCTCATTGGCAGACTTAGGTTTATTTAAATGAAAGCTGCTTCCTGGAATATTCTGGTTGTTAACGGACCCCACGCTCACACAGAACTGCCCCTTACGCTGCTCCCTCCCACCCCCCCTCCCCCGAGCTGCCAGTTTATCCCCAACCTTTCCAAGGGGCTAAGCCCTGTGGGCAGCTGTTGGGGAGCCCCCAGACTTGCTCTGCTAATGGCTAGAATTTTTTTTTTTAATTCTCAGAATTACCTTCCTGCCAACAAATGGTTCAACTGTGGGATTGGCTATATCTCTTTGTTTTAATTTTTTAAAATATATTTTTATTGATTTCAGAGAGGAAGGGTGAGGGAGAGAGAGAGATAGAAACATCAATGATGAGAGAAATCATTGGTTAGCTGCACACCCTACATTGGGGATCAAACCCATAACCTGGGCACGTGCCCTGCCCTGACTGGGAATGGAACTATGACCTCGTGTTCATGGGTCAGTGCTCAACCACTGAGCCACACTGTCTGGGCTGGCTATATCTCTTAAAATATGTTACAGATATGCATAATATTTTTTTTAGCTGGGCAGGAAGTGTAGGGATCTGTCCAAAACCTCCTCCAAGGCCCAGGAGGAGCTGGTGCCAGGCCCCCTGGAACGGACACCCAGGGCTCCTTAGGGGCAGGACCCAGCAGTGCTGGGAGGCAACTTCATGTCTACAACCACACGTCCTAGTCCACATGCCTCATGCTGCATCTCTGGAGATGGCAATTTCTCTTTGATGTGAACGTTCATTTTCTATGGACATTAGAGCATCTGCTGCTTCGCAGATACAAAGGTTGTAGCCAAACAGTGGACCGAGTGTGGGTGTGAGTGTGGGGCCCGTTCTCGTGGGCAGCCCTGACTGGAGGCCTGCTTCCTTCTGTATGTGTGGGAGGGGGAGGGGGATGCTTGTTTCTGTCACAGGGACGTTGCCACCTCAAAGACCAAATGTCAGGAAAGCTCTGGTCCCCAGGGAGCAAAGTCTGATCAGTGCGGGCGAGTCGTGCGGATTGTAGCTGCTGCCTGGTTCCTGCAGCCTGGGGGCTTGTGGGGGGGCTCCCAGAGATGTTTCATCTGCCCCCAAAGCAGGAGGGGTACAGAGACCACAGGAAGTGATCCCCGGCTCTGTCTCATTGTGCCAGGAAAGTGCATGTCCAGACTAGAAAAGGCCGGCAAGCTCCCTGTGTGTGACCAGCCAGTGCAGGGGTGCTGGGCTGCACAGGGGTCTGCAGGGGGCTGGTGGGACATGGGGGGGCCCCCACTCCTGAAGGAGGAGCCTGGAAGGGGTGTGCTGCCGGCACCTGTGGCTGTAGAGGAAACGCACGCTCCAGGCAGTTAGGCACCTGTTTGTTTGGGACCAAGACACAGTCGCCTGGTCTGTAGTGAAGAATGCCAGAGCGAAGGCAGGCAAGCCTGTCTCTGACCTACACTTAATGTTGGGACAAGTCAAACAGAATAGAGCTGTTTGTTGGAGTCTAACTACTAAACGTCCTGCCCTGTAGGTACACAGTTCCGTTTTTCACACTTGCTTTGCTAATATCCTACTTACTGATCATTTAATGTTAATAACCGTAATCACACAGTCACAGGCTGGAGCTTCGCTCTTGGTTGGATTGGCTGGTGTCAGACTTTACCTCCAGTCGCATGAACTTGTCAACGCTTGCCAGTGTGGGGATGCTGATGTCCTTTTATTGCACTGGCAGATCTGGGAGGACACTGGGACGTGTTGGGCCGCCAGGGAGTGTGTGGACGTGTCTATGAACACGTGGGAGAGTGTGCACTAAGTTGCATGTGGCTGTAAAGAATCATTATTTACCAAGGCCAGTGGTCAGCAAACTGCGGCTCTCCAGCCACCTGTGGCTCTTTGGCCCCTTGAGTGTAGCTCTTCCACACAATACAACGGCCAGGGTGAGTCTATTTTGAAAAAGTGGCGTTCGAAGAAGTTGTTTAAAAAATTTGGCTCTCAAAAGAAATTTCATCTGTTGTACTGTTGATATTTGGCTCTGTTGACGAATGAGTTTGCCGACCACTGACCAAGACCATCTTTAGATTTCCTTTGGAAGGAATACAGGTAGCATGTCGTCTCCCGGTGACTGAAGGAGCAAGATTTCCTTCTGTGGGGCTTGCCTGCCCTGGCCTGGCCCCTCTGGACAGCGCCCAGGCCTGGCCTCTTCCTGTACAGCTCAGGCGCTCTCTGTGGTGTTTGTCATGGGCCCCGGCGGGGATTGGGGGGGGGACGGCCTCTGGGTCCCTGCCTGGCGCCTGCACTCGGGATGCTGGGATGTCCCCACTGGGAGGTCACCATGACCCCGGTGCCTGGGGCCTCGGCAGCCCCTGCCACCTCCTCCTGAGGACCTGACCTCTGCCAGGAGGTGCCTTTCCAGGGTTATTAGCTTCTTGTTGGCGTTTTATAAATAATCGACACCAAATTTTAACATCTGATTTCGGTTTTTGTGTTACAAGTGTCAGGCACCAGCCCTGGCTGGTGAGACTCAGTGGGTTAGAGCACTGGCCCCTGCACCGAAGGGTCAAGGGTTCTGTTCCCGGTCAAGGGCATGAACCTAAGTTGCAGATTTGATCCGTGCCCCGGGTCGGGGCACATGCGGGAGGCAACCTATCGATATGTATCTCACATTGATGTTTCTCTCTCTCCCTCTTCTTCTCTCCTGCACAAAAAATCAGTGGAAAAAATATCCTCCACTGAGAATTAAAAACAAACAAAAAGTGATAGTGAGCATGGGAGGGTGCTGGTGTGCGCCCGGGTCACTGTGCATGTTGGTGGCATGGGCGTGGCCGTCCAGGACTGGCAGCAGAGCTGGGCGCTGGCATTGGAGTCAGGCCTCCCCTGGTCCTCTCACCGTGTGAACATGAGGCTCATCCCTTTTTCACGTGACTGTCCCCAGTGTCCCGCTGGGGCCTGGGAACACACGGGGTACGGGATGGCGAGGACCAGCATGTTCAGGACATTGCACCCTGGACATGTAGCTGCAGGGCCTGGCAGGCACGCCCTGAGCATGAGGCATCCCTGCTGCTCCAGCCTCTTACTTTCTCAACCGTAGCTTTGTTTTCTCTTCCTTGTCACGCCTCTGTGTCCCCCGGGGGCTCTTTGGAACCTGGCACCAGTTTTGAGCATCTGGAACACTGTTGCTCTCTCTCCAAAGGGCCGCTCGCAACACAGGGTTGAAGCGGCTGTGGGTTCTCCCCAGGCTGCCTAGAGGGCCCGTGCCTGCCGCCTTGGGAACAGCCAGTGTTTCTACCAGGGGGATTTAGCACCATCAAAGCAAGAGCCTCTTGACTGCAAGGATTACAAGACTGGATTATTGAGGGTGGTGGATGGCTGCTTTTGGAAACAACCTGTTTGGTATCTGCACCCATTCCTGTTAGCAAGGGCCATGGGGGGTGGGCCAGCACCCTGAGATCCAGCATGCTGGTGTCTGACACAGCACAGCCATCAAATAAGACGTCTTCGGTGGGTCACTGTGGCGGGAGCCAGGATAGAATTTCCTTGTGGGTGTTTCCATTATTTAGCGACCTGGATATCCGCTCTACCGCACACAATAATACAGAACAAAGATGTTACAACAAGTCTTTTCAAACTGGAGATCCAGAGTGGCTTTCCTGATAAAAATTACTAATTACACTAGTAATGATTTTTAAAAATATCTTGTTGAGGTTATAATTAGCATATAATGATTCTTAAATCCAGCTGTGTGCCAATATTATCTGCTTTGTTTTTATTAAATGAGGAATTTTCTAGGTCATGAGCCACCATCACAGCTTATATGAGAGAAACTCAGAATCTGCTCCCATCTAACTCTTGGGGTGTTTTCTTTGTAGTTGGTGATTAGAGCAGCTCAACAGTGACTAGTCTATTAAAACTTCTTTACATGCCCAGGTCCCTCTATCTAAACCCACCTACTCAGCCCACCAACCCACCCGTTATCAATCTATTCATTCATCCACCCATGTATTCATCATCTATCCATCCACTTATCCACCCAGCCATCCATCATCATCCATCATCATCCATCCATCCACCCACCCACCTCTCCATTCATCCACCACTCACCTATTTATCTACCTATCCATCCACCTATACATCCATCCATACATCTGTTCATCCATCCCTTTACCCTCCCATCTATCCCTTCATCCATCCATCTATCCATCCATCCACTTATCCACCCCCCTGTTCATTACATCCATTCCTCAATTCATCTGTCCATCCATCCACTTACCTACCTACCCATCTGTTATTCAACTATCCATCCACCACTCATCCATCTGTCGAATGAATTGAGCATCTTCTATGTGCCAGGCACAGTCCTAGGCTCTGTAGACAGGGAACCACAGTAGACCGAGGCAGGCAAAGGCTCCTGTCCTCAGGGAACTTAGTTTTCTGCTGGTGAAAGAGATGAGGCACAAGATGATGATGAGTACTAAAGAGAGGAAACAAACTGGGGAAGGGCTCATTCAAAATTCCGACAGAGCTGTTAGGGTGGCAACTTCTGAGCAAAGAGCAGAAAAAAAGCAGGGAGGCCATTGGTGCCACTCTGGGAGGAAGGATGTTGGGCCCAGGGCCGCGCTGTGTGAGGGGCTGCGTGCTGGAGTGGAGATGGGGGAGGCGGGAAGGGTCCCAGGAACCTCATTGCCTGGACAGGCTCCCCGGGGGAGGCCATCGGAGCAGCGTGAGCACCGCACTGCTGGGGGTGAGGGTGAGGCCTGGAGCTGCACGGGGACGTGGGACCGACTCTGAGGCTCACCGGGCTGTGGGTTTGCATGTTTGAGGACTGGCCCCCTCATGTCATCTTTCCCTTTTCCTTCCAGAGCATTACAGCTATGTGTCCTCCAATATCGGTCCGGGTCTGCCCCTGCCTGCGGCGCACCCCTCTCTGCCGGTGCAGTGCCACGACATGCAGACGGCAGCCCCCGGCCTCTCGGCCATGGCGGCCTCGGGCCACCCCTCGGGGTACGGACCCGCCGTGGACAGCGGACCCTCAAGCTACTTCCTGTCTTCCGGCCACGTCAGGCCCAACGGAGCGCCGGCCCTGGAGAGCCCCCGCATCGAGATAACGTCCTACCTGGGGCTGCACCACAACAACAACCAGTTCTTCCACGACGTGGAGGTGGAGGACGTCCTCCCCAACTCCAAACGCCCCCCTTCCACCGCCACCCTGAACCTGCCCAACCTGGAGGCCTACCGGGACCCCTCCTGCCTGAGCCCGGCCAGCAGCCTGTCCTCGCGCAGTTGCAACTCCGAGGCCTCGTCCTACGAGTCCAACTACTCGTACCCGTACGCGTCCCCACAGACGTCCCCTTGGCAGTCCCCCTGCGTGTCCCCCAAGACCACAGACCCCGAGGAGGGCTTTCCCCGAGGCCTGGGGGCCTGCAGCCTGCTGGGCTCCCCGAGACACTCGCCGTCCACCTCGCCCCGCACGAGCGTCACCGAGGAGAGCTGGCTGGGGGCACGCACCTCCAGGCCCTCCTCCCCGAGCAACAAGAGGAAGTACGGCCTCAACGGCCGGCAGCTGTCCTGCTCCCCGCACCACTCACCCACGCCGTCCCCGCACAGCTCACCGCGGGTCAGCGTCACGGACGACACCTGGCTGGGCAACACCACGCAGTACACCAGCTCGGCCATCGTCGCCGCCATCAACGCCCTGAGCACCGACAGCAGCCTGGACCTGGGTGACGGCGTCCCCGTCAAGGCCCGCAAGACCGCCCTGGACCACTCCCCCTCGGTGGCGCTCAAGGTGGAGCCGGCGGGCGAGGACCTGGGCACCACGCCGCCCACGTCTGACTTCCCACCCGAAGAGTTCCCCCCCTTCCAGCACATCCGGAAGGGCACCTTCTGCGACCAGTACCTGTCGGTGCCACAGCATCCGTACCCATGGGCCCGGCCCAGGTCCCCCACGTCCTATGCCAGGTGAGCGGGTGGGGTGGGCCCAGGGCTGGAGGTCTGCGTGCAGGTGCCGCAAGGCTCGGACTCCTGCACCACTGAACCAGAATCCCCTCCCCGGCACCGGGGTTTGCCGCCACTTTGGGGAGTCCCGTCTTTAGCAGCATCACCCATCTCAGCCCTCCACGTCACATGGCTCTCTCCCTGGTGTCTGTGTCCAAGCTGACATCTTTATAAGGACACAGTTCTAGTGGCTGCAGCCCAGCCTCCAGACATCACTCACCCCCCTGACAGGCCCACCTGCAAATAAATGCACATTCTGGGAGTTGGGGTTAGGGCTCCTGCGTACAGCGTCGCGGGGGGGGGGGGGGGGGGGGGGGCACACGGAGTTTGCAAACACGTGCGCCTGGCGTTTGTTTTGCGAAACCAAAGGTCCCTGTCCTGTTTGTTTTCGCCTCCTACTGAGCCACTTCCGTCTCCACCTATGGCTGTCAGCCGGGTGCAGATGGGCCTCCTCACAGCACTCCTGAGTGAGCAATGAGCGAGCCGTGCAGCCGCGCCCACGTGCCCAGGCTGTTTGGAGAACCACAGGGCCGCCTCCTCCCCAGAGACGCGCCAGTCCCTGCAGGCTGGCGGCAGGGAGCTCAAGCATGCTCCCAGCCTCACATCTCGGGTTGTTGATTTTTCTCTTTAACGGCATGTGGGGCCGCTGGGGCTCAGCTGGGTCCGCGCGCTCCGCCCGCGTCTTTATTTTTAACCGAACAGCTTTCCCAACAGGTGGGTCGCCAACGACCCCTGGTGCCCGCAGCCCTGCAGCGTTGTGACGGCGCGCAGCGTCCGCCGGGCCTCCCGTGGGCGGCACGGTTTGACGGGCGGAAGCCCCTGTGACCTCCAGGAAGAGGCCCTGCGTGTGGTTTCGGGGGTGAGCCCAGTGTTCGGCTGGAGGGATTCTGGAAGCGAGATGGGCACAGGGCGCTGGCTTCCCGCAGGGCGCCCGGGCGCGGAGGGTGAGCAGGAGGGCCGGGCGCGGCGGGACCCTCCAGAGGAGACCCGATAGGCTGTCAGGCAGTCGGTGCTGATGGTCGGGAGTCAGGATTCAGAGAGGAAGCAAACCCGAGCGCTGACTTCCCTTGACGTGTATTAGGGCGCGTCCCCATTTTTATCCCCACGTCTGCTTCCAACGTGTAAAGTTTAGAAGGCTGGTATTTTCAAAGGTGGCATTGAACAAACGTATCTCAGAACCTGGGATTAATGAATAAACATGGGAACTTAAAACCCATTGGAGGCATTTTTATAAACGTAAGGCTGGTTGTGCCTGACGCGCTACTTGATGACTTTTATGTAAAGAAGAATGAGACTATTCAGACGCTGACCCCTGCAGTCCGGAGCCGCCCACGTGTCACAGTGTATGACCTTCTGCGTGTTCCTGGACCACAGAGGTCACAGGCAGGGCCACAGGCTTCACTCCAATCTGGACATCAAAGGCAGAGTGCCGTCGGCAAAGATGGCGGTCGCCGTGAGCAGGGAGATGACCGTAGCAAGGGGGTGTTAAGAAGTTGTAAGAACTCAGGGAAACGCTGCGTGCTAGTTGTCAGGGGGGCTGGGACCAAATACCAGACTGGCTCCCTCGAGACCTCCCTCCTGGGCGTGTCATCAACACTTGTCATCAACCTGCCTCTCCTTTGTCCTCCTTCTCTGTCTCTGTGTCCGAATTTCTCCCACCGAGGAGGACATAGACAGCTTGGGTCAGGGCCCGCCCAAGGACCTCACTTTGTAACCGGATCCCCTGCAAAGCCCCCGAGTCCACACGCAGTCCACTCCAAGGTCCTAGGGCATGGACTCTCCGACCTGTGAATTTGGGGCGCGGCGGCCTCTCCCTTCTTGGTGCACTAGTGTTCCCGGCCAGCCCGTGTTTATTCAATTCGTGGTGGGAAAGCAGGTGCCCTTCGTCCCTGTCATGCCTTGGCCGCCTGGCTGCTCTTTATCTCTTGGTTGCAGAGCCCAGTCTGAGTGTGCGGCCCCCCGACATTCCCGTGCTCTCACAAAGCCCGAGGCAGGCACGAGCTGCCCCCTGCGGGGTGAGGCTAACCTTTCCCACTGTCGGGGCCCCACAGCCAATATGTTTCCTGGTCCCGGCCGCCTGTTTCCCGGCGACCTGTCCGCCGGTGCTTGGGGGCAGCGAGGCCCAGAGGGGAGGGCGGCCAGACTTCCTTCCCGAGAAAGTGCAGCCTGCGCCAGACGTCAGCAGGTCAGCCGCACAGCGGACGCTGCTGCCATGACGGTGCAGTCTGGGCGGGGAACGTGCCACCTCCAGCCCCCGCCCTCCGTTCAGGGCTTCTGTCCCCGGGCACTCGGGTCCCCCCAGGGAGAGAGGCAGCGGTGCCGGTGCGCCCGAGGGCGCTGTGGCGTCGTCTCCCTGCTGGGTGGGCCTCCTTGGCGCGCGCGCGGGCGGCAGAGCGTCTGGGGGGCCCGTGGGGTCAAGACTGTGTTGACCTCTTGCTTCGGTCGGATTTGATAGAACGTCATAGTTCTAAAGTTCAGGTTTGCTTACAGTTGTGTTGTTTGAGTTCAGGCGATGCACTGAAGTTACCGCCGACTCCCGAGTTCCCATAAAAAGGAAGAGTTTTAGTGTCCAGGTCAGGCCCTGAGCCTCTTGGGAAGGCGAGGGGATTCTTCCCGCCCCACTTCTTTCTGCGGCGATGGTGCTGCTGCTGCTGGCGGCGGCCCCGGGTCCACCTTGTTACAGGGCAAGGCCGCCCAAGGGTGCGAGAGGCTGCCCCGTGCAGGGGCCCCCAGGGTGCAGGGGCCAGGGCAGCGAGAGCGTCTGGGGCCTGTGTCTGTGTTTGATGTTTTCTGGGCGGTATTTGCAGATGCGCCTTTAGCCGGTTTCCCATTAACCTGAAGGGGCTGAGCGCCCGCCGCGGGCGCTGGGCGGCGGCCCTGCCCGGGTCAGGGGTCGTCTCTGTTTAGCTCCCCCACCAGAACATTTAGTTTCTTTCTGATCCAGGTCTTGAAAAGTTCCAACTTGGGGGGTTCACCGTCTGTAGCGCCGGGAGCACCTCTGAACCTGCCCGGAGCGAGGCAGAGTCGGGGGACGTGGACGTAACGCGGGTTTTGGAAGGCGGAGCGCGTTCCGTGCGTCTTGTCCGATGAGGTTCCTGGGCGAGCAGCTGGCGTTTGGACTTTTCCTGCTCGCAGAACACGCAGGGCTGCGATTCGCTTGCTGCACAGTGTTTGCTCGGAGCCGAAGGTTCGGTGGCCTGGGGACTGTGTGCACGCCCACGTATGTTCGATGTGCCTTTTAGGTTTGAGGCCGTGATATTGACGAGTTCAGAAATATTCATAACTTTTGTTCGAGGCAGACCCGTTGGCTTCCAAGCTCTGATAAAACCGCTGAAGCCTGTTGCACTTATAAGTTACCTGACTATTTTCAGGTTTATCCCTTCAGAAGCGAATGTTCTAACGTCGGAGTGAGATTAAATAAACCCGTAGGTAGGCCAGTGAATGGCAAACTTCGGCTTCGAGAGCCTCATGCGGCTCTTTGGCCCCTTGAGATTTTAGCAAAGGCCAGCTTAGGAGGACCCTAATTGAGTTAATAACAATGTACCTACCTCTATAGTTTAAGTTTAAAAAATTTGGCTCCCAAAGGAGATTTCAATCATTATTGTACTGTTGACGTTTGGCTCTGTTGACTAATGAGTTTGCCGACCACTGCCCTAGGCGAGTCCCCACTGCAGCTGGCAGGTCCTTCCACAGCGGTCTCCGCCCGGCCGGGCCGTGCGCCTTGGTGGTCAGTGTCAGGCCAGCTCACCCTGGGCAGCAGGATGTCGTTTTGGATTTTTTTCTTTTCCTGACCCAGCGGAAGGGGCACGGCACCTGCACGCCATGAGAGGAAGCTCCCTGACGGCCTTGGGGGAGATGCTGCGCGGACAGAGTTAGAGTCGGCACAGCTCCGAGTGCAGACAGGACGGACGGAGCTCAGAGTCCAGGTCGCTTGCTGAGGCCCCCGGTTCGCCCGCACTAGAGCCTGTGGTCCCCTGGCTCAGAGCTGCCCCTCACTGGGTCCCTGCACCCAGAGACCCAGCTAGGTTTCCACCTCCCGGGAGCAAACTGTGGGGCAGGTGGGACCCCAGGGACGTAAGCTCCCAGGAGGCCCAGAGACTCGGCCCAGCCACAGCACTTCCTAGAGGGTGAACTTGGTGTTGGACGAGCAGGAACTGGGGGCTGTTGTTGGGGACATGGGAGACGATGGTGTCCACTTGTGCCTGAGCATGTGCCAGGTTGGGGGTGGGGGAGCTAAGCCCCGTCTCTCTGAGCCTGCTCTGGAGCTTTCAGGCAGCTCACAGCTTTCTTCCTGACAGCTGTGAGCGGGTCCCCCCGCCCCCCGCCCCTCGTGTCGGTCCTTCCGGTCCCACAGAGTTCATAGCTGACAACTGGGAGGTGTTGTCCCGGCTGTCAGTCTGAGAGTTTACATGACTCTGAGAGTTTACCTGACAGTCACACCTGGGACTGAGAGTGAGTGGCGGGTGAGGGCCGGGGCGGGGCTTGCTCTCCTCCTCCTCCCCCAACCCCCCCCCCCCAACAGCCCTCCCCAGCTGTGCGCACAGGGTGTGGGCCCTGGGTTCCCTGCTGAGCGGATTCTGTGAGTGTCAGTTATTAGGAAGAAGAGGGGCCAGGCACCTCTGTGTCCTGGACAGGAGACGATAATTCGGATCTCGGTGGCTTTGCACTCAGATTGTTAAGTGGAGCTGTTGAGCTCTGAAATGCTGCCTAGCATCAGAGAAGAATCCAAATGCCAGGCGAGTTTCAGTGGTGCGACTGACCCGTACCTGGTCTGCCCGGCTCGTGTCCCCGAGTGTGGGCCGGGCGGAGGCTGCGCCTGGGTCTCACCGGCCCACCCCGGGCGCCTGGGTGTCCAGTGTCGACACTGCCCCCTGCCCAGAGGCGGGAAGATGTGTTCGGTGAGGGCGCGTGTCATTGGCCACAGGCACACAGAGCGGGCTCTGCGCCGGCCTCTCCCTCCGGCCGAGTGGGGGGAGGGCCCTTCCCGAGGAGCCTGCGGTGAGCCCGCGGCCGCGTTTGCCAGCGCCTGGGGAAACCGGATAGCGGCCGCCCTGGGAGATTAAAATTTAATCGGGAGACGGCGGTTGCCTCCCGTTAAGACTAGACCTTCCGTGTAATTAATGGGACTTGTTTGCCGGTGTCCTTGGGTTCCTGAGCCAGAGTGGTGGTGTTGTTGTTGTTGTTGGTTCATCCTCACCATAGTGTTTTGTTTTTTTTTCTGGCTGATTTTGAGAGGGAGTGAAAGTGGGGGAAGGGAAGAGGGAGAAACATGGATATGTCACATTGATTGGTTGCCTCCCACACCCCCATGACTGGGGCCGGGGTCGAACCTGCACCCCAGGGACATGCTGTGACTGGAAATCGAACCTGTAACCCTCGTTGGGCAGGCCAACACTCTAACCACAGAGCCCGCCAGCCGGGGCCGGAGTGCTTTTCTCGGTCTCGGTGCGGTTTGCTGTGTTATCAGTGCATCTAAAGTGCCTCTGGGAGCTGGGCTGACCCAGGTTCAGGTTGGCTTTCAGTGAAGAAAGCGACGAGACTTCCTGTCGAGTCCGGGCTGCTCTGTGCTCTGATGTGACCGACATGTAGGGTGTGGGGTGTGGGGTGAGGGGTGTGGGGTGTGGGGTCTGGGACAGACCCACGTCCGTGGTGAGGACACCATGCAGAGAACGGGGGAGGGCCGACCCGGCTCTGTCAGCTGAGCACCACGAGGATGCAGGTGTTGGCGGCTCTGAGCCGCGGCTCCTACAAGCTTGCCCCGGGGCCCGTGAGGAGCAGGCTCTGGCCTGTGCAGAGCCAGACGGTCACACACTCAGGGTCAGAGGCAGTGGCCAGGCAGCATCCGGTTTTAGTGTGTATGGCTTCTCTATCTCTCCGGATGCATTGTTGAAGGCCTGTGGGGGGCACAGCTCAGTTGGGTGCACAAGGGCCTGCAGACCTCACCATAGGACCTCCAGAATCGGAGGTTGCCTGCCTCTCAGGCTCTGGGTAGCTCAAGGGGTGGTTGTGCACAGTGTGGAAATGCCCGACGTCCCCCAAAAGTCGCTTTCCCCGGGTGAGTAGGAGGTGTGAGGTGGGCACCTGTGCCAATGCCGTTTCCCTGGAGCTCAGGGCTCTGCCTGTTGGAAAGTGTGGTCTGGGGTTCAGAGGACCGGCAAGGAGGGGCCAGTGAGAGTCGGAGCTCTCCTGTGCAGGCAGGAGCCCAGCAGGTGAGCAATTAGTGTCCCCAGATCCTGCCTCTGGGAGCCACCCCACCCCCAGGGGTAGGGAACATCCAGGTTATTAGAGGCGTCGCTTTCGGCGGGAAGAGCCTGCCTTTGTGGGTCAGAAGGGACGGCTGAGCTGGGTGGTTCGGTGCAGCTCTGCCCACGGCGGCCTCTGGGGACCCAGCACTGTGCTGATCCCTCTTTTTAAACGAGGGCGAACAGACGAAACGAGACAGCGAGGAGCCTCTGGCTGCCGCCCTGAGGAAACGCCGAAGGTCCGCCCGGCTCCTCCAGCGCTGACCGTCCCCTGCAGTGGAGCCGCGTCCTGCCGAGCCCAGAGTGTGCGGCTCCGGCGACGTTAACAGGCTCTGGGGTTTCCTCAGTGGCAGGGCGTGTGGGCTTCACCCCGTAGAAAACGGAGGACGGAGAGGTCTTACCCCAACGGCCGAAACTGCCTCCCCGCCGGGTGGCTACCACGGAAGGAAAACCTCACCCACAGGGGTGATCCGAGACTCTCGCTGAGCTCAGCGGATGGGGCGGCTGGCGTGAACGGGAGTCTCAGACCCGGGGTGTAGCCGTGTACGAGCGGGTGCCCCTCGCCGAGGCCGGCAGGGCTGGCGAGGGGCGCGGGGAGGCTGGCTCTTGGGACACTGTATTATGTGGGGCTGTCCCCGGAGCCTTCTCCACTGGGGAGCCCTCGGGAGTGCGGATGAGCGGAGAGACGACGGCTTCGGAAGCCCTCCGGGCGGAGGCGGTGGAGACGGGGGACTGAGTCTCGCAGGGGCCGCTCGCCCCGGGGTCCTCTGACCCCAGACCGCACACACGTCTTTCTCTGGCGCCGGGGGCTCTGTCTCACGGAGGATGTTGAGCTCGTGGTCGTTACAGGCGCGTGGCAACCAGCTCGCCCCCGACTAGTGTGCCCTGACGCCTTCGGCCTTTCCTCTGAACATTCCGTGTGAGGTAAAAGACGGGGCTTGTTTTTAGAGTTACGGTCCCGTAGCTATCGTGTTAGATGCCAGTAAGTAACTTAAATATAGCCCCTATGGTCGTTGAGTGAGTCCTGGGGTCCCACGGTGCCTTGATGCTTTGCTCCCCGCGTTCAGCTGGGGTGAAGCCTGACGCTTGCCCCCACATTCTTCGGGTTGCCACGTGCCACCCGGCTACTCGTCTGTCCCGTATCCCGTGTGCTTTTCTCAAATTGGTGCTGAATCTGGGGAATTGCTGGGATTCTGGCTTCGTGTTGGGTCACGTGGTGAGTGCCCTCGGGCGGCAGGCCTGTGTCTCTCTCCCTGGTCACTGATGAAATGGCCTGAAGGTGGTTTTCAATTTTAAATTGAGAGGCTCGGTTTGAAGGTCTGGCTTGTGCCTGCTCTGCCCCCTCAGTCCTGGGATCTCAAGGAGGTGGAGGGTGGGCTCTGCCAGTCCAGGGGCCCGAGAGGAGGTGGGACGGCTCGGGAGCCTGAAGCACCATCGTCAGCAGTGAATTGTCCCCAGGCCCCTGGTTCTGAGTGCTGGGGTACTCCTGCAGATCTCAGTATTTGTTCCCGTGGGTGGGGGCGCGTCTGAGCTTCCAGGTCCCCCGTACCGGTGGAGACGCAGGACCATTGCAGGAACCGGGATGCTGAGCTGCATCTGTGGAGACCGTGGACGGTGGGGAAGGGTGTCCTGTGAGCCCCCGGAGCTCTGTGAGCGGAGCAGGGCCTCAGAGGGTGCTGCTGCGTACCTGGCTGTTCATGGAACCCTCCCACTGTAGACAGACCAGCTCTCTGAGCGGGTGGGCGGCAGGGGCTGGATGGGAAGAAGCCCTTCCTGTGGGTCTCCACGGCGGGCTTCTCAGATGCAGCCGAAGGGGTGGGCAGCCAGGCAGTGGGTGGGGGGACGGGGGAGAGAAAGCGTGGACCTGGTAGAGCTACAGACGGAGGAAAACCCTGAGTGGCTCTCCCGTTTTGGGTCACAGTATGTAGGAGGTCTTGCTACTGTGAACAGTGTTTAAAAGAATCCTTCACACGTTTTCTATGTGAAGGAAACGCAAAAGCTCAATGAAAAATGAAAGGGTTTTCTCATGGGAAACGGTGGTCACAGCAGCAGGGTGATTCAAACCGGGAGCGCCCGCATCTTTTCCACCTGGGGAGGCCGCGCCCACGCACAGCAGACTCCGGGGAGCTATGACTCGCTTCCCTGTGTTATCACGGGAGGCGTCCCCCGCGAGGGGGCAGGGCTGTGCATCACCGGCAGAGACTGGGGAGCCCGTGGGGCACCCTTCGCCGGCTCCTGCCCGTGACCCCAAGGGTGTCAGTGACAGCAGCCACGTCGTGGCCACCGCAGGCCCTCTGCACTGGCGGGCGCACTCGAGCCAGGGCAGCTGGCCCGCCCTCCGGGAGGTGGGGGGACAGCAGTAGAACGAGCTCTGATTCTCACGCACACGCCCAACGATCAGCGTTTAAAGACGTTTTGTTTTGCAAGAATTCCAGATTCACAGAAAATGGCAGAGATCCGTGTCCCCCTCTGCCAGCGTCCCTATAACCGACACTGTTGACAGCGGGGGTCTCCCGTGGGCGCCGTGTGTGTGTGTGTGTGTGTGTGTGTATATGTGTGTGTGTGTGTGTGTGTGTGTGTGTGTGTGTTTTGCCACGGAGACCAGAGGACAGAGGACAGGCTGTATCCCAGCTTTTCTTAGCACCTTATCGATCTCCCAGCAGCGGAGCAGGGAGGGACCATTTTACAAGGGAGGGACCTGAGCAGGAAGTCAGGAGACAGATGTAATTCCCTGGGAGCCGCCCGCTGGTCCGGAGCAGGCTTTCTCCAGAAGAGCAGCCGCGAGGGCTCTCCAGGCCAGGCCCGGCTGGCGCCTTGGGGGAGGAATGTGTTCGAGACTTCGCAGTCAGAGGCCGCGTTAGGCAGCCCTGCACCCAAGACCGTTCCCAGTGGGTCCTCCGCGTGCACGACTCCTGTTGTGGTTTTGAATTTTCTCCTCACACGATGCTCATAGTACCACGTCCCACTGTTTATGAAATCATTAGGTTTTACCTTACAGACGACCACAGCGGCCTGGAGTGGTGAGCACCGTGTGCCGCAGGCGACTCTGAGGGACAGTCACCGTCCATCTGCAGTGGTCTTCGAAGACCCCAGAGGGCAGGCTGTTGGGATGGGCTGGCCTGAAGCTAGGGGCCTGGGGCCATGCTGCCTTTAATAAAATACAGGGTAAGAAATCAGGACGTGTAGAATCTAGAGATTTTTAGCAGTGTTCCAGCTGTTAGCATTGAAATATATACCTTCATTTCTTCTATCTGTCTGTCTGTCTGTCTATCTATCTATCTATCTATCTATGTTTTGTTTTTAATCCTCACCCCAGGATATTTTTTCCTTTGATTTTTACAGTGTGTGGAAGAAAGGGAGAGGGGGGAGGAGGGAGGGAAACATAAATGTGAGAGTTGGGGATTGAACTTGCAACCCAGGCACTTGCCCTTGACCAGGAATTAAGCTTAAGACTTTTCGATGGACAGGTCCACGCTCCAACCATTGATCAACATCAGCCAGGGCACGTGTGACTTCTGAAAAATTGAATGAAGCTTAAGACGACTTGGAAGCACAGACCTGTCTGTTGTATTGAGCCAGCAAAGCCCGAGGCTGCGGCTGATGTTCCCGACGGCAGAGCTGGGGTGGGGCTGCGAGTAGGGAAGAGGGATGGCCGCAAGCTACCGTATCGCCCAGCCACCAGCTGGCACGTTTCGCCCAAATCAGAGACGCACTTGCACTTTATGTGTAGCTGCCAAATTCATGCTGAACATTTCCAAGCAGAAGCGATCATTTTAATAATCTACGATACAGGATTTATTTTGTGAACCATTCTAACTTTAAATGGTGCACACAGTGTGTGGCTAACTCTCAGTGAGACAAGAGCAAATGCTTCACACAGATTCACTCTGTAACATTCAAGTGCAAATCGGTCTAGAAGACACGCTGCCCTTCCCCCACGAGGGAGGAGGTAACTTTCCTGCTCCGTTCCTCTCGCCCCCTCACCATCTCTCACGCTTTTTTTTTTTTTTTAATTTTCTGAGAATCAGATGGACCTAACTTTTTATTTCTTTTTTTCCTATTTATAGTAAAAGATAGTAGTCTTGTTACCTACGTCAGCAGTTTATACACAATAATGCAACATAGAAACAGCACGTTGGTGCTGTAGACGGAGGTGCTGTCTTGGGGTCTCGGTGGCCCTGACCTCTGCCCAGTGTGTCTGTCTGGGAGATGGGGGGAGGCGCACCCTGTACACAGTCACGACTGCGTCCCCTCCTCGAGCCCCTCGGAGGCCTTGGTCCCTTGCTGTGGAAGCCTGGCGCTCGGGGGTGGCTCCTGGCCGTGGTGGGACACGGAGCAGGTGACGCGGGAAGTCACCCAGGAAATGCCCGCCGGGAGCTCTCCCGCGGCTGCTGTTTAGTGTCACTGCTGTTTAGAGCCTGGTTTCGATGGTGGTGGGGCCCACGCCCAGCCCCGTGACCGGCATTTCTCTCATTCTCCCGCTCACGCGTATCTATCCCACTTTTGTTGGTCGAGTTACAGGATGGAACGTCTCCAGAGGTGACTGTGGTGGTGCTGCGGGAGAAACGGCCTGAGCAGGCGTCCCCCTGTGATGGGAAAGATGTCCGCTAGCGCTGGAGCCGAGCTCCCAGGGAGGTTCCCCGTTCAGCGGGCCTGTCTTGCGGGAGGAAGGTGTGAGGTCTCCGTGGGAAGTGTTCCCATCTCAGCCGGGAGCCGCAGTGCGGGTCCCTCCAGGCCCTGGCCAGGTGCCCCTGTTAAAGGAGCCGCCTGTGTCCGGGCGTGGCCTCGCTGACGGGTGAGGGGCGCCGTGCGCGTGTGGCTCTAACGCCGTGCTGTTCTCTTGCAGCCCGTCTCTCCCTGCCCTGGACTGGCAGCTGCCGTCGCACTCGGGGCCCTACGAGCTGAGGATCGAGGTGCAGCCCAAGTCCCACCACAGAGCCCACTACGAGACGGAGGGCAGCCGGGGGGCCGTGAAGGCGTCGGCGGGGGGACACCCCAGCGTGCAGGTACCGGCGTGCTCACCTGGGCTTCTCGGGTCCACGGGCAACTTTGTGGCGACCACCAGCACCTCTTCCTTTTCTCTCTTTAAAAATAAGCTATCGCCTCCCACCTGGTCTCGCAAAATGCGTTGTGTCTGATGAAGGCCTGCTTTCCCCCCGTCCCTTAGAGGCTGAGGGACACCGTGCAGCTCCTTTTGCTGCCGCTGGTGGGTCAGCTGCAGCCATGGGGGCAGGGGCTCTGTGGCAGGGCTGGTGCCCCCCCCTTCACCGCACTTTGGAGGAAATAGGATTTAGGCTTAGAGCTGGTGTCCGGGGAGTATCTTGGTCACGGTGACAGGGACAGAGGTCATCTGCCGCCCTAACCTTGTCCACTTGCGCGCGCCCCCCCTCCCCCCGGCAGTGGGGTCTGAAGGCCCCAGGAGCTGTGGGCAGGCATCGTTTCCCTTGGTCACGTGTCACTTAAGAAGCTGTAATCCCTTGCTGAAGCTGGTTTGGCTCAGTGGATAGAGCGTCGGCCTGCGGAGTGAAGGGTCCCAGGTTCGATTCCAGTCAAGGGCATGTACCTTGGTTGCGGGCACATCCCCAGTGGGGTGTGTGCAAGAGGTAGCTGATGGATGTTTTTCTTTCATTGATGTTTCTGACTTTCTATCCCTCTCCCTTCCTCTCTGTGAAAAGTCAATGAAATAATATTTTTTTTTAAAAAAAGAAGCTGTAATCCCCCCCTCCATAGCCCAGGCTCTTGGTGTGACCTTCACATTGGGGGTGGGCGGGCCTCGCTCCAGAGCTCCAGGCCATGTGGTGACAACAAGAACGTTTCCCTGAGTCTGTGCCCACCACTGCCCCGCCCGCACCTCTATCCGGGTGATGCCGGCGGGCGCCCGTGTTAGGCTTTATTCCACGGAAATAAATAAGAGCTTGGGAGGGAGGAGGGCACGCAGGCCAGCGCGTCGGCCAGCACGACAGTCGGCACCATCAGGCGGGCGCTGGGGGCGGCGTCAGCCTCTCGGGCCGGCAGGTGGCACTTGTGGCCGGGCACTCGGCGCAGTTAATCCCTGCCTGGTTCGCCGCTCCACTCGGCGCGGCCGGGGGCATTTTAAATTGCCGCCTCCAGGGGCAGGAAGCTCAGACACGCCTGCGTCCAGCCGCGCTCCACGGCGCAGGCATTTAACTCCCTTTCTGGCCACCGTTTCCCTGGGCGGTCGTGGTTGTGGCTGAATGGGGGAGACGTTCCAGCCGCGAGAAACGAGGAGAAAGCAGCGAGGACTCAAAGGCCTCCCGCTGCCCGTGAATGTCGGCGGGGGATGGGGTCCTGTCCCTCACCGGAGGCTGAGGACCGTCCCAGCGGAGGGTGCACAGGAAGTCAGTGTCCACCTTCACCCTGTAAGTGTCCTGGGTGGTTGGGGTGTCACCATCCGCTCGGAGCACTGGCATCTCTTGGGGGAACTATAGAAATTTAAAACAGCCTCAGAAATTGGTTCGAATTAAAGGACGGCGACGTGGGAGGGCCTGGCTCTGTGTTTGAACAGAATGGACAGCCCCACCCCCATCGGTGCCCAAGCACAAGGGTCAGGGCGTCTGCCGGCCTCATCGTGAAGAGCTGGTCAGCAAGGATTTTCGGACCCCTCGCTGCCAGCCTGAGTTTGCGTCTGTGCAGGTGTGAGGCAAGCATGAAAGAGAAGGGATTTCGGGGGGTGGGTTTTTTCGGTCGGTGGACCACCAGTCAGATAAAAACTGGGTCTGCACACAGTTATAGAACAAATGGAGATAAGGCTCCCTTTGTGGCTGCGATGGCTCGGTGCCCACAGCCCCGCCTGCACGGGCCCCGCCGTGTTGCATGTCCTCCGACTCCAGGCCCCACACCCACGCCCTCGCCTCCTTCAGAAACGGCCGAGATTGCAGGCCCTTAGCCCGACGTGACGGTCGCTGTTCTGATCAAACGGTTGTCACCATGGGTGGAGGGAGAGCCACCCAGGAACCCAGGAGCTCTTGCCGGGTGAACACACGCTGTCCCGGGAACCTCCCTCGGTCAGAACTTCCACATCTCCGAGGGCTTGTCCGGGAAGTGAGCCCACGATCTTCTGCAGGAGGGGACGCCGAGCGAGGACACGGCCGATTCTCCAGCGTCAGTGACGGGGGACTCCCGTCTCACAGCCCCTCTGCTCTGTGTACGAGGCAGATGGGTGAGGGGACACAGGTGCCACATGGCTCACCCAGCATCGCCCAGTGGGGTGGGGTCGAGGAGTGTGCAGGACACTTTCCACACTCAGGACTCTTCCTGGACTCTCTCCAGTCACCGACAGCACGAGGAGGCATCTTGGGGAGTCCGAGGGCTGCTCCCTCCCCACCCCCCGCCTCATGACCTCGGCGCACAGCAGTGGCTCTGGGAAGGGGCAGTTCCGCCTCCTTCTCGGGGACAGGAAAGCAGAGGGGTCGTCGCTGGTCGGACAGCGGGAAGATCCTCTCCAGGGAGATGGGCAGGCTGGGCCCCTCCCGGTGTTTTCACTAACAAAGCAGAAGTTACATCCCTGAGGAGTCTGGGCCTGTTGCCGCCACCTTCTTCAGACGAGAACACAGAGGCTCGGGGAGGCTGACGGGGTCCCGAGCCCCCGCCGTTCGTCTCTCCTCGGTCCTGTCATCCTCCGGCCTCCATCCAGGCCTCCTTCATCCCTCTTCTCTGCCGGCTGTGTCCCCGTCCCCAGAACGCTGCTCACCTGAGCGTGTGGTGGGTGAGTGCCCAGAGAGCCCGTCTGCGGTGTCCTGTGTCCCTGCTTCTGTCGGGGCTCGAGGAGCCACCCGGGGAGGCCCCTGCTCTCTGACCCAGGGGTCAAAGGGTAAAGCTCTGTTTACCAAGTCACCAAAATAACTTTCTCGATAGCATCTAGCCCATCACGCAGGAGGCCGGCGTATGAATAATTAATCAGTCATGGAAACAAGAAGCACAGTGAAGGCTTTGTCGATTCCTGAACAGCATTTTAGGTTTTCTGGTCAGTTTTGAGTGACCACGTAGACCCCTGTCTGGCCGAGGAAGGAACCAGATCCAGAGCTGGGGCCCCGGGGAGCCCTGCTGGGCTCGGGCCCCACCCTGGCCAAGGGGTTACCCCCAGCCTCAGGCTTGGGCTCAGACGGGGCGGCTGGGCCCTGCGTGGTTCCAAGGGACTCCCTTTAATTAGGGCGCCTGGCGTTCAGGCTTCGTGCGGCCCCCGCAGACCACGGCGGGTCTTTCCGTTGTACGGACGTGTGAGAGCTGAAACCACAGAATGAACGCAATTGCTTGTCCGATGGTTCAAGTCAACATCCAGAGTCAGGCTCTGACAGTTTTCGTTTTGTAAAATCCCACCTTCCCCTCCCAGCCCGCCCTCCGCCCCCCCCCCCCCCGGGCTCGTAGGGGCTGCTGAGTGCTCAACACTGTGAGACTCGGGCCCTGGGGGTCTCAGATCCTGGGACAAACTGTGACTCCCTGTTATCCACTGTCCACAGCTTGTGTGTTCCCCACAGCTTCGTTCCGCTGTCCATCCATTTGTCCACAGCTGAGGCAGGACTGTTAACCTGGGGAGCCAGGGACGTCGATACCACTGAAGGAAATCACTGTTTCATGGCAAATGCTAGGTCCACCTTGGAGCCAAGCTGCAGGTCTGCTCAGGCCCGGCACGGGGGCCGATGGCGGGCTGTGGCTTTAAAACGCAGGTCTGAGCCCAGCCAGACACCCGTCCCCCGCCCCGCAGCCACGTGCTGCTGACCTGCCTGGGGTGCGGATTAATTTTTCATGGCTCGGCCTCAGCCTCAGCCGCTGGGCATCCGCCCTCTACTCTTTCCCAGCGTCCCGGCAGGTGGTCGGCTCCTTCCGGACTACCTCGCCCGCAAGCCCAAGGGTTGTGCCCCGTGTGGGGCCTCCGTAGTTACCGTCAGGCGCTGGTGAGGACTTGGCATGTTCTTTCCTCCTTCCTGCAAAGCCTAGTGGCTGTGAGTGGCGAGGTGGAGGCCGGCAACGATAATGAGGAGTGGGGCGAGGGCTTGTGACCTTCACCCAGAGCCTCAGCTTTCACCTTTGTCGGCTGCATTCCAAGGCTGTTCTGTGTGTGAGGAAGGGGCCCCGGGCGGGCGGATGTCACCTCCTGAGCTGCTGTCACATGACTGTTCCTGAGCCGCTGTGGGCTGAGGCACCCCGAGTGCCGTCGGCCTGCCCGGGTCCGGGTCGCTGGGCACACGGTCCCAGCAGCTGGCCACGGCCTCACCTCTGGCTGAGAACATGGGCCCCTGTCCGGATACAGCACTTGGCTGTGTGTCAGCATTGAGACGGGCGCACAGTCGCCCCTTGACCGACCACTCAGTGGCTGTCCCTCACAGCACTTGGTGCCAGGAGAGGGGCAGCTGGCGGCAGGCCGGTGGCTGGCCTATGGGCGTTGGGCATCTGGCCGGCATTGCCCACATACTAGTGCGGGAGCCCCTGTGAGGTCTCCGGGGCCCGGCCCTGCCCTGACTCATGGATGGCAAGCACCGGCCAGGTGTGGCTTCCAGAAGGCTTCCCACTGTCCCCCTGTTCACCAGCGTGGCCCGCCAGTCCACATCCTGGGGCAGTTACAGTCTCACCATCCGACGACTCCAGGGGCTCAGCTGTCATGACCTCTGACTGCAGGAGCCTTGCCTCTCAGGGCTCCTGGGGCCTCCACCCCTGCCAGGTCTGACCCAGCCGCGCCTGCACCCTCCCGCCCTGCAGGCCGTTGTGTTCAGGCCCGCGTGTGAGCCGGGCAGCCGTGGCATCGGGGAGTGGCCTTGGGAGGAGGCGCCACCTGGCCTCACTCTGCCACAGAGGCCCCTGTGCGTCCCGAGCATCTCGTCTGGTGCAGTTGCCCCGGGGCCATCCTGCCTGCTGGAGACCTATGGTTCCTTGTCCTTATATTTTCGTGTCTAGAAATTTCCATATGCCTCGGGGAAAGCTCTGAAAGTGGGGTCTGAGGAAACACCAGGCATCAGAACGAACCCCGCTGCCCGCGGACAGCCCGGGAACAGGAATTGGATGCCCTGGGCCCTGGTGGTGACAGCGTGGCCGGGGCCTGAGCCATAGAGCCTGGCCGGACATTTCCTCTCAAAATCCTGTTGTGACCTTCCATGTGGAAGCCAGTCCCCTCCTGGAACCGGGGGAGGCGGAGGGGCTGGAGGGGCTGGAGGGAGACGGGACGCGCTGAGACGTGGACTCCAGGGCATCCCAGCGGGCAGAAGAGAGACCGCCGCCGGGGGGACGGGGCCTCCCCTGCATCGAGGGCACGGCCACGTGCCTGGGCGTCCTCACACACCACGACCCGCGCCCACTGTGGAATGAGAAGTGCAGGCAGTTTTGAGTGCACGGTTGGCGAGGAGAGGCCTTGGAAGGGGCACTCGCTGTGGAACGGAGCCGTGTGCAGGGGGAGGAGTCGGAGCCAGGCAGGCGTGAGCTTCGGAAGACAGCCGGTTGGTCCCGCTGCGGACAGGGACCCGTGTGCCCCATCTCTGGCATTTCGGCTTCTCAAATATTTAGGCAGATAAACTCCCTGAATGTGGCCCTCACTTATTTTCTGCCTTTTCAGAAAGGTAGAAAAATGTCACACACAAAACCCAGGAAACTCTAGGAACGAACTCTTTTTCCTGCAAGGAACATTGTGAGGCCTCTTGGAGCCTTTTTGTGGCTGGAACCGAGTCTGTGACTGGTGTGCAGTTTAAAAACTGCGGCTGGAAGGCTTTCGTGTCCTGGCGATTTACAGCACTTCGTCTTATGGCATGAACCTGGTTTTGTCTGAGAGACACGCGTGGTCTGGCTCAGTACTAAAGCAACGTCATCCACAGGGACCGCTCGCAGAGTAAGGTGACACTTCGTGGTGTAAACTCAGTGTGGACATTGGGTCATTGCACACATGTGCACACGTACACACATACAACACATGCGTTTGTACATGCATACACACGTACACAGTGCACACCTATACACATGCACATTCACAACATGGTGGGAGCTGGGAACATGAGTCAGTGAGACCAGCTCTGCCCGTGAGTCCTGGCTGGAGCTGCAGGTGCACAGCCAGCTCTGTTCCCGCCTGTCCCATGGGGAGTTCCGTGTCTTCCCATCACTCACTCACTGTAAGATGGTTCCCCTGGGGTGACTGGGCCCACAGCCAGTGCCTGCATCCTCATCCCTGCACATCTGCACACCCTGGTTCCCAGGTACATGCACACACGCATGTACACGCATCACACCGGCACACACACCAATCAGCCTTGTGAGGAAGTGGGTATCGAGGGCCCTTCATCTGGCAGCTTTAACCTGCAGGTCATCATGAACTGGGAGGTTGTGGCCCTTGAAACTCACTTTTACAAATGCCTGGGTTCTGCTTGTGCCACGTTTAGCAGGTGCCTGGGGAGACGTGGCCCAGAGGGTGGGGTACAGTGCCTGAGCTCACACGTGTTCTCACACAATTTGGGGTTTTTTCTTATGACTTTTGGCTCCATTTTGTTGCCACTGTTTTATTTCTTATTCCTTGTTTTCCTCTTTCCTTAATAAGGAGGCGAGAAATGGGTGTCTTTACAGCTGTCAGCTGTGCTTGGACGATCACATGTCACCACAGCGGGCCCCTTCCCCCACGGACACCGGCCCCAGAGGAGCTCATGGCCACTCGTGTTGCTCACAGTCCCAGAATGGGTGCTAGAGACTGTGATTTCCCTCTTGATTGTCTGGCAGAGACATGGTGGGATGTACGAACACTGCTCACGGAGCGCTCCCACGACCTGTCCCTCGCCACCGCCTTCGCCGCGAGGCCTGGCCTCCTGTGCCGCTGGCAGCGAGGATCTGGGAACTGAGAGTGTAATTATGTGACGATGCTCATACAACAAATAGCTTCTGAGTTAATCCATAGCAGGAACATTTGGGTAAAAAGAAGTGAAACCCTTTTCTGAACTGGATTTTCTCTCCCCGCATAGTTCCTTTTGGCATCAGGTAAAGACACAAATTTCACATCTGGGTTAAATGCATAATTTCCCTTTGCTCCTGAGTCACAATCATTGAGCCTCACCGGGCAGGCCATAGTTTCCCTTTTAAACAGACTTCGCATGAAGATTTCCCTGCTTAGCTTGTGAGTAAACCAACTAAGAATGGCTAATTGAAAAGGACCCAATTCCCCTCAACTGGTTCTTTGTTCACACGATACTGCCTTCCCCCTGTATATGTGTATGTGCACGTGTGCATCCTGTGTGTGTGTTTGTGTATGTGTGCATGTGTGTGAATGTGTTGGGGGGCGTGGACTTAGGAGCACTGCTTGAATTTCAATATTGAATAAACTTGACCTCAATCTCTCCCCTCACCTGTCATCTCCCGTGTAAGTGCTGAGCTAAGCACAGGAGCTAAAAACAAACATTTTTATGTGTAGAAAACTCAGTAGCTCTTACACCTTGAAATGGAATAATGCATTTTGTTTAGCATAGAGAGGTCATTGTTATGACAGGTAATTTTATAAATATTATCCTGACAGATACTATAATGTGCCAGAGGCTGAAAACCATGCAGTGCAATGTGTGAAGTATTTAAATTACTTTTCTTAAAATGAACTTCATGTTTTAAATAATAGATGTTTACCTTCCAGGTTAAACCCCATATATTCCCATTTTCACTGAAATAGCATGTTTTTAAAAGGCTAGTTATACCCACAATCCATTGCATTCCACATGCCATCTGATCATCTCCACAGTGAGAGTCCCTGGGGGATTTTTAATTGTCATTTTCAAAACTCCTGACCCTCGCCCGGCTGCGTCAGGCCAGCGGGACTGCCTGCTGGCTCTGGAGCTCGCCTGAGTCGCCCCAGACGAGGTTTAGGCCAAAGATTCGTTTTCTTGCGTTACGTTTACCAAATAGAACACAGAATGGCAAATTTGTCTCTTAATCAATCTCTGACTTAAATTTAATATTTTCTGATTATAAAATGTAGGTTTGGGTCCAGCGTGGAGTTAGGTTTCTTAATAAGTTCACTAACCTGGCAAAGACTGGAGGCGGGAAGGCGTGGCCCCGGACAGTGGGCTCGGTCTCCTGTACTGACTACCCACAGTTCCCATGCAGACACTGTCTGCACCTGGGGAAAGGTCTTCAGTCCACAGGGGACCCATGTCGTTCCTGCAGGTTAAGAGCCACCTGAGGTGAGTGCCAGGTGCTGGCTGGTTCCCTGTGGAGACCGGGGAGGTCTGCCTTGGTGTTCACCTGCATGCGGCCATGAGGAGAGCACGGGGACGGAGCAGGCGAGGGAGAGACCACCCCACGCCCCATGCTGAACGCAGCTCTCCGTTCCTGCCAGCCTCTCCGCTTCCATGTGGAAACTCAGGTGTGTCAGCTGCAGCTGGGAGACACTCCGTGTGTGCACAGGCCTTGCACACTGTCCTTAGTCCAAACGTGACAGAGACCTGAGGATCAGGATGACACTCGGTTATTTCAATACGTAAGGACCACTTTGAGGTCAGTCACATCGGCAATGCTCAGGACTGAGGCACAGGCAGACAGACAGATAAGACTAGGACATGCACACTGCAACCAGGAGTGCAGTCTCCCCACCAAACACAGGGCTCCAGAGGGGCTGGGGCTGCTGAGTGTGCATGTGAACATGTGTGTGTGTGTGTGTGTGTGTGTGTGTGTGTGTGTGTAGAGCCTGTGTGTGCACATGTGTGTCCTGATGTGAATGCCTGTGTGTGCATGATGAGTGTGCATGAGTGGACTTCCCTGTGGTTCAGACTGGGAACATGTCTGCACTCACCCTCTCTGCACCATCCTTGTCTGGCTCCGTCACCTCTCCCTGGGGGTGTTCAGAGCCTCCTGCTCCATTGGCCACAGCAGGGGACAGGTGTGGTCTGTCAGTATTGATGGGGGCTGCAGAGTGCTCTCCAGGACAGCATAGACCAGGTCCTGAGCGAGCTGTGCTGGGTGTCTCAGAGCCGCTGGGGAGTTACTGGAAGCTGCAAATGGCATGCATCTCAGGGGCTGCAAATTGGTCTGTGTGGGTGACAGCCTGTAGATGGTGTCGTGGGGGGACGGATACTGAAAGAGCTACTGCTCTTTTCTCTGGTCCTGCTGAAGGGGGCCGCCTGAGACGGAGAGAAGGGCCCTTAATTCTACCAAGCAAATGGCTTAGTCTTAGCGTTGCCCCAACTTTCTGATGGTGCCACCCAGCTGCATGGGGTCCTCACAGCTGTCACTGGCCAAGAGGACACAGGGTGTCCTTGCAGGCTGTGGCACACATGGAAGGCAGGTGGGTCTGAGTAATAGGCAGCCACTGTCCGGAGGGACCCATATGCTGGGAGGGAGTGTGCTGGGAGGGACCCATGTGCTGGGAGGGACTGGGGCTCCTTCCCACCTGCCTGTCCTGCAGGGAAGACAGCACGGCTGTGAGCATCGTCACTGTCCTCATCCTGCCTGCTAGTCACAGCGGTGGTTATGGCTGCACGTGTGCGCGTGTGTGCACATGTGTGAGTCGGTACGCGTGCTCCTGTGTGTGCTTGAACATAGGCAGCCATGTCGAAAGCCTGCCTGTCACCAACTGCCCCAGGACCTGGGGGTAAGGAGGCCTTTCCAGGCTCTTGGTTTCATTGTCACAGAGAAGCAAGGGGCCGAGGGGGAGAGACTAACCTGGAGCACCTGTCACCGTTTTCCTTTTGAATCCCACTCTGCTCATGAAAGTTTAATTGCTTCTGAGCGGCCTGGGCGCGGGTGCTGAGCGGGGTTTTGTTCTCTTGCCAGCTCCACGGCTACCTGGAGAGCGAGCCCCTCACGCTGCAGCTGTTCATCGGGACGGCGGACGACCGTCTGCTGCGGCCACACGCCTTCTACCAGGTCCACCGCATCACAGGGAAGACCGTGTCCACCACCAGCCACGAGGCCGTCCTCTCCAACACCAAAGTCCTGGAGATCCCGCTGCTGCCGGAGAACAACATGAGAGCCATGTAAGCACGGCCCGCCACGCCGTCCGGGTGCTCGGGGGCTCGGCCGGCGTGTGCTCGGCATGCGTAGCCCCCACATCCCATAGCTCAGTAGCCCAGCTTGTAAATAAACTTCACAAGGATGAATGATGATTTTTGTCTTTCTGGGGCTTCAGCCAGTTAGACAGTCCTGCAGCTGTGAGTGACCCCCTCCCCCCGAGCCTGCCTTCAGCTCCCAGACAGGACCCAAATTGGAGGGACGGTTAACCTGCAAACATTGAACAATAACAGAGAACACCGTGTCTGGGCCATAGTCTGTGGGCGGCAGTCCATGGGCCCCAGTCTCTCGGAGTCCTTGACCTGTAGTCTGCTCTGTCTCACTAGTTTAGAGTTGATACTTACACGCCTCGTATCTGCATGGGGCCTGTACTCGTGGTTTCATAAATCCTCTAATTGAGTGACTGCCAGGGGCTGTGCGCATCACTCCTGAGCTGTGGACGCCACAGAGAAAGAGACCACAGTCATCCCACAGGATTTACACCCTGCTGGGCCCCAGGGTGGTGTATCAGAGCTTGGTGGCCCCTGGAGGTCAGGATAGTGTCTCTGAGGCAGAAAGCTGGGTACGCAGGGAGACAGAGTGTGCAGAGGTCCTGCGGCAGCAGAGTTTGGGGTGTTGGTGGAGACAGTGTGGGAGGTAGGGCAGGCCAGGCCACAGTGTGTAGGACTTTGAGTGGAATTTTGGTAAGTTTTATAATCAAGCCGTTCAAGTTGGTAACAGAGGGAAAGTTTTCTGTTCTTGTGGATTTTTCCCAGATTTGCCCACACCTCTGAGTTCATTCTCAGCCCCTGGGTTTAGTTCAAGAGCTGGAGTCAGTTCCCCACAGACCAGGCGGTCAGGTGGTCAGAGAGCCCACGGGTCCTCAGCAGCAGCAGCAGCTGTGACTTCGGTGAGAGCCGTCCAGGAGCGGGGACACACCTGGAGCCACCGCTGGTCCCCAGTCTGCACCAATGGGCCGGGCACCGCAGGCTGAGTGCCCGAGCATCCGCCCCCTCCAGATTCCTGAGAGGAAAAGTATCAGTTTCTACCCGACAGTCTGGATACAGACTGTTGTGCTGGAGCCTAGTGCTCAGTGAAGCCGAACAAAATCATATGAAGCTGTAGGAAATTCGGGATCTTGAGCTGAGCGATGGCGCTGCTGCCAGAACCTTAAATAAATGAACTTAGCTCTGAGACAGAGCGGCAGGTCCTGATTCTGGGTTCCTGGGGCCGTGTCCTGCTCGGGTCCCTCCAGGCCACGCGCTGGCCGGCACTGTGGGCCTGCCCATGTCTGCACGGGTGGACAATGGGGGACCACGGTGATAGGGACCTGGCTGTCTGCACGGCCCCCTCCCTTGTCGGGGTAGACGGCAGGGCGTGTCCTGTCCCCAGAGTGTATCTGGTATCTGGGGGGGCTCAGGCGGGTGGAGCGGCGAGGACGGGCGTCCTGCCCGGGGTGGGACCGGCAGGCAGCGGACTCTTGTTTTGGGCAGCATCGACTGTGCCGGGATCCTGAAGCTCCGGAACTCGGACATCGAGCTGCGCAAGGGGGAGACGGACATCGGCAGGAAGAACACGCGTGTGAGGCTGGTGTTCCGGGTGCACATCCCGCAGCCCAGCGGCCGCACGCTCTCGCTGCAGGTGGCCTCCAACCCCATCGAGTGCTGTGAGTATCCCGTCACGCCGACAGCGCATCCTCACCTTTTGTACGGCCCTGAGCCGTGGGTTCCATCCGCTGACACGTTTTCCTGGGCAGTCTCAGCACACGCCCCTCCGTCTGACAGTCCCTCCCCATGTGGTGACGGCACCTGTCCCAGCACCGACGGGGGTGGGAAAGGGTAAAAGTGAAAGGAAGTTTGTCTTGAAACACAGACCCCTGCTATGGTCGAATTTGTGTTAACCCTTCCCCCATGGGACGTTGGGAAGCTGAGTGAAACCCAGTGTCCCCCGGTGGTCCTGCTTCCGAGTGGTCTGGGGTCCTTCCTCTTGCGATTGTTTTACTAGTTTTTGTTAGCAAATTGGGTGCCCTATATCCCCACAGCCTTCTCTGTGCCCAGGAGCGGGACCCCAGGCTGGGTCTATTGAGGTGCTCCCCAGGAAACCCGGGGGGCCGGCTCACCCACCAACCATGTCAGAACCACTCCTATTTCCCTCATCCCGGAGTGGCCCGCCCCCGCCCCAGGTGTGGGCTCTCAGGAAACTCACCCTGTCTTCACGCTCACCTGCCCCCCCTATGTCAGCGGAGGGCCTTGGTTTGGTTCCTTTGCCCATGCTGACGTCAGGCCAACTCAGGGATGGGGCTCCTCTCGCGCCCCAGCCCCTGCTCTGAGACGCGGCCCTGCCCAGCTGTCCCCGGCCACCCTGGCCCTGCTGGCCCCTGCACATCGTCTCGCACACGCCTGCGCCACACCCTGGCTTTTCTGTCATGTGGCTGCCTGAGACGGGGGACCCCTGGGCTGTGTGAGAACCTGGGCACATGGCGCACCCTCAAACACTTTGCCAGCCTGCCTCTGGGGACAGCACCAGTCGGGGGAGGGATGGCTCACGCCGTTCGCACAGTCCTCGGGGAGGCTGTCTGAAGGCAGCGGTTCCCAACGGCCTGGCCATCTTGGGGGCGCTGGGGAGGGCGGCCGGCGGTGCCTCACTCGCTGTCTCCTGACCCCGCAGCCCAGCGGTCGGCCCAGGAGCTGCCTCTGGTGGAGAAGCAGAGCGTGGCCAGCTGCCCGGTCCTCGGCGGGAAGAGGATGGTCCTGTCCGGCCACAACTTCCTGCAGGACTCCAAGGTCATCTTCGTGGAGAAAGCACCAGGTATCTTCCTTAGACACAGACCGTCGCGTGTTTCCGGGCGGGCGTGGGGGGTGGGTCCTGGAGGCGGAGGCCCGTGCGTGTGGGTCTGTGTGGACAGGCGTGGGCCGTGACCGCGGGGGCTGCGTCCAGCCCTGAGCATTTGTGCCAGTGGAAGGTTTACTTTTGGAGCCGCCGAGGGCCCTTCCTCACGCAGTTGGTGTCCGAGGGGCTGCAGTGGGGCCGCCGAGTGAGGGGCGTGCTCTCCCCTGGGCCGCGTGGTGGCCCGCTGCCTGGACTGGGCAGGTGCCTCCCATGTGGACCAGGTCTTTCTCAGAATCACAGACTCTCAGAGGCAGGTGACCCGGTGCAGAGCAGCTGCAGTCACCAATGGGACCCGCACTGAGGCCCACAAACCTTCCCAGCCCCCATCACACTCCAGCCCCCCCATCTGTGCTGATAGCCCCCCAAGATGCCAACAGAGAGCTCCTGTTCGCTTCATGACTGTGGCCTCCAGGCCCCAGCTCTTCTCTGTGAACCACGCAGACTTCATTATCAGGAGATCTGTACACGTCACCTGTGTGGGCGAGTGTAGACCTCTGTGTGGCGAGTGTAGACCTCTGTGTGGGCGAGTGTAGACCTCTGTGTGGGCGAGTGTAGACTCCACCTGTGCTGGCAAATGTAGACTCTGTGGGCGAGTGTAGACCTCTGTGTGGGCGAGTGTAGACCTCTGTGTGGGCGAGTGTACACCTCTGTGTGAGTGAGTGTACATCTCTGTGTGGGCAAGTGTAGACTCCACCTGTGCTGGCAAATATAGACTGTGTGGGCAAGAGTAGATCTCTTTGGGATGAGTGTAGCCCTCTGTGTGGGCGAGTATAGACCTCTATGGGTGAGTGTAGACCTCTGTGTGGATGAGTGTAGATCTCTGTGGGCGAGTGTAGACCTCTGTGTGGATGAGTGTAGAACTCTGTGGATGAGTGTAGACCTCTGTGTGGGCAAGTATAGACCTCTATGGGTGAGTGTAGACCTCTGTGGATGCGTGTAGATCTCTATAGGCGAGTGTAGACCTCTGTGTGGACGAGTGTACACCTCTGTGTGGGCGAGTGTAGACCTCTGTGTGGATGAGTGTAGACCTCTGTGGGCGAGTGTAGACCTCTGTGTGGATGAGTGTAGAACTCTGTGGATGAGTGTAGACCTCTGTGGGTGAGTGTAGACCTTTGTGTGGATGAGTGTAGATCTCTGTGGGCGAGTGTAGACCTTTGTGTGGGCGAGTGTAGACCTCTGTGGGTGAGTATAGACCTCTGTGTGGATGAGTGTAGACCTCTTTGGGATGAGTGTAGCCCTTTGTGTAGGCAAGTATAGACCTCTATGGGTGAGTGTAGACCTCTGTGGATGCGTGTAGATCTCTATAGGCGAGTGTAGACCTCTGTGTGGACGAGTGTACACCTCTGTGTGGGCGAGTGTAGACCTCTGTGGGTGAGTATAGACCTCTGTGTGGATGAGTGTAGACCTCTGTGTGGGCCAGCGTAGACCTCTGTGTGGGCGAGTGTAGACCTCTGTGTGGGCGAGTGTAGACCTCTGTGTGGGCAATATAGACCTCTGGGTAAATGGGGACCTCTGAGGGCGAGTGTAGACTTCACCTATGCTAGCAAATGTAGACCTCTCTGCCGGTGTTTGAAGAGGGAGCTGTGGACAGAGACTACTGTGAGTGAGGGTGAGTCCCTTTCCTCTGGATAGATGTGGGGTGGCACCACTCCTGCCCCATGGATGCTCTACTCAAGACCGTGGAGAAGCCGCTAGGCGCTCACAAGGTTAAGGTACAAGAGTGAGAGCTCCCTGAGTTCGTGGTTGGAGCCAGCCTGTGGGCAGAGCAGCCCCCACCCCACAGTGGGGGGAGGGGAGACTGCAGGTGGCCAGGCTGGTGGCCTGTTTCATCTTTTTCAAATTTCCTAATTGGAATTTTCCTGAGTGTGCCAGGGCCGGACTCATGCAAACCACCGAAAACCGCGAACATTCAGCCTCCATAATGGGTCTTGATTTTGTACAGTTTGCAAGCAAATTAAGTGCTTCAATCAGAATGGGCTTAAAAAGTCTTCCCCGTTTGGTATAGTCTGCCTATGTAATCATGCACATAATTGGAAAACATGTCTTGAATTATGGAGAAAAACCAACTAAGTGTGATGACAAGGAGAGGAATGTGAATTTCTGGAGGACGTTAATCTTGAAATAATTTAACCTTTTGAGCTTTAAATGTGTGTGTGAGTGCCGAGGCAGGCACGCCGGGGGCTCTGTCGTCGCGCAGAGACTGTGATCAGAACTTGCACAAAGGAGAGGTTGGAGCAGTTTTTCTCCCCGTTTCCTTGACCCTTGTCTCCAGGGTGGGAATAGGTGTGACTCCTGGAGGCGCTCAGCCTGCGTGGGCACCTGGGACCCCTGCTGCAGGCAGCTCCCAGGCCACACTGTGGGCTCAGTCCTGGCATCTTCACCTCTTGGCCTCATAGGTGTGGGGAGCTTAGTTCAGGAATGCCCAGGCATCCTCACCCAGGCCCCCCAGGGGCTTCCCTGGCTGGGTGCCAGGCTGTCCCTTGCTGGCTCGGGTTGGGATGGTGGGAGCGTCCTCACCCCTCCATCTCCTGCAGCAGCTGGGGCGCCTGGTGCAGAAGGCGAGACACGAACAAGTGGGCGGTGACTAGGTGTGACATAAACATCCTGCACCTGTGACAGCAAAATGCAAACATGGCCCTCACACCTCTGACACGCCGGTAATTTCACGTTTGGATTTAAGTAAGGCTGTTGTTGGTGTGTTCACACAGGCATGTGCACGCTGCGTGTTCGTAGAAGGGAGTGCATTCCACACGTCCTCTTCCTGGCAAAGGACGCTCGCCCCCTCCTGCATTCCCCACGAAGAGGAACCACTAATCAATGTAGAAAAAAACACAGTTAGCCTCCAGTTTTCCAGGGAAGTCACCTGACCTATTTTAGCTGCCTTTAACCCGGGCGGGGGGGCACCCAGGCTGAGTGTGAGTGGGAGAGTGTGGCTGTGGATGCTCCTGCCATTGCGGTGAAACCTCACAGAAAGACCCCTGCAGCTGCAGGTGTGGCAGCCCCCACCCCCCCTGCCTTGGGCACGGCCTCCCAGAATCCACAGGAATCCCTAGGCACACAGCAACTCAGCTTTTTACGTATTTCAGGGAGCAGTTCCTTCTGCCCTCCACGGCTGGCCAAGCCCATGTTGCTCCGAGGAAGGGGTGCCTGTTCAGGGGACAGCAGGGACCCCCGACAGAGGACCGAGATGCTGATCGGCATTGGGAACAAGGCCCCCGAGTCGGCCAGGCCCTGGGCCAGGGAGGGGCCACAGGGCCCGGAGAGAAGCATCAGGAAGGGGTGGATGGCAGCCACACGGCCTCTGACATTTTACTGAGTCACACAAAGGGGGGCAGTGCTCCCGCGTCTGGCACCTTTGGGGTTTGGCCTTTTCCAGGGGGTCTCGGCAGGCCCTGCCCGGCAGCCCATGGGGTAATTGGCTGCTGGTAGCATGTTTACAGCCCTTGGAACATAAGGAATTGAGGTGACTTTGTTGTTCGTCCTCACCAGTGGGTATTTTCCCCACTGATTTTGGAGAAAGTGGAGGGAAGGCAGGTGGGGAGAGAGTAAGAGTGGTTGCCTATTGCACTCACCCCAACGGTCCTGGGGATCGAACCTGCAACCCAGATATGTGCCCTTGACTAGGAATTGAACCCGAGACCCTTCAGTCCTCAGGCCGACACTCTAACCCCTGGACCAAACTGGCCTGGGTGTGGAACTGATCTTAAATGAGCGTGGTGCTCACCAAACCCAGGGGTGAACGAGACGCTTTTGCAGTTTTGTCTCACAGGCATCAAGAAGGCAGCCTCCCCTCCGCTTGGGGAGCAGTCATGAGAGGCAAGTGAGGCCCTGTCATCGGGATGCCTGGGCCTGAAGGGCCAGCTCAGGAGTAGTGTGTGCAGAGTGTGAGTGAGCGAGTGTGTGGGTGCACACGACTGTGTGCAGGGGTGTGAGTGTGAGCAGGTGTTTGTGTCGGTGTGTAAGAGCGAGCATATGTGGTGACTGGGAGCGGGTGAGTGAGTGGATGTGTGTGAGCTGGTGTGTGTGAGGGTGTTTGCTTGTGAGCCGATACTTGTTTCAGGGTATGTGGACGTGAACAGGTGTGTCGGGGTGCTGAGTGTGAGCGTGGTCTCAGGGGCTGCAGCCCGCGGCCTGGCTGTGCTGTGTGGGCGGTGAGTGACCCCTGGCGGCCCGGGTGCCCAGAGCTCTCTCCGTGGCGCATTCGCAGCTGGGCCAGAGCCCAGGCGGGTCGTGTTTCGCTCGCCCTGGGCCTCCAGCTGGCGCTCCGTGGCGATGCAGCACAGCCCCGGCCAGCGGCCTGCGCCTTCCGCTGGTCTGGTCCCAGGGCCGTGGCCGTGCGGAGCCCGGTGTGTGCCCCGGCCGCCGGGCTGGAGGCCCCGTGCCCTCGGTGTCTGGAAGCTCCCCAGACGGGACACCGCAGGCGTGTGGTGCGGCGCACACACCCGAAGTCGTGACTTGGCGCGGAGGAAGAGACCTCTGCTTCCAGACTTTCCTGGCGCTGGCCTGGGAAAGAGACGGCAACGTCCGTGCACCCGACAGCTGTCGTCACTGTGCTCACCCACGTCAGCCTTCCAGGCGTGACCACTGTGCCCGCTCCTGCTAACACGGGTGAGCGCACAGGCCCAGGCCTGCCGCTGGGCGGGCAGCAGAAACCTTCCTGGACTGTCCTGGGAGTCACACTGGTGTCCAGTGAGTGGAAGATCAGCAGTGAGCCAGGCCGGCCATCCTGTGTCCTAAGGAGGCCTTTTCCAATGTTTGTGGCCTCAGAATGGAAAGATGACCCGACAGTCTAAATCGTACACCATTCTGAACGGCCTTGGGAGGGGATGAGCGGCCATGAGCCTGCACTGGGAGGCGTGGTGGATGGGTAGGCAGTGTCAGTGGGCTGTGTCCGCCGGTCCCAGACCCCTGCTCCCCAGCTCACTGTGCTCAGGTTCAGGGAGGTCCCAGGAAGTGTCCTCACCCCAAAGCGAGGGCTGTGGCTTCAGCCCAACCCAGGGGACCTCACTCCCTGCAGGGCTGTCCTGTGGGTCCCAGGCTGACCTCTAAGGTCAGCCTTTGAGGGACCTAGGTGGTGCAGCTGCTGGTCCAGGAGGCAGGGCTCAGCTTGGCCTCTGTGCCCTCCAGACCCTTCATGGCCCTGAGACAAGCCTGTCCCCCGGGCACAGAGACTGATGGTGGAGGGGCAGGGTGTGAGCAGGAGGGCCCCTCCACAGGCACCCACAGGGTTCCAAGAGCCAGACACAGGCCTCACAACCTTCCTCACGTGAGCTGTCACCGCAGCCTCTCCGGGCGGATGGCTGGTCCTTCCCTCTGACTTGCCCCAAACCACAGGCCTCCTCCTCCAGGGTCTGCCCAAGGCACCTTCCACAAGGTGGAGAGCCACCACTCCAGGTGCTGCTTCTGTGCACCCGGCGGGCCCTGGGTCCAGGTGGGAGGGCCCAGCTGGGTGCCCGGCCTCAACGCCCACTTCTCCCCCGGCTCCCACCACACAGCAGCACCGGCGTGGTTGTGTGGGAGACGAACCTTAAGTCAGCTTTGAGATGTGACTGTCTCACGCGGCTCAGCTCCCCTGCCGACGGCCACTGGTTTTGGTAAGTCGGAGCCATTCCACCGGCAATGTTCTCATCACTCGGCATGCTGCAGCCTCGTCCCTGCGGGGGCCTGTGTGAGGACTTCGCCTGTGAAGGTGGACGCGGCCACCTATGGCCAGCCGCACGCGGTCTGTCCACGATGGGGGGGCTTCGGGGTGCGTCCACGTTTTGTCTCTTGAGCCCAGTGCTGCGTGAGCACCAGTGCCCGGGCTCCGCGTGGACGAGGATTGTTCTTTCCCTGGGTATCGTCCCACGGCTGCAGCTGGAAATTGCACATGGGACCCTCTAGGGACCGCCAGGCCGGGTCCCACCTCACGTGGGTCATTTCCTCTCCACTCCCATCTCTGTGCCGGGCAGGCTGGTCCCCGTGGCTCTGTGGACGTTGTCAAGTGAGGGCCGGGAGGGTCCCGAGGATGGAGGCGGCGGTGGACGGATCTGGACGCACACCCTCAGCCGTTTTGGCCTGCGTTCCTGGGACCAGCGTCCCGCTTCCCCTCCCTGACCCTCCCCTCGGTCAGGCCCTGCACAAGCCTCTGGCATCTTTCTGTGGGGAGGTGACCGGCGGTGTACCCGTCACACGCCTTCCCTGACAGCCAGCGGCCGGATGCCAGCACAGGTCTCGCTCTGTCGGTGCCTCCCCAGGGGTCCCGTGTGCAGCCCGGACACAGTGTGTCGCACAGGTGCTGTGACAAAGTGTGCAGCCCGCTCCTGCGGCCGACTGACGACCGGGGGGAGATGACGTGTGTGTGGCCGAGGGCCTGAGCAGCCTGGGTCCCTGGGAGTGGGTGTCATCGCCCTTGAACTAAGGACTCTGACCCAGGCCCTTCGTTATTCCTGCTCTGCTTCTGCCCACCGGCTGCCTGAGGCTCACAGGTCCGGGGCCAATCTGAGACTCAGAACCCTCCCGCCCCCAGAAGAAGGCCAGGCGAGTGTCCCAGGAGAAGCTTGTGGAGGCTCGGGGGGCCCTCATGAGGACCCGGGCAGCCCGGCCAGCCAGGCGGAGGCGCAGCAGCCACAGGCCGCCCGGGAGCCTCCTGGCGGGTGTGGCAGGGAAGCCTTTCGGATGACTCACGCCGCAGGGAATTCCCTAATGACTGGGAATATTTTTACTTCTGGGCTTGTGCACAGTTTCCTACTGAGAGCCCAGCGAGCTCCTGATAAGCTGAACACAAAGGCCCATTCAGGCCGATTTCCCTTCCCAGTAAAGCTGACGTTGAGCACAACACCCAGGCCTGGCAGGCTCTGCAGGAGGCAGCCTGGGCTGGGCTGTGGAAGTGGGAGCCGCGGTGCTGACCGCTCCTCAGAGTTCTCCATCGGCCGTCTTTCATGGCTCGGTCCTGCCTCCCCTGAACAATGGCCGTGTGAGAGCAGATGCTGTTTAAGAGGCATCAGCGCCTTTAGGGTCTCTGAGGGGACCAGGCGCCAGTGCCCACACTGAGGCTGTGGGTCACCACAGGCAGGAAGACCTGGAGAAGCAGGGCCAGAGCCCGGCGCTTTGGCATGCCCTGGGCATGCACTTTGGGGGTTCCAAGACCAACTCGGACAACTAGGTGTGTGTGTGTGTGTGTGTGTGTGTGTGTGTGTGTGTGTGTGCTGGTGCCAGTCTGACTTTTCAGAAGCTGCAGTGGGGCGGGCCCGCCCAGCTGGCTAGCGGGGGTAGGCGCAGGGCCCCGGGCTGAGAGCTGCTTTGTCGGGCTTCTGATGCTCTGAGTTCTGGGAGCCTTCGTTCAGATTCTGCCATTTCTTCCTGGAGGGGATGGGCACTGACCCCTGGGGCCGAAATTGGCATCTGGCCAATGGGTGGGCCCGGCGTCCCCAGAGGCTGGTGTGGCCCAGCAGGTCGTGACTCACACTTCCTCCCCGCCTCCGCCTCCACCACACGGCAGTCAGTGTGAGGGAGGAAAAGGAGCTTGTCTTATTTACTTATAATTTGGGATTTGTGACACGCATTTCTTCTTTGAAAACAGCGCGTAGGTAGAAACTAATGCTTCTAGCAGCACCGAGTTTATAAACAATAACAAGGAAAGAGGCCTGTGGGCCGTGTGTGTGTGTGTGTGTGTGTGTGTGTGTGTGTGTGCAGGGGCGGGCGTTGGTGTTGACACCTATCAGCTCAGAATTCTTACAGAGCCAAGTCCCTCCGCTGTGTGTCTGCAGACAGGGGCTTGCAAGCACCAGGGTCTGGTTTGTGGAGGGTCCCAGTTAGTGGGGGCCCGACCTGCCCCCCTAGGGCCCCGGCCCAGGGACAAAGCCCTTCCACAGGCCCCTGTGTGAGATGTTTTAGGTTTCTTAAACATGCAAACAGCCACGGGGTGAGGATGAAAGTCCCGTGGGCTTTGCGTGTGTCTGTGTGCTGACCTGGCAAGCAGTAGTCAAGGAAAGGACTTCCTCATTTACCCGTGGGCCTGGCTCCCCAAAGGCACGGGGTTCTGCAAGCACGGGCGCTGTGTACTGGGGGCTGAGCTGGTGGGAGAGGGGACGGGGCACTCACAGGGGTCATCGTGCTTTTCCTGGGCTAGAGCTCCCTTAGATTTGGGCGTGTGGAAACCCTTCCCTGACTGATGGAGTGACACTGGACAGAGGGCCATTTCTGGGGGAGTCCCCCATCCCATAGCCAGCCTTCGCCCTGCAGAGCCAGGTCTTTGGGCTCTGCCAGGTTCCCTGCGCCTGAGGTTGGGTGTGAGTCTCTCGGCGTCTCCCCCCGGGCCTGGCGTCCGTCCGCTGTCCCACAGACGTGACTTCTGTTATTGTCGGTTAGCAGCCAGCACCGCCGAGCCGGGCGGGTGGGTGCTGTACTCGGCGGCTGCTGTCCCCGGGCCATCTGCCTGGGCCGCGGTGTGTGTTTTCGGGGAATGCGCCCAGTCAGGCACCGAGTAACAGACTTGCCGTGCCCTTTCTCCTAGACGGCCACCACATCTGGGAAATGGAGGCGAAAACCGACCGAGACCTGTGCAAGCCAGTAAGTATTGCTCAGACGTGCCCACGCGGTGCCAGGCGTGTCCAGGGGCTCCCCACGTGGGGGAGGGGTTCCTGCCGAGGCTCGTGGCCTCTTGTTTGTTAAAGTGGAAGGACTAATAGAAATGACAGCGAGGCAGTGCGAGAGAAGTGGGTGCACAGCCCTCCCTGGGCCATGGGTCCTGGGAGGCAGCGAGACAAGGTGCAGGGCAGCCGGGGAGACGGACCCCATGGGCTGGAGGCCTCACAGCGCTGTGTGCAGCTCCTGCCACATGGCCAGGACAGGGTGAGCATCATGCCCAGACACGGGGCTTTTCTGTGGCCTCTGCTGTCATTGCCACCAGGCCCCACACAGACCACTGTCCCCCAGGAAGACCACTGCCCCGAGCCTCTGAGGGCCCTGGATCTGGGTGGGCACGCAGGTGGCCAGGTTCTACCAGCATCCTTGGCAGTGACTTCTTTCCCGTCCTCGTCAGAGAAAGCTCACCACTTACTGGACTCTTGTTTTGAACGTGAAACGGGTGGAGCTGTGCCTCTTGGGCGGGCCGGTTCCCTTTGCCGTTCCCTTTGCCGGTTAGCCAGTGGACTGGAGGCCTGGGAACACCTGCCCGGTGGTGTTGGGGCCGCTGAGCTGGGTCTGGGACTTCCAAGTGGCCACGTGCACATGCCCGCCCCACACTCAGCCTTTCACGGCTTTTGGGGCACCTGAGAAATAGTTATTGTTTCTTTGGTGGGTTATTTCTGGGGAATGCCTTCTGTCTGAAGTTACGGGGCTCTTCGGCTCTCTTTCGGTTACTGTTAGCCGGTGTGTCTCCCGGGTCTCTCTCCCTGTGGCCCGACTTTGTGTTGGAAGGGGCTTCCTCCCGGGGGCAGCAGGAGCTGGGCCTTCCCCCCCAGGTGGTGTGTCATGACGCAGTGTGTTTGGACCGTGGTGTTGAAAGCGATGATGATTAGTAGCTACCACGAGTGTGTGTTTCCCGCCGAGTCCTGGAAAAGCTGCAAGAAGTAGGCTGACATGAGATGCTGGGGCTAGCGAGGGATTTGTGGAGGATATTCACAGTTCTTCCATCTCCATAGCACATCCCGCTGATGGCGAAGTGAACGCTCCTTCTGGAGGTGCAGGGGATGGGAAATACTGTTCAGGTCAAGTACTTAATTTGGGGCGGCTCCTTGTGGGTCCTGCACAGTGGCCCCGGGTGAGCAGGGCACCTGGGTCATGGGGTTGGGTAGCTGCTCCCTGCCCTGAGGTGGGCGGGGCCTCGTGGCTGCGCCAGGGGTGGCTCCGGGGGATGCTGGGTGGCTGCTCACAGTGGCTCTGCCAGGACAAAACATCTTCCGTCTGGGGTGTGGCTTCCTTGTCCACGCTTCACGCCCCAGGGCGGGCCTGTGTTAGAAGTGTGCTGATGGAGATGGGGGGGACTCACAGTGGCCTCACGGGGCTCCTGCTGGCTCTCTCTCCTGAGGAGCCCAAGGACGTGCTGCAGCCCCAGGCAGTTCGGCTTCCAGACGGGACTGTGGGTGCAGTCAGCCCGGGCTTATTGTGAACAGACACCTGGTGGCTGGAGACAGTCCCGTCCGCCTTGCAGGGCGTGCCTCCCTGCCTCCGTGTCTCCTCCAACCCTGTCACACACAGGCCGCCCTCACTCCCGCTCCCACTCCCCCACCCCCACCCCAGGCCGGCCTCCCCCTGCTTCCCGCTGGCTGTGGTCCCACCCCAAGCCATCTTGTTCTATCAAAATAATTCCTGCTAAGTTTGCATATTCACCGAGGTTTTCTGTCACCGAGTTTTCTTTTTTATGTTGAATAGTTGCATTTTTAAAGGAAGCTTGGCAGTTAGTTGTGTGTTTTAAAAGAAACATACATGTGGATACGGATACACTTTTTCATAATTCCATCCTCATCTCTTAAATGAGGTTCACCTTCACGTTTTTCCTAATTATAAAAAGACTGTCACATTCATTATAGTCATTGGTGTGGGTGTGCATGCATGTGTATTGTACACACACGTATGCGTCATAGTGTATGTATTTTTAAACAAAGCGGGATTGTGCTGTGTATATAGCTTCTATGCTATGGTGAGCAGTTTAGACAGTGGGTGTTCTTAAAGCGAGCCCCCTGATCTAGCAAGTGTCACTCGTTAGCCTTATTCCTGCCCCTGCACTCTCTTCCTTACCTGTCCCCTGCTGGGCATTTCAGCCCCGTGTTCCGGGGCAGATAGCGTTTGTCACAGAATTTATTTAGAGAGTGGGACACATACCAGCCTGGGCCCACATCAGAGCCCGGCACTCCCGTCACAGAATTACAAACCCCAACCCACGGAATCCAGTGTGCTCCGAGGGCGCGTAGCCCCGCCTGGCACGTCACGGGCTCCTGTGGCCACAGCCGTCCTTGCCTCCTCGCACCTTAGTTCCAACCTCAGCCCAAGGAAGAGCTCTTTTGTCCTGTCTCTTCTCGGAATCTCCTCTGTGGGGATTAGACTGGGTTACTGTCGACTCCGTGATGCCAGCCACTTGCCAGGCCCATCATTTCCACGGTGTCTCCTTCCAGCCGAGTCCTCTTACTGGTACAAAGATCAGTCTGAATATGCAAACTTAGCAGGAATTATTTTGATAGAACAAGATGGCTTGGGTGGCACCACAGCCAGCGGGAAGCAGGGGGAAACCGGCCTGGGGTGAGGGTGAGGGCGAGGGTGGGGGCGGGAGTGAGGGCGGCCTGTGTGTGACAGGGTTGGAGGGGACACGGAGGCAGGGAGGCGCGCCCTGCAAGGCGGACGGGACTGTCTCCAGCCACCAGGTGTCTGATCACAATAAGCCCGGACTGACTACACCCACAGGAGTGAGGCCGCCCTGTGGGATGGCAGAGCTGGAGGAGGCATAGGGAGGCAGAGAGGCGCGCCCTGAAAGGCGGAAACAGACTCAGACATGTCAGTGCTGCAGCCGAACCCAGACCTGGGTGACCTGGAGCCAGGCTGCCACCCCTGGGCTGCAGGTGCACAACTCATTCCCAATGTCACCCCCTTTACCTTTCACTCCTTTTGCCCCTCTGGCTTCAGGGTCACTTTTTGATGATGGGGCGCCAGGCTGAGGCAAAAGGAGATGGTGTGCTTGTTGCTTCTTCTGAATGACAGGAAGTTATTAAAACAACAGAAGCATGTGGTCCAGAGCCAGCGTGGTCTCAGGGGGGACCCCCTACTCCAGCCCTGCCACCCGTGTGTCCTCTGCAGCCAGCCTCAGTGCCTCAGTTTCTCTACCTGTAAAAGGAAAAGGCTTGGCCTGAAGTTCTCCTCAGTTTTCTGTTTTAACATTCTTAAGATTTCATTGCTCACATAATTCAATCAATTTTGCTATTAATCTGGGGAACAAGCTACAATTACTTTAACAAAAAAAAATTATACAATGGATTTTTCTTATACATTTTTCCTGCTTGTTAAAATCATATGACCAAAAAAAACCCACGGTGGAACTTTTTGGATGTGAAATGTTCCCCTACTCGACCCCCCCAAATCCAGTGCAGCTCCCCCTCCTCCTGCGGAGGATGTGGCGCATGGACCATGTATTGCTGACCTGCTTCCAGCCACACAGGCACAGCCCAGGGAGCACGCAGGTGGCTGGGATGCGGGTGTACCAACCGCGCCTTCTCTCCCCCCCAGTGCCCACTGCCTCAGTGCACCTTGCTTTTATAGCTGTACTGGAAAGAGCATGATGCTACACGGCTGCTGGTTTTTATTTTAATACATAGGAAGGTAACAGCAGCCACATGAACCACCCTGTTGTTCCTTCTCGGGCTCCACCTTCTGACTGCCAGGCGCCCAGCTCTCCATCTTCTTCAGTTTGAGGGAGTCTGGGCGTTTGTGAGGAGCTTGGGGCCATCGTCCTCATAGACTCTGTCCGCAGAGACACATCTCCAGGAAGCCCCTGCCCTGGGTCTTCATTGCCAGTTACCTGGACAGGTGCCCCTGGCTCCATCCAGGAGTCAGCGCAAGGGAGGCTTCGTTCTCATTTTCAAAGGTCACTGACCCTTTGCTGTAGGGCAGATGGAAGTGTTTGGGGTTGGCGGTCATGTGGCTGGTCCCCTCAGCATCTGCGCTGGTCCCTCTCCTGCGCCGAGTTGGTGGCATCTTAGGTGAAGCCCCCAGTCTGCATCCCCTGCACATGCCACCTCAGACCACCTCTCAGCTCTGGGTGTGGAGGACATCAAGGACCCTCTTTCCTGCTAGCGCACACGTGACCAGCAGGCCGGCCTGCACACACATGTGCCTGCTCGCACTCATTCTCTCGGTGGGTGGCTTCTTCTAGCAGCCCGGGGGTGGCAGTTCTCCGCGCAGTGGGAGCCGTTCTCCATGCGGACGAACCGTGGGAGAGGTGCTAACTGCCCCTCCTGTCTGCCCTCTCGCACTAGAACTCGCTGGTGGTCGAGATACCGCCGTTTCGCAACCAGAGAATCACCAGCCCCGTCCAAGTCAGCTTCTATGTCTGCAATGGGAAGAGGAAGCGAAGCCAGTACCAGCCCTTCACCTACCTGCCTGCCAATGGTAACGCTATCTTTCTAACCTTACGTGCTGCGAACGAACCGGTGGGGTGCTTTTTCTAAAAGACGCAGAGACGATGAGCTGCTGTCGCTGCCAAACAGCACGGTCGCACTGTACCTTTAAGCTGTGTTACTATCCTGTTAGCAAGACCATGTTGCCAATTCTTTAAAAAAAAAAAAAAAAATAGCGAACCTTCCGGTGTATTTTCCTTTATTACTGATGGGTGTAGGGAGGAGGGCGCGTATTGGGGTAATTGCTGATCATTTTGCCGGCTGTTTGCAAGTATGTAACAGCTGGGGTGGGGGAGGGAGGGAGAAAGTGCGGCTCTCCTGCACTCAGAGCTGAGAGGGCTCCTGTGCGTTTAAATTCTATAGCTGTGTAAGGTGCGGAGCAAACAGCTATAATTATTTTGCAGGTGCCTTTAGAAATAAACCCTTTCTATTAAGCCTAAAGGCTGCTGCCTGATGTGGTCATTAAGCAACATTGATGTTTTTGCATTCCTGCTAAAACCCACGTGACTTTGTTCGTTGAATGATTGCAGCGTCCTGTGACCATGAGGCTTTTTGCCTTTCACTGGCCGACAAGTATTCTCTCGTTCAGATTGTCCGTCCGCACATGTTGAGGATGGCTTCTTATCACTTTTTGAGAAGTCCGTTCACTGGTCCATTCTTTAGGGTCCGTTATTAAAGAAAACAGCACCGTTTGTGGTGCACCCCCTGCACTAGCAGAAAGTGAGGGTGTGTGCGCAGAGCCCACGCCCTGCGCAGTGGCCCGGCACCCGGCAGCCAAGGCCCGTGCTCACAGGATGACACGTGCTGTCCTGGGTTTGTGTTTCGTGGAAGCCCAGCTATGCAAGCAATCATTTCATGCTGTCGCCTTTGTTCTAAAAACACAAGCATGAAGAGGGGAAATTATACTCCAAAAACTGATTGCAAGAGCAGCCATGTCATTATCTTAGTATCATCAAAGGGAGACTTTTTAGAAGGTTTCTGTTCTCTCTAAATGTAAAATGCTATTTACAATAGACCAGGTCATGGAAAGCACTCAAACACGGGTGTTGATACCAAACAGTTGGAATGAATTGTCCTTGAGCCATGCTTTTGAAGGTGTGAAAAATGAGATCTTGTTGTAAAATTGCCATTTCGTGAGTGCGTGCACGGAGCAGTGGTATGGCTGTCAGCAGCTCCTGGAGCCGGTTCCAGGAGAGACTTTGTCCCGAGCGTGTGGCTGCTGGGTTTTGTGATCTGTATTGCACATAGGTCATGAATCCTGTCCGTTCTGGAATAAGGTACAATAGCGCTGAAAAAGAAAACATTTGGTCTTTTTTTTTTTTTTTGAAAATGTAATGATTATGTTCTAATTAAACTTCAAGCATGATTGAACAGATATCGACTGTTTTAAAGAAAACCTAGGCCTTATAAAGAAAAGTTTCTTTGTAAAGCAGCTTAGAAAATAGCTCTACAGTCCTTGCTCCAAGTTCATAAGTGCCGAGGGTTATACACGACCCGTGTCCAAGGAGAAGGAGCCTGTATGTGATATGCACACCCTCTTCCAGGTGGGGACCAAGGCCTCCAAGAACACATAACTGGGACCCCAGGGTGATGCCGGGCTGTCCATGTGCCATGCAGTCTCACTGCCATAGAGCTCAAAGCTGCCCTCTGCCCCAACATCTACGACCCCACCCTCTACATCTGCCCAGGTCCCCCATCACCACGCTCTATGTCTGCCCCAGGTCCTCCATCACCACGCTCTACGTCTGCCCCGGGTCCCCCATCATCACGCTCTATGTCTGCCCCAGGTCCACCATCACCACGCTCTACATCTGTCCAGGTCCTCCATCACCACGCTCTACATCTGCCCCGGGTCCCCCATCACCACGCTCTACATCTGTCCAGGTCCCCCATCACCACGCTCTATGTCTGCCCCAGGTCCTCCATCACCACGCTCTACATCTGTCCAGGTCCCCCATCACCACGCTCTATGTCTGCCCCAGGTCCTCCATCACCACACTCTACATCTGCCCCAGGTCCACCATCACCACACTCTACATCTGTCCAGGTCCTCCATCACCACACTCTACATCTGTCCAGGTCCTCCATCACCACGCTCTACATCTGCCCAGGTCCTCCATCACCACACTCTACATCTGCCCCAGGTCCACCATCACCACGCTCTACATCTGCCCAGGTCCTCCATCACCACACTCTACATCTGCCCCAGCTCCACCATTACCACGCTCTACATCTGTCCAGGTCCTCCATCACCACGCTCTACATCTGTCCAGGTCCTCCATCACCACGCTCTACATCTGTCCAGGTCCTCCATCACCACGCTCTACATCTGCCCCAGGTCCACCATTACCACGCTCTACATCTGCTCAGGTCCTCCATCACCTTGCTCACCATGCTTTCAAGGACATCTCACCCGGACCCTTCTCCCTTTGGCTGGTGCCCCAGCTTTACCCACAGAGCCCTGGTCCATTCCATTAACAGGGACCGTCAAGCTTTCTAAGGCCTGGACTTCCCAAGCCTTTTTGGTGGTGTGAGTCCTATTTTCATCGGGCCCTCATCTCTTTCACCACTTGTCTCTGAAATTTACTCCTTATCTACGAAACTGCAGGTGCCCACGCTGCCCTGGGAGCGCCCCAGCCTTCCCTGCCTTCCTGGGCTGGGTCCACCAAGCCCTGTGGGGTTGTGACCACTCAACATGCCCCTAGCCTGTGAGCTCCCCGAGAGCAGGGACCTCCACCTGCATCTGACTCCGTGCCTGACTTGTGGGGCTGTCCTGATGTGGTGCTTAAGATAAATAAACGAACGAATGATATACTAGAGCTCAAGCAGCAGTTTTGTTCTGGTGTTTTCCTCGCCGTGCATTGCCGCCTCCTTAGCCTTGGAACTGAGTGAACCGACCGCACTGAGCAGGTGGGCGTGGGCATGGGACCAGGTGCCTTGTCCCCCGGAAGTCACTTAGAGCATCTCCACCCAGCACCCCCATTACTGAGACCGGATTGCCACCCTGAGTTCTGAAGACATCCTGCCCCGTCAGGCTCTGAGGGGCGGATAGGGCGTAGCATTCATCAGGAGAGGGTCCCCTGATGTTAACACTTTGGTCTGTGTCCCTCTCTTAGACCTCAGTAGTGAGGCTGAAACGTCCTCCTCCAGGTTTGGGGGCCTGGTCCACTTGACCACGGCAGACACGGCTTCAGGTTGCCGTTTTGCTTATGGAGACAGGCAGATTCCCTTCAAGCTCATGTGCTGTTGAAATATATAAGACAATGGACATAAACCCATTTAAATCTCACCCCTGAAATTCATTTTCATGTGCAAATGTGTAAGGTCAAACCTCATCTTAGGCTTTCCTTTGAAATTGGGTGGAAGTAAGGGGATCAGGTGGCTTGGCTGCTGTTGCAGGGACAGGGACCTGGGGAAGCAAAGGCACTCTCACACAGTGCCCTCAGGGCAGGCCAGCGCCTCCTCCCTGCAGGACCCCAGGCGTTTCGGGTGTGGAAATGGAGGTTGACAGTGTCGGTGGCAGAGGCAGAGGCCTGCGAAGGGCCCACACCTGTCTCACTCTCTTGTCGCCTTTCCCCACTCCTGTCTCAGCTCTGATGTTGCCTTCGATGACAGCAGATAAACCTCCGCCCGCAACTCCCAGGGGTGACACCCTCTTCCACCCGGACCCTGTCAGGAGCTGAGTGCAGAGGCCTCGGTCGGGTGGGTCCTCTGGCTGCTGGTATGCGGGGGGCCAGGGCAGTCGGCTCCCTGGCCCTCTCTGGGGCTGAGTGTTCAGTGGGGAAAAGCTTCCAGGTAAAGGCAGAGCGTGAAGAGACACACAGCTCCTAGGATACCCCTGCACTCACCCCCGCCGCCCTGGGGACAGCACGTGGGGCAGAACAGAACCCTCGGTGGGATTCTAGAAAAGCTGTGTGTGCTCACACACAGTGGGAGCTTCCTCAGGGTTCTTATTTGTCACTGCTTTTATTTAAGGGCACCAACTCCGCCTCTAAAAGGAAGCTGCCCCGCCCCTCCAGTCGTGCCCACAGGACAGACATGCTGTCAGGAGGCCCCATGGCTCTGAGGTCCACAACGTCAGAGGCAGGTCCCGGGTCCTACCTGTGGGTGAAGGGCCACACCGCTGTTTCCCGGGTTGGGACTGGCAGGACAAGGGCGGGAGCTCACAGGATAAAAGGAATTCCAAGTTGGGACCTCAGAATTTCATAAAATGAGAAAAATAAATTATGACACATATTTTGGGGTCTTGGGGAGTTCATCTTTTCATGTGAGATGTTTTCAGTCGGTTTCCCAAAAATGCCTGTGATGGGTCGGGCCCACGCGGGTGAGGGACCTGCAGCTTCCCTTTGTCAGGTCCCAGTGGCCAGGACTCCCCGGCTGGGGGCCTGCTTGTCCTTCACAGACAGTCCTGGACCAAGGCCACGTGGTGATGACGACGCAGTTTTTTGTCCCCAACAGAACCTCTCGGGATTGTGGGAGAAACCACTTCAGCTCCTGGGAGCGACCGCCGACCAGGGACAGAGGTGCCTAGGATGGCCCTGCCTGGGGGAAGCGGGGTTTGGAGCTGGAGAAGGACCTCCACCGAGAGGGGGGCCCTCAGCCATCCTGCTCGTCGCTAGAGAGACCCCAGTTAAACCGCTCATCCTCCTCTGAGGATGCCCTGATTGAAAACACATTTCCACCTCAAGAGGGGAGAAGGGAGTAGGTTTTGTTCTTGTTTGCATTACTCGGTCCAGACATCGGAGTAGAATGAGAGGAGGGAATGGGGGCGGGAACCGAGCCAGGTACCACCCGGATTACCCCACAGTGGCCAGAGCAGGGCCTGAGTGGCAGGCAGGTCTCTGCAGATCCCAGAGCTGTGGCTGACCACGTGAGGGCCCAACTCCAGCCCCCAAGGTCCGAAGCCTGCCAGCCCGCCCCAGCCCTCAGGCGGCTGGAGTGTGTAGGTGGACCTAGACATGCAGCCTTCCTTCCGCCCAGCAGCCTCAACTACACAGTGAGCTCCAGATCCACCTTTTCCACCAAACGTTTTGGCTCATTTTCCCCCAAGTTCATTGCATTCAAGTTTAACCCCAAAGTACTTACCATTGTGTACGCGGTATACATCCTCACAGTGACTTCAGGAGGCCACTGGCTTCTGTGAGAGGTGTGCTAACTGGACCTGAGTCCTGGGTCTCTCATCTCCTGCCCAGAGCCCCTGCTCCGTACCCAGGGGCCCCGTCCAGGACTCAACTCATAAGTATGCTTCGTTTTAAAGACAAAGAAATGAGCCCCTGAGAGCTTGCTTGATCCGTTGGCCCTGGACACACAGAGGACACATGCCCCAGACACACAGGGGACAGACACCCCACCTAGTTGGTGCAACTGGCCCGCCAAGGGGCATGCAGTATCTGACCCCACAGCCTGTCCTCTCCAGGCCTGCAGGACACTGCGTGGACCTTCAGAAAGGCTGCCCCTGCCCCCTCTGCCGGTGACTGTTCTCATCTCTGTCTGACAGGAGTGGGAGGTGCAAGGCGGGGCTCAGCCAGGGTCCACGCTGGCTCCCAGGCCAGTGCCTCATCACAGAACACCTGCGGGCTTTCAGATAAAGCAGGTCATGCGGACATTTCTGACCCACGCTGTGCATCCTGGGAACTTCCTCCTAAAGGCAGATGAAGCTGAGGGGGGACAGGTGGTGGCCAGAGGGGATGGCAAGGAGAAGATGCCATCCTAATAGCCGCTCCCTGCAGGGCCCGGAGACCCAGGACCCTCAGCAGGCAGGCCGCTGTGGACTGCAGCATAGCTAGTCCCATAGGCATTCTGGGACCTTCCTCCCATGGGAGTGAGTTGGTATTGGGAGCGGGGCCAGCCTCCGGCTGTGTGCACTGGCTTTGACGTCACCTCTCATTAAAGGCTCACAGAACCAAGTGGCTGTTCTTATTAAATTCCCATTTTTACTGGCTCTCATGCTATTCCAGTCAGAAAAGGAGAGACCCGTGTCCTAAGCTCTCTTTCCACATTTTTAACCCGATGGAATAGAGGTGCCCAGGTGATGCCCTGGGAGGGGGGTGTCCCCGGTGGCTGAGGCCCTGGCACCGCCACAGGACAGACATACTGCCAGGAGGCCCCACGGTTCTGAGAGTTGTCAGATGGGGGTCCACAGGGCCTGACCTGGGAGTGACGGTCCACGCCCGCTGTTTCCCGGGTTGGGACCAGCAGGACAGGGGCGGGAGCTCACAGGATAAAAAGGAGTGAGGACAAGGCCAGGTCTGGGGGTGGCTGTGTTGCTCAGCGTGTGATGGGGATCTGGGCCGGGGTGGGAAGCCGCCCGCCCGCGGCTCAGGAAGCCTGTCTTTCCACGCAGGTGCCCTCTGACCCGGCGTTGCAGATCACAGGCCGAGCATTGGAAGTGGGACTAGAGAGCCCTGGAGAGATCGGAGCGGGGACAGGGTGGGACAGACATTGGTATCTGAACCAGAGGGAGGCCTGTTCCCAGGAAGCCTGTCCCATGACATCTCCACCGGGGGTCTCGTCACGGCTGTGGGACACTTCCCCCCAGTGAGGCTCCCTGGGCCTCCTCAGACCAGAGCCTAGGCCCTTGGCACACAGCTGCTTGGAGGCAACTGCATAGCGAGAATCCTGTTCCTTCCCACACAGTTCTGGCCATTATTGGGTGAAATTCGATCGATGTGTTTTTTCATTTGTGTGGCCTATTTTGACTGTAACCTGCCATCAGCCAGCCTAACTGGGGTGGCAGGTCCACACATCAGCAAAAACTGGAAATAATTGGGTGATGCCCACCTGTGGCCGTGAAGCGGCACCCAGCCAGTGATGCGCTGACCCCCTGGGAGCCGGGGTGCCTGGGGGCCCACCCCCGACGTTCAGCCGTCACTCCGGCTCTGGACCTGGAGAGTGGCCCTCCTGGCCCCGGAAGCTGGCAATTCATGTGGTTCCCATCTGCTTCCTCTCTCCCTTTCTGAAATAAGTCACCCCCTGAAGTTATCACTCTGGTGTGTACGTTGATGGTAAAACGCAGCTCCAATGTTTGCAACAAACAGAAGATAGTCTGCTCTTTGTTTTCTGGGCTTTAGAACAAAACATGTCTGCCCAGGTGTAGAAGGGGCCTCCCTGGTAGAGTCACTCAGGCTGAGACGGTTGAGGTTACGGAAACATGCCCACACAGTGAGGAGGGACAGGTCAGAGGGGAAAGCCCAGCCTGCATCCAGCCCTTCCACAGTCCGGTGGTTAGCGTGCATCCTGTCCCTCGGTCCCGTTACTGCCTGGTGAGCAGATGTCACTGCAGAGGAATAAGGGAGTCTGTTGGGGTCAGGCCGCAATCACACAGCGCCACGGGCTGGGCTGCACGCGACACTGCCCACAGTCCTGGAGGCCGGGGTCAGAGGTCAGGTGCTGGCAGGGTGGGGACCAGTGAGCACCGCCTTATAGGCTGCAGACACCACCTCTTCCCTGTGTGCTCACACAATTGTGGACAGAGTGAGATCTCTCTTCCTGTTAAGACCACAGCCCCCTCAGACCAGGGCTACCCCCACTTAGGACCCGTTTAACCTCAATTACCTCCTAAAGGCCCATCTCCAAATACAGTAACACGGAGTGTTAGGGCCTCAACCCATGGATTTGGGGACACAGTTCAATCCAAACCTCAGAACTGGGCCGTGCTCCCCACAAACTGCCGGCCCCACAGCTGAGGCAGCCGTCAGAAGCAGGAGGGGACCCAGCAGTAACCCCAGGTGTGGAGTCAGTGCCTGTGGCTTTGTTCCTGACGGTGCCCTGTGTCCCTCACCAACTTGTGGGTAGACATTATCTGTATTATAGCGGGGAAACTGAGGCCTGGGGAGTCTCATGATTATCCCCTAGGCCCATGGTCGACAAACTGCGGCTCTTTGGCCCTTTGAGTGTGACCACAAAATACCATGGCCTGGGTGAGTCTATTTTGAAGAAGTGGCGTTTAAAAATTTGGCTCTCAAAAGAAATTTCAATCGTTGATATTTGGCTCTGTTGACTAATGAGTTTGCCGACCACTGGGCCAATAGCTAGTGGGTGATGGCAGGTCTTCCCACTCCAACCCAGGCTCGTCCCGTGGGACGCTCAGGGCAAGGAGCCAGGCAGCGCTCTGACTATGGCCCCCCCCCGCCAAGTAAGGTGTGGACACTGTGTGTCCTGCCCAGGTCCATGTGCAGGAGAAGCATGTGAAGCTGCGCATTAGGAAGGAGTTTATCAGATAAAAGTACACAAATAAAAGTGTCTGCCCTTTCTCCAGAAGCTTCTCCTACCTTCATTTGCTTCCCCTTTCACCAGGGTTGGGGTTGCACTGGGGTCAGAGGTTGCACAGGGATCAGGCTGCACTGGGACTGAAGGCTGCCCTGGGGCTGGAGGCTGTGCTGGGGAAGGGGCCGCGTCAGTATAATTTGAACTCGGGGAATACACTCAGTGGGTTGCATTCCATATCTATTTAAAGTTCCATCATAGTTTCTGATAACAGAATTGGATTTGGGAGGCACTGTACTCAGTGGGCTGGGTCCCCAAACATTTCTATTACAGAGGGAGAGAACATCTGTATTTAGGCCCCTCGAGGTCTTGGCCACCACTGGTTAGAGAGGATGGGCCCCCACCCAGATTCAGGATGGAATTACTGGGGTTGACCTTGAGTGAGGGATGGGGCTACTCAGAGAACCAGCAGGGCACTGGCTTCCGGTGTTTGGTTCTGGGCTGGGCCACAGATGGGCAGGAGTGATGGGCCATGGCTGCATTTCCGCACTGCTCTGCATGCCCACCTGTAGCCGAGGGAAGGTGGTCAGTGCTCTCAGCATTTATTTGTCAGCGAAAGTGATAAAATGTGCTCTGTGTGAGGACCCACAGGCCCTGACTTTCTGGACCCCCTGCCATGGCAGGAATATCATGTTGTCCCCACAGTCTAGGGAGTGACCCCGACAACCGTCTTTTTATCCAAGTGGAAGCCTGAGGGTAGAGGCCAAGTGGGGACCAAATTTGATTTTGCACCTGGATCTTGTCACTGCCCAGGGTTGAGTCACTGTCAGCTCAGCTCACTGGCCTCCTTCATTCTGTTCATCGATTATCAATTAAAATATCCAGGCCCATGTTCTCAGTGGTTGAGCATCAACCCAGGAACCAAGAGGTTGTTGGTTCAATTCTCAGTCAGGGCACATGCCCCGTTGCAGACTTGATCCCAGGACGGATCATGCAGGGGGCAGCTGGTCAAGGATGTTTCTCCTGGATGATGTTTCTATCTCGTTTTCCCTCTCCTCCTTCTCTCTCTAAAAATCAATACAAACGTATTTTTTTAAATCTTTATTGTTCAGTTTATTAATTACATTGTTCCCCTTTTTTATCCCCCTATAGCTCCCCTCCACCCTGTACCCATCCCACCCTCCAGCCTTACCTCCCCCTCCCCACTTTCCTCTCCCATTGTTGCAAGATTTTTGTCCAGTCTCTTGCTGTACTTCCCACAACCCTTTTCTCCCCAAGAATTGTCAGTCCATTCCCTCTCTATGTCCATAAAAGAAAATTTAAAACAAAAAACAGCCCATGGAAGCCATTTATAGATGCACCCCTGGGCGACAGGCAGGATAGAGATGAGCTGTTCACAAAGTATCCTGGAATCACTGCTCTCTGGGGCGAATTCTGCGAGGTTTCAGATGGGGGTGTGGATGGGGTGACGCTGGCTGAGCCTCGAAGGTGAGGGCCACATGGTCTTCTGATGGTCTGTGTGAGATACGGCGGCAGGTCCATCTGGGGGCCATGAGGACTGGGCCTGGAGCCTGTGCACGTGGCACCCACCCTGGGAAGGTGGGGGGCCTAGGTGGCAGGTGGGACCGCAAGAAACATACCCCCCTTCCCTTGTACCCCCCTTCCCCGCTCCTGCCCCAGAAGGCACCTCCCACCACCATTACTCTGTGAGGAAAGGAGCCCATTGGCCAGACTTGGATTTCTCTGAGCGAGGCCAAGAATGTTCTGGAATGCTGTTTGGCCCACACACTGCCTTTGCAGCCGGGGGGGAAGGGGGCGGGGGAGAACGGTCCTAAGACAGAGCCTTGCCCACTCTCGTTGTCTCCAAAATTGTCATGTGCATGTGGCAGGGGCAAGAAGTCCCTGCAGCCTGGCTCCTGGAGACGGTTTCAGGCTGTGAGGGATGCCCCCGGGGGGCGGGGGCGGGGTGGCCTGATGCCACCACTCCTGGGATCAGAAACTCGGAGCCCTGTCAGTGAGGCGCTGGCGTCAGACACATCGGGCCTCAGCTCCCTGCACAGACAGAGTGCAGCTCCGGGGAAGGTGAGGCCTTAGGGTCAGACCGCATGCGCCGTCTCCCCAGAGGGCAGGGGCTGGTCCGCGCTGAGGGGGGCCCAGAGGCCCTAAGACCAGCGCTGACCCCTGCCATGTAGGCTGTCTGTAGCCAGCATGGATTATAGGTGCCCCTCTGGTCACCTCAGTGTCTCTGGCATGGCCTCCCGCTACCAGCCCTCCCGCCGGACGAGTAAGGGTGGTGGACGCAGGGAGGCTCCGAGCTGGGAGGAAACTGCTTCCGGGTGGACCAGACCCGCCCGCCAGCAGTGAGACAGGCGCCACTGCTGAGGCCTCTGCGCGGACTGTCCTCCCTCACTAACGGGAAACGGGAGGCATCTCCTCGGTGGCTCTGATTTGCAGGGAGGTGTTCATTTCCTTCGAAAACCGCACACGAAACACAATCAGGCACAAGCAGAGTCGCAGTGTGTTCTGCCTTTAAACTTCCGTGGACACCACAGGAGCATGGGCTGCGGCTTCGTCCCTGGACGGTCATGTTTACATTTCCGAGTTATCACGTGCCCACCGGCTGGCAGGGGCATCAGTGCCTGTCTGTCTCAGCCTGCAGCCAGGCGGTGTGTCCCGGAGCCCCTTCCTGGCGCTGAATCGTCAGGGTGTCTCTGTCCTGGGGTTGTGCAGACTCCCCGGAGCAGGCTGGACAGGGATCATCTCCGTTACCTGCACATGAGTTTACTCCCCAAGGGAATCTGTCTCATGGCCTCCTGTTAGCCTCTGGAGCGGGCCTTGGGGTAAACGGGGAACACAGTGCCAGCAGGGAGCAGACTATCTTGTAGGTGTAGAGTGGCAGCGGCTGCAGACACAGGAAGGGGTGACTGAGGGGAGAGGGCCCAATCCCTGGGAGTCCCCAGAAGGCTGGGTGAGCAGGTCCAGCCTGATGAATTGAGCCCTGTGTCCACGCTCCACCCTTCTGAAGCCACTGGGGGTGTCCAGTTCCCCGTGTCTGCCCCCCCCCCCAGGCCCTGGCTCTGCTGGGGACTCCCAGAGGCCCCCAAAAGGTATCTGTGGGATTTTCCCCGAAGGAGCCCTGGGAGCAGGCAGATGTGGGAGTCAGTGCTGGTGCCACAGGGGCTTGAACAGGTCGTCGGTGACGCTGTGGCCGCCGAGCAGGCAGGGCAGCCTGCTCCCGCCCATTGAAGGTGCCCGCTCGGCTGCGGACCAGCCCCCACAATCACTAGCGTGGCAGCACGGCGAGCAGGCCCCCTGCTGGCATTCCCCGGGCCACTCCTTTGGGCTGCATCTTCAGTGCGGTGCAGAGCCGACGGGTAAGAGGTTTAATGAGCTCAGGGGATGCATCGTGAGAGATACACGGGCCCTTGTGCCTGGCTGACTCTGAGACCGGACCGTCCACAAGGCCCTTAATTTAAGTGCCAGGCATCCATGAATTCTGGAAGTTACCAAACCCGTGTGGACTTTTACCTTTGCTGCCCTGGACGCCCGGTTTCACGCAGGTGCCTTTGGAACGGGAGGCGCAGGTCCCGCTGGGGGTGCATTTGCTCGCGGGGTGTGTTTAGCAGCCGTCGACCTGCCTCTTTGCCCATTTCTGGGCTCACAGCCTTCTGGGAGCAGGAGGGAGGTTCCTGGTTGGGCTAGTGCCTGGACCTGCACCTGGACCACAGAGCCGACCACAGGGACTGTCCAAGGGGAACGCTGGCCGGCACGGGACTAAGGGGACCAGCCGCTCAGGCGGCCTGTCTGCTGGAGCTCAGTCCCTCAAGGTAGAGGGGCGGAGGCCGCCTTCGCACGCTCCACTCTCCAGTGTGAAGCCCGGGGCTGCAGCTGTTCTCCGTTAACTGTGAGGACGTCATCGCGGTCCTGGCAGCCCGGCCTACTCGTCCCCTGTCTGTCTGTGGACAGGGGCACGCGGCAGGGAGCCTGTGTCACGCAGCCGGAGGGAGCAGAGGCAGGAGGCCCCAGCTGGGGTGCTCGCCGGCAGACCCCATCACTGGGGGCCGATGAGGAAGTTGAGGGAGACCCTGGGAGGGGGTGCCTTCCCAGCTGCCACCTGGCCAAGCCACACGTCCTCTTGTGCACACGCTCAGGGACACGGGCCACAGACACGGCCTCATCATGGGGGGCGGCTCTTCCGGGGGCACACACGCCCAGCCTCGGGAGCCATCTGCCTCCCAGGACTCCCAACTACTGGCTGGCCCAGGGCTTCGGTGTGTCACTGATGTGACCAACACAGAATTAACATTTATCCCTGAGTACGACCAACTCTTCTTGTCCCTTCTGCGGCCACTGACAGACTCCTCGGGACAACGGTCACCCAGGACTCCAGCCCTTCATCCTGGGCCCTGACCAGCAGTGCTCTCCTGAAACCAAGGAAAGCCCTCCCTGACCACGAGCGGCCTGTGGAGCGTCACTCGGCGGGCCAGGCCTGTGCCAATACCTGTGGCTTTTGACAGCCCGCCAGTGCCCCCTCAGGCACCCGTGCAAAGTCTGCCCGCACTCCGTTCATCCGCCGGGCTCGCCTGTCCCCCAGCACTGGCCAGGTCAGCCGTACTGGCTGCCGGGGCGCCCAGGACCCAGGGTGGAGGCCTCGCAGCTCTCAGCCACACGCAGCATCTGAGAGTCACCAACCACGGTCGTGGCGATGCTGCATGGAGGCCTCGTAACTGCTGTGACCCTGTGTTTCCTCCCTGCCTTCCACTCACTGGCCACACCGCCCGGGTCCACAGACTGTAATCCATGCACCCTGGGCTGTGTGCAGAGGGGCATCTTAACAGCAGATGGGCAACCCGAGTCCAGCTGGGACACGCTGTCCCGCGGTGAACTCCGGAGCTGAGAGCCGAGGCGTGGACATTCATTCGCAGAGGATTGCTCACCGGGAACCGTCCTCACCGTGTAGTCTGGGTGCTGCCTTCACGTGAGAGACAAGGAGACCCGCAAGCGGACGCCTCTCCCAGGGCACACCTCTCCCAGGGCACACCTCTCCCAGGGCAGGCCAGGCAGCTCCCACCCAATGTCCTCACCCAGCTGCTGGGGAGCCATGAGCGCCGGGCCACAGTGCAGAGCAGACAGCATGCTTGCTGGGTCAAGACCTACCTTAAACGTTTTGTCTCAAGATGTCAATACACTTTTAGTTGCTTAAGGAGGAGGCCGCCTGTGTAGGCCCCAGGCTGTGTCTGAGGGATGTCCCTCAAATGACAGCTCCTGGCCCACACGAGTCTTTGAAGCCACATGAGCATCTTCTGGGCATGTGTGCGCTTGCTGTCTCTCAGAACAACCCGGACCACCGAGATGTCTCTGGAAATGGGCATAAATGGAGCCGACGAGAAAGTGGGACACCGAGGCAGCCACAGCACCCGTGCCCCTCCTCCCGACACCCCCTGCAGGACCGGGGCCTGAGGGACTCTCTCCTCGCCTGTGTGCCTTCAGCGCCTCCAGCTGCATCCCAGCCCGTTCTCAGCCTGGGCCGCTTTCTAGGGAGGGGACAGGGGTGCTCGAAGCAGCTCAGAGCCTCCCCCGAGGGCCAGGGTGGCGGGTCACAGCTTGTTCTTCAGGAGCAGAAGCCGAGGGGCGGGAAGGAGAGGCGGTCTTTCTGTCCCCGGCGCTGACGGCTCCCCTCCTGACAGCCGTCGGGGGTGTGCGCCGCACGCTGGTCCTCACGCTCGCCGTGCGGACACTTATCAGACGGCGGCGGTAGCGCACAGATGCAGCCGTGCGTCCAAGCTCACATTCTCGCTTTGATTGCTACAAATCCGTGGGCCCTCGGGTCCAGGGCTTCCACTGCCGTTTGCAAATGGGTTTTTATAGCACATTAGTGCTTGTGGGAGACTCCAAGGAAAATAGTTTCTCGGTATTAGAAGCAGCTGTGGCTTTCGGAGCCGATGACTCACGCCCTCCTTTTTAATTGGGTGGGAGAGCCGGGCGGGAGACACAGGGCTCAGTCACGAAGCTGTTTGTCTTCAGAGGGTGTCCCGGCCGCAGCCCGCCCCATCGCACCCCTCGGCAGCCGTGTTTATGTAACGTTTTTTTTTCTTCTCACAGTTCCAACCATAAAAACAGAGCCCACCGACGACTACGAGCCGGCCCTGACCTGCGGACCGATGAGCCAGGGCCTGAGCCCGCTCCCGAAGCCCTGCTACAGCCAACAGCTGGCCCTGCCGCCCGACCCGGGGTCCTGCCTCGTGGCCGGCTTCCCGCCCTGCCTCCAGAGGAGCGCCATGATGTCTCCGCCGCCCAGCACCAGCCCGAAGCTGCACGACCTGTCCTCCGCCCCCTACAGCAAGGGCATGGCCAGCCCAGGCCACGGCCCCCTCGGACTTCAGCGGCCAGCCTCGGGGGCCCTCGCCGGCCCCGAGATGCCGAGGCCCGTGGGTGTGCACCCCGGCTCCCCCCAGCAGCCGCCCCCCGCCCTGCTGCAGCCACAGGTGAGTCCACAGCTGAGCAGCAGCCGTCCCCCGGGTGGCCGGCCAGCACTCTGTCCCCACAGCCCCTCGACTGCACTGCCATCCGGTACCCAAGAGCCGACCTGTTTGCAGTCCTGCAGCCCAACCCGCCCACCGGGGATGGGCCACCAGCAGCACCAACTGCCGAAGGTTCCGGAAAAAGAGCCTGCAGCCGCCCGGCCTCTGCCGTTGCCCGAGGTGCGTGAGGACAGTAATCAGGGTCTGGCCCCCACTCCCGTATCGGTCAAGCGAGAGCCGCAGGAGTTGGACCAGCTGTACCTGGATGACGGTAAGTGCCCGTGGCCGCAGGTGGGCGCCTGGCTTTGCACCGTGTGAGTGCGCGGAGGAGGGGTGTGTGAACTCGCTGCTTGGCGGAGGAGTGCACCCCGGCTCCTGAACCCAGCACGGCACGCGGCTCTCCCTGCAGACACGTCGCTGAGCGTGGCAGGCAGGACGATGGTGTGAAAATCTCGGTGCCACGGTCTTCCTGTAAAACAGTAACAAGATGCCTGCAGTGGTTCCCGGCGTGTTTAGTGTGAGGAGCCGCTGTTTCCTTGGGGACAAGCTGGGGCTGCGGCTGAGGGACAGCCGCCCGTCTGACTTGCACCTTGACCACTGTGATCTGCTCGCTGCGTGTCGGTCCGTTAGCACTTTCTTGGGCTGTGAGCACAAACGATGCACACAAGTGTAGGTTGTTTCCCGGACCTGGGCATGGACGGCCCAGGTGAAGGCTAATGGGGGGCAGTCAAGAGCACACACCTTTCCTCTCGGGGTGTTGCCCTGGCCTCCATCCCTCCTGGGCAAGGACAGGTGCCTGGCAAGCCCCTTCAGCCTGTGTCCCACAACCTTGGCACCTCCTGGACAGCCGCAGCCCTTCCCAGGAGATGTGCTCATGACGGGCAATGTTTCACGTTCAGTGGACTCACAGGGGCTGGTTCTGCCCTTTGAGAAGGTGCTGGCGTGTGAGGGGTGCCCGGACCACGGCCCTGGGCCAGTCTCCGGGCCCCTCTGGACTTGGTTCACTTGATGTCAGGAGCCAGACTTGGTTGAGAGGTAAAAGCTGAGTATGACAGTCACCCTGAATCCCTCAGTCCAGGAGCCGGCTGTTGTCACACAGGCCCAGCCCCTACGGTGCAGCCTTTGCTGATTTCCCTGACCCTGTCAGCCTGGTGGGGTGCGGGCATGGCACTCCGGGTGCCCAAAGACCGCACCCTCCCGCTCCTCTGGGCTCTGACGCCCACCTGGTGCCTCCGATGGGCTCCTGCTCCCCCGTCACACTCCCAACTGCCACCAGGCTCCAGTCTGGAGGTCCTGCCTCAAAACACCTTTCAAAGTCTGGGCCCTCTGCACGCTGCTCACCTACGTGGTCAAGATGCTTTCTAGCAGGCCGTCTGCTCTTCATTCTCCCCAGATACTCTGCTTGTTTTCCCTGTGATCATGGTCATCTGTAGGACAGTGTAGGAGTCGCTCCCTGTCCTCAGCCTCCTGCTCCGGCCACACACACACTGCCCTCAGCCATGCATGAACCGCCCCTGGTCTGCCCACTTGTCTCTAGGGCACACACGTGGTCCTGGGTCTCCTGAGAGGTCCCATCGCCCCTGCACCTTCTCACATGTGGGTTCTGTCTGCTCCGTTTGAGGCCACATTTGGGGACCTTATTCCCCTAAGTCTCCGTAGCCCCAGGCCAATTATAAACAAAGCTTTTCAGTGTAGCCCAGGACAGCAAAGTAATGTTTGTTTGGGGGTCAGGATTGAGACGGTGGTTAAGACAGCTGTGCCAGAGGCCTCCCTAGAAAGCAGTAAATGATGTCTATGAATATGCACCTTTTTCATGCACATCTCCCCCACCCCTTCCCGACCCCATACGTGACATTTCATTGCTGACTCTCAGTCAGAACCACATGGGGAAAGCCTGGAGCCCCTGCAGAGTAACTGCTGGCCTTGGGCCCCTTACAGACACTCTGATCTGCCCCCCACAGGACAGCGAATTCCCCTTAGCCCTTTAGAGCAGGTGGTGGGTGTCCACGGCTGACCAGCCTCTGCCATGGAACAGCCGTTCCTGGAGGTTGATGAGGGTTCTGGGGTGCAGCCTCCCACATGTTAGGCTTCCCTCAATGGGGCTCTCAGGTTCAAGAGGCTGGAATTGGTCCGAGCACGCAAGCATGTTGACCCTGCCCCGTCCTGGCAGCGGGAGCCACACCTTGTTTGTCCCTGTCAGAAAGCAGAGCCAATGCCTCTTGCTGTCTGAGTGGCTGAAATCTCCCCGGCCTGGAGGTATTTGGAATATAGCTAGTCCTGGCTCTCCCAGGAAATCTTGGGGTACTTACTGCTGTGCAGCCACCATGAGGGGAAAGCGCCTGTCTCACCAGAGGTTGGGCAAACTGCCTGCCGAGAAGACAGGGCTCGTGGGAAGAGCTTTGTCTATTTTTTATTATTATTATTATTATTAATCCTCTCCCTAGGATATTTTCCCGTTGATTTTTAGAGAGTAGAAGGGAGGAGAGAGACAGAGAGAGAAATGTTGATGTGAGAGAGAAACATCAATTGGTTGCCTCTGGCATGCTGCCTAACCAGGTTCAAGGATCAAGCCTGCAGCTGAGGTACACGCCCTTTACCAAAATCAAAACCAGGACCCTTCATCCTGCAAGCCAACACTCCATCCACTGAGCCAAAGTGACAGGGTGTCATGGGAGGACCTTGAGGCCAGATTTTTGTGCCAAGCGTGATTCCTCGGAACCTGGAACCCGTCCTCTGGTTAGAGCAGCGGACGGCATGACATCAAATCGAGGTCGCACCATGATCAAGGAACCTGAGCTTCCAGCCTCCCACCCCAAATTCTGAGGGCGTTTGGGATGGGTTTGCACTGTGGTTCCTTGATGTGGTGGTTGGAGAGAGCGACTGTGGGTGAGGGCAGAACTACGTTGCTTTCCTAAGGCTTGTGTGGCGTGTCAGCTCCGTGATCTGATGCTTTGCTGGCTCCTATGTGAGGTTCTGTGTAACTGAGGTTTCTGAAAATTAATTTGTCCAATGGGGACAATGTCCACATTTCTGCTTGCTCTGGGTGGAGGAAGGTTCCAGAGAGCCCCCGGACACCCTGTGTGCTCAGTGTGTTGGGAACAATGCCTCACCTGGGAGAGGGGCCGGGGCTGACCCCGGGCAGGTGGGCAGCAGGTGTGCCTTTGCCAGGAGGGACCTGAACCACGTCTCTGGCCGCGTGTCACCTGCCCCAGGACTTCACGGAACCTCCAGAACAGATTGCTCAACCTTCTGGAGCTGCAACACCTTATTGTGGTTTGACCTCTTCACCCAGTTATATTCTGTCATTCTTCCCAGAAAACTCGGCTCAAAGGGAATCCCAGCTTATTTTAGGATGTCTTTGTTTGGAGTTGTTTCTACCCTCAGGTTTTGTTTCAAAGGTGCTCAGCCCATAAATATATTTCAATTACAGTTTACTCTTTGGTTTAACAATATTCCTAGGACTTTGGCTCTCAGTTTAAATTTCCCGATCATGGCAGAACCACAAGAGTACATTTTTTTAAAGATTGGTTTTACGGACCTCATGTTATTTGAAATGTAGATTTTTAAAAATGTGTCATAAAAGCTGCATGTGAGCCATGTCTCTGACGGGAATTTCTGTGGGTTGCCATTGTTGAGGCAGCACAAGGAGACTACCCCCCTCTGGGAAGGGGATGTCCTCAATTTACTCACGTGGGGCGTGCAGTTCACCCCCACGCACCTGCACCTGCATCATTGCTTATGTGCCCCACTTCCATACATTTGCTGGAAGCATATCCTAAACATTTCTGAAGCACACAGTGTATTCCAGCTTTTATGTGAAGGGGGCCTGCACCCCTCTTTGGCTGAAATGGAGCCCCTCCTTCGAGCTTTACAACTGGAGCGATGGCTCCCAAGGCGTTGGCTTGTCTGCCGCCAAAGCCCCCTGTTGTCACCTCGACCTCCCTGCCGCCTCCGCCACAATCCACAATTGGCCCTTTCAGCTCCTCAGGAGCTCTAGGGTTTCCAGAAGTCTCGATGTCATTAAGGCAGCAAGCAGGTGGACCAGGCGGCCAGGATCGTGTCTGCCCCGAGTCTGGGCCGCAAGCCCCTCCGCCCCTCCTTTCCTGAGCCTAAGCTGCTCTGGGAGACAACAAAAGGCTTTCCTCATGGAAAGTTTTACTAACCTGGCCCGGCGCCCGAGTCTGAGGCCTTCCCCCGTTCCCGGCGATGATTGAAAGAGTCTGTATTACGGTGAGCAGGCACGCGGCGTCGTTAATATTGTGCACGTTAATATTGTGGACGCACTGCCACACGACGCAGAGGAGACTGAGCTCAGCTGTGCAAGTGGTTCATTAGGGTCCAGCCTGAATGACGCGGATGTCTGTCTGGTGGTCGCCAGGCATTAAAAACGGGACCGCGTGACATACAGAGATGGGGACTGCCGTGGGTTGCCGTGGGAGCCCAGCAGCTCTCTTGAGACCCTTCAAGGGGAGCTCATCCAGGCCCCAGCTCGGAGCCGTTCGGAAGCTGCAGGCTGTGGAGCGGGACCTCGAGCTGCCCCCTCCCCGGTGCCACGCCAGCCTCTCTGTGCTTGGTGTGTGCCTCTGTGGGACATCAGAGTCTCCACACCGGGATGTGGAGCTGAGCTCCCAGGGGCTTTGTGCCTTCCAGGGGCTCAGACATTGGCTTAAATATCTTAGAGTTGTCGTCAAACTGCGGCTCTCGAGCCATATGTGGCTCTTTGGCCCCTTGAGTGTGGCCCTTTCACAAAATACCATGGCCCGGGCGTGTCTCTTTTGAAAAAGTGGCGTTAGAAGAAGTTTAAGTTTTAAAAATTGGCTATCAAAAGAAATTTCGATCGTTGTACTGTTGATATCTGGCTCTGTTGACTAATGAATTGGCCGACCACTGGCCTAGATAAACCCGACCATCACCTGCAACCACCAGCGGCTGGTGGCGGCTGCGACAAGCATGGGCTCTGCTGTGTCTTGGAAGGGATGTGCGTTCGTGTTGGAAACCCGTTGCCTTGGACTCCCGGGCAGCAGCAGGTGGGGACCTGCCCCTTGGTGAGGTAGGAATGGAAAGACAGGCCCGGCTCTGCGTGTCCGCTGAGTCAGGTTGTCCATAAATAGGGCTGTGACGGCAGCGTGTCTTCTGTTCCGTCCCAGGTGGGGGTAAGGAGCTCCAGCGTCTGCGAGGTCCTGGGCACTTTTCTCGGCCGCCTGGCACACACCGTTAACGATAAGCACAGAATGGTGTGAGTGACACGCCTTTCTCATCAGCCTCACTCTGCAGCCCAATGATTTTCTATGTGCTTGGAGGGGAATTTAGTGGGTTTGCTTTCAACGAATCAACCCTCTTCTCTCTCTTTTAATGAGAGGTCTTAGCTCATTTCCTTCTTTAAATGGAGAGCTGTTTGAGGTTATTAATTTGAGGGAAAGAAATGGGGTGGAGCAGAAAGAAAGAAAAAGGAGGAGCCAGAGGGCTCATGGAGCCTGGACAGGCAGCACCATTCAGAGCTGTTTGGTGCTGAAAACACTTGTCCCAAGAAGCAAGAGAGAGCGGGAGCTGATGGTCAGGTAGGACTGCGGCGGGCAAGGCAGGCTCGCTCATGACTGGTTGTCCTTTGTCACAGGCGAGCGCTGAGCAATAACCAGGTGTCTGCGTGAGCACTGCACAGTCGTGTTGCCGGGGTTCCCCCTGCAGAGAGGTGGGCGCCGTCCCAGAAGCACTCGGGTAGCTTTGTCTTCGTTTCAGACCAGTGTGCGGCGTTGGCCCGGGCTCTGTGAGTTCCTTCTCTGATGCTCGTACTTAAGAACAAGTGCTCTGCACAGACGCTCAGATCTGTTAGCCGGCCAGTAGCATACCACGGTGCTGTGTCACCGGAGCGTGAAGCCACAAAGCAGGGCATTTAGCAGCACAATAGCCACATTCACAAAGCCCAGCTGTTGATAGGGCGTCAGGGCTTGGCGTCTCTTCGGGGAGAGTGGTGACCAGGGCAGTGCCGGACTCTGTCTACATCTGTCGGACAACTGTGTTTTCGCAAGTGGGGCCAGGGTCCTGTAACGTGAGCCAGGCACTTGGCTCTGTGCCCTGCAGCTCCAGGCGGAGAGCCAGCTAAACACGGACACTTCCAAGTGATCTTCCTGATACAAAAGTGTGGCCTCACGTACGGATTCCCAAGGAACAATGGTCACAGACTCACAGATGTCCCTCAAGTCTAGGCAGAGAAGAACATAGACATTTGCAATTGTACTAATTGTCTTCCCAATCCTTGGGGACATGGCGTCGCCAACTCAGAGAAAACCCAAGCGGCAGTTAATAGTAGTCAGTACTGGATGCGTGGCCTTTGGTACTTCCCCAGTTGACCTTTATATATATTCTCTCTGTTTTCATACCTGACTTTACAACAATCCTCGGGGGCAAAGCTACCCATGGCAAGCCCCCCTGGCAGAGAAGGAAACTGAGGTTTAGGCAGAAATGCCATTAGACTTGCTCCACAGAAGCACAGTTAATGAGTGGCAGAACCAGAAACACTCCCTCGATCTGCCAACTCTGATTTGAACAAGATTTAGCTATATTGCTGAATATTTAAATGGAATCAGCAAAGATTCCTGGTCAAAAGTCTAGCTTCCAAGTGCGAGGGCGCCTTGGGAGCTGAAGAGGAGTGTGGTGTCTATTTTTCTTCATTGGAGAACTTCTGGTTATTAACTGAGTGCATTTGGTAACTCAAGAAGGCCTGGAAGACAGATGGGCCTTCCAAAGTGATGGAGAGAGGACCTTGGTGAATCCCTCCCCCCCAAGAGCAATAAAACTACTGACAAAACTCTCAAGTCAATGATTTCAGAGTCTGGAAGTTACCAAACAGGCAGGACAAGTGAGAAACATTTATTCACGCAGAACTGGGCCTCAGTGAGAGAGGACGGCCTGTGATGTTTTGATCTGGGCTGTTGCCATCCCCCGCCCTCCAGCTCCATGGCGGCATGGCATGCAAAGCAAGCACTTCACCAACAGTGCCAGAGAGTAGCCTCTTTGGGGGGTCCCATTAAGAACCCCATCCCCACAGTACAGTCAGTATTTTGACTGGTCATGAGCTCCCTTGAAAAGCTGCGTTCCTCGGGCATCATCAGAAACAATGGATGCTGGCCCTGCTTGGTTACTCAATGGTTGGAGCATATCTTGTGCACCAAAGAGTTATAGGTTCAATTCCTGGTCAGGGCACATACCTAGGTTGCAAGTTCCATCCTCAGTCAGGGCACGTCCAGGAGACAGCGATCCATGTTTCTCTGTCATATCAATGTTCCTCTCTCTCTCCATTCCTATCTCTAAAACCAATGAATGTGTCCTTGTGTGAGGATAAAAAAAATTATAGATGCTGGAATTATGCTCATTGGAGCTGCCCAACACTGTGTTCTTAATTGGAACAAACAGGGACTAACCCTAATTAGATGACCACAGAGCAGGGAGAGGTGATTGAAAAATCCTGACATATTCCTGGGGACCTAGAAGACTGCACATGTACACACAGATGTGTGCACACTCAGGGAAGACCTGGGGAAAGAGAAGGCTCCGGTCATTCACCTCTGGCTGACCTTGAGACCCTGCACAAGCACACGTGAAAGCTAAGGCTGACTTGTGAGTTCCCTGCAGCACACACATCTTCTTGACAAATGCCCTAATGGCATAAGGCATTCAAAGAAACCTGATAACTCACTGACCATTAAACTATTAAACTGAGGGTGACCTCTAGAAGTCTAGTTTAAACATAAAAGCAAGATTTTATTTAAAAAGTAGGACAGAGGACTTAGTGGCCACACAATTAGTTCAGAAAAGTCACTAATCAAGTAAACAGCAACAGGGAGAGAAAAAGAGTCCACGATAACAACACATGCAGGAAGGGCTGATTCTGCTGTAATATATTATCTATAATGTCCAGTTTCAACCAAAAAATTATGAGAAACACAAAAATACATCTTATATGGGGGGGGGGGCTGTGGGGGACCAACCCAAAGGCAACAGAAAGTGTCCCGAGAGTACTCTAGTGTTGAACTTAGTAGCCAAGGCTTCAGATCTGCTACTATGTACACTGAGTGGCCAGATTATTATGATCTCTGAACGCATAATAATCTGGCCACTCAGTGTATATCCTATATAATAAAAATCTAATATGCAAATTGTCCCCTCGACTAGGAGTTCAACCAGCAGGCAGGCCAGACAACTGCCCATGTTTCTTCCCCCTGGCCAGGCTGGCTGGATCCCACCCATGCACAAATTCATGCACCAGGCCTCATAATAATCTGGCCACTCAGTGTATATGTTCAAAGAACCAAAGGAATCAATGTTTAAAGAATTTGAAGGTGAATATAACAACTTTCACTAAAGGGAGAATTTCAGTAATGATATAGAAATTATATTTAGAAAAGAGCTAAGTAGAAATACTAGTGTGTAAAGATACAATAACTGAAATTAAAAATTCATTAGATTGGAGCCCACAGAGTAAAAGAACCAACAAACTTGAAGGAAGGTCAATGGATTGCGCAGTCTAAGGAATAGAAAGAAAAGTGAACATGGGAACATCATAAAGCATACAAGCCTATGCATAATGGGAATCCAGAAAGAGAGGAGAAAGAATGGGGTAAAAAAAATATTTGAAGAAATAATAGCCAAAATCTTCTCAATTAAGATGAAAAACATTCTATACATCCAAAAAGGTTAACAAATTTTAAGTAGGATAAATAAAGTCAGAAATTCACACTGAGACACATCATAACCAAACTGTCAAACATCAAAGAAAATGAGACAGGCCTGAAGGCAGCAAGAGAAAAACAAGATACCAGGTACATAGATGCCTCAGTGAGATTAACAGCTGATTCCTCTTGAGCAATCATGGAGTTCATAAGGCAGTGGGATGAAGTATTCAAAGGACTGAAAGAAAAAGGCTATGACCAATAAGTCCATATCTAGCAAAAGTGGCTTTAGGATAGGAGGCATGAAGCTATTCCCAGGAAAGCAAATATGCAGAGAATTTGTTACCAGCAGATCTGACCTACAAGACTAAAGGATGTCCTTCAGGCAGGTGGTAACTCAGATCAACACACAAAAATAAAAAGCACTGCTGAAAATGATTGCATAGGTAAATAAAAAAGACAGCATAAGCATATTTTTAAACTTTTTTTTCTCCTAACTAATTTTTTAGAAAATACTAAGACAATCATTACAAAATGTTCTGATGGCTTACAATATGTAAGTACATTGTTTGTGTGACAATAACAGCACAAAGGAGGGCAAATAGACTTTTCTCCAGAACAAAGTGTCTACATATTATTAGAAATAAGTAAGTATTAATCTGAAATTGTTTTATGTTAAACTGCATATTATAATTCCTAAAGGAGCCACGAAGAAAATAACTTTAAAATATATAATAAACAACACAAGATCAAAAAAAGGCATTTAAATAATATGCCAGGAAAAATATATTTAACATGAAAGAAGGTGGTAATGAAAGATCATAGGAACAAAGCCACTACAAACAAACAAAAAAGAAAAACCACAGGACGTGGAAAATAAGTCGTAAAATGGTAAATGTAAATTCTACGGTCCAATCACATAAAATGTAAAAAGACTAAATACTCCAATAAAAAGGTGGAGCTTGTGAGACTAGACTGGGGAAAAACCCACAGATCCAACTATATGCTGTCTACAAAAGACATGTTTTAGATTGAGAGCACAAATAGGTGAAAGTACAAGGGTGGATAAGATATGCCATGCCAACAGTGACCAAAACAGACCTGGAGTAGCTATTCTAACATCAGACAGAACAGTGAGGACCAAAAAAATGTAACTGGAGACAAAGAGGGCATTTATAATGAGTAAAACATAAGTTGAGTAGAAAGATAAAACAATTATGAATATATTTGCATCCAACAAAGGAGACCCTTGAAACAAAAACTGGCAGAATTGTAGGGGGAAATTGAAAGACAATTTAAAAACAATAGCTGGAGATTTTAATATTCTACCTCAATAATGGATACAACAACTAGACAGAAAGTCAGCAAGGAAATAAAGCAATTGAACAGTCCTGTCACCAGCTTGACTTAAATAATGTCTGCAGAACACGCCACAGAGTGCATGCATGAGGACCGTTCTCCAGGACAGACTTCCTGCTTGGCCATAAACCAAGCCTGGGTAAGTTTTCAAGATTAATTTTGATCACATGAGAATTACTAGTAATCTATAGCATCAACACAGTCCCTGCCAAAATTCTAGCAACTTTTTTTCTCAGAAACTGATGAAATGATCCTAAAATTTATATGAAATTTCAAAGATCCAGAATAGCCAGAGCAATTTCTAAAACAAAGAACAAAGTTGGAAGGGTCACATTTCAAACCTCACTACAAAGCGGCAATAATCAAGACAGTGAGATGATGATATGATACCATACAAGACAGTGCCACAATAGAGAGCCCAGGAATAAACCCTTGTATTTTTGATAAATTGATTTTTAACAAAAGTGCCAAGCCATTGAATCGGGGCAAAGGATAGCCTTTTAAACAAATAGTGCTGGAACAAGTGGATGAATACATGCAAACAAAACAAAACTGAACTTAAACAACTAACTAGAAAGTGATCATGGAATTAAATATAAGAACTAAAATATAAAACTTGGGAGAACATATATGAGAAAAATCCATGAATTAGGCAAAGATTTTTTTAGATATAATACCAGAAACACAACCCGTAAAGGAAAAAAAATTGATAACTTCATCCTCATCAAAATTAAAAATGTTGTGCTTCAAAAGATATCATCAAGAAAATGAAAATACACCCTTGCTGGTTTGACTCAGTGGCTAGAGCGTCAGCCTGTGGACTGAGGGTCTCAGGTTCGATTCTAGTCAAGGGCACTTGCCCAGGTTTTGGGCTCGATCCCCTGTAGGGGGCATGCAGGAGGCAGCTAATCAATGATTTTCTCTCATTATTGATGTTTCTATCTCTCTCTCCCTTCCTCTCTGAAATCAATAAAAATATATTCTAAAAAAATAAAATGAAAATACAAGCAATAGACTAGAAGAATATATTTGTAAAACACATATCCGATAAAAGACCTGCATCCAGAATATACAAAGAACATTATGTCTCAACAGTAAGACAAACAGCTTAGTCAAAACCTGGGTACAAGACTTACATAGGCTTTTCTCCAGAGATGATTCAGTAGTGTCGCCTAAGTGCATGAAGAGATACTCGACACCATTAGTCACAGGGATGCAAAAGAGGCCAGTGCAAATGAGATAGCCTTGCTCACCCACTGTAGTGGCTGTAATAATAAGGGAGACAATAGCCCATTTGGAGAGGATGTGGAGAAATAGGAACTCTCAATCATTAGTTGTCACTTTGGCAATGTCTTTAAAAGTCAAACAAAAATTTACCATAGGACCCATCAGTTCCATTGGTAGGTGTCTGCCCACGAGAAATGAGCGTGCCCAAGCGCAAAGACGTGCACACAAACGTTCTCAAAGGTATTATTCACAGTAGCCCAACCTTTGAAACAACCTAAACATCCAGCAACTGGTAAATAGCTAGGGAAAGGGAGGTAACATTCATACTATGGAATATTATTCAGCCACAAGAAGGAATGAAGTACTAATTCATGCTAGGACCTGGGTGAATCCTGAAACCATAATGCCGAGTCAAAAGGGCCAAACACAGTATATGGTTCCATTTGTATAAAAATGCCCAGAGAGGCAGAGGCAGAGAATCGCTTTGCATGTTTCCAAGGTCCCGGTCTGCTTCTCTTGTACAGCTCAAGGAACTTTTCTTGCAAGGAGTATTTTAAAGTGAAGCATCGTTTTTGTAATGTACTTAATGAGCCTGTAAAATGCTTTGTGCCAAAGGAGACGTGCGTGCAAAGCTCGGGCCGGGGGCGTCGGGTAGTTTTCAGTTTCTGTGGGGAGCACATGTGGTCCCAGAACTCCTTTCTCTAAGGAGTGTTGGGAGAAAATTCTAACTCCATGTTAGACGGGTCCTCTTATGCTGCTGGCAGAATTTCTGTTAGGGAGTCAAATACGTGTTCCTCTCTGTTACATACTGTTCAGTAAAGTTAAGGGCTGTCTTTAAAGCATGGACGACGGTGATGGGAACAGCCCCACCAGTTGCCCAGCAGGATGGACACCATCCCGTCCTCTGACGTGGGTGATGGAGAGTCTCTGTCCTGCTAATGGAGGTTGGGCACCCGCAATTTTGAGTCCCTTTACCTTTTCAGTTTGAATGTGAAGCTGGGTTCTTCCTTCCTTCCAGATTATAATATAAAGAACAAAGAAAGCCTTTGAAACATCCGCCCTTATCACGCCTAGGGACCTCAGCTAATCACTGCCTGATACTTGGGACAATAGGCCAGTCAGCCAGGCCCCTCCCTCCGAGCACAGTGATGGCTCCCAGGGCCCAGAGGCTGGTTTTCTTTTGTCCCAAAACGGGGGCAGACAGTGCAGGATGCGGTCATCTCCGTGGGCCAGGGGTGGGTGTTATCGGCCCCCAGCCCATCCTCCCTCCCGCCCTGGGGTGAAGGCATGCCCGGCCAGGCCCTATCAGGCCCTCACAGCTGCTGTTATTTCAGATACGGCAGGAAGTGGGCCCTGGAAGACAGTGGAAGCTCCCAGCCCTCAGTCACATCTAGAAATGTCTGTGATTTACCCGAGGTCCTGGCTGCAGTCCAGCCGCTACAGGAGGGAAAGGAAAAAGTACAGCAGAGACGTTGTCTGGCTTCGCAGACAAGGGGGGAGCTTTGCCATCGCCTTGGGGCCCTGGCCGGCCAAGTGCTCCAGGTGGCGTGGCCGGCAGCTCCCTCTGCCCACACATGGGCGCACCCCTTAGTCTCCTTCCTTGACGGTCTCCCCCACTCTCTCTGCCGTAAAAGGGGCAGGTCTGCCGTTTCGTCCTGTGGGTCCCTGCAGATGATTTTAACAGGTTTGAGCTTCGCCCCAGCAGAAGCCAGATTGGAAAACCCAGGGCTGACGTTTGTGAGGTCATGTTTGAGGTCAGAGCACTTCTGTGCAGACGGGTCCTCTCAGACTCAGTTGGGTCCAGGTGGCTCAGAGCTGCCTGAGAGACACACGCTCTGCGTCGCCCTGTCCACGGGCGAGCGCCTGCCGCCTCTGCCTGCTCCCGAGCATATGCTCCGGGGTCGGTGCTGAGCCAGGGGCCCAGATACGAAAGTGGCTCCGGCAGCGATCTCGCTAGCATCTGCGAGTGTTTAGTGCGAGAAATTGCATTTTAGGACATTTCCTCTTCATTACGACCCGGGCGAGATCGGTCAGGGAGGGAAATGTACTGCGGTCACGTGTCGGGGCTGCCGTGGTCCCGGGAGGGGAGAGCCGTGCTGTTTGCTGCTTTTGGCGCCGCTCCTGCTTTCACAGCGTCAAACTCAGAGTCGCCTTTATGTGCACTTTCCTTTTTTTTTCCACAGTAGCTGTTGCCAGCATGCTGTAAACTACCGTATATCACTCAGATTTAAGAACCTAAACTTTAAAACAAATTAAACTCTTGTTGACATTGTAATAAAAATCAGAATGGAACCGAGCAGCTCAGCAGAAGCGAACTTCAATTATTTCTATGGATTTAAGATTGTTTTCTGGGATCTCCAGTCTCCCAGCACAGCAGAGTTATTTCCTCCTGGCAGATGGCTGGAGAAAAGAGGTGATGGATGGATGGATGGAGTGAGGTGGCCGCCGCTGGCCAGCCAGAAGGGCCGTCCCTCCGTCACCTGAGCAGTTGCTCTGGCCTCAGCAGGAGTGTCTGAGGCACACTTAGAAAGGCAGCTACGGGACAGCTACACGTGTTGGGGGGCAGGAGGCATGTGTCGGTATTTTATGCATTTTAATTTAAGAAAGGAACTCAGCCCGAGCTGGTTTGGCTCAGTGGATAGAGCGGCCTGTGGACTGAAAGGTCCCAGGTTCCATTCTGGTCAAGGGCATATGCCCAGGTTGTGGGCTCAATCCCCAGAACGAGGCATGCAGGAGGCAGCCGATCAATGGTTCTCCCTTACCATTGATGTTTCTATTTCTCTCCCTCTCCCTTCCTCTCTCTGAGGTCAATAAAAGTTTTTTTTTTTTAAGAAAGAAAGAAAGAAAGAAAGAAAGAGAGAGAGAGAGAGAGAGAGAAAGAAAGAAAGAAAGAAAGAAAGAAAGAAAGAAAAGCTCAAAACTGTCAATGTCTGCATGTTAACTAGGTGTTGGTACTGGATTACAGAGCATTTCAAGCATAGTTCTGACTGTCCTTCAAAGTCATCCGAGCACCCTCCCCACCCCTTATCTTCATCACCACACGAATCGTGAACCATGATGTTTGATGCCCTGTTCGAAATCTCTCTCACTCCCTAAGATGGAAACGGTGGTTTCCACTGGATCCAATGCCAGCTTTCCACCCTGCGTGCAGTTTCCTGCCGTGATAATGTAGAATAAAGCATCGCAGAGAAGCCGGCAGATGGAAAGTGGGTGATTGATGGATTGGAGAGCGCTCTCCGGAGGCAGCAGGCTCCTGGGAGCTGAGTTTTGACCTGGGCTTCCGAGGGAGCCTTCCCCCAGCATCACCAGCCCCTCGCCCCCGGCTTCCTCCTCTGCGCAGCTTCCTGTTTCTCTCTGATTTCAGGGCCAGGTTGGCAACAGGTTTCGTGGCCTCTGGCTCACAAAAATGCTGATGTCCACGTGCATCCTTGTTGACCAGAGCTCCCCTTCGTTGTCCCCCCTGCTAAGTCTTCAAAGCCCCAGGCCACCTGAGGGGGGGCGGGGCGAGAGTGGCTGAGACTTAGGGGTGGGGCATGGGGAGGAGGCCTGCAGAGGAGCCGTGTGAGCAGATGGCCCCGCTCACTCGCCATGCCCCATGCACTTCCTAAATGGCAGGAAGGTGAGCAGAAGAGGAATTAAATCATGATTCCTTCAGGTCCCTCAGCGCCACTTGCTGGTTAGAGGAACCCGTGGGTGCACACAGTCACTCACTAGCCCGCCCACCAGGGTCTTCACACTCACACACATGGGATTTCTGAAGTATTGATCACATTGATTAGGTGAGTGATCTCCACTTGTCCAGCTGAATTCCAGAGCGTTTGGTAAAATGTGTACTTCTGCTCTTGAACGAGGGAGCGGATTTTAAATGTCCCACAGCTTGTGGAGAGTGAAGGTGCAGAACATTGAAACCCATCCCCACGCCTAGCTTCTGAACTGTGCTTGGGGTCTTTGTGACTTGTTGTTATGGAAACAGGCTGCAGACAGGTCCCGAGGCTCAGTGAGACGCCAGCATCTTCCGTCCAGGGGCAGCAGTGGTCTCACTGGTCTGCGGACCGTCTACAGTGACAGTTATCTCCAAATAGTTTGTTTTCTACCTAGTCGGTGTTTTATCTGAGGACATATTTTTAAAATATATTTTTATTGATTTCAGAGAGAAAGGGATAGAGATAGAAATACCAATGATGAGAATCATTGATTGGCTTTCTTCTGCACTCCCCCTACTGGGGGGAGGGGAGCTCTAGCCCACAACCTAGGCATGTGCCCTTGGCCGGAATCGTACCTGAGACCCTTCAGTCTGCAGGCCAACACTCTATCCACTGAGCCAAACCGGCCAGGGCGTGAGGACATATTTTAAGACTTTTTCAGAAACGAAATTTAGACCGAGAGAGAAAAAATTAAATTTTCCAAACAGACAACTCATAGAAAAGAAAGGAAAGGAGAGGGGAGGGGAGGGGAGGGGGGGAAGGGGAGGGGAGGGCAGGGGAGGGGAGGGGAGGGGAGGGGAGGGGAGGGGAGGGGAGGGGAGGGGAGGGGAGGGGAGGAGAGGAGAAGGAAAGGAAAGAAAGAGCTGCAGCAAACAGCACGCAGATTTCCACAGCAGTAACTGCGGCCTGAGCGGGAGACTTTCCGGGTGCTGCTCAGAAACGCATGGAGGGATCCATTCAGCTTTCCGCTGCGATGTGGAGCAGCCAGTGTCTGTGGGCTCTGTACTTAGTTCTGGCGCAGCGAGGCCCTGAGGACAACAGCAGGGCACATGCCGGAACCCTTGAAACCCCAGTGGGAGGACAGCCCGGTGCCACCAGGCAGTGCCAGCGAGCGGCCCAGGCAATCGCAGAGGTGTGGTTACAGTGAACCTGAGGGGCCCGGGTGGCATCAGGAGGGACTTTGAGGAAATCCAGTCCAGGGCCAAGGCGGATGGGTCATCTGCCCGGGTGTCTCTGCTCACACGGGAGCTGCACTTAGTGTGACTCCATGGAAGGTTCCCACCGCTGTCAAGTTTGGGCGTGGTTGGTGGAAAGAATTTCCCCCAGAAAGTGGGAAGGTGTCCCCGGCTGCACTGTGGTCCCCAGTTCACGGCCCCATGCCTCCTGTTTGTGTTCAGGAAGGAAATGCAGGTGACTTCTTCACCTGTTCTTTCCAGTGTCCTTAGTAATGCTGTCCCACTTCCTGGCCGAGGTGGTCTTTGGGGGTTCCATTGGGCTGCTGGTCTTGGTGATTAGCGGGGGCACATCCTCAGAGAGTCATTCCAGAGAGAGCGCGTGCATGCCGGTCCCACTGATTCAATTTAGGAGAACAAAAGCCCAGTAATGTGCAATTACAAGGACTTAATGGCCCTTTGTACTGACTGCAACGTCCATGGCACCTAATACGCTTTGATGAATTGCTCATTATATGCAGTGTTGGAATAGCTTCTGTAACGATTAATAATTGGATAATCAATACCAAAATTCAATCTCGGGTGCTTGTTCCCACTCTAGGGTCAATATGTCCTAAAGATTATGGGACCTGTCTCATTTGCCTGTGCTTTTCTGACTTGGCCTCTCTCCTACCTTTGTTTTCCACATTGAGAATTTTTAAGGTTACTTGACCAGCGAGGTCACTGCGCACTGTTCTGTGATTTTTCTGCTCAGACCTTTATAGAATGGAAGCACAGGCTCCATGTTGGTCAGTTTTGTCTATATTCACAGAGACAGCTTTTACCCTTGGAGTGGGCTCAGCCTGGTGGGGGGGGGGGAGTGTGGACAAGACATTAAGAATCGTACAGTGAGAGTGGACTCAGCAGACACCTCTGGCATGGACGGGGTGCCAGGTGGCCTTCCTCAGGTGGCTGGGAGGGGCCAAGAGTGAGTTGCGGGCATCCTGGGGCACGGACATCACAGCCGGGCTGCGAGAAGAGGTGTCGGGGTGCACACTGGGCCCTTAGGACCGATTTTCGTCTTGGCAGTGCTCGCTCTGGCAATGGGCAGGGAAGTGCCAAGGGAACCCCGCTGAGAGCTGGCGGCCGCGTGGGCTGTGGAAGTGGTGGGCCTGAGGACAAGTGGGTGGATGTGTTCATATTCCGGACCCACGTGGGGACAGGCAGGATGCTGGCCGGGTGTGGGTGGTGAGAGGCAAAGGTGGCCTCGGGCAGTGGGGGAGCGACAATGGGGAGCTGTGCGTGGAGCTCCGCAGAGGTCTGGATGGGACCCTTCCTGGAGACTCAGCGGCTGAGCCTGAGGCCCTGGGAGGAAGGCGCACAGTGGGGTGTGCAGAGAACAGACACTCGGAGCCCATCCTCATGTGCAGCCTGTGCAGACACTATGTTTCCCTGTCTCTCCCCATCCCTTCTACTCTCTAAAACTCAATGGAAAAATATCCTTGGGTGAGGATTAACAAAAAAAGAAAATAAATAAAGACTTGATGCTGCTAACTCAGTGCTCTCTGCCCCCAGGCTTCTCCCACCAACAGCAAATTAGATAAAGAACCAAAGCATAACCTGCTCTGTAGGCATCACACCCAGACCCTGACCTTTGGGGTACCCCCAACTTCTCACAGCCTACCCACTGGTGGCCGAGAGCACCAGCTATCGCCCAGTAGGTCAGACGGGGCTTGTGTTGCTCGGCTGGTCCACCAGTGGCAGAGGGACAGCTTGCAGGACTAGGACCTGCCCTGTGTCCTTTGCTGAGTCTCAGGTGAGGCCGCTTTTCTCGCCCTCTGGGTTGTGGCTACAGGGTAGTGGGCAGTGGCAGGACATGGCAGACGATGACAGGGCAGTGGAGGGCGAATGTTGGCGATGGTGGGCAGACTATAGGAGCTGTGTTCCTCACTGCTCACCAGCTTCTCCCCCAAGGGGAGACAGCAGTGGCTGAGGCTGAGACCGCTGTGCTGCGAGGACCCACCAGCATGCAGCTGCTGACATCACACACCTGTGTGGGTGCAGACTCGTGGAGGGGCCACCCCATCGCAGATCTCAGTTCTCACACGTTGTCTTTCTGCTTCAGCTTAGTTTCTGTGCCTGTGAAAGGGAGGTGGCCTTGCAGGAGTTCAGTCTAAGAAGTGTGGAGTGGCATCAATAACTTTAAATAGCACTTCAAAAACTCTTGCAAATTCTAACAATGGAAATGAAAACATCTGCATGTCATCTTAATTCCTTTCTCAACACTCAAAGCCCTGGGCTGCTGTGCGGAGGCCTGCTGGCTCCCAGCAGCTGAGTGGAGCTGTCACCCCCTCTCGGCTGTCCTGTGCCACAGGCTGCACATGAGGATGGGCTCCAGGTGACTATCTCCAGGTGGCTCTGGGGTTGGGGTGCTGGTCCCCAAGCCTGAGTCCTGTGGAATGAGTCAGAGCTGCATGTTGGCCCTGAGATCTGGGCTGGGTGACCTCCTGCACCCCAGTGAGGATCCAGCTTTTCAAAGCTACTCCCTGCACCCCTCCCCGCTTTTCCATTCCGCACCGTGGCCACGTGGCATCGTCGTCACTCCCAAGCCCGTGTGTTATTCAACACTGCATTCCTCGGAATGTTTTGGCTGTCCTCAAACCTCAAGCAAAATGTCACTTGTGGCGTTATGTTTTCAATTTGTAAGATACTAGCACGGAATTTCTTCTTAAAGATTTGAATAAGGTCAGGGTATTTGAAGGTGAGCAGCACTAAGGAAGTAAATGAAGGCACCAAAAAGGCCTCTGTGCATTTCCTGGTTGCCCCAACTAACCCCAGTGTCTCAGACATCCGTGTGGGGGAGGATCAAATCTTGGGCTCTTCTTCAAATGTTTTGGTTCAGTGGGTCTGGTGGGGCCTGAGAATCTGCATCCGTTCCAGCTCCAGGTGACTCGGCCGGCCCCCAGTGTCACGAGGAGCAGGGACAGGCCCAGTGCACTCGTGGCATGGTGTGACGTGGGGCCAGGGCCAGGATGCCCTTCGTAGCAGCTAGACCCTGGTGTCCTCCGTCCGCCTCACCTGGGTGCCCAGACAGCGGGTCAGACGTGGGAGGCTGACCAGCCAATCATCATCTTCGCTTGGGTTCCGGTTTCTCTCTGAAGATAGTGTTGGCTTTTAGTGATGAAAATTTCAAACATCCACAAGGGCAGAACGAACAGTGTGATGGGTCTACACACCCCTCACCCAGATTCATCACCAGGGCAGGCATGATCAGACACCCTCACTCCATCACGTCCCTTAGTTGTGGCTGCCGAGATAATAAAAATCAGCTCCCGGGGCTCACACCTTCCCACCCCCTGTCCCTCACACACTTTACCACTTACATCTTTTAAGTGGCCATTCCCTTCCAGGGTCACAGTGCATCGGACCGCACCTAACACAATTACTAATAATTCTTTGGTAAGGTGAGGCTTTGGTTCAAAGTCTCATTTCACAACAAGAAGATGGGTTTCATTTCCCATGAACCCTGGAACGGTCGCTTCCTTACTGCACAGCATCTTCTGACCCAACCTGGCCGCTGGTGAGCGGTTCCGGGGCGCCAGCGGACGGCCTGGTGGGTGCCGAGAGCTGGTTGGCCGTGTTGGCCTCTCATACCCAGACTTGGAGCAGCAGCACTTGGCCTTGACCGGCTCGCCCATTGCCCCACGAAGACGGAAGCCACACTTTGTTCTTGCCTTTCACTCAGAGTCCCCTGATCTCGCAGCAAACCTCCCTAACCCGCAGCGCTCTCTCTCTCTCTCTCTCTCTCTCTCTCTCTCTCTCTCTCTCTGCCCATTTGTTTGTTTGTTTTTTAATTAAAGGGAGCATTTACCGTTTTTATTGTTTCAATCCTGTTAATTCTGTTTGAATAGAAATTTCACAATTTGGGAGAATATATTTCTGGTAACATAAAGAAAGCCCTGGAAAAATGCGCGTTGGCAGTTTAATGATCCCAGTGAGTGATTGCGGAGCAGGTTCGGCGTAGATAAAATAACGGGCAGGTGATGTGGCCAGCCCACGCCCTGCTGTCCGGCGGAGAGAGGCGCGGAGGACGAGCGGTGGAAACGCCCGGTCACGTGGCCGCCGGTCCCCACGGGTGCTGGAGTTTCCACACGGGGCGTTTGCATTATTTGGGGAATTCAGGCTAAATAAGGAAGCGGCACCGAAGGTAGGAAAATTATTCTGTTTTAATGGCTGGCAGTCCCGTGTAACAACAGTGTTGATCAGCCAACCCCACATCCAGCTGGGAGGGTCATGTTTTATTAAAACTGTGACTTGTTGTCAGGCAGTCCCACCGCTGTCCCATTCTCTCCTTCCAAAAATAGCAGGCCCCGTGGCAGTGGTTGATTAGGATTAAAAAGATAAAAATAAGTGAAGGCTGAAATAGGTCCAGGACACCCGAAGTAACCCGAGAACTTACTTTTTAATGAAACTTGAGAAACTGTATTATTTTCCACTGCTTCACAAAGCATCTTTGAGGGGGGAAAAAAGAAAGCAGAAAGTAAAAAACGAGTTTAGTGATGTTGCAACTCTGCATTTTCAGAATTACAGTGGTGGTGATACACTCATGGCCAAATCGCCCTGTTTCTAACCCACAGGCAGAGGCAGCGCCCGGCTCAGGAGGTGCCAGGGCGGCCGCCGAACGGGTCGGCAAGGCCGTGGTGGACACGGCAGGCTCCCAGCTGCCTGCCGACCCAGCGCCACCTGGAGCAGGTATTCGTGGCAGACATCCTAAGAGGTTGCCTCTTCTGAAGAAATCAAAACCCACATAAGAGAGACCACTGCGCTCTCCTGAGGGCCCCACCCGGGTGCTCTCCGGGCCCAGATGCACTGTCGCCGAGGAACAAAAGCGTGTTCCCCGCTTCCTATTTTCTCATCTCTAAGTTGTGGCCCAAGTCCTGGTGTTTTCGTGTCCTCAGCTCACACCTCCTCTCATTCCTTAAATAAAAACCAGTGGAAGCCATGAGTGCTGGGCATTCAGCAGCCCCCGAAACCGTGAGCTCATGGGGAACGCAGCTCTTAAGCCCCCATGGGGAAAGGTACAGCCGCCATGAGCAGCTGCGTGCTTCTTAGGATTTGACTCGCCATCCCAGATCCAGCAGATATGGTAAAGGTTTGGGACCACAAGTGATTCAGGGCCTTCCCAAAAGGGACTTCTTTAAGAACAGGTTTGGCCTGAGATATTTCTGGTTTCCTTGTGTCCACCTAAGTTGTTATGCTCTGAGGTTACAATACTAACTTTAGCTAAAGGTGTATTTTCTGGGAAAGTTAGGAAATACTTTTTAAAATTATCTCCTACTTATAGGAATGGGAAAGAACGTCCTTCCTGTTTTGCTTTGCTCCTCAAAAAGCTATTTTGGCTTTCCCAGGGGCGTTTCTGACTCGTCCCCTTAAAGATTGTGCATTTTTCTGTCCCTCAGAGGAATATGGAGTAAGAAGTGAGAACTGCTTTTATGCTGTATACTTATTTATGATCCGTGTTTGATTTGAAAGAGTTCATGGGACATAATGCAACGTGGGAAGTAATCCTGTGTGGACCCCATAGTGGAATCATGAAGACTTTTTGTTTTCCATTTTGCTTTTATTTAAAGGACAATAATGGCTTTGAAGAAATAATTATTTTCATGGAAGAGCAACATTTTAGCATGTTACAAAACCAGGAACAGAAAAATGACAGTATCCCCTGCTGGGCTGGCTAATTTGCCAAGTGGCAGTAGGTGAATACTGTTAATTTTTTTAAATTCTTAGTACAATTTGTTTCCTTACTGGAACTAACATAACTATTGAAAAAGAGGAAAGTGTTTTAAAAAGCTTTTGTAATGAAGCTAATATGTACTTATATCAACAAATACGGGTTTGCTTAACTGATAAAAGTACTATTTGCAAAGCGTAGTTCTTCTCCATCTTACCCTTTTGTAAAAAAAAAACAAGGATAAAATGATGACTGGGTTAACATTGAGGAGCCAGATTCCTAGGGAACTAGAATCAATATCTGTGTGAACACCCACCTAAAAGTTTCTAGCATCTACCTCCCTGGCTCTCCATTCCCCAGAGTCCATAACTTTGGAGGGGCACGGCACCATGGTGCCAGGGGTGGGGCCATGGTTTTGCCTCGTCAATTCCGTATGAGAGAGGCAGAAAGACACAGCTTGCATTAACCTAAAAGCCTACACAGGCATTTGTCCTGATCATAAAAAGGATACGCACACATTGTAAGAAACGTGGGAACTGAAGGCGTAGCAGGATAAGCCCGGTCTTGTTCACCTTTCGTGTCTTTCTGAGAACATGTGTGCCTTGTGGTTGAGCTCAAACTTTGCATTAACTCCAGACCACTGTGACTTTCACTCACATGCTCCATAATTTTTTTTTTCTGACAACCAGTAAACTGAATGTTTACCAGAAAGTGTTACTGTGTGTGCACGTCTTTTCTTATAAAAGCATGTGATCTGAGCTTTGGATGTAGCATTTTAGCAATTATGACATTTAAAAAAAAACTGGCCGGAGGCCGAGGAAGCCACCAGCTGGTAGCCCCGCCCTCTCTGCTGACGTTGGTGGAATCCTGATGGCACCGCATCTCTCCAACAGCAGCCTGTTCCACTCCTGCTTCTGTGTACCTGCTGTGCGTGGACCAACTCATCCCCTGCCCTCTCTGGTCCTGTTTCCCTAATAAGAATGCTCCCCGCCTCCCGGAGAGCTGGGAAAGAGGCCATGAGGGTCATGTGTTTTATATTCCCAGCACACGGAACTCTAGGCTCCGTTTCGATGACTGAAAATCCCCGGTTCATAAAGCAGAAAGAGACCTTGGCCGAGCCTCCTGTTTCCACAGGTGGGGCCCTCAGGCTCCAGCCCCTCCAGGAGCCACATCACTCAGGGCTTCAGAGGCAAAATGAGAACAGGGGCTGGTCTTCCAGCCGCCCCTTCTCCTGACAGAGTGCTCAGTGTGCAGAGGCCTCAGGCAGGCCTTCCGAAGGACGGCCGCAGGCCCCCGCGCTGGCCTCGGGCTCATGCGCCTCTGTGTGATGGTTGGAATGCTGTGCCGTGAATGCAGGGAGAATGTGGGTCTGAGGAAAGGGGGGTTTTTCAGGAGTTTGGGTGTCAGCGTTGGTTGGTTGCCATTCGAGAAAGTGTCGCATAGCCCAGGCACCGCTGGACAGTGGGACGTCAGGCCATCTTTAAAGACAAACACCCCAGATAGGCTCTGCAGTTGCCTTCACGTTTTAGGGGTTGCTTTTCCTCCAGGGCTTATTTCTATTTGAACTCTGGTCACATAACACCCTGCGTTCCCTGGGAATCTACGGGCCATACTAACTGCCAGGACGTGGGTTTCCTCTGCGGCCGTTCTTTCCTCCTGCAGGTTAAAGGGACGCTGTTATCCCTTCACTCAAACCTCCTCCCCACAGAAGCACGACTGCCACCTTGTCACTGAGAGCAGGGAGCAGGAGCTGGGTGATAAAGCTCGGGCCTGAGGAACCCTGTCCAGCCTGCAGCCCGGTGTCCCAGCCAGGAGGAGGTCCTCAGAGCGGGGGTGGGCGGCTGCCACTCACTTCCCGGCCCCCAAGAACGGGTCACAACAGGTAGAGCACACCCATGTGGCGGAACATCTGCTCTGTCCTGGTCAGGCCTCCACCCGCCTTTTTTATGTGAAACAGTGAGAGTTAGGGGCCTCGCGGCTGGGGTTTCTGAATGGCTTGGTGCGTGTCGGCAATCTCTGGGCACCGAGATCTTCACGGGGCACTCGGTTCACCTGCCGTTTGTTTTACAGCAAAGAAGATGCTGACCATCGTGTGTGCTTTTACAGTGCAGCGGAAAGTAGGTGACCAGACAGGTCCCGTGTGGTTCCTTTGGTCGCGTCCCTCTTTTCCTTTTTAACAACAACATCAAAAATGTTTAAAGCACATAAAAGCTGGTACAGGAGAAATGACTGAAAAAAAAACACCCTGTTTTTAGCTCCAGTAGAACCACCCACGTGCGCACGCGTGGTGTGTGTGTGTGTGTGTGTGTATGCGCATGTGTGTGGTGCTGGTGGTGGGTGTAAATGTTTTGCTTTTCTTGAGAGAAGCTGCCTCAGAAAAGAGGGTAATAGCTGTGCCCTCTCCTTCCTCCCCTTGGGAGCCCCATGGCTGTGCTCTGAACAGGTGAAACCAGCGAGGACTGGATGAAGGGGACGGTGGTGGAATTAGGAAGGTAGGGACGGCAGGTACAGGCGCCAACAGCAGGCCTGTGTCCACCACCCTCCCAGCATCAGCTCTTGGGGACCACGGCTCCTGGTCCTTTCATGACCTTCTTAGTAAGTATTAGAAAGCAACTTGCATCCACCCCTCGATTTGCAGTGCGTGCTGTCTGGAAGCTCTCAGAACCAAGGCCTGAGGTGGTGTGAGGCAGCAGCCACACTCTGGTCACCAGGTCCTGGTCTCAACCTCCTCGCCTCTCAGCTGAGTGCGCCATGGCCTCTCCATGTACAAAATTCGCAGTCACTATGGCTGTCTTTCCTTCCTTTTAGGGTGCTGCCAATGTTCAGATTAGTGTCTGTGCAAGTGCTGAGAAGCCAGAGGGCTGGTGAATAAGTGCTTTGCTCAGTCCCTAAGATGAGATTTCAGATCCTTCATTGCTTTCAGAAACCATGAATTCAGAAACTTTGCCTAAAACCTAGGCATTGAGAAGGCCAAATACATTAAACAATATTCAAACTCTGACAATGCCTTCCCTGTTTGCGCTGCTGTCAGTAGTCATCCAAAACCCACGCGTGTCCCTGAGAGATGGACCTTGGCTACGGCACTGCAGCATGAGGCTTTTCAAAATCGTGATCCGAAAGAAGAAACCCGTTATATGAGAGTACATTTTACTGTAAAAAGGCCACTTCACCTTCATTTGTACAACCACTAGAGAAGAACCGAGCGATTGTCTTCTTAGGAAGAATCTGGGTAATATTTACAGATAATGTAAGTACAGGTAAAAGCTGTACATTTTAGCTTTTGTATTCTTAAAAAAATACAAATTTCCCTTTCACTCAATTTCAGATATGCATTTAGAGGTGGATTTGGGGGTGTAGGACACACACGCATCCTGCATACACATCATAGATTAGAACAAGAGTTCAAACTGCCACATAAGTTTTAGAAAAAAGCAATAGTTTCCACCTTAGGAGCATTTTAGAGAAAAACTAAATATAAGGGAAAAAACCCTCCTTATTAAATCAAATTGTGGTGTAACGCTCACCACATCCTGTTGAGGGACATCTGACGTGAAGCCAGGCAAAGGTTCCGCTTTCAGGTCTCTGACGAGCTGTGAGGGTCACATGGTACCTGCCGTTCAGAATACTTCTATAAAGAAAAACCTTGGTGTAGGTGGAAAAGCTGAATAAGAAATGGAAACTATCAGCAGAAAGAAGACATTGTGGGGAAGCGTGGGTGTCATCGACCCAACCATATCAAAGAGAGAAAGCCACTCCCAAAATAGCCCGCGCAGAGCCCAGGGGTGGCTGTGGACTGATACGGACTCAGAACCATGACCTCATGGAAGAGGAATAGGAAGTTGCGACCAAGAGAGGAGCAGGGCAAGAGGGTCCCCGGTTTTCATCCTCGGCCCGGTCATCAAAGAAATACTTAATGTCCGTCAGCCCTTCTGGGATGGGTTCTCCGTCCATCTGTGAAACTGGAACCTTATGGCTTACTGACTCAGTTACAACGCAGGCTGTAGCTATGGAAGAGAGGGTAGCTTTATGCTCGTTGGTCCTCGGTTGTGTAGACAGTTGTGTGGTACTTTGCCCACTCTCTATTTCATGGTTATCCATCCTCAGCTGTGCTGAACATGGTGGGGGGCATCATCCACTCTGCAGGGTATGGCTGTCCGTTATGGCTTGCTGCCTGATGCACTCAGTCCCATGGAGTGCTTAGGGAACATTCTAGAGGATGTTGACGTATGTGTGATGGTTCTTAGTGAGTCCCAAGATGTCTGAAACATTGTGATCTGTGATCCCGACTTGATGTTGCTGGGCTTGGAAAGCAGGATCTGATGACCCAGCACTTCTGGCGTCATGTTGTTGGAAGGGAGGCAGGGCCAGTTGCTCATCAGAAACTATTGGACCACGATGACAGTCGAGAGCTTTGCTCACTGGGTGGGCCCTTCCAGCCCCCTCATTCTCCTGACGCCCCCAATAGGGCCAAAGAGCAGGGCCTGCACCAAAGTAGCCACATGGGAACCGGGGCCTTGGATGGCTCAGGACACGCTGAATGGTTTCCACACTCACACCCCCTTCAGGAGCTCCTGCCAGGTTCAGGTGCAACCGTGGGCAGTAGGGGAAGCCCACTTCTGAAGTTTCTTCCCCTTTTATCTTGTCAAACAGGTGTTATTTTCCTGTGGTCTGTGTCACCTTGAGGAACCAGATTATAGTTGCTTTGCTTATTACCTCCCTCCTCCTCTCCATCATTATTTCCCCTGGACCTCCCTCCTCCTCTCCATCATTATTTCCCCTGGACCTCCCTCCTCCTCTCCATCATTATTTCCCCTGGACCCCCCTCCTCTTCTCCATCATTATTTCCCTCAGACCTTGTCAACCACAGAATAACTGATCTTACTAAATCAGATTTGTGATCTGGGATTTTTGTTTTCCCTGGTAATGGGGTGGGAAATAAAACCCTTCTCTTGCCGTAGGGTAACTGAAAGGGCCATCACTTCTCCAGTTGGGACCCTTTTCTCTGCCTGGTTGGTCGTGGCTGGTCAGCACCCTGGATTAAGTCACCCTCTGCCATCCATTTCCATCTTCCCTGTGCTCCTGCCGCCCAGCGGAGGAAAGTTGACCTAGGAGCCCAGACCTCGCCATGCTGGCCCCGAACCTGTTGCTGTCCCCTTGGCCTCAGGTCTGTCTTAGGAGTCAATGAGATAATGACCCTGAAAGCAACTGTGAGCAGTCTGGTGCGGCAGAAATAGGCGTGGTGCCGCAGTGCTGTATTGTGGTACCTTGTCTCCGTCACCTCACCGGGGACTCGCTTTCTGCCCACAAGACCAGCGTCTTTCTAAGTATGTTCCACACTCTCTCTTGGTGCGAGACACCCGCACTGCAGTAAGCCTTCCGCTTACCCAGACACACCATGTAGAAACTCAACAGCTGTGATTTTTCCTTGTCGAAATGTTCTTTAATGTAGCAGTGTCCTGCCAAATAACAAATGGACACGTGTCCTAAAGAAGACGGGCATAAGGGCGAGAATGGGACGTCACCTGCACGTCCCGGGCCCTGTCTGTGCTGCAGCAAGCATCTCGGCCCAGAGGTCACTAGGGGGATGCCTGGGAGGATGAGGAGAAAGCTGCCTGGGCCTGACAGATATGGCAGAGCTGCCCTCCCTTCTCCCTGGTGCCCAGGGCTGTGGTGGAGAAGCCACCTGCCGCTAAGGAGCCGCCTCATGCACGCTCTCAGCAAGTGTCCTGATACCTGCTGAGCCCTGGGTGTTGCTGTTGCCCCAGCGGCCGCGGTGACGAGCCCTAGGAGAGGGTGCGTTCTTCTCCGTGTGTCCCAACCACTGGTTCGCCATTTCTGAGGAGCTGCTGCATGTAATGTCCCTGACTCAGGCTGGGCCCCGGTGTGTCCTCTGCGGGAAGCCGACTGGAGCCGAGCCTCACCCAGGCCACAGGTGGGCTTGGGCAAAGGGTGGACACCATGGTCCTGGGTCCCAGCCAGGCCATATCTTTGGGAAGAGCCAGGGTTTGAAGTTTGCTGTTGGGGTTCCTGCCAGTGAGTTCTGTTATTGGGTCCCATGACACAATTCCTGGTTCCTCCAACTGTGTTTTATTATTGTTATTCTTAAAAATAGTTGGGGGGGTGGATACTGAAAGGGAATGTAGGGAAGGGAGCGGGGGAGATGAAATGTGCACCGACTAATTGCTCAGGAAGCCACCCTTGGGGCCTTTGCAGAGACACATGGAGTTTATCTGGGCAACAGAGGGAAACCTGGCAGTTCCGTGACGTGAGCGCGTGTTCCCCACCTCCCAGTTCTGTCAGGAAAGTGACTGTGGTGACACCTCCCTGGTGACATTTCCCTATCTGGGTGCCCATCGGCTGTGGAGGGAGGGGTGTTGTGCAGCTCCCTCCTGATGGCCTTTGCTCATTTCCTCTCTGGCTGCCAAAAATCACAGGCTGATAGTGGCCACGGACAAGGAACCAGAGATGAAGGAAGAGACCCCACAGAGGGGGCTCCTGCTGCCGGCACCGCCCCCCTTCCAACTTGGTGATGAGGCTGAGGGGTGGTCAGTGAGCGCAGATTTCCAGAGGTGCTCCCATGTGGGTGCCGGTTGTTGGTGTTGCAGACCCACGGACACCTCCGAGGTGCTTCCCCGCCGGGAGAAGGTGCCCTCAGGACCTGGGGAGCCCTGGGCACTGTGAGCAGTAATGGCACCGCCACCCGCACCTGAGTCATGGCAGCCAGGCCCTGGGCAGCCACACTGCTGGTGCAGGACACTTTGTGGACATGGCAAGAGGCAGGAAGGGAGCCAGTTCCTTTTTCACAGGCTGCACTTAACGTCCTGAGAGCGTGGCTGATGGAATTGCTGGTTATTTACATGCAGTTCAATGCAGAGTGGTGTTCTCCTAACGCGTTCTCTCGTTTCTGTTTTCTTACAGTAAATGAAATCATACGAAACGACCTCTCCAGCACCAGCACCCATTCGTAGTTGGAACTCACTCAGGAGCCACGTGGTGTCGATGGGTGACAGTGGAGGCGCAGCATCCAGACTTCTGACTAAATAAACTGAACACACCTGGTACCACTCAGAACTTCCAACTTACTGAAGATGTATTAGACGTCCTGAGAAGTAGCTCTTTAAATGGACGAAGGAAGGAAGGAAGGAAGGAAGGAAGGAAGGAAGGAAGGAAGGAAGGAAGGAAGGAAGGAAGGGCCACTCCATCTGCTGAAGGAAAAGTCATCTCAAGAAGAAAGTAAAGGGGTGGGGTGGGGTGAATGTAGGAAACAGACTGTGTGACGCACCCCCATGGGAATAACTGCCCCCCTCCCGTGGCAGCCTGACCCCATTGCATCCTCAGGCACCCCTGGATTTCAGTACTGGAAGTGCCTTATTTAATCCAAACACAACATCAGGGCATCATAGACTTAAGCATTAAACTTGCTACCAGAAAAGTATTTATTGGAGCAAAGCTATAAAAACATTTCATCAAGAGGCTTTATTAAACTTCGAAGAAAGTAAGAGAATACTGGCAAGCTAGGCATTTGTGAGGAAAACAACATTGATTTCCTACTTTATTTCAACTTTTCCTGGGCGGCTGTACTATATAATTTTGTTGCCTTATTCAGTGCATAGTAGGGATCTTCCAGTGTTTCATCTCAGCTCTTTCATAATACCCTTCCCGCCCCTGTTACTAAAACCATAGGATTGTTCATGGTAGCATGCTAGGATTTTGTTTTTAATCTGGCTTTGAACATAGCACAAGTAGGTTGAATAGCACAAGATAGGTTACTGGACAAGAAAAGAAATCTGTCACAGGACAGGTCTTGCATTTGCATGTATGTACATAGATAGACACATATTTATGTATAAATAATAAATAATAGGTGGTCTTCGTCTTTGCCCAGCAAGGGCTTCTGCGCCAGCAATAACCAGTACCCAAACCTGGCTCTTCAGCTACTCCCACTTGGGCCCGTCACCCCCGACAGGCCTGCGTTTCTCTCGTCTTGTGCAGATAACCGAGCACTTTAGAAGCCGGGGGAGGTGCGCCCAGAACACCCTGTGTTACCACATGGCGATATTGGAAAGTGACTGTAAATAACATTATGAAGGGAGTGTAATATATTTGTTCGGCTCTAAGATTATTATTTCACAGAAGCCTTATAACTCAGCTTCCTGTAAGAAAACGATTACCAAAAACAACGTTTTAATATGCAGCGATTGTAGTAGGTTTCGGACTAGTTCCTGTTAACAGAGTAGTGTAAGCTTTATGACTGCATTTTGTACCATTAACGGCTTCTTACACATTACTCCTAGCCACAATTTATTGTTTCACATAACCAAAAAAAAAAGCATGGTTCAATTAAAACATGTTTTAACCTGCTACTTGTGCCTTAGGAAGTTACGCCCCCTCCTGGAACCTGCCTGAACTGCAGCTGTGGGTGCAGGTTGTAGGTCATCCTTGAACCTAACGTGACGGTGGAGATTCTCCCGCCGAAAAAGTTATTTTTAAAATGTCCTTCTGTATGATGATGTCTTACTTTTTTAACTCAACAAAAGAAACGAAAAACCTGAAAGCCATATCTGTCACATTTGCACATATCGGTGAGACATGGCTACGTGTACATACATACGGTCCTGCTCCCCGCGGGCGTCTCTCCTGCCTGTGACCCTAGAACCCACCTCGTGTGTGGCGTCGTAGACTTGCATGAAACATTTCTGATGGCTGTCATGTGGAAAGGGAATGCTTGGTATTTGTGTCCGCTATCTCTGTAGTTAGGAAATAGACCCAATAAAGCAATACTTTCTCGCTGGACACTCCGGGCCGAGAGTGAGTCATTCCCAAGTGGAAACTCTGCCTCGTCGGGAAGCAAGTTCGCTGCTGCAGGGACTTGTACCTGTGAGAGGTGCTTTGTGTCGTGAAGCCGTGCTGATACGATCACTGGGCCTGGAGGTGCGTCTTGCCGACAGCTCCTCTCTCTTCCCTGTGTGTTTAAAGGGAGCCTTGCGGACGTGGGCGGACGGTGGAGCCAGCTGCTGTGAGCACGGCATCCAGGCTGTGTGGGAGAGGGAGCGTTCGCTCCTGCCAAATATCTGTGCTCGGAGGAATAGCCTGGGTGAGGCTTTGGCCACACACATACCCGCGTGCCATTTGACCATTGTTTCAGCAAGACGATGTGTGCGTAAACTCGTCTCCTTCCCCTCGCTCCTGAAGCTACCCCTCCCCGCCAAACCTCCCTGTCAGCTCTGGCAGGAAGCTAGCCTCTGTCGTTCATAAGTCAAGTGTGAAACCTGGAGCTTCCAGGAGTTACCATTTTAAATTGTCAGAAGCAATACTTTCCTCTAGGTCTAGGTCATTTCTAACGCAAGCATTCCTGTCTCCTTTGCTAAGAGGGTTACGGATGGAGACCAGCACTCGGGGACTCACATTCCCAAACGTAGCGCCCATCCCACCAGGTGTCCACGTTGTGCTTGAAGGAAGCTACACAACCCACAGGGAGCTCCATGGGGGTGAAGGGGACCCAGAGGAGGGTCTGGTGGCCATTGGGGGAGGAAGAGGACGACCCAGCTCTTCCAAAACTGGAAGTGCCCTTGAGACCCAGTGGTGTCCCCAGTCGGGGCCTGGCACAGGCTTGGAATGCTGGGCTCACAGGGCATCCAAAAGCCCCCAGAACAGAGGGGATTGGGGCCCCCACACCCCTCCTGAAAGCAGGCTGTCTGGGTTCGGAGAATGAGGCTTGTCACTGAAGAAGACACTGGAGCCTATTCCAAAGCAAGTTTTATAAACTGGTTTCCCCTTATTGCCAACAAAACAGTTTTATATTCCAGAAATAAAGATATAAATCTTAAAACGATGGAGGTTTCTCTGAGATTGGTTTTGAGTAATAAGGAAATACACCTAGGCGCTCATTTCCAGCAGCAAGCAGATAGTTTTGCCCACGCGCTTGTTGACCAAACGAAGACTGTGTTTGTCTGGGATGCTGAGACAGATGTCAACTTAGCCAAAGCTGGCCCACCCTCTGGAGCGTTGGGGTCACTTGCCTCTAGTGGTGTCCTCAAGGATGGAGACCATGTGGGAACCCGGACATAGGCACCTCCCCCGAGCCTGGAGCCACATGCCCAGGAAGCTGGTGAAGCTCTCCCTGCTTCACCCTCATGCCCCTCAACCCCATAACTCCAGTTCTTCCCAAGTCTGAGACTGTGGGGCATCAAATTTCTCTTGTCACCAAATGCAGCCTAAGCGGACGTCTGGGCGTTTGAGCACCCTCTCCGTCCCAAGGGTGTCTCCTCTGAGCAGCCGAAGTCCCCAGCTGGCTGGACAACCTTCCACAGCCCCCACCCCCACTTCAGGGAAGAACCTATGAAAACCAGCTGCTTCTGCTAACCCTGTGATATTGCCTTTGTGTCCCAACCAATGTAGTCACAGGAGGGTGTCTGTGCACCCCAAACGAAACATTTCTTTAGTAACGTGTTCCGTTTGGTTGGTGTGTTTGGAGAGAAGACACAGAGGGAAGAAAGACGGGAGAGGCCGAAGCTGAGGTGAGTGGCCTCTGTGTGGGCAGAGTCCTTGCTTGGTGGCGGCGGCGGCGGTGGTGGTGGTGATGGTGGTGGTGGTGGTGTTAATTGGTTTTAATTAAGGTAAAGCCCTGGCTGGTGTCCTCCGTGGTTAGAGCGTCAGCTAGTGCACCGAAGGGTCATGGTTCCATTTCCGGTCAAGGGCGCTGACCCAGGTTGCAGGTTCCAGTCGGGCATGTCTTGGGGGCAACCAATCAATGTGTCTGTCTCACATTATGTTCCTCTCTGTTCCTCCCCCACTCCCTTCCACTATCTCTCTGAAAATCAGTAGGAAAAATATCCTCAGGTGAGGATTAACAACAACAAAAATTAAGGTAAAATTTGCAAAAGATGAAATTAACCATTTTGAAGTGGACAATCCAGTGGTATTTAGTGCATTCACAATATTGTATAACCACCAACTCTACCTAGTTCCAAAATATTTCCATCCCCCAGAGGAAACCCTGTACCTCTCACTCCCCGGACCACTGTTAACTGTGTCTCTGTGGATTTGAGTATTCTGGGTGCTTGGTATTCGTGGAATCGTACAATGTGCAGCCTTTGCAACTGGCTCCTTTCACTGAGCCTCGTGGTTTCAAGGTTCATCCCCATCATAGCATCTATCAGAGCTTCATGCCTTCTTGTGGCCAAATGCCTTTCCACTGTATGTTAACCCAGTTTGTCTGTTCATTGTCCAGGGACATGGGGGGTGTCCCCTGTTTGGCTGGTGTGAGCAGTGCTGCTGTGAGCATTCATTACAAATCTTTATTCGAATTTCTGTGTTCAATTCTTTTGGTACATCCCAAGGAGGGAGTTGCTGGGGAATACGGTAATTGTGTGAGTTGCTTTTTGAAGAACTGTTTTTCCTTGCTCAGTGCTTAAGTTATGCATCCCTAAGACAGACACTGGATCGCTAACCTAATTTGGAATCACATATGTGAAGTGCATCATATTTACAATTCTTTATGCCAAAATAATTAACTTAGCTATCAGATGACTAAATGCTCCTTTGCACCCTAGCAGAAAGCAGCCCTCACTCACACCCGCTCTGCCCCCGCTGGGCCCCGCCTGCCCTGGGCTCTGCCAGGACGCGGGGCCTCAGCGCGCAGGGTCTGACTCATTCAGCTGGTGCCAACGGAGCCCAGGTGGCACAGTTTTATTTTATTTGCACAGACAAATTAAAATAGCGGAGCAAAGAGCCTTGGCGAAGACCGTCCCTGCTGTGAGAAGTCGGGGAGAAGTGGGCATGGGGAGACGCTAGTTGTTAGGTGACGAAGCCACAGCAGGGCTTGCACCATCTCCACTCGGGGTGCAGCTCGCCCCGACATTTCTGCATAGAAAGCCAAGAAGCCGCGCTGTGTGATCTTCAGACGGTGGTCGTTTCCCCCTTGACCGTGCTGTCTGTGGCCAAATGTTGCAGCGTCCTCCCAGCCCGAATGTGGCTACAGCTTCCTGTGTGGAGTGGAACCATCTAAGCACCGCTGGCCCCTGCAGCCACTCCTCTTCTTTCCAAAAAGAAGAAGGAAAAGTACTGATGAGCCTCTATCTGGGGGAAAGTATAAGTCACATCTGGAAAGGGGACTGGGTGATAAGAGCCATGACCCCCGTCATGTCTGAGGTTTCTTCTGCGTCCTGGACTGACCGCGGAGGGGGACTATCCCCACGGCTTGTTCCCCGGCTGCTCTTCCCTCCAGTGTCCACCACTGTCCACAGCTGTCTCCAGATTTGGTCCTGAGGGCCTGCTGGCTCACCCATTCTGTCCTCTGCTCCCACCGCCACTCTGTTTCTGTCAAACACCTTCCTTCCCCGCCGGTTCCTGCTTTCAGGAGTGAATCGTCTTGTGAGAGGTTGTAATGATGCACATAAACATCCCACATTTCCGAGCCCTGCTCCCCAGCACCAGCCAGCCCTGTGCGGGTTGGGATTTCCTTCGACATCTTGCCCAGTGCTGGTCTGGTGGTAGGGACTTATTTCAGTTTTTGTGTGTTTGAAAAGCCTTTATTTTATCTGGTTGTTTTGTGTTTTTTAAAGCTAGTAACCCTGTGCATGAATCTGTGTGCCAGTAGCTCGCTGTCTCCCTCCAGTAACTCTCTGCCCGCTGCCCCACCCTCCTATAGCTCCCCCCACTTCCTCCTCATAGCTTGCTGCCCTGCCCCCTCCTATAGCTCTCTGCTGCCCCACTTGTAGCTTGCTGCCCCACCTTCCTGCTGATCCATTTTGCATATTACATCTTTCTTATCTTACCTAATAATAGACAAACATGTAAATTGACCATAACTCTGCTATACCCATAGCCAATCAGAGTGAGTATGCAAATTAACCCAACAAAGATTATGGTTAATTTGCATAAATAGGCGCCCAGTGTCTGTGTCCCGGGAACATCCTGGCATCTGGTCACTGTGAAATAAGCCATCAGAGCCAAGGGGGTAGGGGTGGAGCTGGCAATCTGAGGGGGCTGAGGGTCCCCTGCCCAGGCCAAAAGCCTTAGTTAGAGGCTTTCAGCCTGGGCAGGCCTGGGCAGGGGCAGAGCCTGCAATTGCAGGGGGTTGGAGGTCCCCTGGCTGAGGTCCCCTGCCCAAGGCCGAAAGCCTCTGTAAACTGTCAGTAGGACATCCCCTGAAGGCTCCCAGTATGTGAAAGGGGGCAGGTTGGGCTGAGGGACCACCCACCCCAGTGCACGAATTTTGTGCACTGGGCCCCTAGTATAGGATAATTACAGATTCACAAGAAGTTACCAAAATATGCACATAGAGGTTCTCCTTAGCCTTCACATTTCCCCCAAAACAGAAAAAAATGGACATTGGTACAATTTACAGGCATTACTCAGGTTTCATGAGTTTTACATTCACATATGTGTGTCTACTCAGTTTCCTCACGCGCAGATGCCCATCACCACCGCCAGAATCAAGACAAAAGTGCTCCAGAATGCCACTTTGGACACACCGCACCCTTTCACCCCAACACATGGCCACCACAGCTACAATGTCATTCTCTTATGAGTGGAACGGCACAGCCTGTGGCCAGGCAGGCTTTATCTATCCAGCGTGTTTCTCCTGAGAGTCACCAGGTGGTCAAGAGCACCATGGCTATTCCTGGTCATTGCTCTGTCCTACCCCATAATAAGCATGAACCTCAGTTCCTTTACCTCTCCACCCAGTGAAGGGCATCTGGGGTCCCCCAGTCTTTTGTCTGCTGTGAATGAAGCTGCCATGAACACTGTCTATATAACTTTTCATTTTAGGTTTTAATGGACCTAAGTTTCCATTTTTCCAGAATAAAGGCCCCTGATAGGTAACAGTGCTGGGCATTCTCACGTGTTGTGCATCGGTGTGTCCTCTTTGATGAAAGGTCTCTTCCTGGTTTGGGCTCATTTTCCAATGGAATTGTTTTGTCTTTTTTTTCTTCCTGTCATGTTTTGAGATTTCTGTATAAATTCTTGAAGCCCTCTGTCAAATGGGTGGTTTGCAAGCATCTCCTCCCAATCTGTAGCTTTTCAGCCTCTTAAAAGGATCTTCAGGGCTGAAACCGGTTTGGCTCAGTGGTAGAGCATCGGCCTTTGGACTGAAAGGTTCCAGGTTCAATTCCGGTCAGGGGCATGTACCTTGGCTGCGGGCACATCCCCAGTAGGGGATGTGCAAGAGGCAGCTGATCGATGTTTCTCTCTCATCGATGTTTCTGACTTTCTATTCCTTTCCCTTCTTCCCTGTAAAAAATCAATATATAGATAGATAGATAGATAGATAGATAGATAGATAGATAGATATAGATATATAAGGATCTTTAGGGAAGAAAAACTTTAATTTTGAAGAAGCCACATTTGTCGGTTTTCCCTTTCATAGGGTGTGCTCTGGGGGTCAGGCCTAAGAACTCTTTACCCAGCTCTCGTTCTGAAGAGTTCCTTCTGTATGTGCTCCTAAATGTTTTTTAGGTTTGTGTTTGACATTTAAGCCATAATCCATTTTGAATAAATGGATTGTCTAAGGTGTGAAGCTTGGGTCTGGCTTCTCTTCCCCCTCGTGTGTCTAAGGGCTCCTCTCCACGTCTCTGCCTCTAACGTCGGTGGGTCTCCGTCTGGCTCTCCGTTCTCATCGCCCGTCTTTGTGTCAGTCCCTCTGCCAGCCCACGCTGCCACATGGCTGGATCCGAAGTCCTGAAATCGTCTCTACTGGCTCTCCTCAGTGCGTGCATCTTTTCCAAAATTGTGTAGCTGTTGTAGGCCTTGTCTTTCCATGTAAATTTTAGAATAAACTTGTTTATGTCTATAGGAAGCCTTGCTGGCATGTCAATGGGAATTCTGTTGAATCTATAGATCAATTTAGGGAGTTTCAACATGTTTTTTATGTTGAATCTTCCAATCCACAAATATGGTATGTCTTTCAGGTCTTTTAAAGTTCTTTTTGATCCTTATTAAGATCTTTTCTAGCCGAGACCGGTTTGGCTCAGTGGATAGAGCGTCAGACTGCAGACTGAAGGGTCCCGGGTTCGATTCCGGCAAGGGCATGTACCTTGGCTGCGGGCACATCCCCGGTAGGGGGCATGCAAGAGGCAGCTGATCGATGTCTCTCTCTCATCGATGTTTCTGACTTTCTATCCCTCTCCCTTCTGCTCTGTAAAAAATCAATAAAAAAATATATTTTTTAAAAAAAAGATCTTTTCTATTTCTTTCATCTGCATTTTTTTTATTTTCAGCTTTACTAGGTTTACACCTTTATACTTAATTCTCTTTGCATCAATTATGAATGATATTATGTTTTAATCTACTTCCCCATGTGTTCACTGTTGGCATATAGCAATGTGACCCTTTATGCCATGACCTTGCTGATTTCACTTATGAGTTCTAGTTTTTTGGTAGATTTTTTTGGGATTTTTCTATGTAGGCAATAATGGCATCTGCAAATAGGAATGTTTTTATTTCTTCCTTTCCACTACATATGCCTTTCATTTATTTTTCTTGCTTTATTGCACTGGTGAGAGCTTTGTTGCTATGTTGACTAAGAGTGGTGAGAGTGGGCATCCTTATCTTGTTCCAGTTTCAGGGGGAAAGCACTCAATCTGTCCCCATTCAAGTGTGATGTGAGCTATCGGATTCTGTGGCTGTCCTTCACCACGCTGAGGAAGTCCTGTCCTCTGTTCCTACTTTGCTGAGAGGTTTCACCATATACAGGAGAGATTTTGTCCATGTTTTTCCATGAGTTGATATGATGTGAGTTTTTTTCTTCAGCCCATTGATATGCTGGCTTACATTCACTTTCATTTCTAAAAAATATGTTTATGGCTATAGAATTCTCAGTTCATTTTCCCCCCTTTGGGTACTTTGAAGATGTTCCACTCTCTTCCCCTTTGCATTGCCTTTGGTAAGAATCCTGCTGTCACCCTTAACACGTCCGTAGCATAGATAATGTGTGCTTTTTCCAACTGCTTGTATGAGCTTTCTCTTTATCACTTGTAAGCAATTTGATTATGGAATTTGGTGTAATTTCATTCATGCCTCTTGGGGTTTGTTGAGCCTCACAGATGAGTGGGTTTATAGTTTTCATCAAATGTGGAAATTTTCAGCCGTGATCTCTTCCCATGTTCCTGCCCTTCTCCGGTGGCGTGAATCAGACATACTGTATACTAGGCAGGCGGTGTGAAGTTGGTCCACAGCTCAGTAACACTACTATTTCAGATTGTTTCTCTCTGTTATTTTACATAGCTCCGAGTGCTATGTATTCAAGTTTAGTAATTTTTCTTTTCTGCAGCTTAAAATCTGCTGTTAATCTAGTTGACTCCAACACCATCCTTTTCTACTCTAGAGGCTTGGTTTTAGTATTGCTTTAAAATACTTTGTGCCCAGTCTTGCCTCTGGCTTCTTGAATGTGTGGGAAACAAGTATAATAATTGTTTTAATAATATTCGTGTTTGCTATTCTATCATCTATTTAACTTTAGATGATTTATTTTTTTTAATATATTTTATTGATTTTTCACAGAGAGGAAGGGAGAGGGATAGAAAGTCAGAAACATCTATGGGAGAGAAACATCGATCAGCTGCCTCTTGCACACCTCCAGCTGGGAATGTGCCCGCAGCCAAGGTACATGCCCTTGACCGGAATCGAACCTGGGACCTTTCAGTCCGCAGGCCAACGCTCTATCCACTGAGCCAAACCAGTTCAGCTAACTTTAGATGATTTAGATGGATTGTCCATCTCATTGTGGGTCGATTTCTCCTGCACCTTTGCACGTCTGTTAAATTCTGATCAGATGTCGGACATCATGAATTTTACCTCACTCAGTGCTGGATTTGTTTTGTATTCTTATACATGCTTGGGTGTTGTTCTTGGAAAGTGTTTGATCCTTTGGGTCTTCTTGGTTTTAAGCTTTGTTAGGTGGAAACAGCACAGCATTTGGTCTTGGACGAACTTTTCCCACTATGAAGGGAACCCCTTCTGAGGATACCACGTGATGCCACTCTGGGTGGGCCTCTCGTGAGGTCCAAGTATTGCTCCCTCAGCCCTTCCCAGGGGTTCTTTGCCTGCCTTGAAGGGACTCCCCCGTGCACTTGTTACTGGTGCCCAGCTGACCACTTGGGAGGAACCTTTTGCAGAGCGCTGAGCTTTCCTCAGAGCAGCTCTCACAGTAGCGACCCTGACGCTTCCTGCTGCCTCCGCCGCCCTGTGCTCCCAGCTCCTCTTCAGTGCTGCTGGGCCAGCACCGGCTCTCTGGCCCCCGCCCTGTGCAGGGCCCTGGAAGCCCTCTCCAGGCTGTAAGCCGGGGCAGCCACAGCGCTCACCTTGTTTGTTTCCCCTCTCGGCGATCACTGTTCTTTGTTGCCTGATGTCTAATGTCTAACACATGTTTCTTATACTTTTTCCATTTTTTACTTGTTTTGGTGGGAGGGTAAATCTGGTCCCTGTTAGTTCATTTTGGCTGGAAGCAGACGTTCTGATGCTTGATTTTTCAAAGGTTCTCTGGTAGGCCAAATTTCAGTCAGAGAGGCAGTCAATCTTCCCTTTTCCCTGCATTTCATATCACACAACAATAATGCTATTCACAGGAAAGCGGCATGTCTGGCCAAGAGCGTGCTCGTGATCACCAGATATGCCTTGGGGCCCCATATAATTTTAATCGGAAGGGAAAGCATCAAACAGAGGCTGAAAAACAGCTTTCGCTGCCAACTATGCTCTTTTACCTGGAGGAAGAACAAAAGAATCCTGGGGAAGAGACCCGGGTGTTCATGGATTTAAAAAAAAAAAAAAAGCCTCGGAAAGCAGCGGGGCCCTGGGGTCCCGTGGACCCTGTGACAGGAAGTCTGTGCGGAGCTCCTCGCTGTGCTGGCTGCTGGCTTCTGCCCCGCCACCAACCCAGCTGCTGTCATCGGGACCCAGCTGAGAGGCACCGGGCTCCAGGCTGCGGCCCCTCAAAGGTGAAGCCGCCTCACAGGGAGGTGACCGCAGGCAGGTGACCTGGACCAAGTCTCACAGGGGACTGCCGCACGTTTGGTTTGTACCGGGAAGTGAAGATGGCTGCACTTCGTGGGTGTGTCTGCCTTTTGTGTTTTCATGTGCCGTACCTGGATTGCCTATTCACCAAGGCTGCCTTCCCTCGGAATTGGAAACGATTGGACATTGATGATATGCACCCGATTCAAGTTCACTTTCAGGCTCCCTAGTGAGAAAGGGGTCTGCAGAGCAGAAAGCAAGAATGCAGGCCAGCTCTTACAGAAACAGCAAGGAGGATGCGGGAACATTCATGGCTAGCATGCAAATAAGGCTGCGAATTACGGGATTTTTCATATCCATTGAAGTAGGCCCGGTGGGACTACAACATGGAAGTATACTATTAGTAGTTAGTTCCTGTAACTACATATACTCTAAAGGAATAGAGCAAATTTTTTTTTAAAGTATGCCCTCCAATGCAAACTCTTCACAAATTGAGACTCAGTTTAAATAATGACAGTACAGAGCTCTTATGCAGGGTTCAACTACGGTTCTCAAAGCGGTTTTCAAAGGTGCTGTACCTCCAACCAGTCTGTGAGGGAGACTAGGCACCTCAAACCCCCGTCTGCTGGGGGAGCCCCTGAGGCTCTGGGGGGAGGGGTGCCTCAGAGTTAACGTGTGGGGTTACAGGGCTTCCTCACAGTGCTTCTGCTTCGAGGAGAGAGAATCTGACATCCACCCACCCGTCCGTTCATCCCGTGAGCGGACATGTTTTGCACACGTTCTGTCCCTTGTGTCTCAGCCCACAGCTGACACTGCAATGCCATCACCATTGTATAGCAGTGTGTGTGTGGCCCAGCGAGACCTTGGAGCACAGGCTTTGGCCAGACAACCCAGGAGCAGTTCTGCTCAGTGCTCAACTCTGTCCAGACAGCTCCATTAATCTTACGTACCCACATCCTGCCTGAGGCACAGCCAGTCAATGGAGGCTGCACTGAAGGTGGAACCTGAGACTGGGAGGGGAGGGACCTGGACAGCCGGGGATGGAGAGGCAGGGTTTGGCTGTCTTGGGAAGCCCTCGTCCCTCTCCCTGTCCCTGCAGGCTGCCCTGGCTGCGGGGCCCCCAGAGTTTGCTCTGCACCTCTCCACACTACCTCCCTCCCAGCCTCCATGACCCTCTTTGCTGGGAGTCAGGGCCCCTCCCGCTACCCTCCTGTGGGGCCTGGATTCAAGCTCCTTTGCATCTGTTGGTTGTAGTTTCCTGGCAGAAGAGAATCCCAGCTGGGGCAGCTGACCCCAGTTGGACCCATTTCTGTCTCTGTGTCCCCCAGCTGTTCCCTTTCGTCAGGCCCCTCACCGGGCCATCCCTCCCATCCTGATGTTGATGACAGATGGCCTGGTATTCCCCTTGGCAAGGGTGTGCTGATTATTCTTGGAGTGAGAGCAAAGCAGATGATGGAGACAACACCTTTGGGTCCCTCTGACCTCGTGCCCCTGCCTGGAACTTCTGTGCGGCCGGAGCTGGCCAGATGCCGGGGCCTGCGGGAGGGGCACACGGGTGTGGCACTGGGTGACTCCATCACGCTGCACACGCAGGATACGTGCTCTGCTTGTGCAGCGGATACGGGTGACACGGAAGGAAACTGAGTAAATCAAATGTCTGTTATCCCACATCTGAGGTTTTAGCCCAAGTTCCCAGCTGCGGCCCTTTAACTACTTCCTAAGTTTTCTTTGTTGTCAGGTCTGATGCTGCAATGCCCAGAAGCCATGTCAGTGGGTGGGTCCCAGACCGACAGCTGTATCGTGATGTGGCGTGTTACAGGCTGTCCCTGTGCTGGGGCCGGGAAGGGACCTCCAGTGGAAACAGGGGAGCATTTCTCAGGCACTGGGCCTGTGGAGGTGGCCGCCTGGGGTGGTCAGGAGTGGGAGCCAGACTTTCCTAAAGCCACAGTGGCAAGAGGTGGGACGCTGGGGTCAGGGTGCTTGGGGCTGCACGGGGAGAGCGGTGTGTGAGGACAGAGCAGTGGGAGCACTGTGTCCCCTCCCCATCCCCGAGCTGGCTCTGCTCCTCTGCCTGGCAAGACAGCCTCACAGCCCGGGGCCCAGGACCTCAATATCACCCTGCAGCCACACACCCCTGCCTGATTGGTCCCCTCACAAGGGCAGTTTACTCACAACCCAGCTAAGGGTCAGATGGGCTCCTGGGGGGTGGAGGAGAGGAGCAGACTTCAGGGGCGTCAACGGTCATAGCCGTGGTCATGACACTGACCTCGATTTCTGCCCACCTCGTCTTCACACCCCAAGCCCCTGCCTGGGCTCTGGGCTCCCAATCATGGTGTCCTCCTTGACCCTGGGTCCCCGCCACCTCTGGCCTGAGTCCCGACACACCCACCTGGAGGCGGCAGCATCATTTATTTCGCTGAGTGCTGGCTCTGCTCTGCCTGTTGCTGGTCGCCTGAATTTCCTGATATTCCTCCGCACCTCCTGTTGGGACCTGCCCAGAAACTTTGGCAAATTGGTTCCAATTAGCACGATTGTAACCCCTGTAGGCACACGAGGCCCCCGCTTCCCTATCTTACCTCACAGCCAGGTGCCTTGTAGGGCTGTGAAAGGCAGTAGAAAAAAAGAAGGAAAATGGCAGAGAAAAGAGGCGAAGATGGACGGATTCATTCTCCAAGTTCCTGGGGGTGCTGGAGGGAAGACCCCTATCCTGGCGGCTTGAGCAACAGAAATGGGTCCCCTCGTGGTTCTGGGCTGGGAGCCCATCCAAAGCCATGGGGAGAATCTGGGCCAGGCCTCCCTACTCCAGTGGCTGCCTCAGATCTCGGGGTTCCCTGAGCTCTGCCTCTACCTCCATGTGGACCCCTGTGTGCCTGTCTGGAAACCTCCCTCTTTTATAAGAACAGTGTTGCACTGGAGGAGGGCTGGGACTCTGAATCACAGCAGCCTGCCTGCACTTCTGAGGCCCTGGGGTAGGACTTCAGGATTTGCTTTTAGGGAACACAATTCAACCCTTGACAGTGGTCTGAGATTGGCTTCCTGGGCCTGATCCCCACGCGGGTGCCACTCAGTCAAACATAAGATCCCAGGCTGACCCCCTGCTCCTCCCAGAGATTTGACTGTGGTTTCCCCGCTGTCCCTCCTGCACCTGCGAGCCCGCTGACCTCTCTGTGCAGGGCAGTCCCAGCTTCCCCGAGGCCTTCTCTCCCGCCCACCTTCCTTCCTTTCCCTCTGAATCCTCCAGACCAGATCTATTTACACTTTTCTTGGTGACCATCAAGACTCAATTAACAATGACAGATTGAAACCATTCCAGTTTACATGGCATGATCTTCCTTTAAAATCCTCATTGAATCTTGGAAAAGTGAGCAGTTAGGCAGCACTTCTGTAGGAAATTACGAAAACAAAAGCTGGCCTGCTATTGGTCCCCGGGTGCTGCCTGAGCTGGGCCTGCCCCCCCTGCCACTCATGGGGTCAGAGGGTATGGAGGCAGAGCCTGTTTAGGGACCAGCTGTCCGTGTCCAGCACTGGCTGCTCTGTGCTGAGACCCTCCGGCTCTGTTCCCAGCAGCCAGCCCTTTGCCAATAGCCCGAGGCTTAGCAGAGGCACAGGCCCTGGTCCGTGGTTTTAAGCCCTCTCTCGTGCGTCCCCTGGAAGATGCCGCCCAATGTGTCCACAACCCGGGCAGACCTGCCGCCCTCAGCTTCCCTGGGGGCTCCGGGCCCGGTGGAGGCGACAGCCTGAGAAGATGGCTACTACCCCTGAAGCCAGAGTCCTGCAACCAAGACCTCAACACCTCAGACCGGATTCACTGCGATGCTGGCCAGGAACTACTCGTGCAGGTCACTGCATCGCGCGCAGTGTCGCCACACCTGGCACAGGCCCAGTAACCCTGCCGGTCTGCCCACAGAGACCCTCAGCACCCACCCAGGTCACGAGTCCTAAAGAGCAGTGCCCGTGACTCAGTGAGCAGGAATGATTTGTCTGGCATTTGCTCTGGAGAGCAAAGCTGGCATCAAGTCTGGGAGCCGTCCTGCATGCGTGTGCTGTGGCCGGGCAGGCCCTGCTGCTGTCCTCTGGCTCTGAGCAGAGGGTGGTGAACATGGAGGAGGGACCTGGAGCCTCCCCGAGAACAGCAGGTGGCCCCAGGCGAGCCCAGGACCTTGGTATCTGGTCCTCGAGGGCTTGTGGAGATGCTTTTACAGCTTTAGCAGCACCTGGAAAGTGGGAGCAAGACTGGGCATTCATGGTAAATTCACCAAATGGGATGTGAGGAGAATGAAGCTCTCAAGCTGCCTCCTGATTGTTGGGGCCTCGTTTCTATGGGCCACACACCTGGGAGACACCAGCAGCGGAGCCCAGCACACCTGGGCGTTGTCGCGGTGACTCATGGGAGGGCACCACCTACTGAGTCACTGCATCTGCGTCCGCACCTGCCCAGCCTGGGAAGCCACTCTCCTAAGCCAATCCAGCCTGACCCGTGTCCCACAGAGACACAATGAGCCCACAGAAGTTGGCCATGGTGGTTTCTGCCTTCTACGGTGAGGGCTCACTGTCTAATTCAACAAGCCATTAGGTGCTCCTGATCGCCGAGTGAGGGAATGAATAGATGAGTAAACCTACAGGTGAATGAATCTGCACAGTGAGCCTTATTAGGGCACTGGCCTGAGAAAGAACTGGGAACAGCGGCCCTGGCCTCACCTTACATCTGAGGGGCTGGCTTGGCGTGGACCATGTGACCGTGGTCTCCATGTTCACTGGCAGTCTAGTTCCATTCCGGTGTCTCGTCATTATAAGAGTTGACATCCTGACTGCGTCAGGTCTGGTCCTAAACCTGCATCAGGGCCCATCTGCTCAGGCCACTTCTCATCCCTGTTCCTTCAGGTGCCCCGTGATCTCTTATTCTGTTCCCTCTGGACCAAGACCTCTGGGTCACACTAAGGTGCACGTGACTCATAGCTCCTCAAATGCCGCTACCAGGAAGAATAATTGGATGTCCACAGCCTGCAGACCTGCAGAACCACGCCACCGGCTCCCACACCTGCACCCACAACAGACATCACTGATCAATTAGGATCACAGTGCCCTCACCCCCTGAGCCCAGAGAAACCACAGCTCTCCAATCCATGGACTGAGGCCATGGTGCTCCAGATTATAACCTGTCTTCTTATTCCCATGCACGGCATCGGCCTTCTCACTAAATGAGAGATGATGCTCATCTGTGGTCTGAGGGCAACAGGGAACATGAGGCCATTTCACCTCCAGAGGTTCGTAGGCAGTTTCATTCTGTACAGTTTGGCTTCAAACACCCAATGATTCCCAGAGCGCAGCCATATTTACGTTCTGAGTCCAGATGGCCGGCCAGGCATTCGGTCAAGTCTTTACAGCACTTTCAAAAGGCGACTGGGGTAGCCTTGGCAGGCTGGCCAAGTTTTCCCTCTAAAGGCCTGATGTCTGACTAAGCTTTGCCAAGACCTCCACTCCCTGAAAAGTTCCTGCCCAATGGTATCTAACTCAACCCTCTGAAGTTCTCTGAGATCCCCAGGGGTATTAAAAATTGCTGTTTAAACCACACCTTGTTTATCTTCCTGAATGCTAAGTGGTAGATGGAAAGCACATTTCAGGCGTTTGGTTCTCACACAGACTCAGCCATGTTTCCTGACCTGTTCCCGGTGTTTGAATCAATGGTTCCTTTGAAGTCACTATGAATTGGGGTTACACCAAGGATGGGGGCTTCCACACAAGCCCTGCCACCCAGCACTTGGCCATTAGCCTTGAGACAAGTGCCTTCCTGTCCCTCCCTCACCTCCCCCCTTTGCCTCCTACTCATCCTTTTTTGCAAAAAGAGAGAGAGAGAGAGAGAGAGAGAGAGAGAGAGAGAGAGAGCTGTGTTATTTATTATTTCCACTTGGTCCGGGGTGGAGGAGGTCACCCAGCCCAGTCATCAGAGTGTGGTCTGCAGAGTGAGTTTCATCGCGTGGTTCGGGGCGTGGTTTCAGGAGGTCACAGTGATGTGGCTGTGCAGGATGCAGACCAAGCAAAGCCTGGCTGGGGTCTACCGGCCAGGGCGGCTTCACGGAGCCTGGGCATGCCCCCACCCACTGTGACAGCTCTGCACCTGGCAGGAGAGACCCTCAGGAGTTGCTCAGAGGCCTGCCCTTCTGGGCCAGCTCCTGGGAGGACGGACCTCACCCTTCACATCATCCCAGTGGAAACAGGTCCAGAGAGAGGTGGGTGAGGAGGCCACAGATGCGGGTTGGCCAGACGACTGACAGCAGCCTTCTTGCTACAGAGGACAAGTCTTGAGGACCTAAGGGCTCATGGGTGGTAACAAGCTGCTAAGCACAAAAAAGATGTCAGTGGTCCTAGAAGCAGGGGCAGCTGGGACTGGAGAGGAGGTCAGTGGGCTCCTTGGGTCTGTTCCTCCCAATACTGTACAGGCGGGAGGCAGGCTAACGTGACCCCCGGGTGCTGTGGCAAGTGACTTTTAGCTGCCTTTTCTCTGCCAGATGGCACTTGAGGCCACAGCCCTTCCCTGCTGCCATCTTATCGGGATGATGTGGCTCAGTCTTTTTTTTTTTTACTTTTTATTTATTTTTATTTTTAAAATATATTTCTATTGATTTTTTTGCAGTATAACTTATAATTAATAGTAGTACATGTTTTCCTTTCCCCCTTCCTCTTATCCTCCCCCCAGCCTCCCCTACCCCCAGCACATATCCCCCCCTCCCCCCTCCCTGCCCCAGTGTCTTTCATTCATTGGTTATGCTCATCCGCATGCATACAAGTCCTTCAGTTGATCTCCCCCAGCATCCACCTCCCATCCACCCAAGCCTTCCCCCTGTAGCTTGACAGCCTGTTCAAGGCCACCCTGCCTCTATATCAGTCACTCTCCCCTGTTTCTTTTCTTCAAAAATATCTTGCCTCTGCATACTAGAAACAAACGTATAAGAACAAAAAATGTTTCAGTCTCAGTTCCAATGTCCAACTGTTCTGATGTGGCTCAGTCTTGACTGACCTTGGTGCTCCGTTCTCTTGGCCTCAGCTGTCCTCAGTGATGGGCAGGGCCTCTCCTGCATATCATCACTCAGGGCCTTTTCAAAACTCAGAGACTTCCTTTCACAAGAGAAAAGCTGTAGACATCTTGGAGCTCCCTAAAAAGTTAACTAAAATTATTTAGAGAATCAAAGTGCAATTAGAAATAGAACGTGATCTTTATTTAAAAAAGTGGGGTCAGGTGTTTGATACAATTGAAGTTTCTGATTAACTTCATCATTGACTAGAAAACCCTATTTCTTTTCAATCTTGCTTTAAATTTTTACTAAAATTATATCTATTGTCCTTCTTAGTAAGTAGATGAAAGCAAACGAACAGAAATGCTTTCTTTAGATTGCTGGATATCTTAGCCTGGATCTCCCAGAGCAGAGCCTGGGACAAAGGGAGTTTGTCAGGACTGTGACCTGACAGCAGGCGGGCTGTTCTGGGACTGCAGACACTGAAAGATGCCTTAATGCATCAGTTAGTTAACAATAGCTGTGTAACAAATCAACCCAAAACTCAGCAGCTCCAAACAGCAAATCTGTATTATTGTACCATTTCTGCAGAAGAGGAATATACATGGCTCAGTGGGTTCTTCGAGGGCTACGAGCAAGTGTGGACCAGCTGCTTCCAACATCTCCAGGCTCGATGGGGCAGAACCATGACCAGTCCACTCCGATGGCTTGGCAGCCTCCCATCCCTGGGCCCTGTGGATAGAGGCCTCGGTTTCTGGCCATCTGGGTCTTTCCAGGAGGCAGATGGGGGGTGAGGGGGGGAGGTGGCAAGAGCGAGGTTGAGCAAGAGGGAGAGAATAGGCCACCTTTTGTCACCTACACCCTGAGGTGACATCCTGACCCGTTTGTTCTGTTGTATTCATTAGAAGGTGAGACCACTGGTGCCATCTCAGGGCTGCTGCCCTGATTAACCCACTGGCCACCTGCAAGGTGCGGAGCCTCCTGCAACACGTGTCAGAGCTGCTCACTCAGCAAATACAGGAGGGACATGTGCCCATCGCTCCCAGCACTGGTCAGGATGGTGCCTGGGCCTGTGCATCCCAGGCACACCCTGCTGTGGTTTCAGAGAGGCCCAGGCAGGCAGCAGGCAAGAGGGCTGAGCCACAGGTGCAATCAGGACCGAAGTTGGTCCACACCGGGGACTCTCGGGTCCTCGCCCTAAACTCGGAGCTGCCGGTCCAGCCCAGGGCCCTGCAGGCCCCATGCCCAGCCTGGTCCTCGGCAGGTGCTGCAGTGTGGCTGTGCCAGCACCCATGGCTCCCCGGAGCGCCTCTGCTTCTGTACCTGCTTCTGCCTCTGCACATCACACACCCTCTGGCCAACCGGCTCCTCCCGACAACTTTTCTCTCCCCGCCTCCTTCGTGGAAAGATGCCAGTTTTCATCTGTGGACCGGCCGTGGAAGCCTGTGTCACCTCCTGCTTCCTTCCCATCCAGCTCTGGCTGAACCTCCGCTGCCCAGCTCCCACCCACCTTGTCACTAACTCTATGACTGGAACCCTGTTCCACTGTGCACAGGTCCCGCCGTGTTTTCCACATTTCCTGGCCTCACGCCTTAACAGACAACTGGCGCTTCCACGGCAGCATCCCTCTCTGTCACCTCGGCCCCACCCCTGCCCCTTTGCAAGAGCCTCACCCTCACCCAGACGCTCAGTCCTGCTCTTCCTGCATCTGCCCTTCCGTGCCCTCACCCCTTTCATGTGGCGTTCGCCTCAGCCACACCCAAAGCAGCGTGGCCAGTTCCTGGGACACGTGACTGCCCAGGAAGATAGTCCCTGTGACCCAGGCTACTGTTCTCAGCTGTTTGCACAGTGCCGGGAGATGTGGCTGTGCCGATGGGCATTTGTGGGGGGTCAAGATGCTGGGTGAGGAAGGTGCCCCAACATTGGAGGGGCCCATATACCCACATACCCAAACAAATTGTACAAAGTATCTTTCCTCCTCCCACCTGAATATGCCTCAAAACCACCTGAAAGTCCAGTTTTGAACCTGGAGTTCTCCTGGATAATCATTCCTTCTTCCCCAACCGTGGTGCCAGGCCTCCTCCGTCTTCCTCATCCTCCCTCTCCCATGTCGAACCCGTTGCTGCCCTGGCCTATGAGGGGCGTGGCTGGCACTGGGCAGCCCCGTCCCACGGGAGGGAAGCCTCCTGGTGAGAGTGGGGTGCCCTCGGGGCTGTTCCAAGGCTCCCAGGCACAGTGAGAACTTGGGCTGGGCCCCGTGGGGTCAGGGACAGAGTGGCTCAGCGGGTTTGGGGGTTGGGATCACTGGCAAGTGTAGACACTTGTGCACACATCCTCCGAGCTACACACACATTGTCTGTGTGCCTGGAGGTACATTCATTGTGCCAAATTAAGCCCTGGAGCCAGGCACACTTGGGTTTGAAGTGGGTGAGGCCATTGCTGAGCTCCTGTGTGACATTATTCGAGCTGCTTGACCTCTCTGTGCTTTGCTCTTCTCTCCCGGGGAAGGTGATGACAGTAGCTCCCATCGCAGATGCTGTTGTGGAAATTCAGCCAGTTACTATTAATCAGGGGCTCGGTGGCCCTGGCCAGGTGTCTCAGTTGGCTGGACGTCGTCCCGTGCACCAAAAAGGTTTCAGGTTCAATCCCTGGCTAGGACGTTGCAAGAGGCAACTGATCAATGTTTCTCTCTCTTTCTCTCCCTTCCACTGTCTCTAAAATAAATGAAAAAGCATATCCTCAGGTGAGGATTAAGATACATAATCAAGGGCTCGGAGTGCTGACCAGCTCACGGCTCACGGCTTCAGTCCCTGGTTACTCATTCTCCCAGGTGGTCAGACCCGTTTGCCAGGGGCTGGCACCATCCCCGCCCAGTTGCTCTGTCTTCCCCGTCACGCAGCCATGGCTTTCTTCGTGAGTCCACAACCAGGTCCCAGGAAGTGGAGCCTTAGCAGCTGCCTCCGATGGTGCGTAAACATCGCTGCCGGCTCGGCACTGCCCACGGCTGTGCTCCGCTGCTAACATCCAGCTGAACATCCTGACTTCCCAGAGGTGGGCTCCACCCCTCGTCCAGGGTCCAGGGCAGAATGGCAGGTGGAGACGACGCAAGGACCAGAGCACCCGTGCTCCGGGGGCGGGGCCTGGGGATGTCCGGCCCAAATGTGCTCTTGGCCTTGGGGGGAGGGGAGGGAGAGGATGGAGTCCTGGGAAAGGTGGCACTCAAGAAATGACTTTATTTCAAAATCACGACTTGGCCGCCAACCCCATACTTGATAGCTCTGACTTGTTCCATAGCTGGCATTAGAATGCTTTGAGCAAAAATGAACGTGCAATTCTGAGTACCCCAAGACTGGATGTTCTTTGCCTGAATTCTTCCTGGATCCTCGGGGGTGACTCAGTCCCTCACTCTCTGGGAACGCCTGCCCACCTCCTGCTCCTCGTCTCTCTTATCACTGCGTCTGCCATCTCAGTCTCCCTGACTTCCTCGTTTCCTTCCACCAGCCTCAGTGGTCTGACAGGGACCGGGCCCTCTGTTCTCACACAGCGGGGTGCCCGTGAGGGCCCTCAGAGAGTGCTGTCTCTGTCACCTCGTCCTCACCATCAGGGACTGCCCACATGTCAGCTGCATTGACAGCCTTTCCTTCCATCCAGGCTGCTGCCCCATCCTGTGCAGGGACATCGGGGAGGCGGGAACCAGCGTGAATCTCAACCCATCTGAGCTGAAGGAGACAGTCGCCTCTAAGGAGAAAGGGAGGGAAATGTGGGGAAGGAGGTAGCCCACCGAGGGAGGAAGCTGTCCCTGAGCTCCCAGTCCCAGGAGCTGCGTCAGGTAGAGGCTCTGAGATGTCAGGAAAGTCCCGCAGAAATGGACGGATGTGATTTCATTCCCACTCCTCAGCCGGCATCTCTGCACCAACAGAGCGACAGGAACAACTGGGAAGGGCCAAGCCTGTAGGGGCGTGCATGTTGTTTATTACCTCCTTCTGAAACGCCACTAAATGACCACAATGACCAGGAAATCGGGGGAGGAAGTGCCGTGGATAGGATGGAAGCAGGTGGGTGAGGGAAAGCTGGACTCAGGTGTGTCGGGCGACATCCTGGCTCCTCAGAAGGACCTGGAGCCCGACACAGGACAGGGGCTAGTGGCCTGGGAACCACGATGAAGGGTGTCCTACTCGCATGTGGGAGCTGAGGGCTCAGATGGGAGTCCCCCAAACCTGAAGCCAGCGGATGCCTGGTTTCTATTCCTTCGATGAGGTGGGTGAGCAGTTGGTGCTCGGCCATCCTCGCATGTGCTGCTCCCCTCGAGGCCCACTACGGCTGCGTTAACACCTGCCATCAAGCCCACACTCCCCTCCTGGGTCCCACCAGGAGGTTGCGCGCCTCATGCCCACTTGCATGCATGGGTCCTGGTGCAAAGAAGCCTGGGAAATTTAACCCCGTGCCCAGCACTTTGATTGCTACCAAAGCTGGAGGAAGTGGGGATGAGAGATGGTGAGGACTTGATAGAGTGTGATGTTAAGAAAGGACCTCATCCTAAGAGGTGTAAGCTGAAATATTTGTGGGTAAAATAGCATGTGTTACCTGTGCCATTAAAAACTAAGTTTAAAAAAATCAAGAAAAATCTGTTCTTCCATCTGAAGGAGGACAGGTGCCTCTGGTGTTTTGGGCCCGGGCTGTTGCTCAGTGGTTAGAGGATCAGCCCCACACGGAACGGTCTTGTATTTGATTGCCAGTCAAGGGCATGCACCTGGTGGCGAGCTTGATTCCCTGGCCGTGGTTGGGGGAGGCAATCACATCGACGTTTCTCTCTCTCTCCCTCTCTCTCTCTCTCTCTTCCTTCCACTCTCTCTGAAAATTAATGGGGGGAGGGAGAATATCCTCAGGTGAGGATTAACAAAACAAAAAAAAGAAGAACAACAGAAAAAGAATGCTGTCTTGTTTGGTGGTTGTTGTTTTGAGTATAAATAAATGTCTAAGTTTATGGAAAATGTTGTTTTAATCAAAATAAAAACTAAGGACACAACAAAGTGATAGGGGGGAAAAAAGTCTTGCTAAAGTAAGGGTGTCCTAATGTATGCACATGGCGGAGAACTGAACAGAAGCCAGGGACACGTGAGCGCCGGGCACCGCCAAGCCTCCCGCCCGGCCCGGTGCCTGGCCCCTCCTACCTGGTTCCTGGAGCCGCCAGGGCTGCTTTGCTGGGCAGCCGTTCCCAGACCCCTCAGCGCCGGGCTCCTGGACATTCGATACGGAGTAGAAAGGAGGCTGAAAGCTTTAACCCCTAAATGCTTACGATTGTAAAATGGGATCTGGCAAATGATTAAACTGAATTGCAGACCTAATTGCTTTCACTTAAAATAATATTAAAGCAAATGTGATCTTGTGTTTAACTTGGAGAAACAGTACCTTTAGCAACACAATTCTGTTCTGATGTTTCACAAGAGAGGGCTCTACCCTGCAGGTCGCCTGTGCAAAATACTGTGAAATGAAGTCCTTGGTCTCTGGGAAGTTAAAGTGCATTTTTAAATGGAGCAAATACCTACTTTGGGGAATTGTTCACCCCTATTTCTGCCTTCAGCCCCAAAAGCAGACAACCCTGCTGATGGAGCGAAGAGGGGTACCCGCACTTTTATCGGAGTGGCCAAATGCCACTTGGGCTGTGGACTCAGGGTCCCTGAAGGGCTGTGGGGCCCGGAGGCCTGGGTGTGAGAAATGGAAATGGTGACTCAGAGGGGCCTCCAGCCCCTGGGCCCTGTTCCAGGTGCCGGCAGCCGGCCCTCTCAGAGCCTGGGGCAGTCGCCACCAGCACCGGCACACTGCACAGGCCTGCGGGGCGGCCGGGGTGGGGGGGGGTGCGTTTGTGGGCAGTGGGCACAGAGCCAGGACTCCAGCCATGGAGCTTCTGGGCCCGGCAGTCCAGAAGGAAAAGCCTCTGGAAGAACCCAAGGCCACCGATTGGAGCAGCCACCTGGGCTGCCTTGGAAGGAGCCAGAAGAGAAGAGCAGTGAAGGACGCAGCTCGATCCGCTCCCACCAGTTTCCAGGTTCTGAGTTCACGCTCCGATTGATCTTTGCTCAGAGCTGCCAAAACAGCTGTTCACAGGCAGGCAGGCGAGGGTGGGACCCTGGGGGCCTGAGCCCTCTCCTGGCCCCACCGCCCGCCCACCGAGAAGCTGCAGTGGCCAGCTCTGCGGGGGGAGGGGCGGAGGGGACAAAGGGACATCGTGCAGGGCACTCCCTCACTTTTTTCAGGAGTCCCAACTGGGAGAGAGAGAGAGAGAAAATGAGACAGGGAGAGAGATGAAAACACGTGGCCATAAATCTGGGATCTGTTTTTATTGGTGTTTCTATTTCAGATTTTCAGTTTGGAAAAAGACTTTCTTATACATTCCAGGCTACCTCTGTGAGGACAGAGCAATAATGATAAATGCAAAAGCTAAAAAAGGAAAAACAGGAAAGTCCTTTTTGGATCCAGGAGAACACATCCTGGTTCACAGCCCATCGCTCGCAAGGCCCCTCGTCCCTAAACTGAACGGGCATCTCCGTGCCGCTCCCCGGGGGTGACTATGCCAAGCCGCCTGCACTGGGGGTTCTCCCAAAACACTGCCTGGGGCTCCGGCAGGAAAGCCTGCTGTACAGGGAACAATGGGTGGAATGTTTCCCTCGAGCTCAAGTGAGAAGCACAAGAAAATGACAGATAGCAGGGTGCCCTTGGGCAATGAGAAGGGGGTGGGCTCCAGGTTTGGATGCGGCTTCCTATTCTCAAGGGAGATGCGCTGTGTGGAACCTCTCTCTATGGGTTAGATTCGCAGGGATCCAGCCAACACTGGACAGCTTCTGCCTCGGCTGCCTGCCTGCTGCCTGGCCAGGAAAAGGCGGTCTCCGTCTTGCTGTGTGCGTCGGGGTGCAGGGCAGGGACCCTCCACTCCAGCCGCCAGGCAGACTAGGTGGGTTAATCTGCTCCAGCTGTGCCCACGATGGGAGTGGGGGTCCCTCCCCCAGCAGCTGCAAGGCGTTGGGTGTATAAACCGAGCACAGACGAGGGGGGAGACCCAGCTGTGCTCACACAGCCGCCCAAACACAGCGCCTCCCTGGGCCTGGCCGGCTGACAGAGGAGGAGGGAGAGATTACTGTAAGCCCCAGGTATTTTGTGAGCTGGAGGCCGGCGGGGGAGGAGGACGAGGGCGCCAGCGACACCTCCAGCTGGCAGGCGCTCCTGGCAGCCACGTCCCCAGATTTACGTCCTCGTGGGCGAGCCGCAGCCAGAGGCTGAACGCTCCAGCTGCCCCTGAGGGAAGTGTGGCCGGGGGAGGGCTTGGTCACGGGAGCCCAGCCCGCAGCACCAGCTTGACTGTGCACCACAGACCCAGGTGGCCAGCACCCAGCCCCAAGGCCGGGCACCAGGGCACTCCCACAGGGGCTGCCGCATCCCCACCACGTGACCGCTGAGGCAGGTTCTCCCGACAGTGAGAGGCAGCCAGGCAGGAGTCGGAGGAGGGCAGGGAGCTCCGGTGGCCACGATGTCCAAGTGAAGTGTCAACCCAGAACTCCCAGGGCAGCCACAGCCAAGGGGGAGATTTCCCGGGAATTCTGTTGGCACTAACGTCTCTGTTTTCACTTTCTGCTGATCATTGTTGGTGATTTTGCTTGAGACTCAGCCCCAAGCACCAGGCTCTTTTGTTGTGGGGAGGGACCAGAGGAGAAACTGGGGCCATAGCCATTCATATGTGTGGAGGACGCTGCTGGACACACAGTAGGTGCTCAACGCACATTTGCTGAGTGAAGAAGAGGAACAGTCTCCACTCTGGGGCAGCCTGCGGATGGACCAGGACAGGGCGGCCTGGGACGGGGAGACTGAGACAAAGCTGTGGACCTGGGGGAGGCGGGGCACTCCCAGTCCGGCTTGGGGACGGAAGGGCCAAGCAGCCACTAATCAGAAGAGGCCGATGGCGCTGGTGCTGCTAGCCTCCAGACTGCCTCCTGCCCAGCCCCCAGCACAGCCCCACATCCTCTGTAGAAATACAAGGAGGGCACCGCAGTCGTGAAGGGCCCCTCGCTCGCAGCACGCCCCCTGTTGGGCCCTCACCATCCCGCTCAGCCCCCAGCAACCCCACGAATCGCATTCTGTTTTATGGGCCAGGAGACCGAGGCACACAGAGCTTAGGTACCTTGTCCAAGTGGCACAGCTCAACCGCTCTGGCCTGCAGCTGTGCTGGCTGCGTAACAAGTAAGACCTGAGATGAGGGGTTTGTTCCCTCGCTCTCCAAGGGTCAGGCGTCCAAGCTGACGTGGCTGCACCCTCTCTGTTCAGGGCCTCACACGCCTGAAGCCAAGGTCTTGGCAGAGCCACTTTCCTGCTGGAGGCTCCGGAAAGATCCCCATTCCGAGGTCCCAGATGTAGGACTGAGGTTCCCGCCTCTGCACCTGCCTCCTGCCCTCCTCCCGGGGCCCCTGTCACTGCCATGACCCCTCACTGTCCCGCCCCCCAGAGGGCACAGAGCTGCTAAGCCCCTCTCCCACCCACCGACGGCAAAGACCCAGCCCAGCAAGCCAGGCAAGTCCCCTCCTGGGGCGCAGGGAGGCCGACCCCCGCCCTGCCCTGGCCGAGGACCGCTCACCAGGTTTCTCACGAGAACGACCCTTGGCCGACGCCATGAACAGGGTTCCTACCTGAAACCTGGAGAAACATGGAGTGTCACACGCCTGTCCGACCCCCCCACCTCCTCCCGTGGCGCCCAGCGGCCCCCTGGCCCTGCTTTTTGCAGACAGAACTCGGGGCATCTCCACGAGAGGAGATGAGAGTCTGACTTGGGCACTGGGTTCTGAAGAGTTTATGAGAAAAGGAGATTGACCCATCTCCTAATCTCTTACGCCGATTACAGATTGAAATGGTAATAGTCTGATGGATGGATGGGGTTACATATAATATGAAAACTATACCTTCTTACTTTTACTTTTTTAATGTGGCCACCAGAAGACCCAACATCTCACATGTGGTTCCCATTAGATTTCTATCCGACAGTGCATGTCTAGAAATCACTATAAAGTTTTCCACCTCCTGCCGATTTTATTAGAATCATGTATAATCCACATGCGAACACGTGGCCCAGGGAACGCTCTGTAGCTGTCACAATTAGGATTTGGGGGAAATGGGCTTGATTTTTGTTTTCTTATTTTCCTTTTGTTTTCATATTAAAAGATAATTTAGTAGAGAAAGACTTTGCGGTAGCTCATGGCCTAGAATCATTTTTCTACCCAGATTCAGGGCTGAGTGCCCAACAGCCTTCTTAGTGACAACAGAGGTCCACGGGACACGTGTGTGTTTGCGAGTGCACACGTGGGACACAGCGGAGCGGAGCACAGACTAAGGCTGTGCGGGGCCTAGCTAGTGAGTTGTCAAAGGAGGAAGTGATGAAAATCAGCCAGGGGCACAGAGACAGGTCAGCCATTGAGGGAGAGGCCTGGAGGTGAGGCGGTGAAGAGACCTGGTTTCAGCCTCAGGCGCAGGGGAGCTGTGTGTACAAGTCAGCTGGTGGGCTGACCCCTAACAGGCCTCCCGCCTTTGGCTTCTCAGCTCCAGGCCCAGGCCTGTCCCATTTACTGCAGTTAGGGCCTCTGTTCCCTCCCTCCACCCCTTCTGTGGACCAGAGAGGATCAAATGGCCAAGCTCATCTTGGGGGAACAGCCTACACCCCCGAAGTCACAGGGGCCCAGAGGGGCTCACTGATCAACAAAGCATGTCTCCCTCAGTCTTTGCCCTTGCTAGGCCCACGCGCTCCCCACATCCACCAACCCGCACTGTCCCTCCACACCGGGCAGGGAGAGCACCAGGTGCCCCAACATGGGACCTGGGAAAACAGGGCACAGACCCCGGCTCGCAGGAGGGAGTGACAAGGGCCATGGGGCTGGGGACGAGATGGCGGAGGGCAGAGCCAGCTGCTGGTCCTGCACTAAGTCCTTTCAGGTGAATTTATTACTTCAGCACATACATCTCACCATGACCTGCGATGCGTAAGGGAGACCACACGAGGATATGGAGCACATACATCATGGCAGCAGGAGCTGGGGCGCCCCAAAGGGCACATGGGCAGAAGGAGGCGGCCTCACCATTTCTGTCCTGGTCGGGGGGCCTCCTGGCCCTGCTAGGTCACAACTGGAGAGAAGGCGGCTCCTCCCTGCCCACCCGCCGTCACCTCTCCTGCAGTCCACGGTGGGGGGGGGGGGGAGGGCAGACCCTGAAAGAACTGGGTACCAAACACTGCAGACCTGAGGCCCCCTCTCACCTGACTCCCTCCACGACGCCCCCTCGCTGAGTGGAGCTGTGGCGTTTCCGGCCTGAGACAGCCGTGGTGGAGGACGGGCCGGGAGGAAGCAGCCAGCCCAGGCCAGGCATGGAGTCCTGGGAGCCCCGGGCTATGCGGGGCTGGCCGGAGGCAGCAGAGGAGACAGGACAGGACCCCGCCCTGGGGAGAGTTCCAGGCAGGGATTTGGAAGGAGGAGCAGGGAGGCCCAGCTGTGAGGCACCGTCTTCCCCAACACGTTCCCTGAGCCTCGTGACGCCCACGTCTCCGACAGCCTTCGGGAGCCCGTCTGTGGGCCCTGCCACCGGGGCTCCGATTGTGCGGCCTGTTGTGGGTTCGGAAGTAGGAGCAGGTGTGGGGGAGATGGGGTATCTCAAGGGCTGATGGAGGCTGACCCTGTTCTCCCCAAAATCCCTCCCTGAATTTTCACTTAAACCCCGGGGAATGCAACCAATCAGAGATTTGGGTTAAATAGGATCCTAGTCTAAAACTGCAAATGTACATGCACTATTAAAAAGCCATCAGTCAGCCCTGGGCAGTTGGGTTCAGTGGATAGAGTGTTGGCCTGCGAACTAAAGGGTCCTGGGTTCGATTCCGGTCAAGGGCACATACCTTGGTCTTAGGCTCCTCCTCAGCCTGGGCCCTGGCCGGGGCTTTTGTAGGAGGTAACCAATTGATATGTTTCTCTCACATCGACACTTCTCTCTCTCTCTCTCTTCCACTCTCTAAAACTCTATGGAAAAATATCCTTGGACTTTTTTAAAAAGAAGCCATCAGTCATTCACACATTAGTATAAACAAGCCCCCTGGTTCTTCTATTCCAGCCTTTACTATGGCAGCTGAAGGGCAGGTCTGAGCTCCGAAGAGGCTCTGAGGGGGACACAGCCGGCCAGGTGACCAGAGGAAACCCACCTGGTGCAGCACGCTCTCTGAGATAGACCAGAGTTCTGAGTACAAACGAGGTGGCTTTTTTTCTTTCTTTCTTTCTTTCTTTTTTTTTTGAAACAAGTAACTTGTAGTTGGAGAACTTCCTGTTCGTTTTTGGAAAGCATCCTTCAAAATCCAAACACTTAAATAAAAATAGCATCTGCAAGACATGGCTGTCGAAGAAAATGCAGCGGAGGACTGAATGCATGGAACGACTCTGCAAAGGGCACAATGCGAGCAGTGGGTGCACACGCAGGCTCTGACAAAGCGCGTGCACACACACACACACACACACACACACGCGTGCACACGCACTTGGCCCACTGCTGGTGCAGGCTCTGCCCGCCCTCCTGGCCCCACGCCGATCCATGCCCTTCCTCCGGGCCCTCTTTCCAGCCTTCGCCCTGGTGGAGCCTGGGAGCTAAGGAAGCACTGACCCTTTTCACTTTGACTCTATCGAGAATGCAGGCTTGTTCTCAGCCTGCATCCTTTTCCTCAGCGAATGTTCTTTATTGAGAGAAAGTTGATCGAGAGCACTCAACAGTAACTGACTAAATCCTCGGCGCGGCCGTGGTGCCGGCACCCACACCACGCTCTGTGCCTGCGGTCAGTCACTGCCCGCGCGCCCAGCTCCCCGGCCGCTCACGGTCGGAGCAGTTAATACTGTGACACCCCAGAACGCATCTTACCTGCTATTTGTGGCCGACCCTTTGCATCATCTCTCAAGAAGCCTGGAGCAACAGAATCTGGGGGGAGGGGGTCTAGAGGGGGTGGACAGAGGGGAGCAAATAAAAACCTCGAAAAGAAACATTGGGTGGTGAGTACATTTTTGAGCCTTTCTTTCTGGGGGCTGAAGGCCAGAGAGGCCAGGGGTCAAGACCACTCGTCCCAGAACAGGTGTGGCCCCTGGGACTTGCCCACCATTGAGTGCCATTAATGGCTCCCCAGGCCCCCACCACAGCTTCAGAGTGGCCCTGGGACTCCTTCGGGCCCACGAGTGATGCTGCCTGGTGAGAGCTGTCTTCTTCTTTCGGGACAGTTGGCAGCATCTGGCTGATTGGCGCCCGTTCGAAGGCACCGGGACCCCTGGCTCCGTGGCACCAACACTGTCCTGGCAAAGGGGCCTCTTGCCCAATAAAACAAGCCTTATGTCACTTGTTTCCGTTTTTAAAACCACGGGTACGTCCCAATGGCACAGCCCCAATCCCAATGTTCACGGGTCCTTCGGCCATGTCCACGGCAAAGCTGTGTTTCCCCGTGGCCCCCGGACTGTCAGTCCCTCTGCCAGGGCTCTCGCCTTCCCACGCGCACGCCGTGGCTGTGACCACGCCCGGCAGAGCCACCCACGCCCCCGGCTGCGTGGGCCCCATGCTCCTGACGCTCGGGGCACTGGGTTTGGGGAAAATAAACCAGTCCCCAGTTCTACAAAGTCAAGTGTTTGCGTGTTGAGTTTATGCAGATCACAGATGTGTCTCCTGGCGTCAGGGCCGCCCCACAGGCCACTGTGAGACACAGCTGCCAGCTGCGGGGAGGTGCTCGGTGCAGGGCCGAGGGAGCGCCCTGGGGCCAGCACCGGCACCCCAGGAGGCCCCCGGTACGGGCCTACAGGCCGCACCCCTCTCCGTCCAGCTGCCTGTCGCCGCCGTCCTCCTCACGGCCCATGTGACCTTGGTCCTCCAGCCGAACGCCAGCTCTGCTCCGCGGCAGCCCCTCGGCTTCTGGACTTCACAGACTTGACATTAGCTCCTGACGATCCAGACACCGCGGCCCAGAAGCCACACGAGACCGCGCTGGCGGCGGGGAGCCGCGCGTCGCCCGCGCAGACAGGCTGAAGTTTACAGCTGTGACCTGGGCCTCGTCGGGCCTGTGACAGGGTGTCGAGTGACTCACTGCTTAGTCACCGGCTCCCTGGGCCAGGTTGGGTGGATGAGGAAACACAGCAAAGGTCAGACAGTAGGAGTTTGTCTAGACGCCCTATTTTGGATTCTACACTCGGTGTTTCTGTAGCAACCCTCGCAAACACCGATATTTTAGCAATAGTGTGAAAAGCGCCCTTCTCTGGAGCCGCTCTGCCCACTGACCCCGTTCACCCTCAGGGCCTGCCGCCGAGGCCCCGTCTGGAGGTGGCGGGAGACCCCTCGGGAGGCCGTCCCCGCGGCCGATCTGGCGACGCCCAGCCCTGGGAAGGACGCTGGAGTGGGAGGAGGACAGGCCTTCTCGAAGCTCGTCCAAGGTCCTCGGGAAGCGTGCCCAGAAGTACAAGTGGCTCATTTTTCCTCCGGGCCTAATGGGAAGGCTGGTTTATGGCCCGTCCCTTCGTCATTTCTCCGGGGTTTGAAGCAGACCTGCTGAGGACCGAGGAGGGGATATCACACGTGTGACTGAGGTGTCGGGAACTGAAGGACACGGGAGGGTGGAGAGGAGTGGGGGCTGAGAGCCGAACAGGGGCGCCCCCCCCCCCACCTCTCCATCTCCTGCCCGAGGTTACCAGAACCTAAACGATGCCTGCCCGGGCTCTGTACGTCGGGGGGCTGCTGGCTTCGGGTGGGCAGCGGTCAGGGTGCTGCTCAGCACCCACAGGGCCCAGGACACGGGACGCCTGCTGCTGAGCCGTCCGGCCCGAACGTCGGCGAGTGAGGGTGCGACCCGCGCTGGAGAATCGGGCCAAGTAATAAAAGAGAAAAACAACCTGACAAGTGAAACGGTCCTGAAGGGCTGGCTGCGTTTCTGACATTTTCATTATTATTGTTTTTACTGCTACCAGACTCCCTTCTCTCCTCACCCCGCTCGGACGCCATCCAAAGCGGCCTGCTGGGACGCCTTCCTGCGGCCGCCTGAGAGGTCTGCCGGCGCGCCACCTGCCAACTCCGAAGGCGCCGCCCGCCCCTCCGCCGGCCCCGCGCACACGTGTGCGGGTCGTTTAGGAAAGAGGTCTGCGCGCCACCCCGGGGAGCGCCGGTGACAGGGGCAGGGCTCCGTCTGCACTCCCGGTGATCGGAGCTGGTGGGGGCTCAGGGACTGGGTCCCGCAGTTACTGTCCCTCCTCACACCCAGGGCTCCAGGTACGCCTGGGCCCGGCGCGCTGCAGAGCCGTTCTGCAGAAGCACCGGCCGCAGCCCACCTCGGGCTCTCTCGAGACATGTCCAGGTCGGGATGCAGAATGACGTCCTTCTCACTATGGAAACCAAGAAGGTGCCGGGCCTTAGGAGCACTGTGACCCTCTGCAGGGCACGGCCGGGGTGGGTGAGCTGGCAGTCGGCTCAGCCCTGGGCCATGGAGCCGGGAGAACGGCTCACACGTCAGCAACGCTGGGATGGAGGGAGCGGAGGCGGCCGAGCGGGGCTCCACTCTCCAGGAAGGAGGTGGCCAGGGCTGCTGTCTCTGCGAGCCTGGACCGGGGGTCCACGCACATTGAGAATGAGACCACCACGTGCCTGACTGAGTCTGGACCCCACAGAAGGAACCCCGAGTCCGAGGTTTGAATCCGTGTGGGAACGGCCCCACAAAACACCGCTTCTCAAGTAGGTGACCAGCGTGGGGCAGAGCTTTGCCCGCAGCGGCTCGAGAGGCAGCACTGAGCTCCGGTGGGGCCGGGCACTCGCAGGAGGGGCTGGGGCGCACCTGGCCCCGTAGCTGGTGGTGTCCGGGTCCCCGAGTCTGCTGCCAGGACCGAACAGGTCCTCTCTCACTAGTTGTGGTAACGACCGAGTATGTGCCCTCGACAACGACGAATCTCATGCCACAGGTGATTTAGGTATAATTTGATAAATGTTGAAAAAAACTGAATTCAGACTTAGACCTTAAAATAGTGAGCAGCTGCCTCTGTCTTTTGTCCTCACTGAAACCCCTCGGGAACAACAAGGGCTCGAAGTGAAAATACAAAAACCTTTTTTTCAGGGTTGGAGACACGGGGAAGAGAGCCCACAGGTCCCAGACTGCGCCCAGGGATGGGGCCCCGCCCAGGGAGGGCTGCTGCGGGAGGGCTTGGGCGGGGATCGGGGACATGGGCTGCTCTGGGGGTCACAGACGACACGGAAACCCCCACAGTGGCCTGTCGGTGAGGCGGGGAGGGAAGGCTCCCACTGTGACCACTGCAGGGCTGACCCTGTGGCTGGGGAGAAGTCCAGGTAAGCAGTCCCACCAGGTGCTCAGAGGTGCACGTGAGGGGCTTTGCTGAACCAGAAGCTCTACCTTGGTTCTGGAACACTCTTTGGCCATCACCCACGTGAACTCCCGGCAAAATGGAAGGTCTAAACTAAAGCAGTGGTTCTCAACCTTTCTAATGCCACGACCCTTTAATACAGTTCTCCATATTGTGGTGACCCCCAATAATAAAATTGTTTTCGTTGCTACTTCATAACTGCAATTTTGCTATTGTTATGAATCATAATGCAAATACCGATGGTCTCAGGCTCTGCTACAGCACCCACAGGTTGAGAACTGCTGCTGTAGAGCCTAAGACCATCGGAAAACACAGATACTTACATTACGATTCATTAACAGTAGCAAAATTACAGTTATAAAGGAGCAACGAAAATAATTTTATGTTTGGGGGTCACCACAACATGAGGCACTGTATTAAAGGGTCGAGGCATCAGAAAGGTTGAGAACCACTGCTCTAAAGAGAACTCGCCATGTTCGGTGATGGTCGATAATCAAAAAGGGTCCGCACGGAGACACGCAAGGTCCTGGCGGTATGGCTCGGTAGATTGGAGTGTGTCCCCAAAAGGTCTGGGGTTGAACGCCCAGTCAGGGCACACACCTAGGTTTCCAGTTCAATCTTTGGCCCTGGTTGGGGCACATGCGGGAAACAACTGACCAAACTCTTTCTCTTCTCTGTCTTTCTCTCTCTTTCAAAAAAAAAAAAAAATCCATGGAAAATATCCTTGGGTAAAGATTTTGAATAAAAGGGAAAATGAAATGGAGAAACAAATGGCAGACAAAGAACAAATGCTAGTGTTGAAATTTTTTTGTTTTCTCCTTACTCGGGGGGTAAAGCACCCAGAGGAGGCCTCCCAGCTGTGGAGGGATATCCTGACTCAGTTTGCCTCTCCTTCGTCAGTCGCAGGGGCAGCTAAACTGCAGGCCCGGGCGCTGGAGGGGTCCAGCCCCGGAACCTGTGGCCTTCCCCTGGTCCTGATGCTGGCTTCGCCCAGGCCCAGGCCTGCCCTTCCCATCCCTCTACCTGTCTGGTCCCCAGCAGGTCTCACTCATGTCCAGGGATCGCCCACCATCTAGGTGCAGCTAACCCACCCCGTGCATCCAATTGCTCACCTCGCTCCTCCTCTGGGGTGTCTCCAAGGCACCTGATATTCAGCTCCCCATGCCCCATCTTGTCTGCACCCAAGCAGAACCTATTGGTAACCCGCCTGTGATGGGTCCCTCCCCCAGCCTGTGCCGGCGCCCCGAGGCTCATCCCTCTCCTGGCCTGGATCCAGGCATCTCTGTGCAGGCCGGTTGGGCAGGGAGGAAGGAGAAGGCAGGGCTGGTCGCTCTTGCTGTGGCCCGTGGGTTGTGAGGGCCCAGCTGGTATTTCATCCGCGTGTTCAGAGTCCTGGGCTCAGACCTTTTGTCCCTCCCGCATTCCTCTGGTGCTTCCCGCTCTGGCCCAGGGTCCAGAGCCTTGCTGAGCAGGGAGGAGCTCAGCCACCTTGTCAGGCTGACTTTGGGCCTGCATTGTTGAGAGCATGCCATCCCTGCTTGGAACAAGGCGGGGCATAAATAAACAAAGGCGGTGGCAGTGCTCACAGAGGCCCTGGGAACCTCCTGCTCCTCCTTGGCTGCAGGAGATCGAGGCCCAGCACCTGGCTCTGAAATTCGCCCACCTTTGAGGGGCAGAGATGGAGTCCCTCTACATACGGATTCTCCTTCGAAGCCGAGCCACCTGCCCCCAGCCCACTCCTGGTGAACCCCCTGCCGTTGTGTCCGGTGACGCACTCACAGCCTGGATTAGTGCACGTCCCCTGAGTCAGGAGAAGGGGGGCAGTGCACAGCCCAGCTGCAGGAAGGCAGCCTGAGGGACACAGGGATGGCTGCCTCGACCCCCTCACCAGTGAGGGTGGGGAGCCCCCACCTAAGCCTGCCCTCTCGGCTCTGGTGAAAAGACACAGGTTCTCACTTTAACCCATTTCCAGAAGAAACAGGCTGAGAAGGGATGGGTGGGGTGGATGCAGCAGAGAAACACGGAGCACCGGGGGTCTGCCCACCAGGTGCACATGCCCTGCAGGGCTTCTGCCCACCACCCAGCACAAAGGCCACTCTGTGGGCTGCTGGCCCTGCAGGGGTCTGGCCCACTCAGCCCAGCGGCCACCCCGCCCCTCGGGTGCCCTTGGAGTGCCTCACTCCACAAGACCCCAACAGTTCTGGTCCCCCAGGAAGGGGCTGCCGGCACATCGTTGAGGCTGAGAACACAGCCAGACACAGCCCCTCACCTTCATCCAGTTCTCTGAGGGATAACCCCCCCCCCAAGCAAGCATACACCCCTTCTCCAGGGAGCCCTGAGACCCTCGGGGCTTCCCGCATTGACCCCTGCCCCACACCCCACAGGCTCTTCTGCCAGGACACAGGAACCCCCCAACCCTTTCCCCCTGAGGGTGTAAAAGGGGGTGGGCAGGACTCCTTGAAGAGGCAGGCCCCGGGGACCCACACCTGGCTGGGGGGTCCTGAGGTGGGAGACAGACTTTGAGGAGTGTGGGATCAGCAGAGACGTCGGCACAGGCCCTCGGCTTGTGTCCCAGCCCTGCCTCTGCCGTGGGAGGCGGTGTCGTAATGGAACCACAGCAGCTCCGCCACTAATTAGCAGTGACCTTGGCAATGTCCCTGGGCCTCAGTTTCCTTCCATAAAAGGAGGGGCGGGGGAGGTGATGACTGGCTGGGGGAGAAGCCAAGGCGTGGGGCGGGCTGGGGGCTGGCCCCAGGGCAGGGCATCACCACCCAGAGAAACAGAAACCTGAGAACAGTGCCATGTTTGCTCAGCAAACTCCAGACAGACCTTAGCCTGTGTGCATTGTGGCCCCAGACCAACCACTGGCCCGGGGTCTGGGGAGGCTGCCGACACCCCACTGGACCCCAGAGCTGTACCGGAGCTGAACCCCCGTGCTCTGCAATCAGCCTGGGGAGCCTGGTTTGGACACTGCCCCGATCAATGGCCCCCTGATATGAGGTGGGGATTCCAGCCCAGAACTGCCCTCAACACCCCTTCTTTGCCCCAGGATATAGTGCCACAGGCTGGAGAGGGGCAGACTTTTGCAGACTTGCTGCCAAAACCTTGTTCAATTCTCTGTGGGACGGTGTAGCCATGCACGTAGCACGTCGCTGTCACCAGGGTGGAGTGCAGGTTGGGAGCATTCCCTGGCGGGCAGGGCTGGGCACAGGCTGCGGGTCACCCGGCCTCCATCCACCCACAGACCGGAGCCCGGCTGCAGGCCTCCAGGACAGGCACCAGCCCTCCCTGTCAGGGGAGCAGAGGAAACCACCAACCTGTCACCTGACTGGGACCACCTGCTACTCCTGTCAGCTCCCTCCTAGCCTCCCTCCCTCCTCAGAGAAGGCTCCCCCAAGAAGCTCATGTCCAGGTGCCCCAGGAGCCCTCTGAGGGGAGGAGGGAAGCCCTCGGGAGCACCCAGCCCCACTGCAGGGTCAGAGGCTGCAGATGCCGGCGGGCCCCTCGCGTCTGAGCTTCTACAGGTACTGGGCTCTCCGTCCAGATTCTGCCAGGGGACAGCAGCTAGGGCTCCGTCCCTGAGGGCCTGCCCCAGTGTGGGCTCGGTGTGGCTGTCGGACTCCAAAGGGGGCAGGTGTGGGGCGTGGGGACGGCCGCTGGCACCTCTCAGGCAAAACCTGGACTCACAGGTTGGAAGCACGTCCCGTGCTATGTGCTTAACCCATGGTCATCTCGGAGACTCTGGGCTTGTCCTCCAAGTGCAAGTCCCTAGAGCCCAGTTGCACACGGGGACCACGGGGACCAACAAGGGAGCCTTCGAGGGTGAGGCAGCTAGATAAAGGGCACCACATACGTCCTGGCCTCAGACATCAGTCGGCTGAGTACAGGGCACGGTAAGGAGTAAGCCAGAGGCCTGCCTTCAGGGGTCCCAGCCAGCATGACCACAGCCAGGACACCAGCCTCCCCTGCAGACGGCACGGCCGACCCTCTTCCCGCCACTTGCCGGCTGCCTGGCCTCAGACAAGATTCGGACCAGCAGGAGATGGCCACATCTAACTTCTCACCCCGTTGGCATGGACAGAGCTGAAGACGTTACTCTTGTCTTGTGACGCTGGCCTGTCACCAAGGGTGCGGGACCTGCCCAGCGGGCTCACAGGGTGCCCTGTGGATGGATGGTTGGGGTGGCTGGTCTGTGTTTTAGCTCTGGGGGGTGGGGGGGCAGCCTGGGGCCATGGGGCACGGAATACGGCAGGAACAGGGACAAAGGATGACCCACCCATTTGCCACATCGTTTCAATCAGATTTTTTCAAAACTGGAACTCCCATAGCAAATATCAAATCTGCCCCAGCAAGGAAGGGGGCACCGGATGCTGACCCCCCCATTCACAGTGTGTGCTATTCCCCCTTTATAGGTGGGAAACAGTCCCAGGGGAGCCAAGGGCCTTGTTGAGGAGAGCAGAGGGCTCCATCCTGGTGTGGAAGGTCACTTTTAACACCATGCCGTTGTCCGGCTCCTTTCTCATTAATTTGCTTTAAAAAGAGAGGGCTCCCCCAAGAAGCTCATGTCCAGGTGCCCCAGGAGCCCTCTGCGGGGGTGGGGAGTGGGGGGTGGGGGCGCAAGCCGTCGGGAGCCCGTAGGAGCACCCAGCCCCGCTGCAGGGTCAGTGTGGTTCAGTGCCTGAGCGTCAACCCATGAACCAGGAGGTCGAAGTTCGATTCACGGTCAAGGCAGATGCCCAGGTTGTGGGCTCAATGCCCCAGTGGGGGTCGGGCAGGAGTCAGCCAGTGGATGGTTCTCTCTCATCACTGATCTTTCTGTCTCTCTCTCTCCTCCCTTCCTCTGAACTCAATTTTTTAAACATATTTTTTAAAATAAGTCCACCGGTGACAGGAGGCAGCTGCTCTCTGGCCTCCTGGCTGCATTCCAAACCAGCTCACCTGAGGCGACCCAGCTTCCAGCCTCCTTAGGCCAGGGGCTCTGGGCAGGGGCCTAGGGACTCACTCCTTCCAGGGTACCCATCCCTGTCGGGGACACACCCTCACAGCAAGCAGAGCGGCCCCAGCTCTCACCTCCAGGGGGAGCCAGAGAACCACTGGGGTTTGCATTATTTCCCGGGAGGTTTTCTGTTAATCCTCACCTGAGGATATTTTTTTTTAAGAGAATGAGTGGAAGGGAGGAAGGAATTGGGGGGGGGGGGGGGGGGAGGAGAAAGAGAGCGAGAGAGAAACATCAATGTGAGAGAGACATGTCGACTGGTTGCCTCCCATAGGAGCCCAGGAAATAAACCTGCAACCCAGGTACATACCCTTGACCAGGAATCAAACCTGAGACCCTTCAGTCTGCAGGCCAATGGACTAACCACTGGCCCACACCTGCCAGGGCTATTTTGTGGAGTTTTTAACCATTGGAGAGTTTCTAACATGAAATTGGGAGGTCCCAACAGCCTGAGTGAGCCCCGCAAGATTCTGGAATGTTCCCTCTGATGGATTTACCAGGAGAAACCCATTGAAGTAACACTAGAGATTCCGCAGTCATTTCCGTAATTGGCCAGGAAAATCAACCCTTAGGAAGGCAATGCTTTTTTTGAACTATGCCTTCTTCCATAAGAATTTCATTAGAGCAATTATATTTTAATGAATGTGGCTGAGAGCACGGATGGCCCTGCATTTCTCAATAGAGCGTATATGCCCTGGCAATTAGCAGCCTGGAAATGAGCAGGACAGAGCCGACTGCAAGGCATGCGTAATGTTTTCATTAGGGAGTTACAAATAATCTATTAATCTTCTTCTAAACACCCAGCAACACGCACGCATTCCTCACCTCAAGGTCTGTGCTGTGAAATTGCTTCAAGTAAACAAAACACCTGCAGGAGGCAGCATGTCAGCGTGTGACTTAGGGCTCCAATCCAACACCCTTGTGGGGTTACAGTCTTCCTCAACCTCCAGGGCAAGTGTCTCAATAGCAACAGCTCCTGGGCCCAGCCCTTGGGCCTGCCCAGGTCCCCCTGTGTGTCCAGGATGCTCTGTCCAGGACGTTCTGTGTTTAGGGACGATCTGTCTGTCCAGGCCTGCCTTCCACAGAGGCCTCAGCCCTGGACTCACCCTGAGCCTGCAGCCGCCCACGGGCGGCCCAGGACCCCCTCGGAGAACAGGTGGAGCACGTTTCAGAAAACTTCGTAAGAACGGAACTTTTCCAAATGCAGGTAAAACTGGATAATTCGAATCTACGGTGGCTAAATCCCGTCTAATCTGCCCTTTATCTTCTTCAACAGAAGTACGTACTGTGTGAGCTCACTTTTGCGTGGAATCTAAAAACACAAAACACAACCGAACTCACACAGGGCAGCTTGGTGGCTGCAGCAGCGGGTGGGCTGGTGGTGGTGACGGGGGTCGGACAGTACAGACTTCCAGAAAGAAAAGAGAAACGAATACTGGGATGGCTTCTGCTGCGTGTGGGTGTGTTTCAATCGGCCGTATTACTGGCACCTGAAACTCCCCCATTATTGTGCACTGGTAGGGATACTTTGGCCCCAATACAATTATTCTAAGATACATGAATTTATAGATTCTTTTAATACAAAAAGTTTTCAAAACGGGCTTGGGATTGAAAGCTGGGGCTGAGGGGCCGAGCGAGGCTGCGGGTGGGGTGGACTCAGAGCCAGCAGGCGTGTGTCTATGGAGCAGCCATGTCCTGAGGAGCCTCCTCTGTGAGAGGGACCCTGCTCTGGGGGGGGGGCGGGCAGCCAGGGGGGAGGACGACTGCGGATGGAGGGGCAAAGAGCACCCAGCTAGAGGCAATCTGGAAGGACCTTCTCTATCTGATGTCAGAAAGAGCCTCCTGCAGACACACCTGTGCTGAGAGCATCTGGCCCCCAGCGTCCTTTTTGCCTTGTCTGCTGGGAAGCTCAGAGTCAACGGCATACTTACCCCCTCTCTGAATTACGTAACATTTCTCTCTGCCGTGTGTCACCCTCCCACGGGCTGTGTTTTCTTTCTTGTAAACACCCTCGGGGTCCTTTTGGAAGCAGGTGGGCGATAACAGAGCGTTTGGAGGGGAAAGCCCTGGAGCCTCCACGAAGACGCCCCTCCCCGCACACACCCTGCATCCTGTGCCTCCACACGCAGACCTGCCGACCTCTGTGCCCACGGGGCTCCTCAGGGGAGTGATTGCGAATGTGTGGAGTCAACACGTGGGATGATGGTGACGCAGCCACGCACACCGAGACACAGGTGCACAGACGGTTCTCTGAAGACACAGCCATGAGCCCTGGCCAGTTTGGCTCACTGGATAGAGCCTCAGGCCTACGGACTGAAGGGTCCCGGGTTCAATTCCAGTCAAGGGCACATGCCCGGGTTGTGAGCTCGATCCCGAGTGGGGGTTGTGCAGGAGGCAGCCCGTTGATGATTCTCTCTCCTCATTGATGTTCCTCTCTCCCTCCCTCTCCCTTCCTCTCTAAAATCAATAAAAATATATTTAAATAATAAGTAAGTAAAAAACAGCCATGAGATGGTACCATGCCCTTTCACAGTCACACATCAGTCCTGACATAGTGATGCCAGGTGAACGGGATCTGGCACCTGCACAGCTGGACACACCTGCACATGGCCTTACTTCACAGCACTGGAGACTCCAGGATCCTCTCTCATCTCCGACCCCACTGCGCTGAGCCCCTGCCCTCAGCCACGTGGGGTCCCGGGAGCCTTACAGGAGGAATGCTCAGCAGGGCACCGTGGCCTCCCCACCCCATCCCTGACCACAGTCACATGTTCCTGCCCTGCCCCCAGCCGCCCAACCAGGGCCTATAGAGGAGACTCCAACCCTAACCCAAACCCCGGGCCCCTCTGCCACCCCAGCTCCACCCCCACGGGGACAGACAGGCCCCTCAGGAGCTTTGGTGCTGAGACACAAAGTCACCAAGAGGCCCAGGCCACGCCCTCCTGCAGGGAGAGGGGGAGGAGGGCGGTCGAGCACAGACCTGATGTCTCAGCACGTCCCGGGAGGCCACCCTGAGTGCCGGGCCCAGCTCCACCCCGGGCAGGCCCACCAGGTGGTGGCGTCCTCCAGGTGTCCTGGCCTGGGTGTGTCAGCAGGGCCTCCGCCCCAACACCAGCCCCACCGGGTTTCCGCACAGGTTTCACCAAAGGCAGCAGCCCAAGATCCTCCTGAGACCAGTGAGGAATGGGGGCTGGCCCCTTCTCACAGGCTGTCCCCTTGCCGGAGCCCTCAGAGGGCCACCAAGCACCTGGTTTCCCCGGGACTTAGCTGGTTTGGGCACGGTAGGTCCCATGGCCTAGAAAGCTCCATCCTGGACACACCCATGAGATGTTTGCCCAGCGTCCTGGGTGGGGTCCCTAGGCCCAGCTTTGGAGCTGCCATCTCACCTCCCAGGGCCTGAGGGGGGAAGGGTCCCTAACCCTCCAGGAGGCAGACTGGAGCCCCAGCCCCACAACCTACCAGGTGAGGTCCTGGCCCATCCTCCCTCAGCCAGATTCCCATCCACTCTCCACCATCTGGAGCAGAGTCTGGAATTAGGGCTCCTGGAGAATATAGGGAGGGTCCTCCTGCTGCTCCCAGCCTCTGGGGGTGCCGGCAGCCCGGCTTGTGACTGTGGCACCCCAACCTCTGCTTTGGTCCCGTGGCCTCTCTGTCTTCACAGCATCCTCCCTCTCCTTGCGAGGACAAAGCCAGGGGACTGGGGCCCACCTATCCAGGGTGAACTCTTAAGCTCATCTACGAAGACCCTGTTTCCAAATGAGTCCGGTTCTGTGGGGCTAATGGCCCAAGTGGGTCAGCAGGGAGCCTCCCAGGCCCCCCTGTCAGCCGCTCCCAGCCACCAGAGAGTCACTCCCCTTTTCGGGGCCTGAGGCAGGAAAGCCCAAAGTTCATGGAGCATCCTCCTTACTACACACAAACCTCTCACCGAGACATCAGGGCTGGCGCCCAGGAGCCCAAGGAGGGGAATATTTTTCTCTTTAAATCTACCTGAAGGAAGAGACGTTATTCTCTCTTTGTGCCATTATTTTGACTCACTTGTAAACTTTGACAAGCGTTTATAGTAGAGCGTGTGAGGCGCAGAGTTCTCACACCCACAAGTATCAGCCCAACTCCTCACATTACCTCGTTACCTCGGTGTTATAACCCCTGAGGCTGTCCTGATCATTAACTAAACTCCGAAGTTTCCTCCCCTGATGCTCTCCTCGCCCCGGGGCTGGGCCAGGACCCCAGGCGGCACTTGGTGGCAGGTCCCCTCAGGCTCCTCGGGGCTGTGGCCGCTCCTCAGACCCTCCTCATGTTGATGACCCCGGGCAATCTGTCATCACTACAGACCTTCACCTTGAGTACAGACTCCTGGACCACGGCTCCTTCAGTGCCCGCCACAGAGTGGTGACTGGTGGACATCCGTCAGGACCTGGGGCCCACAGCAGCCTCCAGAAGTTCACGAGGGGTCAACGCACAACCCCTCAGTATCCGGGAGCAGCTGTGGGTGGAGGGCCGGGACCATAATCTAATATCTGCCTCTGACTACAGCATCGCACGCAAAGCCGCTCTCCCTTCATTTACTCGGCTGCCAGACCCCCCCAGCAACTTTAAAGGAACGTGGAGCTTTCCAAATTAGCTTTGAATCTGAGGATAATAAGACAGCAAGAGCCGCCTTAATGAACTCACAGCGAGCTCTGAGAACGCATTTGCAGGTTGCCTGATTTTTTTCAAAGGGAGCCTACAGTTGTTAAGCTGGGAGGATGTTCCGGGCCCTCCTGGGGATGCAGTGGGGGTGGGAGACGGGGCCCCAGGGTCATGGGCTGTGGTTGCCATGCACCTGTGTCCACTCCAGAACGACATGAAGTTTCTTCCCCCAGGTCAGCTCACAACATTTGCTCAATGTCAAAAAAAAAAATGAATAAGTAATAACTGGAGGCCCTTCAACATGGAGCTGGAGCTGCTGTCACAGAGGGACTGCCCCGCACAGCTGGTCCTCAAACCTCTGGATGTCAAAACAGGACCGCGCAGCCTTCGCCCAGGGCTCACAGCAACACTGTGCCCTGCGAGCTGTTTGTGAAGATGACGGAAATGCAGATATGGTGGCTACTGGACTGATGACCACATGACTGAAAGTCACCATATTGCTTGGAATCAGCGTCACTGTTGTCTGCACCAATAGCGATGCCTTTCTGCCGTGGATGTCACTGTCCCCTCCCCTTTCTCATGAACGCCCATCACCTGTGTCTCCTCCCTGGGACATCACTGAGTCAGTGCTTCCTGAACAGCTGTTCCGATTGATCCCAAAGAAACGCTTGTTGCCTCTCACTTTGAAAGGCCTTTTATTTCTAGGCTAACATATTGCTGATTACAAGGCCCCAGCACCCGAGCCCTCAGCCTGCCGGACTGGCTAGAACAGGGTCGGGGCTGAATGAAGTCACGGCCACTCAGGAACTAAGACCTGGCCTCAGCCAGCTCTCTGGACACTCACCACCCACTTAGATCTCCCAGGAGGGGTCAGGGGAGAGATTCAGGTCCTAGATCTTGTTACAGGTGTGGCCAGTCTCTTGCTTGCAAGCCAGCAGAAAAATGTATCTGTTGTATGAAAAAAAAAAAACTGCTCTAAAATATGTCTACTGAATGTATGCTCATGGACACACATAGTCATCCTCATAGAGGATAGACATTTTATTCACATGTATTTATTTATATCACTATGTAACTTACATATAAAATACATTACGCACATACATTAGGAAGTAATTGCGCTGTGCGTGATTCGCTTTCTTCCAGGACAGGTCTCTGGTCGATCGTCGGTATTCAGGGAGGTCCTGCTCTATGAAGTCACCGCGAACCCCGAGTTACAAACAGGCTCCGGGGGAAACACAGGTGAGGTGCCAGGGGCCTCTGCTCACATGTCCATGATTTCATCAACCTCGATGCACTGTGTGTTTCTGTTTAAAGATGCCCGATCTGATGCGTATCGTGGATTTGTTAACATTGGATTCACGGCCAGCGGCTCTGACTCCCGCCTGCACCAAGCTCCCCCACCCAGGCGTTTTCTCTGGGAGGCACCTCGCAGCCTGCTTGAGCTCAGGGACATAATGTGAAGAACGTGGCACCATATAGGCAGAAAAAAACACGTTTATATTCTGAGCGGCGCCTTGTGCCCCGCCTGGGAGCACGTTGGCCACTCAGGTTCACACAGTGCTTCTGGGGGTGGCACCAGACGTACTTTGTGATTTTTCTGAGATTATGATGACTTTGGGCTGCTCTATTTTCTCACACTAAAGGCTTAAACTGACCTAATACTCACTCAGAACTTACTTCTTTTTAAGCATCGAAAGTCAGAATACTTTTTCTGCATTTCTGGCAATGGAAATGTATTGCCATTAATATTTAGATCAAAACACATTTTTAAAGGAGGAACAAAAGCCATCACCCAGTTCAGAGCTTGGAGCTCATGGGGCTGCCGCATCATCACCCAGGGAAGAACATGTGGGACCCAGCTGCAGGGCAACCCCACACGACCAAGGTGGGCGGGGGGCAGGGGTTCCCCCTACGTCTATCTGCCTGTTGAGCATGCTCTCACCATAGAAAGGATGGGAAGCCACGGGAAGAGGGAAGCAAGCCCCTCCAAGTTGCCCTTGTGCACCGAGCGGCGTGCCATGAAGAACCCTAGGAGAAGCATCTGGCCAGGAGCTAAGCAACCTGGAGTCTGGAGGCAGATCCCGGAGCCCAGGAGCCAAGGCGAGGCCAGTGGCAGCCTGACAGACGCCTCCTCTTGCGAATGCTCTCAGAGGGAAGGTACAGCAGGCCCTTCACTCGGAAATGAGCCCTGTGGACAGGAAAGCACAGCTGTGCACCCTGGTTCTTCCTTGTTCCTGCCAACAGTCTTTACATCACACACCAAACATGTCTTCTAAATGCGACCCCGACAGACGGACGGAGCGACACGAGGAGGAAGATGTGCCCACACCTGCGTCGGGCCTGAGGGCTGGTGAGCACGTCCTTGTGGAACCAGCACCCAGTGGTGGCGAACAGACCCCAGAGGAGCGGGGAATAGCTCCTTGTCACCCGCGGGGCCCCAGCATGCCACCATCATAGCACCACGCGATGTTTCTAAATGCACGAATGAATGATTTGACCCAAGGGCGGGACATGTGCTGAGTGAAGAAGACAAGGCTGGAATGACGGTTTAGGGGTGGATTTGAAGTAAACAATGGGCTTGCATCCAGTTTTGATGGTGGAAGAGACACCATGGGAGGCTGCTGGGTCTGAGGAAGAATAACTTCCCAAATGGGTCAAAACAAACAGCTTACTGTTTCTCCCTGTCAACAGAGGCAAGTCTTGCTCCCCAAGTGCAACCCCCTCCTTCTGGGGGCAAAGTTTCCGCAGGGACACTGAGGTGACACAGCACAGGCACCAAGGCCACAGAGAAATCCGGGCGTCACTAGGGTGCAGCCCTGTGGACGCCACAGAGCCATGTAACTCAATGCCGGTCCTGCCCGCCATCCTGCCACCACACTCAGGGCCCCTGCGTTCTTTAAAAGGACGGCCTGGCTGGGGATGCTGGTTGCGAAGGCTCCGAGTCACGGGGTGGGGCACAGAGGGCACAGCGATGAGCTCCGTGCCCGTTACCTTTGTAATGCAGACATCACAGTGGCCCCGAAGGCACTCCACTTCGGGCCTGTGTAATGTGGAAAATCTTATTCAGATCAGTGGGGGAACAGGACAGGGACCCGGCATTCTCCACTCCGGCTGCCAGCAATGTGTTATGACATCTCAGCTGACAAGGCTTGTCCGGAGCCCAAATCATCTGGTGATATGTCAAACACTTTTCCATAACCCTGGGGAATGGTATTAAGCTGACTTCTGTGGATGCAACCCAGTGGAGCTGTGTAAGAGAAGGAGGTGGGGTGGGCAACACAGAGCAGTTTTGGGGGGCAGGGGGGAAGAGCCTGATGCACCCCCCAGCCCAGGGGTGCTGTCAGGGTTCTGGGTGAGGGCGAAGCTAGCCCATTCAGAGTGCCCCCTCTGACCTGGCCCCCGGGAAGACCCACATTCTCGTGGCCCCAGTGCTCACAGAAATGTATAGACTTTAAAATGTATGACACTTTGACAGCTCAATTTTGGAAATGAAATGTATTTTCATAAATACTGCCTTTATAATTATTCAGAGTGTGTGTATACATTTTGAAGGACATCCTATATATTCTGCACAGGAAAGTCAGTTCTTTCTAAATCCTACCTCTCTACATAGAAGAGAATCCTCCTATATAATAAAAGAGAAATATGCAAATGTGACCATACCTTCACTATGCTACCAGCCAATCGGGAACAGGGGGTGTGGCTGCAGCACACAGGACGGGAGGCCGGCTGGGAGCTGAGTGCAAAATATGGGATGCTTCACCAATTTGGGTGTCAGCCTTACACAGGGGCCATGCTAATCTTCTCTATGTTACAATTTTCATACATATGGAACATGCTACAAGGCCCGCCTGCACAATATTTAAGGGCCAGCGAGATCCCTCCTTTTCGGTTATGGTGACTGAGTCACGTTCTTTTGTGGTGACATTGGGACGGTTAGGAAAAATTGATGCCACGGGATCTTCTCATGAGGCTCACATGTTGCTCTGATAGTTAGGTTGTGACTGAGCTGCGGGGTTTACCTGTTGCGTGGGACATGCAAATGAGCACCTAGGGCACCTTGGGTAATGAGCGCAAGGCAGGGCTGTGAGTCGTCAGGCTCAGGCGCTGGGTCAGTGGAGCAGGTGGGCGGCGGCGAGCGTGGACCATGCCTCTGCGCACGGCGCTTTCAAGGGCCTAGTGAGCAGGAGAGGCTCGGTCCTTGAGGCGGGGAAGGCTGGGCCAAGACAACGCCATACTTTCAAAGCAAGTTGTTTCCCACTTAAATATCCTCCTTGAAAAATGTGTTTTTACTTAAAAAGGAAGTAAATATTCAGCCATTGTCACACCTTGAAAAGTTAAGGTCGTTCCTTAATATCACCTAATATCCACTGTATGTTCAAATGTCTTTGTTTTAAAGATGCCCTTTACTGTTGGTTTGCCCCTCTGGAGGCTACCCAAGGTCTTATTTCAGCCCTGATGTTGGGCTGCTTCCCCCAACCATAAGTTCCCAATGCACTTCCAGCCAGAGTTAAAGGAGGCTTCTTCTGTTTTTAAGGCATCGCCACATCCAGTGCCTACCAAACCCCTGTGAAAGCACTGCTCCTTAGGTCCGGGGTGCTGGGAGCTGAAGCAGAGAGGCTGTGAGGCCCAGCTCACCCAGGATGCTGGCCCCCCTTTACCCCCTCCCAATTATCCTGGCCCAGCCTTCCCTATGCACACCTGCTCACGGAGAGCGTGAGGTGGTCGTGGCAGCGGGACAGGAGGCCGGCTGGGGGCGTGGCCATGGCGCGTGGGATGGGAGGTCTACACCCTCCCCCAATCCAGAGGGGCTTGACAGAGGACCTCAGGCCTCAACCCCCACCCTGGCACCAGGCCAGGGGACCTGTGGCCATGTCCTCCACCCAGTGAGGCTTGACGGGGGACCTCAAAGTGTGCTTCCCACCCTGGTGCTGGGCTAGGGTACCTCAGGCTGCTCCCCCCACCCCAGCTCCAGGCTGGGGGACCTCAGGCCGTGCCTCCCACCTGGTGTGGCTTGACAGGGGACTGCAGGCCACACTCCCAACCCAGCAGGGCTTGACAGGGGACCTCAAGGTGCGCTTCCCATTCTGGTGCTGGGTTAGGGGACCTCAGACTGTTCTTTCTACCAGGCAGGGTTTGACAGGGGACCTTAGGCTGTGCCCTCACCTGGCAGGGCTTGACAGGGGACCTCAAGCCACACCCCCACCCCGGCACCAGGCTGGGGGACCTCAGACAATATTCCGCCCCAGCATCAGGCCAGGGGACCTGAGGCTGTGCCCCTCCTGCCTAGCTGGGTTTGACAGGGAACCTTATGCTGTGCCCCCCACCCAGCAGGGCTTCACAAGGGACCTGAACCTGTGCCCTCGTTCCAGAGGGGATTAATGGGGGACCTGAGGCTGAGCCTCCCTCCTGGTGCTGGGCTGGGGGACCTGAGGCTGTGCTCCTCTGCCTGGTGGGGCTTGATGGGGGACCTAAGGCCATGCTCCCTACCCAGTGGGGCTTGACAGGGGATCTCAGGTCGTGTCTCCCACCTGGTGGGACTTGATGGGGGACCTCAGGCCACGCCTCCTGTCCTGGTGCTGGGCCAGGGGACCTGAGAACGCCCCCTGCCCTGCAGGGCTTGACAAGGGCAGGACTGGCAGGGTCTGGATAAACCCCAATGTGGGGGGAGGGGTGTGGCTGGGTCTGGGTCTCATGTGATTTTGAGGCACATGTGAGTGAGTGGGGACTTGACTCTGGGTCCCATGGTGTGCCCCAGACTCTGACAGGAGGAAGGTTTTCATATACATTTTACTAATTTTCTTTAGTCTCTGATACTTCTATTATAGAGAAAGAGCAAACAGCAATATTAAATTATTTTCTCTAATTAATACCCTTTTAATGTGCATGAATTTCATGCACCGGGCCACTAGTATAATAATAAATTATGCTTTTGAGAGCACACAGTGGCTCCAACTCCAATTGGAGAGGCCAATGACCATATGAAGGAGTTTTAGGACAAATGTACAACCAGCAGGACAGCCAGAATGGATGGGGCTTTCCGAGTGAGTGTCCAGTCTGCAGCGCTAACGTGTCTCACCAACAGAGCTATTTCTGGGGAAAGCAGAAACGGCCAGCTCACTGACGATACTCATGATCGATCCAAGCTTCCTCTTTCACTGAAAACTCGGAAGTTGCCCTTCTGCATTCTGGTGGGAACCCTCCAGGTGCTGGGACACGAGGCCGCCGGGACCCTGCTGTCCACTGACTCACAGGCGGGCCCTGCCAGTGAGTGATCTGCAGTCACGTTTTGGTTACTGGGCACGGAGTGCTGCATACTCACAGCTGGAGACGGTGATTAAAACCTGAGTGGGTCCCTTCCTTTGCACTGGAACTTGGGGGGAAAAATCCATATTTCTTCTTAGGAAAGTACAAGAAAAGCGAAGCTGAATAAAACAAACAACCTCCAGTTATAGGAAGGATTTGCACTACCAACACATTTAAAGATTTGCAAAGACACTGCCCCAGAAACTGAGGGACTAGCCCGAGGCAGGCAGACGAAGGGGCGGGACGGGAGGACCACAGTCAGACCTGAGGATTGCTGTGAATGCTCGAATATTACACGGCACCATCCCCAGTCACCAGCAAAAAACACGGGTTTTCCAATAAATGGCATAGAGACCATTCTGAAAAATTAATTTAGAAAACAGCATTTGTCAAAATAAATTTCAACCAGAATCCAGCTGGGCGTGCTGGAGGTCTGTCTGCAGGCCAGCAGGTGTGGTGTGCTCTGCTGCTGACCCACCTCCAGGCTCCACGTGAGAACCCGACGTTCTCATTCCGTGGAACACCGAGCCCACAAATCCCGCCCCTGCGGGCACTCGTTGCCTCACCTGCTACACAAGGCAGGACGGCCGGCAGAGCATCCCACTCTCCACCCTCGACTCTGGGCTCCGCAGGGAGTCCTCCGCCCATGCAGGGGCCCCTTCCGGGGGGGGGGGGGGGGCACTGGGATTTGCCTTCAGTTCTCAGGGTGTTCAGCTGATTGGAGGCGCAGCCCCGAGTTTGCTGGGTGCTTGTGAGGACGAGCTGCATGTGGAGGGCAGCGAAGCCCGGGGTGAGCACACCCTGGCTGTGAGCCCTGCTCCTGGTCTCACCCACCACACGCTCCTGGGGCCTAAAACCTCCGGTGCCATGTTTCCTGTTGGGCCCACGATCGCTCTCTAACCCTCTCTGGAAAGGGGCTAGATTTAGCTCTGTGAACCCCCTCAAGTCCTAAAGTCACCTCGGGACGCCGGGATAGGCTGCCGAGTTAGCGCCTCGCAGGCAGCGGGAGGCTTGTCTTGGGACTCCCAGGGTATGCGAAAGGTCCGGAGCCGCATCACCGGGACCGGGGTTCGGATGCAACAGCTGGTACCCATTAGCACCCAGAGTCCTCCGAGAGGCCGCTGTCAGGCCGTGCTAAGAATAACCGCTCCACGGTTTGTGGCCACGGCCATCAGGAAGTCACGAGTTTCCCACCCACTTTCGGAATCTGCATTTGGGAGAAGCCTGTGTTTAAAGGCTCCTAACAGACGGGTGGTGGTGTGATGCCCACTCGGCCGGAGCCGGCCTGACGTGAGGCCCGTGTGACAGGCCCAGCGGGTCCACACTGGCCATCTGGCCACACGGAAGCAGCTCCAGGAACTCGGGGGAGGCGGGTGCAGTGACCATCCAGTTGACACTCGTCTCTAACACCCAAATAAGCAGGTGTCAGTCTTCGCGCTGGAATTCTAAATCCAGCTGGACCCGTCTCTCTTCTGCTTGACGTGCGACGTCCCATGAGTTCAGGTGAGGTGATGCCGATAGGAGATGGGCTGATGAAGGCAAGGACTGAGCGGGCAGAAACTCGCCTGGGAAGTGAAGACAAACACGGCTGACCACTGCGAGGGCCCAGCGACCCCAGCGCTGCGCCGAAACCTGCTCTGAGGCACCTACGTCTGATTCAGGGCTCCCACTCGAATGTCCTAAGGACGGCCCTGAGGCCCCTGGACCTGGAGAACTGATACCTAGGGAAGCCTGGACAGACACAGAGCCCACCCAGAGCCAGGCCTGGGGTCAGGCAGGACCTGGGATCACGCTGGCACACGGTTAAGCCCAGGACAGTCAGGACCAGCTGCACAGGAGTCACGCTCAGACTGCTGTTCATAATCTGGAATGAGCATTCCAGGTCTAACATTCTGTGAAAATGCACGGCACACTCCCCTCCAGTGATCAGCCTGGACACATACCTGGCAAGGCTCCCGTGGGAGAGGGGAGACAGAGCCTGAGACAATGGGGCTGGACTCTTGGAAGATTGAAGTTTGGTCGGGAAAAGCCAGAAGGGGCTGGGCTGGCAGATCCTGAGAGCTGGGAGGAGTGGCCACGCTGAGGACGAGACGCAGGCCCACTAGCCTTCTGTTCTCCCATGAGTCCACAGGGATGAGGAGTGGCTGCCCCAGACCTGTTGTGCTGGGTCTTGGCCAACAGGCCCAGGGCTGCCACATCCTCTTGCAGGACTGAGGTCCACCCTAGTCGCCAGATGCCAGGGAGGGGTTCAGGAGAGGGTCCCCAAGGGACCCCAGAAGAGCCCAGGCTCTAGTCCCCAATCAGAATGAACCACATTTACATCATACCCAAGTGTGGAGAGGCGCTTGGATGAGAAGTCAAACTTCTGAGTGGGGTTTCCAAAGGCTCTGAAACGTGGGGAAGGGAAGTGTCAGATTTCTCTCGAGAGGTTTCTGGGGTGGCCTCTCCGAAGGCCTCCTTCTTCTCTCTGGCCAGAAGGGAGAAAAGGACTGTCTGTGGGCTGGAAGTCCCATCTCCACCTGGAATTGTTACCAACCAAATTGAAAATGTGAGTCTCTGTTTTAAAGTGAGGACGTTCAGCTCACTTCTGATCCCACTCGTTGGCGTCTGTACCAAGACAAACTTTGCCAGTGTTCAGACTCTATAAATAAGGAACTCTGACCTAAAAACGTTGTAAGTTGGATAGTGTCCGTGAAAACACTTGGGTGGTAGCATTTTGAGATCTCTGGCGCAAGGAAAGAGCATTTTGCTTCAACAGCAGCTGGACCTCCTGGGCTGTGTGCTTTCTGAACTTCAAACCCAGCCACGGGCCAGGGAGGACCCTGCCTCGCTCCCCAAGAGAAGCATTGTCAGAAAGGGCCAGTTGGCCTCGGAGGAGCCGGAGTCTGCAGGGACAGGTCCACACGCAGACACTCCTGCCTGTCGGGGATCTCTCCAATGGGAGCCCATGGACCACGAGAGCAGGGTTCATTGGATCTGAACAAAAAAGAATGCCCCACTTCAAACACGGTTCCTTTTGTGGGATGAATGGAAGGCAGTCTGCCAATGACCATGGAGTAAAATGAACAGAAAGGACCGGGGTCAGCAGTGGCCGAGCGCATGTCCGTGGTGGTCTCCAGCTCCCCGCCTAAGTGGAATCTCACAGCATTCGGCTTATTCCCCTCAGCACGCGTTGTAGCAGGTGTCAGAATCTCACCTGAAAACCTGGCGCCCTGCACGGCCTCAGTGCACAGGACACTGCTTTTCGGTCACTTCTGGCACAGTCACCACTCCACTTCCCATGCAGATAAAGAACACAAAATCTCCACACTTCACCTCCGCATTCCAGTTCCTGCCTAACCTCTTTCCACTTCGTTTCTGGATAAAGTGATGCTACCCCATTCACACGAAAGCCTGGCCCATTCTTTGCCTGATTCCTAAACCGGGCTTTGCCATTTTTGTTTGGAGGATGCTATAAAAACGGAAAAGTAAGTTTCATGTTCAACACGTACCATTAATATTTAAGGGTCCAACTGCGCCCCCTTGTGGTGACAGATGAGAATGCAGACCAGGGAACCTCAGATCCATGAGTGTATTGTGGGGGGTGGGGAGGGCCTCCAGGAACTGGGTAGATGATGGGCCGCCACTCCCAACTGCTCTGCAGAACTCCGGTTCTTGTAATGCCTCGTAGATCTTATCAGCTTCTTAATTCTTTAAGGGCAGGTACTATGTTTATTATCAGATTTACTCATTAATTCATTTCCTCAACAAATATTTCTTAAGACCTTTCTTATCCCCCAAGCATTTTAAGCAGATGCTTAAGAAATAGCACCCCTGAATGCAGTATGATTGTACCAGACAACACTTTGTCCTCACAAACTCAATTAGTACATGGATTTCCCCCCCGAAACACTGCCACTCCTCATAAAAAGAAGCCACACGATGTCTTGAATTTCTTCACTCCAATTTTCCCCCATGAAAGAGCTGGCACTTACTATGACAGGAGGAGGCAAAGTGGATTTGCGCAAGCAAGGTCATTATCTTGCTGTGGTAAAAATAAGTCTGAGAAAGTGTAATTTAGTGAAAGAAAACCTGGAGTTAGAGACCAAAACCCAAATGCCATCTCTCCAGGGACCAGAGTTACTCAGTTACGTCACCTAACTGCCCTGAATGTCGGTCTCCACATCAGGAGCAGAGGGAGAGGAGCCTGACCTCCTGGGCGGTCACCACACAGTGAGGGCGAGGCGGAAGGGCAGGGGGCTCGCTGGGGAAAATGGGATGGACACCGTGACTCATCCTGCTGGAGCCCACTTCCAAATCCTACCCCTCGGGATTCAAAATGGTTAGCTCAGCCTCACTAACTGTTATCAGCGCCTGAATATCCTCCCCGTTGCTACTGTGCGCACGAGGACAGACCGACCCCCAAGGCACCTGAACCGCTAGGTCCACGGCTGAATTGTCTGGCATGAGGAAGCCCCAAATTACTGAGGGCCTCTTCTCCACCCTTCACTCTGTGCTCCCCCCCTTCCACCCTGGCTGTAAACTAAACTAAACTCAGGGCTCTTTCGTCAGAGGCTGGAGAAGAGCAAAGGAGCTGGAAGTCTTCCCTGCTGATCAGCCAGCGGAGGATCCCAAACCACATGTGAGACAGAGTGTCTGTGCCTCATTCTCACTGCGGCGGCGGTGGGGTGCTCTGACTCCTCCCGTAGTCATTCTTCCGGCACTGGTCCCAAACCCCGACTCGTACGGCCCCACACGACTTACACTATACCCACGTCACTGGTACAACAGCTACTTAACATTTTTCTTTAAATTAACTTTAAATGTAATCCTTTGGTTTTACTTAGCCTTATCCTAAGTAAAACAAATGACATCATGGCTTTATATATTTGTTCTATTACACATTCAAACAAATATGTTTCCAGAGTGTCCCAAAAACGTGTATACATACTTTGACAGCTGATAGCTCAACTGGTATTTCTTTCTTTTCAGCCAGACTAAGCTCTGTACAAAGAAAACTCATCCTAAAATGCTAATGGAAGTTTGAAAACACAGTTGAAGTACAAGCATTGCCTTTATAATTATTCAAAGTGTGTACAATGTCCCCAATAACATATATACACTTAAACAGCTGATGACTGACTTAATTCTAACTCCTTTTCAGGTGTGACTTGAAATGATGGGTGAAGCCAGACTAAGCTTTGAACAAAGAAAATTTATCCACCAGGTTTTTTATGGGAACACATAAAGATAAAAGTTTACAGTTCTGTAAACTCAAGCAACAGTTGATGAGTTGAGGGCACACAAATCCTGAATGAAATGATTCTTGATGTTTGCCATTCCATTGCTTCGTGTTATCAGCAGTGCCTGGACCAGAATGGTTATCCTTTTGGAAACAGTCATTGACAATAAAAATTATTCATTTCTGAGATTGTTTTAAATTTTGAAAATGAGCTGTATGTTAATAAACTCTAAACTTATAATTATTCAAAGTGTGTATACATTTGGGGGGCACCCCTAATCCTCCTATGTAATAAAAGCCTAATATGCAAATTGTCCCCTTGACCAGGAGTTTGGGAGTTTGCTGCTCGCTATGATGTGTGCTGACCACCAGGGGGCAGTGTGGAACACAGCAGGCGTCAGCAATGTAGTGCTGGCAGCAAGTAGCAGAGGAGGCGCTGCTGCCCCATGGACCACTGCAGGATGGTGGAGGTGAGCAGGTGGCACCAGGCCAAGGTGGGTGCAAGTGGCGCTAGATCGCCCCACCAACTGCCCCGCAGGCAGCAACCAGTGGTGGTGGGGGGAGCACCACCTAGCTCCCAGGCACTGAGGGAGCTGGACTGGGCCCAATGACTCAGGAGGAGGGGGGCTCTCAGGGGCCCCAGAGGTCAGCTGGGACCTGTCCTTCCATGACAGACACTTGCCAACCAGGCCTAGGGACTGCACCTATGAGTTAATTTCATGCACCAGGCCTCTAGTGCATATATAACAAGTAAGATGAAAATGTCCATATGCCGCCAAAAGCCTCTCTTGTTCTAAAGGATTCAGTGTAGCAATTTTGGAAAACTGGGATAAGAGTTTGCCTTTGGAGAAGTACTGTGTGTTACATATACCTCTGACATCAGCCCAGTACAAAGCCTCTCCCCTCCCACCTGTTGCTCAGGGGCCCAGCCTTACACTCCTTAGGACAAGGCTTGTGCAGAGAAATCCACTGGTGGAATGTCTCCATCTAGTGGCTATCACTCTCATTACACCGAGAAGCAAGCTCTTACTATGGTGCTGGGTATAGGGTTTCCTTTTAGGGGGATAAAAATGTTCTGAAATTAGAGTGGTGATGATTGCATACTTTGTGAATATACTAAAAACCATTGAATGATGCACTTTATTTTTTGAGAGTACATTTATTAGAGCTGGGGACAGTGAAACAAGGAAGGACTTATGATATAAGAAGTAACAGGAGAGAGCCTAGGTAGGGCTACTTTTGCTCACTGGGAAGTCAGAGGAAAGGGGGCCCTGGAGAAAGGTTCAGGGGGTTTGCCCGGGACAAGCTGCCACTACCTACTGCTCCATTGCTCCCTTGGTTGCAAGTCTCGTGGGGTCCCTAGAGCAGTGGTCAGCAAACTCATTAGTCAACAGAGCCAAATATCAACAGCACAACGATTGCAATTTCTTTTGAGAGCCAAATTTTTTTAACTTAAACTTCTTCTAATGCCACTTCTTCACAATAGACTTGCCCAGGCCGTGGTATTTTGAGGAAGAGCCACACTCAAGGGCCCAAAGAGCCGCATGTGGCTTGCAAGCCGCAGTCTGCCAACCACTGCCCTAGAGTTTAGGAGATGCATGCCTGTGAGGGAGAAGGGGAATGGAAAGGCCCTTTCTAAATATAAATTGTGCACTTGGAAGGAATAACTTACATTTAGAATTTGCGTCTCAATTTTTAAAAAGGAACTATTGTGACAGGGTCCTAAATGAACAGAAAGAGAAAACGCTGTTCTCGCCTCCTCACGGTGACGGTACCTAAGCCACGGTGAGGGCACCTTTTCTCTCCTTTGTGTTGGGGGCAAGAAATTTACACCCAGGGACCAGAAGTCCCAAAAATGGAAACTGACTGTGCACAGACCTGACTGTGCAGCCCTCGCTCGCTCGCTCGCTCGCTCCTGTCTGCAATGGAGCCTGTGGGTGAGACTGTGATGTTGTTTCGAAGGGGAGGCTGAGGAACATCTGTGCTAGGTGTGGCCATGTGTTGTGACAAGCCACTGCGTCAGGCAGGTAACCAGACACACCCCTCCCAGCTACATCCCTGCCAGAAACCAGTGCTGAGCCCCCAACGTTCCATCAGGTGCCAGCGCAGAATCTCCCGTGACTCTCAGGGCTGGATCACTGCTATTACTCGGTGACGGTCTTTGTCATTGGAAGCTAAACACCCAGAAACAGTCGTTGTTATTGCTTAGGAGTCAAGCACTGATTTTCCAGCTGAGCTGCAGCCTCAGCCACACACAGCCACCGGTGTGGAAAGTAGAAAACAAATCCTGTTAAGTCAGTTTTCTCATCGAACATCTCTATCCTGGTCAATTTGTGGGATTATTTAAAGGTGCTGTTTCTGATTGATGTTCGGAAGCCAGCACATTCCGTTCTTGATTCAAATCAGCCCCACAGTCAGCAGCTACTCGCAGGGGAACAAGCACAGGTGTCCTCACCGGAGGGCTCTGTCTCCTCCCAGAGAGCACACCACCTGCTCCAGGTTCCCAGTTGTCTTTCCATCCAAAATTCACACAACTGCCACCTTTAAAAAGAAGTAGCATGTTCCTTTCAGCCAAACACCTTTGCTTTCATTATTTCTCTCTTCCCTAAGAGCCATTTTGCTGCATAATGGGCTGTCAGCCAAGCCCAGGGGACAGTAGCAGAGGCAGTGGGCACCTGAGTGAGCCAGAGCGCGCAGGCACTCACACTGCACCGTGCAGAACAGAAGGGACTGCTCTGTACAACTGCACGCAGCACAGCTGTTGTGGACCTGACCTATCACGAAATAACATCCTGTACACACACGTGTAATGCGCCTGCACATACCTTATCTCACGGAGCTCCTCGCTCCAAGCGACTTTAAATTCTCATGTCAGAAGTGCCTCTTGTTCCCAGACATGTCAGCGAGGCCCTTCCACTCACAGGAACCTCCCTATCTCTAGCTTTTCCGCTGCCCCCTCATCAAAATAAAGAGGACCCTGAGCACACGGCTCCTCTAAGATCAGTGCTGTATCTTGAAAAACAGGCCCAAGAAAAAGAAGGAAGGGGGGGGGGTGTCCTCTTTGATCTACTTAATCCTGTTCAAAACAAACAGAAAAATCAGAGACAAGAATTTCCACTTTGTGCAACAGGCATCTAGATGCTCTAGAACCGTGGTCAGCAAACTGTGGCTCATGAGCCATATGTGGCCCTTTGGCCTCTTGAGTGTGGCTCTTCCACAATATACCACGGCCTGAGCGACTCTATTTTGAAGAAGTGGCGTTAAAAGCTTAAGTTTTAAAAAATTTGGCTCTCAAAAGAAATTTCAATCGTTGTACTGATGATATTTGGCTCTGTTGACTAATTGAGTTTGCCAATCACTGCTCTAGAATTTCACACTGCAAATAATTCCGTTCTCAAATTAATGTCCATGCCAGCATGGGCTTGGAGGAGAGAAGGGACATCTTAAAGGCTCCCAAACCACGGAAACCCTGATGGGTTGAAAGTAGTCAGAAAAACTCAAAGTGGGGCTGCCTCGGAGAACTTGCCAGTATCAGAGCTGAGGGTTCCCAGCACTGCAGCACAGGAGAACTCAGCTCCTACCCTGCAAGGATTCACAAGTGCCCCCACCTTGGCCCTCTGGCTCTTGTCATAGCAAACGTCATCAGGAATCCCACAGATTAACATCAACCCAATGTGAGCTCCCCAAGGGCCCCAGGCACAAAAGGAAATGCACTTCTATGAACAAGAGTTAGTAGGAAGAAACATACAACAGACAAACCCACAAAGACAGCAATTATTCAGATATTCAGAATCTCAGAAAATAGGCATGAACTGTGAGAGAAAGAAATCACCAAAAAAGATAAGCGAGTAATAACAGACTATAAACAAACATACGTATTTGAAAAATATCCAAATAGAACTTTCATACATAAAACTTAAAATTTTTGAAATAAAGCCTCAAAAGATGAGTTATCAGATTACATATAGATGAAGAGAGATTAATAGATCAGAATTTACATCTGAAGAAATCCTCCAGAACAGCCGTCGCCAACCTTTCGGACCTCACAGATCACCAGTGGTCCCCGGACCACCGGCTGGTGCCTGCTATTCCAGAACATTGAACAGAGAAATAAGAAGAAAATTATAAAAACAGATTTAACAAATAACTACGCAGCACTCCAGGGACTAAAAGGAAGAAAACATTTTTAGAGAGCATGCTTGAGAATTTTCAAGAACTAATGAAATTATTGAAAAACAGAATCAGCCGAGACTGGTTTGGCTCAGTGGATAGAGCATCGGGCTGTGGACTGAAGGGTCCCGGGTTCGATTCCGGTCAAGGGCATGTACCTTGGCTGCAGGCACATCCCCAATGGGGGGCGTGCAGGAGGCAGCTGATCAATGTTTCTCTCTCATCGATGTTTCTGACTTTCTATCCCTCTCCCTTCCGCTCTGTAAAAAATCAATAAAATATATTTTAAAAAAAACAGAATCAACAAAAAGTAACCCACGCTGAGACATGTTTCCAAGCGATCATGCCATCAGAAACAAAGAAAGGACAGATTACCCATGAAGCCACAGCACTCAGACACACACGGTTTCAACAATGGCAACCAGAATCCAATGGAATAACATCTTCTAAATGAAAAGTCACTGCCATCTGTCAGCATACCTCCCAAAACTCAAAACTATCTTTCCACAATGAGAGAAAGAAAGCATTCTCCGATAAACAGGGAATGAGCTTAACTCTCACAGAGATTGACTGAAGGAATTCCATAGAATGTGCTGCCCAACAGTGAACACTCATTCAATAAGGATAGTCAAACAACAGGTGTGTACTATATAGTACCTATCACGCTTACATAAATACTAGAAGCCCGTTGCACGAATTCGTGCACTAGTGGGGTCCCTTGGTCTGGCCTGTAAAATCAGGCCAAAACTGGCGCTCCAACATCCTGAGGGGTCCCGGATTGTGAGAGGGTGCAGGCCAGGCTGAGGAACCCCACAGGTGCATGATCAGGCCAAGGAGGGATGCGGGAGGTTGGCCAGCCAAGGATGGATTGTGGGAGGGCTCCAGGGCATGTCTAGCTCATCTCACTCAGTCCCACCCAATTAACCAGAACCCAGCAGCAAGCTAACCTACCAGCCAGAGCATCTGCCCCCTGGTGGTCAGTGCACATCATAGCAAGCAGTTGAGCAGCCTTAGCATACATTAGCATATTACGCTTTGATTGGTTGAACCGACAACTGGACAACTAGACACTTAGCATATTGGGCTTTTATTATATAGGATTAAGTATGCACTATTTTAGTAGAACCATCTTTTCGTTGGACCGTAGCTTTCCTAATATGTAAATTATGTTATTAAAAAAAAGATATGAAAAGATACTAAGCCAAATGGTCATTAAATGAATACAAATTACAATCACAGATTTCATCTAGATTGGCAGAAATTAAGAAATTGCCCAGGGTGTGGTGGGGGTACAGGACCATTTGTGAAAACATTAGCTCATGCACCTTCTGTGACATAGCAAGTCCACCCCTTGGTCCTTGCCCTCAAGAGAGACTAGCAGAGGGGGTTTACTGTAGTACCTTCCATATACCAGAACTGGAACACAAGTTAGGTCGACCCACAAAAGAATGGGTAGAAGCATCATCCTGTTACAGTCACATAGAAAAACACATATATGATGCATTTTCATAAACAAGCAAACTAAACAATGTATTTGTGTAAATAGCAGGTCCTCAATAGCATCATTCTATTCCATGTTGCTTAAAGTCGCAGAACCCATCAAGGACACTAAGTGAGGACTTCCTACACAATGTTCCTATGCAGCAAACAGAACATGAAAGGAGAATGACAAACATGACATTGAGGTGGTGGACCCCTCCGGTGTGGAATCGAGGAGAGAGGATGAGATGGTGAGGAGCCCATTGGCAGCTATCACAATATTGGAAATGTGCTAGGTTTTAGACTGGCTGATGGGCTCATTTTAGGATTGCACACGATCTTTGGTACATTCATAATTTATGTAATTTTTAAATGGGGAGAGAAGAACAAAGAGAGATGGAGATCCAGCTAAAAGCTGTTAGATGTCATTGCTGGGCAAAAATGAATTGGCAACCCTGGTCTATGCTCCTCTCCCATCACTTGTTTCACAAAGTTGCCCGACCCTCCTTCCCGGATAAGCCCCACTCTTGCCTGTACTCAGTCCTAGCCTGTACCTCCCATTACCCTATCTCCACACTGGAAAGCCAGCCCTTGGTCTAACTTGAACTCTCCACAGCACTGGGCACACTGACCACTTCTGCTCACTGCCCACATCTCTGCAGCTCCTTTCCCAACCTGCTCCCCTCACTTGCTGTGTGGGGCAAAAGTAAGTTAACAGTTGTGAGTACACAAAAGTTTATTCTTGTATTATTTTTTATTAATTCTTGTATCATTTTCCATATGAACAACTATAAACTCACTTTTGCCCCATCTTGCATATTAGAATGGGGAACAGACCCATTGTTCCTAATGGCAGCAATGTGAAAATTGTGTTGCTGTTTTTTTAAGGAGCTTTAATAGAAAATATATGTTTCTGTGTTAATTCTAGAAAAGCAATGCTTCTCTTAGTGAGATGCACTTCTTGGGTAACCAGGGAAAGAAAAATCAGCAACAGCTGATTCAACATCTGGCCTCACCTGAGGACCTGGGCTTTGGAGGAGCTTCTAAAACATGTCAAGCTCAAAGGCTAACAGGGACCAAATAAACGAGGCATACGCCCGCAGGCTGCAAGTTTGACATGCTTGTTCTAGAGAAAACTCTGGAGGACCAGAGTGGGGCCAGGACACAGGTGGGGAGTAAAAGGTGTGGAGATGAAGACTTTTGTGACATTCAGAGACAATGAGATTAGTGCTACCTACATGTTGCAGGCCTGCTCCTATTTCTACTTCAATTTCTGTATGTTTGTTCTTCTAGGTATTTATCTATTTCATCTAACTTATTTAACTTGGTGTTCATGTTATTCCCTTAGAATCCTTTGTATTTCTGTACAGTTGGCAGTGCTTTTTTCTCTTTCATTCCCCTTGCCTCTTTGTCAACCCAGCTAGTTTCGTCTATTTTTTTTAGATTCCTACTGTTTTTACATTTCCTTTATTCCTGCTCTAATAATTATTTCTTGCCTTTTTGCTTGGGGTTTCATTTACTCCTTTTTCTGATTTAACGGTCAAAAGCAAGGTTCTTGATAGATTTCTTCTTTAAACATAGACATTTTAGCCATACATTCTAAGCACTGCAGCACCCAAATTTTGGTCTATTTGTTCTCCTTTCCACTCACATTTTCTTACTGTTGTGTGACTTCATCTTTGATACACTGGTAATTCAGTATTGTTTAATTTCCAGCTAACTGTGAGTTTTCCACGTTGATATATAATTTAACTTTATGGTAGACACAAAACAAGCTCGGTGTGGCTCCTCTAAACCCTGAGAACTGTTTTTTGTCCTGCCTGAGGCCAAGGGACGCGCCAGTCACGCTGCCAGTAGTACCGGGAGTTCAGCCCGCATGTCCTTGGGCTGGGAATCCAACCTCTGAGGGCAGCGAGGGCAGATGCTTTCGTCCACAGCTCCAGGGAACAGCAGGTGTGCAGTCACCCCGCTCTGACCAATGCCCTTCAAGGTCAAAACGACGATTTCCATTATCGCTCGGTACTAGGAACCCTCGAAGAATCCGAGGCCTCTCCACGTGAGCAGGCAGCTCAAAGAACTTCGTACTTACTCAATCCCTCTGACCCTGACCCCGCCCTGGCACACGGGACTGCGGCTCAACGGGCCGCGTTGCATGCTGGCACTTGTAGTTATCAAGACGCCCGCCTTAGCGCGCGAGGGAACAGTAGGACGGCAGTGCGCGTGGCATGCCGGGGCTCGTAGTTCACAGGACGCCCGCCTTAGCACGAACGTTTAGACGGCGGCCCGCGTTGAGAGCCGGAACTCGCAACGCCTGATGGGGATCCGCGGGAGGGCGGCGCGCGGTGCATGCCGGGACTCACGGTTTAAAGACCCCCTCGGTGCCTAAAGGGACCTGTGGGACAGCGGCGCGCGCTGCATGCTGGGACCTGTGTTTCCTGAGGAAACTGGGCGTAGCAACACTGTTCCCACCAGGGCCAGCTCCACGGGTTTGGTCCCGGGACACCTCGGTACCCGTTGCTGGTGCAGTCCCTCTCGGGCCCCGCGTGGGCTAGTGTTTACACACGAGCCCCCTGGCGCACGCACGTGGCGTAGTGTGACGCCACACGCTCTCCCGGAAGTCGGCGCGGACCTGGGCGGCGGGTGGAAGCCGGTGCAAGAGTGGGAATCGCAGCGCAGCCACCACCGCCGCCGCCTGGGCCAGGGTCACCCACCCACCCGCCGGTCCGCGATGGACACCGGGCCCTGAGCGCCCTCCCGCCGCATCTCCTCAGCGAACCTGTTGGCCGCGATGGAGGCTCCTCCCGCCGACCGCGTTCCCGCCGAAAGCACCCCGCCGGCGGCCGTGGCGGAGGTGCGCTGCCCGGGTCCCGGTCCGCTACGCCTGCTCGAGTGGAGGGTGGCGGCGGGCGAGACCGTGCGCATCGGCTCGGTGTTGGCTGTGTTCGAGGCCGCCGCCACCTCCGCGCAGCCCTCCGGGCTCCCCCTCGTCCGCGCCGGGTCCGGGGGCTGTGTGCGCGCCGAGCGCAGGCTGAGGTCGGAGCGTGCCGGCGTGGTGCGGGAGCTGTGCGCACAGCCGGGCCAGGTGGTGGCTCCCGGGTGAGTGAGTCGGGATGAGAGCGAGTGTCTCGGGTTGGGTGAGGGGTCAGGGCCGGAGCCGAGCACTAGGCAGGAGAGGGTCTAGGGAGCTGCGCTTGGGGAGAACTTTGCAGCGTAAGCCACTATTGTGGTTTTTCTTTAGAACTCGGTTGTGTCCCCTCTTCTGCAATAGGTAGGTGCCTGTCCCTAAGACGCTTTATTTGTAAGTTAGGAAAACTGGGGGCGACAGTGAGTATGGAACAAATCAGCGTGCTCCACGCTTGTCTTCGTGCTATAAACTTCTGGGGGTGTGCACTTCAGATTCTCATAAACTTTGCTGAACGCGGTTGTAAAACCTGGTGTGGATCTGCATCATAGTTCAGGAAGGAGGTGCAGCTGGGCGCCCTCCTAGGATTGACTCAGCTGCGGGTCCTTAGTTTTAACCTTAGAGGACTGGTTTCCTCTATTGAAGTGTGTGAACCTGTCAGTGCATAGTTTGTGTGGTTTTGAGATCAGGTTGAAGTGAACACAGGTGTGTGTGCACATGACTCTTGATGGTTTTCATTGTCAAGAACAGAAAGGTGAACATTCCTGCCTCCTGTTGGAGTAGTTAGTATACAGCTTCCCTCCGGGGGCCACAGTGTACCCCTCCCTTCCCCTGTGTCAGCTTTCTGTCCACTCCTGCCTTCCTCTGGTGGTGCTGTTCACTCTGGTCTCCCTTCCCCCTGGGGCTGCACTGACCCTCAGCTTCTGGTCTGTGCCCCCTCCCGGAAGCTAATGAGGACAGGATGGGATAAGGCCATTCTTTATCCCATCCCGGGGAGTCTTAGCCTGCATTCACTCTCCTCACTCCTTCAGCTCTGGTGCCTATGCCTGCCGCCTGAATGCAGGTGGGAGGGGGTGGGGTGGGAATGGATGTTGCCTCAGGATGGCACCCTCCACTGGAGTCAGCTGCCTGGCTTCCTTTAGAGGGAGAGGCTCACTGTTGTGTGTTTGTCAAACTGTTGCCTGCTGTCATCACTACTTTGAAGTCATCTTACCTGATCTCTTGGGGCCTGCTGAGCCTGTAAACCTACCAGCCTGTGCATGATGAAGGGCCAGTGAAGAGCCGTTCTCTGTGACGTTCTGTCCTTGTGCAGCTGTGGATGGGGGGGGCGGGGGTATGTGACCGGGGCTGTTCACACAGAAGGGTGAGGCAGGGGTTGTCCAGGTAGACCTATAGTCCTGTACCAAGGGGACCTATAGCCTTGCTTGGGGCACATCATTAGCCAGGCATGTCACTGGGTCACAGGCTGTGGAGTGGTGTGGTGAGGTCCCAGAGGTCTGCAGGGTGACAGGAAAGTGGCTTTTGTGGGGGTTTCCCTTGGTCATAGTGGACAAGTTCAAAGCTGGCTAGGGGGCCGGGCGGTCTGGGGGGGAGGGGATGGAAGGGGACCTGAGGGCTGCAGGCATGAGTCCTTTGGGAGCAGTCTGGGCCCTTCTCTCTGTCCTGCTGTGGTCTGCCGGAGGGTCTTTCTGAAAGGACACTGACCAACTCTATTAATATATCCAGTGAGTGGCCCAGGTCCGTGTGTTTGTGACCAGCAAGTATAGCGCATGTGTTTTGAGTGCAGTATGATGAGTCTTGGAAACAATTACTCAGTCAAGATAAGGACATCTCCCTGGTCCAGACGTATATTTTAACTTCATCTCGTTCCTCTAAGGAGCATTTAACATGGACACTCTTTCTCTGAGATGGTACTTCCCTGATGTCTGTCATGGGCCTGGCTATGCAGCCTCTGTGACACTGCTTTCTTTTTGTCATTCTTTTTTCTGCCCATCCTTAGTCATTGGGGCGCCCCAAAGGCCCATCATTCTCTGTTTTCCTTGTTGGTGGTGACACCCTTCCCCTGTCCACTTTCTGGCTTGCATTCCCCTGTGCCCTCTGCCAATGGCCCCTGTCCCTCACTTGCTGGTTCCCAGGAGAATCTCCTGTTCTTGTTTCTTTCTCCCTCCTGTTTCTCTCCTTCCATGTTCCCTGGGTCCAGTTGGTCTTCAGTAGGCAGGTTTGCTCTGGGGCGTGTGGCACTGTGTGTTCTGCCAGCTCCCTTGGTAAATAGCACCTGCTCTGGTACCATGGGGCTTGTCTCCCTGCCTACTCACTCTGTGCCCAGTGCCCTTCAACTGGACCCTCTGGTCTCAAAGCCACTGCTCTATGGTCTTCCTACTCTGACCTCGAGAGCATCAAACCTCACCTGCTTCTTTATCATCTGTTAAGACCCAGATGTTCTCTCCAGGGCTGTACTGGAAACTTCCTTCCACCTTAGCAGCGATTTCCAACTGGTGTGCCCCAAGAATTTTTAAAACATGCAATACCTGACTGTTTAGTCAGAGGCACTGACCTCTTTTCCCTTAGATTGTCAAACAAAAAAATGACAGCAACTACAGATACCCATCTGGTATTTTTTTTGGTGTGCCACAGAATCTTAGTAATTAGCTTATGTGTGCCACGAGATGAAAAAAGTTGAAAACCACTGGTCTATAAGTTAGTGGTCCTACTCTGGGTTCCCATCCAATCTTAGTGATCCTGGGCAAGATAGTCTTCTTAATAAATATACAGATAAATTAGACTTTATCAAAACTAAGAACTCCGTCTTCAAAAAACAGTTAAGAAAACGAAAAGGCAGGCTACAGACTGGAAACCTCTACCTTGTAAAGCATTTCGACCTGGTTTTGGTTGAACTAGGACACACCAAGTATGTCTTCGGATGAATGTTATTAGGGGCAATTGATGAAATCCTGGTACATTTTGGGGGGAATTCCTGAAAAAAATATCCTCCAAGTCATAAGTTTTAGTTTAAAAGTAAGGAAAGTGAATAAATGCAGACTTCAGTTGCTCTTCCTCACTGGTAGTGTGTGGCCCACGTGTTCTCATGGGGTAGCAGGACCGCAGAACCTGTAGTAAATAAATGTAAGCAGCATCGGCACTTTTAAACCTTGTAGACAGGTGAACGAACCCGTTTGCTCAGTTTCTCACAAAACCTGCCACCAGTGTTCCCAGGGGCAAACAGCAGGTTCCAGGGCCCCACAAGCTTCCTTCAAAAGACCCATTAGCCAGGGATCAAAATACACCTTTGACTTTTGGGAAAGGCCTCAAGTCCCTTTGCTAACTCTGCTACATGTTCTCAGCTGAGGGAGGGCCCCAGGAGGAATGGAACCTGAATTAGCACTGAAGGGGTCTGGGAAAGTTGGTGGGAGCCTGCTGACAAGAGAGGGTGTGACTTTATTGTGGCAATTGGGCAAGTGTCCTCTGAGGGCTGACCCAGAGGGACTGGGAGAGGTGGGTGGGATTGGAGAAGAGGGTGCTGGTGCTCCTATGAGGGTCACTGAGCCTGGATAACTGGAAGAAGAGGTACCCACGAGGGGCGGGGGGATTGGGTATGGGTGGGGTGCTAAGGAGCCACATGAAGGGGGAGGGGCAAGAGTGGGGGTGGAGTGGCAGCGCCCCAGCTCTGGAAAGCAGAGGCAGAAGGCCATTGGTGAGAGATGAGGAATGCAGGGTGCCCAGAGTGGGTGGACAGTAAGCTGGGGACAGGTGCAAAGGCTTCTGGGAAGGTTGCTGTGTGGGGTCCAGTGCAGCAGCTGGTCTGTTCTTATTAAGACAGGAAACAAGCAGATTTTTGGCTAGAGGTTTCGATGGCGTTAATAGCAGGGAAAAAGAGCATGCTCCAGGGAGAGGAATAAGGTGATGGAGACAAATCAGCGCTGGGGTTAGAGGCTGCAGACACGGGAGACAAGGCCCTCGCTCTGGGCCCCACCCATGCAAAGAAAATAATTTCTGTGTCTGGAACTATTGCAATAGTCTATCAGAAGTACAGGTGCATCACAGCCTCTGTCTGCACTGGGAACATGGGGGAGGCAGCCACTTGTTGTTGGTATTATTGTTCCATGTTGTATTAACAAAGTTTCAGTTTTTGTAGATTGTTTATCATAAACGTAAGAGTATTTGATATAGTTTCCTCTCCTGACAGGACATTTTCAGTTCCTGCACCTGTTCTATGTGGTTTGTTGTGTTTTAGGTGAGTGGAGCCCACAGGTGAGACATCCATCCTTCATTTTACAACCAGAGCACAGGAGTCCCCGAGAGGCATACAGCAGCCAGGTCTTCCTCCCACTCAGGGAAAGTAGTGAGAAACCAGAGTCCCAGTGTCTCCCTTCCTGATTTCTGCTTTTTGTCCCTCCCACTCCCCTCACCCCCTGCCAATTTCTAGAGCGGTTCTGGTGCGAGTCGAAGGATGCAGCCACCCAGTCGTCATGAAGGGTTTGTGCGCCGAGTGTGGCCAAGACCTGACTCAGTAAGTACTGGCCCGGCGTGAGCATAGTGCCTTTCATGTTGGAAGAGGGACTGTGGGTACAGAGGTGAAGGATGGAGGGCACAGGTAGGGGCTGGGAACCTGACAGCTCGCCCACTCACCCTCTGTGGGAGGGAAGCACTAGTGAGTAGATATGCGTTTCTGATCCTACGGTATGTGTAGGGGGTGCTGTGCCTGGCTGTTTCCTCATGGAGTGCCTGTGTGAGGGTGACATCAGTGTGTTTTTAGCAGAGCTCTGAAGGACTGGAATGTAATCATTTGGCCAAGTCTTTTTGGCCATGTGTTTTGAGTGGACAGCATTCTGCAAATGCCAGCAGCACATCTACCACAATGGAAATGAAAGTGCTCACTGTACTGGACAGCAGCCGAAGGCAGCCACCTTATAGCCCTCTTTGCTTCCACAGGCTGCAGAGCAAGAACGGGAGGCAGCAGATGCCACTGTCCACAGCCACCGTGTCGATGGTGCACAGCGTCCCGGAGCTGATGGTGAGCTCCGAGGTGAGTGCCGCCTGTGGGTTCAGAGCAGGGAAAGGGCAGCTGGAGAGCGTGCAGGGCTTTGATCACCTTTGTCTCTGAGGTGACCTCTGGGAAGGTGAGTATGGGGGCTGCACTTGTCTCTTTCCCAAGTGATTCCACCTGGTAGGCACCTGGCTTCCTGCTCACTAGGGCTTTGGCTCCAGTCCCCTGAAACCAGGTCTGGGCTGGAGGGATTAGACATGTGAACACATGCTGTGACTAGTGGATCTGGTCGGGGACCCTGAGGGCCAGAGTCAGAGCCCATGAGCAGCTGCTGCCAGGACAGGTGGCTGTGCAAGAGGTGACCTGGGTAGAGTCGAGGGCATAGGCAGTGCTGGTGGAGCAGTCGGGGTGCAGGGACCCCAAAGAGGCCTCAGAGCTCCTAGGGGGCCCCTGTGCATTTGTGTACCAGCAGGCCCAGCTGCCCAGGAAATGAAGGTGTCTGCACAGATAGGAAGTTTGGAGTTTTACCATATCTCTTTCTTTTATGGCATTCCAAGAACACCTGACACCTCATGTTTCTATGGTATGAGTCTAATGGACTGAGTGAGCATCGCCAGGACAGAGCACAGGAACAGGTCTATTGGGGTTGTATAAAAACTCAGTTATAAAGCATTTTCAAAGTTCTGCATCTGTGTGAGTAGGTGATACGTTGTTACAGGGTTTTTTTTAGATTTGTGCTTTTAAGTGATACCTACTTTATTTTTAATGAGAAAGACAAAATACCAGGTACATGATTCAAGTTTTTCTGAATTACTAGACTTTGAACAAATGTAATATTGGGTGAGGTGGTATGTTGTGGGGGGTGGTAGAGAGAGAATTAGGGAGCTGGAGGATTAAAAAGAAGAGTGCTCCTCATTTCTTACCATCACGGAACCACTGTTGGCTTCAGTCCTTTCGGGAACAGAGGTTAGAATTCTGTGTAACCTAATGAGAGCCAGCGTTTGTTGACAGTGTAACTGAATTACAGTGAGAAATGGTAGTGATGCAGGCTCCAAAGTCTTTGTCACGGGCCCACATCAGTCCCCTCATCGGCTGAGTGTGGTAGGACCAGGCCCTTCCAAGAGCAGTGTCCCTGCTAGCCCACGAGGTCAACACCTGGGCCTCTTCCAAGGTGAAGCCCAGCACCGAGTGGCGGGCACCTGAGATGCATCCCACATGCCTGTTGCTGTACCTCATGTCCTAGTTGTCCCTGTCCTTCTGCAGTTCACCGTATTGAGTTGCTCCACAGCATCCAACTAAATTTTTATAGGAACCACCACTTCCTTTTACCTTCTTTTTCATTGGTTTATACCTTTTGTGAAATAACAGAATTAGGATCACAAGGCAGAATGCGGAGAACCAAGATGGCGGCATAGGTAAAACACCTATCTTGCCGTCATACTCAGCAATTTTAATACTACAACTTAACGAAAGAACAAACACCTTCCAGAATCACCAGAAAGCTGGCTGAGTGAAAATTCCACAAATAAAAGTGAAATAAGACACTGTGACTCGGAGGAGCGGTGGCGGACAGCGTTGAAAGATTCACGCGGAGAGAGGTTTGGAGCGCACGCGCCAGCGGAGAGGGCGGGCTGCTGAAAACCGGCCAGTTTTCTCAAAGGGGGAGACAAAGACGTCCCACTGGACTGATTCTCCAGCTCTGGGCGAAGTCCAGGGAACCAACCCACTATCATACGGGGTGAAAACTGGACAGTGGGAGGGCACGCTGAAGCTCGGGTGCTGCCGAGTCTGCTGGCTTGTGGAGAAGGCAGCTTGCGAGAAAAGCTCAGCTGCGTGACGGCGCAGAGAGCGCTCTGCGACTTGCCCTCTCATTCGGAAAACCGTCAGACTGCTTTGTTTTACGACCCTGGGTGAGACGTTGGGTGTGCAGACTCATTTGGGGAGAGTCTGAATTCCCCGGCAGCCAGTGGAGCTTGGCAGTGGCTCTCTCTCAGAGGTGCTGGCGGCCATTGCCCCCAGCACAGAGTCCCTGGGGCCGCATAGGGCGGAGCTAACGCTGTCTGCTTGGCCTGGAGACTCCGTCCATCCAACCTGTGCACAGCTGAACTTCACAGACAATTGGCCTGGAGGTCAACCCTCCAAGTGCTAACAACGATTAACCTGAGCTTAACTTCAGCAAGACTGTGCAGCCCATATCCACCTCAGGTAACCGGGGAGGCTGAGCCACTATCCCTAGTAAGAAGTCTACCACACAAAGCTAATTGACCAACTCAGGGAAGCAGCCACCATGCAGAGACATGGAAAGAAATGGAGGGAAAAAAACAACTGGACATGGAATTCAAAACCACGGTTATAGGGCTATTCAAGAGGCTCCAACAAAAGGTCGAGGCCTATAAGGAAATAAGCGAGACCGCAAAGGAAATGAATGAGTCCTACAAGGAAATGAACAAGACCCTCAAGGATATGAACGAGACCTGCAAGGAAATGATCAAGACCAACGTGGAAATGAATGAGTCCTACAAGGAAATGAGGGAGACCCTCAAGGATATAAAGGAGACTCTCAAGATATGAAAAAGGACCAACCAGAAATTAAGCATACACTGACTGAAATAAAAATATTATACAAAGACCTAAAAGTGTTCTGGAGCACCCCAAGAACCCAGTTAAAGATTTGAAATACAAAGAGGTAAAATCCACTCAGCTGAAAAAGCAAGAAACCAAAAGAATCCAAAAAATTGAAGATAGTGTAAGGGGCCTCTGGGACAACCTCAAGCATACCAACATCCGAATTATAGGGGTGCCAGAAAAAGGGAGCAAGACAATGAAAACCTATTTGAAGAAATAGTGACCGAAAACTTACCACACCTGGTGAAAGAAATTGACTTAGCAGTCCAAGAAGCACACCAAACCCCAATATATAGGAACCCTAAGAGGACCACACCGAGGCACATCATAATTAAAATGTCAAGAGCAAAAGACAAAGAGAGAATATTAAAAGCAGCAAGAGAAAAACACATGGTTACCTATAAGGGAGCGCCCATACAGTTGTCAGTGGATTTCTCAACAGAAACGATGCAGGCCAAACAGGAGTGGCAAGAAATATTCAAAGTGATGAACAGCAAGAATCTACAACCAAGATTACTCTATCCAGCAAAGCTATCATGCAGAATTGCGGGTCAGATAAAGTGCTTCGCAGATAAGAAAAAGCTAAAGGAGTTCATCACCACCAAACCAATATTATATGAGATGCTGAGAGATATTCTTTAAGAAGAGGAAGAAGAAAAAGGTAAAAGTGTAAATTAGGAACAACAAATATACATCTATCAACAAATGAATCTAAAAATCAAGTGAATTAATAAGCTGACGAACAGGATAAACTGGTGAATGTAACAGAATCACGAACATAGAGAGGGAATGGACTGACAATTCTTGGGGAGAAGGGGTGTGGGAAGTGCAGCAAGACACTGGCTAAAAATCATGCAACTATGGGAGAGGACAGTGGAGGGGGGTGAGGGCGGAGGGTGGGATGGGTAACAGGTGGAGGGGAACTATAAGGTGAAGAAAAAAAAAGGGAACAATGTAATTAATAAACTGAACAATAAAGATTAAAAAAAAAAAAAAGAGTGCCTTGCGGGGTGTGGTACACACTGCAGGCTCCAGGTAGCAGGGGAGTAGCCCTGTGGCCCCACGTGGTCTGAAGAGCAGTAGGCCCACTGGCAGGCAGTGTAGAGGACAGTGAAGAATATGCTCAGCTTTCACCTGTTTTTTTTAATGAAATTGAATTTTATTTTGGACCCAGATATACTTGCATTGTCATTTTTTCCTTTTAACTTCAGCAAGCCGAGCAGCTAGGGAGGGAAGACCAGCAACGACTGCATCGGAACAGGAAGCTGGTGCTCATGGTCGACTTGGACCAGACCCTGATCCACACCACCGAGCAGCAGTGCCAGCAGATGTCAAACAAAGTGAGTGCGGTCGCCCTGTGGGCTCCTCCACGGCCTGTGCCACAGGCAGATCCCCCACACAGTCCTCAGCTCCGTGAACTGCAGGCCTGGAAGACCCAGGGGGAGGCAGAGTGGACAGCAAAGGGGGCAGTCTTGGGGGAGAGGAGTAGGTTTGTGTGCTCTTCAGGAATGTCTGCAGTGGGGGGCAGTGCAGGTGCATGAATTCAGTGAAGTACAGAGAATGGGTCAAGGACAGAATGCTACTTCAACTTTATGCTCAGAAGTTGTGGAGCCAAGAAGTTGAATTTCTGGACCTTTCAGAAGGCTGCATGCCTGTTGCAGATGGCTGTTCCCAGGCAGGTTTCAACTCCTGCTGTCATTACCTAGATACCAGCATCGCTGATATCATCATCTTTCACTTCTTCGTTGCTATGTAGCCCTCTGTTAGTGCTCAGATTTTTGTGTCCACAGAGCTCAGCAGTCTGATTAAGACAGCGCTGTGGGAAGGTGTCCTTGGCAGAGGGGCCAGGCCAGGCTGGCACACGGGTTTATCGTGCCTTTGAAGTCAAGGATTTATAAGATGGTTGAACTAGTTTTAATATGCCAGTTTCTCAGCTAACGTGGTCCAGAAGGCAAATGTCAGCATCTGCATGGCCAGTCCTCTGCTACTGCTAGGGCTTCAGTGCTGCCGCACCCTGCCCACAGGCCCATCACTGCTGGACTCAGTAACAGCGTGATGACAGGGTTTTGCTGGCCACCCAGAGCCCCTCCACCCCCACATGCTACTGCTGACTGGGAAGCTGCTGATGACTTCAGACATATTTATTTCTTAACGTGTGCCTTTGAGGATGTTTATTGCAATTTGTAGGCTATTTAACTGTTGAGCGGGGTGGAAGTTGTTTATAAGGTTTCATTCCTAGTCTTCTAATAGCCTGATCACGAGAGCTTTGACTGACTTAGAATGGGGAAAAGTTAACTAAGCCTAAGATTGGTTACTTTTCCTTTATAGTTGTTTAGAGCATTTTTACTGAGAAAATTAATGGTAAATAGGATTTAAAAGATCAGAGTTTACTTACTAAGAAAAGGGAGCCTATTTGCCTATTAATCATGTATCAGCAGGTTGGTATTACTAATTTTACCTGTCTGCTGAGGTGATTTAGAATGCTGTTTCAGCTTCTGTGATGTGTCTATAAGTTAATAAAGCTGTGTCTTAAAATAGTTCATGAGGTAGACTAGCTTATGTGGAAACCTGTGGCTTGCTTTCATTGGTAACCTGGGAAGACACTGTCAGCAGATTAATGGGAACCTATTCTAAGCCGACTGTGGTTCTGCTATTTGACAAATGTCAGTATTTGAAGGAACAAAGACATGAGGGACATTACTTTGCTTTATGCATCATTAACAAGTGTGCACAGTAGTCAGTATGTGTGAGGATCTGCTGGTGTCCTCGCAGCCCTTCAGGGACACTGGGTAGTTGTCTTAGTTGCAATAGCTGATTCCTGTGGGTGTTTGCCACAGGTTGCCTCTATACCTATAACAGACTAGGGGCCCAGTGCATGAACTCATGCACCTTGAACTGTGGACCATGAAGCTGTGGTGGGCACAAGGTCCCACCCCATCCTCCACACTGCCGCCTGGCCCCTCCCACCACAGCCCCCAGTCCCCTGTCCGCCAGCAGCCCCGCTCCCGCCACCACTCCCACGTGCTGACGGCTCTGGCCCTGCCTGCACCCGCTGACTGTGTGGAGTGATTGGGGCCAGCACCAGCAGCAGGTGTGAGTGGGGCCAGGCACTGTCAATGGATGTGAGCGGCAGCTCCTGCCCCTATCACCCCTCAGAAGTAGGGGTAGGAGGAGAAGCCCTCAGGGGCAATCAGGGCTGGCAGCTGCCGCTCACACCGCTGATGGCGCCAAGCGATCGAGACCAGGACCAGCACTGGCAGTGGGTACAAACAGTGGCTTCAGGTGCAAGTTTGGCTGGCGCTGGAAGTAGGTGCGAATAGGACTAGCACCAGCAGCAGGTGCAAACGCTGGCAGGACCACGGCACGCAGGAGCAAAGAATTTTCAGTAACCACCAGAGGCTTGCCTTGATGACAGGAACTGGTGCCTCGCTTCATTGACACCCCCACTCACCCGCTCCACCATCCTGCGACGGCCAACACCTACCATGTTCCACACATGCCCCCTAGTGGTCAGCACACATTATAGCTACTGGTTGTTGTTCCACCGTTCGGTCTATTTGCATATTAGTCTTTTACTGTATAGGATTATATAGGATAGTTGCCCTTGTTGCCACAGGTAGTTACTATAGGTACTTGCGGTGGTTTTGTAGGCAGTTACATGTTGTCATTGGTAGTTGCTGTGTGAGTGGCCACAGCAAAAGGGGCTGAGCTGACTCCCATGGAGCATGTGTAAGGAAACCATGTGTGCCAGGTAAGTTGGCCTGATACCTGGACCCCTGTCCTGATGGTGGAGCCCATGCCCTCGGGTCCTCTGCTGACTGGGCGTTTGCTCTCCGCAGGGCATCCTGCACTTCCAGCTGGGCCGGGGTGAGCCGATGCTGCACACCCGCCTGCGTCCACACTGCAGGGAGTTCCTGGAGAAGGTCGCCCGGCTATACGAGCTGCACGTCTTCACCTTCGGCAGCCGGCTCTATGCACACACGATCGCAGGTGAGCATGCGGCTCCGCAGGTGAGCGTGACTCCGGCTGAGCTGTGTGTGGTGCGCCTGACCACTGAAACTGGGTTATTTCTTACTGTCCGCCATGCTTGCTTGCTTTTTTACTTTTTAAAAATTATTATTGATTTCAAAGAAGGGAAGGGAGAAGGAGAGAGAAAAATGTTGAAGGGAGAGAATCATTAATCGGCTACCTCCTACATGCCCCACACTGGGGATCGAGCCGTGACCTCCTGGCTCACAGGTTGATGCTCAGTCACTGAGCCACCGAGGTCAGGCCCGCCATGCTTTCTTGAAGGTGAAGGAAGCTCCCTGTCAGCCTCCCTGGGAGCTGGCGGTCGGGGTGGACAGGCAGCGTTAAGTCTCTCAAGTTCAGCCACTGCTCTCCTTGGCAGCCTCTCCCCAGCTGCCTGCATCTAAATGGACTCGTTACTGTCCTGGGCCAGTTTGGGAGTTGGGACCACAGATACCTGGAAAAATAAACATCTATAGGAATAAAAGCGTAATATGCTAATTAGCCCCAACTTTCTTCCGAATGAAGCCAAAGCTGTGAGGGAACCTGGGTCCGGGTGCCAGAGGGAAGCCAGTGCTGGCAGCCAGTGGGGAAAGAAGGCCTACTCTTGCACCAATTTCGTCCATCGGGCCTTTAGTCTTAAATATAAGTGAACTTAAGATGTTTTACTGATTGGTTTGGAAACACTTGTGGAGCCACATTGCTTATGTCTGTCTGCACTTAACACTTGAGGTGTAGACAGGCGATCTCACTAGGAGCACGCGGTGTGGCAGTTCAGCACTGATCTGTCGTCTTGGTGCAGACATCGGGCTGTGCTGGCTGAGCTCAGTGCGTGGGGCAGCAGCCCTTAGGTCATGCAGCATTGCCCCTGGTGGCCATGGCTGGGGGCAGTGTAGGGTGTGGGCTTTACCTCTCTGGGGACAGCTGGGATCCAGCCCCACTGACTGCAGGTAGACCTAGTACCTGCAACGTGACATGGTCATAGCTCGGTATTAGATATGCACTTTGAAAGTTCTCTATTGGTTGGTCTTAGTCCTTTGTTGTTGCTAGAGAAATGAATTTCTCTTCCCCTGTTTACATTTAGTGCCCTTGTAGGAAATTTTAATCATGAACATGTAGGCAACATATTAAAGTAATTCATCTTGTAACTAAAATTCAACATATTTGCCTTTAACGTGTGGTTGCTATGGCTATTGGGATAAGTGATTGGGACATGTGAAGGTTAATGTAATTACTTTATAGAATTCTCTGTGATGCTCTGTGTCTCTGATTCCAAAGAAACAGTAAGATCTTCATCGTATGCACAGTGGAGCATCCGTGCATCTTAGACACACATGACCTTTATCCTGCTTTCTTTTCAAAGGCTTTTTAGACCCTGAGAAGAAGCTTTTTTCTCACCGAATATTATCGAGGGACGAGTGTATTGATCCATTTTCTAAAACAGGGAACCTCAGGTACGTACCTGCTCTGTTCATCACAAGGCTTGCTGTCGTTGTGAAGATGCATTGGGAGCATCGAGCAGTAATTGTATTTATTCTTGCATTTCTCCCATTGTCTCTGCTACTGTCTTCTAACCAGACTCTACTTCCTGCCTCTCCCTGAATGTCCAGACAGTGGTGGGAGCCCAGGAGGATGGGGATGTGGAGAGAAGGAGCTGAGAGCAGGGTGCGGGGGGCGAGGGGGGGCGCGCACAGGAAATTCAGGTGACAGTATCAGTAGAGAGCGCCCAGAGTTTCCCCAAGTACAAGATGGGCTGTCCGTCAAGTCACAAGTTTAAAGAAGGTGTTGGCATCTCAGGTTCACGATCCCTCGAGAGCTGGCTTGTTGTTAACGCCGGGAGTGTTAGGAGAGCCTAGGTCACATTTTCACCTGCCCCTCTGCTATTCCCACCCTTCCCGCCACCACCCCCCTTCCTGTCTTGTCCTATGTATCCCTCTGTGACTGGACCATCCCACCCAGTCACGGGGCTCTTTGACATTCTCAGAAATGTCTTCTCTATATGAGCAGTGTCCCCCTTTCTACCCAGTGTCAGGTAGAACTAACGAGGCTGGATAGTAAGGCGGTAACAGCTGTGGCCTCAGTGACTTCCTGACTGGTGTCTGCCACCTGCATCTAACATTTCGTGTTCGGATCGGGGTATCCACACGACTGAGACCCATGCAAGTCAATGTACACTAGGAGAAGTCTGTCAGAAACAGATCTTGTGTGTTTGCTCCTTCGCGTCAGAGGGAGCAGGTGGATTTGGACAAGGAAAATGAGCGAGCCTGTCGGTGACTAAGGAGCCTGCTCCACAGTGGACACGGCAGGCCCCCATCTGGAATTAAATGTGCTGGAAAGCATTTGCCACTGAGGTGTTTTAGCTACCTTATGTTCTTCTGGAAAATGGACTTAGAAAAATATTCATTTTGGACACATGAACATTTTTTCCTGGGTAGTGTAGCCTTTATAACGTATTACCAGTAGAGAACCTGAACAGTGGTAGGCATCTCTACTGGGTTTATCCCCCGATCTTGGAGACAGGCAAGAAGCAGTCATCATTCTGAGTGTTGAGTGCTCTGAGCCAGCTCTCTAAATCTCGGGTGTGGACAAAAATGAAATTTAAGGAGACCGTGTGAGGTAGCAGAGCATGCCTGCACCTAGGGATGGCCTTTAGACCTTTGTTAATATTTCTGCTCACCCCACACGCACTGGGAATACAAGTCACCTTTTGGGAACTTCAGGGAACAGCTTTTTCAAACAGCTGAGTTTGAACAAGGCTGAACCTTCCTGCCTCTCTCTCTCAAAGTCCTCACCTGGGAACAGGTGGGGGCAGACTCTGGTCTGTAGGCAGATAACCTATGTTTGTAAATGAAGTTGTATTGGGACGTAGCCACTGGTTTAAGTTTGTCCGAGAGGCTTTGTTAGGACTGGAGCTTTCTCCTCCTTCCTCTCTGGTCTTCTAAGAGAGTGCCGACTCCTGCCTTGAGAAGTAGCAGAGACAGTGGAGGAAACTGTGACTGTTTTAATGTTACCTTCTCTGGAAACAATTTAAACACAAGCTAAACAAAAACCCTTCTGTACTTTGCATCTGTTTTGCATTAGTCTCCTGTCTAGTGGTTACGTGTAAGATGGTTAAGACTCTTATTTGATGATTCTTTTTGTCAATCATGCTAGTAGTTCTGAATAATTTTTACTTCTAGAAATCTCTTTCCTTGTGGAGACTCAATGGTTTGCATTATTGATGACCGAGAAGATGTCTGGAAGTTCGCCCCCAATCTGATCACCGTAAAGAAATACGTCTACTTTCAGGGCACAGGGGACATCAATGCTCCCCCAGGATCCCGGGAGCCTCCAGCAAGAAAGAAAGGTGGGCAACTCCCTTCTAGTCCTCAGAGAAGTATTAGCAATTGCTTCACTGTCTCCTCCGCCTCTCACCTGCCTTGTGACTGCTCTGAATTCAGGACTCACTTTGTTGCTGCTTGTGTTTCAGAATTACAGAGGCCGTGTGTTTATGTTTTACTAAAAGGCATGATATTATTTTGTTTTTGTCTCTTTCTTAATCATACAGTTTGAACATTTTTCCAGTTGAATAGGGTTAAATAAAATGTTTTGAGGTATGCAGTTATTGCTGCAGCCACTAAAATAGGACTGAGAGGTCTAGGCTGGGAGAAAGTGGGACCCGGCAGCGTCCCTGCAGTGGACAGCTCAATGGCCTGTCTGAAGCAGGGTGTAGCGGATGCGTCCTGTGTTTTCCCATTTCTTGGAAATCATGGTAACCTCTCCTTTTGTGTGCACCTGCAGTGAATTATCCTCCCAAAGGTGCTGACATCGCAGATCAAGCTCCGTCCATTAAGGACCCTGAGGAGGGAAGGCCAGTTTCTGCAATCGAGCAGAGTAACGGCCTTGGGAAGCCCATGAGGGAACTCAACGGGGACTGGGCCTCGCCTGCTGCCCGAGCCCCTTTGGTGGACGGTAGGGGGCCCCCAGTGTGTGTTCAACAGCAGGGTCGGACCTCAGTGGAGAAGCAGCCCACTCAGGGCACAGCAGGCAGTGACCTGGACTTTGACTTATCCAGTGACAGTGAGAGCAGCAGTGAGTCGGAGGGTCAGTCCTCCACCACCTCTGATGGCGAAAGTGGGGAGAAGAAGAACCAGAAGAAGCCTAAGGCTGCACAGGACACCAAGAGAGCCATGCAGCAGGGCGGGGCCCCTGGCCCGGGAGGGGAGAGGCCCACACGGCCGAATCACTGTGGAGAGCCTGTGCCCGGAGTCCAACCTGACCTGCAGGAGGAGGGCGAGCGAGACAGCTTCTGTGGGCTGGCAGGTGGCTCTGCCGACAAGAAGGAGGCCGAGACGGAGTCCCAGAACAGTGAGCAGTCAGGTATCACGGTGAGCGAGTCCCTGGACCAGAGCGTGGAGGAGGAGGAGGACGATGAGGAGGAGGACGATGATGGCGATGACCACCTGGTCCACCTGGAGGAGATCCTCGCCCGCGTGCACTCTGACTACTACGCCAGGTACGACCGCTACCTGCGCGGGGAGACCCAGGAGGCACCCGACATACGGAAGATCGTCCCTGAGCTCAAGAGCCGAGTACTGGCGGATGTGGCCATAATATTCAGTGGGCTGTACCCCACCAACTTCCCGGTAGAAAAGACACGGGAGCACTACCATGCCACGGCCCTCGGAGCCAAGATCCTCACCCAGCTGGTGTTAGACCCTGATGCCCCTGGCAGGGCCACCCACCTGATCGCTGCAAAGGCAGGTAAGTGGCCAGCCAGCCACTAGGCCTTCCTAGGTCCTGCCCCGGGGTGGGGGCAAGGACAGCCGAGGGAGTTCCCGAAGCAGAATGCATCTACATTGGCCTCTGCAGACATTCTTTGAAACTAGCAGGGCTCCTGTTTCATGTGGAATTTTCAGAAGCATCTTTCTGGTAATTACATAATGGCTAAGTCCTATTTGGACTGGGTCTCTGTCTGCCCATCTTGGGCCTAGGTATGCATCTGGGTGTGTCCTGGGTGCATGCCTTAGGCTCTGTACTGGGTCCCTGAATAGCCAGGCCATTGCTCCCCTCTTATAGGCACAGAGAAGGTGCGGCAGGCTCAGGCGTGTGGACAGCTGCATGTGGTGAACCCCGACTGGCTGTGGAGCTGCCTAGAGCGGTGGGACAAGGTGGAGGAGCAGCTCTTCCCTCTGAGCGAGGACTACGGCAAAGTGCAGAGGTGAGCTACCAGCAGACTCGGCCCCATCTCCTCGAGAGCCCGCTCCTGGCCATCAGCCTTGCTGCTCACAGACCCACATTGCATCCCCAGTGTTTGGTGCATCGCTTCCTCAGCCCTCCCACCTGTGCCCTGCCTGCCCCACTGCGGCTCCTCCAGGCTCCGTCATGCACAGGTTATCCAGAAAAGGTGACCGCTACTGCCTAGGGAAGAAGTACAGTTTTTTCCTGGGCTGTGCAGTAGGGTTGTCCGCAGTGAATCTAGTTTGTGTGTTTCTTTCACAACTGCTAGAAGTTATATGAGCCACACAACTGCTGTGGAGTCATTGGGAGAGGCTCAGCCATGGAGAGGAATATGTAAGAGAGCCTGGTTTTTGTTTTGTTTTTTTGTTTTTTTTCATAAAGGTTTGAAAGATGCTTTCTATTCTTAAAGAGTTTGAATATTGTATTTAGAGGGAAATCCTGGAACAGACATGAGGGAAAGAACAAACGCAGCCTGCACTTAGGTCCCAGGTGGGCACACCTCTTCCCCACGCTGTGTGATGTCCTGCCCAGGGCTCTGCCCCAGAAGGTCAGATGAGTGGTGTCCATGTCTTCATCTGCACAGGCTCTGAGCGTCAGAGGAGGGAGACCTCAGTTCGTGGGCCTGTGTAGGGCAGCTTGCATCCTCTGGTGAGTCCTGGCTCCTCATGGCCTGTTCTCAACCTGCAGGGAGGACAGTCCCGCAGCCTTTCCCGACAGGCAGGGTGTGCTGCCAGCTGCCTTGTTCCATCCGACACCCGTGCACCCCAAGGCCCAGCCCGGCCCCGATGTCCGGATCTACGACGCCAGCACGGGCAAGCTCATCCGGAAGGGCACTACCAGCCCTGGACCCCCCGGCTCCCTGCAGATCCACACGGGACACTCCTCTTTCAGGTATATCTGCCGTGCCACACCGCGGAGCACACCTGCTGGCAGGGCTTCCGTTGGGTGGGCTGGGTGCATCCAGTGCTGAGTTGGACTTGGCTGCCGCTGAGGGCTCTGACTGCTGGTGTGGAAAAACCTCCCCCACTTCCACTTCGGGCCTCTCTGCATACATTTTTGTGTCAGCTGCTGTGCACTGGCTCGCTCACACTGGCTCAGTGTCGCCCGCCGTGAGCTGTTTCATTCGCTGACCACACATGGGCTGTTGTTGGCCATATCACAGCAGATGATGGGCCGGGGAGGAGTGGGAGGCTGGGCCTGACCCTGATGCCTCAGGCCCACCAGGTCTGTCCCTTCCACAGGACAGATAGTTGTGAGGGAGAAGGGCAGCTTTGGGCCTGTGCTGGGCTGTGCTGCCCCAGCTCAGTAGCACAGCCTCCCTGGTCACCTGCTCACTTCCACACAGCCCAGATGGGCTGGTGATGGCGATGAGGTGAGCAGGACATGCAGGAGAGACGCCCAGGTGGATCCACCTGTGCTTCCCAAGGTGGGAGGGCACTTCCAGAGCAAACCACCCCTCTGAGTCTCAAGTGCACCCTCCATTTCCTCTGTGCTGACAGGATCCTGAGTTTTGAGGACCATACATCCCACTGTGTAAACAGTCTTGGGCAGTGTCTGAGATTTAAATGAGGGGTCTGAGGTTGGTGTTTCAAAGAGCTGCCATTGGTGTGGCATTGTGGTAGACGTGTGGCCCTGCATCGTGTCCCCTCTCCATCTGGCAAGTGCTGCGCCCCCCCCCCCCCCCCCCCCGCCCCCAGCAGCTGTCCACGCTGGGAGTGGCTATTGATCCCTCCCTCTGGCCCCCTGGACATGGTGACACTTGAGAGCCCAATTGAGCCACTCAGAGTAGACATAGAGCCACCCCTAAAGGCCAGGTAAAGTGTCACTGACCCTGCTGTGGGGCCCCAGGTGTGACAGGCACCCTGGGTTGGGCTTTTGTTTGGTAATTGGTTGTTTATAACTAAAAGCATCATCACTATTAAATCCCACCAGTTAAGGAGTTATATTTTACCTCTATGCTGCTTATGTTCCTGTGATCTCCAGTCGTGATAATATCCAGGAAAGGTCGTGCGTCCCTTTAATAAATGGTGCCAGTGATTGGCCAAGTTTGCTGGGACTTGCAGTCCCACCAGCAGGTGCAGGTGTCAGGTCACATCTGCCGTGTCACCAGGCTGTTGCCTTCTCTCATCTCGACTCACCATTGGGCTCTCACTTGAGCAAGCTGCCCTTTGTAGCCTTAACTTGCCCTTTTTTTTTCTTCTTGGGTTTCTGTGGATTTCTGGGAAATGTTCATTGAATTAGAAAACTGTCCCGTAGTTGCTGCCGTTACAATGAAGGAGGCCAGGGTTCTTCCTGGCTGAACTGCATCCTTCACCCTTTGTGGCTATATGGAGTGCTGGGTATTTTCCTTTGTTGTCAGCAGTTAGGGTTCAAACGTTTATGCTGTGTAGTGTTCATTCTCAGACCTTTCTTGGCAGTACTTCTCACAATGTATTTCATCTGTATTCCACTCTCTCTTTAAAACTTTTGTGGTGAACAACATCATTTCAGGTATATATGTTTTTTAAAGTACAGCCTTTCCTTAGCACCCAGGTGAGCAAATGTTTGGCATCCTGTCGCTAGAGCAGCAGGTAGATGGTTGCTGCTCAATTAAAGATTCAGCTGAAGGGGTGACGGACTTCACCTCCGAGTTCGTGGAGGACGTGTACCTAAGGCAGAAAGACTTCTCTGGTATTTCAGAGTAACTCTCGTTCAGATTATCCGGCAAAAAAATTAAGTGTGGGTTTCTAGCTCTGTATTTTACTGTCCCTGGGAGGTTCAGAGGGGCGTGGTTTCTTGATTAGGTTCTGATGTGCATGGTGGACTTTCAGGTGTTTGGTGTGGGCCCTGTGTTTATCCGATACCACATAGAGTGTGGTGTGCATTTGTTTTTATTGCTGAATCATTCTTAAGTGGCGAGGCTGCCCTCCTTTCTGAAGCTCCACATTCAAGAGGAGACCCAGACGGAGTGCCGAGTACACCTCAGCTATGTGTTTCTGCCCCTTCCAGGCATCCAGCTCTGCTTTGACCTGGGACCGGGGACACTGTAACCCCCCCTTGGTAGCCTCTCGGTAGGGGTGGGGAAGTGGTTGGGAATGGGCTGTACCAGCTGGAGGCTTCCTGAGCAGCAGATGGGGTGCGGCCAGGTCAAGGACAGCGTTCCTTCAGGAAGTTACTGATGATCTCTGATTTCTCCCTACTTTCACAAGAACAGGGAGGGGTGACCCTCTGTGTGGACTTGGCTGCTGTTGTGATGGGACAGCTAGAACCCAGTGGCCATGGTGGCTGAGCCCGAGAGTGGCTGAGTGGTGGTGCTATGTGGGCATCCCCAGGGCCCAGTGGGGATGCCATGGCACCTTGGGGGTGGTCTAGATAAGGAAAGAGAATGGAGTACTGGCAGGTAAGTATCTGGGCCTGTCCACACATGGCTGGCTGCCCATTTAGAGCTTGTCCCTGTCTGGTTAGCACCTCAAATGCAAGGTGTGCAGACTGCCACATCTGGAAACTGAGGACCGTGGGCTTCAAGAGCCTGTGCCACCGCCCATCAGGGCACTCGCCAGTTCTTGGCTCCTACTGGTCCTGTAGTTCCCGTGTGTTGAGGGCTGTGGGACAGGGATCCCCTTCTCCTTATCCCAAGAATGGTGACATGGCCTGTTCTGTGCCCAGACCCTAAGGCACCTGGAACTCATCTTCCTGGAGGCTCTGAGAACTGAGTGTCTGTAGCTCTCCCTGAGATGTGTTGGTTCTGGGCTTGGAGGCTGGTCCATGCAGGAAGCTTGGAGTCAGGCCCTGGGTGAGTACAGGTGGCGCTCTCCTGGCTGCTGGTAGCGTGTGTGAGAACCTTCCCTCGCCTATGAGGCTGTGTGTGGGAATGGGGGTGAGAGCGGTCCACGCAGCCAGCCTCCATCACAGCTAGCACAGTGCACGGCTCGCCTTGTGCTGAGGCCAGGCCAATAAGAGTTGCCATGTGATGGGCGAAGCTTAGGGATGGTGAGAGGTCCCAGCCTGGGGGTGTGGAGACACCAGGACCAGGAAGAACTCCAAGTTCTCGGCATTGCAAATCCTCTGAAATGCTGAATTCTTTTTTATTTATCCATCATTACTGTGTGTAGTTCATTGTGAACATTTGATTTTTTTAAACTAAAGGTTTTCTCTCTTTTTTTAAAAAATATGTTTATTAATTTTAGAGAGGAAGGGAGAAGAAGAGATAGAAACATCAATGATGAGAGAGACCCAATGATAGGCTGTCTCCTGCATACCCTCCCCTGGAGATTGAGCCTGTGACCCAGGCATGTATCATTGACTGGAATTAAACCCAGACTCTTCAGTCCACAGGCCAACGCTCTATCCATTGAGCCAAACCATCTAGGGCAAGATTTTCTTTTAAGACAGTTATAGAATTCCAAGCAGTTGTAGGAAGTACTATAGAAATACCCAGCTAACACCAATGGTAGCATCTTGCAAACTGCAGCCCAACCTCACAGCCAGAATGGGGATAGGGACATAGTGCATACATGGGGTGCTCCTCGTCCAGGGCCTCCTGACACTCTTTGTAGCCATAGGCACGTCCCCACCCACCTGCTGCCAAGATCTGGTCGCCATCCCTGGGATTCCAAGAGTCTTCTGCGCTGTCACTGTGCCCTTCCTGCTGGGCCCTGCTTCCTGGTGGCCATCACCCATGTGGACATCGGGGTGTGCCCCACGTTTCTCAGGAGTGACTGCAGGCTGTGGCTGCCGGGTTGGGTGTTCAGTGTGTGTTGGTCCCGTCAGGACCTGCCCAGCCCCAGCTCTCTGGTGGCCGGACCTCCTCGTGCCCCAGCAGTGACACTGCTTCTCCCTTCTCAGCATCGCCCAACATGAGGCGTGTCCCTTGTTTCACTGGCATTTCCTCGAGGTCGGTGTGTGGAGCCCTCGGCAGGAGCAGCTCTCTCTCTTTTGCTCATTTCTGACTGAATTGCTCACTTCTACCATCAAGTTTCAGAGTTGGTTACAAGCCCTTTGTCACTTCTGTGGCTGCAAGAGACTGTCACACTCTGGCCCATGTTCCTGCCGTCTTAACAGTCATCGGCAGAACACAAGTGCCGACTTTGATGAGGTTATTTGTCGATTTTCCTTTCATGAGTTACGCTTTTGGTGTCACCTTGTCAGCTCTTCCTCATCCCAGGTCCTGAGGTTTCCTCTTACCTTTCACCTTAAAAGGTTTTAGGTCTAGTGTATGGTCCACAGAGTCCAAAGGTTGAGGGGGACGGGGGACGGGTGTAGGTCATGCCTAGCCACACACTGGAATTCAGGGACCAGTCAGAACCAGAGGGGCTGCTCTGGTTCTCTGTCATCCATTGAACTGTGCAGTTTTGCTCTTTCTGAATCTTTGGGGCGAACGTTGTGTGTGACTGGTCTGCAATTGAGGAAGTCCATCCCCTTGTCCCAGGGCAGCTTCCTGCATACTGTCCACATCAACAGACCCTGTACTTCCTCCCTACCTGTCCTTCCAACTGTGGTTTCTGTGGGTGAAGGACCATTTTCCCTCACTGCTTTCATGACCTTTCCTTGTCTTGAGTCTGAAGTTTGGGGCGTGGCTGTGGGGCTTTGTCCTGTCTGGGACTCATTCAACCCCTGACCTGAAGGCTGTGCCCAGTGACAGGATGTCGACTTCTTTGTTACTGTCTCAACTGTCCCCAAAGCTATGTTCATTTTTTCATTTTCAGTCTCTTTCTGTCTTCAGATTGAATGGTTTCTGTTTCATCTTCAAGGTCACTGGTTTTGTTCCCTCTGTTCCCTCCATGGTGATGTTGAATCCACCCAATGCATCTTGTTGGTTAGTTGGTTGATGTTTTCTGTTTCCTTACTGAGGCTGTTGTTTGTTTTACCTAAGTGTCCTTGTAGCTGCTGATTGAAGGATAACTGCTCTCCAAATTGAAAAAGAAATATAACAAAAAGAGTGGCTTGTTTGTATTTTGTGAATCTTTGGCTTAGCAAGGACAGTGGTCCCACCGCCTGTGTGTCAACCTGTTGTGATCTACTCTTAGGTGGAAAAGCACGAAGAAATAGGCCCCCTACCCTCACTGCCTCTCAGGATAAGGGGTTGGAATGTTGCAGGTGCCCTGAGGGCCTCGGGACCCTGTTTGGTAACTGATGTGCAAGGTCTTATGACCTTGGAGCCACAGCCCAGGCTCAGCTCTGCTCAGCTCCACACACCCCTAGGTCTGGGGCCCCCTGCTTTCTTTGTGCTTGTTCTCAACCTTTTAAGTTTTTGTTAAAACTCTGGAACCGTTTTTCTGAAGAGAAACTATATCTTTATTTTTAGTAAAAAGATTCCTTTGCTGCTTTTCCATATTCATGTTGGAGCTCTGGGTGTTTGGAACTGATAGTAAGTGGGTATGAACTGAAGTGTGGCCTGGTGTCTACATCAGAGAATAAGTATCACGCACTCGAGTTGATGGGTGGGCCGCTGACAAAGTTGAGAATATGCAGCTGACCCTTGGACCCTGGGGGGAATGGGGCGCTGCCTTGCACAGTTGAAAATCCAAATCATATAACTTTGACTTCCCAGAACATAACCTGGGTACCTACAGGGGCTCAGTTCCAGGGCTGACACCAAAATCCAGGGGTGCTTAAGTCTCCTCTATAGAACTGCCTAGATCAGTGCACACAGTTGGCCCCTCTGCATCCACAATTCCCAACCTAGGTCAGAAACAGCAGGTGTTCATTGAAGGAAGTCTGAGTGTAGGTGGACCCAAATAGGTCCCACCCATGATATTCAAGGGTCAACTTAGTCTGACTTGAAAAAGCCAAGATCATTCTTTAGGTTGTCCTTTATGTCGCCAGGTTAAAAAAAAAAAAAAAAATTCCCTTCCATAAATAATATTTGATTAGCTAATACAATTGCTGCTTTTTGACTTTGTGGTTTAGACTTATACCTCCCTTTTTCTTCAGAAGAATGAGGTTTTACTACAGTGTCGTCAGTGTCCCAGTGATTGGATGTATGGTGTCTGTCTAGGTCCAGGCCCCCCCAGAGCAGCTGACTCCCAAAACAGTGCCCAGAGGGGAGTAACTGCAGCTTTCACGAGCTCCTGAAATTCCCATGGCCGTGACAGGCGTGAGAGTGTGTCCATGAGATCTGACCGTTGAGATGAGTGTATGTAGAGGGAAGCTTCAGAAACTGGTTCAGACAGAACCAGTTGTAACGTAGTGGGATATCTCTGACACGAGCGTGATGTCGGCTCTTGGTCTTTCCTGGTTGGTTTATTGTATTAATATTTAATAGTTTAACCCAACTTTGGATACAGAATTCATGGTACCTTTACCTGTTCTCTGTGGACAGATGCATTGTTTCTTCACTTCATCATCACATTTCTTGTTTTTATAGCCTGGATAGCATAGAAGTAGTTTTTTTAAATCTTATAACTTGCTCAACCTTATTTTGAGGATAAATGACAGCTTCTGCTGGTCTCTAGGGAGGTTTTCATAGTCACTCTTCCTATTTACCCTTGGTTCTAAAACCAGTGAAGCCCCGTGGATGCTCTAGGGTGGCGGTGGGTGTTGGCTTTCACAGGAGGAAACCAGCAGCCTCAAGCTAGTGAGATGAGGCAGCATGTTCCATAGTAGGATGGTCTCTGGGTGTGCGTGTGCTTGTGCGTGCATGCGTGTGTGTGTGTGTGTGTGTGTGTGTGTGTGTGTACTTACCTGTCCCCAGTCAGGAATCTGATTCAGTGCTGGAAAAATGCCTTCCCTCATGTGGGACCTAAAATGTTCATTTCAGAGCTGTTCAGCCTCATCAGCAGCAGATGTTTGGTGAAGAGCTGCCAGATAATCCTGATGGAGAACAGCCTGGTCCTTCTAGAAGAAAGCGACAGCCCAGCATGTCAGAGACCATGCCGCTGTACACTCTGTGTAAGGAGGATTTAGAGAGTATGGACAAAGAGGTGAGACCCTCAGCGTGCCAGGGCCTGTGCCCTCAGCCGGCTCTGTGGGGCCCAGCGTCCTTCCTGTGGGTGGGCCTAGCACTTTGTTTCTAGGAAACGAAATGGGCAGCAGTATCAAGTGATGTATCTGTGTCGGCAGCATTCAGCAATAAGTACACTACCTCGGGTTTGTGGGGTTTGCGATTCCATGGTGGGCCCTCCCAGTCCCTCCCTCCCCAGGGAACCTGACAGCATCTGGGCTTGTCACTGATGAGGGGGTGCTCCTGGCATCGAGCAGGTGGAGGCCAGAGATGCTGCCTAACAGCCATGTTAAGTCAGTATTGTCTGTCTCCTGGTTCATCTCTAAAAACCACAGCTCTCACGCCAGCCTGTCCTTGGTCCCACCTGGCCTGGGGTCCTCCCCTGGCCCTTATGCCCCACACCCTGCTATGGGCCAGGCCCCTTGGAGGAAGGGCCATGCCCATCAGGGTCTCCATTTGTACATTGTTAGCACAGCATCTTTCTTGGACTGGCATGGGTGAAGGGCCAATGTAGAGAACCACGTCACACATGCCAGTAAACAGAGCAGCGGTTGACTCCTAGCAGGCCCCTGGGTGGGACAGGCGCTGAGACAGATCACTGGCCTCAGTGCTCACCCCCTGGCACAACGCCATGCAGACAGGTCACTCGGTTTCATTGGGAGTGCTGGGCAGAGTGCTGACGAGGAATACAAAATTTCGGTTTATTTTCAACAGCAGGAAAATCTAAATGGACTATTCCTGTGGTCGGCAAACTGCGGCTCGGGAGCCACATGCGGCTCTTTGGCTACTTGAGTATGGCTCTTCCACAAAATACCACGGCTTGGGCAAGACTATTTTGAAGAAGTGGCATTAGAAGAAGTTTTAAAAATTTGGCTCTCAAAAAAAATTTCAATCGTCATACTGTTGATATTTGGCTCAGTTGACTAATAAGTTTGCTGACCACTGGTCTATTCCATATAAAACCTCACCAGAGCCTCAGATTACCATCCTCAGAAATTGGGTTTTTTTGTGACCATTAAACCCAGTTTTTACGGGCCCAATTCCTCAATTTTCATCACCTGCCTCTGAGAACACTGAGCCTGTACACAAGCTGTTGTTTCATAAAGATGTTTTCTCTAATAATTTCCTCACCCTAGCCCAGTGGTCAGCAAACTGTGGCTCGCAAGCTGTGGTTTGCTGCTCTGTTGACTAATGAGTTTGCCGACCACTGCCCTAGCCAGTTTGGCTCAGTGGATAGAGCGTCAGCCTGTGGACTGACGGGTACCTACGGGTTTGATTCTGGTCACAGGCTCACACTTTGGTTGCAGGCTCCTCCCCGGCCTGGCCCCTATTCAGGGTTGCAGGAGGCAGCCAATTGATGTGTTTCTCTCACATTAATATTTTTCTCTGTCTTTCCCTCTCTCTGAAAATCAATGGGGAAAATGTCCTTGGGTGAGGATTTAAAAAAAAAGAATTTCCTCAACCCTGCTTCTCTAAGCCCAGATCTAGATGTCCCTTCCATAGGCATGCTTTCCACTTAGGAGGAGGACACCTGGGACCCTCACTGCTCTCCTCCTGGCCACCTGCCATCCCCCCAGCCAGTCATGGGGAACCTCACTGCTGTGACGTACAGACACACTGCCCAGTTTGTCAGGCAGTGACAACATTTTTAACTCTTGTTTGTTTCACATCAAAGGGATTGAAATTTTAATGTCAAATAAAAAGTGTTACTTGTGACTCACTCTGAAACTAATCTTTCTTACAGAAATAAAAATTAGCCTTAAAACTTTAAACACTGCTGTTGGGAACAGGAGGAATTGAAGGCGAGAGGCATCCTGGACTCTCCCAGAGAGGATAGAGGGTGTGTCAGGAGACTGGGGGTTCTGTTTCATCTCCACCACGAAACCACGCCAGTGCTGTGGGCGGCAGGTGACCTGGGAAGTGGGGGTGTGGTCCGCGCTTCCTTACTGAGTGGGAGCTGATGCTCCTCCTCTTCTGGGGCTCCTCAGTCCTGGGGAGCCTGGGGCGTGTCCTCATCCTCCCCCACGCATGGCGAAAGGGCTGGGAAAAGTGGGGGCGTGAGCGTGCTGGGAGTGGCAGGCCGTGCTGCTCTGGGCTGTCCCTAGGCTGCATCCATAGGGAAGGCCCTGTAAGGCTGCCCAAGCAGCTGAGCAGAGAGAACTCTGGTCTTTCTTAAAATTTAGTCAAGCATGATGGCCTGTGCACCCACTGAAGGGACATGTGGCTCTTGTGCAAGGGCAATGAGGGCTCTCTGGTCACCCTGGATCTATGGCAGCCAGTGGCTCCATCAGAGGGGCCCGTCCTTCAGCATCTGTTCTCTGGGAGGGGACATGCGTGAGACTCCAGGGTGTTAGGAGACCCTCTCACCACCCAACAGGCTTGTCTGCTATTTGTCACCATGAGTCAGCCTCCTGGGGGTTTATACTCCTTTTCCTGAACACCCAGCACTCGGGGAGTTTCAGAGAACACCCCAAGTGTAGGTGTCGCCTGGCCAGCAAGGTGACCCATGGACCCAGTGGTGCCTCCATACCAGGCTGGACCTCTCCTCTGTCACATCGTCTCGGCAAGTGCTGGTCATAAAGGTGCAGCCTGAGGTCTGCCGGCCGCCTCCATCACATGAGGGCTCTGCACGCACATGGGGAGCCTCAGGAGAGGAGTCACAACAGTCCTGTGAAACAACAGTCCTGTGAAATGCGGGGGGGGGGGGGGGGGCACATAAACACAAACTACCACTGTGCATGCAGACCTCGGTGTGTGTCCTGACCCAGAGGCAGTGACGCTGCTCCCCAGCACCTGTCACTACGGGAGGACAGGTTCGAACAGGTGGAAGCTGGGATTAGAGCCATTGCGTCCCCCCTATTGCCAGGGCCCTTTTTCAGATAAGATTCTGTTCTTGGAGATGAGTCAGGATACCTGCTGCTTCAGCTTCACCAGTGTGGGTGCATTCCATCCTGACTTAGCCGCCAGTGACCTCTTAGTCAACACAGCGTCTTTTGCATGAATTCCTTATGTTGACTCTGCAAAACATTCATGGCAAATACAGTTAAATTCTAGGATTCTATCCAGGTCACCTGTCATGGTTTTGTTTAGTTACCTGGTGGCACTCTATTCCTTTCAATAAATGGATAATCCTGGGAAGTGTGATTATGAACATGAGCTTGCTCACCTGTGCTATGTCCTGAGGTCTCTGTGTTCATCTGTGCCTTGCTCTGAGGTCCCCATGCTCACCTGTGCCTTGTCCAGAGGTCCCCATGCTCACCTGTGCCTTGTCCAGAGGTCCCCGTGCTCACCTGTGCCTTGTCCAGAGGTCCCCGTGCTCACCTGTGCCTTGTCCAGAGGTCCCCGTGCTCACCTGTGCCTTGTCCAGAGGTCCCCGTGCTCACCTGTGCCTTGTCCAGAGGTCCCCGTGCTCACCTGTGCCTTGTCCAGAGGTCCCCGTGCTCACCTGTGCCTTGTCCGGAGGTCCCCGTGCTCACCTGTGCCTTGTCCAGAGGTCCCCGTGCTCACCTGTGCTCACCGGTGCCATGACTCAGCTTGTTGTGGTGTTCGTCCACCAGAGGGGGCTCTTAGACAGGTTGGGATCATGTTGAGATTGCAGAGCACTCTCCTGCTGTGAACTCCACACCACATTGGTGACTCCAGAGTCCGGGTGAGAGCTCAGACCCTCTTCCAGCCCAGCAGCCCAGTCCCATTATTTCCATGCCCACTTCCTTCGGGCGTCAGATCTGTTTTAGACACTTGTCCTTGTAGTGCACCCAGTAGCACACCAGCATTTTAGAGCCGTGTCCTTGCAAACCCAGGTCTGAGACAGAATCTCTACTTGCTTTTGTTTTAAAACTATAAAGTATATACACGTATAGTGTGATTTTCTATGAGTCATTTCAGTGCCAAGTGGTTATACTGTGCATAACTGGGAGTTGTGTATAGTGCTTCACTCAGAAAAAGAGCTTTTTGCCAAACCAGGACCAGTGTGTCATCGGTATGTGTGGGGCTCGGCAGCAGGAGGCGCCCAGCCCCATGCTGTGCAGAGGCAGCCCTTCCAGCTCAGCAGAGGGTTCTGCCGTCCTGAGACCAGGGCCTGTATTTTATAGGATGAGCACTCTGCTGAACTTTCTTTTTGTGAGCACCATGAGCTCGTGCCTCTGCTCCTGTCTGCATGTGTTAACACGTGTCCTTGGAGGAAGTAATACATGGATTTGCTATCTGGTGAGTGAACGGGCCATTTGGGACGAGCCAATCAAAGTGTCTTGAGGTGGCCACCCGGCCCCAAGAGGCCAGCATGGGCCAGAGTCTGTCTGTGTGCAGCTTCACTGTTGTTGTTGACTCCGAGCCTTCCCGGGGTCCTAGAGACCCCAGAAAATTATGTCAGCCTGACAGCGTCACACCACATAGCCCTGTTGGGTGCAGGGCTGGCACACCTGGGAACTCCTCAAAGAGCTGCTTCCCCAGCTTGCCTGAAAGTCTGCCCCGCGCTGGCAGAATGCTGGGCTGTCATTATCTCTGAATAAAACAGCACATTTTCCACTGGCCTTAGAATGCTGAGAGAGCAGGTTTCCCAGCGGCTTTGGGGACGGTGGGATGCCACACACTCATGGCCTCGTTCCAGTTGCGTCATAGGTTGGGACTGTTCATAATACATTCATGATCCTTTGCTCAAATGATGGCTCTGAGGATACAGAATTACTAGAACATTCTAATAGGAGGTTTGTTTTGTAAAAAAACAGTAAGATACCCATTAAATATACCAGGAGGGTGAGTGTCAGTGACGTCTCCATGAGTCTGCAAGCAGCACCGTGGTTGATGCTTAAGAACCTGTGAGCAAAACCTCCACTGTGTGTAGCAGTGTGAGTCTGGGGGCTCCACTGTTGTTTCTGTTGGAAGCTAGAGGTGAGAGTCTGAAGGTGTTGGCATTGATGCGAGCTGGTTCCTGGTCGAGGCTGCTCTGTGTTGGGAGCTCTCTCTCTCTCTCTTTTTTTAATCTTTATTGTTCAGTTTATTAATTACATTGTTTCCCCCTTTTTATCCCCCTATATCTCCCCTCCACCCTCACCTCCCCCTCCTCACTGTCCTCTCCCATTGTTGCAAGATTTTTGTCCAGTCTCTTGCTGTACTTCCCACAACCCTTTTCTCCCCAAGAATTGTCAGTCCATTCCCTCTCTATGACCATGTTTCTGTTATATTCACCAGTTTATTCTGTTCATCAGCCTATCAATTCACTTGAGTTTTATGTTCATTTGTTGATAGATGTGTATTTGTTGTTCATAATTTATATTTTTACCTTTTTCTTCTTCCTCTTCTTAAAGAATGTCTTTCAGCATCTCATATAATACTGGTTGGTGGTGATGAACTCCTTTAGCTTTTTCTTATCTGCGAAGCACTTTATCTGATCTTCAATTCTGAATGATAGCTTTGCTGGATAGAGTAATCTTGATTGTAGATTCTTGCTCTTCATTATTTTGAATATTTCTTGCCACTCCCGTCTGGCCTGCATCATTTCTGTTGAGAAATCTGCTGACAATCGTATGGGTGCTCCCCTGTAGGTAACCAACTGTTTTTCTCTTGCTGCTTTTAATATTCTCTCTTTATCTTTTGCTCTTGGCATTTTAATTATGATATGTCTTGGTGTGGTCCTCTTTAGATTCCTATATTTTGGAGTTCTGTGTACTTCTTGGGCTTTTAAGTCAGTTTCTCTCACCAGGTGGGGGAAGTTTTCAGTCACTATTTCTTCGAGTAGGTTTTCATTAACGTGCTCTCTCTCTTTTTCTGGCACCCCAATAATTCGGATGTTGACATGCTTGAGGTTGTCCCAGAAGCCCCTTACACTATCTTCAATTATCTGAATTCTTTTTGTTTCTTGCTTTTCCAGCTGAGTGGATTTTGCTTCTTTGTATTTCAAATCTTTGACTTGGTTCTTGTGGCCCTCTGGACTGCTTTTAGGACTTTGTGTAATATTTTTTATTTCAGTCTGTGTATGCTTGATTTCTAGTTGGTCCTTTTTCATATCCATGAGGGTCTGGTTTATATCCTCAGAGGTCTTGTTCATTTCCTTGAGGGTCTCATTCATTTCCTTGTAAGTCTCTTTCATTTCATGGTTGGTCTTGTTTATTTCCTCTGGTTTATTTCCTCGTAGTTGTCATTAAGTTCATCGGCCTTTTCTAGGAGCCTCTTGAAAAGCCTTATAACCGTGGTTTTGAACTCTATGTCTAGTCGTCTTTTCTCCTCCATTTCTTTCACACCTGATTTCTTTCCATATCGCTGCATGGTGGCTGCTTTATGTGGTAGATGTCCTCTAAGGGTCAGTGGCACAGCCTCCCCAGTTATTTGAGATGGGTACTCTTACTGCAGTCCTTTATGAGTTGTACAGTATTTTTGAATTTAAACCCAGCTTATTGTTGTTAGCCCTAGGAGGGTTTGACCTCCAGGCCAATTGGCTGTGAAGGGAGACTGTGTTCAGGTTGGATGGGCAGAGTCTCTGAGCTGTGCAGGCAGCCTCAGTGTCAGCTACGTCCTATGCAGTGCTCGCACGCACGGGTCTCTGTTGGATGGGGATGGCTGCAGACTCCTCCAAGAGAAAGCCGCTAGTCTCTTCCCCTTGCCAGACAACTCTGCCTCTCCCCAAATGAGTCTGCACATCCAAAGTCTCTCCCAGGGTTGTAAAATAGGTGGTTTCCGGGACCAGGAGACAAGTTTCCAGGGAGTAAGTCGCGTGTTTGTGCGACACTTGCACACAAACTTCTTTTCCCAGCTACCCGGTTTCTCTGCAGACTAGGAGACCTCTGCCGCGCCCGGCTTCCAGGGTGCGTCCCCCGACCTCGGACCTCGCCTGGCACTGGGGAATCTGTGCAGTGGGACGTCTCCACGTAGCCCGGATCTCGTACCTCGCCTGGTGATGGGGAATCCGTATAGTGGGACATCTCTGCCCTCCCGTTGGCGAAATCCAGCCGGGGTTGCTGCTCCAGCCCTACAGCCCACGAGTGTGCGCGAGGGCAACCAGGACGGCTCCTAACCTGTTTCCATCTTCAAGGCTGTGCTCCTGCTGCTCTTCTGAGTCTCAGTGTCCCACCTTTACTTTATTTGTGGAGTTTTCACTCAGCCAGTTTTCTGGTGATTCTGGGTGATGTTTGTTTTGTTGTTATGTTGTAGTTTTTGAATCATTGGGCGGGGCAGAACAATAGGTGTTTACCTGTTCCGCCATCTTGGTTCTCCTCCGGGAGCTCTCTCTTTAATCAGAATTTTTAGCTTCCTGATCATCTGGGGTGCTTTACTTGATGGTATCTCTGCAGGCCCTGCAGCCCATTGTCCTACTTCATTCAGAGAAGGTCCTAGGCCCTCTCAGGGCAGGTGTGTGGGGTGGGAGGGAGGGAGTGCACATGACCGTGTGTGAGGAGGGAGCACCATAGGATTCTCCCTGGCTCAGGGCTCTGTTGGAATCCCGCCGTGATAGGCTCAGTGCAGAGGGCACACACTTGTCTGTCTGTCGAGGGTTAACTTGGGACAGAGAAAACAGGTACTGGTGCAGACTTGTTGAGCACATGCCAGTGTCCCAGTCGTCACCAGAGAGCAGAGCGCTGGCTGGAATCTGCACTTGTTACTCCTGTCTTCCCAATTAAAGGACTTGGAGAGCTCACAGGTCATTCCCAAGGTCAAGTAGGTGAATCCTAACCCAGTGGCTTTTTATTACAGCCGGGGTGGGGAGTGTCTGGCCTTCAAGCCATATAAGGTCCCACAAAATCACTTGGTCTGACCCTGCCAAGGCATTAGGGATGAGTTAAATGTTTGACCAAATATAGCAGACTAATTTTTAAGTTGATAATTTTGTTATATATTTGTTTTTTTGCAGTATAGCTTAGATTTAATAGTAGTACATATGTTTTCCTTTTTTCCCCCCAGCCTCCCCTACCCCCCAGCACATATCCCCACCTGCCCCCACTCCCCCGCCCCAGTGTCTTGCATCCATTGGTTATGCTCACATGCATGCATACAAGTCCTTCGGTTGATCTCCCCCAGCATCTGCCTCCCACCCTCCCCAGCCTTCCCCCTATAGCTTGACAGCCTGTTCAATGCCTCCCTGCCTCTATATCAATCTCCCCTGTTTCTTTTCTTCAAAAATATCTTGTATCTGCATACTAGAAATAAATGTATAAGGACAAAAAATGTTTGAGTCTGTTTCAATGTCCACTAAGTTGATAATTTTGTATGGCCCATGAAGGATGCTATAAACATCCAGATGGCCCTTGGCAAAAAAAAAGGGTTCCCCACCCCTGCATTACTGAAATCAGCCAATTCCACGTGCTTGGGAGCAGAGCTGAGCTGGGAAGTGAGCCCAACAGCCCCCGTAGTTACTGGCATCAATGGTGCCAACAATACAGTTCGGGGGTGCCTTATTCTGCCCTGGCCTGCTCTGCCTTGGCCTTGGGCCTGATGACTTGCGGGGTCCTAGCAGTGTTGGCGGAGCAGTGTGAATGCTGCAGACATCGGCCTCTGGCCTCTCCCCACTGCCTGTGCTGGTGTCAACGAGTCACTCGGACCAGCCCTGCCAGCCGGAGACTGTTTGCCCTCCTCAGCCTCACCCAGCAAGTCTACAAATGGTTCAACCTGGAGCCTCTTGGATAAAACACGCACAGGTCCACTGACTCCGCCGTCTGGACACCCAAGTCATTCACCGTAAAGTCTGTTAGTGCGCTAGACGTGAGATCCCCGTCATAGTGCGGTTCTTCAGTGAGCTGATCTGTAAGCTGACTCCTGGCTCTTTGGCAGGTGGACGACATCCTAGGAGAAGGCAGCGATGACAGCGACAGTGAGAAGAAGAAGCAGGAGGAGGAGCAGGATGGCGTACCTCAGCCCAGGGAGCCCAAGGCCCCAGCAGCCCAGAGGGGGCACACACTCCAGTCAAAGTCACCCAGCGAGAAGAGTGCACCGGAGACCCGGGGGCCCAGGTGAGGGTGGCCCTGGGGAGGGTGGGTGAGAGTGAGAGTGGGTCCTGGGAAGGGTGGGTGGGTGAGAGTGAGGGTTGGATGAGAAGGAGGGCTTCTCTGGAGAGCTGCTAGGCAGGAGAAGGACCCAGGCCCCCACACTGTCCCCGGGATTGGCAGCACCTTCTGCTCAGACATGATGCTGCACAACCAGGTCTCCCCTGGGCTCACAGACCCGATGGCTGGAGCAGTCGGGGCCAAGGGACCCAAAGGTGCTATGTGATCCTGAGAGGGCCAGGGTCACTCTTCTTTCTGAACTCACATACAGCTTCTTTATTTTTTTTTCTTTCTTTATTGTTCAGTTTATTAATTACATTGTTTCCCCTTTTTTATCCCCCTATATCTCCCCTCCACCCTGTACCCATCCCACCCTCCACCCTCACCTCCCCCTCCCCAATGTCCTCTCCCATTGTTGCAAGATTTTTGTCCAATCTCTTGCTGTATTTCCCACAACCCTTTTCTCCCCAAGAATTGTCAGTCCATTCCCTCTCTATGACCATGTTTCTGTTATAGTCACCAGTTTATCTTGTTCATCAGCCTATCAATTCACTTGAGTTTTATGTTCATTTGTTGATAAATGTGTATTTGTTGTTCATAATTTATATTTTTACCTTTTTCTTCTTCCTCTTCTTAAAGAATATCTTTCAGCATTTCATATAATACTGGTTTGGTGGTGATGAACTCCTTTAGCTTTTTCTTATCTGCGAAGCACTTCATCTGACCTTCAATTCTGAATGATGGCTTTGCTGGATAGAGTAATCTTGGTTGTAGATTCTTGCTCTTCATTATTTTGAATATTTCTTGCCACTCCCATCTGGCCTGCATCGTTTCTGTTGAGAAATCCGCTGACAATCGTATGGGTGCTCCCCTGTAGGTAACCAACTGTTTTTCTCTTGCTGCTTTTAATATTCTCTCTTTATCTTTTGCTCTTGGCATTTTAATTATGATATGTCTTGGTGTGGTCCTCTTTAGATTCCTATATTTTGGGGTTCTGTGTACTTGGGCTTTTAAGTCAGTTTCTTTCACCAGGTGGGGGAAGTTTTCAGTCACTATTTCTTCGAGTAGGTTTCCATTAACTTGCTCTCTTTTTCTGGCACCCCAATAATTCGGATGTTGGCATGCTTGAGGTTGTCCCAGAGGCCCCTTACGCTATCTTCAATTATCTGAATTCTTTTTGTTTCTTGCTTTTCCAGCTGAGTGGATTTTGCTTCTTTGTATTTCAAATCTTTGACTTGGTTCTTGCAGCCCTCTGGACTGCTTTTAGGACTTTGTGTATTATTTTTTATTTCAGTCTGTGTAAGCTTGATTTCTAGTTGGTCCTTTTTTTTATCCGTGAGGGTCTGGTTCGTATCCTCAGAGGCCTTGTTCATTTCCTTGAGGGTCTCATTCATTTGCTTGAGGTTCTCATTCATTTCCTTGTAATTCTCATTCATTTGCTGGTTGGTCTTGTTTATTTCCTGGTAATTCTCATTAAGTTGATCGGCCTTTTGTAGGAGCCTCTTGAAAAGCCTTATAACCGTGGTTTTGAACTCTATGTCTTGTCGTCTTTTCTCCTCCATTTCTTTCACACCTGATTTCTTTCCATGTCTCTGCATGGTGGCTGCTTTATGTGGTGGATATCCTCAAGGGGACAGTGGCTCAGCCTCCCCAGTTACCTGAGGTGGGTGCTCTTACTGCAATCCTTTATGGGTTGTATTCAGTATTTTTGAATTTAAACCCAGCTTTTTGTTGTTAGCCCTAGGAGGGTTTGACCTCCAGGCCAATTGGCTGTGAAGGGAGACTGTGTTCAGGTTGGATGGGCGGAGTCTCTGAGCTGCGCAGGTAGCGTCAGCGTCAGCTGCGTCCTATGCGTCGCTCGCACGCACGGGTCTCTGTTGGATGGGGATGGCTGCAGACTCCTCCAAGAGAAAGCCGCTAGTCTCTTCCCCTTGGCAGACCACTCCGCCTTTCCCCAAATGTGCCTGCACACCAAAAGTCTAGCCCAGGATTGTAAAAATAAATGGTTTCCAGAACCAGGAGACAAGTTTCCAGGGGGCAAGTCGCGGGTTTGGGCGACCCTTTCGTGGAAACTCGCAGTTCAGGAGCCTCTGCCACGCCCCGCTTCCAGGGTGCGTCCCCCGGACCTCAGCTGGATCTCACCTGGCGCTGGGGGATCCGGACAGTGGGACGGATCTCGCCTGGCGCTGGGAGATCCGGGCAGTGGGACGGGCGGGCGTTGCTGCTCCAGCCCCAGCCCGTGCACGCGCGACCAGGACGGCTCCTAACCTGTTTCCGTCTGAAAGACTGCGCTCCCGCCGCTTCTGAGTCTCAGTGTCCCACCTCCACTCCAGTTAGTGGAGTGTTCATTCAGCCAGCTTTCTGGCGATTCTGGGTGCTGTCTGTTCTGCTGTTATGTTGTAGTTCCTAAATCGTTGCGCGGGGCAGAACAATAGGTGTTCACCTATGCCGCCATCTTTGCTTCTTCCCATACAGCTTCTTTAAACGTGAACATTTTCTGAGTATTACATCGTGATGTGGTTTTTATCCAGACTTTATGGTTTCGGTTGTTGCTCAGGCAGCCGTTTGTCCTTTAGTAGTGGCTGTGTCTCTCCCACATTCTGCATTTACAAGTGTGAGCCAGGCAGCCCGCCCCTCAGTCCTGGTCTCGCCTGGAGGGCACCTGGCCCGTGTGTCAACCGCAGGAGTCTCCCCCGAGCCCTGGCAGGAGCACCTTGCTATGCAGGCAGTGGGCCTGGGCCGATGGCATGGTTGACACGTGACACTTCCTGTTTTTCATGGCGCCCCACCGTCCCAGAAGCTCACCCAGAACTGAATTTGATTCTGCGGGCCTTTTATTGGCTGAGTCCCTTCAACGCCTTTCAGGTCTGACCCATAACTGTTGTGTGCTGGGTGAGTGACAGTCCCGGCTGGGCAGGAATTCCAGCCACAAGTGGGGTCAGATTGTCCCTGTTCCAGCTTCAGGAGTTTCTCAGACTCTGACTGTGACAAGATGGCCCCTCTGAGCTGAGCAGCTCTGAGGCTGAACTGCCCAACTAACGTGTGAAATCTGTGCGGGGAGATGACGAGCCGCACACAGTCACTGCTCGCTGCGTCTTCATTTCTGCGAGCATCCCCTGCGTTTCTGGGGGAGGGGCATGAGGGCGGGGCCTTGCCAAGTGGTGTCCTAACGTGAGATGTTACCTCATCGATCTGTGGCATGTGCTCTGGTTAGGAGTTTAACCTGGCACTGTCTTCTCTCAGAAAGAGAAACAGTGTTTTCTCAAATATCCCAAGAGGACTGGCCGCAGCCTGCAGGCTCTGTCCTTTGGGGTGGAGGTGGACACGGGCGCTCCATCTGGGCCAAGTGCCACTGAGCTGAACACACTGTTTTACTTGAAATTCAGTAGGAAGTCCTATTGGGGCTTTTGTTGTTTACGTGTGGATTGTTTTGGTTCGTGACGACTTCCCCATGCAATGGCATGGCCCGTGCTGATGCCACACGTGCGGTTGGCAGTACATCGCGCCAGTCCCGCGGGCCAAGCTGTTCTGAGGCATCTGAATGCCACTGGACTTGACAGTGTGTTTTCTTGGAAGTAGAAAGGGGTGTGTTTTTGCTTCTCTGCAAAGAACTGACTTGTTCTCCTTCAGATCAACAGCCACCACATGCCTGTTCTGTGCATCGGCAGCGGGGATTTGGCTCCTGGAGGTCAGTCCCTGAGATAAGTCAGTGCATTTGGGAAGCATTTGCCAGCTTTCCCAGCGCGCACTGCACTTGCCTTTGCCTGGAGGCATGGCTTCAGGTTGACTGAAAGTCACATAAGACTTCCTTCAGATTCTTTGTAGAGTTGGTGGCCGAGTGAAGACGACAGGTCAGAAGGGTGGAAACGAGCAGTTTCCTTCCTGCCCTGTTGACAGTGGTCTTAGCTGTTTCCCTCACCAAAGACTGTTCTCCGAGTACCGGGAGTGTCAGTCTTAGCACTGTGGCCGTCCCATCTGGTCGGTGGTAAACCAGGAAAACTACCCTATTCTCAGGGGCTGAGTTCCTGGCACACATCCAGCCCACCCACCTGTGCTCAAGCATCGACCCCATGTTTCCATGTGGACATGGGTGTGGAAGGTGTTTCTAATGGTGGTGGATTGACCTGGAAGTTTTGCTTTAATACACTGGGGGTTTGTCATCTCTAAAATGGAGGAAACGCAGAACTTCACTGAGGATTGTCAGTTCCTCACTCGCTTCCCCCCGGAGCCGTGGTTACGTGCCTGCTCCTGCCTGCCCTGTTGTCTTCAGTGGAGCCCTGGGCATTCATCACATCTGTGTGCACAGTCGCACCGTGTCCAGTCTCTTCTGCACAAGCAGTGCTGTGGGGACTGTCCCATGCACTAGAGCATATCACTTAAAGCAGATTTGCCAGTCAAAAGGTGTTTGCACTTTTAACCTGCAGCTGCTGACGGTTGTCCTCTGTGGAAGGTGGTGCCAATTCAGACTCCCCTCAGAACAAGTGGCAATGCTCATTTTCCACTCCTGCCTCAGCACAGGACAGATCAAAAGTGCTGTCATTGTTTTTCTGCCTTTATCTTTCTAAGGGCCGTGTCCATGCCCGAGGCTGAGCCCAAAGAGCCCACTCTTTGGGGACAGCGATTTCACCAAAACAGTCCAGCCAGTCGCTAAACAGCAACAGTAACAGGCCTGGAGGGAGAGGAGGCCAGAACCCAGGGCTGCTACAACATGGGAACTAAAATGTCCACTTTCTAGCAAAAAATTACATAGAGACAGCGGAGTCTAACCCACACAGGAAGACAGCCGCAGGCAAGCAGGTGCCGGAGGTCACAGACCAAGGCTTCAGAGAAGCCAGTATAGACGGGATGAATTATTGATAAGGTCTCATCCAGCAGACACTATCAGACAGGAGCGCTGCAGCTGAAAAGTGTAAAACCTAAATGGAAATCCACCAGAGGGCCCCAGAGTTGATTTGAACGTGCAGGAGAATTAGCAGACTTGGAGGTGGATCAGTAGAGATCACATAATCGAAAGGCACAGACTCAGGTGTGGGCACATGAACTTGACCAGGATCCAAAATCTGCAGACGCAGACACGCTGCCCAGTGCCACCTCGGGAGCAGAGCCTGCCAATCAGATTGAGGTGGTCCTTCCTCTGCCCCAGACATGGCCTCCCAGAGACTGGAGATAGACCACGTGGCCACGCATCACACCAGAGTGACCTCATGGGTCCTGTGTCCCACCCGCAGGTGGGCGGACCCGGACTTAGAGACGGATGCCTGGGTTCCTCGTCCACCCAGGTCATGTTCTTTTCTCTGCAGGTGCAGACCCCTTGGCAAAAGCCTCCTGACCTTGCTGATGGTGCTTCTTCTGTTTTGTAAATAAATTAAACTTTTTCCTACTATCAGCAGTTGTGGTTTCAAACAGTGGGTCTGGTGCAGTTTGTGTGTTTGCTTACACTGCACATATGTGTTGTATATAGTTATGTGTGATTTAAATGTTACACTGTTGTGTTACATGTAGGCTGTTCTTGCACACATGCTGTGTTTGTCTAGCTCTATACAGTGCCTGTCGCAGGTGATCACCACCTGAGCAGTCTCTCCAGGAGATCTTTCGGGCCTGTGACACGCGAGGCACTGCGAGGTCCTGGTCGGGGTAGAGCCAGGACAAGGTGGGTTCCTCAGGAACCGTTTTCAAGCTGTGGCTGAGTGTCTGTCTCGGCGCAGAGGGAGAGCCATGAGCTGTTCACTGGCTGGCAGGGTCTCACCGTATCCTGTCTCAAGTCTGCAGGTTCATCAGGGAACTGAGTGATCTGCAGGGCATAGCAAGGGTGATAGCGCCCTTGCCGGTGTTGCTCAGTGGTTGGTGAGTGTGGGAGGCAACCAATCTTTCTTTCTCCCCGCCCCTCCGTCCCTCCCTTCTCTCTAAAAGTCAGTGGAAAAAACATCCTCGGGTGAAGATTAGCTAAAAATAACAATTTTTAAAAAGAAGGGGGATGGCATCGGCTGGTGATGTAATGTGCCGGTGTGGTTGCAGTTTACTGTTTATCCAAGTAATTGTGACAGCTGCTGAGGAAACGGGGCTGCCAGGGCACCCCCTGGGATGGGCCTGTCTCTGAGTCTACAAGACTCGCCCACCTTCCCTGGGGCCTGGGGCCTGCCTGTGTGTGGTGGCTCTTTGTATAATCAGAGCCAACACAGTCCGGAATCCTGTGGAGAGCGGTTTGTCCCGGCTCTTAGGTCCGATGGCCATGCACAGCGCCTGCCGTGTGTTGGGAAGAGAGGCTGCAGCTCCAAAGTGGCTGGACAAGTGCATCACTTGTCCTGTGCCAGCACGTGGCCTGCCTACCATCCACCTGTCTGCAACTGGACCCGCTCCGTGTGGACGGATGGAGGCCTGAAGCCACCAGAGTGACTGGAGGCCCCACTCACGCCTGAGCTCCTGCAGGGGCAGGCGCTTGCCTGTCCTGAGCCCTTTTCCAGCCGGTTTGTTCAACAGCAGCCAAGGCCTTGGAGCTGACAGGGAGCGCGGGCTTCTCGCGCCTCTGCCGCTTTCCTTTCTGTCCTTTCTGTTCTCTGGGGTTCCCGTGGGCCTTTTGTTGTAGTGGTTTCATGACTTCCTGGTGCATCATTGGCGCCAGCTTTGTTTCTTCTGTCATCCAGCCACTCGGTCCTTTGGAATGTGCAGTGAAGGAAGCAGAGGGAGCCTGTGTTGTGCTCCTGGGTCTGGTGGCCCTGCCTTTGTCCTCACTTCAGAACTGTGGTTTGCTCCCATTTTGAGACTGGAAGCTCCTTGGCATTTGCAAGCCCCTGGCAGACAGACCACCTCACAGGGACAGGTGCTGTGTGGGAGCATCTCATAGCAAGTGCTTCTCTTTCAGGGGCCACAAGAGGAAGCTCAGCGACGAGGACGCGGCCAGTGAATCCAGCAGGGAGTCCAGCTGTGAAGATGAGGAGGGGAGCAGCTCGGAGGCAGACGAGATGGCGGCGGCGCTGGAGGCGGAGCTCGACCTCATGTGACCTGCACAGCTCCCCAGGTTGGGCACACACGTCATCTCCCCTCCTGTGACACCTCGAGGTCCCATGCTGGCCCTCACGTGGGGGTACCTTCTCTCCAGGAAGACGTGTCTCTTTCGCAAAGCTCCACATACAGAAACATTTTGCAGAAATGGGTGTTTTGAGAAGTTTTACTACCGGAAAGTCTACTTTTCTCGTGACTGTGACAGGAAGCGTGGGCCATGCCAAAGATCTTGTGGAGCTAGACCGCATAGGACGATGGTTCCTGTCGTGTGTAGGGGCCTGGAGGGTGTTTTCCTTTAAGTTCCGGGCATACCATTCAGGGCGAAGGCGGGGCTCCGACGAGACAGGCGTGGCAGGAACCTGGCGCCTGTGCTTTTCACACTGAAGTTTCTAGATGTGCAGGGATTTCTGAGAGGCCGTGTTCACCTGAGAGCCCCTCTGCGACCCTCAGGGCTCGATTCTGAGTGACGCCTGGGTCCCTGGAATTTGTGTCCCTATGTTTCCGGGACCCGGTTCCAACACGGTCCGGCGTCCGCTTCTGCTCCTCAGATCTGATGTAAAGTTTTGTATATTTCATATCTGACCCACCAAACAGGTCTCTCCTCCATTTAATAAAAGTCCTTTTTGTAAGCTCTTCTGTCTGGTGTGTTTCGGCAGCAAGCGGGTTCTCCTCCCTTGCTCTTGGGGCGCCCACCCACCCCTGAGCCTGTCCCTGTCACAGCCTGTAGAGCAAGGGACTCGGTGTGCTGGGAGGTGCTGAGGGGTCCCAGCCTTGGGAATCATTTGTCGGCCAGCCACGGCTGTGGGTCTCTGTTATGGGGACATTTTTCAGAAGTGTTCAGCGAATCGCTAAGAATGTGGAAGGGTATTTGGCTTAAGAAACTGGATGTGAGGACTACGGGAGCCGAGGGCGGCACTGCAGCCCTCACTGGCACGTGGAACGTGGTTCGTCGTGCACACGCAGCAGCCAGCTCTGTGGGTTATAGGGTGGCCTGCCCTCAAATCCCGTTGTTTCCAGACCTCTGGGCTGACCCGCTCAGCACAACTGGCGGTTCTGGGGTGAACCCTCTCGAGTCCTTTCAGGCAGCCCCTTGGTGTCCTCTGTGATCCCTGCCAGGCGTCGGCTGCGGTGGAGGACACCAGAGACCAGGAGTGTGACCTGTGTTGTGCCTGCCTCTCAAGGCGGCAAGGTGGTGGTTGGGTGTGACGTCCCAAGAGGTGCCCAGGGGCCGTAACCAGGCTGCTCTCCTACCTGAGAGCCCGCGAGGCTCCCCTAAGCTGCTCAGGCTGTCGGCATTGGTGAGCATCGCGCCCCCGAACACCATGCGGTGCAGAACTCTCCCCTCCACAGGTGTGCCCGTGGCACTTCCAGACCGTCCTCGTCCGGAAGATCCCTCCACTCTGCATAAAGGTTGTTTCCTTGCTCCCACACTTGGGGGAGGACATGGCAGGCCTGGTGGCTCTTGTGCCATTCTTGGAGGCCAAGTATAGGTCTCACTCTGACAACCTCCAGGCAGCTGGCCCAACCTCGGGGTGTCCTTATCCCTGCTGTGAGCGTGTCTCTGGAGAAGCCCCTGTTCCTGAGGGGCTCAGGCAAACCCCAGCAATGCTGCCCGTGCTCCTGGCCCAAATGCAGGCCCAGAGCTGGGAAGGAGCCTGAGCAGGAGAGCAGGTCCCAGCACTTTGGGGTGGAGCAGCCGGTCCTTCTCAGAGTCTTCTGTTTTCAGTTTTGTGACCCGTTGATGCGACTGGATGGAGCTGTTCCACCCCAGGCAGGACTCTGCTGTCCTGCGTCTCGGCCACAGAGACAAACCACCCTGGACGTGGCTCCACATACTCTGGGACACACCAGCAGAGAGGAGGTGGGGGAAAGCCTCTTTCCCACCTCGTGTACGCACGCACACATGTACACACATGCATGCACACCCAGGGGACAGCTGGGGCTCAGGCTGTCCCTGCCGTACAGAGCATGTGAGCTTCCATGGGAGCCTGGTGAGTTCCAGCCACCGCAGCAAATGGACAGGAAGCGCTCGCCCTCTGGAGCCCTGCCCTCAGCAAGCCTGGGGCAGACAGGAGCTTAAGCCACTGGCAAGTGGAAGCCGTGGCTCCTGCCATCTTAGACCAGGCACCTTGGGGCCTCAGGGAGTCCCACCCTGGCGATCACCCGACATGCCCCGTCAGCCCTTCGGAGAGTGCTGTGAGCACCCACCCGGTGGAGGGCCAGGTGGAAGTGAGTGGGGGCAGCTGCTTCTCCCCTTCTCTGTGGATGGTCCCAATCCCAGACAAGGCAGCCGCTCTGTGAGGACCAATCGTGCACACATTCACTGAGCACTGAGCCAGGCGCTGGGTCCCTGGAAAATGCACCCCACCCAAGTGCACAGGGGAGGGAGAGGCTAGGAAGAGACCACGGAGGCCGGCCCCGCCCAGCTTCGTGTCTTTGGGGTGGAGCAACCCTGCCCAGCTGCATGTCTCGGGTGAAGCAGCCCTGCCCAGCTGCGTGTCTCTGGGGTGAAGCAGCCCTGCCCAGCTGCATGTCTCTGGGGTGAAGCAGCCCTGCCCAGCTGCATGTCTCTGGGGTGAAGCAGCCCTGCCCAGCTGCGTGTCTTTGGGATGGAACAGTCCTGCCCAGCTGCGTGTCTTTGGGGTGGAGCAGTCCTGCTTTGCCCAGCTGCATGTCTTTGGGGTGGAGCAGAGCAGCGACACCTGCCACCCAGTTCACAGCCGTGAGCATCATTGCTGAGGAGCTGCCTCCCCTCTGGGTTGGGGATAGTAAGTGGCCTCCTGGTGGCAGCCAGATGTGCAGATGGCCTGAGACCCTGAACCTCCCACTGACCTAGCTTGCCAGGGCTGCCCGGCTGAGCCTGGCCCTGGGAAAGCCAGGGGGAAGCAGGATGCCCAGCAGGTTCCCGGGAGAGGGAGGGTGGACAGGCAGGTGGACAGGTAGACGGGCAGCCACAGGTGAGGCCCCCGCCATCGGCAGGGGCTGACTTGTCACATCTGCTGACCTCTGTGGAGTGAACCCCCACCTGGGCCAGTTTCAGTCCAACACAGTGACCTCTCCAGCAAAGAGAACAAGAATATGCGGGACGTGGGAGTCGATGAGCTTTGTTCTTTCATGTGTTTCTGCCACGGTAGGTTTATGAGTTAACCTTTAATAATGGCTGTTGAACAGCTGCCTTGCTCTCTCAGCCCGAAGCAGCCCCGGACACCCGCCACCCCCACCTGCACTGGCCCCAGCAAGCGCTAGGTGAGCAAACGTTAACATTTGTGCGGTGCTCGCTTGCTCGGCCAGTCCCTTTATAGCCTCTTAAGAGCCTCTGTTCTTTTCATAGAATCCAATAAATGTAGAGCAGGAGAGACAGACATGGGAGGGGGCGCTTCTGGAACTTTCTCTAGGATGGATCCCAGGCATCTTGTAAAGGAGGTGAAGTGGGGATGGGGCCCGAGTTTCCAACAGGTTCCAGCAGCAGAGCCCCGTCTACCTCCCTTCATTTGTGGTGAGGGACTCGCTGCCCAGAGAGGCCTCAGAACTCCCCCAAATCCTGTCACTCACTGGTTAGACTCCACTATTGTCCCACCCTCCTGCCACCTGCTCTGTCAACTGGCCTTCACCTCTCTTCTCACTGAACATTACAGACTCAGCTATTTCAGTACACTCGCCTACATGAACACACTCAGCTACACACACACACACCTATGTGTGCACACCTGCACTCACCTATGCACACATTCACATGGGAACAAATGCACCCACACATGCACACAAGCTCACACACAGTCACCTATACACACTTACTATTGCCACACATACACACAGGCACCTATACAGCAAACCATGAGACTGGTGAGGAATCCCTGTGAAGAGAATTGCCCCATAATATCCAGCTGTGCAATGACAGCACAAACCCTACTGCCCGCAGCTCCAAACCAGCAACACGCGTGTTTCTCTGGGCTGTGTCCTCGGTGCAGCATCTTAGCAAATATGTCGCAGCTGCACTGATGCTCCGGGTTCAGGCTGGCTGTGATCAGGCCTGAATCCGTGAGCTGTGGTGGAATCATTTCTCACAGCACTGCCCCAGGCAGTTCCCGACCTGTGGTTCATCAAATTAGATAACATCCCTGGTTTCAGAACTGAGCAAACAGCCACCCAGGTGAATAGGGCACAGCACCAAATGGCACATGTGAGCCGCTGCAACACAACACAGCACCACACGGCACAGGTGAGCCACTGCAACACAACACAGTACCACACGGCACGGGTGAGCCGCTGCAACACAACACAGCACCACACGGCATACTGAGCCGCTGCAACACAACACAGTACCACACGGCACGGTGAGCTGCTGCAACACAACACAGCACCAAATGGCACAGGTGAGCCGCTGCAACACAACACAGCACCACACGGCACGGTGAGCTGCTGCAACACAACACAGCACCAAGTGGCACAGGTGAGCCACTACAACACAGCACAGCACCAAGTGGCACAGGTGAGCCGCTGCAACACAACACAGCACCACACGGCACGGGTGAGCCGCTGCAACACAACACAGCACCACACGGCAAGGGTGAGCCACTACAACACAGCACAGCACCAAGTGGCACAGGTGAGCCGCTGCAACACAACACAGCACCACACGGCACAGGTGAGCCGCTGCAACACAACACAGCACCACACGGCACACTGAGCCACTGCAACACAACACAGCACCACACGGCAAGGGTGAGCCACTACAACACAGCACAGCACCAAGTGGCACAGGTGAGCCGCTGCAACACAACACAGCACCACACGGCACAGGTGAGCCGCTGCAACACAACACAGCACAGCACCAAGTGGCACAGGTGAGCCGCTGCAACACAACACAGCACCACACGGCACACTGAGCCGCTGCAACACAACACAGCACCACACGGCAAGGGTGAGCCACTACAACACAGCACAGCACCAAGTGGCACAGGTGAGCCGCTGCAACACAACACAGCACCACACGGCACACTGAGCCGCTGCAACACAACACAGCACCACACGGCACGGGTGAGCCGCTGCAACACAACACAGCACCACACGGCACGGGTGAGCCGCTGCAACACAACACAGCACCACACGGCACGGGTGAGCCGCTGCAACACAACACAGCACCACACGGCACGGGTGAGCCGCTGCAACACAACACAGCACCACACGGCACGGGTGAGCCGCTGCAACACAACACAGCACCACACGGCAAGGGTGAGCCGCTGCAACACAACACAGCACCACACGGCACAGGGGAGCTGCTGCAAGGCTCATTTTCAGAGGAAGCCATGCTGCGGGGCTGATGGTCCAGCTACATCCAACTGACCGTCCAGGCTCAGGACCCTCCCTTGTGCGTCTTCTCAGTGGGTGCCCCCCCATGTGTCTAAGCAAACTCTTCACTTGCCTTTTCTGGGCACAGCAGTAACTCCTTTGGTCATGCAGGTCCCCACAGAGGTGAGATTTGTTCTACCCATGGGGAGGAAGTGGGGACCGTCCTGCCTTTCGGTGAGGAGACGTGAATAGAACTGGTTACCTGCGATCTCAACTGCAGCAATTTTAGCTGAAAGATATTTCATCCTGGAGGGAAATACTTAGGGGTCTCTGGGAGCATACAGGACGACCAAGTTCTGTCTCACTGGGGGAGTGGACCCAGGGGCACATATACTGTGGTGATGACAATAACAACGTCAGGGAGCTTTCAGACCTCATCCCGGTTGTATCTGAACGGAGCACAGTGCGCAGATCCGCACAAGGGACTCTGCCCTCAGTCAGTGTTGCATAACAGCATTGGTTTCCGCAAGACCTGCTGTCTCTCTCGAACCAGCAGGTTATTGCATTTCCTTCTAAAATCTCAATCTTCAGTTTTATACTTGGCCAGAGTCCAGTTTAACACACAAGGAAAATTTAAATCTAGCAGCATTTGCTACTTTTTTTTCTCTCAGTTGCAACTGTTGTGTCTAATTGCTCTGCCGTCCCAGTGTCCCGCCAGTGTGTCTGAGGGAAGTTGGGAGTTTCAGCCACCCCACTGACCTGCTTAAAAAGCCGTGGGTGTCTCTCCATTACTGGTTCTGGTACTCTGTTTCGTGGGTGTTGAGACGGGGAGTTTTCCAGTCAATCCACAGCAGTTCCCGGAAAACAAGTGAGAGGGACGCCATTCAGCTGCGGGCCTCTGGCGTGTCACATTTGCTCCGGGAACTGCGCACTAACCAGGGGAGGGGTAGCCAGGGCCTGGACCCTACAAGCTATGGGAGTCCCCGCTGCTGCAGGCCCCTGGGGACGGGGGCAGTCTGACTGTCTCGGCAAGCGGCCCTGGCTCCCGGCACAGTGTCGGTCCCTGACAACGCCCGGCTAGAGGATCAGGGACCAGCAGACAGGTGACAGGTTCATGGCCCATCTGAGAAAGCAGAGCTTTCCTGGAAGTCTCCCCTTTCTAACACAGTCACAGGCTGGATGGCTCAGTTTCAGTCACTGCTCTTCCATCCATCCAATGTCCACCCAGGCTCCACCGTCCTCCCGCCAGCAGGACAGATCCCCGTGCAGCCAGGCACATGCCTTTGCATAAAGCAAGGTGTCCCCAAGCCTCCGTTTGTTTCCACGGAAGTCCGTTTTCTTCAGATAAATGAAAATGTCCTGAAACTGTTCTTGGACATTTGCATAAAGCAAGGTGTCTGTTTGTTCCCTCTACCTTTAGCACGCCGCCCCTGTATACCCGACCATCACACCTGCCGACCTGCACCTCACACCTGCACCGTCTACTGGCCTGTGCCCCCCGTAATAGCAGAAGCTCCTCAACGACAGGGACCCTTTGCCCTGCAAGTTCCTGGCACAGACCACGCCCTGAGAAGGGGACCCGGGAAGGCTCCCGGGCCGGTGAGAAGACAGTATTTCATGGGGACGGGAGATCCAGTTGCTGGCTCCTGCCCTTGTGGACCAAGATGGTGGATTCAGGGTGAGATGTGATGTCCAAGTCAGATGACTCAGCGGCTGATAAGGAAGGGCCTGTCGATTTCAGGACCCGCAAACTGCATGGCCTCGTATCCCGCCTGTGCCATGAGATGAGCACATGTTATCTGAGAGCTGTGGCCTGAATGCACCCCAACACATGCTCCCTCTGCAGCAGCCGCGCCACTCCCCCTCGGCCTTGGTGCTGACTGTGGTCTGTGTAAGTGTGGGCTCAGCTCTGGATGCTGAGCACCGGAGGGAGGACTCAAGACGATTCATCCTCCGTGTGCACAGATGAGGGAGATCCTGGCAGACACAGCTTATGGAAAACTGCTGACGGGATTGGAATAATTTAGCCTGGAGAAGGGAGCAGACAGGCTGCATTCATTACCCAAACACCCTGTTTTTAGCTCCACAACTCCCACTGTAGAAGTCAGGGACTTCGGGGAGGATAGGGCAGATCACTGTTGGGAGGGTCGTTATTTGGCAGCATCCTGGTCCCACCGATGAGATGCCAGTGCCCCTCATAAGCAGCCCCCCTCTGTCCCAGGAAATGACTGCCAAATACAAGACCCCCCAGTAGTGATCCACCCAAATGCGAGATGGAGACCTGGTGTCTGCTTTCTCTCCTCGGCAGCACCCCGGTGTCTCGACGCTCCTGGGTTTTTCTAGTTGTGCTTGGTCTCAGTGTGGTCTTTGGTGGGCAGCGATGGGACAAGTGGAGCTTCAAAGACACGATGAAGTGGCTTCCCAAGTCCAGGGAGAGAGAAAATGGCCAGGAGAACTCCCCCAAATCCTGTCACTCGCTGGTTAGACTCCACTATTGTCCCACCCTCCTGCCACCTGCTCTGTCCACTGGCCTTCACCTCTCTTCTCACTGAACATTACAGACTCAGCTATTTCAGTACATTTCCTTATCAGCAGCTATTTCCTTATCAGCAGCTGAATCGTCTGACTTGGACGTCACATCTCACCCCGAATCCACCATCTTGGTCCACAAGGGCAGGAGCCAGCAACTGGATCTCCCGTCCTCGTGAAATACTGTCTTCTCACCGGCCCGGGAGCCTTCCCGGGTCACCTTCTCAGGGCGTGGTCGTGCCAGGCACTTGCAGGGTCCCTGTCGTTGAGGAGCTTCTGCTGTTACGGGGGACACAGGCCAGTAGATGGTGCAGGTGTGAGGTGCAGGTCGGCAGGTGTGATGGTCGGGTATACAGGGGCTAAAGGTAGAGGGAACAAACAGACACCTTGCTTTATGCAAATGTCCAAGAACAGTTTCAGGACATTTTCATTTATCTAAAGAAAAAGGACTTCCGTGGAAACACCACATGAAAGGCAGCGGGTAATGGCAGATGGAACTGCCTGCATTGCCCGGACCAGGAGTACCCACACGCCTGTTCCAGCCAACCACCTGCTCCAGCCGACCACCGGCCTCAGACACAGGCGGCCTCCCCTGCACCCCCCACAGCAGAGCCGATGTGACTGTCCAAGTGCGGAAGCAAAGCAGAACCCTGAATCCTCAGCCACCCATCAAAGGGGAGTGGAGTTTTACAGCTGATGAGTGCAGGGGCTATAGGTCATGCACGTGCACGGTGAGGTTGGCACGCGTGGAGAGGTGGACAAACAGCAGAGAGCACATGTGATTGCAGAGCTGGGGCATGCCCAGGGGGCTGAGGTCTCAGGTTCAGGACAGCGTGAGTGGAGCTCTTTGGCAGAAAGAACTGAGAACAAGTCATGTCCTGTCCCCATCTGGCTCAGGAAGCTCCGCCCCCACCGAGGAGGCCCTGCGGGAACGCCCCTGGAACCCCTATCCCCACACTGCCCTCTCCCTCATCCTGTCCTCAGTCTTCCCAGTCAGGGTGACCACACGCCTTCCCTTCTCTGGCTCAGACGTGCTCTGTGCCCGGGAGAGGAGCCGCCGCAGTGAGTCCCAGGCCTGGCTGGCTGGCAGCCGCGTGGGGAGCCGTGTGCGCCGTGGCAGATGCCAGCAGGAAGGCCACAGATTGAAGTGTTGTCAGAACTCCGGGAACGCCTTGTAATTAGAATCAGGCCTTGGGGGCTGTGAGTGTTATTCCTCAGCAAAGAAAAACCAAAGCTGACATGTGGAGCACGAAGCTCACGCCCACATGAGCGCCTGGTGGGGGCCCTGGGCGCCCTTCGCTAACGCAGTAATGACAGACCTGCAGACCTAAGGCACAGCCCTCATCCGGGCCTCCCCCTTTTCTTCCCCCCACCCCCCAACGATGTAAGGTTGAGATTATGCAAGGGAACCATCAGGAAGGATGCAAGGTGAATATTTATCCAGAGAAAATTCTAACAAAAGGGCATTTCCACCTAAAATACTGCCCATTTGTACAAGCAATAGTCTTGCTGTTTCTTTGGGGAGATGGAGTCTGTTTTTTAAAAGTTAAGGACAAGAATAATGACTCTAGGTGAGATTTGACTGGCATAGCCAGCTAACAGTCAGTCGTGTGCAGGAGGGAGCAAGAGTGGCAGGCAAGGACCACGGACCTCGGCACGGTGGTGGGCTGCAGGAGGGCGGGCACCGACAGCGGCACTGGTAGGCGTGCACGCGTCACATACTGAAGATGTCCGCCTTTGTTGTGTGCCGGGGGCCATAGCCTCTCTGTGTCTTTGTCTTTTTCTCACTACTGTCTCCTGCCTCTGTGATCTGAACCATCCTTTTTTTTTTTTTCTTTTTGCTCATCTTCACCTAAGGCAGTGACGGGCAACCTTTTGAGCTTGGTGTGTCGAAATTCGCCAAAAAGCCAAACATAACTTGGGTGGTGTGTCACTTCGAGAAAAAACCATACTTCTCTGTATGCGACTGCATGAGGCTGCGTGTCATCGAAAATAGCTACGCGTGTTAATGCTGACACGCGTGTCATAGGTTCGCCATCATGGACCTAAGGATATTTTTCCATTGAATTTTTTTTTTTAGAGAAAGTGGAAAGAAGGTGGCGGGGGGGGGGCGGGGAGAGAAACATCAGTGTGAGAGAGACACATTGATTGGTTGCCTCTGGGGCTAGGGGTCAAGCCAGCAACAAGGTGCTTGTTCTTGACTGGAATTCAACTCATGACCCTTCAGTCTGCAGGCTCTATCCACTGATCCAAACCAGCTAGGTCTGAGCCACCCATTTTCTGTGGAGACTGAAGTGGGGGTGGGGGTGGGGTGGCTCGTGTTTGGGGAGGAAGAACTTAAAGCTCACTTACAGGCTGAGCGGAGACGGATGAGCCGTCCGCCATCTGTCTAAGGCTGTTCAGCCTCTCCCATCTTGGGTTTTCTGCTTAATCACCCTCAGGTTTGGATGCTGGCGGAGGGAACTGCATGGGGTGTTTTCTCCTCCAATGCGCTTCCCTGCCTCTCGAGAGCAGCAGGTTTGACGTGCCCTTTAGGTGGGGGTGCCCAGCACGCCAGGCACCGGGTGGGAGCCTACTCGTCAGTGTGAACACATGTGACTGAACTGAATAGATCCGTCCCCAACACGACAGCTGAAGGTCCCATGCTATTCTCAAAGGCAAGAGAAATATCTCTCTTCAGAACGTCATCGGTGCCAAATAATTCAGAAGGAAAACAAGGCCCAGTCATCCAAAGCCTAGCTCAGTATGAAGCAATTCGATTAATTTAAAATGTTGCATCTGATCTGAGATCCTAAGAAGCACAACACAAGCAAAATCAAACGTTAAATTCATAAGCACAGAGTCCGCAGAGGTAGTGAAAGATGCGAACGTTCTGCTGAAGAGTTCATTAAGGGCAAGAGGCACTGCTGAAGAAACCCCCGCTGCTTGTTGAATCGGACGTAAGAACAAAGCAATACTGAGAAGTGCTGTGCAGATTGCCCACCAGGGCATGGACTCTGAGCGCTCACTGGCCTCGGCTGCACACGCTGGTGCTGGCCAGGAAGATGGGAGGGTGTGGGCGGGGAAGGTGGGCCTCACCCACACACCAGGGGTACAAAATGTAACTGTGACACCCCTTCCTTGCCAACAGCCGAGAGAGAATGCACCAGGAGTGCCTTTAATCAGAGCTCACCCAAAATCTCTCCATTGGAACTCAGTGTGCACAGACCCAGTGCACACTTGTTTCCGGAGAGGGCACCATCCTCTGCTGCAACCACAGGCGCCAGGCGAAGGCCCAGAGCGAGCTGGGACAGGTTTGGGTGTGGCCACCTGGAAGACGACCGAATAAAAGCGTCTGCACTTGAGTGATTGCTTCCCTATTTGAAGTTCAAAATACGACGAGGAAACAGTATAACAGAAGTGTGGGCCTAGGGAACGAAGGGCAGAGGATGAAAAGTAGTGAGCTTTTTCAGGAGGAAATTAGAGAAAGCTCAGACGGAGCGGTCGCCTTTGTGAAGGGAGGTGTTTGATCCATCAAAGCAGATGGCAGGGCAGACGAGAACGACTCAGACGAGAGGGACCGATGGACATCTGAGGGACCACAAAGTGACCTGAAGACAGAAAATGCTGCGAGCCCTGGAGAGAAAGGAAACGGAAGAGAGAAACACAGAAGGTGCTGTTCCCAGGAGCGACTGGGGAAGCCGAGAAGAAGGGGTGTGATCCGTGGGAAGGACCCACAGAGAAGAGAGACTGGCTGGCCATCACATGCAGAGAGGGCGGGTGACAGAGCCGGAAGTGACTCCTCGTGAAGAAGAAGAAAGAACAAACAAGAGAGCTAAGATCCAGGCAGGGAGACAAACGAAAGGAAGCACGTGTCCTAAGGGCTGAGGAGTCAGGAGCTGAGTCTGTGTGGACCCTCAGAGCATTGCCCCTGGGGGAGAGGAAGCCCGTTCCTGCCCACTCTGAAGTCAATCAGCAAGCCCAGAGGAGACAGACAGACAGAAGTCGGTCCGAGTTGCAGAGATTGGGGAGGGCTGGGAGTGATAAAGGGCTCAGGGCTGCTTTATGGAGTGGTGAATGTTCTTTAACCTATGATGGTGGTGGTGATACAACTCCGAACACCCTAAAACTCACTAACCTGCACAGGTGAAATGGATGAGCTGCATGGTGTCTGAATTCCCTCTCGTTAAAGCTATCACAAAAAACAGAGAGATGTGTCATCTTGTTTTGAAAATCAGCCAAGAAATGAAAATCATAGTTCAATATTGAGAAGAAAATTACTAATTTGGAAAACACTGGTAAAGGACGGGATTAGACATCTGCGTAGTAACCGTGTCTGTCCTCTTCCTTGCTTGCACGCCCTCGGTGAATGCTCACAGACACACACCGGTAGGTGCCGGGCGAGGAAGCAAAGCGCAGCCTGCCCTGCACCGGGCCGGGCCACTGACGCACCAGCACCAACATGTCACTGTGGTCAAGACAGTGGGTCAAGATACACCTGAAAGGGCCCAGCCAGCTCAGTAATTGAGCATCGACCTATGACCCGGGAGGGCACTGTTCGATTCCCAGTCAGGACATACGCCCGGGTTGTGGGCTCATCCCCACTAGGGAATGTGTAGGAGGCAGCCAGTCAATGATTCTCTCTCACCACTGATGTTTCTCTCTCTCCCTCTCCCATTCTCTCTGTAAGATGTTCAAGGCAGAGCATTTTATAATAGTGAAAAATTAGAGAAATGCGTCAAATAATAGTTTCAGTTAAAGTAAGGTACTAGCCATAGAACAGAATCCTATGTAATCATTTAAAATTATGTTGGAGCCTGGAGAAGGTTGAAAATGTTCATTTCTTGTTAAGTGATAAAAATTCAGTATATAGTATAGCATGATGGTATTTTTGTACATAAATAAACAAAAACATATTTTATGTTAAAAAAAAAAAAAAGACCATGGGGTGGACTGGAAGGGGTCAATGGGGGGAAAGTGACACAAATGGAATACTTCCAACAAAAAAATTTTTAAAAAATAAACAATAAAAAGACCAACGTGACAGTGCTTGGTACCAAAACAGTAACAATGAAAAAGTTTGAATGATGGAAATGGGAGATAGAGGGAGTTTCTTATTTTTCTCCTTTGTATTTTCCACAGAAAGCTTACTAATTTTTCACAATGACCATTTATTACATACAGAAAACATTGTGTAAGTGTTTATTTCTATCCTAAAATAGAAGCTACAAACAGTGCAGCTGCAGCCACCAGACATGGATTTAACACCATTTAGAAGAAGCAATAAAGAGTCTACTGGGAGTGACAAATGCCATCTTCTGCAATCTTGTCCCCGGGTTGCCCTCTCCCTGTGACCTGGCCTGGGATCCCAGGACACACGGCTGCCAGGCCCTCAGCAGTAGCCTCTTACTGACGCCATGTAACTGTGAAATCAACAACAATCAGAAATGTCAAGTAAAACATTCAGAAATCCAGAAATGCAGCAACCAAAGTTGCAAAGGGGGCAGTAAGACGCAGCTAGTGAGGGGAAATAAGAGGTTTAGAGAGATGAGGAATGCACACTGATACAAAGAGTAATTTAAAAGGATCTGCATGCAGGGCCCATCCATCACCAAGACACTGGGTGCGTGCCCCTAGTTATGGGTTAGGGTTATATGAATGCCGACAGCATCATCTGCAGGGACCAGGGTGAGCCCTTGGATGGGAAGCTGGACTGGGGTGACCTCTCCAAGAGTCACCTGAGTTCAATATTTCAAAACTCCTTGGTTTGCAGACATGTTTAGACATTCCTGAAACATTCTAGATCATTACTGTTTTGTAGGCACCTAAAATAACTATGGTATTTGGTTTGTTTACTATGAGCCAAATGTGTCCTAGTATTAGCTCACTAGAGGCCTGGTGCATGAAATTCGTGCATAGGGGGATGTGTCCCTCAGCCCAGCCTGCACCCTCTACAATCTGGGACCCCTCGAGGGCAGTTGGACATCCCTCTCACAATCCAGGACTGCTGGCTCCCAGCTGCTCTCCTGCCTGTCTTCTTGATTGCCCCTAACCACTTCTGCCTGCCAGCCTGATCACCCCCTAACCATTCCCCTGCCAGCCTGATTGATGCCTAACTGCTCTCCTGCCAGCCTGTTTGCCCCTAACTGCCCTCCCCTGCAGGCTTGTTTGCCCCTACCTGCCCTCCCCTGCAGTCCTGGCCCTCCCCAACTGCCCTCCCTTGCAGGCCTGGTCCCCACCAACTGCACTCCCCTGCTGGCCCATCTTGTGGTGGCCATCTTTGACCACATGGGGCAGCCATCTTGTGTGTTGAAGTGATTGTCAATTTGCATATTACTCTTTTATTAAATAGGATAGAGGCCTGGTGCATGGGTGGGGCCAGCTAGTTTGCCCTTAAGGGTGTCCTGGATCAGGGTGGGGGTTCCCTTGGGGCGTGGGGTGGCCTGGACGAGGGGCATGTGGTGGTTTGCAGGCCAGCCATGCCCCTGGTGACCCAAGTGGAGGCCTGGTATCTGGGATTTATTTATCTTCTATAATTGAAACTTTGTAGCCTTAAGTGGAGACCAAGGCAGTCCAGGGCTGGCTGCAAAAACTTGGCATCCTCCATCACTGGGGGCAACTCAAGCCTCCTGCTCTTTCCAGCTCCATGGCTGCTGCCACTTTTGATGGGATTTATTTATCTTCTATAATCAAAACTTTGTAGCTTTGAGTGGAGGCCTGGGCCCGCTGGGGGGTGGGGGTGGCAGGGTACGGAAAGCTTGGCTTTCTCCATTGCCGGGGAAACCCAAGTCTCCTGCTTGCTCCGTAGCCACAGCCATCTTGGTTGAGTTAATTTGCATACTTGCTCCTGATTGGCTGATGGGCATGGCTTGTGGGTATAGAGGAGTGATGGTTAATTTGCATATTACTATTTTATTATATAAGATTGCATTATGAAAACAGACAGTGAAGTGGGTTCTACTATTATTCCCATTTTATAGACTAGGAGACAGAAGCACAGAGAGGTTAAGGAGACACAAACCTTCAGGGATAGCCCAAGGATTTGCCCCCATCTAGTTCAACAGGGTTACACCACACTGTTTCAGAAAGAAAGGGGTGAATATTAGTCCAATTCTACAAAAAAGTCATGAAATAGATCCTATTGGCTGTCTTTTTGGGAGGGTAAAGGGTAACATTGGTGGACTTCCCAGTTCAGACGCCTGATTGGATATATTCGATTTCAGAAAGGCCTTTTTATTGCCTCCATGCACACTCTGAGACAAAATGGAAAATGTGAGTTGCTAGAGCACCCTGGACAGAGACAGACCATCTGGCCCAAGGCAGGTTGATGGACAGTCAACAGCAATCTGAGGAGAGGGCCACCCTGGCCCCAGGAGCGGCCTTCCTTTGAGAACACCCGTTTTATGGATGACTTAGATTGACAGGTGTTTCAACGGCTCCAGGTGAGAAGGCACTGCTAGGTTGCATGGTAGGGTTAAGATTCTGAAATTCCCGACAGGCTCACCGAAAACTGAATAGGAACAATATGATCCTTCTAACCAATGTCACCCCAATAAATTTAATTTTAAAAATAATAAAATATAATATTAATTTTAAAAATAAATAATAAAACATAAAAAAAATTTGAATAGGAACAAACTGTAATATACTGCACCTAGAGTTTAAAGACCCAAATAACTGAAAATTATAGATCAGGAAAGACCTAAAAGCAGGGACACACATAGAGACAGTGATCTCCAGATTTTTGTTGACAAAAAAGCCAGGATTGATGGAAACCGATATGGTGCCAGACTGGGGGGTGAAGGACTGGGTCCACTCTGCATGGTCACAGCAACCCAGGGACTTGCTTCAGGGTACAGGGCCTGCAAGAGGCAGCCAGGATGGCCTTAGGTCTGGAAATTTCCTCCGGGAGAACGTCAGGGGCTGGGGAATGGGCTGGGGAATGTTTAGCGGAGAAATCATGCACACCCATCCTAGGTAAATAAAAGCTACCGGCGGCTGGGTGCCCACTGTGCCGTTCTCTGCTGAGCGCTTTCCCTCGAGTGTCTTGCTCGCTTACAAGTGTGTCAGCGAGCGATCCTCCGGGTGGGGGGCTTCTGTGTTGAAGGGAATCTCCCCTAGTTCCCAGGCACCTACCCATGTCCACTGGGCGGTGGCACATGCTACTGACACTACCCAGAAACGCTCCCGGGATGGCCAGGCCTCTCTGGCTCTAAATTCAATTAGTGTTTCTATGGAGAAAAAGCGGTCTTTCCGGGCCTGGGTGTTCGGGCTCAAGCTGCAGAGAACATTTCCTTCTGGTAAATGAAATGAGTGAGCTTGGTTATCGGGATCCACCCGGCAGCGCTGGCCCAAGCAGGCTCTCTGGTGGCAGCAGCGTCTCCAGACCCTCCAGCGGACACCTCAGGGCCCTGGGGCAGCGCCACGTGGAGAGCCCTCCGCTGCTCTTACCTCAGGTTGCTCAGCCCTGTGGGAGGAGGCTGGGTACCCCCAACGCCACTGAGTGTGGGAGCGCGTGTGCCTGGCGCGTTGGTGGGCGCGGTGCGCCCGGGCGTTCGCTCCCGGCGGCCGCGGCCGTGGACTCTTGGACTCGTGGACTCCTGGCAGCCGCGCGGGGGTCCTCTCTGGCCCTCGCAACCCGCGGCCGGGCGCGAGGGGGCGCCGCGCCACCGCAGCGGAGTGGATCACTAAGGCCGGGCCGGGCCGGGCCGGGGGCGGCGCGCGGGGCGGTGCCGGACTCAGGGGGCAGCGGGCTCCGCAGACGCCGCGCTCCGCCCCGCGGAGGCCGCCGGCCGGGCTATCCGAGCGGCAGCCCGCGGAGTCCGGTCCAGAGGTAAAGTTGCGCGCGCTATGGGGCCGCGGGTCTACACCGGAGGGTCCTGGGGCCGGAGCAGGGACAGAGGTGGGGAGGGTCTGCCCCGCAGGGTCCCTGGGGGAAGAAGCGTGGGCTGTGGAAGTGGTCGGGAGTCTACACCGCAGGGTCCGAGTTTGAGCAGAGGGGGTGGTGGGGGAGGAGGCTCGGGCACCTGTCCCAAGCGCGATGGTCAGGTACCGCAGTTTCTACCAGGCTGTGCGGGAGGGTGGGGGAAGGAAGACTGGGGAGAGTCATAGGAAGAGCTTTCCTCCCCCCTCTTACCTCCCTCCCACCACCACCACCCGGGTCACTGGAGCTGGGGCTGTGCTGAGCGCCGCCCCCAAGCACCCGCGTCAGCGAGGCGCGGGCTCCGGCCACTCCGTGTGCTTTCATGGAGGTCCCAGCGTCCACGGCTCCAGACCGGGTCCTGCAGCCGTCCCGTCGGTCCGCGTCGGATCTGCCTAAGCCCAGGTGAGAGCAAGGACAGGAGGGGCAAAGCGGCGTCTGCGACGTGGGGAAGGGGATCTGGGGGGGAGGTCGGTGCGGGGTACCCGCGTGGGCTCTCCGGGCGCGCGTCCTGGCTGGGTTAGCGGGCGCACCGGCTCCGTCAAGAGGAGGTGGAACGTGGGCAAGTCCTCGCCGCTGGGGCCGGCTCCCCGCCCGTTCCTGCCGCCCCTGTGGAGTTAACGCCGCCCCCATGCGTACACACACACACACACACACACACACACACACACACACACACTAAGGCGCGTGCACACACATACACACGCGCGCACACGCACACGCGCAGGGCGCCCTCCCAGCCCTGCCTTCTCTGGCCGGGTGCGGGACCCGAGAATTCTATAAACTCACAGCCTGAGCCCGGCGGCCGAGGAAGAGCAGGGGCTTCCACCCTGGCCCCGTGGAGCCGGATGCTTGGGCTGGGGGCGCAGAGAACAGACCAGTGGCCCCCAGGGAGGATGAGGCTGAGTAGGACTCAGATCTTGGCACGGTGGCATGGACCACGGGCAGGGTGAGTTGGGCTCTCTCTGCACCCTTGAAACTCCTCCAAGCCCGAATAGTTTCCGGGGATCCGTGGCATCTGTGCACCCCCAAGTGTTTGTGCTCCAGCGGTTTCGGGGTAACTTGTGCAGCCCCCTCCCAGCCCGCCTCGGTTCAGCAGGTTCAGTTTCTGGCTTCTGGCTCTTGGAGCAGGGCCACAGTCATGGACTGTGACTCCCTTTTCACGTCTGTCAAAACCACAGCCCAGAGTAGGTTTGGGCTGGGTGGGTTCCACTTGACCTTTACAGAAATCCTGCCCAGCCTCCTTTCTCCTTCCTGGGGCTGCAAACCCCTGCTGCCTTCGGCCTGTGCTCCAGGCCAGTGTTTGGAGCAGGTGGCTCTGAGTGGATTTTGACTCTGTTGATGCATCCAGATGACTTCCTGGGAGGTGGCCTCGGAGGAACTCCAAGTGCCCCCCATGCTGGGTTCCTCCTCAGCCCTGCTCAGGGGCAGCTGCTAAAAGGAGGTGTCCCAAGTGAGCTCCCCAAGGTCATTCTGTCTACTGGGACATGGAAGCACGCAGACCAAGCCGAGTTTTCAATTCTGCTGTGAAATGCAGGCCAGGTACCACAGACCCCAGGCAGGTTTTAGAAAAAGGAAGCCACCAAAAGCGGTTTGGCTTGATGGATAGAGCGTCGGCCTGTGGACTGAAGGGTCCTGGGTTCAATTCCAGTCAAGGGCATGTACCTTGATTGTGGGCACATCCCCAGTAGGGAGTGTGCAGGAGGCAGCTGATCAATGTTTCTCTCTCATCGATGTTTCTGGCTTTCTGTCCCTCTTCCTTTCCTTTAAAAAAAAAAAAAAACAAGGAAGTCTCCCCCTCAACCAAACCTCCCCCTACCCATCTCCAGGAAGTGCAGCATATACACTCCAAGGCTCAATCACCTTCATTCATAACTCCCTCTCAGTCAATGGGGTGGAATTGCCCTGGTTTCTCTTAAACCATGGATTTTGGAGGCATCGAACCGCATTGGGGGGTGAAGGCCACTTGGCTGCGGGTGCTGGGGGGCAGGGGGGACCAGCGCGCACATTCAGGATTATATAGTGTTGCCAAGGAAAGATGGTTCTATCTGCACCTTAAGTAGGGACACATTGTGAGAACAACTTTCGGATTCTTTCTGAGGTCAGTGCCAAATAGTGTTCTGACTCCTCTTAAATTTCTATATTCCACTTTGCTGTAGTTTTTTTATATATATATGTACCTTGAGATTTCCATAATTTAAGAAAAAAATGGGTGTTTTTGTAGGCACGGAAGGAAAAGAGGGAAGCAAGTTCTTAGCTGGTACGGAGCGGGAGCCTGTGCAGTTTTTCTTTTCCATGCCTGGCGCAGAGTCCTGCGCAAGCCAGATGCTCGGAAATATGTCCTGGTGGATTAACTGAGTTATAACAAAGAGTTCCTACCCAGTGTGCGGCTGGCACTGCATCACCGTAATTACAGGTGTGCGTGCCATAATTAATGGGTCGGACAGAGCACCTAGGTGGATAGGAAATGACAACATATTGGGTTTCCATGCAGGTGGGTCTGAGCCTCTCGGGCGTTTGGCAGCCAGGGCTGTGCCGCCTGGTCCTCCTCCTGTCCGGGCGGGCAGCAGGAGGGCAGGGCCACTGCGGGCGAGGGTGGTGCGGTGGGAGGATGTTCTTGCTTCTGCAGATTTCGGATGTGTGGGGGCGACAGTGAAGGGGGGAGCAGATGGGGCAGCACCAGGGTGTGTGGGTGCTGGGGGTCAGAATGAATGGAAGGGGCGCCCAGGAACCGTGTGATGAGGACAGTAGGGGCCTCGAGGATCTGAGAAGAATGGCACACATGTCTGGACAACTGAATGCATGTACTGATGGCAGTTTCCTGGGGGAGAGGACCAATTTAGGGCCCCACTGCTTCGAGATCTTTCTGTCACGTTGCACACCTCATCGCCAGCATCAAGCCAGCTTAGGGTGCCGAGGGACAGCCTCTGGAGCTGGTCGAGGACGCGGCACTCGGTCCACATGGCTGGCTGAATGGTACCTGCCCTTCAACTGTGATCTCGCCACGGTGAGGGCCACTCGGGGTGCACTTGGGCCACGTCCCCTTTGCCACCCTGAGAGCTTCAGCAGTTCTCTCAAGGTGAGCTGAAGTGAAGCAGAGAGAGACGGGCAGCCTGTTGGTTCTTCGGCCCCCTCTTCTAGGATCTGGCCTAGGTGTGCCTGCAGCCCTCCTTGGCCTCTCTTTACCCAGCTGGTTTGTTTGTAAGAACAAACCTAAATCATAAAACTTTGAGGAGCAGCTAAACCAAATGTCAGGTGAAAACAGAAGTCACAGGGTCCACTCAGTCAAGAAATTCTAGGAGGAATTCATACATAGCCCAGTCCTGGCTGGTGTGGCTCAGTTGGTTGAGAGTTGTCTCAGGCACCAAGAGGTTGCAGGTTCAATTCCCAGTCAGGGCACATGCTCAGGTTTCGGGCTCAAACCTCAGTAGGGGGCATGCAGGAGGCAGCTGATCAATGTTTCTCTCTCTCTCTTAAACATTGGTTCCCAATGTGGGGCATATGCCCCACAGGGGGATAATTTTATATTTAAGGGGGTCAATTCGAGAATGAGGTATTAACAGTGAATTTTTTGCATTTCTTATGGTTCTAGGGACTTCATATATAGTATATATATATATATATATATATATATATATATATTGACATATTTATGCATTTCAGTTCTCTGTTATATGTTCTGAAACTTTACTTGCTATTTTTTCATATCATTTCATAGTATATTTTAAACAATTTCTTAGTGATTTCTTGCTCAGTATTTCAACTGTCCTTTCATTCTTTTATTTTTCTCTTTCATGGATACTATGATCTTTGGAAGCTTGTTTAGACCAAGTTAATGGCCTTTTAGGCTTCCTCCATGTGAATATGAGTTCACTTTTTGAATAATAAGAATTATATGTCACAGGATGGGCATCAGGATTTTAGAGATGCTTAGTTTGGAGTCACTGCTCTAAAATCAATTTTAGGGGGGAGGACATTGAGGGGGGAAAGGAAAACATATGTACTACTATTAAATATAAGTTATATTGTAAATTTTAAAAAGAGAAAAAAAATAAAAATATAAAAATAAAATCAATTTTAAAAAATACACATAAATGGTCCAGCTCAGCCTCTCCACGTGATGGGGGAGGTCAGACTGACCAGCGATACACAAACAGGGGCCTTGTTGTCAATGTGCCCTCGGAGCCAATGGGCGTGTTCCTGTGAGGCAGGTGTGACGTCCTGGGCCCCACGAGACACGGGCTGCTCTGCTGCCGCACGTCCTCTAATTCCTCCTGAGGAGGACGAGGCCTGACTGCCACCCCAGACCTCTAACTTGCAGAGGATAAACCTGGAAAAACAAGTCAGGGATACATTAGTTCTCAATGCAACCACCCCAGGTTTTTATTGGATTGTGTGTTCAGAAAAAGACTAATTGAAGTGTGATGTACACATGGTACAGAAGACTTCTATGTTGCTTTATTAAATTAATGCGGTAAGACCCTGACAATTCACAGAGCAAAACTGTATAGGGCAAGGGTTCCCTGGCCCACTCCCAGCACTGCTCTGAGGTCCCCTCTGCTCTGTGGGCGGGTCCCTGTGCTCTGCTTCCTTCACTTCTCCTCCTGAAAACCAAGGCATCTCTTGACTTAGGGGTACCTCCTCTTGCCTCACTAGCACACCCTCCAGGCCACTTCTCCTCCGTCCCCATTCTGGGCTCACTCCACAGGACAACCGGGCTGGGCGAGGAAGGCTGCCTAGCATAGGAGTGGACCGAGCCCCGGGCAGCATTCCCAGAATGCAGTGACCTTCCTGGATATTTTTAACCATCTCAGGTATTTAAACGGTGGCGTTTAAGTCTTATCTTAGACTCCAGGAGTACTGAGCATATGAAAATCAAAGGCTGGAACTGTGAGGCCAGCAGAGCCGCAAAACCCTCAGGCTAATCTGAACCCATGCAGCCGTTTCGGTTAAGTTCTAGCTTGAAGACGTGCATTTATTCCTATAAAAGGAGTCATTCCTGGCTCCATTCTCTCTGGCCTGAGAAGGGTGTAGGCGACAGGGGGTCTGCCTCCAGCTGCCCAGCTCCCAGAGCCCCACTAAGTACATACAGAGGCACTCAGATCACCTTCCCTCTGAGTTCAGCTTAGTGAGCTCTAGAATTTTCCAAGAGAACTTAGTTTTGCCCCCAGCCCCTGTGACAGAATCGAAGTTTGTGCTCTGCTGAGCCGAAGCCCTCCTGCTCAGTGGATTCTGGTCATCTCCTTGGACTTAGGGGGATCAAAGGAAGCTGGTAACAGCCAGGAAGAGAATTCCCTCCTGTTTTCTTTCTTTTTTGGGGGGTGGGGGTGGGGGGAATTGTCTCTAGAGAATAACAGGAAAAATAGTGCATGACAAGTTTTACATCTGGATATCTCATCTCACACCATAGCAGTTAATGCAATGGGCTGAAATGCTTAGGTGAAATAAAATGCATTACAATTACTGCCCATTGTCCGGATTAGCTGCTCAGTCACAGGACAGAGAGATCTTGCAGGAGCCTCAGTGAAGTGGGATTTGATGTCACTCATCTCCTCTCCGGAGTGTTTATCTGGTTCACAGTTGCTTTGAGAAAATGACAGTTTCTGACTGTGCACAAATTTCCTTGAAATTGTTTCCAATAAAAGAAAAAAAATACATCGTTTAGATGAGGAATGATAGGGAATATATATCCTTGGCTTCTTTAATATGCAGCAAATTAGAAGTAGAAAATGCTAGAGTCTCAGGAAACGCAGACATGTGGGAGCCAGCGGGCAACACTCAGGATAAACAACTTGGGTTTTCTCTCTAGAAAACCTGACATGTTGTTTTTCTGAGAAACCTGTAACGATTGGGGGGTCTCCTTCCTGCCAGAAACATGGCCTCTGTGTGAGCTGTGAAGAGACCGTCACAGCAAGGGAATGTGCCATCGAAAAACAGTGCCCAGCCCCAGGGACACGTGGAAAGAGAGTGTCTCATGTTTTCCAGATGCGACAGCTGTGGTTTTAACCACTGGTGACAGCTTGTCCTCTGTATAAGAGAAGTGCCTTTCATCAAAGGAGACTGGGAAATATCAATTAAGGAAAAGCATATGGGTGTTTTTTCAATCTTGTGCAGTGCTATGTGCCAACGTAATGAATCCTATTTTTTTGTGGTATTTCCTTCTGTCTCTTTCAGTGTTTATGTTGTTGTTGTTCATCCTCATCTGAGAATATTTTTCCATTGATTTTCAGAGAGAGGGAAGGAGGAAGGGAGGGAGGGAGGTTTGGGGGGGGGGAAGATGCGAAAGAGACACAATTAATTGCCTCCTGCAATCGCCTCAACTGGGGCGAATGAATAGAACCTGCAACCCAGGTATGTGCCCTTGACTGGGATCGAACCTGAGACCCTTCGGTGAGAGAGTGGATGCTCTAACCACTGTCAATGTTTATATACAAATTACACACAGATTTGCATACACATACACTCTAATGCCGTCCAATCAGACAGTGCACTCCCCAAACTCCCCTTTGTTGGTCTTGCTAAGCCTGTTTTACTAATGACTTCATGGGAGGGAGCGGAAAGCAGGACTTTGGAAATGGAGACTGAGGACGCTGAGTGTGAGCTCTGCCCTGGGACAGCTCCCTGCCTCTGTGATGTGGGTGCCTTTCTGCCCACACCCACCCTGTCCATCTCCCCCCACCCGGTGCCCCTGGCCCAGCAAGTCAAACTACGTACAGACCAGCATTGATGGTGGTTGTCAGCAGTGATTGGATTAAAGGTATTTTTTCCTTCTATTTTACTTTTTGTTGTACTGTCCAACTTTCTGTTCTTCCCATGGGTTAGTTTTATAAATGAGACATTATTTTTTATGGCAATGAATTTCTAAGGCTCATTTAAGCAAATTAATGTAGAGAAGAATAAGAAACATCCATGCATTCGCTTCTGAGGTCTAACAGGATCCGAGAGATGTTCATGCCCATCCTGGGCGGCCCCTCCTCTGTGCCGGGCTGCTGACGGGACTCGTGGGGTTTTGCCGAATGGACACTTGCAGACTTCCTCTGCTGGTAGAGGCTGACTCTCAGGGGTTTGGATGATGATGCATTTTGGCTGAATTAACCCACTGGTGCCAGTGGGACAGCTGTCTCCGTGGGCTGCGCTGTGGGGACTCAGAGGATAGGTTTGGGGAGGACCAAAGTGCTGATAAGAAAGTCGAGGCAAAACCCGCAGCTGTAGTCTGATGACTGGTTTACTGGGAATCATTCACTTTTATTCCGCACCTGGAAAGCTCTAGACCTCATTGGACATCCAGTGAGCTTGGGGGCGGAGGGCACGGGGGTGAAGTGCCTGAGACATGGGAGACAGCGGAGCAGCTGCCCTGTGGGAACCAAGCGGGACCATGTACCTGCCCACTGGGTGGCCCTTCCTCCCTCTGCTGTGGGCCTAGCCGCGGGGCCCCCAGGTCCGTGGCCTCTGCTCTCCTCTGCTGTGCGCTGTGCTCATTATTGCTTATCATGCTGATGGCCTGGGAACCAGACCTTCACCTTATCCCAGTTCACTGTTTTCTTTGCAGAAGTAGTTGAAGGGCCCATTTAAAGTTGAGTTAATCGGATGCTAACGCACGTGCACATGGTATGAACAATGTGGCATTTGCTCTTGCTCATGAACATTAAAATCGCCCGTAAAGACATCCTCCCAGGTCTGTGGAGCGGATGCTGGGAGGGGCGGCTGAGCTTGCGTGAAGCCGTGCCCACCTCTGAGGACGCGTTGTGTGAGCAGGAGGTGGCCTGGGCTCTTGGGGGGAGAGCCAGGACCACAGGATGCGCTCGCTAGTGCAGGAGCCGCTGGTTCTGTTCTCGAGCAAAGAAATACCTGTGCGGGCAGGTGGGCAGCTCCCGAGCTCCAGTGTTCGTCGGCTCTGTTTATGGCCTTAAAGCCACGTTGTCACATGTGGTTGTCACACACGCTGACACACATATCACACGGTTTTCAAATGCAGCTGTCACACGTAACTGTCACATGGCCATCACGGCTGTCACACAGGCCGTCACACGCTGTTGAACGGTCAGCAGGTGTTCGATGGTGTCACGTCAGTGGTCACACTGAGCTCACGGGGACGCCTTGTTGTCTCTCGTCCCCTCAGTACCCCACTGGCCCCACAGGGAACACAGGACAGCTGCCCGCAGTCTCCCGCCCAGGGCCCTGGGTCCCATCGCCTTTCCGCACACACCTCCTCCACCTTGGCCCGGAGACTCCTTCATTTGTTCACAGTTTTGAACCTGTACAGGGCCCAGTCCTGGGGAGGGTGCTGTGAAGCTGTGTGGGCAGGACAGTGGGTCCTCCCAGGAGAGAAGGTTGTGGGTCAGAAGCAGGTCCCCACCTCACCTCCTTCCTGAGATGCCTGCCCCGTGACCCTGCTGGCCACCACCCCCACAGGACAGCCTGACCGTGAGTCAGTCAGAGGCGGGGGGGGGGGGGGGAGGGGGTCACTGGGCCGAGGACAGGGGCTCCGGGCTCACCCCAGCAGGAGTTTAGTGGCGGGCACCCTGAAAGAGGGCTTGCCAGCAGCTCTCTGTCATCCCCACGGAAGTGCAGGCGGAAACCGTAGGCGGGACCCACGGGCGAGGACGCCACGGCGAGGGGGTGCGGTGCGGCAGGAAGAGCGTCCTCCTCCGCGGTGCAGCCTTGGCGAGCGGCGAGGCTGCTGCGCATCCACCCCTCCTTCCTTCCTCCTCATCATCCTGAGCCAGGGCTCCGCACTTGCCTAACAAACACGCATTTCAAGTGAGAAACCATTTGAACTGAAGAGAATCTGTTCCTGAAACAAGTGATACAACTCTTTATTTTTGGAGCTCTGGCAGTTATAGTCAAATTATATAAAAATTAAATGATCCCCGGCTCACTCCAAGGAGATTGCCTCCCCGATGAACCCGAGTTCCGGCTGAGCTCCCACACAAGCTCAGCCTAACCCGAAGCTGCTCTTTCAAGGCTGCGTTTCTCTCTGCCCAGACACACGGGGTCGGTAAGAAGAGTCTCCAACTCCCGGACCCTCTGCCTTCCCAAGCCCATGTCCCCACCTCAGCTGGCGTCCCCCGACAGGGCGGACTCACAGACGTGTTCACCAAGTGGAGAAGTAGCGTTTTGTTGTCATGGTGGACACAGTCTACGTTTGGTTCCTAGGACTGTGTGGAATGAATGACGGCGCTTCACAGGCAGGTCTCACCTGTCCTTACTCAGGGACACGGGTCACACTCACTACCTGACTTCATAGATTTTTTAAAATTTCCTGTTTCAAAAATTACATTTCTTTAATATAATCATGTGGTTACACAAAGGAAAAGAAAAGCATCTGAGTGCCTGGAAAATCTTATCCTAGAATCCCGAGCCTTCTTGTTTGCAAAGCAATATGTCACAGAGTATTACTGGCGCGGGTTTTTTCGCTGGCTGGTGTGTGGATACAAAACTATCTCTTCTGTCCATCTGGGCTGCTGCTCAGAGAGCTGCCCGTGTGGAAAGGGTTCAGGCTGCCTGCCCAAGAGGCTTCAACCAGCGCTCCTGCGGCCGGTTGACATCCGTTTGAGTCTTAGAGCTTAATTCTCAGGATATCAAAGCCTATAAAGATTTCACACAAAGGTACATTTATCATACTGTCATTGCATGGAACTTCAGTCTCATATAAAAACTATACGATGTCACTTCCCCTCTAAAGTTAGAATAATTTTATTCTTTATAGATACTACAATCACTTGTGTCTTTTGCTTAGAAAAAGGAGAGAAAAGCATAACAAAAAGTATGAATTACCTAGAATGTCACTGCCCACACCTACTTCATCGGAAGCTGCTTCCAGCACCTGCCCGCCCACGGAGAGAAACAGTGTGTACACACACAGTCACACGTCTGTGCTGTGCCATACCTGCTCTTTCTGTCCGGCTCCACGTCCCGGCATCGTGCCCCAGACTTGAGGAGGACGGGCGCAGAAGAGGCAGGCCCTGATGGAGAAGTGGGGGGTCTGTGAGGAAATCATCAGGACCGTGGGTCTGTGCTCCCACCCGAGCCCGAACAGCGCCGGGAGGAGCGGGAGTGTCAGGGGTTCTGTTCTGTGGGTGAGTCAGGAACACTGCAGTCAAATGGAAAGACGGTTTCCGCCGCGGGGCGGTCTTCACGTGCAGGGAGCTGCTTCAGGCCTCGATTGAAGACTGACTTCTGCAGAAAGCCAGCGTCTCTGCTGAGTCACGGCCACGGAGAAACCAGCCTGCTGTCGGCCACTCTGCCGCTTGTCCCCCCCTGGGCTGCGGACAGCAGAGCCCTCATTTCCATTGTGCCTGCCGTTCACCGCAGCCCTAAGGGACACTGGCTCAATAAATGGATTTGAAAGGAAGTGACCGATTCAGAATTGCCATGATTTAAAGGTGAAAACTCAGTATCTGGAACGTTGGCTTTGGCAGCCCCTCACTTTGAGTTCAAGTACCTGAGAGGTGCTCTTTGGTGCCTTGGAGGGCGGCCTGCTCTTCCTGGGGTGGGGCGGCGCCTGCTGGGCTTTTATCGGAACACAGAGGAGGTCTCGGGTCCCTTCTGGGGACCCTCACAGGAGGCTCAGGGAATCCTGGGTAGCACTGCTCCAGACTTCTCTCCTCAATGCACCCTCCTCAGGGGCCAGGACAGTGGGTCACAAAGGGGTGCAGTCCCTCCACACCCTTTGTGGTGCACAGAGAGCAGGAGAGGGACCCCTGAATCCATGAGAATTTCTCCTTTATGTTCCAAGATTTCTTGGGAGGGAAATCGTCAAGGCCCAGAGGAGGCTCAAGCCCCACCACTGATTAAAGGCTGGGAACTCCATCGCTTAGGACAGCGGCTCTCAAACTTTCCAGTCTTAAGACCATTGAGGACATAAAGGAGCTGTTGTGTGTGTTGTATGTACAGTCATGTGAGAAATGGGGAGCAAGGCAAGCCATTGAGGGCCCAGGCAAGGGGTCCCTTGACACACAGAGGTCCATCCACTGTCCCCAAGACCGTCTGACAAGAGAGACGCTCAGTATGGATTTGGGGTTGCTGGAAGGAAGGACAGAACTCCCAGGAGTGTTAACCCTCCTTCTGGGATCATATCTCCTCCAAACTGCTGGCGGGGCCCACCAGTGAGCAGATGGGTGACTCCGTCGTCCACCGGCCACGCCCGCAGCTGGGAGCTGGTGCTGGTGGGTGGACGGAATTTCTGTTCTGGGCTCCAGGAGCAAAACTGCACATGCAAATAGTTACTTCAGTCAAAAATGGGTTTAGCAGTACATCTGCAAACACACATACTAATTATATTTCTCTTACTTATACATTAAAACAGATTTAGCAGCTAGTATTATACTAGAGTACCGGCACAGAGAGACACACTTAGTCCATGAGAGTATGCATGTTGAGATTCTACAGACTCTACCCAATTGTGGGTGAGGAGACCCAGGCAACCGTAACAGGATTGTATGTGAGGTTATTTTTGTAATTATGAACTAAATATTCTAAAGTTTATTTGTATAAAATGGAAAGGAACTGGAGGAGTCAAACTGCTTTGAAAAGAAGAATAATGTTAGAGGAATCAGTCCCCCCAGTTTAGGGACTTGCCATATTGCTATATTTATCAAGACTGTGTCATTGGTGGAGAGAGTTTTACATAAATCGCCAGCACAGAAAAGAACATCCAGACATGTATGCCCACAAACGAGCCCAGCTGATTTTTGACAAAGGTTCAAAGGTGATTCCATAAAGGGAAAGACAGTCTTTTCAACATACGGTGTTAGAACAATTAGACAGACACTCATACATTAAAAATCCTAAGTCCCACACCTTATACAAAAACCAACTCAAAATGGTTTACGGTTAAATGTACAACTGCACATTTTAGAAGTAAAATTGTAGAAAACCTTTGGAATGTCTGACTTGGCCAATTATTCTTGAAACCAAAAGTACAGTCAATAAAAAAGGAAATGATAAATTGGACTTTATCAAAAATTAAAAAAAAAACTCCTACTTTACTGGGCATTTATCCCAGAAGAAAGAAAACCCTTTATGGAATTGTTTGTAGCAGCTTTGTTCATAATACCCCAATCCTGGAAGTAGCCCAGCTGTCCCTCAGCTTGTACAGTGTTCAGCAAACCCAGCACATCCATTATGGGAGGAGGGGGGTCAATACAGCAAGCACCTGATGACTCTCCAGAGAATTATGCTGAGTGAGAAAAGCCAGTCCTGAAAGGGTACATAACATGTGAGTCCATTCTATACCTTTCTTGAAACGACATACGTGCAGAGATGGAGGCCAGATGCGTGATTTTAGACCAGACAGCAGCGTGTCCGGACCGTGTCAGTGTGGCCTCCTGGCTGTGAGGTTGAGCTGCAGCTTGCAAGATACCAACCACTGTGGGGCAAACTGGGTAAAGGGCACAAGGCTCTCTACAGACTCAAAATTAAAAGTTTAATTTAAAAAATCCTTAGAGCTATTACATGCAGCTGGGCTGTGTGCACCTTGCTTCATGGATAAGTTATTAGTTACCAAATTTCTATATGTCTTATAGATTTGGGGATTATACATGGTTCTCATAAATCATAACTGAAAAGAAATCATCAATTTTTCTCCACAACATGGCTAAAAATAGATCTAATTAGCAAGTTTTCAGTTCTGTTCATATATACAGTCCAGAAGCCTTTTGTAATCTCTGTAATCTTGACATATAGAAAATAATTCCATTTCAAAGCAAAATAATTGAACAGAGCTATGTTTAACTATCAGAAAGAAATTACAGAAATGACCTAAGAGCCCTGATCATGATTTTGAGACTCTGAAAACCTCCTATAAAGTCATGGCTTATTTAAAAGTAGTTCTTTACCTTGGCTCTTTATTTTATTTTATTTTTTACCCCACAGAGAGGACCGTAAGAAGTGAAGACAGCCAGCAGAGGTGAGTGTGTCTTCATTTTAACCTCTCGGCCATGGCCAGTGCTGGTGGGTGTGGAAGAAAAGCATGCCTGACTCAGGCCACGTGTTCTTATCGGTGGTTGCACAGCCTGCTTCCTGCGCTTTTCCTTGTGAGCCCGTATCACGTCCGAGGGCAAGCGTTTTAACTTCAAAGTGAAGCGAGCACCTGGAGGGAGACCACACCAGCCAGTGGGTCGGGTGAGGAATCATCTTCGTGCCGGTCCCATGGCCCCTTTCCCACAAACCAACACTTCTGGGCCCAGGGTGGCTGGTGGGAGAGAGGAGGTGAGGGAAAAAGGTAAATGAGTATGACCAAATTTGCAAAGGCTGGAAAACCAAAACGGAGGCAGAGAACAGCGGATCAAAGCCGAGGTGCTAGATTAAGGGTCTTGCATCGACCATAGTGCGAAACCTTTTACATCTTAGAGCAGTGGGCTTGAGGCTGAGATCACGCCACTGAGCTTCCTCCTCGCTTCTTCCTCGCTGTGACGCCCTCGCTGTGGCAGCCCACCCTCCTGGTGCCTACCAGCCTCTAACGGGATATCTAGTATTTTGTCACTTCTTTCCTTGAATGGCTTCTTTAATGAGTTGTTTACTTACTCAGTGAGACAGATGTTTGAACAGGGCACCCTCAGCACACTGACATCTGGGCTGGATGACTGTAGGTGGGTGCCCTGTGCCCTGTGGGGTGCTGAGCAGCAACCCTGCCCCCCACCCACTCAATGCTGGTAGCCCCAGTCAGGACAAGCAGTGTCAGCAGATGGGGCCACATGTCCCCTGCAGCAGGAAGGGGACACATGGACCCCAGTTGAAATCCAGACCCCGTGACAGTCATCACTGAGGAGCCAGAGCAGGACCACGGGTCAGCCTGGCCACATCGCAGTCTGCGTTCAGGAGATGTCTGCTAGCTGTCAGGACTGTCTCAGTTCTGCAAGGCCATGGCCCACCCTGAGAGGGAGATGCCGACTCCTCTGAGCAGGAAACTCTTTACAGAGATGTCCTCATGGAGAAAGAGCAAAATACACAAGATAAACTCTTTTTTTCCATTCAGATGCTAATTTGGGGCAGTTTGGCTCGGCTTTAGGATTCATCACCTAGCCCTGGTTGAGTAGCTCAGCTGGTTAGAGCATTGTCCTGATGCATCAAGGTTATGGGTTTAATCCCTGGTAAGGGCATACACAAGAATCAACCAATGAATACATAGATAAGTGGAACAACAAATCAATGTTTCTCTCTCTCTTTCCCTTTCTCTGTCTCTCTCTCTCTAAAATAAGTCAATAAATAAAAATTTCAAATACATTCAGGAATATATATTTTTAATATTTTAATCTTTATTGTTCAGCTTATTAATTACATTGTTCCCCCTCTTTCCCCCTACAGCTCCCCTCCACCCGGTATCCATCCCACCCTCTGCCCTCACCTCCCCCCTCACTGTCATCTCCCATAGGTGCATGATTTTTGTCCAGTCTCTTGCTGCACCTCTCACACCTCTTTTCTCCCCAAGAATTGTCAGTCCATTCCCTCTCTATGCCCATGATTCTGTTATATTCACCAGTTTATCCTGTTCATCAGATTTTTAATTTACTTGATTTTTAGGTTCATTTGTTGATAGATGTGTATTTGTTGTTCATAATTTTTATTTTTATCTTTTTCTTCTTCCTCTTCTTAAAGAATATCTTTCAGCATTTCATATAATATTGGTTTGGTGGTGATGAATTCCTTTAGCTTTTTCTTATCTGCAAAGCACTTTATCTGACCTTCAATTCTGAATGATAGCTTTGCTGGATAGAGTAATCTTGGTTGTAGATTCTTGCTATTCATCACTTTGAATATTTCTTGCCACTCCCATCTGGCCTGCATCGTTTCTGTTGAGAAATCCGCAGACAATCTTATGGGTGCTCCCTTATAGGTAACTAACTGTTTTTCTCTTGCTGCTTTTAATATTCTCTCTTTGTCTTTTGTTCTTGGCGTTTTAATTATGATGTGTCTTGATGTGGTCCTCTTAGGGTTCCTATATATTGGGGTTCGGTGCACTTCTTGGATTCCTAAGTCAGTTTCTTTCACCAGGTGTGGGAAGCTTTTAGTCATTATTTCTTCAAATAAGTTTTCATTGTCTTGGCCTCTCTCTTTTTCTGGCACCCCTATAATTCAGATGTTGGTATGCTTGAGGTTGTCCCAGAGGCCCCTTACACTATCTTCAATTTTTTGGATTTTTTTGGCTTCTTGCTTTTCCAGCTGAGTGAATTTTGCCTCTTTGTATTTCAAATCTTTGACTTGGTTCTTGCGGTCCTCTAGACTGCTTTTAGGACTTTGTATAATATTTTTTATTTCAGTCCGTGTATGCTTAATTTCTAGTTGGTCCTTTTTCATAACCTTGAGGGTCTCATTCATATCCTCGTAGGTCTCATTCATTTCCTCATAGGTCTCGTTCATTTCCTCGTGGGTCTTGTTCATTTCCTTGTAGATCTCATTAGTTCCTTATAGTTCGGCCTTTTCTAGGAGCCTCTTGAAAAACCTTATAACCATGGTTTTGAACTCTATATCCAGTCGTTTTTTTCCTCCATTTCTTTCACACCTGATTTCTTTCCATGTCTCTGCATGGTGGCTGCTTTTCTGAGTTGGTTGATTAGCTTTGTGTGGTAGATGTCCTCTAAGAGAGAGTGGCTCAGCCTCCCCAGTTACCTGAGGTAGATACTCCTGCTGCAGCCCTTTATGGGTTGCACAGTCTTGTTGAAGTTAAGCCTAGCTTATTGTTGTTAGCACTAAGAGGGTTTGACCTCCAGGCCAATTGGCTGTGAAGGTCAGCTGTGCTCAGGTTGGATGGGCAGAGTCTCCGGGCTGAGCAGGCAGTGTCAGCTCTGCCCTATGTGGCACCTGGGTCTCGGTGCTGGGTGGTAATGGCTGCAAGCACCTCTGAGAGAAAGCTGCCACCGAGCTCTACCCACTGCCGGACAATTCAGCCTCTCCTCAAATGAGTCTGCACACCCAAAGTCTCACCCAGGGTTGAAAAACAATGCAGTCCGGTGGTTTCCCGAATGAGAGAGCAAGTCACAAGTCCTCTCTGCACACTCGCGCACTTGTGTTCCCAAGTTTATGTGTCCTCTCCACAAACTCGCCTTCTCCACAAGCTCACAGACCTTTGCAGCGCCAGAGTTTCAGGTGCTTCCCTACTGTCCAGTTTCACCCCATATGAGTGTGGGTTCCCTGGTCTTTGCCCGGAACTGGGGAATCAGTGCAGTGGGACACCCTTGCCTCCCTCCCTGTCTGAAAAAGCCAGCTGGGTTTGCAGCCGCCTGCCCTTTCTGCTCACGCGTGCAGGGCTCCAAACCTCTGACTCCACGCGTATCTTCAATGCTGCCCTCTGCCACTTCTCTGAGTCACAGTGTCCTATCTTTACTTTTATTTGTGGAATTTTCACTCGACGAGCTTTCCGGTGATTCTGGATGATGTTTGTTCCGTTGTTAAGTTGTAGTTTTGAAATTGCTGTGTGGGTCAGCAAGATAAATGTTTACCTATGCTGCCATCTTGGTTCCTCTCAGGAATATACATTTTTTAAAAAAAGAATACTCGTCACCCAGTTTTTGAACAGCCATTCTAATTATTAAGAACAATTATTATTAAGAACAATTGGCTGAACCAAACACCCTTGCATAGTAACTGATCAGACAAAAGTAGATGCAGGCAGTGACTTGGCCATATTATTTCCTGGATTAACCTCAGTGAAGCAGAGAGGAAGATAACAGAGCATGGAATCCTAGTCTAACCTCTCTGAGCGTCGGTTTACCAATCTGTAAGATGCAGCCAACAGAATCTATTTCTTAGGGTCCTGTGTGTGTCACATGCCATTGGGTTGACTCCTGGGTACCCCGTGAATGGGTTACATTCACAGTGTCCTGTCCTCACAGCCCTGCTCAGCTACGGACTCGGCCTGTGGCTTCTTTCATGGAGTCAGTCCATCTCATATTTGGTCTCCTTGTGTCCTGCCACCTTCTGTTTTTCCAGCATTATTGTCTTTCCCAAAGAACCTGCCTTCTTCTGATGTGTCTAAAGTAGGACACATTGTCATTTTTGCCTCAGCAATGTTTCAGCCTTAATTCTCCCTAGGACCCACCTGTCCATCTTTCTGTTGGTCCAGGGTCTCTGTGGAGTGCACTTCCAGCACCACATTTCAAATGAATCCATTCCTTTCTGTTAGCCTTCTTCACTGTCCAACTTTAGCATCCACACATGGTCACTGGAATACGGGGTGTGGGTGGTCTTAGCCTCGGTCGCCAATGACACATCTTTGCTCTTGATGATCTTTCCTAAAAAATTCTTGTATTGCTGCCTAGGGTCCGTGTGCACATTAAATAACAGATTCATGAGAGGCCTACCACAGGGCAGGCCCTCAGAAGGCAGCTGAAGCTACTGTCACTGTCCTTGGACTAAGCTGCTTCACCTCAAAAGCAAGGCCAAGTGTGTGACGAGAGCTCCTCCCCACCATCTCCACATCTCCCTCCAGCTCCCACTGGCACGCCTGCCCCAAAAGTTAGGAAGTTCAAGGCCGTGAGGGGCAGGCTGCCTCTCCCTGCCATCTCCCTCCTTCATTGGTAAGCTGAGTGGGGCCTCCAGCAACCCTACACTCCTCTCCGCCCCCTCTCTGGTGCTGGGGCAGTATGGTCTCTCTCCACAAGCTGCCTGGGGGCGCTGAGATTAGGTGAGAAACAGACCCTGGAGCCTGAGGTGATGCCCCTAGTCTCTCCCAGAGGGTCCTGCATGGGTTACTTGGATCTCCTAGAAAAGAATACTTCACTTCCTTTGAAATCTAAAACTTCCTGGTCTACTACAGAGGTTTTCGTCCATTCCAGTCAATGTTTTTAAACCTAAATACAGAACAAGAAATCAGTTACAGAATATGTCTGCAGCTGGTGGCTAGCCTTCTGGTACTTGAGATCCCATTCCAATTCTGTGTGTTCCCCTTTTCACTCTCTCTCCTTTTGCCTAGACGAGGAAGCCCTGCCTGCAGCTGACACTCACACACTCACTCACGCCCACCCACACACACACTCACTCACTCTGCCAGCTCTGCCGCCGAAGTCCCCCCAGGAAAGGCCATCCCTAACTGGTGCCTCCTCCCTCCGTGTGTTTGCTCTGTTCTCCAGGAGCCTCCTGGTGCTGCAGGTGCTGGTGCTGAGGGCGCTGGCTCCCTGCCAGGTGCTGGTTCCCTCTGGCTTGCGTGGGCGATGGGCTCAACCGCTCCAGGGACTGGATGGCGAGCCTGTCCCGGGCAGGACTCCAGGATGCAAACAGCAGGGTGATGGGGAAGATGCCTCTCCTGGCCTCTGAGGGCATTTGTCTCAGGAAGGAGTGGACCCAGGCCTTCTGCTGTGAGCAGCTGAGTGTGTCCCAGCCCCAGTAACCAAGCATTCTGAGGATTCAAGCTGGAAATGGCTCAGCCAAGACAGCCGGGGAGGGCCTGTAGCCGCCAGCACTCAAACCCATCTTTCCCCACCAGTAAAAATAAAACAAAACAACAAAACTGTCGTTCTCCCCAAGTTTAACACCATCAGATCCCACTGCAGGCATTTATTTTAGGGATTAAAGCTCGCTGGCTCCCCCTGTAATGCACCAGGCGTGGAATTTTCCTCATCCTGTCTGGCACCATCCCTAATACTGGAAATTCTAAATCCTGACACATTTCTTCCCTTAGTTGAGTGTTGCCTCTTCTTCTGGGATTCCTGGTAACAGACGTTTGCTTTCTCCTCCGCATGTGTGTCCTTTCCATGATGTCTGTCTCCTGTTGACTCCTGTGGAGACCTGGGAGAGAGCCCACCCAAGCCCAGCCTCATCTCCAAACTGGGTCTTATCTCTAGGCTGCATTTGTTCTTTCTAGAAGCTTCGTTACTTATTTGGATCCTCCTCGTGTATTTCATGATGCTTTTTTCCCTCTGTGCTTTCAATTCCTTCTGTCATATCTTTATCCTATCTAATAAAAGAGTAATATTCAGATTGACCATCACTCCAACATACATGATGGCTGCCCCCATGTGGACACAAGATGGCTACCACAAAGTGGCCAGCAGGGGAGAGCAGTTGGGAGGGACCAGGCCTCCAAGGGAGAGCAGTTGGGGGTGATCAAGCCTGCAGGGGAGGGCAGATAGGGGTGACCAGGCCTGCAGGGGAGGGCAGTTAGGGGTGACCAGGCCTGCAGGGGAGGGCAGTTAGGGACAAACAGGTTGGCAGGAGAGCAGTTAGGCATCAAGCAGGCTGGCAGGGGAGTGGTTAGGTGGTGATCAGGCTGGCAGGCAGAAGTGGTTAGGGGCAATCAGGAAGGCAGACAGGCAAGCAGTTGGGAGCCTGCAGTCTTGGATTGTGAGAGGGATGGCCGACTTCCCGGTGGGATCAGGCCTACGTGGGCAGTTGTACATCCCTTGAGGGGTCCCAGATTGGAGAGGGTGCAGGCTGGGCTGAGGGACACCCCCCCCCAATGCATGAATATCATGCACCAGGCCTCTAATTTTTTATAATTTTACTAGAGGCCTGGTGCATGAAATTCGTACATGGGGTGAAGAGGTCCCTCAGCCCAGCCTGCACCTCTACAATCTGGGACCTCTTGAGGGATGTCCAGTAGGATCAGGCCTAAACAGGCAGTCAGACATCCCTCTCACAATACAGGATTGCTGGCTCCCAACTGCTCTTCTGCCTGCCTTCCTGATTGCCCCTAACTACTTCCCTGCCAGCCTGATTGATCCCTAACTGTTCCCCTGCCAGCCTGATTGCCCCTAACTGCCCTCCCCTGCAGGGCTGGTCACCCCTAATTGCCCTCTCCTGCAGGCTTGGGTTCCCCCTAACTGCCCTTCCCTGCAGGCCCGGTCACTTCCAACTTCCCTCCTCTGCCAGCCTGGTCACCCCTAACTGCCCTCCCCTGCAGGCTTGATCGCCCCCAACTGCCCTCCCCAGGCCTGGTCCCTACCAATTGCCCTCCCCTGCTGGCCATCTTGTGGTGGCCATCTCGTGTCCACATGGGGACAGGATCTTTGACCACATGGGGACAACCATTTTATGTATTGGAGTGATAGTCAATTTACATATTACTCTTTTATTAGATAGGATAGAGGCCTGGTGCACAGGTGGGGGCAGGCTGGTGTGCCTTGAAGGGTGTCCCAGATCAGGGTGGCGGCTCCCTTGAGGCCTGGGGTGGTCTGAGTGAGGGGCCTGTGATGGTTTGCAAGCTGGCCCCGCCCCCCAGCAACTCAAACGGAGGCCCTGGGATCTGGGATTTATTTATCTTCTATAATTGAAACTTTGTAGTCTTGAGTGGAGGCCAGGGCTGGCCAGGAAGTTTGACTTCCTCCATCGCCAAGGAAACCCAAGCTTCCTGCTTGCCCTGTGGTCTCAGCCATCTTGGTTTGAGTTAATTTGCATATTTGCTCCTGATTGGCTGGTGGGATGGCTTGTGGGGATAGCAGATATATAGTCAATTTGCATATTACTCTTTTATTAGATAGGATCATCTCAAGTTCCTAGGAGCCTACTCCTATTAATCATGTGTCTGCTGATATTAGCCCATGTGGGTTGTTACCATGAGTATTGTTTTTAATTTTGGTTTGTAAATTCATCTGTGGAATCCTGTGAGGCTTTAATTGAGAGCATGTCCCTCTAGAACAGTGGTTGGCAAACTCATTAGTCAACAGAGCCAAATATCAACAGTACAATGATTGAAATTTCTTTTGAGAGCCAAATTTTTAAAACTATATAGGTAGGTACATTGCTATTAACTTAATTAGGGTACTCCTAAGCTGGCCTTTGCTAAAAACGTCCACAATCTGATTGAGGTACGTTCGCTGAGGTCAACCCCTTCCAACTCTCCCATCCACAGTTGTCTTGTATACTTGTTTCGTCTATCTCCTTATGTTCATCCCCTCTATATGTCCAAACCATCTGAACATGCCTTTCTCAATCCTCGACACTACATCTTCTTTCACCCCACAACGTTCCCTAAAATTAACTTAATAAACTTTACTTAAAGTTTTAAGTCTTATTTAAACTATAGGTATGTTGAATAAAACTTGATATCATACTTAATAATGATATTATTTATTGATAAAATTCAATTCCTTACAATTTACTTTACCATATCCATAAAATTAAGTCATGACAATGACTGACAAACACCAATGTGAACAATGGTCTTGCATCTCCTTGGAAAGTTTGGGTAAGTCAGGTTTGTCTGTTGTTTTTAATTTTAGGCACGATTCCAAATTCTCATCAATAAGACTTCTCAATTTACTCTTGATAAAGTTCATGCTTGAAAAAGATTGTTCTCATAAATATGTAGACCCAAATAAGGAAAGAACAGCAAACACTAGTTTTTTTCAGTTGATTATATGAGTCAGGAATGCTATTCGAGGTTTAAAAATCAACATATCTTACTTCTGCAGGTCTTTCAAAGCAGACCACTTGTGCTGTGAACTAAGTTCACTTTTGTTTTTCTCCAATATTTCTATATAAGCACAAAGACGTTCAAATTTCGAGCTCCACAATTCTTTGTTTTTTAAATCCAGCAATTGCATTTCAAAGTTGCCAATGTCAATATTAAAGGAGAAAAATGTAGCATTAAGAGGTTTAACAAAGGCTAAGGTCGCTTTGCTGTTTCTGAATTCCTGAAACCTTTTGAGAAAAGCTTCCCTCATATTTAAAAGTGTTGTTTTGAAATAGCAAACGTCAATATCAGAATTATTTCCTTGGCGATGTTTCAATAGACTTGGAAAGTGAATCGAAGTTTCTCTTTCAAAATCTTGAGCAAAAAAAGATCATTTGTTTTCGAATGAAATAACTTCTTCTAACATAGAAAAAATTGTTTTCTTTCCCCTGTAGTTTATGGTTGATTTAGATGAGACGTAATGTCTACCATGAAATAAAATTTTTGGATCCACTGATCGTTCGTTAGTTCTGGATAGTGAACACCCTTCTCAAGGAGCAATGCTTTAATTTCCGTAAATAAGGAAGCAAAACGTTTCAAAGCTTTTCTCTTGATAACCAACATACCTTGTTATGCGGCAGAAGATCTGCGTACTCACTCTCCATTTCAACTAAAAATTCTTTAAATTGGCGAAGATTGAGAGCTTTAGTGATAATGAATTTGATAATGTTAATCACCAATTCCATAACTTTGCAAATTTCTTCTGGAAATGTCTGCGCACAAAGAGCTTCTTGATGAATGATGCAATGGTAACTATCTCGTGATTAATTTTTTCTTTCAAAATAGCAACAAACCCATTTCTTACGCCGGTCAGTAATACTTTTCACCCCATCTGTTGAAATTGAGACAATTTTATGGAGTGGAATATGATGTTTTTCAATGCACTCAGTTACAGCATTTGCTATATCCTCTCCACATGTTTGATATTTGAGTGGCAATAATCCCAAAAGTTCTTCCGTAGATGAAATAAATAATACAAAAAGTGAAACTTGCGCTGTATCATTTATGTCATAAGACTCCTTAACTGCTGTTGATAAAGCTGAAACCAATTTAAGATCTTCAACTTGCTGGCCGGTTATATTCGAAGACATTTTAACTGTTTTATCTTTCACTGTTTTAGCAAACAATGGTAACTCTTTAATTTTTTTTTAGAATATCTGCTTTGTTCTTAAAATCCCAAAAGCTCTTCGGATGCATTTATAAAACTACTTTTTATGTATTTGCCGTCTGAATATGGTTTTCCTCTTTTAGCAGTCTCTTGACTAACCACAAACTTTGCAATATTAACATTGTTGGAAGATTGCATGCAGTAATTAAATACAGAGCTTGATTTTTCTTGACTCTTCTGAAGTTCCTCAACTGCTTTCTTCCTTGCATCACCGACAGGATATTTAGTACTAAATGAGTTTAGTTGTAAAGTGTCTCTCCAAATTTGATTTCTTGTTATGCGCCAATTTTTCCTGACAAATAAGACAGGTTGGAAGTCCATTTAACTTTTGAATAAACGCGGAAGTCCTGGTCCATTCAACTTTAAAATCACGGTTTTCATCTTCCGTTTTCCTTTGCTTCTTTGGAGCCATGCCAAGCAGGGCACCTAAAAAAGTTTCATTTTATAATAATAAAGCCACCAACACAAAATAATTACAATTCTAAAACTGATGACAAAACTACCTGTAGGATTTGCAGCTGGTTGGAAAAATACAGGTAACTTTATGCTTCGAGTAGGCGTGATTTGCGGGAGACTAGCACTAACCACTGCACATGAGACTGCTGACTGAGTGGCTCAGTCAACTCCTGCATGAATCGTGCCAGTATCCCTCGGCCCACCTGCGCTGTGTCTCCCCTAGCCCGACCGACCTACACCCCCACGTCTTCTAAAGCCACTTCTTCAAAATAGACTCGCCCAGGCCGGAAACAGACTTCTGCGCTGGGGCCACAAAGCTTCAATCGCACTGTACGTGCACAGCCGCACATGGTATTTTGTGGAAGAGCCACACTCAATGGCCAAAGAGCCGAATGTGGCTCATGAGCCGTCGTTTGCCGGCCACTGCTCTAGACAGTGGCACTGTTGACTTTTGGGGCTGGGTCCCAGCCCTTTGTCCTGTGCACTGTGGGTTTTAACAGAACTCTGGTTTCTACCCTCCAAACACAAGTCACACCTGGTCATGCTATCAGTGTGTGCCTAGGCCTCGCCACACGGCTCTGGGGACAGCGTCACCCGGCTGAGAAGCGCTGCTCCAGACCGCGTAGGAGTTTGGTTCTAATGCACATGGCAGAGATGTTGCCCACCTGAGACTACTTTTTATGGGGTAATTTCTTAGCTTTTAGTTTTATAGACCAAAACTCCAACCTCAAACCCATTGTGCAGGTAGGAATTAGACACATACTCTCATATATATCTACTCTGGTTCTATTTTACCTAAAACCAGGCAGAGAAATCTTACAACCTTTCTATAGCAGTAGATAAGTTTTCCCCTACACATTCTTTCGTGGTGGGCGCAGCCCAGCAAGGTCCGAACCTCCTCCTCCTGCCACAGGGTCGTACCGTTTACTACCTGGCAGAAATGAATGCGTTTGAGAGACCCCGCACCCTTTGCACTTTCATCTGTAACACCTGGTGGGAATTTGAGATGTTTTATTTTCCACTAATTATCCAGATCTTTTCATGATAATTTTGGTGAATAATCCTACCTGTAAAGAGCAAAGATTTGATTTGGCCACAGAAGGGAGTCAGCTAGCCTGTTCTACAATTTAGTGTGGGGTTCCGTGGGGGGAGGGGGGGGCATGAAAATTGGGGTCAAAGCCGCATGCACCCAGGTTGGGATGGTAAAGTCTCTTTCAGATTTAAAACCGCCCTCTTTCCCCCTTGACCTTTATTGGATGGTGATCAGGTAACAAGCTGGTATCTGGCCCCCGCCCAGATCTCCTAGGCAGCCTCTGCAGGATGGGCTTCCTCTGCAGGGAGGCTATCCAAGAGACTAGCTAGTGTCAGTCTAGGAGATAAATTGAGGCAGGCCGCCACTTAACCCGGGGCGGAAGGAAAGGCTGTGGTCCTCTGTTTGGGTCACCTGCAGGTATGCAGGAGGGAAGAACCAAGTGGGCGGAGAGGGAGTCCTTGGTTCCCCTGGGTCACCAGGCCCAGAGTCTCATGCGTGGTCAGGTGTCTCCAACCCTAACGTGAACCCGTTCCTTCCGCAGGCCCAGCCTCCTGACCCCAGCGCTGCGCATGGGGCCATGGCCCTGCTCCCCGGGCCCGCGGAGCCCCCTGGCGGCGGCGGGGCCCGCGCCCGGCACGTCATCATCAATGTAGGCGGCTGCAGGGTGCGCCTGGCCTGGGCCGCGCTGGCACGCTGTCCGCTCGCGCGCCTCGAGCGCCTGCGCGCCTGCCGCGGCCACGACGAGCTGCTGCGTGTGTGCGACGACTACGACGTGAGCCGCGACGAGTTCTTCTTCGACCGCAGCCCGTGCGCCTTCCGCGCCATCGTGGCGCTGCTGCGCGCCGGCAAGCTGCGGCTGCTGCGCGGCCCGTGCGCGCTGGCCTTCCGCGACGAGCTGGCCTACTGGGGCATCGACGAGGCGCGGCTGGAGCGCTGCTGCCTGCGCCGCCTGCGCCGCAGGGAGGAGGAGGCGGCCGAGGCGCGCGCGGGGCCCGGGCCGGCGGAGCGCGCAGTGCCAGCGAGTCCCGGCTGCGTCCTGGCGCCCCACGGGCGTCTAACGCGCGGCCGTCGGCGACTGCGCGACATGGTGGACAACCCGCATTCGGGGCTGGCCGGCAAGCTCTTCGCCTGCGTGTCTGTGGCCTTCGTGGTCGTCACGGCGGTCGGCCTCTGCCTGAGCACCATGCCGGACATCCGCGCGGAGGAGGAGCGGGTGAGTGGGGCCGAGGCTGGGCTGGGACGGGGACCGGGACCTGGAGGCAGCTGGGTGGAGGGAGTTCTGCGAGTGACCGGGGTCTGGGAAACCCCTCTGTCGCTGGTGGTTGCACCCACGGCGCTGGCCCCACTTTGGCCTGCTCAGTAAGGTGCCCTGGGCGAGCCCTTCTCCCAGGCTGACATCTCTGCTAGGCTGTGCGCTGACAGGAGACACTCCCATTACAGCCATCTCCAAGAATTCAGCCAGGCCCTAGAGCTGGGTCAACAAGTGGCTGAGCATATTCATTATCTTAAGGTCTGGAGAGTTGTGTGCTCATGTGCGGTCATCCTGAACCTAAAGGATGTAGCCTCTTTGAGGGTCCAGAGCCAGGGCCAGCCTCTCACCCAGGCGAAGCCAGGCCCGGCTTTGTCCAGACGCCCCGGGTCATTTCTGAGCACAGGGTGGACTTCCCATCCTCCTTCTGTCCTGTGAGAATGGCAGCGCGGGAACACGGGTGGAAAAGTCAGCGTCTGTGAACCCCGGGGCCGCGTTGTTCAGAACATGGTCAGGGTGTGTGTTGTCCACATGGTGGGTTACTGGAAGGGGGCGCACCAGTGTTTGAAGGACATTGCTGAGTATTGTCCTGAAGCTGACCCTGCATTTCCTTATGGTGGGCAGGGCTTGGGATCTGCCTGCCCCAACCCCTCCACAGCCCCCAGCTCCCACCCACCAGGGGCTGGGCACTGGCTCTGAATTGAGCCCTCCCTCAGACAGGGCAGCTCATCACGGGAGCCTCAAATGCTGGGGAGGTTATGCTGGGGAGTCCACTCATTATTAAGAGAGTGAGTTGCTGAAGGGAGATGTCCCATGTCCTCCTGGAACCTTAGCTGTTATCTGGCTTGACCATGAGCTGTGGCATCCCTGACTGCATATCACATTTGAATGTAAATTTCAGGAAATTGGTTTGTCTGTCTGATTCCTGTCTGTTTCCAGTTGCATTAACCAGGCCCACGTATTGGGTTATGCCTCTAAGAAGACACTTATATTTCGGTTTTCGAAGTAGCAATAATGCCATACAGTCTGCAGAATGGAAGCCATTTAGATGAGGGTCAGAGAATACGAGGCCTTAGGCCTGCTTCAACCAGTGACAGCACGAGGCCATACCAGCCCATGCAGAACCCTCTAGGGTGTGCACGTGTATCCTAGTCGCCCACTATTCTGATGCCTGGACTGGTAAAACAGAACCCCAGAATTGTGAAGTGGTGCTTTGGGAAATGGGGAAGGGTAAGGTGTGTGCCCAGGGCTGCTGACCCAGACGGGGGCCTGGAGGACAAGCAGCAGAAACTGAGCCTTTACATGTTATCACAGCCGCGGACAGCTCTATAAGCCAGGAAGACCTGGCCCCCACACACCTTACCCTTCCCCATTTCCCAAAGCACCACTTCACAATTCTGGGGTTCTGTCTTACCAGTCCAGGCATCAGATTAACCAGCATTAACCCAGTGTTGGTGAGCACATGTGCTGTCCCCCACCTTGTGAGGGGACTTGATGAAGCACCTGGGCCACTGCTCCTCCGAGGTGCAGAGTTAGAAGTAAGTGTTGTCACTGCTGTGGGAGGGAAACGTTTTATGTTTCATCAACGTGTGTATGAATGTGAAAAAATATACACAAAATTTACCATCTTTAAGCATGCTGTTTCGTGGTACTAAGTACACTCAGAGTGGTGTGCAACCGCCACCACCATCTGACCCCATGAAACAACTCCCCAGTGTCCCTCCCCAGCCCCCAAGACCCACCGTCCACTCTCTATCTCTGTAGATGTTGACCACTCCAGGCACCTCACATAACTAGGTCCTCTGGTATTTGTCCCATTGTGACTGGCTTATTTCGCTCAGCATGAAATCCTCCCGGTTCATCCATGTAGCATGTGTCAGAGTCTCCTGCCTTTCTAAGGCTGGGAAGCATCCTACTGTGCAAATGGACCACGTTGGGCTTATCCACTTTCCACCAGGGGACACGGGGTTGCTTCCTCCTCTTGGCTGTTGTGAAGATGCTGCTGTTAACATGGGTACGGCCGGGGCACTGCCCTTGGGAGGTCTGCGCGTCCATGGTTCTGGCATGCGTGGCTGTTGTGTGAAGTGCTGCTGCCAGCGTGACTGGGAGATGGAGGCAGCATGAAGAACATGAAGTGCTCTGGGCCTCGTCCTGGAGAGCAGCAAGCACAGCCAATCACACGCACCTGCACAGAGGGCTCGGGGGGGGGGGGGTGGCTGTGGGGCTTCTAGGAAGGCCCCTCCCACCCTGAGGGGGCCCGAGGGGGCCCGGCCTCCACAGAAGGCTCCAGACCTGGTGCTGAGGACATCCCTCTTAATGCCTGGCTCTGCACAAGTGAGGACGAGTTTTGGGGTTTGGGGAGCTGAGGTGCAGGAGTTGGTGGGCTGGTTCCTATGGAGACTCCAGGGAGAATCCCCCATAGCCTTTCAGCTTGTCCCTATGCCCCTCCTCCATCTTCAGAGCCATCACTCTGGTCCTTCTCCATCACTGCCTTCGACTGAAGGACCTGTGACCACCCTGGGCCCGCTGTAGCTGGGACTCCCTGCAGCTCAGGGTCCTTACCTTCATCCCACCTGCCCGGTCCTCCCGACATAGGAGGTGACAGCCACGGCCAAGGGGCCAGGACATGGGGCCAGGTCTTCCTGGCTTATAGAGCTGCCCGCAGCTGTGATAACATGTAAAGGCTCAGTTTCTGCTGCTTGTCCTCCAGGCCCCCGTCTGGGTCACAGCCCTGCGCACACACCCTGTGCTGTGCTCATGACCTCACACTGAGCAGACGTGAGATGTTCTTCTTCCACACGGAGTCCCGCCTCCTGTTTGGGGGCTCTGAGGGCGTGGGAACCTAGAGCAGAGACTCGGTGCTGTGACACCAGAGTTGGCCTTTGCGGAGTCTCTGGAAAGAGCTGTGGCTTCACTTGGAAATAAGGTGAAGTGTCTAAGGAGCGAAGACCTGTAGTGTGCCCAGCTATAAGGGGAAGGCACGGGAACAGTGCCCAGAAAACTGGTGGAACACTCAATCCTAAATTATCTTTGAGCAAAACATTCACCATGTGCCACCAACAGCTCCCAGAACTAAGAACAAAGCATCTTCAACAAAGTTAAATGTGCTTCCTCAGGGCACCCCCAGCCAGAGAGAGGGGAGCGGGCCACCAACCCAACCTGTCCCCACCACACCCGTGTCCCCCAGCTGCACGTGACCATCAGGGCTGTGGCCTCCACCTGCGGGACCTGGAAGGCGTGTACCCAGGGCCCACGTTGCCCCGTCCGAGAAGGTCTTCACCTCACAGCGCCGTGAGTGGGAGTCCCTCCTCAGCGCCAGTCAGCAGGACCATCCACACCATGTTCATGGCTTCTGGGGAAGGAAAAGCTTGGGGGTTCCCAGACCCAGGCCTTGGGGTAGAAATACCCAAACCCTAAACATCCACTGAAAGTTCTCCTAGGTCTTCTGACCCCCAAATGTACCTCCTAATAACAAAACCCTCACAGTGGGAGCCTTGCTTTGTTCTCAGGAGAAGCCGTCACAGCAGTGACGCCCGGAGATGTTTCTGCGGCTCGCTCCAGGCTGGAGCCGGCAGACAAGTCGGTGTTTTGATGCCCCGTGCTTGGTGGTCCTGGGGTCAGAGCTGGAGGTGGTGTCTGTCACCCTGTCACTGAGCAGACACCAGGTTCAGTGGGAAGGGGCTCCTCCAGACCCATGGACAGTGAGGCAGGGCTGACCCTAACCTCCCAGCCCCCGTCACTGTAGAAGCTCCAAGCCAGAGGGGAGACCCCCCACTTTTCACTGCCTCTGTGGCGTCTCCAGTGGGTCTGCAGCCTGCGCTTTTCTGCCACGTCCCCCACCCCACCCCTGGCCAGAGCTAACACACTGTGCTCAGGGCCTGGGCACCTTGACGGGGCACCAGGTGAGCATGTGTGTGTGACCGAAGCACCCCACCTGCTGTGGAATAGCCTGAAAGCGAGTATTGATTCTCCTGAGAATGTGTGCCTGGAGAGAAATTGTTGACAGTGGCACAGTCATTGGGTCTAGCATTCTCTCCACAGCCAGGAGAGGTCAAGGCCAGTCCAGGGGTAGGCAGTTGTGGGTGTATGGCATGACCTTTCAGTGGTGGAGGGTGTGGACAGACGCTGGTGTCCCAGTAGACAGCTTGGGGATTCAGCTATGTGGTGGTGCCGGGGTGCTGCTTGGAGACCATGCTGAGCTCCCGTGTTGAGACCCGGGTCTGGTGGGTGTCGGGCGGGCTGTGTGCTTCAGCCGTCGGAGACCACCCTCCATGGAAAGGTTCGAGGGTGGGGCTGTGCGGCTCTCAAGCCCTTTTCACTGCAGCTGATGTCTGGCTCAGTGAGTCGATTTCCTTCCTTTAAACCCACGTGATCAAATCAAGACCTGCATAATTAGTTATAGATTTCACGACCGGGATTTCAGTGATTGAATTCACTGAGAACATTTGGCAGCAGCATGGGAAGCTGGTGACAAAGTTTCTGCTGCCTGTGGGCACACGTCGAGCTTTGCCAGCCTCCTCCTGGGGGAGAGCTTTGCTGTCTCTGAGCCGTATTAGGTTCTCAGGAAACAGAGCCAACAGGAGAGGCGTATACAGGGTGGGCAAAAGATGGTTTGCGTTGTGAGTAGGCGAAACAACTTATTCTTGTATTATTTTTTATTATGTATTGTGTTATTTTACATACAAACAGTTGTAGACCTACTTTTGTCCCTCCCGGTACATTTACATGTTTTAAAGTGTCGGCTCGTACCAGGACGGAGGCTGAGAACACCTGAGACCGGGGGTCGGCAGGCTGGGGACTCAGGAAGGCCCAAAGAAGATGGCCCACACGCCAGGGAGGTCAGCCTTTTGGTTCTGTTCAGTCCTTCACTGATGGGACAAGGCCCACCCACACCAGCGGGACAATTGGCTTTCTTGGAGCTTAGCAACTCAAACATTTACCTCATTCCTAGGCACCCTCCCAGACAGGCCCAGGATCAAGTCTGACCAATGTCTGGGCACCCATGGCCCTGTCAGGTTGACACATGAAATTAACCACTGCCCTCGCTATCTCATGGTCCATGTGTCTGTGGTTTGGGTGGGAAGTCCTGTTCACTAACACACCCCTCCAGCCCAGGTCCTGAGAGATAACAAATGGCATTTGGGGATCTGTGGGGCACCCTCTGAGAGCAGTGGCAGGAAGCCTGTCATCACCTGTCCTACACACAAGCCCGTAAAACAGGGATGTGGGCTGAGCCCTGTGTGAGCAGGGGCTTCTGCATTACGAGCCGATTTCTTGGGAAAGAGCAGGCAGAGTGAACTGAATGTTCTGTTGCCCCAATTTGTACATTGAAACCTAACCCCCCCTCCCCAATAGTATTAGGAGGTCGGGCCTTTGGAAGGTGATTTGGTCATGAGGTTGGAGCCCCCTGACTGGGATTGTAAGTCCCATTAGCCCCCAGAGAGCTTGCTCCCCTCTTGCTGTGGAAGGACACACAACAGACAATGTCTATGACCCAGGAAGCAGCCTCACCAGCCCCCGGATCTGTGGGCCCTGGGATTTTGGACTTCCGGAACCAAGAGAACTAACTACAGTATGTCCTGGGTACGCGGCTCTCCTGGAGTGTCCTATTGGCAAAGTTCTGCACCAGGAGTCAGCAAAACCCAGTGGCAATATCAAGCCATGGCCGGACCTCATCGGAGCCAGACCTGCCTGGTCTAAGGTCCTTTCGCCTCACCTTTCTCTTCTGCTGCTGAGAGAGGAGACAAGTACCTGGCAGGGGTGCCCATGTCCTGCGAGGCATCAGCCCCGTCCTTGTGCCCCTGCCATGCTGCCTAGAATCGTAGCCCAAGGCCCCAGACGGACATTAGCGCCTACGTCTGAGCAACTGCTGCCTGTTTTCACAGAGACCCCACTGTGGACTCTTAGAGGAGCTGAAAACAGTGGATGTGCCAAGGGATAAACAGGAGGCTCAGAACATTTTACCCCCTCTACTTTCTGCACAGATTTGGCATAAAAAAAAATATAAGGGATTTGAGTTTTGGATTTGTGCTTATCTGAAAAATAAAAGACCTATGCTCAGATGCCTAGAATAGAAGCTATAAGATTTTTTCTCCCTATCGTCTAAAACTTTATTTTTTAGAGCAGTTTTAAGGTCACAGCAGAATTGAGAGAAAGGTATTAAGATTTCCCACATCCCCCTTCCCTCACCTGCACAGCCTCCCCGTTATCCATGTCTCACGCCATGTGGGAAATTTGTTACACTGATGGATCCTCTAGTACACAGAGACATCCTTGTCACCTACAGTCCATGGTTTACTTTAGGGTCACTTCTGGAGTGCGACCTGTGGGTGTGAGCAAATGTATAAAGTCATGTATTCATCATCACAGTGTCACACAGAGTAGCTTCACGTCCTAAACATCCCCTGTGCTCACCTGTTCATCCCTTCTCCCCTAATCCCTGGCAAACACTGATCTGTTCACCGTCTCCATCGCTTTGTCTTTTCCAGAAGATAGTTGCCATCATAATGCAAAATGGAGCCTTTTCAGATTGACTTCTTCCACTTAGTTATGTGCATTTCGGCTTCCTTCGGGTCTTTTCATGGCTCGACAGCCCATTTCTCTTAATGCTGAACTATATTCCATTGTCTGGATGAGCCAGGGGTTATTTATCCAGCACCTTGGCTGCTCCCAGGTCCTGGCGATTCTCAGAGCAGCAGGGTCACTCCCTCACCCTCCCTTTGGGTCCTTGGGATCCTTGGGCTGCAGGCAGCTCCCAACACCCCTGAGGCCTCTGGATGAAGGCACAGCCTCCGCAGAGCAGAGGCCACTGCAGAGCAGAGCATCTGGGAAGGCTCGGCCTGGACTCCCTCCCAGCTATGTCCGTGACTGAGCCGGTGTGCCCAGCAGGGCTGAGTCCTGCTTTTCCTCCACAGCCACCTGGAGGGCACAGGGAGCCAGTCACACTCCTTCAGGAAGCTCCCGGAGCGCCTGCCCGCCCTGGCCCTGCCGGGAATCCAAAGGGAGCAGAACAGTGTGGAGGGAAGGTGAAAACGGAGTCTCTGAACATGGGTCTGACAGGAGCCCTGAGCCCACTCAGCCAGAGGAGAGCCCCTTCAGACCAGGTGCCCGGGAGTTGAACACTTTGAGGGAAATGACCGAAAACGGGGAGAAAACCGTTTTTAAAAGCTTCCCAACTGGAAATTGCTCGTGGTCACAGCATCGAGGGAAGCTCTGCCTCTGGCCTGATCTCGATCCAGGTCACAAGACTCCATTGTCTGGGTGGTGCTCTGCGTTCGGGCATCCTCCTGAGAAAAAGGAACGAGGAGGTGCAGGCAGGCTCAGGGGTCCCCAGACGCACAGGCACTGCGCTCAGGTGGCCGGCACTCTGTTTGCGCTCGGAGGTCACCGACTTGAGATTCTGGTCCTCAAGAACAGGAGGCCACAACATGCACCACTTCCTGTGACTCGTGGCGCCCGCCGTGTCCCAAGGGCTCTGCCTGGACCTGGGTCAGGGCGCTGGACCTGGGACAGGATAGCAAGTCCTCACTTCAGAGGTGATTCCTGAGCAGCTGCTGGAAACGGACCGGAAATTTGGGACAGACCAAGTTGCAGGCAGCTTCTGGCTTTTGGACGAGTCTGGAGGGGGCGTGTTGTCCCAGATGCAGCATCAGGGCATAGAGCCCAGGGTAGATGCTGACAGAAGAAAAATTAAAATTCCCAGGCCTGAAAATTACTGTGGCACATCTCCCCTCCAGTGAAGAACACAAGAACAAACAAGATCCAAGGGCCCAGCAGGGATTTCATGAGCCTCCCATACATGGCTGGTGGGGTTGCAGGCGTCAGCCAGTACGGGTTCCACTTTGTCACCACCTAGACACGTAGCCACTACACCTGTTGTCCTCCACACAGCCTGGACCAGCGAGGCAGAGCTCCTGGAGAGGGTCCTGGAACAGAATTCTTCCCAGGAAGGTGGAGGGGGCAGCAGCAAGCCTGCTGTGCTCACGGCCTCCTGCTGGGCTTTGCAGGGCTGGATTTGCTCAGGAACTTGCCCTGAGGACATCCATTCAGAGCTGGCCACACTGAGAGTCCTACAGGAAACCTTGGCTCATCTTGTGGGCCCGTGGGCACTAGCTGCTGGGATGCCCTCTGTCTCTTGCTGCCCAGTGCTCAGTGCGGTGGAGGGGAAGGTACTGCTTGGCTGGAAAAAAACACTTCTGCAGAACCCAATCGGAAAGCCTGGGGGTTGGCACCCTGGCAGTTTCATGCCATGATCGTGGGGGGCTGGGGAAGCACCCACCTTTGCCATGCAGAGGGGAGCCTGAGTGTGGCAGTTACTGAATTCCTGGCTGGGCACCAAGCAGAGGATCCCTCAGCCCTGGGCATCTCTGCCCCTTGGAGAAGCCATGACAGAAACCCCCCAAAAAGTGATCGCTCTGCCCTGTGGGGCAGTTGGGACTCAGGCTGCCGGGAGTGGGGAGCAGTGCGCGTGCGCTGGCAGACAGTCCTGAGAACTGGAAGAAGCACCGAGCTTTCCCACAGAAATGCAGCCAAAGTGAAGGAACTGAAGGGAGAGCAGCGGCTGCCCAAGTGCCGTTCTCTGCGACTCAGAACCAACTCCGTGGTTTAGAGCCGTTCTCTCCTGAGATGGACGCCTCTTCGTGCATTCACGGGGGCACGGCCACCTGTAGTCATCTGGTTCACCTGTGTCTGTAGCGACTAGAGTCAGTCACTCCTGCAGGAATGGACGGCCCAATAGGACAGGTTTGTAGCCGTGAGCATCAGGCTGGCTCAGCCACTTCTCGGGGCCCAATCCCGTGGGGCTGGCGGTCCCAGTTCCCTGTCGAGGACGTCTCCCACAGGACAGAGCTGACGGGACAGGCAGATGGAAAACCAGCTAGGTCAGCTGTGGGAGAGTGGGGGACACTCTCTGAGGCACTTGTGTTTACTTCTTTCTGGAGACAGCACAGAACCGCAGGGTGATGGCAGGGGAGCGATTGACAGCCTGCCTCAGCACAGGTGACTGAAAGAGCACATCCCCTACTGCTGTGTAAGTGACTGGTGCTATTTTTAAACAACCTGTTCTCCAAAGCGGATGGAATATTCCTACTTTTATGTTTGCACTACAGGAGCCTTTCTCATAGGTAATTGGGAAAAATAAACTCACTGCAGTTCAAAGTCAAATTATTATAAGTACGGAGTTAGTGAAGTGAATTCAGTACTTTCTTCTGTGTATTAATGGGGGGGGGGGGCTAAGCACAGATCAGCACACAGTGATGAAGAGGAAACGGGTCGATAGGAGTAAGTGCTGTCTGTAGAATTTATCTGCACAATGTCTAGTGCACAGCTGGTCCATTTTGCTGGCTACACATTTCTGAATGTCCAGAAAATCCAGAGGCAATAAAAGGATGTGAACAACTTGGGGAATAATTATGCACTAAATGAAGAGGGGAGCCTGTGAAGCTCGGGGTCCTCGATAAAACTCTGAGCCAGAACCTGGGACCGAGCTGCAGGTCCGGGGAGCTCAGCTGGTGCCTCACCTATTGGCTTACAGAGAGGACCCCCACTGGCCTCCCTCCATCTCCTGGTTTAATAGGACCAGCGTTGTCCTTGGCAGGGCTCACGCCACTGAATTTTTGATGCTCTGAACTAAGAACAGAGTCGGGGGTGGACGCATGCCGGGGCCAGGTCTCTCCCAAGAGTCAGCTATGACCGCTCCACAGCCTCTGTTACTGAAAAGCCTTGGCCCTGAGCTTCCGTTCATTTTCACTAGAAAATAAAAACGGGGACAGTGCCAAGTGAGTACCATGCGGGCGGCCATGCCTTCCAACAACAGTTTCAGAAACACTTTTCCAAAAGTTGGCTTGGACCAGCTGTCACCATCCTTGGTGTTGAAACCAGCCTGGTCCATCCTCCGGGCTGCCTTTGCCTGGCGTGGACGGTGCCCTCCAGGGTCTCCTGGCGCTCATCCAGCCCCCCTGCCCCGTGTGGGCATGGAGACCATTCCGAGCCATTGTGCTGTCTGGTTGGATTTTGTAATAGTGGACGATGCCATCCACATAGGGTTAGGGACGCGCACATATCCGCTGTTGGGCAGCCACCCTCCCACGGCCTCCTAAGTGTGTCTGTCTTTAGCTCAGACGCCTCACATTCAGTGAGCTGCTTCCTTGGGGGCAAATGGCTTTTGGTTCTTGAGCCACAAGTCATTGGAAGAGGCCCAGTTCCGATCCTGGGAAGAAAACAAATTATAAGGAAAGGAGCTGGGACCCAAAGGCAGGGGCTGAGTCACTGGGGATACTTGTGCAGACTCTGCAGGTGGGCACCCAGATCCAGGGTGGTCACTAGTGAGGGCACAGTGTCTTGGGGCCTTTCACCAAGCAGGGAAGTTTGCCTGTTGGACCAGATGTTCACCACAGGCCAGGGCAGAATTCCCTGGGGACACAGTGTTGCCTGGGGGAGCCCAGGGGAGCCCAGGGGAGCCATGGGAACTGATCTGGGAGCCAAGGGTCAAGCAGGATGAGGGTGGTAGTCGTGCTCGCAGCTTGGGAACTGGCGCCTGTAGGAAAGGCTGTGTCCAGTGCATGGGGACCAGAGGCCCTGCCAGAAAAGCTGATGAGGATGGGAGGGAGTTGCCCCCTGAATTTATGCAGGAATAAGCACACACACCTGTTCTCAGAGGAACACCACGGGGATCTAAAGGGCGGTGTGGGGATGACAGACCCCATCATGGAAAGAATGGAAATGAGGTCCTGCCACGGCCCACAAGGCCCCACGTTCTTTTCCTCCAGAAGCTTCTGCTGGAGTCTGTGTCCTCTCCAACTACCCAGGACCTGGGACCAAGCCCTCCCATCTAGCCCCCGCCCCCAATAATGGCTGGCCCGGCAGTAGTCATCAGGTCACCCTGTCCAGACCAGTGGTCGGTCGGATGGGAGCACAGGGGTCCCGTAGCAGAAACAGTGCTGAGCTGGCTGAGCAGAAGGAGTTTAGAAGGCGCCCAGCTGGACAGGGCAGGGCGACCAGGGTGTTGGGGCAGCTGCAGCTCAAAGGCGTGATAAACTCATGCGGGCACCTGGCGGAGGCCTGATTCACCTAAGCCCCGAATGTCTGTGAAACACAAGCAAAAGCTAGCGAGTAAATAGAGGGTGGGGGCTTCAAACCAGGTGAGCCAGCTGGAGATTTATGTCTGACCTGATTTGGGTCAAATAGGCCAGATGTGTCAAAGTATGATAAATCGGGGTCTGTTTTCTGGGTTAAAATGTCCAGAAATAGCTACCTCCAATTAACCTGCACAGCTGGTCCTTAAGGAAAGGGCTGAAGGAGGGGTTACCAGGGAATCCACAGGCCTGTCTCCTCCCAAATCCACCAGGGTGGTTTGGCTGCAGGTTGGTACATGGGGTCTCTCCTCCTGCATGCCCCAGACTCTGTGCCTTCCTCCCCGAAATGCAGTGGTTGAAAGCCCCCAGGGGGGCTCACGCAGAACCTGGCTGGGCACCTGTGCTGAGATTTGGGGCCGGGCCCATGGTCAGCCCAACAAGGGGTGTTATATGGGTTGTGTCTGGGGCTGCCAATCATGAGACCACCATTGCTCCCTTGAGGTCATCAGGCTCCTGATCAGGTGGCATCCCGGCAGAGACAGGTCACTGTTCTGACCTGGTGTCGAGGCTGACTCCATCCACCCTCCTCCCCATCACCCACTGTCTCTTCAGGGCAGAGAGTGAGTTTCTAACCAGGTCTGTCCCAGTCTCCATGGGCCCTGCTGTCTCTTGACTGAAAACTTGTGGATCTGGGTTTTCCCCGAATCCAGTTACTGGCCCTTTGCTCTCGCCAATGCCCCAAGCCAAGGTAATCAGGAATGCCTTTCAACCTCTCTGAGCTTACACTCAACGAGAGCCCCACCAAGGGGGGTTTCACCCAGGTTCAAGCTCAGAACCCCCCGACCCCCTTCCCTGCTGTCCCATGAAGCTCAGGGCTGGACTCAAAAGCCTTCCCACTGGCCCAGGCAGCATGGGGCAGCCCTAAACATTGGATAAAACTTGACCATCCTCAGGGGATGAACAAGCACCAGAAATTGCTGGAACAAAACCTAGCCCAAACCTAGAAGCAACAACCGTGTCACGTGGCTGTGAGCTCAGATGCCCCTCCCCATGGCCAGGGAAATGGAGACCCTGCCTCTGAGCCCTGCTCGCTGGCTGAACTCGGGAGGGGTGCAGAAAGGGTTCTTGTTTAGGGATGATGCCAAGGTGTGGAGCAGGAGACTCAACACCACCCTCACGAGGCTCCCCGCCCTCTGCCAGCCCAGAGGGGGTGACAGAAGCTGTGGGACTCTCCGAAGCCCACTCTCATGTCTGGAGGCCACGGAAGCAAGTCCGTGGCCAGGGTTTCCAGGCACACCACAGGGACAATGATTAACGTAGAGGCCAAGGTATTGGGTTCTGACAGCTCAAGGTAATGGGAAGGCCAGGTTCTGCTCAATACACAAATCACCCAATAGTGAGTGCCAGTCAGAGGAAGGTTTCCAGGAGCCCAATTTGCCCAGTTCCTTGCAGACCAGTGATACATCAGTGTCTGGCCCTAAAGATTCAAGACAGGACTTGGGGCGCAGCCGTGTGGGGTCCCACCACCTCTGTGCCCTTGAGTACCAAGGTATTGAAAAACTGCTGCCCCCCAACCTGTTCTCCGTTTAAGGCGTCAGGCGGGTCCTCACGTTGCTGTCTCTAGGTGGTAGGTCACCACTGCAGCTCCCAGGCTAATCGCTTGCCGAGGGGGCTCGGGAAGCTGGATAGGCATGAGGGTGTGTCCTCGGTGCCCAGAGGGTCATGAGCCAGTGGGGGGGGGGGCACTGCAAGGCGTAGGGAGGCCAAGTGGCCCCGGCCTGGCCCCTGGGGGTCTCACCTCCAGTGTGAGGTGGGCCCGGGACTCAGCACAGAGTACCTAGTGTCAGCTGAGCCCCTCTTCTCCACCCCACTGGCCTAGGGCTCACCCAGGGACAGGCTGAGCAGTTGAACCTCTCTCCTCCCCCAAGCTGGAGCCCAGAACCCTTGGCTGCAGTCTCTGGAGTGGAGTCTCCTCCCAGGAGTGGGGGGAAAGGGGTCTTGGTTCGAATAGCAAACTCTTTCCTTCCTTCACAGATTTTCAGATTTTCTTGAATAGATGTTGCATTTCCTTCTTGCCCTTAGGAGTGTTTCCAGTCTTTAAATGGCTGTGTTTGTGTGTGTGTGTGTGTGTGTGTGTGTGTGTGTGTGTTTTTAATGATCTTTACCAGTTTTGCCAGGGATCAGGTCAGCTGAGTTCCTATGGTGGAAGCCAATATCCAATTAACTTTTGTGTTGGTAATCCTTACCCGAGGATGTTTGTTCCATTGATTTTTAGAGAGGGAGGGAGGGAGGGAGGGAGGGAAACATCATTGTGAGAGATACATCGATTGATTGCTTCCCAGACCTGGGCGGGATGGAACCTGAAACCCAGGTGCCTGCCCTTGACCAGGAATTGAACCCAGACCCTTCCTGGGGTGGGGGCTGGCCACATGTTGCACGCTAAGCACAGACCCACACTGGCTAGGGCTTCCATTAAATTCTTTTTACAGGAATTGGGCATTTCTTTGGTTACCCCTGGCCCTCCTGCAGTAGCACACTTGCATGGGTTGGGGTCAGGAATCATGGCAGCTGGGTTTGACATCCCTCCATCATGGGAAACCGTCTCCCTGCCCCAACACGTGTCCCTCTCCTCCCCAGGGCGAGTGCTCCCGCAAATGCCACAACCTCTTTGTCATGGAGACGGTGTGCGTGGCCTGGTTCTCCTTGGAGTTCCTGCTGCGCTCGCTGCAGGCCGAGAACAAGTGCGCCTTCCTGCGGACGCCGCTCAATATCATCGACATCCTGGCCATCCTGCCCTTCTACGTGTCGCTGCTCGTGGGCCTCGCGGCGGGCGGCACGGCGCGGGCAGGCGCGAGCGCGGGCGGCAACAAGCTGCTGGAGCGCGCGGGGCTGGTGCTGCGGCTGCTGCGCGCGCTGCGGGTGCTCTACGTGATGCGCCTGGCGCGCCACTCGCTGGGTCTGCGCTCGCTCGGCCTGACCGTGCGCCGCTGCGCGCGCGAGTTCGGGCTGCTGCTGCTCTTCCTCTGCGTGGCCATGGCCCTGTTCGCGCCGCTCGTGCACCTGGCCGAGCGCGAGCTGGGCGCGCGCCGTGACTTCACCAGCGTGCCGGCCAGCTACTGGTGGGCGGTCATCTCCATGACCACCGTGGGCTACGGCGACATGGTGCCCCGCAGCGTGCCCGGGCAAGTGGTGGCACTGAGCAGCATCCTCAGCGGCATCCTGCTCATGGCCTTCCCGGTCACCTCCATCTTCCACACCTTCTCGCGCTCCTACTCGGAGCTCAAAGAGCAGCAACAGCGCACCGCCAGCCCCGAGCCGGCCCTGCCCGAAGACAGCACGCGCTCGGCCAGCGCCCTGGAGGACAGCTCGCAAGATCCCGAAGGCTCCAATGAGACCGGGGACTCCGCAGACCTCGCATGGGCGCGCACAGGGCCAGCCTGACCTGGGCGGACACCCTGTGCTCAGGGGCGGCCGCGGCTGTCCATCACAGGAGGCTGCCTGTCACAAGCTTTAGAAACAGAACTACAGCCCTAGCCTCCCACCGCGCAGAGGGAGAGGAACCCACCTTAGGGGCAGCAGCTCCCAAAGCTCTAGAGGGCCTCTCTCCTGTTGCCCCGTATCCGGTCCAAGTGCATGTTGCTGCGACCAGTGAAGCCCAGAACTCACCTAGGAGTCAGTTACGTTAAATTTGAGCAAACTTCCCAGAGGGCACCCCATCCTGTCCTCCTTCCTTTTATTTCCCTTTGGCGTTCTGACTCTATGAGTAGCTAAAAATAAATTCAAGAAGTTCCACAACTTCCAAGCTTGTAGCAATAACAGAAGGTCGCACTGTCCTCAGACCTCAGCCTAATAGCAGTGGGGGAGGGGCGCAGTGAGGCACAGTCCTGGGGGAGGAGTTTCCGGGAAAGTGGGGACAGCCCCTTCCTGCTCCCAGGTGGGCTGTGCCCCAGGGGAGGAAGGCCATCCCCAAGCATCCAGCTCTGTAGAAGCCCACATCCCTGCCATATGAGGGGTATGGAGGGTCTCCCATTGAGGCTCACAGCCCCCCGGGGTCCTTGGGGGTCCAGCCCTGACCTTTGACCTCTTTCCCTGGCACTGTCCTGTCTGCCTCTTCCTAGATCTACCCCACACACACACACAGTTCTCCCCTGAAATGCCTGTCATCTCAGCTGCCTGGGAACCAGGTGCTATCCTCTGGAATAGTTGACTCCTATAGGAACACTTCTCTGGTGATCCAGCCCTGGAAGAGATTCAGAGAGGCGGGGGAGGGGGGGGTTGGGGGGAGGCCTGGACCTGCAGGTGCTAGAAGCCTATTTTCATGGAGGCATGAACCTTTTCTCCTCTGGAGACAGAGGAGTGGAACTCTCCCAATTACGCTGCTTTGCACTTTTTCATTTTCATCAGTTGAGCCATGACAGCTGAGACCGCTGCCACAGACCCTGCCAGAGGGCCTGCATCACTCGAGGCCCCACCGGTGCAGGACCTCCGGTCCAGCTTTGGGCACGGCCCCTGGTGGAAGACCAGAGCCGGGGGAGGTGGGGCCCGGGCCAGGATGGGGCCTCCTGCAGAATGTTCCTGCTATGTTGCCACAGCTAATAACAGTGCCGCCTCTCCTGCACAGCTTGCTCATGTCAGGTGGGGAAATGGAGCTGCCCAGGGTGACCAGGCGGATTCAACACCTGGCCCGACATCTGTTGCCCCACGTGTGTGCACAGCCAGACATGTCCAACTCCCTGGACAGGCAGGATCTACCCTGGGTCCTGCAGGTCACTCACTGTCCTTGAGGCTGGTCTGTTCCAGGGGAGCCTGTCCCACAGGAGAGGGGCCAGCACTGGGCCTATGAGGGGTGTCAGTCCAGCCCAGGGAACATGGACATTGCTGGGCAGAGGCCAGTACTTAGGGCTGGACCTTCCCCGGAGACCCCAGAGGTGAAATAAGAACACAAGACCAATCCTTCACTGTGCCTTGGGCCCCACACGGACTCCGTTCACGAGGCCATGCTTGGTCCTTGAGCAGTTTATTGATTTAAATCGCTGTATGGAAAGAACCCTGAGGGCCCCCACACGTGGCACATTCGGTCAGCACTGCAGTCATCGATACTTTAATTTAGAGGCAACTACTGTTACAGACTTCTCGCTTCATTTTTAGAAAATAAGTGTTTTAAAGCATCTTACAGGCCAAAGAATTAAGCAGGATCCTCAAACATTCAGGAGTTTTTGAGGAAAACTCAGCAGGAGGAAACAGCTTTAAATGCTTCTCACCAGGCACCGCAGACACCTCAAGAGCTTTGGCACCAGCCAAAGACTGCTGATAATGCAAAAGAGCCGCCCCTCCACCCAGCAGAAGGGAAAACAATGCCTGTGGGAGCCACACGGAAGCATCTGGAACACTTGGCCTCTGGGAGCTGGTGCAGGACTGGCCTGGCTGAAATGCTCATGTAATACTGAAAGGGGAACAAATGTGGGGACTAGGGTCAGACCAGTGACCTCACCACCGCCACGTGTAGCGAACATGGAGAACCATGAGGACGGGAGACGGCGGGCAGGGATGCCCATGCCAGGCCACCCCACCACCCTGGAAGGTCACTGCAGGCCCACCAGCTCATTGTGTGGGTGTGGGGCTGCTCGGCGTGTCCCCGTCCTGGAAGATGGACACCACAGGCTGTGCTGCAGGTGTGCGCACTTCCCAGGAAAAGGGGGAAAGCCACTCGCAGCCCACTTGGCCCTGGGCCCTCAGGGAGCCTACATGGACTGCTCACACCCTGTCGTTCCCTATAGGACTCGTGGAGAGAACTCCAGACTCTGGTTCTGGCACCCCTGAGCTTGCTCTGGCCAGTGCCCAGCTGGCACAGACATGGGCTTGTCCCCTCGCCCCAAGTGGGAGGAGGCCCGTGTAACAACAAGGCCTCTGGGCCCCCTACTGACCCCAGGGCAAGGGCTGAGTTCCAAGTCCTAGGAGGAGGCCGCACTGCAGGTGCCAGGCAAGGCCACTCCAGCGAGATAGACCAGGACAGAGATCACGTGTGTTGGTGTGGCTTCCCTTCCACGTGGACATAGGATCCAGGCCACACGCTCTGTGCCCGGCCCATCCTGGCGCAGAGTGCCCTCGTCGCATGCCGTCCAGCAGCACGTCCATCCTCAGCTGTTCTGACCATGGGCCCTGAGGTGCCAGGGTCCAAGCTCTCCCAATGCTGCTTCTCATTCTGCACCCTGGGCCCGGGTTTACGGGACACGTCCAGGCTGAGACACAGAGAAGCCTCCCCACGACCTGTCCTGCAGAGGCCTGCTCCGCTGTCTCGGTTTGCGAGCGTCTCCCAGCTTCCGCAGGTGCCCTGAGAGCAACTGAGAGCGATACCTGCTTTTCCGTCACCTTGAAAACATCCACAGCCCCGTCCGCAGGAGTGACACCCGCCAGGCCGTTCTCCAGCGAGTGAGTGCAGACACGGCACTCGGGCCCCCTTGTCCACCGTCCCGGGGGCCTACACAGGAGGACAGGTGGCCAGCCGGTGCCTGCAGCCGGCAGGCATATGTCTTTGTCCTCACGGCTGCCTCACAGGGCCTTGGCACTGGTGGAGTGCACTGCATGGGGGGTTGGCTTCGGGGGGTGGCGGGAGAATGCGTAGGCCTGCGCCAGGATGGCCAGGTCCACCATCACCTGCAGCAGGCCGCACACAGAGAACTGCAGGGGGGCACCGTTCAGCAGGAAGTATGCCATCTTGAAGGTGTCACCACTTGTCCACATGAGCACCATCTTGATGCTGTAGAGACACAAGCCAGGGTCAGGGGGTAAGCCAGAGTCAGGGGCAACCCCAGGTCAGGGGGCAAGCCAGGGTCAGGGAATACCCGGGGCCCTAGCCTGTCCCTCCCAACCCTACCACCCTCACTGTGAGGTCACTCTGTGTGGGGGCACAAGAACAGGAAGGCCCTTCAGCTGGAGGACCTTCAACCTCTGGGCAGGGACTAGGCCGGCACAGGGCAGGCCCACAACCTCACAAAGGTCTGTCCTTCCTGCCTGCAGATGCACCTGCTGTGGGCCCCTGGGAGGGACTACCAGCTGCTCCAGGGCCAGCCTGGCAGGGGCAGCAGTACCCAAGAACTTCAGGAGAGCCGCCCACAGCCACAGGGACCCACAGAACTGGCATCGGAGGTCGTGACTCCCACCTGGCTGTACCCTGTGAGCTGCAGGAGGAGCCTGGCTGGGAAGGGGCGACCCTCTCACCTGGAACTCCTCTACTCTGGCCCCTAGATCCCTCAGCCAGCACCTGGGGTCTACAGGTGTGGCAGGAAGTGCATAGATGGGATGATCCCAAAGATGCAGTCTCAGACACCCAGGAGGAACCTGCATAGCACCCCACCCTTCACATCTGCTTTGTCCACACTGAAATCACAATGGAGGACAAGAGCACAGCACCCCATCCCCAGTGCACACTGCTAATGCAGGACTTTCCTCCACAGAAACACACTCCCCCTTACCGACTCAGACATGGCTACACCCCTTCGCAATCTGCAGGTGTGCTGACTGCTGCATGCACAGGTAGCATGCTCAGTTTTATGCATCAGTACAAAGACACATCTGCATTTCTCTCTCCTTAGGTCTCCAACGACCTCTGGCTTATAATTCTCTTCCCGAAGTTGGGTGAAGTTGGGCTCACACTGGAGCTGGGGCACCATCTGGGGAGGGGCGGGGAGCTCATCCCACAAATGCAAATGAAAGTAAGTGCTGGGCTCTCAGTTCCTAAGAGCCAGCCCTTGTCAGGCAGTCAGGGGCCATAAAGGGGACATGCTGTGACCTGACAGGTGCAGCTTGGGGTCTGGTTTGCTCAACAGCTTGAACTGAGGCTCCCAGGAAAAAGGCAGCCGCCCCCCACCACCGGTACCCTCACACACACCTGCCGAGCACTGCCCTAAACAAGACGAGGTGAGCTACATGGCTCCCTTTTCACAGAGGAAACTGAGGCACAGACCAGTTTAGGGACATGTCTAACGGTTCACAACTAGTGCTTCTGGAGGAACAGGAGGGATAAAGGGGGGCAGAGCAAAGCTGGAGGGGTCCCAGGACCACATGTCTCTGTCCTGGGGCTGCCTGCCTGGTGCCGGGTGGTGCCTCTGGGCCCTGAAAGCACAGGTGCACTCCTCACCCTGGCAAGTGCAGACGTGAGGTCATCGCTGGGGCTGGGCTCTGTCTGACACACAGGGACATTTTTAGCTGCCCAGACGCCTCACCTGGCCTCAGCCCTCAGTCAGCCACTGCGTGGGGACAGGAACCCAATAGCCTTGCAGAGGCCCCTCGACCAGCTGCCCACAGGAGGGCTCAGGAAGGACAGGGGCACAGCAGCCAGTCAAATATTAATGAAGTTCCTCCTGCAGGGGTCCCTGAGAATCTGTTCAACAGAGGGACTTTCACCAAGCCATGAATTCTGCCCTTTCTGACACGGGCACTATGTACCTTCACCCTCAGTACTAGTGCAGATGGGTGGATGGGTGGGTGGATGGATGGGCAAGCCTCAGAGGCTCTGCTGTCACTGCTCAGCATACCAAGGATGGCCTAATGGGCACTAAGTCCAGAACCTGGCCACTGCAAGCAGTTCTGTTTGGCCTTATTCTGGGCATGGAGTTCCACCCAAGGAAGCCCCCCTCCAGGGGGGAGATTCAGCCACCACAGCATCCCAACAGTGCGGGAAGCCCACCCCAAGCACAGAGAACCTTGCAGACAGGGACAGTGGGAGTGGGAGGGGAAACTGTCACTTCCCAGGCCCCAGGATGTGTTTTCCCAGTTCAGGCTGGTGACCTGGGAGCTGGACTCTTGTCTAGTTCCCCTTATAATGTCCCCAACTTCAGCTGCTGGATCTTGTACCTGACCCTCTCCTCCCCCACCCACCATTTTAATCCCTGCTCCCATGACCTCATTATTGACCCCCATTTTGCCTCTTCAGCTGGGCTGCCAGATCACTATTCCTAAAATACCTCTCGCCTCATTCATGGCCTGTCGGGCAGACAAGATAGCGCCTCCCAGACCAGCGCCCAGGAGATGAAAGCCAGGCGCCTGCACCTGTCCCAGCTTCCTCCCAGGAGCCTTCGGCTCATGCCCACCTCCCAGGGGCCTAGGCCTTCCCCTTCTCGCCACCCATCAAGAGCTCTCCCGAAATTGAAAATCCGCCCAACACATGACCCAAAGGAAGTCTGTGTGACCCTGGGTTAGACAGTGAGCTCTTGGATTGAAACCTTTGGTGCTGCAAAGGAAAACGTCAAGAAAGTGCAAAGATGATCTTCAGGATGAGAGAAAATATCTGCAAATCGTGTATCTGACAAGGTACTGGTATCCAGAAAAATCTAAGGAACTCTACAACTCAATGATAAAAAGACAAAGAGCCAACTTTTAAAATAGGCAAAGGATCTGAGCAGACCTTTCTCCAAAGTTGCGTAAATGTCCAATAATCATGTGAAAAGGCTCTCGGCATCCTTAGTCGTTAGGGAAATGCAAATGAAAAATGCATAACCACAATGGGCCCCACACACTGGGACGGCCAGAATGAAAACGTCAGTGGGAATGAGGTGGTGAGGGTGGGGGAGACCAGAACCCCACCCACAGCTGAGCTGGCGGGGATGTCAGATGGGACAGCCACTCTGGAAAACAGTCTGGCAGATCCTGAAATGATTGCTACACAGAGTTACCACGGGACCCAGCAGTCGCGCTCCTGGGCGGATTCACACAAAAACGTGTGCCCAAACACTCACAGGAGCATTATTCACAACAGCCAGCAAGTGGACACAACCCAGAGTCCACACCGAAGAGGAACAAGCACAGTGTGGTCCGTCTGCGCAGTGGAATATTACTCAGCCTCAGAACGGAATGCGGCACTGAAACATCGCACATGGGCACCCTTATGCAAACGGGGGACGCAGGCATACAGACAGGGCACGTTGTAATTCTGACCACATGAAGTGTCCAGAACAGGTGAACCTACACTGACAGATCATGGTGGCCTAGGCTGCGGGAGGGAGGTTTGGGAGCAAATGAGGCTTGATTTGTAAGGGATACAATATTTCTTCCTGGGATGATGAAAATGTCCTAAAATTAAGTCTGTGGCGACGGCTGCACAACTCTGTGAAAATACTAAAATCCATTAAATTGTACACTTTAAATGGGTGATTGTATAGTGACTTATATCTCAATAATTTTTAAAGAGTTCCAAGGCTTTTGTGGAACTCTAATTATGCCAGCCTTCTTTATTGGGCAGCTGACTGGACTGCACGCGTGCGTGTGTGCGCGCGCACACTCCTAATCACACACGTGTGTAGAGCATCTCCACTCACCTGGCCTATTGTGTGTCAAGGAGGAATAAAGATATATGCCTGGGGGCAGAGAGGTGAGGCAGACAGGGCTGGACTCTAGGGAGAGCTGTTCCATTTCCCAGGCAGCCAAGACTCCAAGCTGTTGGCCAGGGTTCAAGGGCAATACGGAGCAAGACCAAGTGAGCCAGTTTCCGGAAATTTCATTAATTAGAAGGTGAACCAAATACTAGAACTAAAACTAAAAATAGACAAATCCACAATTATAGTTGGAGACTTCAACATCTCTCTCTCTCTCAACAAGTGATAGAAAACCTAGGCAGGAAAGTAGCAATCAACTTAACAACATCAACACAAATAATCTCATAAAAATTCAGCAAACAGCCCAGACAGCGTGGCTCAGTGGTTGAGCATTGACCTATGAACCAGCAGGTCACGGTTTGATTCCCTGTCAGGGCACATGCCTGGGCTGCAGGCTTGATACCCAGTAGAGGGCAGCCAATCAATGGTAGAGAATCACTGATGTTTCTCTCTCTCTCTCTCCCTTCTCTGAAATCAATAAAAATATTTTAAAAGTAAATTCAAGAGAATTATAATCATACAGAGTGTGTTCTCTAAACATAATGGAATAAAATTAGAAATAAATAATGGAAAGACAAAAATACCTCTAAACACATGGATATTTTACAACACACTTCTAAATAATCTATAGGTCAAAAGGAAAGTCTTGAAATAAACATATGCATAGTTATGAATGAAAATAAAACAAAGTTTGTGAGGCACAGCTATAGCAGTACTGAGAGGGTATTTATAGTATTAATGCTTACATTAGGAAAAAGAAAGTCTTATATTAATAAATTAAATAAAGATAAGAACAAATGTCCATGCAATGTAAAACAGAAAAGTCAATAAAACAGCTAATTCTTTGAAAAGATCAATAAAATTGACAAACTTCTAGAAAGAGAAAAAATATATAGGGGTGAGCAGAAGTAGGTTTACAAATAATAATATGAGAATAAAGTCTGTGTTTCACATATTCATAACTATAAATCTACGTTTGCCAACTTCTATAAACTACCAGTAATGGAACAGGGGGCATACCTGCAAACATCAAGAAGACAAGAAGGGAATATTATGACCAACTCTACACACTTAAATTTGACCACATGGACTAACTGTACCAATTCCTCAATAAGTCTAAACTACCACAGCTCACCCAATATGAAACAGATCATTTGAGTAACTCTATTACTCTTCAAGAAATTGAATCCATAATTTAAACCCTCCCCAAAAAGAAATATCCAGGTCCTGATGATTTCACGCTTAAAAAGATTAATACCAATTTTGCACTGTTTCTTCCAGAAAATAGAATACTTGCCAATTCATTTTATGAAGATAGTGTTCTCTCAGTACAAAGCTAAAAAAGTACCAGAAAAAGAAAAACTACAGGCCAATATCCCTCATGAATGTAGACACAAAAATTCTTGAAGTATCAGCGAGTAGAAATTAGCAATTTATTTATTGTTTGTTTGTACATCACGACTAAGGGAACTTTATTCAAGGAATGCAAGGCTAACTCAATATTTGAAAACTATCAATATAATTATGATCAGCTAAAGAAGAAAAATTACATGATCATATCAGTTCCATGCATAAAAGGCAGTTGACAAAATTCAATACTCATTTAAAATAAAAACTTGTAGAAAAACAGGACTAGAAAACTTTCTACACAGAGCATTATACCTAATGGTGAAATACTAAATGTTTTCTCCTTATGATCGGGAAAAACACCTTGCCCACTATCATTGCTCTTGATAAACACAGTGCTGGATAGTCTACTTAGTGCAATAAGGCAAGAAAAGGAAATAAAAAGCATACAGATCAGAAAGGTAGATATAAAATCATCCCCATTTATATATAACTAGAGCTCAGTGCACAGATTCATGCACATTGAAAGGAAATTAATTAGAAGGTGGCCAGCAGGGCAGGACTGGGCAAGATGGACCAGACATGCCCTGGAGCCAACCTCCCATGGTCCTTCCCCAGCAAGCTGCACCTGGGGCCAGTGCCAGGACTTGAAGGGCATCAGCAGAGTGACCGAGGTCCCTCCAGCAGGTGGGGTCACTCAACATGACCTGTGGGGATCAGGCCAAAACTAGCTCTCCGACATCCCCTAAGGGGTCCCGGAGTGCGGGAGGTTACTCTACAAAGTTGCTGTTTCTTGGCAGATCCTGTGTTGAGCATCTACTCGCTGGTGGTCAGTGCACAGCATAGCTACCAGCAGGTCAGCCAGTTAGATGGTCACTTAGCCTTTTATATATATAGTTTACATAGAAAATCCAAGATCTACAAGAAAACTCCTAAAAATAATGAGCTCAGCCCTGGCTGGATGGCTCAGTTTATTGAAACATCATCCCATACACCAAAAGGTTGTGAGCTCAATTCCCAGTCAGGACACATACCTAGGTGATGGGTTCAATACCTAGTCAGAGCATATATGGGAGGCAATCAATGAATATTTCTCTCTCACATTGATATGTTTCTCTCTCTCCCTCTCCCCCTTCCTCTCTCTCTAAAAACAACAAGCATTATAAGCATGTCCTTGGGTAAGGATATAAATAAATACATATATACATACATCCTATATAATTAAATCCTAATATACTAAGTGTCCAGTCAGCCATTCAGCCAATCAAAGCATAATATGCTAATGATATGCTAAGGCCACTCAATCACTCACTATGATGTGCACTGACCACCAACCAGGGACAGTCGACTGGTCAATCAGTTGCTTTTACGTGCACTGGCAAACGAGCAGACAGTAGACCAGTAGCTATAACATGCACTGACCACAGGGTATAGGTAGGTTAGCTTGCAGATCAGGACTGAGCAAGATGAGCTGGACATGCCCTGGAGCCCATCCACAGTGCCACCTCAACTGACCAACCTCCTGCATCCTTCCCCGGCCCCGATCGTGCACCGGTGGGATCCCTCAGCCTGGCCTGTGCCCTTTCACAATCTGGGACCCCTTGGGGGATGTCAGAGAGCCAGTTTAGGCCTGATCCCACAGGCCAGGCTGAGGCACCCCACTGGTGCATGAATTTGTGCACTGAGCCTCTAATACATACATAAAATAATGAGTTCAGCAAGGTGAATGATACAAGAGAAACATACAAATTAACTGCATTTCTATACAGTAGCAAGCAAATGGAAAATGAAACTTTAAATGCAATACCAATTACAGTTAGTTGCTCAAAAGCAAATGAAATACTTCAGTATAAATTTAATACATGTTCTGGACTTGGATCCTGAGAGTGCATCTCATGACACACCCCACCAATGGCCGCACAACTCTGCTACCGTGAGCAGAGTCTGCTGCCCTCCATCCCTATTCCACACTCAGCCCTCCCTCCCATTCTGAAGCTTCGGGCTCTACCATGCTGGAGGAGCAGCTCTCCAATGCCATGACCTGTTTCCTGCTCAGGAGAGGGTCTCAGCTTCTCACCTGTCGCACACAAGCACCACGCTCATGCATCAAGAGGTCAGTGGATCAACGTGTTTAAACCCAAACTGCTCTCTAACTGGCTGTTTTACAAATGGAACGGAACATAAAGCAACCGGATTTGTACCCATTTGACTTTTACCGAATGTATGTGCACCGTGACATGTGCCCACCCACCTCATGCCCTCCGTGGACTGGTAGCGGTGGTTGCGGTACAGCTGCGGCACGCCCAGCATGGCCTCGGTCAGCACGGCCAGGAAGCCCAGGGTCTCCACGAACAGGGCTGAGTCGATGGACAGGTACGTGACGTAGCCTGCGATGCCGGTGAAGGCCAGGACACACTGCAGGTAGTCCGCAAAGCTGCTCCAGTGCCAGAAGTAGTGAGGGTCGAAGTCTAGAGGGAGAGAGACGTGAACCAGAGATCAGTTAAGGTCAGTGTGAGGGGAAGGATGCGAAATGAATGAGGAGATGAAGATCAGTGTGAACGGCAAGATGTGAACAAGGGAGGAGGTCAAGATCACCATGAGGCCCTGCCGGCGTGTCTCAGTGACTGAGCGTCTGCCTGTGAACCAGAAGGTCACAGGTTCAATTCCCAGTCAGGGCACATGCCTGGGTTTCGGGCACAATCCCCAGTGTGGGACTTGCAGAAGGTAGCCTGATCAATGATTTTTTTCTCGTCATCAATGTTTCTATCCTTCTCTACCTGTCCCTTCCTTTCTGAAATCAATAAAAATATATTTTTTAAAAAAAGATCACCATCACCATAAGGAAGATGAATGTGAGCTATGAGGATCCAACTGTTCTTGTCCAAGAAACTTCTGAGGAAGAAAGACGTCATACAGATATTAACTCAGCATCAAGGATGCTAAACCTGTCACTCATCCTAAAACAGTACTGATAATCTGTACAGTGCAGGATCACTCCAGAACCTCTGGAATCTCTTTCCTGGGGTAGAATACCCGCTCTTCTCATCCACAACTTTAGATTAACCATGTGTCTGCATTTCCTTAGATGTAGAAGACGAATCACGTTACCGAGCAATTCGGGATGTTTTAATGATTAAAGTAGTTAATCTTCTGAATCCTATAAAGTGTCCAGCCCATAATAAAGGTCCTGCAAAGATATATAATTATTATCACTACATCCTGAGTGGCTAGATTATTACCGTTTGCTTGACAAATGTGTCCTGCAGAAACCAAATGTGTAAGAACTCACAGGAATCAACAAATTACATTAAGTTTATGGGCTATGGCAGGTCCTGGCAGCTTCGGGGACTGTCAGGGAAATGGAGGGTGTGATGCGCCCAAGCCAGACCCGGCCCTTTGGTTTGCAGAGCCTGGAGCGAGCAAAAAGGCCCAGCAAGGGCTGCACGGGTGGGCGAGGACAGGGGGTGTCAGGACTGGCCGTACCGGAAGCTAGGAAGAGCTGGAAGAGGGCGTCTCAGCTGCACACATACCATGTGCCCCCAGAGGCACTCAGCCGGGAAACGGGAGAAACAGAGCCAGCAATACCCAAGTTGTCTCACCACTAACTGCATCCCAAACATGTGGAACCCACGTCCGCCATAAACCACCGCTCCAAGCCTCACCAGCCTGAGCCATTTCGACACAAGAGAAAACAGCTTTCTGTCTAGACACTTGTTGCCAGGGCAGGGAGGATCGGCGAAGGGATCCCTTGCTGAAGGCACCCCATTCCCCTGCCTCCAAAAGGGCCTCTGTTCTTCCTCAGGATGACCTCAGGCCCTGGGACAGCATATCTGAGGACGCCTGCTGCTCCCCCGCTCCCCCGCTCCCCCAGCAGGAGAAGGTTCTCAGGGACATATTAGTAATTACCCAGCAGCTGGGACCTTAAAGGCACAAAGCGATTTTCCACACCAAAGGGCTCCAGCATTGGAGACCACCCATACCAACGAAGGAAGAGGTTCTCTCAGAAGCTCACTCATCCTGACAATGCAGCTGACAGAGCTGACCCCTGGGCATCTACTCTGACCATCCTCAAAGGGACAGTCGTGTCCCTCAAAACCAGCCCTACGTGCAGCCCACAGTGAACAGGTGGTCTGGGGATGACACACCCAGCTTCTGGGTCCATGGCTGGCCCCCGCCCGGGCTCGGACCCTGTGCCAGCATCGGGCAGGCCGCTCACACCTAGCCTCTCATCCCTGCTTTAGCAGAGGGAGAGTGGGGATCTCAAGGTCAGGCAATAGGGCCCCCACAACCCAGGATGCCATCTGAGACCATCACTGACCACCTCTCTAAATGGACAACGAGGCCATGTGGCAGGGCTGGCCGTGCCTGATGCCCGTGGGGGGCCGAGACCCAGGATGGGATGGGAAAGGGACACATCTGGGGACCATTCCTTCCTGAGTCCCAGGTCCCGCCCCTTGAGCTGGGCCATCAGTGTCTCTCTCCATCTGGGAGGCACATTTGCAGGTGCGCGCCCCCTCTCCAGAGGGCTCCTATGTCAGCACTTGGAACCCCAACAACCCAAATATGGGGGACACTGAGGCAGAGCCACTGACCAAAAGGGACACACAGGATTTGAACCTGAACCCTGATGCACTGCCTCTGCAGATACAAGGATGAGAGGACCGTGCTGTGCCCTGCACAGGCGTGTGACCGCCCTGAGCCTGAGGATGGCAGCACCTCCCCACCCCCAGGGACCCAGTGGAGGCTGTGTTGTCACTAATTCAGATGGAGATCGGGACCCTCACACAGCCCTCAACAGCAATCCTTGCCTACACATCTCAGCCTCTCTGAAGGGGCCACTCAGACAGGTGCTGGGCCCCAGGCAGTCGTGTGATCCTGCATACTGAGGGGCCCCCGGACGCTGTGTAAGGGGCAGGGAGGATAACATAGCACAGAGGATAAGCCCGTCCCTCAGAACAGCAGCTAGGTGTCAGCACTGGTCAACTGCGGGCCAGCGTGTCTCTGCTCGACATGCACCCCAAGCTGATGAGAGCGACAGAGCCGCGGCGGTTCCGAGGGGCAGGGGCAGAAGAAAACTTGGTCCACAGGAGCTCCTGGCCTCCCAGGTGGTTTCCAGTGGCTCATCCTCCTTACAACTTCAGGATTTAAACCCCACTGATGACACAGGTTATGCAACCACTGGGCTCCAGACCAGGCGGCCCACCAGCACCCCCGTGTGGCCTGTCCCCATCAATTCAGGCTAAGTCTTCCAGCTCAGAGAATGACATCCCTCCGGTGGTACAGCCCTGGTCACTGACAGAAAAGCTGTGGCTCTCCCATAGTGGCAGCTCTCAGTGGCCTTGGCAACAACAAAAACCCGCTGGAGACAGTAGGGCCTCCACGTGCCCCACTTTCGCAGCAAGAACCCCCTGGGATGTCCTTGCTCTCACAAGACCCCATGTGCCCCTACAGGCGCTGAGAGTGCGGAGGGCTCAGGCCACCCGCAGCCCCCTCCTCTCTCACAGAAACTGCCTCTGGACCCGAAGCCCCTGTGCCCTCCCAGCCCAGCTGGCCCCCAGGCACCTGGAAACAAGGGGGGAAGCTGTGAGTGCTGAGGGCTGTCCTGAAAAGGCCACCAGAGAGGCATTCCCACACCAGGGTCCTCGGCTCAAAGCTGCCTCTCAGGATTGGGACCAATAATTAGGGCAGGCCAGCTGGCAACCACGTGGCCAGCAGCTCTCTCTTAATCAGGCTCACACCCCAGGGAGGAGGACAGGGACTGGCTCCAAGAGGGCCTCCCATAAATCTCCCATGACCCCACGCCTCCTGCGGTAGCTGTGAGGCTCACACCTGTGACACGAGATAAGAAAGGCCCCGTGCCAGGGTGAGCCAGCCCGCCTCCCGGAACTAGCCCCACGTCTCCTCTGTGCGTCTGAGGATGCAGAGGAAAAAGAGCGCAGTCAGTCCTGAGTGCCTGGCCCCTCACAGAGGCGTGCCCACACCCACCCTGAACCTACACACACCACGCAGCCACCTGCGGGAGCTACCTTCTGACCCCGATAAAAACCACGGGGAATTCCAGGTGCTGAGGTGGGAGCAGCAAAAAAATAATCAAAATCCACTTCTCCGGGGAATCGGAACGGAATGCCCGGCAGGGAAGAGGGACCGGGAAGCCCAGAGTGATGGGACAAAGGAACCCAGGCTGGTTAAGGGGGAAGCCACGTCACCCGAGTCCTGGTGGCCAGGACGGCAGACCCCAAGTAAGCCACCCCTCCCAGGCACATGGCAACCGCAAGGACTCCCACGCTCCCTTCATCTGTATGTCAAACCCACAGGGAGAGACAGGTGAACCTCCCAGTTAGGCAGTTCAGGATCCTGGAGGGTCTTGGCAGAGGGTCACCTCAGCTGCAGAAATTAACTAAAATATCCGAGATCCTGGAAACCTGAAAAATCACCTTCCACAGTGACACCGAGGGAAAGTCTCCCCACCTGGAACTAAGGGAAACACCTCGTGTGTGCAAACCCCAGGCCCAGGTCAGAGTGCCTCTGGCAGCCAGCCGCCTGCCTCCCTGGCGGACTCAGCCGCAGAGCGCAGGGCGCTGACCTGCGAGGCACTGAGTGCTGACGAGGCTCTGGGCACCCGTGCTCTGGGGCGGAACACGCCCTGACCTCAAAGGCTTGATGAGGAAAAGACACAAAATATCCTGTTAATAATTGTTAGAGTGGTTACAGGGTCATGTGGAAGTATTTTGGTAAAAGGCAGATTAACAGTAATTCACCAGTTTCTTTTCGCGTTTCTAATGTGCTACCTGGAAACCATGCACATGGCTGGCTTCCTGGCTGGCACTGCATCTCCACTGGGCAGTGCTGTTCAGCGTTAATGAGGCGCCGACCGGCCAAGCCCAGAGCTCTGCCCGGGTCATCTGGAAATCCAGCACCTGAAAATGAGGAAGTGCAAGGGCGGCTTTGCCGGGACCCTTTCCCAAGTAGGAGAAGCCATGAATCTGCCGGAGCCACAGCGGACGCGCCGGCTGCTCTGGTCGGACATTCAGTGTGGTTACAGAGTGCAAGGCCCTGCTTTTAAGAAACAGACACCAAGTATTTGGATGTCATCAGCATGGAGTCAGAACAGAAAACCAACCGAGAAAAATCAACACCACCCAAGTTGGTTCTTTGAAAAATATCAATAAAATTAACAAGCATGTAGCTAGAATGACCAAAAGAACACGGAGAAGGAGAGAGGAGACTCAAATTACTCCAGTCAACAACAAACATCAGTACCAACATCACAGAAACAAAAAGAATTACAAGGGAGCACTAAGAACAATTGTAATCCAACATGTTAGATAACTTAGGTTAAATGGGGGGAAAAAAACTATTAAAACTAACTAGAGAGCCCTGGCTGGTTTGGCTCAGTGGATAGAGCATCGGCCTGTGGACTGAAGGGTCCCAGGTTCGATTCCGACCAAGGGCACATGCCTGGGTTGGGGGCTTGATCCCCAGTGTGGGTGTGCAGGGAGCAGCCAATTGATGATTCTCTCTCATCATTGATGTTTCTATCTCTCCCTCTCCCTTCTCTAAAATCAACAAAATATATATTTTTAAAAACTAACTGGGGAAGAATCTGAAAAACTGAATAGACTCATAATAAATGAAGAGATTGCCTTAGTAATTTAATCTCTTCCCACAAAGAAAAGCCCAGACCAGATGGCTTCCCGGGTAACCCATCAAGCATTTTAAGAACTGATATACTTGCAATGAGTAACAAATAAGTCCTGGAGATATAATGTATAGTACAGTAAACACAGACAGCAATGTTGTATTATAATCATAAAATTTGCTTAGAAACTAAAATGAATTACTCCAACCACTAAAAATAAATAATTATGTAATGTGATAGAGGTGCTAATTATCACTACAATGATAAGCATCACATGACACATAAACGTATAAAATTACATGTACACCCTAAATTTACATAATGTATGTTATAGTTCAATTTAAAAACTTTTAATAATAAAGAATTGGATACCAATCCTTCACAAACTCTTAAAAGAAAATAGAAGCAGAGGTAACAGCTCCCATTCCCCACTTATTGTATAAGACCAGTTCTATCCTGATACTAAACCAAAAGTCATCATAAGGAAAAAAAGATCAGTATCTCATGAACATGGACACAGAAATCCTCAACATATTGCTAGCGAACAGAATCTAGGAATTTTTTTTTAATTATACATCTTGATCTGATGGGATTTATTCCAAAAATACCACGTTGGTACAACATATAAAAATCAATCAATATAATATCGATATCTATCTATAATAATAAAAGGGTAATATGCTAATTAGACCAATGTCATTCCAGATGTCCTTCCTGACGAAGCTGGGGCCAGAGGGAAGCCAGCCCAGGTCCCGGGTGACCAAGGGAAGCCAGTGCTGACAGCCAGGGAAAGGAAGGACTACTCTTGCATGAATTTTCATGCATCGGGCCTCTAGTGTATGTATAAAAGGCTAAGCGACTGTCTAACTGATAGTTATGACATGCAGTGACCACCAGGGAGCAGATGCTCAACATAGGAGCTGCCTAGCTGCAGTGACTTGGCAACAGCGATTCTAACACACCCTGGAACCAGAAAGGAGGGAGCCCTATTCCAGGGTGTGTCTCCCAAGAACTACCCTCTCGCAATCCAGGGCCCTTGAAGGGATGTTGGAAAGCTGGTTTTGGCCTGATCCTCACAGGCCAGGCTGAGGGATCTCACCTGCTGGAAGGACCTGCTCACTCCACAGACACCCTTCGAGCTGCAGCACTGACCCAGGTGCAGCCAGCCAGGGAGGCCTCCAGGGTGTGTCTGGCCCATCTCCCCGAGTCCCACCCCACCAGCCACCTTCTACTTAACTTCTTTTCCATCTGCTTGAATCCGTGCACCAGGCACTGGTAGTATAATAACAGAATAAAGGACAAAAACCACATGGTCATCTCAACAGACACAGAAAAGCATTTAACAAACTTCAACATCCTTTTCTGATAAAAGCACTCAACAAACTTAGAAGAGAAGGTGTTTGCTTAACCTAATAAAAGGCATCTATGTAAAATCCACCATTGTCAATGGAGAAAGGCTAAATGCTTTGTCACTAAAATCAGGAACAAGACGAGCGCATCCACCCAGATCACTTCTAGCCAGGGTAACTAAGCAAGAAAAAGAAATTAAAAGCGTTCAGTTTGGAAAAAAAGAAGTAAAACTATTTGCAGATGGTATAGAAAATCCTCACGTATCCACTACAAAGCTATGAGACCTAATAAACAATTTCATCAAAGCTGTAGGACACAAGATCAATATGCAAAAATCAATTTTATTTCTAGAAAGGAGCAATGAACAGTCCAAAGTGAAGTGAAGAAAACAAATCCATTTACCACGGCATCAAAAATAATAAAATATTTAGAATAAATTTAACAAAAGAACTCCAGAACTCGTGCTCTGATCATTCATTTTTTTTTCTTTCTTCTTTCCTTCCTTCTCTCTCTCACACAGACCCACACACAGAAAAACGCAGGCTTCATGCTTGACCACAGCAGCTACAGGCTGGTTAGTTTACAGGAGTCGTGGCCACACTTGGTAAAATGAGTCACATGCATGGTCAGGGCACAAGCACAGACGACAGACATGACAGAGCGTGACAAAGCTGCCATGAGATGAAACACAGGTGTGAGCGCCTCATGCAGGTGGTACATACCCAGATAGGACCGCCTGGGGGGCACTTTGACTTCCTCCTCCTTATTATCTGTAGCTACATTTAAAGAGAGAGAGAAACAGAAAGGAAGGAAAGACAAAACAGACGGGTTTAACACAGATAAGCAGCTGTGTCTCTGGCCCTCTTTGCGCTTCTTTCTTTTAAAACCGCTGGGACAGGAAGACCATAGATTTGGGTGTCCGTGCATCAGGAAATCTACCTTTAGGCCCTCCTTCCAAATAAGTGCTTGGAATAGGGGGAGAAAATTTGAGGCCAACAATGAAAAGTCGCCCACTATCATTTGCCTGCTAAGGTCGGAGGTGGCGTCTGCCGTCACCAGATTCTGCCTCTGCTCCCCAGACACTCAGCAGTGTGCGGGAGACCGCCACACAGTCCCAGGATCACAATGCCACCGAGAGGGCTGCTCAAGAAAGCTGTTTTCAGAAGACACTCCCCAAGAGCTGGTTCGACACATGCCGGTGAGAAAGCAGGGAGACAATGTTACATCCCCACAAGGTGACCAGCCCAGCAGCTCCCGCCAGAGGGGTGATGATTCCAGGCTGAGGCACCCAGCTCCTGCCCCTCCCCTGCCAACAGCCCACTCCCACCTGAGACCTCCCCACTGAGCACTGCCCGGGACAGCTAGAAGATATCGCGGGGGGCAGAGAGGCAGCCGGTGGGGTTCCTGCAGGTGGGAGGTGGTTAAACAGAAGAGCAGGACTCCAGTGAATCACTGTGATCACAAACCAGATGTGGATCAAAGGTTGTGTCATCTGCCCCAGGCAGTGGACTGACCTAAAAATGGAAATTGGCAAGTGAACAGCTAAAAGCAAATACCAGCCCAGCTGCCAGGACGTGGGGACAGCGAAGGAGGGTTTCACAGCATCACACAGGCCACGGCCCCTCGCCTCACCGGCCTCCCTCCCCAGCACTGCCCCCTGGATCTTCCGGGCTCTGATGACCCTGAGTCACGTGGATTCCTCAGCTTTTTCTTCTTTTTTTTTTTTTTAATTTAAACCATGTTCACCATTGAAAAGGAGGGTGGAGGGCAGGGAGGGGGTGAGTACAGGTGAGAACTCAACTTAGCTCCCATGCAGTTCAGATGCAAACAGTCCTTTCCCTTCCCAGGTCCAGGCCAGAGCAGCCCAAGCCCAGCAGAGCTGTGCAAGAGCTGAACAACAGGGCGCAGCAGGGCAGGACCGTGAGGGGCATGTGGGGGTTCGGGGTGGGAAGAGGCACAGCCCACATCAGACCCCTCCCTGCACAGCATCAAGCTACCTAAGGTTTCTTGGCTGGAAAGCGAGATGATCAGACCTGTGTTTTAGAAAAACCTCTTTGTGTGGGACAGACTGGAGGAGACAGAGGTTAAAAATGTTTTCAACAGCCGAAACCGGTTTGGCTCAGTGGATAGGGCGTCAGCCTGCGGACTGAAAGGTCCCGGGTTCGATTCCCGTCAAGGCATGTACCTTGGCTGCGGGCACATCCCCAGTGGGGGGTGTGCAGGAGGCAGCTGATCGATGTTTCTGACTTTCTATCCCTCTCCCTTCCTCTCTGTGATAGATCAATGGAATATTTTTTTTAATGTCTTCAACAATGCTGTCCTTCCACAAATCTGCTCCAAACCCAATCCAGACCAGGCCCACAGTCTCCTCCGTCCTCACTGTTCCCCACCAGGAGGGGTGTCTGTCATGTCCCCAATTTGGGGGGGGAGAGGGTATGTATGTGGCCACACCCCTGCAGAAAGGACACTGTATGATTTCCAAGACTAGATCTTTAAAAAGACACAGTATTGCTCTAGCTGGTTTGGCTCAGCGGATAGAGCGTTGGCCTGTGGACTGAAGGGTCCCAGGTTCGATTTCAGTCAGGGACATGTACCTTGGTTGCAGGCACATACATACCCAGTAGGGGGTGTGGAGGAGGCAGCTAATCATCTCACTGATGTTTCTAGCTCTCTACCCCTCTCCCTTCCTCTCTGTAAAAAAAATCAAATAAAAAGACACAGTATCTACCCAGTTCTCTCCAACGCACCCCTTGAAACCTGGGCTATGGTGTGTGACGCCCAGGCTACGTGAAGAGGCCACGTGTGGACAGTCCAGCAGAGAGACCACTGAGGTCCCAGCGGCAGCCAGCACCACCCAGACATGTGAGCGAGGAGAGAGAGAGAGAGAGAGAGAGAGAGAGAGAGAGAGAGAGGATATGAATGAGTGTTGGGGCCACCCCTGTGAAGCTCTGCCCAAAATGCAGGTTCCTGAAAACTCGGTTCCACTCATTCAACTTGTTGGCAAAATTCAGTTCCTGTGGCTGGAGGACTGGGCTCCTGTCCTTGCTGCCATTTCCATCGAGAGCACGCCCCTCCCCGACTCTCAAAGCCAGCAAGGGTCAAGTCCTCCATCGTCCACCTGTCCATCCATCTCCACCAGGCCTTCCCCTTCCCTCTCCTGTGACGTCTTCGGGCCCAGACAAGCCCCTCTGCCGCAGGAGGCAACACCTCCCAGGCCCCGCCTGCTCACCAGAGGGGGCCCCGTGTTACAGGCCCGGCTCCAGCCTGTTTTAACTCAAGCCCAGTCAACAGAACAGACACGTCCCTTTTGGAAGAATCCACATAGAACACCGGAAAGCAAGGGGAGTGATCAGATGGCCGCCATCCCTCTCACTCGTCAAGAAGCCTTTTAAGGGAGGTCCCCCGAGGCACAGCGTCCCGTTCACGATGCCCGCTGCCCTCCCCTGCACCAACGCGAAGACCTGCTGGCAAAGCCCGAGGGAAGGGGAGCGTGCACAGCCGAGGGGGCACTCCTGCATGTCAGCGAGGCCACACACATATCTAAGCTCAAAGGCCGCATGGCCCGGAGGCACGCACACCTGCTACATCTGACAGCCCGCATACCACACTGCTTCAGACAAGGCCACAAACCTGCTCTCAGGTTTCAGAACCAGAGGCAGAGGCGTGCAACCTGGGCACACACGGCCTCTCCACCCTCCTGTGTGAGCGAGGCTGCCCTGAGATACCCCACACTGCCCCCTGCAGTCAGCCAGGCGGTCAGCGCTGACGGGACGATGAGGTTCCCAGGGACACAAGATCACAGAAAGAAGGGGCAGGAGCCATGGGAGCAGAAAGCCCTTGTCCGAGAGAGACTTAGGGTCCAGTGCCTCTCCTCCTGACGGGCCCTGGTCACTGAGCCCTGCTTCCTGGGCAAGACCAGCCACACAGCCAGCACCGGCTTTGGGGTGACTTACTGAGTCACGACAGGGGGGTGGGGACAGCTCTGCAGAGGAGAATGGCATCAATGAGAAGAAAGCACAAAACATGCCAGCCCGGCCGGTGTGGCTCACTGGCTGGACATCAACTTTGAACCAGGAGGTCACAGTTCGACGTCTAGTCAGGGTACGTGCCTGGGTTTGGGGCTCAATCCCCGGCAGGGGGCACGCAGGAGACAGCCGATCAATGATTCTCTCTCTCCCTCTGAAATCAATAAAAACACATTAAAAAAAAAAAAAAACAGTCCTAACTGGTTTGGCTCAGTGGACAGAGCATCGATCTGCAGACCCCAGGGTCAGGTTCGATTCTGTTGAAGGGCACGTACCTTGGTTGAGGGTACATCCCCAGTAGGGGGCGTGCAGGAGGCATCTGATTGATGTTTCTCTCTCTCCAATGTTTCTAACTCTCTCTCCCTCTCCCTTCCTCCCTGAAATCATAAAAATACATTTAAAAACAAAATAGGAGCTACACCAGGGAAGAAACCACTCACAGGCAAAGATGACCACCAGAAGCAAAAACACAAGCAAGACCCCGAGTCCAAAGACATCCCAAACTAAGTGCCAGCTGTCACGCTTCTAGTGATTACAAGAAACCCAGAAGCAAGCATGAACCCTCTTGTGCACGAGAAGCCCACCAGGCTGGCGTTCAAACAAGGCAGCCAGCCTGGAAGGCGCTTCTCCCAAGGAAAAGGCCGAGCCATCACCCTGCAACTGCAGACCCGGAAACCAGGGATCACCTGTGCTCCTCTTAACCCAGGAGTTAAGAAAAGGACTCGTGGCCATGAAACCAACCAGCCAGTCTCCCTCATGCTATCCTGCACGTATGTAACTCCCCTACACCCATCACAGCACCTTGTACCAGCTGTTTTCCAGGCACCCTGTCCCTGACCCCTGCACCCTGGCAGTTTTCTAGAGCATGTGCAGTTGTTACCGACTCCGTCCAACATGGCATGGGGGCAGGGCTGCAAAATATACGAGGGTGGGAGCCAGAATCCAGCGGCGGCGTGGGCCGAGCCTGCGGTCCACGCTGCCCAGCCACGTGCGCCCAGGCGGTGCGTCCCCCGCACCACGAGTCCTGCCTGGGGGCGTTTCCCACTGGGGCCAAGATCCCAGTGCACTTGGCTGGGGGGAATGGTTTTGTGCACGTGCCTCACAGAAAGTCAGAGATAACTGCCTTCCCGCCAATGTCCTGACCTGGTCCCACCAGAGAGGAGCCCAGCTGTCCGGGCCTCTGTCCTATTCGGGCTCCGCAGGCAGCGAGATCCCAGTGAAGAGCAGAACATTAGGACCAGGTAATAGCTCGCCCAGCCTGGAGGGAAGAAACTGTCATCTTGGGTGGTTCCACATTAGAATGTCTGAAGTCATGTCCCATCCTGCAAACACCATCCGTTACAGTGTCATGCGGTGAGGCACGCCGCTGGGGCCGTGCTGAGCTGAAGGGGCTCTCATTCCACCTACAGACGCCTCCAGTTGTTTTAGTGGCTTTAAACCAAAGCTGCCGGGCACCCACCTGCAAAGAACCGGCGTTTGACGTTGAGCTCGTTGGCCACGCGGACTTCGGTGCACAGCTTCAGCATCAGCAACATGGTGATGATCATGACGATGCTCTGCCAGAGCAGCGGGGACTCGAAATGCCTTCCAAACCTGGGGGCGAGACACCGCGGCTCAGGAGGATGCCCACACCAGGGGCCTGGTCCACGCTCCCCGCCCAGGGCCCACTGGGGCCGGACAGCCACCTCCCCCGCAGCTGGGAGTGCCGGGCTCCAGACTCCATGGTGGGACGGTGGGATGGACAGGTCGGAGCTGGGTGCAGAGTGGCTGGGGCACTGACAGGGAGGCAGGGGGGGTGGAGGGGAGATAAGCAAGAGCTGAGGAGCCAGGCCCAGGTGAGGAGAAGGTGCTGCAGGGGGGAAAAGGGCGCTCAGAGGGACTTTCTCAGCCAGAAGCGGGAGGTCTGCCAGCGGCTGGTTCCTGTGCACCACACCCTCCAGGCCTTCTGGCCTCAGTGAGCCGCGGCCTCAAGCCCTCTCTTCTGTGCGTTGCAGATATAACCCCTAAGGCTGCTGGAGGAGATTTCTAGTCATTTCTAAGAACTGGTCCCCACGGGCTACTGAGTTGATCCAGAAGATCCACTCACCCCCAGAGGAGAAGGTAATACAAGGGACAGTGAGGATTCCATGTTAGACTGAGCAGGCGGCATCAACATAAAGTAAGTCAGACTAGGGACGACCCCCACCCCACCCCAGCTCGTTTCCAGCTATAAGGCTGACAACGTGCACCTTGGGGCCAGTTCCATTTTCTAAATGTTCAGCAGAAACAATGAGTGACCAGAGAAATGGTGGAGAAAATACCAAGTTTGCGCTTCTCCTTACACAACACACCAAGAATCAAATCTACACAAACTCAGTGTTCACAGTGAAAATGAGACCCGCTGAACATGAGTGACATGGAGCACAGGTGAGTACTTCAATGACTTTAGGATGCAGGATCAGCAAGACAAAACATCTAAAAGCACAACTTTCCACAAATGATACACAAGGGACAAAACAAAGATGAAACAAAGTTCAGCGCCATTAGTAATTTTTTAAAGCTAAACAAAATAGGAATACCTTTCTTACGTATGACATCACTTAAACTTTTTCTTCCTTAAATGCTCTTGTTCCTTAAATAGTGTGTGCTGGCAGGTGTGTCACAACAGCACTGCCTCTCCTGTCGAGAACGTGGGTTGCCACAGCCCCTTCGATTACAGAGAAGCCAGTGGAAGGGAGTTCTCCCCTGGTTGTTGCGTACACTTGTCTCACCCCTCTCTAGGGAAATACCCATTGCAGAGGACGTGCAATGTTCTATCAAGTCCAAGCGAAAGTTTCCACAAGGGAACACCTTCTCTACCTCGCAAAGTAACAAAATATATAAATCAAGTGGAAGAGAAGTTGTGTTTCTACTTCTCTGTGTGGCCTGAGTGCTATGGCCATTAGTAGCAGAATGTTACCACATATCTGATACAATGTTACTAAATCTTCAATACAGTGTTTGGTGTATTTTCAAAACAATGACACTGCATCTCTGATACAGTGTTTTCATCCAACAGAGAGGGGGCTTGAGAACTACCTCCATAAATGCATGAGGTTCTGCAGCACCATCCACACACCCTGGCCCCTCCTTCCCCCTCATCTCTACAAAGTCACCAGCCTACAGACATTAGGTACAAGATATCAGCTAGTCCTTGTCCTGACTTCTAATACTACAAAGGCCAAATCCTGTACATTAGCATGTTACGGAGTAGAATCTGCTGAATGCTAGTTTTGCAAAAGGATGGTAAGAAATAAGGGCATAGGAATTCCCCACGTTTCAGAAAGCTAGGTTTGCACAGTGTGGTCAGCCCCTCCTGTAGAGCCACTCATATCCTGGCACCACAAATCTCTCAGGTCTTCCCAGGAGGACTGGAGCCCCGCGGACTGTGGTCCCAGCCTGCTTTGGGAAACACACCCTCCAGGGGTGCTAACTGCAGCACTGTTCTGGTGTGGACCCAGTTCCCGCCTCGCCTGGAGCCTGCCACAGTCCCTGACCTGTGCTCTCCCTCCTCACCACCTACAACCACGTGTGTATGGTACAACCCACACAGTGCTGCCACCAAAGTGCAAACGGAAGCATCTAGCCCAGTGTCTGGCACATGGGAAACCCTAAAAAATCTACTAAATTAAATGGACTGCTAACTAACCCATGCAGCCTGAGAGAGGCACAGGAGTGAGAGGAAAATAAGGGAGCAACTTCTTTGCCCTGAGAGCAGTGGGGTCTCAGTGGGCAGAGAGGTGCAGGACAAGTTGTAAATGGAGGCCTGCCCTTCTGCTGGTGTGAAATGCAGAAAAGTGCACCCTCAGGCCAACGTACCCCCTCCTTGAGGAGGGACCAGCACCTCTGCCAGCCCTCCCTTCTTCTCACATGTGTCGTTAGCCTTCCAGAATGCTGACTGCAGGCAGCACTGTGTGTTCACATGATAGCCAGTGACCCAGAGCCCCTGAAGTGACCCAGGACTGCTCAGAATGCTGACTTTACAGGAAAGGACCAATCGAATGTACAGAAATAGACTTGCCAGTGGACCAAGGTTAGAATTCCATAAAGGTGCCGTATGCTGCATGAGGAAAGAGCTCAAGACTCTCTCAAAGACTCAGGCCCTGTGGTGAAGAGCGAATGCTGGGGTCCAAACACATCAAATGCCAATGACATCCAGTGGCACTGACAAGACAGCCTTCAAGAAGCTGGTTTAGCCAAAACCGGTTTGGCTCAGTGGACAGAGCTTCGGCCTACGGACCGAAAGGTCCCAGGCTCGATTCTGGTCAAGGGCATGTTCTTTGGTTGCAGGCACATCCCCAGTAGGGGCTGTGCAGGAGGCAGCTGATCGATGTTTCTCTCTCATCAATGTTTCTGACTTTCTGTTCCTCTCCGGAGCTTCCTCTCTGTAAAAAATCAATAATATATTTTTTTTAAAAAGAAGAAGCTGGTTTAATTTCTGACTCCTCCAAACCAGGTATGTACCAGCATGTAGATTAGTTAGTCTGTTATCTTTTCGCAGTGTTGAATGATAAGCATATCGAGGGCCAAGACCAATAAATAGAACTATTTTCCCATAAGGTAATCCAACTCTGGTAGTTCCTGCCGCGGTTGGAGGAAACTTATTCCACGATAAAGGACACGCCGCCCCCCACCTGACACCGAGCCTGGGCCCGGCTCCCAGCACCCCGTCCCATGGTCCAATGCACTCAGTCAACAACAGTGACAAACAATATGTTTCATCTACTCCTGTTCAAGCTTAGCTTGCAGGTCAATTTAGCAAAGGGAAGCAAGGCCTTGAGGCCCCTCAGCAAAGGAAAAGGAGAAATCTTCAAACTCCTGTTTTCAACTTGTGCTAAACAAAAATAAACCCCTGCTGCCCCTCCCTGAAAAGTGGGCTCGCCATGTGACAGACTCCACATGTGACTGATTGACGACTCACCTTTAAAAACCCCAGGCAGGAGCAAAACTAACACCAAGGGAAAGTGAATCAGAGTAGGCCAGGCCTGCGCTGGACAGATGCACAGAGCAGACAGAACTTGTAGGCTCAAGACATTCATATCTTCGTTATGATGGTGATTTGGGGGTGGGGGTGGGGGTTGTTCATTAAAACTCATATTTGGAATGTCAACTTTATTTAATGAAAATCATACCTCAATACAATGAGCTTAAAATCAATTAGCAAAAAAGCATGACTACTCAAATAGTGACCAAAAGTTTAAAAAAGGGGCCTGAAGTCTCCTCCTCACCTGGGCACCAGGCCTCCCCTGAGCAGCCTTCCTGCTGACAGAGGGATCTGGGGCCGCCGCCAGAGGCAACAGTCCAGATTTGGAAACCTTAGAAGGAAGCTGAGACCTCTTCCCATTTCCTCTGAACATTCACCCTCCCAACTATGACTGGCTTCAGCAACTGTTAAAATTAACTTCAAGTTCCTAACTGGAAGGCAAATGATAAAAAGAGGAAGTTGGGCTGGGAGGAGCAAGAAAAAAATAGCCTCTAAAGTATTAGCCAGAAAGTGGACTTCCGATTCAAAAAATAAACAGAACCCCACACCACAGAGAAAGCTGAAGGGGTGGCCCCGCCCACAGCGGCCCCAGCACAGCTCCCTCAGGCTCAGAGGTCCCCTCCTGAGCGCTTCACTGGCCAGCGAATGTCCTTCCCACTGGTCACCGCGTTTTGTTCCTCACGTCATTTACTCTGTGTTTACTCTCCCCTGGTGCCCCATGCAAATTCTTTGAGGTCAGGGACCTGGGGCTAAGCAACTGACAAACACCTGAGTGACAAGGCGTGAACACTAAGACCTGAGACCCCAGTGGGACTCTCCACTCCGACCCCACCATTTTCCCTGGGAAATCATCTCATCCATTTCAGCACCCCCCTCCCTCTCAGGAAGTACAAACACCTCCACCCCTGGCCTCCTCGGAGGAAGCCAGCTGTCTGGCAGCCCCACGGTAAGAGAGCCCTGACTTACCAGAAGAGGATCCGTAAGATGTTGGCCACCAGGAGCACCAGGCACACGTAGGTGGAGAAGCCCTCGGCGTTCTGAGTCCTCCGGATGTCCCGGTACTGCGGGATGTAGGGAACCACCCCTCCGAAGACCATGGCCCCAGCCGCCCCCCAGGAAACCAGCTGGTGCAGCGGGACCAGAAGCCAATCCAAGCCTTGAACGTCCATCGCCAAGCCCCGCGCCGCCCCGCCAGCGGGCTGGCGTCCACCTGGCCGCGTCCCCTCCGCTCCACGGACTCCTGGAACGCGCGCTGCCTGTCAGCCCCACATGGCCGCCGCCGGAGCCTGGCAGGGGAGAAGAGGGAAAGAACTGCGGCCCGGCCTCGAGCAGAGGGAGGCGGCGCTCCGCAGGGACACCCGGAGGCACGCGGGACTCCCCGCTGGGGCGCGACTCCCGCCTCGGACACGCGCGTTCAGGGCGCCCTGGGCGCGCGCGGAGGCATCGCTGGGGGGTCAAGGCGCGGACGCACGGCCCTGGGAACGGCGGACTCGGTCTGGAGGAACCCCGTCTCGGAGAGGGATCGGTCCTGGGGACCCGTCCCGTGACTCCCGCCCCGCGCCCCGTCCCACGCGCAGCACAGGTCCCGCCCTGGGCCTCACCAGCCGCGCCAGCTCCGCCCGTCCGGCCAGCGTCCGTCAGTCGGCCGGTCCGAGCCCGTGGCCACGCCTCTTGGTGACGTCACAATGCCAGGGCCCCGCCTACCGCCGCCGGGACGGGCGCCGGCGGGTCCTAGAGAGCAAATCGGGCCGGGGAGGTGGGGTCCCGGAGCGGAAAGGTGGGGGCGGGCACAGCTCGGCCACCCTCCCGGCCCGCGGTGGGAGATGCCTGCCTGGCTGAGCCGCTTTCTCCGGGACAGGTTCCCGCGTGGACGGTCCCCACAGGTCCCCGGGCCAGGGCCAGGTGGACTCGGCTCTCGGCCACCGGGAGCGGAGGAGGGAGTCCTGCCATCGCCCCGCAGTCAGCCCCGCGGTCAGCGCGTGGCCTGGGGACCCCTCTAGCGGGACAAGGGGGTGTGTCTGCAGGGGACATCCCCCTTCGTGGGGACCAGGGGAGCGGCCCCCAGGTGACTCCAGGATCCTCTCACGCCATCATTCTCTGGCGGAGTCGGGGCCCCATCCTGACCCAGGGGACACCCCGAAGTAGGATCAGAAGTTCGGGAGTCCCACGGGGTAGGGTGGGAGGCTCTTCTGGGGACAAAGCCCGCAGCCGCCCCGGGTTCTCAGTGTTCCCGCATTACATATGCTATTACTGCCCCAGCTCAGCCCCACAATCGTGCCTGACCACGGTGAGCCCCAGGGCCAGGGCGCTGAGGCTAGGGCTGGGGCTGGGGTGCGCCGGGGCCCAGGCGGGTGGTGAGGCAGGAGGACCCTGTGTGAACATCCCACCTGAGCAGGTGGGACTCAGGGACCCCAGGATTCTGTCTGTAGAGGAGCCCCAGGAGGTCTCCCCTCAACCAGGGCAGACCCTAAGCACTCCAGAAGGAAAGGCCTGGTGGATGAGCGGTGGCCCCAGGAACTCACACCTGATCCCCCATCTTGCCCTCCACCCAGGTCTGGCTACTTGCTTCCTGCGTGGTAGGCTTTGTGGGAAATCCTAACAATAGTTACAGCCTGGCCAAGAGCAGCTCCCCAACAAGCCTGGTGTGATGGGGTGGGGGTGCAGGCTGGAAAGAACCAGGCTGCTCTCACTCCTCTGATGCAGCCGCTGTGTATTTCTGGATTATCACAATTCAGTGTCCACGAGAAATGACAGAGCGCCCAGCACTGGGCATGAATAGGAATACAAAAACACAGAGAAGGAAGCCAGACTGGGCCGAAGAGAAACTAGATGTGTTCCTACTTAGCCATTTCCTCCTCCAGCTGTAAAGACTCTAGAACGTTCCATTCTCTCTGTTCTGGAGGTTAGAGGAAGGACACAGGCTGCCCTTCTGGCCCTGGAGCATTTGGGTCAGGCTGCTGACCCTGTTTTCCTGGCACATATAGGCGGATTGGTGGCCAGCCCACAGCCACCTGCTGCTCTGAGTCCATCAGGGTTTGGGGGGGAGGGGCACCCACACCAGGGAGCATCACCAGAGTCCACTCTGGTCTGGCAGCCTTGAAAGCCTCAGGGTAGCCAGGTTTGAGAGCCATTGTTTTAAAACACAAAACCCAATATAGGAAGTCCTCAGGACGCAGAATATTCTGCTTCCAGGAAAAAGACCATTACTTTCAATGCGGCCAGAATTGCAATGTAAATAATTAGTTTAAAAATAAGCCTTGGCCAGTGTGACTCGGTTGTTTGGAGAGTTGTCCAAAAGGTGGTGAGTTGGATTCCCGTCAGGGCACATAATCAGGTTGTAGGTTCAATCCCTGGTCAGGGCAGCAACTGATCTCAATGTTTCTCTCTCTCACTCTCCTTCTCTCTCTCAAAATAAATAATTTAATTGAAAAATAAAAATAGTTGATAATATTGCATTAAAAAATGAAAGCTAAAATTACAAAAAATATCGCAACTATTTTAAAATGAAAAGCAGAATGGCCAGCATGCTCAGTGGTTGAGCATGACCTCTGAGCCAGGAGGACATGGCTGATTTCCTGTCAGGGCACATGCTTGGGCTGTGGGCTTGACCCCCAGCTGATCAATGGTTCTCTCTCATCATGGATATTTATATATCTCTCTCCCTCTTCCTTACTCAATAAAAATATTTTTTAAAAAGAAAAGCAAAAAAATTCTATACTCAAGTCTATATACCCAGATCTATATCCCCAAAGAGCCCCTCTTTTATTACAGAACATTTGAGAATTTGCAAACATACCAAAAAGTAGAGGTTGTAGCACACTGAGCCCAGGTGACCCTCACTAACATCAGTAACTATAAACGAGTTTTTAACGAATATAAAATAAAAATTGAACAGGATAGTTTAATTGACAGTATTTCTCCCTTTTTCAGCCATAGCAGTGAATCTTAAGATCAGCAGCATCTTACGTTAAAGGCCTTAGAAATAAGACTATTACATGGACTTCAGCGTGGGGCACTTCCACTGACACTTACTCTTCGCAGGACATTTTCCTCATTGTCATAGTAATAGTGATAATGATAGGAAATAAGTAGAGAGTGTTGCAATGTGATAGCAATAGAAAATAATGAAAGAGTATTATAGGAAATGTAGGAAAATTATTTTGTGTGAAATATTAAAGAGCACAGGGAATGACCACTCTGGCCAAGCCCTAGCTGCACCATATAGATAAGACCATAGCTGAATGCTACCCTTAGGAATGACGTATGTAAACCTGATAGACACCTTCTGAGTGACACTGTGATTGATAAGCAGCTTGTACTCTGATTAACACTTGTGTTGCCAAAACCGGTTTGGCTAAGTGGATATCTGGGGATAGGCACACAACCAAGGTACATGCCCTTGACTGGAATCAAACCTGGGACCTTTCAGTCCGTAGGCCAGTGCTCTATCCACTGAGCCACACCAGTCAGGGTGGATCACCATCTCTTGATCCATACTCCACACTGCCTTGCTTCTGCCAGATGGTAGAAGAACGGCCAAACCTCTGATTGTGAGACTTCGGTTGCCCTCCTCCCGCTGACTCAACCCAATCAGACTGCCAGCCACCAAAGATGGATCCACCATTGCCCACAGAGGACATCACTCTTCTCTGGGGACCCCATTAAGTCTGAGCCTTCTTTTTCTTTTTACATGTATTTTTATTGATTTCAGAGAGGAAGGCACCAGGAACCTTGTGAGTAATAAAGTGTGCTGTGTGATTTACAACTACATATTTTTGTGTAACGTAATTCCTCTGGCAGTCTTAATTATCCTATATAACAAAAGCCTAGGTGGTGTCATGCACGACATCATCACAAGATGGCCACCACAAGATGACCGCCCTCACATCATCACAAGATGGCTGGCAGGGGAAAGCAGTTGGGGCGATATCAGGCCAGCAGGGGAGGGCAGTGGGGGGTGATCGGGCAGGCAGGGGAGCAGTTAGGCGTCAATTAGGCCGGCAGGGGAGTGGTTAGGAGGTGATCAGGCTGGCAGGCAGAAGCAGTTAGGGTCAATCAGGCAGGCAGGCAAGCAAGTGGTTAGGAGCCAGTAGTCCTGGGTTGTGAGAGGGATCCCAAACCCTATTGGGCTTAAACCAGCAGTTGGACATCCCCCAAAGAGTCCCAGATTGGAAAGGATATAGGCTGGCCTGAGGGACACCACACCCTCCCTTGCATGAATTTCATGCACTGGGCCTCTAGTATCAATATAAGGTCAGATAATAATGCCTATCCTCTGATAGATCCTCCTCCAGCTGGTGGGCAGAGTATGACATAGCTTGCATCTGTGCCAGTACATTCCTGAGACATTGAACCACCAATCAGCACATGCCCAATGCCCTGGGCCCCACCCCTTCTTGTTTCTCCCCTCAAAAGGCATGTTCACAGCTGCTCCCCAGTCTGCCAGACAGCCCAGTGACCCCTTCTCTTCCTCATCCTCCTTTAATCCTGGTTTCTCTATCTCGCTTGTTAGTGGGGAATAAACTTTCTCTTTAACATGACTTGGTCCCAGACTCCCATTTCCTGCGCATTGAACCTTATGCCCTCAATCCTGCTTGCTTAGAGTAGTCTCTTTGCTAGCAACTACTTAATGTTCAAACACCTGCAAGGTTAAGTTTATCTCAAGGAATGCCTTGGACAATGCCCCATATACTCTACTCGGACACTCATGCATTTGGTCACACTATGATGTTCTCATCTATCAAAATTAAACTTTTAGTCTTTTAATTTAAACGAAAAAGTCATATATGAGCATTTATTCCAATACTGTTGGCTGTATGGGAGAGCAGCAGGTCATTCACAAAAATCTGCTCTGCAGTCCCCCCGTAAGCCAGCTGCTTATATATGGTGGGACAAAGATGATTACATGGGGAAGTAGAAGGCTTGGTGGGGACTCCATTGTTTGGGGAGCAAGGTTGTTAATCTTTCCATGATACTAGGCAGTTCTTTTTCTTTTTACATGTATTTTTATTGATTTCAGAGAGGAAGGAAAGGGGAGAGAGAGAAAGAAACATCAACAATGAAAGGGAATCATTAATTGGCTGCCTCTTACATGCCCCCCACTGGGGGTCGAGCCTGCAACCCGGGCATGTGCCCTTGACTGGAATTGAACCTGGGATCCCTCAGTCCCCAGGCTGATGCTCTATCCACCTAGCCAAACCGGCTAGGGCAATAGGCAGCTTTTGAATGAGAATGATTCCAAGGTTGACTCTCAGGTGCAAGGTTGACTCCTAGGTCCTGGGGGCGTACAGTTCCCAGCCAGGTCAGAATGTCCTTTCTTTAACCATCACAAGGCAGTCATGGTTAACAGAGCCTGATTAATATTTCCCATAATGATAGTGAAACAGGAATTTGGGGGGTAAAATGGCACAGGTTTAGGAAGTATTAGAAATTTTGGAAATCAAGGGGACCATGGAGGAAAGCATGGGGCTATAGAGCAGCAGAAGGTATATTTCTATAGAATGAGGAAGCTGGGAACAGCAAAAGTGAGAGAAGGAAGCCCTTCTCTCAAAATAAAGAGAAGGAAGCCCTTCATTCAGAAGAAAAAAGCCCAAAGGGAATAGGAAAACAATAGGAAATGAGTGGGGGGGAATAACCTCACACCTCCCATGTGAGGTTTGACCTTTGAGCCCAGGAGTTATTATAGTAACCAGTCTAAGGGACTAGTGACCAATCAGAGGGGATAACAAGGCACCAGGATCTGCAGCCTTTATAAGTCATGGGGAAAAGAAACTCAGTGGGACCCTTTTCCCCCTCCCTACTTTCGAGTCCATTCTATGGGACTCCTTTCCTCTCCCAAGTGGGAGTCTGTACTTATTCCTCAATAAATCTCCACCTTTGCTATACCACTTTATATCCGTGGATTCAATCTTCAATTCTGGCGGACAAAGAATTCAGGTTCCAGTCCAAAAATTCTGTATCGATAGCTAAGTCCCCAATATTCTATTTTTGCCCCTAACACTTCCCCACTGCTATTTCTAAAATCTCATGTCTATGAGATTAGTTTTAGACCAGTGGTTCTCAACCTTTCTAACCTTTAATATAGTTCCTCATGTTGTGGTGACTCCCAACCATAAAATTATTTTCGTTGCTACTTTGTCACTGCAGTCCGGTGCCATGGCCTTGAGAACGTCTCTTTCGGTTCAGACCCTGTGATGTTTCTGAGGCATAAAGGCAGTCAGTCACCACCACCACCACCACCACCACCACCACCCACCCCCCCCCCCCATGCTGTTAGCGGGATAATTCTTTTGTCTCACATTTTGCTTCTGCTAGTGCTATGTGCCTTTGTTTCCACAAATATGCACTTCTCACTCAGACCCTTTTCCTCCCCCTCTATGTCCTGCACAGTGAACCAGCGCATACTTTCTGCAGCGTCCCAGCACACCCTAACATTCTCACAGTGTAGGTTTCCAAGGGCAGTTGCATTAGAGGACTTTCCCCTTGAACCTAGTTCCTGAAACTTAATATTCTTAACAAAATGGGTGTCTGTTGAGTGATTCTCACTTCCATATTAATGAATCTGCCACCCACAGGTGCAGGACTAAGAATTTGATGCCTAATGGGGCAGCGTAGGTGAAAAGCCATCCAGGTGCTCAGTGTAGAATGACAGATCCTATTTCTCCAGTAGAGATTGGGTCTCAGGGTCATCAGAGAATTTTTGAGCAACTTCCCATTTGATGAGAGAGATTACAGTTGAGAAAAATATTTTAAAACACAAAGGGAGAGGGAGAAAGAATTATGGGTACTGGGATTCTTAGCCTAGGATTTAGAAGGTTAGCTGGGAAGATGTACTTTTAAAAAGATATATTGTAGAAAAATATGCATAACAGCAGATTTACCCTCTTAACCATTTATTTTTACTTTTCCTTTTTTGGCTAATCCTCACCTGAGGATATGTTTTCCATGGACTTTTAAAAAATATTTATTAAATTGATTGGGGTTACCTTGGTCAACATGAACATATAGGTTCCAGGTAGGGGTTTCTATGTTCCATTGACTTTTAGAGAGAGAGGGAAGGAGAGAGAAACATAGATATAAGAGAGAAACATCAATTGATTGCCTACTGACAGGCCTCAACCTGGGTCAGGGATCAAACCTGTAGACAGTTACCTGCCCTTGACCTAATCAAACCCAGGACCTTTTGGCGCAAGGGCTGATGCTCTAACTCAGTGGTCAGCAAACCATGGCTTGTGAGCCACATGCGGCTCTTTGGCCACTTGAGTGTGGCTAGGCATTAGAACCACTTCATCAAAATAGTCTCGACCAGGCCACTAAGTTTCAATGACTGTACATGTGCGCTCGCACATGGTATTTTGTGGAAGAGCCACACTCAAGGGGCCAAAGAGCCACATGTGGCTAGTGAGCTGTGGTTTGCTGACCACTGCTCTAACCGCTAACTGGCCAGGGCCATCCTAGCCATTTTTATGTGCACCGTTCAGTAGCATTAAGTATATTCACACGAAGACAGAGTGGATAGTGGGTGCCAGGCTCTGGGGGAGAGTGAGTGAGTGTTTAATGAGACAGAGGTTCAGTTCAGGAAGATGAAAGAACTGTGTGGGTGGACGGTGGTGAGTGCTGCACAACAGTGATTGTGCCTAAAGCCACCGACCTATGCACTTGACAATGGCTAAGATGGTACATTTTATGTTGTGTATATTTTATTATTGGAGGAGGAGGAGCAGAGGAGCAGGCAGAGGAGGAGGAAGAGTAGGAGGAGGAAGAGGAGGAGGAGGAGGAGTGGGAGGAAGAGGAGCAGGGAGAGGAGGAGGAGGAGGAGGAGAAGGTATTCATGCTAGATCTGTGGCTACCTTTATCGCCAAAGTGATGAAAAAAAGCAAACCAGATCTGTGAGACCACTCAGAATAAAGGCCTTGACTCTGCAGAGGGTTCCAGCTCCGCCCCAGGGACGATGACAATGACCTTCAGGATGAAGCCACCACCCTTTCAGGCCTCCTCCCAGGACCTGCCCTGCAGCTTCTGCGTCTCCCCACTAGGGCGGGCACGCCCCGCCCAGGAATTCACCACTCACTGGCACCCAAGTTGCTGGCGGCTGTAGCTCGTCCAGGCTCTCAGGTGTTCACTCTGCAGCCAGAGCCCTGCCAGAGGCCACCACTGCCGGTACCAGACAGGATCAGGCGGCGCTGACCCACGGGAGCCACCTGAACCCCCTAGACTGCTGGCCCACCCGAATCCACATGGAGGCGCAGGGACTCGAAGACCCAGGGGGCGCGCTGCGGGAACTGGTGAGTGGAGACCCCGACCCTCACCTCCCTCCAGGCCCTCCCAGTGCTCCACCCTGTCCCGGGCCAGGTTGGGGGTGGGGTCGTGCTGGTGCTCTGCTGTAGGGGGCAGCCAGAGAACCGCCCGCCCGCAGCCCTGCAGTGCCCCCTCCCACTCTCCTGCTGGCAGAGACCAGGAAGCACTATTCAAAGGCTGATTCCTACGTCTTGTTAAAAGAATTTGTCTGATGTTGGTACTTAAACCTTTTCCCTCAAGAAGGCAAAACCCTCTAAAGGAAGGAAACAGCTGCTGGCAGCTGGCGGCAGTCTTCACAAAGAAATGCAGGTTCTAGATTGCAGGTTCCCTACTCTCTGGAGTTAATCCTTGAGACTTCATTTGCAAACTGTGAAGCAACATTGTAAAGGTGGCCTGCCTTCCTGGCAGTGGTGGCATTTCTGAGACACTCCTGCCATGCTGATCCCAGCCAAAGACCCCTAGTAAGGGGGCAGAGGCCGCCTGCGTCCAGGCTGTCCGCTCCCATGAAAAGGCTCTGAGGAGCCCAGGGTGACTAAGGTGTTGCCTGTTGTCTTCCCAACGTTGTAGTCCTGGTGCTCACGTGCAGGTGTAGAATCCTGTTGGGTTAGTTTGTGTGTGGTGTGAGGTAGGGGCTGGCCTGCTTAGTCAGTTATGTACTTGGTTCTCAATGTCCCTCACTACTACTTGAAAAGACTTTCCTTGTCAAAAATCAACTATATATGTGGGTGGTTCTAGTCCATGATGCTTAAAATGCCCCATATCAAGAGTAAATGTTATATACAGTCAGTTGTCCTATGGTTCATTTTTTTTTTTCAGGCAGAAAATCTATTTCAAGAACTTCAAGAACATTTTCAAGCTCTGACTGCAACATTAAATCTCAGAAATATCCTTTTCCATCTTATAGCAAATACTGCGATGCTTTGAACTGTTAAATTATCACAGGATCTCTTTTCAGTGGAGAATTGTTGACCTCGGATCTCCTTTCATCCTGATGTAATTACCAGTCAGGTAATTTCTTCCTGCTTGACCGGCAGAACGGGGCATTTTGTGTGGCAATAAAATATGTGGACGCACTGCACATGACACCCCAGCGAGGCTTTGTCACCAAGCCCTATAAAAATCGGCCGTCTGCTAGGTAACGTCATACTCTACAAGCATTCAGAAATCGGCTACGGAACACGGAAGGCTCCAACACAGGGTTTTACACCTGGCTCCCCTCCCTGTCTGGTTTGGTTTTATAACTTGAGCAGCTCGCTGTTTTGTTAAGACATGAATCCAAACACAATTCGAATAGAATGTTTGTTTCCAGCTGGGCAAATTCAGACAAGGGTAACATCTGCCCTATTTGAGCTCCTTAAAAACTGTGTACAAAGTATTTGCATAGGGGACTTGCAATTTCTGATTCTGTAGCTGGTTTCCCATCGATGGGGGGAAAATGATTCTTAGACATGATAAAGATAAACTGAGTTCATTTTCATTATATTTACATTCTCATTAGAACTGAGTTAAGACATAAACATACCAGAGTAACACACATACATCCCTGAGTTTGTGTCCTTGCAGGGGAGCCAAGTTTCAGAGCTGAGCTCACATTCAGAGGCTAAAGACATCCTACAAAAACCTCAGGGAAGTCTCTGCACTGACCTCCACATGTCTTACAAGTTGCATGGCCAGGTGTGTGTCAGACTCCCAGCTGGCTGCAGGTTGAAGCAGGGCTTTCTGGCCATGGGCTCTGGGCTCCTTAACATGGAACTGGAAGAAATGGGAAACCGCCTCCAGGACTTGCAGAGGAATGTAAATGACTTAATGGTGCAAGCCGGGATCACCAATGCTATTAAAGAACAAATGGTAAGACCATTACTAGGAAACTAAATAAGTTTACTTTGTGCAGAGCTTGTGATTGCTTTCATCTTGAGAAATGCAATCCCATATTTGTTCACTGTGGGAATTACTGCTTCTGTACTACATTAAAAACCTTCAGGAATAACAAGCTTTTCACAAATATTTCTTTCTAAATTGACCAACTTAAACACTCTGTCATACGGCCTTTAAAAGTGTATATTTTAAATGAAGCACTTTATTTAAAATTTAAATTTAAAAATAATAAATAGTGGATTTTACTCAAGTACCTATTGACCCTCACCCCTCGAATTAATCTTTAGTCAAAACACAAGTCATGATGATTTAGACATTGGAGATTATGACTACCAGTTTCTGTTTGAAACCATATTTCATGGAACCATTTAAAAAGAAATGTTGCATTAAGCCCTCCACCCATTGCCAGAGTCTGGAGAATCCCAGCCAGTCCCACCATGCAAACATTTCTTTTCCAGTGAAATTTTGCGCTGATCTTAAGATGCAAATAAATGCTTAGCTTCAGATTTCACACTGAATTTATGTCCATGTGATGTACGTGGGGATGCACAACTTTATTAAGATATGCATACATGTTCTACTGACATAGTATTCTGACTATCTGAGCATATGATAATTAGATGCCTTTGTTTTTCTTGTTTCCCCATTTCTTTGACAATTGTCATCCTAAGTCATCTGGCAAATTATCTGTAGCTATCCTGCTAAATCAGAGCTAGTTCACTTATCGTATCTACATCTGGAATTCCAGTAGAAAAGATAGCTGTACCATATCCTGCTACTCATGAGCACTCTGAAATTCTGCCTGTAGGGTAAAAATACACCTTTCCCTATTAAGGTTGCATCAGACAAGGCCACCTCCCCAGCAGTCCTGTCTAGGCCTACCGGACGCTAATGCTAAGCCACCACATCTGAGTGCTAATTGGTGATAAGCCAGTGCCTGAAAGAAGGGACCAGTGGGCCAATTTTTGTAGGACCCTGAGTTGGCACACCGCCAGGCACAGGATGGCTGTTTGAGGACTTTGTCCCTTCCCTTCATCACCTGCACTCCAGCAGGGTTTTAAATTTGGCCAAACCCACTAAATATGAGGCATCAAATTAAATGGTGAAGTATCAAGACTTCACTCATTTTTATATTTTTAAATTAATTTGAGAGGAAGGGATAGAGAGATAGAGATGGAAGGCAGGGAGACAGGAGAGAGATATATATATCAATCAGTTGCCTCGCTAAGGTGTTCAGGCCGGGGAGCAAACCTGTAACCTAGGTATGTGCCCTGCCTAGGAATTGAACCCACCATCTTTCAGTCTATGGGACAATGTTCCAACCAACTGAGCCACACTGACCAGGGCAAGACTTCGTTTGTTTGATGTACATATAGTCATTTTTTAAAGCAGCAAAATAGAAGGCCAGGTAACTAAATGTTTGTTCAAAGCTGTTAATGCCTTTTACATTAAAAGGAAGACCTAAATAAATTGTAATCTGCTTGGCTAAATCTGCGCTTGTTGGTGGCACCAGGTCAGGCCTCATGCCATGGGTTTCAGTGGATTCTGCAAACCCCCTAAACTTAAGCTCCTGTTGGGGGTAGGGTGGTGTCTGGGAGGAGAGTCCATGACCCAAAATATTAAAAACTACTGTTATGTATTCTGAAAGATCTGGCTCTTTGTCCATTTCCACATTAAATGTAACACTTTCCCCATGTTTACTCCAACACAGACAGGCGTGAGCTCTCTGGACCCCTGTGACCTGGGAGATGGAATGTAGATGCTAATTGATGCGAAGAACACTGTTCACTCACCTTGATGGTGAGTCCACCTTGACTCCATCTGACTAAAATGAAAGTTAGTTAACATTATGTTTTTCTACAAAGTGAATTTTTCCTATACAAACATTCTAGTAATTACAGGTACATTCATTGAAAGCTTAGATTCCAGTTTATTTAACTGTACATTAATTCACATATAAGTAAATCTTTACCTCTTTCCAATCTTTTCTTACACCTGCACTTACACTTGAAAATGTGATCAAATGAAAACTGCTTTTTTTTTTAGTTTTTAATCAAGCTTTTAATGAAAAGATAATAAAATAACAGTTTCTCATCACTGTACATTAAGACTGCACACTTCTGAATGGAGAGAGCAGTCGTAGGTGAATTGCTTTTCTATGACACTTGAGGGCTGCGCACTTGCAGCTCTGACCTGAATTTATCCAAACTCTCGAGAAAAGTGAACTCAACGTGATGACTGACAGTGGTGGTGGCCAGTACAGGAGTGCGATCACAGTGTCCCTCCCCCTTTCTGGGAAGGACATAAAGTAAGGACATGATCCCTCTTCCAGTTCCAATTAAACAAAACAGCTATAACCCCATCCCTCTCCCTCCCCCTCAAGGTATTTTATGAATGGGCCAGTGCCCAACCTGGGGTCCCCCTGAAAACTGCTTTTTGAGTTATAATCTACATAACTTGAATTCTGATTTTAGTAGTTAAAAAATCGTATTAGTAACATTAAAAAAACACAGGCAATGTGGTAAGAATGTTAATTGTCATTCCAAAGGTAACTGACACTTAACAAAAGACATTTGCTGCCTGGCCCATATGGCCCAGTGGTTGAGCATCGACCCATGAACCAGAAGGTCACACGCCCAGGTTTCCGAGCTCGATCCCCAAAAGGAGGCATGCAGGAGGCAGCCGATTAATGATTCTCTCTCATTGGTGCTTCTCTCTATCCCTCTCCCTTCTTCTAACATCAATAAAAATGTATTTTTTAAAGTACATAAATCATTGATTTTTAAATACATTCACAAAGTTGTACAACCTCACCACAATCTAATATTAGAATATTTCCAGCACCCATCCACCCCAAATCTATCTGCTTGCAGTTAGTACCTCTTCCCACCATGACCAACCGCTAAGCTTCCTTCTATCTCTGTAGATTTGTCTTTTCTGGATGTTTCCTATAAGTGGAATCAGACAATATAAGGACTTCTGCATCCATCTTCTTTCACTTAACATCAATTAAAAAAAAAAAGATGTTTGCTGAATGGCAGAATACATCTCCATCCATCCACACCATTTTGTAAATCGCACAAGAAAATCATAAGCTGTATGATTCAATTTTTTTTTCTGAATTAAATTCTATATAGATTTTTTTTTTAAAGATCGTAAGTAGTTTTCTGGCATAAGTTGATTTTGTGTTTGTTTTTAATTGAATTTTCTAGAGATAGAGGAAGGGACAGGGAGATAGAAACATTGACAAGAAGAGAAACATCAACATAGACTGCCTGCCTCATGCATGCCACCCACTGGGAATTGAACCTACAACCTAGGCATATGCCCTGACCAGGAATCGAACCAGTGATCTCCTTGGTCCATTGGTTGACACTCAACCACTGGGCCAGACCAGCTGAGCAAAAGTTGCTTTTTATTTATTTTACTTACTAGAGGCCCGGTGCACAAAATTCATGCATGGGGGGCAGGGGATGTCCCTTAGGCCAGCCTACACCCTCTCCAAACTGGGACCTACCAGGATCGAGCCTAAACGGGTAGTCGGACATCCTTCTCACAATCCAGGATTGCTTGCCTGCCTGCCTCCCTGATTGCCCCTAACTGCTTCAGCCTGCCAGCCTGATCACCCCCTAACCACTACCCTGCCAGCCTAATTGATGTCTAACTGCTCCCCTGCCAGCCTGTTTGCCCCCAACTTCCCTCCTCTGCCAGCTGGTCACTCTTAACTGCCCTCCCCTGCAGGCTTGATCACCCCAACTTCCCTCCCTTACAGGTCTGGTCCCTCCCAACTGCCCTCTCCTGCTGGCCTGATCTCCCACAAACTGCCCTCCCTTGCAGAGCCTGGAACCTTCCAATGGCCCTCTCCTGCTGGCCATCTTGTGTCCACATGGGGGCAGGATCTTTGACCACATGGGGCCAGCCCTCTTGTGTGTTGGAGTGATGGTCAATCTGCAAATTACTCTTTTATTAGATAGGATACTAGAGGCCCAGTGCATGAAATTCATGCATGGGAGGCAGGCAGAGGAGGGGAAGTTGTGTGTGTATCCCTCAGCCCAGCCTGCACCCTTTCCAATCTGGGACATCCCTCTCACAATCCAGGACTGCTGGCTCCCAACTGCTTGCTGCCTACCTTCCTTCCTGATTGCCCCTAACTGCTTCTGCTGCCAGCCTGATCACCCCCTAACCACTCCCCTGCCAGCCTGATTGATGCCTAACTGATCCCCTGTCAGCCTGATTGCCCCTAACTGCCCTCCCCTGAAGGCCTGGTACCCCCCCCCAACTGCTCTCCCCTGCAGGCCTAGGTCCCTCTCAACTGCCCTTCCCTGAAGGCCTGGTCACCCCTAACTTCCCTCCTCTGCCGGCCTGGTCACCCCTAACTGCCCTCTCCTGCAGGCTTGATCACCCCCAACTACCCTCCCTTGCAGGCCTGGTTCCTTCCAATACCCTCCCCTGCTGGCCTGATTGCCCACAACTGCCCTCCCTTGCAGATCTGATCCCTCCCAACTGCCCTCCCCTGCTGGCCATCTTGTGGAGGCCATCTGGTGTCCACACAGAGGCAGTCATCTTTGACCACATGCAGGCAGCCATCTTGTGTTTGAGTGATAATCAATTTGCATATTATTTTTATTAGATAGGATAAGAGGCCTGGTGCACGGGTGGGGGCTGGTTGGTTTGCCCTGAAGGGTGTCCCAGATCAGGGTGGGGGTTCCCTTGGGGCATGGGGCCTGTGGTAGGCCAGCTATGCCCCCCCGGCGACCCAAGCGAAGGCCCTGGTATCTGGGATTTATTTATCTTCTATAATTGAAACTTTGTAGCCTTGAGTAGAGTCTAAGACAGGCCAGGGCAGGTGGAAAGCTTGGGTGCCTCCGTTACCGGGAAAACCCATCTTCTGCTTTCTCTGTGGCTGCAGCCATCTTGGTTAGGTTAATTTGCATACTCACTCCTCATTGGCTGGTAGGCACGGCTTGTGGGTATAGCAGAGGTATGGTCAATTTGCTTATTACTTTTATTAGCTAGGATATATATATATATTTTTAATTGATTTCAGAGAGGAAGGAGAGATAGAAATATCTGCACACCTCTTACATGGGATTGACCTTGCAACCTAGGCATGTGGCCTTGACTGGAATCTAACCTGGGACCCTTCAGTCCACAGGCTGATGCTCTATCCACTGAGCCAAACCAGGTAGGGCCAGAAGTTGCTTTTTAAATGTCTGCATCACTTTGTTACCAGAAAATCTGTAGGCCAGATTTCCCAGACACTAGTGGGCATGAGATTCTTGGAATACCGCTGAAATAGCATTTTCAGAAGGCCCCTGGGAGAATGAAATGTGGTAAAAAGCTGTGTTTGCATGGAGTTACATTGCTTAGGCTGTAAAGTCCCAAGTCCCTTAACTTAATTCTGAAAAGGTACAGCTGGGAGTTCAGCAAAACCAAAAGCAAGGTCAGTGTCCAGAGCTTCCGATTCATGTTGTAGCTGGGCCCAGTTCAGCATCAGGCTAATTCAAGTCCATCAGTCCACTGTGTGGAGCCATGGCAAATGCAGGGGAACATGCTCCCTGCAATGGAGAGGCAGGGGAACATGCTCCCTGCAATGGAGAGGCAGGAGCACAGGCATGCAGAAGAGGCAAGGATCAAGAGAGGGAACTTCCTTTGTTAAGAAGTTTAAATATTCAGATTTCACGCCCTTGTAGTGGCCACGCCTACTCTGACCACTATTTTGACTAAGAGGCACCTTCCCAAGTCACTCAGACTTTATTGGGCATGCATGTAAACTGCCTTTGTCAACCTCCTTCCCCCATCAACAGGTGGGGAACAGACTTGGAGAGTGTTAAATCAGCAAAGCTGTGTAAATGGCATTCCTATATTATCTACCTTCCCTTTATCCTTTCCTGTTATGTAATAACCAGATTACAATGGTATCAACATTTGCAGTCACAGTGTTTACGGAAGACTAATTTTAATCTGTCTAGTCCTGACAGGCTCTGATAGCAACACTCTCCAAACCAAACTAAATGAAATTGTGCCCCTTCTCCCCCGAGGGTCTCAGAATGACCTTATGTGGAGATAGGACTGTTGTAGATGTAATTAGTTAAGATGAGGTCATGCTGGAGTTGAGCAGCCCTGGGCCAATGACTGGTGTTCTTATAAGAGTTCACCTGGGTCCCCAAATGTCCCATCTCCAGGCCGGTGAGACACATATTTCTGCTAAGTGCCCTGGGTTGAGGTCTTCTGTTCCAGCAGCCCCGGGACACACATAGCTTCCACTGCCAAGTGTGCAAAACTGGCCAGCCCAGCCTGAACAGTGTGGCTCAATGGCTGAGCATCAATCCATGAACGAGGAGGTCATGGTCTGATTCCTAGTCAGGGCATGTGGACTCAATCCCCAGATCGGCATGCAAGAGGCAGCCGATCAATGACTCTCTCTTATCACTGATGTTTCTCTCTCTTTCTCCCCCTCTCCCTTCCTCTCTCTGAAAAAACATATTACAAAAAACAAAAACAAACAAAAAACAGAGCAGCCCACAGACCCCCTGAACTTCACTCCAATGGTAAAGAATCAAGTTTTTACTTCCCAAACCAGTAATCCATATAAAAAATAAACCATCAGGACTTTCCCATGATTGTGTATTTGTTTAGTTCAGCTAGATATTTACAGATATTTGCGAATATGAAAGTACAGTAGCCAGGCCAACTCGTTTGAGGCTGTGCAGCCCTCTTGTCCCTCCCCAGTCTCCTTAAAGGCTTCAGAGTCCACAGCATCTCCATGTGAAAGTGACTCCCTGGGCAAACCCAACACCTGGGGACAGGCACTCAGTATCGGTACTTCGTGGAGTAGTCCTTCGGGGACACAACCAAACCACGGCCTTTGCGGGCACCCCGGTACACGGTCTCAATGATGTCGATCATCTCCTGCTTGTCCTCCATGGCCCAATTGATCTTGTTGTTGTTGCCAGTGCCCAGGTCAATCATAATGTGCTTGTTCCTACAGAGGGAATAGACAAGGCTTATCAGGGCGTCTAAAAGGGCCGGGAGGGTAGCTCAGTAGGTGAGAGTTGTCCCAGTATGCCAAGGCTGCAGGTTTGATACCCCGTCAGTGAACATGCATGAATAAGTGAAACAAATCAATGTTTTTCTCGTGCTCTCTCTCTCCCCTTTTCTCTCTCTCTCTAAAAATCACTACAGTATTTTCCAGCATATAAGACGACCTTTTAACCCAGGAAAATCTTCTCAAAAGTTGGGGGTCTTATACGCCGGGTGTAAAAATACCGTAGCCTGTAGTTATGATGGGCGTTGCTAACTCGCCAGGGACTTGCCCGGCACTTGCTCTCTCTCTCTCTACTGTTCGTTATCTTCCTCCTATCATCATCAGTCTCATACGCCGGAAAATACGGCAATTTTTTTAAGCCCCTTCAAGGGACTCCGTGAAAAATGTCTGTTTCCCACTGTTACAGCTCTGGTTACTCAGCTCAGATTTGACTCCGACATGTGGCAACCAGCAGGGCAGCTGCTAAAGTCTGTCTGAGCCCCCCATGTTTCCACTGCCCAGAAATGCACTAAGTTGCCTCTCTAAAAGCAGATGGAGCCCTAGCCACAGCCAGTGAGTAGGGGCCTCAGCTCACAACCACAAAATGGGATTCAGCGAACTACGTGGGTGAGCCATATGTCTTCCTCCCCAACTGACTGCCTTGGTTGCCCCAAGGAAACCTGCCCGGACTAGGACCTGCAGAACCCTGAGCTTACAAATGTTGTTTTCAGCCACAAAACTTGTACTAACTTGTCCCACAGAATATGAAGCTAATACACACCCTACACACCTGGACCATCCTCACTAACGGGCTCTACTTGTGAAGTGAACATTAATACTGCCATCCACCAGCTTTTGTAGTAACAATAACTATGAAATTTTGACAAGCATAGCAATATTAAAGAGTTATTTCTTTCCTAATTAACCTTCCAGAACAGAGTTATTTTTGTACTCATGATACTTACCTTGATTACATAAATCCTATCAAACATATGTGGCACCTGCATCAGACCCCTGGGTACGCAGCCAGTACATTCCCACGCTTTCCTTTGAAGCAAACCCCATACATTGTGGATATAAATTTGTCTGAGGCAGTTAGGGAAATTCTATTCTTCATGCCAATCAATAACTCACTGACTAGAGTCCACACAGAATGTTTTAGCTGATAAAATGATCTTGTGCTTATAAGCAAATAAATTAAGAACAGGTTTTTCCTTTTAGGTATCACAAAGAACATTAAATAGTGTCATGATATATTTTAAAATAGACATTGAGTTATTTTAAAATAGACATTTTTCATCAACAGATTAAAAGTACCTTAAATGTTAATAAGAATGTCTTCCATTTAATTACACTTCACCTAGGTTTCTGGGCAAAGTTACTTCAAAAGGGTAATTTATCACTGAGTAAATGCTAAAACTAGAACTGTTTAAAAATTATTGAAAAGATCACATTAATTGCCTGGTGATACAATCTGTATGTGATATGACTACATAACGACTTCCTTCCAAGTAAGAGAATCTAAAGGCATCTTGACTACATTAAACTTTCAGACCAACAATTTCAATTTAAACAACTTTAAGAGAAAAGTAGCCCAGCCAGCATGGCTCAGTGGTTGAACATCGACACAGGAAACAAGAGGTCACTGGTTCGACTCCCAGTCAGGGCACATGACCGTGGGCTAAATCCCCAGTGGAGGGGTAAGCAGGAGGCAGCCAATCAATGATGCTCTCTTATTATTGATGTTTCTATTTCTTTCTCCCTTCCTCTCTGAAATCAATAAAAATATAAAGAGGACAATTTAACAAGTTTAAGAAAAGGGGACTTACCTGAAGAAAAACATGACAGTACAAGGATCGTATAACTCATACATTTTGTTGAAGTCAGGTACTTCCGTAATATCCACAAGGTAATTAACTGCAAAATTTTTAACCTAAAAGTAAAGAACATTAAAAAAATAAAAAATCGATTTTTTTAATTCTGTAAAAGCACATTAAAAACTAAAACAATCATCTGTGTATAATGAACAATAAGGTCTCCAACATTTTCCCAGTAGAGTTAACACAGAAAAATAATTCAACAAGCTCACGATACCTAGAAAATAATTGGCTATTACACCTCCCTTTAACATTTAGAATTGCAAGTTACAAGAACCTTCAGAGAATATCCACAGACGTATTATTCATGCTGATCTAGTAATAATCTATATGATCTTTTCCAAATGTATACTTTTACTAATACTTAATTCACATGCATTGAACAACTGCTTTCCCAACATACTATACATTCCCCATGTACTTGGGTTTGAACTCTTGTAAATAGTAACAAACTACTACTCCAAATATCGTATATAACAAATTTTTTAAATGCAAATTCATCAAAGAAGATTTAGAAAACTAAAATCACCTTCAATCCCAACAAAAAGTTAACTACTGCAAAAGTATTTTTAGCATATTCTTTCCATCCTTCCTCCAACTGAGTCACACAGCCAGGGCTCCTGGTATATATACATACATACATATCCTATCTAATAAAGAGGGAATATGCTAATTGACCTCACACTGTCACAAAGATGGTGGCGCCCACAGCCAATAAGGAGAGAATATGCTAATTGCCTGCCCCACCCTCAAAGATGATGGTGTGCATAGCCTATAAGGAGAAAATATGCTAATTGGCTGTCCCACCCTCAAAGATGGTGACACCCACAGCCACAAGATGGCAGTGCCCAGTCCCCTCAACCCTGCTCCTCGTGCCTGCATCTGGAGTCACCCAGTCCCCTCAATCCCTCAGCCCCCAGGGCTAGCCCAAGGTTCAGACAAGCCTCAGATGGCAGCTGCCCAGCCACCCAGGGCCACCCAAGGCTCAGGTAACCAGGGCCAGCCAAGGCTTGCACTGCCAGCAGTGGCAGCAGCAGAGGTGTGAGGGCGCGTCACCATCCCGATTGCTGGGTCACCTCCTGCCCCTGAGGGCTCCTAGACTGTGAGAGGGGGCAGGCTGGGCTGAGGGATCACCCCCCACCCCACTCCAGTGCATGAATTTTCATGCAACGGACCTCTAGAATAAATATATATATATACACACATACACATACACACACAATTTTTTAAACTGTTTTAACAAAATGTGATCATATAGTGATCATTCTACAATACTTACTACATTGCTTTAATTATAAGAATTCTCATAACTTTATAAAAACACATTTTATGGTTGTATTAAATGATTTGTTCATCAAACATCTATGCCATTACTTCATCTTTCTTCTGTCACTTTTTGATTTTTCATGAATATAAAGAACTCATTTTCATTAATATCAATTATTCCCGTGAATATTCTAACCCTTAAATTCGTGCACACATTCATTATTTTCTAAGGATAAATTCCTAAAACAGAATTTCTAGAACAAAGAACATGACATTTTAAAGGCTCCTTATAAATACAGGGGTGGCCAAAAGTAGGTTTACAGTTGTAAAACAGATAAATCTATAATAATAAAAGGGTAATATGCTAATTAGACCAGACATCATTCCTTCCCAACAAAACCACAGCAGACGGAGGATGGGGCCAGGACCAAAGACTTGCACGAATTTCAGTGCATCAGGCCTCTAGAACAATAATAATTCAAGCCCTGCCTGGTGTGGCTCAGTTAACTGAACACTGTCTCAGGCACTAAAAGGTTGCCAGTTTGATTCCTGGTCAGGGCACATACCCAGTTTTGGGCCTCATCCCCAGTACGAGGCATGCAGGAGGCAGTCAGTCGATGTTTCTCACATTCATGTTTCTCTCCCCCCCCTCCCTTGGAAGAGAGAGAGTCCTTGATTGGGTGTCTCCTGTATTCCCCACACTGGGCACCAGCCCACAACCCAGTCACCCACCCTGACCAGAACTGAACCGTGACCTCCTGCTTTATAGGCTGATGTTAACCACTGAGCCATGCCACTAAGGCTAAAATCACATTAGGATTTTTCAGATGAATCTCAAGCCACACAAGGCCAGAAACCACATCTGTAGTCTTTACTGATATGTCCTCAGAGCCAAATATCTGACACATTCAAGACACTAGTAAATATTTGTTGAATGAATGAACTTTAACAATAAACTTATATATTTCAAAACTCAAGAAACCCATTATTGTCACTAAGAACCATGGTTTTGAACTGTATGGACTTAACTCTATAATCCTGAGTTCAGACCTGCCTTAGGAGGTGTCAGGTATAACCCCCTTCCTCAGAGATGGGGTCCTGACAGAAGGTTCTCCCAATACTGGCAGGAAGGGGCCATGCCACAGACATGGCTCATCCAGGTGGGTGGCTCTGTGAGCATGTTGCCCCTCACTCTGAACCCTCCCAGGTTTTCCTCTGGAAAAGCTCCCACCTGACAAAGCTTCTCCTCACGTGGATTTGGATTCCTGTATTGTCGTGATGTAGAGAACTATGTCGCCTAAATCAGTGGTCTCCAACCTTTTGGACCTCAAGGACCACCAACGGTCCCCAGACCACCAGTTGGCGACTGCTGGCCTAAACAGTTCACATCCATTAATGAACCTGCAGGTAACTAAAACCCCTGTGTACATTTTTTTAATATACAACTGAAATTAAGCTAGGTGTATATCTTTGCTCCATTTAAGAAATGTTCATTATAGAAATGAAATGGAAAAATCACTCTTTTGTAATCAGCCCAGTAATTTTCAAACAAGTTATATAATTTACAAAACATGAGTCATAATAAGTCTATGAGTATTTTAAAGTGAAAAGTTAATGTTTCCCTTTCTCAACCCAAAGCTTGCTGATGAGGACACCTTCTACTCTCTGCTTTTCTCCAGTTGACATCACTGTTTTCCCACATCTATAATAATAAAAGCATAATATGCTAATTAGACAAGACATCATTCTGGACGAAGCCAGGGCTGCAAGCCGAGTTCTGGGTGCCAGAGGGAAGCTGGTGCCGGCAACCAGGGGAAGGAAGGCCTACTCTTGCACTAATTTCATGCATCGGGCTTCTAGTTATTAAATATAAGATCATTTCTAACAGCCAAATAATATTCCATCCAGTAAGGCTTACATTCCAGTTTAAATAACGATTTCCAAGTCCGGACAGATAACTGCTAGCACCTGCTCAGGAGCTGTCATGAGGACCACGTGAGGGGTCAGTTTCCTACCTGGCACTGTGCCTGGCCTAGGTGTTCCCCTGTCACTGGACACTGTGGTTGTTTCCATTTTGCTATAATATATGAGAGCAACAGTCTCCCAAAGGGTCAGTTACTGAGAATAGCAGGGCATCTGACATTCGTTCATCAGGCTCTTCACACAATGCCAGCCACGTTCCTCAGGGTGATACCAGCTCTATCTACCACCTGAACATTACAACGTCCAGAACACCCCACACTTCAAACTCCTTTTTAACTTTTTGTCTCTGATATACCTAAAAAACGACAGTGAACGGTTTTAAGGTATGTTTCTTTACTTAACCACTGGAATTTCTTATTTTTTCAAGTATTTTTTCCCATTTACTCACAAGAACTATCTTTTTTAACAGTACTGTAAACATATTTGCCGTATTTAAAATACATTTTGCCTACTATTAGTAATCTTAACTGGTTAAGTAGTATTTTTTTAAACCAAGAATCGCATATACAAATTTATTTCTATTATCAAGTTATTTTTGAAATACATATTCTTTTGGACATCTATAATAGTAAATATCCTTTCCAGCTCTGTTGGCCACACACTTTACGAGCACAGCAAGTCAGTGATCAACCACCACTCCACCCTTTGAATGGTGGTCCTCCCCCAGTGGAGAACCTAAAATACCAGAAAATGTTCTGAGCTGTCCATTGGCTAATTATTACATTGCTACTTAATTCATTTCAAATCCATCAAAAGATTACACGGTAACTTTATTTTCTAAAACTGTGTGCCCTGCCTGGCTGGTGTTGCTCAGCTGTTGAGCATCGACCTATGAACCAGGATTTCATAGTTCACAGGATTCCCAGTCAGGACATTTGCCCAGGTTGCAGGCTCCATCCCCATTTGGAGGCATGCAGGAGGCAGCCAGTCAATGACTCTCTCTCATCCCGGATGTTTCTCTCTCTCTCCACCTCCCTTCCTCTGAAGTCAATAAAAAAATATATATTTTATAAACAAATAAATAAACTATGTGCCCTGATTAGCTCTATTTACAATGACATTTCTTACTTGACATTTCTTAATGTCATGCAGGCAGTAAGTGGCAGAATCCAGCTCAGTCTGGGCCCATAACCACTACTCAATCCTGCCTCTCATAGCTGCTTGCTGCAAGGTGAATATATGCAGAGACATAAATCCAGAGTGATTCTGTTGGGTACTATCAATTTCTCAGACTGAGCACCAACTTCCACTGGTTCACTTACTTTATGTGATGCTTTAGAAAGACCCACAGTCATTCCTAAAGAGTTCCATCTATATATTCGCCTCACATACAATTTCATCTAGAATGTATGATCACCAGTCAATATCACTGAGGTTCTACGTATTTTAAACTCTACTTGTATGGGCTTTTTAAAACAAAATTTAAATGTCCCACTTATAAAGTATCGTGGAAATTAGGAAACTGAGCTGTGACAAACTGTTCCTACAGAATGGCAGACAGCTCAGAGGGGCACAAAACAGTCTCTCTTCAAAGCTGTGCATAAAATCAGCAGCTAAGCAGGAAACTTTGCTATTACCATTCTACCAAATTCCAGACAGCTGAAAATTGGTAGGCATATCTCTCTGTTTCAGTATCACTCAAAACTAACCCAGCACCAAGAGGGATTGGCACTGTCAGATTATCAAGTCAATACACCACATTCCAGACTCAACTCAGGAACTTTTACTCACTTTAAAACAGCTGGGATATCCAAACAGGGCTTGTAACAAGATGAGGAAGATCCCCCATCATCTGCCATTTCTGCAGAGGGAGATTTTTAAATAGTTAAATTGTTCTTTATACTAAAACCTTAAATCTCAAAAATTTCTGTTGAGCTTCCCCAAAAGAACTTCCAGAATTATAAACTCATATTTTGGCCTTATACTAAGATGAAAGTTAAATGTTAAATAGTTTTATAATGCATTTCAAGTTTGCATTTTGAATAGTTATATTATAATACAATATTGAAAGTTTATTAAAATAAAATTCCACATTTCTGGACAAGAGAAAAAAGGGTAACTTAAAGACTAAAGAAAAATCGTCAACGTGAGTCTAATTAAACTGCCCTTCCTTATTAACAGGTTCAATACAAGAAGAGTATGTCCGCTAGTGACACAGCAATTCGGTCTCTAACTGATATAAAGGCATTAGAAAAGACCCACTCTGGTAAGTCCCTAAAAAATTTACGTTAACACATAAAATATGTCACCTCACTAAGAGCATCTTGCCAAGTTTTGCTCAGACATGAAGAGCCAACCAACCCTTATGTCTCTAGCCATCCTAGCCTGATGCTGAGGGAAGGATCTGGACATCACCAGGAAGCCAGAATCCAGAACACACCCTAAGTTATTTCAAAGTCAACTTGCTAATAATTTGCTTATGGGAAAGGTGCTTGGGTTCAAGGCTCTCCTGGGTTCCCCAGTCACCTACCTCCCCACGTTCCTCAGTGTCCTTGTAATGTCTGACAAGTACAGCATTCACACTTGGACCCAGGCCTCTGTTGAGAGGTTTCTGAAAGTCACACCACAATTCCGAGAAGCCGTTTCTGAACCTCACCCAAACCCATACAATCAGAATCCCTGCAGTGCATATGGTAAGTATGCCAACTGGTACTTATGACGACAGATACGGAAGAACAGTCCCTAAGGGCCACAATGTCAGAACCCCTACATCATTCTGCCTCTCCTTCCAAATAGGAGGGAGTAAAAATCAGCTTTTCTTTCCTAAATACAAAGTATATACTCTTGTTATTTACTCAAAGGTGTTATTTTAACCCAGCCAATATTACCATCTCCTATTCCCATGAAAGAAAAGATGGGCCCTAACCAGTTTGGCTCAATGGATAGAGCATCGGCCTGCAGCTGAAGGGTTCTTCCAGGTTCGATTCCAGTCAAGGACATGCACCTTGGTTGTGAGCACATCCCCAGTAGGGGGTGTGCAGGAGGCAGCTGATCAATCTTTCTTTCTCATCAATGTTTCTTTCTATCCCTTTCCCTTCCTCTCTGTAAAAAAATCAATAATTTTTTTTAAAAAAGAAAAGATGGTTTTAGTGTTTCCACTTTTACTCTTCAAATGACCTTAATAATATCATTAACACCCTCATATATGTGCCTTTTGCCCTACTGTTGAAATTGCAAAAATCCGAATTAAAAGTTATCTTAAAATCACCATGAGGAAATTTTAAAATATTTTTAAAAATTTAAGGCTCTGGTTACACAGAAACACCCTACAACTACACCCTTACTTATTGTGAGCAAACAAGTCCCTGCATTTAAATCATCTGTTATAAAACAAAACAACATAACGACAAGAAGAGCTACTATGCTATTAACATACCTGTTTGGCTTTATAAATACAACAAATAAACATGATACCAAAAAAAGGACAATCCTTTTAAGCTAAGCTTTTTAAAAGGAGCTCCAACACTTGCCAAAGTATGAAAAAACATTGTGTTCTTGGTACCATAAATGCAAATTTGAAAAAATACCCTATCACTTGGAATTATTTCGTGATTTATCTAGGGAAAGGGTTCATGAACTTTCTGTAATGTATGGAAACTTCTCCCAGAAGAAAAAGGCATAATAACCTATTGTGTACAATTTCAGGGAGCTCGTTCTCACATCACCAAGTCAATCCTACATGTTCTCTTTATTTGCTAGCACATTAAAATTCAAGGCATGAACAATGAGTGCGGAATCCAGCTTTTAACCTCACTTTTAAATTTTCCTGACAACTGGCAAAGCAAAAGAAAGCAGACACCGAGCGGGAGTGGAGGCTGCAGTACCTTCTCCGCGATGCAGTACAGAACCTCGTCCATTTTCATGCACGTAGGGTCCCAATCGTGCCCGAACCGAATGACAACCACTCGGTCTTCTTCCGAAAGGATGGCCTGGTCCACCTGCCAGCCGTTGTGCAAGTGCGGGAGCATGTACGACATGTTGGCGACTCTAGCGGCCTCTGCGGGAGAGGAATTCGGTGGATGAGCAGCTTCCGACTCAGTCACAGCAGTCAGCGCTGGCGGGGGAGCTGCCACCGACCACCGCTTCCCTCCTCCCCGGCCCGATCCCCCACCCCCACCCCAGCTCCGATCCCCGGCTCCGATCCTCCCCGCCTCCAGCCCAGACCCCGGCTCCGACCACCCCCCCCTCCCCCACAGCCCGGACCCCGGCTCCGACTCCCCCCCTCCCCCTGCGCCGGGACCCAGGCTCCACTGCCCCCCCCTCCCCAGCCCGGATCCGGCCATACATCCCCGCAGCCCCGACGCCCCTCCCCACCCAGCCAGGACCCCGGCTCCGACTCCCCCCCCCCCCCCTGCGCCGGGACCCAGGCTCCACTGCCCCCCCCCCCCCCCGCAGCCCGGACCCCGGCTCCGACTCCCCCCCTCCCCCCCCCCGCCCTGCGCCGGGACCCAGGCTCCACTGCCTCCCCCCCCCGCCCGGATCCGGCCATACACCCCCGCAGCCCGGACCCCGGGTCCGACGCCCCTCCCCACCCAGCCCGGATCCCCGCTCCCACCCAGGATCCCACTATTCCCATTCCTCCCCTCGACCCCGGCTCCCAACCTCCACTCCCAGCCCGGATCCCCAGCTACCTTCCGGGACCTCGCTCTCCGACCTGACTCGCTCGTATCTTCTCGAACACCCAACCTCCCGCGCAGCGACTGCCCTTTACGTGCAATCGCCGTGCGCGTGCGCGCGGTGCGTGCGTCCGCCGTGCGCGTGCGCGCGGAGCGTGCGTCCGCCGTGCGCACGCGCGTCCTAGCGGGGCTGTGGGGCTGGTGATTGGCATTAAGTAAGTTTCCAGGAGTCTGGTTGCCTTCGGGACGGACGCCTCGCCCCGCGGTCCAGAGGGGCTTTGCTGTGAGAGACCGGGTAGAGCTTCACGGCGGGGCCCCAAATTAGTCATTATGCAGTTATGCTTCACAGACGTAAACTTGTCAAAAGTTCATTAACAGAAAAAGTCAATGCATAACTCTCGCCAGACATATATGAAAATATTTCCTCCCATTCTGTGGATTAACTTCCCCCTTTTATTGATATCTTTTGCAGCTCAAAAGTATTACGTTTTGATTAAGTCCAGTGTGTCTATATTATTCTTTTGTTGCTTGTGCTTTTTGTGTCATATCTAAGGATCGAAGTTCATGAATGTTTACTCCTGTTTACTCTTAAGAGTCTTATACTTTTAATTCTTACATTTAGATCTATGATAATTTTGAGTTAATTGTTGTGTAGGTTGTTAGGTGTCCAACTTCATTCATTTACATGTGGCTATCCAGTTGTCCCATAGCGTGTTTTGGAAAGATTATTCCTTCCACCATTAAACTGCATTGGCAGCCTTGTTTAGGGTGTGTGTGTTGTCCCAGGCAGAGGCGGGACTGGGGCTGGGCTAATCGTGGCCTGGCAGAGACTCGGGTAAGGTGTGTTAGGCAGGTTGAAAGTCACTGTAATCTTTGACTCTGTGAGGAACCTGCCTGGGAGACTGGGTTCTACCTGAGCGTCCCTGAGATCTTGAGTCCTTTGAAAAGGTAAGTGTGTGCCCTAGCTGGTTTGGCTCCGTGGGTAGAGCGTTGGCTTGTGGACCAAAGGGTCTCAGGTTCCACTCGGGTCAAGGGCCCATGCCTGTGGTTGTGGGCTCTGTCCCCTGTAGGGGACCTGCAAAAGGCAGCCAATCAATGATTATAATCCTTGATGTTTCTGTCTCTCCCTTTGTCTCTGAAATCAATAAAAATACATTTTTAAACAAATTCACATTTTATTTACATTGAAATAAACTGTACAAAATTGACTTTCTTCACCAAAAATAACAATATTTTCTGTATTATTCCTAGATAAACTACAAAACACATTTTTGTAGGTTGTCTAAGTTTTGCTTATAAATCAAGACAAGGCAGTAGATACAATCATGGAAAAAGACAGAATAAAACAGACCAATCTCTTGTCAATATCCATGGCCTCTGATCCTGTCTTGATCGTGAAACAGAAGTGTTCAACATATACTTGCTAAAAAGCTTATGAAGATACTAGAGGCCAGGGGCACAAAATTCGTGCACAAGGGCAGGGGAGAGGTGTCCTCAGCCCAGGCTGGACCCTCTCCAATTTGGGACCCCTTGAGGGATGTCCAACTGCCTGTTTAGGCTCAATCCTCTTCTCACAATCCAGGATTGCTAGCTCCAAACTGCTAGCCTGCCTGCCTCCCTGATTGCCCCTAACTGCTTCTGCCTGCCAGCCTAATCATCCCCCAACCACTACCCTGCCAGCCTAATTGATGTCCAACTGCTCCCCTGCCAACCTGTTTGCCCCCAACTTCCCTCTTCTGCTGGCCTGGTCACCCCTAACTGCCCTCCCCTGCAGGCTTGATGGCCCCCAACTGTCCTCCCTTGCAGGCCTGGCCCCTCTCAAATGCCCTCCCGTGCTGGACTGATGGCCCACAACTGCCCTTCCTTGCAGGCCTGGAACCTCCCACTGTCCTCCCCTGCTGGCCATCTTGTGGCCATCTTGTGTCCACATGGGGGCAGGATCTTTGATCACATGGGGGCAGCCCTCTTGTGTGTTGGAGTGATGGTCAATCTGCATATTACTCTTTTATTGGATAGGGCAGAGGCCTGGTGCATGGGTTGGAGACCAGCTGGTTTGCCCTGAGGTGTGTCCTAAATTAGGGTGGGGGTTCCCTTTGGGTGTGGGGAGGCCTGGGCAAGGGGCCTATGGTGGTTTGCAGGCCAACCCACTCCCCAGCAACCCAAGCAAGTAGCCCTGGGATCTGGGATTAATTTATGTCTACAACTGAAATTTTGTAGCCTGGAGGGGAGCCAAGCCTTCTGCTTGCTCCATGTCGACAGCTATTTCTGTTTGAATCTTTATAGCCTAGAGTGGAAGCCTAGGCTAGGGCTGCAGAAGTTTGGCTTCCTCCATCGCCCTGGCAACCCTAGCCTCTGCTCTCTCCTGTTCCTTGGCTGCCGCCATTTCTGTTGGGATTATGTGTCTTCTATAATTGAAACTTTGTAGCAATGAGTGGAGGCCTCGGCTGGCAATTGCAGTAGAAAGCTTGACTTCCTGTTGCTGGGGAAACCCAAGCCTCCTTCCTGCTCTCAATGGCGGCAGCCACCTTGGTTGGGGTTTAATTGCATAATTTGCTCCTGATTGCCTGGTGGGTGTGGCTGTAGGCATGGCTAGATCTGAGGTACAGTCAATTTGCATATTACTCTTTTATTAGATAGGATAGGCTCAACAAAGGAATGTAAACAGCAACACCCAGATGTGGAACAATGGCAGGTTCTTCCTTCAATGTTTAACAGTAACTTGTTTAAGATTATCGAATAAAGACAAAATCTATACTGAAATCCTTGTCTGGCAAGCTCACGTTTCTTTCACTAAAGTGAAAGTTGGTAATTCAACTGTTCATTACAGATTTTTAATAGCATACTTAAAACTCCTGCTATTCAAAGGTTAGTCATGAGCTTCATTGTAAAATTTTATGAACCACATTACCCCTCAAAATTTATTTCTTCAAAGAACTGGTAACTCAATACCCAACAACTGTATCCACAGTGATAATAAATGTTATGTCTAAAATGACTTAACTAAAACAATTCCAAAGTGCCATTAGCAGAGATCATGCAGAAGTGCAACGTGGCACTTTCAATGTTACCCTGTGGAAGAACATTAGTTCTTCAAAGCATGAGAGTTCAAACAGGCCATTTAAACAGTCAGATTATCAATGGCTAATGTACTCAAGATATTCAGTGATTTAGTGGCCTACATATCTTTTATAGCTTTTTCTATGTTTTCAAATTTCCTAGATTTTTTTCAAAATCAAATATAAGAGAAAACCTATTTCAAAAGTCTCTCAGGTATTTTCGAGAGTTTCAGAATTATCTGTAGGAAGCTCTGACTTAGTTGTATAGAGTTTGATATATGTGTTCACCATTAAATCCAAATCATGTTTTATATCAAAATTTATGTTAAGCAAAGCTAAGTTACTTGACCTTTGAAGAAAAGGTAAGTGTGCACCTAGTTTGTTGTGGTGAGGCCGGAAGACTGGAGGGAGCTTTGAAGCATGGGCATGGCTTTTACCCCAAACCTCACCTGAGACAGGATTTGAATCCTAAGCCCATCCAGACCTGCATAGCAGGACCTTAAAGGATTTAACTGGAGAAATGAAATGTTGCCTCATTTGAGGCAGGATGAAGGTGGCTTCAGGGAATCTGCCAGAATTTAGAGGTAAATTTGGACAGGTGTTTATGGTGGCAGGGGGCCAAGTATGGCTGGGATCTCCCTTTTCTGAGTTCCACGTGGAAAGACAGATGAACTGGTTCTGAGTGGAGGTGGCTGGGGATTGAGAAATAAACGAAAGAGTAGAAAGAAAATCCAGAGATAGAAGCAAAGCTGTCTTCTCTGATGGAGGGACAGGGACCCAAAGCCAATGCAGCATGTTTATTTATACCTCCAAATACAAGAGGGTAAAAACTTAGGAAAACTTAGGATCAAAGGAGCTTATTTGCATTCTTGAGTGGGCCTGAGCATTCCTGGTGCTTGACTGGATTTATGTATCAGTCACACTGCCGGACACCTGGGCAAAGGTGAAGGCCAAACTGATAACAGGTCTGCCTTTTTTGTGAAGCGTGTTCTGAGAGTGTGGCTCTGCCTGTCACCTAGAGTTCAGCTGACAATAAGTAAAGAAATGCCCATATGCCTTTCCAGGGGGCCCTCTACAGTTTATTATTTTTGTAAGCTTTAAATGGGTAAAAAATGTTTCATAATTTACACCCTTACATGAATCCAGTGTTTTAGGAGCTAGCGCCTGTTTTTTGCAGAAATATATTGTGATAGTATTGGTTTTAAGTTATATTGGATTTGTTGATATCTGGTAACTCAAGAAAGCTCACATAAAAGGTACAAACAGTGCAGGTTTCATTAGTCTTGAACTACCAAACCGATTGTCAAGGAATCTGTAAACCCTTCAGCATATTTTAATCTTTTGGGTCCCCTTATGTAGTCATGAGGTGATCAGATAATTGTCTGTTGACTATAATATCTCAGACTCCTTTGCTGGACTCTGGCCCATGATTGGAGATGGTTAAAGTCCGGTGCAAGAGAAAGAGACTAAGGTGTGAGCCCTGCATCTGCCTGGTGCTCCCATCACTGCTACTTCCATTTCTCTCAACTGGGAATCTCATCCCCTCTTATTATTTGGAGCAGTCATCAGTCACTTGGAGAATCTTGAGTTTTTTCCACATAAAACCACTGACAATAATGGTGTGATGGATTTACCAATGCTAATGGAAAGTTGCATAAAAAGTGATCAGGAATTATGCTTCCTCTCTGCAAAAGTAAACTATAATCTTCTTACCTTGAAGTCCAAAAAATTTTTAAGCCAGCTTTAAACAAATGTTAAACATTTTTTTTTTTTTTTTTTTACAGAGAGGAGGGGAGAGGGACAGAAAGTCAGAAACATCAATGAGAGAGAAACACTGATCAGCTGCCTCCTGCACACTCCCCACTGGGGATGTGCCCACAGCCCTTGACCGGAATCGAACCTGGGACCCCCCCCCCAGTCCGCAGGCCAACGCTCTATCCACTGAGCCAAACGTTAACCATTTTTAGTCATGACCCAAAGATGCATTCGTTAACCTCAATTCTTTTTTAAAATAAGTCTTTATTTGGATTGTTACAGTTGTTCCTCTTTTTTCTCCCCATAGCTCCCCTCCACCTGGTTCCCACCCAACCCCATATTCTTACTCCCCCCATTGCCCTCATCCATAGGTGTTCAATTTTTGTCCAGCCTCTTACCACACCCTTACACCCTCTTACTCCCTGAGAATTGTCAGTCCACTCTCTTTCTATGCCCCTGATTGTATTCACCAGTTTATTCTGTCCATCATATTTTTTATTTTGAGCCCAGCTGCTATGGCTTGGTAGTTGAGTATTGTTGACCCATATTTTTAATTTTGATTTTTAGATTCACTTGTTGAATTTGTGGTCACTTTGTTGCTCATAATTTTTATCTTTACCTTTTTCTTCTTTTTCCTCTTCTTAAAGAATACCCTTCAGCATTTCATATAATATTGGTTTGGCGGTGATGAACTGCTTTAGCTTGTTGTTATCTATGAAGCTCTTTATCTTACCTTCAATTCTAAATGATAGCTTTGCTGGATAATCTTGGTTGTAGGTTCTTACTATTCATCACTTTGAATATTTCTTGCCATTCCCTTCTGGCCTGCATAGTTTCTGTTGAGAAATCAGCTGACAGTCGTATGGGTACTTTCTTGTAGGTAACTAACTGTTTTTCTCTTGCTGCTTTTAAGATTCTCTCTTTGTCTTTTGCCCTTGGCATTTTAATGATGATGTGTCTTGGTGTGGTCCTCTTTGGGTTCCTCTTATTTGGGGTTTTCTGCACTTCCTGGACTTGTAAGTCTATTTCTTTCACCAGGTGGGGAAGTTTTCTGTCATTATTTCTTCAAATAGGTTTTCAACATCTTTTTTTTTCTTTTTTTTATCTTTATTGTTCAGTTTATTAATTACATTGTTTCCCCTTTTTGTCCCCCTATAGCTTCCCTCCACCCTGTACGTATCCCACCCTCCACCCTCACCTCCCCCTCCCCACTGTCCTCTCCCATTGTTGCTAGATTTTTGTCCAGTCTCTTGCTGCACTTCCCACAACCCTTTTCTCCCCAAGAATTGTCAGTCCATTCCCTCTCTATGTCCATGTCCCTGTTATATTCACCAGTCTATCCTGTTCAACAGCCTATCAATTCACTTGATTTTTATGTTCATTTGTTGATATATGTGTATTTGTTGTTCATAATTTTCATCTTTACCTTTTTCTTCTTCCTCTTCTTAAAGAATATCTTTCAGCATTTCATATAATGTTGGTTTGGTGGTGATGAACTCCTTTAGCTTTTTCTTATCTGCGAAGCACTTCATCTGACCTTCAATTCTGAATGATAGCTTTGCTGGATAGAGTAATCTTGGTTGTAGATTCTTGCTGTTCATCACTTTGAATATTTCTTGCCACTCCCGTCTGGCCTGCATCGTTTCTGTTGAGAAATCCGCTGACAGTCATATGGGTGCTCCCTTATAGGTAACCAACTGTTTCTCTCTTGCTGCTTTTAATATTCTCTCTTTGTCTTTTGCTCTTGGCATTTTAATTATGATGTGCCTCGGTGTGGTCCTCTTAGGGTTCCTATATATTGGGGTTCCGTCTGCTTCTTGGACTCCTAAGTCAATTTCTTTCACCAGGTGTGGGAAGTTTTCAGTCACTATTTCTTCAAATAGGTTTTCATTCTCTTGCTCTCTCTCTTTTTCTGGCACCCCTATAATTCGGATGTTGGTATGCTTGAGGTTGTCCCAGAGGCCCCTTACACTATCTTCAATTTTTTGGATTCTTTTGGTTTCTTGCTTTTTCAGCTGAGTGGATTTTACCTCTTTGTATTTCAAATCTTTAACTTGGTTCTTGGGGTGCTCCAGGGCACTTTCAGGTCTTTGTATAATATTTTTTGTTTCAGTCAGTGTATGCTTAATTTCTGGTTGGTCCTTTTTCATATCCTTGAGAGTCTGCTTTATATCCTTGAGGGTTTCTTTCATTTCCACGTTGGTCTTGATCATTTCTTTGCAGGTCTCGTTTATATCCTGGAGGGTGTTATTCATTTTCTTGTAGGACTCATTCATTTCCTTTGTGGTCTTGCTTATTTCCTTATAGGCCTCGATCTTTTGTTGGAGCCTCTTAAAAAACCCTATAACCGTGGTTCTGAATTCCATGTCCAGTCGTTTTTTTTCCTCCATTTCTTTCACATCTGATTTCTTTCCATGTTGCTGCATGGTGGCTGCTTCCCTGAGTTGGTCAATTAGCTTTGTGTGGTAGACTTCCTACTAGGGATAGTGGCTCAGCCTCCCCGGTTACCTGAGGTGGATATGGGCTGCACAGTCTTGTTGAAGTTAAGCTCAGTTAATCGTTGCTAGCACTTGGAGGGTTGACCTCCAGGCCAATTGTCTGTGAAGCTCAGCTGTGCTCAGGTTGGGTGGGCGGAGTCTCCGGGCCAAGCAGACAGCGTTAGCTCCACCTTATTCGGCCCCAGGGACTCTGTGCCGGGGGCAATGGCCGCCAGCACCTCTGAGAGAGAGCCGCTGCGGACCTCCACCGGCTGCCGGTTGCCGGGGAATTCAGGCTTTCCCAAAATGAGTCTGCATGCACAATGGCTCACCCAGGGTCGTAAAACAAAGCAGTCTGACGGTTTTCCGAATGAGAGGCAAGTCGTGGTGCACTCTCTGTGCCGTCACGCAGCCGAGCTGTTCGTGCAAGCTGCCTTCTCCACAAGCCGGGAGACCCGGCAGCACCCGAGCTTCAGCGTGCCCTCCCACTGTCCAGTTTTCACCCCGTGTGATAGTGGGTTCTCTGGACTTCGCCCAGAGCTGGAGAAACAGTCCAGTGGGACGCCTTTGTCTCCCCGTTCGAGAAAACTGGCTGGTTTTCAGCCGCACGCCCTCTCCGCGGCGCACACTCCAAACCTCTCTCCGTGCGAATCTTTCAACGCTGTCCGCCACCGCTCCTCCAAGTCCCAGTGTCTTATCTTCACTTTTATTTGTGGAATTTTCACTCGGCGAGCTTTCTGGTGATTCTGGAAGGTATTTGTTCTTTCGTTAAGTTGTAGTATTAAAATTGCTGATTATGACAGCAAGATAGGTGTTTTGCCTTTGCCGCCATCTTAGTTCTCCCTCAACATGTTTTTTGTTTAAGGAGTTAAACATGACTACTATTGTTCGTTTATTAAAATATATTTTATTGAATTTTTTACAGAGAGGAAGGGAGAAGGATAGAAAGTCAGAAACATCGATGAGAGAGAAACATCCATCAGCTGCCTCTTGCACACCCCTTACTGGGGATGTGCCCACATCAAGGTACATGCTCTTGACCGGAATCGGACCTGGGATCTTTCAGTCCACAGGCCAATGCTCTATCCACTGACCCAAATGGTTTTGGCAGGTTTTCAATATCTTGTTCTTTCTCTTCTTCTGGCACCCCCATAATTCAGATGTTGGTATGCTTGAAGTAGTCCCAGAGGCTCCTTACACATTTTTGGATTATTTTTTATTTTTGCTTTTCTACTTGAGTGTTTTTTGCTTCTTCATATTTCAAATCTTTGACTTGATTCTTGAGATTCTTTAGTCTGTGGTTGGATCTCTGTATACTATTCTTTATTTCAGTCAGTGTATGCTTAATTTCTAATTGGTCCTTTTTCATATCCTTGAGGGTCTCACTAACTTTCTTGGAGGGTTCTAGAAGATTCTTGAGTAACCTTATGATGTGGTTTTGAACTCTATATCCTGTACTTTGCTTTCCTCCATTTGTTTCATTTGTGACATGTTTCTTTGTCTCCGCATTTTGGCTGCTTCCTTGAGTTGATAGAGTGGGTTTGTGTGCTAGGTGTATCCTATAAGGCCCAGTGGCTCAGCCTCCCCAGTCACCTGAGGTAGATGCCCTTGGTGCACACCTTTGTGGACTGAGTGCACAGTATTGTTGTAGTTAAGCCTTGATTGCTATTGATATCACTGGGTGGAATTGACCTCTAGACCAATTGGCTGTGAGGACCAGTTGTGTCTACAATGGGAGAACTGCTGTGTTGGGAACACCCTTATGAGGCAGGACTTGCTATAGTGGGGCTTTGGTACTTTCTGAGTCTGCCCCCTGAGTGTCTTTCTTATGGATGTGAAGAGTTGTAGTCTGGTGTAGTCTTACTTTGACCACTGGGTGAACTGGCTCTTGGATCTCCAAAGAGGTGCAAAGTTAACCCCTGCCTGCGGCCACCCAGCAGGAACTACAGAGAGATCTGCAGATTCCTCCTCTTAGTTTGAAGTTTGGAGGTGCCCAGATGAGGTGCAGCTGTGAAGCAATGCAGGCTGCTGATGAGCCTTAGGCCTTCTTTTGGGAGCTCTGGGATTCTTTGACCCAGCTGCAGTGTGTTAGGTTAGGTTGCAAAAGGCCAAGCCATTCATATGCAAAGGCCTCTGCGCACAGCTTGAGTGGGGTTGTAAATTGGGTGGGGCCTATTCTCAGGGAGTCATGGGGCGGTGCAAATAGCAATGGTTGCCCATTGGCCCTGCCCTCATAGGTCCCTGAGTCTCTGTGTCCCACAGCCCTGGGCAGGAACAATGAATGCTGTGATCACCTCTGAGAGAAAGCCACCCTCATGTTCCAGCCTGATGCCAGACTGTCCAGTTTCTCCCAGTATGAGTCTGAGTCCCCAGAATCTCACCTGGTACTGGAATTCAGAGCAGTCAGGAGTTTGAATCTCCTTCCCGATTGAAAAAGACCACAGTGTACTCAGGTGCCACCCCATTTCTGAGTGCCTCCATACCATCGCTCTTCCACATCTCTGCACCTCCTACCAGTCTAGATACGCTTTTCTCTTTCCTTGTTGTTGTAGAACTTCCACACAGGCAGCCTTCCTGTGGTTCTGGATGATATCCATTTTTTCTTTTAGTTGTAGTTTTGATGTGGTTGTGCGAGACAGCAAGTTCAGGTGTTTATCTATGCTGCCATCTTGGTTTCTTATCCATTAACTTCAATTCTTGAAACACAACAGGTTTTACTTTTGCAGGAAAGCTATGAAATGTCAGAAATATCTTATTTTTAGCAGTAACAAGGAATGTAAAACCTTATTTAATTCATTTGAAAGATAACAAGTATCTTTTATTGTCACAGTAAAAAAAAAAAAAAGGTCATGTCAACATAAGAACTTCCACACCTGTAGAGAATATTTTTAAGAGTTTATTTGAGACAAAACTGACTGTTGCTGGAGGCAGTGCTTTCCAAAAACGACAGTTTTAAGCTTCTTTTTGCATTTGGAACCAAGAAGGTAATGTAAGGAAGATTCAATGAAGGTGGGAGAAAGCAGGTGGGGGATTGGATTACAGGGGAGTTGACTAAACCATGCCCCTCTTGAGGGTGGTCACACTTTAGAGGTTCTCAAAAATAGGATTAATCTAGCATTTCCAAGGTATGCTAACTTAGACACATAAAAACAATAGAGTTTGTGTAAGGCAAAGATAAACCTTTAAGTTAAAAAGTTATATGCCTTCCCATGACTACTGCAGTGATCTGCCCAGTTAGGAATTTATGATCCAATCACTCTGTGATGTTACTTTCTATAGCACCCCATTTTTGTCCACAGATAATTTTAGTAGCTACTGCTGCATACACAACAAATTATCCTAAATTTTAGTGGCTGGAAATAACAAACATCTGTTATCTCCCAGATGTTCAGGTCAGAAATCCGGGAGGGCCTTACCTGAGTGGTTCTTGTGGAAACCCCTTTCACATCCCGTGTAGTTCAGGGATCCGGTTCAGGGTTTGCGTTCTGAAGAAGGCTGCACACAAATGAAAAGAGACTAGAAAAGTATTAATTTGGGAAATAGGCGCCAGGTGGTAGCCCAACTCTAGTGACTCTAGTGGGAGGACTACCCCTTGCTTTGGTCTTGCCATTCCTTTTATTCAGGTTTGGGATACATCCATTACCCATAGGCAGGCAATAAGCAGATTATCTTATCAGTAAGGATTTTACATGATTATTTGGTGGGGAAGTTGCTTCAGTTACCATTGTCTCAATTAGATAGGGAGTGGTTGGCTCTGACCTTTCAGAGCTTCAAGGTTGAACAGCCTTCCCGGTTTCTTGTCCACATCTTTCTAATTAATAAGACAATGATCGGTTCCCGGCATCTCCCATTTCTTTTCTTTTCTTTTTAATATAATTTATTGATTTTTCACAGAGAGAAAAGGAGAAGGATAGAGAGTTAGAAACATTGATGAGAGAGAAACATCAATCAGCTGCCTCCTACACCCCCCCCCCAACTGGGGATGTGCCCGCAACCAAGGTATATGCCCTTGACTGGAATCGAACCCAGAACCCTTCAATCTGCAGGCCATTGCTCTATCCACTGAGCCAAACCTGTTTTGTCCCCCATCCCATTTATTTGCTTTAAAAAAATCCTGCTTCTGTAGACTATATAAAAACAAAAAATGTTTGAATCCCAATTTCAATGTCCAACAGTTCTGAGTTCCAGTTTCAATGTCAAACAGTTCCTTATGTGTACATGTCAGCAATGATATCTGGATGGTGAACAAATGATGGCAATGCAGGTCCCACCTTCCCTGGTTTGGTCCTGGGCCACCTGCAGTGACGCAAAACTGTTGATTGCTAGCATGGCAAGGCGTCATCAGCATCTTCCATCCTGGAGTGTTTCTCCTCTTGTCTTTATGGTTTGAGCAGACCTCTCAATTCCTCTTTGTTGCAGGAATCCACATAGTTGTTTTATGAAAATATACAAACATATTCTCGACCAAAAGTTAATAAAGAAATCTTTTCTGTAAATTTGACTTGGGATCCTTTTTATTTTTTGTACAAATTTCCTTTGGCTTATTTTAACATCGTATGTGTTTTTCATGGGTGTCTTGCTGTTAGCATTACAAATGAAAACTAATTTTCAAAGTAAAAATTTTTCTAGATGTAATTTACTTACAGGATATTTTCTCTTTACATCATATTACTCCACTATCCCTCCTCTTTTTATTTAATTATTAGGAGGCTTTTGGAAAATTTATAATGCAGTCTTGATAACTTTAAATTTTAATTTTTTGCACAAAAATATAACTGCTTTAGGTTCATTGCATGGTAAGCAATTTTACCATCAGATGAACTACCAATAGAAATTTTAGTTAATACTTTAGGAATAGCTTTTTGTCCAGTACAATTAAATTTTCTTGAATATTCACTTATTTCAATTAGCCAATTTAAATTAATCTGAAAACTTGGCTATTATTTTACTGTCAAATTTAATTGAAACTTTGTAGCATTGAGTGGAGTCCTAGGCCAGCAATGGCAGTGGAAAACTTGGCTTCCTCTGTTTCCAGGGAAACCTAAGCCTCCCTCCTGCTTTCAGTGATGGCAGCCATCTTGGTTGGGTTTATTTGCATATTTTGCTCCCGATTGGCTGGTGGGCATGGCTTGATTGTAGGTATGGTCAATTTGCATATTACTCTTTTATTAGATAGGATTGTAGGATAATATCATGTAAGGATATTCTTTGCTCTAAGCCACGGCAATTCAATTTTAAACTGCCTGTCAATTTCTTTTTGTATAGAGAAAGTTTTAGTTACATTTTTTGCATCTCTCCCAGGAACAAGTAGTGATAGTACACGTATTTTTGTTTTTTCCTCCTCTCCTTTGGTGTCCATGCAAGCCAGAAGCCTCTCTTTAATTTTACACACAAAGGAGCAGTGGTTTGATTTTGTGCTATACAAAAAGGGAAGCTGGGTGGTGACACTTGTGTAATTATACTTCCTTGCCCCACCCATACTCTTCCTGGATGAACCAAGGTGTTTGGTATTATTGGTAACTACATTAGGCAGGGATCAACCCACATAAGGGTTCTTACCCATGAAGGGTCAGGAACATAAGTCAAAAATACTTTCCCATTTGATATTACCATACAGCTGATTACTGCTAGTATGGCAAGAAAGACATTCTCAGGCCTCTGTACCATCTTCTTTACTATGCCCCAGGTAGTCTCAGGACTGTTTGTTGTCTGGCTGGTCCTCCTCCTGCTCCTCATCTTCAGTGGATTGCTTGGAGTCGCTGCTCTCTATGGCTGGGGTAGTTGATTGTCTGTAGCTGCATGGTGTGGCTCCAGTGCAAGGTCCTCATTAGTCTGGCTAGTTTCTCTCTTGGATCCCTGTTGCAGTTTAATATTTCTAGCAGGAATCTATATGGGTTTGGAAAAATTCTCCGGAAATATACAAGCATACCCCCTGCCAAAGGTTAATAATGGATCGGGTCCCTTCCATAAACCAGATTTGGGATCTTTCTATTTAACTAGCCTATTTTCTTTTATTTTTTTTCTGACATCAATGTCGCTCCATAGTTGTCTTTCCATCAGCATCACAAGTGATGAAAAAATTTAAAGTAATTAAGGACCCACAGGTGATTTCTCCTTCATCCCCCTTTTTTGTTTTTCAAGTTGGGATTTTAGCCACTGATGCTGTCATTCAATAATAGCCTGTCCTTGGGAATTATATGGTATTCCTGTAATGTGCTGAATTTTCCACCTTTTACAAAAATCCTGAAATTGACAATTTGTGTAAGCAGGCCCATTATCAGTTTTAATTTTTGGAACTCTCATGACAACAAAAGCAGCTAGGCAATGACTAATAACCTGTTTTGCCATTTCTCCTATAGATGCAGTAGCCCATATTACTTTGAAAAGGTATCTATAGAGACCTGCAATGCCCCAAGGCATCGAAAAGGCGAATACTGTGTTACATCCATTTGCCAGATATGGTCTCTTATTAAATCTCTAAGGTTAACTCCTGTGTGAGGCCCTTGAGGTAGATGTAACATGCAAGTGGGACATTCCTTAATAACCTGCTTTGCCTGTTGTTGAGTGATTGAGAATTGTTTAGACAGCATTTTGGCAGTGGTTGGCTCTGACCTTTCAGAGCTTCAAGGTTGACCACCCTTCCAGGTTCCTTGTCCACACCTTTCTAATTAGTAAGACAATGATCAGTTTCCAGCAATTCTGACCCAAGATCTTTCATGAAACTTTAAACAAGGTATTGACCAGCGCTACAGTCATCTCAAGGCTCACCTAGTTCTTGGCAGGCCTCTTAGATCTGCTTCCAAGCTCAGTCACAGTCTCTGCACAGGCTGCCTCCCAGTGTAGGGGAAGGGAAGACAGGCAGTGATCTCCCAACACATCACTTTGCCATTTATCTTCACTTGACGCACACTTCAGGATTGGGGTTACACCAATGCATGGTTACCAGGAGGATATCATTGGAGGCAGCTCAGAGGGTGTGATGGGGATACTGGTGCTTTCAGAGCTCTAGGATGAATTGCAGCCTTGTTGTAATGTAGAAAATCTGAAGAGTAGCAGGAGAGCATATGAGTTATTCTTTTTCAGACTCTATTTTGATCGCAGAAATCATGGTTATCTTTCTACAGGCCGTGGGGGATCAGGACCTTCCAGGAGTTTTGGTGCCTGGATTTGAAGGGCCATCTGGTATATGTAAAGATCATGTTGGAGAGTTGCAGAAACACTTTAATCTCATTACCATGTAAGACCTTCTGGAAAATAAAACACAAGTGGGTCCAAAAATCCAGGCTATATATATCTGGAACAGAAAGCCAGTTGTTGATCAGGAGCTCCTGCAGAGCCTGCCCACCTTGAACATTGTTGCCACCCCAGGAGCCGGTTTAGACCACCTAGACCTGAAGCTCATCACCAGCTTTGGTGTGAAGGTGGCCAACACACCACAGGCTGTTTCCAGTCCCATGGCAGACCTGGGGATGGCCTTACTGCTGGCGGCAGCCCGGAGAGTGGTGGAAGGTAAACCATGTTGGAGATGCTGGTTTTTCTGAAAGATCAGATGGCAGACACTTATTAATACACCGAAGGGCCAAGACCGGTTTGGCTCAGTGGATAGAGCGTCGGCCTGCGGACTGAAGGGTCCCGGGTTCGATTCCGGCAAGGGCATGTACCTTGGCTGTGGGCACATCCCCGGTAGGGGGCGTGCAAGAGGCAGCTGATGTCTCTCTCTCATCGATGTTTCTGACTTTCTATCCCTCTCCCTTCTGCTCTGTAAAAAATCAATAAAATATATTTTAAAAAAAAAATACACCGAAGGCCCGATGCACCAAATTTGTGCACCTCCTACACCCCTTTTCTCCCCAAGAATTATCAGTCCACTCCCTCTCCATATCCGTGATTCTGTTACATTCACCAGTTTATCCTGTTCATCAGCTTATTAATTCACTTGATTTTTAGATTCATTTGTTGATAGATGTGTATTTGTTGTTCATAATTTACACTTTTATCTTTTTCTTCTTCCTCTTCTTAAAAAATATCCTTCAGCATTTCATATAATATTGGTTTGGTGGTGATGAACTCCTTTAGCTTTTTTTTATCTGCAAGCACTTTATCTGACCTTCAATTCTGAATGATAGCTTTACTGGATAGAGTAATCTTGGTTGTAGATTCTTGCTGTTCATCACTTTGAATATTTCTTGCCACTCTCATCTGGCCTGCATCGTTTCTGTTGAGAAATCCGCTGACAATCGTATGGGTGCTCCCTTATAGGTAACTGTTTTTCTCTTGCTGCTTTTAATATTCTCTCTTTGTCTTTTGCTCTTGGCATTTTAATTATGTGGTCCTCTTAGGGTTCCTATATATTGGGGTTCCGTGTGCTTCTTGGACTCCTAAGTCAATTTCTTTCACCAGGTGTGGGAAGTTTTCAGTCACTATTTCTTCAAATAGGTTTTCATTGTCTTGCTCTCTCTCTTTTTCTGGCACCCCTATAATTTGGATGTTGGTATGCTTGAGGTTGTCCCAGAGGCCCCTTACACTATCTTCAATTTTTTGGATTCTTTTGGTTTCTTGCTTTTTCAGCTGAGTGGATTTTACCTCTTTGTATTTCAAATCTTTAACTTGGTTCTTGGGGTGCTCTAGAGTACTTTTAGGTCTTTGTATAATATTTTTTATTTCAGTCAGTGTATGCTTAATTTCTGGTTGGTCCTTTTTCATATCCTTGAGAGTCTCCTTCATATCCTTGTAGGTCTCGTTCATTTCCTTGTAGGACTCATACATTTCCACGTTGGTCTTGTTCATTTCCTTGCAGGTCTCGTTCATATCCTTGAGGGTCTCATTCATTTCCTTGTAGGTCTTATTTCCTTATAGGTCTCGACCTTTTCTAGGAGCCTCTTGAGAAGCCCTATAACCGTGGTTTTGAATTCCATGTCTAGTCATTTTTTCCCCCCTCCATTTCTTTCACATCTGATTTCTTTCCATGTCTCTGCATGGTGGCTGCTTCCCTGAGTTGGTCAATTAGCTTTGTGTGGTAGACGTCCTACAAGGGACAGTGGCTCAGCCTCCCCAGTTACCTGAGGTGGATATGGGTTGCACAGTCTTGCTGAAGTTAAGCTCAGGTTAATCGTTGTTAGCACTTGGAGGGGTTGACCTCCAGGCCAATTGTCTGTGAAGTTCATTGTGCTCAGGTTGGATGGGCGGAGTCTCCGGGCCAAGCAGACAGCGTCAGCTCTGCCCTATATGGCCCCAGGGACTCTGTGCCAGGGGCAATGGCTGCCAGCACCTCTGAGAGAGAGCCGCTGCCGAGCTCCACTGGCTGCCAGGGAATTCAGACTCTCCCCAAATGAGTGTGCTCACCCAATGTCTCATCCAGGGTTGTAAAGCAAAGCAGTCTGACGGTTTCCCGAATGAAAGAGCAAGTCACGAGTGCTGTCTGCACAGTCAGGCAGCTGTGCTGTTCCCAAGTTCATGTGCACTCCGCACAAGCTCACCTTCTCCACAAGCCGGCAGACCCCTGCAGCACCCGAGCTTCGGCGTGCCCTCCCACTGTCCAGTTTTTATCTGGTATGATAGTGGGTTCCCTGGACTTTGCCCAGAGCTGGAGAATCAGTCCAATGGGACGTCTTTGTCTCCCCCATTAGAGAAAACTGGCCGGTTTTCAGCCGCCCACCCTATCCACTGGCGCACACTCCAAACCTCTCTCTGCGCGTATCTTCAACGCTGTCCGCCGCCGCTCCTCCGAGTCAGTGCCTTATCTTCACTTTTATTTGTGGAATTTTCACTCAGCCAGCTTTCCAGTGATTCTGGATGGTGTTTGCTCTTTCATTAAGTTGTAGTTTTAAAATTGCTGTGTATGACAGCAAGATAGGTGATTTACCTATGCCGCCATCTTGGTTTCTTCACTACAAGATTATTTTTAAAAGAAAAAATTCATTCACCAAAAGTATAAGGAGCCCCGAAGATTATCTTCAGGCTTAACGATTTGGTAGAAAGACTCACAGAACTCAGAAACACTTTAATACTCACACTTAGTTTATTACAGTGAAAGGATACAGATTAAAATCAGCAAAAGTAACCAGCGTATCAGGTTTAGTGCAGGAAAAAGGAGGCATAAGCTTCCAGTTGTTCTTTCTCAGTGGAGTTGTATGGACAGTAGTTACTCCAGCAATGGTATCTGACAGCATGCCCATGCCTCAGTATCCAGGGGTCACGTAGGCATGGAGTGCCCACATGTCTGACACTTGTTACTTAGGTCTCCAGCCTCTCCAGAGGTTACAATGACCAGAAGGATAGAGTGGGCCAGGATACCAAGTGAGCAAAAACAGGCATTCACCACATATACCACTGTTAGCATAAACTATCTTGCTGTGCTCCAGGTCCAAAGAGAAAGATGACACTCATATAAGGCAGTATATCTTAAGTGTTCAGAGGTTATCTCCCAGAAGCATATCTTGGAAGTGTGCAGGTTTGAGCACTCTAAGCCTGCCTGCTGAGTTGTTCCTTTACTACACGGGCCATTCCCTGATCCTTGACCTAGGCTGTCTTACAGCAAAATGATCACATTTATTGAAGCATCTACATATATTGTAGTTTTTATATGACAGAGTATCACTGTGATTATGCCTAACATTTGAAGAGCCAGTTTGGGGCAGGGATAGATTTATCCTATAAAGTCATTACATGCATTTTTGTATTTTTGTACTAGTTTGTTTGCAACTTATGATGCAAACATAAGTTACAAGTTATTTGTAACTTATGATGAACTTATGTGGTACTATTAGTGAATAAATTAGCTGCTATTTAGCTAAATCTAGTTTTTCTTTGGCCAGTCATTTCCCACTGGTATCATATTTGAGGGGGCTTTAACCTCCCAATACAATTGATCAATAATATCAGTATTATCACATGATTTATTTGCATGAGGTAGTTAAATTCTACCAATAATGCTAGTGTTACACCAAATCACAATATGGTTATGACATAATTCAATTTCATCACATAACAAATCAATAACAATTACAGAGGTATTTTCTATGCTTTCTCAACAAAATTGGCTCTGTCCTCACCCTGGACTGTGTGACTCAGTGGTAGAGCCCCGGCTCATGTACTGAAGGATTGTGGGTTTGATTCCTAGTTAAGGGCACGTAACCTGGGTTGCAGGCTTGATCCCTGGCCCTAGTTGGGGCACATGTGGGAGACAACCAATCAATGTGTTTCTCTCACATTAATGTTTCTCTCTCTCTCTCTCTCTCTCTCTCTCTCTCTCTCTCTCTCTCTCTCCTCCTTCTACTCCTCCTCCACTTCCTCCTCCTCCCTCCCTCCCTCCATTCTACTCTCTCTGAAAATTTATAGAAAAACTTTATCCTTGGATGAGGATTAGCAAAACAAACAAAAAATTGGCTCTGGCCTCTACCCCAGATATTATTGTGGACAGTTGTTAAAATTGGTCATGATTCAGTTTTCTCTGGGTTCCAAATCAGTTAGGATAAAGCCAGTCACTCTGTATTTTCTAACGTGTGTTGTCAGATAACAGGGCTCACTGCCTGCCTGTGGGGAGGACAAGTGTTTCCAGAAGAGTTCTTATCCCTGCCAGCTGTACTTCAGGATATGCCTTAATTGGATCAGTCCTGGGGATTGGGGCAGTCATCGTGACAAGTATCTCCAAAGAACTTCCATAGGTTTTGGGGTCCATAGATCCCAAGTGTGTGCCCCTTGAACCTCAATAGCTAGATTGGTCACATGGCTACTGTGGCCTTTGTCTCTAAAATAGTGAGGAGTCCCTGGTGAGTCAGGTTATAGCCCTCTCCTGATGCTGGGTTCTAGTGTTATCCATCGTTATGTTTAGTCTGCCTGACCCACTTCAATAAAAATCTCATCACTCCAGGCTGACTCTCTTCCTTTGCCTTATTCCTGGGAGAGAACTCCCTCTAATCTGCTAGTTTCTTTCTGGATGCCACTCCTTATCAAAGGTGCATTCTTCCTGTCCTATGACCCTGGACCAGCACCTATGACCCTAATGCCCATCTTGGAAACAAATCACCAGGTGGCGGGCTTGCTGACTAGTAGGGGACAAGACCAAGCAGTGCAGCATCTCCATGAGCCAGCGACTAACGCGGGCGAGACAGGGAGGTCAAGTATGACGGTGCCGATGAACTGAGGAGGAGTGTGCTTCCTTTCTACAGTGTTTTTGAACCTGGAGAAAACATGAGGCATGCGCAAAGGAAGGGGCAGTGGAAACAGGCAGACACATGAGGAGGGGCTCCACTCCAGGATACCACAACCACAAGCAAACAGCTCTTCCCGCCTGCTTTCTTCCCTTGCTATTTTGTATCAGCGGAGCTGCAATGTGACCTTGTTTGTTAGGTTCGTGCGTTTACAAAAACTGTACGCCCAGCAGTCTTCCGGCTTGTGCGCTTCCGAGAGGTAAAAACTCGCCTCGCCGTCTGGCCCTTCCCGCCGCTTCAAGTCCCGCCCACCCGTCCTCTAGGCCCCGCCCCTCAAGTCACCCGTCCCGCGCCCTCCACACCGCTTCGCACGCGCGTCGCCCAACCTCGCGAAGCCTCACCCAGCGTCACTCCGCCCTGTACACGCGCCACCACACCTCGCGTCGCCTTAGCCCGCCGCTTCTCATCCCGCCTACCCGTCCTCCAGGCTCTGCCCCGCCCACGTCGCCCCGCCCCACTCCACACGCTCGTCTCCTCGGGTGCACGTAGCCCCGCCCCACATTTTACATTTCGCCACGCCCGAGTCGCTCCACCTCAAGTTTCCCGCACCTTGGCTTCAAGGTCCTCCTACTCCATCTCGGGGCACGCCCCAATGCACGTCGCCCCGCCCCGCGCCACATAGCCCCGCCTCACGTCACGTCGCCCCGCCCCGCGCCACATAGCCCCGCCCCGCGTCGCTGCACTCGCGGTGCTCTGCCCCAGGGCTCCTTCGGGGACTATGTGGGTGGCGGCCCACCGACTGTGGGGATGCCCTGCGGGGCTCTGGATGCTGCTAGGCGGCCGCAAGTCGGGGCTTCTCCCTGGCGGTGTCCGAGACCTGCATGGCTCCCCAGTCTCCTGCGGCAAGAACCTGCTCAAGAAATTTGCCTCGAAAACTAAGTAAGGGATGGGGGGTAAGGGATGAGGGCGGTTCACTTACGGTAGGGACGAGCAGGGAACCGGGGTGGTGCCTACCCGCCTGGGGTCCGCGGAGGGATGGGGGGTCCATGAGGCGGAGTGGAATCCACGCTTGGGCGGCGGTGCCCACGGGGCGGGCATGGGGCCCACTACGCTGGGTTCCGCGGACGGCGGGGTCCGTGGCACCCCTTCCGCAAGTGCAGCCTTGCTCATTAAATTAATGATTATTGAAAGATCACCAGCAGCTCCACTTTGTTAACATTTGCGTTTTCCTGCCCACCTTGTATCTGTTCTTGTACAGTGGAGATAATAGTCTCCTAAAAATTGCCGGTAGTGTGAAGCAAAATGATGTTTATTATACGTTTATGTTGATTCTTGTTACCAGTAGCATTTTTCAGAAGACTAGTTTCATCAGAGAAGATTAGAAAAACGTGAAAGATTTTCTTTTCATATTAATGCTTTCCTTGTGGGTGGGCTTAATTTGAGAAATAAATTTGAAAGTTTGTCAGGATATATTTTTATGGTAAGAGATAGAGATAATGAAATATGTTAATACCTATACCACTTTTTATATATATGTGGTAGGTTTTTTTGTTTTAATAGACTACTTTTTTTAAAGTTTTAGATTTATGGAAAATTTGGCAAAGATAGTGCAGAGTTCCCATAAAACCATAACCTTGTTTTAACATCTTACATTATTAGTTTGTACATTTGTTATAATTAACGAACCTGTATTGACATGTTATCATTAACTAAAGTCCATGCATTATTTACATTACCTTAGGTTTTACCTAATGTCCTTTTTTCTGTTCCAATATCCCATTCAGGGACCAGGTAACATGGTCATCATCATCTCTTTACTGTGGCAGTTATTTTTAAAATATTTTTATTGATTTCAGAGAGGAAGGGATTGAGCCCGCAACCTGGCATGTACCCTTGGCTGGAATTGAACCTGGGACCCTTCAGTCCTCAGGCCAACACTCTTTCCACTGAGCCAAACCAGCTAGGGCAGCTATGGCAGATTTTTAAACTGCTCCTGTGTTTGAAGACCTTGACAGTTTTAAGAAATACTGGTTAGATATTTTTAGGATACCTCTCTGTTGTGGTTTGTGTGATGTCTTTCTCATGACTATACTGGGGTTAGAGTTTTTGGGAGGAAGACCATAGAGGTTAAGTGCTATTTACATAACATCCTGTCTGGGGCACATGCTATCACATGGTTTATCACTGTTGACTTTTAAAAAAAAAAACACTTTATTCACATTATTAAAGGTGTTCCTCTTTTTACCCCCCAATAGCTTCCCTCCTCCCCATTCCCCACCCCACCCCATGCCCTTACCCCCGGCCACTGTCTTCATACACAGGTGTAAGATTTTTGTCCAATCTCTTCCCACAACCCTCACATCCTCTTCCCCCTGAGAATTGTCAGTTCACTCCCTTTCCATGTCCCTGATTCTATTATATTCATCAATCCATTCTGTTCATCAGATTTTTCATTCACTTGATTTTTAGATTCACTTGTTGGTAAGTATGTATTTGTTGTCATTTTGTTGTTCATAGTTTTTATCTTTACCTTTCTCTTCTTCTTCCTCTTCTTAAAGAGTACCCTTCAGCATTTCACATTATCCTGGTTTGGTGGTGATGAACTGCTTTAACTTTTTTTTTTGTCTTTGAAGCTCTTTATCTGACCTTCAATTCTGAATGATAGCCTTGCTGAGTAGAGTAATCTTGATTGTAGGTTCTTGCTGTTCATCACTTTGAATATTTCTTGCCACTCCCATCTGGCCTGCATAGTTTCTGTTGAGAAATTGGCTGACAGTCCTATAGCTACTCCCAACTGTTTTTCTCTTGCTGCTTTCAAGATCCTCTTTGTCTTTTGCCCTTGGCATTTTAATTATGATATGTCTTGGTGTGATCTTCTTTGGATTCCTTTTGTTTGGGGTTCTAGGTGCTTCCTGAACTTGTAAGTCTATTTCTTTCACCAGGTGGGGGAAGTTTCCAGTCATTATTTCTTCAAATAGGTTTTTAATATCTTGCTCTCTCTCTTCTGGCACCCCCATAATTCAGATGTTGGTACGCTTGAAGTTGTCCCAGAGGCTCCTTACCCTATCTTCATATTTTTGGATTCTTTTTTCTTTTTGCTTTTCTGGTTGGGTGTTTTTTTTTCTCCTTACATTTCAAATCTTTGGTTTGATTCTTGGAGTCCTTTGATCTACCGTTGAATTTCTGTATATTCTTTATTTCAGACAGTGTAAGCTTAATTTCTGACTGGTCCTTTTCCATTTTCTTGGCATTCTCATTAAGGTCCTTGAAGGTCTCATCAAGTTTCTCGGCAGTTTTTAGAAGATTCTTGAGTAACCTTAGAAATGTGGTCCTGAGCTCTATGTCCTCCATTTCTTTCATTCGTAACATGTTTCTTGGTCTCTGCATTTTGCTACCTACCTGAGCTGATGGAGTGGAAGAACTGCTGTCCTGGAGACACGCCTATGGGGCCAGACTGGCTTCAGTGGGGTTTTGATGCTCACTGAGTCTGCCTCTTGAATGTGTCACTTATGGATGTGAGTAGTTGAATTCTGTTGTCGTCTCACACTGACCTCTAGATACACTAGCTTCTGGATCTTCAATGGGGTGCAGGTCAGCTACTGTCTTAGGCGACCCAGCAGGGGCTACAGCAAGATCTGCAGGTTTCTCCTGGTCTGACTGGAGCTGCAGTTTGTTAGATTAAGCTGCGATAGGGCAGGCCATTTATATGCAAATGATGCTGCGCACAGCTAGGGCAGGTTTGCAGATTATGCGGTCTAGAGAGTCACTAGGCTAGGGCATGGCACACAGCAATGGCTGACACACAGCCGTTTCTGCGTTTCCAAGTCCTCTGCGTCCTGCAGCCCTATGCAGTGAACAGTTATTGCTGCAGGCACCTCTGCAAGAGAGCCACCCTCACTTTCCGACCTGATGGTAGACCGTCCATTTTCTTCCCATAGGAGTCTGGGTTGCCAACGTCTCCCCAGAAACGAGTTCAGAGTAATCAGGAGCTTGTTTCCCTTCGGGTTGAAAGCAGCAGCACCCCATTGCCCGCCGCCAGCCGGGTTTGTGTACCTTTGTACCTTAGCTTTTCAATGCTTGTGCACGTCTCAATGCTCTTTTCTCTTTCCTTCTAGTTGCAGAACTTCCACTCGGCCAGTTTTCCCATGATTCTGGGTGATAGACGTTTTGTCTTTTAGTTGCAGTTTTGAAATTGTTGTGCAAGGCAGCAATTTAGGTGTTTACCTATGTTGCCATCTTGGCTTCTCCCTCACTGTCGACTTTAGCTTTGATCACTAACTGAGCTTGTTCTATCAGGTGTATCCACTCTAAAGGTACCACCCATTATATACTGTCATCTTTGGGGGGAAGTCACCATGTGCAGCCCACTCATGAGTAGGAGTTATGCTCATGAATTATTTGGAATTCTGTATGGGTGATGCGTTTCTTCCACATTTATGAATCCTGTTAGTATGGGCTCATCCTATATAATAAAAGGCTAATATTCAAATCGACCGAACGGCAGAATGACTGGTTGCTATGATGTGCATTGACTACCAAGGGACAGACACTCAATGCAGGAGCTGCCCCTTGGTGGTCAGTGCACTCCCACAGGGGGAGTGCCGCTCAGCCAGAAGCCGGGCTCACAGCTGGTGAGTGCAGCAGCAGTGACAGGAGCCTCTCCCGCCTCCGCAGCAGTGCTAAGGATGTCCGGCTGCTGGCTTAGGTCTGCTCCCCTAAGCCAGCAGTTGGACATCCCCAAACTGAGGGCTCCTGGACTGTGAGAGGGCTCAGGCCCAGCTGAGGAATCCCCTTCCCCCAAGTGCACCAATTTCATGCACCGGGCCTCTAGTAGGTTATAATTCAGTACTCCTTTGTATTGCTTACCTTGTTCCAGTTTGACCATTGGGACTTCTTTTCAGTTGGATTTTATATCCCTCTGGGTGTTAGCATTATGGTAGTGCTTTTACATTTTTTATTTTCATCCTAGAGGCCTAGTGCATGAAATTCATGCGTGGGTAGGGTCCCTAGCGGCTGCCGGCTGGGGCCTCCCTTCCCCTGGCTCTCTGCCACTGCCATCCCTGGTGGTCAGTGTGTGTCTCCCAGTCAGTTGAACTCCTGCCTCTGGGGACAATTTGCATATTAGCCTTTTATTATATAGGATTTTATTTTTTTTGTTTTGGTAATCCTCACTTGAGCATATTTCTTCCATTGATTTTTAGAGAGAGTAGAAGGGAGGAAGGGTAGGGAGAGGTAGAGAGGGAGAGAAATATCAACATGAGAGGGACACATTGATTGCTTGCCTCCTGCATGGGCTGGTGATTAGTCCTACAATCCAGATACATGCCCTTGACCAGGAATTCAAATGGCAACCCTTAGGTCCACCAGCCAATGCTCTAACCTCTGAGCACACCAATCAGGATTATTTTTTCAGCACTTCCTTACTTTGTGGCACTATTGGAAGCCTCAGTTCTAGAATCAGTCATTTCTCCAAGGAGTTCTAGTTCCTCTTGATGGAGAATGGCCTTAAAAGCCATGATTTGAGAGCTGAGTATGTTCATGCTATTGGGGTTTCTGTCTTTTAGGCCTTTTCAGCTGACAAAGCAAAAAAATAGGAGTTTATGTTAACTCATGTATATATACTATCAGTAAACATTTCTGTATGTCACCATCTGAATCTGTTGTAAGTGAAACTTGAGTTCATAAAAACTCCAAATCTAATTCACTATCACACCTACCATTCTAGTTTCCTTTCCTTGCTCATCTGGAACCTCCCCCTGCACCATTGAGAAGCACCTGTTTACTTAGTTGTTCAACCCCAGAGTCATTCATTTATACCTCCTGGAGATAGTTTTATCAGATAGTTTTATGCGTGGGTAGGGTCCCGTGCAGTTGGGGATGTGTATTGTTAAGACCCTCTTTCGCTACCTTTGGGACTAGAAGTAGACTGAGTAAAAATCATGAGGTTGAGCCCAGCCGATGTGGTTCGGTTGAGCATCTGACCCATGAACCAAGAGATCCTGGTTCCATTCTTGGTTAGGACATATGCCCAGGTTGTGGGCTTGATTCCTAGTGGGGGACATGCAGGAGGCAGCTGAATTATGTCTCTCTCTTATCGAAGTTTCCATAAACCCCTCTCCATTACTCTTTCTCTCAAATTAATAAAAAAATTATGAGGTTGAATTGAAACTGTCCTCTCTCTCCACAGCCCATGTTTTTGTCAATTCAGTAGATTCCCAGTCTTATATCAGTGTCGAAGTTTAGTTCCTTAGAAACAGTTCTGGTATCATAAGCTCAAGTTAGCATATGTAACTTTTGTCTAATTTGCTATCAGTGTCTAACATAATTCTTATTTTCTCACCATAGAAAGAAGTTTTGGTATGAAGGCCCTTCCCTAGGCTCTCACATAGTAAGTAGAGTGGCAGCAGTGAGCACCTTCACAGCTTTGATGGGCTTGAGGTTCCAGAAGTCGGCAAAGCTCCAGCTGGCAGTCCTTCCATTTCCATATTGCAGAGGACAGAGTCTGTAGGGTGGGACTGGATGAATTCGTAACATGGAATTTGGACCTTCAAAAAAATTACTGACACTGAAGTTTTCCAGAATGTCATATCTGTGATCAAATTCTGACATAGTAATGTTTATTCAGTTTTTAATTTTTTAAAAAATATATTGTATTGATTTTTTACAGAGCGGAAGAGAGAGGGATAGAAAGTCAGAAACATCGATGAGAGAGAAACATTGATCAGCTGCCTCTTGCACGCCCCCTACTGGGGATGTGCCCACAGCCAAGGTACATGCCCTTGACCGGAATCGAACCCGGGACCCTTCAGTCCGCAGTCCGACGCTCTGTCCACTGAGCCAAACCGGTTAGGGCCAGTTTTTAATTTTTAAATGTATTTTAATTGATTTCAGAGAGAAAGGGAGAGGGAGAGAGAGATAGAAGAATCAGGAGAGAGAATCATTGATTGGCTGCCTCTTGCATGCTCCCCACTGGGAATCAAGTCTACAACCGGAGCATGTGCTTTTTTTTGTGGGGGGGGAGGCAGGAAAATAAACTTTATTGAGCCCCCAACCCTAGTTCTTTTTCTCCTGTACAGTCTTGGTTCTCCATAGATGTCCGTTCCGGGGGGCGGGGGGCAGCAATGAGACCCACTTTTCGGCCAGCAGGGGCCAGGGCATGTGCTCTTGACCAGAATCAAACCTGGGACCCTTCAGGCCACAGGCTAACACACTATCTACTGAGCCAAACTGGCAAGGGCCATTCAGTTTTTAATGTATGTGTATAAAACACATATACATATAGATATATTGTAAAAGTTTATGTAATTAATGACTCGGGACACTGATAGAAAAACGCCGCGGAGAGGGCGGGCGGCTGAAAACCGGCCAGTTTTCTCGAACGGGGAGACAAAGGTGTCCCACTGACTGATTCTCCAGCTCTGGGCGAAGTCCAGAGAACCCACTATCACACAGGGTGAAAACTGGACAGTGGGAGGGCACGCTGAAGCTCGGGTGCTGCCGGGTCTCCCGGCTTGTGGAGAAGGCAGCTCGCGCGAACAGCTCGGCTGCGTGACGGCGCAGAGAGCGCGCGACTTGCCTCTCATTCGGAAAACCGTCAGTCTGCTTTGTTCTACGACCCTGGGTGAGACATTGCGCATGAAGACTCATTTTGGGAAAGCCTGAATTCCCCGGCAACCGGCAGCCGGTGGAGGTCCGCAGCGGCTCTCTCTCAGAGGTGCTGGCGGCCATTGTCCCCGGCACAGAGTCCCTGGGTCCGCATAGGGCGGAGCTAACGCTGTCTGCTTGGCCCGGAGACTCCGCCCACCCAACCTGAGCACAGCTGAGCTTCACAGACAATTGGCCTGGAGGTCAACCCTCCAAGTGCTAACAACGATTAACTGAGCTTAACTTCAGCAAGACTGTGCAGCCCATATCCACCTCAGGTAACTGGGGAGGCTGAGCCACTGTCCCTTGTAGCACGTCTACCACACAAAGCTAATTGACCAACTCAGGGAAGCAGCCACCATGCAGCAACATGGAAAGAAATCAGATGTGAAAGAAATGGAGGAAAAAAAACGACTGGACATGGAATTCAGAACCACGGTTATAGGGTTTTTTAAGAGGTTCCAACAAAAGATCGAGGCCTATAAGGAAATAAGCAAGACCACAAAGGAAATGAATGAGTCCTACAAGAAAATGAATAACACCCTCCAGGATATAAACGAGACCTGCAAAGAAATGATCAAGACCAACGTGGAAATGAAAGAAACCCTCAAGGATATAAAGCAGACTCTCAAGGATATGAAAAAGGACCAACCAGAAATTAAGCATACAGTGACTGAAACAAAAAATATTATACAAAGACCTGAAAGTGCCCTGGAGCACCCCAAGAACCAAGTTAAAGATTTGAAATACAAAGAGGTAAAATCCACTCAGCTGAAAAAGCAAGAAACCAAAAGAATCCAAAAAATTGAAGATAGTGTAAGGGGCCTCTGGGACAACCTCAAGCATACCAACATCCGAATTATAGGGGTGCCAGAAAAAGCGAGAGGCCAAGACAATGAAAACCTATTTGAAGAAATAGTGACTGAAAACTTCCCACACCTGGTGAAAGAAATTGACTTAGGAGTCCAAGAAGCAGACGGAACCCCAATATATAGGAACCCTAAGAGGACCACACCGAGGCACATCATAATTAAAATGCCAAGAGCAAAAGACAAAGAGAGAATATTAAAAGCAGCAAGAGAGAAACAGTTGGTTACCTATAAGGGAGCACCCATACGACTGTCAGCGGATTTCTCAACAGAAACGATGCAGGCCAGACGGGAGTGGCAAGAAATATTCAAAGTGATGAACAGCAAGAATCTACAACCAAGATTACTCTATCCAGCAAAGCTATCATTCAGAATTGAAGGTCAGATGAAGTGCTTCGCAGATAAGAAAAAGCTAAAGGAGTTCATCACCACCAAACCAACATTATATGAAATGCTGAAAGATATTCTTTAAGAAGAGGAAGAAGAAAAAGGTAAAAGTGCAAACTAGCAACAACAAATACACATCTATCAACAAATGAACATAAAAATCAAGTGAATTGATAGGCTGTTGAACAGGATAGACTGATGAATATAACAGAGACATGGACATAGAGAGGGAATGGACTGACAATTCTTGGGGAGAAAAGGGTTGTGGGAAGTGCAGCAAGAGACTGGACAAAAATCTAGCAACAATGGGAGAGGACAGTGGGGAGGGGGAGGTGAGGGTGGAGGGTGGGATAGGTACAGGGTGGAGGGAAGCTATAGGGGGATAAAAAGGGGAAACAATGTAATTAATAAACTGAACAATAAAGATAAAAAAAAAGAAAAAAATAAACTGTCTATACTAAAAACCACTGAATTGTACATGTTACAAGGGAGGATTTTATAATGTGTGGATTATATTTTAGTAAAAATTTTTCTTGAAAAATGTGTATTGGCAGTACTTTTTAAAAACATATTTTTATTGATTTCAGAGAGGACGGGAGAAAGAAATAGAAACATTAATGATGAGAGAGAATCATCAGCTGGTCCTGCATACCCTGTACTTGGGATCAAGCCTGAAAACTTGGCATGTGCCTTTGACTGTAATTGAACCTGGGATCCTTCAGTCCTCAGGCCAACACTCTATCCACTAAGCCAAACCAGCCAGGGCAGTAATTTTTTCTTTAAAAAATATTTTTATTGATTTCAGAGAGGAAGGAAAAGGAAGAGAGAAAGATAGAAACATCAATGATGAGAGAGAATCATTGACCAGGTGCCTCCTACATACCCCTACTGGGGGATCAAGTCCATAACCCAGGCATGTGCCCTGACTGGGAATTGAACCCTAACCTGGTTCATAGGTCAACACACATCATCGAGCCATGCCGGCCATGCATTAATTATTATTTTATTTATTTATTTTAAAATATATTTTATTGATTGTTTTTTTTTACAGAGAGGAAGAGTAAGGGATATAGAGTTAGAAACATTGATGAGGGAGAAACTTCAATCAGCTGCCTCCTGCACACCTCCTACCGGGGATGTGCTCGCAACCAAGGTACATGCCCTTGACCGGAATCAAACCTGGGACCTTTCAGTGCACAGGCTGACGCTCCATCCACTGAGCCAAACTGGTTAGGATCGGGCAGTAATTTTTATCTTGGAGAAATGGTAGATAAAATCTGGAAGGATCCAACTCTAAAATAAACTTATCTCAAAACTAAGGTGGTTGAGTGTAACATTTGTTTCTGGTTTATCAAGGTGTTCAAATTCTTTCCAGATGCCTTTATTTTGTAACTTAGTACAAGTTTAATGTACAATCTAATGTTAGCCTTTTGTGTCTGTTCTTAATGCAGACTCACAAGCCATCCAAGTTGGAACTCCTAACAAAGAGCGCGTCAAAGAAAACCAGGAAGGAAGACCACGTGCGCCTAAGGGCCCTGAATGGCCTCCTCTACAAAGCGCTCAACGATTTGCTCTGCACCCCTGAAGTGAGCCAAGAGATCTATGACCTGAATGTGGAGCTGTCCAAGGTAGACTACAGGGGCCAAACCGAGAAATGGGACTGAGGATTGCTGGCCTAACCTTTACTCAGAAGTGATGCTAAGGTTGGCCATTTAAGTGCTGAAGACAGATGGAGGGGCTGATTGTGGTACGAAATCAGGGTAGGGAGGTATCTGACCAGATAGCACCAAGTGTGTGGTCAGACGCCCAGTAAGTGTTGATGACAGAGCATTCAGAGACATGTGGATCAGATGAGAAGTTGATATGTCTGCCTTTGTCTCAGAGTAAAGGAGAAGGAGGTGACTTTATGCCATCTGTCCACTTAGAGTGAGTTTAGCCAAAAGGAAGTAGTGAGGAGAATAGTGGCAGTTCAGATGTTTTCAGTGGTTGGGGTTGGGGAGGTGAGGGTTTGGTGTCTGACCCCACTTTATCAGCTGAGAGTGTGCACAGGAGATGGTGGCTTGTGATAGTGCATCTGGAGCACTAGCTCGCTGGTTTCCATCTCCTGTGCACTATTTGCGGAAAACCCACTTAAACTGAAAGGGATTTGCTGGGGTGCGGGTGTCAGGTGTCTTTGACCTCAGACTTCTCCGCCTGCCGTGTGTACTGGAGGACGACTGGCTCTGCTGAGCAGGATGCACACACCCAAGACACTCTGAAGCGATTCTCAGCATATATGAGGTGAGGATGCTTTACTTGCCAAGTGTGTTTGCTTTTGCAGCACCTGGAATTTCCCAGCCTGTTTCATGATATATTTTTGCTTTTCAGAAAAATTTTGGAAGCATCTTCTTTTTTAATTTATTTTTTTCCTCACCCGAGGATTTGTTGTTGGTTTTTATTTATTTACTTATTTTAGAGAGAGAGAAAGAAATATCAATCTCTCTCCTGTGCACACCCCAACTGGAAACCTAACCTGCAACCTAGGTAGGTGCCCTGACCGGGAATTGAACCCATAACCCTTCGGTGTACAGATGATACTCCAATCAACTGAGCTACTCAGGCAGGGCTGGAAGCATTGTCTTGAACTTCAGAGTATAATTTACATTTTCATATAAGCCATAATCTAGGCAAGTGTTTCTCAATTTACCGTCCTCGATTCCTAGGGGACCCCAATATCTTTTGGGAAATTCATGAGGTTAAAACAATTTTCATAGAAAGATGTTATTTTCTTTTCTCACTGTGTGGACATTTGCACTGACGCTACCAGAGAACCTCTAATCATCATAGCTTCATCCCACATGCTCACATGAGTGCTAGCCAATAGGCTAAAAGGTCCTGTGTTCAATTCCGGTCAAGGGCATACGCTTTGGTTGCAAGCTTGATCTGGCCGGGGTGTGTGCAGGAGGCAACCAGTCAGTGGAACATCGATGTTTCTCTCTCTGTCTTTTCCTCTCCCTTCCACTCTCTCTAAAAGTCAACGGGAAAATATTCTCAGGTGAGGATTTAAAAAAAAAGAAAGAAAGAAAAAAGGATTCCCTTGGTGGGTAAGTAAAAGTTACTAATATTATTAAATTTTGACCTTTGGGTGCATGTCTTTTCTTTTTAAATTTTTTTTTTTTTTTTACTGATTTTAGAGAGGGGAGGGAAGAGGAAGAGAGATAGAAAGAAACATTGATGAGAGAGAAACATTAGCATTGACTGGAGACCAAGCCCGCAACCTGGGCATGTGCCCTGATTGGGAATCAAATGGTGACCTCTTGGTGCAGGAGCCAACCACGGAGCCGCATTGGTTGGGCAAGAATATTTGTCTTTTTTTTTTTTTTTTTAATTTTAAAAAATATATGTTATTGATTTTTCACAGAGCGGAAGGGAGAGGGATAGAAAGTCAGAAACATCGGTTGGAGAGAAACATCAATCAGCTGCCTCTTGCACACCTCCAACTGGGGATGTGCCCACAGCCAAGGTACATGCCCTTGACCGGAATCGAACCTGGGACCTTTCAGTCCACAGGCCTACGCTCTATCCACTGAGCCAAACCGGTTCGGCAAGAATATTTGTCTTTTTAGTACTATGTGTGGTGGGAAGTGTGTGTGGAGCCCCTGCTGTGTGCTGAGGTGGGGTGGCTGTCCCTGGGAGGAACGCTGCAAGTGATGAAGTAGAGACTTTTTCACTTGAAGGAGCAAGAGAACTGCAGTTTTTCAGATTTGGGTATTTAACAGACACTTTCTGCAAATGGGCCAAGTGTACCTGTCACTTCAGGGAAATTAGCTGACCGTACCTGTTGCCAGTGATAAAATTCAGGCTTTGGGGTAAAAATCAGAATTTTTGAAGACACCATGGCTGCTGCAAGTTGGACAGCTTTCCAGTATATGCTATTAAGTACTGATAAGATTGGTGGTGATGCCAACAAAGGCAGTGTTGTGTGGTGAAATGTGTCAGTCAGCCTTCCAAAACCTCCATCACTTGCTGACCCAGTGTTTACAGATGACCAGTGTGTGAGGTTGCGGAATCTTACATAGGGAAAGGTCCGAGTCCAAGAGAGACCGGGGAGTTTAATGTGATAGTGAGGCATGTTCATGGGTTTCAGACTCCACATTGCAGCTAACCTTTAAAAAACTACCATGTGTTGAGTTTTTGTTTAATATAAAAAATATCCACATTTTTCTTAAGGGTGTTCATATAGTCCTCCACTTTTCAGTAACAAATCTATGTGGGGCTAGATTTTCTTCTTATAATTCAACCAAAATAACATCAGAACAGATTGAATGCAGATGCAAATATAAGAACCCAGCTGTTTTTCATTAAGCGGGGCATTAACGAAATTTGCAACTGTAATTCAGTGCCACTCTTTTGAGTAATTATTTTTGGAAAATAACAGTTATTTTCCATTGAAAATGTCTGTGTGAATGTTTAGTGGGTTTATTTTTATTTATTGCTTTTGAGAGTGAGGGAGAGAAAGAAGGAAACATCGATTTGTTGTCCCACTTATGCATTCATTGGTTGATTCTTGTATGTGCCCTAACCGGGGATCGAACCTGCATAACTTATCAGATGACTCTAACCAAACTGGCCAGAGCCTAGTGGGTTTACTTTAAATGAATTAATAAATACATTTTTTATTTTAATTTCTAGTATGGTAAATATTGATGAATATAACTCATATAAATAAAAGATCTTTGGGGTCCTCAGAAATGTTTTTAGTATAAAGGAATCCTGAAGTTTTGAGAACTGGTGAGCTGGGTGATAGTAAAGAAGTTATTCAGCCGAAACCGGTTTGGCTCAGTGGCTAGAGTGTCAGCCTGCGGACTGCAGGGTCCGAGGTTCGATTCCAGTCAAGGGCATGTACCTTGGTTCCAGGCACATCCCCAGTGGGGGATATGCAAGAGGCAGCTGATCTATGTTTCTCTCTCATCAATGTTTCTGACTTTCTATCCCTCTCCCTTCCTCTCTGTAAAAGTTTAATAAAATATATTTTTTAAAAAGTTACTCAGTTTTCTTCTGTAGCTTAAAAAAAGTTAAAAAACCCAACCAACTAGCACTCAGAATTGGAATCCCTCCTTCCTGCTTCCCTCTGCTTTCTCTGTGGCTTTCACCTCTCATCATATATCATTTTGTGTTGCCAGGAGAAGGGGGCAGATGTTGAGAAGTCATATTTTCACATCATCTGTGTAGCTCTCTTGCATGGTGATCCCTGACCCCTGTCACAGTGATCCCTAAGAGTCTGTAAAGGTGTGTACTAAAGAATGGTGATTTAATTTGATTTTTACATTTAACAGAAACAAGAAAATGAGAAATTTCCAACAAGTGTTTAGACAACAGTCTTGTTTTCTAATTGATTTTTAGGTAGTTAGAAAATTTAGTTAAAGCATAATGTCCCTTTTCCCAACTCTGATCAGCCAGGGTTTAGTGTAAAGGTTTTTTTATAACTATGTACCTAGATCTGCTGTCACTGAGTAAATACACTACACATCACAGCGATATTTTCACTGGATATTTGCACCCTTATTTACCTTTTATCTGCTTGTTGCATGACAATAATATGGAGATGACTTCTGTGTGACATATGGGTGGTTGGGGACTGTGTTGGTGTCATTGCCAATGCATGTCCATTGGATAGAGGAAGAAACATTGACGGGTGGTTAGTGACCAACTGTGGAGGCCAAGGCTAAGGCCAAAGTGTTGCCCAGGAGGGTATCTAGGTTTATTTTTTTATTAGTCTTCACCCAAGGCTATTTTTCCTGGGTGTTTTGTTTTATTTTATTTTATTTTTGTTTTGTTTTGTTTTGTTTTGTTTTTAGAGAGGGAAACACAGAGAGAAACATTTGATGTGAGAGAAATACATCGATGGGTTGCCTCCTGCACGGACCCTCCAGGCTCATGCCAGGGAGGAACCTGCAACCAAGGTACATGCCTTTGACTGGAATCAAACCCAGAACCCTTTGTTCTGCAAGCCGATGTTCTATCCCTGGAGCCAAACCTCTAGAGCAAGGGCCTCTAAGTTTAGGTCAGTTTATTTACAGGGATCTCAATAAATAATTGCATCTAGAGAATTAAAAACAGTTGTGGTGATGATGAATTTCTTATCCCTTTTGTAATGTGCAGTTGGCTAAAGACCTTTCTGGGCTGACATTTTCATGTTTGAATAATGTGATAAGCAAACCTTATTTCTTATGTCTTTTTTATTTTTTTAATTTACAATATAACTTATATTTAATAGTAGTACATGTTTTCCTCCCCCCCCCAATATCCTCCCCCCAGCCTCTTTTATCCCCCAGCACATGTCCCCACCTGCCCCCCTCCCCGCCCCAGTGTCTTTCATTCACTGGTTATGCTCATATGCGTGCATACAAGTCCTTTGGTAGATCTCCCCCAGCATCCGCCTCCCATCCACCCCAGCCTTCCCCCTGTAGCTTGACAGCCTGTTCGAGGCCACCCTGCCTCTATATCTTATTTCTTATGTCTTTGTGAGATTATCACCTATTTTTGTTTCTGGCACTCTCGCACCTCTCCTGTAAATGTCATCTGCCACAGCACTAATTTGCATTGTCTCTCTCCAGGCATCTTTTGATGTCGCAGCAGACTCTGAGGAACGTGCCACCAATAGTGTTTGTTCAGGACAAACAGCATGCAGCTCTAGCTGAGGTGAGGCCTTTAAGTCATAGACTTTATGAAGTAAACTTTTATATAGGTGAGGTTTCTAAAAAAATAATGCTTACAGTTTACCAAAGTAATACTTGAAAGGTTACAAATGAAAAGACAAACTCCCATGTTCATTCCCAGCCTGAGTCACCAGATGTAACCTCATTTTCTGTTTCTCATTGTTTTTCTTTTTAATCCTCACTCCAGGATATGTTTTTATTGATTTCAGAGAGAGAGGAAGTGAGGATAAGAAAACACTGATGTGAGATAAACATCGATCTGTTGCCCCCTTTATGCACTCTGACTGGGAATTGAACCCGCAGCCTTTTTGGTATACTGGATGACACTTCAACCAACTGAGTCACTGGCCTGCGGCTTTAATTTTTTTAAGTATGTTTTTATTGATTTCAGAGAGGAAGGGAAAGAGAGAGAGGAATAGAAACATCAGTGATAAGAGAGAATCATTGATCGGCTGCCTCCTGCACTGCCCTAGCCCTAGCCTAGAGGGATCAGGCCTATACCCCAGGCATGTGCCTTGATCAGGAATCGAACCAGTGACCTTTTGGTGCATGGGATGATGCTTAACCAACTGAGCCGCACTGGCCAGTGCCAATCCTGCTTGTTTTTATTTCTGCTTATCTTTGGGTTGTACAGACTAGTTATATGTCTGGTCCATGTTCCTGTCAGAGCATGTGTTGGGACTCTTTTCTCCCAGGTTGTCTTTGTCGTGTCAATCTTATTTCTGGTGTTTTGTGTGCACTAATTTAACTCCTGGTTCTGCTTCTTTGCACATTTATAATTTTTTCCCTGGGTGACACTGCTTTCTGTTGCTCCAGAGTGACAGGCTGTCTGGGCTTGCACCGGAGCGGACACTGCCCCAGGAAGGCTGACTCGGTGCTGGCCGGCTTTTCCCCCAAGCACAAATCCTGTGGGAAAACAAGCATTTTACAAAACACTAGTTACTTATATAATTCAATGCAGTTACTTATATTTCAATTAATATCCAATTGTTGTTTCATAAGTTTGACTAACATTTGCAAATTTAAATGGTTTTTAAGAACTGCTCATCATTAAAGAAAATGTGATTATTAAAATAACAGGTGTTTGAAAGCACTGGCTATTGTCTGGTCTCGTCTTTGGAAAAGTATTGCTGTAAAAAGTGACGTAAGTGCACCCAGAAGGCCTATGGCCCAGTGTAGGGTGCACGCAGCTCTGACGCAGCACTGCGAGTGTGGTTGCTGAACTGCCCTTGTTCTTTTTCAGGTGGATCGGTTACTGGCAGTTGCTGATCTTGGACCCCCTGATGAAAAAGAAGACCTTACACGAAGTGACTTCAGGTGATACATGTGGATGTATGCTCAGTTCTCGGGCAGATGCAAGGTGTGAGTGGCCTGCTGCAGCTCCCGTGGCACTTGGTGAGGCTGAGGTGCCACTGGACCAATAATGGAATGAACTAAGTTTGCATCGAGAGATTGCCCCAAATATGCCTAGTGTGCTGGGCATGTTTAAATGGGGGGAGGGGAAATGAAAATGTGTCTAATGACCATGCAAATGGTTGCATCAGAATTGTCAAGGCCTGTGCCACACACAGGCACCAAGAGTGCTGGCTGAGTGGTCCTGGGCTGCAGAGTGCCAAAACCAAACCCCCACTGTCCTGTCCTCCACAGTTCCCATTAGACAGACCTTAGGACGGTTCAGAGGCCATGGGTGTGAGAAGGTGAAGCACTAACCCAGGAGCTCCCATGAAGTTGCTCTGGTGCTTCATCTGTGCTTCTCCCTTCCAGGGACCCTGAGGCCCCAGATGCTGCATCGCCATGTGGCGCCCTGGGCCCTGCCGTGCACTCGAGTCTGTGTGGGATTGATCATGAGGCTCTCAACAAGCAGATCATGGAGTACAAGAAGAGGAAAGAGAAAGGACGCAGGGGCGAGAGCCCAGCTCTGGGGCCAGAGCAAGTGGCTGAGTTGACAAAACAAATGAAAAGGAGGAAGAAGGCCAAGCCTCGTGTGGACGATGATCTCTCCCCCAAGAACTATCAGTGGGAGTTGTTGAGTGAAGACGACCTGGACGATGACAGGGCCCTTCAGGAGGAGTTCACCCCAGTGCAGGAGTGGGAGCTCCGAGAAGCAGAGCAGGAACTGAAGGCAGAGAGAGGAAGTGACAGAAAGGACTGAGGTGACTGTTAATGATCACAAAGGGAGTGGGTATGAGGCTTCAACTCTGCACCTGATGGAAATTTTGCTTTGAGGAGCACAGTCATTCTAGTTTTCCACAGGAAAACATTTGTAGGATGTGCAGCTGAGTTACACCAGTTACCACTCTTAGCCCTGCTACTACTGGTACTGTGGAAAGTGAACTATCCTGTGGAAAGTGCATAAAAACCCTTTAGATTGATGACAATAAAGTTGATCTCATTATTTGTGGACTCCATATTTTTAAATTAGCCTACTCATTAAAACTGTTTTTTAAGATTTTAAATTAATTTTCAGAGAGGGAGGGAGAGAGAGAGGAAAAAAAGAGATAGAAACATTGATGTGAGAAAGCAACGTTGATTGGCTGCCTCCGGACACCCCATACCGGATTGAGCCTGCAACCCAGGCATGAGCCCTGACCAGGAATCAGACTGGCAACCTTTTAGTGCATGGGATAGCATCCAACATTTGAGCCACTAAAATTTATTTGTAACCCCAAAATCAATACTTGGAGCATTTCCACAGACATTCTTAGATGGAATCATGCAATGCACTCATCTTAGTTAAATTCAGACAAGGCAATGCTCTACCTTGTTTTCTCTCATATTATAAACATCTGCTTTTCGTGATTCACTTAGGGCCACATTTTCCATGATTTTGTGTCTTTTGATGGTGATTTTACTGTTTAAAAATGGCCCCAAGTAGGGTGGTAAAATGCTGTCTAGGTTTCCTGAGTGCAAATGGCTGTGATGTACCTTTCAGAGAAAGAAAGCAGGTCATATGAGTATTGTTCAGGCACGAGTTAAGGAGCTGTTGGGGAAAGGAAAATGATTTTTAGGTAATCAGAGACAGGTGCACTATTAAGATAAAGCACGGAGAACTTGGAACATAATTTCTATTTTTGTAAAGTGTTTCAGAAAGGAAGTGTTGCACTCATCTCTGCATTGCTGGCAAGCCCCCAACACTCTTTCCTCTAGGCATCTGGGACCAGATGCAGTGCCTCAGCAGGGACATGGCACCAATCAGCTCTGCCTTTGCCAGCACAATGGCCCCCACTGAAGGGACTGCATCACAGGACACAGGCAGATCCCTGCAGATGCTCTAGGCCAGTGGTCGGCAAACCGCAGCTTGCAAGCCACATGCAGCTCTTTGGCCCCTTGAGTGTGGCTCTTCCACAAAATACCATGTTGGGCGAGTCTGTTTTGAAGTGGCATTAGAAGAAGTTTAAGTTTAAAAAATTTGGCTCTCAAAATAAATTTCATCGTTGTACTGTTGATATTTGGCTCTGTTGACTAATGAGTTTGCCGACCACTGCTCTAGGCATGTTGATATTTGGGTAATGCGTGTGTGATCCCATTCGCCTTCAAAGGATGTACGTTTCCTTGTGTGGGGAGCGTTTCCTAGGGGTACAGGTTGCTTCACTGCTGACTGAAGAAGGGGGATGAACATGTGTTAAAATCTATAAGGGATGTGTTCTAATCAGGTATGTGAAGATGACAGACTTGGAGACAACTGCCTTGAATGAACTATTTGGTACTTGCAGTTTCCAAGAGAAGGAACCACACTGTGCAGGACCACCAGGAAGCATAAGGTGGGTCAGGAGGCAGAACGAATTGGGGTGGAGCTGGGAGGGGAGATCATAGTCCAGAGCCTATGCTGTGGTTTTTCCAGAAAGGAATGGGTGAGGCAGAGTAGATAAGTTTGAGCAGGATTAGGATTGGATGGTTTGAATAATTTCAGCAGACTCGGCTGTAAGGATAATTTCTAGTTGCAGAAGGATACAGGGCAAAGGAAATATAGGCCTGGAAGTATAAGAGCTAGGTAAGAGGTGGTTGGAAAGACCCGATTAATACTAGACCTACAGCACTGAGAAGCCTGCTCTACTGACCACTAATTCTGCATCCCCACTGCAGAAAGTACCCAGGTCCCGAGTGCCAAGGGGTGAGTGTGGTGGCAAGGCTTTCGAGTTGTGACGTCAGTACACACTGAATGCAGGCATGCCCATCGGTCTTCCACGTATCAAAGAAATGGGGATTGGAGGAGATGCTGGTGCAAGATGCGCTTGTTCTTTTTTTCTTCCCATTTGTGCTCCAGAGCCAAACTCTGTATAAAGGTAACAAGTAGTGCCGAACCAGTTTGGCTCAGTGGATGGAGCGTCGGCCTGCAGACTGAGGGGTCCCGGGTTCAATTCCTGTCAAGGGCATGTACCTTGGCTGCGGGCACATCCCCAGTAGGGGGTGTGCAAGAGGCAGCTGATGGATGTTTCTCTCTCATGGATGTTTCTGACTTTCTATTCCTTTCCCTTCCTCTCTGTGAAAAATCAATAAAATATATATTTTTTAAAAATAAAGGTAACAAGTAGTAAGAATGATACTTTTTTTAGACTGAGGAAATTTTGTTTATATTCCCATACTCTTACAGGAAGGATTTAAGACTATTTGTAAAACACCACATAATAGTATTAAGTAGAGCAAAAATAAAGGGGCCAGGAATGGAATGAGATGGTACTTGGACCAATAAGAGAATGAATTAATTTTCTGTCAAGAAAGGGAGACTAAAATGTGAGCCTGGATGGTGTTTTCCACTGGTGGGTCCTCAGAGGTTTCTGCTGGAGCCCTATACACAAGGGAGGGTAAGTTCGGTCACACTGACTCCTCTGCATTTCCTGATAAGTGGTGGGAGGTGTTGCCATATGGACATGGACCAATTCTACTTAGGTAAAAAAAATAGCACCAATAGCATCCACATTAGCAACTAGAATGTAGCACTTTGCACATCTTTAAGGATTAATTTCATCTTTGATTTGAAAATAAACAAAACTAAACACAGGACTTCCCAAATACAAAGAATGCTTCCAAATTCATTAAAAGGACTTAGAATTTTAGTTACTTCAAACACTTTCAAGGAGCTTCCGGGTTGGTAGGCATGTGGAGATTTGGGGCATAGCACGCTTGGAGGACATGGAAGCTCTGGGTTTTTTCCCAACACCTCGCCCCATGTAGCCCTTCTCCCTGGCTGTGCCTGAGTTACATTGTTTTCCAATAAGCTGGTGATTTACATGTGGGCCTTCAGATGGCTACCAAAAGTCCCACCACATATAATTCCTGAAGAGTAATACCAAAGGGCCAATTGGAAACCTTAGGACCACCTGTGCATCCAAACTTTGGATCTAAAACAGGGTTGGGGCCTTGCTGCTTTCTCTCCTAGAATAGGAACTATAAAAATTGGTCCATCTCCTTCCAAGATTTTGTCAAAGCAAAATGCCAAGAGTTACTGTGTCTGCAGGGCACAGCAAATGGGAGACACTGTTCCATCACTCTAGTAGTCAGCAAACTGTGGCTCACGAGCCACATGCGGGTCTTTGGCCCCTGAGTGTGGCTCTTCCACAAAATACCACGTGTGGGCGCGCACGTACAGTGTGATTGAAACTTCGTGCGCAGAAGTTGGTTTTCGGCTCTCAAATTTCAATTGTTGTACTGTTGATATTTGACTCTATTGACTAATGAGTTTGCCGACCACTGTTCTAGGTTATGGATGCTCTGAATGCCTCAGGACCCATCTCTAGAAACAGCCAAGAAGCAGCCCAGGTGCAGCTTCTTTTTCTAAAAATGCTGAAGTTTGCCTAACCAGGCATGACAGCATAGGAAGCAGGAGTTCTAACTCGCAGCCTTTCAGTGTCTCACTTTACCCATCTGTGAAGTACACACAGGTTATCAGATAAGAAAACCTCACCTCCTTTCACAATTCTGAGGAGTCTAGTGGAAGATGGCTGTGGGACATCTCATTGTGCCAGATAACCTGAGGTGACAGTGACTGTACACCTACTGCTAAGACCAGAACCCAAATGTTCCTACTAAATATGGAAGCAATATGATTTCCATCTATCTTTTTTTTTTTAAATGGACTTTCAGCAACTGAACGCAGAGCAAGAGAAGTTTTAACCTACAGTATTTAGCTCTGGATGATGCTAAATGGGAGGCATGCCCCTGAAACATCATCATCTTCTGTATGTGTTTTCAGATTCACTTACGCATAACATCTCTCAACATGGAGTATGAGAGTATTAGGTACAGCTTTTAAAAATAAGACGTTCTGGGAAAGAATATGGATAGAACTCTCAAATGTCCAATAAAGCCTCTCCACTCATCCCCAAACATACAATTTCCTCTATGGCTCTACTCTGCATGAAGATGGCTCACGCACTGGCTTTGGAGTGGTGCTAGATGCAGGATCTGCAGAAATGAGAGAAATGTGATGCAAGAAAATACCCCTGCACCTGGTACATGTTCAGGGGCTAAGAACCACATCAGAAGAGCAGGCACTGTCTTCATGTTGGAGTGATTGGCATGATGGTAGCATCTGTGTTGTGCAGGCTGGTCCTTTCATCTGCCTGAGTTGAATTGTTGATGTTGGGCCGTGCAGGTTATGACCTGCCAATTAGGACGTGGGCTGGATGCCCGCATCACACATTATTGGGGTCAAGAAAGTTTGTGAGGAGTCAGCTGCCACCATCTGGCTCCCACGCTGAAATACTGGGTTTTCCAAACATGTTTTTTTCAGAGTATGTTAATCTTAGTAAGAAAGCCAAGAGTATTTGTGTATGAGTGTATATTAGTTACCAGAAGAAAATCAGAGGGAGAAGCATTGAGAAATGACAAAAGATCTACTGCAGATTCTTGCCTAAATTCTATTTATATAAACCAACAAAGCCTGGCCATGTCTTACATACAACCTCAGAGAGCTGTACAAAAATGTGTTGTGGGTACCTATGTGTGAGTGCCCCTGTTTGTGTGTGTGCGTGTGTGTGTGTGTGTGTGTGTGTGTGTGTACCTGTGCACAGCTTAAGTCTGCAAGGTCTTAAGGCACAATATTTGTAACATGCATTCCTGCCTAGCCTGTGCCACCAACATTTTGTCTTGTGGGTTTGGCTCCGTCTTGGGAATCCTCATACCCATCAAGGTCAGGGAGGAGGTGGGATTTGAAGGTAGGATTTTGTATTATTGCAAAGCTATACTTTTTGGGGGTGGAAACACACTGGAGGCTTTTCTTATTCCATAATGAAGTAACTTTTTGAGAATATTCTGATGCACAGCACTGTCTGAATCCCCCTCTGGGATCTGTGGCAACAAATTGGGCGTGGAGACCAGAGTGACTACACTGATTTTCTGGTTGCAGCACCCTTTCGCTCATGGGGATTCTGGTCTTTGAGCTTTCTTTTTAATTCTCACCTGAGGATATTTTTCCACTGTTTTTTAGGTAGAGTGGAAGAGAGAGGAAAAGACAGACAGGAACATTGATGTGAGAGAAACACATTGATTGGTTGCCCCCTGCATAAACCCCAACCAGGGCCCTGCAACCAAAGTAAATGCCTTTGACCGGAATCGAACCTCGACCCTTTGGTCTGCAGGCCAATGCTTTATCCAGTGAGCTAAACCAGCTAGGATATCTTTGTACATTTTTTATAAGATGGAAGACATGAGGGTGTCAGAATTGGGAGAGAGTTTGGTGGAAGGGATGTTGGTATTCCTGGGCACAGAGACAGCCTACCACAAGAAAATAACAACAAAAAGACAATAAAACATAAAACTCTAGGGAAGGGACAGAATCTGATTTCCAGAGTTACTACATTATTAGATTCAAATATTGAGTTTTCAACATAAGAATTACAAGGCATACAAAAAAAATAGGAAAGTATGGCCCATTCAAAAGAAAAAATATACAGAAACTCTCTGAAAAAGATCTGATGGTAGATTTAGTAGACAGAGACTTTAAAAGTCTTAAAATGCACAAAAACCCCCACTAAAAATATAGAAACCATCCAGAAAATTATGCATGAACAAAATGAACCTAGCAATAGAGACAACAAAGAGGAAACATAAAATTCTGGAGTTTAAAAGTTAAATAACAAATGAAATATTCACTAAGGTGATTCAAAGTCAGATTTGAGGAGGCTTGGGAAAGAAAGGAACAGCAAACTAAAATATAAAAATAGAATTTATTGAATCTGAAGAATGGGAAAAAGATTGAAGAAACATTAACAGAGTCTCAGGGACTTGTGGGACATCATCAAACGGACCAACATACACGCTGTGGGTGTCCCAGAAGGAGAACAGAGCAGAAAGGACTGAAGAGAATATTTGAATAAATAATGGCTGAAAATTTCCCACATTTCATGAAACATCCAGGAAGCTCAGTAAACTCCAAGAAAGATAAACTCAGAGACACATCATCAGACTTTCAAAAGCCAATCGAAGCATCTCAAAAGCAGCACAAGAAGCAAATCCTCATATGAGGGATCCTCAGTTAGATTAATATTTCTCCTCGGAAACATTGGAGATCAGGAGGCAGTGGACTGATATATTCAAACTGGTAAAAGAGAAAAACAAAACATCCTTTCGATCAAGAGTATTATATTCAACAAAATTGTCCTTCAAAAGTGGTGGAGAAATTAAGGCAATCCCAGATAAACAAAAGCTGAGGCGTTTGTGACCACTAGGCATGCCCTGCAAGAAATGCTCAAGAGTCTTACAGGTGAATGGAAGGGCACTAGACAGTAACTCAAAGCCATGTGGGGAAATAAAGGTAAATACATGAACAATTATAAAAGAGTTTTACTAAAACAACCAGAGGCCTGATACACAAAACTCATGTGGGGTGGGGGGGTGGGGGGAGGGCGAATCCCTGAGCCCATCTGTGCCCTCTCGCAATCTGCTACCCCTTGCTCCTAACCACCTGTCTGCTCGCTCCTTGGCTCACTGCTCCTTGCCACTTGGCTCGCCACTCCTTACCACCCACCTGCTCACTCCTTATCACTTGGCTCGCCACTCCTTAGCGCTGCCGTGGAGGCAGGAGAAGCTCCCACCACAACCTCTGCACTTGCCAGCTTCTGGCTGAGCAGCACTCCAGCAGTTGGACATTCCTCTCAAAATCCTGGACTGCTGGCTCCCAACCACTTGCCTGCCTCCCTGATTGCCCCTAACCGCTTCTGCCTGCCAGCCTGATCACCTCCTAACCACTCCACCTTCCAGCCTGATCAATACCTAACTGCTCCCCTGCTGACTCAATCACCCCCAACTGCCCTCTCCTGCTAGCCCAGTCACCCCCAACTGCCCTCCCCTGCTGGCCTGGTTCCTCCTAATTGCTCTTCCCTGCTGGTCTGATCACCCACAACTTCCCTCCCCTGCTGACCATCTTGTGGCGGCCATATTGTGACCACATGGGGGCAGCCATCTTGTGCGAGGGTGTAATGAGGCTAGTATTGTAACTACATGTTTTGTTTTCTACAGAATTTCATAGACTGAAGTATTTAAAAGAATTATTAGTTTATGTTCCAGGGCACACAGTGTATAGATATGTATTTTTGTGACATCAGCAACCAAGAGTTGGGGATATAACTGTTAAAGAAACAAACACAATGTGTCATTGAAATTAAGTGTGTATGAATCCAGATTAGAATGTTGTAATTTTAGGATATTAATGTAATCTCCATAGTAACACCAAAGAAAATAGCGATAGCAGCCCTAGCTGGCTTGGCTCAGTGGGTGGAGCATTGGCTTGCGGACTGAAAGATCCCAGGTGTCATTCCAATGAAGGGCACTTACCTCAGTTGCAGTCCCCTCCCCAGCCTGGACCCTGGTCTAGGCTCATCCAGGAGGCAACCAATCAATGTATGTCTCTCACATATATTTATCTTTCTCTTTCCCTCTCTGTTCCATTCTACCTAAAAATCACTGGGAAAAATATCCTCAGGTGAAGATAAAAAAAGAAAATAACCATAGGATATATACAAGGAAATATATAAGAGAAAATGAGAAAGGAATTTAAATGTTTACTTATAAAAAAAAAAAAACCCACACAAACTAAACATAAAAAAGTAATTCAAGAGATGAGGGGGGAAATGTATACAGCATATAGAAAATAAATAGCAAAATTACAAAAATCCTTCCTTATCAATAATTAAATGTAACAGTATTAAACTCTCCAGTGATAAGACAGATCAACAAAATGGATGAAAAACACTGCTAACTATATGCTGTCTACAAGAGATTCACTTTATATCCAAAGAAATAAATTGACTGAAAGTAAAAGGCTGTAAAAAGAGATTCCATGCAAATAGTAACCAAAATTGGCGACACTGATATTAGACCAAAATGACTTTAAATAATAAAGATTGCATGAGACAAGGGAGGAAATAATATACTATAATAAAAGTTTCAGCAAAACAAGATATATAAAAACTTAGACTTCATGATGAACTATCAAATATTAAGAAAAACTGACATAAATAGTTCTAAAATAATAATTGGAGACTTTAGGACCCCTTTCAGAATAATGGATACAAAAACTAGACAGAAGTAAGGAAATAGAGGACTTACAACAAATGAACTATAACAGACATACAGAACACTCAACAATATACATTTTCTTCTCAAGTGCATATGGGACATTTTACAGATTGGACCATTAGGTCTCAAATTCTGTTTCAATAGATTTTAAAACATAGCTATCATACAATATCTTCTATGAACATAATAGGATGAAGTTAGAAATCAACAGAAATAAAATGAAAATTCAAATCTGGAAATTTAATAACACATTCTCAATCAATGGATCAAAGAAGAAATGGGAAATGAGGTGAATGGAAATGAAAAGACAACATATAGAAACTTATGAGACAACCGTGAAAGCAATATTAAGTGGGAAATTTATAGCGATAAATGTTTACATTAAAAACAAAAAGGGGGAGGGAATGGGAGATTCCTAATACTATCCATAATTAAAAATATATTTAAAAAGAAAATAAAGAAAAAAATTTAAAAAGATGTTAAAGAACAATGTGACTTTACCATTTAAGTGACTAGGAAAAGAAACTAAACCCAAAGCTAGAATAATGAAGGAAATAAAGATCAGAGCAGAGATAAATGAAATAGATAATAGAAAAACTACAGAATATTGAGGAAACTAAATCTTGGTTCTTCTAAAAAGAGCAACACATTAGCAAATCTTTAGTGAGATGAAGTGAGAATAAAAATTTAAATTACTAAAATCAGAAATGAAAGTAGGAACATTATACCGATTCTATAGCAATAAAAAGGATTATAAGAATTTGAACAATTATATACCAACAAATTGGAAAACTTCAATGAAATAAACAAATTCCTTGAAACAAGAACCTACCAAGACTAAATCATGAAAAAAATCAGTAAATCTGTAGATGAGTAACTCGTAAGAAGATTGAATCAGTAAACAAAACTCTCCCAACTACAAAAACTGCCCTGAACCTATGGCTTCATCGTTGAATTCTACCAAATGTTTTGTTTTGTTTTTAATATTTTTATTGATTTTAGAGAGAAAGAAAGAGGGAGAGATAGAAACATCCATGATGAGAGAGAATCATGGATCAGCTGCCTCCTGCAAGTCCCCTACTGGGGATCGAGCCCACAACCCGGGCATGTGCCCTTGACCGGAATTGAACCTGGGATCTTTCAGTTCGCAGGCCAATGTTCTATCCACTGAGCCAAACCAGCCAGGGCTCTAACAAATGTTTTAAGAAAACTAATAGCAATTCTCTTCAAATTTTTCCAAAACCTTCAAGAGGAAAAAAACACTTCTTAACTCATTCTAGGAGGCCAGCATAATCCTGATATCAAAGACGAAGACACTTCAAGGAAAGAAAGCTACAGTCCAACATAATGAACATGTGACTCTGGTTGAGTGTCGACCTATGAACCAGGAGGCCAGCGTTTGATTCCTGGTTACAGCACATGCTCCAGTCGTGGGTTCGATCCTCAGAGAATGGCATGCAGGAGGCAGCTGATCAATGATTCTCATTATTGATGTTTTTATCCCTTTCCCTTACTCTCTTTGAAATCAATAAAAAAAATATTTTAAAAAATTCTCAACAAAAATTCTAGCAAACTGCCCTAACTGGTTTGGCTCAGTGCATAGAGTGTCAGCCTGCAGACTGAAGGGTCCCAGGTTCAAGTCTGATCAGGGGCATGCACCTAGTAGGAGGCAGCTGATCGATGTTTCTAACTATCCCTCTCTTTTCCTCTCTGTAAAAAATCAATTAAAATATTTTAAAAAATAATTCTAGCAAACTGAATTCAGATGCATATTAAATGTATTACATGCCAAGACCAAGTGGGATTTATTCCTCAAATGCAAAGTTCAGCATACGAAAAATCAATGTAATATGCCATATCAACAAAATGAAGGGGAAAAAAACAAGATCCTATAAATTGATGCAAAAAAGCTCTTGACAAAATTCCACTTGCATGAAAACAACAAAGTAGGAGTAGAATAAGACTGCCTTAATATAATAAAAGCCACATGTAAAAAACATACAGAAAACATTAGTGGTGAAAGACAAAGCTTTTCCACTAAGACCAGGAATAAGACATGAATGTCCATCCACCTTCACCACTTCTGTTAAACATAGTACTGGAAGTTCTAGCGAGAACTATTAGACAAGAAAAAGAAATAAAAGGCCTCCAACTTGGAAATGAAGAGGTAAAATTATCTCTTTTTGCATATGATATGATCTTATGTGTAGAAAATTTTGAAGACTACATAAGAAGCTGTTAGAACTAATAAATGAATTCAGCAAATAGCAAGATACAGAACAACATACAAAAATCAATGACAGCCCGGTTGGCATGGCTCAGTGATTGACCATTGACCTATGAACCTGGAGGTCATGGTTCAATTTCAGGTCAGGGAACATTCCTGGGTTACAGGGCTCTAATCCCAGTGTGGGGTGTGCAGGAGGCAGCTTATCAATGATTCTTTCTCATCATTGGTATTTCTATCTCTCTCTGAAATCTATAATAGATATTTTAAAAAGAAGAAAAAGAAAAATCAATGACATTTCTATATGCAATGAACAATCTGAAAAAGTAATTACAAAACAATTCCATTTACAATAGCATTAAAAAGAATAAAATAGGAATTAACTGAATCAAGGAGGTGAAAGACTTGTACAATGAAAACTGCAAAACATTGCTGAAAGAAATTAAGAAGTCAAAAATTGAAACACATCCCATGCTCATGGATTGGAAGACTTCATGATCTTATTTGCCATAAAAACCTAAGAAAATAATTGTCTATTAAGTTATTTGTCTTTTAACTATTATTATATTAAGGTAATAGAATCACAGGGTTCAAGTGACTTAAAAAAAACTATCATCTTGTATATTCCTTTGTGTTTGGTTCACTATTTTCTCTCATCCATGTACATAGTGTCAATTATCATCCATATTACGGTACCTTCAAATTTTTACCTCAGGCTCTCTCCTTAGGTCCAGACCTGTATTTCCAACTATCTAATGATAATACCTAGAAATCTTTTTTTAAAATATATATTTTATTGATTTTTTAGAGAGGAAGGGAGAGGGATAAAAGTCAGAAACATCCATCAGCTGCCTCTTGCATGCCCCCTACTGGGGATGTGCCCACAGCAAAGGTACATGCCCTTGACCGGAATTGAACCCGAGACCCTTCAGTCCACAGTCCAATGCTCTATCCACTGAGCCAAACCAGTCTCGGCAATACCTAGAAATCTTAACAGACATACTGAACATGATTAAGACAAAACTTGTAATCCCTTCATTCTCTTCCCAGTATTTCCACTCTCCATCCTCAGTGTTATCATTTTTGACACTTCACTCACAAACTATCAAGTCTTGTTCACCTCACCTCCAATATCTCAAAGCTATCTGCTTTTCTTTATCTTTGATGTTACTACACCAATTTCAAATTTCAAAATTATCACTATCTTTCCCCTGGACCTTTCCAACAATCTCTTCTTATTCCTACATCTGCCCTTCCTCTAGCCCCATTCCTCCTCCACACGAAGCCAGCTGTACTTTTTGTTTATTCTGCAGATTTTTGAAACTTTAATAAGATTTAAAAACATCATGACTTCGAACTGGAAAACATACACGTTTAACGCACAAATGTTGTAATATGAATCAATGCCAACTCCTTTTGAGAATGTGAATCAAATTACAATTTTAAAAGTCATTCAAATTTGAGCACATTAACGTCTTGCTGAATTCAGTGTTTATAAAAAAAACACATATTGTAATGACACAATATGATTTTGTTGACTTAAAAATATGTTTTTATTGATTTCTGAGAGAGGGAGGACAAGAGAGAGTTAGAAACATCAATGATGAGAGAGAATAATCAATTAACTGCCTCCTGCACCCTCCTACTAGGGATGGAGCCAGCAACCCCACATGTACCCTGACCAGGAATGGAACCCAGACCTAGTTCATGGGTTGATGCTCAAACACTGAGCCATATCAGCCAGGTAATTCCCACCCCCCCCTCCCACCTTATTAAACAAGATCAAGTTCTTGAAAATTAGTAGATAATGGATAACTTCCTGTGATGTGAAATTTCCATTGATAACAGTTATATTTTGTAACAGAACACTTTCTTTAAATTTATTTTCCTATCTTAAAATTTAAAAAGCAAACATTAGTTTAGTAGAGGAAGACAGAACTTTATTGAAACTGCTTGCATACAAAATATGTTGCACTATACCCAAATATGTCAACATAAAAATCCAATCTGTTGTCTCTAATATGTACAGAGAATTTTGCATAAGAGCAGTTACATTACAAGGTCAGTTTACCTTAGTTAATTATCTACCATATTTTAAACCAAACTGGTTACAGATAATGTGCAGAGTACCAATTTCTGTTTTTCAAATATATACATTCCCAGAATAAGTAACTAAAAATCCACATCAGTGTTTGACAGTACAGTACTTTTAGAAGACTTTTAAACATCGCTGAAATCATGTGCAGTTTGTTGCCATTTTTATATTCTTACTATATTTCTATGCAAGGAAAATTTACCATAAAATGAAAATTCAGAGAAACAATCACAAAATGCGTCAGAAGCAGAACTTCAGTTTGTACAGCTCTGCACAGACTCAGAGGTACTCCGACTTGGAGTTAAGAAAAATGCCAGCTGTACTATCCAAATGTGAAGTTAAGAAAAATACCAGTTGTATCATCCAAATGAAATCTTCTATCAACCCACCCAATAAAAATACTTCATTGGCTTTTCATTGGTCCTAGAAAGAACAAAACAGCTCCATGATCTGATCCACAGTTTCCTCTCAGAACGTTTTCTTTCCAGTGACTTGCACTCCAGTCATTTTTGTTTCTTTGGTCCCGCTGACTGTGGTTTGCTCCCTCCAGGCACAGGGGCTGTTCCTCATGCTTGAAGTCATCTTTCTTGACCATCTCATTGCTTTCATGTGCTAATGTCTACTTGTCCTGGTGGTTTCTTCATCAAGACTGTTAATCTAGATCCATTTTCTTGTTCACAGATGTTTGGAGAACCTACCTTTTTTAAAAAATGTTTTTTTAATTGATGTTTTTAGAAAGAGAAGATGGCAGAGGGATAGAAACATTGATGAGAGAAATATCATTGATCTGCTGCCTCCTGTCCCTCCGCCTCACTGGGAATCGAGCCCAAAACCTGGGCAGGAAATGAACCAGTCACCTTATGATTCATGGGTCAATGCTCAATCACTGAAGCACACTGGCTGGGCAGAAAGAGCCTACCTTATCTAGAAGCATTTGCCTCAGCTTATAATTAATATTTCATTGTGTAGTTATTTCACTAATGAGGTTCTCCCCCACTGAACTTTAAACTCTAGGAAAGCAGGGATTGAGCATGCTCTTCTGCTCATACTGTGTGCTTGAACAATCATATTGCTTATTCCTTTTGTGTGCTTGGCACCTAGTAGACACACAAAGCATATATAAGAACAGAGGCGAGAAGGGCAAGATTACATATACTAGTACTTTGTTCACAAATAATGTCTCCCTTTTCTATAAAAATTTCAGTGATTTTAGATTAATCTTAGCAATTTATTTTATTGTAGACTAGTGGCCCAGTGCACAAATTCATGCACATTAAAAGGAAATTAATTAGAAGAAATATTTTAATATCATCACCCTTTCTCTATAATAGAAGTATCACCCAAATTCATGATTGATAATGACAGATTAAAACATACATTTGCAATTGGCGCCAGCAAGAGAAAGTTTATATATATAAATTTGCCTAATTAGATCTGTTTCTGATTTAGCTAAACTTTTTCCAGCGCAGTGAAGCACTCCAGCTTCTCTTTCAGGTAATTGTCAGTAGCACAGCAGTAAATATCAACATGATGCAGATTATTATTGTAGATCATGCAGGGAGAACAAAGGGTAAAATACTTAACTGCAGCAGTATCTGACTATATTCTGCGTAGTGAGAAAACCTAAAGTCATTTTCTTTTTTTAAAAATATATTTTATTGATTTTTTACAGAGCGGAAGGGAGAGGGATAGAAAGTCAGAAACATCGATGAGAGAGAAACATCGATCAGCTGCCTCTTGCACACCCCCCACTGGACCTAAAGTCATTTTCAAGGTCCACCATTTCTTACTTCTTTTCAGTCAGGTCAAGTTTCTCAGCGTCCTAAATCTCCGTTTTCTGGGTGATGAAAAGAAAATAGGATTCCACCGAGTCTCCTATCTACCTACTTCAAGACTTCTGTGAGGATCAAATGAGATGAGGTCCAGGAAAACGCTTCACAGACATTTGGTTAAAGTTTGAAATGTTTGCACCTAGCTATAAAGCAAGTCATATTCCTGGCCTGAAGAAACTGCAAGGAGACTAATTGTCACTAGGAAGAGGAAGCTGGGTGTTGCTACATGACGTTACCGGCACCGACGGTGACTGTTTGAGGCTGGGCTGGGCTGTGGGCCATATTTTGCTCCATGGGATCTCAGCAGCCTTGGCTGCCATTTGGTGGGCTGTCGCTCTGGGGTGGTAGCAGGGTCTGTGTCCCACTTGGGAAAGATGAGTGTTGCTTTGTGGGCACCAGGTCCACGGTGCTATTTCTTTGTAAATAGCCAGTTTGCGTCATGGCAGCTCCTGCATCGAGCGTCTGCCCCCTGGTGGTCAGTGTGCATCATAGCGACTGGTTGGACAGTCAGACACTTAGCATATTAGCCTTTTATATGTATAGTTGAGCAAGCATACAGTTGTCTCTTTGTTGATTATAGTTGTATAGTGTGTATGTATTACGTGGAAACCAGCAAGTCAGGGAAGTGGGAACTGAAATCCAAATCACTGTGCTGCTCAGCTCTGCATTCTGAGGTGCAGCTGGCACTTTGTAACAACACTTTTATCCCAAAGCCAGAACCTTTAGGGCAGCACATGCTCACAGGATTTGTTCCTTTCCTCATTTTCACAAAGGTGGGCTGATGTATTAGGTTTTGGGCCAGTTTAAGATCTGTCTCTGTTCTGTGGTCACCCAGATTGCTATCTGTATGCTGGATGGTTATCTTAACAAATGCTGATGTGAATTATAGGGGGAGCCAGATGAGAAAAATGTGACATAGCATCTTCACTTTTAAATCCAACTGAACAACTAAAATCAAGGCATCACTGCTCATACTGATACCAAGGAAACTGAGAAGGCAGAACAAACTTGCATGTGCTGTGATATATCTTCAGGTCTAACTTCTGATTTAGAATGATTTGATGACATCTCGGTTATGCACTTTCCCAAAAATAATTTTTTAAAATTTAATTTTGTTCTATCCATTTATCCCCCCCATCCCCTCTTCCTCCTCCATTCACCCTCCTTACTCCCACAACAACCACACTGTTGTCTCTATGAGTTCTTTTTCTCTTTTTTTCTTTCTTTCTTTCGTTTTTTTTTTCTCAATGCCTTCACCCTCCCCAACAGCCTTCTCCTGTGTGTGTGTGTAGTAATCTTGACCCGTCCCACTGAAGTCATATTGCTTATTCCTTCTGTGGTAGGGAGAGACCATCCTTTCAGCAGCAAATCTGTTGATTGTAATTTTAAATGTCATTTATTATATATCCATACTGAAGCATTTAGGCTCATAGTGGACTGATGTCTGCAATTTTCTTTGCTTGCACCCAAAATAAAAAAAAAATAAAAGGCAAATCTAGAGATAAGTAGTTGGATAGCTGGGTGATATGGCAAATACAGCAAAATGTTCATTTTAAGATCAAGATGATGGTGTTCACTGCACAATTATGTTAACTTTTCAGTATGTTCAAAATATTTTAAGATGTTGAAGAAAAATTTAATTCATTCAAATGTTATTACAATTTTTATTACATTTAAAACTTATTCACATTAAAGTAACCTAGGCATCAGGGAGACATGATGAATAAGAAGACATGGTCCCTGTTGCTGTAGTACTACTCTCCAAGGGAAACACATGAGCAGATGAAGATAAAACAATGCAGTGAGTGAAAAACAGAATGTTTTGGGAATGTCAAGAAGTACCCACTACATTGTGTCATGTTTGTAAGTGCGGTGGTGGTGGTCAAGGAGATCTCTCTGGAAGAGAGGCCCACAGAACTCAGCCTTGAATGGCAATGGAATAAAAATTAATTCAGGTAGTGGGGAGATAAGTCATTCAATGAACAAACACTGTGGTGTTTGCAGGAATGGCAGATGGTCTGGGACTGGTCAATCTTGGAGAGCTTGTGTGTCATATTGACCCTCTGAGCTTGATCCTGTAGGGGATTTTTGGGTGGCTGAAGGTAAGAAGGGGAATGATAGGGTCTGATGTCAATTTAGCTGGATCACCAAGATGGCTGCCTGGAGACTGCAACTGAAGCACCAAAGCTGAAGGTAAGGTAGGTAGGGGCTTGTGTTGATGTCCCAGCTAGAAAGTGACCTGAATGCGCACATGGTATTAGGGCTAAAGTTGAGGGGATAGATTTGAGAAATACTTAGGATGTAAAATTGGAGAATTGGAAATGGGGGAAATAAAGAATAGGTAAGCACACCCTTTATTGTAAAAGAGGATGTTCAAGAGGGGATGATGGGTTTAGTTTTGAACATTTTTAATTTGGGGTAACTGTGAGACACCCAAGTGGAGCTGCCCAATCGGCAGCCAAATAAATGATAAAAATGTAGGGAAGAGGTGGGTATATTGAGTTGGAATTGAAATAATGCAGTTTGAACCTGCAGTTATGATGCAGAGTAATAAATGAAAGGCATGGGATTTTTCAAGTATAGTCCCTGGCACAAGGGATGCAGATAATGATGTTGTTGAAAAATAAACAAAAGTGAGCAGGACCTTGAAGACCAGCATTCCAGGGTAGTATGAGGAAAGCTGATGAAGATGTAAGGAACAATCAGAGAGGCTGGAGAAGATTAAAGGGCATGTTTAGGAGCTGACAGGGAGGTGTGGACTTCGGGAAAGGAAGAGGTGTTATAAATAGATGAGGACTAAAATCTGTTCAACAGGTAGTTGACCAAGCATTTTTGTAGAGTGGTGAGGGTGGGCACGAGAGAACACCAGATTGAAGAGTGGAGGGAGCAGAGGTATTCTTTGGAGAGGTGTGAGAAAATGCTTTCATTGGATGATGATGGATTGGAAGGTTTTGACTTTACTTTCCATGATACCCATAAATTCTCAGAGATACATATGGGGATATTGTACCCATTTCCTGTAATTCATTATCAATTAAATCACAATTCATAAATTTAAAAAAAGTAAGTTGTCCTTCAATTATGGTAAGTCAGGCATTTATTGAGTGTCTCTTACATTTTTAGTCTCTAGGCTAAAACTGAGCAGAAAGTACCCACCAGTAGAGGTGGGGGAGGGGCGGACCATGGGATGACTCGACAATGAGGTGCCCGTGCAGGGCAGACAGACAAGGTCCAACAATGGATGGACCAGCCCAACCATGTGGGCAGAAGTATCCTCTGAAACTAGCGTTAAGGTAGGATGATTGTTGAGGAAAGAGGTGTGCATGTAGGAGCTGGGAGGTTGAAAACACCAAGTCTGATGGTCTTGCTTTGTGTCCTGGAAGAAGTAGGAAGAGACATGACTTTCCGCTGAAAAGGAAGTTGAGGAAGGGTGGTGTTGCTAGGGAGCGTCAATGAAGTGGGAAAGGTCTGGAATAGTTATTAAAGAGCTCGACCAAGACAGGGACCCAATAAATAAAAGTAGGTTTTTATATACACAACTGGCCTCATTAAACTTCAAGCTCCCTGAGGGTGTTTGACTCAATTAAAGAAGACCCAAAGCATTTTGAAAGCTCCTACTCCATGTTTTCATTCATATTGAAAAGTATATTATTACTTCACAGTATTTAATAAATCTGGGCAAAGTGAATTTTAATGCCATTTTGGAGTTTTTACAAATGTATGTAATTAACCTACAAAACATACAGTGGCTCTAACTTCAAAATCAAAATTATCAAGAAAAGGTGTGATAAATTTTTTTAGAGAAGAATAGGAGACCCTATCCAGTCAGTTCACCAAGATGTGCCAATCAAGGGCACACTTGTAAAAGTTCTGATAGCCCAAGTTCTACTGTCCAATGGCAGGGCAGGGTTCTCTTCATAGCTAGTTTCCTATTGGTTCTGATATGTGGGCGGGGCTACCCATTCCTGCTGCAGCTACTAGCTCCATCCCCATTCCATGCAAATGAGGTCAAAGATATGGTGAGCTCACGTGATTGGCCACGTGGTTGATGACACAATCGCCCCACCCCTTCAATGACGTCATTATCCACTCAAACTCTCACGAGAGTTTGCACAGATGCTGGTAAGGGACTAGCAGGCCAGTCCACTGTGGCAGAAGGGGTGTCAAGGTAGGGGGCTCCTGCAGGTCATCACCACTCTCACCCCAGAGTTCCCAGTCCAGTTTTAGGCAAGGCCCCCAAGGGGGTCTGTGAGGCCGGGCTCAGGGGTCCCACGCACCCTCTCATCTTATTGGCTGACTGCACCGACATGCAAATGAGTGCATGCGTCACTTCCGGTGGCAAATCGAGCGCCATTTTCTCTTTCTGGCCGAGCTAGGAGGAGGGGACAGGGTCGCGCGGGGGTGTGCGCGCGCCGAGGCGGGGGTCCCGCCGCGCGGGGCGGAGGCGGGCGTGGGCCCCGGCGGGCGGGACGCGGCGAGAGGCAGCAGCGGACGCGGCGGCGCTTCGGGCGCCCAGCGGTAGGTACTCCCCCGGTCCGGCCCCGCGACGACGCCCCCGACCGGGCCCGCGAAGTCCCGGCGGCGACTCCGCCCCGTCCCGCCCACACCCGCGGCCGTCTCACGAATCCCTCGGCGTTCTTGGGGCAGCGGGTTCGCGGCCCGAACGGTGCCGGTCGTCCCTCCGTGTCACGTGGGACCGGGGTGGTCGCCGCGGGGCGAGGCGGGGACGGGAGGGAAAGAGAGGGGAGGGGGCCGCGAGGCCGGGGCGCGAAACGAAGGGCTGGGACTGGGGGACAGTGGGCAGGGGGAGGAACGGGGGGACCGAGAAGGGGGAGGGGGACTGCCCGGGGGATGTGGGGGAGGTAGGGCGGCCCCTGCAAAGCGCACCCCGCGCAGTCCCGGTTCTCCCTGAGACTGGCCCCGGACCAGCCTTGAGTGACCGCAAAAGTGGGCCGTGAAGATGCGGTCACTCCTTAGTCTGCCCTGTGGTATTTTCACCCCAGAAGAAAAGGACTGTGTGAACAACAGTTGACGGCGAATCCCTATTTCTTCACCTTTGGTGGTTTGATGTGAATATTGATAATGTATATGCAGGTGTTAACATTAAAATTTTAACTTTTCATATGCCGGTGCCGACTGCGTTGACGTTGATTGTTTGCAAAATTTCTGCTAACATTTGGCTTTGGAATGTCCGAGATTTTAACTGCCAGTTCAAATAGTGCCCAGTTGCATAATGGGAAATTATTACATATTTTAACTTTTTTTTTTTTTGCATTTGAATGAGAGACTTGCCTGAATGCTATTAAAACTCGCTGTGATGCGAAGGTATGCAGGTTTTATCAAAAAGTAGGGCTTGGAGAGCATTTGTGGGAGAATCTCACAAAAAAACAGGGTCGCGGAAAGTGCGTGTTCATGTCTGGTTGGAGGCAAGTAATGTATCGTAACTTAGAGCTGCTCCTGGAGAGTTGGCAAATAGTGAACAGACTGTATTTCGTTTGGAGCGGGGACTTTGTTGAGCCTGTGTTCTTGTTTTTGTTAATCCCCACTGAGGATATTTTTCTATTGATTTTAGGGAGAGTGGAAAGGAGGGCGAGAGACAGGGAGAAACATCAATGTGAGAGACACATCAATTGGTTGCTGCCTTGGCTGGGACCAGGATTGAGCCCCCAGCGGAGGTACTTGCCTTTGACTGGAACCAATTACAAACATTTCAGTCTGCCGGTGGATCCTCCGTCCTCTGAGCCAAACCTGCTAGGGCATATGTTTTTTGTTGTTGTTTTGTTTTGTTTTAAAGACCCTTATTCCAATGCTTGTGACATTTCATTTCGATTTTTGGAATTAGGTTCATAGCAAACTCAATGCGGATATTCTAAGTGCTTTTATTAATGCATCCTCACAACTCCTTCATGGAGTAGGTTGTACTTTCCCTGTTTCACAGGTAGGCAACTGAGGCCCAGGGATTAAGTAATTTGGGAAAGATTGCACAATTGGTAAGCTGGAGTTGATTGGAACTGGAGCAGAGTGGCTCCAGAATCCTTGCTGGTGAGATCATTGTGCCCTGTTACCTCTCAAGTGAAATTCTTTTAGAAGTTAGATTTCACAGCAACTCAAACGAAAGTTCTGTCGCTTAAAAGGTATTTATTATCTGATTGACTACGTTTTAGAGTGTATTTTTTTACATAATGCAGTATTTTTAAATGGTCATGATACTAAACAGCAAAGGAAAACCCTTTAAGTACCTCTTTGGGAAATAACAGTTTCTGGGACATATCAGTGGACATTTTGGTAGGTCCATGTTTACCACACTATGAAATTAAAATTAATTTAGTGATAGATAAGTGCAACTGCATTAGCCTGTGGTTTCCTAGTACACACACACACACACACACACACACACACACAGTGTGCAGATTTAACTGAGTACTAAGATATTTGGAGAACAGCATCATTAGAGGATCTATAAATATAAAAAGAGTGAACAGTTTATTTCCTGGTTAATCTACTAGGCATTTTGTATGGAATCTTGCGTCTTGGAATGGATAACAAGTATAGTATTTGGAGTGAAAAATTATGGTAAAACTCAGCTTCTTTTCCCTAAAGTGATTGGCAGCCAATAGACCAGGTCCATTGAAAGGTTTTGAAACTTTTATAATTTTTTAACTTTTTGTTATCCTTAAACAGTTAGCAAACTGCTAAAAAGGGGAAGTTTCTTTTAATATAGTGATTTTTTTGGTATTTATTTTTTAATTTAATCTTTATTGTTCAGATTATTACAATTGTTCCTCTTTTATCCCTCCATAGGTCCCCCCCACCTGTACCCACCCCACCCTCTGCCCTTATCTCCCTGCCACTGTCCTAATCCATAGGTGTATGATTTTTGTCCAGTTTCTTCTCGCACCCCCCTACACCCCTTTCTCCCTGAGAATTGTCAGTCCTCTCCCTTTCTTTATTTTTTAAAATATATTTTATTGATTTTTTACAGAGAGGAAGGGAGAGGGATAGAAAGTCAGAAACACCGATGAGAGAAAAACATTGATCAGCTGTCTCTTGCACACCCCCTACTGGAGATGTACCCATAGCCAAGGTACATACATGCCCTTGACCAGAATCGAACCTGGGACCTTTCAGTCTGCAGGCTGACACTCTGTCCACTGAGCCAAACCGGTTTCAGCAGTCCCCTCCCTTTCTATGCCCCTGATTCTACTATATTCACCAGTTTTCATCAGATTTTTAATTCACTTGATTTTTAGATTCACTTGTTGATATATATTTGTTGTTCATAATTTTTATCTTTACCTTTTTCTTCTTCCTCTTCTTAAATATCTTTCAGTATTCCATATAATACTGGTTTGGTGTTGATGAACTTCTTTGGCTTTTTCTTATCTGTGAAGCTCTTTATCTGACCTTCAGTTCTGCATGATAGCTTTGCTGGGTAGATAATCTTGGTTGTAGATTCTTGCTATTCATCATTTTGAATATTTCTTGCCACTCCTATCTGGCCTGCATAGTTTCTGTTGAGAAATCAGCTGACAATCACATGGGTGCTCCCTTGTAGGTAATTAACTGTCTTTCTCTTGTTGCTTTTAATATTCTCTCTTTGTCTTTTGCTCTTGGCATTTTAATTATGATGTGTCTTGGTGTGTTCCTCTTTGGGTTCCTTTTTTTTTTGGGGTTCTGTGGGCTTCCTGGACTTGTAAGTCTATGTCTTTCACTAGGTGGGGGAAATTTTCAGTCATTATTTCTTCATATAGGTTTTCAGTATCTTGCTCCCCCTCTTTTTTTGGCACCTCCATAATTCTGATGTTGGTATGCTTGAGGTTGTCCCAGAAGCTCCTTACACTATCTTCAAATTTTTTATTCTTTTTTCTTTTTGCTTTTTCTGTTGAGTATTTTTTGCTTCTTTGTATTTCAGATCTTTGATGACTTGATTCTTGTGGTCTTCTGCTGTTAGGTCTTTGTATAATATTTTTTATTTCAGTCAGTGTATGCTTAATTTCTAGTTGGTCCGTTTTCATATCCTTGAGGGTCTCGTTAAATTTATCGGCCTTTTCTAGGAAATTCTTGAAAAACTTTATAACCATGGTTTTGAACTCTATGTCCAGTAGTTTTTTCCCCCCTCCATTTCTTTCAGATGTGATTTGTTTCCTTGTCTTTGCATTTTGACTGCTTCCCTGAGTTGGTTGAGTAGCTTTGTGTGGTAGGTGTCCTCTAGGGGACAGTGGCTCAGACTCCTCAGTTACCTGATACTCTTGGTGCACCCCATTATGGGCTGCACAATCTTGTTGTAGTTAAGCCTAGATTGTTGTTGGTATCACTGGGAGGGGTTGACCTCCAGGCCAACTGGCTGTGAGGATCAGCTGTGTGTACACTGTGAGAGCTTCTGTGCTCAGCTTGGTTGGGGCGGAGTCCCAGGGCTGAGCAGTCAGCCTTGGTTTCCCATCGGCCCCGCCCTAAGCGATGCCTGGGTCCTGAGGCAGTGGCTGCATGCACCTCTGAGAGAAAGTTGCCCTCGAGTTTTGCCCACTGCCAGACAGTCCAGTTTCTTCCCGAATGAGTCTGGATAACCAAAGTCTCACCCAGAACTGGAGTACAGTGCAGTCGGGAGATTTTGTTGCCCTCCCAAACGAGAGAGCCAGCCACTCGCTCAGTTGTGTGCCTTCTCCGTGAGCTTGCACACCTTTGCAGCTCCCAAGTCTCAGTGTGCTTCCTCCTGACAGTCCAGTTTCATCCCGTATGAGTCTGGGTTCCCCAAGACCCACCTGGGACTGGAGTTCAGCGCAGTGGGGAGCCTTTGTCTCTCCCTCACCGTTTGAGAAAACTAGCCGAGTATTCAGCTGCCCGCCCTTTCCACTTGCGCGCGTCTCCGTGTCTCTGCACCTCTGCCCGCTACACCTTCTGAGTCTCAGTGTCCTTTTATCTTTCCTTCTAGTTGTAGAATTTCCACTCAACCAGCTTTCCAATGTTCTAGATGATGTCCATTTTGTCTTTTAGTTGTGTTTTTGAAATTTCTTCTTCAAGGCAGCAATTTAGGTGTTTACTTATGCCTCCATCTTGGTTCCTCTTCAGGAAAGTTTTTTTAATGCTTGTTTTGGGGAATCAATAACAATGATGAAGGAATGGGGGCACTTCCTACTAGGTCTCAAGCTGGTGTGGTACCCAGGTTGCCCCAATCCCCAGTGAGGGGTGTGTGGGGGACAGCCAATCAATGATTATCTCTCATCGTTGATTTTCTATTTCTCTCTCTTCTTTCTTTGAAATAATAAAAATATATATTTTAAAAAATTTACTATTCAAAAATTTTAAAACATCAACAGTAGATGAACCTTTATATATAGATTGATTTCCGAGAGGTAGAAACATCAATGATGAGACTCATCAATCAGCTATTCTTGCATGACCCCTACTGGGGATTGGGCCCCAAACCCGGGCTTGTCCCCTGACCAGGAATCAAACCATGACCTCTTGGTTCATAGGTTGATGCTCAACCACTGAGCCACATTGCCTGGGACTATTTTCCAAATATAAAACAGAAGACTGACAATTCCTTGGCCTTGTTCCTAAACCTTGAATACGTTACTATAGAGTTTATTTAAAACTTGCTCAATCACAGCTTCATTTCAGTATCCTCTTCCTGTGTCAGCCATTCTTCAACAAACTCCAGGAACCAGCTTGTGAAATCAGCCTGTTCTAAAGCTGCTGCTCAGGCAAGTCCACCAATCCCTGTGCTCCATGCATCTCAGAATCCTGTAATAAGATTAGTGCTTGCTAGATAAGGCCAGACTTATTTTCAAGCAACAAGTTAACTTCCTTAGCATACAGAGATAGTGCAGCTTTAAGGAGGAAAACAAGTCTGAGTAGAAAGCATATGGTAGAAATTTTTGTTGAGCCTTACTCTGGCTAAAGAAGACAGTCTGGGCTGGAAAGTCACCTTATACAGGCTTTGTAAAGAAAGCCAATATGAGGTTGTTGACAGCTCCTCTGTTAGATGATGCTATTGAAGACTGGAACCCAATTCAGTGTGTTAACTTTTTTTTAAGTATGTTTTTATTGATTTCTAAGAGAAAGAGAAACATCAATAATGAGAGAGATATTGATCAGCATTGGCTTAATTGACCTCTTGCCAAATATATTCACTTTTTCTCCTTTACCTACAAGGGAGCACCCATACGATTGTCAGCTGATTTCTCAACAGAAACTATGCAGGCCAGACGGGAGTGGCAAGAAATATTCATTTTTGATGCTGTTGTGTTCACCTGGAACATCTTGGGCTCTATCTCTGCAAGCTTCCATAGCCATTTCATTTTTTTTAATTTAGTAAATCTTTATTGTTCAGATTATTACAATTGTTCCTCTTTTCACCCCCCAATAGCTCCCCTCCACCCAGTTTCCACCCCCCTCTCTGCCCTTACCTCCCCCTAACTGTCCTCATCCATAGGTGTACGGTTTTTGTCCAGTTTCTTCCCACACTCCCCATACACCCCTTTCTCCCTGAGAATTGTCAGTCCCCTCCCTTTCTATGCCCCCTATTCTATTATATTCACCAGTTTATTCTGTTCATCAGATTTTTAATTTACTTGATTTTTAGATTCACTTGTTGATAGACATGTATTTGTTGTTCATAATTTTTATCTTTACCTTTTTCTTCTTCCTCTTCTTAAAGAATACCTTTCAGCATTTCATGTAATACTGGTTTGGTGTTGATGAACTCCATTAGCTTTTTCTTATCTGTGAAGCTCTTTATCTGACCTTCAGTTCTGCATGATAGCTTTGCTGGGTAGATAATCTTGGTTGTAGATTCTTGCTGTTCATCATTTTGAATATTTCTTGCCACTCCCGTCTGGCCTGCATTGTTTCTGTTGAGAAATCAGCTGACAATCACATGAGTGTTCCCTTGTAGGTAATTAACTGTTTTTCTCTTGCTGCTTTTAATATTCTCTCTTTGTCTTTTGCTCTTGGCATTTTAATTATGATGTGTCTTGGTGTGTTCCTCTTTGGATTCCTTTTGTTTGGGGTTCTGTGGGCTTCCTGGACTTGTAAGTCTATGTCTTTCACCAGGTGGGGGAAGTTTTCAGTCATTATTTCTTCATACAGGTTTTCAGTATCTTGCTCTGTCTCTTCTTCTGGCACCCCCATAATTCTGATGTTGGTATGCTTGAAGTTGTCCCAGAGGTTCCTTACCCTATCTTCAAATTTTTGGATTCTTTTTTCTTTTCTGGTTGAGTGTTTTTTGCTTCTTTGTATTTCAAATCTTTGACTTGATTCTTGCAGTCCTCTAGTCTGCTGTTGGGTCGCTGTATTATATTTTTTATTTCAGTCAGTGTATGTTTAATTTCTAGTTGGTCCTTTTTTATATCCTCAAGGGTCTTGTTAAATTTATCGGCCTTTTCTAGGAAATTCTTGAAAAACCTCATAACCGTAGTTTTGAACTCTATATCCAGTCGTTTGTTTTTCTCTATTTCTTTCATTTGTGATCTGTTTCTTTGTCTGCATTTTGACTGCTTCCCTGAGTAGGTTGGGGTAGCTTTGTGTGCTAGGTGTCCTATATGGCCCAGTGATTCGGCCTCCCAAGTTACCTCAGGTGGAAACTCTTTGTGCACCCCTTTGTGGACTATGTTTGCAGTCTTGTAGTAGTTAAGTCTTGATTGTTGTTGGTACCACTGGGAGGAATTGACCTCCAGGCCAGTTGGCTGTGAGGATCAGCTTTGTCTACTCTGGGAGAACTTCTATGCTATAGAGAGCCTTATAAGACAGGGTTTGCAAAATTGCAAAAGCCTCTGTGCTTAGCTTGGATGGGTCAGAGTCTCAGGGCTGAGTAGACAGTCTTGGCTTCCCATCAGCCCAGGAGTATGAGGCTCCTGGGTCTCAGTGTCCCTCGATAGTTGCTGCAAGCACCTCTGAGAGAAAGCTGCGCTCGAGTTTTGCCTGCTGCCAGATCAGTTTCTCTCCCAATGAATCTGGATTCCCAGATTCTCACCCGGAACTGGAGTTCAGTGCAGTTGGGAGCTTACTGTTCCCTCCAGCTAGAGAGAAAGCTAGTGGCACACTCAGCAGTCACTCCTCTCTGCGCTCATGTGCCTCCAGACCTCTGCCTTTTGAGGCTCCCCTGAGTTTCACCTGACAGTCCAGATTCCCCCCGTATGAGTTTGGGTCCCCAGGGTCTCGCCTGGAACTGGGCTTCAGTGCAGTCAGAATTGGGGTTTAGTGCAGTCGGGAGCTTCCTTCTCCCTCCTGCCAGAGAAAGCCAGCCAGGCCTTCCGTCGCCCTTCCTCTGTGCACGTGTCTCCGTACCTCAGTCTTTTGCAGCCCCTCTGGTTCTCTGTGAGCTTTTCTCTTTCCTTCGAGTTGTAGAATTTCCACTCATCCAGCTTCCCTGTGGTTCTGGATGATGTCCATTTTGTCTTTTAGTTGTAGTTTTGAAATTGTGTGAGGCAGCAGTTTAGGTGTTCACCTATGCCGCCATCTTGGTTTCTCCTTCTAGCCATTCTGTTTTGAACTTCCATAGCCCTTCCCATGTTTCATGACCCTTAACATTTTATACTACCCATTTTGTTAATTTGTTATAAACATTTGCTATGTATTATGCTCTGTGATAGGCCCAGCCATGCAAATAAAACATGATTCCTGCCCTGAAGTTTAGTCAAATAGGGAAAATAGATAATTACAACATAGATGAATGCAATGAGAGATGTATAAACTGGGTCCTCTGGGGATTCCTAGGAAGGGTGCATAGGGGAATTGCTTACTTGTAGAAATTGCATTTAAAATCTTGGCCAAATTGCTGTCTAAACATGTAGAAATTATACTTTTTCTACTTACCTTCACTACTAGTGAATATTGTCAATCTTTAAAAGTTATTTTCTATAATTAAAAATTGGCATTTGTTATATTACCAAACATTTCTTTAATTCAAATTTTATGGATTTTATTTTTAGCTTTTATAGCTTACACATTTAAAAACTTCATTTGAAATAATTTCAGATTTACAGAAAGATGCAAGTACAATAAAAAAAACAAAACCCTCCCCCCCATCATTTGAAAGTAGATTGCCAAAGAAGATGCCACATTACCCCAAATATTGTCTGTTACCTACAAATAAGAACATTCTCCTACACATCCAGAACAACCATCAAATCAAGAAATCAATACATTATCATCGAAGTTTTGCCAGTTCCAATAATATTTACAATAAAAGAAATAGAATTGCACATAATATTTAGTTATCTAGTTTCTTTTGATCTGGAACAGTTCCTTAGTTTTTCCTTCCATGTTCTTTTTAAGTGTATAATTCATTGACTTTTAAATATATTCACTGAGTTGTATAACCATCACCACAGTCTAATATTAGAACATTTCCAGCATCCACTCACCCCAAACCTATTCGTTTGCAGTCAGCACCTCTTCCCACCCTGGCCAGCCACTGAGCTACCCTTTATCCAGTAGACTTGTCTTTTCTGGATGTTCCTTGTAAGCGGAGTCAGACAACATGAGGACTTCTGTACCCATCCTCTTTCACTTAGCATTATGCTTTTATAGCATCTAGTGCTTTTCACTGCCAAATAGTGCTTTTCATTCCACTGTACGGATAGACCACATTTGTTTATCCTTTGGCCATCTGATGGACATGTGAATTGTTTCCACATTTGGCTACTTTGAATAGTGTTATCTTGTATGATCTGGACACCTTTGAGTATTATAGGTTGTTTTTTACAGTGTCTCTTAATTTGGGCTTTTTTGCCAGACTTCTGTGAATTACTCTTTTTTTCTTGATTATTAAGTATTTTGTGATTAGGTACTTGGAAACCATGTAACTATTCCATTTCTCATCACGCTTTCAATTTATTTAATTATAAACACCATGGAATTAAGTTTATATTCTAGTGGGTTATGTTTTAGTTATTGCTGTACACCAAACTATCCCAAAACTTGGTAGCATAAAACATTTTATTTAAAAACCTCAATAATTCTTTGGATCAGGAGTTCCACAATGTCTGGGCCTCTGTCTGGGAAGACTCAAAGGCTGGGGTTGACTTGACAGGGCCTTAGTGGCATCTTCACTCACTCACACATACAGTGGCTGATGTGGAACATCTCCGTGTCGTCTTTGTTGGGCTAGTTTAGCTTCCTCTCAACATCGTATGTGGATTCCAGCGTGATGGCCCCCAGAGAATGAGCAGCAGTGTGGCATTTTTATGGTGTAGCCTTGGAAGTCATGTGGCATTAATTGTGCCATTCTCTATTAGGTAAGGCAGCCGTAAAGTTCTGCCCAGGTTTATGGGGTGGTGACATAGATGCCCTTACTTTTTGGAAAGAGTATCAAAGTGGTATTTGAAGAAGAGCACATGGAATGGGAGATACTATTTCATTATCTTTGGAAAATTTAGTGTACTGGCTATAATCTGTTATTGTCATTATTTATTTGATGCCCAGATTGTTTGGTATTTTGCTTCAAGCTGGCTTCTTTTGAATCCTTTTGATATGTCTCACCATTCTTTGACCAACTTCCTTATTTTTTGGCACAAGGTGTTCTGGGGGCATCTTGTCCTTTCCATATTCCAGCCCTTGAATCAACCATTTCCCCAAGGAGCCCTGGTTCCTTTTAATGGAAAGTGGTATTTAGAAATTAAGATTTGGGTCTTAGAGGAGTGCTCAAACTGCTATTGGGCTGGGCAACTGCTTCTAAGACCTTTTAGCCTGCAGAGCTATGGAATGTTCACACATTTATTTTTATCTATGTATATATTAAAAGCAGTGAAGGTCACACCTGTACCTTCTTTTCCAGTCAAGTATCAAGGATTACTTTAATTTTAATCCTTCTCAGCTATTTTAAAAACAGACTTTTTGAGATGTAATTTACATACCATACAATTCACCTATTTAAAGTGTACAGTTCAGTGGCTTTTAGTATATTTGCAGAGTTGTGCAGCTATCACCACAGTCAGTTTTAGGACACTGTTATTCAAAAAAGAAACTGTTCCCCTTAGCCGTCATTTCCCAGTTCTCCTCAGCCTTCATTTTCTCAGCCTAGGCAACCAATGTTGTACCTTCTGTTTGTATATATAATTTGTCTGTTCTGAACATTTCATGTAAATGGAATCAGACCACACCCGATCCTTTGTGTCTGGCTTCTATCATTGAGCATCATGTTCCCCAAGGCTCATCCACATTGTAGCCTAGTGAGTGCTTCATTTCTTTTTAGGGCCAAATAATATTCCATTTTATGAATGTTCCACATTTTTTTATCCGTTCACCAGTTGATGGACTTATGGGTTAGTGGGAATGCAGACTGGTGCAGCCACTGTGGAAGACAGTACGGAATTGCCTCAAAATGTTAAAAATGGAACTCCCATTTGACCCAGTAATCCCACTTCTAGGACTATATCCCAAGAAACCAGAAACACTAATCAGAAAGGATATATTCACCCTTATGTTCATAGCAGCACAATTTACCATAGCTAAGATTTGGAAACAGCCTAAGTGCAGATCAGCAGAGGAGTGGATTAAAAAACTGTGGCACATCTACACAATGGAATACTATGCCGCTATAAAAAAGAAGGAACTTTTACCATTTGCAACAACATGGTTGGAACTAGAGAGCATTATGCTAAGCGAAATAAGCCACTCGGAGAAAGATAAATATCACATGCTCTCACTCATATGTGGGATATAATGATCAATGTAATTTGATGAACAAGAATAGATCAATCTAGAGACAAATGGTAGGGGAGGAGGGTTTAGAAAGCAACCAAAGGACTTGTATGCATGCATATTAGCATAACCGATGGACACAGACTGCGGCAGTGGGGCTTGCCTGGGGTGGAGGGTCAATTGGGGAAAAAAGAGACATGTAAAATTTTAGACAATAAAAAATGTTTTGCTACATTTGTAAATAAAGAATAGTGCTACTGTGAACATTCTTGCAGTTTTTGTTTGGATGCATGCTTTTCATTTCTCTTTGGTGGAATTGCTGGCTCATATGGTGCTTGTGTATTTAATCCTTTGAGGAACTGCCAGACTGTCCTCCAAATTGGCTGTACCATTTTATTGCCAGTGATGTAGGAGAAATCAGTTTCCCTACATCCTTGCCAACACTTTTTTTTTTCTTTCAAAATTACAGCCATCCCATATACCATACTTTATACCATCCCATAGATATAAAGAAGTATCTCATTGTGGTTCCATTTGCATTTCCACATTGCTGTTTAGCATCTTTCCATGTGCTTAACGGCCATTGTATAGTAGCTATTTCTTTAGATCCTTTGCCCATTTTTAAGTTTGGATATTGGTTTAATTATTGAGTTATCAGAGTTCTTTTTATAGTCTGGGTATAAGTTCCTTATCAGAAATACGATTTGTAAAAATTTCTCCCATTTTGTGGATTTGCTTTTTGCTTTTTGCATGGTTTCATTTGAAGCACAAAATTGTTTTTATTTATTTATATATTTTTAAATTGATTTTAGAAGAGAAAGGGAGAGGGAGAGAGGAAAAATTATCAATAATAAGAGAAATCATTGATTGCCTGCCTCCCGCATGCCCCCTACTAGGGATTGAGCCTGAACCTGGGCATGTGTCCTGACTGGGAATCAACCATGACCACCATGACCTCCTGTTTCTTTCTTTTTCCTTTTTTAAAAAAATATATTTTGTTGATTTTTCACAGAGAGGAAGAGAGAGGGATAGAAAGTCAGAAACATCAATGAGAGAGAAACATCGATTAGCCACCTCCTGCACACTCCCTACTGGGGATGTGCCCGCAGCCACGGTACATGCACTTGACCGGAATCGAACCTAGGACCCTTCAGTCCGCAGGCCAACACTCTATCCACTGAGCCAAACCGGCTTCAGCATGACCTCCTGTTTCATAAGTTGACACTCAACCTTGGAGCCTTCCTGGCAGGGCTGAAGCACCAAAGTTTTAAATTTTCATGAAGTCCAACTTACCTAGTTTTTCTTTTGTTGCTTTTAGATGTTATATCTAAGAATCCATTGCCAAATCCAAGGTCATGAAGATTTCTGCTTGTTTATTTCTGACAGTTTAAAACATTTTAGCTCTTAGGTGGAGGTATATGACCCATTTTGAGTTGATGTTTTTTTTTGGGGGGGGGGGGTATGGTATGAGCAAAAAGTGCAACTTCAGCCCTAGCCAGTTTGGGTCAGTGGGTAGAGAGTCAGCCTGCAGACTGAAGGGTCCAGGGTTTGATTCCAGTCAAGGGTACATGCTTTGGTTGTGGGCTCGATCTCCAGTAAGGGTGTGCAGGAGTCAGCCTATCAGTGATTCACATTATGTTGCTATCTCTCCTGCCTTCCTCTCTGAAATCAATAAAAATATATTAATTTATTTTAAGTACAACTTTATTCTTTTGCATGTGGCTAACTAGTTGTCCCAGCGTGATTTGTTGAAAATTACTCTCAGTGTTTTACCAATCCTGTTACTTATTACAGTTTTTTTTCTTTCTTTCTTTCTAAGGAGAATTTCAAAAATGTTTCAAATTCCTGTGGAAAACCTTGACAACATCAGGAAGGTACGGAAAAAGGTGAAAGGAATTCTTCTGGATATTGGACTTGACAGCTGCAAGGAATTGCTGAAGGTAAGAGGATATCAGTGATAGATTAAGAGCAGACAAGTTTTGTAAAAATACATATTTTTATTGATTTTAGAGAGGAAGGGAGAAGGAGAGAGAGAAACATCAGTGATGAGAGAATCATTGATTGGCTGCCTCCTGCACTCCCCCTACTGGGGCTCAGGCCAGCAACCCAAGCATGTGCCCTTGACTGAAATTGAACCCAGGACCTTTCATTCTGCAGCTGGATGCTCTATACACTGAGCCAAACCAGCTAGGGCAGCAAATTTTTAAAGTGACTTTTATGAGGGGATTTTTATGGTCATTAAGGTTTTTTTTTTTTTTAATATATATTTTATTGATTTTTTACAGAGCAGAAGGGAGAGGGATAGAAAGTCAGAAACATCCATGAGAGAGAGACATCGATCAGCTGCCTCTTGCACGCCCCCTACTGGGGATGTGCCCGCAGCCAAGGTACATGCCCTTGACCGGAATCGAACCCGGGACCCTTCAGTCCGCAGTCCGACGCTCTATCCACTGAGCCAAACCGGTCCTGGCAAGTTTTTTTTTTTAAATTGCAAGTTTTGTATGCTTTTTTGTTGTTGTTAAGTCTCACCCAAGGATGTATTTTTTCCACTATTTTAAGAAAGAGTGGGAGAGTTGGGGAAAGAGAGAGAGACTGACAAACAGACCAACAGACATGGATATGAGAGGCAGGAATTGAACGTGTAACCCAGGTACCTGTCCTTAACTGGGAATTGAATCTGTGTCCCTTCAGTGCACTAGCTGATGTTCTAATCACAGCCACACCAGCCAAGGCACTTGGATTTTTAATAGAGTTTTACTTTGAACATTGTACCCACATTAACTGTATACAAAGGACATTTTCAGAAATAAAGCATAAAAACATTCAGACACTGAGTATATAAGCTATATATACCAGAAATAAAGCATAAAAGCATTCAGACACTGAGTATATAAGCTATATATAGTCATTAGAGTTAAAATACTGTTGACCCTGGCCCTAGCCGGTTTGGCTCTGGATAAAGCATCGGTCTGCGGACTCAGGGGTCCCAGGTTCGAGTCTGGTCTTGGTTGCAAGCACATCCCCAGTGGGGGGGGGGGGGGGGGAGTGTAGGAGGCAGCTGATCGATGTTTCTCTCTCATCAATGTTTCTGACTTTCTATCCTTCTCCCTTCCTGTCTGTAAAAAAATCAATAAAATATTAAAATAAAATAAAATACTGTTGACCCTGAACAACAGGGATTTGAACTTCACGGGTCCACTGGCATATAGTCTTTTCCAATAAATATATAGTCAGTCCTTTCAGTTTCACAACTACAGGTTCAACCAACTGCAGATCAAAAACAGTATTTCTGATTTGTGGTTGGGAATCCTTAATGTGGGGGGCCAACTGTGTGCATTGATCTAAGCCAGTGGTTGACAAATTCATTAGTCAATAGAGCCAAATATCAACAGTACAACTATTGAAATTTCTTTTGAGAGCCAAAATTTTTAAACTTAAATTTCTTCTAATGCCACTTCTTCAAAATAGACTCGCCGTGGTATTTTGTGGAAGAGCCACACTCAAGGGGCCAAAGAGCTACATGTGGCTCACGAGCCAAGGTTTACCAACCACAGATCTAGACCATACTATAGAGGGACTTGAGCATCCCCAGATTTTGGTATTTGTAGGGGGTCCTGGAACCAATCCCATGTAGGTACCCTGGAACAACTATGCTTTGGGGGCATTGAAAGTTAAAATGTGGATTTTTTGCTATGGGCAGAGGGATGGAGAGGGGATTTAGGACCACTAACTTCTTTTTTTCTTTTTTTTAAAATATATTTTTTAATTGATTTTTTTACAGAGCAGAAGGGAGAGGGATAGAAAGTCAGAAACATCAATGAGAGAGAAACATCGATCAGCTGCCTCTTGTGCGCCCCCTACTGGGGATGTGCCCACAGCCAAGGTACATGCCCTTGACCGGAATCGAACCCGGGACCCTTCAGTCCACAGTCGTATACTCTATCCACTGAGCCAAACCGGTCTCAGCGTGGACCACTAACTTCTTAACTATATATATATTTTTTTACCTTTGAGGAGAATGTGTTAAATTATATATTATTTTAGCAGAAGACAACCCTAACTTTATTTCTCTGGATTGTTAGAGAATCAATAAATGGGGATACAAATATGATATGATAGGGTGTTGTTTTTCTGATTTGTTAGCTTAATATATTTAGTCTTACAAAAGTTTAAAAATTAAGGTGACAGTCATACTCTACTGATAAGTTGTGTTCTGTTATAGTTTTATTCTTTCTTATAACTTGAGAATATATGACTGGCACATCTAGTAAAGAAATTAAAAGCCGAAACCGGTTTGGCTCAGTGGATAGAGTGTCGGACTGCGGACTGAAAGGTCCCAGGTTCGATTCTGGTCAAGGGTGTGCACCTTGGCTGCGGGCACGTCCCCAATGGGGGCCATGCAGGAGGCAGCTGGTCGATGTTTCTCTCTCATCGATGTTTCTGACTTTCTATCCCTCTCCCTTCCGCTCTGTAAAAATTCAATAAAATATATTAAAAAAAAACACACAAAAAAAGAAATAAAAATTGTTAAATAAGGCATGCTGTGTATTCTTATAGCCATTGATAATTCTGTGCATATTTTATTCATAACTATTGAAATAGGAACCTTATCTGCTTAGAAATTTTTAAACTTGTTAACTTAATTCAAAGTATTATTGGCCTGTGAAGCGTCTTAATTTTCAAATCTAAGACTTTCAACCAGATGGATTTTATTGATTAAAAAGGTAGTCTGATACTGGCCCTATTTTGGCTCAGTGGATAGAGCGTCGGCCTGTGGACTGAAGGGTCCCAGATTCGATTCCAGTCAAGGGCATGTACCTTGGCTGCGGGCACATCCCCTGTGGGAGGCATGCAGGTGGCAGCTGATCAATGTTTCTCTCTCATTGATGTTTCTACTTCTAACTCTGTCTCTCTCCCTTCCTCTCGGTAAAAATATCAATAAAAAATATATTTTTAAAAATCCCCTTCATTTAAAAAGTAAAAAATAAAAATTGTTTCTTTCTAGTCCTAGCTGGTTTAGCTCAATGGATAGAGCATCGGCCTGCGGACGGAAGGGTCCCAGGTTCGATTCCAGCCAAGGGCACACGCCTGGGTTGTGGGCTCGAGCCCCAGTAGGGGGCGTGCAGGAGGCACCAATCAATGATGCTCTCTCATCATTGATGTTTCTCCCCCTCTTCCTTCCTCTCTAAAATCAATAAAATATATATTTAAAAATAAAATTGTTTCTTTATAGCTCTTTTTTGCTGCTCCTGACATTCTGGAAAGCATTCCTTCCTTCAAACTCTTCTCCCTCCTCTTCTGTGATGTAACCTTACTGTTCCTGTTTCTCTTCCCAGTGTTTTCTTTTGAAAAGTTTAAACCCTACAAAAATATTGAAAGGGTTATATAGTGAAAACCCATCTACTTACCACTGAAATTCTACAAAATTAACATATTTGTATCTGTCTTCACCCACTGTTCTTTTTGTTTTAAAATCGATTTTTTGAGAGAGAGAAACATGTGGGTGCAAAACATCAGCATATGTGTCAATATCCAAACTTTAGTCATTGTTTTCAGTTTTGGGGAGAAAATTTTATAGGCTGTGAAAAGCACCTTCAGAGTCTCTAATGATGGTTTTTAACATGCATTTACCATGTTATACAAGTCTCTGTGAAGACCTGGATTCCTCAAGCCTTTTTCTAGCCAGTCACTGCTCCCACCCCACTGGCTACCACTATTATGAAAATTTTCACTGTAATTAGATTTGCCTGTTGTGCAATTTTATGTAAAAGAAATAGTATGTACTTCCATGGAAGAGTCTTCTCAGTGGAGGTATGTATGATTGGTCCTTTTGTTGCCGAGTAGTATTCAACAGAATGAATGATTAGTTTGTAGATCCTTTCCCCTGGTGGTGGGACACTTAGGCTGTTCCAGTTTTGGTTATTATGAATAAGATTTTTCTTGTATTCTTTAACAATTTATTATTTTTCAATCCTCACTTGAGGGTATTTTTTTTGAGAGAGAGTCAAAGGGAGAAGGAGAGACACAGAGAGAGAAATATCAATATGAGATAATCCACATTACATCAGTTGGTTGCCTTCTGCATGCATCCTGACCAGATTAAGTGTGCAACCGAAGTACATATCCTCGATTGGAATCGAACCTGAGACCCTTCAGTCCAAGGGCCAATTGAGTGAAGGTGGTGCCGGCAGCAAAGGTGAGGAAGGCCTATTCTTGCATGAATCTCCATGCATCAGGCCTCAGTAAGATTGCATATTTAGTTTTATGGGAAGCAGCAAATTCTTTACCCAAACCAATTGTGTGATTGTGTGCTCTGTTGTCAGTGTGTGAAGGTTTCAGTTTCTCAGGCATGACACAGTATGACGGTTAGCTGTGCTCTTTGTTTATCCCTTTTTCGAGAGGAGAAGCTCCTTATTCTTTGCTGAAAGCAAAAATGACTGGATGTTGGATTTGGTCAAGTGATTTTTCTGCATCTATTAAGATAATTTTTCTGTGTTTTAGTCTAATGTAGTGAATTATATGTTTTGTTGTTTGTGGGGTTTTTTGTTGTTGTTGTTTTTGTTTTTTTTTTAAATAAAAAAACACCTCTTAAACCAGTCATATCCTTGATAAATTCCACTTGGTCCTTTTCACATATTGGATTGGTTTGCAAAATTTTGGTTAAGGATTTTTATATCTGTGTTCAGGAGAATATGTTCTGAAGTTTTCATTTGCTGTAGTATCTCATCTAGAATTAGAGTTTTCTTTGTGAGATGGTTTTTAACTATGAATTCAGTTTTTTCCCTGGAACTCAGGCTACCAGATTACTTAGTTTTGCTTGAGTGAACTTTGGTAGTTCATCTTCTTTTAAGAATTTGTTCATCCTAGCCAATTTGGCTCAGTGGATAGAGCATTGGCCTATGGACTGAAAGGTCCTGGGTTCGATTCCAGTCAAGGCACATGCCAGTGTGCAGTGTGCAGAAGGGCAGCCGATCAATGATTCCTCTCATCATTGATGTCTCTCTTTCTCTCTCTCCCTGTTCCTTCCTCTCTCTGAAATCAGTAAAAATATTTTAAAAGAATTTGTTCATTACAACTTTATTGGCATAAAGCTGTTGTTATTCCTTACTTGTAGGAGCCATAGTGATGTTCCCGCTTTTATTTTGATATTGGTAATTTGCGTCTTTTCTTTCCTGTTCAATCTGAACAGAAGTTTATCAATTTTACTGATATTTTCCAAGAAACAGGTTTTGGTTTCCTTGATTTTTCTCCATTGTCTCTTTTCTATTCTATTTACTTCTGCTTTTTATGTTTTCTACTAGAGGTCCGATGCACAAAATTTGTGCATGAGTGTGGTCCCTAGGCCTGGCCGGCGGTCAAAGTGTGAGCGTCTGGTGTGGAAGGGCAGGTCCTAGCTGACCTCTGGGTCCTGGGTAGCACCTGGGTCCCCAGGCCCTTACATGCCCCCTTTCGCCTGAGTCACAGTGCCCGAGTCTCTACGCAGAGATGCAGTGAGTGCGGCAGGATGTTGTGGGCCAGGGCACAGCATGGGCCCCTGGGCTGCCTAGTGGTGCTGCACTGAAGCCGGGCCAGCAACGTGCTCTCTCTCCCCCAGCCGGCCTCACAGACCGGCTCCTTTGTGAAACTGGGGAGCCCAACCGGTGCTTGAGTTCTGGCAACTGTAGCCCTGCTCACCCAGAAGATGCTGTGCAGGGGTGGGGTAGGTGCCTCATGGACTAGGCACTTGAGCCCTAGCATCCTGGGGAAAGGTAGCAGAGAGAGTGAGAGTGAGCTTGACAGACAACCTGATTTCTTACCTCACCTCCACCCCCAGGTAACTGGAGAGAGGTTGTAGTACATCTCTGATGCCCACTATGTTCTGCATCACCCTCTGGTGGTCAGCACACATCATAGCTAGTGGTCTAATCCCCAATCTAACTCCCAGTCTCCGAAATGACCGCCCGAAGGAACAATTTGCATATTAGGCTTTTATTATATAGGATTTTTCTGTTTAGGGTTTATTTATTAAGTTTTAAAATTTAATTTCTTAAGGTGGCAGTTTATATTATTCTTGTTTCTTTATTTAGTTCATTTTCTTAAGTAGTGCCACAAATTCTCCTGAAGCACTTTTTAACTCCATCCTATATATCTGATTCATTGTTTCCAGTTTCATTCAGTTTAAAATATTTTCTAATTTCCCTTGTGATTTCTTCTTTGATACATGGATTATTAAGAAATGTGTTTAATACCTAGAAATTTTGGCTTTTCTCTAAATACCATTTTTTAAAAATATGCTTTTATTGATTTCAGAAAGAGGAAGAAGGAGGGATAGAGGGACAGAAACATAAATGATGAAAGAGAGTCATTGAATGGCTGCCTCCTGCATGCCCTCTACTGGAGGTTGAGCTTTCAGCCTGGGCCTGGGCCTGACCTGGAATTGAACTGTGATCTCCTGGTTCGTGGGTTGGCACTCAGCCATGGAGCCACGCTAGCTGGGCTAGACTCTTTCTGTTACAGATTTATTTAATTTTGGTCTGGTCAGAGATTGTGCTTTGTAATTATTTCAGTCCTTTTATTATTTTTTTAAATATATTTTATTGATTTTTTACATAGAAGAAGGGAGAGGGATAGAAAGTCAGAAACATCAATGAGAGAGAAACATCGATCAGCTGCCTCTTGCACACCCCTTACTGGGGATGTGCCCACAACCAAAGTACATGCCCTTGACCGGAATTGAACCCGGGACCCTTCAGTCCGCAGGCCAACGCTCTATCCACTGAGCCAAACCGATTTCGGCTATTTCAGTCTTTTTAAATATGTTGAGATTTATTTTATAGCTCAGCATGAGACCTGTCTTTGGAAATGTATCATGCGTATTTGAAAAGAATTTCATTTTGCTGTTGATCGAGTATTCTATAAATGTCATTTTGTGAAGTTGTTAGTGGCATTCAGTCTTCTTACCATACCTCTGTCTCCAACACTCCCACCCTCAGGTAACCAGCGAGAGATTGCAGCGCATCTCCAGTGCCCACCTTGTTTCATGCCACCCTTAGGTGGTCAGGGTATCTGAGAGAGAAACAACGATCAGTTGCCTCCTGTACACACCCCAATCAATCAAACCTGCAATCTTTTGGTATACAGGACAATGCTCCAACCAACTGAGCCACCTGGGTAGGGGCAAAGGTCTTTTTAATATATTAACAAATATTAGTTAAGCCAAAGAAAGATAACTGCTGTTTCTGAATATACCTATGCTAACACACTGCTTATTAAGTCAATTCAGAACTTGGTTTGTTTGAACCAGGATTCAGCCTGAACTCCCATCAGATCTGGTTGCTAGGTTCTCGGTGACACCATCTCCTCTCCAGCTGCCATGTTTGACACACCCTAGTCTACACGGTCTGCCCTCCTTGTGGCCAACACCTGGTGCCCTTGGTTTGCACACACTCGAAACTCCCACTTTATACTCTCGGCACCCTGAAATTCTTCCCCAGAGTACTCACCACTGATGGGTGGTGGTGTGTGCTGATGTGTTTTTTTTTTCCTTTTAAAAATTATTTGTGAGAAATATATTTCTTATGAAGCTATAATTTTAACTTGGATTATTTCAGCCTATTCTAGACTCCCATCAGATCTGGTTGCTAGGTTCTCAGTGGGTTTTATACACTGAATGGCCAGATTATTATGGTGTTATAATAATTTGGCCACTCAGAGTGTGTGTGTGTGTGTGTGTGTGCACGCGCTCGTGTGTATCAGAGGCCGGGTGCATGAATTCGTGCATGGGTAGGGTCCGGCCAGCCTGGCCACGGGGAGGGGACATGGGTGGTTGGCCGGCCCGCCTGCTGGTCAAATTCCTGGTAGAGGGGACAATTTGCATATTAGTCTTTTATTATATAGGAGGATATACACTGAGTGGCCAGATTATTATGCGTTCAGAGATCATAATAATCTGGCCACTCAATGTATACTTAATGGCTCTGTCATAGTTTGCTCAGAATCTGCATTTTCACTTCACTTTCCCATGTAAATTTCTTAGGTGCCAAGTAATCCCATCAGGTTCTAATGAAATATTTCTTTATTTGCTGAAATTGCATAATTTTTCTTTTTTCTCTTATTTTGAAAGGACCTTAAAGACTTTGATCCAGGAGAGAAGTACTTTTGTAATACATCATGGGGAGATATTTCTCTCTGGGAACCTTCTGGAAAGAAAGTGGTATGTATTTTTGTATTTGATTTTCATGTTTCCTCAAAAGTTGGGGGTAAGGGTCAGTTCACTTGTGAGGATGTCACTCGTACTGGGCTTACTAATGAACGAATGGGGAGGAGATGAGATGTGTGGCTTGCAAATACTGTCTCCCAGCCTATGATTTCTCTTTTCGTTTTTTAAAACAGTTTCTTTCAAAGAGCAGAAGCTTGCTTGCTTCAGTGAAGTCTACTTTATTATTTTTTTCTTTTAAGGATATTTCTGGTATCACAGAAATATCATTTTCTCTCTACCCAGGGACCTATCCCACATTAATAGATAATAATATATAGTTGTTAATGAGTTTTGTTGAATCTTTCATTAAGTAATTTTTGCTGAGTATCTTGTTTTTCAGTACAGTATTTCATTGAATATAAGACACCCTTTTTTTCATTGATTTTTTTTTTTTTTTTTTTTTACAGAGCAGAAAGGAGAGGGATAGAAAGTCAGAAACATCGATCAGCTGCCTCTTGCACGCCCCCTACTGGGGATGTGCCCGCAGTCAAAGTACATGCCCTTGACCGGAATCGAACCCGGGACCTTTCAGTCCGCAGTCCGATGCTCTGTCCACTGAGCCAAACCGGTTTCGGCAAGACACCCTTTTTAATGAACCTTTAATAAAACTAAAGTCATTCTCCACTTAGACTGTATAGCACAGAGACATCAGTTGTAAAGTATTCCCAGATTTCAGAGATATATGGAGTTTTTAGCCCTGGGTTTGTTATAGATCCTACCAGAAATGCCAGAATCTGGGGTTTTGCTAATTGCAGAGAAGTAGCAAAATGTTGTTGGGTGTGTTTGGTGATTTCTCTAACCTGTGACCCAAGAGGACCAAGCACATGAGTAGGAGAGAGATAGTCACAGAATGGGGGCGCTGTGTGGTATGACAAAGACTGATCACAAGAGCAGATCTAGGAAGGGTGGGTCTGAACCATGGCCAATGTGTAGCAAGGATCAGTGTCCCCACATGGGGCAGTGTCTGCACAGCCCATGTGGGACCTCAATGAAGCATTCAGTCCGTTCAGGTCTTACCCTCCTCCTTTGTGGAATAAGAGCCAAGTGTTCTGTGGTTCTAGCTCCGGGTTTCTAGAGATTCTTGATACCAGAGGGCGCACCACTCTCACATCACAGACCAAAAGTTTATTGCGTTTCACTCCTCTGTTGGCCAGCGTGGTTCAAGTGTCCGTTCTTATGCCCTGAGCTTGTGGACTCCCCCATCGTGTGCCTTAAAGAGAAATTCCATATTGTCAGCAGTATATTCTGTGGCTTGAAACTTACCTCCTGGTTATTTGTGGTGCTTTTGGCATAGTCCCTCTTTATTTACTATTTGTTACATAGTTTATTGGACACTTATACTTGATAAGCACTGTCAGTGTGGCTCTTACCTTCCCTAAGAATAGAAATGGGAAATAAAAGGTAGTAATGATGGGTTTCATAATTTGCAAGTTAGGTTATTTGTAGATAAGTTGCAGAGGTTTTAGAATTTAGAATAAAAACAACATTGGAGAAAGGATGAAGCAGTTGATTCAAAATATAAGGACTAAGTAATGAGATCCATGGTTTTAGTGGATGGTTTGGAAACTAGGCATGTCATATGTTTGTATAACTATGAGCTAAGAGTAGTTGTTAAATTTTTAAATGTTTGAGAAGAAAAAAAATGAATATTGTTTTGTGATGTGAAAATAATATGAAATTTGAATGAGTGTCTGTAGTTTTATTGGCACAAAGCCATGCTCATGGATATTTATGTCACCTATGGGTGCTTTTTTTTTCTTCCTTTGAGCTGTTTTTTTTGTTGTTGAAGGTATTGCGTATGTCTCCTTCCCCTCCTCCCCATTGACCCCTTCTATCCCTCCCCAACTCCCTGCCCCAGCTGTGGGTGTTTTTGTTTTACCAAGCAGCACTGAGTGGTTGCTACTGAAACTCTTGGGAGGCCCACAAAGCCTAATATATTTACTCTCTGGCCCTTTAAGAAAAATCTTGTCCTGGCTTAAAACACATTGTTCTTGCCCAGGTGGTATGGCTCAGTGGTTGGGTTCAACCTATGAACCAGGAGCAACTGGTTTGATTCCTGGTCAGGGCACATGCCTGGTCTGTGGGCTTGGTCTCTGGTGGGGGGTGTGCAGGAAGCAGCTGGTCAATGATTCTCATCATTGATGTTGATATATATCTCTCTCCCTTTTATTTTAAAGCACATTGTTCTCTGAGGGGTGATAGTGTTAAGTTATTTAGCACGTTAAAACAAAAAAGAGTCATATACTTGTGAACTGGAGGTGTATCTCACATATAATGGCCTTATTAAGTGATGCTGGACTTTTTCTTTTAACAGAGATATCGAACAAAGCCATACTGTTGTGGCCTCTGCAAATACTCTACAAAAGTGCTTACTTCATTCAAAAATCACTTGCATCGTTACCACGAAGATGAAATTGACCAAGAGCTGGTGATCCCTTGCCCAAACTGTGTATTTACCTCTCAGCCCAAAGTGGTGGGACGGCACTTCAAAATGTTCCATGCACCTGTTCGGAAAGTGCAGAGCTACACAGTGAACATCTTAGGGGAGGCTAAGCCGTCCAGGAGTGATGTCATCAGTTTTACATGTTTAAAATGTAACTTCTCAAACACTTTATACTACAGCATGAAGAAGCATGTGCTGGTAGCCCATTTTCACTACTTAATTAACTCCTACTTTGGTCTACGAACTGAGGAAATGGTTGAGCAATCCAAAACTGATGATCCCCCTTCTACAGAGAAGATGCCACCCTCTGACAGGTATTACTGTAAAAAGTGCAACGCCAATGCCAGCAGTCAGGATGCATTAATGTATCATATTTTGACATCGGATGTACACAGGGATTTGGAGAATAAGCTTAGGTCTGTGATTTCAGAACATATTAGGAAGCCTGGACTTTTGAAGCAAATGCATATTGCTCCCAAACCAGCTGCACACGTGACCATACCACCGAGCAGCAGCACTCCAGGTGTTCCTGCCACATCTTGCTTTCACCTTGCCTTGCCGACAAATGGTCAAAGCCAGACTGCTGTTCAGCCAGTTCAGGGCTCAGTCCAGCCAGTGACTGTGGCCTCAGGTGCTTCTGGAAGCCTTACCCATTCTCCACCTGTCACTGCCCAGTCCCATGTGACTCTCATTTCCAGTCCCCTGCCTGGGGGCCAGAGCAGCCTAGCTGTGCCACCCTCAGGGCCACAGCCTGTCTTCCTTTCTCACGGAGTCCCACTACATCAGTCAGCAAATCCTCCTGTGTTGCCCTTGAGTCAGCCGGTTAGACCTGTCAGTAAGTCTGCTGGAACAGGTATCTTCCCCATAAACCAGACCATTTGCCCAGGGGTTTTACCCCTTAACCAGCCTGTTGGCCCTGTAAGCCAACCAGTTGGTTCTGGGGTTCTTTCAGTAAATAGACCTGTTGGGTCCGCTGTCCTTCCTGTCAGCCCCTCTGTCACCCCTGGGGTTCTTCAGGCAGTCTCGCCAGGGGTGATTTCTGTAAATCGGACTGTGCCATCAGGTGTCCTTCCTGCAGGCCAAATGACCCCGGCTGGGGTTATCCCTTCAGGACAGACAGCAACTTCTGGGGTTCTCCCTGCTGGCCAGATGGTCCAGTCTGGGGTTCTCCCCATTGGCCAGACAGCTCCGTCTGGGGTTCTCCCCCCTGGGCTGACAGTTCCATCACGGGCACTCCCTCCTGGTCAGACGGTCCCCCTGCATGTTCTCCCTGCAGGCCAGGTAGTTCCACCTGGGCTTCTTTCTCCCAACCAAACAGTCTCGTCAAACATTCTCCCTGGGAACCAGGGTGTGAATTCTGGTGTGCTGCATCTTAGCCAGCCAGTCATGTCAGGAGTTCTTCCTGTGAGCCAGCCAGTGAGGCCTGGGGTCATGCACCTTAATCAGCCTGTGAATACCAACATTCTGCCTGCCAACCAGCCAGTTAGACCTGGTGCTTCACAAAACACAACTTTCTTAACATCAGGTTCCATTCTTAGGCAGCTGATACCTACAGGGAAGCAGGTGAATGGGATTCCCACATATACACTTGCTCCGGTATCTGTCACTTTGCCTGTGCCACCTGGAGGTGTTGCAGGTGTTGCCCCACCCCAGGTGCCCATCCAGCTCTTACCGTCTGGCACAGCTGCACAGATGGCCAGTCCCATGGCTGGTATGCCTTCTCCCTCAGTAGTGGTGAATGCAGCTCCGAATGTGTTCATTCAGCCCTCCTCCCCTGCAGGAGAGGTAAGCCCAGTGCTCAAACAGGCAAAGCAATGGAAAACCTGTCCAGTTTGCAATGAGCTCTTCCCTTCCAATGTCTACCAGGTCCATATGGAAGTGGCTCATAAGCACAGTGAGTCCAAATCTGTTGAAAAACGGGAGCCAGAAAAACTGGCTGCATGTGCACCATTTTTAAAGTGGATGAGAGAGAAGACTGTTCGGTGTCTCTCTTGTAAATGCTTAATATCGGAGGAAGAGCTCATCCGTCACCTATTGAGGCATGGCCTGGGTTGCCTGTTCTGTCCACGGACTTTCCATGACATTAAAGATCTTTCAGAGCATAGTAGGACCATGCACCTGGGAAAGAAGAAGTTACCTGTGGATTATAGTAACAAAGGTTTCCAACTGGATATTGATGCCAATGGCAACCTGCTGTTTCCCCATCTTGATTTCATTACCGTGTTGCCAAAGGAAGAGTTGGGGGGGCGGGAAGTCTACTTGGCAGTACTGGCTGGGATACATTCCAAGTCACTCGTACCCGTGTATATTAAAGTGAGGCCTCAAACAGAGGGTGCTCCCAGCAAACAGGCATTGACCTGCCCCTTTTGCTTTGGCACCTTTGTGACAACCGAGGCCTATGAGCTCCACTTGAAGGACAGACACCACATCACACCAACAGTCCACACAATTTTGAAATCTCCAGCTTTCAAGTGCATCCACTGCTGTGGGGTTTACACTGGAAACATGACCCTGGCGGCCATTGCCATTCACCTCCTGCGCTGCAGAAGTGCTCCAAAGGACAGCAGCTCAGACCTGCAAGTCCAGCCGAATTTCATTGAGAACAGCGACCTGCTTCTAGTCAATGACGAGGTGCTGCACGACTCCAGCTTTTCTGTAAAGAGAAAGCTGCCTGATGGCCACTTTGGGGCAGAAGACCAGCAGGAAGGGGAGCAACAACTTCTGACCATAAACACCGATGTGCCCCCAGCTCCAGAGAAGGTAACGAGTGTCGTTCCTCTTAAAAGACAAAGGAATGAGGGCAGGGCGGAAGGACCACTTGTTAATGATGATGCTCTTCAGATTCTAGCATTAAATCCCAAAAAATATGAAGACCGTTCTTATGAAGAAAAAAAGCAGTTCCTTAAAGATTATTTCCACAAGAGACCATATCCTAGTAAAAAGGAAGTAGAGCTGCTGTCCTCACTCTTGTGGGTGTGGAAAATTGATGTGGCTTCATTTTTTGGAAAAAGAAGATACATTTGCATGAAAGCAATAAAAAGTCACAAGCCTTCTGTCCTTTTAGGCTTTGATATGTCTGAACTTAAAAATGTTAAACATAGATTGAACTTTGAGTATGAACCACAAAACTTGTAAAAAAATTAGGAAATTAGTTTTTTTAATTGAGATTTTAAAAAATGTTATTTTCTTCACTGTATGTTGAACTAATCAATTTCAGTGGTCTTTATGCTGCTCTTTAGAGGTATTTCAGGTGCTCAGCAAGACTTCATTTGAAGAAGTGATAGTTCTCTTATAATTCTCTGCAGTTGGATTTTGTCACGATTTTTTAGTTTTTTTCCCTCTGTTGAGTAAATTAAATCTTTCGATATTATGTGCACACCTTGTTTTTCCAGTAGTGTCAGGATTGTATGATAAAAACCGAAATCTACATCTGTTTGTTTTTTCACTTAAGGAAATTTCAGCTTATTTCAGATCGTTAATTAACTGCAAATTACAGCTTTGATCTCCCTCAGCTTTACACATAGCCGCAGATGATGCAGTAAATGTGTAGAGAAGTAAGCACAGACCTTTGTGTTGTGTGCAGCTGCTAAGGGTGCATGGCATTCACTATGCTGTTTTGTTTTGTAAGATATTTGCTTATTAGATTATAGTTTTCATTTACCTTTTTTAAGGTTTGTCTTAGCCATTTTTATTAATAACTCATAGAAAACCAAATGTTTTTGTTTGTTAAAAAAATATACTGAACCTGAAGTCTGGTATATTAGTTCATAAGAGTTATATTACAAATAAAGTAATTCTTTTCAGTGTAGACTTCTCCCCTCTTTTTGATATGGTGATGTCATATTTTCATTCAAAGGTAAGACAAGAAATCTTTAGTGCCTTTAGAATAAACATTGAAAATACACACACAGACTCTCCTACTAATCTAACATAAACCAGTGAAAGGGAAGGACCATGTTACTCAGGAATAAGATTTTTACCCCTGAGTGTGGATATTGAAATATAAGTAAGTTTTCAGGGACAAGGGGAAATCAATAGACCCAAGAGCTGTTAAGTTTCATGGTTGGGCCATTAATTTTGACAGTTTCCCAGAAGTCAGCATATTCATACTATGGGTGTTCCATAGCCCAATGTCTGACTAATGGGATTGGTTTTGGGAATGAATTCCCATTGTGTTACTGTTCTTTGGACAGTTAAACCTCGGGTGGGGGGTGTTTTTTCTTTTCTTTTCACATAATATTATAAAAGAACTTAAAGCACCGGAACCAGTAATGGAGACTAACCAGTCGTATTTTTTTTGTTGGTGACACACAGCAGAGGGACCTGTCCAATGTATTCAGAGGATCTGACAGTCTCTGGAAAATAAGATAATGTTACTATATGGATTTTAAATATAATACTTGCATGTAATTGCTATAATGTGCAGTTTTGGGGCAATTGTGAAACTGGTCTGTGATTGTTGGTGTATTCTGTTGTAAATTCAAAAAGAGCTTGTTGAAGTTTATTTTTTTTTTACCCTGTTGTTTTCAGAGTGTCTATTTTGAATTAAAATTTGTTATACCGCTACAAACAGAACTGTTTAATTCTTGGTACTTGGACTGACACTCTAAACACTTAGCAATACTGGCCAGGGTACATCAGCTTTACATATTTAAAGTATATTCAGTTAAATGTAGCATACTATTTTAGCTTCTCTGAATTACCTTTATTTTTAAATTTACCTTTATTTGATATTGTTTTTTAGTAAATAAAAACCACATCAGTTCACTTGTTAACAGTGAATAAGTCAGAGGGCCCCAGACAAAGATCTGCCTCCCCAAAGGTACAGGGAGCCACCTTCAGTGTCTTCTGTAACGTGGACCACAGGGCAAAAGTCCTGAGGAAGGCAGGCAGGGACCAGGACAGATGTGAGCAGGCGGGTAAGCACACATGGCCAAAATCTGTTGTATTGCTAGGGATCTTTAAATCTACCATATTGTCAGTTTGAAAACAAATACTAATACCATCATTCATACAAATCACACAAATGATCTAGTTACACGTTTTGAAAGGAAAAAAATATATAATGCTTGCTGCTAAATAGTAGCTAAGGTTAGTTTTCCATACTTCTTAAAGAAGGTGCTCCCCCAACCACTTTATCCCACTCATAAAATCATGAGCGATATGATTGTTCATTTATTTTTTATATTTTTTTTGGAGAAAGGGGATAGCTTTGCTAGATAGAGTAATCTTGGTTGTAGATTCTTGCTATTCATCACTTCGAATATTTCTTGCCACTCCCGTCTGGCCTGCATCGTTTCTGTTGAGAAATCCGCTGACAATCGTATGGGTGCTCCCTTATAGGTAACCATCTGTTTTTCTCTTGCTGCTTTTAATATTCTCTGTTTATCTTTTGCCCTTGGCATTTTAATTATGATGTGCCTTGGTGTGGTCCTCTTAGGGTTCCTTATATTGGGGTTCAGTGTGCTTCTTGGACTCCTAAGTCAATTTCTTTCACCAGGTGGGGGCAGTTTTCAGTCACTATTTCTTCAAATAGGTTTTCATTGTCTTGCTCTCTCTCTTTTTCTGGCACCCCTATAATTTGGATGTTGGTACGCTTGAGGTTGTCCCAGAGGCCCCTTACACTATCTTCAAGTTTTTGGATTCTTTTGGTTTCTTGCTTTTCCAGCTGAGTGGATTTTACCTCTTTGTATTTCAAATCTTTAACTTGGTTCTTGGGGTGCTCCAGAGCACTTTTAGGTCTTTGTATAATATTTTTTATTTCAGTCAGTGTATGCTTAATTTCTAGTTGGTCCTTTTTCATATCCTTGAGGGTCTCGTTCATTTCCTTGTAGGTCTCATTCATTTCCTTGTAGGTCTTGCTTATTTCCTTGTAGGTCTCGGCCTTTTCTAGGAGCCTCTTGAGAAGCCCTATTACCGTGGTTTTGAATTCCATGTCCAGTCGTTTTTTTTCCTCCATTTCTTTCACATCTGATTTCTTTCCATGTCTCTGCATGGTGGCTGCTTCCCTGAGTTGGTCGATTAGCTTTGTGTGGTAGATGTCCTCTAAGAGAAAGTGGCTCAGCCTCCCCAGTTACCTGAGGTGAATATGGGTTACACAGTCTTGTTGAAGTTAAGCCCAGGTTAATCGTTGTTAGCACTTGGAGGGCTTGACCTCCAGGCCAATTGTCTGTGAAATTCAGCTGTGCTCAGGTTGGATGGGCGGAGTCTCCGGGCCAAGCAGACAGCGTCAGCTCCGCCCTATGCGCCCCCAGTGACTCTGTGCCAGGGACAATGGCCGCCAGCACCTCTGAGAGAGAGCCGCTGCCGAGCTCCACCGGCTGCTGGAGAATTCAGACTCTCCCCAAATGAGTGTGCACACCCAATGTCTCACCCAGAGTCACAAAACAATGCAGTCTGATGGTTTCCCAAATGAAAGAGCAAGTCACAAGTGCTCTCTGCTCGGTCACACAGCTGCGCTGTTCCCAAGTTCATGTGCACTCCGCACAAGCTCGCCCTCTCCACAAACCGGCAGGCCCCTGCAGCACCCGAGCTTAGGCGTGCCCTCCCACTGTCCAGTTTTTACCCCGTATGATTGTGGGTTCCCTGGACTTCTGGAGCTGGGGGCTCAGTGCAGTGGGACGTCTTTGTCTCCCCCGTTAGAGAAAACCAGCCGGGTTTTCAGCCGCCCGCCCTATCCGCTGGCGCACACGGCTCCAAACTTCTCTCCACACGTATCTTCAACGCTGTCCTCAGCCGCTCCTCTGAGTCACAGTGTCCTATCTTCTCTTTTATTTGTGGAATTTTCACTCAGCCAGCTTTCTGGTGATTCTGGATGGTGTTTGTTCTTTCGTTAAGTTGTAGTTTTGATATTGCTGTGTGGGGCAGCAAGATAGGTGTTTATCTATGCCGCCATCTTGGTTCTCCTCACCTTATGATATTGTTCCATTGAGTTTTAGAGAGAGGGAAAGACAGAAGTATCAATGTAAGAGAAACACATCGATTGGCTGCCTCCTGCACACGCCCCCGACCAGAGCTTGGGCCAGGGAGGAACCTGCAACCATGGTATGTGCCCTTGACAATAATCAAACTTGGGACCTTTCAGTCTCTAGGCTGACACTCTATCCACTGAGCCAAACCAGCTAAGGCAATTTTTGGTTACTTTTAAAAACTGAATTTGTCTAGATTTTGTAAGTGCTTTCAAATAACTAAATAGAGTGAATGTGTACACCATTAGGACAGCTTACATAAAAGAAAGGGGCACAACAGCTGATGCTCTGGGGAAGCCCCAAGTTCAGCCCCATCCATGACAGCTCTCTCCTTTAGTGATATGACTCTTCAGTGCATTAACAAAGGCCTGCTGACCAGTTTTAAGATAGGTGCACTTCTAAAATTTATTAGAAAACCAATAACCTCAGACTAGAGCTTCATGTTGCTACTATAGGAACTCTTGGTGCCTTGTTTCCTGGTCACTATCTAGTTCACTGTTGACTTTCTTTTATTCTCAGGTGATAAAAAAAAAAAAAAGACCATTTTTGTCTAATATACTTATTACTAAATTGGAAGCAAGCAGAATATACATATATCAACACCCAATACTATACAATTTTCTAGCCATTGCCTCTATATCTTGCCAATTTTTTGGCTTCTACCTAACATTCTGTGTTAATGGATTTGATGACCAAAGGTAAAGTTGAAATATTAAAAATAGGTGTATTGCTACAGAAATGTTAAACATGGTATCAATTCTGTATTTTAAAAACTAAAATGACAAAGTAAATTCAGTATGAGACCTATTCAGTAACAAAGTTAGATTATCTGGGGACATTACCGTATCAAAAGTTCTTATATTTTTCAGTCCTGCTTAGAAATGAATTCTTAAATATATGTTTAGAGCTGTACACCATTTTGATTCTGGAAACAAGATATGTTTCCAGGATCAAAATACCCACAATATCTGCAGTTTAAACAATATACTTAATCTAATTTTTCAACACTTGAGTTCTGAATATGAACTGCCTAACCTTATTCTATCACATCTGAAGATCTATGCCAAGTTCTTGTCCCACTTTGCCTGTTTTTCCACTTAGAAAATGGTGGGGAGGCAAGTTCTTCCTTATTTCATAAGAAGTGGTCTCAGTATAATCATACTCTCTATTTTCCATGCACTAGAAAAAGAGAATGGCTCTTTGCCACTTCCTGAGTGGTTAATTAGAAGCTGCTTACTTGCAGTGATCTGCATTAGGATAGATTAGTTGGCATCCATATTGTGCTCTGCCTTCCACTGGTTTTGAAAGTGACTGCAAAAAAAGAAAAAAAAAAAGAAAAAGAAAAAAAGATTAGCTGAAACCGGTTTGGCTCAGTGGATCGGCCTGCAGACTGAAGGGTCCCAAGTTCCATTTTGGTCAAGGGCATGTGCCTTGGTTGTGAGCACATCCCCAGTTGGGGATGTGCAGGAGGCAGCTGATCAATGTTTCAGACTTTCTACACCTCTCCCTTCCTCTCTGTAAAAAATCAATGAAATATATTTTTAAAAAATATTAGGAAGATGCAAAGAGTAAAACACAGTATACTTTCAAGGATAACCAGAACAATCTTTGCTTTGTCATATGAAGTCTGCCTCAGTCCAGATTATTTGGCTGCATGACTCAAACTACTGAAATTAGCATAAAAGTCTTGAAAGACTGTCTTTCTTTACACATTCTATGTTCCTCAATAGGCAGGTTCATCTGATTAAAAGGAGAGATGATGTGCAGGAGAGACCATCAGGAAGAGAATGCTGGAATGGTTAATTTTCTTTTATTTGAAATGTGTTTATTTAAAAATGCTATCTACATTGGTAATGTTATATTCTCCCAATAGCTTTTCTCACTGTTAATACACTGCTGCATGCAGTCAGGTGGTGCACAATTTTGGTTTGGCCCATTACTGGCATTCATTTTATTAAATGGTGTCTGCCAGACTTATCCACTATAAAAATTACACTATTTCCATTTGTAGTTAATACCTATGTGGGAAGGTATTTTGAGATTATGCAAATGTTCCATTCCTCATTAAAAATAAAGCACCATTTGTGTGCATACGCTAAGATTATCAACAATATTATTTTGGCCCTGACCGGTTTGGCTCGGTGGATGGAGTGTCAGCCTGTGGACTTGGGGGTCCCAGGTTCGATTCCAGTCAGGGGCACATGCCTTGGTTGTGGGTGCGTCCCTGGTGGGGGCTGTGCAGGAGGCAGCTGATCAATGTTTCTATCCCTCTCCCTTGCTCTCTGTGAAAAATCAGTAAAATCTATAATAATAAAAGCATAATATGGTAATTAGACTGGACACCCTTCCAGATGACTTTCTGGACGAAATAGGGCTGCAAGGGAAGCCCGGGTCCCGGATGCCAGAGGGAAGCTGGTGCCAGCACCAGGGGGAAGGAAGGCCTGCTCTTGCACGAATTTCATGCATTGGGCCTCTAGTGTGTGTATGTGTGTGTGTGTATGTGTGTGTGTATATATATATATATATATATATACACACACCTATTATTTTGTACAAAAATCAATACACTGATAATACTTTCTTGCTAAAGTAGTTAAGTATCTTTGGGCCAGATTTCCCTGGGAATGTACTATGCACATCTAGTCTCTTCTCGTCCCAACCATAGCCTCCTTCACAGTCTCCTCCCCATCACTGTTTCTTCTCCTCACAGTTTCCTTCCTACTAGTGTCTCTCTGTCACAGTTTCTTCCCCACCATGGTCTGTTTTCTGTCATGGTCTCCTCACTTCCCAAGGTCTCCTCCCTGTCACAGTCTCCTCTCCACACCATCTGCTCCCCGCCATAGTCCCCGCCAGCCTCTTGGTCTCCTCCCACCAGTCTCCTCTGTCATGGTCTCACCTCCATGTCTCTGTCACAGTATCCCCTCCATCAACAAGGTCTGCTGATTCAGCAACTCACGCGAGGTTGACCTTTTTTCTCTGTTATCTAAAAAAAACAATTTATCTCTGTTATTTATTAAATCCCCCTTTCTTTCTGATGAAATTGCCTTTCGTCACCATGTACCTTGAAGTCAGAGATTTAAAAACAACTGTTGCGCCCTAACGGGTTTGGCTCAGTGGAAGAGTGTCAGCAAGCAGACTCATACATTTTCCTGAGTCTACAACGTCTTTCCTTTTTGATCCTGGGGGGCTCCAATTCTGGATGGGTAATTTGAAGAGGATTAGGCCCCTCCCCCTCCCTGAAGCCAGCAGTGAGCTCTGTATAAATGTGTGTGTGTTCTTCTGTAGCCCCAACCTCAGTGAAGGAATGCCTCTGGCTGGCGTGTTAGTTCATCTCAAGGGGAACCGTGCCCACTCCTGGCACTCTCCCAGGGAAGGTACAACACCCCTCCTACAAGTTGTACTGGCAGGGTAGTTTAATGATTTCGAAGCGGGGCCTCAGCTGGTGAGTCTCTTGTTTGCCAGGAGATGGAATGAAACGGCCAGAGAAGCACCACAGCATTCATTTCACAAACGAAAACTGAGGTGAGTTAAGTGACTTGCCCAAGGCCATCTAGGTTATCTGGGTTCAGGTCCTCCATGAGATGCCTGCAGACCACAAGGCTTCCCCAAATTTCCAGCCCCTTTGCTGAGTCTCCATATTTAATTTCACTGAAATCTCTGAATGCCTTGCTGAGGTGTTGGCTCGACAGTCGCAATCAGCATGTGACTGGGGCAAGTTTGCACTATTAGAGAGAGCCCACCTGCCAGCTAGAGAGAGCCCACCCATGGGCCTCCCAGGCCTCTCTGGCGCACGGCTGTGTCAGGCCAGGACCTGTGGAGAGATTCACAACCGTGCTGCTGGACCAGAAAAGAAGCTTTCCAGCCGGAGACTCAGCTGTTCTTGACTCCCGTGGGCTGGAAGCCCTAGCCAGGTTGTGGCTGAAAACTCAGGCTCCACGTGGGAACTGCCAGCTTTCCCAATCAAGAATTGACACGGCAGCAGGCAGCTGCCATCCAAGAACCTCCCAAGATCTTGTTCAAGTGCAGAGCCCATTTGAGTGGATCTGGGTGGGGAATGCCTCTCCAGTGCTTGCTGGAGCAGGGGCTGCTGGGCTTTGGACCACACTGTGCCACCGGAGTGACAGACATGCGTTCATCCCATCAGGCTTGGAATTCTGGAATTTCCAGCCTTTTCTCCCACTCTTCAAGCCCTAATTTTGCTAGTAGGTGTCATCCCATCCTTGAATTCCCCCCTCACCCTATCCCCTTGTCTCACCTGAGCATGCCTCTGAACCTTTCCGACCCACATAGAACAATAATGTCCACTGTCAGCAATCAGCATTAACCTGTGACTCTTCTCTGGGTTGGCATTCAACTTAGAAAAACGTCCTTTAGGACAAAGTCAGCACCTCTGTGCACAGTTTGCTCTCTCTGAACTTGCCCAATGTTATCTTTTGCAAACCTGGAATTTATTAAATTTTGCATAGTTGATAAACTAATATACCAGTTCCTTTCCACCTTTCAGACTAGTGGACATCCTCAACCTTCTCTGTCTGGAACAGTTTACAGTTTCTCCTGCCTCTGTGGGAATCTCTGGGCATCTTTGTTGGCTTGCTTACTTCCCATGTGCCTTGCTTTGGAGCTCCGTCTGTATGTCTGGGCCCCTGACCAGCCTGTTTCTTTCTCTCTTATGGGCAGGGACTATAATTCTGTGCAATAACAGGACATGTAGTGAAATTAAATGAAAATCAAATTTTGGGTAATGCAATTTGGCAATCTGTATTAAAGCGTTGAGTGATATTTATACTCTATGGCCTAGTAGTGTGGTTCCCATATCATCCAAGACGATGGCAAAACTCAGCCGAAAGCCATCCCCTTCCAGGGCAGGGCAGTTGAAGCGGGGTGAGCTGGAGAGAAAAAGCGCCGGGGTGGGGGTGGGGTGGAGTGCGGAGGTGGAAATGAGGCACCCGAGGTGGGGTTGGGGGTGAGGCGATGCTTCTTCACCCGGGCTTGGCATTGCGCTTCAGAAGCGCGCACCACACAAGATCAGCAGCCTTGGGGGCGGGTCCTCGGGAGATCGGTCCTCCGCGTGCGGGGTGGGACTCGGAAAAGGGTCCTCCGGGCGCACGGGGACAGGTCCTCGTGGGGTGATCCCTCGCAAGGCGGGTGCTCCGGGTTTGGGGTGGACAAGGGTCCTAAGGGCTCGAGGGCGGGTCCTCGGGGCGCAGGGCGGGGATTGGGGGGGCGGGCCTTAGGGGGCGGGCCCTAGGGCGGGCTCTCGGTTGCAGGGTGGCTCCTGGAGGGGGCGGTGCCTTGGGGCGCGGGGTGGAGATTGGCGGCGGGTGCTCGGGGTGCGGGTGCTCTGGGCGGCGCGCGCCGGCGTCCTCCGCTCCTCCCGCGCGCGGCCGCTGAAGTCCCCGAGGCGCGCGGCCAGCCCAGCTCGGGCCGCCGCAGTCCCCCCAGCCCCGCGGCCGAAGAGCGGGGGCTGGGACCGAGGCCACGGCGGTGGGCGCCGCCCCCAACGTCTTTCTGGAGCCCCTGGAGCGGGGCGAGGGCGAAGACGAGGCTGAGTGGGGCCGGAATCATGAACCGGAGTTTCCACAAGTCTCAGACCCTGCGCTTCTACGACTGCAGTGCGGTGGAAGTCAAGAGCAAGGTGAGCTCGGGCCGGCTCTGCGCCCCCTGAGAATGAATGGGTGCCCCACAGGGCACTGGGCGCTGCGGGGGGCGGCCGGCTCTGGCCGCAGCTTTGGAGCGCGGGCGCCGTCTGTGATATTCGGGGTCCGGCCATCCTTCCCGCCCCTGCGCGGACACAAAGCCCGCAGCCCTGTGGGGTCCAGCCGGGGCTCGGGCGCTCCGAGGGCTGAGCCATCGGCCGGTCTGCGCGGGCTCCAGACCCTCCGCGGGAGCGGCTCTTTTGTTCCACGAGCCGAAGGCGCCCGGCACGCCGCACGGTGGAGGGGCTCCGGGGGCCCGGGCCGGGGGAGATCCCTGACCGTACCGCCTCCTTCCCCGGAGTAGCCTCAGAACCGGCGACGAGGAGACCACAGCCAGCCCCGACCCCCGGCGGCCCCCAGCCTCAGGGCGCACCCCCGGCCCAACCTCCCAGGGCGCGCCCGGCCGGCGGCTTCTCCCGCTGCCCGCGCCCGGCTCGGCGAGCGTGCCCGAACTTGCGGGCAGCAGTGCGCGCTTGGGTTCCTGGCTGATAGGATCTGGCGCTCCTGTACTTTGCAGAGGCGGCTCCTTCGCCCCAGACGCTTTTGTCTGCGATGGTCTTGATGGGGGACCCCTCGGGCAGAGGCGGAGCTGCAGTTGTTCGGGGTCCTGGTGAAGGGGGCCCCACGGGCCTTTCGCTGCCTGCTGCTTGGAAGCCGGCCCTCTCTCGTCCTTTCTCTCTGTGCCCCCACCCCGCGATCCAGTCTGGCCAGGCAGCCTGCTTGGTGGGAGGGGCGGGGCCGGAGGGTGGCCTCTGCTCCCCACTTGCTCGCACTCTAGGGGCCGGGGGGCGCGTACACCCTGGCCGGGCCTTTGGGGAGACAAGTCCCGCGGCCCCTGTACCAGCGCCCCTACCGACTAGGGGGATCCTCTCTCTGGTGTAGGGTTTCCAGGACATCCGCCGAGGAAGGGGGTTGGGGGTTTCGAAGCGGCAGTGAGTTGCAGGATTTCATTCTCATCTTCAGTCTTAGAGATTTTCTATGAACCTCTCATTTCCAGTAAGTTCGCACCCTTACCCCCAGTGCTGATTGATCCCGTGGCCCTCACCTCCCCCCACCCATCGCTCTTTAGCCTGGCAGTGAATACCCCCACCCCCAAAATCAAATGTGCCCACTGAGTCCTGTGGGAGAAGAACCCGCAGGCATGAGTAGGAGTTCCAAATAATTGTCCATTTCTTTAGCTCAGTGGGAAATCTGGCTTTTTGAGCTCACTGTCTACTATAATAGCAGTGTGGTGTTTCGTTTTTTTTTTTTTTTTTAAACCTTTTCTAGCTCGATCATCCTAGAGTCACAGGCTGTTGTGGGATAAAATAGAGACTCCCCAAAGTGACTTCTTGTAGCCAGTGTCACATCCAGGACCTCAGCGGACCCGTTGGCATGTGTGGAGGTCGCGTGCACATTCCTGTCACCACCAGCAGTGTCACAAGGTCCCTCCTGCTGCCCCCTCACATGGCTACTTGATTCTGAGTGTGCACTGAGTGACACTAATGCTAATGCCGTTCCTGGATCACACTAGCCCGGCTCCCCGTGCTCAGTCCCACAGGCGAGGGCAGGGGTGGCGCTGCCTGGTGTACAGGATCCTCCGGGGGCAGTGCCCTCCCAAAGGTCTTTCTTATCCAGCTCTTCCGGACTGCCTGTCCGTGCAGGCTGCTGGGGGGTGGAGAGTAAGGGTCTGTCTTAGCCTCTCCTTGGGCACTGGGGGTGTGGATGTGCTGGCAGCCCTGTGGGGGGTGCATCCTGACCCTGAGTTCAAGTTCCGATGCAGGGAATGCTCCCTTGGAGGTGAGTGGCAGAGCCAAAGTTTTGGTTAAATTGGGAGCTCTCCTGGAAGGACCGCACCAAGTGGGCCCCGCGAGGCTGGCTGGTTCTGCAGCCCCCGTCCCACTCAGGGAATGGGCTCACCTTGCTGCTTGTGTAGAGGCTCCCGGAGGCTCTTCCCTCTGCATCCGCCCTCCCGCTGACCCTCTTAGTAAATGTTTGCTCTCATGGAGCCCATCCCTGCAGGAGCTTTTACTTCTGCTGTCAGAGTACAGGAGGCAGAACTTTTATGTCGGTGATGTCTTTATTTTTTAAGTCCTCTCCCAGGATATTTTTTTAAAAATTGATTTTAAAGAGAGTGGCAGAGAGAGGGAAAGACAGAGAGAAACGTGTGAGAGAAGCACACTGATTTGTTGCCTTCTGTGTGCGCCATGACCAGGTGGGCCAGGGAGAAACCTGCAACAGGGACATGTGCCCTTGATCGGAGTCGAGCCCAGGACCTTTTGGGACCTCAGTGCACATTCAGAATCAAGTAGCCGATGCTCTGTCCACTGAGCAAAACCGCTAGGGCAGTGATGACTTTATTTAATCTAAATGCAGCAGCACCTTCACACCTGGGTTTGTATGTGAGGGGAGCCAAGTCCAGATGGTTCTGACACCTACTGCCCTGTGAGTTTTCATGCAAGTCATTTAACGTTTCTGAGCCTCCGTTACGCATCTGTGAAATGGGCATGGTACCTGCTCTGTCACCTCCTCAGACCCAACGAGCCGATGTGCGAGAAAGCACTCTGAAACCCGCACAGCACCCACAGTTGTAAGAGTTAAGCCTGCAGATCAGGATCCTGTTGCATTTAAGGATATTGGGTCTAACAACCATCTCTGAGCCACTCGGGTCAGCCACCTGACACAGCTGGTCAATTCCCAGAGCTCTGGGGACATTATTTATTCTTGACCTGGTGGCTTTCCCCCATCAAGTAGCCTCTTACACTTCCCCAAATATTTCTGCCTTAATACTTGTGACCCCCCAGTTCTGGCTGTGGGGCCACTGTTTTTCTGCTTACTTGGGAGGGAGAGGCCCTGCAGGTATTTGGGGGGAGCAAGTCGTGGCCTACCAGAGGGTATAGGTAGCAAGAAAGCCGGTGCTGGGAGCGTCTGCAGGGGATAAAGCCATTGGTGACGAGCTGTCATTCGAGGAGAGGATAGGAAGCAGCACAGTACCTTGGAGAACTCTCATGGAGAACTCTCAGCGGCGCCTTTCACTATAGCCTGAGAAAGCGAAGGAACACAGGTATCCTGTCTCAGCAGGGTGCTGCACCCTCACCCCACCCCCTGGTTGGAGCTCCGTTTTGGGTCCCACAATGGTCTCATCCATGTTTCTCGGCCGCACCCAAAATGCTGTCTCTGAGTCTTCTCTGTCCTGAAGCCCATCCCATGTTTCCCCCAGCGGGCGGGCTCCTCTGTCCTCTGACCCCTCTCCCGTGCTGCCCTCATCCCAGGGCCCTGGTCACAGTGCTCGCACGCACAGGGGTACTTTTCAGAGCGGGGATGGGGGACCATGTTTATACTCACGGGGCAGTGTGTGCTGGGTTTGGGGGAGAATAACACTATGGGAAGCTTTAATACAGTTTTCACTACTTTGTTTAACTAATGTTGGAGGCCTTTTTGGATTTAAACAAATCCCTTTGTCATTATAGACTTAGAAACCTTATTAGGCAGGGGTGGGGAGAGGGTGGGCGGGTTAATTTCTGGCCTTCCGACCCTTTATGTCCAGAATGTGCGCATTCGTCTTTGCATTACAGAATCAGGATTGTGTTTTGTAGGCATGTTACACTTTTCCCTCTCCAACTTCACGGTGTATGTTGCACATGGTTTCCCCTGTCATAAGTATTTTCAGAAAACATATTTTTAAACGACTACATTCTGAATAATTTAACCAATTTTGTATTTCCAACCTTTTCTATAATAAACGCCGTGAGTAACATCTTTCTATTTAAATCTTTATATAAACGTATAAAGTATATAAAGAATACTGGTTCTGTTAAATCAGTTCAGGATGATCATTTTTTTTTGAGGACAAATTCCTAGAAGTGAAATCACTGGGTGAAGGCTTTGGATACATATCGCTAAGTTTTCTTATAGAAAGTTTATATCCTCTTTCGTATCTACCCATCCCTCTCTGTCCCTCCAAAGCTCCGTTATCCTCTCCGGATTAGAACACTGTCCTTTGGTTTTAATTTGTGTCATAGGTGTTAGTGAACTGAAACTTCTTATCTCTGTTGGCCGTTTGTACGTCTGTGTCTTCCCTGCACCTGTCTACTGTCACTCTTCTTGCTCGCAGTGGGCTTTGGAGCTGCTTGTCCATTCAGTGCCAGTGGGGCTGCGGTGACAGTGTTGTAAGTTGGTGTGTCCCCTGGTCCCCACATCTCGCCTCTGGCTGAGGGTGCTGAGTGCCTGGCATGGCCTGCAGGGACACGCCCTTCCGTCTGCTGTGCTGACTTCCGGCCAGGCTCCCCACGGGTGCTGGGCCCTTGCCTTCGAGGGCCCATTGAGAACTGCCTGACACAGTTTGACTCACCTGTGTGTCAGCTACACCCTTATAAGGTTCCGGTTTTGCTGTATCTGTGCATGCCACGTTCAAACAGGTTTGGGGACTTGATGTGGGACGTTGTACCTAGAGGAGACTCTGCTCAGGGACCCAGGCCGGGGTGTCAGCCTGTGGGCACTGATGGTGTCAATGACAAGCTTGGGAGCAATAGAAAGCCCTGTGCACCTTCCTGGGTTCAAGCCCTTGCCTGGGACCCATGGCATTTCAGGCAGAGGATTCTCCCCACTTCAGGGGAGGAAGAGTGTCCGGGGTGGAAAGATGCAACTGGTCAAGGTCTCAGACTCTCTACCACTTATGAATCAGCAAAAAGGGGAGGCCTCCTGGGCTTTTCCAGACTGGGAAGGAAGGCGCCTGGAGTGAGGACAGCAGCAGCCGCCGCGACGCGGACCGGTAAGGGGTCCTGAGGGTCAGGTGTCACACGGGTTTGGCCGGCTGTTGCTAGGTTACTGGCTGCCCTCAACCTGGCCGCAGATTTCTGCCCACTGTGAGCCCAGAGCAGTGGCAGCGTCTGGTTTCTGCCCACTGTGAGCCCAGAGCAGTGGCAGCCTCTGGTTTCTGCCCACTGTGAGCCCAGAGCAGTGGCAGCCTCTGGTTTCTGCCCACTGTGAGCCCAGAGCAGTGGCAGCCTCTGATTTCTGCCCACTGTGAGCCCAGAGCAGTGGCAGCCTCTGGTTTCTGCCCACTGTGAGCCCAGAGCAGTGGCAGCCTCTGGTTTCTGCCCACTGTGAGCCCAGAGCAGTGGCAGCGTCTGGTTTCTGCCCACTGTGAGCCCAGAGCAGTGGCAGCCTCTGGTTTCTGCCCACTGTGAGCCCAGAGCAGTGGCAGCGTCTGGTTTCTGCCCACTGTGAGCCCAGAGCAGTGGCAGCCTCTGGTTTCTGCCCACTGTGAGCCCAGAGCAGTGGCAGCGTCTGGTTTCTGCCCACTGTGAGCCCAGAGCAGTGGCAGCCTCTGATGGCCCAGTCTGGCCCCTGCCCTCAGTGTGGTTGTGTTCACAAGTATTCCTTCAAACGTATTAACCACCCACCCCAGTCCAGAGAGGTACTTGTGTGTCAGACACTGTTCAAAATACATAGCGATTGCCAATAATCACGGATTCATCTCTCTCACAGCCTTCAGGGTGGGTTCTGTTTTCAGCTCCATTCTAACAACGCCGATGACCAGGGAGTCTCAGGAAGCGCCCAAGGTCAGAGAGTCACGTGCTTTACCAGCAACTGTTTGTGGCCCTGGGGGAAGGGGGTCCTGACTCCTCTCCCTCAGGCAGCCCTGAAATCCGGGTGCAGGTGTTCCCAGCTTGTGCTGCATGGGAGACAGACCCCTGGGCGGTGTGAATCTGGAGCTGGGGAGGAAGGTCTCTTGCTTTTGGGGGAACATTTGCTGCTCTTCTTCATCTCTGTAGCTGGTTCTTGCTGCACAGCCTCGAGGGAAGTCCTCTGCTTAGTAGCTGTCCCTAGAAGTCTGGGTCCACCAGCCATTCATTTGTTTACTCGCAGCTGCTGTGTGCCAGACCTGGGGCTGGGGCTGGGGCTGGGGTACAGAGGTAGCCAGGACAGACCGTATCCCACCTTAAAAGTTACAGGCCAGCGAAGGTTCCGTCAGCAAGTGAACAGATTGGGGTGGGCTGAGTGTGGGGTCCTTCACATCTCCTGGTCCATGGCTGACCGTCCAGCAACCCCACCCTTTCCTACGCTTGGCCATGGACACTCAGCCTTTCCGGGAGCTGCTCCAGACTGCCTGACGGCCAGTGGGTGCGACAGCAAAGGACACTAATCTCAGGCATGCAGCTGGATCCGACTTCATGTGTGTACACCTGGGTGACCACTATTCAGGTCAAGGTGTGGAACATTCCAGCATCCAGGAAGGCTCCTTCCTGCCTGCCTCGTCAGCATCCCGCTCCCGTGTGGCCACCACCAGGATCTCTGTCACCAAAGACGCGATGTCACGATGCACTCCTGTGTCCTTAGGCCTGTCCATGCCGTGCGGGAGGAGTAGATGGTATTTTTCAGGGGTGCCGTGCGGGAGGAGTAGATGGTATTTTTCAGGGGTGCCGTGCGGGAGGAGTAGATGGTATTTTTCAGGGGTGCCGTGCGGGAGGAGTAGATGGTATTTTTCAGGGGTGCCGTGCGGGAGGAGTAGATGGTATTTTTCAGGGGTGCCGTGCGGGAGGAGTAGATGGTATTTTTCAGGGGTGCCGTGCGGGAGGAGTAGATGGTATTTTTCAGGGGTGCCGTGCGGGAGGAGTAGATGGTATTTTTCAGGGGTGCCGTGCGGGAGGAGTAGATGGTATTTTTCAGGGGTGCCGTGCGGGAGGAGTAGATGGTATTTTCCAGGGGTGCCGTGCGGGAGGAGTAGATGGTATTTTCCAGGGGTGCCGTGCGGGAGGAGTAGATGGTATTTTCCAGGGGTGCCGTGCGGGAGGAGTAGATGGTATTTTCCAGGGGTGCCGTGCGGGAGGAGTAGATGGTATTTTTCAGGGGTGCCGTGCGGGAGAAGTAGATGGTATTTTTTAGGGGTGCCGTGCATTCCTCTGTGCATCAGTCTGGGTTGAGGTCCCGGCTCTTCCTGCAGTTTGGTGCCGAGAGCAGCACACACACTTCCCTGCATGCGAGCTCCTCTTCGGTTCTCAGTGGCCATTTGCGCTGCTGCTATGCTCCGGCTTCACAGGACACAGAGCTCAGAGCTGCCCAGCGTGGTCCTGGCCAGCCTTATCCACAACTTGGGGTGCTGTTCTCAACTCAGGTTTGTCGATGGGGACCCTGGCCTTGCTGCCATACACGTCTGAGGATTTGGGAGTTCCCAAAGACCTTGAACTGCAGCTTAAGTATTTGTTGATTAATACATCAAAATGACACAGGGAGATATTCCTTGCCTTAGAACTTAGGGTTCCCACCACTCATGTGCTCTCAAAGTCCTTCGTTTAATTCTGTGGTTCGAATTGTTGCTCTCATATTTTTCTTGGATTTCCGTTAGTCCACACCCGCTTCTGTGGGCCGAGCATCAGGGGAGAAGGAGGGACAGGTGAGCACCGGTGGGGCTGGTGCTCCTCGGCAGGTCACAAAACAGCTAAGGCTACAGGCTCTTTGATGAAGCTGAAAAATCTTTATTTCAAAAGGGAGTTCCTGCCCTTGCTGCTGTGCTCAGAGGTTAGAGCATTAGCCCGCACGCTGAGGGGTTGAAAGTTTGATTCCAGGTCAAGGGCACGTACCAGGGTAGCAACCCTGGTCAGGGTGCGTGCGAGTCAATGTGTTTCTCTCACATCGATGATTCGTTGTTTTTCTCTCTCCCCCTTCCCTACCTCCCTTCTATTCTCTCTAAAAATCAATGGAAAAAATACCCTATGGTGAGGATTCGTACACACACACACACACAGTGCGTTTCCCAGGTGGAATGAACTCCCAGGGGCCTGCAGCGTGGTGGGCCGTGGAGGTCTGAGACCCTGTGCACACCTGAGGAGGTTGATGTGTACTGTGTGACTGACTAGGAGTTTCTCTGCCTCTACTGCAAGTCCTGCCTAGTGAGCGGGCACATTCATCTCCCATTTGACATCAGAATGCTTGCCAGAAGCCGGATTCCACGGCAGTCAGACCTCCCAGCAGAGCCCTCTGGGCCTGTGCGTCTGAGGCAGGACATGAGTACTCGTGTGCAGTCTAGGAAGTCCCCTGCAAGGGGCCTCCTGTGGGGACATGTGCTGTTGTGGAAGGGCCCCGAGGTCCCTGGATTAGGGCTGTGGAAGAGAGAAGCGTGAGGGCCATTTGTCAGCTGTGCTAGGGGAATTGGAGACTAAAGTAATGCTAGTATCCTGTTTTCCGTGGCTTGGGGGCCTGACCATCGCCTCCCCACCCACAAGTCCTGACCTCACTTCCCTCGCTGGTCTGGAATAATAATGGGGTGTTGCTATGGGACAAAACAAACTTCTCTGCTGGTAGGATGGTCCCCACATGGAGGAGGAGGTGGCGCCCGGCCCCTGGCCTGTGCTCACCTTGGCCCCATCAGCAGCTGCACAGGTGCAGGCGTAAGAAGGCAGAACTCAACAAAAACGTCCTCCTGTTACCTTGAAGGTGTAGACGCTCTGTGTGTTTGGACAAACATCCGACAGATATTCCAGACATCAAGGAATGCTTTTGTGAGAAACAGTGTGTTGAGGAAGCCCCGCTCTGCATCTCACCTTGAGCTCAGAGTCACCTGTGCTGTCCACCCCCTTCCTGAGCTGGGGACATTTCCCCAGGGATGTGGCCCATTGGTTGTCAGTGGTACCTCCTCCTCCTCCTCCTCCTCCTCCTCCTCCTCCTCCTCTTCCTCCTCCTCTTCTTCTTCTAATATATTTTTATTGATTTCGGGGAGGAAGGGAGAAGGAGAGAGATAGAAACATAGAATAGAATGGAGAGAATAGAGAGAATAGAGAGAATCATTGATCGGCTGCCTCCCGCATGCCCCACACTAGGGATTGAGCCCGCACCCAGGCATGTGCCCTGAATGGAAATCGAACCATGGCTTCCTGGTTCACAGGTTGAAGTTCAACCACTGAGCCACGTGGCTAGGCTTCTTCTTCTTCTTCTTCTTCTTCTTCTTCTTCTTCTTCTTCTTCTTCTTCTTCTTCTTCTTCTTTTTTGTTAATCCTCACCTGAGGATATTCTTTCCATTGATTTTTCAGAGAGAGAGTGGAAGAGAGGGAGGAAGGGGGCAAGGAAAGAGGGAGCAAGAGAAAAGAGAGAGAAAAACATCGATGTGAAAGAGACACATTGATTGGTTGCCTCCCATATGCCCCTGACCGGGGGCAGGGAGTGAACCCGCAATCCAGGTATGTGGCCTTGATGCACAGGTCAAGGCTGTGGTCACTGAACCACGCCAGCCAGGGCAGTGGTGTCTCTTCTTGGCCCAAGCGGTCATGAACCTTAGTCGAAACCAGACTGAGCACCAGCACCTGGCCCTTACGAATGGACCAGCTGTTGGGGCTGCCCTGCAGTTCCAACTCAAGTGTGTTTCCGGGGGGTACCTGGCCTCTGGGTTCTCTCCCTGCCCTGGGTGCCCCTGTGCCTGATGGGAACAACTGCCTCCAGGTCACCAGGTGGAGGAGAGCCCAGGTGGGTGTGACCTTGTCAATTTCAGTGACATGTCATTTCTTGGAGCATCAGGTGTGTGCTGGGCTTTTGCCAGGCCATTGCCGGTGGGCACAGGGCACTGCTGTTTTCCTGATGCTCATGACACCTTACACATGGGCTGCAGAGAGGAGGCCCCGGGGGCTTGAACTGGCTGTTCACTCACCCAGCCACCTGAAGTCCCAGCTGTAACTGGCAGAACCAGATCTCAAACCCTCAGCTGCCACACCTGCTCCCTTCCAGTTCCCCTACCCCCGGACTCCACCTCCTGGGAAACAGACAACACCTACCTGCTCCGAGGTGCTCTGAAGTCACGTCACGAGTTCCAGCACCTTCCTCCCCATGTGTCCTGGTCACCAGCTCGGGGCTGGGCTGCTTTCTGTGAACCCCTGTGAACTCTGGCTGTGCACAGCCTGTGTGTGTGTGTGTGTGTATGGGGAGGGGGAGGGGAGTGGCTGCAGGGGGACCCTGGCTGCCTTCTCACCTCCTCCTGTCCTGCTGCATAGGCTCTCTGCAGCTGTCGCCAGAGGAAAGGGTGCCCACGACGAGCGTGAGCATCCTCTGTTAGGAAGCTGCACATGCAAAAGACGTCCTTACTGTGTTTGCAAGTGTGGATCTCAGGGGGCGGCCTGTGTGTGCCCCCTGAAGGTCTGCTCCAGGAGGCAGTGTGCTCCCTCACCCCACGAACTCTGTTGGCCAAGAGTGGAGGGGGGCGCCTATGGACAGGCTGGTTGTAGCCATCGGTGAGTAGTTGCCATTTGCTGAATCTCTTGGCACGCACACTTGCATTTGATCCCAATAACAACCCTATTAGGGATGTGCTTTTGTCCCTTTTTTACAAAGAAGGAAATTCAGTCAGAGAGGTTGAAATGGCCCAGAGTCACACAGCTAGTAAAGGTGAGTCAGGAATTTGAACCTGGTGTGTCGATCCTGGGCCTTGCTCTGAACAACTCTGCCCTATTGTCTGTGTTGATGAGACACCCCCAACCAGACCACATCCTTCCTCAACCTGTGCCCATCTATCGTGAGCTCACGTTGGGGTGTGACCCTGCTCCCTGCACAGCCCAGGGTCCAGGCTCCTCTGCCTGTGGATTTATGCTTCAGGAATGTCCCATGGAGGTGGCAGCTCCCATGAGTAGGCCCGTCTGCAGCTCACGCCTCACAGTACCAGGGTCTCCCCATACCTGCATCCCAGCTCCTAGAGCAGCCCCTCCTTGTCCACACTGTCCGCTGTCCTGTCCCACAGTGGAATCCCTTCCCAATGGGGCATCCGTGTTCCTGCCTGACCTTCCGTGTGGAATTCTCACCCTGCCATTGGGGCTCTTCAGGATTGTCTAAATTCCCTGTCTTAGCCTCGTTTTCTTGTTTGCTAGCTAGTGACTGTGAGCAGTGTACTGAGTCCTTCCAGGTCCCAGGCTGCTGTCTGTGAGTGGGAACAGTGACACCTCTTGTAGGAGTTAGGATGAAAGAGCCTGCACACAAAGCTTGGCACTGGCCACGTCTTCTCCTCCCCCTTCTGCCCTGCCCCATGCTTGCAGAGCAATGTCACCTGCATTCCACGGGTGCAGGTGACACGCGTGCTCCCAGAGGTGGCCACAATGCAGTGGGTCCTCAGGCTCCAGCAGTCCCGGGCAGCCTAGTGCAGGACGTGGGCTTGTCGGGGCAGTTCTGCAGGTGCCCACGGCAGCCCCGTCATCGCTCCGGATCGCGGTGGGTGGACTGGGCACAGGAAGGGGCCAGGCTCTCTTGTCAGCTCCACCCTGTCTGACTCACAGGTCTGTGGCCCGATTTTAAACTGTCCCAACGTGCCAGCCCAGGAAGTCGTGCCATGGCAAGGCCCCACGCTCCAACAGACTCAGATGCCTTGTCAGGTGCAGGCTGTGCTTTGTGACGGTTCCCCACAGGGAGGCCTTTCTATGTTTTCTGTACGGTGTGCATGTGCACACAAGCTGCTGGCCCTGTCCCAAAAGTGGCCCTGAGATGCTTGCATGGACCCTGCAAATGCATGCTCCTTCTGTGATTGGGTCCAGCCCCCTTCCTGACAGAAGCCCTGACCCTGCTCTTAGGGGGGTTCTGATGGTCTTAGGGACGCCCGCTTCCCTGCAGTGATTGGTTCAGAGTGGGGCATGTGACCTCCAACCCCCAAGTCCCAACAATAAGACAGAGGGTCCTCTTCCTCTGAATGCTGTGTTGATTGTGACTCCAGGACCCACCTTGATGAAGAAGGGGAACAGAGATACCAGCCACAGAAGCACTTCCTGCGCTGCACTCCTGGTTCCTGGCCTGGCTCCTGTGGGCGGTGCTGTGGGTCATGCCCCTATGCTCTCTCTGCTCTTTAAATCCAGGCCTGCGTCCTACAGTGTCTTCATTTGCATTTCTTAGTGTGTAATTGCACATTTGCACGTGTGATGACTCTGCATCATCTGGCTGCCAAACAAACCTCCAGCCCATGAAGACAATCACAGGAGCTCAGGGCTCAGCTCCACCTGGCATTCAGGAAAATTTTGTTGAGTGAACCAGCCCATAGTGGTGACTAGCAGGATGCTTACTGGAGGTTTTCAACCCCGCTCTTCAGGCCAGTGTGCACCCGAGAGTCTTGTTGGAATGGAGACCGTGCATCTCAGCAGGCCCAGGGCTGCTGCTGCTGCACCATGAGGGGCAGGACCTGGGGTTTTATTTTCTTCTTCTTCTTAATCCTCACGGAGGATATGTTTTTATTGCTTTTTCAATATTTCAATATTTTAATATTTATGAACTTCTTTTATTCCAATACAGTCCCACACATCTCACCTGAAGACATAACATAGGAGCCTGTGTGAGTTGGGTAATGTTTTTATTGATTTTTAGAGAGAGAAGAAGCTCGAGAGAGAAACATCTCTTTAACCCCCACATGTGCCCTGACCAGGAATCGAACCTGTGACCCTTTGGTGCATAGGACCACAATCCAACCAACAGAGCCACACTAGGCAGGGCAGGAGCTGGGTTTTAGCACCTGGGAGCCTGGGCCCAGCTCCAGAGACCCTGGGTCATGGCTGGGGTGGGTGGGCCAGGTGTGCGGGGCTCCTGCTCCTGGCTCCGAGAATCCCCTCTCTGGGCCAGGCCCTGCTGCTTGTTCTGTGATTTTTGACCTCATTGGGATCACATTCAGTTATGTTTTCCGTGAGTTTCTGTATCGTAAAGGCTTCCTGAGTCATTAACCCTGAAACAGCACTCTGTTGGCTTCTTCATTTTATCCCTGGCTATGTGCTTCCTCTGTTTGATGGGCATTTACAGCTTCTGTTTTTCACTATTGTAAATATTTTGATGAACATTTTCCATTCTCATCTGTCTGTGTTTCTGATGACTTGCCATTTCTCTCACCTGACAGGAGGGGCTGGGGCTTTAGCAGGAATGGGGGTGGGAGGGTGGGGCTCAGCTGGGTGCAGTCTGGTGGGGTGGGGTAGGCCTCGATGGGTGGGGCTTTGTCTGCCCTCCCAGCAGCAAGAGCTCAGAGCTGCGGGGACCCCAGGGTCATCTGTTTGCACATTTCAGGTCTGCGTTGTAGGACAGATATCAGAGGATGTCCTGTGAAGGGTATTGTAGCCCACAGGTGCCCCCCAGGAGTATCTTGTGTCCCAGATGAACACAGCCTTTGACAATGGGAAATGACCGAGGGCCCTCTGGTAAGGGCCACTCCAAGGATATTGGAGCAAGAAGGTCTGGTGTCCAGGACCTCGGGCAGTGATTGCATCAAGACCAGAGAGGTCGAATTCCAGACCTCTATGTATGGCTTCACGAGGCCCCACAGCTCCATCCCACGTGTGGGAAACAGGAGTCTGGAGAGGCCCAGGGCTCATCCCCACGCCCAGAGCAGGGCAAGTGGAAGGGACCCAGGCCCGGAGTTGGGATGGCCTTGGCCCCACATTGCGTCCAGCGGACCATGTAGTCGATGTGGTCCCTCCCATCTCCTTGGGGTTCTCTCCATTTTCCCTCTGGCACCATCACCTCACATGCTGTATGATTTAGGCTTTCGTTACTTTCGCTGTCTCTCTTCCCTACTGGGATGGCAGTTTCGTAAGGACAGGCGTTTTTTTTTCTGTTTTATTTCCGGCGTTCCCCAGGGTGTAGGGACAGACAGTACCTGAAACTTAGAAGCTATTTTATAAAATCTGAGGATGATTGCAAGCCCACACCTCACACTCACTGCTCATGCTCTCAATGCATTTTGAGTGCCTCCTATTACTGAGGTTTGTTGGGGGATGAAACAGGACCACATTTAAAAAGAAATGTGTGACTGAAAAGCTCGGGCAGGATAGTGTCTGTTTAATAAGTTCCGTTGGCTGCCCTGCCGTGTGGCTCGCTGGTTGCAGACCTGTGAACTAGGAGGTCACCGTTCGATTCCTGGTCAGGACACACGCCCGGTTGCTGGCTCAACCCCCCAGTTAATGATTCTCTCTCATCACTGATATTTCTCTCTCTTCCTTCCTCTCTGAAATCAATTAATACACACACACACACACACACACACACACACACACACACATTTTTAAAGTTCCTATTGGCAGTTTGGAGAAGGGAGTTCAATCAAAAGACACGTCACTTAAAATGACACTTTTGTAGAAATGTGCTGTGGTTTGGGGTACTTGGGGGTCACTCTTGTGAAAGGGAACAGAGAAGGAGAACGATGGCTGCACCTCCTTCTGAGGAAAGTCATTTGGAAAGAAAGTCTTTTTTAAAAAGAAAACACCGGTACCTTCAGGGAGTGCTGGGCATAGCTGCGGGCACACAAAACTGTGTACCTTTCAAATTGGCATTTCATGTTGAGCTCTGACGTCTGAAATGAAGTCAAAGCCAGTGCCTTGGCTTCCTGCAGAGAGTGTTTTTCTTGTTTAGAGACCCCCAGGCCGCTCATCCCGGTTTGCAAATATTCCAGCATGCCTTCTGGGCTGTGCCTGCGAAAACATCTTCACCTTCCTGATGACTGACGTGTCATCGGCCTCGGGTGGATGGGCTGAGGCAGGCACACCGGGCGAGGCTGGTGCAGGCAGGCACCCAGCCCGACTCTATGCTCACATCTGACTTCCTGTGTTTTGTTGTTGTTTTTGTGAATCCTCACCAGAGGTTATTTTTTTCCATTGGAGAGTGGAAAGGAGGGGGGAGTGAGGGGCGTGGGGGGGGAGGGAGAGAGAGAGAGAGAGAGAGAGAGAGAGAGAGAGAGAGAGAGAGAGAGAGAGAGAGAGAGAGACATTGATGTGAAAGAGACACATGGATTGGTTGCCTCCAGATCTTGCCCCGACAGGGATGGGGAGCAAACTGTTTGATTCCTTGATGGGAATCAAACCTGCCACCCTTCTGTGCATGGGCTGATGCTCTCACCATTGAGCAAGCTGGCCAGGGCTGGCTTCCTGTTTAGTGACTGTCAGTCAGTGTTAACTTAATTGAAATTCTAGAGTTTTATTAAAAAATGGTTAACAGAAGTTTAATTTATGAATCGAATGAAGATTCGAGTGCCTGCTGTATACAGGGTGTGAGCTAGGCTACTACATGAGACCCTGCTCTCTCGGGCCCCTCTGGTTGTGAGCTGTGGTCCTGTCCTGCCCTCGCTCATGCAGTGATTAAACAGTTGTGGCAGCCTAGGGTTTGGGAGGTGTCTTACAGTGACCTACTTACTAAGCAGATTTTAACTGGTAAGGACTTCTTAATGCCTGGCTCCTGTGGCCTTGCCTGGTGAGTTTGACGACACCCCATCATGCCCTGGGGGCACCTTACAAACCAAGAGCCAGGTGACTTAACCTTTCTCAGGTGCAGAGCATCTGTGCATCCTAGCTGCGTCCTCCACAGGACCACTCGGAGTAGAGGCGGGGAGGTGGGGAGCTTGTCGGTGTGATTGTGGGAATGAGGACAGCCAGCCAGACTTGAGGCGCCCACCAAGCACGCCTCTCCTGCTCGGAGTTAAACTTGTTTGTACACCCAGTTGTTTAAACATGTGGGTAAGTGCGGGGAAACCTCCTTAGGTATCAAGAAAAGGGAGATGTTGCTTAATACTTTTAACCTGGAAAAAGGAACGATCATGGTCATGGATTACCTTTGGGGTCACATGACATTGAATGATGAAAATTGATTTATATTGCCAGAGCCTGGTGACTCCAGGAATATCATTCATGTAAAGTTTTAGTTCCTGATTGGAGAGGAGAGACGGAGGGCCTTCTGCAGTTTGTGGCCAGGGTGGAGAGGGGCGTGTGAGAGGTGGCAAGTCCTGTCCTGTTCAGAGTCCTGCCCTCCGTCCTCCTTCCCAGTTCAACGTTGTGGGACCCATTCGAACTGGAAAAGCTGGCCCTACCAGCTTGGAAGAGTATCTTCTCTTGCTTCTCCCCTGCAGGGCCCAGCAATCACTGGGGGCCTTCCTCCAGTTCTTAGGTCTTTATCTTTCCAGACGGATGAGTGCTGATAGCAGGTGGTTGGACCCCTGGTCCCTTGTGGTTCCCCTCTGTTCAGACAAAGCAGACCTTCTGTGGTTTCCATGTTTCTGGATGTGAGGCCTTCAGTCAGCCTTCAACTGGCTGTTTTTTGAAAAAACGATTCTTTAAGGTGTAATATTTTAAAAATAGCTCTAGAAGCCATAATTCACAGGAAATAAAAGCCACACCTTTAAAGTATTAATCAGGTAGTTTTTAGTACATTTAGAGTTGTGCAGTCATGGCCACTATCTAATTTTAGAACATTTCTTCACCCCATACCCATTAGCAGTTATTCTCAATTCCTCCCAACCCCCAATCCCTGATCTACTTTCTCTATGCATTTGCTTAGTTTGTGCATTTAGTATAAATGGAATCACACAGTATGTGGTCTTTTGTCTGGCATCTTTCATTGAACGTAATGTCTTTCCCTTAGTGTATGTCAGTGCTTCATTCCTTTTTGTGGCCCAATAATCCGCAGTTATTAGGACAGACCAGCCCTGGCCAGGAGACTCATTTGTTTGGAGCATCGTCCCATACCCCAGAAGGTCTCAGGTTCAGTTCCCGGTCAGGCCACATACCTTAGTTGCAGGTTTGATCTCCGGTCAGGGCATGTAAAGGAGGCAACTGATCGATGTTTCTCTCTCACATTGATATTTCTCTCTCTCTCTCTCATCAATTTAAAAAGCATATCCTTGTGTGAGGATTAAAAAACTGGAAAGGATAGATGACATTTTGTTTATCCAACATCAGTGATGGGCATCTGGGTTGTTTCCACACTTGGCTTTTGTAAATAACGCTGCTGTGAACATTCATGTACAGTTTTTGTGTGGACATATGTGTTCCTTACATATGTGTACATATGTGTACACCTAGGAGTGAAATTTCTGGGCCCTGAGTACAATATTTTTTGGAGCTGCGAAACTGATTTTCAAAGCAGCCCCACTGTTTTACATTCCTACCAGCTGCGTCTGAAAGTTCAGATTTCTCCATTCTTCCCAATGCATTGTCAAAGAATCCTATCAAAGAATCATTGCCTATCCCAAGTAATGAAAGTTTCATCATATGCTTTCTAAAGGTTTTATAAATTCAATTCTCACATTAGGTCTATATCCAATCTGAGTTCATTTTTGCTTATGTTATGAATAAGGCATCCAATCTCATTGTTTGCATGTGGGTATCAAGCCAGCACCATCTGTTGAAAAGACTGTTCTTTTCCACCGTTGAATTTTCCTGGCATTCTTATCAAAAGTCAGTGGATCGAAAATGTGAGGTTGTTCTTTTCTGGACTCCCAATCCTATTCTATTGATTGAATGTCTATTTTTATGCCAGCCCTACACTATAAATTCTGAAATTGAAAAGTGTGAGTCCTCCAACTCTGTTCTTCCAGAATCTTTTGGATTTCTGGGGTCCCTTGCATTTATATATACACTAGAGGCCCTGTGCATGAATTGGCCCCCCAATGGGGGCCAATCTGGCTGGGCTGGCCAGGGGGAGAGGATGCGGGAACTGCCTCTGCCCCCCTTAGGGGTTGAGGGAGGCAATCAGAGGTGGGGGCTGGCCAGGGAGAGGGACCATGGGCAGTTGGCCAGCTGGCCCACCCTCGATCAGGGGGCAGGGAGGGAGAAGTGGTTGGGGGTAGGGGCGGCCAGGGGGAGGGGCCTCGGGCTGTTGGACTGGCCCCACCTTCTGGTTGAACTCCTGGTTGAGGGAGTAATTTGCATATTAGCCTTTTATTATATAGGATTTTAGGAACAGGTTGTTAATATCTGCAAAAAAAGCAAGTAAGATTTTAATATGGTTGAACTGAATCTATAATCACCATGGGGAGTGGAGCACTGATGTCTCTGCTTGGTTAGCTCGGTTTAGCTGACGATTGGATAGAGAGGTCCCTTAGTGGTAATTTGCATATTAGCCTTTTATTATATAGGATTTTAGGAACAGGTTGTTAATATCTGCAAAAAAAGCAAGTAAGATTTTAATATGGTTGAACTGAATCTATAATCACCATGGGGAGTGGGAGCACTGATGTCTCTGCTTGGTTAGCTCGGTTCAGCTGACGATTGGACAGAGAGGTCCCTTAGTGGTTTGAGCAGTCAGCCTTTCTACCTGTGCTAGGGGCTCTGTGTACGTGCTGGAACACACCTCCAACCCTCCGGCACTTCACACCTGTAGCCTCCACTTCCTTGTACAGAATTCCAAGGTCAGCCAGATGTGAGGGATTACAGGCTTTTCAGGACTTTCCTGACCTGCACACAGCCCTGTACATGTGGGTGGCCTTCCAGATCTCTAAGAATATATCAGAGCTTTTCAAAGCTGCTGTGGCTATCTCATTGCCCAGCATATCTTTTTTCCCCTCTTTTTTTAAATTACAGTAAAGTGCACGTAACAGAAGTTACCATCTTACCTATTTTTAAATGTACAGTTCAGTGTTGTTAAATACATTTGCATCATTGTTCAGCCATCACCACCATCTGTCTCTACACTCTTTCTGTCTTATCAGCTGAAACTCTTACCCATGAAGCAACAGCTTCCCATTCCCCCTCCTCCCAGCCCCTGGCAGCCACCATTCCACTCTCTGTCTCTATGATTTTGACTAGTCATTAAGGACAACAAATATAAGTGGAATCATAAAGTTGTAGCATAAGCCCGAATCTCCTTCATTTTTAAGGCTGAATAATATTTCCATTGCATGGATGGACCACACTTTGCTTGGCCATTCATCTGTAGATGGACAGTTGAGTTGCATCTACATTTTAGCTGTTGTGAATAATTTAGCTACATGGTTGTACAAATGTCTTTTTTGAGATCCTACCTTCAGTTTTCCTGGATATATACTCAGAAGTGAAATTGCCGTGTCAAAGAATAATTCTATTTTTAATTTTTTGAGGAACCTCCATAGTATGTTCTACAGTGGATGTTCCATTTTACAGTCCCATCGGCAGTGTAGAAGGGTTCTAATTTCTCCACATGCCCACCAACACTTGCTGTTTGGTGCGTGCGTGTGTGTGTGTGTGTGTGTGACAGTTGTCGTCCTAAGAGGTGTGAATCCCCAGCATTCCTTTTTGTTGTGTTTGTCCAGTTCTTGTTTGCTTCAGCTGGCACCTCACCGCAGGTACTTTCACAGTGATTCCTATACCCTAAAGTCTTCAGACATCACAACCCCCCTGAAGAATTTTGAGAATTACCTCTATACAGATTATAATGTATGTATTTGGACGATGGGTCTAATTTTCTCATATTACTAGTAAATATAGTTACAAAGTGTACAATTTCCAGCATGTTGTAAAAGTTTCATTTAAAATATAACTTTTATCAGATGATCTTTAATCATTAAACAACTGCTGCTGATTGTTTTTTTATCTTTATTGTTCAGTTTATTAATTACATTTTCCCCCAATAGCTCCCCTCCACCCAGTACCCATCCCACTCTCCTCCCTCACCTCCCCTCCACTGTCCTCTCCCATAGCTGCATGATTTTTGTCCAGTCTCTTGCTGTACTTCCCACACCCTTTTCCTCACCAAAAATTATCAGTCCATTCCCTCTCTATGTCCATGATTCTGTTCTGTTTCCCATTTTATCTTGTTCATCAGACTGTTAATTCACTTGATTTTTAGATTCATTTGTTGATAGATGTGTATTTGTTGTTCATAATGTATATTTTTACCTTTTTCTTCTTCCTCTTCTTAAACAATACCTTTCAGCATTTCATATAGTATTGGTTTGGTGGTGATGAACTCCTTTAGCTTTTTCTTATCTGCGAGGCACTTTTTCTGACTTTCAATTCTGAGTGATAGCTTTGCTGGATAGAGTAATCTTGGTTGTAGATTCTTGCTATTCATCACTTTGAATATTTCTTGCCACTCCCGTCTGGCCTGCATTGTTTCTGTTGAGAAATCCGCTGACAATCATATGGGTGCTCCCTTATAGGTAACTAACTGTTTTTCTCTTGCTGCTTTTAATATTCTCTTTTTATCTTTTGCTCTTGGCATTTTAATTATGATGTGTCTTGGTGTGGTCCTCTTTAGATTCCTATAGTTTGGGGTTCTGTGCACTTCTTGGGTTTTTAAGTCAACTTCTTTCACCAGGTGGGGGAAGTTTTCAGTCACTATTTCTTCTAGTAGGTTTTCATTATCTTGCTCTCTCTCTTTTTCTGGCACCCCAATAATTCTGATGTTGGTATGCTTGAGATTGTCCCAGAGGCCCCTTATACTATCTTCAATTTTTTGGACTCTTTTGGCTTCTTGCTTTTCCGGCTGAGTGGATTTTGCTTCTTTGTATTTCAAATCTTTGACTTGGTTTTTGCGGTCGTCTGGACTGCTTTTAGGTCTTTGAAAAATATTTTTTTGTTACAGTCAGTGTATGCTTAATTTCTAGCTGGTCCTTTTTCATATCCTTGTAGGTGTTGTTCATTTCCTTGTAGCTGTTGTTTATTTCCTTGTAGTTCTCATTAAGTTCCTCGGCCTTTTCTAGTAGCCTCTTCATAAACCTAATTACTGTGGTTTTGAACTCTTATGTCTAGTCGTCTTTTTTCCTCCATTTCTTTCACAGCTGAGTTCTTTCCTTTTCTCTGCATTGTGGATGCTTTCCTGAGCTGGTCCCTTGGCGGTGTGTGGTAGGTGTCCTCTAAGGGACAGTGGCTCAGCTTCCTTATGCAGCGCGCGGAGTCAGTGTTAGCTCTGCCCTATGCTGCGCGCGGCGTCTTTGTCTATGGGGTGCGCTGAGTCAGCTTAGCTATGCTGCTCGCGGGTCTCAGTGTTGGGTGGTAATGGAAATCCACCGCTAGTCTCCCCGTTGCCAGACAACTCTGCCTCTCCCCAAATGAGTCTGCACCTCCAAAGTCTCACTCAGGGCTGTAAAACAAAGCAGTCCGGTGGACTCCGAGCGAGTGAGCAAGTCACGCGTTCTCTGCCCGGTTGCGCACTCCAGGAACTGCTGTTCCAATTCACGCATGCACTCTCCCCAAACTCGCAGACCTCAGCCACGCCCGGGGCCTTCCTTTCCCCGACCTGGGAGCTTGCCTGGAACTGGGGGGGTCAGTGCTGTGGGAGGCCTCCACCCTCCCCGTTGGAGAAAACTAGCAGGGCTTGCTGCCTGCCACCCATCCCTTTCCACTCGCTCGCGCTCCGAACCTCAAAGCTGCGCACCGCTGCTCCTCCTGAGTCTCAGTGTCCCACCTTTACTTTTATCTGTGGAATTTTCACTCCGCCAGCTTTCTGGTGATTCTGGATGATGTTTGTTTTGTTGTTAAGTTGTAGTTTCGGAATTGTTGTGTGGGCAGCAAAATAGGTGCTTACCTATGCCGCCATCTTGGTTCTTCCTCTGCTGCTGATTGTTTTAACAAATGCCCCGAGGAAGGGGTTTTCCCTGTCAGTAGGGCTCTCCAAGGCGGTCAAGCAGGGACAGTTCTGTGGGTGAGGGGTTTGGGGTGAGCAGCAAACCGGTTGTGTCCCTCTTAGGCTGTTAGGCTGCTGGTTTTCAAAGCTGCAGAGAGGGAGATAGGAAGTTAAAACCACACAGCTTGCTGCTCTGAGATTCAGAATAAACCCTCCTTGGATTGTTGAAAGTCTTTGTTAAACTCTACAGTTCTCAAAAAAATTTATTTTGGCCCTAACCAGTTTGGCTCAGTGGATAGAGTGTCGGCCTGCGGACTAAAAGGTCCCAGGTTCGATTCCAGTCAAGGGCATGTACCTTAGTTGCGGGCACATCCCCAGTAGGAGGTGTGCAGGAGGCAGATGATCGATGTTTCTCTCTCATTGATGTTTCTAACTCTCTACGCCTCTCCCTTCCTCTCTGTAAAAAATCAATAAAATATATTTAAAAATTTTATTTTGACCGTTTTGCCAGTGTTCTGATGGCTTTTAGGAGTGGAGTTTTGCAGATTATTACTCCACTGTTCCAGAGGTGCTTTGAGTTGATGTCTTAAAATAGCAAATACTCTACACTTCCCACGTTCTTATCCTTCTTGGATTTCTACCCCTTTTGTCTTCTTACTTCTTGACCAAGGAGAAGGGTCTTGTTCTTTGACAGAGAAGCTTATCAGTAACATAGTTTACTGGGTAGCACATGCCTTTTGTACCAACTTGTATTATTTATTCTAATAGCGCTTGCAGGAGCCTTCCCTTCTTAACTACAACAGGAAATGAGATAAGTGGTGGGTAGTTAGATAGATAGACTGTTTATTTTCTAATTACAGTACATTGATATTATTATTCCTTATTTAATATTTTTAAGGGGAATATAAATGAAGCACATTTACAAGTTGGTTCACTTTTACCTATTGGCCTTCTTTGTCTTTGAAATGATATTTTTTAACTTTATGAGACAACCCCCCTCCTCTTCCCCGCTTTTACTATTCTGTTGTAGGAAAAAATAGTTGGGTTCATCTATGAAATACAATAAATATTATCAAAATAACAGTAGAGTGACAGTTTATTTGTCTGCAAGCTCTGAGAAATAAGGAGGACCTCTGTGAATTTCCTGATAATGAATGAAAGACTTTTTGATTTTTTTAAACCAGTTTTCAAAATAATGGGTTGGTTCCCATGCATTATCCAAAGAGTGAAAAATAAATGTTTGTTTATTATAAACAAATGTATTGATACGTACTGGATGTGTTTAAACCCATAAAAATTATGATCTATATTGGTGATCAGATACATAAATAATCCCATCTTTGGCTCTTGGGAGATTACTCAAGCTAGTTCCTGAGTCCTTTTGGTTTGACCCTAATGGTCTTCAGGCAACCAGGGTGTCTGCACCACTGAGCCCTGCAGGACACCTGCTGCAGAAGGGGACCCTGCCGAGACCAGGAGACGTAGCAGATCACAAACACAGGGAAACAACCAAAATGAGGGGGAAAAGAAACCTGTCCCAAATGTAAGAACAGGATAAAATTCCAGAAAATGAAATGGAGGCAAGCGGTCTATCAGATGCAGAGTTCTAAACACTGGTTATAAGGGTGCTCAGTGATTTACAGGAAGAATAAGTGAACTCAGTGAGCACTTACACGGAGAGATAGAAACCATAAAAAAGAACCAGTTAGAAATAAAGAATACAGTAACTGACATGAAGAATATATTAGAATTGCCTGGCCAGGGTGGCTCAGAATGTTGAGCGTTGACTCATGAACCAAGAGGTTGCCAGTTTGATTCTGGTCAGGGCACATGCCCGGGTTATGGGCTCAATCCCTGGTTGGGGGCAAGGGTACAGGAGACAGTCTTTTGATGCTTTCCTCTCACATCAGTGTTTCTTTCTCTCTTCCTCTCTCCCTAAAAATCCACAAACAGGTATTTTTTAAAAAGACATAGGATGGCCCTAGCTGGTTTGGATCAGTGGATAGAGCGTCGGCCTGTGGACTGAAGGGTCCTGGGTTCGATTCTAGTCAAGAGCACATGCCTGGGTTGCAGGCTTGATCCCAAGTGGGGGGCATGCAGGAGGCAGGCAATCAATGATTCTTTCTCACCATTGATGTTTCTATCTCTTCTTCTTTCTTCCTCTCTAAAATCAATAAAAAATAAGATATAGGGTTGTTGGTTGGATAAGAAAAAAAGACCTTTACATATGCTATCTATAAGAAACCACACAGAGACTGAAAGTAAAGGGATGGAAAATACATTTTATGCAAATGTAGACATAAAAAAAGATGGGGTAGCAATACTTTTATATTGGACAAAATAGGCTTTAAAACAGACTAAAAAGAACAACATTGAATATACAGTTATCAAGATATGGTAGCAACCTAAGTCTCTATCAATATATAGAAGAATAAAGAAGCAGTGGTATCCTATCTAATAAAAGGGTAATATGCAAATTAACTGTCACTCCATCACAAAGCTGGTGGTGCCCAGTCCTCTTAGCTCCGCCGAAATTCCCCAGTCCCGCTGAGACCGAGCAGTGTGAGTGGCCTAGCAGAATGCTTGCTTTGTCGCCGTGGTGATGAGACGAGTGTTCCATGCCCGGCTGCGGATGGGCCTCTGGGCAGCGGGTGTGGAGTGACCAGGCTCCGCTGAGAGCTACTGGCTCATGGGTTCGTGCTCAAGGCTATTCGTATATGTATACAATGGAATATTACAAGGCCATAAGAAAGAATGCAGTCTTATCATTTGTGACAACATGATTGGACCTAGAAGGTATTATGCTTAATGAAATAGGTCAGACAGAGAAAGACATATACCATGTGATTTCACTTAAAGTGGAATCTAAAAAACAAAATAAAACAGAAACAAACTCATACACACAAAGACCATTTTGACAGTTGCCAAATAGGAGAGGGTTTGGGGGACTGAGTGAAAAAGGTGAAGGGATTAAATACAAGTTGCCAGTTACAAAATAGTCACGGGGGTGTAAAGTACAGCATAAGGAATAGCGTCAGTAATCTATACTAATTAAAGGGTAATAGGCAAATTGACCAGACGTCTTCCGGACCACCTTTTGGATGTCCTTCTGGACAAAGCCGGGCCCAGACGAAGCTGCTCAGGACGAAGCCGTCTCTGGTCTCAGGCGTCTGCGGCTGGCCCGGGAAAAGCCAGCCCAGGTCCTAGGTGCCTGTGGCCAGCCCGAGGATGGAAGCCTGGGTCCCAGGTGCGGGGGGCCGAGGCAGAGGTGGGGTTAGGGGCGATCAGGCTGGCAGGGGAGCAGTAAGGTGTGATCAGACATGCAGGCAGAGGTGGTTAGGGGCGATCAGGCAGGCAGGCAGAGGGATTAGGAGCCAGCGGTCCCAGATTGTGAAAGGGGTGTCCGACTGCTGGTTTAGGCCCAAAACTGGCAGTCGGACAACCCCCAAAGGGTCGGGTCCTAGATTGGAGAGGATGCAGGCCGGGCTGAGCGACCCCCCCCCCCCCCATGCATGAATTTCATGCATTGGGCCTCTGTTATCGTAATAACTATATATGGTGCCATGTGAGCACTAGACTTATCTGGGGGGTCACTTTTTAAAGTGTATGATTATCTAACCACACTGTTCTATACCTGAAACTAATGTAATATTGTGTGTTACCTGATACTGAAAAATAAAACCTTAACATGTTAAAGCATATTTTGAGGAAAATTATTAAAAGAACTGAGAAACAAATTGAGGTGCATCTTAGATCAAGAGCCAAATGCAGTTACACTGAAATGTTGCAGAATAAGTGATTTAATGGCTGCTGTTTCTCATTACTTAAATTGCAGGATGGGACACAAGTCTAGGAGGCGTGAGAGGAATGAGGGTGGGCCTGAGTCCCTAAGTGAAAATGAGCATGTTGTGCCCAGTTTGGGGGAATATTCAACTAAGATTTATTCATGGAATCAAATACTCTTACTAGTCTGATTAGACATGATGAAAGTCATTTTATATATCTAGTGAAAAAAGTGAAATACAAGAATGGTGAAGATGGCATATACTGATCAAAAACTAATTGCTCAGGAAATTAGCATCGTTTAAATAAAGAGCTAATATGCTGATTAGACCAAAGGTAGGAATGACCTTCCGGAATGACCAATGGGTGGGTGGGGGCGGGGCAGGATAGTGAGGCTGCAGCTGTGAGCACCGAGCCCCTTGCACGAATTTTGTGCATCAAGCCTCTAGTATATTAGATATATGGGATGGGAAATGATGGTTGATATTGATGTAAGCATGTGACTGGCTAACCAAATCTGAAAAAATCACATCAAACCTATGTTGTAGGCTTGATCTCTTGTCTTAGAAAGTTTTATAGCCCGTGTGTGGGCCAGCCAATGGTGTATTCTTAGAAGACTAGTAAATATTGAGAAGACAAATAATGCTTATCTGGAAGTAATGGGGGGCTTTGGGTTTGCTCTGCTCTGGGCACTGGCCCCAGCCCTCCCTGGCCCCTTCCAGGTCCTGCTGAGCTCAGAGCCTTTCTTCCCTATCGCAGCCGTTGAAGACAGCTTTTCGAAAACCAGTGCTTTGGGTTGTCCCACAGCTGTGTGCCTGGAAGTTTTCTTATTCCTGGGGCAGTGCAGGATGGGTGAGGAGCTTGTTTTCTTTTGCTTTTTTAAAGGGAAATGCCTTAGGAGACCTGTTCTCCGAGATCTGTGGAAGTTGACGTCTGGAGACTAATTCCCTTAAAACCAGTGGTTTTATGTGTGCGGTCCCAGCAGCATCAGCTTCTCCTGGGAACTTGTAAAAATGCAAATTCTTGAGCTGCCAGTTCCAGACCTTGGGTATCTAGGTGGCTGATGCCTGCCCGGATTTGAGAACCGTGCAGACTGTATGGTTGGAGTGGGTTTGCTCTTGACATCATGTCCAGAGGATATGGCGACTCGCTTTTGTGTAAACATCAGGCATTTCGTTTTTGTGTATTTTGGAACCAGTATAGTCTGTTTGCAGTTTTTTGAAGAGCACAGAATCTGTCCTGCCTGATGCAGGAAGGTCCCTGTTGCCAAGTGAGGAACAACAGCCAGAACCCTCACTCCAAACAAACAGGCGGTGTCTTTGGGTCCCTGGACAGTTCACCCGGTGGGAGGTGACCCGGGGTCCTCTCTAGGCAGGTGGCCCAGAGCTCTGCAGGCAACTCTGGGTATCTGAGCCAGGCCAGGGCTGGGAGGCCGGGAAAGAGGGGCCCGGGCAATTCCCAGAGCAGAAGAGTGGGGACTACCTTTGTTTTTTAATCTTCACCCGAGGATATGTTTTTTTGTTGATTTTTCAGAGAGAGAGAGAGAGAGGGAGGGAGAAGAGGAACATCTATCTGTGTGAGAGAGAAATATTGATTAGTTATCTCCTGTATGTACCCGAACTGGGGTTTGAGTCCACAATCTTTTGGTGTCGGGCCGTGGTTGGCAAACTGCGGCTCATGAGCCACATCCGGCTCTTTGACTCCTTGAGTATGGCTCTTCCACAAAATACCACGGCCTGGGCAAGTCTATTTTGAAGAAGTGGTGGTGGAAGAAGTTTAAGTTTAAAAAATTTGGCTCTCAAAAGAAATTTCAATAGTTGTACTGTTAATATTTGGCTCTGTTGACTAATGAGTTTGCCGACCACTGGTGTAGGGGCTGATACTCCACCCAATTGAGCAGGGCCTTTTTTTTTTTTTTAAAGGGAGACCTCTATGCTCTCTGTCTCCCCAAGATTTGTGAATCATTGTTTTTACCAGGTTCCCCTCCCCGTCCCTCCCTCCCTCCCTCCCCCCTCCCCCTCCCTCCCTCCCTCCCTCTCCCCCCCTCCCTCCCTCCCTTTTTTCCTTGCTTCCTCTTTCTCTCTCTGTCTTTCCTTTCTTTCTATTTTGCTTCCACTTCTGATCCTTTTGAAGTACAGCTATTTGTTTTTTTATGCAAATTATATCAAATCATTTGCTTGCTTAAAATTAAAATTGTTCCAGAACATCCTGTGCCCTGAGGAAGAAGTCCAGGAGTGTCAGCCGCACTTGCCTCCCCTGTCCCGGAGTGTCTGAGCTGCTCAGGGCCGTGCAGGTGTGGTCCCGGGCCTCAGACCTGGAGGGGAGCGAAACAGGCGTTTTATTCCACCGGCTGTGCTTACAGTTAATCTTGATACTGTTTCCCCCCTACAACCTGAGCATGCGCCTGTCCCGCCCTCAGGACTTGCTGAGTCAGCTGCTCCCTCGTGGGCTCCTGTAAGCTCCACAGGACAGGCCCTGATTGCCACCGTGTCCCAGGCCTTGTAGAAGCTCCGTGAACACTTATTAATCTTTGGTGCCCTTTTCTGTTGTTCATTGACGCCCGTATCTTGCATTGTAGTTTGGGGCTGAGTTCCGAAGGTTCTCCTTAGACCGCCAAAAGCCTGGGAAGTTTGAGGATTTCTACCAGCTGGTTGTGCACACCCACCACATCGCCAACACCGAAGTGACCATTGGCTACGCGGACGTGCACGGCGACCTGCTGCCCATCAACAACGATGACAACTTCTGCAAGGCGGTCTCGAGCGCGAACCCCCTGCTCAGGGTCTTCATCCAGAAACGAGGTACTGCTTCCTGGGCTCGGCCCTCAGCTCAGAGATGAATACAGCCCTCAGTTTTGTCTGTCATTACAGAGCCTGAGATTTTGTTTTCTCCCTGGTGGTAAGAGACGAGAGAAATTAACATTTGTTTGGTCAACATTACTTTATTAGAAAGGCTTAAAAATATCTAAACGGTGTTTTCCACTTCAGTGTTGACTTTGATTTTTAAGCACTGAGGATAAAAGTAATATTGATACGTTCAGTATTTTAATTGGAAGCAAGTTAATTCAGTAAGGAAAAGGCCTTAGTCAGTAACCCAAGAGTGAAACTTAAGGTTGCCAGTGTTTTCCACTGTGTTTTAGGGATTGGAAAAAGATGTTAGTTTTAAATTGTTACTTTGGTTAACTTGAGCTCTGAAGACCTAGTTTTGCTGTGACAACATCAGAGCCACATTTTTTACTTGTTTTCTCTTTGCTAAGTTTGGGAGAACATTAACATTTCAGAATTATATACCTTTGGACAACATGGGGGGTAGAGGTGCCAACCACCTTGCACTCAAAAATCCACTATAACTTTTAAAAAATATACATTTTATACATTTTATTGATTTTTTACAGAGAGGAAGGGAGATAGTTAGAAACATCGATGAGAGAGAAACATCTATCAGCTCCCTCTTGCACACTCCCGCAGCCAAGGTACATGCCCTTGACTGGACTCGAACCTGGGACCCCTGAGTACGCAGGCTGACGCTCTATCCACTGAGCCAAATTGGTTAGGGCCACTATAACTTTTGATTCCATAGAGTGCTATTGTCCCTGAGCACTTACAGGGGATCCATTCCAGGACCCCCTGCTGGTACCAGACTCCGGGGATGCTCAAGTCCCCTTTCTAGGACAGCCTAGATCAGTGAATACGGTCAGCCCCCTGCATGCTCAAACTCCTAGCCACAGGTCAGAAACAGAGCAGGTGTTTATTGAGAGCCGTCCCCATGTAAGTGGACCCACACAGGTTGTTCAAGGGTCAACTGTACTGACGGAAAGAACCCCCTGAGATGACACTTGATTTTCAGGAAATGGAAGAATGTCGTTTTATGTTGACTTGGTCATTCATCACTGCCCCCTTCTCCGAGGGCACCTTCTGTCACATGTGAGCACCGGGTGCCCTTAAAGAACGGAGTGGCCTCGGGAAGACCTACAGCCCATATGCGTGCTACCGTGACTTTGATCTTGGCAGGAGGGGACAGGTCCTGGTCTCTGGATCGGGGCAGAGCCTAAGCACCCACTAAAAGCAGCAGCCACAGCCACGATGCTGGGGGAGGCCCTCGGGACGCAGGGCTTGGGGCTTGGTGTGGCAGGTGCTGCTCTCCCACGCAGGTTGTCCTGAGGTGAGCGCAGCACATGCCCAGCTCAGAGCACTCTGGCCCGTGGCCAGTGCCCCGGGAATGAGCTGTCACATCCTGTTTGTAGTGACGGAGGGAATGCATGTGGAGAGGGAGCACCAGGAGACCACTGACCTCACTCTGGACTTTTTTCTGGCACAAGATCAGAAAGCTCCGCCTCTGTGTCCCAGACGTCAACACAGCTGTCACTTCCTCAGGTGGCCTGGGGGAGTGTGGTGAGGCGTAGGACCCTCTTCTGCCTCTGCAGGCCCTGGCTGTGCTGCGGCTGCCGCATCCTCCCTGCTCCTGCGGCCCCCACCGCACATCACGTGGGCAGGGGCTCGCGCCCCCTCTCAGGATGGCCTGGTCCCAAATGCTCTATCGGAGGCGCCCGCCTGCCCATGCGCTCTCTCTGCTGTGGTTGCTCACTGCTCTCAGGGCTGGCTTGTCCCACAACTCTGTCCGCACAGGGGTCGTGCTGTCGGCTCACTGGTGTGGGAGGTGAGCAGTGGACTGCAGGGACGCGGGCTTTGTCATCTGCGGGAAGGGAACGCGTCTCTGTCCGGCTGCGTGTGGGGCTGGGCGTGGAGCAGGACAGAGGCACGAGGCCCGACCTCACGACACTTGGCAGGCACCCTCGCTCTTGATTCCCCGACCCGGTGACGCGGGAAGCTCCGGGTCTGTGGGTGCAGGTGGGGTTGCATTCACTTCCATGGCTTTGCCTCTCTGCGGGGCTGAAGTCCTGCATCCTGTCTTCATTATTTTCTTTTCCTCCTTCCTGTGGCATCAGAGAAATAGCCCGGAGGTGAACGAGCTGGCTTCGGTTCCCACCCCTCTTGTTCTCAGCGTGAGCCTAGCACCTACACCCCTGCCTTTCTCCGGCGCGTGGCAGCAGGAGCTCGGGGCATCTGAGACTGCCCCTCCGGCACCTGCTCCCTGGCTGTGACCAGACAGCCCTCCTGTCCTCAGCGGAGGCACCCACCTCGGGGTGTTTTCCGGCTGACACAGGAAGACATCCCCGTGTTCACAGCAGTCAGTGTCCCTGCCCAGGATCAGCAGGACCTGCCAATGGAAATCACAGACATGTTCATATCGTGTGAGTGGTAGCCAGATATCTTGAATATCATTGATAGTCATTATTTTACAACAGTGGTACAGATGGTTATGTAATGTGTGAGTGAGAAATCACATACAGTCAGCCCTCCATGTCTGTGGGTTCCACATCCATGGGTTCAACCAACTGCAGATCGGAAATATTTTGGGGGAAATGTTTTGTTTTTGCTGATGTGCTACACAGTGAGGCTCCTACAATGGTTGTATCTATATTAAACACGTGCTGACTTTCCCTGGTCATTTCCTAAACAACACAGTGTAACAATTATTTATACAGCATTTAAATTGTGTTAGATATTACACATAATCTAGAAATGATTTAAAATGTATGGGAGGATGTCCGTAGGGTAAATGCAAACACTAATCCATTTTATATAAGGGACTTGAGCATCCATAGATTTTTATATTGGGGGTGTGTGTGTGGGATCCTGGACCAATTCCCCTATGGATATTGTGTACATAATTGCGCATACACACACACACACACACACACATATATATATTTAAAATATTTTTTTTTGTTTTTTTTTTTTACGGAGGAAGGGAAAGGGATAGAGAGTTAGAAACATCGATGAGAGAAAAACATCTATCAGCTGCCTCCTGCACTCCCCCTACTGGGGATGTGCCCGCAATCCAGGTACATGCCCTTGACCGGAATTGAACCTGGGACCCTTCAGTCCGCAGGCTGACGCGCTATCCACTGAGCCAAACCGGTTTTGACTGCTTTAATATTTTGATAATTGTCTCCAAAGGGATCATTTCCTCTGTAATTCCATGTATTCTACTGTATGCCTTTAAAAATGCTTTCCCGAGAAGGCGTTCCCAAGCATTATGAGAGGGCTGAGGGTTCTTGGGCACTGGGGTAAGGCCCTGGTGCAGTCAGCATTTGGGAGCTCGGACAACAGGCCAGGAACCGGTCAGGGGACTTTTCCTGGGGACCCGGGGTGATATTTTTGCTTGAGGGGAGAGGACCACCCCTTTGGTTTCACATCTGCAGGCTCTTCTGCATTTACTAGGCTTCTGCAGCCCTCGGTCCAGCCTGGGCTACTGTTAAAAGCTGTGGGGTTTTCCCTGGATTAAATCACACATGTTATTATGCCTTTCACTTCATGCTTTGCCCATTTTAGTAAGAGAATAAAGTAGTCATAGAGGCAGAATCGGGAGTCCTATTTTCATACTTGGGCGACAGACTCAGCCAGTGTTAGGGAAGCTCCTCTCTCTGTGCCCTGCGGACGCCTGTCCTACCCGAGGAAGCTGGCCCAGCCAGAGAGAAGGCAGGGCAAGACCAGCAGAGATACTTGGAGTGTCTCTTTCTAATTTTAGCAGAATAAACAGGAAGTTCAAATACCCATCAAATAATTACTTCAGCTACCAGCGTGCCTTGTACTCTGTTATTTAAGAGAAGGGCCTCTTTACCTCTCGGACCTCAGCCCAGGGTTAGAGGTGGAACCCTAATCGAGTTTCAGTTGCTCTCTGTCCCTGGGGCAGCACTGCCCAGGCATCAAGAGGAGGTTGATCAAGTCTTCCTTACACTACAGGACTTTCGGAACAATTAGAGTACTTTGAACTGTTTACTTTTAAGCCAGCCTAAATATAGCACACTTGCATGTATCTGTTAACTGTTCTCTGGCAATTCTTTGGGTTCCTCGAATGAGGAAGACACATTTCTAAACTTTTTGATTTATCAGAAGTTGCATGATTCGGAGCCGGGGTAAAGGGGAGGGGTGTGTTTGCTTGTGATTCCACTTAAGCGAGTTGCCAGAAAAAGTAATTAAGGCGTGTTCTCCCAAGTCAAATGTATAGAATTATTGAGAGTTTGGTTTAGACACTGGCAGAATCTTGTTACCAGGCATATGAATCCTGATTATGGTGGCTTTTCTTGGATTCTGTATTAAAAGTAGCTGGCGTTGTGTTTGTTTTCAGTTGGGGGCTCCCTGTTAGCAGGAACTGGAGCTGCCACCACTGAATTTCTGTCTCCCCACCCTGTTTGATTCTTCTTCAGACCGGCCCAGGCTGTCGAGGCTCTTTGAGTTGAGGGGAAAGAAAGGAGTAGGTTTGCTGGATTGGGCTCCTCATGTCCCTGGTCCCTGGAATCTGGAGCTTTTTCATGAGACACGTCTGCTTCTTTAATTGTCACAGTGTCCTGGAAGTTTGAGTATTTGGAGAATTTCATTCTTTTCTTTTTTTTTTTTCCAAATTGAAAAAAGGGCAAAACCTCTCCCACTGCCTCCCGTGGGAACATGCAGAAAACAAAATCCTGACCCGCCATCCCCTCCCCGGCAGGAGTGGGAGTGATGGGGAGAGAATGTGCTGATGCAGCTCCTGAAAAGGAAAACAAAGGCCAGCCGCCCACTGTCCGCAGAATCCAGGCCTTGTCCTGGGCCGGCCTGCAGGCTGTGCCCAGGCCCGTCCACCTGAGTCTGGGCTCTGCCTCTTCCCCTCCAGCCAGAGCTTACACATGGAATTGGAGTCTACTTTTTTCTTATTTTCTAGTCATAGGTACTTTTACGTATTCAAGCCCGTAGTATAATTTATAATTTGGATTCATGCATTTAAAAAACTTAACATCATAAACAACCATGTCCTATGCCGTTATTTGTGAAACTGTTTGTTTTTAAAAGTCTTTTCTGTTTATAGCATCTTCATAAAAGAAAATTCAGACAGTGTGGACACAACACTGCCCGGAGGTGACCACCGTGTCCATTTTGGTGAGCCCCTCAGACCCGGGGTGCGGACAGTCCGTGGGACCTCGTAGCACATAAACCGGGTCATAGTATGTGCCCTGTAGAGATTATTTTAACTTAGAATTATATTTTTGACTTTCTGTACATCATATATGTAGATATATATGATCTTTTTTTTTTTAACCCTCACCCAAGGATATTTTTGCCGTTGATTTCTAGAGAGAATGAAAGGGAGGGAGGAGAGAGAGAGAGAGAGAGATGGGAGGGAGGAAGAGAAGGAGGGAGGAGTGGGGAGAGAAAGACTGATTGGTTGCCTTCCGCATGCACCCCTACCTGGGCTGGGAAACTTGCCGCTGGGTATGTGTCCTTGACCGGGAATTGAACCAGCCACCCTTCGGTCTGCAGGCCGACACTCTAATTACTGAGCAACTGACCAGGGCTATCGGATCCTTTTAATGGACCAATCAGTTGTATGATTGTAACAGAATTGAACCCATTCTTTATTAATTTATATTTCAACTGTCCCCGTTTTTCATTATTATAAACTGTGTTGGACACGCCTAGATACTGTCAGGATAGGTCAGTGGAGCACCTGCGCGCAGGTGGTGGTGAGTCTGATGGGGACGAGGGGAGGTTTAAGCAGAGGCTTAAACCGCTCAGTGTCTCCTGCAGTAGGCGTGCAGTTTGGGAGGCGGGACCTGCTGAGTCTGGAGAGCATGGAGTTAAAACCTGGTGTGATGTTTTATGACATGTCGCTGAAGGATGGCAGAGCCAGAAGTGCCCGCCCCTCTGGGCTTTGGGGAACACGGGGTTAAATTAGAGCTTTGTGGCCCTTGTGGGGGTTGGTTGGCCACAGATGTCAGCACAGAGGTTTTGGCCTCTGGCACCTTCCAAAAGGCCCTTTGACCCGGGCCACGGTGCCGATCAGCCAGCCCTAACTTTGCACCACAACATACAGAGCCCCAGTGAACACGCAGCTCCTGGGAAACAGTGGACTCCATGGCCCATTCGTGTAGAGTAGCTCATTGTGTAAGGGATGTTACCTGCACCGGTTTGGAGTCCAGAGATATAAAAATTTCCATCGTGACCTCTTCTTTTCCAGAAGCGTAAGCAAGATAGGGATTTCCTCTTGCACATTGGTGTGTCTTCCTGTTTTTTCCCCTGTGTCTCTGTCCTTTCCATCTCTCCTGTGGGAAAGTGACTCAGCAGCGAGCCTCCACCTGCACCGGGGCACTTTGTGGCCTTCAACAGATGCAGACAGGCCACCGGGTGGGACCGACAGTGGAGTTTGCAGCTATTTAAGCCTTCCTCCTACGCCAGGAACAAGATTTCTGGGGGTGGTGTGAGAGCTGAGGACACGGGCTCCTGTGGTCCTGCCCAGCACAGCGCAGCCTCCACGGAACCACGGCGTGCGGACGGGCGGGTTGGGAGTGCTTTTCCCTGTCAAAGGAGAGTGTTCATACCATATCTGTTAACTAATATATAAATAATTTTTTATTGTGGCAAAGCACCTGTAACATAAAATTTACCACTTTAACCATTTTTAATTGTGTGATTCAGTACTATTGAGTTCATTCACACGGTTGTGCAACCACTATCTATCTCCTGAGCTTTTTCATCCCCCCCTCCTGCCCCCGAAGCTGTAGCAGTAAAACAGTATATGTTTTGCTGAGTTATCGTCGAACTCCTAAGACGTAGCTCTGTACCTGTAAGTACAAATTCCTATACAATGTCCATGGCCATACACTGCTGTGTCTTTAGTCTGTTAAAGGCTGCAAATCAGACCTGATCCTCCCACGCTGACCCTGTGTCCTGGACTTTGCATGGCAGGTGGTGAGTCTCAAGTTAAATGACCAGGAAGAAGCCCCTGCCGGCTCCTCTGGACATGCCAGGGCACCAGCAGCGACTTGGAGGGTGGGAACCCTCGCCTGGCCCCCACCTGCGTGGGACCCCTCTGAGCTGTGGGTCTCGAGATGCTAGTGCTGTGCCGTGTGCGTGTTGAGGGTGGGAGACCATGACAATCCTAGGACATCCCCACAAAGACGCTGCAGGTCCGGCCCCTCCAAACACTTCCGTTTTGTCTCCCAAAGCCAGGTGGGGGCTCCTGGTGACAGCCCGGCTCCCACATTTCCTCTCTGCAGCTGTTAAGTCCAAGAGATTCTCTGCTGACAGCAATAAGAGCGAGAAAATGGGGAGGCTTGGGGCTGGCGACCCTCCTCGCCCAAAGTGACGAGCTGGTCCCCGTTCCTGAACTGCTTGTCTTGGAGTTGGTGGACCCAGCATGGCACACCCTTCGGTGTCCTGGCAATTAGCCCCACAGCCATGGGAGCTGGCTCTCCACGCTGTCAGGTCTGCCATCCCTGGCCTTGGCTCATTATGGGGTGCGCTGCAGTTGGGGTGGATGGTTGGTTGAGGCCTCCTTTGGGCTCCTATGCAGGTGGGCCCCAAATGGCCCCTGCCCATCCCCTGTGTGACCTCAGTGCTGAGCTCAGCTTCAGAGACCTCCAAAAAAGTGTGGTGATGCTGCCAGCCTTTCGGGAGCACAGGCCGAGCTGGGGTGTAGAGCATTGCGTCACCCAGGGGTGTCCTTTTGGGGTAATGAAAATTTGGGAGGTAGGCAGCAGATGCACCAGGAACTGTGGAATTGTACACATTCACGCGTGCACTCAGTGGCAGGTAAGCCAGGTACCACACGAGGTCTCAGTCCAGCTGTCCTAGAACCTGCCTTGGAGCTGGTGCTCTGCTCCTTCTCTGGAAAGAGAGTCTTGCCTAACGGAGATGATTGTGGGGACCCCGTGAAGCTGTGTCCCTCTACGACAGTGATTCTCAACCTTTCTAATGCCACGACCCTTCAATACAGTTCCTCATGTTGTGGTGACCCCCAACCATAAAATTATTTTCGTTGCTACTTCATACCTACTGTTATGAATCATAATGTAAATATCTGTGTTTTTCGATGGTCTTAGGTGACCCTTCTAGCGGTTCTCAACCTGTGGGTCGCTGCTCTGGGGGGGTCTTCAGGGTCTACTGAGTGGGAGACACAGGCCCGGGCTCCACCCCAGTCTCTGTGGGGAGCTTCTCCCAGCCTCATGCTCAGGAGCAGCAGGCACAGTGATGGACAGCTGACATGGGCAGCATCTGGGAAGGCTCAGAGGAGCAGAGATGTTGGCACTTGGTACAGCCCAGCGACCCTCTGCTTAGGAAGGGCCTGCGCTGTGTTTGCATGGGACTCAGCTGATGGGCCAGCTGAGGGAGGCAGGGCCCGTGGCTGAGTTGGAAAGGGCTGAGGACCTGGCTGCCCCCCCCCATCACCACCACCCTGGTGTGGGGCTCCTTCCATCTCCTTTGAAAGGGTAGAGGGCAGTTGGCTTGGTGCATTGGCGAAGCCAGGGCTGCTGACTGCCACCGTGCGAGTCGCTGGAGGGTCTGCTCTAAGTAGGGGCTTTCCTGCCAGCAGTTATTTTCGGCTGTTTGATTACAGTTGTCCTCTCGGGTCACCACGATAGCGTCCTGTAAATACAGGCTGAGCGTGTCACAGCCCCGGGCTGCGGAGTCGGCTGGGACGTGGACACATGGATGGCCACGCTCTTCCTGGAGGTGACGGGGCTCTCCTGAGACTCTCAGGAGCGTCTCTGGGGAGGCAGAGCCCATGGAGGTTGCTCTTCACACAGCCTCTGCTCAGGCACTGAAGTCGCTCGTATCAGACTCACCGTGAACTGGGGACACGTTGCTGCAGAGATCCCAGGCACCCTCCAAGCCTGCCCACTGTCAGACAAGCTGCCCCCAGGACAGAGTGACCAGGCAGCAGTCCTAACAGGCTCCTGAGGGGCCGAGTGCAGTCTGTCCTGCCTGCATTCTCGTGGGGCACTTCCCCCCCATCTCCTTCCTCCCATGTCATGAAAAATATTTCAGTGAGAGAGAGTGGGACGTGGAGGGGCTGGATGACGGGAGCGGGGAGAGCTCAGCTTGGCCTTCAGCAGTTTGCAGGGGCTGATGAGAGGAGAGCACTAATCTTCTTGCTGGAGTGTCGTGTCCTGGCCAGTGGGCCACAGCCTTGTGGCTTGTTCACTGGCCGGGTTGGAAGGCTGACAGGAGTGGTCAGACCTTAGAATTGCTAGCATCTCAGCATCTGGGTGTTGGAACCTGGGTGTGCAGTTGGGAGAGACAGCACGTGGGCCACAGGAGGGCCTGCAGGAGCTCATACCCCACCTCTGGGGGGGGGGGGGTACTGTGTCTGGATCGGTGACTTAAGGTAAAATAGTGTCAACTACACAACTCAGAAGAGGTAGAAATCCTATAAAGCAAGAGGATTGACTGAGTCCAGGCATTCACTGCTGGTAACGAGCATTTTTAGTGAAGCTGTCTGTCTGAGCTCAGCTCCCAGAACATGAGTGTTTTCCATCCAGCTCCCTTAAAGCACCAGCGTCCTCTAGTTGCTGGGCTGCTGGGGTCCCTGGACACACAGTGACTACAGTAAGCCTGCTTCCTCAGCTTATCGGCATGTGGCCTTGGGCAGGTTCCTTCATCTCTCCTGTGTCTTGGTTTCCCCACCTGCTAAACCTCAGTTTGAGGTGATTAACTATTTGGAAGTCCCTCAGAATGGTGCCTGACACATCGGGGCTTTGCTGAATGTGAGCTGTCCTCCTCCTCTCCCTCTTCTGTGGCACCAGGAGGTGTGATGGGGCTGTGGGTGTGTCCTGGGGGTCCTGGTCTCTGAGAAGCTACCAGGACGGGCTGGGTCTGCCTGGTTCCCATTGGCACCTGATCGGCTGCTGCCCTGAGAGTGCTGAGCATCCCTCGCAGACCTGGTCATCAGGCCCACAAAGCCGTAGTTCTCACACTGCCTGTCTCCGGCTGTGGGACACCTGTTCCTCCCACCTGAGCAGAATTTAAGGCCAGTTAGCCCGGTGTTGCATGTTGAGTTTTCATGGGGAAGGAGTTCATGTACAGAACCTGTGCGTTGCCAACCACCTCCCTCCCTCCCCCAGCAGAACCAGGCCACCCCGCCGTAATGAGTAACTCTTATTGGATTCTTCCTTAATTTCTTAAGATGGTTCTGAAGACTAGAAAAGATGAAAAGACATTGGTCATGAAGCAGATTTTAGGGATTGATGGTAAAATGTTGCGAGTTATTTTAAAAACAGTGGAAGGAAACCTGGCTGGTTTCTCCAGTGGTTAGAGCATCAGCCCGTGGACTGAGGGTCAGGAATTTCGTTCCCTGTCAAGGGCACGTACCTCAGTTGCAGGTTCAATTCCCAACCCCTGTCGGGGCACGTGTGGGAAGCAACCAATCAATCTGCCTCTCTCACATTGATGTTTCTCTCCCCCACCCCCCTGCTTCACTCTCTCTAAAAATCAATGGAAAAAAATATCTTTGAGTGAGGATTGAAAAAAAACACACAACATCACTGGAAGGAGTAGCAACTACAGATGAAATGCTTATTAATGTTTGATTTCAGATGGGAACACCAAATGGTTGGTGTATGCATGTGTATGACATGTATGTATGTGGTATGTGCATGACATGTGTGCATGTGCATGTATGTATTATGATGTCCCAGGGTCTTTGGTTTTATGCTTGAAATAATTTTGCTTCAGCGTGGTGTTTGGCTTCAAGTTTCGCTAGATAGGAAACACAGTGAAAGTTAACTTGTTTTCATTAAAATCACTTCTTCCTAGTGCATTGCAAGTAAACCACCTTCTGAGGACATAATTGGCCATTCCACATGGGTCTGTAAGTGGAGATGCTGTGACTTTGCCCCTGTATACCCAAGGAAATTAATTACTCAGCTCAGCAAAGGGAGTCGGCACCTTCTAGACTTTATTAATCAGGGGAGTTACTGGTAAACACCCAGGCCACACCCCCGAGTGCTTTCCTCTGAGTCAAGGGTAGGGAACCTTTTTTCTACCAACGGCCACTTGGATATTTATAATATCATTCGCTTAGTATAATTCTTTTGATATAAATGTATGTTGCTATAAAAAACAAAAAAAGCTCCTAGCTCTAGCTGGTTTGGCTCAGTGGGTAGAGTGTTGGCCTGTGGACTGAAAAGTCCCGGGTTCAATTCAGGTCAAGGGCACATACCTCAGTTACAGGCTCCTCCCCAGCCCAGGCCATGGTCGCGGCTCCTGCAGGAGGCAAGCAATTGATGTGTTTCTCTCACATCGATATTTCTCTGCCTTTCCCTCTGTCTTCCACTCTCTCTAAAAATCAGTGGAAAAGTATCCTCGGGTGAGGATTAAAAAAAAAAAGCTCTTAGACTTACTGAATTTTGAGTTCCATTTGTGGTTGCCTTGGCAGGGCCAGGCCAAATGATTTCTCGGGCCTCATATGACCCCCGGTCTGGATGTTCCCCACCCCTGTTCTAGGTCATTGTAGGCAATATGGTTTTCTAATAATACACAAGAAAGAATAGTTTCCTTGTGGCTACAGCAGAACCTGGAGCTCCTGTGCAGACAGCTGAGAAGATTGCCTGAGAACAAGCCGGCCACGTCCTCGGGATTTCCCTGCTCAGCCCAGCCTCTGTCTTCCTGCTGCGCCAGCGGGTGAACTGCTGTCTGATTAGGTCGTGGCTTTGCTTTGGATCCCCCACTCCTCCTCCTTGAGCCAGCTCAGAGGACTGTGCTGGTGGCCGGCGGGACCACTGGCTCACACCTGTCCCCATGGAGCGAGGCAGCAGCAAGGCTGAGTGGACGCTGCGTTCATTGGGCACAAGGAGTGGACACAGGCTCCCAGGGCTGGTCGAGTGTCACTAACCTGGTGAGTTCAGAAGGCACAGAGCACACCTTTCCTTTGGGATCATCGTCTCAGACTTGTGTCAACTCCTACCTACCGTGTCGCCTTAATCTCTGCAAATGAAGATGATGTTACTCTTGGACGCTTGTCTGACAAAGGTGCTGTTACAGTTAATGAGATAATGTGGGCAGATGACCTACAGCTTCTTCTGGAAAGCAAGGTCCTGTGTTTGAAACATCATGGAAACTACGATAATTGGCAGGTTCGTCTGCCACTCGCCTCTCTCCCTGTGGACTGAAATCAGGACAGGTGTTTGGATTGCTGCTCCTTCCTTCTGCAAAGCCTGTGTCCTCACCAGCGCCACCTAGGAGACCTGCACAGAAGCCAAGATGGAATGACTGAAAACTCCAAGTTTGTAACAAAAATGAAAACAATCCAAAACAGTCAGGAGGAAAAAGAGCCTTCAGCAAAAATGGAAACGCATGACAAATCAGTTCAGCTGTGAATCCTGGCACCTCAGCAGTGGTCTGCTGGCAGCCAGGACTTCCCCAGCTGGGTCTCTGGGAACCTGGGGTGGGAGGTGGGGACAGCTCCTGTCTCTGCCCTTGTGGGGACCTTGTCCTGGGACACAGGTGCTGGTGAGCCTATTCGAATTAGAGAATATGAACTTAAAAAGCGAAGTTTGTCCTAGACAGTGTGGTAAAGGCCAACACTTTCAGGCTTTGACTCATTGACGTTAATTTTAACCTAATTGGGGGGAGAAGAATGCATCAAAAGTAGGGAAAAGGTTAGACTTTCACTGATATCTTCTTCTCAAAAAGCATTCTGAGATTGCAGCAACTAGAAAAGCACTCTGTCATTAGGTCTGTGGGACCTAGTATTTATTTTTGTTCCTCCCAAAACGGAAAGGACCCATTTTATTTATTAATTTATTTGATTTTTATATCTCAGTTCTAGGTGGAAAGGAAAAGTGGGCCCCCGGAGCCCACTGGCTTAGATAGACAGAAGTCCCCGTTCGTGGCCCCTGATTGGTCCATCCTCATGCAAACCAAAGCTCCAAATCTTTGGATTAATTAGTCCAAAAGGCATTGTCCTGATTGGGTAGGATGGAGCTGCTCTTATTGGTCAGTGAAGATGCAGATGGATAGAACTGCAAATCTCTGATTGGATGGGGAAAGCCTCAGACCTATTGGTTGAAATGGGTTTGCACGAACTTCTTTGTAAGGAAGGACCAGCTCATAAGGCAGGAACACAGTACAGACCGGCAGTTCTGTGCAGACTTCTCTTTTATTTATTTTTATTTTTAGTATATTTTATTGATTTTTTACAGAGAAGAAGGAAGAGGGATAGAGAGTTAGGAACATTGATGAGAGAGAAACATCAATCAGCTGCCTCCTGCACACTCCCTACTGGAGATGTGCCTGCAACCAAGGTACATGCCCTTGACTGGAATCGAACCTGGGACCCTTGAGTCCACAGGCCGACACTCTATCCACTGAGCCAAACCGGTCAGGGCCAGACTTCTCTTTTAAAGTGCTGTTTGCATGTGAGGCCCCTGTGTAGAAATGGCTGATAGACTCTACTTTTAAATGTGAGCCCAGTTAACCACCAGGGGCTGTTCTTAGTAGGTACCTTCTTTCTCAGGGTCCACAGTCCTGTTGCTGATCTTGGGGTGGGGGAACCATTCAGTCTTCCACCAATGAGCATGAGATTCGCTGTGTTCTTTTGTGAAAGCCCCTTGTCAGCCTGAAGACCTTAGGGTTTGTTTCTTACTTCAGGGCAAGTGCATTGCCGGGCGGGCGCAGGGAGTCTTAATTTCATCTTGTTTTGGAAAGAAAAAGGATCAAAGAATATAGAGCTACCTGACCACTAACATAGTTATAAAAAGAAAGACCATAAAAACAGGAGTTAAAACACTTTTGGCCATGTCAACCTTCACTGCACACATGTCATTGGAATTACAGTTCTGGCTTGTGACTACGTGTGGTTTCCGTGTGTCCCATGTGCTCTTGGCGCGCATGAGGACATCTGAGTTGATTTCCTGACTTGGGGAATTTAAACTCTATACCACAGCTTTATTTAGAGGATCCGTTGCATTGTATTTTCCATTCCTTTTCGTTTAAACGTTGTATAAAATGTTGTTAAGGCTGGTTTTGATATAGAAAGATCATTATGACTGCTTTTGCTAAATCCATGTCTTCGTGGTCTGGGGAACAGTGGAGTGCTAAAGCCAAAGGAATGTCTGCAGAAACAAATGAGAGGTTTCTCCCAGCCTCAGCGGAGAAGTGCTTGTTATTCATAGCACAGAGATGGAGACAGAAGATGAAATGGATTCCTAACCAGACTGCCTGGTGCTCGTGTGTGTGTGTGTGTGTGTGTGTGTGTGTGTGTGTGTGTGTGTGTGTGTGAGTGAGGCTGGCTCGGTTCTGAGTGGAGGTTAGCCGGTCCCACCCTGCCATGACTGGTGGCCAGCGTGTGCCCTCAGGGCTGCTGGGAGTTTTTTGACTGTAAAATAAAGGGAGGAGAATGATGCTGGCAGTTTTTTGTCCTTGGGTTTTTCAGTTTTGTTTTTCAGAAGCAGCATTGGGAAGACCAGCACACTTTTCCACTGTGGCTGTTATGTCCCCCCGCAACCCCCACCACCCCCGTGCTCATTCATGGCCTGTTTCACAGAAATAGGCTGTCACCATCTTTCACGTGGCCAGCCCCTTTCTTCCTCAGTTTCCCTCTAGATTCCTCCTTCAGATGGGGAGCTCACAGGGTGGGTTGGGATGCACTCTCCGAGGGAAGCCGCCTGGGCCCCCTGACTGCCTGCGCAGACTGCCCACCCTGCCGGCTCCTCCGGGAGGCCCGGCCCCGTGAGGCAGAGGGAAGGCTGAAGCAGGCTCCTCTGCCCTTACACGAGGCACCTCAGCTTTTTGGCACCTGTCAGCTTCAGCCGAGTGTCCAGCCCGGCACCCAGAACTAAAAAGTAAAACTGTGACCTTGGATTACAAAGGTGTTTGTGCATGTTTGTCCGGCCCAAATAATAATTGTACTTTTTAAAGGAATTAATCCAAGCGCTGGTGAGCTGTGTGCGTGCCATGGCCAAGAATCGGCTGGTGCAGAACGGACTGTGGGCTGTTTGACCGCCTCCCAGATGGTTTCTGGGTAATTGAAGGAAGTGTTGGATTAGCAGCTGTTTTATTTTTCCCTGGGAAAGTTGTCTTTATGTAGTTTGTGTTTGTTCTTAGGAACTTTGGCCAAAAACAGTACCTTAAAATGTGAATTAATTTTTAGTGTGTATTTTAGATACTATTGGGAATAAATTGAGAGCTGAGGTGTCGACACCTGGGGATTGATCCCTCGGCCATTAACAAGGGACAAGGAAGTGTGCTTAGTATCCGTGGAAGCTGATAGTTTTCATTGCAGTTCCAGAGTCCGGGCTGGGACAGAGCATGTTCCTCCAGCGTCACACCTCACCTGCTGGGTCTGCCTCTCCGAGGACGAGGGATCATCCCCAGGGAAAGCAGGGCTGGGGTGGGGGCTCCCCATTTTTCGGAGCCCATCAGCAAAGGTGGCAAAGGAGGCCTAGGTGTTTCAGGAGAGGGACACAGTAGTCCAAGTCGAAGGTGACATGACATTGTAGCGCAGGAGAGCCGGAGTGTCTGGGTGGCCCTATTCTGGCCTCCGTTTCCCTGCTTACAAGAGGGAGGGGCGGAGTCAGGTGCAGGTACATGGCAGCTCCACGAGGGCTGCCAGGTACTGTGGTCCTGGGTCTTGGCGGCCTGGGATTCCGCTGCCTAGCTCAGGGGGACAGCTCCGTGGTCCCACCTGCCCAGCAAGCCCTGCCGCACCTCACACAGGGAGGGACACGGTCGGCTTTAAGAGGGCCCAAGTGGTAGGCAGCCCCTGCCAAGCAAAATGAGGGCCAAGGCCAGGCCTCCTCTCAGCACCCATGGGGCCCAGCCTGCAGCAGGGCCCAGGATGCCCAGGGTCAGATGCCGTGTGAGGCACATTGGGGAAGAAGGGTCACTTCTCTAGGCGTCTCCATGGGAATTCCGAGTCCCCCCTGAGTGGTACTGCGCTGTACCCACCTCACCCACTGTGCCCACTTGTGTGACCCTGCTTTCACGTAGCCATGGCTCACTAGTTTCAGGCTGTCCTTAGGACAGCTGCCTCTGCAGGCTCCTGCCTCCTGGAAATGTGTGTGCCATAGGTGCTCCGGCTCACCGCACTGCGGGCAGTTTGGGTGGGTGACTCTTTGCCTCAGGGCATCCTGAGCATTGTGGGGTGTTTACCTCAGAGCCAACCCACATTATGCCAGGGGCACCCCCAGTTATGACAGCCACAAGCATCTCCACCGTCACCACGTGTGCCCTGGGCTTGGGGAACTTTGGGGTTAGTCATGGCAAGTCCCTGGGCTTGCAGGCCGAGGGTGGGAGCGTGCACGGAAGTCTTAGGTAGGAGCTGGGCCAGACCTGCTTTTCACACCTTGTAGAGCACCTGTCACTGGTGTGATAGAGATGAGTAATTCTATAATTGCAGTGGTCCTTCTGGAAACTTCCAGGGAGGTTGCAGGCCCCGGCCTTTGGGTGGTTCCCAGCTCTGCTGCAGTTAGCACCACAGGCCTGGGAAGAACAGGGACTCTGTGTCCTGGGCCGCGCCCTGAGTCTGGTCTGATCAGTGCGGGGAGTGCCCAGGGCAGCCAGCATGGACTGTGGTTCTGGGTGGGTGACCTCGCTCTCAGGACTGCGGGAGCCCGTGCAGGGCGAGTCTGCTCCCCGAGGAACAGAGCTGAGTTCTGCACTGTGGGCCACGCTGCCTGTCCCTGCCTGCTGTCACCCAGTGGTCACTGCCCACACCCTGCCCCAGCCTCTGGTCAGGGGGGCTGCCAGGGCTCTACTGCCCAGAGCAGATGGAGCTCAAGGCTGAGTCTACCCACCAGGCCCAGCCTTCCTGTCCTTTCCCCGGGCGCACGCAGCTACCTGCAGCCCCTCTCTGCAGAGCGCCGCCCTTTTTTTACGGCCAGAGGCACAGTGGGCGCTCCAGTCAGCCCTCTGCCTCGGGTTGGGACAGCTCTCTGTGCTGGGCACACGGGAACCTGCAGGGCGGGGGCAGGGCTGAACCACAGCCATCGGGATCTTGGCTCTTGGCTGCCGGTTCTACCAAAACCTCACAGAGCCCTGGCACCTGGCTGCTGACTGTATGAACTGCCACAGAGCCCGGTCCCGACTCTCGGTTATGCCAGGACCATCACAGAGCCTCACTGTTGGAAGCTGGTTGTGCCAGGTTTGCCACAGAGCCCCCCGCTCTCGGCTGGTGGTGGTACCAGGATGTGGCCCTGAAAGGAAAGGAATGTTTTTCCCGGGGGTGGAGTGGGCAGGAGGCGTGTTGCTGCACTTTGGGGCATGCCAGCCTGCTTGCAGGTGATTTCACCCTGCCCTGGCCTAGCTCTGTCTGAGGCCGCTTCACCGAAAAGCACCTGAGTGATTGTAGCTCCTGGGATGACTGAGTAAAAATGTTTCTCTCTGGTTCAAAAGGTGACTGCAGGCATCCTTCCAGACTCCCCCCTTTGCAGGCGAGGGGGCCACGTCCCGTGGGCCTGGCCGTGGGCACGGCTGTGGGCACAATGCTAGGAGGTTTGGCCAAAAGCTCTCCCATGTGGGCTCGAGGCCGAAACCATGAGTGTGGATTGGTGCTTTGTTCTCAGCCCCCCTTCGTGGCTCATGCAAAAATGTAGGAAATTGGAGGGTTAACTCTTTTGTTCCCTGGACTCGGGGTGTTACTTATCCACTGTCACTGCTTCCAGGATGCGGTGCAAATGGCATGAAACCTCGGGCTGTTTTGGAGTCGATAGGGGCCTGTATGAGGGGGAGAGGAGTGGGCGTGGGGAAGGACTTTCAGGGAAGTCACGTCGGAGGCTCCAGATGCCCCTGAAACGGTGTCTTATGGCCCTTTTGTCTTTGGTCCACGTCCCTTCTGAGCAGCCGAGAGCAGCCAGCCACGTGCCCCTCGCCAGGTTGCGTCTCTCTCCACCTACATTCGTTGACTTTGGTTTTCTGAGTGTGAGTTATGGAGGTACTACTCTCTTTGGTTTCCTAAAAAGACCGCGATAAGAGGGGTTGTGCTCAAGGGATGCACCTTCAAACTCAGTGCCCCACCCTCTAGCCCCTGGAGAATCGCTGTTCTGAAGTGGGCCAGCCTTACACCCTGACCCGGGACTGTACAGGGTGTGGCCAGCTGGCCAGCAGGATGCATGAGGGATCCTGGAAACTCCCTTGGGCTCTCAGTGTCTGTGCTCGTCTCTGCGTCCCAGAGAACAGCGGGCTCTGGAGAAGTTTCCCGGCCGCCGCTGGAGGTATGGGCTGGGCGGCAGAGCCTCGGAGCTGCGCTCACGGCTCACGAGCTCAGGGAGGACTTGGCCCCGAAGGCAGGAAGTTTGCAGTGCCTCAGCCAGAGGGCGAGGTTTCTGCCCCTGTGCCCAGTGAAGGGGCACTTGGAGCCACCTCTCCTGGGGTGGGGTTTTTTATTGAGATTTTTTTTGAGAAGATTGCAGTTGTCAAAAATAATCCACAGATCCCCGCTTATTTGCCCCGTTTCCCCCAACGGTGACGTTATACGGAGTTGTCACAGGATGTCACACGCTGGTGCTCTCCACCCACCTTGTCAGATTCCCGTGTTCTGTGGTTCAGTGTGTGCATGCGTGCAGTCTTAGGAGCGGAGCACAGCACACTCGCTGGTAAAGCTGAACACTAAATAGTCCCTGCCTCCCGTCTTTGGCAACACATGCCATTTCACGGGACTGCAGTCTATGTGTCCCGTGTGTTTCCTCTGGTTTTAGGGCCGGGAAAGGCTGCTCACCTAAACAAGCTTTGTCTGTGGCCCCGGGTTCCCACCCTGAAGCCGTTCGGGGCCTCACGCCCACAGCGGGGCCACCCTGTAGGCCTCCCAGCGGCAGAAGCCTGGAAAGCCGAGGCCGGCAGAGCCGAGATCCCACAGCAGCTGCTGGCTTTTTTGTTTGGGGTTTGGGGGTCAGTTTTGTTTTCAGTTTTGAAGGGAATAGGAAATACACAGTATAAGTAGGATGCCCGGGTCTGAAAAATACATTCTAAGTTTAAACTTAACACACGAGCACATCCATCAGCCTTTTCTCAGTGTTGAACTTTTCCAGGTGGAGGAATGAGGAAAACCCCGGTTAAAAAGCACACATGTGCACATACTTTAAGTCTGGCCAAGTATCTGCTTGGGTTTCTGTTGTCATCTGTCCTTTAGCCACGATTCCCTCCTCTTTCATATGCTTCTCCCTGTTGCTAACACTTCCCAGTTAAAACGGGAATGCCAACAGTTTCAAGACATGTCCTTTGGCCCAGCGTGGCTCATTGGTTGAGCATCGACCAATGAACTGAGAGATCGTGGTGCGATTCCCGGTCAGGGCACATACCAGGGTTGCGGGTTCAATCCCCAGGGTGGGGCATGCAGGAGGCAGCCAATCAATGATTCTTTCTCATCACTGATCTATCTCTCTCCCTCTCTCCTCCTCTCTGAAATCAATAAAATGTGTGTTTGTGTTTGTGTGTGTGTGTCCTTTAGTTCCCCCATCCTCTTTGACCTCCTCTCAGTTTTCTCTCTTCTCCCTCCTCTAACAAACCTCTCCTCTCCTTCCAAAGCACCTCCTTCATGAAGCCTCTGGGGATTTATTGTCCTCTGGATAGAGTGACACCACAGCGGGTTGCTGGGGCTGCTGGGTTGTTGGGTTCCTTGGAGCTTGAGAGGCCCACAGAGCCGTCACAGAAGCAGGTGGAAAATGACTCAAAGCCCTGCACCCCACTCCAGAGTGAAGCACAGTCATAGCCGGGGGCTCTGTCCCGACAGAAAGTGAAGAGATGGCTGTAACAGCGAGTATAGGGCTGGGGGCTGCTTGTGCCCACAACCCACCTGCCGAAGCCCTAACTCCAGTGTGAGGGTCTTTAGGGGGTAACTAAGGTTAAAAGGGGTCACGGGAGGGGCTGGCTCTAACCGGGCTGTGTCCTCAAAAGAGGAGGAAGAGCCTGTCTCACTGGCTTTCACAGCGAGGACACGGGTCTGCAGCCAGCAGGCAGGAAGAGGCCTCGCCCGGTCCAGCAGCCCTGCCCGAGAGCAGCCTCCAGAACTGTGAGAGGCGAATGTCACTTAAACCCCCCACCCCACACACACACCCCGAGCTGTTCTGTCAGAGCAGCTGGAGGGGGTAACCTCAGGGGTCCCAATTCTTCAACAAAACAATTACTGGAAAGTTATTCTTTGTATTGTCTGAATGGGATATTTTGATGGTTAATTTCATGTGTCAACCTGACTGGCCTGAAGGGTGCCCAGATATGACTTCTAGGAGAGGAGGGAGGATGTTTTCTGGTGAGTTAGCATTTCAGTCAGCAGACTGAGTAAAGCAGCCGGCGGGCCGCCCAATCGGAGGGCCTGCATGGAACGCAAAGGTGAGGGAGGGAATCCTCTCTCTCCCTGAGCTGAGCGTCTGTCTGCTCCAGCCGCTGGACATCGAAGCTCCTGGCTCTCCCGCTTGCATTCGGCAGATTTGGGGACTTCTTGGCCTTTGTGACTGCCTGAGCCAGTTCCCATAACAAATCTTTTCTATTCGTCTGTATATCCCCCATTAGTTCCATTTCTCTGGAGACTCCTGACACACGTGTGCTTTGGTTGCACTAAACAGTGCGGGGAAATGGGCATTAGACTGTTATTTGGAAAGGGCATGATTATTGGGGCGTTTTCTTTTTTATTTTGCTTTTTTTAACCCATTTGATCCAATCTCTTTACATTCTGCTCCCAACATGTGGACTTGAGCACTTTCTCTGCCAGATCTGGTGCAGCTGAGTGACGAGTAAGCAAAGATAATGTGAGTTTTCCCAGGAATGTGTCAAGGACTGTGAGGACCAAGAGGAAGATGGGGGGAGCTCTGACTTGGGCCCACCTTCTAGGAGGGGTGTGCTCAGCTGACTTGGGCTCTTGGAGCCTCAGGAAAGTCCCCTGGGAGTGGCTGCCCGGCCCCTGCACCTGCCCCTTGTCTGTGGACCTGGGGGATGCTGGACTGGAAGGTGGGTCTTGGGATGCTGCCGAGCACCCAGAGCAGGTGGGAGAGTTAGGTGGTGAGCATGCAGTAGGGTTGGTGTTTGCAGGCGACTTTGTGCTTCATGCTCGGGGAGACATCAGGACTGGCTCAGAAACGGCAGGTGACTTGCCTCAGCTGACAGCTGGGCTGTGGGCCGGGCTCCCACTGTCCTGAAGCTGTAAAGCCGAGAGGAGCTCATTCTGTGACCTCAGCGGTCTCGTCAGCAACGTGGACCCAAAATCTCAGCGGAGAACTTTGGGTGCCGTGCACTCTGAGAGCATCTCAGCAAACCCTCCGGGGAGCAGTTCAAAGCCCCCCAAAATCTGAGCATGGCCTCCTTTTGGCGGAGAAAATTCTGAAATTCGAGGTGCTTTCGGGAAAGATCCGTTGTTTGAAGAAACTGGGAACAGAAAAAATGAAGATAGGTTTGTGCTTTCTCCCCCTCCTCCAGGTGGTGTCTGCCCAGGGTGGGCTGCCCTGCCCGGCAGGTGCCACTCCTGTGCGTGTGGCCGCATCTCGTCTTCTCCACGACACACTCCTCAGCCCAGGGCAACATACTTCTGGGCGAGTATCACACTCGAACCAAGTTGGGGAGGAAGCTGGTGGCTGGACTTGATGGGGCTTAATTTCTTAAATTAGGACCTTCCACATTGGGCGCTTGGTTTGTTCATGTTTGTGTCATGCTGGTTCCAGGCGACTTCTACTAACGCCTGCTGTTTTGGGCAGGGCTGCTTCTCCAGGCAGACAGCAGGAGCTCATGAGACCGACCCCAGGCACAGGGTGTTATTTATGTTTCTGGTGTGCTTTTTAAAAATCAGGCCACAGCTACTTTTGTTTACTACTTTACTTAGAAATGGACAGGGACATGGCCTTGGATTAGGTGTCCGTTTCTTAAATATAGCACCAAAAGCACAGCATCAAAAGAAAAAAAAATGAGATAAGTTGGATTTCATCAAAATTTAAAACTTTTGGATGTCAAAGGACAATAATAAAATGAAAAGGCAAACCACAGAATAGAAAAAATAGTTCCAAGTCATATATCTTAAAAAAAAAATTTTTTTTTTATTTCCAAGGGGAAGAGAGAGAGAGAGAAAGATGAGAGGAGAATCCTTGATTGGCTCCCTTCTGCACACCCCCAGCTGGGGATTGAGCCAGCAACCCAGCATGTGATTTGACCAGGAATTGAACTGTGACCTCCTGGTTTATAGGTTGATGCTCAACCATTAAGCTACACTGCCTGAGTTCAAGTCATATATATCTTATAAGAACTTATATGTAAAAAACTCACAGCAGCAACTTAAAATGGGCAAATCATATGAATAGAAATTCCTTCCAAGAGATATACAGATGGCCAACATGCACATGAAAACATGAAACACGGATAAAAACAAATGTTGAGGATGTGAGAATTTGGCACCTCAAACACTGCTGGTGGTGATTCTGAGACAGCCAGACAGAGAGCTACCATGTGACCCAGCAATTCCACTCCTGGATCTTTACCCAACAGAAACGAACACACGCATCCACACAAAAACTTGCTTATGAGTTTTCATAGCAGCCTTATTCACAATAGACAAAAAGTGGAAATAACTCAGGTGTCCACCAGGAATACATGGATAAGCAGAATGTATTCATCCACACAATGGAAACTATTTGGCCACAAAAAGAAAAGAAGTACTGATAGATGCTACAGCACACACGAACCTTGAAAAACGTCAGACACAAAGGCCACACAGTGTATGATTCCACTTATATGAAACTAGAGGCCTGGTGCATGAAATTCATGCATGGGGGAAGGGGGGTGTTCCCTAGCCCAGCCTGTACCCTCTCCAATCAGGGACTCCTCAAGGGATGTCCAACTGCCAGTTTAGGTGTGATCCCTTGGGCCTAAATGGGCAGTTGGACATCCCTCTCACAATCCAGGACTACTGGCTCTCAACTGCTCACCTGCCTGCCTTCCTGATTGCCCCTAACCACTTCTGCCTGCCAGCCTGATCACCCCCTAACCACTACCCTGCCAGCCTAATTGATGTCTGACTGCTCCCCTGCCAGCCTGTTTGCCCCTAACTGCCCTCCCCTGCAGGCCTGGGTCCCCCCATTGCCCTCCCCTGCAGGCCTGGTCACCTCCAACTGCCCTTTCCTGCAGGCCCGGTCACCCCCAACTTCCCTCCTCTGACAGCCTGGTCACCCCTAACTTCCCTTCCCTGCAGGCTTGATTGCCCCCAACTGTTCTCCCTTGCAGGCTTGGTCCCTCTCAACTGCCCTCCCCTGCTGGCCATCTTATAGTGGCCATCTTGTATCCATATGGGGGCAGCCATCTTGTGTGTGGGAGTGATGATTAATCTGCATATTACTCTTATATTTGATAGGATGTCCAGAATTGGCAAATCTATATATAGAGAGAAAATGACTAGTATTTGTTCAGGGCTGGAGTGAGGCAAGCATCTTGAAGTTCCTGGCCCGAGCCATGTGACTGCAACCCCAGCCAAGTCCTTGATTGGGGAGTGGGCTGAGTCAATTCGGGGGACTCTAGAGGGAGGATGCAGGGGGCTCAGGGTGGAGTGGCCGCCCTCAAAGCAGGAAGGTACAGACTAATACAGTGGGTGATCTGCCCAGCCCTTCAGTTTTCAGCTAAGAAGTTTCCTTTGTCATTGGAACTGTTACTACTAGAGGTCCCAATGGACTTGCAGCCCTGCATCATATCTGCTTTCAGTTTGAGTCATTTCCTAGAAATGTTCATTGGATTTTCTTTGAACCTGGAACCAGCATTGATAAAAGCAACCACAGTGCAGGACAGACCATTGGAACACATGTAGCCACTTCCTCCGATGGACAGGCCTGTGTGCACAGTGAGACATCCCAGGCGGACACCCCTGGACTCCAGGGCAGCACACCGGAGGGACTGCTCGTGCAGACAGGAGAACCTGACCAGCTGGCCTCGTGGGAGCGCCATCCCGATCTCACACCTACATCCTCAAGGCACAGTGCCCGAGACTGCACGGTGCGGGCTGCATGGGCCTGCAGAGTAAGGAGGCCGCTTAAGGCTTTGAGACCAAGTTAGGGGGAGAGAGAACTGCTGGGAGTCTTGGATTCCTATGTCAAATGTGGCACCTTTTGTTTTCCGACCTCTGTGGCAGACGTTGATAGGGGTTGATAGGGCTGACGTTTCTGGAGTCAGTGAGAGTGAATCTTGTTCGGACTTGCTTTGATCCGGCGGAGCAGTCCTTCCAGGAGGTTTGCATGTGTCTGCGTGTCCGCTCAGGTGTGGGAAGGGGAGCTGTGTGGTCTCCCTGCCCTGGACAAGCTGAGACTGGAGCCGGTGTTCGCAGCGGCCGTTGAAGGCTGACTCCAGTCTCTGTGGGAGCGCTCAGGCCCGTGCAGTGTGCATTGCAGACAGTGACAAACACCGCCCCCCGCCCCCCGCCCCAACACACACACACCTCTTTATTTCTAGAATTCTCTTGCTTTGAAGCCAGCAGCCATTTCCTTGCTCACTTCCTGTGGTGCTTAGCCCTGATGATTCTCCCAGGTGACCAGGTGGGATGGGCTCCTGCTGCTCATCTGGTGACCCTGCTGCCACGTTCGGCTGATCAGGAAGCTCTTCTCTTCATGATGCTGTGAAGTCAGCCAGTGGCTCCTGGGAGGAAAGGACGGGTGTGGACAAGGGCAGAGCCAGCCTGTCAGGTGGAGCTGGTGCCTGTGAAGCCGCTCCTCCCGCAGCACCCTCTGACTGATGGGTTCCCTGCCCTGTACCTCGGTCTCTGCTCCAAGAATCAAGTGCGTGGGCGGAGTACCTGCCCCCCCCCCCCCACCCCCGCCATGTACTCAGACACCCTGTGGGGTGCAGTGCCTACCATTTGATGTCTTCTGCACCAAGCCTGGCTCTCAGTGTCATTTCTGCTGAATATCTGCGCCAAGCTCTTTCTCTGCGGTCTGACAGTTGCTGTGCGCACACAACCACGCCTGTAATTGCATGTTTCAGCTCTGTGCATGGCGCTTTCTGGTGTTTGTTTTCATGTTCTCGCTGTGATGCCTGGTTGGGTGAGGCATACGGGCATGGCTGCAGTCATTTCATGTGACACGCTCATCGGCTGACCCGGCAATTCCACTGTCAGAGCTGGTCACAGCCGCGCGCACCAACACTGCTATTAGTAAGATTGAAAGTGAAATTGACCGAAACAGGTTTGGCTCAGTGGGTAGAGCATTGGCCTGCGGACTGAAAGGTCCCAGGTTCGATTCCGGTCAAGGGCATGTACCTCGGCTTCGGGTACGTCCCCATTAGGGGGTGTGCAAGAGGCAGCTGATCGATGTTTCTCTCTCATCGATGTTTCTGACTTTCTATCCCTCTCCTTTCCTCACTGTGAAAAATCAATAAAATATATTTTAAAAAAAGTGAAATCGAAGCAAGAGTGCAGCTGCAAGGGTGAGGTCAAATAAATTCAGGCAGGCCCATCTATTGGGCTCTCATGAGTCCATAAAAGTATCTCAGAGCAGTATCTTTTCTGAGCAAATGTTCTAACCTACAGCATTGATGGGAAAGCTGGGTTGGTAGGGGTGCCTCGTCCTCAGGCTCCGCGTGGTTCCGTGGTGGCGTGTGGGCTTCCTACCCTCGAATGCCGGACGTGCTAGCCTGGTGTGTCTTTTAGGAGTTGGTCCCTGGACGAAGCTCCCACAGTGAGAGGGAGGGTCTTCCTCCATCAGGCTGCTGGTCGGCTGGTCCTATGACACTGTGACATTATAGGTCTGCAAACTGAAGATGATTCTAAGAAGCACTTAAATATATATATATTATATATATATAAATAAATATATATAAATATATATAATATATGATATATGATATATAATATATTAAATATATGTAATATATATAATATATATACATATTAATTTCAGAGAGGAAGGAGGAGGGTAAGAGAGATGGAAACATCAATGATGAGAGAGAATCATTGATTGGCTGCCTCCTGCATGCCACTGGGGATCAAGCCCACAACTGGGCATGTGCCCTGACCGGGAGTCGAACGGTGACCTCCTGGTGCATAGGTCACGCCCGGCCACGGAGCCACTCCAGTTGGGCAAGAAGCGCCTCCTTACAGAGGCGCTCCCTCGTGTCCTGTGAGCCCGAGTGAGGACGCGGGCTGTGGCCGCTGCACGGCTGGCTTCTGCTCGTCCTCCCGCTGATGTCAGAAATAGAAGTAGAGGGGAAAAGATCATTTGGTTGGTGTGGACGTGGGAAACAGGATGGAGAGAGGGTGGGTGACATTTGCCTAAACAATAAGTACCTGTCCTAATTGTTTACTTTGTGGGAAATACAAGATGTAACAGATTGCTTGATGGGAGAGCTGTGACGATTTTTACGCTTGTAAAAAGCTATTTTAGGAACCAAGTTGGAATCATAGGAAAGTGACGTTCTTTAGGAGAAATTTTGCTTTTAGGACAGTTGGGAATTTTTGACTAATAAAGTGCGCGTGCAGTGGCTCCCGTGTCACCAGCGGCAGGTGGGCTGTGTGTGCAGCTCTGAGGTGCTGCAGCCCAGGGGCTCTGCCGCTTCCTTCCTGGCACCTTCCGCCCGGGGCGGGCACCTTCACCCCTTCTCTGGGGCCGACCCCCACCTGTCAGGACGGGGAGAACAGCTGAGCTCACACTCACTGTTCCCCCTCCTCACCAGGCCATCTGCACGCCTCCATCTCTGAGCCACCTACTCCGATAGATGCCTAGACTTGTTCACCTTCCAGTTTATTTGTTTTTGTTAATCCTCACCCAATGCTATTTTTTCCCATTGTTTTTCAGACAGTGGGAAGGAAGGAGGAGGGAGAGAGAGAGAGAGAGAGAGAGAGAGAGAGAGAGAGAGAGAGGTGAGAAAGACGCACCGATTTGTTTTCTCCCACACGTGTCCGGACCCAAGGCCTGGATCAAACCTGAAACCCAGGTCTGTGCCCTTGACTGAGAATCTAACCCAAGACCCTTTGGTGTGAAGGCCAGCACTCTGACCACTGAGCATACTGGCCAGGGCCACTTTTCCGTCTAAATAATTGTTAAATGTCATTAACGAACATCACTGCCTCAGTTAAGAATACTGTTGGAGCCGAAACCGGTTTGGCTCAGTGGAGAGAGCATCGGCCTGTGGACTGAAAGGTCCCGGGTTCGATTCCGGTCAAGGGCATGTACCGTGGCTGCGGGCATGTCCCCAGTGGGGGGTGTGCAAGAGGCAGCTGATCGATGTTTCTCTCCCATCAATGTTTCTGACTTTCTATCCTTCTCCCTTCCTCTCTGTGAAAAATCAATAAAATACTTTTTTAAAAAAAAGAAAAAAAAAGAATACTGTTGGAGGTGGTAGAGGGGTCCCTTGGTTCTGCAGGTCAGCCCGTCTCACTCAGTCACAGGGTCAGCGAGAGGCATCAGTTCTTTTATGAAGCAGGAACCTCAGAAGTGGCCTGAGCACACTTGTCCTGGGCCCCCCTCTGCTGAGCATCCCAGACCAGCCTAGAGGACACGTGTTCCGCAGTAGAGGAGGGTGGTCCTATGACACTGTGACATGATAGTTGTAGTTGTCTTTTCTGTTATGACCGACCAGGGACTTTTGCTGAAATATAACAAGTGCCCAGTGCAGCGACACTTTGGGGCTTTTCCATTTGCTTCAACTCCCTTGGAGGCTTGGTTCAATGAATCGGGGTCTCCGGACACACAGGAATCATCATTTTAGCATCTGGGACTAAGGTCAAATGTTAGGGGCCCCAGTGTGTGGGCCTTCTGGTGGTTGCAGTTGTGGGGTCCCTAAAGAAGGGAGGCACCAGGTGTGGACAAGGAACTGAGCTCTAGCCCCATCTCCTCTCGTCCTCCACTCCCCACTCCACAGTGGTGCACAGGGTGAGTGACATGCTGCAGGAACAGAGCCCTCGTCCCTGCTGCACACACGGCTGTGGCCACCTCAGACCTGGGCTTTTGGCCCCAGCGCCCGTGAGCCTGGTTTGCTGGGCACGCGTTGCTTGGATCCCCAGGGAAGCTGGAAACACTTTATAAACCTCAAGGGCCTGTAGCTATGAGAACAGGCTGACATCCACAAGTGTCTCCCCCACTTGTCTGATAATCCCTGCTGAGAACATTTAGTGGAAAATTGAAAATACTGTTTTGTTTTCAAATACGCTGGACTGAGCAGTTTCTTGTTTTCTTATGTTGGAAGGGTGGTTCTGGGGTCACACCCTGACGGGGAGGTTGAAATTAATTGCCTGCAATAAACTTGTTGATGTCCTTAGATTCTAATGGACAGGGAGGTATGTGTACGCATGTGCATTTAGTCTGATAACTAATACCAACATTCAGTTTCAAGTATTTATTTGGTACAGATAGAATATTTTATTAGCTAAAACAGGTTAACAGTCTTTTAAAAAAACTTTTTATTTTGAAACCAAAGCAAAAGAACAGAATTTCAAAAAATTAAAATACAGAATTTTAATTCTAAACACTGTTAAGCTTTATATGCATAAACCCTGGACACCAACAATAGTGTGGTGAAGGCCTGGGGCGAGGGCGGGTACAGGTTAGGGGTCCATGGGGCGTGGAAAAGGGACATATGTAATACTTTCAACAATAAAGATTTTTTAAAAAACAGATGAACAGTCTGAATGTTGAGAAACGAGTCTATAATAATAATATGTAGTTCAAAGAGAAGTTTCAAAATCAAAATTGTGTACAAAAAGTCAGGATGATTAAGGAACCCAGACACTGGCATGCAGATATAGTTGCTAGATGGAGTTAACAGTGATTTGAACAACAAAAATGTAGCGTAGCATTTAAAAGTAAGGGCTGGTTTTGACTGTAGTGACTGTCCAACTTATAATTAGGCCAATAGGAGCAATCGCTATATTTCTGTTTGTGAACTGCTAGGAAGTAAGGGCACATTTCCCTGGCCTGCTTTGCCATCCTAGGCTGAGAGCGCCAGCCGGCCTAAGGACACGGAGCATCTGCCGACACGGCTTACCAGCTTCCCGCCCTTCTCAAAGTCTAACTCCAAAGCTTTCCACCAGGATGGGGGGTCCTGATGTCCTGCAGGTGGGGAGGCTACTGAGTTCAGCAGCTGACACCCCCCCCCCCCCCCATGACTGCGCTGCCTGGTTGGGGTTTCCCGGGGTGTGGGCGGGACTCCGGCTGACAGACACCTGCTGGCCTCACTTGGGGATGGACAGGGAGCAGGAACACTGTCGCTGGTGTGATGGCACGTGGCCTTCGCCACCCCGGCCCCTGGCCTTGGGGAGCCGGGCTGCGTGTCAGGTAGCACTGTGGGTGTCCCTGCCTTCCTTCCAGAAGGAAAAGCACAAGCCACGGCCTTTGTTTACAGGTCCAGATGGGGACAAGGTGGTAGGTGTGTCGCCCAGGAAGTAAGTGGAAATGGTAAATGGCTTTCTGGCCGCTCCCTAGGTTAGTGATTGAACACCATTTAAGGTGTTAAGGGGTGAAGGTATCAGGAGGTGACGTTGGCCGGGATTATATATTGTTGTCGAAGGCTCCCAACACGCCGTCCTCTCTGCGGGCCGAGGAGGCCCAGGGCCCAGGGTGAGCTCTGCTCCGGACACGGCGTTCGGACGGGACACTGGGGAAGAGCAATGTGGACCCACAGAAACTAAAATGATAGCAATAAGCTGTCGCTTTTTAGACGAGAGCATGTCATGGAGGATCTGGATCCCAGGGAAAAGACCGGCGGATTGCCTTGGGGTCGTAGTGCGTGAGGCGGATGGAGGACGGGGCCTGGTAGAGCTGGGTGCGGGGCAGCAGAGATGGGACACGGCCAGGCCCACAGCTCTGGCCTCGTCTCACTGCGGCAGAGAGACCCAGTTGTTAGCTGCGTTGATTTTCTCTGGTCTTTTTCTGTTTGCAGTTTTATTGAGTCACTGTTTATCCTTACAGTTTTCTCCCTTTGTCTCGCTTGGCCTTATGTTGCTCTTTTTCTAGGTTTCTGAGGTTGGGGCCTAGATTACTGACTTGACTTTCCCTCTCTGATGCATTTGGTGCTGCACACTCCGCCCCCCTTTCCCGCCCCCCCGCCCCCCCCCCCCCCCCCCCCCCCCGGCTGGTCAGCATGGCTCCCTCAGCCGTGTTTTGTGTTCGCCCAGGTCAGTGTGGTTTCTTCCCTTGGAACCCTCCTCTTTGACCCATAGATTATTTGTAAGTGTGTTATTTCCTGAGTGTTTGGAGATTTTCCTGTGGTCTCTGGTATCGATTTCTAGTTGGAGTCATGACTCACAGGCACACTCAGAGAGCACACTCGGAGTGACTGCAGTTTTTAAGGATTGGTTAAGCTTCCCATGGCCCAGGATATGGTCTGTCTTGTCTACATTCCACAGGCCCTGAATGGGTGTCCACTGTTGTCGGTTGATCCAATGTGTCTGCTGAGTCCTATTGGTCAACCATCCTATCGAGTGTATTGCTGATTCTCGGCAAACTGACTTGTTCTGTGAATGAGAGGAGGGTTGGTGTCTCCAGCTGTAGCTGGGGCTCTGTTTCTCCTTTCAGCTCTTCCAGGGCTTTGTTTGTCTTTTTAGTTTGTTAGTTTTGCTTCCCAGAACTTGCACATATTTCCCATAATGTGGTGGGTTAGGGTTTTGTCCTTTTGTGCCTCTTCCTACCCCTGTTCTCTCAGTCCGTTGCCTGAAGTCTCCTTTATCTGACGTCAGTGGAGCATCTCATGCTTTCCTTTAATTAATGTTTATGTGGTTCTGACTTTTTCTCTCCTGTTACTCCGCCTTGTAGCTGGTGGGAGGCGAGTTCCCGCAGACCTAAGGCAGGATGCCCCACCCCCACTGTTCCCGTCAAGTCCAGAACGTGCTCTTCTTACAGCGTTTCCCAGTTTCATTTAAAATTATGCCTCTCCCTCTCTCCCTCTCTCCCTCTCTCCCTCTCTCCCTCTCTCCCTCTCTCTCTCTCTCCCTCTCCCTCTCTCCCTCTCTCCCTCTCTCCCTCTCTCCCTCTCTCCCTCTCTCCCTCTCTCCCTCTCTCCCTCTCTCCCTCTCTCTCTCTCCCTCTCTCCCTCTCTCTCTCTCCCCCACTAGCTTCATGGTTTCTTCACGGCAGACTTTCTCTAACTCATCACCGTGTTGCTGAAGTCATAGCCTGTGCCAGTAGGAGCATGTGCTGAGTGCAGAGGCCGCATGCTGGCTAGGAACGCACACTGATCAGTCGTCAGCACTGGAAGCCGAGGAACAAAAGCACTGACAGCCGCACGTGGACCCAGTGTGTGAATGGAAGGGCCCGATAAATCCACATGTTGGGGGCATGTCTGTGGAGCAGAGCAGAATGTGTTCAGATGTTGTAATTTTTTTTAAATCACTTTATTTCAGAAGTCCTTCTGGACCTTGCTATACCAACATGGAATAAACAAAATGATGATAATTTGCTCCGTGTGGCTCAGTTGGCTGGAGCATCGTGCCATACACCAGAAGGTTGAAGATTTGATTCCCAGTCAGGGCACATGCCCAGGTTGCGGGTTCAATCCCCAGTTGGAAGGCGTCTGGTCGATGTTTCTCTCATGCACCAATGTTCTCTTCCTTCCTCTCCCGTCCTCTGTCTCTGAAATCAATAAGAACCTGCTCTCGGGTGAGGACTAAAAGGAGATGATAATTTGGTTGATGTGTAACTGATTCACTGATCAATCTGCTGAAGGCTGGCATAGGACTCTGGCTCCAAGGACTGGGTCCTCGTCGCGCCCGGTGTCCTGGCATTCAGCGTGTGCCTGCACGGGGGCTTGTCGAGGCCTCTGCGCCAAGCTGCCCCAATTCCTGCTCTGCGCGTGGAAGTTACTTTGAAGTCCTTTTCTGAGCTGTCACCGAGTTCCGCAATCCCTAGAAGAACTCTCAGGTGGTGAGCCTGCTCGGTGAAGTGCAAAGTCCAGCTGCCTGGGGTCTGTTTCTCGCCTCAGATCTGGGCGGACAGGTGTAGGCCCTGGGAGGGTGTGTGCTGGGTTCCTGCAAATTAAAGGAAGTATTAATACCTTTTTGGAGGGAACTGAGCTCAGAGAAATTTCCTTGTTTATAGGTAGTCATTCGAGGGCATTCTCTTGGTGGTTCCTATGATTATTTTCAAATCAGTCTCCTCCCATTTTTTCCTTTTCTCTTCCCAACATTCCCATTCATGCTTTCTGTGGTTTATTAATTAATGAATAAACTTTCTTTTAAATTAATTAATTGGTTCTAATTCTCACCCGAAGATATTTTCCCATTGATTTTTAGGGAGAGTGGAAGAGAGAGGGAAAGACAGAGAGGAATATTGATGTGAGAGAAACACTTAGATTGGTTGCCTTGGGTCTGCAGGCCAACACTCTATCCACTGAGCCAAACTGGCGAGGGCAGTTTATTGCTTTTTAATCCGACTGTCTTTGATCTCACAGACGCACGAATGCGGAAGGGATGGTGTTGTTGACACTCGGACTGTTCTGTGGTTGTCTGTGAGCTGTTCTCACTATGGCTGCTGTGGGGCGCTGATCAGAGAAATGGCCAGCCTTTGGCAAAAGGTTGGGGGTACGGAGAAGAAACTGCACTCTTGTCAGGTTTCCATTAGCAAAGCAATGCATGCAGCTCCCACTCCAAACGGGGGAGGCTCTTGGACGCAGCAGAAATTCCACAGGAGCATACATGCCGAACCGGACACGCGTGTGTGGGAGTGGGCACACCTTTGGGTATAGTTGGCTTCTCCTCTTGGGACAGCCCTCATTTCCTGCCCCCATAAACCACCTCCATCTGCTCCCAGTACTTTTCTTATACTTTTCCCATGTCAAAAGAAGGAAAAAAAAAAAGAGGCATAGTATTAAAAAAAAAGAAAAAGACATAAACCAAACACGCTGTTACTCTGACAGGAGAAAGAGTTTACCTCAGTGTGTCCCAGTGGCAGCTGCCTGGCAGGTCGTTTCCTTTCCAAATCATTCCTTGCTCATGGGTAGAAATGCAACTCTTTGTGTGTGTGTGTGTGTGTGTGTGTGTGTGTGTGTGTGTGTACTGGCCTTGTATCTTGTTACTTTGCTGAATTCATTTATTAGATCTAACAACTTTTTGGGGTGTCTTTAGGATTTTTCTATGTGTAGGATCATATCTGGAAACAGAGGTAATTTTACTTCTTTTCCCCCAATTGGTAGGCCTTTTCTTGCTTTTTCTTGTCTAACTGCGCTGGCTGGAACTTTCAGTACTGTGTTGAAACGAAGTGGTGAAAGTGGACATCGTGTCTTATTCCTGATGTTAGAGGAGAAGTTTTCAGTTGTTCTCCATTGACCTGTTGTTCGCTCTGGATTTCTCAGACATCACTTTCACTATGTTAAGGAGTTTCCTTCTATTCTTAGTTTGTTGAGAGTTTTTATAAATGAAAGAGTGTGGAATTTTGTCAGGTGTTTTTTCTGCACCAGTCGAGACGATCATGTTCCTCCCCTGCTCCTCCTCTTCATTTTGTTGATGTGTCTTATTATATTAATTTTCCCCCTACGTTAAACCTTGCACCCCAGGGAAAATCTCATTTGGTCTTGGTAAAGAATCCTTTTAATCTGCTGTTGGATGTTTTGCTTTCTAGTATTTTTACATCAATGTTTATAAGGAATATCGATGTGTAGCTTTTTAAAATTTCTTCGTGATTTAGACTTTGTAGGTTTTGAGTTTCTAGGAATTTGTTCATTTCATCTAAGTCATCAGTTTGGCCCTGGATGGTGTGCTAAGTGGCTGGAGCTGTTGTTGGGTGGAGTGTTCTGTATAAGCCCATTAGATATAGAGGGTTATTGTGTTAAATTTTCGATTTCCTTATTTATCTTCTCTCTGGTCATTTTTGTGAGTGGTGTATTGAAGTCCAACTACTATTATAGAACTCACTTCCTTAAGTTTTGTCAGTTTTTACTGTCAGTAGATGTATAAATGTTTATAATTGCTATATCTTCTTGCTCGATTGAATCCTCTCTCTCTCTCTCTGTCTCTCTCTCTCTGTCTCTCTCTCTCTGTCTCTCTGTCTGTCTCTCTGTCTCTCTCTCTCTCTCTCTCTCTCTCTATATATATATATATATATATATATATATATATATATATGAGCCTAAGCGACTGAATGGCCAGTCGACCAGTCAACTAGTTGACACTGGTCGCTATGCCATGCACTGACCACCAGGGTCAGACGCTCAATGAAGGAGCTGCCCCCTGTGGTCAGTGCGTTCCCACAGCGAGAGCACCACTCAGTTGACCATATGGTCTTGGTGACTCACTGGCCCAGCAGCAGCCACTCACTCCCTCAGTAGTCCTGCAGGTCCCATCTCTAGAGAATGGGCCAGACACTGACGAATCTGCACCACTGGCACGATTCCAAGAGCACCTCCAGCCTCCTGTAAGTTGGCCTTGGGCACCGGGGCCGCTTGCCCTCCCTAGATGCTCTGCAAGGAAGAAGTGATATAAAAGCAGCCTCCAGGTGGCTCCCAACAACTGATGCGAACGTCAGTGGGATGGATGCAGACTGGCAAGGGCGTCCCACTGCCCATCCAGTGGGCCAATCGCATCCTGCCCGCCCCCCTCCCTCGGGACAGGTGCCAGATGCAGGACTCATCAGCGCTGTGATGACGTGAGCCTCTCCTGATCGGGACTGACTGGATGCGAGCCGGAGGCAGTCACAGTGGGGCCGGGATGAGCAGGAGCAGCAGGCAGCATTGGACTGCGGGGTTCAGCCCGATGCCCACAGGCCAACCCCAAGGAACCCCACCTGTGCATTAATTTGTACACTGGACCTCTAGTAAATGAATAATTCTTGTAAATACTTTAGACTTTTAAGTAATGTAGAAAATAATATTTGAAATTGCCAACCAAAGTAACAGAAATGCTACTTTTTAGATAAATAATTTTTCCTGTAAATATATTCATCTCTAAAATCATGGAAAAACAAAAAGTGCATTTTAAACCATTGTTACAATAATATAATAGCTTTCATAACTGCACATGTATTTACCGTTATTGAGATCTTTATTTCTCAGTCAGCTTCAAGTTACTATTTGTTGTTCTTTCATTCGACCTACAGGACTCTCTTGAGCATTTTTTTTAAAAGATGTTTATTTTTTTATTTAAATTCTTTGTTGTTAAAAATATTACAAATGTCTCCTTTTTTCCCCATTGACCTCTCCCCATCCGTTCCTCTCCCCCTCCCAGCACAGGCCCGCATCCCGTTATTGTCTGTGTCCATTGGCTATGCTTATATGCATGCATACAAGTCCTTTGGTTGATCTCTGACCCCCTCCACTCCCTGCCTTCCCTCTGAGGTTTGACGGTCTGTTTGATGCTTCTATGTCTAAGGTTTTTTAATGTAGTTCTTATGTAGTTTCCATTTATTTTTAGAGAGAGAAACATCGATGTGAAAGCATCACATTGATCGGCTGCCTCCTGCATACCCCCTACTGGGGGTCATGCCTGCAGCCTGGACATGTGCTCTGACTGGAATTAAACTGGCAAACCCCAGGTGCCTAGGACAAGGCCCAATCAACTGAGCCACACTGCCTGCAGCATTTCTTGCAGGGCAGGTCTAGTGCTCACAAACTCTTCAGGTTTTATCTGGGAATGTCTGGATTTCTCTCAGTTTTGTTGGATGTAAGATTCTTGTTTGACAGTTCTTTTTCTTTTCTTTTTTAAAAAAATATATTTTTATTGATTTCAGGCAGGAAGGGAGAGGGAGCGAGAGATAGAAACATCAATGATGAGAGAGAATCATTGGTTGACTGCCTCCTGCACCCTCCCCACACTGGGATGGAACCCACAACCCAGGCATGTGCCTTTAGCCGGAATTGAACCCAGGACCCTTCAGTCCACAGACCGATGCTCTACTCACTGAGCCGAACTGGCTAGGGCAACAGTTCTTTTCTTTTTTTTTTTTTTTTAGCACTTTGACTATATCAGCCTACCGCCTTCTGTTCTCCAAATTTTCTGCTAAGAAATCTGCAGATAATCTTACTGATGCTCCCTTGTGTGTGATGACTCTCTTCTCTCTTGCTTTTAAGATTTTTCTCTTTGTCTTTTGAAAGTTTGATTGTAATGTATCTCAGTTTGGGTTTCTGACTCTCATCTTACATAGAGTTCATTGAGCTTCTTGGATGTTTACATTTATACATTTCATCAAATTTGAGAGGTTTCAGGCGTTATCTCTTCAAATAGTCTCTCTCCATCCCTTTCTCTTCTTCCAGAACTCCCATAATGCACATGCTGGTTTTGTTAGCCTAAAAATAAAAGGCCTTTCAAAATGAGAAGCAAACACGTTTATTTTAGATCAGTAAGAGTAGTTATTCAGGAAGCACTGATTCAGGTAGAAGCCCAAATAGTGTTCTGGTTAGGAGACAAAGGCGATGGGCATTTATGAGAAAGGGAAGGGGAACAGTTATATCCATAGAAGGAAGGCATTTCTATAGATGCAGATAACATAACCTAGTGACGCCAATTCTGAATAATGCTTTCAATTTTCCGTCTAGTAGCCATCAAGCTAGTAGTCATACAACTGTTTTCTTGTTATCTTTGCAAACAATTGGGGCAGGGGCTCAAGATCGCTTAGGCCCAGTCCAAAGTTATTTTGTCCTGCTTTAATATCCAAATATTTGAGGCATAAGATATGCAAGGCAGTTCCTTTGGGAAGGCAGCTCCAGCTCCATTTTAAAGGGACTCCATTTTTATTATTGTTTACAGTGTGCTTTGTGGTGTCCCACAAGTCCCTGAGGCACCCTACATTCACTTTTCTCTGTTTTTTTCTTTTAGTTTCTCAGCAATAATAATGTACATTGTCCTAGCTTAAGATCATTGATTCCTTTTTTTGCTAATTCAAAACTGACTTTGAACCCACCTAATGAATTTTGAACTCCAGTTAATTGTACCTTTCAGCTCCAGAATTTCTATTTGGTTTCCTGTTAGGTTTTCTCTCACTTAGTGATATTTCCATTTTGCTCACAGTTGCTTTCTGGTCTTGCCTTTTCAGAGGTAGTTTTGGGGGGGAGGAGGCTTGTTTCTTTTTTTAATGGAACATACTCTCCTGTTGCTTTGAATATATTGTGGTTTTTTTCCTTGAACACTGGACATTTGGATGGAATAACTTAACTCTGGGAATCGGATTCTCTCCTCCCCAGGGTTGCCGGTTTAGCATTTTTTTATTTTTTATGGGCTTTCTCTGTGCCTCGGATGAACCTGAGATGTTTCCTCGGGTCTTGTCTGGGGGTGTGTTGCCACTTTGTAATTTTTCTCCATGTGTAGTTGTTTTTGTGATTTAAAAAAAATCCCCACCTGAAGATATATTTCCATTGATTTCAGAGAGAGGGGAAACTCGGGAACGAGAGAAAGAGAGAGAGATTGGCTGCCTCCCTTACACATCCCCATCAGGGTTTGAATGGGCAGCCTGGGGATGTGCCTTAACCAGGAATTGGATCCACAATCTTTTGGTTCATTGGACATCACCCCAACCAGCTGAGCCCCCAGGCCAAGGTGACGGTTGTTTTCGAATGTCCCAGTGGTCGGCAAAGTCATTAGTCAACAGGGCGGCAGAGCCGAGGTTTGCCGACCACTGTCTAGTCTTTAATGTTCGGCTCCCAGGCATTCTCCCTTTAAATCTCACAGAACCCACTTGAGCCTGGGAGGGGCTTCATACTAGGGGGAGGGGCAATGACAATAGCTACCCATCTCTTTGCATCTTTTTAGCTAGAAGCAGCAATCAGCCATCAGCACCCGCTCCCAGTATTCGGAAGACAGAGTCTTTTTGACCTCATTGGCTTCCACAGTCTATACTAGATGCTGTGTATGAAACCACGTGCACAGCTGCCTGCCCGGGAGTTGGGGCGGGGGATGGGCAGCCTCACTGTGCTAGCCAATGGAATTTACCAAAATTGACCATTATTACTGTCCAACTCATCTTCTTTTTTAAAAATATATTTTATTGATTTTTTACAGAGAGGAAGGAAGAGGAAGTCAGAAACATTGATGAGAGAGAAACATCGATCAGCTGCCTCTTGCACCCCCCCCCCCCCCCCCAGGGATGTGCCCGCAGCCAAGGTACATGCCCTTGACCGGAATCGAACCTGGGACCTTTCAGTCTGCAGGCGTCTGACGCTCTATCCACTGAGCCAAACCGGTTTCTGCTTAACTTATGTTCTTGAAGTTACAGACCTTCGATACAGACTCCAGAGTTCCCAAATGGTGACACCAGACAGCTTGTGCCCCTGCAGCTGTGCTGCTGGGGAGAAATCCCTGGTACTTCCTCCCCACCACCTTCCCCGAATCCTGACAGGCACTCCTAACCCTTCCGTCTATTGTTCATTCTCTTTATCGCAGTGTCTTGTTAGCACCTCGTAATCTTTCCATCCTTTCACTGGTCGCCCTGGGCCAGTTTTGAAATTTGTATTAAGTCAGTTGCAGGGCCGAGGCTGCACTTGAACTTGGCCCCAAACATTTGCCTGGTGAATACTGTTGGGCCAGCCCAGCTGCTACCAGGATGGCTGTGCGCATATCATCCTGGAGGGTATTTGATACTTTTCAGAACTGGGGAGTGTGAGGGAATGAACAGACAGTTCAACTTCGCTGTATGAATGTGTGTGTGTGTATGTGTGTGTGTGTGTGACTGACTGTGGGACTGGGGTGAGGGGGCCCACTCTTCCTCCGATGGTCCTCAGGGTCCCTTGGGGAGTCTGAGAAGCGGCTCAGTTCAACTTCGCAGTGTGTGTGTGTGTGTGTGTGTGTGTGTGTGTGTGTGTGTGTGACTGACTGTGGGGCTGGGGTTAGGGGGCCCACTCTTCCTCCGATGGTCCCCAGGGGGCTCAGTTCAACTTCGCAGTGTGTGTGTGTATATGTGTGTGTGTGTGTGTGTGTGTGTGTGTGTGTGTGTGTGTGACTGACTGTGGGGCTGGGGTGAGGGGGCCCACTCTTCCTCCGATGGTCCCCAGGGGGCTCAGTTCAACTTCGCAGTGTGTGTGTGTATATGTGTGTGTGTGTGTGTGTGTGTGTGTGTGTGTGTGTGTGTGTGTGACTGACTGTGGGGCTGGGGTGAGGGGGCCCACTCTTCCTCCGATGGTCCCCAGGGGCCCGTGGGGAGTCTGAGAAGCGGCTGACAGGTGAGCCGCAGGAAGAGCCGGGATGTCCCGGATGCAGCCCGGGCTGCAGCTGGCTGCGCTGTTTCATTGTGCTTTGTCCCCGGGGCCCTCCGTCCTGACTCTCATCTTCTCTTCCAGAGGAGGCTGAGCACGGCCTGGCGACCGGCTCGCTCTCGCGGCGCAAGAAGGCGCTGGCGCTGCGGGAGGAGGGGCCCCGCCGGCGCGCGCACCTGCACATCGGGCTCCCGCACGACTTCCGGCCCGTGTCCTCCATCATCGACGTGGACATCCTGCCCGAGACGCACCGGCGCGTGAGGCTGTACCGGCACGGCTGCCAGAAACCGCTGGGCTTCTACATCCGCGACGGCGTGAGCGTGCGGGTGGCGCCGCAGGGCCTGGAGAAGGTGCCGGGCATCTTCATCTCGCGCATGGTGCCCGGGGGCCTGGCCGAGAGCACGGGGCTTCTGGCCGTGGACGACGAGGTGCTGGAGGTGAACGGCATCGAGGTGGCGGGGAAGACCCTGGACCAGGTCACGGACATGATGATCGCCAACAGCCACAACCTCATCGTCACGGTCAAGCCGGCCAACCAGCGGAACAACGTGCTGCGCGGCAGCCGCGCGGCCTCGGGCAGCTCGGGCCGCTCCTCGGACAGCACGGCCAGCCGCCACAGCCTGCAGGCCCCCGCGCCGCACAGCCTGCATGCCGACGACATGGAGAGCGACGAGGAGCCCGACGTGGTGCTGGAGGGTGACCTGGAGCCCCGGGCGGTTGCGCGGCCACCTCCCGGCAGCCTCACCCGGCTCAACGGTGCGGTCCCAGCGTCCGGACTGCACGGCCCTGGGCGCGACAGCACCCTCCTCAGGCTGATGAGCTCACTGCGGTCCGACCCCCGCCACAGCCTGGCGCTGCCCCCGGGCGGCGTGGAGGAGCACGGGCCGGCGGTCACCCTCTAGCGCGGGCGGCGCCCTGTCGCATCCTGTCCCAGCCCGAGCGACCCGACCACAGCCTGGCCTGGCGGCAGGGACCAGTCCCCCTCCCGTTTTTAAAATAAGAAAATAATTGTATATGTCACTCCTCCTATTTTTATTTATCCCGCTCTTCTCTTCCACAACCCTACTCGATGTGTTTCAGCTTACGGACAGAAACTGAAAATACTGCCTATTTTTGTAAATTTCTCCACGAACAGAAGGTGCCTACGTAAGTGCACACACCAGGCCCATTGCAGGCCCAGGGCCTTTGTAAAGTTATTTTCTGAGCAAGTGTAGAAAACACTTCCTTTTTAAATTTTAAAAAAGACTTTTTTTTTTTTTTAATGAAGCTTTAAAATTACCCTTTAAAAGGATCAACTCATGTTTTTAACGTCAGCGATGCAAACACACCTACGGCGTCTTCTTTGTTTCCCGTGGAACCTCTGGTGGGCTGGACGCTGTGAAGAAGGTACATGGCAAGAAGGGAAAGACTGGATTTAAGGACAGAAGCACCCATGTCTCTAACAGGAATGACTGTGGAAGACAGATTTCAAATGGTCAGTTCACAGTCCTGTTTCAAACAGCCCCGCGGGGCTGCGCTCCCAGAACTCCGGGGAAAGGGGCTCTCCTGAGGTCAGTCCCTGACCCGGGACCCCTGAGGGCTATCAGCGGCCAGCTCTGCTCAACAATCCCACTTGTGATCAAAAGCCAGTATTTACTTGGAGATAAAAACCAGTCTTTTCCAGGACTTCACTGATTCTGAGCACAATTTCTGAAATGTTTCCATACATGGTGGATAACCCAACCACACCTCCAGACAAGCCTTTGAAAGCTCACAGACGTTTGGGCCTGTGTCTGTTATCTTCATTTTAAAATATCTTCATAGGGGACGTAACGATTTTTATCACAGATTAGATCCATGGCCACTTCCCTTTGATCTATCTTCTGGCAATATTTACATATTTAGGAGTTTTTGAATGTCTTATTCATATTTATACCAATGAAATTTTATATGAAGTGTATATTCTGTTTGAATCCGATATTGAGGAGAAAATGTTACCGTTATATTTTGAGGACTAAACTTTGACCAAATAAAGCTTTCATATAAATACAGGTAAAAATATTTTTCTAGGTGGCCTTTCAATGCAAGCTGCTTCTCCTGTGGCCCAACACCCCCTGCTGGTCAATGGCAGAACTGTCCTGCCTTCATGGGTGTCAGACTATCTGAAAACTATCTCACCGCTTTCATTTTTCCTGAACTTGTTAAGTGAAAAGCCAATTATTTTTCTTTTGTGCACAAAGTATTTATTGTTCAGAAACAGCTTTTATTGAGTGCTTGTCCCCTGCGCCTATGTTTGATTTTTTTATTTGAATGCCAGTCTCTCTCCTCATTTTTCCCTTGGCACAGGGAAGACCAAAGACACTCCCCACTTTGAGGTCCTAGTGAGAGTGCACACACTTCCAAATTTATGGGCTCCAATGAACTGTGCGAGCATCTTGTTTGGTGCCCCAGCAGTCGGAGGTATTTTTTTTAACTCATGTAATATAGAACCAAAACTCTAATGCTAACATACTACCACAAAGGAAATGTTATTTTACTAAGTTATTGCTGGTTCAAGAGTATCTTATTGAATAACTGGGTCTGTTACCAAGGAATAAAGTTATATTTCTTACCATGTTTTAGGTTGTTAAGCAAATGTGAATAATTTTTTTAAAGAAAAAAAAAGATTGTGCGCTATTCAAAATTTTAGTTACGAACTGCTTGGAATAGCTGCTTGTGTGTATTTTTCTACCCAGGTCTATACTTCTGCCATTTTCTTTAAAAAGCAAACAATATTGTATTATGTGTTAAAGTTTTCTTGGTTTTATATATCAAAGAATAAAAACATTTTCTTTATGTTCTTCACTTGTGCTCGAAATAACAGAGATAATATCAGTGTTAACAAAACAGATAAACTTCTAGCTCTGGTGGGATGCCTGGAATACTTACGATGTGCCTATCATGGGTCGTATATATATTTATTTTGTAAGCCTCACCCAAGGATATGTTTTTATTGATGAGAGAGAGAGAGAGAGAGAGAGACATTGATGTGAGAAACATATATCAGTTGCCTCCTGTACACTTCCTGACCAGGTTCAACTTAACCAGGTTTGACCAGGGATTGAACCCACAACCTGGGCATGTGCCCTGACCAAGAATCAAACTCATGACTCTTTGGTGCAGGGGAGAATGCTCCAACCAAAGGAGCCACACTGCCCAGGGCTGTCATGGGTCATACTTTTTCACTTAATCTTCACATGTTCTCCATGAAGCAAGTATTATCCTCATTATACAGGTTTAACCTCAAGCAGGTAGTGGTGTCATTTTAAATTACCAAATTATAGACATATTGGGAAATTAATGTGTCTTAGGTCTATAACCTTCTTTTGAAGTCCTTTTGAAAAAGCTTTTCTGAATTCTTACACAGCTAAATATACTCTGGTTTGCAAAATTTGCAATAACACATTATCATCCCACTTCTTGATTTAAAAACACACAAAGAAACATTAATTTAAAAAATATATATGTCCTATGTTCATTGCAACATTATTTTCAATAGCCAAGACATGGAAACAACTTAAGTGTTTTTATCACTGGAAAAATGAATAAAGATGTACATATATATAATGGAATATTATTCACCCACAAAATAATGAAATCTTGCACAGTGTGACATGGATGGACCTTAAGGGCATTATGATAAGTGAAATAAGTCAGAGAAGGACAGATACAGTATAATCTCACTTATATGTGTAATTAAAAACAAACAATAAAAGATACAGGAAACAGATTGGTGGTTGCCAAAGGGGTTGAGGGAGAAAGAAATGGGGACAGGGTAAAAGGTACAAACTTTCAGTTGTAAACTACGTCATGAAGTTGTAACACAGAATGGCGACTGAACTGCATCCAGCAAGGCCAGGGGTGAACCTGAAGAGGGCAGTGTAGGGTTAAAGAAGACAGACAAGAGAATACAGTTGGGGCTAGGTAGGTTCACTGGTGCCTGGATGAGGACACAGGGATCCAGCCTGTAAGCCTGAAGCTTTATTTTACAGTCAGAGCACACAAAGCAAAACAAGGGGACTGCTCAACATGTTTACAATGTTCCTGCAAGTTTCAAATCTATTTCCTTACTCAAGTCTTGTTTTGGCATCACTTGCAACACCTCCCACAGCCCATTAGCTACCTAGGAGCAAGGGAGGACTATAAGGTCCAGTTTAAGTGCTAGGAGGGCTCTGCTCTCCAAGCTGGGACTTGTTTGTGGCCCTGCCACAGGGCAGTCGGAGGCTTGCCCCTACAGGTGATGGGTGGAACGACCAGTCGCTATGATGTGCACTAACCACCAGGGGCAGACACTCACTGCAGGAGCTTCCCCTAGCCCAGTGGTCGGCACTCTGCGGCTTGTAAGCCACGTGTGGCTCACAAGCTGAGGTTTGCTGCTCTGTTGACTAATGAGTTTGCCGACCACTGCCCTAGCCTGCAGGCCCCAGGCCAGCAAAGGCAGGTGCCAGCAGGGGTCCCTGATCACTCTGCTGGTCACCCCGCAGAGGGAGGCGACTGGCAGCTGTGGTAGGTGGTGTAAGGGGGGAGAGGCTGTCTGGTGAGCAGGCAGTGCCACCCCTCAATTGCCCGCCAATCACCTCCTGCAGAAGGAGGTGACCAGTGGCGGCGGTGGGGGGTGGGGCCGGCGAGCTGGCGGCACCAGACCAGCCATGGTGGGTGCCAGTGGGGGACCCTGCCCCTCACCCCGCTGGTCACCCCACAGATTGGTCCTAATCGCTGGCCAGGCCTCTAGTAGTTAATAATACTGTATTGTGTATTTAGAAGTTATAAGAGGACTTCTTAAATTCCTTATATTCAATTATACCTAAATTTTAAAAAACTGTTTTTCATGAGTATCCAGAGATCCTGGCTCCCAGCACTAGATTTTCCTGTTAAGTAATATTTCACTCCAGGGCCAGGCTGCGCATTTGGTCAGAGTGTGATCCCGACGTGCCAAGGCTGTAGGTTGGATCCTAGGTCAGAGACATACAAGAAACAACCAATGAACGTATAAATACATGGAACAATAAATCAATGTTTCTCTCTGTCTCTCTCTACCAAATCAATGAGCGTATAAATACATGGGACAATAAATCACTATTTATCTCTGTCTCTCTCCCTCTCCCAAATCAATGAACGTATAAATATATGGGACAATAAATCAATGTTTCTCTCTGTCTCTCTCTACCAAATCAATGAGCGTATAAATACATGGGACAATAAATCACTATTTATCTCTGTCTCTCTCCCTCTCCCAAATCAATGAACGTATAAATACATGGGACAATAAATCAATGTTTCTCTCTGTCTCTCTCTACCAAATCAATGAGCGTATAAATACATGGGACAATAAATCACTATTTATCTCTGTCTCTCTCCCTCTCCCAAATCAATGAACGTATAAATATATGGGACAATAAATCAATGTTTCTCTCTGTCTCTCTCCCTCTCCCAAATCAATGAACGTATAAATACATGGGACAATAAATCAATATTTCTCTCTGTCTCTCTCTCCCTCTCCCAAATCAATGAATGTATAAATACATGGGACAATAAATCAATGTTTCTCTCTGTCTCTCTCTCCCTCTCCCAAACCAATGAACGTATAAATACACGGAACAGTAAATCAGTGTTTCTCTCTCTCTCTCTCTCCCTCTCCCAAATCAATGAACGTATAAATACATGGGACAATAAATCAATGTTTCTCTCTGTCTCTCTCCCTCTCCCAAATCAATGAACGTATAAATACATGGAACAATAAATCACTGTTTCTCTCTGTCTCTCTCCCTCTCCCAAATCAATGGAAAAATTTTAAATATCTTCTTTGATGATCCCCCCAGTCAAGAAGTTAACGTTGGTACGTTACAACCATCTGATCCCTGACCTCATTCCCACTCTGCCCCTTGCCTGATAACGTCCTTTACAATAAAACGGCCAGTTCAGAATCACTCATCAGTTAATTGTCTTCAATCTCCTTCTTCAGCCTTCCTTTATTTTCATGTCCTTGACACTTCCAAAGGCTACAGTTATTTTCTATTTTGGTTTTGCCTGAGGAAACCCCATGGTAAGTTTTGGGTTATCCTGTCCTTTTGGCAGGAATAATCATAGAAGTAACACTGTTCTTCATACCCTTGAGCAGATGGCACACCATTTTGACTTGTCCCATTACTGATGTCCATTATCACCCTGACCACATCATCACGGTGGCCAGTCCTTCAGGCTTCCCCATCAAAAAGCGATTCTTCCTCCCTTTGTAATTAAGTACTTTCTAGGAAGGTATTTTGAGACTACGGAAATATTATTCCTCATCAAATTTCAAGTAATTTATTTCTATCAGTATAAGTTTGTAGATTCCTATTTTATTCTATGAGTTACAATCCATTACTATCCTTATTTATTTTGATGTCAAAATGTCTCAGATTTGGCTAGTGGGAGTCTCTTCAAGCCGGCTTGTGGATCTTCATTACATCCTCCATCCTTCCTGAAGCACATTTAAAAATAATATATTTTACTGATTTTTTACAGAGGGGAAGGGAGAGGGATAGAGAGTTAACCTATGAGAGGGAAACATCGATCAGCTGCCTCCTGAACCCCCGCCCCCCCACTGGGGATGTGCCCACAACCAAGGCATAAGCCCCCGAACAGAATCGAACCCGAGACCCTTCGGTCCGCAGGCCAATGCTCGATCCATTGAGCCAAACCGGCCAGGGCCTGAAGCATTCTTGCTTTCTGGTTCAACAAGATGGTTCATGTTCATCTTAGACTTTTCCTGCCTCAGACAAGCAGCCTTTTCCCCAGGAGCTCTGGTTCCTTTTATGGAAAATGGTATTTAACAGTCAAGCTCTCCACCCTGCTTTCAGGCCTTCCAGAGACAGAACTGGCTACGTGCATGTGTGTGCACTAACAACACATGAGTGTACACACATGGTAAGAAGGGGTCAGCTACTAGGACCCTTCTCTATGCAGGTTTCCTACTAACCCAGGCACAGGTTCAACACACCATGCCAAACCAGTTCCGCCACCCTCCCCCCAATTGCACACATCGCTGCCCTCTGCGCACTCGGGTTTCCCCCATGTGCAGAAATCCTCCTCACTGCACGTGTGCTGACAATGGCTGTTCTCTCTTCCTGCCCCATCCAACTTTGTCTTCCTTCTTCCTGCTCCTCACACGAGCTCCTTCTGGAGGTGTTTTGCCCCCATTTATGACTGAGCGGGAAGGAGGGGGAAGAGATGGGCAGTGTGAAGCTCTTGATGCAAGCACACAGACATACTGCCATCTGAGTAATATCAAATGTATTTACTCAGCAAAATAACAGCAAGAATTTGTAAGCTTCTCAGACTCTGACCCCACATCCTCTGGTTCTGTCCTTCTCCTTGATCCTGCAGCCACAGTACAGGTTTCACTTACTGTTTGGGGGCTCCATATATTACTGCTTCATTCCCAGCATCAATGGAGACTTGCACATAATAGAATTCAGTGGATATATGGAGCATAAGCCATGAATTTCAGGAAACAGAATTTCAGGAAAGAGGCAGGAGAAGTGGTTGCTAGTAACCCATCTCCACAGGCAGGGCAGGTAGTGTGTGTGAGTGGGCCTGACAGACGCCTGTGCAGACTCGCCAGGTGGTGCTGAGGCTTTTTTCAACAACCCTTTCTCCCCCCTCCCCTCTGTCTTCTGGCCCCTTGTTCGTAACCCCCAGGCAGTTTCCAACCTTGGACTCCTGTGGCAGAGCGGGGGAACCATGAGGGCATTTCCACCTCTGAGAACATCCCAGAAACGCTGTGGAGATCACACCTACAGCTGTTGCTTAGTGGATGTAAGCAGAGCGGCAGGAAAACAGTTTCAAGAACACTTTTATGAGGCTGGTTTTGGCAGGAGGACTTGCTCCTATAAGGTACTGCTTGTTGTTTCCTTACACTGAAGTTTCAAAGGTAGTAAAGACATTTTATTACTTGATTATCCTAGAACTTTGCTATTGGGGGTGATAACAGCCAACTAGACAATCTGCTCTCTGCTTCTCAAACTCCAAGCTTTGAAACTTTTGCACAATCAAGTAGCCCCTTTCTTCAACAACGACATCAACATCTCTGTGTACAGTCACTTCATGGAACAATTGAATTTAGTCACTTTTCCAACTGTAATACTGTTAGATGACACACTACTTATATTTTTAGACAAATAAATACATACACATTAATTTCAGAAAATTTGTAAAATGCAGAAAAACACAAAGAAGAAAATCACTCCTAGCCTCACCACCCATGTGTGGCTGGGGCCTTACTGCATGTCACTTATTTGTGACACATGTACCTTATAGTTGAGCCCTGGTATACCCTACACAGAGTATGAGTGATAAGCACATGAATACAATATTTGTACACCCATGTGCATGGCAGGATTATCCACAATAGCCAGTGTATCAGCTGGTCCTTAGTTGCAAGGAACAAAAAGGATTAGTTGATTTAAGCATGCTTTCAATGGGAAAGGGAGGGTAGTGAGGTCTGGGGTCCAGCAGTAACATGAAGGTGGTGTTTTCCACTGGATATAAAATTCAGTCCCCACAGGAGAAACCCAGAAGGGTCACCATCCCTTTCCAGCAGATACAGGACCTATGCGCCCCTCAGGTCTGTGGTTTTAAAGAAAAAAGCCTTCTGCCCTTCCTTGGCACAAGTTGAGCAGGCATAGGGATGAGGCAGGTGCCGGAGCCCCTCCCAAAAGGTGTTGCAGCTGTCTGGAGGGTCCCTCCTGGCCACTGGGCTGGGCGGGCTGCCAGGTTTTCTTCTACCCCCGACCCAGGCTCCAGAGGTCTCTGTAGATGGGGAGGAGCCGTTGTTGTCAGGGTTTTGGGGGGTTGGAGATTTGAGTTTTCTCTGAATCTGAAATGAGGTTGGAAGCAGGCAGGTCAAGGGCTGTGTTCCCATAGAATCACTCAGGTCCTATTAGACATGACTCTGTCCTAACTTTGGCGAAGTTTTTCTTCAAGCCCTTCTTCTAGTAAGCCTGGCCTATCACAAACACATCCCTTTTGAAAGTGGGAACATTTGCTGCTGCTAGGTTACAAGCGGGGATCGTGCAGTCCCCTCTGCTATGCTCTCAGCAGTTTATCACTGGGCTTGCAGGCTGCCCTCCCATCTTTGAAAGCATCTCTTTTCATTCTGCTTTTCTTTGTTCGACTTGAATTCTCTTCTTTAGGGTTTCCTACATGTTCCAGGCTGGAAATGATTGTTAGAGATTACGAACAGCTGAGACACTCTGCCTCTTGTCCTTCCTCCTAAATCACACCAAGTGACAGCTGCAGACCCTTCACTAACCCTGGTCTCCCCTGCAGCTGTGGAACCGGTGCACGCATTTGGCCGCCCTTACTGAGCTTCAGCGGCTCTGCCATCTCTCATTGAGGTCAATGATTATCACACAGTTAAAACTCCATCAAAAATATTTTTATTGATTTTACAGAGGAAGGGAGAGGGGAAGAGAGATAAGAACATCAATGATGAGAGAGAAGCATTGGCTGGCTGCCTCTGCACACTCCCACGGGGGATCGAGCCCACAATCCAGGCATGTGCCCTTGACCAGAATCTAACCGAGGACCCTTCAGTTTGCAGGCCGGCGCTCTATCCACTAAGCAAAATCGGCTAGGGCAAAGCTCTATTTTTAAAAGACTTGTGTTCATTCTGAAGTGGCATATGCTAGGAAATAAGTCAATCACTCCATTTAGTTCCAACTTTCCAGCTACTTACCACAGACCAAGAAAAGCTGCTTAACTCCCCATTGGTTTGCTTGGCTGCAAAAAGGAAAGTCTCACCTGCCTCTCCCACAGGACTGACCAGAGATTCAGAGGGGCAGAGACTGTAATTGCTACACAAATGCAAAAGACATTAGGAAGTACATTCTATTGAAACATCAAAATAAAAAAAAATCACACTTTTTTTTTCTCCTCATGGCAAATCTCAGAATTTGCCTTTAAAGAAAGCCTCACTTATTATCAAACAACTTAATCAGGTACCAGTACGTGAATGCTCTCCGCCCACTCCCAGCTTTGGTAAGGAAGCAGTAAGATAAGCTCAGGAGGTGAATTTCCCACCCAGTGAACAGGGGACAAGCCCAGGTTATACTTGGATGCGCTTCTAACTGGCCACTTTCGGCTCCTTCTGCCATCAAATTCTTTAGAAAGATAGATGAATGAACGGCTGCAGGGAGGAGGCACATTTGGATGCTCTATGTGCCTGTCTGCAGCTGCGCGTCACTATCATCTACTGTTACTGTTTAAATATGTGTACATTAAAATTCAACCACATCAGAAAGCACCCCAGCTCGGACTCCGCAGTTCCTTTTACAAATGGCCTAGATGAAAACAAGACAAGTTACGTAAAACACTGAAGTACTACAAATAATTTCCAGGTGGGGCATTGCGGCAAGAACCTGTTACTATCCTGAGAGACAGGCCGCTATCGCGGGAGGCAGGCTATTATCGCGGGAGGCAGGTTATTATCACGGGAGGCAGGCTATTTTCGCCAGAGGAGGACACTGCGGAGAGGCTGCCGACATTGCAACAAGCTGCTGCGTCACAAGAGGAAACTCTTATCTCGTGAGAGGCAGCAAAGGGACCGGACTGTGTCTTGACAAGCATCTACTGGACCGTTTCCGCGGTAGGTGATAATAATGACAGGCAAAGTACAATATGGTCTCAAATGGAAAGAGCCTACTCATGTCGTTGGTTTATTTTGTTCCTTGGATTTTACGCGGTGGGGTCATGTGGTGCTTGACTTTCTCTGGCTGGCTTCTTTCACTTGACGTGGGTGCTCTCCAGGTCCATCCATGCTTGTGTGTGTGTGTGGATTGATTTCCTTTTTGACAGTGGTGTTCCGTTGTGTAAATGTAATTAGTTGGTTTTTAACCCAATATTGATTTATTTATGTTATATGTACGCAATGCAAAAAGTTTTTAAGAAAATTCTCCCTTTCTCACCCCTCTCCCCCTTTTCCTAAAATCTGGAGGAGTTGGAAGCAGAGGCATCTAATGTAACTTGTAGAGGCCAAGGCGACCCCTGCGGGTCTCTTCCAAGCCGGTGGGCAGGAGCCTGTGTGGGAGCTGCTGCAGGGATGGGAGCCTGCTACCCAACAGTGCCTCCCCTCTCCAGCCGCACACTCGGTATAGACAACTGTGTTATTAGAAGGATCTTTATTTTATTGCGACCAAAACATTCCCTATAATTAACGACCTTTGGTTCATGATTTGCCTTAACATTCATGTATGGTGAATGGGACCCCTTCCCATGCTCCAGCTCCCTCTCCCATCCTGTGGGAAGATGAGGGAGGCTATAAGTAAGTGGATGCTGAGATCTTGGAAGCCTAGCCAGCTCTTAGGTAAAAAAAACACCTAGCAGTTTTGATCTCACACAGCTTGTGCGAAAACACATCGCCCTCCCTCTGCATGCCCTGGTTTTCTGTGTTTTCTGTACTGTCCTCTATAAAACCTTGTATTTGGAAAGTCAGGGCAGTGGTGAGACAATAGTACCTCCTGCGGAAGGCTGTGTGGCCTTGGCTGATCAACTTCATTGGTGGCAGCTGTAAACTGCACCAGCGCCAGTGGCCACCTGGTGCGCATTTAAACCCTAATCCGTGTCTGACAGCCAGTCTTTGGGGTCCAAGAACAATAGGCTAAGGTTTTCTGAGACTTCAGTCCTTTGCATAACAATACATAATCCTAATGTTTATGCTCAACTGATTCTTACTTAACCCCTGAGGGAGATTGGGCTTTTTTTTTTTTTTTTTTTTTTTTTCAGGAAAAAGGCAGAGAATGACTCTACTAATTAAGAAGTCGCCACCAGCTGTGTGGTTGAGCTCAGTGGTTGAGAGTGGACCTATGAACCAAGATGTCACAGTTTAATTCTGGGTCAGGGCATATGCTCAGGTTGGGGACTCAGTCCCCATTGTGGGGCATGCAAGAGACAGCTAGATCAAAGGTTCTTGTCATTGCCAAACCGGTTTGGCTCAGGGGATAGAGCGTCAGCCTGTGGACTGAAGGGTCCCAGGTTCGATTCCAGTCAAGGCTATGTACCTTGGCTTTGGGCACATCCCCAGTTGGAGGTGTGCCAAGAGGCAGCTGATTGATGTTTCTCTCCCATCGATGTTTCTGACTTTCTATCCCTCTCCCTTCCTCTCTGTGAAAAATCAATAAAATATATTTTTTAAAAAAGATTCTCATCATTAATAATTCTATCTCCCTCTTCCTTCCTCTTTTATTGAAGTCAATAAAAGATATATATTTTTAAAGTGAGTCTCAAGACTCAGTGGGGGTGAGATGGAGGAGTGAAGGATGGTAACAGGTCAGGCAGGGCTGCTGGGGAGCCAGCAAACAGCAGAGGGTCTTGAACCTCAGGCAGGTAAAAAAAAGGGTTCGATGGGCCATACCAGCTTTCCCTGAGTCTCTCCCATCCTGCCCTGTTTTCCCCAAAGTAAGACATCCCCCGAAAACAAGACCTACTTCCAGTTTTGCCTCTCGCTGTAATATAAGGCATCCCCCCAAAATAAGACCTCCTGATAATATTTTTATTCTTGAAACTGAAAAAGCCTGGGCCACACAAGCAGTTATAAGGAAGTGGGTCGATTTAATGCTGCCGCTTGTTATGCGAGGGAGCCAGAGAGGTCTGCTGGTCTGGGATGCAGCCAGCACTCAACACGCTAAGGACATGAAGAAATTTCTTCATGAAAGAAAAATAGATCAAATAATGATTCCTGCAGGAATAATGGCCTATCTCCAGACTCTTGATATTGCATTAAACAAGCCATTCAAGGACAATTTGCGCATGGAAATTAGTGACTACATTGAAAATAGAATGGAGAGAAATCAGCATGGAAACTTTGTGAAACCTAAACTGCAAGAGGTTGTGATTTGGGTGAAGAATTCCTGGGAGGAAATCACTGACAGTTGCATTGCAAATGCACTACGAGCAGGCTACCTTGACAAGAAGTACTCATTTAATGACAGTGCTATTGCTAAACATGAGAGATTTGGTCCACTGATTCTGAAATGGAGTCACAAGAAATTCACCAGGAAATTCAGGGTGTGGGTTGTTATGATGATGTTCCCGAAGATGATGACATGACTGTCATTGAATAAATCTTACTTTGTGTTCATACCAGTAAATATCAGTATCAGTAAATGTACCATAGGTTGTTGTACATGGAAATAATGGTAGTAACAAGAAATTCTTGATACCCGTAGGATTCACAGTTTGTCTGGTTATACTGGTTTGTGGTGACAACTACTACCGTACCGTATACAGGTAATAAATTTCCTTTTTTGTTTTTTGTTCAACAATAAATGTATGCCATATTCTTCATGGAAAAATAAGACATCCCCTGAAAATAAGACCTAGCGCATCTTTAGGCAAAAATTAATATAAGACACTGTTTTATTTTCGGGGAAACATGATAGCATCCCAGGCATCAGGGAACTGAGCGTTGAGCTCAGTTAGGAAATTAGGAAATGTAGAAGTTAGGCTATTTAGATCTGGTCCTAGTCTTCTTGAGAAAATCGTTAAAGCTTTTTGTAACACAATTTTCTCATCTGTAAAATTGGGTTAATTATGCCTAGCCTTTCCACTTTTTTTAAAAAAAAATACTAGTATATGTTTTTAATGATTTCAGAGAGGAAGGGAAAGGGAGAAACATCAACTACAAGAGAATCATTGATCTGCTGCCTCCTGCAGGCCCCCCACTGGGGATCGAGCCCACAACCTGGGCGTGTGCCCGACCGAGAATGCAGCCGTGACCTCCTCGGTCATAGGGCAGTGCTCAGCTACTGAGCCACACCAGCCAGGCTCCATTTGCTAGGACTGTGATGAATTAAATGGGATAATGCACCTGAACTGTAATAGGGACAGAGGGCTCGAGGCATATATATCAGGCAGCATAACCTGTTTTTGACCTTTAATTTTCTTTGCATTATATAAAAAGTTACTTACAGTCTCTTGGTTATACATTTTAAGGTATCTCATATACTTTTTGAAATGTGGTGTGGAGTAAATATAAACATACATATATAAAAAAAGCTGTTGCTGAAACCGGTTTGGCTCAGTGGATAGAGCGTCAGCCTGCGGACTGAAAAGACCCAGGTTCAATTCTGGTCAATGGCATGTACCTTGGGTGTGGGCACATTCCCAGTAGGGGGTGTGCAGGAGGCAGCTGATCGATGTTTCCCTCTCATCAATGTTTCTGACTTTCTATCCATCTCCCTTCCTCTCTGTAAAAAATCAATAAAATACATTTTAAAAATAAAAATAAAAAAGCTGTAATTTACTGAGCCCAGCCCCTCTCCCACAAAATTCTTGAGCTAATGGCATACCCAAATAAGTATAATAGCCTTATTAAAAACATGGTATTCAGAAAGGCCCAACATGTGATCTTTCCTTAGATACCACAAAACATCAGAAAAGAAGGATGGCAAGTAAAAGACAAATGAAGACTACACATAAGAATGATTTCTCCAGTATGCCAGAGAATTAGACGGTTCTTGATTCCTAATATCATTTTCCAGTAAAAGAAGCTAATCTCTTTGGAGAAGAATTGATAAAGGTTTGGATGAGAAAAGGTACAAGGTGAGTTAATGTGCCAGAAAGCAAGACTGATGGAGGCATTGAAAGGCTCCTACTGTCCAACTTTGAGGGATTTAAATGTCAAAACAACCCGGTTACAATTGATTTGAAACCATTGAACAACAAAAATCAACCTCCCCCCCCCAAAAAAAGAGAAGGGAGGAAGATGGGCAAGTTTCTTTTTCAGAAGAATGTTGGGTGAAAAAATATGTAATCCTATATAATAAAAGAGAAACATGCAAATTTGACCGTACCTTTGCTCCTAATTGGCTATGCTACCAGCCAGTCAGGAGTGGGGGCGGGGCCAAGTGGCACGAGTGCCGGGTCTGGAGTGGAGATGAAACGGCGGTGGCAGCGAGCGCCCAGCCCCTGGGGGCGGGTGGTCACAGGCAGCCAGGGCTGAACTGAGCAGGGCAATGGCTGGGTGCCCAAGGCCTAAAGCCTCTGACGAGGGCAGGCTGGGGTGAGCCATCAGTTGGACATCCCCTGAGGGCTCCCAGTATGTGAGAGGGGGCAGGTTGGGTTGAGGGACCACCCACCCCCAGTGCACGAATTTTGTGCACTGGGCCCCTAGTTAATAATAATACTACAAAATCATCTTTCTGCAGTCATGATGTAATAATTTTTTCAGGCAAGAATTATCAATGGATGGGATAGCCATTGGGTGCAAGTTAATTGGGGAACCTAATATTAAACCCAAAATATTTTAAATAATGTATAAATCTGGTGGGAGCCACCAAATTAAGTATCAGACTCTGCATCCCTCTTGACATGACACAATGTGAAGTGTACATTAACTGTTATATTCCAACAAAAAGTCTGAATTGTAAAAAGTACAAAAATAAAAGTACCAGAAATGATAACATATGAATCACTAAAAATAGTAAAATGTGGAAACTAAAAATTATCTTTAAATTTTAAAATATGAAAACTATCCTATTAAATTTAAAATAACTACAAGTCATGGTTTTATCACATATATAAAAATAAAATGTAAGATTTTGACAGCAAAAAAGATAACACAGGAGAAAACAGGAATGCAGTTTTGTAGTTTTCATTTTTAAATTTATCGGGGTGACATTGGTCAGCATGAACAGGTAGGTTTCAGGTGTGGGTTTCTGTGTTATAAGATCTGTATATTGCACCATGTTCCCACCACCTGAACTCGGATCTTCTCTTGTCATCATATATTAGGACCTCCTCCTCCAACCTTCCTCCTTTCTGGCAACCACCACACTACTGTTCCTGTTTTATGGTGTTTTTTTTTTCCGTACACACTGTTTCTGTTAATGAGTTTCAGTTTCAAAAAACTGAAATCATTTGGTTCTTAGCTTTTCCTAACTGACTTCACTTAGTATAATGTTATTAAGGTCCATGCATGTTGTTGCAAATGGTGCTCTTTCGTTCTTTTATATGGCCGAGTAGTATTTCATTGTGTATATATACCACATCTTTTTTTTTTGCTTGTGTAAGTAATTTATTTCTGTTCACAGCATCGTATAGGCATAAAGAGGGAGCAGGAACAGAAGAAGATAATCAAGACAGAATTTTAGCAGTAGAAATGAAAACAAGACAGGAGACTCAGTCCCCAACACCATGACAGAGAATGGGTGAAGAGAATTGTTCTGAAACCAAGCTGGCCCCTGTGTCTGTGAGAAAACACTTCAAAGCTCCTGCGGTGACACTCACTCATTCTCCCAGGGGCAGGACACATTGGAATGGACCACCGGGCTTATGCCTTCAAGGTGATATGATGTTTGTTCAGAGTGAAATGGGCTATTAGTAAGTCAAACATTACAGAAATCATCTGAGACTCTTAACTGTTGAGATGCCACAGGATTTTATTTTACTACACAGTTACTGACAGCCAAATGTACCATTTAAATGTTGATAATGCAAGAAACAAAAGTCATTTCACATCTTTTGTAAAGCGTGGCAGGGTTTGAACAGTGAACCACATCTTTATCCAGTCCTCTGTTGTGGGACCTTTTAGTGGTTTCCAGGGCTTGACCACCTTGATTAATGCTGCAATGAACCTAGGAGTGGATATATCTTTGTGATTACATGATTTTGAGGTTTTTGGGTATATACCCAGGAGAGGAATTGCTGGGTTGTATGTTGGCTCTATTCTCAATTTTTTGAGGAATCACCAGACTGCTTTCCATAGTGATGGTTCCAGTCTACATTCCCACCAGCAGTGGATAAGGGATCCCTTTTTTCCATAAACTCTCCAACACTTGTTATTGATTATTTTATTGACCAGTAGCCCATCAAGCGCAATATTGTGTGCAGTAGGCTGTGCGCCGCTTGGGCGCCTCCGGGAGCTGCGCTGCTTCCTCGGGAGGTGGGAAGCGGGAGATGGGAGGGACCTGCGCTTGCTTCTGCGGCCCGCAGTCTCCTCTCCAGGCCTGTTCCTGTCTGTCTGATCTGGTAGCTGTATTATATGTAATCCTATATAATAAAAGAGAAACATGCAAATTTGACCGTACCTTTGCTCCTAATTGGCTATGCTACCAGCCAGTCAGGAGTGAGGGCGGGGCCAAGGGGCACGAGTGCCGGGTCTGGGGGTGGAGATGAAACGGCGGTGGCAGTGAGCGCCCAGCCCCTGGGGCCAGGTGGTCACAGGCAGCCAGGGCTGAACTGAGCAGGGCAATGGCTGGGTGCCCAGCCAGGCACGGTGACGCAGCAAGCATTCCGCCAGGCCGCTCATGCTGCCCGCTCTCAGAGCTCCCCTCCGGGACTGGGGGACTCCGGCAAGGCTGAGAGGACTGGGTGCTGCCATCTTTGTGATGGTATGGTGGTTAATTTGCATATTACCCTTTTATTAGGTAGATTAATGGCCACTCTAACTGGTATGAGGTGGTATCTCATAGTTTTTCTTTAATTGATTTCAGAGATGAAGGGGGGTGGGGAGAGAGAAACATCAATAATTAGAGAGAATCATTGACCAGCTGCCTTCTGCACACCCTCCACTGGGGATTGAGCCAGCCACCTGGGCATGTGCCCTGACTGGGAATCGAACAATAACTTTCTGGTTCATAGGTTGACACTCAACCACTGAGCAACACTGGCTGGCTATAGTGCTACTTCTTAATTATGAAGTATTGTGGCTTTGAGGAGACCCTGGAGTGAGGCTGGTCTGGACAAGTTCTCTTTAGGCTGAACAACTGCTCTACTCTAATCCATGTGTTCCAGTCTGGTCCTGTCATTTCTTCTTTGCCCAACCTAGATGTCTTTATCAGTTAGTTCAATGTGGGAGGAAGTTTGCAGGTCACTCCCTGAACTGAGGTTTGCGTGAGAAGCCCCTGTGTGGAAATGAATGCGAGGCTCTGTTTTTCTGAAAAAATTTGATCCCAGTTATCCACCAGGAGCCCTTCATAGGAGGTGTCTTTTTTCTTAGGTTCCATGTATCTGTTGTCTGCTATGTGAGTTGCATTGGGAGTCCTTGGGTAAGGGATGAGAGAGCTGGAGGCAGATTTTCTATCCTGGCTCCATCCGGCTATTGAGAAGAGGGGTGTCTGGAGAAGGATGCAGTAGACCTGTGGGTAAAGTTTCTATTCTGGCTTGAGTCCAGTATGTGAGGGGCAGAGTGGGTGCCTGGCTAATGGATGAGGAGAGAACTGGAGCTGAATTATTTATTCCTTCTCCACACAGCTTTTGAAGGGATCATGAATAAGCAGGCAAGGAGAGTCCAGACAAATTCTCCCTCCCTGCTTAAGCCAGGGTGTGAAGAGCACAGTGGTTTTTGGGGTAAGCGTCCAGGAATTCTGGTTGTGTGGTTAAAGGGGTTGCCTGGCAAAAGAAGAATGATCTGGAGCTGAATTTTCCATCCCTGCCTTAGGATGTGATGAGCAAGAGGATCTGAGGATAGAAGGCAAAGGGACGTGAGCCAGTAGAGACTTGCGGCAAATTGTTTATCCTGACTCCAGCCCAGCATCTGATGGGCTGCTGGTACCTGTGTAAATAGGCGAAGCGAGACCTGGAGCCATTTTTTTCCTTCCTGGCTCCACCAAGTACGTGATGAGCAGGTGTTCTGAGGGAAAAGGTGAGGAGAGACTGGATGTGGTTTTCCATCCTGTTCCAGGCAGCATGTGAGAGCAGCATGTGAGGGGTGGGTGCGCTGCAGCCAGCTGGAGTCCTGTGAGCACTTTCTCCAGGCTGTTCTCAAGTCAGCGTTTCTTTAAGACTGGTTTCCTGGGGTGAGTCCTCCAGGTTCTGGTGAGACCACTTTTTGTGATCAGCTCCTCTGGTCAGGATTTGGGAATGCACTACTTCCAAATAGATGAGTTAATAGAACAGAAGGTATGGTATTAGACCCAAATCTGTAGTTAAATTCTGTATGATAAACATGTCTCCTCAGGTCAGTAGAAAAAATGTGTATCCTATATAATAAAAGCTCAGTGACCAAAGGCGGAATGACCAGAATGACTGGTCGACCAGTTGCTATGGTGCTCACTGATCACCAGGGGGCAGATGCTCAATGCAGAAGCAGCCCCCTGGTAGTCAGTGTGCTTCCACTGGGAGCACTGCTAAGCTGACCGGGAGGAGTGGTGCCTCCACAGCGGGCCAATCCCCACAGGTCATGCCCTTCCACCAGTGCAAGAATCTGTGCATGGGATCTCTAGAAATGGTTTGGGGACATGACATAAATGGCAGTCACAGATAAAACTCTGGCGGTAGGGCTTTTTCCTGAGTGGTAAGGGCCATGATGGAGTGGCAGGGTTGGACTTGAAGTTAAAGCTGGGGCTGGATGTTAGGGGATTGGCCTTGCTGTGCACCTGAAGCAGAAAGCCTGCAATGACGTGCGTGGCAGAGTGGGAATTGATGCGAGAGGTGGGTTTAACTTGAGGGGAGAAGAGTGAACATGAGAGAAAGTTGTCCCACTTGAACCAAGAAGGATTTTTCAGGTGTGAGGCAGGCGGCTGGCAGATATGAGGCGGCTGCCTCACATGAAAGGCAGCCAGGATGTGAGGTATGGGGCAGTGGACAGGATAAGTGGCTAAGGCCCAAGTGAGGCCAGCCCTGTCTCAGCTCATTTCTGTCACTGATTTTTATTTTTCAAGTAGGGGCCCATAGCACAAAGAGATTCATGCAATAGGCCTTCCTTCCGTTGGCCTCCAGTGCCGGCTTTCCTCTGGCACCTGGGGTGCAGGCCTTCGCTCTGGCCAGTCTGCCGTCTTCATCTTCGCTGCAGACTCCGGCCAGATTCTGCCGTCTTCGCTGCAGATTCCGGCCAGATTCTGCCGTCTTCGCTGCAGACTTCGGAGTCTGCATTCTTATCTTCGCTGTGGCACTCTGCTCCTGTAGATCCCTTCCCCTCCTACCCTTGCTCTCATAGCAGATGTCCTGCCCTGCCTGGCCACTCTGCACCTAGAACAGCTGGGCGGCTGCCATCTTTGGCCTTCTAATTTGCATATTCATTGGCTGTGGGCATAGTAGAGATACGGTCAGTTTACATGTTTGTCTATTATTAGATAAGACTAGAGGCTAGGTACATGAAATTCCTGCATGAGTGTAGTCCCTAGGCCTGGCCGGTGATAGAAGTGTGAATGTCTGGTGTGGAAGGGCATGTCCCAGCTAACCTCTGAGCCCTGGGCAGCACCTGGGTCCCCGCACGCCCTTCTCTGCCTGAGTCACAGTGCCTGAGCCTGAGTCCCCTCATGGAGATGTGGTGAGTGCATCTGGATGCCATGGTCTGGGGCACAGTGTGAGCTTCTGGGCTGCTCAGCAGCACTGCACAGAAGCCAGGTGGCAGCATGTTCTTTCCTGGCTGGCCTTGCAGACTGGTTCCAGCGTGAACCCATGGGGAGCCCTGTTGGCCCCTGCGGTCCCAGCAGCTGTGGCCTGGCTCACCCTGTGCCTGAGTGCGGAGGCTTCTCTGGGCATGAGACTTGGTGTCTCCAAGGTGGGTAGCAGGGGGAGTGAGAGTGAGCTCAGCAGACACCTTGCATTCTCATCACACCTCCCTCCCTGTCATTCCTACCCCAGTAGCCACTGAGAGGCTTGCCATGTTCCGCACCACCCTCTTGTGGTCAGTGCACGTCATAGCGAGTGATTGAACTCCTGGTTGAAGGACTGCCCAAGGGGACAATTTGCATATTAGGCTTTTATTATATAGGACTAATGACCTGGTGCATGGGTTTGTGCACATTGAAAGGAAAGTAAGAAGGTGGCTGGCAGGGTGGTACTGGTCAAGATGGATGGATCAGGCCAGCCACACCTGAGGCAGCGCTGCAGCTTTAAGGGCGCCTGTGGAGTGAGTGGGATTGCTCTGGCAGGTGGGGTCCCTTGCTTGGCTTGTGGGTATCCAGCTGAAACTGGCACTCCAACATACCCCAAGGGGTCCCAGAGTTTGAGAGGGTGGTTCTTGCATGACACACCCCAGAATTGGGCTCCTTCCTCTCTTGGTTCTGGGGAGCATTACCTGAGAAATGCTGCCAAGTCACCACAGTTTGGCAGCTCCTGTATTGTCTGCCCCCTGGTGGTAAGTGCATGCCATAGCTACTGGCCATACAGTCACTTAGACTTTTTTATATATACTAGAGGCCCGGTGCACAAAATTTGTGCACTGGGGGGGGGGATTGTTCTTCAGCCCAGCCTGTACCCTCCAATCTGAGACCCTATGAAGGCAGTCAGACATCCCTCTCACAATCCAGGACTGCTGGCTCCCAACCACTCACCTGCCTGAGTGCCCCTAACTGCTTCTGCCTGCCAGCGTGATCACCCCCTAACCATTCCTCTGCCAGCCTGATGCCTAACTTCTCCCCTGTGGGACTGATTGCTCCCAACTTCCCTGCTGGCCCGGTCGCCCCCAACTGCCGTCCCCTGCAGGCCTGGTTGCCCCCAACTACCCTCCCCATGCTTGGTCTCCCTCCACCCCCAATTGTCCTCCCCTGCTTCTGAGAAACATGATCCAAAGGATATAAAGTTCCAGTACGGTGATCAACTTGTCCATATATTCTAAAACAGTATGGCCCATATTTTGATGGCAATGCAAAAGAGCTATTTATGGAGTGAATATTTTCCATGAAATTTTTACTGTCAGAATCTTTGTCACTAATCTTTTTAGATATGCTGGGTGTTCTGGAAAATGTATATCATCCAGACAAACTACCTTTGCTACAACATCGAGTAAATACCCCATCAGATGGTTTTTCATCAGAGAAATTTAGTGATAGGTAAAATTGACATCTAATAGTCATTCCAACACAACTGTGTTTGAGAATTGCTCCCCATATACTCCATTTTCGCTGAGAAGGCAGTTCATACCAGTATTGGTAGTACTTGTTGATGACTGTTCTTTAGACATATTCTGTCATCACCACAGCCTTCTTTCAACTTCAAAGGCACATTGGTCTTGAGACGTTTTCTGTTAATGATGCCAGCTTTTCTCGGCTTAAGCTACGTTTTGCCAGTGTAGCTTTTCAGATACATTCTGTCGCAGGCGCCTCCTTCTTTGAAGATCAAACGCACATAGCCTTCAGACATTTTCTGTCGACGACGCCGGCTTCTTTTGGCAGCGGAGCTATGTTGTATCAATAGTTGCGCTTTAGACATAGTCCTACCTCCCTGCTGTCATAGTCTGAGATGCAGATGAATGAGTCCTGGCTGTCAGGCTGCTGGGAGCTGCCTGACCAGTGGTTGATTCTAGCTGATTCTGTGGAGTGGGACTTCCTCCTCCCTGTCGTCAGAGTCTCCGCTGCAGCGATGACGAAGCAAGCATTCCACCTGGCCACTCTGTGGTTGGGTGCGGAACACTTGCCTCGTTGCTGGGACGACAATGCAAGCATTCCCCACCACCGAGGCTGCTCATGCCTGTTGCCCAGAGGCCCTCCACAGCGGGGGTGGAACGCCTGCCTCGTCACCACGGCGATGAAGCAAGCATTCCACCCGACCACTCACGCTACCCACTCTCAGTAGCTGCCCCCCTGGGACTGGGGGACTCCAGCGAGGCTGAGAGGACTAGGTGCCACCATCTTGTGGCTATGGACACTGCCATCTTTGTGATGGAGTAACAGTCAATTTGCATATCCCTGCTTTATTAGATATCACTAGAGGCCCAGTACGTAAAATTTGTACATGGGAGGGGGGTGTCCCTCAGCTCAGCCTGCACCTTCTCCATAATCCGGGACTGTCAGCTTCTAACTGCTCACTTGCCTGCCAGCCTGATCGCCGCCTAACCGCTCCCCTGCCGGCCTGATGGCCCACAACTGCCCATCCCTGCCGGCCATCTTGTGGTGATCTGAGGGTGTTGCACAAGGATAACCTAGGCTTTTATTAGTACAGTCAGTCCTCATGTTGGACTCTTATGTACGTTGTTTTGTGGTCATGCTGCCATTGCCCAATTATTAAAAAAAAAAAATGTTCCGTCATTTCGCTGTGTGTTCACATGTGGTTTATGTTTCTTTTTACTATTTATTTACTACAAGTAGAGGTCAGGAGTTGTTATATTTCTTTTACATTTGTTTTACTGTTTCACTTCATCACTGTTGTGTATGTGTTCCATGTGAGTGACGTAGGTGCTTATATAGGTGGGTACCGACTTTTGTCGGAAATCGTGTTACTTTGCGCCGTAGGAATGGATCTCTGATGTAACCCAAGGACTTGTGTAGACTAGGGGCCCAGTGCACGAAATTCGTGCACTGGGGGTGGGTGATCCCTTAGCCCAACCTGCCCTCTCGTACATACTGGGAGCCCTCAGGGGATGTCCTTCTGACCCCTCACTCTTGGCCGAAGCTTTAGGTCTTGGGCACCCAGCCATCACCCTAGAATGGGTCTGATGGTTGGCTCTGCCCAGGCCTCCTCGGCCCCGCCTGCCTGGCCCTGGCCTTAGCCCCGATGGCGACTGCCCAGCCCCGAGGGCACCCCGCACTCGGCAGCCTCAAGTGCTGGCCTCGCTGGCCTCCTGGCTCGCTCGGCTCTCTTCCTGTGCGGCTGCTGTCCTGTGCGGCTCCGGTCCTGTGTGGCGTGCAGGCCGGCCCCTCCCGTCCCGCTCGGCTCTCCTCCCATGCAGCACCCGACCCGCACGGTGTGCCAACTGGCCCCTCCCGTCCCGCACAGCTCCCTTCCTGTGTGGCTGCCGTCCACGTGATGCACTGCCAGTCCCTTCCTTTCCCTTCCCGTGCAGCTCCCATCCCGTGCGGTTCCGGTCCCATGCAGTGTGCAGGCCGGCTCCTCCCATCCCACATGGTTCCCTTCCCATGTGGCTCCTGACCCGCAAGATGTGCCAGCCGGCCCCTCCTGTCCCATGCGGCTCCCATCCCGTGCGGTGTGCAGGCCGGCCCCTCCCATCCCGCATGGCTCCCTTCCCACCCCCCTGCCTCGCACCGCTTGCTCCCCCCCACTCCTGATTGGCTGGTAGTGTAGCGGAGGTACAGTCAAATTTGCATGTTTTTTTATTATATAGGACTAGGGGTCTGGTGCACAAAATTTGTGCACTGGGGGTGGGTGGTCCCTCAGCCCAACCTGCCCCCTCTCACATACTGGGAGCCCTCAGGGGATGTCCTACTGACAGCTCACTCCCTGCCTGTCCAAGGCCTAAAGCCTCAGGCTTTAGGCCTTGGGCACCCAGCGATCACTCTGCTATGGGGCCTATCACTGGCTCCTGGCTCCACCCAGCCCTGGCCTTGGGCACCCAGCGATCACCCTTTGATCAGGCCTGATCGCTGGCTCCTGGCTCCGCCCCAGCTCCGGCTTTGGCCACTCAGTGATCGCCCTGCCATCGGGGTTGAACATTGGCTGGCTCTGCCCCAGCCCCGGCCTGGCCAAGGTCTTCCACCCTTGGGCAGGGGACCTCGGCCAGGAGACCCCAGCCAGCAATCGCCCTGTGATCGGGCCTATTCACTGCAGCCCCGGTCTTGGGCAGCAGTCATTTTAGTTGGGTGTTAATTTGCATATCACTCCTGATGGGCTGGTGGGTGTGGCTGGTGAGTGTGGTTTGTGGGTATATAAAAGGTATGGTCAACACCCCCTGATGGCCTCCCATCCAGCTGCCACGACCACCTCACGCTCTCTGTGAGCAGGTGTGCATAGGGGAGGCTGGGCCAGGATAATTGGGAGGGGGTGAAGGGGGGCCAGCATCCTGGGTGAGCTGGGCCTCACAGCCTCTCTGCTTCAGCTCCCAGCACCCCGGACCTAAGGAGCAGTGCTTTCACAGAGGTCTGGCAGGCACTGGATATGGCGATGCCTTAAAAACAGAAGAAGCCCCCTTTAACTCTGGCTGGAAGTGCATTGGGAACTTATGGTCGGGGGAAGCAGCCCAACATCAGGGCTGAAATAAGACCTTGGGTAGCCTCCGGAGGGGGCATACCAACAGTAAAAGGCATCTTTGAAAGAAAGACATTTGAACATACAGTGGATATTAGGTGATATTAAGGAACGACCTTAACTTTTCAAGGTGTGACAATGGCTGAATATTTACTTCTTTTTTAAAGATACTCATCAGAGGATATTTAAGTGAGAAACAACTTTCTTTGACAGTATGGTGCTGTCCTGGCACAGCCCTCCCCGTACCCTGGACGCCTCAAGGACCGAGCCTCTCCCGCTGGCTCGCTAGGCCCTCGAAAACACCCTGTGCAGAGGCGTGGTCCCTGCTTTGTTCCCCACCTGCGCTGGTGTGAAGCGAAGTGTTCCCCTCAGGTGTGAGCACTTGAGGCGCCGGCATGGTGAAGGGAAGTGTTTACTCGAGTCCAGGCAAGCCGTGGCCACACCCTGTCCCCTGCTCCTGATTGGCTGGTAGCATAGCCATTCAGGAGCCAAGATACGGTCACATTTGCATGTTACTCTTATTAGGACTATTGGCCCGTTGCACAAATTCATGCACAGCGGTGAGGGGGGGGGGGTTCCCTCAGCCTAGTCTGCACTCTCTCCAATCAGGGACCCCTTTGGGTATGTCTGACTGTTGCCAGTCAGAGATGTTTGACTGTAGGCAGTCGGACATCCCTCTCGCAATCTAGGACCATTGGCTCCTAACTACTCACTGGCCTGCCTAACTGATCGCCCATAACTGCCTCTGCCTACCTGATCGCCCCTAATCCCTCTGCCTGCCTGCCTTATCGCCCCTAACTGCTCCCCTGCAGATTTTACTTTTGTTAATAATGTGTCGATAAAGGCTCATGAATTGTAATAAATGTATCTCATTAATTTAAGATGCTAATAATAAGTTTTAATGTGGTGTGGCCAGGCCTGGGGGCGGCGGCACGGGTCCGGACTCCCTGCTGGGTTTGGGGTGGCCTTTGAACCCCGGCTGGCCCAGTGGCGGCCTTGGACTGCCTGCCATCTTGGTTGGGGGTTACTTTGCATATTAGTCCTATTGGCTGGTTGTGTAGCAAAGGTATGGTTCATTTGCATGTTTCTCTTTTATTAGATAGGACTAGGGGCCCGGTGCACAAAATTCATGCACTGGGGATGGGTGATTTCTCAGCCCAACCTTCCTCCTCTCACATACTGGGAGCCCTCAGGGGATGTCTCCTGATGGCTCACTTTTGGCCTTGGGCAGGGGACATCGGCCAGGGGACTCCCAGCACCCTGAGATAAGCTGATTGTAGGCTCTGCCCCAGCCCCAGCCCGCCTAAGGCCAGGAGACCCCCAGTGCCCTGGGATCCTCTGACCGCTGGCTCCACCACAACCTTGTCCTTTCCAAGCCTGAAAGCCTCTAGCCAAGACTTTCAGGCTTGGGCAAGGAACCTCAGCCAGGGGATCCCCGGTGCCCTGCAATGGGCCGATTGCTGGCTCCACCCCAGCCCCAGCCTGCCCAAGGCCAAAGAGGACTTTGGCCAGGAGACCCCTAGCACCATGCGATCCCACCCTGCCTTGGGCAGGGGACCTCAGCCAGGGGACACCGGCGCCCTATGATGGGCCAATTGCTGGCTCTGCCCCAGCCCCAGCCTGCCCAAGGCCAAAGAGGACCTCGGCCAGGGGATACCCGAGGGACATCCGCCCCAGGCCTGGCCTTCCCAAGGCTGAAAGCAGTTTGGCCTTGGGCAGGGGACCTCAGCCAGGGGACCGATCGCTGGTTTCGCCCCAGCTCCCTTGGCTCTGATGGCTTGTCTCACAGTGACCTGGGTGCCAGGATGTTCCTGGGACACAGTCACTGAGTGCCTATGTATGCAAATTAACTACCACCTTTGTTGGGTTAATTTGCATGCTCACTTTGATTGGCTATTGGCGTAGCAAAGGTACAGTCAGTTTACATGTTTGTCTGTTATTTGGTAAGACTAGGAGCCCGGGGCATGAAATTCATGCACTGGTGGTGGGTAGTCCCTCAGTCCAACTTGCCCCGTCTCACATACTGGGAGCCCTCAGGGGATGTTCTATTGATGGCTTACAGAGGCTTTCGGACCTTGGCAGGGGGCCTCGGCCAGGGGACCCCTATCTCCCTGCAGTTGCTGGCTCTGCACCTGACCTCTCAGCCCTGATGGCTTACCTCACAGTGACTTGGGTGCCAGGATGTTTCCAGGACACAGGTGCTAGGCACCTATGTATGCAAATTAAAGGCCATCTTTGGTTAATTTGCATACTCTGATTGACTATGGGTGTAGCAGAGGTACAGTCAATTTACATGTTTGTCCGTTATTAGATACTAGTGGCCTGGTGCACGAAATTAGTACACAACAAAAGGGTATTAATTAGAGAGAAAATAATTTAATATTGCTATTTGCTCTTTCTCTATAATAGAAATATCAGAGACTAAAGAAAATTAGTAAAATGTATATGAAAACTTTCCTCCTGTTAGAGTCTGCAGTGCACTACGGGGCCCAGAGTCAAGTCCCCACTCACCACATGTGCCTCAAAATGGTGAGACCCAGCCCCAGCGCCCCCTCTTGCATTGGGGTAGATCCAGACCCTGCCAGTCACACTCTTGTCAAGCCACCCAGGGCACGGTGTGTCCTCAGTCCCCTGGCCCAGCACCAGGATGGGGGGTGTGGCCTGAGGTCCCCCATCAAGTCCCACCAGGTGGGAGACACGACCTGAGATCCCCTGTCAAGCCCCGCTGGGTAGGGGGAATGGCCTGAGGTCCCCCGTCAAGCCCCACCAGGCAGAGGAGCACAGCCTCAAGTCCCCCAGCCCAGTACCGGGAGGGAGGCGCAGCCTCAGGTCCCCCGTCAATCCTCACTGGCATAGGGGCATAGGCTCAGGTCCCCTGTGAAGCCCCGTTGGGTGGGGGGCACAGCCTGAGGTCCCCTGTCAAACCCAGCCAGGCAGGAGGGACACAGCCTCAGGACCCCTGGCATGGTGCTGGGGCAGAGGGTATGGTCTGAGGTCCTTAGCCTGGGTCCGGAGTGGGGGTGCGGCTTGAGGTCCCCTGTCAAGCCCTGCCAGGTGAGGGCATAGCCTGAGGTCCCCTGTGAAGCCCTGGCAGGTGGAGAGAACAGTCTGAGGTCCCCTAACCCAGCAACAGGATGGGAAGTGCACCTTGAGGTCCCCTGTCAAGCCCTGCCAGGTTGGGAGTGTGGCCTGTAGTCCGCTGTCAAGCCACACCAGGTGGAAGGCTGGCCTGAGGTCCCCCAACCTGGAGCTGGGGTGGGGAGAGCAGCCTGAGGTACCCTAGCCCAGCACCAGGGCGAGAAGCACACCTTGAGGTTCCCTGTCAAGCCCTGCCGGGTGGGGGGCGTGGCCTGAGGTTCCCTGTCAAGCCCCTCTGGATTGAGGGAGGGTGTAGGCCTCACTTACCTCATGCTGCAGCTACACCCCCTGCTGGCCTCCCATCCAGCTGCCACGACCACCTCACGCTCTCTGTGAGCAGGTGTGCATAGGGAAGGCTGGGCCAGGATAATTGGGAGGGGGTAAAGGGGGGCCAGCATCCTGGGTGAGCTGGGCCTCACAGCCTCTCTGCTTCAGCTCCCAGCACCCCGGACCTAAGGAGTAGTGCTTTCACAGGGGCCTGGCAGGCACTGGATATGGCGATGCCTTAAAAACAGAAGAAGCCCCCTTTAACTCTGGCTGGAAGTGCATTGGGAACTTATGGTTGGGGGAAGCAGCCCAACATCAGGGCTGAAATAAGACCTTGGGTAGCCTCCGGAGGGGGCATACCAACAGTAAAAGGCATCTTTGAGACAAAGACATTTGAACGTACAGTGGATATTAGGTGATATTAAGGAACGACCTTAACTTTTCAAGGTGTGACAATGGCTGAATATTTACTTCTTTTTTAAAGATACTCATCAGAGGATATTTAAGTGAGAGAAAACTTTCTTTGAAAGTATGGTGCTGTCCTGGCACAGCCCTCCCCGTACCCTGGACGCCTCAAGGACCGAGCCTCTCCCGCTGGCTCGCTAGGCCCTCGAAAACACCCTGTGCAGAGGCGTGGTCCCTGCTTTGTTCCCCACCTGCGCTGGTGTGAAGCGAAGTGTTCCCCTCAGGTGTGAGCACTTGAGGCGCCGGCATGGTGAAGGGAAGTGTAGGGAAGTGTTTACTCGAGTCCAGGCAAGCCGTGGCCACACCCTGTCCCCTGCTCCTGATTGGCTGGTAGCATAGCCATTCAGGAGCCAAGATACGGTCACATTTGCATGTTACTCTTATTAGGACTATTGGCCCGGTGCACAAATTCATGCACAGCGGTGAGGGGGGGGGGTTCCCTCAGCCTAGTCTGCACTCTCTCCAATCAGGGACCCCTTCGGGTATGTCTGACTGTTGCCAGTCAGAGATGTTTGACTGTAGGCAGTCGGACATCCCTCTCGCAATCTAGGACCATTGGCTCCTAACTACTCACTGGCCTGCCTAACTGATCGCCCATAACTGCCTCTGCCTACCTGATCGCCCCTAATCCCTCTGCCTGCCTGCCTTATCGCCCCTAACTGTTCCCCTACCAGCCTGATCGCCCCTAAGTGCTCCCCTGCTGGCCTGATTGCCCCTAACTGTCTCTGCCTTACCCCCTACCTGGGACCCAGGCTTCCCTCCCTCTGGCCAGCTATAGGCACCCAGGACCTGGGCCAGCTTCACTTAGTCCGGCCGCAGCCACAGGCAGCCGCAGGCACCCAGGACCACAGGGCATGCAGCTTGTCCCTCTCCTGGGCTGCAGTTGCAGGTGCAGCTGCTGGCACCCAGGACTGCGAGGCAGGTGGCTTGTCCCTCTCCTGGGCCAGAGAGGCAAGCACAGATATTGGCATCCGGGACTGTGGGGTGGGTGGCTTGTTCCTTTCCCAGTCTGTAGCCTATCTGGTCCCGATTCCTCTCTCCCCAGTGTTGAGTGTCTGAGCCGTTATGGCATGAAGGTGTGATGACTATTTGCATATTAGCTCTTCATTATATAGGACTAGAGGCCTGTTGCATGAAGATTCATGCAATAGGCTTTCCTTCCCCTGGCTGCCAGGACCAGTTTTCCTCTGGAACCTGGGACCCAGGCCTTCCCTCTGGCTGTTGCCTTCCGTTTTTTGCTTTGGCCGGCTGGAGGCTTCACTCCAGCCGGAGCCTTCAGTCTTCTCTGCTCTGGCTGGAGTGCCACACCGCTGCCTCATCTCTGCCCCTGGGGGCGGGCGCTCGCCACCGTCGCTTCATCTCCACTCCCAGGGGGCCAGGCACTCGCCACTGCTGCTGCCACTTCTGCTCGGCCCCTGGGGCCAGGCACTCATTGCAGCTTCATCTCTGCCCCTGAGGCCAGACACTCCCGCTGCTCAGCCCTGCCCCCCACTCCTGATTGGCTGGTAGTGTAGTGAAGGTACAGTCAAATTTGCATGTGTTTCTTTTATTATATAGGATTTTAACTTGTTACAGTCTATCTTCAAGTGGATATTTTACTACTTCACATCTTGTATAGAAACTTCATTGTAACAAAGTTTCATTTTTCCCACGCAGTCTTTGTGCTGTTGCTGTCACAGATATTATAAAACTGACATTACATTATTATTTGTTTAAATAATTAATGATCTTTAAATATATTCCAATAATAAGAAACTTCTATTATATTTTTTCCTATGTATGATACTGTCTTTGGTGTTTTCCATTTCTTGGTATAGATCATTATTTGTATCTGGCAAAATTTTATTTCTGCTTGCAAGACTTCTTTTAACATTTCTTACACTACAAATCTGCTGGTGATTTAAAAAATTCAATCTTTTATACATAAAAACATTTCAAACTATTTCTAAAATAGTTAAAGATAGTCAAACTATATTGACTATTTAAACTATTTTAAAAATATTTTCACTCAGTCTAGAATTATAAATTGAGAGGATTTTCACCCTTTAAGTACTTTAATGATGTTGCTCTACTATCTTCTTTCTCCCTTACACTGTTTCTGATGAGAAATCTTTTGTAATCTTTTTCCTGTGCATAGTGTGTCTCTTTTCTTCTGACTACAGCCCGGCACCCAGCCAACCCAGGCCCTGCGATCGATCGGGGCCCGGCCATCGCTGGGTGGCCCGCCCACAGCCCGGCCCGGCCTAACCCAGGGAGAGGCCCTTTCCGGATCTGTGCACCTGGCCATCACCCTGTGATTGGCTGGGTGGCGTGGCTTATTGGGTGTAGCAAAAGTATGGTCAACTTGCATATTACTCTTTTATTAGATAGGACTAGAGGCCCGGTGCATGAAATTTGTGCATGGGAGGGGGGTGTCCCTCAGCCCAGCCTGCACCCTCTCCAATCTGGGATCCCTCAGGGATGTATCCTACCAGGATCGGGCCTAAATGGGCATTTGGACATCCTTCTCACAATCCAGGACTGCTGGCTTTCAACTACTTGCCTGCCTACCTTCCTGATTGCCCCTGACACCTTCTGCCTGCCAGCCTGATCACCCCTTGGCTGCCAGGGGTTCAGAGCAGGGAGGGATGAATAGGTGGGCCACAGGTGGTCTTTAGGGCAATGAAACTGTTCTGTCTGATACTACATTAATGGTACATTTGTCAAAACCATAAGATGTTCAACACAAAGAATGAACCCTAATGGAAACTGCAGATTTTACTTTTGTTAATAATGTGTCGATAAAGGCTCATGAATTGTAATAAATGTATCTCATTAAGATGCTAATAATAAATTTTAATGTGGTGTGGCCAGGCCTGGGGGCGGTGGCACGGGTCCGGACTCCCTGCTGGGTTTGGGGTGGCTGTTGAACCTCGGCTGGCCCAGTGGCGGCCTTGGCCTGCCTGCCATCTTGGTTGGGGGTTACTTTGCATATTGGTTCTATTGGCTGGTTGTGTAGCAAAGGTATGGTTCATTTGCATGTTTCTCTTTTATTAGATAGGACTAGGGGCCTGGTGCACAAAATTCATGCACTGGGGATGGGTGATTTCTCAGCCCAACCTGCCCCCTCACACATACTGGGAGCCCTCTGGCTGGGGGCTTTAGGCCTTGGTCACCCAGCCATTGCCATGCAATGGGGCAGATGGCTGGCTCCACCCCCCCCCCGCCCCCACCACCAGGGCCAGGGATTGAGCCTGCAAGCGAGATATGTACTCTTGAATCAAACCTGCGACCTGTAGTCTTCAGGATGAAGCTCTAACCACTGAGAAAAACTGGCTAGGGCTGCATGTTTATTTTAAACTGGTAGCTAAGAAAAACAAAAGCCAAGAAAGAACCTATACTTCTCCCCCATTTCTTCCTAAGAGATATCAGTGGAAAAACCTGGTTTTAGGAAAGGAACCTTAGCATAATTGCATTAGCTTTAGACATGAAGACTCCAATAAGGATCCTGTTAACCAACCCTTACCCTGCATGTCCTATTGCTTTTAGGGTTGCCTTTCAAAAAATAACCTGCCAAGTGTGCTATACTTTTCCTAAATAATCTGCATATCACCCTACTTCACAATTTTCCAAAACATTTTTTTATTCCGAATATTACTGCAGTAGAGGCCCAATGCATAGATTTTGCACATTGGTTGAAAGGAAATTAAATAGATGAAATGTTTTAGGGGCTGGGATGGGCTGTGAAGGTTGGCTCAAGGGTGTGTTTGGTCCATCTCACCCAGTTCCAATCAGGGCCAATAGGCTGGGAGAGACTGCAGGGGAGGGCTCCAGGGTGTGTCTGGCCCGTTTCGCCCAGTCCCGATCAACTGGACTCCAGCAGCAAGCTAACCTACTGGTCAGAGCGTCTTCCCCTTGGTGTGGTCAGTGCGTGTCATAGCAACTGGTTGAATGGTTGAACGAACAATCAGACACTTAACGTATGAGGCTTTTATTATATAGGACTTGAGGCCCAGCGCACAGATTTGTGCACCTATTGGGCTTCCTCAGCCTGGACTGTGCTCTTGCGCAATCCTTTAAGGGCTGTAGCAGTGCACGAAGCAGCAGGTGGCCAGGGAGGAGCACGAGTTGGGCTTGGCACTTGGCATTAGGTGCTCCTAACCACTTGCCACTTGCTCCTGACTGCTCACCGCTTGCTACTACTTGCCGCTCACTCCTTAACTGCTTGCTCCTTAGTGCTGTCCCGGAGGTGGGAGAGGCTTCTGCCACTGCTGCTGCGCTTGCCAGTCACGAACCCAGTTTCTGGCTGCGCAGCCCTTTCCCTGTGGGAGCACACTGACCACCAAGGGCAGCTCCTGCATTGAGTGACTGCCCCCTGGTGGGTGGTCAGTGTGCACATGGAGACTGGTGGTTCTTCCATTTGGTCAATTTGCATACTAGCGTTTTATTATATAGGATTGTATGTGATTTAATGGAACAGAATTGAAGATTTAGTAATTGACCCAAATTTGCAAAAAAAAGTTTATGGTGTTGGTACATGAGGCAAGCATCTGGTCATATTTAATGGACTTATTAGCAGGATTTTTTCCTGAATGGAGAGGCAGGGTGCACATTAGGTGAGCATATCTGTGGGGCCATTTTTCATGAGCACATCCTTCAGGTAGAATACCGGAGTTCCGGAGTACACTACTTCCGGTGTCAGTTTACCTGAACATTCTGAGGCCCAGCCTGGCAGTCTCCGTGGAGGCAGAGCCAAGGCTGAGCCTAGGCCTTTCAGCAACGAGTGTTGTGAAGGGGGTTTTAGAACTGATTACTCTGGCTGCTTCTGGTACTCTGTTGAAGAAGAGCGGTTTACTTGTTCGGATGGTTGCGAGAGTGACACCGGCTGTATCCGCAATATGGAGATACGCACTGCTGAAGGAAAGAAATTGCAAGGAACTTCTTTCAGTCCTTGGACCCTATCTTGGCATATGGCAACATATTTACCAGGATAATTATTACAATGCTACATCTACTGCTGAACTGCTGCTACAGAACAAAACTAGAGTCTGTGGGACTATTAGGGAGAGTGGAGGTTTACCGCCAAATTTGAAAATGAAAACATCAAGACTGAAGAAAGGTGACATATTTTCCAGAAAAGGCGATATTCTTCTCCTAGCACGGAAAGACAAGCAGGTTGTCCGAACGATATCAACGATCCATGACACTTCTGTCTCGACAACAGGAAAAAAAAAAAAAAAAGGAAAACGGGAGAGAATATTGTAAAACCTCCCTGCATCAAGGAATACAATGCCCACATGAAAAGTGTTGACCGTGCAGATCAGTTCCTTTCGTGTCGTTCCATTCTAAGGAAAACGATGAAATGACAAAAAAAGTAGTGCTGTACCTTATAAACTGGACTTTTCAACTCATTTAGAGTGTACAGCGTCCTCAATCCACAAGCAAAAATGAAGTATAAACAGTTTCTGCTATCGGTGGTGAGACTGGACAATGGATGACAATAATGAAGGCTCTCCGGAACCAGAGACAAATCTATCCAGCCCCTCCCCTGGGGGGAGAAAGGGGTGCTAGGAGAGCACCTCGTAAAGATCCACCCAAAAGGTTGTCAGGAGCAGCATGAACCTACGTGTATTCCAGCAAGTGGAAAAAAAATTTCCTACAAGAGCCTGCAGAGTTGGTGCCACCCATGGAAAAAGGAGCGAATCTAGAGACTTACGTAAATTTTGTTTGGTCCCTCTTCATAGAGGAAAATGTTTTACACAGTACCACACGTTAAAAAAGTACTAGGAACATTGTTTAATTGTCTTTGTAAATAAATAAAAATGCTATAATTATTGAAAAACAACACCTAAAGTGCATTATGATCTGTAGTTAAGATGATTTAAAAATGTGCAGTTTGCCCAAAAACGTGTGCTTCCTGGTGTATGTTTTAGATTTCTATGCGGTTCTCAATGTGTTAATAGGGACCTTGTAAGTTAACCAATCATCTTTGAGGCGCCTTCTGATTTGATATTTTAACATTTCAATATTCAGCTTAGTTTCCCAATTTAGACTGCACTCTCTTCTTCTCTGCTTCCCTAGGTTAAATAGTCCTAAACAGTTCAGGTTTTAATAATCCTTAACATTTTTTTGGTACTCAATCTAATTAAGTTCTTTGATTTCTTAGGCATCAATTTATATCTGGTCTCCTGCTTGGCAATAATAGGATCTCACATCTCTGTAGCTCCTAAATGCCTAGCATATGGTATATACGCAATGTTATTTTCCCCCCAGAACCATGAATTATTACCTCTGCCACTTGTTTTATTCCAGTAGAGTTTTGTTGAAAGTTGCTTTTTGCCCAATAAGCTTTCATTACTGTACCAAAGGTTCCCAACTTATATCTATTTATCCTAGAAATTTTCTTTTGGTAGTCCCATTCAGCTCCTAGTTTCCACTGGTCATTCTCCAACAAAACTCTCTTCTGGCTTCTGCTGACGATAGCACACAACTGCTTGCCTAAGTGTATATGGCACAGGCTTCAAGTGGAAGGACACTTCCAGCAACTCAGCAGAGTTTGAGATGTCTCTAACTGCTAGAATTCTTGAACATAGCTGGATGCTGAAAGTGGAAATATAATTTTGAAATGCTTATTTCCAAAGTGGCGTTTTTCAATATAAAACTCATGTTTGTTATACTTAGATGCAGGGATAATAGAATAAAATTCTTAGATGTGTCTTCTTTAAAAGTTTGTTCCTTTGAAAGAAAATTTGTCCAATTTTGCCTGATTCTGTCTTTATTATTGTGCCTGGTAAAGTGCTTGATAAATGTTTTTTTAATAAATGTCTTAGTGTTTGGTTTATGTAACACTATTCCTTTTTTTGTAACTGAATTACAAATAAACACTATCCTGGGTCCACAGGGGTATCCTGGACCTGCACTGCCAGCCTTGGATGCCAAAAGAAAACAGTCATTGTTGTTTAATCTGCTTCTTAGATCCATTTTTGGCAGTGTAATGTTAAGCTCATACATAAGTTCATAAGATTATTTGAGAATTAAAAGAAAAATCTATGTGAATAGCATAAAAGGTTCTTGGCATAGTTATGAATGGTTTCTATCATTTTGGGGGAGATTAGGTAACTGTCAGCAGAGAACAAAAATCAAACAGGATAGAGAAACAATTTGGGACGGGAAGAAAAGTGAGTAGAAGTTATGATAGGGTTGTAAAAAATTCAGAATCACATTCAGAGCCAAATAATGTACACAGAGCGTCTGACATACATTCAATGCAAGTGATTTCCCATCTTCTCTGTGAGAACCCAAACTGATGCAATTTACTCACATGAAAACCTTGATCAGTGAGGAAGTCAAGACTAAGCAATGATCTGAGAAATACTATCCCTGTGAGCTTACTTAGGTTTTAGTGAGACATTCTATTCAGTGTCTATGTAATCCTGCTTATATAACACTATCAAGATATGGATTAAAGAAACATACACACAAAAACCCACTGATAAAATGCCACTAGAAAAGTTGATACACATATGCTCAGTTGTACTAGGTCTAAGAGGAGTAGAAAGCTGCTAAATAGAGCAATATTTTGTTGCCGAGTTGGGAGTTCATAAAATTAGTCAATCTAGAGAAACCATACAACTAAACTTGAACATAGGCAGAGAAACTCAACAAATTCATCTTGAAAAATACCAGAAAAAAAATTATAATGAAAAAAAAAAAGCCACAACACAAATTACATGTGAGAAACTGGGATATTAGTATCAGATCAGAGGGCGATGTTAACTTACAGTTCATGCAAAAAGAAAGTTGGTATTTTTGGACACCTTGAAAGGAATACACTCCACGGTAGCACCTCATTTCAACAAAAGAAAAAAGCTGGAAAACTAAAAGGACTACCGTATTTTCTGGCGTATGACTTTTTAACCCAGGAAAATCTCAAAAGTCGGGGGTCGTCTTATACACCGGGTGTAAAAATACCGTAGCTTGCAGTTATGATGGGCGTTGTGAACTTGCCAGGGACTTGCCTGGCACTTGCGCTCTCTCTATTATCTTCCTCCTATCATCATCAGTTCCAGTCGTCTTATACACTGTGGTTCTAAAATTTAGATGTTTAAAAATTTAAATTTAGATATTGGAATGACCAAGAGAAGAGCAATGATTAAGAGGATGAAAATTTGTAATGATAAACATGAAGTCACTGCTGAATGTAAATACCAAGGAAAGATGGAATAAAAAGATCTGAAAAACAACAAATCACAATTATATTTTCAAAATTGTAATTGGGTAATGCCAAACAAAGTAAATAAACAACTCTTAACTTAGAGTGCAAAGTTAAAGCACCTTATTGTTTAGAGGTGCAAAAGCAAAAAAACACAATATAAACTTACCCACATTTTAAGTAGTTGTGTGGTGGGTAAATGCCGTTTAAAAACATTTTTAATAGAAAAATGATTTATAAATCAGTTTACAGAAGATTAAAAAAATCAGTGTTTAATACCAACATTAGCTATAAATAACTAGAAAGAGAACATTGTTCTCTATCATGTTTTTGCTTTAACATCTATGTCTTCTGCTCTTTGCCTTTCGAAGAAAAGATTGCATTATAGGGCTGCCGTCTTTTTGGACGAGGAAAAGGATCAAGATCTTCCTTGATATAACCTTAAAAACAAATTACAAATTTAGAAGATTATATTAGGAACATGTTTCTTTCAGCACATATCCAGTAAACATTTGACTGACTTACTGTCTTGTAAGTTTACATGATTCTATTAACCGAGTGATGCTGACGAAGGATTTCATTATTTAGCATCAGTTTCCTCATACTAACCATCATAGTAGCAAACATTTATCAAATGTGTTATGTATATTACTTCAGATAACAGTGCTTTGAAGTAGCTTCCACTATACTATTACGACAAACTAGAGGCCCAGTGCACGAAATTTGTGTGTGTGTGTGTGTGTGTGTGTGTGTGTGTGTGTATCCCTCAGTCCACCCTGCACCCTCTCCAATCTGGGAACCCAGTGGGATCAGGTGTAAACGGGCAGTCAGACATCCCTCTCACAATCCAGGACTGCTGACTCCCAACCGCTCACCTGCCTGCCTGCCTTCCTGATTGCCCCTAACCACTTCTGCCTGCCAGCCTGATCACCCACTAACTACTACTCTGCCAGCCTGATCACCTAACTGCTCTGCTCCCCTACCAGCCTGATTGCCCCCAGCTGCCCTCTATTGCTGGCCCAATTGCCCCTGATTGCCCTCCCCTGTTGACTTGGTCACCCCTAACTGTCCTCCCCTATAGGCCTGGTCACCCCTAACTGCCCTCCCATGCTGGCCCAGTAACCCCTAACTGGCCTCCCTCACCAGCTTGGTTGCCCCTAACTGCCCTCCCTTGCAGGCCTGGCTGCCTCCAACTGCCCTCCCCTGTAGGCCTGGTCCCCCCCCCCCCCAACTGCCCTCCCCTGCAGGCCTGGTCCCTGCCAACTGCCCTCCCCTGCTGGCCATCTTTGACCACAAAGGGGTGGCCATCTTGTGTGTTGGAGTGATGGTCAATTTGCATATTACTCTTTTATTAGGATTCTAGGTGCTTATCAAACAGACTTTTTGTAGCAGTCCCCCCCACCCCAGCAGGTTGAAGGGTGTAGCAGCTACTTCATTAGATGACAAGCCCCTATACTCTTCACACTATTAGACTCTTTTAAGGTATTCAGGGGAGAATTGTTCTCCTACCACACCCCTAGGCTATATTAGTACAAAGAGGCTCTCATCCAGACTAACACTAAATGATGACCAGCCGAGGGATCATGTCACAGATGACTTACTGTGGCTTGCTAAGGGGGAAAGTGGAAATATGGTAATGACTGTCAAAGGCTCATCTTTTGGAAGAACTATCTTACCATTAAATGTCTGGAGCATTAAAGTAGCATACATCCTCAAATTGTATTAAATGTAAGTGCCATCTTTGAATGAGCTAGTTGCATGTCAACAATTTCCCAAGCAAATAAAGGTCCTTTTTATTCATATGTGGTTTTAAAATAACCAGCATTCTGGATAAGTGAGGTTTTAAAGTCTAAAATCCAGAGTAGTGGCTTTAAAATGATAAACTTCACAACTTTTATAAAATAATTTTAGTAAAAGTTGCTTTGATGATAGCAGGAAGGAACAAATTGCTTTCTGAAATTTGAATGACAGATCAGGATAACGCATACGTTATCACACTAAGCAGTGGTCGCCAACCTTTCAGACCTCAAGGACCACCAGTGGACCACTGGTTGGTGACTGCTGCACTAAAGTGTTATAAACCATTTGTGATTCCAATGAAATTACTTGAAGAGTTGAAGGTAAGCCTTTTATCTTTAGGAATTTGTTTTTATGTCACAAAACTGTTACCGAAGGTAAAGAGAACCATCGAGAAAATATTATACTTCGGTATATATATATTAAAAAATTAATTTGAAAATGTTATAACCTATACTCTCACCTCTTTCCATACAAGTCTGAGTGGAAGGAAAACCAACTTCCCAGAAATTCTCTGGTGTGTTGGGTGGAATGTAGCGAAATCGGTGTCTTGAACAGGAAGCCAACTTCTTTTCTCTTTCTTCTGCTGGAATGTCTGCATAATACTAATAAAAACTGGTAAGTTTTCCACTTAGGAATAGTAAATGGGGTGATTTGATTACTGATTATAAACTTGAAGCTATGACATTTTTTTTTTTTACTATCTCTAAGGTTTTAAAAATATAGGTTTAACTGAATGCTAAAGGCTTCATGATTCCCCCCTCAAACTACTTTAAAAAAAATATATATTTTATTGATTTTTTACAGAGAGGAAGGGAGAGGGATAAAAAGTCAGAAACATTGATGAGAGAGAAACATCGATCAGCTGCCTCTTGCACACCCCCTACTGGGGATGTGCCTGCAGCCAAGGTACATGCCCTTGACCGGAATTGAACCTGGGACCTTTCAGTCCGCAGGCCAATGCTCTATCCACTGAGCCAAACCGGTTTCGGCTCAAACTACTTTTTAATTGGGATCAAAGGCATATCATTTTTTTGCAATTGCAATAATAAAGAATCTGAATTTCACACAAACAAGGATACAACGTATGTACACCCTGTATAGGTCTTTAAGCTCTAGATCTGAAGAAAACATAGGAGTGTAAAGTTTAACAGAACAGAGATACAAGATCATATATAATCCAGCTAATTCCATTTTATAGTTGAGAAACTAAAATTTAAGTGTGAAGTAAAGGTTTTTCATACATTTTTTTCCCGGTAATTTTTTTTAGAGCATCTCGGAAACAACTTTTTTTGGGTATTTTTTTCATCATTCTCATTGCCATGAATTAATAAGCCTTTGTTACCTTAGCCTGGGAATGGGGAGGGGAGGCCCTTAAAGAATCATAGTTATCAATCAATGTTAGAGAAACACTACCACCAAATTACAACATATTCACAACACAGGCTAATGTGTCTGAAACACAGTAAGTGGGAGAGTAATAGAAGATGAAGTCAGAGAAAAGTGGGGTGCTAAAGTGTGCTGTAGGGCTTTAGATTCTGTTTATTAGTGAGATGATAAGACATTCAAGGGTTTAGCTTTTATGCCAAAAACATTAGGAAAAAAAGTCCATTCATTGCTGTGTTGAAAGTACACTGTGAAGAGAGAAGAATGAAAAGGATAATGGGGATGGGGTATATGGGAACTCTGTATGTATTACTCAATTTTGCTGTGGATCTACAGCTGTTGTAAAAAATAGTTTATTAGTTAAAAATACCCAGCCTAGCTGGCGTGGCCCAGTGGTTGAGCATCGACCTATGAACCAGGAGGTCATGGCTCAATTTCCCTTCAGGGCACATGCCCGGGTTGAGGGCTTGGTCTCCACTGTGGGGTGTGCAGGAGGCAGCTGATGAATGATTCTCTCATCACTGGTGGTGTTCTCTCTCTCTAGAACAAATGAAAATACATTTTTAAATCTATTTCTCTCTCTGAGGTCCCAGCCAATATTCTATTTACTCTGTTATTCCTGGCTTAAACTAGGTTTCTAGATACAAATGTAATTTGTATCTATGATTTTAAAATCATGCAATCACGATCTATAAAGCCACACTATTAAAAAAACAACAAATGAACAGTATTTATAGTGTACTTACAATTTCACATTCCTTACATGTGTGTCCATGCAATTTTCTTCTCTCTTCTTTTTTCCGAACCACTTCAATATGAGGAAAATTTTGTAAGCTAGTCTCTCTGGAGGAAAAATAAGTTTAAAATTCATCCATTTGTTATTACAAAGATCTTTGGTTTAGGTTTTAAATGAACAAAGGTGAGAGCCCAGGGGAAGAAATAATCTCAAAATAAATATTTATTTTATTTGAAATGTTTATTTAGTACATCAAAACCCCAAATACTTCTTTATTCATTCTTCAGTAAATATTAAGTGGCTACTATATGTGAGGTATTTTTATGGATGTTTTTCTCTGAAACAGTTAATGATTCCTATTTTTGCCCCCGACTGGTTGAAAATAATAGATTAGGAGATGAAATATAAAATAGCCTAAGTAAAAAGGAATACTTCCCTGGTCGGGTGGGACGTCCCATACACCAAAAGGTGTGGGTTCAATTCCCGGTCAGGATACTTATCTAAATTGGGTTCCCATTCCTGGGTTGCATATGGGAGGCAACCAATCAATGCTTCTCTCTTTCATCAATAAAAAACATCCTTAGGTGAGGATTAAACAAACAAAAAAGAACACTGTATTATTAAACTAAGAAATACCATAACCAAGAAAGAGAATACTGCCTGTTAACTTGGTTTTCTAGTACTAAGAACCCACATTTCAGGGCTAGCCTACTCCCTGCCAAAGAGCAGATTCATCCACAGACAGTCCTCTGGTTACATTGGACTCGACTTATGTCGTTTCGTGGTTACGTCGCCATCTCCCATTTATTTATATAAAAAAAGTTCCATCATTTTGATGTAAAACCATACATTTAAACAAATGGTTACAAATGTGCTTTGTTTTTTAAAAAAATATACACTGTATTGATTTTTTAACAGAGAGGAAGGGGAGGGATAGTTGGAAACATCGATGAGAGAGAAACATTGATCAGCTGCCTCCTGCACACTCCCCATGTGCCTGCAACCAAGGTACTTGACTGGAATCAAACCTGGGGCCCTTCAGTCCACAGGCCGACGCTCTTTCCACTGAGCCAAACTGGTGAAGGCTGCTTTATGTTTTTTATTATCTACCACAGTAAAGGACAGGAATTGCTTTCTTTCTTTAAAAATTTTTTTTTTTACTGTTTACTTCTTGTGTATGTGCTCCTTGTGAGAGGTGGGTTCTGACGGCAAAAATCGGGTTACATCACGCTGTTGGAACGGATCTCCGATGTAACCCGAGGACCTACTGTATTTGTATGTATTTGCTGTTTGATCCAAAAGCTTGTTATGCTGCTTCCATCTACCCTAAATTCTTCAAAATATTAGGCAAAATTATCATTTATATTTGTTATTAAATGGACAAAACCCTATTGTGAACCACTGGAATCCTAGGAAGTTAGGTTAATGCCACCGAGGTGTGGACTAAAGAGGTGTATGCGAGTACTTTGGGGAAAAAACTCAGAAGTTAGAGCGTCAGCCCAAGGACTGGATAGTCATGGGTTTGATTCCCAGTCAAGGGCAGGTGCCTCGGTTGCAGGTTTGATTCTGGCCCCAGTGGTGGTTCGTCCCCCCTCCCTCCCTCCCTCTCTCCCTCCCTCTCCCCTCCTCTCTCCCTTCCACTCTCTAAAAAAAATCAATGGGAAAAATATCCTTGGGTGAGGATTTAAGAAAAAGGCCCAATATAGAAAAATAAAAAATTGACAAGATAGGTAAATAAAAAAAATCCTGTGATGGCATATATATAATAAACATCCCCAGTGAAATTAAGTAGTCTGATTCACAAAACCTGATTTTCTAAAAATGACTTGCTGGTAACACATATACCGTGTTGAGGTATTTTGGTCACAGGCCCCTCTAGTTGGCAAGCACTTTATTTCAAAATAAGCTTCAGTTATTCTATTCCAAAGTATATGAAATTACAGGCCCTTCTGTGCCTAAACCTAAGAATTCTCACGTCTGGAGTAACCTGTGAATTTAAAAAGGGAAATCAAGAAAGGATAAAAAATATTGCCATAAACATATTTTCTTCAAATAATTAATGGAATCTTAAACTTATTCTCTTTCCAAATTTTCTTAACTTATTCTTAAACTTATTCTTCTGCATGCTATCCATTCTGTTTCTAGGTGCACTATAATGGAGCAGTGAGTCAACTAGTAAACTGGCACCTGTAGCAGACATCAAAGCATTACATAAAGGTTACTGAGCTTCTCGTCCCTGACGCACAACCCATCTTTTCCCAGGGCTTGCTAGTATTTTCAGTTGGGAAAGAAACCACATTAACTCTGAGACTGTTATCACTCCTATCCTATATCTTTATCCACCACCTGTATCTCCAGATTATCTAATGCTTTCAGAATAAAACTACTCATGTATTTTTAAAAAAGTAGTGAACCTCTAACATGAAACACCTGAAATGCCAGTCTCTGCAAGCTTACATCTAGGAATTATCCCAAAGATACACAGGCGAAAATTTGGAAAGAGAATGTACAAGGCTATTCATTGCAGCACTATGCATGCCAGCATAATAATGAGCAATCCAAGCGTCCATTGCTACAGAATAAACTATGGTACAGTTGATGAGGTACTATGAAACTAACAAAGAAATGAGGAAAGCACTATATACTAAAATGAGTGACTTAAGTGAAAAAAGCAAAGTAGAGAAAAGCATATATAGTATTCTACCATTTGTTTAAGGGGAGAGAGAGTGCAGCTACCAATATCTATTCTGATATATATGTAGATAAAACTTGGTTTTATTTTGTGAAATGGATGAAAAAACATACATTTAAACAAATGGTTACCTTTTTTTATTTTTTACGATGGTTATCTTTAGAGATAGGGAGCTAATAGGGTGAAGCTAAAAGATATAAAGTTGGGCTTATTTGAATATACCTTTATAGTATCTGGCATCATGTACATAATTTGCCTAATTTTAAAAATAAAGACTAAAAAAATAAACAAACCTAGGTACTGAGTTGGTGGCATACCTACACAGAAAATAATTATCTGCAGTGACTTTAAAACACAGTGATCTGACTGTATTTCTTTTTTTTTTTTCCTGAAAAATTCCATCTGCTTTACATGTTATAAAGTATAGTAGCAGGAAGCTAAATTAAAACAAAAAACCCCAACCCTCTCATATAAAAAAGGCAATTAATCATGCTGTATTATCTTTAAGTACAAAGGCTTTTCCAATCATGTCCCCTGGAGCTCACTTCACCTGCTGCTGTCTGGCCTCCAGTCACGTGTCTCTCTCCAGCAAAGGGGAGGCGGACACCCTTTCCCCGGGGAAGGAAATCCAGGGTTTGTTGCCTTTGCCAATTACAAAAATGTTGAGAGCCGGGTGGCAAAGCTGTTGCCATTGGCATCTTTCACATGAACGACGTCCAAAGGACCAGGGTGCCTCTCCCTGTTGGTGATCACGCTGATTCTCCCCAGGTTGGCGCCTCCGGTCACCATGCACAAGTCACCGGTGTCGAACCTGATGAAATCAGCGATTCTGCCCGTTTCCAATCCATCTGAATGGGGTCGTTCACCTTGATGAGGGGACCAGGGTAGCGGATGGTGCGAGCATCGTGTGTTACCAGGTGAGGGGTTCCTTTTGTGCTCACAAATACCTTCCTCACTTAGCACAACTGATACTTGGCCTCCTCAGGTGAAATATGATGAATAGCAAAGCGGCCCTTAGTGTCACAGATCAGGCGGAAATTCTCTCCAGTCTTGTCAATGCTGATGACATCCACAAAACCAGCAAGGTAGGATATGTCGCTTTGGACCTTGCCATCAATCTTAATAAACCGCTGCATGCAGATCTTCTTTACTTCACCTCCTGTTAGAGCATACTTAAGTCTGTTCCTTAAGAAAATGATGACAGGAAGACATTCTCTCAGCTTGTGGGGACCGGCAGATGGCCGAGGAGCAAACACACCGGTCAGTTCATCCAGCATCCAATGCTTTGGAGCTGCGACACGCTTCAGATGCTTCTTGGGACCACGAGCCATGGCTGCGCTAGGCAAGGAAAGAGGACCGCCTCCCTGACTGTATTTCTAATGGGACATATCTTAAAAATAAAAGACACAAATAAGTCTTACACCGTTTTCCTGTCATATTATTGGTGACACTCAGTGTCAGTCTGAGATTGCTTTGTGTGTGCACTGTGGAATAAAGTTAAATGAGGAATGTCCGAAGAGGTGGAATTTTCAGGTGGGAAAGTGGGCACAGATGTGACACGGGAGGTTGTGTAAAAATCCTGTAGTTCTGAACTGGAATTGGAGCTATCAGTACAAACAAGTAATTCATTTTAAAAAACAAAATGAAACAAGAACTTTTTTTTTAACCTTGTTCACCTAAAATGTCTAGAAACAACGACTAGCAGCTGCAACAAGCAACCCTAGTGACTGGACTATGGCGTAAATACAACTTTTCACAAAAATAAAACAAAACAACAAACTAGGGCTCTGGGAGACATGATAGATTCTAGGCCTGTGACAGAAGTGTACAGGGACATCTATCATACCAGAAGCAAGAAGCTATGAAAGATGACTAGGGTAGTACACAAAGAGGCTTCCATGGGGCAAAGATAGAACAACTTCAATATCAAGAAGAATGATAAACTGCAATGGACTGAAACATCAATATACACAAATCCATGAATTCGTAATGATAAATTAAAAAAATATATATTTTTATTGATTTTTTACAGAGAGGAAGGGAGAGGGACAGAAAGTCAGAAACATCAACCAGCTGCCTCTTGCACACCCCCTACTGGGGATGTGCCCGCAACCAAGGTACATGCCCTTGACCCGAATCGAACCTGGGACCCTTCAGTCTGCAGGCCGACGCTCTACCCACTGAACCAACCGGTTTTGGCCGTAATGATAAATTTAAAACAAAACACTCCCTAGTTATATTTGAGATGCTAGGAAACTATTTCTTTGAAAAACTGGTAAATAAAAAGAATAATTTAGCCACAAAATGATAACATTTATCAGGGCCTTACAGGCATCAATGAAAATTTATCTTTGTCTGTCTGATTTCTAAAATTCTTGACAAAAATAGAAGTGTAAGGAATTAACTTTGCTTACTAAGTAACTCAATTTTCCAAATTCATAAATTAAAGGGAAAAACACATAAAATAATTTGGGGTAAATTACTATGCCTTAATTCACTTCTAAAAAAGAATAGTACATGACTGAAAGTTTCAGAATTTAGCAGAATGTAGCATTATGGTACAAAGCTAACTTGCTTTGAAGGTTTAAAACTTATAAAATAATTCTGAAGCACAACCTAAGGTTTACCACCTAAAGTCTTACACTGTATAAAAGTTACAGTTATACAATTAAAAAAAATCAAAAGTTCAAATAAACATAATAAAATATATTTGTTATAATAAAACAGAGAAAATAACTATAACCATTGTAAAAAAAAGAAAGGGTAGTGGTAGTAAAATTTTCCTTATTTGTAAAATCTGTCATTTTTGTAAAGCTTGAGTTCCAGTTTTGTTAGGGCCATAAATTAAATGAAACACATTGTTTTTAACCAAAGTAGCAATTTTACAGTTTTAGAGAGGTTCTGACAAAGAAAGCCCTGATAACACTTTCAATCACATTGGTGGCATTTATTAAGACCAACTTACCTTTCATCATCTTTAAAATATGGCTCCACAAATGCTTTCTGTGTGACTTTATCTTGTTTGTCACCACGAGCTATAAACAAAAGAAGCATACCACAAATTGAATACAGAACTACTAAAATAATTAGCTCTTTTGGGGGAGGAACAAAAAAAGACGTATTAAGACCTCTATTTTCATAACAAATTTTTCCTTTTCTTTTTCATCTGCATGATAAGCAGAGTGCAAATTATGTCACCTCAAAATTACTACTAGCCCAGCTGCAGTGGCTCAGTGGTTGAGCACAGTCCTATGAATCAGGAAGTCATGGGTTGATTTCCTGTCAGGGCACATGCCCGGGTTGTGGGATCAATCGATTGAAGATTCTCTATCATCATTGATGTTTCTCCCCCTTCCTTGGGGCAACGAGGTGTGCAGGAGGCAGCCAATCAAAGATTCTCTATCATCACTGATGTTTCCTCTCTCTTCTCAGAAATCAATAACAAATATTTAAAAATTTACTACTAAAGAGATAAAATCGTATCATTGAAAGTATCTTAGATTTAAAAACTATGCATAAAAGTCTCTACAAAGAAGACAAACTAAAAAAAAAAAGAGAGAAAAAAAGACGCTACAGATAATCCTATCTAATAAGAGAAATATGCAAATTGACTGCACCTTCGCCACACCCACCAATCAGGAGCTGGGGCAGGGCCAAGGCAACTCGGGCCGCTGGAGGGCGGGGCTGATGTGGGGGGCGGGGCCGAAGCGGCCAGGGCCCTGGGGTGGCAGGGTCAAGACGGCCAGAGCTGGGGGGTGGGGCTGGGGCAGCCTGGGCTGTGTGGGAGTGGGGCCAAGGCAGCCCGGGCCATGGGGCTAAGGTGGCCAGAGCCCTGGGGGGGGGGGGGCGCAGGGTCAAGGCGGCCAGCATGTGCTGGCCAGGGAGAAGGTCTGGAGTGGGGGGGGAGGTTAGGGGAAGGATGGGCCGAGCCCAGTGCTTGCAGGGCGCGAGCTGGCTCAGGTGAAGGCCTGGGGCCAGAGGCGGAGGGGAGGGGCATGGCTGGGACAGAGCCCGCCATCGGCCCCATTGCAGGGCAACGGCTGGGTACCTAAGGCCTAAAGCCTTGGCCAGAGGCTTTAGGCTTTGGGCAGGCTGGGAGTGAGTGGTCAGTAGGACATCCCTGAGGGCTCCCAGTATGTGTGAGGGGGCAGGTTGGGCTGAGGGACCCCCCCCCACAGTCCATGAATTTTGTGCACTGGGCCCCTACTCTTTTATGAAAAAGTACTAGAGGCCCGGTGCATGAAATTCATGCACTTGGGGGCGGGGGACAGTCCCTCAGCCCAGCCTGTGCGCTCTCACAGTCCAGGAGCCCCAAGATCGATGGCCCCAAAGAGGTAGGCCCTGCCCACCTGGCTGGGGCTCCTCAACGTATCGCCCCTGCAGAGGGAGGCCCCACCTACCTGCTGCAGCCTGCCCGTTGGTGGCCCAGGCCTCCTTCTGCAGGGCTATCATGAGGCAAAGGCTGGGCCCCTGACCAATCGCATCGCACCTTGGCTGGCCTGGTGCCAGTGGGTGTCATAGCATGGTAGTTTAGAAGGTCGTCTGTTGTTTGGTCATTTGGTCAATTTGCATATTATACTTTTATTATTATAGACTAGAGGCCCAGTGCACAAAATTCATGCAGGGGTCAGGTCCCTTAGCCTGGCCTGCACCTTCTCCAATCCGGGACATCCTTCTCCCAATCCAAGACTGTTGGCTCCTAACTGCTCATCTGCCTGCTTGCCTGATCATCCCTAACCATCTCTACCTGCCAGCCTGATGCCCCTAACTGCCCTCCCCTGCTGGCCTGCTTCCACCACCGTGGCTTTATCCAGAAGGACATCTGGAAGATGTCCGGTCTAATTAGCATATTACCCTTTTATTAGTATAAACTTTAGACTTTAAAAGAACTACTCTGATTATCACTGGACACCAAACAAGAAGACATATTTGAATATGTTTCAATTATTTGTCCTGTTGATTTTTATAATGTGTCTTTAAGGTAGGTTATAACTAGGAAATAGAAATTAAAAACTTTTATCAGAAGATTGAATAAAAACTAGCATTATAGTTTATGGACCTGAATCCCAAGTTAACTAGAGTCAAACAGCCAACTGCTATCGTCTATTCAAATAATCAAAATTTACTAAGCAGCCCAGCCAGTGGTTGAACCAGGAGGTCATGGTTCAATTCCGGTCAAGGGCACATGCCTGGTTACAAACTCGATCCCCAGTGTGGGGTGTGCAGAGGCATCTGATCAATGATGCTCATCATTGATGTTTCTATCTCCTCTTCTCCCTTCCTCTCTGAAATCAATAAATATATATAAAAATAAATTTACTAAGCATTTTGTAAATTCGGGGCATGAAGTGCAGCACAAGAAAGACTAGCTCTCCTGTACTCATGGAGTTTACATGCAGTGAGGGAAATGGTAAGGGAGTAGGCAGCTAAAGCTTATCTGAGGAAGATGGAAGGCAGTGTAACTAATGAATAACAAGAAAATAGCCATGAGAAGAGAGAGGAGTGGGAATGTTCTAGGTAAAGTTGATGAGATAGGAAAATGTTTCTAAGTTATAAAAACTAAAGGAAAGCCAGTAAGGTTGAGATTTAGTGAAGAAAAGGGAGCTGTTGGGTGATGAGGTTGGGGATGTGGGTAGATACCAGATCACAATGGGCTTTAGAGGTGAAAAGGAGTTTCAATTTTCTTGTTAAGTGCAATAGGAAACCAATGAAGACTAAGAATCTACAATATTGAGGTATAATTTACATGTAAAATACACTGACTTTAAATTTTGACAAAGGTATATTCCAGTGTAACTGCTACCCAAATCAAGATGAGTACATTTCCATCATCCCTGAAAGTTTCCTCCTATTCTGTTTCACACAAGAATGTTCTCTCATTTCTCCTCATCTCTCACAATCACTGATCTGATTTCCATCACCATAGCTTAGCCATGCCTATTTTAGAACTTCATATTAATGCGATTAGGACCTGGTGCACAAAATTAGTGCACAGGGGAGGGCTCGCTTCAGCCCAGCCTGCACCCTCTCCAACACAGGACCCCCAGAGGGGATATCCAACTGTCAGTTTAGACCCAATTCCGGAGATGGGGCCTAAACCGGCAGTTGGACATCCCTCTCACAATCTGGGACCACTGGCTCCTAACTGCTCACCTGCCTGCCTGCTTGATTGCCCCTAACTAGCCCTCCCTGCTGGCCTGGTTATCCCCAACTACCCCCCTGCCAGCCTAGTTGCCCCCAACAGCCCCCCACCCCACCAGCCTGGTTGCCCCTAACTGGAGTGGTTGCCCCTTACTGCTCCCTAACGGCCTGGTCACCTCTTATTGCCCCTCCTGCCAGCCTGGTCACCCCTCTCTGTCCCCCATGGGCATGGTCTCACCCAACTGCCCCCCCCCCCCCCAGCCTGGTCACCCAACGCAGCTTGCTGCTCAGTAGTTTGTCCCTCACTAAGCCCCTCTGACGGCCTAGTCGCCCCAGGCAGCCTGTTTGGTCATCTGTTCAGTTATGATGGTCACTTAAGCTTTTATTATTATAGATTCTTTTTGATCTTTTGCATTTTTTTAATTCAAGTTTTAGTGATTCATCCATGTTGTTGAGTCTAATAGTTCCATTTTTGCTGGGTAAGTAGTATGTCATGAACATACCACCATTTCTATTTATTTGCCTGTTGTTCCTAATTAAAAAATTGTGTTTTTTTTAATTGACTTAAGAGAGAAAGAGAAAGGAACAGAGAGAGAGAGAGAGAGAGAGAAACATCAATGATGATAATCATTGACCAGCTGCCTCCTGCACGTCCTCTACTGGGGATCAAGCCTGCAACCCGAGCATGTGACCTTGATCAGAATTGAACCCGGGACCCTTCAGTCCTCAGGCTGACACTATCCACTGAGCCAAACCAGCTAGGGCTTGTTTCCAGTCTTGAGCTATTATAAACAGCCCTGCTAAGAACATTCTTGAATATATCTTTCTGTGAGCATGTCTTTTTATTTTCCTTGGATGTAAACAGGAGAGGAATTACTGTGTCACAAGTAAGGTGTATGCTTAAATTACAAACAAACTGACCAACCCCAATAAAGCTGCTAAAGAACCATGCTGAACTGTTTCCCACAGAAAATTTTATACTCCTACCAGCAATGTATGAGAGTTCCAGGTGCTCTTCACTCTTACTGATGCTAAATATTGCCAATATTTTTAACCATTTCAGCAGATATGAAGTGGTATCTTTGTCCTTGATGTCTAATAATATTGAGCATCTTTTCATGTGCTTATTGGCCATTCAATTATCTTCTTTTAAACAAAGATAATACAAAGCCCATTTGCATTTAAAATAGATCACTTTTGGCCCTGGCTGGGTGGCTCAGTTAGTTGGAGCATCAGCCTGTACCCCAAAAAGGTTGTGAGTTTGATTCCAAATTAGGTACATACCTTGGTTTCAGGTTCAAAAAACCCTGGTTGAAGTTATTGGGGAGGCAACCAATTGATGTGCTGGGTACCAAGATCAACAGTAATTAATATAAATTTGAGAAGTCTGAATGGGGCTCTTTGATATTAGCAGGAATGAATATCTGCATTTTATTACCTACTGCTGAAGACTCAATGGCCTAAAGCAAACTCCCCAACCTGATAATCTTACTGTTTGCTAAACATTACCACTGATAGTCTGTTTGCATTCCTAAAAGGCAATTGTGTATTCTAGTAAATAAAAGCAGATGGGAACGGAGACTCAGTGGAACTTGGTCCCTTATACCAAGATCACAACTGGCTTCCCCCATAATTTCCAAATTTATATTTCTTGTCTTGTGTAATTAATTTGCACATCGAGCCCTTTCCCCATGTCTTTGAACCTGAGGCCAGGCGGGCTGTGGCTTCCACATTGATGTTTCTCTCTCACATTGCTGTTCCTTCCCCCACCCCGTGCTCCCATTTCCTCTCTCTCTCAAATCAATAAATATATCCTCAGGTGAGGATTTAAAAAAAAATCACTCCTGAGTCTCTGTAGAGACTGAACAAGAGAGGAAAAATAACTTATACAAAAAGATCAGTTAGGAGGCCTGTGACAGAAGAGGTAGAGATAGGAGTGGTTTAGGCTGAGTGGTGGCTACAGATATGAAGGGAAGTGTGAGTAAATGTATTTTGGAGATAGGATTGCCAGGGTATCAGACTGGGCTTGAGGGTGAGGTGCAAGGAAAAATCAAATCTAACATCTATCTTTGGTCACTGTGACAATAGGTAATAGGGTTTAATGAGATGCAGAAAGGCAGGGGAAGATCAAAATTGGGTTAAAATATTTCTAATTTAAGTATGTTCAGTTCAAGGTGCTTATGTCAAACTAGAGGCCTGGTATATGAAATTCATGCACAGTGGGGGGAGAGGGTGTCCTTTGGCCAGGCCTGCACCCTTCTCCAATCTGAGACTCCTTGGGGATATCCAACTGCTGAGTTAGGCCTGCTGCCTGCAGTATTGGGCCTAAACTGGTAGTGGGACATCCCTCTCCCAATCTGGGACCACTGGTTCCTAACTGCTCACTTGACTGCCTGCCTGATTGCCCTAACCTCTCTGCCTGCCTGCCTGCTCACCCCTTACTGCTCTCCCCTGCAGGCCTGAAGCCCCTAACTGCCTCTGCCTCGGCCTCGGCCCCAACACCCTGGCTTTGTCAGGAAGGTCATCCAGAAGATGTCTGGTCTAATTAGCATATTACCCTTTCATTAGTATAGATAAATAGTTGAATTCAAATCTGGAGATCAGCAGAGAGGGGATGAGGCTGGATGTAATGAGAATACAGAAGCGTCTTTTTTAGTTGGCCCCAAAACAGCATCCACTCTCCTTCGCCTCACACTTCACAGGCTGCAGCTCCTTCTCAGTGTTCTTTGCTGATTCTTTGTTTCTCTGACTTTTTAGAGTCACCATATCTCAGAGATCAGAACTTGCAATGCTTTTTTTTTTTTAAGTTTTTTATTGATTTTTAGAGAGGAAGGGAGAAGTGATAGAAACATTGATGAGCAAGAATCACTGATCGGCTGCCTTCTGCATTACCCCTACTGGGGATCAAGCCTACAACCCGGGCTTGTGTCTTGACTGGAAATCGAACTGGTGATGTACAAAATGCTTCTCTTTCCTGTTTATATTCAACACTGATGGTCTTGTTCAGTGTCACGGCTTTAGGCACTATCTATTTGCTGCCGAACTCCTACCCGCCTCCCCCCGCCACAATAATTTCTTTACTCTGGATTTTTTTGGTCCAAATTCAAGAATCATCAACTGCCTACTAAACACCTCTATTTGAATGTCTAGTTTAACATGTCCAGGACTGATCTTTTGATACTATCCCCCAAACTTGCTCTTTCCTATGAGTGAAGATTTAGTAGAACTTTTTGATAAGAGAGTCAAAAAATAAAATAAAATAAATGAACAAGTCCTAAATTATATGTCTGAGTGACTGGAAAAAATGAAAACGTCTGAAAGGTCACTTGGTAAAAAATAAATGGAACTTGGCTTAGATATGTTAAATTTAAGCTGTTGAGGAGATACAAAAGTAACAATAAAAATGCAGGATGGGATTCGTCAGAGAAGTCAGACTAGAGATGCAAATTTGGGATCATAATTTCAGAGGTGGTTAATAAAAGCATGAGAGAAAATGAGTGTGAGGGGGAAAAAACAGTATATTGTGGATAATCTAGAAAAAAAGGTTGTCAGAGTTCAAAAGAATGTTGTATTACTGTCACAAAAGCTAAATGAAAAGAAATTTTGGGATGGTTAAGGTGAAATGTAACTTACAAAAGAGACAAATCAATTATATCTTGTAAAAAAGACTATCATTTTTTTTTTAAGTGGAACCAATTTGCAAAAGGCTCCTTTTGAGGGAAAAATGTAAATTTAACAGTTGCAGATTTTTATCACAAAATTTGCTTGACCAAGATTTTGTCACAGACTGAGCAAGCAAAGCATGCTGTTCCGTATCTTCAGTCAGGGTCTCATTCACTCTGAGCTCAGGCTTGTCGTTTTAAAGTCCTGATGAAGCACAGAGGAAAAAATAATCAAGACGGACTGTCTCATAGCAGAAGGTGCGCTCGTTTAAACAGCATAAAACAAAACAAAACAAAACAGCCCAAGATGAAAAATTCTGTTTTGCTCAGAGTAAGAAAATGAGATATTTCGCTAGAATTGTAACTGATTTTCAATTAGACCAACTACTTCAGAGCTTCACTTACAGTATTCTTCTTTTGGTTGCTAACCTACATTATAAACTACTGCTTCGAATAAAATGTAGTTTAAGAAGACAGTTACATTAAGTGTTTTGTCTGGAAAGGTAAAGCATTCAAGCATGATATAAGCCTGAATTTTCTAGAAAACCTTCTCTTTTCACTCTATTACAAACATTAATTTATTTCTTAAAAAGAATTTTCTCAAAACTTTCATAAACTTTATGCACATGTTATAGAGAAATGTGTACCATCGAATCAAGATTAATTTCTAAATCCTGATGAGTATTTTATGGTTACATAAGATTTGAGTGAAAGGTACAGGGGAACTCTTTGAACTATTCTTGTAACTCTTCTATTAGTCTGGAAAGAAAACACAAAACCTATGAAAAAGAAATTTACACAAGCAACATGAAACATTAATATACTTCATCCATATTCTACTAATTAGCCTGAACTCAGTATAATTAAGCAACCATAATTAGAAAGAAAACAGCCTTACTGTTTGGTTTCTTTGTTGTAGCTGACAATTCCTCCTCCTCTTCTGCTACTTGGGGGTAGCTATCTGCCAAACAGGACTCATATTCTTCATGTGTTGTCCGATCAAACATATCTTCCAAGCTATCATTCATTTTTCTTTCTCTACCTATGTAAAAGAGCACTGACTCAGGGCAACAAGCAAGCTTTCTGCTTTCCATATAGACCATTTGCTTTTTATATAGACTAATTGCCACAAAATAATTTTAATGTGCATGAGACAAGAATAAACTCCCAAGTCTAGATAATTACTGTACATTTATAAAACCTCCATATTGTGGCTCCAAATATCTTTTACTCATGTAAAGAGAATGCTAGTTTTTGTTATTTTCATTATAAACATTAAAAATCATTTAAAAAAATATATTTTATTGATTTTTTACAGAGAGGAAGGGAGAGGGATAGAAAGTCAGAAACATCAATGAGAGAGAAACATCGACCAGCTGCCTCCTGCACACCTCCTACTGGGGATGTGCCTGCAACCAAGGTACATGCCCTTGACTGGAATCGAACCCGGGACCTCTCAGTCCGAAGGCCGACGCTCTATCCACTGAGCCAAACCGGTTTCGGCTAAAATTCATTTTATTCCTATCAGATCATGTATAATTTATCTAAACCAAAAGGAGATCTACCAAAGAAACTGAGGAATAAAAAATATATAATAATGAATAAAAAATACTGCTTAAATAAAATGGGTATAAATAGCTGACATTAAAATCTCTATAGAGCCCAGCATGACTCAGTGGTTGAGCATCAACCTATGAGCTAGGAGGTCATAGTTCAATTCCTGGTCAGGGCACATGTGGGCTCAATCCCCAGTATGGGGTGTTCAGGAGGCAGCCAATTGATGATTCTCTCATGATCGATGTTTCTATCTCTCCTTTTTCCTTCCTCTCTGAAATACATAAAAATATATTTTAAAAAATACAATAAAATCTCTATAGAATTTTGTTTACCTGCTTGTTTTTCTAATGTGGCAGCAAAAAATATGTATTTTCTTGCATTACCATTAACACTTGGTAGTGTTGATATAATTAATTCAATTCCATATTTGACAAGCAAAATGCTAAATTCATCTTCAGAGTACTAACTGCATTTCCCACCACAGAACCACATTTTAAAATTCACCAGAATTTACTAAAAAACAGAAACAGATCCACTTGGCTAACAAATATGACAAAACAGAAGCCTACTGAGATTACTCTATAAAATAACTACCATCTCCCCCAATCCATGGTGCTCTAGCTAGCACCCATACCATATTTTATCTTTCTCCAGCACTAACCGTCATCTATCATACCACATACTTATTTTTTGTTCCTATTAGTACTTTTGTTCTGTTTTGCTTACTCATTGTCTCCAGTTCTTGGAACACTTCCTGGGTGTAAAATTGCAGCTCATTATATACTAAATGATTAGACATTTATTTATTTTTCATTTTGAAAGTCAAATTTCTGTATAAAATGGACTTCTATGTGTAGGCAGTGTGCTAGGCGTTCCCAAAGAATGGTATGATATACGGAGTTAGTAAATCACAGTAAGTCACTGACATCTACTATGAAATACTTGAGTACAGAGACCACATCCTATTGACCTATCATATTCTCTGTAAGTCCTATCAGAGTAGGGATACAAAAAACATTCTGTGAGTTGAAACATTAGCAGCAATTTGGAGTTTTTATTGAAGTGTTAAATTTTAACCATTTCTAAATTTTAAAAAAGGTTTACCTTATGGGTAAAATGGGCAGATAGTACCCCCCCCCCCCCCCCGCGCAAATAGGGCCTTAGCAATATCTCCTATCCCATGTGCTGTTCTTACAAAGTGATCTTGACACTCCTTTCTCTGAGTAGTGAGGGCCACGTTTCTCTTGCTTTGAACCTAGGCAGGTCTTTGTAACATTATGCAATTTCTGAAGACAGATCATAAAAACTGCATTTTATTTCTATCTTGCTCTTATGGGATTCTCACTCTGCGAACCTAATGTCCATGTGATGAGAAAGCTCAGACTAGCCCTCGTGGAAAGATCATATGAAGAAGCCCTAAGACTGAATGAGGAGAGATGCAAGTCACCCCTATTTGTCTAGCATTTTGCTCTTTTAGCTCCAGCCACCATCTGCCTACAAGTGCATAAGATACTGTGAGACATCAGCCAAGTCCTTCCTGAATTTATGAGCCATAGAAACTACGAAAGATAAGAAAACATCTGTCATTTTAATCTTTTAAGTTATTGGATTAATTTATTATGCATCATTAGTATACACAAGATCTATTTAGCCAAAATTAATAAGTCATTAGCTGAAGTTCTAATCTCACTTCTACACAATATTTGCTTAAAATATATTGGGGAACCATTACATTCTTTGAATCAACTAGATAAATTTGAAGCCAAAGTAGTCATACTTTAGTTTTTTTTTCCCCTATAAAAATAAGAAAACATTATCAGGGCTGGTATTGTGGACAAAATAATCATCTATCATACCATATATTTATTTGCTTGTTTGTTCCCTATTAGTTCTGTTTACTCATTGTCTCCAGTTCCTGAAACACTTCCTGGTATAAAATTGCAGCTCATTATATACTAAACTAGAGGTCGGTGCATGACATTCATGCACGGGGGGAGGGGAGAAAGGGTGGCACCTCAGCCTGGTCCACACTCTCTTGCAGTCTGGGACCCCTTGGGGAGGGATCTGGGAGGTTGGCCAACCAGGGAGGGACCGCTGGAGGGCTCCAGGGCATGTTTGGCTGGTCTTGCTCAGTCCTGATCTGTCAGATCCCAGCAGCAAACTAACCTACCAGTCAGATTGTCTGCCCCCTAGTGGTCAGTGCACATCATAACAACTGGTCGACTGTCTGCCTCCTGGTGGTCAGTGCATGTCATAGCAAGCGGTTGAGAGGTCTTAGCATATCATTAGCATATTATATTACACTTTGGTTGAATGGATGACCAGACACTTCTCATATTAGGCTTTTATGATATAGGATGATTAGACATTTATTTTTCATTTTGAGAGTCAAATTTCTGGATAAAATAGAGTTTGTGAACAAAATAATCTTAAAAGTAAAGTATCTTTTTAAGAAGAAAATTACTTGTGTCATTCACTATAAAAAAAACACAGTAACCACTGCTAAGGTTTTTCTTTTAATAGGTACTATCCTCTCACAACTTAGACAGCTGGCTACTTGATCAATATAAATCTTTCTAAGGGACAAAGATTTAAGGCAAAGTATTAAAATTTTCTCTCATTTACTGCATGTAGAGCAGCAAGAAAAAAGGTGTCTCTAAAGAAGTGAGAACAAGAATAGCTGTTTTATTATTTGGCTGAGCAGGTAGACTACAGAATATTAAGCAGATTGAGAATGCAAATACAGTCTGAATGTCCTCAGTTTCCAACAGATGAGGACTGGTAAATGCCTCTTCTGGCACCAAATCCTCAAGTAGCAGGTCCTACACCTTCCATTCAAACGGGTGACAAATGAAACTATTTCTAGTCTAGTTGATCTCATGTCATATGCTGCTTTAATCAGGAATGTTGCTAAGGTGGTGCCAAGCAAAATCCTTCTGTTCCCACCTCTTTTGGATGAAGATTTGTTGCTAATTTGCAAATCTGTACTAATACTTTTCAGTAGGATCCCCTGTTTTTGCCTTGCAAAAGGCAAGAATCCCTTGCTTTGGAAAATTGTATTTCTAAAACAGGACTTTCAAGATTCCTTTTTATGTCTTTTACTTATTATTTATTTTTAAATTTATATTGTTGAGATTATTACAGATGTTCCCCATTTATTTCTCTCCACTCATCTCTCACCCCAGGCCTTTACCTGTCTATTTTCTGTACCCACAGGCCATGACTAATTTGTACTTCTGAATCCTTTCATCTTTTTCACCCATCTCCCCAACATCCCTTTCCATCTGACAACCATCAAAATGTTCTCTGAATCTATGAGTCTGTTTCTATTCTGCTTGCTCATTTATTTTGATTTTTAGATTCAATTGATATGTATTTATTGCGATTTTATTGTTCCTATTCTTGATCTTTTTTTCCCTTCTTCTTCTTAAAGAAGACCCTTTTCTAACATTTCATACAGTACTGGTTTGTGGTGATAAGCAAATTGCTTTAGCTTTTTCTTATCTGGGAAGATCTCTATCTGACCTTCAATTCTAAATGATAGTTTTGCTAGGGAGAATAATTTTGGTTGTAGGTCCTTGCTTTTCATCACTTTGAATATTTCTTGCCACTAACATCTGGCCTGCAAAGTTTTCTGTTGCAAAACCAGCTAAGAGTCATATGAGTGCTTCCTCCCTTGCAGGTAACTAACTGCTTTTCTCTTGCTGCTTTTAAGATTCTCTCTTTGTTATTTTCATTATGATGTGGCTCAGTGTGGGCCTCTTTGTGTTCCTCTTGTTTGGGATTCTCTGTGCTTCCTGGACTTATATGTCTATTTCTTTCACTTGGTAGGGGAAATTTCTATCATTATTTTTTCAAATAGGTTTTCTGAGCTTTACTAAGAGAAATCTAACATCAGAACAGGGAAAACAACACTTTGTTCATGGTGAAAAGGTCATCTGTGCTTATCAATGCAATGGTATTTCCCTCCATATTTTTATTAAAATAAGAAAATAAATCATATCTTACTTGGACTTTTTTCTCCCTTCTGCTCTTGCTTCTTCATCTTTGAAAGCACAGATTCACTGACCAACGTACAGTCTGTGTCCACTGTCTCTCCTCCTGCTAATCTTGATTGACCGCCATCCTGAATATTTAAAAATCCAAAATTTTAACAACTGTCCCTTTATGTTCTTATATTTACTTTAAAAAACTTTCTGGTAAGATATATATAAAACATCACTTTAACCATGTCAAGTATACATTTCAGTAGCATTAAGTTATATTTACTTTTACCTTTTAGAAATATAGATTCATATTTTATTGCCTGTAGAATATTTTAGCTTTGATATATAACACAAGCATCTTATCTCAAGTCTAGGCTTTACTTTCTAACTTACCTTTGTATCTATTACAGTAACATCCATTTTATATTGCGAAAGGTCTGCTCCTGGATCTATACTCCACTGGATATTTTCAAAGAATACATCTTAGATAAGGAGGAAAAAAAATACAATTCAGAACAGATTAAAAAAAATTCTCATTACTTTAAAACATTATAGGAAGCACAGAATGAAGAGAAGTTTTGGTAAAGGACTTGTATCTATGATATATAAAGAGCTCTCACAACTCAATAATAAGAGAAATACCTCAATTGAAAATGAGCAAAGGATCTTAATAGACAGTCTTTGAAAGAAGATATACAAATGGCCAATAAGTACATGAAAAGATGTTCAACATCATTAGCCATCTGGGAAATGCACATAAAAAGCTCAAAGAGACACCATTTTACATCTCACCATATGGCTCCAACCAGAAAGACATAGTAACAAGTGTTGGTAAGGATGTGGGAAAAATGAAACCCTCACATTCTGCTTGTGGGAATGTGAAACGTAGTTGCTTTGGAAAAGTGACCTAGTTCCTCAGAAAGTTAAAAAGAGTTAGTCTATGACCCAACAATTCTACTACTATGTGTAAAAACAGACACAGAACAACAACATATATCCACACAAAATTGCACATCAATGTTCATAGCAGCATTATTCATAATAAAAAAAGTGAAAAATGTCACAAAATATTATATAATTTCATTACATAAAAACTCCAGAGAAAAGGTAAAGCTATAGAGACAGAAAGTATATTATTGATTGCCTAGGACTGAGCAAGAGGAATAGGGAATAAAGAATGATTGCTAATGGATACTGTTCTTTCTGTTCTCTTTGGGATGATGAAAAATGTTCTATATATAGATTGTAATAATGTTTAAATAACTCTGTGAGTATATCAAAACCAGTAAATTTTATGAATTTCATAAATTTTATGAATGTGCACCAAAAGGTTGCTGGTATGATCCCTGGTCAGGATACATGCCCGGGCTGAAAGCTCGATCCCTGGTAGGGGCTTGCAGGAGGCAGCTGATAGATGTTTCTCTCTCAACATTGATGTTTTTTTTTTCTCTCTCTCTCTCCTGTCTCTGGAAAAAAAAAAAAGAATGTGCTTCAGGAAAAAAGGGAAAATAAATCTAGAGTTAAGGATAACTTTCTAATGAAGAATAAAAGACAAAACACTGTGTATGAAGTACAGAAATACTTGGTTGCTAAAAAAAACCAGACTCCTTTTAAACAGAGGAGACTTATGAAAAGAATGATATACATATTACAGCAGACAATGTTTTAAAACAAGAAGCTGAAAAACCTATGTAAATATATGTTTATAGATATACATGCAAACACAAAGAAAAAGAACAGGTTACCTATGGGGTGAGAAACAAGTTTTAGATGATGAAAATTCTACTTTACATATTTTAAAATTCTGTGTACTTTTTAAAAAATAGCTGTTGTAAAAAAATAAGAAATAACTACAGCCCTGGCCAGGTAGCTCAATTGGATAGAGCATCATCATGATACACCAAGGTTGTGTGTTCGATCTCCGGTCAGGGCACATATAAGAAGCATCCAACGAATACACAAATAAGTAGAATAACAAATCTCCCTGTTTCTCTCTCAAATTCAAGAAATGAAAACTTAAAAAAAAAGAACTACATAGAATAGATAACTCCACAAGATCACCTATAAAAGTAGTTATTAAAGATTTCAATTCACTTTTCTAAAAGCACAAGGATAAATCACATGTAAAATGAACCCAAAGAGAATTATTCTGTAAATACAGAAACATGTAGAAATATCTTCTCCCAAAACAATTCAATATATCCAAAGAATAATATATTTAGTATCTTAAATAATATACCAAGATAATATATATAAAGAGTAGAAGTACTACCTATAGTGTATATACCTTGATTGTTTTGTAGAGGCTTTGTTTTAGCAATTCTACATGGATTCAACTGAAGAACTGATGCAAGTTCACATGCTCCATGAACTGACCTGGTTTTTATTCTTACTGGTTCATGGGAACCAGCACCCTAAAACAGAAAGAATCATTTGCATCTATAGATGAAATAACAACCATTTAAAATCAAAATCCATCAATATTTAACACAAACCTTCACATCATCAAAAAGATTCTCTGTTTCCAAACTCTCACGTGGCTGTAGAGGGATTTTAAAGATAGGATTTTCTTCTTTTATCTGTAATGGTGTTTTGTTATCTGGAGAGGATTTAATCAGGGGCTGAAGGACACACTCCTGTAAACGGGGCTCCTCTGGAGGCTCTTTGGCTGGCACAAAGCTCCCACTCAAAACCTTTCGGCTTGAGGAAGAACCCTTTGAAATGGGCTTCAAAGCCTCATAGAGAGTCACCTGTCTAAATCTGATTTTAGAGGTCTCATTTCCTTGGTTCTTCTCTTGACACTGAATAGCTGAAAACCGATCAGAGAGATCCAGAGGTTTATCCATCACATAGTCTCCATTCATAGAAGAATGACTATCCAGTGGAAAAGGAAAAGCATTTTCTTTATCGAAAGAGGTTTGGGGGCAACTTACTTCATCTTCACTTTCTTCCTCAATTTTCTTCCTTTTGGATGTTTTGCATCCCAATGATTTCAGGGGTACCACATGTTTATCAGTAATAGCATTTTTAATATGATCAATATTCTGTTCACTTATGGATTCACTTATATTTTTATTTATAAGCATCTGTTTATTAGAAGATTGGCTAATGATCTTGTTCCCTTCGGACCCAAGATTAGGATGTGTGAAAAGGGAACTATCTTCAGATTTTGATCTTGTTTTCTCTGATCTAGAATTGGAAATGCTGCTAAAAGGTGCTGCTTTCAGATGGCCTTTTTTCCCAGTCTCCAAAAGAGAAGGGGACAAACTTGTATTCAAAACAAAACTACTTTTCACATTAGAGGTAGCTCCAAACACAGGAGATGATGCCCGAGTGGTTAGTTCTTCTTGAGGAGGAGTCTTTGAATTAGAATCTGAAAATCTAAGAAGATAAAGAAATCACGTAAAAATTAAAAGATAGCATGATGAGAAAACATATGCTAATTATTAATAAGGTTTTATCTACATATTAGAGATAGATGCTTCACCAGCTTCTTTTCCTTTACCTGACAAAAAGCAGAGGAAAATGATACAACATCCTATCTCAATTCCATGATATTCTTACCTACAAATATTTTTCCTAAATAACTTAAATAACTTCACTAATTAAAAAAAATCATATTTTAATAAATTCCACTGGGGACCCAACTTCTGTTGTTTCGGTTTTGTCATGAGTAACTCCAAGAAACATAATTCTTATACTACAGAACTGAACATGAATTAAGACCCAGCCCTGGCTGGTTTGACTCAGTGGATAAAGCATCTGCCCATAGACTGAAGGGTTTTGGGTTCTAGGTTCAATTCCAGGGCACATATTTCAATTGCAGGCTTGATCCCTGGCTCTGGTCAGGGTGCATTCAGGAGGCAACCAATCAATGTGTCTCTCTCACATCTATGTTTTTCTCTGTCTCTCCCTGTCCCTTTCACTCTCCCTAAAAATCAATGAGGGAAAAATCAATGGAAAAAGATCCTTGGGTGAGGATTAATAACAAAAAAGACCCAGTTTGCTTCTAGCAGGGGAGAAAGGTTTGGTAGCAGAAAGACATTGGTTGGGTAAAGCTCTGCCTTTAGTACCGAATAGCTCTGTAGCCTTAAACAAGCCTCTCTCGAGCTATATTTTTGTCGATTGTAAAATATGTTGGTAGTATTTTACACTTGACAAAATACTACTTTAATGAGTTACTATGACAAGTTAAAATGTGATACATCTACCTAAAACTGAAAAAAAAGCAAAATGCTACATAGATACAGGTATTATAAATTAATTATTGTTCTGAAATTAGTAAAAGCAAGGTGCAACACTATCTTTATACAATTTCATCCAAGCTTTATACAATATCCAGTTTTGGGGAATGCAAACCCAGAAGGGATGACTGGGTTTTTAAAGGGGCAGAGTAACAAGGCTGGGAACTCTTATGTACTGCTTAATAAAAGTACAGAAAAAATCTAAAAATATCTGTTTCACTAGAGTAATGCAAAAAAGCCCTCAAATGGTTATAAACCAGAGAAAATATTTTTAAAATAAAAATTAATACAATCAGAATAACAAACTATATCTGAGGGAGAGAAATCATTTAATTTATATGGAACTCATTATAACAGGATTTCACCAATAGTTTATAAATTTTCACCAAAGTGCCCCCAATTACCTTAAACTATCTTTATTATTTCTTGTAGATTCCTCTAAAGGTTGTTTCTTATGATCTTCCAGAGAGTGGTAGAGCTCATCACCAAGAGGGCTCATGGGACTGTGAGATTCCTTCAACAGTAATATATAAAGTACATAAATACAATGAAATATTTTTCCTTAAAAAGGATGAAATACTAATATAGGCTACAATATGGCTGAACCTCAAAAACAGGGCAAATGAAAGAAGCCTGGCTCAAAAGTCACATCATGTATGATTCAATTTACATGAATTACCCAGAATAGGTGAATCTGTAAGGACAGAAAACACATTGGTGGATGCCAGAGGCAGCAAGTATTGGGAACAAGGACCACATGTTTAACTAGCTTTCTTTTAGGATGACGGTAATAATACTTTGGAACCAGATAGAAGTGGTAGTTGCATAATATTGTGAGTATACTAAATTCCAATGAATTGTACATTTAAAATGGTTAATTTTACATTATGTGCAATTTTATCACAATAAAATATATGAAGCACATTTTAAGTTTAAAGAGAAAAAAGCATTACTATTTTACTATTCTAAGTAAGTACATTCCACTACTGGTGTATAACTCCAATTCCAAAAAAATTATTAAGATGAGGGGAGGGAAAAGACGTGATTATTTACACTGACGGGAGATGAAGTTAAAAGGATCCTTTGGAGAGCAGTGGTCCACAGGCTTTAAAAATGACAACTGAGGATATTGTTAAAATGCAAGTTTTCTTTACTGGGTTGGGATGGCATCTGAGATTTTGTATCTCTAATAAATTTCAAGATGATGCAGATGCTGTTGGACTGTGGATCCCATTTGAGCACAAAATTCTTAAGAGATCAGCTCTATTTCGTGTCAGAATTACTGACATGCCAGGCTTATGGGTAGGAGAAAATGAAAAACTATTAAGACACTTCAAGTTCAAAGGTTAAAAATTACCTACTATTGTGGATATAGATTTATAACTAGTAGAAAATAACAACAAATTATCCAAATGTAATGAAAAATCAATTTTTACAAATTCAATGAACAGTAAGACAGTTTTTTTTATAAGACCCATATACATTTACCAATTAAAACACAGGAGTAGTATTATAAAGAAGTATCAAAGTGAAACTTCCTTAAGATTGAAGAATTCAAATTTCCTATTTTTAGGAATCAATTAAAAAAAATAAATGTGCCTGAGTAAGGAAGCACTAAAATAATAATAAAAAATCATGGGGTCAATTAGGTTTTTAGGATTGGCACTTATAAGGACAGAGAACTAAAATATATATGGTAGTCCCAAGAACTCGTCCTGTTTTTCAAATTAAACTCAGTTTAAAGGAGGTTCAGAAGATCCAATAAATTCTGAAATAAATGTAAAGGCTCAGGCCTTCTCTTAGATGAAACAGGGTTAGGAATAGGCAGAAATGTGGGTGCAGGGAAAAGGATTGGCCAAACCCTCTAAGCCATTACCATTTCCCTAAATTTTGTCTCAATTCACAACCTATATCCCCAAAATTCTAAAGACTCTAGATTTCTGGAACAGCTTGGGGCAGATATAAATTGGAGTTTTTCTAGCCTCATCAATTTTGTTCTAGGCCTTTATCCAATGGTCTTTGGGGAAAAAAGTGGTTTTTTTTTTTTCTTGCTCAATTCTCTAAAAATTGACATAAAAAGATACCAGTAAGTTCATGTCATCACCAAACTAAACATCTACTTACGGATTCTTCTGGAACACTAAGTCCAAGTGTCTCGGTAACAATTTTAGCTAAATTAAAAGATGACTTATCAGTGGGATAACTGCTTGTTCCATGTGTTTCTAAGTAAGAAAAAAACAAAGCCCAATCACATAACTGTAGAGACCAGATGTGTAAAAACACACAAAAAAGCTGTCGTCAGGTGACTCGGTTGGTTGGAGCATTGTCTCATCTACCACAAAGGTTGCAGGTTCGCTTCCTATTCGGGCATGTGCAGAAGGCAACCAATCGAAGTTTCTCTCTCGCATTAATGTTTCTCTCTGTCTCTCTCAAATCAATAAACATATTCTTGAGGGTTAAAAAAATTTTTTAAAAGAGGAATAAAAGGCTCACAGAACCATTTTACAAGATGGAACTGAACAACTTTTAATAGTCTGTGCAAAAAGGCCCAAATATATCTACTACAAATGGTAATAAGTTGCAAATATCTAGCATCTCTATCTGCCACACATTTTCAGCTAAATTTGCTATTTATCTTAAATGAATTGGATGTAACAGATAGATTATTTTTCTTAATACAACTGAATAATATCATAAAAACAATATATATTTATAATGAGTGTACTGGGACCTAAGATATACTATAAATATCAAACCATATTTATAATTCCTTTCATATAAACATACTTTATGGGAGAGATTTTCAGTACTGCATAATTTTCAAGTTTTAAACTAATACATATTCCTGCAGAAATCATCTATGTTCAGAGAAAACACAGATGGCTCAACTTGAGCATCAACCTATGAAGCAGGAGGTTACTGTTTCATTTCCTAGTCAGGGCACATGCCAGGTTTCGGGCTCAATCCCTAGTGTGGCGCTTGCAGGGGTGGCCAATCGATGATTCTCTCTCATCATTGATGTTTCTTATCTCTCTCCCTCTCCCTTCCTCTCTGAAATCAATTATAAATTTACAATAAAAGATAGCATTTAAAACACACATATACAAATATTTTAATACACATGGAGTTCCAATAATTCAGTAAGTATTTATGGAGCACACATTATGTTGCAGGTGTTGTGGTCAGTGCTAGATGAAAAGAAAAGACTTTTGTCCTCAAGGAACTTACAGGCTATAGAAAGGTACAAGAGAACTGCAATAAAATGTGATAAACACTGTAATAAAATCTCTCATTAACAAAGAGAGATTTAAACATAAAGACTCCTAAATCTGCCTTGGAAAATCAAGAAAAGCTACAGTAAGTGATGCCTCAGCTGACCCTTGAGAGAAAGAGGAATTTGACAGGTCAACTGGACTAGAAGCAGAGAAAAGAGTTCTATGCTATAAGAGTCTATATATGTGAAACAAAATCACACATTCAGGCAATGACATGTGGTTCAATTGCTAAAAATTAAAGTGCAAAAGACGCAGTAGCAGTAGGACATAACCCAGACAGGTTCAGATTATGCTAAAGAGTTTAAAATTTATCCTGTAGACAATGAAGAAATAGCTAAATGTTTTTAATGGAGGACAGATGCAATATTTGGGTTTAAAAATTCTAGCCATGATAGGATGATAAAGAAGCAGTCTTAACAGGTAGAGGACTAATTCAATTACTAAAACAATCGTATGAGGGATACTGACTGGCCTAAACTAGTACAATGGGGGTACAGAAGAATGTTTATGGCAGGTATGTAGGTAGTGGAATCAGTAAGATTTGGAGAGTATTTAGATATGAGAGATAAAAAAGCAGATATCTAGGATAACTCAGTTTTTTTTTATTTAGGTAACTCAGAGAGGTATGTAGAATGTATTTCCTGAGATTGTAAATAAAAGGATGAGGAGTAGGTTTGACAGAAAACTTTCAATTTTGGACATGTTGAAGTTGAAGGATATCCAGGTAGAGATGCTCAATAATAGGTAGATATACTGGTTTGGAAATAAGGAGAAAAGTCTTGGATAGCGATATAGATTTGGGATTTATTAGCATATAGGCTGTAGCAGAATATTAACTCTATGTGAGATTCTTCCAGAAAGTGAGACAAAAATAGACCAAGAATGATATTTATTGGGGACAGTAACATTTAAAAGAAAGAGAAAGAACAGCCAATAAAGGCAAAAAAAAAAAAAAAAAAAAAAAGAAAAAAAGAAAAAAAAGAACAGTAAGAAGAGAACCAGGAAGTGGCACCACTTTAAGAAACAGAATGCTCAATAATGTCCATTGTCACAGAAAGGTCAAGTAAGACAAGGACTGGGAAATATTACTTTAGATTTAACAACCAGGAGGTCACGGATGACTTTTGCCAGAGCAGTTCCAATGTATGCGTAAGAAGGGAATTTGAGACTATATCCTTCTCTGCCCCTCCTCTGTCCCTCTTCTTTCCCCTCCTTCACCTCTTTCCCATACTACTTTCCCTCATTGCTCCCCCACTCTCAGGGTGGAAGTGGGGAGTGGATAGTGGGTTCAACTGAAGTGAATTGAGAGAGAAGAGATACTGAAAGATCACTTTTTCAGCTTTGAGAGAAGCTGTCACTAAGGATGCAGACAAGAGAGGCTATTTATAAAGGAGAAAAGATAATATGTATGCATATGTTGAAAAGACAGAACCTGCAGAGAAGCTGGAGGAGATATAGGAAAAGAGAAGAACTGATGGAATCAAGTCCCCTTCAGTAGAAGAGGATGGGTCCAGAGTGCTGAAGAGCAAGGACCTGCACACTGGATGTATATCCTCAGCAGCCTTTGCCAGACAGTCCTGTCTAGACATATGCACACATGCTTGTACACAAACATACACACATGCTAATATAAAGTTATCTGTGGCTTTCAGAGTATAAATTTTATACTGATAAACTATGAGTAAGTGATTAACCTTGGCAACCCTTCCAAATGATCTCTGGATCCCATCTCCACTCAGCTTTTCAAGTATCTAGCAATTATTCCCTCTTTCTCCAGAATTATTCATTTCTCTCTTTACTTGATCATTCCATCAACATAAAAATATACTGAATATGTTTTAATCTCCCATCTTTTGAAGGACTTGTTTAGAAATGCTCTCTCCACTTTTCTCTAATCCTGGTTTTTCTTGAACAGTCTAGTTGATAACCCTTACACTTTAATAGTTCATGCTATGAATTTAACACTCAATGATTTCCATGTGACCAAATCCAATGCTCAATTCTCAGTCGTCACCTTCCTTTACTTATTAGCACTGTTTGCCACAGCTGACTTCTCCCCTCTCTCTCCACCTGGCTTACAGGACACACTATCTTAGCTCTCCTATATCACTATTAGCTACTTCAATGGCTACTTTGTTGGTTCCTCCTCATTTCAACAACCTCTAAATCACCACTTCTACAGTTGCAATACCACTTCCAAGGGGGTGAAAATGGCTTTGGGGGGCGGGATTTAAAAAAACTTTTTATGTGTAACACACAGATATATACATTCATATATTATAGCTAATCTATTAAAATTCCATAGGGGAAGTGATTAAAGGAAAAAATATCTAAAAAGGCTGGTGTAGGGGTGATAATGAAAAAAACTTGAGCCTTAGCCGGTTTGGCTCAGTGGATAGAGCGCCAGCCTGTGGACTAAAGGGTCCCAGGTTTGATTCCGGTCAAGAGCACATGCCTGGGTTGTGGGCTCCATCCCCAGTGTGGGGAGTGCAGAAGGCAGCTGATCAGGGATTCTCTCTCATCGTTGACGTTTCTATCTCCCTCTCCCTCTCCCTTCTTCTCTGAAATCAATTAAAAACATAAAAAAAAACCAAAAAAACTTGAAATTCACTTTTTTACACTATGTAGTGCTTTAGGGCTAAGTACTTGGACTTCTCTATTTACATTCACTTGGTTGATAATCTTGCCCACTCTCATGGTTTCAATACCACCTACATGCTAACAACTTCCAATCCTCTCTCCTAGACTTCTCTAAACTCATATCCACCTACCCATCTAAAATCTTTATTTGAATGTCTATCAGGTATCTCAAACAGAATACTCTCAAAACCAAGTTCCTGATTTCTAACCACCCCCACCCTATTCTGCATATCTGCTGCTTCTCCCCTCTCTGTTAATAGAGTTGTCCAAACCCATCTCCCCTTCACTCAGTCTGCCTCAGTCACACAGGTCTCCTTAAGGTTCTTCAAACCAACCAAACAGCACCCTCACTTCAGTCTGTGTTCGCTGACTTCTCTACCTGGAATACCCTTCCCCCAGACACCCACATGACTCACTTGCTTTCCTCAGTCTCTGTTCATATGTCACTTTTAAAGTGAAGCTTCCCCATATCTCTTCTTACCCTGCTATAAAGAGATATTAGAAAGCCTAAAATATAAAAATGTATACACACTTTAGCAGCTGATAGCTCAATTTTGAAAATGAAATGTATTTTAATAAACACTGCCTTTATAATTATTCACAGTGTGTGTGTACATTTTTGAGACACCCTATATTTATTTTCTTCCTCTCCCCAACTAGATTGTAAGCTCAGTGAGGTTAAGGGCTTTGTTTTGTTCGGTGCCTGGCAAATAGTAAACTAAAATATTTCTTGAATCAATGAGTAAACCAGTGTAAAGCTTTATTTACCTAAAAAATATTAGCATTTTGTATTAAAATGGGTAGAGCTACTAATATCCTATCTAATAAAGAGGGAATATGCTAATTGACTGCCCTGCCCTCAAAGGTGGCAGCATCCACAGCCAATAAGGAGGGAATATGCTAATTACTGCCATACCCTCAAAGATGGCAGCACCCAGTCCCCTCAGCCCTGCTTAGGCAGCAGGCATGTGGCAAGGCCTGCTGCCTGCTTCTGGAGTCCCCCAGTCCCCACAGCCCCCCAGCTGCCCAGGGCTAGCCTGAGGTGCAGGCAACCTTGGATGGTGGCTGCCCAGCCATCCAGGGCTGCTCGAGGCTTGCTGGCAGCAGAGGTGTGTTGGGGGCGTCACCTTCCCCTGATTGTTGGGTTGCCTCCTGCCCCCGAGGGTTCCTGGACTGTGAGAGGGGGCAGGCCTGGCTGAAGGACCCCCGACCGCCTGCTCCAGTGCATGAATTTTCATGCATTAGGCCTCTAGTGATTTAATAATAGAATAACATTACTTTCTAATATGAAAAAGACTACTAAAGACCTAGTAATACAAACAAAATTAATTTTAAAAAATGTTAAAATATTGTCTAATTCAGACTGTTGGCCACTCTTACCCACCAGCAACCACAAATTTTAAACTAATAAAGTAATTTCAATATTTTGCTTACTAGCCACTGGAGATTGACTTTGATCACAAGTGTCAGCCACTAAAATTTCATTTTCATTAGGCTTATGTTGTAGATGAGTTGAAGATTTTGGAACTTTTCTCAATTCTAAAGGGAAAAAAGGAAAGATTATAAACCATCACGATTGAAAATATTATCAAAATGTTATTCTGATAAGCTAATACAAACCTATCTTTACCTATGTTAGAAATGTTATTTTATTAATACAACTTTCATATTCTAACAAAGACTTCATTCCACAATTTCCCTAGAAACAAAGCTGGAAGTTAGAGATCAGTAGTAGTTAGAGGACAGTGGGAGAGCGAATTAAAGCAGATGTGCTTCTTTTGATTCAAGTCTCCTAAAACTATAATATTTTAATGTATCATTTCCTTATGTATTTGTTGTAAATCAGAAGGTCAGTTTAAAATAAATACTGCATCCGAGATCTCCACAATCTTTTTTTTAGTTTTTATTTTCTGAGAGGAAATCCTGAAACAAGCTTTGTCAGAAATAATTCAGAGGAAAAACAAACAATAAAAAGTAAAGGGAAATAGACTTTTACTAATTATAACCTGAAAATAATATTAAAAAGCATATACAATGCCCTGGCTGGGTATCTCAGTTGGTTAGTGTCATCCCAATATGCCAAGGTTGCAGGTTCATTCCTGGTCAGGGCACATAGAAGAATCAACCAGTGAATGTATCAACAAATGGATATTTCTCTCTCTTGCTCTCTTAAATAAATAATTTTACAAAGCAGTATAAACTTTAAAATAAATAAGCAAAGATGGTTAGAAAGAGGAAAGGACTAAGTAGTTATTAAGTCAATTTTAATATAATTTGCATGGCTCAAAAGTTATCTTACATTTTAACCCCACATTTCAGATTCCAAGTAAAAATGGTTAGTACAAAATTAAAACAGACAAATCAAGTTTTTAAACAGTTGTATGTTTCTAATGTAATAAAGAAACAAGCCAGGAGCTTTTGTGGTACAAAAGAAGACTTTCCTAATAAAGGAAATTGCTGTGAATTTGTTTTTCTGAATATTCTTATACATGGATTTAAACATGACCTAATTTATGCAGATGGTTATTTGTACTGACTCCTGTCTAATAACAGTCTAAAAGGCCAATGCATGTTCATTTTACATCTGTGATCTTACATTTTATTTTAGCTCTTAATCATGTGTAAGATTTTAACAGTTCTTTTGTTTTCCACTAGATGGCGATGTAAGGTCATGTAAAATGATGAAAATTATGCCAATTTTCCAATATCAAAGAATAAGATTTACTTATTTTTTCAAAGGCATAGCTACTCTTAAAAATTTGAATTATAAAATATGTTACAAATAATCTAGGTAAAAAATTAAAGTTTACCATATACTTTAGATCAATATTGAAAGAAATAATTTTTGTATCATGTCACATAATACATTTCAGGATTACATGAAAGGGTATTCCCAAAGCAGTTAACAGACATGGTAAGCCACAAAGTGATATATTATAATGCTATTTCTTTATTACCACCAATTGTTACAGATTATAACAAGTAAGAATAACCAGTTAAAGATATGATTCTCAATATGGAATAGCGGTGAGCAAGATCTGGAAAATACAAGTTTAAGTTAGGAAGATCTGTATTTGAATTCTGACTCATCTACTACTTACTTGAGAGGTGACCCTGAGTGAGTTGTTTAACCCTTCTAAAGAGCATTTTTTCATCATCTATAAAATATAGGTTCTAATAGCTACATGAGAATTCAAATATAGTAATACTGTGTTCAAACCACTCAGCGCACAGTAGGTAAAAATTAGTGTTAAGTTCCTTTCCTCTTTCCTGTTATTCCACTCAGATATATACACATAAGAATGTTTTTTAAATAAAAAGAAAACAAGAAACTATTAACAACATTTATGAAATGCTGGGTGTTTACATATTCAGAAGAACAATACATGTCTATATATAATACAGGTAGAAAATGCCTTTCCAGTCACTTTATTAATGGAAGTTAAATTTACAGGTATAACAAGTTTAGCTGAACAATGACTGTTTACCTTCCAAGAAATTGAATAACACAAAAACAATAGATGGATACTATTTTTATCAAATCAAGTAACTGGAGTGTAACTCTAAATCCTTACCATTTGTACACACAGAGAGCTCCGGGTTAGTATGTGTTTGTTCTGTGTATCGGACATGAAGGTTCCCTCTTCTTCGTAGCCGATTAATGCCAGAAAATGAAAAGGCTGTTATTGGTGAATCTGGAATAACATTTTCCTCAGATTCAAGCTCAGCTGCCTGATGCTGTTGATCATTCCTAGAGGAAAATAATGACAATTGAAAGAACATTAATTCAATGAATATTTACTAAAACATCTATCATATGGTATAGAGCTAGAGAAAGACACAGGTGTGAAACTTAAGACATATAATTCTTTCCATCTAAAGTTCAAAACCTAAATATAAAGATTCAAATTATTAGAGTGGGGGAATATTATTGTGAGAAGAAATGTACAAAGTGTAGTTGCTACCACTTGAAGTGAAATTGAAAGAATTTCAAATGGCAGAGAAAATCAGCAGAGGATGCACAGTTTGAGTAAAGGCCTGCAGTACTGTATCCTGGTGCTGGAGAAGAGCACACTGGAACTATATGAAGGAGGGCCTTATTTAAGTGTGCACATGGTTTAGAAAGCAGGAGGAAAGGAATTAAGGTTTTAGAGCATGGAAGTAATGTGACAATCCAGTAGCAGTGTGCAAGATTGGGACAGAAAGAAAAAAAGGCAAGAAAATCAATTAGGTTGGGGCTGCAATAGTCCAGCCAAGACCGTCTGTGGGTTTGAACTAGGATGTTGAAAGCAGCTATAAGAAAGGAAGGGGAGGAGGAACCAAGATGGCAGCGTAGGTAAACACCTATACTGCTGCATTGCACATACATTGCATGGCTAATTACCTCCCCTCCTTCAAGTCTTTGCTGGTGTTTTCCTTTCTCATTAAGGCCTATCTTGAACACACTATTTGAAATTGCAATTCTTCCTTGCTGTAGTACTCATTTTTTGTTATTCTGCTCTATTTACCTTATCCATAGTATTTACTGCTTTCTAACATAGTACATAATGGACTTACCTATTGCTCACCTGCTAGAATGTAAACAAAAGATAAGGATCTTTGATTCACCAATATATCATGTGTCCACAAGAATAGGCACATAATAGGGACTCAATAAATAGTGAGTAAATGATGAGTATGAGAGATTCCCAGATCCCACTAGAAAAATAAATTTGTGTTGATCTGGGCCCATGGCACCTAAAGACTGGGTTTGGATTAAATTGTAGTTATCGAGTAAAGTTAATTAACTTTTAACTCAATTGACTTTTCCATGTCAAATCATTACTGACTTTATCTACAACTTAACTCCTATCAGTCTAACAGGCATTGAGTCTTTACATGATAAAACCAGTCTATGCTACTACATCGTATCAATTTGTAATAGAATCTCTAAACATACAATAATATGAAAATTTTATAAACTATGACCAACAGAGATTTAAAAAAATTAGAAGATAAATATTTTCTAACATTTATTTATATCTTAATTTCCTGAATCATATCAATATTACTGTGGTCTATAATCCTGTATTTTTTTATTGAATATTTTAGAACTATTTAGAGCTACTACTTTATTTTAAATCCCTCCATACAAATTCAACTGTCTTATTCTGGAAAAACAGAGTAAGCTGGTCCTATCTTTAGAAAGGCTTATAAATTAATGGAGTGTGAAATCTATCTGACCTCACTTTAATCACATCATAACCTACCTGCGTATTAGTCATAAACATTCAACCTGAAACATGAATGAGTCATGAGAAGAAACTGACTTCCTGGCAAAGCCAATCTAGAATTAGCTGGGATCACAAAAGAAAGAAAAAAACAATTGAAAACTAGCTCTAACTAGAGGTGTCTAAACTAAATAAACAAACAAGTCCTGCCTTCATTCTCCCCTGTCATAAAAAAAGGGAGGGGGGGGGTGAAACAACTTCTATGTGACTTCTTATTAATCCAAAGCTTGAACCTGTCCAAATGCTGTAGCTGCTCTTCACAGACCTCCAGTAGGGGGCATGTAGGAGGCAGCAGATCAATGATTCTCTCTCATAATTGATGTTTCTCTCTCTCTCCCCCTCTCCCTTCCTCTCTGTAAAAAATCAATAAAATATATTAAATTATATATGTATATATATATATACACCTTTATTGATTTCAGATATATATATATACTTTATCATATATATATACTTTAATATATATACTTTTATATATATCTTTATTGATTTCAGATATATATATATACACACTTTATAATATACATGTAATATATACTTTTATATATTTTATTGATTTTTTACAGAGAGGAAGGGAGAGGGGGAGATAGAAACATCAATGATGAGAGAGAATCATTGATCTGCTGCCTCTTACATGCCTCCTACATGCCCCCTCTTCCTTCCTCTCTGAAATCAATATATATATATATATGTATATATATATATGTGTGTGTGTGTGTGTGTGTATTTATACTTTAATATATTTTATTGATTTTTTACAGAGAGGAAGGGAGAGGGATAGAGAGTTAGAAACACTTATGAGAGAGAAATATCAATTCATCTGCCTCCTGCACACCCCCAACTGGGGATGTGCCCACAACCAAGGTACATGCCCTTGACCAGAATCAAACTTGGGACCCTCCAGTCAGCAGGTTGATGCTCCATCCACTGAGCCAAACCGGTTTGAGCAATAAAGATATAGTTTAACCCCCCCCCCCCCCACAAAACAGTAAAAACAAATTAAAAAAGAAAAGGACTCCAGAGGGCCATGATAGTTGTCTTCATGTATACAAAGGACCACCACGTAGAAGAGGGAATAACTTGTTCCAGATGGTCCAGAAGGCAAAACTCAGCATTGACAAATATAACTTACATATAAGTAGAGTGATTTCTACACAAATTCAGAAAGAACTTTCTAATTTCATCTCACTGAAATTAAATAGGTTTGGGAGACTGAACTTGTACTAAAAATATTCAAACAATTCTGTTAAAGAAGTCATACGTGGAATTCAATTTAGAAGAGGGCAGTGTAGCTCATCTTAAAAAACAAAATGAAACAAAAACTTTATTTTTTAACTCTGTCCACCTAGAAGACAACAGTGAATGACATGAATCCTACAGTCTTTAAGTGTACACACTTAACTACTGACTCCTTTTACTTTCACTGAATCAGTACATCCATTTCCCGAAACAGAGTCATGACCCTCAGCGGTCGCTAACTGGTGGTCCATGGATGGACCATTGGTGGTCTGTGAGGTCCGAAAGGTTGGCAACCGCTGGTGACCCCAATACCTAGCTTAGTTAATTATCTGCTCTCTGTGACTGGTAGAGTTGAAATATATATATTTAAACTTTATAATGACAAACTGTTACTGAGTAATTTCTCACAATAATGTCATTAAATAACTGTCCTACCATATATAAGGTATCTGTAACATCAAAACCAGTTTAGGTGAGTTAGAATTACTACATTTCACAAGCAAAAGCATAGGTCAAATAATTTTTCTAAAGTTCAGGGGAATTTCAGGCATTAATAGCATAATGTTACATTAAGTAGCCAGAGGAAACCATGTTGCCTTTATGAGATAATACTTGTTATTTCTTTAAACTGCAAAAAAAGAAAATTTGTTCAGGGAGAGCAAGCTACAAAGAAGTTGCCTTGTGAAAATACCTATCTTAAATTTTAGGAGAGAATTAGAAGACAATAGATTACCTCCTACATTATTCTAAGACATATCCTAAATAAGCATACTTGCTCTGAGCTTACCTACCTGATTAATCCTTACTGTAATTTAAACTTCACCTTTTACATCTTTTCTAAAATATCAATGAGCCCCAACAGGAAAAATATTTGAATTTGAGAACACTAAAAATAAACTAATTCTAAGCTAATTAGAACAAATACTGGTATTTCTATCAAGCAAATGACATTATTTGGTTTCAATATATTTTATATATCTTGGTTATTGAGGAAATCACCTAATTTCTATTAACCTCTATTTAACATATAAATATTATCTTATTTATCTTCAGTATTCATAGGTATCAAGGTTGATGTGTTCAAAACATCATAACTTACCTGTGCTAAATAACTTCCCATAACACAAATTAATATAGGTCAACAATCACGTATCTGAAATCTTTGGAAGCAGATGTGATTCAGAGTTCAGATTTTTTTTTTACACGAAAGGTAATACAGATCATATAGAGATGATTACATAACACAGGGGAGCCTGAGGTATCATTCTGTAGCCAACCATATGATATTTTCACAGCAAACCATCAAATGCTTACATGAAATGGTGGGATAAATAGGAACTATACATAGCATCCTGTCAGTTAAGGTAAGGGTTTTAGAATCGTATGTAAAAGATTATGGATCTGTGTTCTACACCATGAGGAAAATTAGTAAGTGTTGACCTTTTCATATACATGTTTAATAGCTTCAGTGTGATCCATTGGCTCAGCGGTCGGCAAACTGCGGCTCGCGAGCCAAATGCAGCTCTTTGGCCCCTTGAGTGTGGCTCTTCCACAAAATACCACGGCCTGGGTGAGTCTGTTTTGAAGAAGTGGCATTAGAAGAAATTTAAGTTTAAAAAGTTGAGCTCTCAAAAGAAATTTCAATTGTTGTACTGTTGCTATTTGGCTCTGCTGACTAACGAGTTTGCCGACCACTGCCCTAAGCTTCTTTTCTCATCTATTATCCCTCCTCAAAATTCCCTTTGGCTACCAATGTTTAGTGGACTGATCACATGGGGGAAATATTAAAATCCTACTGGACATCCACTACCTACAAGTATTCTGATAAGGATTCTAATAAGGATGTTAATTTCACCTTTGAGATGTGTTTATATATAAGACAATAACTGTTTTAAACCAAAAGAATATTACATCAGCATAGTTTATACCAAAATTGTTACAGCTGTCTACTCAAATATAATAGAATCTTTCAGAGTCCCATAAAACAATTTAGATTATCCTGAATTCTAATTCTTAAAAAAAATATTATATAAATTTTATGTAAGTGGAAAATAAAAGGTAGCCATATCTCTGCTCTGCAAAGATAGGCTATTTTTTGGAGACACTGTCCCATAAAGAAAAGAACAGAGGCCTTTAAGTCAGAAGATGTGGGTCTGAGTGATGATGTTAAAACCTACTAACTGTGAAACCAAGGCAAGTTACTTGACTTTTGTGAGCTTTGATTTCTTCATCCATAAAGTAGAGATAATAAAATTACTTTGAAGCATCATAATGAACAATAGAAATAGTAAACATAAAACACAAAAAAGAGTAACTGGTACACAGGATAAAAGTTATTTTTAGTCTTTAAGAGAAATGGTGGGAGAGGGAGAGATCAGATAGAGTTTTTGTGGCTTGAAAAGTGTGTACGAGGAAATACTTATTCAGTTTGCTCTTATGAAGCTTCTAGGACAGGGCTGGAAGAAAGGTAACACAACTATTTATTTGAAATATAAGTATTTTAATAATGTATTATTTATAGTAATTATTAAAACATTTTGAATTAAAATGTTCAAATAATTTCTCACACTAAGAAATGTATACACTTTTCATATGCATTCTTAAAACATGAACAAAAATATAGTGATTTTCTTTACTTTTTTATAGAACACTATAATTTTTTAAAATGAAATTTGCAGCTCTTAAAATATTTTTACAGTTTGTATAGCTAAATAAAATAAAGAAAGAAAAATTGGGGGAAAATATTCAATTATTCAAATTTCTACTGCAATTTACAAAACATACTTACTCAATTTTCTGCTGCAGTTGTTCAGAAAGCTTTTTATTTTCTTCCTGTAGAGTATTCTTTTCATTCACTTAAATATAATGTGAAAAAAGGGGCACATGTTATAACTCTTTTAACATGTATGTCAAGCTTTTTCAATAATTTCAACAATTATAGAGACATTAGGATTTTTAATTCTAAATCAAAATGTTAGGATTAATGTTACCAGGAAAAGCTAATTTGTTACTAAGTAGTAACAAATCATCTCATATTGGGCCAGTTCCATGTAAATGATTAATAATTTTATGTAATGCTTGTGGGCAAAAAAGAAAGAATACTCATGTACTGGGGAGTAGAGTCTAATTATTCATACTGAGGACAAGAGAGCATTCCATCTGATTACTCAGTTCTACTAATTTCAAATACCATTTTAGTGAGAGTCATTTATCTTGAAATAAACCTGATCATAAAAGTAATATAACATGGATATCAGTGTAATTTTTAAAGCATAAACACACTTAAGTCATATTTTTCCTTTAGTCATACTCTGTTTTATGAGTAATTATATCAATAATCTAAACATGTCAATTGAAGTCTGTATGAATAATCCACCTCGACTAAATTTTTCTATCCACCCATATTTAATTTATAAAGCAAAAACTCAATTTTGGGCTATAATTTCCACTGTAGCAGAAAAAATCTCTTACCAATACTTACTATGATGTTACTGGTTAATTAAGCATGTGCTTTACAAGGACACACACACACACACACACACACACACACACACACACACACACACCAATAACAGTAAATACAATTAGCCTATACCAGTGGTCGGCAAACTCAGTCAACAGAGCCAAATATCAACAGTACAACGATTGAAATTTCTTCTGAGAGCCAAATTTTTTTTTAAACTTAAACTTCTTCTAATACCCCTTCTTCAAAATAGATTCGCCCAGGCCATGATATTTTGTGGAAGAGCCACGCTCAAGGAGCCAAAGAGCCGCATGTGGCTCGTGAGCTGCCGTTTGCAGAAAACTGGCCTATACCACAGAAATTCAATCATATTCTAAAAATTTGTTAATAATTTAGTGCTTTACTAATCTAAACATATTTTCTTTTTAAAAATGTTTTTATTGATTTCGGAGAGAAAGGGAGAGGGAGAGGGAGAGAGAGATAGAAACATCAATGTTGAGAGAGAATCTTTGATTGAATGCCTTCTGCATGCCCCTTCCTGAGGGATCAGCCCACAACATACCTGAAAGTGACAAGGCCATTAGAGAGGTACAGATAAAGTACTAAAGAAAATTTCAAGGAGAAAAAGGTTGTTTTGGGCCCTTTAGATCAGAAAAAAATTCACCAGAGGACAAAATGAACTGGATAGATTATTCTATGCAGAAAATTAATGGAACAAAGTTAGAAAGAATGACTGGGTATAATAAATGATAGAAAGCCTTCAAAAGTAGGCTAAGAAGTCTAAAATTAATCTTAAAAAACTTATTTTTCACAGATGAATGATGGGAAGATTGATTTGTTAATAGGTATATATATCAAAGTGAGAAGAAAACACTGACAAGAATAAAAATAAGAATTAAAAAAATGGTGGGGGGAGAACGGGAGTGGGCTAGAAGAGGTTAATGGGGGACAAAGGAGGGCCTATGTAATATTTTATAAAAAACACACAACAAAAACAACAAAACAATGGTAAAGCCCTGGCCAGTATTGTCAGAGTCACTGGTTCAATTTCCCGTCAGGGCACACGCGTGGGGGTGGACTCGATCCCCAGTAAGGGGGCATGCAGGAGACAGCAGATGGGATGTTTCTCTCTCTAAAATCAATTAAAAATTATGTTTAGCCGAAACCGGTTTGGCTCAGTGGATAGAGTGTTGGCCTACGGACTGAAGGGTTCCGGGTTTGATTCTGGTCAAGGGCATGTATCTTGGCTGTGGGCACATCCCCAGTAGGGGGTGTGCAAGAGGCAGCTGATCAATGTTTCTCTCTCATTGATGTTTCTGACTTTCTATCCCTCTCTATAAAAAATCAATAAAAAAATTTTTAAAAAGCATGTTTGAAAACAATACAGAAAACCCCAGTATAGAATCAAATTAAAGCTGTGACATTCAAGAGTGTATCCAAAAGCAAGAGGCACAACCCTGAAATTTACCTTCAATGAATGGGAGGTACAAACCATAAACGAATCAAATTAAAATGAAATAGAAGAAAATCAAAATATCCTCCAAATTCAATAAATGAGAAGAGTAATAACAAAAAAAGAAAGGACAGGAAGAAAAAAGTAGCAATAATATAGAAATACCAAAAATTCATAAACATAAAGCCCTTAGTGTTTTTATTTATTATTTTTATTTTTTTATTGTTCAGTTTATTAATTACATTGTTCCCCCTTTTTTATCCCCCTATAGGTCCCCTCCACTCTGTACCCATCCCACTCTCCGCCCTCACCTCCCCCTGCACTGTCCTCTCCCATTGTTGCAAGATTTTTGTCCAGTCTCTTGCTATACTTCCCACACCCCTTTTCTCCCCAAGAATTGTCAGTCCATTCCCTCTCTATGTCCATGATTCTGTTATATTCACCAGTTTATCCTGTTCATCAGATTATTAATTCACTTGATTTTTAGATTCATTTGTTGATAGATGTGTATTTGTTGTTCATAATTTATATTTTTACCTTTTTCTTCTTCCTCTTCTTATAGAAATATCTTTCAGCATTTCATATAATATTGGTTTGGTGGTGATGAACTCCTTTAGCTTTTTCTTATCTGCGAAGCACTTTATCTGACCTTCAATTCTGCATGATAACTTTGCTGGGTAGAGTAATCTTGGTTGTAGATTCTTGCTATTCATCACTTTGAATATTTCTTGCCACTCCCGTCTGGCCTGCATCGTTTAGTTGAGAAATCCGCTGATAATTGTATGGGTGCTCCGTTATAGGTAACAACTGTCTTTCTCTTGCTGCTTTTAATATTCTCTCTTTGTCTTTTGCTCTTGGCATTTTAATTATGATGTGTCTTGGTGTGGTTCTCTTTAGATTCCTATATTTTGGGGTTCTGTGTACTTCTTGGGCTTTTAAGTCAGTTTCTTTCCCCAGGTGGGAGAAGTTTTCAGTCACTATTTCTTCAAGTAGGTTTTCATTACCTTGCTCTCTCTCTTTTTCTGGCACCCCCATAATTTAGATGTTGGCATGCTTGATGTTGTCCCAGAGGCCCCTTACACTATCTTCAATTATCTGGATTCTTTTTGTTTCTTGCTTTTCCAGCCGAGTGGATTTTGCTTCTTTGTATTTCAAATCTTTGACTTGGTTCTTGCAGCCCTCTGCACTGCTTTTAGGACTTTGTGTAATATTTTTTATTTCAGTCTGTGTATGCTTGATTTCTAGTTGGTCCTTTTTCATATCATTGAGGGTCTCGTTCATTTCCTTGTAGGTCTTGTTCATTTCCTCATAGGTCTTGTTTATTTCCTTGTAGTTCTCAGCCTTTTCTAGGAGCCTCTTAAAAAGCCTTTTTAACCGTGGTTTTGAATTCTATGTCCAATCGTTTTTTCCCCTCCATTTCTTTCACATCTGATTTCTTTCCATGTCTCTGCATGTTGGCTGCTTTCATGAGTTGGTCCATTAGCTTTGTGTGGTAGATGTCCTCTAAGGGACAGTGGCTCAGCCTCCCCAGTTACCTGAGGTGGATACTCTTACTGCAATCCTTTATGGGTCGTACAGTATTGTTGGAGTTAAGCCCAGCTAATTGTTGTTAGCACTAGGAGGGTTTGACCTCCAGGCCAATTGGGTGTGGAGGTGAGCTGTGTTCAGGTTGGATGGGCAGAGTCTCGGAGCTGAGCAGGCAGCGTCAGCTAAGTCCTATGCGGCGCGTCTCTGTGTTGGGTGGTAATGGCTGTAGGCACCTCCAAGAGAAAGCCGCCACTGGTCTCCCCCCGTTGCCAGACAATGCTGCCACTCCCCAAAGGGTTGTAAAATAAAGCAGTCTGGTGGTCTCCCGTACGAGGGAGCACGCGTCTGTGCTATCCTGCACTTTACGCACACAAACTGCTGTTCTAAGCTACGCGTACTCTCCTCAAACTTGGAGACCTCTGCCGCGCCCGGCTTTTAGCGTGAGTACCCCGGACTTCGGACCTCGCCTGGCACTGAGGAATCTGTGCAGTGGGACGTCTCTGCTCTCCCCGTTGGAGAAATCCAGCTGGGATTGCTGCTGCCAGCCCTATAGCCCGCACGTGCTCAAGGCTCCTAACCTCTGATTCCGCGCCTATCTTCAAGGCTGTGCTCCGCTGCTCTTCTGAGTCTCAGTGTCCCACCTTTACTTTTATTTGTGAAATTTTCACTCAGCCAGCTTTCCGGTGATTCTGGATGATGTTTGTTTTGTTGTTATGTTGTAGTTTTGAAACTGTTGCACGGGGCAGCACAATAGGTATTTATCTATGCCGCCATCTTGGTTCCTCTCTCCAGTGTTTTTATTTTTATAATAACTTTGGGCCCTGGCTGGTTTGACTCAATGGATAGAGCATTGGCCTGTGGACTAAAGGGTCCCAGGTTCAATTCCGGTCAAGGGCAAATGCCTGGGTTGCAGGCTTGATCCCCAGTAGGGGGCGTGCAGGAGGCAGCCAATCAATGATTCTCTCATCATTGATTTTTCTATCTTCCTCTCCTCCCTTCCTCTCTGAAATCAATAAAAATATATTAAGAAAATAAAAATAGGTAAAAGAAAAGGTTAAGATAGGTTATTAGAGTAGAAAAAGGTTAAGAGAAAAAGGCTAAGAATGAAAGAAAACCCTATATTAAATGGGTAAGGAGCCTAACTGAAAATGGTATACTTGTAATAGTATGTCATGAAAACAAAAAAAATTATACACCTTTGTAGAACACTATATTGTTTGTTTTGTATTTAAGTTTACTAACAGTCAAATTACACAAAATAAAGATAAAACCAAAAAAGCAAATATCGACATATCTGTAGGAAATTTACTCCTTGTCTTTTAGCTAGTGAGACTTTAAGCCCAACGTGGTCATTATGTGCACAATCTTCTGGTAAGTATTTCTTACTAAAATAATCATGAGATTAAATCTATACAAAGTGAAGGTCATTTGAACTTTTGTCTAAATAAGGAAAACTATATGTAAACAATACATTTATTTGGTTGCAACCAACTTACTAATATGTTTTAACAATAGTAAATTATGCTTTAAATACTTAAATGAAAAAGGACACTCACTAAGCTCTGTGATAAGTTTAAGATTCTGCTGCCGAATATTTTCAAATTCTTGCTGTTTTTTTCGCATATGTTCTTCAGTTACTGCACAGCGATCACATAATCCTGCTCTTAATCTATGAAACAAAAACAAAACATTTTTAGAATAGAACTTAAATGTTCTCACAAAAAATAAGTAAATAAGCGAGTGATGGATGTGTTATTCCAAAGGGTGGGAATTCTTTCACAATGTATATGTCTTATCAACTCACTAAGATGTACACTTTATTTCACAATTTTATTTTCCAATTATACCTCAATAGAGCTGAAAATAAAAAAATATTTTCAAGTACTAAAAGATTTTTTAAAATATTTGAACCCCAAGATTTTTAATGCTTTATGAAAACTAAAGAATTCACTTGGCAAATATAGAGAAAATTAACTAATTTAATGATATATTCATACCTTTAAAAAATTCTCAAATAGACTGAAATCATGCTACAAAACTTTCTACAGATTGCAATTCTGAGCGAAATTCTGTAAAAAATCCGCTATATTCAAACTCTATTCAAGGGGACTTATTTATTGAAGAACCTAACCTTGTTTTAACATATTAAATATGCCAGTACAATACTCAGGGGCAACCTTATATCTTAAGCAAGCTTGCATTTGCTTTGCTTAGCACATAATACTAATGAATGCTCAAAAACATTTTTAGTTGAATCAATACTAAAGATTAAGGAACTCAAAGTCTTTTTAAAAGTAAACTCATATTTTGCTCCCTTCCGTATTAAAAAACAAATAGCCAGTGTTAGTAAAAATTCATAATGCATTATTATGTAAACAAAAAAAATTATAAATAGCTTTTACTAATTATGTGTGATTGCTCAGGAACAGAGAAAAATACATTTATATATAATACATGGGGGGAGGGGAACATGGAGAGAAAGGTGTACTCCAAAATATTAGTAATAGTTAATCTTGCAGGTATCAGTAAGATTTTCTTAGTGTTTTTGTATGTTTCAAAATTTTCCTCATTTCATTTATATAATCTGAAAATATACAATTAGAAAAGACATATGCCCCACATTAGGAATTTAGGAAACATATTCTTAGAAAATAATTTCATCTCAATAATCTAAATGAATAAGGTACTAAGTATTTAAGTGTCTAAGGAAGCCACAGCCTGGTAGTATAGACCATTAGTTTTTTAAAAAAGGAAATAGAATATGAAAACTGTACAACTAAAACAAACAAAAAGAACCTGGAGATTTTTAAAATAAAAGTAAAACTCATAAACAGAGTTTTGATAAGGATATAAAAAATAAAGGTTAGAAATCAAAGGCTGCATTAGTGGAATGACAATTTCTAGAAGGCAAAAATCACATGACATTGAAAGGTCTTTGAAAAAACAGTGAAGGAGTTAAATTGCATTAATCAATTTTAATGAATTATTTAAATGTCATTCTACTAGCCAGTTTGCCACTAAAAACTAAACACCTATTGTTTCTAAGAAATCATATCTGATACATTAAAATGTTATAAAGTATAATGAAAAACAATCCCTAGTTGTCCTTAGGGACCTCTAGTTTCCAAGTTTAAAAATGCCACTGACATAGTTATAAAATAAAGCAATAATCCCTGGCTTGTTTATTTCTTCCAGATTTCTCCAATCAACTGCCACTCTTGATAATAATATCTGTGAGTCAACCCCTAATTGCTCACTGGTCCTAGTTTGAGTTTAAATGGATGTGGGAAAATATGCTCCCATTTCTATCAGCAGGGCTCCATTGCTTTCCTCTTGCCTATCCTCCACTGTAGCTGTCAGAGAAAGAAAAAAATAGCCTCAATTTCACAGGAGAATGTAGTAAATAGGAAAAAGGGAAAGAAGAGTAATTTCACTTGTAAGAACAGACAGCAACATGTGTTCTGAGTTTTATCTCAGCTTGTTCACAGAAATGAAGAAATATAATTTATGTTGGAATTAAAACTCATCAGATTGACAAGTATGCACAATTGCTTTCCATACCTCCCAAAATTTCCTTAAATTTATTTATTTTCATTCAAAAAGGGTTTCACTGAACACCTTCAATGAGTATTGTAGATACTATAAATACAAGGGTGGCCAACATAATGTTCCTTATTTTAAGGCGCTTACAACAGTCTGCTAGAGAAAAACAGGCAATAAAAGAGTAAGTAATTACAACAAAGTATGATTTATGTCATGACAGAAGAAATACAGGGTACTATTCTATAAAATAAAAGCCTAATATGCTAAGTGTCCAGTTGACCATATTTTCTGTTCAACCAACCAAAGCATAATATGCTAATGATAAGCTAAGGCCAATCAAAGCATAATATGCTAACAATACGCTAAGGCTCAACTGCTTGCTAAGATGGGCACTGACCACCAGGGGCCAGACACTGACCAGTAGGTTAGCTTGCTGCTGGGGTCTGGCCTATCAGGACGGAATGATAGGCCGGAAATACCCTGGAGCCCTCCTGCAGTCCCTCCCCTGCTGGCCAACCTCCTGAATCATTCCCCAGCCCCAATCATGCACTGGTGGGGTCCCTCGGCCTGGCCTGCACCCTCTTGAAATCTGGGATCCCTTGGGGGATAATGGAGAGTCGGTTTCAGCCTGATCCCACAGGCCAGGCTGGGGGACCCCACCGGTTCACAAATTTGTGCACTGGGTCTCTAGTGAAGTATAAAGCACATAGCAGAACTTAACCTAGTCTCAGAAGTCAGAAGTCTCTCAGAGAATATGATGTTTAAATTAAAATCTATGAGAAAGACAGAAAGACAAAAGAGAATATTTGGTTCAGTATTTGAAAAATAGTTGTAGAAACACAAATCCTCTGGTTATGAGTACCAATTTTCCCTTTTTATAACAGTTGAAATAGGAGTTCCTCATGACTGCCAAAAATGCTTTTAAAAACATTAAAATCTACTGGACAACTATGGTTTAACTGCTTTGTTCAGATTTTTTTTTTTAAGAAAATGCATTCTATCTACTTTTCTAGCACAGTGACTGTTTCTTAGATTTAGTGAAATACTTTGGTTCCTTAAAGAAAAGTTTGTAAATGTAATAATAGTAGTGGTAAAATATAAACAAGCCACACAAAATTAGACCTGTTCATTATCTAATTTACCTTACTGGGTAATTCATTTCATCTAAACATCTCACAATGTTTTTACAACATTAGCATAAGAATCATTTCATCTTATGAAGAGTAGATGGCAACTTTCAGAATTATTTAGAAATTTTAACAAAGTACGTGTTTTTTTTTAAGGTCTGAGAAAAACATTAAGTTTGATAGACTTATAGAGCTTGTTATAGACATCATTCTTACATGATATAAAAATAAAATGAGCTGAGACTGGTTTGGCTCAGTGGATAGAGCGTCGGCCTGTGGACTGAAAGGTCCCAGGTTCGATTCCAGTCAAGGGCATGTACCTTGGCTGCGGGCACATCCCCAGTAGGGGGCGTGCAAGAGGCAGCTGATCAATGTTTCTGACTTCCTATCCCTTTCCCTTCCTCTCTGTAAAAAATCAATAAAATATATTTAAAAAAATAAAATGAAATTTTATAAAGAAGAATTTTATCAAATGTTACCTATGACATTTAAAGGTAGTATTCAATTAGTAGCAATATAAAAATAAAATAATTTTAAAAACTTCATAGAAAACAAACAACATAATAGACAATGGAGAAAACTATTTCAGAGTATGAGTCTTGGTAACTTTAGGTCAAGCACAAATACTGTGAGATAATCAGTTAAAGTGTAATTCATTTACACATTTATAAAATTAAGATAGCATACCAACAAGACATCATGAAACCATAGAAACTCTTTCCCAGTTTCCTCACATGTAAAATGGATCTACCATCCATCTTACAGCGTTAGTGTGAAAATTAAGTGCTGGGACCATAGTGGGCCCTCAATACATATCAATTCCTCCATAAAACAATAATGGTCAGATCTAGGTCGTTCTTTTTTAATTATATGAGGTTTCATAAACAAGGAATAAACCTTAAAGAAAGCCCAAAAGAAAATTTCAGATTTGTATTTGAAGGAGAGAAAAAGCATATATAAAGAAATGAACTTTGCTCTTTGTCTCACCCCCTACTCCCACAACCAAATTAATGCCACACAATGAGCTACAGGCCCACCTAACTAAGAACCTGAAGGTGAAGGGAATGAAAGTCAAGAGAACATTTAAAATAATAAACAGCAGAGAAGGAGGATATCCACAGAAAATTAGTGACTATCGATCAAAAACAGAAAAGAATCTAGTTAAAAAAACTGCATAATAGTTCTGGCCAGGCAGCTCAGCTGGTGAGAGAGAGCATCATCCTGATAAGTCAAGGTTGCGTGTTCAATCCCCAATCAGAGCACATACAAAAATCAACCAAAGAATGCATAAATAAGTGGAACAACACATTGATGTTTTTCTCTCTTCCTTTCCCAAATCACTAAATAAATTTTTTAAAAAATTGCAGAATAAAAAATATATATTTTCTTCTCCCTGGGTACAATACTCTCCCCACATCTCCACATGTTCACCAATCCAGAAACTCCACAAAAAAGAATGTTCACAATTAAATATATTAACTAAATAAGAGAGTAATTTATAAAATACTTCAGTAGGAAGGGTAGGGGAATTCATCTACTGACATTTTTTCTCAGAATGGGCATGGAAAAGAAAAATTCAGGAAGAAAAACACAAAAGTTCAAAGAATAACAGAACTGGAACCCCAAATTCGAAATCATAAAGTGAAGAAAAGATCAGAAGATACTAGAAAGAATTGCTGTAATTAGTGGAAACAACAAACATTGCAAGAGTATATCCTTAATTTCAAAGTATTCATCCAAAGTTGACCTAGGGTTGGGGGAAAAAATCACTTTCAGTTCTAGGGCTGAATACAAATTAAAACCATTGTACTTTCTATGACGGGGGAAAATTACCTCTTACTCAAGAAGACACAAGAACCAGACTCACCGATCTTCTAAAACTTTAATGGTTTCATGAAGAACTTTCTGTTGCTCTCTCAGCTGCTGATTTTTGGTGAAGAATTCTTCAAGTCTCTGTGCATCTCTAAAAGTCAAGAAATAAGTTGTTTGTTTATTTTTTAAAGGAAAAATATCCTAACAGAATTATTCTGTCATAAGAACTCCAAAGTATGGTCTTACCACTTACATATATCATGAATTTGCTGTACCGAAACAAATACAGTATAACCTTTGTTCTCAAACTTAGTTCATTCCAGAGGGCTGTTCAAAAAGCGATTTGTTCGAAAACCGAATCATTTTTTCCCCATTAAAAATGACCCCTATGTTCATAGCAGCACAATTTACCATAGCTAAGATTTGGACACAGCCTAAGTGCCCATCAGCAGATGAGTGGATTAAAAAATAGCGTTACATCTACACAATAGAATACTACGCTGTGCTAAAAAAGAAGGAATTCCTACCATTTGCAACAAAATGGATGGAACTGGAGAGCATTATGCTAAGTGAAATAAGCCAGTCAGAGAAAGATAAATATCACATGATCTCACTCATCTATAGGAAATAATGTACAACATAAACTAATGATCAAAAACAGATCCAAAGACAGGGAAGCATCGATCAGACTGTTAAACCTCAGAGGGAAGATAGGGGAGGTTGGGGGTAAGAGGGAAAGATCAACCAAAGGACATGTATGCATGTATATATAAGTCTAACCAGTGTACACAGACAATAGGGGTGTGAGGGCATGAGTGGGGGGGGGGAGTTGGGAAGGTAATGGGGGGATGAGGACAAATATGTAATACCTTAACCAATAAAGAAATTAAAATGCAAAATAAAAAATAAAAAATTAAGTTCCAAGAAAAAGACGTAAATTGAATTAATTCATTCCAGACCCCCAAATGATTCCGTTTTAACCTTTCTTATATACAGTACATGTCTAAAGTGCTGTTTAATCTATAAACAAATATTTCTTTTCTTAAATTTATCAAACCACTCCCTACTAACCTTAAAGGACTAACTTTCAGCACTCCTTCCAGGGGAGTCTCAGGAAATCAGCATGCATAGACATCTTTGCTTTTCCACACATCACTGCCTTGGAAATGCTATCACAGGCTAAATGCTTTGCTTTTATCCAAATCTATTTCTTCATTTAACTGGGATCATTGTTTCTTTCACACCCTGAGCAACATTAAGGCTTGGTAGTCTCTTTATGTTTTCAAATTTCACCAGCAACAAAAGCAAAAAGATGTAAACTGACTCGCATTTTCTCCTTTGTGGCCTGAGAATGCTTTTTGTCACACTGATGTATCAGCATGGAAAGGTTATCTGGTTGAGAACGGAAGCTTGTTCAACAATCCAAATATTTTTTGTGTGAACAACTTGGTAAAAAATGGAATTGGCCCTAGCTGGTTTGGCTCAGTGGATAGAGCATCAGCCTGCAGACTGAAGAGTCTCAGGTTCAGTTCCAGTCAAGGACATGTAGCTCGGTTGCAGGCACCTCTCCAGCCCTGGCCTGGTTTGGGTTCATGTAGAAGGCAACCAATTGATATGTATTTTTCACATCGATGTTTCTGTCTTTCCCTCTCTTTTCCACTCTCTCTAAAAAAATAAATGGAAAAATATCTTCAGGTGAGGATTAAAAAAAAAAAAAGAATGGAATTGTTCAAGATGGGAGACATTCGAGAACCGAGGTTTGACTATAACTTAAAAGGTGAGGTTTGAATATCTTGTTAATCAGAGTTCAAATTATAATAAAATTTGCTCTGCAGTATTTTTTATACTACAGAAGTATTATGCCCAAGTACCAGGCATTCATTATACAATGATGAAACACATATGGAAGGAGTGGATTGTGATGCCACCATTGACTTCATATTGTCAAAATACAAAAAAATATGTACACTTACATATTTTTATTATTTTGTCTACATTTGTTAATGTAATTAACAGATATCTCTACTCCTTTCTCAATCACTCTTATGGGAGACTTATACTTTCTATTTTATTAATTTCTGTGTTGCTTAAATTTCTACCTGGTATTATTTTTAAGCCAGGGCTTACTATTTAGTGGAACCTGATTCCTAAATTTGAATCTTAGCTCTGTCATTTACCAGCTACGTGACCTGGTGCAAGTAACCCATACTCTCTGTGCCTCGAAAAATGTGGATCCAGGTGGCTAACTCATAGGCATTTGCAAGGACTAAGTACTAATGTGTATATTGCATGCAGAACAGTGCTGGTACATAGTTTTATTTAAGTTGTTTATCATTATTATTTTATTTTTTAAAATTAATTTTACAAAGAGAGGAAAGGGGAGAGAAAGGAGACAGACACAGAAAGAGAAACATTGGTGTGAGAGAGAAAAACATTGACCGGTAGCCTCCATCCATTCGAGCCCCAACTGGGGATCCAACCCAAAACCTGGGTATGTGTCCCGACTGGGAATTGAACCACCCACCTTCCGATGGATGGATGACGCTTCAATCACTGAGCCACACCGCCAGGGCTATCATTATCATTTTATAGTCAGGAAAAACAAAGCTAAATTTTCCCTCTAGTAGATTACCTGGTTACTTTGCAAGGTCGTGTAATATTTTACCTTTCCATCATTATATTTTTAAAAATATCACATTATATAAAGTATGCATATATTTTCATGTGTTTGTTTTTTTTTTAAATCCTCATCCCAGGGTATATTTATTGATTTTAGAGAGAGAAGGAGGGAGAGAGAAACACACACAGAGAGAAACATCAATGTGAGAGAAAAACATTGATCAGTTGCCTCCCAAACTTTCCGTGTATGGGACAATACTCCAACCAACTGAGGCACCTGGCCAGGGCAAGTATGCATATATTGCAATTCTAAGATAACATTAGAAATGTAATTGGAATTTTCTGTGTGGTCTTAAAGTTGAAAATAAGGATAATACTGAGACTTAAACATCTTCCTCTGGCTCCCTAAAGAGTCTAAAACATCAAATAAGGATGACAAACCAGTCTGCTACACAACATCGATCCAGGTGATTGTACTAAAATGGCTAAAATGCAGACAGTAATGTTACTGGCAGCAAAACAGATGGGTAAGCAACTCAAAATAAATCAGGTCAAAGTCATAATGTCAGGTAGCCAATATATAGGGACACTTCTTAAATACTGGTTGAATAATCTGACACTGAATGAAAAACCAATACATCTAAGAGCCTCCTACTGTAAAACCAATGTAGTTCTGACAACATATGCAGACATCTGAAATTGAAAATAACAGATAGTTATAGCTGAAACTTGTTAATTTGGCTGTTTTTAATAAAATTTTTATAATATTTCTAGAAATGTCAGAAAATACATTTAATTTAGAAGCAATGCAGTACCAGGTTTTCATTGAATGCTTTTTGGGAGCATTGCACAAACAAATATTCAATAGTCAACATTTCTACGTATCATTCTATCTAATAAAAAGGCACAATATGCAAATTTGACCGTATCTTTGCTACACCCACAAACTACACCCACAGCCACACTCACCAACCAATCAGGAGCAGATTATGCAAATAAACCCCAACCAAGATGGCTGCCACCACTGAGAGCAGGAGGGAGGCTTGGGTTTCCCCGGCAACAGAGGAACTAAGCTTTCCCCCTGCTGTTGCTGGCCTAGGCCTCCACTCTAGGCTACAAAGTTTCAAACAGAAATGGCTGCCATCATGGAGCAAGCAGAAGGCTTGGCTCCGCTCCAGGCCACAAAGTTTCAATTGTAGACATAAATTAATCCCAGATCCCAGGGCCTCCACTTAGGTCGCTGGGGGGTGTGGCTGGCCTGCAAACCTCCACAGGCCTCTCGTCCAGGCTGCCCCTCGCCCCAAGAGAACCCCCACCCTGATCTGGGACACTCTTCAGGGCAAACCAGCTGGCCCCTACCTATGCACCAGGCCTCTATCCTATCTAATAAAGAGTAATTTGCAGATTGACCATCACTCCAACACACAAGAGGGCTGCCTCCATGTGGTCAAAGATCCTGCCCCCATGTGGACACAAGATGGCCACCACAAGATGGCCAGCAGGGGAGGGCCGTTGGGAGGTTGCAGGCCCTGCAAGGGGGGGCAGTTGTGGGTGATCAAGCCGGCAGTTGGGAGGGACCAGGCCTGCAAGGGAGGGCAGTTGGGGGCGAACAAGCCTGCATGGGAGGGCAGTTAGGGGTGACCGGGCCAGCAAAGGAGGGAAGTTGGGGGCAAACAGGCTGGCAGGGAAGCAGTTAGACATCAATTAGGCTGGCAGGGTAGTGGTCAGTGGGTGATCAGGCTGGCAGGCAGAAGCGGTTAGGAGCAATCAGGGAGGCAGGCAGGTGAGCAGTTTGGAGCCAGCAGTCCTGGATTGTGAGAAGGATGTCTGGCTGCCTATTCAGGCCTGATCCTACCGGGATGGGCCTAAATGGGCAGTCGGACATCCCTCGAGGGGTCCTAGATTGGAAAGGGTACACGCTGGGCTAAGGGACATCCCCTGCCCCCTGTGCATGAATTTTGTGCACCGGGCCTCTAGTTTTGTAAACAAATGTGTGTTAAAGAAAAGGTTTAGCCAGGTGCAGAGATAACTACCATTAAAACATAGTTCTGAAACAATTCAGTAATGGATGAGTGTAGCATAGTTATTGATTACTTTTCTAGCTGCTCCTTCCAAGTGGGAATCCCTAAGTACTGTGATAGCTTACAAATACAGCTATTGTAACAATATGGAGACAAGACATGTGACTGTTACTGCCCCTGCCTGTCTATAAAATATACTGGAAAAGGGGAACTATGGTAATATAGACAAGCCCAAATTCCTGGTCTCATATTACTAAGACCTAACTTATTATAACATAAAATATCCCTTTAATTCTCTGATTGCTCAGGGAACTTAGTTACCTGTGCTTCCTAAATGTATAACCCCAAGCTACCTGAGGTATGCACCTACAGATTAATTACAATATATATTAAAAGTTTGCTAAGAGGATCAAGTGACTCTGTAAACTATCCTGTGAAGAAAGGCATTATTATGAGCTACTGAATAACCAGCCTTTTCCATTCTTTAAAATTCAGACATGTAACAGTTATTTTTAAGAAAGTAATACTCAATAGTTATTTATAAACTTAAGAAGGTTTTTCATATGGTTGTTTGGTTAGGGGTGTGGAGAAATACATTTTGTATAATAAGTCTCGGTTATAAAATGTGCATTTATCATAAGCAAATATAGATTATTTCTAATTGTGTCTAATCATTCAATCTGCAGGGAAATTATTCTAATTCTAGCTAAGAGAAAATACTATTTTATAGATAGAAATCTATCATTTAAAATATTAAACTTTAGAAAATAAAATTACTAGGTCTATATGAAAGACCATTTTATTAAAACTAAATACCTTTGAAAAGTTTAGTGAACATAGTTTAAAATAAATAATCAAATAGTAAACAGTGATTTCTGGGTTTGTCAGTATTACTTTTTATAAGTAACCAAACTTTTGACTTTATAAAGAGCTCACTGTCTAACTACAACTTGAAGCATTATACTTTTAGTATCAAAAAAGGTCAGAGAAAACAGAGACCTAAGGGATGGTTACCAGAAGGGAGTAGTTAGGGAGATGGAAGAAAAGAAGCGGAATATAGTCAATAATTTTGTGATAAATTTGCATGGTGACAGCTGACAATACAACAGAAGTAATGTGTTCTTCTTGGTGCATTCCATGATATGAGGTTGACATATCTGATTACCAATGATGTTCACTTTGACCATTTCATTAAGATGAAGTCTGCCTGGTTCCTCCACTATAATATTACAATTTTTCCTTTGCAAGAATTAGTGGGGTGATTTACACTATAAGGTATAAAAATGTGGCATCACTATATTGTACACCTGTAATTAATATAACCAATATATGATTGTATATCAACTATACCTAAATAAAAATAAAAGTCTACCAAACAAAGAATTAAAAAAGAAAAAGAAAAAAGAAAGGTCACAGAGAACAAGAATTTCTAAATAAATAAAAGGGGAAACTTGTAAAATAACTCCAACAAACAGTAATTGGCTATTAGATTTGATTTGTGTTTATCACCATACCAAGTCATTGATAGTATTAATCTTCTGATTAACAATGGTTGTAGCAGCAACCATCACTAGCTGGGCTATAAACAAAATGAAGATGAAAATAATACAATAAGTGTAATTCATAATTTTTAATGTCAAACCACTCAAATGAAATGGTTTTATCACTGAAGAAAATCCTATTTATTTTTAAGTGAAACAAAGATAAAGATATTGTTCCTTTTTTTGCAGGTAGATAGAAAAAAATAAATTTTACTAATTAACCAAGAAAATTATATTTTCTTCATGTAACTGATGAAATTTCATTAGTTATTTTTGGAATATATTTTATTATAGGGAGCATTCATACATACAGTTTAATATCATCAATATTAATTAAAGTGCATTAAAAGATGAGAAGGTTTTGAAATTCCTACTGCCCACAGAAACAGAACAAAACTTGTCAAAAAGAAAATAGGTGCACTGACTATACTATTCTCTCAGCCACAGAAAAAGGACTAATCTAACTGTAGTTACATTTTTGGTTGCCTATCCAACAGTCATTTCCTCCTTATTCTTTGCTTAAAGAGTAGAGATTTTCTTCAATATTCAGCAGCTGCTTATAGAAAAGTTGACCTTCTCTCAGGACTCAAGGTATAAATCTTGAAAATTTTGTTTTAATGTTTTATCTTAAAACAACTTCAGATTTTAAAATAAGTTAGAAACATAGAACAAAGAGCACATTCATACCTATCATCCAGCTTCTCAAAATGTTAAAATCATGCATAACCATAATTACCAAAATCCAAGAAATTAACATTGACACAATATTATTAACTAATCTATAGGCCTTATTAAAATTCTGCAAATTGTCCCTCTAACATTCAGGTCCAAGATCCAATTCAGGATCCTACATTGTATTTAATGTCATGTCTCCTCTAATCTGGGATAGTCTCCATCTTTTTTTGTCTTGCAAAGCCTTGACGCTTTTGAAAAGTACTGGCCGGTTATTTTGTTGATTTTACTTCAACTTGTTTCCCATGATAAAATCTGGACTGTGTATTTTTGGTAAAAATACAACAGAAGTAATGTGTTCTTCTTGGTGCACTGCATGATATGAGGTTGATATATCTGATTACTAATGATGTTCACTTTGACCATTTCATTAAAATGAAGTCTGTCTGGTTTGTCCACTATAATATTACAATTTTCCCTTTGCAAATATTAAGTATCATTTAGGAGATAAATTTGAGTAATTTTCAAAATTTACAATTATTGTTTTTCATTATACTTTTATTAGTTTTAACCTCAATGATTCTTGCCTCAACAATTACTGTTGTCATTTTTGCCAAATGGTGATTTTTTAAAATCTTTATTGTTCAGTTTATTAATTATATTGTTTTCCCTTTTTATCCCCCTATAGCTCCCCTCCACCCTGTACCTATCCCACCTTCCACCCTCACCTCCCCCTCCCCACTGTCCTCTCCCATTGTTGCTAGATTTTTGTCCAGTCTCTTGCTGCACTTCCCACAACCCTTTTCTCCCCAAGAATTGTCAGTCCATTCCCTCTCTATTTCCATGTCTCTGTTATATTCACCAGTCTATCCTATTCAACAGCCTATCAATTAACTTGATTTATATGTTCATTTGCTGATAGATGTGTATTTGTTGTTCATAATTTTCATCTTTACCTTTTTCCTCTTCCTCTTCTTAAAGAATATCTTTCAGCATTTCATATAATGTTGGTTTGGTGGTGATGAACTCCTTTAGCTTTTTCTTATCTGCGAAGCACTTCATCTGACCTTCAATTCTGAATGATATCTTTGCTGGATAGAGTAATCTTGGTTGTAGATTCTTGCTGTTCATCATTTTGAATATTTCTTGCCACTCCCGTCTGGCCTGCATCGTTTCTGTTGAGAAATCCGCTGACAGTCGTATGGGTGCTCCCTTATAGGTAACCAACTGTTTCTCTCTTGCTGCTTCTAATATTCTCTCTTTATCTTTTGCTCTTGGCATTTTAATTATGAGGTGCCTCGGTGTGGTCCTCTTAGGGTTCCTATATATTGGGGTTCGGTGCACTTCTTGGACTCCTAAGTCAATTTCTTTCACCAGGTGTGGGAAGTTTTCAGTCACTATTTCTTCAAATAGGTTTTCATTGTCTTGGCCTCTCGCTTTTTCTAGCACCCCTATAATTCGGATGTTGGTATGCTTGAGGTTGTCCCAGAGGCCCCTTACACTATCTTCAATTTTTTGGATTCTTTTGGTTTCTTGCGTTTTCAGCTGAGTGGATTTTACCTCTTTGTATTTCAAATCTTTAACTTGGTTCTTGGGGTGCTCCAGAGCACTTTTAGGTCTTTGTATAATATTTTTTGTTTCAGTCAGTGTATGCTTAATTTCTGGTTGGTCCTTTTTCATATCCTTGAGAGTCTGCTTTATATCCTTGAGGGTTTCTTTCATTTCCTTGTAGGACTCATTCATTTCCACGTTGGTCTTGATCATTTCCACGTCGGTCTTGATTATTTCTTTGCAGCTCTCATTTATATCATTGAGGGTGTTGTTCATTTTCTTGTAGGACTCATTCATTTCCTTTGTGGTCTTGCTTATTTCCTTATAGGCCTCAATCTTTTGTTGGAGCCTCTTAAAAAACCCTATAACCGTGGTTCTGAATTCCATGTCCAGTCGTTTTTTTTCTTCCATTTCTTTCACATCTGATTTCTTTCCATGTTGCTGCATGGTGGCTGCTTCCCTGAGTTAGTCAATTAGCTTTGTGTGGTAGACTTCCTACTAGGGATAGTGGCTCAGCCTCCCCAGTTACCTGAGGTGGATATGGGCTGCACAGTCTTGCTGAAGTTAAGCTCAGTTAATCGTTGTTAGCCCTAGGAGGGTTTGACCTTCAGGCCAATTGTCTGTGAAGCTCAGCTGTGCTCAGGTTGGGTGGGAGGAGTCTCCAGGCCAAGCAGACAGTGTTAGCTCCCCCCTATGCGGCCCCAGGGACTCTGTGCCGGGGGCAATGGCCGCCAGCACCTCTGAGAGAGAGCCGCTGCGGAGCTCCACTGGCTGCCGGTTGCCGGGGAATTCAGACTTTCCCAAAATGAGTCTGCATGCGCAATGTCTCACCCAGGATCGTAAAACAAAGCAGTCTGACGGTTTTCTGAATGAGAGGCAAGTCGCGGTGCGCTCTCTGCGCCGTCATGCAGCCGAGCTGTTGAAAGCTGCCTTCTCCACAAGCCAGGAGACCCGGCAGCACCCGAGCTTCGGTGTGCCCTCCCACTGTCCAGTTTTCACCCCGTGTGATAGTGGGTTCTCTGGACTTCGCCCAGAGCTGGAGAATCAGTCCAGTGGGACACCTTTGTCTCCTCGATCGAGAAAACTGGCCGGTTTTCAGCCGCCCGCCCTCTCCGCGGCGCGCACTCCAAACCTCTCTCCGTGCGAATCTTTCAACGCTGTTCGCCGCCGCTCCTCCGAGTCACAGTGTCTTATTTTCACTTTTATTTGTGGAATTTTCACTCGGCGAGCTTTCTGGTGATTCTGGAAGGTGTTTGTTCTTTCGTTAAGTTGTAGTATTAAAATTGCTGATTATGACGGCAAGATAGGTGTTCTACCTTCGCCGCCATCTTAGTTCTACCCAAATGGTGATTTTTAAATATTCTTTCTACAGTTAGTAATTGAAATTCTAAAAAAGAACTGTCCATTTAAAAGAATAATTTATTATTATATTTCATTGTTCAGGCTGTTTTAGATTTTGCCATTAGATTTTTCTTTTTAAGTTCTCTTCTGTATTTTTTCAACATGCTTCCATTACTTTTTGAACATTTCCTTATTTTCTGGCACCATAACATGTTCCAGCTCATATTGTACTTTGCATGCCCTGAAGCCCTGTTACAAGCCAAATTTTCCAAAACAAACAAAATAACAAAGCCCAACAAAAAACAAATCCACAACAAAAACAAAAAGAAAAACACCACCTTAATTCCTTTTACTGTAGAATCCTCTTTAGAAATCAAGATCTGGGCCTTAGGTGTGCTCATTATTGCTGGGAATCACTGTTTTTAGGCCCCTTTAGTGGGCCAGGCCTAGAAAATACATGTATGTCCTCACCCACATTAACACATATCTATATTTTCATCTATACATCACAACCCACGAATTCATACTAATAACTACAATTCCTATCCAGCAGCACAGAGTTCATTCTAGGATTCTCTTTTTTTTAATTTGTAATTCCTTTCTCCTAATAGTGAGAAACCTGTCAATAATGTATTTACTTATTTGCTCAATCCTAGAATACATATAAAGTATGATCAGAATCTTTACTACTGTAAGCGAATCATGTAATTTAATTCCCCTTGCCAGGTACTGTTTAGGAATGAGCACACAATAATCTTCACTGAGTCAGAGTTAAGTCCACTGGGGGCTGCTTCTGACACACTTTTATAATTAATAAAAAGCAATACAAGGAGGATCTGCAAGTGGTAACTAGATGATGATAGCCATCTTGACATTCTGCAATGAAAGCTAAGAGGACAAGCCAAAACAGTAAAGGTGGCAGAGAACAGAAAAGACAGAAATAACCTGAGTCTTTTTAAAAAAAAATCTTTATTGTTCAGTTTATTAATTACATTGTTCCCCCTTTTTCCCCCCTATAGCTCCCCTCCACCCGGTACCCATCCCACCCTCCGACCTCACCCCCCTCACATTGTCCTCTCCCATAGTTGCATGATTTTTGTCCAGTCTCTTGCTGTACTTCCCACATCCCTTTTCTCCCCAAGAATTGTCAGTCCATTCCCTCTCTATGTCCATGATTCTGTTATATTCACCAGTTTATCCTGTTCATCAGATTATTAATTCACTTGATTTTTAGGTTCATTTGTTGATAGATGTGTATTTGTTCATAATTTATATTTTTACTTTTTTCTTCTTCCTCTTCTTATAGAAATAACTTTCAGCAATTCATATAATATTGGTTTGGCAGTGATGAACTCCTTTAGCCTTTTCTTACCAGTGAATCACTTTATCTGACCTTCAATTCTGAATGACAGCTTTGCTGGATATTTTTGGTTGTAGATTCTTGCTATTCATCACTTTGAATATTTCTTGCCACTCCCATCTGGCCTGCATCGTTTCTGTTGAGAAATCCGCTGACAATCGTATGGGTGCTCCCTTATAGGTAACTAACTGTTTTTCTCTTGCTGCTTTTAATATTCTCTCTTTGTCTTTTGCTCTTGGTATTTTAATTATGATGTCTTGGTGTGGTCCTCTTTAGATTCCTATATTTTGGGGTTCTGTGTACTTCTTGAGCTTTTAAGTCCGTTTCTTTCACCGGGTGGGGGAAGTTTTCGGTCACTATTTCTTCAAGTAGGTTTTCAATATCTTGCTCTCTTTTTCTGGCACCTCTATAATTCGGATGTTGCCCTGAATTGAGGTTGTCCCAGAGGCCCCTTACACTATCTTTAATTATTTGGAGTCTTTTGGATTCTTGCTTTTCTGGCTGAGTGGATTTTGCTTCTTTGTATTTCAAATCTTTGACTTGGTTCTTGTGGTCCTCTGGACTACTTTTAGGTCTTTGTGTAATATTTTTTATTTCAGTCAGTGTATGCTTAATTTCTAGTTGGTCCCTTTTCATATCCTCGTAGGTCTCGTTCATTTCCTCATAGATAACCTCAGTCTTTGATGATTTTTGAGTCATAGAATCTCCCAACTTTGGGCCTTTTATGTGAAAGAATATGTTTTCCTTACTGTAAAAGTCACATTTGGTGTTTTTTTTTCCTCATAGTAAGAAATTATCCTAACTAATAAGATGTACATCCTAAATTTACTACTCAGAAATAATTTCTCTGATTTCCTCTCTAAGTAAAGAAACATTTCTCTGTTGTAGAAACTAAACAAAACTCTACCACAGAAACAGAGAAGTGGACTATTCTACGAGTAATGATGTTTTAAAAAATATCTCTGCCCTGGCCAATGTGGACATCATCCTATGCACAGAGGTGTTGCCAGTTCAATTCCTGGTTGGGGCATACGCCCAGGGTTGTGGGTGCGAGCTCTCAGGGGGTGGGAGGGCCATATATGAGGCAATCCATTGATCTTTCACTATCACACTGATGTTTCTCTTTCTCTCTCTCTCTCTCAAAATCAATTTTAAAATCTTTAAAAAAATTAAAAAAAATATTTAAGATAAGAACATATATACACTTTCAACAATGCAAAATATTTTAAAGTGTCACTAAGGAGAATGATAAAATGATTCTTCAAAAGAACTATTTAAAAAATTTATGATTTTATATTTTTGAATCTTTGTCATCTTCTAACATGACTTTCTAGGTGTAAAGAAAATCTGCAATTTTCATTTTCAGATTATAATGGCAAAAAACAATTAGGTGTGCCTGATGGGTGCTTGGCAAACGCTAGCTTTTGGCTACAGCCTTGGAAGCTTTAGGAATATGAAGTAACTGGATCCACTGGTATATACCATAAAGCAAATGTAATATTAGTCACAGTGACATTAATTTCTGTTATTAAGTAATAATATTCTACTATATTCCTGTTTCAGGTTCCTGAATGTGGAAGCTCTATAGAACCATGAGTAAAAATCCATTCTTGACTTAATCAGATCTGATTCTGGGCAAAACAATTCAGAACTATTGATAATTTTGAACCAATTAAAAGGGATGTAGAATATTTAGTTCCCATTTCTTTAAATATATTTTTATTGATTTCTAAGAGGAAGAGAGAGGGGGAGAGAGAGAAACACCAATGATGAGAGTCATTGATTGGTTTCCTCCTGCATGTTCTACACTGGGATTGAGCCCGCAACCCCGACACATGCCCTTGACTGGAATCGAACCCGGGACCCTTCAGTCCGAAGGCTGATTGATACTTATCTACTGAGCAAAACCAGCTAGGGTTAGCTCCCATTTCTTATATGCGCTTAGAAATCCCAGAACTATTTTGTTTCCCTTCTTATAGTATTTCAAATTCCAGGTGTTAATCATAGTTGAGAAAAGAATGCTGTTGACAGATCAAAATGAGTTTACAGATAGTTTCCCATCTTAATAAATAGTTTATGGAAAGAAGATTATATACCAAAATTGTATTAAAATATAAACATATGAAAAAATATTAACTAAGAGTATACTAAAAATCAAGTTATATTTTTTACTTTGGAAATTTAAAAAACTTGCTGTCAACTAGCCACACTAAGCAAAGCTAATTTCCTTATAAATAAGACACTGAGGTCGAACAGGACATCAGTATCAATTACTTTATAAATAAGACATTCGTGTTATATGTTGATACTTACAAAATTCGTTCCTTTTTCAGTTTGGTTACTTTTACTTGTAAACCTGAAAAATAAAATGGAAAAAAACCATACTGTTTTACTTATGCATTTTACCATTTCTAAAGCAGTTAATCTAAAAAGTTTTTATGAGTCTAATGCTACACTAAATAAGTCACTTGAGACTGGCCTCTGAATAACGAGCCAGGTCCCATTAGTTTGAAGAGAGTTGTTTCCCTTACTTACACCCTGAGGTCACAAAGGTATATATGTAACATTATTGCTTTTAGTCTCCTATATGATAGTCAACTAGAAGGAAATTTTCTTCACTTAAGGTGAGTTATTTGCTTTTTAAAAGCAAGGGCAAGCATGTAATTAGATATTAAATATAAATGAAGGTCTATGTTCTGACACAGTCTACATATTTGTTAACAGAAATAGTGCTTATATAGGCTCAAGTCTTCTGGGATTAAAACAGATTGTGGCAGGAAGTCCTGGACTAGAAGTAAAGTTGTTTATGAGAAGTACTTAATGAAGGACACTAGTGTTTTAATTCAAAATACGCTATATCTATTTTTAGTTTTAATTGAGTCTGACACAAAAGAAAAACCACTGCATATGGAAACTGGACAGTTACTGTGAAGGAAGCAGGTTGTGGGCATTGAAACTGTGAGGAAGATAGAGGCAAAATAGGGTGACATTTCAAATTTTTAGAAATAATAATTAACGGGAGAAAAACAGCCATTAAACGAACATAAAAATATCCAACATCACTCACAACTAAGTGTAATCCAAACCAAAACAAATTACTTAGCAAAATTATAATTCCCAAGGTTGATAAAAGCATTATAAAACCATACTCCCATACTTGCTGGAGATATTATAAATTGACACAATTCTTTTGGAAAGCAGTTCAGCAATATGAAACAGGATTAAAAAAAAATTAGTATCTTACATCTTGGATTCTAACCTAAGAATATAATACAAATTATAGAGAAACTCCTAGTCATAAAGAATAGTAGCCCTAGCTGGTTTGGCTCAGTAGGCTAAGGGTTGGCCCACAAACGGAAGGGCCCCAGGTTAAATTCTGGTCAAGGGCATGTACCTCCATTGCGGGCTCAACCCAGGGCCTGGTCAGGGAGTGTATGGGCGGCAACCAATAGATGTGTCTCTCACCCATACATGTTTTTCTGTCTCTCCTCTCCCTCCCACTCTCCCTAAAAATCAATGAAAATATATCCTCAGGTGAGGATTAACAAAAAATAACAACAATTTATAGCAAAATAAAATGTTTTAAATAGGAACATATTTAGGTAAAATATGGTATAACCACTTAATGGAATAATATATAGCTATTAAAATTAAATAAAAATATTCATTATATTTAGCAACACTAAACTGTTTGGCTTTTCTGTGCCATTTGCTGCAATGTGATTATTAGGAAAAGGAGAAAAAATTCTGCGTGTACTTTCTCTGGTACCTAAATCAATCTATTTACTCTTCTATAATTTTGCCAATTGTGGATATTTTATTTACTGTTAAAAATAATGCTAAGAAAGTTTAAAAAGTCTATCTCTACTCGAGGATTTATTTTACCTGGGGCAGTGTTAATTTCCAATAAATAGTTATTAGTTGACTGATTTCTAAAAAAATAAAGTTTACTATTTGTCTTTGGTAGTTTATGGATTCTAGTGTTATACATTTAGAAAAAATTTCTATATAATGTGAATGGAAACATTAATAAATTTGTCACTTCTAAGAACAAGATTTTTCATTACCTGTTTAATTTTATTATTGTTTGAACCACATAATTTAATACAAATAAGAGTTTTTAAAATAAACCTATATATTTCCCCACCATTTCTCCTTCTATGGTGCTGACCAGGGATGGAATTAAAAGTCCAAAGATACTGATATGGACATTACCTCTTCTATATCAACACAAGTGAAATGTTATCATGCCAGGAAAGCCAGATATTATGAAAAAAATAGAGACCTTGGAGAACTTTTTTGCATTATACTTTTGCCCTATATCTCAAATTTCACCTCTAAGAAATATCCACCTGCTATTGATACATTTTATCCTCATTTCTATGGCCTATAATTTGAATAAATAAAATGTTATGAATAAACTTACAATCAAACATTCACAGCAATTTCAGTCATAATAGCCAAACACCAGAAACATCCCAAATGTCCTTGAATGCACGAGTTGTTTAAAACAAACAAAAACCAAAACCAAAACTGTGGTGCAACCTTGAACAACTTAGCAATAAAAAGGAATGAAGCGTATATATATGCAACGACTTGGGATGGATCACAAGAAAATTATGGTGAGTAAAAAATAAAAGCCCATCTCAAAGGGTACATCCTATATTATTCCACTTATATAATATTGTTAAAATGACAAAATGATAGAAAAGGAGAACAGGTTATGGTGGCCAAAAATTGGAAGTGTAGTAGAAAGTGATGGGCTTAAAAGGGTGACATGAGGATAGTCACAGGAATCTACACATGTGATTAAATTGCATAGAACTAACTACAAACACAAACACACACATGTAGGTGCATTAAAATTGATGGAATCTGAAAAAGGTTGGTAGACTGTATCAATGTCAATTTCTTGGTTGTGATATTGCACTACAGTTATACAAGATGCTAACATTGGGGGAAACTGGGTAAAGGGTATAAGATATTTCTTAAAAAAAACATTTTTATTGGCCCTAGCTGGTTTGGCTCAGTAGACAGAGCACTAGCTTGCCGACTGAAGGGTCCTGGGTTCGATTCCAGTCAAGAGCACGTGCCTGGGTTGTGGGCTCCATCCCCATGGGGTGTGTGTGTGAAGGGAGTGTACAGGAGGCAGCCGATCAATGATTCTCTCTCATCATTAATGTTTCCATCTCTTTCTCCCTTCCTCTTTGAAATCAATTTTTAAAAATGTTAAAAAAAATATGTTGTATTGATTTGAGAGAGGAAGGGAGAGGGAGAGAGAAACATAAATGATGAGAGAGAATCATTGATCGGCTGCCTCCTAAATGCCCCCCATCCCCCTGTGGGGAATCAAACTCACAACCCAGACATGTGCCCTGACCAGGAATCTGTGACCTCCTGGTACATAGGTCGATGCTCAACCACTGAGCAATAATGGCCAGGCTATATTGTTTCTTACAATTACATGTAAATCTAGAAAGAGTTAAAAAATGATGAAAAATAATTGTCCTGAGTTGGAACATTGTTAAAATATACATAGTAAAGGGGAAAAAAATTTAAGAATGTCAAAGAAAACTGGTGTGATCGTTTATTATTATTATTTTTATTTAAAAAAATTTCCATCTGGCTGTCAAGTTCCTAGCTTGAGAAGCTTCCTTCTTTACCAAGTAATGATGAAAAACTCTTAAGACCTTGAAAGTACTTAGTAAAACAACAAATCATACTTGAAGAATTAAACAAAGAACTTGTGACCCGACTAGGCCAAAGACTACAGCTCTCAGTTTTTAATTCTCTTCTTCCCTTCCCAAAGTATCTGAAAATTTACTTTTGAAAGATTTTATTTCCTTTTTTTAAATTTGGCCAACTGCTAAAACTCAGGTCTGCCTTGAGAAGTGAAAAATGCATCCAAAGATAAAATGGATTCTTGCCAAGGACCATTAAAAAAAAGAAACAATAAGATAGAAAATCCACATAAACTTCAAAAGAAAATTCTTAGGAAATACAGAACGACTACTCTTTTATCTTGTAAGCATTCAACACCTGTGAGGCATTTGTTCTGTCATGCAGATCAGCCCTGAAACAGGTTTATGTGTGTATATATATATGTGCGTGTTTAAATTTTAGCATTTGCTATTCATCAAGTCAATTAGGCATCTACAATTAGAACCCCTATAAAGTGTGCTTTAATCCTGCTCCACACCCATTGGAAGGAATGAGGCTGTACAACAATGCAGCTCCTGTATGAACAAGTAGTCTGTTCAACAAAGTATTTGGGATTTTAACATTGGCAACCTGAGACACCCATTGAGGAAGAGCGCTCAAAAGACTAAGCACTGTACTACAATTAACCCTACACCAACTCCTATGTGAATTTTGGAGAAAATGAAAATTAAGAGCCCATTTGTATAGTTACAACACACAAAACAAATTTAAGAAAGAATTTAGAAATGAGGGAAGAATTCCAAATAAAATAATTGCTGTTAATTTTACTTATATTAGTTCTCAACCCAGAAAAGACCATATTTAATGTATGTACTGTCATTTTAAACAAGTTACAGTTTTGAATTATAAGCTTAATAACATCTTTCTTGACAAATAGTGGCTTGATATGTATAGTCCAAGTAATTTAACTTCTACTACTGATATTTCTGTGAATGCCTATTTATTTCAACTCCAAAGTGAAAATTATTTATGAGATGCAGTCATATTTAAGATGTGCTTAGTTTGCTCTTAAGATTTAATTATCTCAAAAAGGTTAAAAAAATTTGTGGATTTTACTGAATTTATGAATGTTGATGCAAATGAAAAAATTAACATATTTGAGAGTTACTGACACTGGTATTCTCTTTTTACTGATAGTATTCTTAATAATGAGAAGGTCACTGATGTTATGAACCAAAATTACATGCAATTCCTTTCATTGTTAATTTGTGTAGTCTTAATATGAAAACTATCCAAAAATATTTTTGAAAAATTTGAGGAAACATCTATGAAAATAAAAGAGGAATCCAAAACTGAATCAAGAAATATTTAACCTCCATACCTTCCCATTTCTTCAAAGGGGCTCCAATCCCACATCCCCCACTTAATTATTGTTTTTATTTTGCTTTTAAATTTTAATAATATTTATTATTTTGCTTTTAAATAATAAACTTGATATGGGAAGGGTTAAAAAGGCCAAAAAACAAAAAAGTATCCAAATGAACACTTTATTAAAATTTAAAGAATTCTGAAACTTCCATTAAATTTTATTAAAACATTAATTCTGAATTCAAAGCATAAAGACTATGTATTATCAACAAGAATTTGTGTGTAACCCTGATACCCACCACTACCATTTGTCACAAAAGGAACATAGACATTAGAAGGAACAATCATGAAAGGACACTATTATCCTAAAGATAAAAGATAAGAAAACCTCAGTCACAAATATCTCTAGAATTTCCAATAAAAATAGTCTGTTTACCATGTTGCAATTTTTCAATAAAAGTTGAAACACTATTATTTCCCAGTTTTAAAAGAAATGCGCGTAGCTTACTATAGTCTTGTGATCAGTGTATGTACTGTTTTGTATATATTTTTGCTACCAGTTTATTATGTTTTGGTCAAATGAGAAAAAAGAAAGCTCAAGATACACATGGCAGGTATTCAGATAGATCTAAGTTCCTATGGGTAGACTTTCTTGGATGCCTAAGTAAAAATTATATATCTCAATTACTGTCATTTATAACATTTTCTTTCTTTCTTTAAACTGACATTAGGTTTAAAAGCAATGAGTCAATTTTTATTCCTATATATACTTCAAAACCTGCAAAGTCCGGACAAGTTCATGTTTGATGTCTTTCAAATAGCCTCTTATACTGGTTTCTCCAAGTGGATCACCCACCTTAAAAAAAAATGAAGTACCCTTCAGGCACGTCTTTGATGTTATCATACAGTTGGAGGATCTAATTTTATATGGAACTATGTGAAACACATTGACAAAGAACTCTTAAAAAATCCTGCTCTCAGCAAATTTGCCTAGTCCCAACCAGAATGCTTTTAAATAACATAATACTAAAAACAAAAAAACAAAAAAACAAACAGTGCTCATTCAATATCTTGAAAAATCTGTGATTTAAAATGGAAAAAAATACCCTAATATATTTTATTTTATTTTTTTAAAATATATTTTATTGATTCTTTTACAGAGCAGAAGGGAGAGGGATAGAAAGTCAGAAACATCAATGAGAGAGAGACATCGATCAGCTGCCTCTTGCACGCCCCCTACTGGGGATGTGCCCGCAGACAAGGTACATGCCCTTGACCGGAATCGAACCCAGGACCCTTCAGTCTGCAGGCCGATGCTCTATCCACTGAGCCAAACTGGTCTTGGCTACCCTAATATATTTTAATGTACCAGAGATTATTTTGTCAGTAGCTCAAACATATATCCAACACCTATCATTCATAAACCACATGGATATTAATCAAATACCAACAACTGCTGTATTTCTCCCTAAAGTTTTTCAGTGATTATAAACTCACTTGGGAGTGTGAAAACTATAGTTACAAGGAGTACAATTTTTAAAAATTATATACTAGGGCCGAAACCGGTTTGGCTCGGTGGATAGAGTGTCAACTTGCAGACTGAAGAGTCCTGGGTTCGATTCCGGTCAAGGGCATGTACTTTGGTTGCGGGCACATCACCGGTGGGAGGTGTGCAGGAGGCAGCTGATCGATGTTCTCTCTCATCGATGTTTCTAGCTTTCTGTCCCCCCTCCTTTCCTCTCTGTAAAAAATCAATAAAATATATTTTAAAAAATTATATACTAGGTAACCTTCATGCATTTTACATGTTCTATAATCTGATGAATATGGCATATTTTTCTTATCAAACAGCGTATTATTTATTTTCTTGATATTTCCTCATAAAATAGAAGTCTCCTGAAGGCCCTGAAACACCAAGAAACATGATGAAATCTGATGAACATGTTTTCCCTGTTAAGAGCTTAAAAGTAAAACTGGCTCAGTTTTAAGTGGCATGTATAAAAATTCTAAAATGATGATAATGTGCAACATGAAAAATAAGCACGGTTTAGGAAAATAATGAAAATAATGCAAAAATAAGCAAGTATAAAACATTATGTACACTAATCACAATACAATAAGCTACATGCGTATCTTTTAAAACTAGTAAAGGATAAACAAATGTCCTTCTATAGAATGGTGACTCACTTTTCCTTTCTCAATTTTCTACACTATCTTCTAAAAATAGAAAATTTAAAGTAAATAGTAGTAGAGTATTTCTGAGTTTTAAACAGATATATAATTTTGATATTTTCATACATTTGGGGACTTTAAAAACTGTTATTTAAGAAAATGTTTCATTGATCCAGTTATAAACTATGGAATTCATTCAGATACCATTTACTGATTTTTTTACTATGTGCCAAGCACTTTTACCTACGGGGATGTAAAGATGAGTAAGATAGGGACTCTGCATAATAAAAATTTAATGATCATTTTAAAACCAGTTATAAAACAACAGAATATAATTATATGAAGGATAAAAAATTTAACCTTATGCTTGAAGATGGAAGAATACTAATTCTTCTCTATCAAATGTTTAATAGAAACTCAAGTACACCTGGCCCTATTTAAATTACTTCAAAATATTGCATTTGCTTCACTTCCAGGTCACAAAGAATAAGCTTTATACATATAACCTGGAGCTCTTATAATAGCTGTTCTTATTGGTAAGCCTACATGCTGAGGTCACAGTGTTATACACTAAAAGGAAGATACTGCTGCTCTTTGACAGAAGTTGGGAGACATTGTTTATTCCTTCCCAGTTTTATAAAATATACATGTAGCTGATTACATTGTTGTTATCAGTGTGACCAGGACAGTCTTGTAACTGGCTTATTTTTGCTATAATTTCATCATATAATTATAGTGTACAAATATTTTCCTAAAGAAAATGAATACAATGCCTACAAAACCTACTGTCTTCTTCACTACTGTATTCTCAGTAACTGCTACTGAATGAATGACTAAATTAGTACTCAAATTCAGAATCTTTCTTCAATGTTTCAGACCAGATTTTCTGAAAGAAAATAGTGTAATCAACTAAAGAGCAGAATTACTATAAAATATTTATATTTGTCCCTGGACATATAACTGAAAAAAATATCAATTTAAAATTAGATTTTTATTACTAACAACAAATTTGAAACTACACTGAAAAAAAAATCAATAGTTTTTTGGAGATGTCTTTTAAGTGCAGATTTAAACAAACCACCAACAACAAAAAAGACATTTTAGATAAGTGGGATATTTGAACACTATCATCTATTGAATATTAGATGATACTGGAGAATCTGTTTTGTTAGTATGATAATGGTATTTTGTTTTTGTTAGGAAAGATTACTGAACTATACTTCAGTATTTATAGATGAAGTTATGTTAAAGACTTCAAAATAACTGAGTGGAAGAGGGATAAAGAAGTACATGGAATATAGGTAACACAAGACTGGCCATATAACTGACAATGGTTGAAGTTGAGTGATGGGTATACAGTTCATTATACTGTTTTCTTCATTTTTGTATATGTGTAATATTTTCTAAAATAAAAATATTAAACTTTAAATTAGAAAAGAACAGAGATGTACACACACACACACACACAAATAATAAAAGTAGTTACCTGTATGTGTGGGTGGGGAGAGGGATAACTTTTCACCACGTATTTTGTGTTTTGACATTTTTATTTAAAAAAGCTTGTTTTAAAAAAATAGCAACTCCACCGATACCTGAATTTCTAAATGAACACTATTATACTCTGACTGCATTAGCAATCCTGTATGTTGAAAGAGTTTTTTAATAGAAACATGGATCAGTATAATCTATCAAAGAATGAGCATAATAGAAGCAGTAAAGGATGTGGGGGAAGTAGTAAAGGTGGTTAAATTCCAACCTTTCATAAAAAAATTAAAGCGTTTTGAAGTCAGCTAGGACTTCAAAACTGCAATTAAGAAATGAAGCTGAAACCGGTTTGGCTCAGTGGATAGAGTGTCGGCCTGCGGACAGAAGGGTCCCAGGTTCGATTCTGGTCAAGGGCATGTACCTTGGCTGCGGGCACATCCCCAGTAGGGTGTGTATAAGAGGCAGCTGATCGATGTTTCTCTCTCATCGATGTTTCTGACTTTCTATCCTTCTCCTTTCCTCTCTGTAAAAAATCAATAAAATACATATTTTTTTTTAAAAAAAGAAAAGAAAAATGAAGACTTTCAGCAAAGTTGCAGGATACAAAGTCAAAATGTAAAAAACAGTGGTGTTCCTATAGACTCTCAATGAATAATCTGAAAAGGAAATTTAAAAAAGCAATTCCAGCCCTGGCCAGGTTATCTCACTTCTTTAGATTGTCATCCCAATATGCCAAGGTTGTGGGTTCGATCCCCAGTCAGCAGGGCACATACAGGAATCAACTAATGGGAGAGGAACCAAGGGGGTGGCATAGGTAAACACCTATACTGCTGCCTCACACAACAATTTCAAAACTACAACTAAAAGACAAAACGGACATCATCCAGAACCACCGGAAAACTGGCTGAGTGGAAATTCCACAAATAGAAGGAACAATAAAAGGACACAGAGAATCAGAGGAGCTGTGGAGGGCAGAGTTACGGAGATGTGGAGACCCGGACATGTGCGCGCGTGCATGGGAAGGGCAGGTGGCTGAATACTTGGCTGGCTTTTTTGAATGAGGGAGGGAGACAAAGGCTCCCCACTGCACTGAACTCCAGTTCTGAACAAGATTCAGGGAACCCAGACTCATACGGGGTGAAACTGGACTGTCAGTTTCAGAGGAAGCACACTGAGATTCAGGGGAGCTGCAGAGGTGTGCGTGCTTGCTCACTGAGAGGGCACACAGCGGAGCGCATGGCTGGCTTTCTCGTTTGGGAGGGAAACCAAACCTCCCGACTGCACTGTACTCCAGTTCTGGGTGAGACTTTGGGTATCCAGACTCACTGGGGAGAAACTGGACAGTCTGGCAGTGGGCAAAACTCAAGGGCAGCTTTCTCTCAGAGGTGCGTGCAGCCATTGCCACAGGAAACTGAGACCCAGGGGCCTCTTAGGCCAGGGCTGACAGGAAACCAAGGCTGTCTGCTCACTCCTGAGACTCCGCCCCACCAACCTGAGCACAGATGCTCACCCAGCATAGACAGTTGATCCTCACAGCCATTTGGCCTGAAGGTCAACTCTTCCCAGCCACACCAATAACAATCAAGGCTTAACTACAACAAGACTGTGCACACAGCCCATAAAGGGGTGCACCAAGAGTGTCCACTTCAGGTAACTGGGGAGGCTGAACCCCTGTGCCCTATAGGACACCTAGCACACAAAGCTACTCTACCAACTCAGGGAAGGAGTGAAAATGCGGAGACAAAGAAACAGATCAAAATGAAAGAAATAGAGGAAAACAAACGACTGTATATAGAGTTCAAAAGATTTTTCAAGAATTTCCTAGAAAAGGCTGATAAACTTAGTGAGACCCTCAAGGATATGAAAAATGACCAACTAGAAATTAAGTATACACTGACTGAAATAAAAATATTATACAGAGACCCAACAACAGACTATAGGAACGTAAGAATCAAGTCAAAGATTTGAAATATAAAGAAGCAAAAAACACTCAACTGGAAACAAATCCAAAAATTTGAAGATAGTATGAGTAGCCTCTGGGCAACCTCAAGTATACCAATATCTGAATTATGGGGATGCCAAAGAAGAGGGAGAGCAAGATACTGAAAACCTATTTGAAGAAATAATGACTGAAAACTTCCCCCACCTCGTGAAAGAAATAGTCTTACAAGTCCAGGAAGCGCAGAGAACCCCAAGCAAAAGGAATCCAAAGAGGACCACACCAAGAAACATCATAATTAAAATACCAAGAGCAAAAGACAAAGAGAGAATATTAAAAGCAGCAAGAGAAAAACAGTTAATTGCCTACAAGGGAGCACCCATATGATTGTCAGCGGATTTCTCAACAGAAACGATGCAGGCCAGATGGGAGTGGCAAGAAATATTCAAAGTGATGAATAGCAAGAACCTACAACCAAGATTACTCTACCCAGCAAAGCTATCATTCAGAATTGAAGGTCAGATAAAGAGCTTCACAGATAAGAGAAAGCTAAAGGATTTCATCACCACCAAACCAGTATTACATGAAATGCTGAAAGGTTTTTTTTAAGAAGAGGAAGAAGAAGAAAAAGGTAAAGATAAAAATTATGAACATCAAATGCATGTCTATCAACAAGTGAATCTAAAAATCAAGTGAAGAATAAACTGGTGAATATAATAGAATCAGGGAGTGGACTGATAATTCTTGGGAGGAAAGGGGTATGGGAGGTGCGGGAAAACACTGGACAAAAAACGTACACCTATGGATGAGGGCAGTGGGGAGGAGGTAAGGGCAAAGGGTGGGGTGGAAACCAGGTGGAGGGGAGCTATGGGGGAAAAAAGAGGAACAATTGTAATAACTTGGACAATAAAGATTAAATTAAATTAAAAAAAAGAAACAATTAATGAATGCATAAATAAGTGGAACAATGAATGTATGTCTCTCTTAGCTACATTGTTGTAAGACAAATTAACAACATAAATAAATGGAAAGACACTTCCTGTTCATAGACTGGAAGACTTACTATTAAAATGTCAGTATTACTTAAAAAGATCTACAGATTAAATACTATCTCTATCAAAACCCCAATGATGTTTTTTGTAGAAATAGAAAAATCTGTCCTAAAAATCATAGGGAATCTTAAGGGACTCCAGATGGCCAAAACAATCTTGAAAATGAAGAACAAAGTTGAAGGTCACATACCTTCTGGTTTCAAACGTAATAAAAAGCAACAGTAATCAAAACTGTGGTACTGGAATGAAGACATACATATGAATCAATGGAATAGAACAGAGCCCTGAAATAAATACGTGCATATATGATGAGGTGGTTTTTGACAAGGGTACCAAAACCATTCAATGGGGAAAGGACAATCTTTTAAAAAAAATGGTGCTGAGCCAAAACCAGTTTGGCTCAGTGGATAGAGCGTTGGACTGCGGACTGAAAGGTCCCGGGTTCGATTCCGGTCAAGGGCATGTGCCTTGGCTGCGGGCACATCCCCAGTAGGGGGCGTGCAAGAGGCAGCTGATCGATGTTTCTCTCTCATCGATGTTTCTGACTTTCTATCCCTCTCCCTTCCACTCTGTAAAAAATATATATTAAAAAAAAAATGGTGCTGAGAAATCTAAGTGTCCACATGCAAAAGAATGAAGTTGGGCCCTTACCTTACACCATATACAAATTTTAACTCAAAATGGAGCAAAAAGCTAAACATACAGCTGAAACTATGAAATTAGAAGAAAACATAGAGCAATAGCTTATGGATATGGCAAAGATTTCTTAGATATAATATAAAAAATATAGGCAACAACAACAAAAAGAGATAAACTGGACTATATCAACATTAAAATATCCTGTGCATCAAAGGACACAATTAATAGTGAAAACATAATCCAAAGAATGGAGAAGATATTTTCAAATTAATATCTAATGAGATTAATATCCAAAATATACAAATAACTAGAGGCCTGATGCATGAAATTTGTACATGGGTAGGGTCCCTAGGCCTGGCTGGCAATCGGGACCAATCTATGGGTGACCAGTGGGGTGACCAGCACCAGCTTTGGCCAGCCCCACTTCCCACCGCCGCTGCTGGTTGCCTCCCTGTGGGGCGACTGGTGGGGAGATGGGGAGTGCCCCCACTGGCACCCACCTTGGCTGGCCTGGGGGCCTGCAGGATGGGTGCAATTCCTATGTTAAGCATCTGACCCTTGGTGGTCAGTGCATGTCACAGCAACCAATTGTTCCACTGTTCAGTCGTTTGCATATCAGCCTTTTATTATAGAATTCAACAACAAAACAAATGCAACCTGATTAAAAAGTAAGCAAAAGTCTTGAATAGACATTTATTCACAGATATACAATTGGCCAATAAGCACAGGAAAAGATGTTCAACATCACTAATCAGAAAGGCAATGCAAATGAAAACCACAATGAGATACCACCTCACATCCATTAGGAATGTTACTACCACAGAGAGAGAAAGAGAGGAATAAAGAAAGAGAAAAAAAGAAAGGAAAAGAAAAACAGAAAATAACAAATGGGCAGAATGAAGAGAAATAGAAACCCTTATGTACTGTTGGTGGGAATGTAAAATAATATAGCCACAAGGGGAAACAGTATGGAACTCATCAAAAATCAAAAATAGAATTGCTATATGATCCAGCAATTCAACTTCTATGTATACCCAAAATAACTGAAAACAAAATCTTGAGGAGATATTTGTATATCCACGTTCACAATAACCAGCATTATTCACAACAGCTAAAAGAGCATCCCAAATGTCCACCAGTAAATGAATGGATAAGCAAAATATGACATGTACATAGTATGGAAAATTATTCTGTCTTAAAAAGAAAGTTAATTCTGAAATATACTATAACATCCATGTACATTACACTAAGTAAAGAGAGCCAATCACAAAAAAAGACACAGTATGATTCCACTTGTATGAGGTACATGGAGTCGTCAAAATCAGAGACAGAAAGTAGACAGCCTCTGGTTGCCAGAGGCTGGAGGGAGGGTTGGAAAGGGAGTTATTGTTTAGTGGATACAGAGTTTCAGTTTCACAAGATGAAAAGAATTATAGAGATGGATGGTTGGTGATGACTACACAATATAATGAATGTATTCAATAACACTAAACTGTACACTTAAAAATGGCTAAGATGTTATATTATGTATACATATTTCATGACAAGTTTTCTTCTCACTTCTCCCTACCATTTCCCCCACCCCAAAAAAACTGAAAGTAAAAATTTTCTAAGATTTCCTAAACACTTAAATTTAAATGTTCTCATATTACTATTTTGGTCATTCTTTTTGTTTCCTCCAAGAAATCAGAAGTTAAAAAAAAAAAAAAGTACCAAGGAGATAATAAGTAATCAGTATGTGAAATACCTGTTACAACTTTTTTTTTTGTAGTAACCCATTGTCTCTAGCTGGGAATTGATAGTACAAATCCTTGCTGCTTTAGAATGATTGCAACAGCTAACAGAAACATTGCATACCATGTGCCAGACATTCTTCCAAATGCTTTACATTTATTAAGCTATCCTATACCAGGTGTACCAGTTACTAATGTGGATGTTTTCAATAGATGGATTACACATGTATTGATATACATGCAATTTGATATGTATGCTATTTTGTTGTATTGATAGCAAGCTTCAAAACTTCATGTGTCAAATTTTCTGAAGGTGTTAAATAGATATTTTTACACTTAAAAATATCAAATTTTGTGCCAAAAAAAGAGCATTTGCAAGCAGCTGTAACTCATTACTTTATTTTGAAGTGCTGCTGAAGGTTATCGTATACTTCGGAAAGCTTATGGTGAATTAAGCTTCCTTAATGGAAGCTCCATTTCAAGATACTTGTGAACACTGGTTTAAATGCTTTAAAGTGATGATTTCTATGTGAAAGACAAAGAACGTCCAGGTCAACCAAAAAAAGACCAACAATTATAAGCATTATTGGATAAAAATAGGTGTCAAACTTAAAAACAACTTGTAGAAAGATTAAATGTTGCTCAGCAAACAATTTCTGATTGCTTACAAGCAATGGGAAAGATTTTAAAGCAAGGAAAATGGGTGCCACATCAACTGAACGAAAGATAAATGGAAAACAAAAAAGCATTCAGTAAAATGTTGCTTCAACAGCATGGAAGAAAATCTTTTTTGCTTTAATTGTGACTGGCGATGAAAAGTGTTTTTATTTTGAGAATCTCAAATGTACAAAATCATGGGTTGAACCAGGTCAACCATCAACATGGACGGCAAGGACAAATCGCTTAGGAAGGAAGACAATGCTCTGCGTTTGGTGGGATCAGGAAGGTGTGGTGTATTATCAGCTTCTAAAACCAGGTGAAACCGTTAATATTGATCGCTACCGACAACAAATAATCAATTTCAACCATGCCTTGATTGTAAAATGACCAGAATGGGCCAGAAAAATGGCAAAATAATTTTGCTTCATGATGATGCACCATTACACACTTCAAAACCAGTTAAAGACATGTTAGAAGATCTTGCCTGGGAAGTATTAACCCACCTGCTGTATTCACCAGACCTTGCTCCTTCAGATCAATGGGACACACATTTTCTGAGCAGCACTTCAAAACATATGAAGAAATGGAAAATTGGGTCTCTGAATGGTTTGCCTCAAAACAAGAAAAGTTCTATTGGGACAGTATCCACAAATTACCTGAAAGATGGGGGAAATGTGTAGCTAGTGATGAACATTACTTTGAATAAAGCACTTTTGATGTTTCTCTTGAAATTATCATGTTTTCTTTTATTATAAAATCCGATTAACTGGTGCACCTGGTATAATAAAAGAGTAATATGCAAATTGACCCTATGACCACCAGGGGGCAGACGCTCAACACAGGAGCTGCACCCTGGTGGTCAGTGCATTCCCACAGGGGGATCTCTGCTCAGCCACAAGCTGGGCTAACAGCTGCAAGTGCAGCAGTGGTGGCGGGAGCCTCCTGCCTCCTTGGCAGTGCTAAGGATGTCCGACTAATGGCTTAGGCCCGCTCTTCCCAGGGAGTGGACTTAAGCCATCAGTCAGACATCTCCTGAGGGCTCTTGGATTGCGAGAGGGTGCACCAGGCCACCCTCCCCTCCACTAATACTAGCTAATAAAGAGGGAATATGCTAATTGACCCTCATGCCATCACAAAGATGGCGGCACCCACAGCCAATAAGGAGAGAATATGCTAAGTGACTGCCATGCCCTCAAAGATGGTGGCGCCCAGTCCCCTCAGCCCCGCCAGGGCGCCTGTCTCCAGAGTCCCCCAGTCCTATCCAGGGATGGCCCGAGGTGCAGGCAAGCCTTGGATGCCCAGCTGCCCAGGGCCACCCAAGGCTCAGGAAACCAGGGCTGGCCAAGGCTTGCGCCACCAACAGTAGCAGCAGCAGAGGTGTGATGGAGCATTGCCTTCCCGATTGCCTGGTCAGCTCCTGTCCCTGAGGGCTCCCAAACTGTGAGAGGGAGCAGGCTGGGCTGAGTGATGCCCCCTTCGGTGCATGAATTTTCATGCACCAGGCCTCTAGTTTAATATAAGGTAACTATTATCAGTATCTTTATTTTATAGATAAGGAACCTGAGGCACTATAAAGTTAAGTACTTGCACAAGGTCACCATCTCTATTCAAGGGGTGGATATGGCTTTCGAAAATTGGTAGTCTAGATGGAGAATTCATGGATTTAACCATTTCATCACATGGCCTCATTCTCAGCTCAGCACTATTCCATCCACTTGTAATCAATGAAAGATGAAAGTTTTAGATTTAATCCTAAAGACAAGGCATGATGACAAGGCATGATGACAACTTGCCTTCAGCATAGTACATACTAGTTAATTAGACTTAATTCAATTAAAAAGCTTAGTCTATCAGTAAATCACCCATTCTTCCTTCAACATATATACCTGGTTCTTCTTTTATATTCCCAGATAAAGTGGTACACTACAAAATCCCTTAAAACTAGGACTGTATATGATTCATTTTTATTCATAAGGACTGGCACATAATAAGTGCCCCCCAAAACATTTCTTAAACAATTATCTCCAAGTACAGTGGTTGGCAAACTTCGGCTTGAGAGCCACATGTGGTTCCCGAGATATGGTTTGCCACTCTGTTGACTAATGAGTTTGCTGACCACTGTCCAAGTACACTGGGACAAGAGTATTCTGGTTCATTTTTCAGAACCCATTAATTAATGAGTCCATTAACATGAGTTCATTTTTCAGAACCCATTAATTAATGAGTCCATTAACATTTAGTTTTACCAAACTAAATGTACCCTAGGAAAGTTCTAACACAGATCCACATACTATACTTTAGATTCAGGTGGATTATGTTTTAATGGCACTCCAGTGTAATGTTAAAACTACAAAGTAGTACAGAATTAAACCTATGTTTGCAAGAAACAAATACAATATGACGCATTTCTCACACATGGCAAAAATATATTATAGTAAAGTTACAGAATTAAATAGGTATGTTAAAACTTAATATCAAACCTTGAGTTTAGCTTCAACAGAACATTCCTTTATATGGAATACACTTTAACACAATCACTGAAATTTATATACTCATTCTAACCACAACTGCTCAATCATCTGCTCACTAACTACATTTCATATAAATGTTTTAAGCTCTTATTTCATTACATTGTAATGATTTGTTCATATGACTCTATTAGATTGCAGGTTCTTTGAAGGCAAACTGTCACTTGCCTTAGTATCAAAATATTGGTAGCAAATAGATTCCCAAAGATTTCTCAAATGAATTAATTAAGTTTAGAGATTACATAATTTGGCTGAGAGCATGTAGATTAATTAAATCAGAATTCAAATCCAGGTACTCAGTTAAAAAATTCTATGCTCTTTCCATCATACCATACATATTACTACAAGTAAGTATAAATTGTGCAAAAGCTATCTACTGTAGTAGTTGTATTTAGGTAATAAGCTACAACTTAACCACAAAAATGTATCACAAAAAATTGTAATAGTAAGGATACCTTAAAAATGAGATCTTTAACTGTCAGACAAAATTAATGATTATGATTACAGTCTCAGTACAATACTGTTCTGGTAAGTATTGGGAGAAAATATTTCACCTTGTACTTCTTTATCGTGACACTCCTTTAGTTTTGTCCAAAGATCCTTAAACTCATTAGATATCTCTGCAGAACTAGGGCTTCCACAACTGCTTCCAGAGACGTTCATCTTGCTTGAATATGCTCCACACTTCTATTTGCCTAATGTTTTTTGATGTTTTCTGTTACATTATATAGGTATGAAGTTATCTTTGGATAGCTGAAATACCTGAAACGACAGATTACAACATAAATAAATCCTACTTACCTTTATGTAATTTGAGCCCAGCCAGTTTCCTTAATTGACTTACAATCAATAATGTTGAGAATTTGGGGGGAAAAGGGGTGTGAAGAAAGACGATTATGGTAAAAAAAAGCCCTGATTTTAGTAATCTGGATTTTAGTTAAGCTAAATTTTCAGGCAAATTTTCTCTTATTCCTCCTAGAAAAAAAGTAATTACCTACATTATGTTAAACTGAAAGGATACTAATATAGAGATCAATAATAATACACCATTCTAAAAGAATTTGCTTTTTAAACTTTTGAGTTGATATAGAATGCAACAATATATTGAACCAAAAGTGAAAAAACATTCTAAAACATTCTTGAATTAACCATTCCATATATATATACACACACACATCTATATACATACAAAGCCACATACATTATTAAGAATAAGATTGATGTATTAATACATATGAGTATCTGAAAAACTTTCTCATGAAGTCAGTGAGCAAGAAACAGATACAGCAAACATCTATGAATACAGAAACATTTAATAACAAGGCAACTAGGGTAAAAGTATTTTGTACCTCTCCCAGAGCAACGATGAAAAAGTTGACTATTTGAATAGCCCTTGAAGGAAGCAACAGGCTATTAAGAAATTAAAGTAAATTAATAAATATTTTAATGTGTCCTTAAATTGAAACCATTAACTAGCTGGCATTAAGAAAGTAAAATGATTAACAAGTCTATTAAACCTCACATCTGGCCCTTGGTCAATGCCTTACTAACAAGTACCCAAACTGATATGTCTTTTGCTAACCATTTCTTAATGTCTCTGATGAAGAAGCTAAAATAAGAGGTGATATTTCTAAAGGGAGCAAGATGATGTGTGAATCCACTTGGGAAAGTGTAAAGTACTGGCCAGGTAGCTCAGCTGGTTGGAGTGCCGTCCCTAATATGCTGAGATTGTGGGATGGATCTCCAATCAGGGCACATACAAGTAGCAATTAATGAATGCATCAATAAGTGGAACAATAAATCTATCTCTGCCTCTCTCTAAAAAAATCAATCAATAATAAAGCAAATGTTTTAAATTGTAAAGTGTTACAAAAATAAAACTACTTTTATTCAGTTTTAAAAAACTGTGACTATACTTTTTTGAAACAATCAGTGAAAAAGGAATACAGGCTGAATTTTTTAGGTAATATTAGGGAATTATTTTTAATTTTCTTGTGTAAGATAATGATGTGGTCATGTTAAAAAAAGTCCTTTATCTGATTAAAAAAAAAAAGACATATACAGAAGTATTTACAGGGAAATTGACATTTCTCTGAGATTTGCTTTAAAATATTCCAGCTAAGCTGAGACTGGTTTGGCTCAGTGGATAGATCGTCGGACTGCGGATCCCGGGGTTCGATTCCGGTCAAGGGCATATACCTTGGCTGCGGGCACATCCCCAGTAGGGGGCGTGCAAGAGGCAGCTGATCGATGTTTCTCTCATCAATGTTTCTGACTTTCTATCCTTCTCCCTTCCGCTCTGTAAAAAATCAATAAAATATATTAAAAATAAATAAATAAAACATTCCAGCTAAAATTAACAAAAAGGATGTTGTGTGGGGAGATGAAACAAGAAGGGCTGCATTAGGTAATAACTGAAGCTGGACAATGGATGGGTGGGTATATGAGGGCATTCTTAATTCTAGTGTCTCTCTTGTGTACCTTTATTATTTCTACAATGTTTTTTTTTTTTTTAAGTGGGACTGGGTGCATTGCACTAGTACAGTTTTATTTCCAAAGACACTTGTATTCTATTTCTTAACTCTAAAAAATAAATGGGCCAATACTACTGTCAATAAAAGCTGTAATTTATTAAGTGTTCACTAAATAGCAAGAATCATGATGTTCTATATTCATTTTTTATCCTAATTTTCAGAACTCTATAAAACTGCTACAATTATTAATTTCATTTCAGAGCTGGAGAAACAGGCTTCAGAGATTGACTCCAAGGTGATATTGGCGGGACAAGGCTTTGTCACAGTCGGAACTCATGTCGTGATGCCAATAACTACAAAACACTGCTAAGTAACCCAAAACAGGTAAATTCATTGTTTCTATTAAGTAAACAGTGCAAAACAAACTTTTAGTTACTTAAGTGAATTTAAAAGTGAACAGTATTAATTTTAAACCAACAGTGTAAAAAAAGCGTCCTTTAAGAAATATATCTTCAGCCCTGGTCGGTTTTGCTCAGTGGATAGAGCATTGGCCTGCGGACTTAAGGGTCCCAGGTTCCATTCCGGCCAAGGGCACATGCCTGGGTTGTGGGCTCCATCCCCCAATAGGGGGCGTGCAGGAGGCAGCCAGTCAATGATTCTCTCTCATCACTGATGTTTCTGTCATTCTCTTCCTCTTCCTCTCTAAAATCAATAAAAGGTTGTGTTTTTTTTTAAAGAAATATATCTTCAGAGGTGGTAAAAAAAATTATTCCCCTCCCCTACAAAAAACAATTCATCAAATACTAAACTTGCAAATTCTGGCTCACAAAACCATCTCCAACCTGTTCTGCATGCCCGGCACTTTTTGTTGGCATCTTGTGTCAGTGAACCGTTATTCAGGGCACGATGGTGGTCTCAGAAATGTGCCTCTTGCCTCTCAAAGTGGCATCCTGGCTCCAAGGGCTGTGGTGACAGAAGACATTTCTGTGCTCCTGTAGCGGTGTCCACCACCACGCTGAAGCCCCTCGCCGCACCATTTCCTGTCACACCACACGCATTCTCACACCCGCCAGGAAAGAGCCGCGCCAGGAGTCACTCAGGAGCCCTCAACTGGACGGGGACTTGGGCGGTGCTCTTACTAGCAAAGCAGAGGTCTGAAAGCTCCCTTCCCGGGACCCTCAGCCGTCAGCCGTCAGCCTCTCCTCCCGCGCGCTCTCCGAAGGCGACCCGGGCGACTGGCGCCGAAAGCGCGAGGGGCCCCGCCCGCGCAGGGCCGCCGTCCGCGCAGGCGCGGGGCGGGCTCGCGCTGGGACGCCAGTCCGAAGTCAACGCGGGAGATCCAGAAGCTGCCCGCAGCGCGAGCCTGCCCTCCCTGCTTCCCGCCGGCCCGCGCCCGGCCCCGGTGCTTACTGCTACTCAACCCAGACCACACGGCCACCCCCACACCAAATGCCCACGGTCAGCGCGCAGCTCCAGGCCGGAAGTGGCCTCTCGGACCCAGCGCTCCGGGTCGGGGGGAAGAGGTTCCTCTTACTCACGGCTTCCAAGGTTGCCTCTGGATTCTCGGAAGCCGGCAGGGAGCGCGCTTCCGGGCTGTGAAGAGAAGGCGGCTCGCTGGCTTTTCTCCTTTTCGCCTCAGGAACTTGCCAAAGGCGCCGCGGGAAAGCTGGCCCCTCAGGGCAACCAGCGCGCTCCGGGGGTGGGGCAGGGCCCGAGGGCCGCCAGCCGGGTCGGAGGCGGCCGAACCTGCCCCTCTTCGAGTCCGGGCGACGTCACGCGGGTGTTCCTGGGAGTTCACGCCCCTTCCTCCCGCCTCACAGGGAGGCGGCGGCCCTCGGACTGCGGCGGAGGAGTGGGGCTGACTGGGGGCCCCCCGCGGAGGCCGCTGTCGCCGACAGGAACGGAGCAGCGGCTCCGAGGGCTGGCGACCGCCACAGCGTTTTGGGGACGCCTTTGAAAAAGCTCACGAGGTTTCGTTTGGGAAGAAACAATTCCTTAGTGTGACGCAAAATTTATGGATGTGTCGGACTTCAGCGTAATGAGTGGCCTGTACCAAATGGAAACTTAAAGTGAACGGCTGAGGGATGGACAGGATTTGTCAACGTACCTGCCGTTCCGTGGTGCGAACGGACAGGACTGGGTGGTGAGGCCAGACAGCAAGAACGAAGTCAATTTTGCTGAGGTTTCTGGAGAACCTGAAATAAGGAATGGAAGTGATCAGCATTATTTGTTGGAACAATATATTAGGTTTTGTTTTGTCTTAGCGAGAGAGGAAGAGAGGGAGCAAAGAGAAACATCTATTTTGTTGTTCCAACCGTTGCGCAACCTTGGTGTATCCGGTGACACTCTAACCAGCTGACTTACCCAATTTAATGTGTTTTAAATCAGCATTTCCTGTGGCTAATAACACTCGAACTGTTAATATGTTTTCCTGTTTATCTTGATTTCTAAAAGGAGCGTTTTAGCATTAGACATTCTACAAATGAAGAAAATAAACAGAATAGAATCACAGTCTGTTAAACCAGTTCAATTCTTTTCTGTAATTCTTAAGACCTGGGAGGAAGACAGGACAATATTATAAACTTGAAAAGATTAAGTAGTATTTAGAAAATCATAAATACAAAAGGTAAAAGTAATTTTTCCAATCATTATCGATCTTCAGGAATGAATATCACAGCTTCTTGTTATTGAACATAATAGGATGCTCCTGACCTATTTTAGCAATGCTATAGGAACACTGGTATCTTTAAAGAAGAGGACTGTTGAACTTTCATTGCCTTATTATAGCAAACATCATTCACTTCCAAATTGTATGACTTAATTCATTGTGCCTTTAGAGAAAATGGGTGAAAACTTGACCATGTTTTTAATACAACATAGGAGGCATAATTGCTTGTATAAGTGTTATAATGAAAATGGGGAGTTTTGTTACAAATAGAAAGAACCTGTAATCATTTTTTCTTTTAATGGCACATTGAAAGGACAGTGTACTTGTGGTCCAAAGAAAAACTGTCTATCATAACTGCGCTAGCCTCTGTCAGCAGCTTCATTGACCAATCCATTTATGTAAGTCAGAATCAAAAGAGTCATCCTTGGCTCCTTTTTCCTTAACCCCCATACCCAGTCTCACCAATGTATGGATTTGGGAGGTAATTTACTCACCAATTATCTCCCAAATCCATCCCCTTCTCTTCATTACTACCCCCATATTTCAGGATACTGTTATCTCTTACCTAGTCTGCTGTTCATATCCACCCAACCAACAACCCCATCTAAACCTTTCTCTTCACTGGTGTGCAGGAAAAGTTTTAAGCATCTATTCTCAATTCATGTATATTTTTAAATTGTATACATGTACTGCTGAAAAATGGCATATAGTCTAATGAACCAGACATCCTGGCTTTGAATCCTGCTCTAATACTTCCTATGTGGCGGACTGGTTTCTTAACCTGACTCATTTTTCTTATCTGTAAAATAAGGATTAATAGTACCAACCTCAGAGTTATGAAGAGTAAATGAGTTAACTATATAAACTGATCAGTAGAGTGTTCAGATAGGTAGTATGTATTCAGTAAAAACTAGCCCTTTTTAATACATCTGAGTTAATACATAATGACTATTATAACACACTAGAGGCCCGGTGCACAGGTTTGTGCATCAGTAGGATTCCTTGGCCTGGCCTGTGCCCTCTCGAAATTCAGGATCCCTAGGGGAATGTTGCAGAGCCAGTTTCAGCCCAATCCCTGCAGGCCAGGCCTCTAGTATGCATATAAGATCTTTGGTTAATCTCTTCCTGCCTTTCTTCCTATCCCCTTCCCTCTGAGATTCATCAGTCTATTCCATGTTTCCATGCCTGTACGTTGGCATCTGCCCCTGGTGGTAAGTGCACGTCATAGCTACTGGTTGAACAGTTGCACAGTTGCTTAGGCTTTTATATATATAGATGTTTTAAAGACATTTTTAAAGGATGAGAAAAAATTAAAATCTAGTATTTTCTCCCACTTAAATTTTGCCTACTTTGAGAACATCCCTTTACACTATAGATAGTATAATCTTGAAAAATAAGTTTGATAATGGCACTATGCTGCCTAAACCCTTTCAGTGGCTTACTGTTATTCTGAAGAAAGCCTCTTTAAACTGCCTCTACTGCTTCCCCAGGCTCATTTCAAACATTTTCTGACCTCTGGCCTCACTGCCCTGTTAATTCTAGGGCTTTGCATGCTGTTGCCTCTGTCTGGAATTCTGAAACAAACCTACCCCACCCTAAGCCTAGTGGTTACTAATCTTTTTATCTTGTTTTATTAGTCTCTTCCATTGGATACTCTTATAGCACTACTAGGGGCCCGGTGCACGAAATTCGTGCACTGGGGGTGGGTGGTCCCTCAACCCAACCTGCCCCTTCTCACATACTGGGAGCCCTCAGGGGATGTCCAACTGATGGCTCACCCCCAGCCTGCCCACCAGCCATCGCCCTGCTCAGCTCAGGCCCTGCTGCCTGCGACCACCTGGCCCTGGTGGCTGGGCACTCGCCGCCACTTCTGCTCACAGCACCTGGGGGCCAGGCACTCCCTGCCACCACTGTTTCATCTCCACCCCTGGGGCCCAGCACTCGTGCCACTTGGCCCCGCCCCCGCTCCTGATTGGCTGGTAGCATAGCCAATCAGGAGCAAAGGTATGGTCAAATTTGCATGTTTCTCTTATATAGGATGTACCTTCCCATCTTATGTTTATTATACTTTAAATTATTTAAATAATCCGTTTTCTTAATGTTATTGATTTTTAGAGCTAGAGGAAGGGAGAGGGACAGAGAGAAACATTGATGAGAGAAAAATCATCGATAGGCTGCCTCTTCCACTCTTCCTACTGGGTATTGAGCCTGCAACCAGGGCATGTGCCATGACCTGGAATTGAACCAGTGGCTTCTTGGTTCATGGATCGATGCTCAACGATTGCGCCATACCTACCAGGCAGATTGTAAATTTCTTCAGGCCAAAACCTTTTTATTTTTATTAATCCTCACCTGAAGATATTTTCTCCATTGATTTTCAGAGATAGTGGAAGGACAAGGGAGGGATAGGTAAACATCAATATGAGAGAGAGCCATCAATTGGTTGTCTGCCATAACCAAGCCCAGGGATCAAGCCCAAAACTGAGCTACATGTGTTTGAACAGAATTGAACCTGAACCCCTTCAGTCCATGGGCCAACACTATCCATTGAGCCAAACTTGCTAGGGTGATGTCACAACCTTTTTATTTTCATGAACTACCTGATTGCCTGCCATAAAGGAGGTACTCTGTGGGTAAATGAATTGGGCATCACTTGAGGGATTCCTAGTTCTCATGTTTTGATGAAAGTCTTTGAACCCATTCACAATTCTTAGCTTCTCCTTATGAGATTATACTATGATTAATTTAACAGTGGAAATGATGGGCATACACATAGATTTTTGTTACCAATAAGAAGCTTTATGCTCCCTACCAGGTAGAAAAAATCACGAAATCCCGAAGAAGTGAGAAAACTTAAAACCTCTTTAACAGAGAAGCATCTATTTTGAACCTTTTGTAATATTGGGTTTCTTTCTTTCTTTTTTATGGATTAGAACAATGCTTCCCAAACTTTTTCAGTATATGAAAAATATGAATACTTGTATTGTGATAAAAAGATGAGGCTGCTTCCATACAGGGGCAACAGTAGTTGGGACTCTAGCCATTCTAGGCCCAATACTGCCATCTTGAGGGCTGGGATTTTACTGTCCCAGCATACCTAAAATCCATTGGAGGTTTAATTAAGATGCTCGTTTAAAAATTGCCTGGTGAAATGTATTTTAATAAACACTGTCTTTAAAACTATTCGGATTGTGCACATACATATTTGGGGGCACCCTATATAAAAAAGTTTTTAGTAGCCACATTTAAAAAAGCAAAAAGAGCCCTGGCTCAGTGGTTGAGCATTGACCTATGGAACAAAGAAGTCCCAGTTCTAGTCCCAGTCAGTCAGGGGACATGCCCAGGTTGTGGGGCTAATCCCTGGTGAGGGGCGTGCAGGAGGCAGCTGATCAATGATTCTCTCTCATCATTGATGTTTCCATCAATGTAAGTCAGAATCAAAAGAGTCATCCTTGGCTCCTTTTTCCTTAACCCCCATACCCAGTCTATCACCAATGTATGGATTTGGGAGATAATTTACAATTGGTTGTGGCAGGCAACCAATTGATGTCTCTCTCTCTTCCTCTTTGAAATAAAAATAAATATATATATAAAAATAAAAAGTAAAAAGAAATAGATGAAATTAACTATATTTTTTTATGTAATTAAATGTATCTAAAATAACCCTGGCCAGGTAACTCAGTTGATTAGAGTATTATTCCCATATGCAAGGTTGCCAGTTTGATCCTTGGTCAGGGCACATACAAGAATCAACCAATGAATGAATAAATAAGTGGAATAACAAATCAATGTTTCTTTCTCAAATCACTCAATAAATTTAAAAAATAAAATATTTTTTCAACATGTAATCAATACAAAAGTTTATTGAGACTTTTTATATTCTTTTCATACTGATTCTTAAAAATCTGATGTGTATATAATCTTTACAGCATATCTCAATTTGGTTGTCTGCATTTCAAGTGCTCAAAGCCACATGTGGCTAGTGGCTACTGTATTGGACCACACAAACCTAATATATATAATGAACAAATAAGGTTATGTGATTTATCTGAAGAACCAGAATAGAGCTGGTTATTTGTGCTGGGTATTTCCCATCTCTTTCCCACTCCTTACATCATCCCATTCCCTTCCTCTTTCAGTACTGAGAGCCAAAAGTGTTAAAGTAAGTGACTAAACCTATTATGAATATTTACATAAAAGTGTTCAGCACCTTTAAAATGAATCACGGATGAGCTGTTTTAAGACAAAAGAACTATTTTAAGAATAAGACAAAAGTCTGTTTGAGAAATAAGACTTTAAGATAAGAGAAAATTATAACTGTCAACATATCAACTGGAACACTTGATTTAATTTTTAAAAGTTGTTTACAGTAATTATTAAGTGTTGTTTGGGGGTAGGCATATACACCAATTAGTGATCTTACCCCAAGTAGCAAAATACTTTTTCTGTGATTTGAGTTGATGTACCAAGATCCAGTTAGGTTTAGCAGTTCTATAATTGTTTTTATTTAACATTCATGGAGGGTGTCAGTATCACACTTTTTATTTTGACAGTCTTAGGCAGTCATTAAAGTGCCATAGTACACATTAAAGATTATACGGGACTTTTCAATCAGAAAAATTATCCTCATGGAGTCTGTGAGGATACTTCTAACTTAGATAAAGAACCTTCATTTATTTTGATTTTTACTACATATTCATACCTTCTTCATTTCCTTTTTATAAACTATTAAAGTAGTTTTTGTTTGTGTTTCTAAATATTCAATTAGCTATTTCATTGTACATCAGTAATGGGCAAAATTTTACTACATATATACTTTGCCCATTTACAAACTATAATAATAAAAGCATAATATGCTAATTAGACAGTAATGGGCAAAATTTTACTAGATATATACTTTGCCCATTTAGGAACTATCTTCTATAATAATAAAATTATAATATGCTAATTAGGACAGCCAAATGATGTTTTTCTGGACAAAGTTGGGACTTCGAGGGCCAAGGCAAGCTGCCACAGCTGTGAGGGCTGTGCCCCTTGCACAAATTTCGTGCGTTGGGCCTCTAGTTTTTTTATATTTGGTGAAGATAGTACAGTATACTATAAAATTGCCTACTTGCCTAGCTCTAAATGATGGTGAGCTGACCAAGAATGTTAATGATGTCATTGCAAAGTAAGTACATTGCCTGCTTGGGCAATATTTCATACCTATGCATGTAGGTTTATGAAGCCTAGGACTTTTGTTAAGATAGTTAACCCTGGCATTTATGAAATTGGCATTAATACTTAACACTGCTGTTAGACACCAGCATTTATAAGGATGTTAGAACTTAACTGCTATAGAGATGATAAAAGAATGTAAGAGTTATTAGACTATAGAGTAAAAAAATGGATTATATTTTGGGAATCTTAAAAATGGAATCTTTACCTTTTATCTTACTAGATAGTATAGTATTATACTGCATTGTCTTACATACATATGCTATCATGATGGAAGATGTGGGAATAGTATTTATTTACAATAATGTAAAAAATATCCTATCTAATAAAAGAGTAATATGCAAATTAACCATTACTCTGCTACACCCACAAAGCCACAACCACCAGTCAATCAGGACCAAATATGCAAATTAACCCAACCAAAATGGCTGTGGCCATGGAGAGAGCAGAAGTCTTGGGTTTCCCGAGTAATGGAGGAAGCCAAGCTTTCAGCATACCCTGGCCAGTCTAGGCCTCCACTCAGGCTACAAAGTTTCAATTATAGAAGATAAATAAATCCCAACAAAAATGGCGGCAGCCACAGAGCTGGAGAGAGCAGGAGACTTGAGTTGCCCCTGGCGATGGAGGAAGCCAAGCTTCCTCCACTCAAGGCTACAAAGTTTCAATTATAGAAGATAAATAAATCCCAGATACCAGGGCCTCTGCTTGGTTGCCAGGTGGGCGTGGCTGGTCTGCACACAACCACAGGCCCCTCGCCCAGGCTGCCCCATGCTCCAAGAGAATCCCCACCCTGATCCAGTACACTTTTCAGGGCAAACCAGCTGGCCCCCACCCATGTACCAGGTCTCTATCCTATCTAATAAAAGAGTAATATGCAAATTGACCATCACTCCAAGAGTGCTGCCCCCATGTGATCAAAGATGGCTGCCCCCAGGTGGACACAAGATGGTTGCCACAAGATGGCTAGCAGGGGAAGGCAGACAGACATCTCTTGATGGACATCTAGAGAGGGTGCAGGCTGGGCTGAGGGACAGCCCAACCTGCACCCTCTAGTCCTATATAATAAAAGGCCAATATGCAAATTGACTGAACAGCAGAATGACTGATTGTTATGATATGCACTGACCACCAGGGGGCAGACGCTAAACATAGGAGCTGCCCCCTGGTGGTCAGTGCACTCCTACATGGGGAGAGCCGCTCAGCCAGAAGCCCAGCTTATGGCTGGTGAGTGCAGCCACAGTGGTGGGAGCCTCTCCCACCTCCATGGCAATTGGACATCCCCTAAGGGCTCCTGGACTATGAGAGGGCACAGGCTCGGCTGAAGGACGCTCCCCAGTCCCCTCCCTGAGTGCACAAATTTTGTGCACTGGGCTTCTAGTATATATATATAATGAAGAGTTTATTCTAGGAACAAGTTACTTGGAGTCTATTAATTAAAGCATTCCCTGCTAACAAACATGCTTAATATTCATTATATTGTCAATTTATAAGAAAATAATGATTCACATCTTAAATGGTAATTTTCCCTCTATCAATTGATAAATTTCTTTACTGCTGAAAAATAGTTGTGATTTTTAATGTATTCACACCTCACAAATTATAGAGATGATATGTCTTCAAATAGGCTCACTACCCTTCTTGTCTCCCCCAACCAGTTTTTCCCTATTCTAACTACACTTGAGAAAAATAGACTTTGTTTAAATATTGGATTTGTGCTTTTCTTAATCCAATATTAGTCTAAGGGTAAGGCAGCTTTGATAATTACTTTTCCAAAAATGTTTTACATCCAAAATTCTTAGAGGAGTCCTTTGGTTTCAGCCAATACTTTTTTTTTTTTCTCGTTCTGTCAGGAAATTTATTTGCAAATATTTCAAATACTTACATTTCAGCCAATACTTTTAAATTTTATTTAAGTTATAATCATAAGTATTAGAAATATATGGTGAAATTAAATTATGCTTTAATTCACTTTACACCCTTGGTGACAATTTGTATTTGAAGATGACTTTTTAAACTATAGTTTTTACAAACTAGGTTTTGTGGATGTTCAAACTGAAATAAACAGACTTCATCTTTTCAAATCTAGCCTGCTTCTTATGTAAAGTGACCATATGCTCTGGCTTACCAGCAGCAGTTCTGGTTAATATCTGTTGTTCTGGCTAATTATTAATAAGGCTCCTGTTTACTCTAAAAAATGTTCTGGTTTTGGTTATAAATCATATGATCAGAAGCTTTAAGGAATTTGAAGTATAAACTAATAAAAAGTCATTTTTAAAATGACCTTTTGTAGTCAGGAGTATTTCCTTCTCAACTATATACAGACCTAACTAAACTTTTTAAAAATAATATTATGGTATAGATAATATAAACAATAATATTATTTGATTTGTTGATAGTATTCTGAAATTCCTGAGTTTAGAAGTGGTTTGTTTAATACTGACAGGAAATGGATAAAGGAACAATTAGTGATGGTAAAAAAACAAAGTGCTTTTCCTATGAATCTTCTCTTTTGAAGCTAAATATAACTGTCATAAAATTAGAGCAGGACCAGTTTTCATCTTTCTAGAGAAGTTGAGAAGTTAAGTGATTTAACAGCATTATATGTACAAACTAGTAGATAAGTTTATCTAAGACTTAAGACCGAATCTTCTGGCTATAAATCCTCTACCTATGCTCTCTGCACCATACCTTACTAATTTTGAGTAGTAAATCCATTTAAAACGTATCCTGTGCTTTTAAAGTTTTAAATTTAGAAAATATTTTTGAGAAAATAACCAAATAAAGTTTCTGAATTTTGATTAGTGAAGCACCTATTATATTGATTAATTTCAGTTCATTTTAAAATTTTTATTTATTTATTTTTTAAAATAAACCTTTATTGTTCAGATTCTTATAATTGCTCCTCTCCCTCCTCCATAGCTCCCCTCCACCCAGTTCCCACCCCACCCTCTGCCCTTATACCTCCCCCACTGTCTTCATCCATAGGTGTACAATTTTTGTGCAATCTCTTCCCACAACCCCCCTCAACCCTGCCCCCTGAGAATTGTCAGTCCACTCCCTTTCTATGCTCCTGATTCTATTATACTCACCAGTTCATTCTGTTCATCAGATTTTTTATTCACTTGATTTTTAGATTCACTTGTTGATAGACATGTATTTGTTGTTCATAATTTTTATCTTTACTTTTTTTTTCTTCCTCTTCTTAAAGAATACCTTTCAGCATTTCATATAATACTGGCTTGGCAGTGATGAGCACCTTTAGCTTTTTCTTATCTGTGAAGCTCTTTATCTGACCTTCAATTCTGAATGATAGCTTGGGTAGAGTAATCTTGGTTTTAGGTTCTTGCTATTCATCATTTTGAATATTTCTTGCCACTCCCATCTGGCCTGCAGTTTCTGTTGAGAAATCAGCTGGAAATCCTATGGATGCTCCTTTGTAGGTAATTAACTGTTTTCTCCTGCTGCTTTTATTATTCTCTCTTTGTCTTTTGCTCTTGGCATTTTAATTACAATGTATCTTAGTGGGGTCCTCTTTAGATTCCTTTTGTTTGGGGTTCTGTGTGCTTCCTGGACCTGTAAGTCTATTTCTTTCACCAGGTGGGGGAAGTTTTCAGTCATTATTTTTTTCAAATGGGTTTTCAGTATCTTGCTCTCCTTCTTCTTCTGGCACCCCTGTAATTCGGATATTGATACGCTTGAAGTTGTTCCAGAGGCTCCTTATACTATCTTCATATTTTTGGATTTTTTTTTCTTTTTGCTTTTCTAGTTGGGTGTTTTTTTGCTTCTTTGTATTTCAAATCTTTGACTTGATTCTTGCAATCCTATAGTCTGCTGTTGGATCTCTGTATATTATTTTTATTTCAGTCAGTGTATGCTTAATTTCTGTTGGTCCTGTTTCATATCCTTGAGGGTCTCACTAAATTTATTGGCCTTTTCTAGAAAAAAAATTTTAAAAAAATCTTTATTGTTCAGTTTATTAATTACATTGTTCCCTTTTTTTTTCACCCTATAGTTCCCCTCCACCTGGTACCCATCCCACCCTCCGCCCTCACCCCCCTCCTCTGTCCTCTCCCATAGTTGCATGATTTTTGTCCAGTCTCTTGCTGCACTTCCCACACCCCCTATCTCCCCAAGAGTTGTCAGTCCATTCCCTCTCTATGTCCGTGATTCTGTTACATTCACCAGTTTATCCTGTTCATCAGCTTATTAATTCACTTGATTTTTAGATTCATTTGTTGATAGATGTGTATTTGTTGTTCCTAATTTATACTTTTATCTTTCTCTTCTTCCTCTTCTTAAAGAATATCTTTCAGCATTTCATATAATATTGGTTTGATGGTGATGAACTCCTTTAGCTTTTTCTTATCTGCGAAGCACTTTATCTGACCTTCAATTCTGAATGATAGCTTTGCTGGATAGAGTAATCTTGGTTGTAGATTCTTGCTCTTCATCACTTTGAATATTTCTTGCCACTCCCATCTGGCCTGCATTGTTTCTGTTGAGAAATCCACTGACAGTTTTAATGGGTGCTCCCTTATAGGTAACCATCTGTTTTTCTCTTGCTGCTTTTAATATTCTCTCTTTGTCTTTTGCTCTTGGCATTTTAATTATGATGTGCCTTGGTGTGGTCCTCTTAGGGTTCCTATATATTGGGGTTCGGTGCGCTTCTTGGACTCCTAAGTCAATTTCTTTCACCAGGTGTGGGAAGTTTTCAGTCACTGTTTCTTCAAATAGGTTTTCATTGTCTTGCTCTCTCTCTTTTTCTGGCACCCCTATAATTCGGATGTTGGTATGCTTGAGGTTGTCCCAGAGGCCCCTTACACTATCTTCAAGTTTTTGGATTCTTTTGGTGTCTTGATTTTTCAGCTGAGTGGATTTTACCTCTTTGTATTTCAAATCTTTAACTTGGTTCTTGGGGTGCTCCAGAGCACTTTTAGGTCTTTGTATAATATTTTTTATTTCAGTCAGTGTATGCTTAATTTCTGGTTGGTCCTTTTTCATATCCTTGTGAGTCTCCTTTATATCCTTGAGGGTCTCCTTCATTTCCTTGTAGGACTCATTCATTTCCTTTGCGGTCTTGCTTATTTCCTTATAGGCCTCAACCTTTTGTTGGAGCCTCTTGAGAAGCCCTATAACCGTGGTTTTGAATTCCATGTCCAGTCGTTTTTTTTCCTCCATTTCTTTCACATCTGATTTCTTTCCATGTCTCTGCATGGTGGCTGCTTCCCTGAGTTGGTCAATTAGCTTTGTGTGGTAGACTTCCTACTAGGGACAGTGGCCCAGCCTCCCCAGTTACCTGAGGTGGATATAGGTTGCACAGTCTTGGTGAAGTTAAGCTCAGGTTAATCGTTGTTAGCACTTGGAGGGGTTGACCTCCAGGCCAATTGTCTGTGAAGTTCAGCTGTGCTCAGGTTGGATGGGTGGAGTCTCCGGGCCAAGCAGACAGCGTTAGCTCCTTCCTATTTGGCCCCAGGGACTCTGTGTCGGTGGCAATGGCCGCCGGCACCTCTGAGAGAGAGCCAATGCCGAGCTCCACCAGCTGCCGGAGAATTCAGAATTTCCCCAAATGAGTCTGCACACCCAATGTCTCACCCAGGGTCGTAAAACAAAGCAGTCTGATGGTTTCCCAAATGAGAGAGCAAGTCGCAGAGCGCTCTCTGCGCGGTCACGCAGCTGACCTGTTCGCGCAAGCTGCCTTCTCCACAAGCCGGGAGACCCCTGCAGCACCCGAGCTTCGGCGTGCCCTCCCACTGTCCAGTTTTCACCCTGTATGATAGTGGGTTCCCTGGACTTCGCCCAAAGGTGGAGAATCAGTCCAGTGGGATGTCTTTGTCGCCCCATTCGAGAAAACTGGCCGGTTTTCAGCCGCCCGCCCTCTCCGCTGGCGCGTGCGCTCCAAACCTCTCTCCGCGTGAATCATTCAACGCTGTCCTCAGCTGCTCCTCCGAGTCACAGTGTCTTATCTTCACTTTTATTTGTGGAATTTTCACTCGGCCAGCTTTCTGGTGATTCTGGAAGGTGTTTGTTCTTTTGTTAAGTTGTAGTATTAAAATTGCTGAGTATGATGGCAAGATAGGTGTTTTACCTATGCTGCCATCTTGGTTCTCCTCTAGAAAATTCTTGAAAAAACCTTATAACCTTGGTTTTGAACTCTATATCCAGTAGTTTGCTTTCCTCCATTTCTTTCATTTGTGACCTGTTTCTTTATCTCTGCATTTTGGCTGCTTCCCTGTGTGGAAGAGTGGCTTTGTGTGCTAGGTGTCCTTTATGGCCCAGTGGCTCAGCCTCCCCAGTTACCTGAGGTGGACACTCTTGGTGGGCCCCTTCATGGGCTGCACAGACTTGTTGCAGTTAAGCCTTGATTGTTGTTGTTATCACTGGGAGGAATTGACTTCCAGGCCAATTGGCTTGAGAATCAGCTGTGTCTACAATGGGAGAACTTCTGTGCTGGAGAAACCTTTATGAGGCCAGACTTGCTACAGTGGAGCTTTGGTGCTCACCGAGTCTGCCCCATGAGTGTGTCCCTTATGGATCTGAGGAGTTGTAATCTGGACGGTCCCACTCTGACCTCTGGGTACAATGGCTCTTGGATCTTCAAAGAGGTGCTAATTTAGCCTCTGCCTGAGGTCACTAAGCAGGAGCTATGGAGAGATATGCAGATTCCTCTTCTTTGTTTGGGTTTTGGAAATGCCCAGAGGAGGCCCAGCTGTGAAGCAATGCAAGCTGCTGCAGGGACTTGGGCCTTTTTTTTTTTTTTGATGATCTGGGTCTCACTGACTCAGCTGCAGTTTGTTAGGTAAGTTTAGATTTCAAAGGACCAGGGCATTCATATGCAAAAGCCTCTGCGCACAGCTGAGTGGGGTGGAGTCTCAGGACAGAGCAAATAGCAATGGCTTCCTGTAAGTTCTGCCCTAAGAGACCCCTGGGTCTCATTGTCCCTTGTTAATCACTGCAAGCACCTCTGAGAGAAAGCAGCCCTTGAGTTCTGCCCACTGCCAGACAGACCAGTTTCTCCCTGTATGAGACTGGGTCCCCAGAGTCTCTCCCAGAATTGGAGTTCAGAGCAGTTAGAAGCTTTTGTCTCCCTATCTCTTGAAAAAGCCAGCTGTGCACTCAGTTGCCAGACCTCTCCGTGCATGCGCCTCCATACTTCCGCAGCTCCTCTGAGTCTCAGTGTGCTTTTCTCTTCTCTTTTAGTTGTGGACTTTCCACTCAAACAGCCTTCCTATGGTTCTGGATGATGTCCATTTTGTCTTTTAGTTGTATTTTTGAAGTTGTTGTGTGAGGCAGTGGTTCAGGTGTTTACCTATGCCGCCATCTTGGTTTCTCCTCAATTTCAGTTTATTTTTTAGATTTTTTGCATTAATAATGTATTTCATAGTAATTATGGCACAAGTGCCTTTTTATTTGCCTTATAATAGGTATAGACATTTGAGAGATGAATATAAATTGATTTCTAATAGAATTGGCAAACATGTTCAATTAGCCTTTCTCAGATCTAGAGAATCCCAAGCTGTGGATTCTTCTATAAAGTAAGTTTAAAACTAAGTGGATTAAAGGGCCTTGAATTATGTTGTAATCTCAGAAGGAACCAGAACAGGAAGTGCTCCAAAAAATTGTGACAATAGTGTGTTCTACAATCAATAATGGTATATACCCACATTCCCAGCATATGGTACTTGGTAAGTCCTGAGCTGGGAGATAGGACCAGGGTTTAAGCTCTGGCCCTATCTCTGATTATCTGCATTTTCCTAGACAAGTCTTATTTCCCCAATTGGAAAATGAGAATATTCATGGTTTCTGTGTCCAAAAGAGTTGTTGTAAGACTTCATAGAAGTTTGAAGCAGCATGCATATTGAGCAAGCAGAGTGGTGGAAGAAGAACCTTACCTATTGGGAGCAGAAGACATGTGCAAACGTTCTGCTCTGGAGCATCATTGTGAATTCTGGAAACTGTAAGTATATAGAAATGTAGTTGACTAGGTTGCTATTGGAAAATCAGCAGAAGCTCCACTTAATTGGTTTGATTAATTTTAAGTTTGATTATAAATCCTATTGAGCAAGTAATTACCTTATCTGTGCCTCAGTTATTTATGTGATATGAAGAGACTAACATATATGTTGGTTATTTCACAGGATTATTGACAGGACTGAATAGATTATATGTATGTATTCAAACAGTATAAGAAACTCCTGTTAATCATAGATAGTTTTAAGAGCTACAGCCAAAGAGTTCTCTCCAATTTCTAGTTACAAAATTATAGTTAGTGAATGTTGAGTTGCTATGTAAATTGTGAGACATTTATAATTATAGAAGGGGTTAAATTACAATTTGTTAAGTGCTTTTACATATCTTATTTGATTCACATAATTAAGTTTAAATAAATCAGGTAGTATTATTTTATTATTTCCATTTTATTTTATTCTAAGGGACTTTAAAAAATCATCTAGCCCAACTGTAAAATTGCGTAGGGAAAAAACCCCAATTTATTATTTCAGAAATTGGTGGTTGTCAGAAATAATTTATTTAACAGAGATTTATGATAAACTTAGCTTCCAGTCCAAGAAAGGAAGTGTTGGTATCAAGTTTGTCATCTGAGCTAATTTAGTAAATACCTGATTATATTTGATTTTTTCTTTTGACAGTAGTATCTGTTACTGGACTTTGTTCAGCAGTGTTTATCCCCACTTTTTCTTATTTCTAGGCTGTCTTCAGTCTAATTTCTCTATTTCATCCTTATCGGTTTATTAGCTTATTTAACCATCTTCTAAGAAAGAAGGTTCGGTCATGTGGCTTGGTGGTTGAGATTCAACCTATGAATCAGGAGGTCACATAGGTTGGGGAACATATCCGGGTTGCAGGCTCAATCCCCAGTGTGGGGTGTGTGGGAGGCAGCCAATCAATGATTATCTCTTATTGTTGTTTCTGTCTCTCTTTCTTTCTAAAATCAATAAAAATATATTATTTTTTAAAAAGGAAGGTTATTTTTAAAAACTTAAGTACTAATTATTTTAACAGTTCAAGTTAAATAAAGAGATATACTTCTTTTTTATTTATACCTATTTCTTACTTAGCTAAATTAGTTCTATCATTATGCAAATTAATATATTTACTTAATTAAAGACATAACTTTAATTTTCTATTTTTAATCTATTCAACTCGAGCCTTCGCCTAATGTATTCTTCAGAGCCATGCTCTAGGATCACATTATAGGTTATAATGAATTATTTCTTGTAACCAGACCCTCTTGGACACAGTCCAAGACAAACTTGTTCTATTCAAAATTCTGTGTTTTACTATAATAGGAAGTGTTCCTTGAGGGTCCAATGTAGTCAATCTATTTTTACTAAAATTTTACCAATGTAAACTTAAACAATAAAATCTTTAGATCAATACTGGACACAAGGTACTTTCAGAATACATACTAATTGTTCATTTGCTGCTGTTTGACCCTTTTAAAATTGGCAACCACATTTAGGGAATGAAATGTAGTTTATTAGAAAATACCTTTCTCACAGAAGATCAAGTTTCAGTGCATCTCAGGTTTTGTGGGAATGGATCAAATACATCAGACAAAAATAGGCTAAAGTTCTTCACTTTCTATTAGAAATTGAAGTATTCATTTCTCAAAAATCCATTTTAGTTATATAGTATATTAAAATTATATTGGTAAACTAAAGAAAAAGTGTTTTGACCATATCTTTGCTGTAACAGTGATGTACTGGACACTTTTTGGACCTGCTCACTCCAATCATTGCAGTTGTAACTAGATTCAAGCACATGAAACCTGACAGCCCCTCACCTGGACTTTCTGTCCTGGGGGCTTCTCTGAAACCCTGGGAAATAAAAGCAGAACCTGAAAGTGTGAGGAAATTAATAATGCATGTGGCATCACTTAACTGATAGAAGTCAAACTGGTGGATAAATGCTCCTCTTGCATGTCTTTAGCTTCATGGCTCCTAAGTAGGGGATGAACTCCAGAATGCACTCTTCTATTGGTCTTCCCTCCCTCCCCATTTCTTTCTCCTAATCCCCCACTCTGTTCCCTAATTAAAGCAAATAACTAACTGTTCCCTGGGATGACTTTCCAATAAAGAATTTGCACATAATCTAAAAGATTTAGGCTCTACTTTCTAGAGAGAATCCAAATTAAGAGATTATGGTTAAACATGAGATTTCCATTTTAGTATTTTTAAGTTGTTAATGGAAATTTTAACTTTTTTTTTCCTTTTTGTTAACCCTTACCCGAGGATATTTTTCCCATTGATTTCTTTCCATAGAGAGAATGGAAGGGAAGGGGAGAGACAGGGAGAGAGAAACATCGATGTGAGAGACACACATTGATTGCTTGCCTCCCACATGTACCCTGACCTGGGCTGGGGGTGGAGCCTGCAACAGAGGTGGTTGCCCTTGACCAGAATTGAACCCTTGACCCTTCAGTCTGCTGGCCGATGTTCTAACCACCGAGAAAACTAGCTAGGGGGAAAATTTAACTTTTGAAAGTTTGTATGCATGGATGGGAGTTGGATTAATTCTATGTGCTACTTTGTTAAAATGTTAATGCTAATCCCAAATTGATTAAACGTGCAGTTTAGGCTATTTTTTCTGTTAACAATAATGGTTGGATTTCAAAGAACTCATCCACTATTGCTCAGTCTCTTAGAGGCAAGAGAATCGTTTCTTGTTGCTTCTCAAACTTTAATGGACATCACCATAATCTAGAAAATATGTAAATATGCAGACTCATATGGTCTACCCACCAGAGATTCTAATCTGATATGTCTAGATGGCATTTATCAATCTGCATTTTTAATAGGCAACTCCCAGGTGAATTAGATGATCCAGAGACTACACTTTGAGAAATATTGCTACACTATTATAGTAGGAATACTGCTGGGTGTAATCTGACTCTCAAGTAAATTAAAACTAACTGACTTGACAGAAGTTGAATTAGTACTGTTAATCATATGTTCTAATAAATCAAGCTAAAACCACTGAGAAATCAGCTTAAAAGGATAACCCAAATTTTATTTAAGTCATTGTGCTCTTCCTTTGTAGAAATTTTATTTGATACTAGAGGCCTGGTGCATGAAATTTGTGCACAGGTAGGGTCCCTAGACCTGGCCAGCAATCAGGGCCGATCTGTGGGGAGACTGGTGAGGCTATTGGGGGGCCTCCACTAAGACTCACCTTGGTTGGCCTGGGGCCTGCAGGTGGGGGGAAGCTCCTGCATTGAGCATCTGCCTCCTGGTGGGTAGTTCGTATCATAGAGATCTGTCTTTCCACTGATCATTTTGCTTTTCAGTAGATTTGCATATTAGGCTTTTATTATATAGGATTACTTGGCTTTAACATTAGTATTAACATGTGGTTTGTTATGGTACCAAGGAACTGCTAAGAATTTAATTTATACTAGATGTGTTTAATATATGCTTACTGGTGAACTAGGAAAGGTAATTTATCTTAAAGAAGTAAACACATCCTAAAAAGTAAAACTGTGGGGAGGAGACTGCTGTCATGCTGGACAGACTGAACAACTTTCCCTACTGAATGACCTGTAGCCAGGTTCTGGTGTAGCCAGGTTCCAGATTCAGGGTACAGGTTTCTGGCCTATGACCAGGTTCTAGTGGTTAGCTCTGTGTTCTAGTTAAAAAACAGCATACTTGTTTCTGAGCAACATATATTTGTTTTAAATTTTGTTAGGCAATTGCTTGGAAAGTGACTAGAGCATAATTTAACAGATCACTAATATGCTATGTAGATGGTATTTACTATTCAGTTCTTCTTATATTATTGAAATTTGATTATAATATTAATATTTTCAGAAAAGTGAATGAATAAAGTTATTGCTCTTATATTTCTCAATGTTTCAAGATTCATTCAGAAATTCATTAGATTTAAAATGTTTTTGTGTTTGAAGTTTTTCTCACTCCTGGTGTAAATCACTGTAGAAACTGTAGGCAAAGAACTTTCAAGGAAATAGACTTAAAGATGGAACTTTAAAGTTAAAAATTTGCCATGCAAGTTTTAGTTTTACTTTGTCAATAATAATAACTTCTAAGATAATAGTTTCATGGTTACATTTATATATAGAAACATTTAAAAACTATCTTTGAAGTTTGTTATTCCCTGCCCTCTTTTCAGTTGTTTATAAATCTGTGAAAATAAATGCAGGTTAAATACTAATTTAATGAATAGTCACATAAGATTAAATTGCTTATTATATAGTAAAATAGTTTTAATAAGAATATATTATTAGTAGCATGCCTGTGCCATTCCCTTCTCCCTTCCCTTCCCCTACAGGCATGTATTTCCTAAACTCCAAGAGACTCATGAGACCTGCAACAAGGGGAGCAATGGGCAGCAGTAGTTGGTCTCAGGGGGCTAATCCCCTGAACCTGTTGCCAAGGCCTCCTTTTCTCTGACTTCCCAATGAGCCAAAACAGCCCAGCCTAGGCTCTCCTGTTGCTTCTTCTATGCCCTTTATAGTTTCTCTCTCTTAAGTATGTTTTTGCTGAAGTCAATAAATTCTTTCTTGCTTTTCTTAAAAAATAAAACAACAACACAAAACAATGTATAATTAGTAGGCTTAATTGGTAAGTAGTAATTTTGTCTTTATATATACCACCTACATACAAGCTTTTCAATTTAAGAGGAAAAACAATTCATTTACCATGGGTGTAAATTCAAATTATGTTATTAGCACAAAGCTTATTTGTATAGCAATTAAGCATCTTTTAGGAAATTAAAGTTGACTGCAAGAGCTCAGTAAGAGCAGTTTGTGTTGTAAGTGGATCTATTTGTTGGTTCTAATATCAAGTCAGTTCCTGCTCTTAGGTTTTAGAATGTTTTACCACATTCTTCTGAACTCCTTTCTGATTAATAACACTCATTTCATAAATATCTTGCATATGAACTTTGTTCATTAACTCTATTTCCTAATCAATTAATGAGTCTGAGGCTAATTTAATATTATTTTTAGAAAATATTAAATCCTATTCTGTATCACTTATTACATCCAAAACATTTTGAATCCATTCTCCCTATCATTTACTGTCAAAGAAATGCAATATGATTTAATACTGACCTACAATAAATTTAATTTAGAAGAGAATCTTTTGGAGGAAAAAAGCATATTCTAGAACCCTGAAGAAATAGTTCAATTGATAGTAGAAAGAGCACAATCCTTAGACCAATAGAAATCCTTGGACAATTAATTTGATGTCTTATAAGATAATAGATATAAAATACCTTTGAAAAACTCAGATACTAGGCACATGTAAGGTGAAATGTAGTCTATCTATGTGAAAGTTCCTTTCTTTGCTATAGATATGATTGAAATCTGAATTAAAAAATTATTTAAACATTTTCATTACCTTGATATATTGCTCTCAAATATATCAAGGTAATGATATATTACCTTGACTTTTTAATTGGATTCACTTATATGGGTTTCTAATTTTTTAATTTAATAAAGTTAAATATTTTTCAATATTAAATATTAGTGCTTTCCAAGGTTGCTGATTTAATTTTCATATCTCTGACAAAAAGAAAATGTATATTCTAAGTTAAGCTTTGACTTCTCAATCTGTTTGTTGAAATTTATTATAAATTCTATTAATAGGGTGGAAAGGATATTGACATTTGCTGCACCTACTATGCTCTAGGAACTGTGTTGAGTATTTTATACAGAAAATCATGTAATTCTTCCAGCGACTCTTAGATAATGGTAGTTGTTTCTTTAACTTATAGATGGTGAAAGAGAACTCAGAGGGTTCGATAATTCTCCTGGGTAAACTAGATTATAGCAAAGTCAGTATTCAAACCCATTTCAGTTTGGCTCAAAAACCCATATGTTTTTCAACATAGTATCCTTTCTCTTTCCTAAAAGATAAGAAACAAATAGAAGTGATTATTTTCCAGAGTCACTTGGCCTGAACTAAATTTACCAAATTTAGAAGCATTCCTCAGGTAGGATTTTCCCTGTGAAAAGATAAGTTAGGAGAATTAACATTTAGTTCTAGGAGTCAGTTGAAATTTTTGAACCTCTGGTTCTCAAGCTTTTTATAACCCCATTTCCTTGGAATTCCTCAAGTTAAAAGCATTTAAAGCATCTTTGAGCACTTGTGTACAAAGCACTGTAGTAAGAGCTTACTCCTTAAATAACAAGTTCTATAATCTCTAACAGAGGTTTTAACTCCTGCAATTCTGGCCTTCATAACCTTATTGAAGTTCTAACCAAACTTTAGATAACTTTTTTGGAAAATCCTAAACTATATCCATACAAGAGTGACTAAAACAATACAAAAATACATACATACATCTATTCTAAGAAAATAAACAATTGAGATAGTTTAAAGCAATATTAAGTAAGAAAATGACAATAGGACCCACAAATATGAAGGAATCTGAAGTACCCTTATCAATTTGCTGTAAAATTTTACGATGACATTAAGAGATTAGGGTTTGAAATGGTAGTCACCTTCATTACCAATGGCAACTCCAATAAATTCAGCCATTATACAAAAAAAATTGGGGGCTAATGATATAGATTAAAATAGAAAAACAAATAATTTTTTTAGTGCAGCAAAGACTCATTAATGTAAATCTATAACACAATTTTATATTTTTTACAAATTCTTTAGAAAACATAGATTAGATTTCATGTAGCATTCAGAAAAATCAATGTAGAATAGTTAAAAATGTATTAGTCTGGGCTGGTGTTGAGGAGACACCATGTTCTGGTTCCAGATCTACCTTTAGCTTGCATGTAGTAATTTAGCATATTTTGAGGCTTTTCATTCAACTCAAATAATGAGGTGTTGGATTCATTATCTTTAAGAGTCCTTCTAGCTAAAAAATGTTATGATTCTAAGTGTTTTTGATAGGAGACACATGAAGGTACTCAGGAAGCAAAGAGGGTACTATTGTTAAGAAACAGCATTGTTGACAAAAAGAGTCATTGTATGGAACTGTGTGAATAGGATAAAGACAAAGGTATGCATTCCAAACTAGACTTCAAGAATGAAAAGATTTTTAAATGAGTAGAACACTTTTTGACCTGAGTCCTGATATAATGAAGGGCTGTATAAAACACAAATATACACACATACAAAAACACAGACTCTTAATTTGATTGATAAGTAAATGTAGCCTTAATTTTAATCAAAACATCACAATGTATCAATGTTTTAAAGGAATCAATTTATTGAAAATACATAAAAGTTATTTAATAGGACTTTCATATATTTAAAACTGAAAATCCTATTAAATAAAAACTATAGAATCCCTCTCCAAAATGTAGAGTTAGGCTTTAAATATTACGCATAGATTTGATATGAAAAGATATATCTAGTTCCTAAGTAGCTTTCCTCAAAACAATAAACATTAAAAATAATAAATTGTAATCTTAAATTAAGTTTATTTTCAAACAGTAAGCCCTGTATTTAAACACTATTTGGTTTCAAAAATGTACATTTCTATATATAATAGATTTACTAGAAATACTAAAAGTATATTCTATTGATATATATCCCTATCTTGCCTGAAAACTAATTGAAAAGAGAAAAATTCAACCAACTAAAATTTTTTATTCTATTCTTCCAAATTGTCAGAATATAGTTTATGCTAAAAAGACTTTTTTGTTTTAGTTTGCTGAATCAGCACATTCCCTTTGAAGATACAACATTACATGGCTTTTTAGGAGTCTAACAGAAGTTTTATGCAGAATTGACTTGGAGAGTAGAATTAAAAAGCATCCAAAGGATTTCCTTGCAAATGAAATCTCATCTGAATATTTATTCTCAAAAATTATTTAATATCCTAAAGAAACCCTAATAACCCTTGAGTTTGAACATAAAAACAAAGTGAGGATTCTAGGGATGATGAGAAGAATACATGTCTTGCTGAGTTCAAGGCAAAGTCATATTAAGATGGTCTACAATAGCTCTTGACAGGAGACTATTCAGTATAAATCTGTTTAAAAAGTTATTTTAATTTCCAGATAAATTCATATGTTAACTGTTAGGTTAAACTAAATGCCAGAAGATTTGGACATTGAATTTGATCTAATATTAAGGTGGTAGTTTGGTACGCAAAAATAAATCTAAAGGGGTTGGTAAACTTTATGTATTTTAAATGAGACAAACTACTAAAATAAATTAATTGGAGCAATGAAAGACATAACATAATTATTTTAAAATATAGAGAAAAGGAAGATTCAAATTTTCTTTAACCCCATAAATTTTTCAGATGTAATAGCCATGACAAAAACTTGTCTTCATTCCTTTTTAGTCAGCTCAGTAAGTGCTTTGAGCTCCAATGGTTAATCAGTTACTAGATTCCACATCTTTGTTTTTTACAATCCCCCATTCTTGTTGTGAATTGTTCCTCTTAATGTACTTACAATCACCAAGAGGACACCACCATTTTTTCCACCTTAAAAAAGCAATTATTATTTCACCCACAATTAGATTTACCATTTAAAATTGTTACTGTATAGCAACAGCCCATAAAACATAATAGCATATTATCAAAGAAATAGATGGCTTAAGATGAATTACTAATAAATGAAATATATTTAGCAAAGTTATTCAACTCAGTTTTTAAAATGGCTATAACCATGCCCAACTTACAAAAAAAGCATAGCAAAAGTGCATTATATACTTAATAACCTTTATCCAAATAAGTCAGTGAATATATATGCAAGTGTTATAAAATCATACCTAATTTACATAAATGGTATAATGCAGGTATTATGTTAAAAATAGATATCTTCTGAAACATCATTTATTTTAAGCTTCCAAAATTGCAGAGAAAATTGAGAAATATAAAAGCCATTTATTAACTTACCCTTCAGTTTATTTGGAAAACCTCTGCTCTTGGTCAAAAGCAGAAGGTGTTTCAGTGCTGACTTTCCCTGAAGCTATGAACTTAAACAGTGAACCAGTGGAAACCACCTCTCTGGACCACGCTAGAGTTTGCTAGACAGTACTGCTGTGTGGAAGAAGTCCGCTGCATCTAAGCTATATACAATGTGCAATGGATAACCTAATATGTCTTTCATTTAACTGGCTGGGCAGGTTTCTACAGTCTGTGGAACATGGAATCAAACCAGAATATGTTGGCATAACAGGCCTGTCAGACTGGTTCTTCTGCAGATCCAGAACCCGTCCAACCGGTCTGCATCAAAGGCTCGCCCAACAAGCTGCAGCGGCTCAACTCTGCTAAGCTTGTACCGGGTGAGTTATCCCCACCTGCCGTCAACTTCCAACAAACTGCTCAGAATGTTGTAGCCTCCAGCAAAATAATTCAGAGTTCTAGTGGGAGGAGTAGATCTGTGTCAGGTATAGCAAGAGTCCATTGTTATAAACCCCTCATTGGAGATACTTGAATATCTATCATCCTCAGAGGTAGGTAATCTCTTTTTAAAAATGTACTTCAGGCTCTCTGCAGACTAAAGCCTCTAGAAAGAGATTATCTACAAGAATGAAGAATCCATGATGCCTGACCTTTTCCACTGGTTTACTTGGCTCTGTTCAATCTAGTTGAGCCTTGAGAGGGAGGTTGATATTCCCCAAGAGTAGTGGCCTTGAGGGGTAAAAGGAACGGTTTCCAGAGGGAGGGAAACGAGGTGGAGGTTGACTAAACATTTGTCTGGGTGTGTTATCTTCCTTGTGCTTAAACAATCCTCATACCATTTCAGTTTGGAAAACTATTTCTACATACGAGGGCAATTTGGAGAGGTTTTACTTTGAATATTCAATAGTTGAGCGCAAAGTACTGATATCTATGAAGTGCCAGTAACTGTGTTAAGTTTAGGGTTACAGTGGTGAAAAGACTAGTTTAGTAAGAGGTAAGAGGAATGTTCAGGTGCCCAGTTAAGCATGTCTCATATTTTGGAAGGAGGAAGTGAACAACACAAGATCACATTTTGACAGAAATTGGTTTATAGTAAGGGAGATCATGTGAGATTTGTCCTTACTCTCTCAGAATACTTGAACAGTTAGAAACATTCTTTCCTATCTACTGATGTAGTGATTCTCAAACTTTCCTGCTTACCTATCAAGTGCTGATTAAGAACACAAATTACTGGCCTCACCTCGAGAGATTCTGATTCAGTAGGTCTGGACATTACCCAAGCATTTATGGTGATTATGCTGCAGTTGTGCAGAGACCATAGGCCCAGATTCCATGCTCAGCTTCTTTCCTATTTTTTAAATATTTAATTAAATAGGATACATACTAATAAAAATTTACTGTATTTACTTTTGTATCTCCAGTGTCCAGAACACTGACACTTAGAAAGCATTTAATAAATGCTTATTAATTATCTACTCAGTGCCAGGACTTGCTAGATCCAAGGGAATTCACAGCTAGTAACTATTATGTGAAACAAACTACATTACGTACTATAATTATAATAACTGAGGTAGGAGCACAGAAGAGGGAGCAAGTATGACTGAGTATGACTTCACAAAAGAGATGGGTTTTTGAGACTTTCCTTTCTTAGCATGACCAGAGATTGCTATCTGCAGGGTAACAAAAGGTTGAGGGAACAATAAAAAGAATGCCTTTGATATGATTCAGAAATAAAAGTTTTAAGTACGCAGACACTCTGACCTGAAAACTTAGTAATAAAGGTTATTTAGAGCAGGGCCCAGCAAATTTTCCCACAAGTATCAGGGAGTAAATATTTTAAGATGTGTGGGCCAGGTTGTCTCTCTTTCAATTACTGAACTCTAACATGGTAGCACTGAAACAGACATAAATACTAGTCAGTGAATAGGCGTGGCTGTGTTCATTTAAAATTTAACAGAAAGAGGTGACAGGCTGTATATGACCAGTGGACCATAGTTTGCTGACACCTGCTCTAAAATGAGATGTTAAAATGAACAATACTGTATAATTAGTTAGAAAAATGGTCTTGGGACCCAAGAAGATTTGGGTTCCATATCAGTTCTATTCCATATTAGTTTTTGTCACCCGAGTCAGGCATTAGTTTTATTGTAAAATGTGGAAGAAAGGCCCTAACTGGTTTGGCTCAGTGGATAGAGCATTGGCCTTCGGACTAAAGGGTCCCAGGTTCGATTCTGGTCAAAGGCATGTACCTTGGTTGTGGGCACATACCTGGTGGATAGTGTGCAAGAAGCAGCTGATTGATGTTTCTCTTTCATCGATGTTTCTAACTCTCTACCCCTCTCCCTTCCTCTCTGTGAAAAATCAATAAAATATATTAAAATAAAAATAAAATGTGGAAGAAAGTAATAGTTGCTAATCCCTAGAATTATTGCAATATTCAAATAATTTAAGTCACATGAGGCTTTAATGAAAAAATTTAGTACACCATAAGAGCCCAATAAAATGCCAGCTAAAAATAAAACTAGTTGAACATGGGTGTTTATTTCCATTAGTTCTTAAAGCCCAACTAACATGACGACATAAACTCTAAAGGATCAAAAACATTGAGAGAGCAGATAAGAGGTGTTCATACATTTTGGAAGAAGGAATGAGGAAGAGTAATGACAAATTTAGCAGAATAGAGAAAGAGGAAGTCTACTTGCAATAATAAAAGACAGTCTGTCTTTGCTACAGAACCTTAGAAAACTTGAGGAATGGGAGGCACAAGATATCTTTAAAAATTATTTAAAAAAATTTTTTTGTTAATACTCACCTGTGGGTGTTATATTTTTCCATTGATTTTTACAGAGAGTGGAAGGGAAGGAGAGGGGAGACAAAGAGAGAGAGAAACATGGATATGAGAGAGAAATATCAATCAGTTGCCTCCTGCACATGCCCTGGGGGCCAGGATCAGTCCTGCAACTGAGATAATGCCCTTAACTGGGAATGGAACCAGGACTCTTCTGTCTGCAGGGCTATGTTCTAACCACTGAGCAAACCAGCCAGGGCATTAGCAAGGCTTTAAATGGGAGGATTGGGGACAGAAGATAGATAGAACTTGACTCATTCTGGGAGAGATTGTCACAGATTGGTTTTGGATTTGAAAATATCAGGCAGAGCTGATGATGAGTGGTAAAGCACCACACTGAAAACAGTGAGATAATATTAGTTTCCAATAGATGTTCTAACAAATTATTACAGACTTAGTGGTTTAAAAGAATACAGATTCATCATCTTACAGTTCTGAAAGTTGGAAGTTCAAAATGGATCTTGTTGGCTATAATCATGATAGCAGCAAGGTTGAGTTTCATTCTGGAGGCTCTGGGGGAGAATCTGTTTTATTGTCTTTTCCAGCTTCTACAGGCTGCCTGCATTTCTTGACTTGTGGCCCCTTCCATCTTCAAAACCAGCAAGGGCCAGTCAAGTCTTTCTCACACTGCATCATTCTGACATTGACTCTGCTGCTTTCCTCTCCCATATGTAAATCCAACTGTATAATAAGATAATCTTCCCATATTAAAGTCAACTGATCATCAACCCTTAATTCCTTCTGCAACCTAACATCTCCTCTGCCATGTAACATAACGTATTCACAGGTTCCTGAGATTAGAGGATGGACATCTTTGAAAGACCATTATTCTGCCTACCATAGAGATTAAGTCAAAATCTCTGTATTGAAAAGTGAGATGTCCAGATCCATTCTTCTGCTTGGCTTCTAAATGCTAGTAATCAGGTTCAGTTTCCTCACTTAGAAAGCAGGAAACTGGAGAATTTCTCTGCAAGAAATTCTCAAAACTCTCATCACCCTAATGCAGAGTTATTAACCAAGAATGATTCTGCCCACAGGGGCCATTTGGTAGTGTCTGGGAAAATCACTTTTTTTAGAGAGAGAGGAAAATGAAGATGAGGATGAGGAGGAAGAAGAAGAGGAGGGGAGGAAAGAAAAAGGAAAGGAAAAGAAAAGAAGGAAATATGATTGATTTTTGGCATTAAATTTAAAGATTTTCTAACATGCAAGTGTTAAATTCACTCATCAAGGTTTAATGTTCAAAGATCATAAAATGAGGAAGGTGATCAAACTGTTACAAGTACCAACTTGCACCTGCAGAAAGTGTGCACATTTATATCTGCCAATATTCATAAGTAAGGGTTTGCAACATGCTACCCAACAGCTAGTAAAACCTGATCACTATGAAATTAAGAGCATGTTTTACTTGAATAAGTCCAAATCAGGAAACCTCATTTTGGGCTTCCTTAGTTACTCTTAGGGTGTGTAAACATGGAGGACTTATTTATTTAATATCATGAGCCTTCGTTGCTTCATTTATTAAATGAAGGAGTTCAATTGGGTATATTCCAAATATCTATTTAGCTCAATACTTTTATTCTTTTGGGCAAGTGAGCAATTAAAAAATGTGAAAGCAAAAGCAAAATAGACTAATCAAGGAGACATTCTACAGAAGAGCCATTTTCAAATGCAAGCTGATTTTAAGGTATGTCCTTCAAAAGCTGACAGTGAGGTATGATTCAGGTGCAAGTGATTTTTTAGAAATTTGCTCTAATGTGGAACCAGTAATTGAGTCAGGAAGGCAGGCACATAAAGGAGATCATGGAAAGCAAGGGTATGAGTTCAGCATCAGCCTGATCCCAAGGAGCTCCAGAGCACAAATTACAAAGAAAGAGTTTATCTCACTTGGAGGCAAAGGAACTAGGCTTTCATGGTTCTGATTCAGTCACTGGCAACTGGCTACTCCAGGAATTGTAACTTCCAGGCACTCTTGGGTCTTCAAGAGAATTGGCTCTAGTAACCCAAGAATATTCCTTTGAAGAAGGTTGCAAGCACTATAATATTAAGAGTGAAGAGTAAGACTTTTGCTTCCAGCCAAGACAGAGCTACAGGAATCAGATTTATCTTACCACCTAAAACAAACAAACAAACAAACAAACAAACACGAAGACAAAATGTATAAGACAGTGGTTTTTAAGAGATTGTACATCAGTGAACAACGAAAAGTTATCTCTTTAGGATAGAGTAAACAAACAAGGTGAGCCTTGCAGTTACCTCAGAATGCTGCCTAAAGAGTTTCCAGGCCATGGTGAAGAGAGGGGTAACCCAGGTAGAGTGTAGTGGTCTCAAGGATATTGTCAGGTTGGATAAAAATGCAAAGCCCAATTCTATGCTGCTTCTAATAAGCATACTTCAAAAAGACAGACCCACATAGGTTAAAAGTAAAAGTGCCAAAAAGATATGCCATGCTAACATTAATCAAAAGACATCTGGAGTGGCTATAAATATCAGACAAAATAGGTATTCAATAAGAGAATATTATTAAGGACAAAAAAGGTCATTTCCAAATGACAAAGGGGTTAATTTACCAAGGAAAGCTAATAATCCTACATATTTATGCATTTAATCATGTAAATAAAAAATATGTGAAGCAAAAGCTGACAGAACCCAAAGGAGAACAGAACAAATTCATAATTATATTTTACAAGTATATCTGGATATTTTGACATCCCTTTTTCAATAATTGTTAGAATAAGTACACAGGAAATCAATAAGAGTGTAGAAGAGTTAACATAAGCAACCTACTTGATGCACTTGACAATAGTAGATCACCTGTCAATAAGGATGGGCCCCATCAGTCTAGTATGTGATCAGGACGGCTATATAATCTAACTGCCATCAATCTGTTTTTATTTATTTTTATTTTTTAAAAATTGATTTCAGAGAGGAAGGGAGAGGGAGAGAGAAACACGAACATCAATAATGAGAGAGAATCGTTGGTCGCCTCCTGAACGCCCCCCAATTTGGGATAGAGCTGCAACCTGGGCATGCTCCCTGACCAGGAATCAAAACCCGACCTCCTGGTTCCTGAGTCAATACTCAACAGTTGAGCAACACTGGCCGGACACCAAAAGCATTTAAAAATATGTTTTTATTGATTTCAGAGAGGAGGGGAAAGGGAGAGGCGATAGAAACAAGGATGAGAGAAAATCATTAGTTGGCTGCTTCCTGCATGCTTCCTTTAGGGGATGGAGTCTGCAACAGGGGCATGTGCCCTTGACCGGAATTGAACCCAGGATCCTTCAGTCCACAGGTCCATGCTCTATCCACTGAATCAAACCAGGTAGGGCCACCAAAACTATTTTAACTAAGATTTGTATAACATGCATATAAAACAGCATGAAAAACAAACAGCAAAACCAGGTTGATAATTATTGGAAGTTTTAATCACACCTGCTGCTATTCCAAGGACATTTGATATACTACAACAGTGGAGTGATTAATGGCCCTTCTAATTTTTCCAAACTTGTGTCCTGCAAAAAACAAACAAACAAAACCAGAAAACTGCACACAGTATTACATAGGGGGTTGAGAAGTATGCTAGTATGCTATAAAAAAGTTTTCTGAGATTAAATATGGTTGGGAAATACTAACACAAAATAAATTGCTTGTGAGCAGTAGAGAGAAACTTTTTTTTTTAAAAGGGGTAAATATAGAAAAGATAAGGTAGGCTGTTGAAAGAAACTTAAAAAATATCTCCTTGCCCTCACTAATTTGGGTCAGTGGATAGGGTATTGATTGGCCTGTGGACCAAAGGACCCCAGGTTCAATTCTGGTCAAGGCCGTGTATCTTGGTGCAGGCTCCTCCCAAGGAATCAACCAATTGATGTGTTTCTCTTACACATCAGTGTTTCTCTCTGTCTTTCCCTCTCTGTTCCACTCTCCCTAAAAGTCAATAGAAAAATATTCTCAGGTAAGGATTAAATACATACATACAGACATACATATTCCTCATTAAAAAAAAACATTAAAAATACCTTAATAATAAGAAATAGAAATGAAAATACCTAAACAATAGGATCTAAATAGTACCTATTTGAGAATCAAAATCTAGTTCATCTCTAAGTCAGAATAATATAATGATCAATGAGTTCTAGAGCTAGGTTGTCAATATCTCTGTAACTATAACCTGTTGTAAAGAAGTTCCAACACAATACTGAAGAATAATAAAGTTGAAGGACTGACACTACTGGACTTCAAGACTTACTCTGAAGCTACAGTAATCAGAACAGTGAGGTATTGGCAAAAGAATAAATAAATATGTTAATGGAACGGAATAGAGAACCCAGAAATAAATTCACATAAATATAGTCAAGTGATATTTGACAAAGGAGAAAAGGCAATTCAGTGGAACAAAGATATTCTTTTCAACAAATGTAGCTGGAATAACTGGACATATAAAAATATGACTCTAGACACAGACTTTACCCCTTCACAAAAACTAACTTGAAACAGATTATAGACCTAAATGTAAAATGAAAAACCATAAAATCCCTAAAAGATAATATAGGAGAAAGAAGGATCCCTTGCCCTTTGAGACAGCTTGGAGAGTATTATGCTAAGCAAAATCAGCCAGTCAGAGAAAGACAAGTATCACATGATCTCACTTATATGTGGAATCTAATGAATAAAATAAACTGATGAGCAAAATAGATCTAGAGACATAGAAGCATGGAACAGACTGTGAAATCTCAGAGGGAAGGTGGGGGTAGGTGTATCTGGAGATTTTGACAACCCTTTCTCAATAATTGTTAGAATAAGGAGATCAACAAGAGTGAAGAAGAGTTAACACAAGCAACCTATTTGATGTAATTAACAGTAGTAGATCATTTGGCCTAAAAACAACTGAATGCACATTTTCTTCAAGTGTATATGAAACATTAAAAAAATAGTTTTGGTCACAAATGAAACTAACTTGATCTACTATAAGCCAAGAAAGGCAGAAATTTATTTGGGGGCTATAATGCTATCCTAATAGGAATATAGGGATGTAGGTATTTAAAAAATTGGGATTCAGTCTGGCCAAATGAAGAATTAAGACCAGGAAATAGAATTATTTTCTCTCTCTCTCTCTCTCTCTCTCTCTCTCTCTCTCTCTCTCTCTCTCTCTCTCTCTCTCTCTCTCCTCCTTCCCCCCTTTCCTCTCGGATTTGGAATTAAAGCCCAGTTTTAATCAGCTAGGTCTGCTTATTTAAGCTGAGTTGCTGCTTCAGGGAAGACTTTTCTCTCCCATAAGAAGCAAAAGTAACAAAGGTAAAAATTTTATTATCTTACTGACAAATACTGTAATGCAGAGCTATGAGCTGAATTATGTCCCCCACCTTAGAAATTTGTATGTTGAAATACTAACTCCCGGTGCTTCAGAATGTAATTGCATTAAGAGATACGGTTAAAATGAAGTCATTAGGATGGGCCCCTAATTCAATATGACTGGTGTCTTTATAAGAAATTTGGGTACAGATACACACAGAGGGAAAACACAGGGTAAAGACAGCCATTTACAAGCCAGGGAGAGAGGCCTGGAACAAACTCTTCCCTCACGGCTCTCAGAGGAAACCAGCTCTGCTGACATCTTGATTTCAGGTTTCTAGCCTGCAAACCATGAGAAGATAAATGTCTGTGTTTTAAGCTGCCTAATCTATGTGCTTTGTCACAGCAGCCCTAGCAAATGAACATAACCATAAAAAGATGTCCTTGGTCGAGTTGCTTAGGATAGAATATAAAGCCCTGAGGGCATAAATATTAGAAGTGACAGAATCAAAGAAGATGGTAAAATTGTTCTGTATGACACCAGAAAAATCTGTTTCCTCTAAGGGAGAGAAAGAGAAAGAATTCAGCAAGAAAGTTTCCAGTGGAAAGACTTCTATGGGTGAAGGACCAATGGAAATTTCTCAGGAGTCACGAAGGTATCCCCTGTAGTCAGTGCTGATTACGCTGCTGTGATATAAACCCTCAAACCTTCAATAAAATCTACTGCCTATGGAAAACGAAGCCAGAGCTAGAGGTGACTAAAAGAACATCAGTTCCCCATCCTCTTATCTCACAGCCCCTCACTTAGCAATTTGTAGACATCTCATAGAAGCCGCCAAAGACACAATGAATATGAAATATGGCTTACGCAACATTATCTAAATCTCAAGCCCTGGAGTATTTCAGGTGACATTTGGCTATGCAAAGAAAGAGAAATGAAATGAACTTGCAGATAGACGCAGAAATAAATGAAAGACCATTACAGTATTTGTCAGTAAGATAATAACTTTTTACCTTTGTTACTTTTACTTCTTTGTGTATATTCCCTAGAGCAGCAACTCAACTTAAGTAAGCAGACTTAGCTGATTAGAATTAGGTTTTAATTGCAAATCCCCAAGAAGGAGAATCAGATTGATGGCGATTAGATTATATAGCCATCCCTGATTACATATCAGGCTGATGGGGCCATCCTAGTTGCCAGTGAAGTGAGAACAGGAGTGGAAAGTTACCTTAAGCATTATCTACCATTAAAAGACCAATGTAAATTAAAATCTATTTAGAATTTAATAGAAAACCACAATATTGTATATTTTCCAATTTTTATGGCTGAAACCAACTGTAATAGTAGAATAAGCCTTTGCAAATTTATCATTTAGAAAATTTTATGGTTAATCAAGACTTAAAAAAGAACTTGAAATGAGTATTTTATAATCTATATTTAATGTTGAAATAATTGGTATACTTAAACTACTAAAATGAAGTTATAGAGCTACAAAGCAAAATAAACGTATGGTTAAGTATTGCAACCTGTGTTGTCTAAAATTGCCGAAGTACTGTACAGGTGCTAATGAATTCTTCAACTTGAGGAGACATGCAATGGAAATTGCATCACTCTGGTTCTGAGTGCTATTGTAAGCCATGATTTTTTCTTTCCATCCATAGTTTTTTCCTTTAAATTACTACCTTGTGCCAAATTAAGAGATATGAATTTGCAAAGAGCATCATTTTATGTGCCAGCAATAATAACTAGACTCCCTAAAGAAGTTACAAAAGTTCAGGTTTCCTATTTCTTTTTTCCTTTCACTTTATACCTGTGTCACTACAATGTAGTTTTTTTTCTTTCTGTGACATATGTTAGAAAGAGATTTCCCATGTCTGAGGATGTCACGACCAATGTCTTTAATGTCAAAGAAGTTGTAATTAGCTGGAAACATGGCTGGAAGTCACATTTTCTAAGTAGCAACATGCCCTTACTTCTGGCAAGGAAGGCAGTGGCAAGCTTTTTTTTTAATCCTCACCTGAGGATATGTTTTTTTAAATTTTTAAAAATTGATTTTAGAGAGAGAGGAAGGGAGAAAGACACACACACACAGAGAAACATCAAGATGAAAGAGAAACATTAATTGGTTTCCTCCCATACAGGGATTGAATCGTGGGTTTTTGTCCTGATTGGGAAATCGAGCCCCCAAAATTCCAGTTCATAGGAAAATGCTCCAACCAACTGAGCTACACCGGCCAGGGCAAGGCAAGCTTTTATAGGTTTCTTCCTACCCCTCCAAATCTTTCCTCCTTGGCATTGTAACATAGTTATTAGGAGTTAGGGTTTCAAAATTATGGGTCTTAGGTTTAAATCACAATTCAACTGTGTAGTAAGAGTGAATTCTTTGGGGCGTTATTGCGCTTCTGGGCTTAGTTTCTTCATCCATAAAGGGGGGGGTAATAAGATTATTATAAGGATTAAATGAAATAATATTTGAAACGTGCTTAGCAAGAACCTGACACATAGTAAGTATTTAAAAAGTAGTATCAATGTGTATTTAAAATAATGCTAATCATTATTTTCTTTTTAAAAATATATTTTATTGATTTTTTATAGAGAGGAAGGGAGAGGAATAGAAAGTTAGAAACATCGATGAGAGAGAAACACATTTGGTCTATTTGTATATTAGTGTTTTATATAGAGAGATAAGTGACTCATTAGAACTATAGGTGTTGGCATTCTTTCTCATGCTCTTAGTTCTTTTCCAGCCACACAGCCTGTCAACCTTTTTCCTAAGTATCAGGTAGAGGACAGGCAGATGGATATCAAGCCTAAATGATGGAGCATATTCAACGTAGGAAATTATCTCTGGTTCCTGCTTTGGAGATTGAGAGGAGAGACCAGAATGTAAGGTGCAAACTCAAGAAATATACCCAGAATTGTGGCAAAGAAAAAACAGACTCAAGTCATTAAGTTGGTACCAAAGCCAGACTTCCTCCAAGCATCTGAACCTTAGGGGGAGAGAGAACAGAGAAATTTAGGAACTCAAGAGATCTGAGTAGGAGCTTAAATCAGCAGCCTGATCTTCATAAGGGCAATCAAAAGGAGATAGGGCAGGGTGGGAGTGGGGAAGAAAACTGTGCTACCAATGCCTTAGCCCCATGCCTCTAAATTTTGACTGATGACATTTGTTTATTTATAAATTATATACACGTGTCTCTATTTCTAGGAACATCTCGATGCACAATAAAGATAATTGTTAATACATGAAGAACTATTTGACATTGAAACTGGGACTCAGAACAGTTGGACATTGAAACTGACACTCAAACTTTTTTTGCTCTTATACGTTTGTTTTCAGTATGCAGAGGCAAGATATTTTTGAAGAAAAGAAACAGGGGAGAGTGATTGATATAGAGGCAGGGTGGCCTCGAACAGGCTGTCAAGCTACAGGGGGAAGGCTGGAGTGGAGGGGAGGCAGATGCTGGGGGAGATCAACCGAAGGACTTGTATGCATACATATGAGCATAACCAATGAATGAAAGACTCTGGGGTGGGGAGGGGGGCAGGTGGGGACATGTGCTGGGGGGTAAGGGAGGTGGGGGGAGGATATTAGGGGGGGAGGAAAACATATGTACTACTATTAAATATAAGTTATATTGTAAATAAAATTAAAAAAGATAATTGTTAATGATAATTTCAATTATTTAAAAAGAGATTATGTTGCTTTCTTGTTGCTTGGTGTTGTCTTAGTTTGTTCATGCTAACATTACTTTATCTTTAGAGCCATTGTGTGAGGATTAGGTTAATAAACCATAAATGTGCTTAGTTAGGCACATATAGACAGAAATACATTGCTATATACTGAAATCCAATGAAAAATGAGGGTATCCTTTTTATTACCTTCGATTTGTAAAACTCCTACTCTTTCCTCAGGTTACCTCGCAAACCATATGAAACTTATGTCCTTCTCTAACATTCAAAGGATGAACTGTCACAATATAGTCACAATATAATCTTTTTGTTTTCTTCCTTGGAAGAGATTGGGAGAAGTTAAGAAAGTAACACTTTGTTTTTTAAAATTAAAAAAAAAAATTAATCCTCACCTGAGGATGTTTTCATTGATTTTTAGAGAGAGAGGAAGGGAGAGAGAGAGAAATCTTGATGTGAGAGAGAAACATTAATCTGCCTCCCAGACGGGTCCCTACCGGGGATCAAACTCACATCAACCCCACAACCTAGGTATGTGCCCTGCAATGTTTTGGTGTATAGGATGATGTTCCAATCAACTGAGCCACCCGGCCAGGGCAACACTTTGTTTCTTATAATAAAGAAGAAGAGAAATAGCCCTAATTGGTTTGGCACAGCGGATAGAGCATCAGCCTATGGACAAAGGTCCTGGGTTCAATTCCAGTCAAGGGCACATGTCTGGGTTACAGGCTCGATCCCCAGTAGAGGGTGTGCAGGAGGCAGCTGATCAATGATTCTCATCATTTATGTTTCTGTCTTTCCCTCTCCCTTCCTCTCTGAAATCAATAAAAATATATGAAAAAAAAGAGAAGAGAAATGAAGTGTAGGGCTACAGAGAAGAGAAGAAAGAGTGGCGGTTAATTGTATGCATATATGAATGGCCCATGGACAAAGACAGTGGGGTGGTGAGAGGCTGGGGCAGGGCTGGGGCAGGTCTGGAGGGGGTCAAATGGGGGTGGGGTGGGAAGGGACATATGTAATACTTTCAACGATAAAGAATTATTTAAAAAAAGCATAGATGCTTTTGCAAAACAAATCAAAACAAAACAAAACAAAACAAAACAACACAAGTAGAGGTTAAAAAGACTTGGGCAATTACCAGAGGGAAGGAGTTTTTGGGGAAAGAGATGAGTAAATGATCTTTTCTGGGAACTTTACTATGTGAACTTGGTGTGGTCCAGTGGTCGGCAAACTCATTAGTCAACAGAGCCAAATATCAACAGTACAATGATTGAAATTTCCTTTGAGAACTGTGCATGGGCCACAAAGTTTCAGTCTCACTGTACATGCGCACCTACACGTGGTATTTTGTGGAAGAGCCACACTCAAGGGGCCAAAGAGCCACATGTGGCTTGCGAGCTGCAGTTTGCCGACCACTGGTGTGGTCTGTCCTTTATATCTCCATATTTTCTATTCTGGCTATACATTTTTGACTAAATAAAAATATTGTACTCTAAAATTTCTCAATGACGGAGTATATACAACAATATACATTCAAATGCCTTTTTCTTGCTACTTACCTATGTAAACCCTGCCTAGTTCATGATCCACCTATATCAGACTATATTTTCTAAAAATGGCAGCAAGTGTTTCCCATCCTGCATTATCTTCCAAGGTGACCTAGACACCTTCTCTTCATTGAAGAGGCTAATACAGATGGCAAGTAAATGCATGAAAAAATGTTCAACATCACCAGCCATTAGGAATATATGAATCAAGACCACATGAACTATTTCTAACACACCTATGTTAACAACTAAAACTTTAAAAATAGTGCCAGTACCAATTGGCAAGTTCTTAAAAAAATAAAAAATATAATCCTGCAGTCATACTCCTGGTATTTATGCCAGAGAAATGAAAATTAGGTTCACCCAAAAATCTTTACATAATTGTTCATGGCAGCTTTATTTGTAATTACTCCTAACTGTAAATAACCAAAATGTCCTATAATAGGTGACTAGTTAAGTAAACAGTGGTATATCCATATCAAGGAATACTTCTTAGCAATGAAAAGGAATGGACTACCTATTGATACATACAATTACTTGGTTGGATTTCAAGGATTTATGCTGAGTGAAAAACATTAATCTTAAGAGGCTATGAAGCATAGTAACTTCCATCTTGTATAGAAAACTGCTGTTTAAAATTCTCTGCTATTGTTAGATAATCCCTTGCTCTGTAAACTTTGTCATTATAAACTGTCACTTTAAGACAGTCTGTTGTTCTGTAAAATGACTTTGTTTTTTAGTATAAATAATAGAAAAAGATAAATTTAATTGTCTGACCTTGCAAGCTAGCCATACAATGTGACAGGTAATTCTCATATGCCAAGTACAAACTCATTATGTATTCAAAGTTACAACTGTCTGTAACAATGACTCACACAAAGCCCTTTATAATATCTGCAAACAAAGGGGCTCAAAATTATAAATATAAGACACTTCATCTATGTCGGGGCTCAGAGATTTGGAAAGAGACACCTCCCTCTGGGCCGCACACAATAAATGGTTCCCAATTAATTGGCTCATTAAGGTGTCTTGTATCTCATCCGATGATTTGCGATACAACGGCTACATGCTATATAATTTTATTTATAAAATATTCTGAAAATGACCAAATTGTAGAAATGGAGAACAAACTAGGGCTGTCAGAGTTTAGGGATGATGCAGGGAGGGTGTGACCATAAAGGGACAGCACAAGAGAGATCTTTGTGCTGATGGTTGTTTCTTTTCTTTCTTTCTTTCTTTTTTTTTTTTTTTTTAAAGAATCTTTGTCTTTATTTTACAACAAGCAACCTGCAGGGCTGTTGCTTTGATGGTTGTTTTTTAATCGTGGTGGTAGCTTCGTGAGTGTACGCATGTGATCAAATGGGACAGAAAATGACAATTCAATATCATGGTGTTGAGTAAATATAGTTAAGACGTAACTATTGAGAGAAACTGAGTGAAGGGTATGTGAGACCTCTTTGTACCATCTTTACAGTTTTCTGTGAATCTATAAGTATTTCAAAATAAAAAGTTAAAAGAATGAAAGAGACTAAATTTAGATGAGACCTTCATCAACCTTTGTTTCCACTGCTTCTCTGAACTGCAAAAGGAAGCTGAGGGGCATCGTGAGCACAGCAGAAATATTTTATAATTTCTCTTGTGAATTTTTTATTTGATTTATGTAATGTAATTTCTAAATATTTGTGAATATTAAAAATATATTATTTTAATTATTTTTTAATTTAATTCCATTGTGTTCTAGAATGATATAAGAAAAACTCATTCAGATATTATTCTTTAAGGAGAACATGGAGCACTGAAGGTAAATTGTGAAGTTTATAGTACTTGAAACTCCTTTTTGTGAAGAATGAATTTTTAGTCAATGAGCATGATTACATAAACTTGGAGAAATATTAAATAATTGATTTTAAACTTTTGAAAAATTTTCCAGTTTTATTGAGAAATTGTTGTTGTGCATTACAGTATAAGTTTAAGGTATCTAGCATGATGGCTTAATGCATACATTTTGTAAAATAATTACCACCCTAAGTTTAGCTAACATCCAGTTTCTCATATAGAAACAATAAAAAGAAACGAAAGAAGGTAAGAAAAAAAGGACAAACATTTTATTTTAACAATTTTCCTATGTATCCTGCATCAGTGTTAGTTGTAGCCATCATATTGTACATTACATATGTACTTACTGGTCTTATTACTGGAAGGTTGTCCCTTTTGGCTGCCTTCCTCCAATTCTCTCTCTCCCCACCCTTTGCCTCTGGTAACCACAAGCCTGATTTCCTTTTGTATGAGTTTTTTTTTTGTTAGATTCCACATATAGGTCTTTCTCTAATTTATTTCACTTAGCAAAATGCCTTCAAGGTTCATTTATGCTGTTGCAAATGGTAGAATTTCCTTGCTTAATTTTTTCCAATTGCAGTTGACATTCTATATGGTATTCATTTATATACCAGTCTAATTTTAATAACATTAACAATAAGCCACATCGGCTGGGCTGAAATAATATATTCTAAGAGCTGAGGTAAATTAATTGTTACTTGAAAGTCAATAACTACCCAAAATACCACTCAAGAGAAAAGCTCACAGATATTTCCAGAAAGAGCACTGAGTGATGTACTTCAATCAGAAATAAATTGAAGTGCAGATAGAGGAAAGAAGGGTGCAGAAGCTAGGTTATCAATCTTGTGTGGTCACACAGCTAAAGAAGAATGGGTTTAAGAGGAAGGCCCCTCTTGTTCAGAATTGGTATGAGAATAAAAAGAAATTTTAACAATCTATTCTTAGAGCTAACTTGTGAGAGAGTTCTTGTGTCTATGAGTTCTAGAATGATGTAAGAAAAACTCATTCAGATATTATTCTTTAAGGAGAACATGGAGCACTGAAGGTAAATTGTGAAGTTTATAGTACTTGAAACTCCTTTTGTGAAGAATGAATTTTTAGTCAATGAGCATGATTACATAAACTTGGAGAAATATTAAATAATTGATGGTGGTATAACCACATTAATAAACCAAAGGTAGAGAGAAAAGCCAAATTGATTCAACAAAATTATTTTTAGCAAATAGCAAAACATACATTATCTCTATATTTGGGGATAAATTTGAGTCAATAAAACATATATGATGTTGTATTTTTAAAAAACATCACCTGATTTGTTTTTTTTTTAAAAAACAGGCTTACAAACTACAATGTAATCTTTTAAAATTATAGGCAATTACAAGAAAGTATATTAAACCTCAGTTAATCACAGTTGTTTCAAAAATATGTCCCTTCTCTTAACAAAGCAGTAACCCAGCCAAAACTTGGATAAACTGGCATTTCCCTAGATCACATGTTTCATTCCTAAACACAATGGCCCATGTGTTTCTTTCAGGTGTCCATACTTTCTCTGAAAAATAGATCTCCCTTTCCAAAGCTTGAGCATTATCTGCTCTTTGTTTGAAAATAAATGCATTGTTCATGTGTAGACTAGTAGTGCAGGTGTTTTTCCTCTCTTTTCCCAGCCAGGCTGATTCTTAAGCCTTTCATGAAATCGGTTCATTTTAGTTAAATCTCTTACATCCACTTCTCATTGCCATTTCCCTTTATGGCTATAATATAAGCCCCAGTCCAACCAGATCATCTTTCATTCCATTATGTTTACATCAGGATCTCCCAACACTGCTTTCCCAGTTCTTGAAGGATAACTTCAGGGCAAGGCCAAAGTTCTGATGAAGCTTTAGCAACCCAGGCTGCTTTCATGTTCCCTGAACTTCCAAGTGCTGTCTTATGGTACGTGGACTTGCTCCTGTCACTGGAGCATTATCTGAAAGCTTTTCGTGAAATTAAACTCCCTGAGGTGTAAGCAAACTGAATAAAGTCATAGAAGCGTGTATTGAAACAACTCTTTTCCGGGGCATGTGAAACACTGACATTCTTAACACAGTGAGGATTGGTATTGAATGTCAGGTAACTGATTCTATCTTCTGAAGTATAGTGTTTCAATCCCTCATTTTATTTTCAGTCACTTTCATGTTACTCCCTAGAGAATGAGGACGGTATGAATCTCAGAGATCACTGGCAAACTATAGCTGAGAAGGGAAAAAGGGGGACAGGATTGCTTCAAGACTTCACCTCTTCAATGCAAAATGTATTTGAGATTACTTATCAAAGGTTCTATTTTCTAGCTATGTAATTTGAAGTTTCAAGCAATTTATTATTTCCATTCATATCTCTGGATTTTTTACACAATCCCCATTTCCTGTCATTTACTATTATAGATGTGTACTTCAGCAAACTATAGTGCAATTTTGGGATTTCATTATTCCTATGGCTTTCATGGCTAAGAGTTTTAAAAAATTTCATCTTCTGTTTTAAATGTTAGAAAGTTTATATGGAAATAGTGAATAATCAGTAAAGAAAAAAGCTTCTTTACTTTTTCTAATTGTGGCCATTCTTAGCACTGTGTGCTAAATGCTTTGTGGATTAAAAAGAAGAACATAACATACTTGCCGCATGTATTATTGCTTCTTTGTCTTATTTACCAAGTGTAACTAACCTGAATTTTGAAACAGGTTATTCTGTTCTGGGTGTCTGTAGAGTTTCTGCACAGTGTTGCAGCTTCATTAGTTGTTCAACCTTAGTGTACATATAAAGCAATTACTATCAACATTTTAAATGCAATTCTGTGTCTAAGAATTTATCCTACTGTACATTCACACTGGTATGCAAATATATATGGACAAGAATTGTTTACTGAAGCCCTAGACACATCCCTTTTCCTTTCCATTCCTTTTCTTGTACACCATATTAAATTATCTTTGATTAAAAAAACATTTTTATTGTAGAAATTTTCTTTCTTTTTAAAAAATTTATATTGACCTGAGAGAGAATAAGAGAGAGCGAGGGAATGGGAAGAGGGAGGGAGGAGGAAGAGGGAGGGGGAAGGAGGAAGAGAGAGAAAGAAGGAGGAGGAGGAGGAGAAGGAGAAGAGAGAGAGAGAGAGAGAGAGAGAGAGAGAGAGAGAGAGAGAGAGAGAGAGAGAGTTTGTTGTTCCACTTACCAGGGATCAAACCCACAACCTTGGCATATTGGGATAACGCTGTAACCAACTGAGCTACCTGGTCAGGTCTAGAAATTTTTAATTATGCATAGTAAGAGAGGAGAAGTATTCTGATCCCTTGTGACCATATTGTAACTTAACAATTTTTAGTATTTTTCCTATCTTGTTTCACTTATTTCCCTTATTATTTTAAACACATTTTAATGCAAAATACCAGATATCAGATAGTTGTATCTATAAATAATTCAGTAAGCATCTCCAACAGACAGCCTGTACTAAAAACAAAATTACAAAGCCATGATCTTACCTCAGAAAATTCATAACAATTCCTATATACGATAACCAATCTATGTTCAAAATTTCCCAATTCTGTGAAAATATCTTTTTATAGTTATTTTGTTTGAGTCAGAATCTGTAGCAGACAAAATAATGCCCCTGTGCCCCCACCCCCATCAATGACCACATTCTAACCCCTAGAACCTATGAGTAAATTACATGGCAACAGGGACTTTGCAGATATGATTTATTTAAGGATCTTGAGGTAAGAATATTATCGCCATTGCCAACAATAAGACTAGTTCTATAATTCGACTTTTCCTACTCTCAGCTTTGGCCTATAGAGAATAGTCACATTGAGCTTCTTAGTGATTCTGGTGCCCTTCTCACTGGTTCATTCTTTATCACTCTGGGGAAAACAAATTCTTCTTTAGGTTCTCTCATGGAACATATTTAATAGGTCTGAGTGTCTGGTGTTATACAGTATATCCTCTCTGCCCTACCTATTTCTCTGAGTCTTTTTTTTTTTTATCACTTCTTGCAACATTTTCCAAGGCGGTTTTGTTATTTCCACTTCACATGGTATAGGCATTGAATTTTCTACCTTTCAACATGGTTCTGGGGTTCTGGCCAAGCTGTTAAATCCTGTATCCTGTCCCTTGTCTAATGTTCTATTTCTATTGATCCATTATGCTCAGGATCCAATCCTATGCATACGTTTTCAGGTCCTGCCACTACATATTGGCTAGATCCTCCAGTTCCTTCAGCATGTAGTCCTTTTCCTCCTTTACCTGCTTCAGCACTTCTGGGTTCTACTGACGCTTGACCCTAGTTATTGGTGATGTGAGTCAGAAGGAGAAGGGGGGTTCAATCTTGGGGGGAGGCGGGGCAGGGTAGAGAGGGCATGCTTTATCTCCAAGCAAGGGTGGTGAGTGGAAGGCTAGCATTTAACTGAGAGTGGTAGACCATTTTGAGGGCCAAGAAGTTCAGGGGAATGGATGATCAGAGGTTTTATGATTTTTGATTACATCATCTCAGATAACCCCAGACCCAAACTGGGCTCTGACTATGACATCCTTTCCCACCAGGGCCCTGACTTAGACTTTGCAGAAATGACAATTCATTTTTCTCTGGAATCCTGCTGCTTGTACTTGAACCCTAAGAATGGTCCTCAGGTTTTTCTGTCCCCTGGCCACAAAAGATAGCTTCTTCACTTGTTACCAAGGAGGATCACTGAATTTTGAGTTTTGCATTTCTCTCTAACGTAATAATTATCCCTAGCCTTTCATTGTTTTATTTTTCCAGTCCATCAATGGCACTCATCAACAGTGATTGAATTCTTTTGTGCTTATAATTAATACTTCCATAAAAGCCTGAGGTATCACAACTGTCAATACATTCCTGTCCACCAGTGTCCTATACTGGTTTACCATTTGTAAAGCTTTAAACAATTGCACTGCTAAAGCATGTTTAGCACTATCAAGTGCTTCACTTACTAGCATGAGCTGGTCCTCATTGTCAGCCAGCTGGCTAATGAGCCAGCTCTAAAATCCCATTTTAGTGCTCCTTTTTTTGGATCACGCTGGCACCAGTCAATTAGGTTTCCTGGGAAACAGTTTCTGGGCAGAGATTTATGTGTAGAAAGTTATTGGTAAGTGGTTTTGGGATCAAACCTTTGAAGAATGAAGCATTGAGCATTGGAAAGAGTTGAACTGCTATGGAGATGCACCAAAGATCTCAGCTAATACCATGGAGAGCTCTGGGGCTAGATAGGGTTCCAAAGTTGTGTTTTGAACTGTATACCTATGAATAGAACAGTCACTGGATGTGGATTGGGAGGTAGCTCTCCTCAGCAAAAGAAAATTTGTAGAGAGTATCTCAGCTGAGAGCCATCTGCTACCAAACGCATAGGAATAGGATCTCCCTTAGCCTATGTCATAAAGAAACCATCTGGGTAGCCCACCACATAATCCACTGTAGTATTTTTGCAAGTATATTTTGGAATAAATTCCTAAAAGTGGTACTGTTGGAACATACTATCTAATAAAAGAGAAACATGCAAATTGACCACACCTCCGCTACACCCACATGCACTCCCACCAGCCAATCAGGAGCAAGTATGCAAATCAACCCAACCAATATGGTGGTTAATTTGTATATCCAGGTGCAGCACGAAGACTGAAGACAGTGTAGAAGGAAGTCAAATGCTGCAGAAGGGAGCGAAGCTGTGGAGAAGCAAGTGGGGGCGGTGGGGAAGCCGGCAGGGCTACGGAGAAGGGAGGGAAGCAGGTGGGGCTGTGGAGAAGAGAAGGAAGCAGGTGGAGTGGCGGAGAAGGCTGCAGGAAGCCCTATTCTTGCAGGAATCTTCCTGCAGTGGGCCTCTAGTGTATATATAATTTTACTAGATATTGCCAGATTCTTTTTCATAGATGTGTTATTTTGCATTCCTACCAGCAATGTCTAAGAATGCCTATTTCTCCAAAACTATACACATAAATGAAGAATCTTTTTCATTGGGAAGTTATTGTTTGAGAACAAGACAAGAAACAGGAGATGCCCTTTGTAGCTCAACAACAGGTAAATAGCATCTAAACAATAACAAAAAGTCAGATACTGTCTTCCCTGACTAACCTACTGTTGTTGCTGGAAATAGAAATATCTTAAGTTTGAGGAGAAACTTTCTACAGGGTTGAGACTACAAAATTAGAACCAATTTCTGGTTAGAAACCTATTTCCTGAAGGAGTAAATATCTAACACCTGACATATGAGTGACTCAGATTGTTACTATTCCCATTTTTGGCACCTATTATACAAATATTAGGAAAGGCTACATATACCAGTTAATAGTCTTTTCTCAACATAGCGAAGAAACAGTATATGGTTTGTACTGCAGACTCTGTCACTCTCTTTACTCTGACCAGTACTAGTGGGACATGGCATAGTGTACAATTGAATATTTTCCCCCACTCTATTCATAATACACGGACCTTGCCATGGCAAGTCAAGCAATCTCACTACCCAAAGCAGCTGTAGGCTAAAAGAATGTCTGGGCTTGCAGAGACAGATATTTTGGAGGCTTATGGTGTGTGGGTAGAGTTGTGAGGCCTCTTGTATTGGTGCTCAGTTACATCATCTAGAATTAAATGCAGAGAGATTTGCCATTCAGTGCTTTCTTATACCAAACTTTTCTCTGTGTCTCCCTAGACTAGACTCCACTACAGGACATTTTATAACATTCAAACATAGTATCTGTTCTCTATCGGGGAAACCACCGAACACATGTTTTGAAGAAAATAAGAAGTGAGTGAATGATAAACCATTCCTTCCTCATAAATCACTAACATGGACCCTTTTTGAGCACAGAGATTGAGAGGAAATGGGATTAGGGCATTCCTAATAGAGGATTTCCTATTATTTACTAGACTTTAAAAAGTCTTGCTGAAGGTAGCTACCATAGGAGAAATTTCTATCTACTTGATAGAATTTAAAAACTGAGCAAAACCACTAATGAAAAATTTCCAAAATGGAAGAGTTTAAAGACAAAATACAGTAACAATTTTTACTTAATTTCTTTCCTCTTTTAAAGGGCCTGAAAAGTTACACATATTGAATTCCTATAGGGTAAAGATGCCTATTCTAGAACAATGTTGTTGGTGCTCATTTCAAAAATTCTGACACATGTCACTCAATGATTTGAACATTCAGTTCTTCAAAAGAAGTAAGTCTATAACTGTCTAAGTTATTTATCATAATAAACATTTATGGCGTTTTCCCTTTTTGTTTTAATAAATTTTTATTGATTTCAGAGAGGAAGGGAGAGGAAGAGAGAGATAGAAACATCAATGATGAGAGAGTCATTGATTGGCTGCCTCCTGCACACTCTCCTCTGGGGATCGAGCCTGCAATCCGGGCATGTGACCTGACCGGAAATCGAACCATGACCTCCTGGTTCATAGGTTGACGCTCAACTACTGAACCACTCTGGCTGGGCACCATGGCTTTTTCTATAGTGATTTAATTCCATGTGAGATATTGTATTGTGTGAAACATACACGTAGTTTTCAGGATGAAAAATACTAAATTTCACGGAGAGGGTATTTTTAAAAATGTATTATTTTATTGATTTTTTTTTACAGAGAGGAAGGAGAGAGATAGAGAGTTTGAAATATCCATCAGCTGCTTTCCTGCATACCCCCTCCTGGGGATGTGCCTGCAACCAAAGTGCATGCCCTTGACCAGAATTGAATCTGGGACCCTGGAGTCCGCAGGCCAACGTTCTATGGGCTGAGCCAAACTGGTTAGGGCTGAAGAGGGTATTTACACCATTGTGTACTCCTTTAGTTCAGTGGGAGACTCAACAACAAAATATGTGAAAGGATAGTTTTCAGACAATGAACATCAGGTAGTGAAGCATAGTAATCCCCAATAGAAAGGAAACAAATGAAGAAAACCCTGAGAAGAGAAGAGGGGCCATGTGAGGATGGAGGCAGATAGTGGGGTGATGCACTTACAAGCCAAGAAATGTCCTTTCTTCCCCAGAATGCTCAGAGAGAACCAATCATGTTAATAATACCTTGATTTTGGATTTTTGGCCTTCTGAACTGTGAGAGAATAAACTTTTGTTGTTTCAAGCACCAATTTTTGGTAATTTGTTCAGGCAGCCCTAGGAGGGAACAAACACAGGTATTTAAGAAATAATCAATAGTGCATTAGTGAACTGTGGGAAACTTCAAGCAGCCTAATATGTACTTGGAATTGCCAAAGGAGGGGGGAGAGGCGGAGAAATAAAAACATTATTTGAAGAAATAACAACTGACAGATATCCAAGAAGCTCAATAAAGTCTAAGCATAAGACTTATGAAGAACTCTAGCTGGTTTGGCTCAGTGGATAGAGCGTTGGCCTGTGGACCAAAGCGTCCTGAGTTGGATTCCAGTCAAGGACACATACCGTGATTGCAGGCTGCTCCCTGTTCGGGGCTTATGCAGGAGGCAGCCAACCTGTGTGTTTCTCTCACATTGATGTTTCTTGCTGTCTTTCCCTCTCTCTTCCACTTTTTCCAAAAATCAATAGAAAAATATCCTCGGGTGCAGATTAACAACAACAACAAAAAGACTTATGAATATCAAAATAAAACAGTAATAAAAAGACAATAGTGAAAACAGTGATAAGGGGAAAAGATTAGACCAGCAACAAAAGAAAAATATTAAACGTATTCAGTAAAAAAATATACATTATGTCCAGAAAAATAAAGGTATTCTCTTATTGACATAAAAAATGCCAATGACATTTTATATCCTTGTGACAATGACGCAAGACTTCTTGTTGGAATGCTAGCAGACTTCTTGTTGGAAACATTGCAAGCCAGAACATAGTGAAGCAGCATTTGCAGGGCTGAAAATAAAAATCTGTGAACTTATAAAGGTAGGCCAAGTAAACATAGTTTTCAGAAATAAAGGCAAAATACATTTCAGACACACAAAAGCTGAAATAATTTATCACTCACCTACGTTGTAGGAAATGTTAAAGAAGAAAATGATAACATGGAAATCTGGATCTATGCAAAAGAATGAAAGAACACTAGAAAAGGTAAATATATGAGTAAATAAATACATGACATGTTTTCTTACTTTAAAAATCTCTTTAAAATATAACCTACTTTTTAAAGCAAACATTATAACAACACATTGTGAGATTTATAACATATGCAGGAATAAGATGTATGAAAACAATAGCACAAGACCAAAAAGAACAAATGGAAGTATGCCTTTGTAACAATCTTCAGCTATATGTAGTCCCCCTTACACCACTGAGTATATATTCTAAGACCCTCAGTGAGTGCCTGAAGCCATGGATAGTACCAAACATTTTATGTTTTTTTTTTCTATACATACCTACCTATGATAAAGTTTAATACATAAATTAGGCACAGTAAGAGAATAACAACAATAACTAATAATAAAACAATATACTGTAATAAGTATTATGTGAATCTGGTCTCTCTTTCTCTTTCTGATAACTAATCAGATAACTGAGACAGCTATGAAGTGACTAATGGGCCAGTAGCATATAGGGCTTGGATAAGCTGGACAAAGGGAGGATTGATATACTGAGCAGGACAGAGCAGGAGAGCACAGAATTTACCACAAAACTCAGAATGGCTTGCAATTTAAAACTTATGAATTGTTTATTTCTGGAATTCCCATTTAATATATTCAGACTCTGGTTGATCGTAAGTAACTGAAACTGGGAAGTGAAACTGCAGATAAGGCGGGACTATGTAAATGAAGTCATGTATTACTTGATTGGAGGCCATGATAGGTAAATCCCCAAATAACCATGTACACATTCAAACTGGAACTAAGAATTATAACTAGAGGAATGGGATTCGTATTCTTCAGAAAAGGCCCCAGAGGAGAGAACCAAGATGGCGGCATAGGTAAAACACCTATCTTGCCGCCATATGCAGCAATTTTAAAACTATAACTTAACGAAAGAACAAACACCATCCAGAATCACCAGAAAGCTGGCTGAGTGAAAATTCCACAAATAAAAGTGAAAGATAAGACACTGTGACTCGGAGGAGTGACTGAGGACAGCGTTGAAGATACGCGTGGAGAGAGGTTTGGAGGAGCGCGCCAGCGGATAGGGCAGGCGGCTGAAAACCGGCCAGTTTTCTCGAACGGGGGAGACAAAGACGTCCCACTGGACTGATTCTCCAGCTCTGGGCGAAGTCCAGGGAACCCACTATCATACGGGGTAAAAACTGGACAGTGGGAGGGCATGCCAAAGCTCGGGTGCTGCAGGGGCCTGAAGGCTTGTGGAGAAGGCGAGCTTGTGCAGAGTGCGCATGAACTGGGGAACAGCGCAGCTGCCTGACCACGCAGAGAGCACTCGTGACTTGCTCTTTCATTCGGGAAACCGTCAGACTGCATTGTTTTGTGACCCTGGGTGAGACGTTGGATGTGCAGACTCATTTGGGGAGAGTCTGAATTCTCCAGCAGCCGGTGGAGCTCGGCAGCAGCTCTCTCTGAGGTGCTGGCGGCCATTGCCCCCGGTACAGAGTCCCTGGGGCCACATAGGAAGGAGCTAACGCTGTCTGCTTGGCCCAGAGACTCCACCCATCCAACCTGAGTGCAGCTGAACATCACAGACAATTGGCCTGGAGGTCAACCCCTCCAAGTGCTAACAACAATTAACCTGAGCTTAACTTCAGCAAGACTGTGCAACCCATATCCACCTCAGATAACTGGGGAGGCTGAGACACTGTCCCTTGTAGGACGTCTACCACACAAAGCTAATTGACCAACTCAGGGAAGCAGCCACCATGCAGAGACATGGAAATATATGAGATGTGAAAGAAATGGAGGGAAAAAAACGACTGGACACGAAATTCAAAACCACGTTTATAGGGCTTTTCAAGAGGCTCCTAGAAAAGGTCGAGATCTATAAAGAAATAAGCAAGACCTACAAGGAAATGAATGAGACCCTGAAGGATATGAATGAGACCTGCAAAGAAATGAACAAGACCAACGTGGAAATGATTGAGTTCTACAAGGAAATGAAGGAGACCTACAAGGATATGAAGGAAACTCTCAAGGATATGAAAAAGGACCAACCAGAAATTAAGCATACACTGACTGAAATAAAAAATATTATACAAAGACCTAAAAGTACTCTAGAAGACCGCAAGAACCAAGTTAAAGATTTGAAATACAAAGAGGTAAAATCCACTCAGCTGAAAAAGCAAGAAACCAAAAGAATCCAAAAAATTGAAGATAGTGTAAGGGGCCTTTGGGACAACCTCAAGCATACCAACATCTGAATTATAGGAGTGCCAGAAAAAGAGAGAGCAAAACAACAAAAACCTATTTGAAGAAATAGTGACCGAAAATTTCCCACACCTGGTGAAAGAAATTGACTTAGGAGTCCAAGAAGCACACCGAACCCCAATATATAGGAACCCTAAGAGGACCACACCAAGGCACATCATAATTAAAATGCCAAGAGCAAAAGACAAAGAGAGAGCAGCAAGAGAAAAACAGATGGTTACCTATAAGAGAGCACCCATACGATTGTCAGTGGATTTCTCAACAGAAACGATGCAGGCCTGATGGGAGTGGCAAGAAATATTCAAAATGATGAATAGCAAGAATCTACAACCAAGATTACTCTATCCAGCAAAGCTATCATTCAGAATTGAAGGTCAGATAAAGTGCTTCGCAGATAAGAAAAAGCTAAAGGAGTTCATCACCACCAAACCAATATTATATGAAATGCTGAAAGATATTCTTTAAGAAGATGAAGAAGAAAAAGGTAAAAATATAAATTATGAACAACAAATACACATCTATCAACAAATGAATCTAAAAATCAAGTGAATTAATAAGCTGATGAACAGGATAAACTGGTGAATGTAACAGAATCACGGACATAGAGAGGGAATGGACTGACAATTCTTGGGGAGAAAAGGGGTGTGGGAAGTACAGCAAGAGACTGGACAAAAATCATGCAACTATGGGAGAGGACAGTGGAGGGGGTTGAGGGCGGGATGGGTACCAGGTGGAGGGTAGCTATAGTTGGAAAAAAATGGGAACAATGTAATTAATAAACTGAACAATAAAGATTAAAAAAAAGAACTATTTATAACTAATATGACATAATGGAGATAAAATGAATTATACAGATGAATCAAAAATTAGATAAGGCAGAAAAAGAAGATAAAGGGTACAAAGAGCAGGTTGGCCAACTAGAAATAAAAGAAGATGGTAAAGTTAAATCCAACTACATTGTCATATGAAATGTAAATGGTCTACAAGAAGCCTACTTTATTTTTTTAAATTTTTTTACATTTTAAAACATTCATTCGTATGAAAGAAGATGATCCTGTCATATTGATAGTAATAACTCTCAATGCAATCCTTAAGTTTGGACATTGAGATCAGCAGCAGATGCGGATTTGACAATGTCACTCACAGTAGCGATGCTGAAGGAGGAGCCAGAAGTACAGCTGTCATTCCATTTTACAGTCTCATACTATTTCTCCACATTTTGAAGATTCACTGTTCTCTCTGTGGCCACAATGATCCTTTGCTGTTAGAATTAGCAAGACTCCAAGTGGCATTCCCAGACATGATGAAATTACTTGTTGAAGGTTTTGGATGGCTGATAGACTCCTGTTTCCTAGCTTAAAACCCATATAAAGAATAGATACAAAAGTCAGTCTGCCAAAAAATTGAAAATATCTATCAGCAAGAAATGTTGTAAAAATAGTTTCTGTGCTTAAAGCTATAGACAAATTTGATTTCCTGCCAGTTTCCCCCATGTATATTCCTGATTTGTAAGATAAGCAAAAGCAATTGATCTGAGTTCTCCATTCCCTTTCTTCTCCTTTGCTCTACATCACTGAGATGCTGAGTCCCAAAGGCAGCTTTCCCAAGACCCACGTTAACTGGTATTCAACTTGGAAGACAGGGAGAGGGAGAAATACTCTGTCTTTCCCTTCCAGCACTCCCTTCTCCCACACTCAGATCTCTTGCCGGTGACTCCTAATAGCTGAGACCTGCCTGACCTAGTGGAAGAAGCCTACTTTAGATATAAAGAGACAAATAACTTGAAAATGAAAATGGAAAAAGATATAACATGTTAACACTAATCAAAAGTAAGATATAGTGGCTATAATAGTATCAAACAAAGTAGATCTCAGAGCAAAAACTATTATCAGGAATAAAGAGGCTCATTTCATAATGATAAAGGGTCAGTTATCAAGGGGACATAGCAATTCTAAATGTTTATGTGCCTAACTACAAACTTCAGAACTCATGAAGCAAAAACTGATAGGGGAAAATAGACAAGTCCACAGTTTTAGCCAGATATTTCAACACTCCATATTGAGAAAACAAGTAGAAACAAATAAGGACATAGAAAACGTATTCTTAAAATTTTAGCAAATTGAAAGTATAATAAGTAATGACCAATTATCCCAGGAGTGTAAAGTTAGTTTAAAATGTGAAGATTAGTGGATTTTATTTTCCTTTCTAACTCATATATAGCACACACTGATTTTCCTAGTTATTTCTCCTGGGATTGCTGTGATCTTCTAAAAATATGAGTAAATCTAAAAACTGTATTTGTCAGGGTGGAATATAAGTCATTTTTAAAGACATGCTGACTTTAGTCAAGCAAATATTTTAGTTTTGCATGTTTTTATTTGTTTTCTTTTAAAAATGTACAGTGGGATTCAACTGTATTTTCACATATTACAATTTTCTACTGTAATAGTTCTCTGTTGTTTTGTAAAAATTACCTCTAAATTATTGGTTTAAAATAGCACACATATATTATCTCACAGTTTCTGTGGTCAGGAGTCTGGGCATGACTTAGGTGAATTCTCTGCTGAGGGTCTTACCAAGCTGTAATCAAGGTGTTGGCCGGGCTTGCTTTCTTTCTCTTTCTTTCTTTCTTTCTTTCTTTCTTTCTTTCTTTCTTTCTTTCTTTCTTTCTTTCTTTCTCTCTCTCTCTCTCTCTCTCCCTCCCTCCCTCCCTCCCTCCCTTCCTTCCTTCCTTCCTTCCTTCCTTCCTTCCTTCCTTCCTTCCTTCCTTCCTTCCTCCCTTCCTTTTCTTCTTCTTCTTCTTCTTCTTCTTCTTCTTCTTCTTCTTCTTCTTCTTCTTCTTCTTCTTCTCCTTCTCCTTCTCCTTCTCCTTCTCCTTCTCCTTCTCCTTCTCCTTCTCCTTCTCCTTCTCCTTCTCCTTCTCCTTCTCCTTCTCCTTCTCCTTCTCCTTCTCCTTCTCCTTCTCCTCCTTTCTCCTTCCCCTTCCTCTTCCCCTTCCCCTTCCCCTTCCCCTTCTTCTTCTTCTTCTTCTTCTTCTTCTTCTTCTTCTTCTTCTTCTTCTTCTTCTTCTTCTTCTTCTTCTTCTTCTCTCTCTCTCTCTCTCTCTCTCTCTCTCTCTCTCTCTCTCTCTCTCTCTTCCTTCTTCTTCTTTTTTGTAATGGGATTGTTTTTCTTAGTTTTCCATTCTGAGAGTTCATCATTTGTGTATAAATAGGCAATTGAACCCTGGCCAGTGTTTCTCAATGGTTTAGAGCATTGGCTTGCTCACTGAAAGGCCGAGCGTTTGATTCCTGGTCAAGGGCACATACCTTCCCCGGCCCCTGTCAGTCATGCGAAGGAGCCATCCATTCAATAGGCTCTCTCACATCGATGTTTCTTCCTCTGTCTCTCCCTCTCACTTCCACTCTTTCTAAAAATCAATGGAAAAATATCCTTGGGTGAGGATTAACAAAACAACAACAACAACAACAAAATGTGAGCAATAGGAAAAGGACCATATTGGGTCAATTCACAGTCTGCCTGTACATAGGCTTAAAGAAGTTCAGGCAGCAACAGACTCATAAAAAAAATGGAAGCGGTAATAAAAGAAAAATAATTATAAATAAAGTAAATAGAGAGATGAGGCAATTTGGACTGAACAGTTACTTGGTTGGGTTCATTTTTGCTTAGAGATTATTAAATAACCTATAGGTTTGATTAGTAATGTAAGTTAATTTATTGAGTATTCAGATATTTATTATGCTCTATTTCATACATAAATCTCATCTTTTGAATTTGTCTATTAGTTCTCAAAGTCAGATACCATTTTCTACTTTTCTGGTATTCACAGTATCTTTTAGTATATTAATAAGAGCATGTCTGGTGGGAATGCAGATTGGTGCAGCCACCATGGAGAACAGTATGGAGTTTCCTCAATAAATTAAAAATGGAACTTCCATTTGACCCAGTAATCCCACTTCTAGGGCTAGATTCCAAGAAAATGGCAACACCAATGAGAAAAGATATATACACCCCTATATTCATAGCAGAACAATTTACAATAGCTAAAATTTGGAAACAGCTTAAGTGCCCAGTAGGAGATGAGTGGATTAGAAAACTGTGATACATGTACACAACTGAATACTACACTGCTGTAAAAAAGAAAGAATTCTTACCATTTACGACAGCATGAATGGAAATAGAGAGCATTATGCTAAGCAAAATAAGCCAGTCAGAGAAAGATAAATATCACATGATCTCACTCATTTATGGAATATAATGAACAACATAAACTGATAAACAAAAATAGAACCAGAGACATAGAGGCATCGAACAGGCTGTCCAACCTATGAGGGAAGGCAGGAGGTGAAAGGGTAAGAGATCAACCAAAGGACTTGTATGCATGCATATGAACATGACCAATGGACACAGACAATAGTGGGGTGAGGGCATGTGCTGGAGGGTGAGAGTGGCTGGGCAGAGGTCAATGGAGGAAAAAGGAGACTCATGTAATACTTTAAACAATAAAGAATTTAAATTGAAAAAAGAGCATATAGGAATTCAGTAAATTTTATTTGAATGTTTACAAACACAATTAATTATTTTGTTGCACATTTAAAAACAAAAGTACTGGAAAAAACTCCACCAAAGTGCTTTGGCCTTATCTATTGGTCAAATAAACATTAATTGATTGGGTTCAGCTTAGTTGGAGTTTAGAAAAACAATGTGATTTACTTGATTGATAAACTAAAAAAACTTTTACTGGAAAAATTAGAACAGAATAGTATAAGGGTTTATGTTTTTTTTTAATTTTTAATTTTAGAAAATTCACTTATTTTATGAGTTAGCAAAAGTTCAAAATTAGGGAGAGGAACCAAGATGGTGGCATAGGTAAACACCTATACTGCTGCCTCACACAACAATTTCAAAACTACAACTAAAAGACAAAACGGACATCATCCAGAACCACTGGAAAGCTTGCTGAGTGGAAATTTTACAACTAGAAGAAAAGATAAAGGACATGGAGAATCAGAGGAGCTGTGGAGGGCAGAGGTACGGAGACACAGAGATGCAGAGACGAGTGTGCAGAAAGGGCAGGTGGCTGAATATGCAGCTGGCTTTCTTGAACGAGGAGGGAGACAAAAGCTCCCCACTGCACTGAACTCCAGTTCCAGTGAAACTTGGGGAACCCAGACTCATATGGGATGAAACTGGACTGTCAGGAGGAAGCACAGTAAGACTCAGGGGAGCTGCAGAGGTGCGCGAGCTCGCAGAGAGGGCAGGCAGCTGAGCATGTGTCTGGCTTTCTTGTTGGAAGGGAAACAAAACCTCCCGACTGCACTATACTCCAGTTCTGGGTGAGATTTTGGATATCCAGACTCATTCGGGGATAAACTGGACTGTCTGGCAGCAGGCAAAACTTGAGGACAGTTTTCTCTCAGAGGTGCGTGCAGCCATTGCTGCAGCACACTGAGATGCAGGGGCTTCTTAGGGCAGGGCTGATGGGAAACCAAGGCTGTCTGCTTAGCCCTGAGACTCTGCCCTATCCAAGCTGAGCATAGAAGCTCTCCCAGCATAGACACAGCTGATCCTCATAGCCAATTGGCCTGGAGGTCAACTCCTTCCAGTGATACGAACAGCAATATAGGCTTAACTACAACAAGATTGTGCCCACAATCCATAAAGGGGTGCACCAAGAGTGTCCATCTCAGGTAACTGGGGAGGCTGAGCTCCTGTACCCTAGAGGACACCTAGCACACAAAGTTACTCTACCAACTCAGGGCAACTACGAAAATGTGGAGACAAAAATACAGAACACCAATGAAAGAAATGGAGGAAAACAAATAACTGGATATAGAGTTCAAAACCACGGTCATAAGGTTTTTCAAAAATTTCCTAGAAAAGGCTGATAAATTTAGCGAGACTCTCAAGGATATGAAAAAGGACTAACTAGAAATTAAGTATACACTGACTGAAATAAAAGATATTATACAGAGACCCAACATCAGACTCGAGGAATGCAAGAATCAAGTCAAAGATTTGAAATACAAAGAAGCAAAAACACTCAACTGGAAAAGCAAAAAGAAAAAAAGAATCCAAAAATTTGAAGATAGTGTAAGAAACCTCCGGGAAAACCTCATTCATACCAACATCTGAATTACGGGGGTGCCAGAAAAAGAGAGAGAGAGCAAGATACTGAAAACCTATTTGAAGAAATAGTGACTGAAAACTTCCCCCACCTGGTGAAAGAAATAGACTTAAAAGTCCAGGAAGTGCATAGAACCCCAAACAAAAGGAATCCAAAGAGGACCACACCAAGACACATCATAATTAAAATGCCAAGAGCAAAAAACAAAGAGAGAATATTAAGAGCAGCAAGAGAAAAGCAGTTGGTTACCTATAAGGGAGCACCCATATGATTGTCAGCGGATTTCTCAACAGAAACGATGCAGGCCAGACGGGAGTGGCAAGAAATATTCAAAGTGATGAATATGAATAGCAAGAACCTACAACCAAGATTACTCTATCCAGCAAAGCTATCATTCAGAATCGAAGGTCAGACAAAGAGCTTCTCAGATAAGAAAAAGCTAAAGGAGTTCAGCACCACCAAACCAGTATTATATGAAATGCTGAAAGGTATTCTTTAAGAATAGGAAGAAGGAGAAAAAGGTAAAGATAAAAATTATGTACAACAAATACATGTCTATCAACAAGTGAATCTAAAAATCAAGTGAATAAAAAATCTAATGAACAGAATAAACTGGTGAATATAATAGAATCAGGGACATAGAAAGGGAGTGGACTGACAATTCTCAGGAAGAAAGGTGTGTGGTGGGTGCAGAAAGAGACTGGACAAAAAGGGTACACCTATGGATGAGGATGGGGGGGCGGAGGTAAAGACAGAGGGTGGGGTGGGAACCGGGTGGAGGGGAGCTATGGGGGGGGGGAAGAGGAACAATTGTAATAATATGAACAATAAAGATTTATTAAATTAAAAAGTTTTAAATTACTGCTATAAAATGTCACTCTCATTTATTTATATTATTTCCCTGTCCTTTTTATTGAATGTATTGGTGTGATACTGGATAATAAAATTGTACAGTTTTCAGATTATGTACGTTCTTATATTTTTTTGAAAGAAAGAAAATTGTTGTGTTACTAGAAATTGCACTTGAGTAATCGCTCATCTCATCTATGTTCAAACCTATAGTGATATTAATTTACCTCAAAAAAGATTTTATTATGAAGAACTTCAAACATGCTAAAGTGAAGATAAATAGTATAATGAGTCCTCATGTATACCCATCATTAAACTTCAGTTATTTTCATCATGTGACAATCTTGTTTAGCCATACCCTCACAAACTTCTCTGTCATGTCAAAACCAATCTTAGACATTATATCATTTCATTTACAAATACTACAGTATGCATCTCTAAAATACACTTAATCATTGTTATGATGAAAAGTTAATAGGATTTTCTTAATATCATCAAATATTCAATTGGTGTTCAATTTCTTCAATTCATTAAAATTGCTTTCAGTCAGATTTTAAATAAGGTCTACATGTTTGTATTTAGCTGGTATATCACTTAAATTATTTATATTTGTTATGTTTTAGTTTAGATCCTTTAGTAGAATTCTTATCTTGAAGGTGATTAAAGATCTTGGAAAGTTACCCAATCCATTTCTTCACTTTCACATCTTGGACAGAGAAGTGCTGTCTGATTTTGATGAAATCAGCTCTCTTGAAGTGTCTCCACATAGATATATCTGAGACTGCTGAGTTTCTTTGCTGAAGGGAGCTATCTAAAACAACTGAATGTGCACAATAGATTGAACTGCTGGAATGACCTCTTACTTTCTTCAACTAGGATTCATTTCTGCTACTAACCTGACAAGAGGTTTTCTTTGTTAGATACAAGAGGTTATTATGAAAGTACAAAGAATTTGTCCAGTGATGATGTGCCTCTTTGGTGGATCTCTGAAATTCTTAACTTACACAGAAATTCAATTAAAGTGTTTATGTGCTATTTTATATTACCAAAGAGTAATTGATGTTTTCCTTAGAATCCTGGCTAAATTCCAATTCTGATAAATACATTCTACTTCCCAAAATTTCCCCTGCAATTTCAAATGGATTTTATATCCTTAATTACTTGTCTCAACCTGTTACTTGGTGTTGAAGTTCACCGATGAAGCAGCTGTTGCTTTTGGCCTCAGAAGCTTGTGGTTTTGGGATTCGAAGGAGGGATCTGATAAACTTGGTAAATAAGTTGTATGCATGTGAGTATGAATGAATTTGAGGGTTGCAGAACTTTAAACTTATTCCATAGAATAAAAAAAATGGAAATAGAAAGGGAGAGGGAGAGGGAGAGAGAGAGAGGGAGAAGGGAGAGAGAGAGAGAGAGAGAGAGAGAGAGAGAGAGAGAGAGAGAGAGAGAGAGAGAGAGAGAGAGAGGTACAGCCATCCCAGAACTATGGGACCTTTCATTTGCTCAGTAAACTTTTATTAAGAAGTTTATAGGCATTGTTCTAGGTATTGTGGGGCATACAAAGATGAAGTGAATAATAGTTATTGCCCTAAAGGACTATATAGTTCATTGGAGTGGATGTTTTCATCATATTAGGCAATGCTATTTACCCCTTTTAGCTCTGGCCAGTGTGGCTCAGTTGGTTGGAGTGTCATCCTGTACACCAAAAGGTTGAAGGTTCAATTCCCCGTCAAGGCTTATACCCAGGTTGTGGCTTCGATCCCTGGTCAGGGTGTGTACTGGAGGCAACCAATCAATGTTTCTCTCTCTCTCTCTCGCTTCCTCTCTCTCTCAAAACACTAAAAATATATCCTCAGGTGAGGATTAAAAAAAGTCTTTCTTTAGAGAATAAAATTTTGAGCAAGTGCCATACTTCTTTAAGTGTTTCTCATCTGTAAGATGGAGATAAATATGTACCTGAAAGTGTTTGTGAAAATTTTATGATGTAAAGTACTGAAGCTATTGCTTGGCATTTAGTAAGTGTCTAGTGAACATTAGTTATTGTGAATTTTCAAATGTGGCATTTGGGTCAGCTGTTGGGAAATGTTCATGTCACTGAAGACTATAGTGGGTTGTTCATATAAATTCAGATGTCTCAGCTCTCCAGGTTACTGGACCATGGTGAACAGCTCACTCATCCCTAAACATCAGGATTATTGGAGAATTCCACACCCAACGTGTCTAACAGGCCCTAAATCTTTCGTTTACTAGTTGTCTGGAAAAGATCATAAAAGGAGGAGAAGGAATTAGTATCCTGCTGTTCTTACCCCATTATCTAACTTAAAATCCGGAGTGGTGTTAGGGACTAAGATTTGGAAATTCAGATCTTTAAAGCTGTTACCACAAGGGAAAATAAAAACGTTACTGTTTAACATTGGCACATATTCCAAAGTCCCTCCCTATTTAACTAGCTTTAAGCTTTCATATAATACACTTAAGGGAAAAAGTATTGCCACAAGGCTAATGATGACAACAGCTGCCAGTGCACTTTCCATCAAAAACAAGTGAAGACTTGAAACAAATCTGAGCTCCAGTTTGTTTTAGAAGTCTCATTGTGACATGCCTGTGCCGGCAGAGGCTCAGAAAGCATTCCTTAACACTAGGACTCTAAGATGTGTTGGATGCCAGAAGCCCAGTGGTAATGAGAGAGCAGTGTGAAGCTCCATTCAGAGGGTGTTCTTTCACTGTGGGCGTACTGGCTCTGAAAGTTTGGTGCAGGGAAGCCACAAGAAAGAGTGGGCCAATTCCTCTCCTTCATCAAGGGTTGTAGTCCAGCTACCTTATTTATATTTTTATCCTTCAGACACTTATTGAATGCCCACTGTATTCAAAGGCACTATGTTGACGATTAAAACAAGTAAAATTGTGTAATTAGGACCATAAGTAAAGGATAAACTTCTTCTTCTAGGCCTTGTATTTTGGAGAAACCCATTGGCATATTTTAAATAGACTAAAAATACATAATATAACTACAGACTAATGAACTTGAATCTTTCATATCGAGAATTTACAATGCGCAGCACACAATTCTAGGTACTGAGCAAATTCTAAAGATAAGATGGTTGGACTCTAATAACTAGGTTGGTGTGAGAGCAGCTTCAATAGCTTCACAAGGAGAAATCTGTGCTTTTTTTTTCTTTCTGGGAAACACTCTGGTTATAAACAGATGGTCCCATTTCTGGGTCTTAGCTTTCTATCTGTGTATCAGGTAGATAGCTCATGTTAAAGCCTTAACTTGGTAAGTTGTGATCTCAACTTTCATAGTTATTTGTGGATTTTCCATGTACATTTTTTTCTGTGACCACTTTCCTACTTTAATTTGAGTGACGGGTGGAAGCCCATCTTCCCCCTTTCAGCATTTTAAAATTTCAGTTCTGTAAGTGTTTATTGGAATGAACTATGTATATTTGGGGGTCTTTATTTCAAACTATACTTGCCTTTCACATGCAGAGTGAGGGAGTTGTGGGAAAAGTTTATATAAATTCTTTTAAAAATCTGGGCTACCCATTAAAGTATTGTTAGATAAGGAATACTTAACATCATAAAAATGTATTGTGTTTCTATCTTTACTAATCTATTACCATCAGGTTAATAGGCTAAGACAGAATCATAAAATCTTGTTCTTTATTTTGTGAAAAACTGGTTATATTAATTTGTAACAACTCTTCTTTCCAACCATAATCCTCATGGCAGTAGGTAAATTTTATTTAACCTTTCCTCTTCACTTCTAACCAACTGCATTGTGCCTTGAGATATATAAAATCTATTCCTAGCAGCTCTTTCTGTATGGTTTGTTTTTACATGTCTTCTTTAATGTCCAGGTTTATAATCCATGTTTCTTCCTGTCTTTGGCAGTTCCATTTGCCAGGTATTGTATCCTACATAGCCTTAGAGCATATATCAACAGAGATGTGATTTCTGCTCCCTATTTGGGTGCACAAGATATATATATATATATAGACAAATAGTGTCTGTCTATACGTACTTCTTCCATGAAATTTTTATTTTGTAAAAAACTATGGAGGTCTTCAGATTTAATAAGGGTAAGTAGCATTGAAAAGCTAGACACACAAAGAGAAAATCCTTTAGAAAATAATTTGTTGTGGAATGATTCAAAATATTAGATGGTGGCACAAACTTAAAAAATAGTTTTCTATTTGTGTCACTAACCATTCAATTGGCTAAGTTTTGGTGTATTGGGCCTTTTTTTGTGTTGTTGTTAGTTGCTTTAAATGACATAAACAAATGCTCCAGCCATGTAGGGATTCAGATAGTTGTCAAGCAATGTGATATTCTATTATTTTTTAAATCCTAAATACAAATTTTATTTTAATAGAATTGAATGTATTGTAGTCTTTCAGCCTAGTAAAAATAGAAAACAGTAAAGGAAAGTAGAGACATTGACCAAATGTTTTTGGAAATTATAAAAAAGAATGCTTCTGATTTCTGAAAACAAAACTACTTCTGGTAGGTCAATGGATAACAAACCTCACATCTAGTTGAACTGGATTACATATGGTTAGACAAATGGAGAAACCAAATAACAGCTTAATGGAAGCAATCAATTTTAATTCTTTGAAAGTGCAGGCATAATTTTAACGAATGTCTATTAAGTTTCTGGTTCCAAATAAGATGGAGCAAGAACATTTCATCTTATCCCCCCTGCCCAGAATATAGTTATAAAACCTGGTCAGAACACATGGAACAAATACTTGAGGACTCTGAAAAGTAAATAGTAGCAAGCAGATGGCACAAGAAAAGAATTCAAAATACCACTAAATATGGTGAGATTACCATTTTTTGTTTTCTGGTAACTTCCAGTTTGAACTTAAGGTAGCCCCAAATCAAGAAGCAGGCATAGGCATGACGTAGACTGATCCAGGAGAAAACCTCTAGTTCTGGCTTGAGGAACAGGGGAGGAATCAGCTAACACACTCAGAGAAAGGTGGGGGGAGGAGTCCTATTCCTTCTTTTCCTCTTTTGACTCTTTTCTAGTCTCTTGTGCACCATCCTTAGGCAATCATGCCGTGGTAGTGGCTGTGGCAACAAGAAGAGCAGCAACATCTGGGGACCCCAGCACCTAAAACAGGGAAGAGAACATTTCTCTATGATTGAAGCAGCTGTGGTCCCAAAAGGCTGAGGTGAGTCCCTGTTGTTGTTCTTTCTCTCTGTGTGTCGTCCTGTTGCTTGGCCTCAAGAAGGGGCCAATTTCAGGCAGTGTGGAGAGAAGTCCAGCTTCTTTTTCAGAAATTTGAAAAGGGGGCTCCAGGACACCAGGAATACCAGAAAGATCATAGAGAAATTGGGAGTCTGGGAAGAAAACCCATAGAGTTGTCTATGGCCTCCTGGGTTCATCCGTAGCAGTGTATGCATCTGATCCTAAACAGCATACCAAAGACTGAGAACTGAACTAAGAGATAGACCACAGCTCAAGTTCTAGACTGGACATTGTGTGGCACACACATAGAACTGAACTGAATACCAGGAAAAACTCAACTTGCATAAGAATTGACATATGTTACTGTGTCACAGTTGCTAGAATTATCTGATAAAATATGCTGAAAGAAGTAAGAGGATATACTCTTTTTAAAAATTTCTTTATTGATTAAGGTATTACGTATGTGTCCTCACCCCCCTGGTGTCCGTGTCCACTGGTTAGGCTTATATGCATGCATACAAGTCCATTGCTTGATCTCTTCCCCTTACCCCCACCCTCCCCTATCTTCCCTCTGAGGTTTTACAGTCAATGCTTCTCTGTCTCTGGATCTGTTTTTGTTTATCAGTTTATGTTGTTCATGATATTCCATAAATGAGCGAGATCACGTGATACTTATCTTTCCTTGATTGGCTTATTTCACCTAGCATAATGCTCTCCAGTTCCATCCATGCACTAGTTTGAAGCAGCCATCTTTTCCTCCTTTTTCTTCTTTCTCCTCTTTTTAAAGAATGCCTTTCAGCATTTCATATAATACTGGTTTGGTGGTGCTGAACTCCTTTAGCTTTTTCTTATCTGCGAAGCACTTTATCTGACCTTCAATTCCGAATGATAGTTTTGCTGGGTAGAGTAATCTTGGTTGTAGATTCTTGCTATTCATCACTTTGAATATTTCTTGCCACTCCCGTCTGGCCTGTATAGTTTCTGTTGAGAAATCAGCTTATAATCTTATGGGTGCTCCCTTGTAGGTAACTAACTGTTTTTCTCTTGCTGCTCTTAATATTCTCTCTTTGTCTTTTGCTCTTGGTATTTTGATTATGATGTGTCTTGGTATAGTCCTCTTTGAATTCCTTTTGTTTGGGATTCTCTGCTTCCTGGACTTTTAAGTCTATTTCTTTCACCAGGTGGGGGAAGTTTTCAGTCACTATTTCTTCAAATAGGTTTTCAGTATCTTGCTTTCTCTCTTCTTCTGGCACCCCCATAATTCGAATGTTGGTATGCTTGAGATTGTCCCAGAGGCTCCTTACACTATCTTCAATTTTTTGGATTCTTTTTTCTTTTTGTTTTTTCTAGCTGAGAGGTTTTTGCTTCTTTGTATTTCAGATCTTTGACTTGATTCTTGTGGTCCTCTAGTCTGCTTTTGGGTCTCTGTATAATATATTTTTTTTATTTCAGTCAGTGTATGCTTAATTTCTAATTGGTCCTTTTTCATATCCTTGAGGGTCTCATTAAATTTATCAGCCTTTTCTAGGAACCTCTTGAACAACCTTATAACCATGGTTCTGAACTCTTTGTCCAGTCATTTCCCCCCCTCCATTTCTTTCAGTTGTGATCTCTTTCCTTGTCTCCCCATTTTGGCTGCTTCCCTGAGTTGGTAGAGTAGGTTTGTGTGGTAGGTGTCCTCTAGGGGATAGAGGCTCAGCCTCCCCAGTTACCTGTGGTGGATACCCTTGGTGCACCCCTTTATGGACAGCACTGTCTTGTTGTAATTAAGCCTAGATTGTTGTTGGTATCACTGGGAGGGGTGGACCTCCAGACCATTTGGCTGTGAGGATCAGCTGTGTCTATGCTGGGAGCGCCTCTGTGCTCAGCTTAGATGGGGCGGAGTCTCAGGGCCGAGCAGTCAGCCTTGGTTTCCCATCAGCCCCACCCTAAGTGGTGCCTGGGTCTTGTGTCCCTCTGTAATGGCTGCACACACCTCTGAGAGAAAGCTGCTCTCACCTCTGCAGCTCTCGAGTCTCAATATGCTTCCTCCTGACAGTCCAGTTTCACCCTGTATGAGTCTGGGTTCCCTGAGAGACACCCAGAACTGGGGTTCAGTGCAGTGGGGAGCCTTTGTCTCCCTCCCCATTTGAGAAAACCAGCCACATATTCAGCTGCCCACCCATTCCACTCACATGCGTCTCCATGTCTCCACACCTCTGTCTCCATGTCTCTGTAACTCTGCACCTCCTCTGAGTCTCAGTGTCCTTTTATCTTTTCTTCTAGTTGTAGAATTTCCACTCAGCCAGCTTTCTGGTGGTTCTGGATGATGTCCGTTTTGTCTTTTAGTTGTAGTTTTGAAATTGTTGTGCAAGGCAGCAGTATAGGTGTTTACCTATGCTGCCATCTTGGTTCCCCCTCTCAGAGCATATATTTTTTAAAAAATATATTTTATTGTGGTAAGAACACTTCACATGAGATCCAACCTCTTAAGAAATTTTAAAAATGCATAATATCTATTGTTGACAATAGTGACAATGTTGTACAGTAGATCTCTAGAGCTTATTTATCTTGCTTAACTGACGCTTTATTCCTGTTGGTTAACAATTCCCCATTTTCTCCTGTGCCCAGCCTCTGGATACTAACATTCCATTATTTTTTTTAAAATATATTTTTATTGATTTCAGAGAGGAAGGGAAGGAAGGAAAGAGAGAGAGAGAGAGAGAGAGAGAGAGAGAGAGAGAGAGAGAGAGAGAGAGAGAGAGAAACATCTCATTGATTAGCTGCCTCCTGCACGCTCCCTACTGAGGATCGAGCTCACAATCTGGGCATGTGCCCTTGATTAGGATAGAACCTGGGACTTTTCTGTCCCCAGGTTGATGCTTTATCTGCTGAGCCAAACCAGCTAGGGCACTGCAATTCCATCCTTTGACTCAATGAATTTGATGGTGAATTTAAGTGAATCCATAGAAATGGAATCATGCAGTATTTGTTTTTTCCTGTGGCTGGCTTGCTGAGCTTAGCATGTTTTCAGACTTCATCCATGTCACATATTGCAGAATTTCCTGTATTTAATGATTGAACAGTATTTCATTATATGTATATACCACATTTTTAAATCCATCAATGTGTCAATGGACATTTAAACTATTTCACAATTTAGCTATTGTGAAAAGTGGGAGGTCCTGATTTCATTTTGGTGAGCGGAATTAAAACTCAGAAATGAAATTTCTGGGTCATATGGTAGTTCTATTTTTAATTTCTTGAGGAAATTCCTTACTGTTTTCCACAGTGGCTATACCAATTTGCATTTCTATCAACAGTGTATAAGCATTCCATTTTCTCCACATCTTTGCCAATGCTTATTATCTTATGTTTTTTTGATAATGGGCACCCTGACATGTTTGAGGTGATATCTCATTGTGGTTTTGATTTGCATTTTCCTGGATGATTAGTGATGTTGAACATTTTTTCAAATAATTGTTGGATATTTGCGTATCTTCTTTGGAGAAATGTCTATTGAAGTCCTTAGCTTATTTTTATAATTGAATTCATTGGGGTGACATTGGTTAATAAAATTATATAGGTTTCAGCTATGCAATTCTATAATACATCATCTGTATTGCATGTTTATCACCCCAAGTCAAGTCTCCTTCTAAGAGTTGGAGGAGTTGGACAAGGATATGGGATTTAGTATTTTTGACTAATCACTAAAAAGCAACTAATAAAGGCTTACTTCTCTTTAAAAAATAAAAAAGAAATATAAAGGCAAAGCAATATAAATGGCAAATATCTAGGTAAACATATCCTTTCATTTCTTTAAAATATATTTGATAATTAAAGCAATAACATTTTCTGATAAAGTTTTCAATGTAAATCTGCCATATAACATTTGTCCCTCTTCTACCAAGTAAATATATTTTTTATTTTCAGAGAGTTACTCTTTCACCTTTCTGTATAGAAAGGTGAAAGAGTAACTCTCTGAAAATAAAAAGAGGTTCTCTCCTAGCGGAGCTGCAATCACAGTACATCTTTCTTCCTAGGCACTAGAGTGGCCAGTGGTCTATGATAGGCTAACTAGATTCTCTCTGACTCTAGAGTAGAGATTCTGCAGGGTAGATAATCAGTTATACCAAGTTACTCAGTGTTAGAACCTGGGAGAAATTCCCTAAGTTCCCATTGTTGGCAACCTAAATATTCTCAGCTCCCTGCTCTTTCTGAGGAACAATTGTTCACCTCTTTCTTCTGTTCAATTCAGTGAACTCACCTGTCTCCTTCCAATATCATGTCCTTTACTTAAGTTAATCAAAATCAGTTTCTGTATATATAACCAAAGACACTTAACTAATATTCTGCCAGAGTGGGGAGTGCAGAAGAGCTTGCATTTTAAAAGAGGTATTTAAAAGGTGTGAAAAGTATTCATTCAAATAAATAAGATTCTCATTGTGAAATGAAATAAAAGTAGACAGAAAATTAGACTGAGGGTTAATATACATAGATATAATGCACAAGACAAATACAATGTCATGTAGGGAGGGTAAAGGGACCTACATGGAAAAGCTGCTACGACAATTCAATGGATAAAGGATCATCTTTTCAACAAATAGTGTTTAAACAGTTGATATAGACATGCAAAAATAATTAACCTTCCCCTAAACCTCATAACTTACACAAAATTAAATAAAAATGGATTATAACTCTAAATAGAAAATGTAAACCCATAAAACTTCTGGATGAAAATATAGGAAAAAATATTCATGACCCGAGGTTAGGCAGAGTTCTGAGACATAGCACTGAAAGTGTAATCTATAAAAGAAACAACTGATAACTTGGACTTCATCAAAATTTAAAACTTTTGCTTTGCAAAAGACATTGTTAAAAGAATGAAAAGACAAGATCTTGATATTATTCAAAATTTGCTGATTCACTTATATAGGTGCCCTTTTTTTCTTCCTTTTAAGTCACGGTGTTAGAATTTAATGCAGTGACCTCAGGCCATGTCCTTATTCATCTCTTAGGCAACCATCTCTAATTTTCTTCTCAGCAGTAAAAGGCAAAACCCCAAGGGCTCTCTCTCACTCAGGCTGTGGACCATGAGAAGCAGGTTCATTTGAGTCACAGCTCCTAAGAGTGCAGCTAATTTACTTGTTTCATTTCACTACCTCAGTCTTCCATTGGATATAGTTAGCTAATAACTAAATGAGATTGCTACCAACCAGTTACCTAATATTTAGAAATCAAGAATAAATTTTTAGCACAGCCAGCATGGCTCAGTGGTTGAGTGTTGACTCATAAAACAGGAGATCATGGTTTGATTCCTGATTAGGGCACTTGGCTGGGTTGTGGGCTCGATTCCCAGTTGGGCATGCAGGAGGCAGCCAATCAATGGTTGTCTCTCATCATTGATGTTTCTATCTCCCTCTCCCTCTTCTTTCCTCTCTAAAAATCAATAAAAATATATTAATAAAATAAAAATAAAGAACTGACCAACCTTGTAGCTGTGGAAAAAAAGAATAAAATTTTATTTTCATCATGTATATAATGCCTTTGTGGGGTATCTGTAGCAAAGGCTGACTCTCAGGTTTGCTGTACCATCACTTACTTGTGACCTGCCACTTATAGGCATTTCCAAATAAGAAAAATGAATCTTAAAAATTCATCAAAAACATAGGGAAATGGCACTGTTGTTGCTAAGAATTATTTACCTGAAAGATTAAATTCTGAATTTTTGTTTCTCTATTTTTAGATTATTCTTGGAAACAGTTTCTTCTATACATAAAATATTAAAAGCTAATATAACAAGTTAATGTAATATCCAAGCAGGAAGACTTCTTAAAAAATATGTTCTTATTGGTTTCAGAGAGGAAGGGAGATATGTACATATATAGACATCAATGACAAGAGAGAATCATTGGTCGCTGCCTCGTGCACACTCCGCACTGGGGACTGAGCACGCAACCTGGGCAGCCTGACCAGTAATTGAACCGTGACATGTGACCTCTTGGTTCATTGGTCGACACTCAACTACTGAGCCATGCCGGCCAGGCTCAAGCAGGAAGAATTAAATATAATCTTTGGATTTTTTTCTCATCTAGAACAAATGCACTTTAGGTCTCCACTTTATCATAAAAACCCTCCATAAGCTAAAAATCTGCTTTTTGTCTCATAGCCTGAAAGATTTTATGGCAATTAACGAACAGATAATTATCTGTTTGCTGTGCCACAAAAACTAGCCAATATGTTGAAAAAAAATCAGTTAACTCAGTTGTTGTGACATTACACAGATTCAAATTAATCCATTTGTGAATAGATCAAACTCAGGATTGAATGAAACACATGAATGATTTTAAGTTTCTGGGTACTAGTCGGTGGCAGTTTAGAGTGTTTTATTCTATTACATCTAGTCCTTCTTCATCTATTTTGCATAATGGTAGAATGGCCTTTTAGCTGATCTTGACACCAACTTACTCCATTTCAAACTGTCATCCACGCTGTCATTTGATAATTTTTAAAATTTGATCATGTTACTCTCTTGCTTAAAGGCCCCTCAGTGGCTTTCTGTTATATACAAACTAGTTAATATTCTTTAGCTGGCTTTTAGGACTACAAAAGCTAGTCCCAGTCTACATTATTAGACTTGTTTCCTTTAATATCTTTGCCTCATATTCTATATCCTTTACATAGGTGTTCCCACCTTTCTCTGAGTATAGAATATTCTTTCAGGTGTTCATGCTTTACACATCCTGTTTAATTAACTTGTAGTATCCATTACTCACCCCTGATACATGGTGAACTTTTTTTAAATCTTCAATTTCCAATTCAGATGTCACCTTCCTTGTGAAGTAAGTGTATATGTGTCAATGCCTCTCTCCTTCCATATTGTGTCATAGTTATAGTTATAGTGCTTTGCACATACTTACATGGCAGTGTGAGTATTAGTTTACTTATATGTTTTGCTCAATAAGATGTGAGTTTCTTGAAGAGAGGGACTTTTATTTTCATATCTCAAATCCTAGCCCAGTGAGTACTTGACATAGTAAAAACCCAGGCAATGTTTGCGGAATGAATGATTTATTGCCTACAAAGTTAATGCACTGGTGGTTTATTGCTTATTCATAAGAATGAACAGCTACTCAGGGAGAATCTGGCACATTTATAATTTAATAAATTACCCTTTATAATTAAGTGAGTGCCTGAAAGAAGTTGTGAAACGCTTGTGGTGCAGGTTGTTCCTTCTCATTCATAGACTCAGCCCAGAGATCCAGAGGGCATTGGGGGAAAATTATGACTTTAATTATTAACCGCTACTCTTTGAATTCCTAAGCATAATCAAGCATTTGAAATATAAAGTTAAATCTGGTTTAAAGCTCAAGGAATTCAAGTCCAAAAAAATATTTTAGCATTTTTTCTTCATAAATAGCCCAGTAAGCTCTAGCATTTGGATATCATAAACATACCTACTTAATAAGGCCTTGTCCAAGGTAGGTGTTCAATGAATACTTGTTAAATGGATTATTCTTGTTCTGTAGCAAAATTACAATAGCAGATGGCATCTATGCATGTCTCTTTGTATCTATCTGTATGAACTTGATCCTGTAACTCTTGGAATCATAAAATATTATAACTAGGATCTTTGAGCTCACCTTGGACATCATCGTGTTACAGATCAAGAGAGATCTTGCTTGAGTTGAACTGGGTGAAATTGTTATTTTAATAGGTCAAAAATGATCCAAAATTGGCAATTTTATTTGTTGCGACCTAAAAATGTCCAAGTGTGCATTCTATGTCATGACAGAGCTCTCATTGAGGATAAGGAAAGAGGAATTATTTCTAAGGTAAAGACACATCAAATGGGTTAAGCTCCAGACAAATTATAGGAAAAGATCATGTCTGCCCATGTGGCTTTACCAGTTAGTTACATATAATCCGGGAAACATTTGGATTGTGGGGTAAAAAGTACTGGTCATCACTGAATATCAGGTTGGGAACCTTATAAAGAAATAGTTCACTAATTTATTTTTTTTTTAAAGCTCCTGAGTTTTTTTAAAAGTAAGATTAAAAACAACAACAAATTTTGGCCAAGTTTAACTGTTGTAGCTATATTTCAAAGGGTCAAAATTTCTCAAATTCTATTCCCTGAACATTCTAGATCACACCTAAAATAAAGAAATGTAACTGAAAATGAGGATTGTTTTGTTTACTCTGTCCTGCCTTCCTGGGAAGCGAGGCTCACTCTGGGGCTTCGTTTCGTTTTTCAGAATGCGCTTTCAACAGGAAGCATTCCGCTCATGCATGCATGACAGGAGAGGAATGTGCCCGGAGATAATATTTATACCTAAGAAAGGGTTTTGGCTCCAGGATTTCTTGGGGGAAATCTCTTTATGGTATTTTCCCTCATGACACATGTGGTCTATTTGGCATTTTGTTCACAAACACACATAGTTCAACCCAAGCCATCCTGTGGACCTTTATCTTCTCTTGTTTCTGTAGCCTTTTTGTCTGAGAAAATATGCCCTTGGGCTTGGGGCCAGAGAAGTCATGTTCTTAAGAGTATTCAGAGGTTTCTAATCTTAAAATTTGAGCCCATGGAGACCCAGAGGTGAAGAGGGAACACAGATGCAATTTCCCAGACAATCAGAGTAAATGTGTTTTTGTTTTAGTTTTAGATTAGATAATTACTTTGGCTCTAACCTTTACTCAAATGCTCAGGTAATTGTTTCTGCTTTCTGCTTTGCTTCATGTCTACTAAAAATGGATTAAAAATATTAATCACGTTTCTTATTTTCTTAATAAACATATTCAGATTTACTGGACAGCCTCTGATTTAATTTTATAGATAGTTAAAATAAATATTTTATGGCTGCCTGCAAATAGGGCCTGTTTACATGCATACTCTATAAATTCCAAAAATTATCTGTTTTGTTCATTGTCTGTTTTGTTCACCTCTGCTGGGCACATATCTGGGGTTCAATAAATATTTGTTGGATAATTGAATGGAAGTAGAAATATTAACCTTGAGCTCTAAAGAAGTAGTTATTTAAACTTATAAAAATTAACCTAATGAAATATTAAAATAAGTAGGATAGAGAAGACATAAAAATTGTTATTTTGACATGAAACAGAATCTGGGGAGGCAAGTGCCTGTGAGAGGATTTAACCCCAATTTTTAACCTTCCAATCTGGGTGTCCTTGAGCCTTCAAATCCAAAGGACACTTTAGAGATCTTCAGATCTAATTACTTATTTGACAAAAGGTCATCCAGCCTTTTACTGATGACTGTTTATAATATAGTGATTGGTTAGTTACTAGTTAAAAAGCAATGTACTTTGTTTTTTTAAGAGAGAGAGTGTAAGGGAGGGAGGAGAGAGAGAGAAAGGGAGACAGAAACACTGATGTGAGAGAGACACTTCAATTGGTTGCTTCCTGCACATGCCCCCACCAGGGCTGGGAATGAAACCTGAAACCCAGATATGTGCCCTTGACTGAGAACCGAACCTGCGACCCTTTGGTGTGTTGGCCGATGCTCTAACCACCAAGCAACACTAGCCAGCAATGCACTTTTTAGTGGGAAAATGCTGATGCTAGAAAGTTTCTTTCTTTTTTTTATTGAGCAAGAATTTACCTGTCTGTTATTTCTATACATTTTAAATTCTGCTTTCGATATGCCTGATGAAATACCAGCCAGACTCAAATTGGGGTGTTTTCTGTTTTGGTCACCACTAATCTAGATTTATTGTGAAGTAAGGCCCAAACTAGATAAAAAGGCTCCTCAATTCTTGCCACAGGGTACATCTGAATTAGCATGCTTTGTATCACATAATGTCCTCATACATTGTTTGTATAAATTCAAATTGTTAACACTTCTTTGTGGAGCATTGTGGCTCTACATATGAAATGATACCATTTCACCCAGAAATTCCAATGTTAGAAATTTATCTTCAAGATATACTTCCAAAGTTGTACAAAAATAGATGACCAAAGGTACCCATAGGTGATTCAGGATTCCCATTATAGAAATTTAAAAACAATTTAAATGTTCAATAGGAGAAGTAAATTGTATAGATCCATTCAGTGGAAAAGAATCATGAAAAAGAATGAATCAGAACTATATGTATCCTGTTGAAAGATGTTCATTACGTATTATTAAATGAAAAAAACCCCCACAAATGTCATGCAAGTATGTATGACATGCCCCTGATTTTGTACAATTATGGTAAGAATAATACATCTAAGTATATCAGCAAGAAATTGGAAAGCTTATATAATAAGCTGTAAATACTAATCTCCAAGGAATAGCATTATAAAGGACTCTTAACTTCTTACTTAATATCTTATTTAATACCTAGAGGCCTGGTGCATGAAATTCATGGACGGAGGGACAGGGGATGTCCCTCAGCCCACCCTGCACCCTCTCCAATCTGGGACCCCTCGAGGAATGTCCGACTGCCTGTTTAGGCCCGATCCTGGTAGGATCGGGCCTAAACAGGCAGTCGGACATCCTTCTCACAATCCAGGACTGCTGGCTCCAAACTGCTTACCTGTCTGCCTCCCTGATTGCCCCTAACTGCTTCTGCCTGCCAGCCTGATCACCTGCTAACCACTACCCTGCCAGCCTAATTGATGTCTAACTGCTCCCCTGCCAGCCTGTTTGCCCCCAACTTCCCTCCTCTGCCACCTCTAACTGCCCTCCCCTGCAGGTTTGATTGCTCCCAACTGCTTTCCCTTGCAGGCCTGGCCCTCTCAACTGCCCTCTCCTGCTGGCCTGATGGCCCACAACTGCCCTCCTTTGCAGACCTGGAACCTCCTACTGTCTTCCCTGCTGGCCATCTTGTGGTGGCCGTCTTGTGTCCACATGAGGGTGGGATCTTTGACCACAGGGGGCAGCCCTCTTGTGTGTTGGAGTGATGGTCAATCTGCAAATTACTCTTTTATTAGATAGGATAGAGGCCTGGTGCATGGGTGGGGACTGGCTGGTTTGCCCTGAAGGGTGTCCTAGATCAGGGTGGGGGCTCCCTTGGGGTGTGGGGCAGACTGGGCGAGGGGCCTGTGGTGGTTTTCAGGCCAGCCACGCCCCCCAGCGTGGAGGCCCTGGGATCTGGGATTAATTTATGTTCTATAATTGAAACTTTGTAACCTGGAGCAGAGCCATGTCTTCTGCTCACTCTGTGGTGACAGCCATTTTTGTTTGAAACTTTGCAACCTAGAGTGGAGGCCTAGGCTAGGGCTGCAGAAGCTTGGCTTCCTCCATCGCTTGGGTAACCCTAGCCTCTTCTCTCTACAGTTCTGAGGCTGCTGCCATTTCTGTTGGGATTATGTATCTTCTATAATTGAAACTTTGTAGCATTGAGTGGAGGCCTAGGCCAGCAACAGCAGGCAGGAAGCTTGGCTTCCTCTGTTGCCAGGGAAACCCAAGCCTCCCTCCTGCTCTCAGTGGTAGCAGCCATCTTGGTTGGGGTTTATTTGCATAATTTGCTCCACATCTAAGTATATCAGCAAGAAATTGGTGGGCGTGGCTGGTGGGCATAGCTTGATGGAAGATACAGTCAATTTGCATATTATGCTTTTAGTAGATAGGATAGACAAACATGTAAATGGACTGTACCTCCGCTACATCCCACAGCCAATCAGGAGTGACTATGCAAATTAACCCAACAAAGATGGAAGGTTAATTTGCATATGCAGGCATGGAGGAACCAGCCTGGCCAGTATGCCTGCTATGAGGGGGAAGGGGCAGAGAGAGCTATAGGAGTGGTGCTCCGTCCTAGAGCAAAGACTTGGTGGCTCCTGGGTGGCCCGAAACCAGGGACGTGGTGGCTCCCAGGTGGCTGGGAGCGAAGCCAGGGGAAGGAAGGCCTATGCTTGCACGAATATCATGCAATGGGCCTCTAGTATTTATATAGTCTTGGAACATCTTAAAATGAACATTAATACTGTAATCAGAAAAAAAAGGCAGACACTTTAAAATGTCACCTAGAAACATTCTAGACTGTTAAGAGTGAAATAGATCTTAGAAATTGAGTAGGCAACATCTTTGAATTAATATAACCTAATAATCTCATTTATAGATAAGGGAATTGATTCCTATAACTGTGAAACAAGCTAGCAAAATGCCCCTAAGCAATTAGAAGTAAATCTGCTTTTAGAACACAGGCATAGAACTCTTTGAATTATACCACAATGTCTTTTAAAAAGCAGTACAGATTTTTAAAAAGGTAAAATATAAATGTGTCCATATTTCTTCTTTTTAAAAAAGTAGCTTATCATTAGAATAAGATAAAAGAGTTACAGCTTCATAAATTGTGACGGGTTTTTAAAATAACCTGAATGTTATTGAAGAGGTGATTAACACCTGTGTGCTCATCCTCAGAAGGGAAAAGTTAAAACCAAGGGATTTGTGGAAATTCTATAACGTATTAATAGTAGAGCTGAAACTTGAACTCTGGACTCAGGATCCTTAGTCAAAGACTTCTGTGCTTTGCCAAATTGCTTCCTACAGGCTGATGTGCATTTATTAAGTATTTATTATGATGCTAGGTGCTGCTGCCGAAGATATACTAGGCACAGTCTACACCCTTGAGAAAGAAAATAAAATGTGCCAATAAAATGTTCATTTAAGAGACTTCAGCATAGATAATCTTAGTTTAACTTGAGAAAGCCTAGTGAACTAAAACTCAAGGTCTGATCAAATTTTTTATTTTTAAATTAAAAATGATGCATCTGAGAACTTTTTTTCTTGTCCCAATTAAGGATTTAAAGGAATTCCATACCAATATATAAAGTATCACAACCTTCTCAAAGGGCAGGGTTATTATATCCATTAGGAAATGAGGGCAGAGACGTTCAATGATTTGTCCAAGAGTCACTAAGAGCAAGAATAACTCTAAGATCCCTTACTTCTGGGTAATTTCCAGAATCACATGTTTCATGGAACCAAATTAACCTGGACCACTCCTAGAATCCTGGACATATCTGGAAAGTGATCATTATACTTTATTTTAGGTTATGTCGACCACAAACCTGACAGAACCTGATGTGTCTCAGTGGACTCCACCACATTATGCCTTCGAACCTGGGATTACTCCACCAGAAGTGGGGAACCATTTATTATTCCATGGGTGAGGCTGCATGCATCAACAGCCAAGTCAATAGCAGATGAATGGAAACCACAAAATTAAAGGTGTTATTGGCATCAAGACCCAAACTTAAAGTGATGATCCAGGACTGACAATCTCTAAACATTTTCAGACAAGTTAGGAACACAAGTAAGACCAGCTTTGGGCAGATCCCAGTAGTGTGACTGGCAGCAACAGTATAGTGAGCATTTACCTTGGCATTGAAGCCACACTTTCTCCTTTGTGCTCTGGCTATGTTTTATGCAAATTTTAAGACACAGCCATTTTTTTGTTCCCGGTTTATTTTCTTAACCAGTCTCTGTTTCCCTTAACAGGTTGCCTTCAGTGTAGTAAATAATAATAAAAAAAAGTCTGTAATCCATTTGTATACTTTTAAAACATTCTGGTTGCTGGTGGAAATGAAGATCCTTTCTTCCATAGTTCTTCAGGCTTTCCAGATATGGAGTTCAGACCACTAAGAAATAGATAATTGGAAGAGCAAGCAGGAGAAGGTGAGGGAGGGTCTTCAGATCATGAAGAAGAGAGGGAGAGACAGAGAATTTTGTAGCAGAGGTCTCAGATTTCAGTGCAATGCCAAGAAAAATATGGCCAGGTTGATGTGAAATCCCAGAATCACAGTCATAGGGAGCCCTGCATATTGCCAGAGTGGCCCGCCTAGTAACTCTGTTGTGCTCTGGCTTTGGCTGAGAGGAGTCCCTGGGAAGTGTGGCCTTGGGGCAACTGCAGTGGTGAATCCAGAGAGACTGGATCTGAGGCTGTTAGTCATTTTTGCTCCCATGACAAGAGGTATGAGATGAGCATTTTCATGACTGCCTCACTCTACTCCTTGTACCACACAGATCTCTCTTCTTCACCTAGGTCTGGAGATCAGCTTCCTTTGGGGTCCTCTTTCTGAGGGGAAGTTAGAAAAGGAGTAGCAGTACCATGTCTGATCGTGGGTACTACTTCATTGAACTTGGTCTATCAACATTCTCTAAGATGGCTTCTGCAAGGGCTAGATTAGTGAATTAAATGAAGACATGATGGTAGCCAACATCTTTGCCTCCTTTAGATCTTTAGTGGCAGTACTAATCTCTGCGTCATTTCCAAGATGCAATATGTATCATTTTTTACTTACCATGTTGGCTGTGAGGAAGGACAATTCAAAGATTTCTACTTTTCTTTCCTAAAATAAAGTGTAATGATCCCTTTGCAGGTATGTCTAGTATTCTCACTGGATAGGCCAAGGGCCTAATGGGGGATTGCCTCAGAAGGTCTCATAGGAATCATTACAATATATATTTTCTGTGGTGTTCAATCAAAGGGTTCAGGTCTGGGAACTGAGCAAAAGATCATGACTTTTTATAGTTGTTGCTGCCAGCTCCTTGCTCTCCCATTCTTGCCATCCTCTCAGCCCTCTTTTTGAAGATGTTAAGTGGAAAGAAAACTTACTGGCTGTCCTATTTTGTTCCTAGGATAACCATGCTCTGTCGATCATTTCCATAACTCCCCATGGGTCAAGTCTCTTGGTTCCTCTGATCTTGCAGTTCATTAAGGTAATTGCAACTTCCCGACTTCTGACAGTTAAGTACTACCACCTGGCTCTCTACTTTGGGAACTCTGTCTTCTCCGTGAACATTAATGAGCCCAGCAATGTGATGGTCTCTCCTATCATCCTCCCTGGCCTGCAGAGGAGCCACTACCAAATTTCTGAGTGATGCTGTGCCCCTCTTCATGCATTCCTGAAGGCTGTGGGGAGAAGGTCTCTGGCCTTTGAAATTGCCCACTTCTATGTTTAGGTTGAGGCTGAGGCAAGAGACTGTTCTTGCTGGACTCTGTGAGTGACTCCTTAAATTTTGCCTCTATACCTCTGTCTTGCCTCACCCTCATCTTGGTCTTGTCCATTTCCTTTAGTCTCTTTATTTTTATCTCTAGCATCTGGCAGAGCTACTCAGGCATTTCCACTTTGCTGAGTGGTTCGATGCTGTTATCAGACTTCTCAGAGTCATCCCAGCTGAAAAATTTCCCTGTACTCCGGGGTCCTTGCCAGGTTTTGAATCGTGTGTCCCATGAAAAAAGTTCCTTCAAGTCAATGAATTCTTGCTTAACCAACCCAGTCTTATATTCTGGCCCCTTTCACCAAGCACCCTTGAAATCCAATCACAGGGTTACTCCCCTGGCTCCCACTGGTACATGCCAGCTAATTCCTACAACTTTTTGGTGTAGAGTCTTTTTCTTCTTTTGTCAGACCAAGCAGGTATTCAGCTGAGCAGCCAAGAGTGAAGGAGAGCGTTAGACAGACTCTGATGGCTGTCTTGACGTAAGCCACGGGCTGTGAAAGATTTCACAGAGAAAGGTGAGCAGAAAAGGGTCTACTCACTTTCCAATGGAGGAAGGGGGTCGAGAGCTAACAGCTCTATCTCCAGGAGGAACTGGCTTTTTAAGGGCTGCTTAAAGGTTAAGATGGGATCTCTGGGGTGGAGCTGGCATCAGTGGGTGTACAGCATACTCTGTTCCTTGGGCAGGATGTGGCTGTATCTAAAACAGACTTAGAGCTGGGTGGAGTGAGGGGTGGAAATTTTCTGTGGGTTAAGTAAAAGATCTGTGGTCTTAGATAGGTTTTGGATTAGGGTCTGTCAGAGAGGGTGTCTCCTGAGGTGGCAGCTGTTTCTTTGTCAGGACAGGCCTCTGCAGCATTTTTTTCTAAGTATTTTTTTTTGTTTAAAGTATTACATACAGTAGTACATATATCTCTCTTTTCCCCCCATTGATCTTCCCCCAGCCTCCCCTACCGCTTGTCGCATGCCCTCATACCTCCAGTGTCTTTTGTCCATTGGCTGTGCTTATATGCATGCCTACGAGTCCTTTGGTTGATCTCTTCCCCACCCCCCCAACACTCCCCAGCCTTCCCCCTGTAATTTGACAGTCTGTTTGGCACTATACTGCCTCTGTATCTATCTTTTTGTTCATCAGGTTATAATGTTCTTTATTTTCAATAAATTTTGTGATATCATGTGTTATTTTTCTTTCATTGCCTGGCTTATTTCACTTAACATAATGCTCTCCGTGCTGCTGCAAATGGTAAGAATTCCTTCTTTTTTTATAGCAGGGTAGTAATCCATTGTGTAGCTGTACCATAGTTTTTTAACCCACTCATCTGCTGATGGGCATTTAGGCTGTTTCCAAATCTTAGCTATGGTGAATTGTGCCCTCTGCAGCATTTTCCAGCTCAGTGGAGGTGCTTCCTCTGACTAGAAATAGGTAGACAATTTCTGCAAGTGTTGAGGACTCTGGGGAATCTGTACAGTCAGTACCTTCAGAGAATAATCATCCAGATGTTCCCATCCCATTTTTCTGGGTCCCAGTTTTCCCTAGTGAGTGCCTTCACTTTAGTATAACAGACCTACTTTGGCTGATACTCAAATATCACTGGAGCTCTGCAACTTTAACTATCAGATATGCTGCTTCCTTTCTTCTTTTCTATTGCAGGGGATAAAAGCCTCTTTGTAAAAGAATTCCCTTTAACGGATTGTCATTAGCCCTCAGTTTTTCATTACTTCTCTGTAGGGCATCATTATAACTGAGCAATAACCTGCCAAATCTGTTTGAACTGGACCTGATGATTGGACCTATACCAATATTCTCTTCCACTAGAATATTTCCCCAGGTCATTGCTTGTGAAATCTTTAGCAATTGGGCCCCCACCTTGTGTCAGGTATTCTCTATGCCTTACCTACCACGTAGAATGGCACCCTCTTAAACTACTGTTTGGAGAGAGAGCCAATCCTAAATCCCCATATCTTCCTGCCTGTTTTCTCCAGACCACAGTCTGTCCCAACTGTGTTAGTTTGAATCCACCCAAGGTAAATGCCAAAGTGGAATTAAAAATAAAGGAGTCGTTTACAGGGGGAGGGAGCAGGAAGAGTCTTCAGGCTGTTGGCGTAGAAAGGAAATGGGATGGACTGAAGATTGGGTAGGAGAGGTCTCAGACTGCAGTGTAGTGCTAAAGATATGGCCAGGTTCATGGGCATCCTGAAATCATAGTCACTGCATGTTGCCAGAACTGGCCTGCCTTAGTGCCTCTGTTGTGCCTCTGTCATTGCCTGGGAGCAGTTCATGGGAAGTGGAGCCTCAGGGCAAATGCAGTGGAAGCTTCAGAGACACAGAATCTGAGATTGTTAATTATACACCCACAGTGGCAGATCTGAGAGGTTTTGTCATGATTGTGATGATACATGGCAGACCAGCTGCCATTGACTTCTAGACTTCACTGGGTTAGACATGTTTGATTTTACAGTGGAGAACAGTGGAGAGGACAGTCCAGAAGGTACTTCTGGGATAGCTATTTTAGCATCATTTAAATGACTATTTTCATTTTTTCAAAGAAGAAGAAGAAGGCAAAGGGAATAAGGGTAGCTAAGCAATTTGCATCATAGTTAAGTGGAATAACAAATCTAGCCCAGGTCAGATATTTCAGACTGAAAATGTCTATTTTCTCCAGTTCCATTGTGCCTTTTTGGGTGTCGTTTTGCAGATAGATGTACTTTAGTATAACTGATGTTTTAATTCATCCAGATGGCCACACTACCAATATCACTGTGGTGTGTTGGACTTCTGAGGTGAGATTTAGAAACAATGCAGTGCAATTGCTTCAGACAGAGTGCTTTATGACCCCTGCATCATGCAAGTGTTTTTACCCTCTAGGTAGTTATTTGCTCTGTGTTTTCTTTTGCCTATATTTTCTTTCTCTCTTTATCCACCTTACTGGTATTACTAGAGTCCAGACACCTTACAAAAGTGTAGGGTAATTATTTAGGATATTGATGATAAGGATGTTATTTATCTTCGGCTCATGTTTGGTATCTTCAGCCTGTGTCCTGCTGGAACTTGTGTTCCCCTCTCCCCCATTATCTTAATAAGTTATTATTTTTCTAATGTTTCTCCAAGTTCACCCCCTCTGTTGCTATATCTGTTTTTTCTCTCCGTTGGTATTTTGGGAATAGTGATAAATTTTGGATAGGAAAAAAAAAGAATGGTGGAGTGTAGCTTTATACATGTCCATTGTACTTTTGGGACTTTTTTTTATTGTATTATCATGAGAAATTCCCTGGATGCTTATTTGACCAAGCTAAGTCAGAAAACTTGATACTTATTCATTTCCAAAGACACCTTGTATTTATAACAGAGATAAGGCAGAGAAAGGAGAGATTACAACTTGAACGACCCCTGCTCAGGGCTGTAGGAATTTCCTGAGTCTCAGTGAATAAACAGTTATGTGATCTTAGGGTCAAAACCGAAATTGTGCTAGAGTCAGCAGTTGGGATATGCAGGTAAGCATATAAGCACTATTAAGTGTGAATTTTCAAATAGAAATAGATAGGGCTAAGGACTATATGTAGTTTTTGAAGAGCATTTATCTTTTGTGACATCACTAAGGCTCTTGCCCTTTCTGTGATCTGACAGTGTATCATAAAGCATTTTTAGTGCACTTTCTTTCATACTCCTTTTTCTTGATTACTCATTCTCAATGTTATAAGCAAGGAGGCATATCATTTATATCAATTTTCTATTGCTGCTGGGATAATTTACCATAAACAGTGACTTAGAACAATACAAATTTATTTTCTTATAGTTCTGAAGGTTAGAACTCTAAAATGGTTTTAACTCTAAAATAGGCTAAAATAAAGGTATTGTTGGCATTGCATTTCTCTGAAGTCTCTAGAAGACAATAGGTTCCTCGCCTTCTCCAGTTTATAGAGGCTTCCCATATTCCCTTACTTGTGTTCACCTTCCCTCTTCAAAGCCAGCAATAGAAAGTTGAGTCCTCACATCCCATGACCCCCACATTGTTCTTGATGTTACATCTTCTTCTCTAACTCTGACTCTCCTGTCTTTCTCTTTCACATATAAGGACTCTTGTTATTCCATAGGGCCCCACAGATATTTCAAAATAATCTCCCAATTTCAAGATCCCTAACTTAATTACTTCTGCAGAGTTCCTTTTGCCATGTAAAGAAACATATTTTAGGTTATGGGGGTTAGAGTGTGCATATGTTTTGGGGGCATAATTCTGCATACCACAGTCCTACAGTACATCCACTCTATCCCATGGGCTCTAAAGATATCATCTCTTTACAGCATTAACTAAGGTCTAAAACCTCATCTAAAAGTCCCAAATCTGATGGTCTAACTTTACTAAATCAGATGTGGATGGGATTCTGGATATGATCCATTCTAGGGAAAAATTTATCCCCTGACATTTATTGTTATAGCAAAAATAAACTTGGCTGCCTCTTTAAAAGTTTTCTTGGAAATCTCAGCTAAATATTCAAGCTCAAAATTAACAAATTCAGCTTTTTAAATAACTGCAGGATAAAATTCATCTGACCTTTCTGCCACTGTACAGCAAGAATCCTCTTTCCTCCAATTCCCAGTAACATATTCTTCATTTCTCCCTGATCCCTTACTAGCAGAATTTTTACATCCACATTTCTACTAACAGTCTATTCAAGGCAATTTAGACTTTTCTCTATAATGCTCTACAAAATTCTTCCCAATTCTGCAGCCACTTCTGCATTTTTAGATATTTGTTATAGTATCTTGCTCTGGCACCAAAAATTGTGTTAATTTCCATTATAACAAATGATGTTACAACAAATCACACACAATTTGGTAGGTTAAAACAGCATCAATTTACAATCTTTGTAAGTCGGAAGTCCAAAATGAGTTTCACTAGGCTAAAATAAAGGTGTCATGGCAAGCCTCCTGGAGGCTGCATTGGATTGTCCAGTTTCTGTTCTTTCTCCTTTAGAGAGGCCAATGTTTCTTGGCTCATGTTTCCTTTCCATGTTCAAAGCCAGAAATGGTAGGCAGAGTCCTCATATCATATCCCTCCAACCTTCTTTCTGTAATTGCATCTTCTCTTGCCTCCATCCTTCACTTATAAGGGTTCTTGTAATTACACTGTGTCCACCCAGATAATCCAGAATAATCACCCCATCGAAAGATCATTTAACTTAATCACATATAGAAAGTCTCTTTTGCAATGTAAGGTAACAAATTCACAGGTTCTATGGATTAGGACATGGACATATGGCGGGGGGGGACATGCATTTCAGCCTACCACACCATTGTATAAAGAAGCATTGCTGTATATTCCCCTACTTACTTCCATCCCATTTAAGTCACTGATTGGCTGCCTCCTGCATGGCCCCTACTGGGGATCAAGCCTGCAACCTGATTCAGAGGTTGGTGCTCAACCACTGAACCATGCTGGCCAGTCAGAAAATATTACTTTTAACAGAAAGGTTGCACATGGATTTCTTTAAATAGAACCTACCTCTGTGAATCTCTGTTTTCTTAGGAGGGAAAATTACTAGGAAGTCTCTTAGAGCCTTCTATCTCTACAATTTAATAAATCTAATGTGCCCTGCAGTTTAATTAAATTAGGATGTGAAATGTGTTCATTGTAAAGTAATTCAAGGCTTATGATCCAGAGCCTCAAGGAAGTTTAGGTCTTTGGATAAAAGAGACCAACAGCTGCTTTTGCAAGCAGAAACACACACACACACACACACACACACACACACACACACACACACACACACCCTGTACAAATGTAATTACACATGAAATAATATAACCCAAACAGAACAAAACATGCAATTGAGGAAAGGCCTAGAAGTCAGAGAGCAGAGATTAGAACATAGACAAAGGGCTGGCACTGGCTCAGTGCTCAGGAGGGATACCTCCTAGCAGTTTTCCAAGGGGATCCAACCAGGGTGTAGGGAACAAGCCCATCATCAAACACTTGCAAAGCCCTTCCCTGAGGTTATAAAATGGAAAAACAGACAGACTGACTCAGAGCCTTAGCTGTGTGTGGGAGCCACTGAAACAAGCTGTCAAAGGGGAAAGGTGGATTTCAACAGCTTCCACCAATGTATGGCAGTATACAAATTAGGGATAGGGTGGAGGGAGAAGTCGCAGTCAAAAGTATGGTCAATGATTAAGGAAGTGCCTGCAGGTTGCTAGTCAGCATGTGAGTCTGCCTACCTAGCAGGGTGGGGAACATGACTTCTCTATTGGGACTGTCAGCTGTCCAGGTGCCACACTGAGAAACAGTTTGTTGTGGCAACAGACCCAGAAAAAAATCTTCATTCTTGACCTGACCCATTACCTGAGAATTTTTACCATGTCTTTGGCTTAAAGGAATAGTGGGTAATAGTGGGTAATAGTGGGTAAAGAAGCAGGGAGCATGCCAGCCACACTTTATATTGAGTTTAATATAATTAATTTTTCCAGAGTTATGTCAGAAACCATGAAGGAACATAGGTAGCAGAGCTAAGATGGGGATCATTAGAGATGGGACCACTTGTTTGCCTGGGATAATTTGAACAGCACTGTTGAGAACAAATTTCCACATGGAAGGGTAGGAAAACCTTCCACTCTCATAATAAAGTGAGGTGGGATTATGGAAATTCTTGATGTTTATTTCCATTGTAAGATTATAGAATATTATCCTTACCAATTTTCTTGGTAGGTATGCTACATACCATGTCAAATTCTTGAAACATGTGACTAAAATAATTTTCTTTCAGGTAGTTCTAATCTTTAGCATGTGGGCACTGGATCAGTAGGTTGTCTGGGTTATAAGTTCATTGAAAAATTTGGTGAAAAAGTTAGTAAAATCATTTACAAGTCTGGATTGCTCTAACAGTTTGATCAAAAATGGTATACTTGGCATTTCTGAACAGAAATATTTAAAATGTCCTTTGATATGAGACAGAGTGAAACAATACCAATTCAACTCCAGACCCCAAGCAAAGATTAGGCCTCCTCATGGCTTGCTCATCAACAGAATAACAGATTTCTTTTGATTGGTTCTATGTGATTGGTTGCTTCTATATTCCACTCTCAAATCAGAGTTGGATGAAATGCATAATTGGAGGCTTCCTCAATTTATAAATATAATTGTAAAGCAGGACTTATTTTCTTTTATTTTTTCCTAAAAATTTGTTTTTATTGACTTCAGTGAGGAAGGGAGAGGGAGAGTGATAGAAACATCAATGATGAGAGAGAATAATTGATTAGCTGCCTCCTGGACATTCTCTACTGGGAATCGAGCCTACAACTCAGGCAAGTGTCCTGACTGGGAATGAAACTGACTTCCCGGTTCAGAGAGCAATGCTCAAACACTGAGCCACGTCGGTCGGACCTATTTTATTTTCTAGAATTTGAAAATCTCACCCAGAAGAGCTAGTGATGCAAAGGAGAGGGGATCATAGAAATTTTTTTCTGGCTTTCCAATAGCATAAGCAGTAGTAGCAAAATCAAGTTTGGCAGTGGCAATGGTCTGGTTTGCAGTAGTTGTTGCAAGACCGAATCTACAGGGTAGCAGTGGCAGCAATGCTAGAAGTGATTTTGGTTATCCCAAGACTGAACTTATTTTGGGGCAGATGTGCAAGTCAAAGTGTTTTTAGTGTTCTTGGCAACCTCAGAGACTGCTTCACTGGTTAGTTTAGCAACATGATTTTGGGCTTCATTCCTTGCTATGTTGTCCCAAGTTTGGCTTTCCAGCCTCCTATTTATAAGTTGTAAGTTGCCTAATGCCATTTTAATGAATTCTTTATGCTTGGGTTCTGCTAGACCTTGGTTTGCTGCTTGTAACTCAGAATCTGAGGTATACTACTAAGGACTTTTTAAAATGCAGATTCTATGGCCTAGACATAATTAATCAGAATATCTGCATTTGGGCACAGGAATGTATTTTTTTAAGTATCGTGAATCAAGATTTTTTTTTTCTATAGCAAGTATCAGAAACCAAATTCAAGCCAGTTTAAGTAAAAAAAAAAAAAAAGAAAGAAAAGAAAAAGAAAGGAAGGAAGAAAAGAAAAAGAAAAATAAAGAAGAAAAAGGAATGTATTCACTCATATAATTTAAAACCCTAGGGAGCTGATAGTCAGGAAATACTGAATGCAGAGCTCAAGCAAAGCCTTCAGGATTTGGTTTCTCTTTTCCTGGTTCTGTCTTCTATGGTATTTTCTTCAGTCTAAAATTTCACATGGTACCAAGATGGTCTCAGTGACTCCAGACCTGATATCAGTTTAGCTTGTGTTCTAGTGGGCAGAGCCCTTGTGTTTGTCCTAGAAGCCATGGATCTGATGGAGGTCCATGTCTGAAACTATCACCAGGGCCAAAGGGTGCAAAGCTCCAAGTAGTTGGCCTGCATTTCCTGACACCTCTGGAGCCCAGATTCTCTCAGGAGTAGCTTTTCTCTTTTTGCTTGGCTAACAGTGTCAACCTTTTGTTAACCCTGCTGGTTTGGTTGCCCCTAACTGTTCTCCCCTGCTGGCCTGATTCCCCTAACTGCCTCTCCCTCAGCCCCCACCACTGTGGCTTTGTCCAAAGGACGACTGGATGGATGTCTAATTAGCATATTATCCTTTTATTAGTATAGATAAGGTCGAAGATAAACCAATAAAGAAACAATATAGCAGACAGGGATGAATATAATTGAAAATAGTCAGCTTAAGCCTCTCTGAAAAAGCTGTAGAGATGTGAGGAAAGTGAGGGAGTGAGCTGGTGCTATTCCCAGAAAAACACATATCAGGCAGAGGAAGCACCCTATAAATTAAAAGCCTAATATGCTAAGTGTTCAGTCACTGGTTGACTGTTCAACAAATCAAAGTGTAATATGCTAATTATATACTGCTCAACTATCACTATGATGTGCACTGACCACCAGGAGGCATATAGTCAACTGGTCAACCAGTTGCTATGGCTTTCAGTGACAATCAGGGGGTAGACACTCCGACCAGTAGGTCAGCTTGCTGCTGGGGTCTGGCTGATAGGGACTGAGCAAGACTGACCAGACACACCCTGGAGCCCTCCCATGGTTCCTCCCCGGCCCTGATCATGCACCGGTGGGGTCCCTCAGTCTGCCTTGTGTCCTCTTGCGGACCCCTTGGGAGGTGTCAGAGGGTCGGTTTTGGCTGATCTTCACAGGCCAGTGCCAGATGCAGGGCTCATGGCTGGCAAGTGCTGCTGTGGTGGCATGAGCCTCTCCCTTTTGGGACTGATTGGGCATGAGCCTGTGGCAGGCGCAGTAGGACTGGGATAAACAGGAGTGACAGATAGGAGCTACAGGCAATGTTGAACTGCGGGTTTCAACCCAATGCCTGCAGGCCATCCCAAGGTACACCAGCTGTGTACGAATTCATGCACTGGGCCTCTAGTCCTCCTATATAATAAAAGGGTAATATGCAAATTGACCCTAAAGGCTGAATGGCCAGAATGACTGGTCACTGTGCCACACATTGACTACCATGGGGCAGATGTTCAACACAGGAGCTGCCCCCTTGTGGTCAGTGCCTCTACAGGGGGAGCTCCACTCAGCCACAAGCTGAGCTGATGGCTGTGAGCGCAGCCTCAGTGGTGGGAGCTTTTCCCGCCTCCTCTGCTGGGCTAAGGAAGTCCAACTGAAGCTTAGGTCCGATCCCCCAGGGAGTGGGCCTAAACTGGCAGGTGGACATCCTCTGAAGGGTCCCAAACAGTGAGAGGGTGCAGCCTGGCTGATGGACCCTCCCGAGTTCACAAATTTTTGTGCACTGGGTCTCCAGTCAAATATAATAGGACTGGGGCAGGACCAGGCTTGGCCAGTGTAGTTGGTGCAGAGTGTTGGGGAGAGTTGTTGGAGATGACTTTAAAGAAGACAGGAGGGGGGAAGACAGGAAATTATATAGGATCTTGCAAACTATTGTAATGCCATCTATGTGAGAATAACTTGGAGATTCTGAGCAGAAAGGAGACATAAATCACTCTGGCTATTGTATAAAGGATGAAACCTGTTGTGAGGGGCTGTTACAAATTATCCAGGCGATAAAGAATGGGGCTAACCAGGGCAATGAGAAGAAATTGGTTGGATTGTGGATATATTTTGAAGTCAGATCTTGAATGTGAGGTGTGGATTGAAGATGAGGTGTGAGAGAAAGAAAATTCAAGAATGACTCCATAGATTTTAGCTTGAGGAATTGGAAGAATAATTTGCCACTTTCTAAAAAGAGAAAGATTGCCGAAGAAACTTGGTAAGCTATCTATTAGACAGCCAAGTGCATGCTGGCAGTTGGGTATCCTAGTCGAGAGTTCAGGGTTGAGGTTTGGGCTGGAGATACAGATTTGGGCTAAGTCATGGGTTGGGATAAAGTCACTGAGAAAGAGGGTATAGAGCAAATATTCTTAATGTGAAGTTCAACTGAATGTACTTGGAGGGAAACATCCAACTGTGTTGATTGAACCCACTTTAAATCTATGACCACGAATTTGTAAGTCCTCTTTCCATGGCAATGTAGCAATCTTATTTCTTAAGCTTCTAAAACCTTCATCTCTCCTCACACTTAGCTGAAGATCTGGCATCTATCTAATTGACTAAGAAATCAGGAATAGTTGTAAGAGAACTACTTCACATTCTCACCATCAAATCTACCAGAGAATAATCTGGTTTTATTTTTATTTTTTGCAACTGAAAGACTGTTCCAGCTCCTGTATACCTCCAGTTAGAACTGGGAGAACCTTGTCCCCTCTCATCTACTCAAGGACTTTGCTTCTGCTATCATCACCTTTCTCTTTTGCATCATTAGCTTTACTTTTTACTCATCATCCCCATCCCCATGCTGTAATATGTTCTGTCTGAAGAAGGTCTTGTGTGATTCCCACATTCCTCCCCTCCCCCATTTATCTGCTCTCCTTTATAGCAATGATCTTGGAAGAGTTGTCTATAATCACTCTCTCACCTCTTATTATGTCTGGAACACAATCCAGTCAGGCTCTTGTCCTCTGGTTCCACTAAAACCAACCTTATGTTTGGCAAGGATCACTTTCTTGCCAGATTCAACACACAGTTCTTAAACTTCATCTTAGTCATCCTCTCAGCAGTATGTGACATAGTTGATTATTCTCTCTTTCTTGATACACTTTTTTTTTGGTAGTTGTTGGGTTCCAGAACCTCACACTTCTTGATTTTGTTATTTCACCAGCTGCTTCCCTTCACTGGGTCTTTTTAATTTTTGCTGAAATTGAAAGGGTAGCATGCCTGTGAGCTGAGTCCTGAGCTTTCCCTTCTCTGTTTGCTCTCCTCCCTAGGTGATCTCATCCAGCGTCATGGCTTTAAATAACATCTGGTCAGATATCTGTCTCAGAGATGTCTTTCTTCTCTATGACTCTCCTACACTGGCTTGTTTTTCTTCATGGCAATTATCACTATTTGAAATCATATATATATATATATATATATATATATATATATATATATATATATATTTAAACTTACTTACTTATTGTCTGTCTTCCCCATGAGAACAGGGATCTTATATGTTTTCTTCTCTGTTGCATTCTCAGCAACTAGAATAGTGCATGGGATACCATAGACTATAATATATAGAACAGAAAGAGAGTTTTTAGTATAAAAAGGCAGCGTTATTGAGGACAGTTATGCACTGATTTCTGTATAATAAAATGACAAAACACATTTATTAAACAATTGCTGCTGAGCAGTGCTATTGCTCCCTGCCACCCATAGTGCCCTGTGCTGAGAGTATAAACAGGTACCCATGTGCCCTGGAAATCTCTCCCATCCTTTCTTTCCCAATCAGGGTTGGGAGCTGGTTCCCAATATCCTGGGCACTGGCCACACAGGGAGTGACTCCTTGCAGACCTGTTCCTGGATGCACAGCTCGGAGCTCTCAAATACCTTCTGGAGCTTGCACTTCACATTGCAAAAGAGGCAACCACAAAGCTCAAGTGTGGGGTGCATTTGAAAGCCCCAAAGAAGAGTAGTTTATAAACACTCCTCCTGCCCCTTCCAGCTCTCCCTGTGTCATCCTGGAAACAAGATCTCAACAGATTGAAATAAATGCCTCCCCCCACCTTTTCCTATTCTTAAGTGTTCAAAGAGAAGAATCATTAGTCTCTAGAGTGAAAAGAGCCAAGAAAAGACACATTAGTCTCTAGAGTGAAAACATCCAGGAGATACAGATATTTAAGAGGCAAACAATAAAAAGGTTCCTGACAAGGAGGTCAAGAATTAACAGAGAAAGAAAGGGAGGAATCTATGAGGTCAACATAAGCAATATTTCAAGCTAAAGAGTTAAGACAAAGTCAGACAAGTATCTAGAGTGGAAAAGGAAGGGACAATGATGGCTTCCTAGGTAAAGGAGAAACGTTTGTTATTTTGGGGCTGTGGAAAGAGGAACCAGAAAAGTGTGAAATCCCAATTCAGGGATTTGGGTGAGGTGAGGTGCTGCTGTAACAAGTACCAAAATATGTGGACGTAGCTTTGGAACTGGGTGGTGGAGAGAGCCTGGAAGAGTTCTGAGGTGCGTGGGGAAAATATGGACATTGAGGTAAGTTCTGGTGAGCGTGCAGACAGAAATAGGGAGAGCTGGAGAGAAAGCTTCCGTCTGATCTAGAATTCATAGCTAATCATGAGCATAAGGTTGGTAGGAACAAGGACATTAAAGGCCATTCTGGTGAGATGTCAGATGGAAGTGAGTAGCACATTACAGGAAATCGGAGGAAAGATAGTCCTTGTTTATAAAGTGGCAAAAGACTGGCTGAGCTATGTTCACCTTCTAGTGTTTTATGGGAGGTAGAACTTACCAGCAATGAAACTGGATATTTAGCTGAGGAGATTTCTAAGCAATGTATAAAAGAGTGGCTTGGTTAATAGTAAAATGAGAGAAGAGAGAGGTGAATTGAAAAAAGAATTGTTAAACAATTTCAGAACCAGTACTTGAAGGTTTGGAAAAGTTCAGCATACCAATTTTGCAAAAAATGAGAAATAACTTTCTGTTGTTTAAGACACCCAGTCTTAATGTTAGAGCATTCCATGTAAAGGCAGTTTTTGGTAGCCAGTAACACCTGGAGAGGTGCACTGTGGGGCATCAGGTGCTGGCTGTTTCCCTCCTCTGGATTCACTTCCGGGTTTTGCTCTGAGTCAAAATGGTGTGGAAACTGGTTCTTCAAAAGATTAAATCTCTCATTTGGCCGTTGCCAGGTAATTAATTGTCAAGGTAGTTCATCTTATTTCCAGAGGGAGGAAGTTCTGGGACAAAGAAGATGCAGCCAGAGTGAAAACCTGCTTGGCCTGGAAATGACCAGTTCTCTGCCTGACCCAGAAAGGAGATCTTGCATTCCTGCCTCAAAGGGAGGTTTTAAGCATAGAAATATGGAAATGGGCAAGTAATTCACCAGCCTCCGGGCAAGGCAGAGGTGCCAAGGCTACCCAGAGGTGGGAGTTTATAAGAGGCAAAAAGACATCCTGAGGACAAGTTTACACAAGAATACTCAGGGAGGGACATAAAAGGAGGTGAGGCAAGAAACCTCAAGATTAATTTGGCATCTTGCAAATCTTGAGAAAATCTCCAACCTAGGGCTGTCAGAAAGCCTTCCTGGGTTGTCCTCAGATGCTTGCACTTGCCCCAAACCTGCTTCATCATTGGATGTGCAACTCCCACCAGACTTTAGATGCTCAACCTCGGTGGCATTTGAAGCAAATCGTTTCTTGCTAGTACTTCCTCCAGGTGGGAGGGAGGACTCTCACAAGCAGGTGCAGGCATGGCTAAAGCAGAGCTGTGGCTCTTCCAGGTAATATGTTGAGGAGAAAAGCAGAATGACTTCCTTCCTTCAGATATTCTTCCACCCCCCCCTCCCACCGTGAACAACTTTGGAGGTTCTGTTACATAATCAGGTTAAATGTTCATTTCTCTATTTCACTTGTATATTGACATCTGTAAAACCTCTAAAAAAGGTGATGCCTTTGAGAGAAAGGTATGGGTTAGTACAGTGGCAAACTCATTAGTCAACAGAGCCAAATATCAACGTACAACGATTGAAATTTCTTTTGAGAGCCAAATTTTTAAACTTAAACTTCTTCTGACACCACTTCTTCAAAATAGACTTGCTCAGGCCGTGGTATTTTGTGTAAGAGCCACATTCAAGGGGTCAAAGAGCCACATGTGGCTCGCAAGCCACAGTTTGTTGACCGTAGGGTTATTAAATTTATGAGGCTGTTGTTCTTTAATTCTTGTTAAATTTTCCACTAAAGCAGCTAAGGATCCTACCCTCAATTTAACACCATATTTGTTTTTAAAAAGCATTAATAATTTCATACTTCTAAAACCTGTAAGAGGTTGTGCTGGTTGAACTCCTGGCCAAGGGGACAATTTGCCTATTAGCTTCTTATTATATAGGATATACATTGAGTGGCCAGATTACTATGCGTTCAGAGATCATAATAATCTGGCCACTCAGTGTATATACGTATATACTAGAGGCTCAATGCATGAAATTCATGCAAGACTAGGCCTTTCTTCCCCCTGCTGCCAACACCAGCTTCCCTCTGGCACCCAGGACCCAGGCTTCCCTTACAGCATTGGCTTGGTCCGGAAGGATGACCAGCCTAATTAGTATATTACACTTTTATTACTATAGATGTGTGTGTGTGATTCACTCGTATATATTTGCACTCATATATTTTAATTATTTATTAAGGTAAGTTTCCCAAAGCTAGGTTTTCTGGGTTTAAATTTATACTTTTTCGGGAGAAGGGGGAAGCAAATTGTATCTGTGTGTGTGTGTGTGTGTGTGTGTGTGTGTGTATGTGTGTGTGTGTGTGTGTAACTAGGCATCAAGCTGTGTGCTGCACAGACTTTTTCACTGAAGAGAAGGAGTGACTGTATATCTTCTGGGGTCTGAGTGTGTGTCTCCAGATGCCCAGCTGCAAGTGTGAGTTGTCTTTGATTTTCATACTTTACCTTTAAATTTCATGCTGATTGTTATACTCTAGTTTTAAAGAATATAAATGTAATGTCTACTAGTATGCCTCTGATCTTTGAGCAAATTTGACATTCCAGGAAAGTGTGTCAAGAATATCCTGTTGCTCATGAAACTCTCACTACATGACCCTTCTTTTTGTTTAAACAGCACATAAAAGGAAGACATTAACAAAAGCTAATTGTTAATCAAGAAATAACTATCAACCAAGCATTGGCCTAGGCTAGCATGGGGAATTACAAAGAAGTTGAGCACATAGTCCCTGCCTTTGAATGGCCTCCAATTTATTTGTTTCTCTTTAACAAGCCTATCAAAGCATTACTCTTAACCTGGTAACTGACTAAGCAAGGCTAAGGTCTATGATGAATTTGCTCAGCAGGATGGACAGTCCCTATTGGTATTCCTCACACACTTCCAGGGACTTGCTAATGGGTGTGTTTTGAATTCTGAGGAATCACCATTAGCATCTGTAAGCATTTTAGATTCTGGGAAGGGGATCAGGTACCCTGCTGACAAGAGGACAGTGTAAGAAGGAGATGAGATTTGGGTTTTACATTTGGGACGAGCGTAGTTCAAGTTTCATGAAGCAGATCCGAAATGAACGCAGGACTTCCAAATCAGTAGATTTTTAGAGACACATGATATTAAACACTTTAAAGTTGAGGAGAGAAAGGAAAAATATCCACAGGAAAGGCTCTTACCAGGGTATAAAAGTCACATTCAGAGCTCATTCTGTCTGCTGCTGTTTAACTGCTGAGTCTCCATCCTCTTCCTTTCAGTGACTCTGATGCCACGAACAATGTAGATAAATGTTTGCTGAATAAATAAATGTGTGCTCTCTACGCTTACTAAAGAACAAAGGCATGCCTCTTTGTCTTAAGAAGAACTTTAACTTCAAGGATTTATATAGAAAATGTTTGCTTGTGAACCTGATACAAAACAAGAGACTTTTTCCATCTTCTGAGCTGTGTCTCCCTGTTGCTTGGTTTTTGCCATTGCTTTCCTTGGATCTTGCTCTAGAAGGTCTCTGGCAGGAGAGGTGCCTTGTGTCTGTTCTGTTGTCCTGACCTCACGCTAGGATTCCTGACCTTTGCCTAGCTCCTTTGCTTAATGTGCTCCTGACCTTGAACTCACATTCTCCAGTGACAGTTTCAATGCTTCTTCTGACACACGCACACTTTTGTTCGTTAGCGAGGAGGCACCTATCTTCTTGCTCTGACCTGAAATCTTGTAAGATGATCAGCATGACTCCCCCTCACTTGTGTTGCCACTAAGACTAGATATCTTGATTCTGAAATATCTTTGCCCAAATTATCATCCGGAACTGAGCTGAAGACCTGGTAGGGCAAAGGGCAAGGCATAAAGCCACACTGATGTGCAATAAGTTAAGCTGCCTTTGACTTGTTTTATTTATTAAGTGAACAGAATTGGATTAATCATAGTCCTTGGTTCATGAAACATTATTATCATTGTTTCATGAATGGCTGTTACTTATTTTAATTGTTTATTTATGCTTTTAATAGTATAATAGACAATGAATCTACCACCTGCTCAAGAGCTAATAGATTACCAATACCTGGTTTATTTATTTTTGTTTACGTATTTTTGAATTTCTCCTTTTACTGATAACAATGAGACCTTTGGCAACTATGAGGTGAAGTGGAAATCTTTACTTAAATATAATCTAGTCTACATAAAACCAAACCAGGTCCTCCAGGCACTGAAGTGCTGGGTGCAGCCATTCACAAAGGCAGTTGCATGAGTTATAGAATGGAAACTAAAGACCTGGTGTGGAAACTCCAGCAGACACAGGTATGACTAAGAGTTGGAACAAGTATTATTTTGACCTTACTTTATAGGGGCAGGTTGGTGTGGTGTTGCCAGGGTGCTGCCCGACACAGCACCAGCTTCCTTAAAGGACAAAGACAGGGAAAGCTGCCATGTGTGTTTAGTCATACAAGTCAGTGAGTTATTTAAGGGCGCTTTTTTAACATTTACAAATTAGGACTAATTCAGAGGATTTAGGATTCACTTGAATTTTTTTTTTTTTAATGTTTCATATTGACACTGGATTATGTGCTGGTTGGTGAGCTGCTGGTCTTCTAACAGTTAATCCAGACCAGATTTTTTTCTCTCTTGAAGTTTCTGAGTATATTAGACAGGTTAGTAAAGGAGCCCTTTAGTTTAGTGATTTAATTGTTTGTTGATCTGGACCAGCAGAGGAATTTATTTCCCCTGCAGCTGGCTGTAGTCTTACATTCTTGCCTGAACACGCCTGAATCTGGAAGAAAAATCCCGTCTTGCTCTACCAAGCAATTCTCCACATTGTCACTCCTCCAGGATGCGTGGCTTCTGGTTTAGATTTCACAGGCCACAACTTTTCTTGAAGGTAAAAATTACATGCTAATTTCTGCTGAACTTTAGCTGTTTTTTTTTTTTCCTTGTCAAGTAGCTAATTATAAATAATTTGGGAAGGAAAAGGCCTATGATTATTCTTAACCTGAAGAAGTATTTTCCTTTATGTTTTCAAGAAGCACAGTTAAAAATGAATGAGATGTACTCATTTGGATTTACATGTATAAAAACATCTATTCAAAGGAAGGTTTAGTGTGAGCATTACCTTGCTGGAAAAGTGTCCTAGCTCAGATCATGCCATTAACGCCACCTAGTGGATCACACAGGCACCAACTCAAATTGATCACCAAGTCAAGCTCCAGGACAAAGCCTCCAAAACGTCTCCTTAGACTGCGGGGAAGTTACAGGGAGGGCCATCTGGGACTAGCGCCTTTGTGACTCATACTTTCAGCTTCAATATTTTTTATGAAGTTGAAAACAGGGAACATCAGACAATATGTCAAAGAAAAGAGTGAACCAGCACCTAGATTATGCTATGTGTTGGGAGATTGGATAAGGGAATTAGCATTTGTGGCATAGCTACTGCATATTATATATACTAATAAAAGGCTAATATGCTAATTAAACAGGATAGACTGAACATCTTCTGGACATCCTAATGGACAAAGCCACGGTGGCAGGGTTCGAGGCAGAGGTGGTTAAGGGTGATCAGGTTGGCAGGGGAGAGCAGTTAGGGGCATCAGGCAGGCAGGCAGAGGCGCTTAGGGGTGATTAGGCTGGCAGGCAGAGTTGGTTAGGGCAATCAGGCAGGCAAGCAGGCAGAGTAGATAGGGGTGATCAGGCAGGTAGGCAGAGTGGATAGGGGCGATCAGGCAGGCAGGCAGGCAGGTGATAGGTTAGAAGCCAGTGGTCCTGGATTGCAAGAGGGATGTCCGACAGGATCAGGCCTAAACAAGGCAGTTAGACATCCCCCGAGGGGTCCCAGATTGGAGAGGGTGCATGTTGGGCTGAGGGACACCTCTCCACCCTCCCTCACCCCCTCCCCCCGCAAAAATTTTGTGCACCAGGCCTCTAGTTATTGAATACCTACTGTGTACCAAGATAGGTGCTCTGGTTATGTTTTCTTGAAGGAGGGAGCAGAGTTGGGGTTTTCTCTCACCAAAGACTGATAGCCTTTGTTGTCAGATAAGTGAGTGCCATCCAGGGATTGGGCAACTTGTGATCACCCAGTGCATAGGCTAGTAAGCAGTGGCTAAAGCAGTTATACATTTTTATATTCACTCAGTGAATACTTACAAGTGCTGGCTGTGTGCAGCGATATTCATTTTCACACCCATTGTCTTCCTTTCCTCATTGTTTCCAATACTGGTGATTGGATCTGAAATTCCAAAGAACATGGAGTTAGTCTTTCTTTATCCAACTCAAAAACATTTCATTGGGTGCTCCTAAAAATCCATAAGGTATGTAGGCCCCAAACTCAAATTATCCTCATCTTACACGTGTGAAAACGATTGAACAGAGAGGTTAAATAACTTGCCAAGAGTCACACAAGTAGGGAATGGTTGAACTAATGCTTGGATCTTGATTCTCTGACTCCCAGCCTCCACTTTTTTCTACACACACCACTGCCCACCATCTCCCATGTATATGGATTTCTACAGGGATCCTGTTGCATTTTAGCAATAATTTGATTTTGATAAAATGTACTTAACATGTACATTTCAAGGACATAAACTATGCTATTGTGTAAGGATGTTATACCTGAACAGCAAAGAAAATCATGGACATTCTTATGCTGTCATTAAAAAATACCCGAAAGGAAAAGGCAGGGTTCTGTTTTCAAAATGAAGTGGTGTCTGCAATAAACAGAACCAAGCCTAATTACAGAACATTTTGCTCTGTTCCCCAAGACTTGCACATTGAATTATCCTTCAAAATGCCCATGAATGGGTGGGGGAGAGGGTGGAAAGGGCAGTGCAGAATAGGCTCAGGAATGTGGACACACTACCATGTTAATTCTGAAGGGGACTTGGGAACCACACCTTTGGTTTCTTGTTCCCAAGTACCATGCCAACCATTGCTCCGGGTTTCCTGCCTTTCCCAGAGACTTCTCTCGATTCTGTATTTTCCAGGGCACCAAGACCCTGTCTGGCTTTCAATAAATGTTCGGTAGCAACAATAACACAGAAGTGACTGTTTATTCAGATGGAAATTAACAGGGATGAGATAACATTCTGGATTTCTGTTTCCCACCCCTAAGAGTATATAGGTTTAATCACCAACAGGGAGAATGGATTTCATACACACTTCTATTGCTGATCAAGATTGGCAACATGCATCTTTGATAGGTTCTTTATTGTTTTCAAAATGTTCTCCCATGTATTAGCCCCCTTGATTAACCAGACACCCATAAAGTGAGTAGGACATATTTATTTCATTCTACAAATGGAGCTCAACGGGATTAATGGATTTGCCTACTGTTGCAGTAGTAATTGAACGTGTCCGAATTTGATCCAGGCTCTTGACTCATTTGTATTTTTTATTCCCTTAAACACATAGTCTGAGACTCTGCTGTAGCAGAAAGCGGGCTTCACCCTAGAAGCCCATGCTTGGCAGGGTGGTGCAGTGGCCAGAATGTCAGGAGTCTGATTCTAAGCTCTGCCTACCACTTGCCTCAGTCAAGCCATTTAGCCTCTCAAGTCTCAGTCACTGTATGTATAGCCAGGACTGCCAGTTATTTGTGACAGAAACTCAATCTGAAAGGGATTTACTGTTGATATAACTGGAAAGACAGTTTGTAACACAGCAAGTGAGAACCAAGGTCTTCCTGTGGTTGGGGCTCCACTCTGCTCCTCAGGGGCCCCAGTTGGAGGCCCTCCCCCAGCAGTCTGCCTCTGTGTGCTGTATTTGAGAAGTCAGATGCTGACATGTGTACAGCTTTGCTATGAGAGGTAGGGGCCCTCCCCCACCCCCCAGTAACCAATCAGAAAAACCTAGGTCGGAGCTTCCTCCCTCTGGTCATGTCATCCTAAGACTGTGACCAGCAGTGTAAGCTCTTGTGGTGTCCCAGCTTGGGCTACTGACCTGGGGGGCACAGGACACCACATTGGGTCCAACTGAACCACATGCCTGGGGTGACGGGGAGCAGTTTCCTAAAAGGGGGAAGGCTGCTACTAGATAAAGAGGGAAGAGGTTTTGGCAGATAAAAATCAATAAATGTGCATTATGAACTTTTTAATCTGTAAAGTAGGAATAATGATACTCACTTGTCTAGATTCTTTGGTAAGGATTAGTGATGCACCAAAAACTACCAAATCTACACCATCAGTCCTAATACCTTACTAAAGTTCTTTTTCTTTCTTTCTAAAGGACAATGTCACAAAATTTCAGTGGTACCAAGATTCCTTTATTTGCCCTCCTGCTTGCCTCTTGAGCCTTCTCGCGCCCCACTCCCTTCTGGAACTCGACATGATGATCTTACTGAACTTTCTTGGAAACAGCATGCTCTCTCTTATCTCCAGATCTTAAAATGGGCCTAGCAGGTAGTTGGTTTACATGCTGCTTACTCTTAATATATGTTAAATTATTAATGAACTAATTAATTAATCAGTAGTAGTGACTGGCTCATGGTGGGTGCTCACCAAATAGAAATTATTATTATTTTTCATGTTGTCTATAAACTGTCTGTAAACTGTCAACCCTATTGTTACATTAATCTTATTAGGAAAGTTAGCCATTACCTTGGTAGACTGAGTGTCTAGCTATGGGGTTGATGGCAGGGGATGTGTATTTTTAAAAATATATATTTTATTGATTTTTTACAGAGCGGAAGGGAGAGGGATAGAAAGTCAGAAACATCGATCAGCTGCCTCTTGCACACCCCCTACTGGGGATGTGCCCGCAGCCAAGGTATATGCCCTTGACCAGAATCGAACCTGGGACCCTTCAGTCCACAGTCCGACGCTCTATCCACTGAGCCAAACCGTTTTCGGCAGGATGTGTATTTTTGATGGGGAAAAAAGGTCAGGCATATGTTAACATGACCTTATTAGCAGAGGGCAGAGAAGGATGATCAGAGAAAGATGAGCTGAGGGAGGCCAGGGGCATGTGAGTGGCATCAGGGAGACAGGCCAGGGTGGTCCAGAGGCTGAGCACCAAGGTGAGAGGGAGAGAGAGAGAGAAGCATCAATGATGAGAGAGAATTATTGATTGGCTGCCTCCTGCATGCCCCACAATGGGTATTGAACTGACAACCTGGGCATGTGCCCTGTCTGAGAATCGAACTGAGACCTCCTGGTTTTTCATAGGTTGACACTAACCACTGAGAAACCCTGGCTGGGCTAAACTACTTTTAAAAGGCAATTTTTAGAAAGTCTTTATTAGAGATAATACCAAAAACTAAGGCTCATTACAAGATTGAGTTTCTTAATAAAGAAAGGAAGGTGAGTGTAATGAAATGAGCAAATTTTATCTTAGAAAAAAAAAATCACAAGAACTTATTCCTGTGAGATAGAGCACTACATTTTACATCTAAATCTATTTTGTATTTCTGCTTGGCAAAGCACTGAGCTAAATCCCCACAAGATCTGATTACAGCAAGCTCTTGGACAAGTGCTTATCTCTAATTAGGAGTATTTTCATCCACACTAACTATATGGTTGCATGATATAGCTTTGTAAATTGTATCATAGTCTGGTAAAACTGAACTGATTTAACACAACGATTTCCCCAATGAATTAGGGGATAGTCCCAAAAAGAATCCAGAGTTGGCTGGTATTATTTGGGAAAATGGTTTTACGGTCAATCCAGGAACATGTCATTGGATTTCTTGCACAGATTTGCTCCTGGGAGATGGAAACTAATCCCGTTCAGCGAGTAACCTTTGGTTCTAGAAGTCCTTGCAGTTCTGTGTCTGTTCATGGATTCATAGAAGGGGTGAGGGTCAGAGTTCCCGCAATCATTCCATCTACCTCCGTTCCTCCAGGACCAAAGCAGATGTAGCCAAATGCATGTTTCATGCCAGCTCATTTTTCCTTCTTAAGTTTCTGTTTTACTGAAACAGGCCATTTTATGTCCTCTGGAACTAGAGATGAATTCCTATTTGTTTGCATGACTGCTAACAGATGTTGTGGGGTCCCTGTCCAGGGAATTCATGAGTACCCAGCGCCAACATGCATGGCAAGGCTGTGGCTGCCCCAACGTGTCCAGGGTCAGCAGCAGCAGCACCCATAATCCTCCAAGCGGGGGAGAACATTGTTCCTCAGATTTTGTGGCTAAAGAGGATCTCACTAGAAATATCCCGTCTTGTACGTTGTCATCTTTCACTGGTTCCTTCAGTCAGTGCCCAAGGAAAAGCATTCTAAGGTCCTGGGTTCTTTCCCACCATAAACCTGTGAGTGTGTACTCTTCCCCCCCCCCCCAATATTTTATTCTGAACTTTATTTTATCTATTATTATATTTAAAACCTTTATTGTTGAGATTATTACAGATGTCCCTCTCCCTTACCCTCTCCCGCATAGCTCCCCTCCACCTGGTTCCCACCCTTCCCCAGGCCCTCGCCAACCTATTGTCTGTGCCCATAGGTAATGCATACATGCATATAAGATCTTTGTCTAATCTCTTCCTGCACCCCCCTCCTCTCTGAGAATTGTCACTGTTCCATTTCCATGCCCCTGATTCTTTTCCATTCACCAGTTTATTCTGTTCATCAGATTTTTTAGATTTAATTGTTGATAGATATGTATTTGTTGCCATTTTGTTCTTCATATTTTTTATCTTTATTTTCTTTTTCCTCTTTTCCAAGAATACCCTTCAGCATCTATATATATAAAAACCCAGCAACCATTACAGCAGAATGACTGGGACGACAGAATGACCGGTGGCTATGACACACACTGTGGCAGCCAACCAGCCTGATCCAGGCTGGATTGCCCCAAAACCCCCATCAGGTAGGGCCAGCTGACCAACTGCCTTAGCTGGCAGAAATTTGGGTGCAGGGACCTTGGAGGTGTTCAGTCTTGGGCAGCTGTACAGGCAAAACTCTCTTGGTGGGAGTGGACCTGAGATCAGGGCAACAGAGTCAGGGATGGGGTGGGGAGGCTTTCCTCATGGTCAGAGCAGTCCCCGAAGGCCACGCACAGCACCCGGGCATCTGGCCCTGGTCAGAGCAGTGGTAGGAATAGGGGCTGTGGGGCTCAGGGGGTGGCGGCACACAGGAGCCAGGAGGTGCAAGGCCCAACCTGGGTTCTTCCCCTGCCAGCTGGGCCCAGCAGCACCAGTAGGTGGGCCATGGTGTGCAGTGAGGCACTGGGCCGCAGCCCAGAGGGAAGGAAGCCAGGCGGACAAGGCCCTGCACCAGCCAGAGCCCCAAGGAGCATGGGTGGGGCCAGAGCTGATAGCCCTGACGGATTGGGTGGGGCTGCAACCCCATGCCTTTCATGCCTTGGCCTTGGAATTCTGCAGGCAACCAGTGTATTGGCTACCAGTGTGTCAGAGCTCAGCCCCTCTTTAGGAGAGAGGACGTGAAGGAAAGTGGCAAGGCCACAGGAGGGATGGGAAATGTGGCCATCTTCAGGAAAGCCAGCTGCCATGGTCTTCAGTAACTATGAAGAGGTAATCTTTGGTCTCCGTTCTATAGAAAAGGAAGCTGAGACTCAAATAAGGGAGCCTTCTGTAACAGCTCACCCACTTCTCAGACCTGACCCTGTGCAGCATTGTTTTCATTGAAAGTAGAGGATCCAGAATGTTTTCAGATCTTTGCTATTTTAGGCAGGAAAGAATTTAGCACAGGGAATTGGTGCTTGGGAAATCATTCAAAAGCTGGAGGAGTGGGTATTAAGCTGGCCCCCCAGGAAAGACTCCCTAGTCAGCAGGAGGAGCTGCTCCCTCAGCCACAACTGAATTCTACAACACTCTGGCACAGCTGTGACCTGGGGATCAGGAAACTGCTGCCCCCGCAAGTGCCCTCCAGCTCCCACAAAACAGGTCACTGGACACTGCTTCTGCCACAACTGCCTGTGCACAGCCTGGATTCTGTCACAGAAAATCTCCACATCTCTGCAAACATGATCACCAGCAGCAAACAGCCCACACTGTGGGAAGATGCCTCTGCCCCATTTCTGCCTTCAAAATATTGTTCAAGCGCATCTAATTGGCAGAAAGGAATTCATATCCAGAAACCTAGCTGCAAAGGAGTTTGGACAATTTCAGATTTTCGTCTAGGAGTGAGATCTTGTCAATGTACCTGGTGTGCCTGGTATTGACAAAAATGGGACCTGGCTGGTGGGGCTCAGTGGTTGAGCATCGATCTATGAACCAGGAAATTACAATATGATTCCTGGTCATGTTTTGGGCTTGATCCTCAGTAGGGGCATGCAGGAGGCAGCTGGTAAATGATTCTTGTCATTGATGTTTCTATCACTCTCTCTCCTTTTCTCTGAAATCAATAAATATATCTTTTAAATGGGGTCATGCTGTATATATGTGTTATAATGAGTTTTTCACTTCATAGATCACTAATGTCTTCCTGTTAAAACCATACTTATAGGACATTGTTTAGTTATCATTCATTTTAATTGATCTCAGAGAGACGAAGGGAGAGAAACATTGTTCTGTTGTTTCCTGCACCCACTGGACTAAATCTGCAGCCTGGGCATGTGCCTTGAGTGGTAATCAATCCACCACTTTCTGGTGTATGGGATGATGCTATGCTGGTACCCAGACCCAAAATTCCAGCTTCCAAAACTGTGAGAAAAATACATTTCTGTTGTTTAAGCCACAGAAATTTATGATATTTTGTTATGGCTGTCTGAGTTGACTAATCCTATATAATAAAAGCCCAGCAAAAGAATGGTAGAATGACTGGAACAACCAGAACAACCACAGCCCCTCGCCCCAGCTGCCCCCCTCCCAATTGGCCTCCAAGCCTTTCATATAATAGGTTTGGTGATTATGAATTCCTTTAGCTTTTTCTTATCTCTGAAGATATGACATTCAATTCTAAATGATAGCTTTTCTGGATAGAGTAATCTTGGTTGTAGGTCCTTGCTATTCATCACTTTGAATATTTTTTGCTACTCCCTTCTGGCCTGCACAGTTTCTTTTGAGAAATCAGCTGACAGTCATATGGGCACTCACGCTTGTAGGTCACTAACTGCTTTTCTCTTGCTGCTTTTAAGATTCTCTCTTTGTCTTTAGCCCTTGACATTTTAATTATGATGTGTCTTGGTGTGGTCCTCTTTGGGTTTCTCTTGTTTTGGGTTCTCTGTGCTTCCTGGATTTGTAAGTCTATTTCTTTCACCAGTTAGGGGAATTTTTTTGTTATTATTTCTTCAAATAGATTTTCAGTATCTTGCTCTCTCTCTTCTTCTGGCACCCACATAATGGGAATTTTGGTAGCTTGAAGTTGTCTCAGAGGATCCTTACACTATCTTCATAATTTTGGATTCTTTTTTCTTTTTGCCCTTCTAGTTGGGTGTTTTTTGCTTCCTCATATTTCAAATTATTGATTTGATTCTTGGGACCCTCTAGTCTACTGTGGAATTCCTATGTAGTATTCTTTATTTCAGTCAGTGTATGCTTAATTTCTGACTGGTCCTTTTCCATTTTTTTTTTTTTTTGCGTTCTTATTAAGATCCTTGAAAGTCTCACTAAGTCCCTTGGAGGTTTCTAGAAGATACTGTGGTTTTGAACTCTATATCCAGTAGTTTGCTTCTTCCATTTCTTCCATTTGTGACATGTTTCTTTGTCTCTGCATTTTGGCTGCTTCTCTGTGTTTGTTTCTATGTATTGGGTAGAGCTGCTAAGTCTCCTTGAGTTGATAGGGTGGCCTTGTGTATAGGTGTCCTACAGGGCCCAGTGGCTCAACCTCCCCAGTCACCTGAGGTGGACACTTTAGGTGCACAGTCTTGTTGTAGTTGAGCCTTGATTGCTGTTAGTGTCACTGGGAGGAATTAACCTCCAGGCCAATTGGCCGTGGGGACCAGCTGCAACTACAGTGAGAGAGTTGCTGTGCAGGAGACACCTTTATGGAGCAGGACTGCTTGAGGGGGGTTTTGGTACTCACTGAGTCTGCTCCTTGAATGTGTTACTTATGGATGTGTAGAGTTGTAATTTGATATGGTCTGACACTGAACACTGGGTACACTGGTTCTTGGGTCTCCAGGGTGGTGCTAAGTTGCTCCTGCCTGGGGCCACCCAGCAGGAGCTACAGAGAGATCTGCAGATTCCTCCTCTTTGTATTGCATTTGGAAGTGCCCAGACAAGGTCCAGCTGTGAAGCAAAGCAGGCTGGTGCTGGTACAGGGTATTGGGTCTTTTATTGATAGATTTGGAGCTCCCTGATGCAGCTGCAGCTTGTTTGACAGGTTTTAACCTGGGCAAGGACAGGCCATTTATATCCAAAAGCTGCTGCACGGGCTTGGTGGGGTTGTAAATTGGATGGGGCAGAGTCTCAGGGAATTTCCAGGGAGGAGCAAACAGAAATGGTTGCCAGTCAGCCCTGCAACCAGGGAGGTCCCAGCATGGGAACACTGACCGCTGTGAGCACCGAGCACCGGGCACCTCCATCTGGAATAAAGCTGCCACTGGGTTCCTGTTCTGATGCCAGACAGTCCAGTTTCTCCTCTTGTGTGCCTGGGTCCCCCAGAGCCTCACTCTGGTGCTGGAGGTCAGAGGAAGCAGGAATTTGTAAGTTCAGTTTGTGGTGCTGGCCTTTTAAGAGGAGCAGCTGGGTCTCCAGCAGCCTTTGTGTCACTGAGCCACAATCCCCACTGCTTCTTACAGTCTGTAGTTCCTACTGCCCATAGGGACTTATTTTTCCAGCTATGGACCCTGGGCTGAGGGTCTGGTATGGAGCTGGGACCCCTTGCTCCTCTGGGTGCAAGTTCATCTCCCTCCCTATTAAATAAGCGGCATACATGGGTATCAGACCAGCCTGTTCCATGTCTCTGCACCTCTTTCCAGTCTCAGTGTGCTTTCTTCTTTACTTTTCTAGTTGTAGGACTTCCATTTAGCCACACTTCCAGTGATTCTGAATGATGGCTGTTCTGTATTTTAGTTGTAATTTTGATGTGGCTGTGGGAAGCAGTGAGTTCAGGTATTTGCCTGCGCTGCCATCTTGGTTCTCTGAGCTTGTCCTCTTAATGCCAGTCACTGCTTTTCCATATCAATTTGCTTAACCTGTATTAGGGGAAAAGCATTCCTCTGTTATGACCCTGCTTTTACCTCATCCCCTAGGAACCCAAAGTCCTGGATATAAAGTAAAGTGGGATTTAAAGACACTTAAAAAGTAAGATTTCAGCCAAGCCACGCAGAGGTGTTTGTTTGTTTCTAGTGGGTGATAAACTAAAGTCTTCATTTTATTTTCATTTTCAAGATCTGGCTTGGGGGCTTAATGTGGGAAATTAGGTGATCATGAATAGAAAGTAACTGCACAGTCACATAAGTCTGATTTATTTTAAGAGAACGATGAAGAGAAAAATTCCAGCAGTACTCTATTGTTGTACCGGTATATTACTTACTGTTTGTCAAGAAGTCTTCCAGTTTTGAATCCCCCTGTGATAGGGGATATATAAACATTTCCTGGAATCTCAATTGTAAACTGTACTAGCCGCACATTCTGTTCAGAGGTCTGTTTAGATCAGCTTTGCCTGCTTGTGATGGTGGGTTCATTTCATTGGTAGAACTTCCCTATTATTAAAGACCCCTTTACAAAACCCGAATTTACCTCCCGGTAAATTCTCCCTCTTTGTTGAGTGAATTAACAAAGGGAATCTTCCAAAGAAGAGTAAGACCATCCTTTACAGGATTCTACGGTGTGGCTGGCCCTGGATCACTTTCAGCTCCTCAGGGCATTTACCCTCCCAGGAGGGACCACTTGAAATTTACGAAATTTCATAGATGCCTCCTTGAGCTGAACAACGCATTCCTTTGGCAGTGGGTAGGTGTGATGGAAGTGTTCTCATGCTGTTTGTTCAGCTTGGACAGTGTCAGGAATCCAAAGGGCTTTGCTTCCTAGCAAACAGTTCTGCTTTGCAGACCCCAGAGAATCAGGAGAAAGTCACCCTAGGACCTAGAGGAAAAGCAGGACATTTAAGGCCCAACCACTCTTCTTTATCATTTTATCTCATTCCAGAAACAAAAAACTCTTCTCATTCTTAGATTGCCCCACTCTCGACCAACATGTGATAGAGATTTTGGCCCAGAGTGCTCATTAAACTGGTTGGAGCCCCAAGGGGAAAACACAGTCTTTCACCTCCCTCTGGTGGACAATTGTAGTAATCCACATACAACTGCCAAAGTAAGGGATGGATTTCAGAAATGAATATGCCAAGGTTACATAGTATACATAATAAAGGTATTTTAAGATACCACACCTGTGGATTACTATTTCATATGCAATAATTAAAATTCTAAACATCATACTCACCTCTATAATATGTTTTATTTAAAAGACTTTATCCTCACTTTGAAAGTCTAAATTTAATAGCTCCTTGTAACTAAACAGTCTAAACTGCGTCCTGCCCGCACCCCCCGCCCCCGCCAATCCGCAGATGAAAGAAGTAAACTATTTTGTCTGCTGCTATTTCCATGCTAACAGAGGAGACCCAAGCATGGAAACTTTAAGTTTTGCCATTTGTCATGAACTGTGGGCAGGATTCCACTGGAAGCTTCCTCCTCACCTTCACCCTTAATGCAGAGGAGGTTTAACTTGGGCTTTGGTATTTACATGGGCAGCTCTCTGCAGAACACCTTCCAGGGAGCACTCACTCCAGGGAACGCCTCTGGGCAGCTCCACGCTTTTCCGGAGCCTTTCTTGGGCCCAGACACCCAGGCACTGGCCCTCGGAAACTCTCCCTTCCAACGCAGACACTGAAGGACTGCCTCCACCTTCTTCAGGCCTTACTGTTGCTCATATTCTTCTGTCCTTAGATCAATCTTCTCTTTCTCAGGCTCAGACCCCACCTGGTCTGGTCTGGATGCTGGTGTGGGAGCAGCACCTTGTACTTCCCTCACAGTGAGCCTTCTTCCCTCTGTTGGATTCACAGGATGGGGTTAATATTTTGCTCTGACATTTGTAAGGTTCACTGTAATTCCGTTACCCTCTCCCCCTCATATCCTTTCCCTTAAACAGACTATCTCTATGATCTACTTATAACCAGTAATGACCTCACCTGAAGTATAATTAGGTTTAAAGAAATGTCCTTTCCTTATACTTAGCTTCCGGAGAGAAACTGACTCCATCTTTTAATTTAATTTAAATTTTAAATGAACATACAGTGAAATTGGCTTTTTTGGGGGAAGTGTGCAGTGCTAGTTGTTTCAACACGTGTAAACTGGTGCAACACCATCACAATCAGCATACAGATCAGTTCCATCAGCCTTAATATTCCCTGTGATATCTTTGTGTTATATCCTTCCATCCAGCAACTAGTGATCTGCCCTTGGTCCCTATAGTTCTGAGTTTTCCACAATATCATAGAAACAGAAGCATACAGGATGGAGGTTCAATTTATGACAAGTTCAGTTATTTAATGTCTTAAATGAATTGTCTGTTCAGTGTCATATTTTAAGACTCTTCGCCTAACCCGAGGTCTCAAATATTTCTCCTAGGTTTTATTCTAAATGTTTTATAGTTTTCTGTTTTATATTTAAATCTAAAATATATTTTGTTTTAATTTTTGTATAAACTGTAAGATTTAGTCTGGGGTTAATTTCCTGCATGTGAATGTGTTCAACTACCATTTGTTGCAAACAATAGTCTTTCTTCTTTGAATCTCTTTGTATATTTTTCCAAAATAAATTTATTCCATTGATTATGGTTGCTTCCCCCCTCTGATAATACACTGTCTCAATTACGATTTTTATTAGTAATTTAAAAATCAGTAGTGTGACTTCTTCAACTTTGTTCTTTCTCAAAATTATTTTGGTTATTGTACTTCTTTTGCTTCTTCATATATATTATGGGACCAGCTTGTATTTATCTACAAAACATTCCTCTGAGATTTTTATTGGAATTGTGTTAGATCTATAGATCAATTTGTAGAGAACTGTCACTTTAAGCACATTGAGTCTTCTAATTTGTGAAAAGGTATGTATCTCCATTTATTTAGATTTTATTTCATTAGCATTTTGTAGTTTTTAGCACACAGAGCCTGCACATTATCATTAAATTTACACCTGAGTATTTAATTTTTTGGAAGGCATTCTAAATGGGATTGTTTTTTAAAATTTGGTTTTTAATAGTTTATTTCTAATATTTTAGAAATGTATTTTTTTCTAAATGTGTTGACAATGTATTCTGCAAATTGGATAATGGACACCCTGAGAAATAGCTGAATTAAGACATCTTGTCACAAAGACCACCTGTTGGCAAGGGCACTGGTTTCTGGAGATTGTAGGATGAACCATTGTGTGAGGTGGAAGAGGGGAGGTGTCTGGTAACAGTGTAGTGGGGAGGCCTTGTAGGGCCCTCTGAGGAACTCATGTATGTGCCCAGTATAAGAGCCAGCTTCAAGTAAAGTCCCCACTAACCAGAGATGCACTGAGACAACCATTACGATGAAGTTCTTTCCAACCCTGAACTTCTCATCAGTGTTTCTTATGCTTTTAAATAGATTATTATCTAATAACTATTGGAATGAGTACAGCATTCAATTTTTGAATGGATGCTGAGGTTCTCTGAGGCTTATCTTACATATTACTGAAAACAGAATCTAAGAAGCCAGAAAAACTCATTCAAGGAATTGTTTTAAAGTAATTAGCCCCTCCTTTATAATAAAAGCCTAATATGCTAAGTGTCTGGTCGTCCAGTCGGCCGTTCAACCAATCAAAGTGTAACATACTAATAATGTGTTAAGGCTGCTCAACTGCTCACTTTTACATGCACTGACCACCGGGGGGCAGATGCTGTGACCCATAGGTTAGCTTGCTGCTGGGATTCGGCTGATCAGGACTGAGCAAGATGGGCCGGACATTCCCTGGAGCCCTCCTGTGGTCCCTCCCCAGCTGGCCAACCTCCCCCATCCTTCCCTGGCCCTGATCGTGCACTGGTGGGATCCCTTGGCCTGGCCTGTGCCCTATCACAATCTAGGACCTCTCGGGGGATGTTGGAGAGCTGGTTTCGGCCTGCTCCTGGAGACCAGGCTGAGGGACCCCACTGGTGCATGGATTCGTGCACTGGGCCTCTAGTTTATGATAATTCAGATAATGAACTTTATCAGTTTCAATATAGTTAGTGATTATCATTGCATAAGAGAGGTGAGTACCAACTAATCTGGTGAGTGCCCCAGTGATTCTTACATCAGGTGATTTGGGAATCAGTGTCCTAAAAACTACCAGATCTGATTTTATTATCTCAGCCTCTGCTGGGGAGGGGGCCAACTGAGAGGCTGATCTTGAAGGGCAGATGAGGAGCTGAGGAGAAAAGGGGTGCAGCAGAAAGTGTATTCACTATCGGCACATTTTAGAATTGCCTGAGGAGAGCTTTTACAATCCTTGGAGGTAGGACTGAGGCCGAAGTCACTTCTGAAGCTCTCTATGTGACTGCAGGGTACAGCCCAGCATGAGAACCGCTGCACTAGAGGGAGGTGACTGAGCCAGGCAGGAACTGACATGATCAGGAAAGGGTTGTGAAATAGAATGAGGAAGCAGGTGATTTACTTATGTTACAGGTAACTTCTTTATGCATCTGCTGGCCTCTCTTTAATACTGGTTTTCTATAGACATGTTTTGAAAATAACTTGTACTTTAAGGTAAATCTCCCTTTTTTGTTTTATTTTTCTATTGTGATTGAGGAAATTCTTATTGACTCCTTCCCAGACAGTGATGAGAGAATGCAGTGTTTACTAATGGAATTAAATAAGGGAAAGGCTTTGGGAAATGGTGGCGAGAGGGCTTGCTGGCTGTGAGACCTTACTGGTGACCAGCTGGCTTTCTGGAGCCATCAAGGGAGGCAGGGCTCAGAGCTTTTAGGAAGGTGCAGATATCGACATAGGGAAGTGTCTAATGATTTCTATTTCATTCCCCAAACCAACTCACCAAGAAGCAGAGAGGACCCCTCTGATTGCTATGCTGAATTTCATCCAAAGACAAGGAGCACACCCTCATGAGATTTATACTTCTTTCCTTAGTAATTTACTGCTTCCTGCTCCTGAAGGTCTAGTAAACCAAATAACAATGGGCTGGGGAGAGAAGGAATTGTTCTCATCTTTAAAATAAGGAACAACATGCTTTGGCATAGAGCAGCCCTCGCTCGCTACTGTAAACATCAGCAATCCTGCACAGACAGCTGCTCGCTGCCATGCCCCCCACCCAGGGAAACGTGTGCTCAACTCAGACACACACACTGGGCCCAGGCCGCAACAATGGAGAATAGGAGCTGAGCTCCTTTCCCAGGTTTTATCTTTAGCAGGCATCGATGTCGACTGCAGTAAGTCAGCTACTAAGCTCTCCCTGAAAGAGTCTGGCTTCCTCTGTTTGTATGGAATTTCCTCCAAGTGTGTGGCTGGAGAGACCCAAGCTCACAAAGAACCACAGTGTGGGACGGACTAATGTCACCTGTCTTTCCTTGTCTGCTCTGCTCCTGGGGAATAATGCCCTTGAAGCAACACTAAGCAATGCCTAACGACTCGGAGAGGTGGTTTTTAATTCCCAAGGATATTTTTTTTTTCATTAAAAAGGACCCATGTATTAAACAAAACGACAGGAAAAAGCACAAGCTTTACTGATGCCTTCACAGCAACGTTGGGAATGCTCATGAACCTGATTTTGAGATTCGTGTCATTATTGTTTGTGGAGGCTTTGGATGATCAGCAAAAATGAGAAAACAGCTTGTGTCTCATAAACTTTTTATTTTAGTATCGCAAAGACGTGATAAGTAGATATTAGCAGGGATAGGTTATTGAATCACTGATTCACAGATGTGAGAGGCAGAAGATACTTTGGTCCACTGGTTCTAAACCCCAGGGAGCCTCAGAGTCCTCAGGGGGCCAGTTAAAGCACAGATTGCTGGGCTCCCCTCGCACTTTCTGATTCAGTAGATCTCGAGTGAGGCCATTCTTTTAATAACTGTCCCTTCTCCAGGCATCAACTCTTTGGTTAATTATGTTAGTCACCATTAAAGGTTCTGTGATAGTGTCAGTCTTAAAAAGACAGTTCCCTGGGCAAACAGCCTATTTCAGCCTTGCCTTACGGAAAATCTCCCGAGAGGTTGCCTGTAGCCATTGTTCCATTTCCCCACCTCCTGTCCTTTCTTGAACTCGCTCTAATCAGGCTCTCATGGGATCACTGTCCTGAAACAGCTCTTGTCAAGGCACCAGCAACCTTCTTATTGCCAAATCCAATGGTCAGTTTCTAACCATCGTCTCACTTGACTAACCAGCAGCATCCTGGGTTGCTCTTTCCTGAAAATCCCTTGAGGGCTTTGGGACGCCTCTCAGATGTGCTTACAGCTCAGTAGCCAGCCTTCTCTCAGCCTTCTCTCAGCCTTCTCTGTCGATTCTTTCTCCTTTCCTACAACCATTGGAGTTCCTGAAAGCTCAGTTCTTAGTCCTTTTCTCTTTGGCATGTGTTTTCATATTGTCTATCCTGGAATAATTCACAAATTATCTCCAATCTGGACCTCGTCTCCCGAACTGCCAATCCGCACACAGGCAGTTCTCACTTTGCACCCTCATGTGGTACCGTAAACATGAGCGTGCGAGCTGAAACGATGCGAAGTGTTTGTGATGGTCAGTGTGAAAAATACAATTGTTCTGGAAATTTAAAATTTTGTCCAAAATTAAAAACTCTTCCTGTCAGTTATAACTGTGTGGTAAAATGAAAAAAAAAAAAGGAACTGACACTTAAAAACGAATATTTATATCATTTACACTAGTTTAAAACATTAGGAACATTGAGAATTAGTGTTTTCTGACTTGGTAAAACACTTATCAAGAGTAGCTTGAACTGTGCTTGCCTTCTTGTTGGATAACCTGGTGTGGAGGAGTGCCTTTTCCATGCCTGGGCGAATGGTCATAGTCCTTTCTAAGCTTGGGTGAGCTTCCAACATGTTAGCCTTTGTGCTTTCATTGTGGAATATGCCCAGGAGTTTCTCTAATGTGAAGTCTTTTGCCAGTAGCACCTCCTCTGGGGCGTCTTTGTGTTTCTGTTGCAACCACTTCCCTCCTTAGCCTTCACCTGTGGCTGCACATGTAAAATCTCTTGAGTGACAGCAGGGACAACATTTCCAGGTAAGCTTCTTCTTTTTTGTTAGATCAAAATTTCACGTTCGGCATTACCACTTTTTTCTTTGTTACACTTTCATCTTTATTGGGCAATTTCTGTTTTTCTGAGTACCCATTCTGGTGGAATGTCAGCGGGTTTACCACTGGGATTCAAGGAGGCAACACAGTAATGCATTTTGCTGTCTGTGGGAATGGAATGAGAGATTAACCAGGACAGTAGCCAATCACAGGCAGGCTCTGAAAGAAGTGATGTGATTGGTCACTGATCATAAAATGCATCTATCATTTGTGGGCTGAAGAAGCAGTGAAGTTGTACTGGCTGCAATAACTCACAGTTCATAAACTGTGGTCACTGGGATTTGTTAGAGGACGGGTGTTATAAAATGAAGCCACAGTAAACTCACATTTGTGCGTAATTTCAGAATTGTGCAGAAAAGAGAGAGGACAATGTTCACCTGCCTACTTGACAACTTCGTTTGTTTAATGACTGTCTCATACTTCACATGTCCTAAACTGAGTAATGTTCTCCATCTCCAAGCCTGTAATCCTCCTTACCTTGTTAAATGATAACTCGCTTCTTTTAAAGTTGTTCAGCTAAAAAATGTTGGGAGTCATTTTTGACTCCTTATTTTCTCTTATACTGCATATCCAATCCATCAGCTCACCCTTTCAACTCTATGTTCAGAATATTATTAGAATCCTACCAATTATCAGGGCCCACTGCCTCCATCCTTCTGCGCCATTACCATCTCTCTCTCTCAGCTTCCTAACTGGCCTCCTCATTTCTACCCCAGCACCACCACACCTATTCTTCACAGAAATCAGAATGGTCCTTTAACAATGCCGATTGATCATATGACTCCCCTGCTAAAAATCCTTCATTGGTTTCCTATTTCAAATCAGAGTAAAAGCCAATCATTCTGTAATGATCTCTAAGGCCCTATGTCACCCCCCACGGCTACCTCTCTGGTCCCTCTGCTTTCACACCAGCCCTTCACCCACTCTGCTCTGGCTGTACTGGCCTCCGCGTTCTTCCCTGGACAGCCAAGCATACTCTGCCTCAGGGTCTTGGCACTTGTCTGAACACATCCATCTGGTATGTTTCTTCCTCATATATCCACATGGCTCATTCCTCTCATTTCCTTTTTGCCTCTGTGCAAGCATCACATTTTATAGCACATGCTATACAAAAAAAATAATACCCATCCTCAAACTCCTTACCTGGAAATCCCTTATTCCCTAATACTGTCTCCTCCCCATATCTCTGTTATAATCTAAGTATCACATATTTATTTGTATTCCCATCCTCCCCACCCCCCTACAACTGGATTGCAGATTTCACAAGAGCAGCTGCTTGGTATGTTTGTTTAAAACTTTATCCCTAGAGCTTAGAACAGTACCTGGATCATAGTAGGTCCTCAACAAATGAATGGCTGGATGATAACTATTGCTGGTTTGTGGCAATTCTGAAGAACCACATTCCAAGAATGGCTTCTGAGTGATACACAGGGCAATGGCCCTAGCACTTTGGCTTGTTCTGACTGGAGATGCAGAACAGTCCTAGATATGTAAAAATGTATGAGAACTTTCTTATGGAAGTTAGTTCTTACCCACAGAGCATCATGTACATCTTGCCTGGGGAATTTTGTTGGTCTTTGGCCTTCAGATGTATCTTATTAAACAGATGGAAAATTGTGGGTCCTTTTGGTAAAAATAAGTTGAAGCAAAAGTAGTCTTTATGATTTGGCTATTTTTGTTAGTGTATTTTTAAATGATAAGGGAAAATGGAACAATGCTAAAAACCCTGGAGTTGATTGCATGTGTAAGAACCATTGTGCAAAGGACTGAAGAAAAAAGAATCAGGTAAAAACCTGGAAATATGGTGCTGGGATAGACTGCTCTTCCTTTGGAGGTTCCTTCCTTCCTTCCTTCCTTCCTTCCTTCCTTCCTTCCTTCCTTCCTTCCTTCCTTCCTTCCTTCTTTCTTTCTTCCTTTCTTTCTTTTCTTCTTTCTTTCCTTCTTTCTTCCTTTCTTTCTCTTTGGCTAGGTTCAGTGAACGTTATTGATGGGGCATGACAAAGTAGGGCTCCCTATGCCTCTCCCCTTCTTCAGGGGTTCTGGGATGGAAACGGTGGTCAGAAGGTTCTCAGTGTGTTGGGGGATCGATTTGAAGCAAGGAGTTCCCAGATGCTGAAGGCCTCTCTTCCTCTTGCTGGGGCTGGTGGTCCAAGGGACTCTTACTCTTTGGAGGCCATGTGGACCATAAGGTCCACCACCCTGTTGCTGTAGCCAAATTCATTGAGGGCAATGCCAGCCCCAGCATCAAAGGGGGAGGAGTGATTATCACTGTTAAAGCTGCAGGAGACAACCTGGTTCTCAGTATAGCCTAAGATGCCCTTGAGGGGACCCTCTGATGCCTGCTTCACTACCTTATTGATATTATCATATTTGACAGCTTTCTCCAGGCAGCAGATCAGATTCACAACTGACACATTGCGGAAGTACATGCTAGTGCGCTTCCCATTCAGCTCAGGGATGACCTTGCCCACAGCCTTGGAAGTACTAGTAGAAGCAGGGATGATGTTCTGGGCAGCCTCTCTACCATCATACCGCAGCTTCCCAGAGGGGCCTCACTGGTCTTCTGGGTGGCAGTAACAGCATGAACTGAGGTCCTGAGTCCCTCTACGATGCCAAAGTTTTCATGGATAACCTTGGCCAGGGGAGCCAAGCAATGGGTGGTGCAGGAGGCATTGCTGACAATCTTGAGGGAGTTGTCATGGTTCACACCCCTCACAAACATGGGGGCTTCCGCAGAAGGGCAGAGTTGATGACCCTTTTGGTTCCGGCCTTCAAGTGAGCCCCAGCCTTCTCCATGGTAGTGAAGACACTGGTGGACTCCACAACATACTCAGTACCATTTGATGTTAGTGGGATCTTGCTCCTGGAAGATGGAGATGGGCTTTCCATTGATGACAAGCTTTTCGTTCTCAGCCTTGACTGTGCCTTTGAACTTATCATGAGTAGAATCATACTGGAACATGTAGACCATGTAGTTGAGGTCAATGAAGGGGTCCTGATGGTGACAATATCCACTTTGCCAGAGTTAAAAGCAACCCTGGTGACCAGGTGCCCAATGTGGCCAAATCTGTTCACTCTGACCTTCACCATCATATCTCAGAGTGGTAGCTGGCACAGGGCAGGAAGAGAGGCTGTCTGATGAACAGGAGGCACAAAGAGCCCCTTTGGAGGTTTGATTATACACCTCTTCTGCAGGAATCCTCTTCTACCTTCTTTTTTCCTCAGCCATCACTAGGGTCACCAGCTGCATGCAGGTGTAACTGACAACACCATACCTTAGCCTCGCTATTTCTCACTTTCCTGCACTGAGTGAGATGCCTGCAGAAACCCACTTGGGCATTCTGGAGTGTATTCAAACCTGCAGATGTGAGGGCAACCCTTGATTAGTGGGGGGTAGGTATTGATAGAGAAATATCTTTCTCTTTCATGTCCTGGATGAACAATTCTGAAATGGTACCTTTATGACTCTCTTAGAGGGTCCCAGGGGGATCAAGCCTCAGTTGCTCACAGTGGTGAGGAGCTTGATTGCTAGGCTTCCCCTTTTCCCTCTTGTACTCTTCCCAGTCTCCCGCTCTGGGTCCTTGGGATCAAACATCAAATGAAGTACCTATACACTAGACCTTGTCTCAGGCTATGCTTTTTTTTTTTGGCGGGGGGGGGGGGGGGGGGGGGGAAGGGAACTAGACTAAGACATAGGTCAAACAGATGGCCTTTTTTGAACACTTTTGTTCTAATTACCAAGGGAAGCACAGCTGTCTATAAACACACTTTCCTCTGAGATGCTCTCCGTTCACTCACAGACCCCCAGCAGCTCTCTAGGCCTATATAATACTGCTCCTCATTAATGATGCAGACCCTTATTGTAAAATTGAAGTGAGGTGTGTTACTCTCTGACTGTACCTACTTGAACAACTCTAAAATGGCCCTCTTATTTTTCCCAATATGCCATCCATGTGTGTGTGTGTGTGTTTTCTTCCAAGGATTAACTCAACTCTTATATTTTTCTAGAACCTTCTCAAACCATTTAGCTTGCAGCAATTCTGCCCTCTGTGCACTCTGGCTGCACTTTTTGTTTGGACCACCCGTTTGGTACTCACAGCATGGTGCCTTAAATTATTATTTATCTCTTTATTTATATGTTCTGGCTGAACTTGATTATAATAATCTGTGGGAATAGATTGTATCTTACAATCCAATATGTCCAGCGGGACCTCACACAATGCCCTGAAAAATAAATGCTACTAATGCTGAGACTGACTTTGTGGTGGCATGATCTGAATCAATGTTTATCAAAGTGTATTTATAGGTATTAATAAGTGTTATAAGAACAAAAGTGTTCTGTGTTTAATCAACTTTGGAAACCCTGGAGGATTTCTTTGTCTTTAAATTTAGCCAAACTTCATTGCAAATCCCTAAGAGAAAAACAATATATGATTTCCCCATGCTTAAACTATTTTTAAATACATGGGTTATCTAAACTACATAAGAATCCCACTGTCTAGGGCAGAGTTGGAGTGGGTTCAGGTTATGGATGGAAATACGACATGGTATGAGAGACACTTATACATGAGAGTTAAAATATTCACTACCTGAAAATCATTTATGAACATGTGTCAAACTTTGTCGGCTATGCCAATTGAATCTATAAGAGCTGATGGGATATATAGAAAAGGTAATATGGATAAAAACCTAAATATAAGGTCTAAGACAATGTATAGAAGAAAACATAGGTACTAAATTTATGGATCTTGGTCTTAGAGAACATTTTATGAATTTTACCCCAAAAGCAAGGGAAGTAAAGGCAAAAACAAATGAATGGAACTCTATTAAGCTAAAAAAGTTCTTCACAGCAAAGAAACTGACAACAAAACAAAAAGGCAACCAACCGAATGAGAGGTATTTGCAAACAATAACTCTGACAAATTGTTAATATCCAAATGATATAAAGAACTCATAAAACTCAACACCAAACTGACACCTCTCCCAAAAAGACAAATGGCCAATCAAAAGTACAATGAGATACTAACTCACACCTATTAGAATGATTAATGTCAATTAATAACAAGTGTTGGAGAGGCTGTGGAGAAAAGGAAGCTCTCATTAACTTCTGGTGGGAATGTAGATTGGGATAGCCGCTATGAGAAGCAGTCTGACATTTCCTAAAAATTAAGAATAGAACTACCATACAACCCAGCAATCCTTCTTCTGGTATCTACCCCAAAATCTTGAAAACACTTATTTGCAAAGAGATATGCATCCCTATGTTCATTACAACTTGTTCACGGCATCCAAGACATGGAAACAGCCAAAGTGTACTTTGATAGAGGATTAGATAAAGAAGAACTCATAACATATATACAATGGAATACTACTCAGCCATAAGAAAAGCTGAAATACAGACATTTGTGACAACAAATGGATGGACCTTGAGAATATTATGTTAAAAGAAATAAGTCAGTCAGAAAAAGCTAAGAACCATATGATTTTACTCATGTGTGGGACATAAAACTGAAACTCAGACACAGATAATAGTGTGGTGGTTACCAGAGGGAAGGAGATGGGTAGAGGGAACCTAATATATAGTGACAGAAGATGGTTTTACTTTGGGTGTTGGGCACACAACGCAGTATACAGACCTTGTATCATAGAGCTGTACAATTGAAACATATATGATCCTATTAACCAATGTCACCCCAATCTATATATATAAAGGCCTAAGCAACCATTCGAATATTTGACCATTTGACAGTAGCCATGATGTGCACTGGCCACCAGGGGGCAGATGCTCCTGTAGGTTAGGTTGCTGCTGAGGTCTGGCCAATTGGGACTGAGTGAGATGGGCTGGACATGCCATGTCCCGGATTGTGAGAGGGCACAGTCCAGGCCGAGGGACCCCACTGGTGCATGAATCCATGCACCAGGCCTCTAATAAATTTAATAAAAAAGCAAAAACATGTCAAACAAACAAACAAAATCTCACCTGCTCTCTAATGATAAAAACTGATAGGTTAGCAAACCTCCTGGGTATTTTATATCATTTCTTAGGCTCAAATGGCTTAAAATGTCTTTGTAGGCTTATAACATTTCAAACTTCTCATAGTGAACTTCACCCTTAACTAAATAAATACAAAGAGAGAAAAATAGCATTTTATTATTATTTTTTAAATGGAGGAATTAAGGTAGAGAAGGTTATCTAGACTGTGGCAGAAGGATTTGGAAAAACTCCAGCTCCAACTCCCTTCATCTGCTGAATATGCAGCAAGGCCTAGGCCACAGCCATGCCCATTTTTTAAAAAAAATATATTTTATTGATTTTTTACAGAGAGGAAGGGAGAGGGATAGGAAGTCAGAAACATCGATGAGAGAGAGACATCGATCAGCTGCCTCTTGCACGCCCCCTACTGGGGATGTGCCCGCAGCCAAGGTACATGCCCTTGCCGGAATCGAACCCGGGACCCCACAGTCCGCAGTCCGACGCTCTATCCACTCAGCCAAAACGGTCTCGGCAATGCCCATTTTTTTCTTCAGGAATTTATACCATTTTTTTTGACTCTTTGAAACCTCAAGCCTTTTATTCCGTGTGCCTCTATTCTTGTAGACTAGCATTTTTAAGAATATGGTTCTTGGATTCTGTGAAGGTGATCCCTATTTATAATAAAATTTGGGAACTACTGCCTTGGTTTATCTGATCCTTCAGTCTTCATTTCTTTCCCACCAGGCCTGGATTTTATGGATAGTCATAGTAATGTCCTTAATCCTTGCCCATTCATCCCTGTATCCAATCAGTCTTCCACTCTACATGTGCATGCCTCTTCCAGTGTTTGTGTTCTGCTGTCTATCTTAGAACTACTATATAGAGAAAGCTATGTGACCAATCAGATTGGCATTAATACAAACTCCAGCCAGGCCTTCCACATAGCTCAGAAACCTTCTTACTTGTCTTTGGTCAACTTGTTTTCTTTTCTCCCACAGGAGCTATTTTAAAATGTACTACTTTCTTTAGGAATTCTGTTCCTTTCATTCTTCTCATTCTCAGCCAGCAATGTATTCATAGTCTTTCCCTCTTCAAAGAGAAAATAGAGATCATCATCAGAAAGGCATTCTCTTTTGTTTCCCTTAAACTTGCCTATGGCAGATCCTATCCCTTCTCATAGCCTCATAGGAAGAGGCATCTTCCTTATCTTAAGGTAAAATCCCCTACCTCCTCTACCCTGGGTCTCATTCCTCCCTCTTTTCTATCCTTCATTTCTCTCTTCTTGCTCTTTATCCTCTAGATTTAAAAATGTCCACAAACTAAGAAATAACTTTCCTCACTTTCACTATCTCAATTTTCACTATCTTAATCTTTCATGTCACTACTTTCTTATACTTTAATTACCTTTGATTCCTTAATTCATCATAGTTTGGCTTCTACCTCCAATGCAATTATTTAAAATTAAAAATTTTAAATTTATTGATGAGAGAGAAAGTCACCTATAAAATATATAAATGTAAACTGCCATTATTATGTCCTTCATGAATAATTACTGATTATTATTGGTGTAATTTAAAAATTGCCTGAAGAATGAAAGCATGGTGTAGAATGTAGTACAAATTAGAGTTTCATAGCCTCACACATAAACAAGAGAGAGAGAGAGAGAGAGAGAGAGAGAGAGAGAGAGAGAGAGAGAGAGAGAGAGATTTTGCTGTTCCACCTACTTATGCCTTCATTCATTGCTTCTGTATGACCTGACCGGAAATTGAACCCGCAACTTTGGAGTATCAGGATGATGCTCTAACTAACTGAAGATCCAGGCCATGGCTCTAATGCAATTATTTTTAGTTTTATTTGAAAATTACTGAACAATCTCAAAAAGTGAAAGTCACCTATAATTTCAACACTTAAAAAACAAAATAAGAAATGATTGTTTCCCTCTCCATTCACCCCCATTAGTATTACAAGAGAATTGTAAAGTGAATTAGGAAGCCTTCTATCTCTCTCCACCCTCCACTGCCACACACACTTTGCAGTAGTGTGTAGGATAACATGAAATAGAATAACTGTCCTTAAATTTAGAGACAAATTGCCTGCAAACTTCCTGAATCTGGTGCCATTTTTGTGATAGAGCCTCAGTGTATATATATTTTTTCAGATTCTATAGATGTTGGATTGTTTAAGTATTCTTATCATTGAGTCAACTTGGGGAATTTATATTTTGGTAGAACATCTGTGTCCTTCAGATTTCAAAGTTTCATTGGCAGAATAAAAGTGGCAGATATTGTTTGTCAGTAATTTGTAATAGTCATAGAAGGCATTTTATGAGTAGAAAAGTAACCATATAGAAACAAGAATAATAAAAAAAAATTAATTGGCTTTGTCAGCATGGTTCAGTGGTTGAGCATTGTCCTATGAACCAGGAGTTCACAGAGCAATTCCCTGTCAGGGCATATGCCTGGGTTGTGAGCTCAATCCCCAGTAGAGGACATGTAGGAGGTAGCCGATCAATGATTCTCTTTCCCTCCCCTTCCTTTCTGAAATCAATAAAAATATTTTTAAAAAGATTAAGTTGGATTATGTTGCTCACCTGCTAACTCTTCATTGGTTTTCTAAAATTACACATAAAATAAAATACGAACTCCAGACCATGGCCCACATGCCTGTATGAAGGTCTGGCTTCCGCTAAACTGTCCAACCTCATCTTGTGTCACTCTGTCCTACGCTTCAGTCACAAGGGTCATCTCTATGCTCCATCAACACAAGCTTTTAACCTCCATATGACATTTATACTCACTGTTTTTTCTTCAGATTGTCAGGAATAAACAGAATGTTTTGCTGGAGAATAGCAGTGGGGATCTGTTTAGACAGGCCCTTTTGAGGAGGTGATATTTAATTTGTCACCTAAAAGTTTAGGCAGATGCCAACTATGTAAAGGTCAGAAGAGGAATGCTTTTTATATTGTGATTTTCCATTGTCAGTCTCAAAGAACGCATGCATACTATTCCATTTCTTTTACAGAAATTATAATAATGAAATATGTATTTAAAATATTTAGTAAGCTATATAAATACTAATATATTTAGTGCACTCATATATTTGGTATATTTACTAAAAGATTGAGTATGCTATGTAAATACTTACTAATCTCTTATTTCCATATGTATAAGGTGTACTCAGCTGCTGGTACTGGCCAGATTGCCCTGGGTTTCAGACTTTGCTGTGGCGGGCAGCAGTGGGCCATGGGGCCCTTTCCGGAAACTGAAGAGAAAGTGCCAGTGCCAGTGCCATGCGCCAGTGGTGGTCACATTCAGAAGTTCACTAAGAGTTTCACAGTTCCACACATAAACACATTTATAGAATCATACATTGTACAACTCTGCATTTTTTTCTGAGTCAGGATTTAAATTTTCATTCTGTTTCCCAGTTAGACTGTGAGTTTTTCAAATGTACAGATTCTGCTACACTATTTTGCTTTCTTCACATCAAGTCACAGTACAGAAGACACTGTGTTTGGAGCCAGACAGCCTGTGTTGAAAGGCAGCTCCACTATCAGCTGTCTGACTTTGGGCAAATTGGACTCTGTGGGTCTCAACTTCTTATCTATAAGTGGGGTAATACTTATTCTATTAAGTTTTCATAAGGAACAAATGAGATAATATTTATAAAATATTTTAGCAAAGAATAAAATATATAAATGTAAACTGCCATTATTATGTCCTTCATGAATAATTACTGATTATTATTGGTGTAATTTAAACATTGCCTGCAGAATGAAAGCATGGTGTAGAAGGTAGTGCAAATTACAGTTTTTAGCCGTGGGGCTCACATTTTAGTTTCACATGTAGTAATCTCAGGGCCAGCTACAAAATGCCATTTTTCTGCACCTTAGTCATTAGGAAAAATCCCTGGACACCACCAGGGAGGAATGGGGGGAAAATTTCTTCACTAATTGGGACACGGCTATGTTCTGGGCTTTGAAGCTTTTATTAGCCCCCAGGCAGGTGGGTTGAATTCAGATCCTGGTACTGTCTACCTCTGTGTTATTTCTGAACACAGTCGTCACAGCAGCCAGCTCAGCCTTCCAGAAAGTTACCATAGTGCAAGGTTTAAAGCCGTCACGAGGCCTCTACCGAAAGAGGGATCCAACAATAATATTTGGTCTTGATGTAATAAGGAAAAATTCCATCCTTTTCCAAGTTAAGCTAGAGAGTAGGAATGAGGTGCATATGAAGAGATAAGGAGAAATATAAAGAAAAACCTAACTGGGACAAAATGGGTAGAAATTAGTAATTTTATAGCACATATTATGTGCCAGGCACTATTTTAAGTGCTTTGCAAATATTGATTCATCTAATCTTCTACAACCCAATGAGGTTGTTATTTTCAATTTTGCTTTACAGATGAGGAAACTGAGATATGGAAAGATAAGCATGCAGTTATCAGGATAACGAGGATTCAAACCCAGACAGTGTGTTCAGGCTCCATGCTTTTAACCTCTATTAATTGAAAACATTAGAAATCAAGACTGTGTGCAGGTGGGAAGGTAGGTAGACGCTGGCTCTTCACAAATTCCATAGCTACAGATTGATTTTTATGTACTAACAGTCTTTTTATTTCAAAGCAATGCAAAAAATTACATTAATTGGCCGATTGAACAGCTGTCTGGAAAATATATATTTTTTCCAAGTACCACTAGGAAACAAGAAACTACTTTACTTCTATTTGATCCTCAGCAGAGTCAGAAGAACATGAGGCCCTCTATAAAGTAGGTGGAATTATTTGTGAAATTTTCATGATTAATCTTGAGTTTCATACTCTCAATGTTAAGATGGGCTCTATGGAAATGTAGGAGAGTGAGGAGAGAAAACAGTACCAGGTAATAAAATATTGTGGGTTCAATGATTGATTTGGGGAGTGGGGTTCCGTGGTCTATCAGTTCTCTGATACTTTGTAGGTGAAACAGTCACAAAGATGTGATTATCAAGTAAAAAATAGTGCGAGTAGAACTTCCAGAATGTCCGGTGGTTTCAACTGATTCAGCCTGGGATTGTGGGAACCCTGCAAGAGCGGCTTGGTGTGACAATCTGGAATACGGGGGTTGGCGGGGGGGCGGTGCTGTGTTTTTCCCCAGTCGCGTTGACTTCTCCTGGATGGCACTGCGGACTTGAACAGGGGTGCCAAAGCTATCACTTTGCCGCCAGCGCTATGCTCAGGGTTTGATTCATGAGGAGGCAGAGAAGGTGATTGACTATATGTCATGAATTGAATAGTACAGGGGCATTCTTTGCCTCAAAGTGCTTCTCCCCTGGGCAATGTGCCATGGCAGGAAGAGCGCCTCCTGGCTGTGGAGAGAGAGAGGCCTGTGCTCCCCACTGCAAACTGTTGTCTTTGGGTCAGGTTCTTAACCTTGCTGCCCTACCTAGTAAGGACTCTGGTTGCAAACAACATACCCTGATTTGAAAAAGAAAATAAAAGGTATTGGAGAGATCAGAATTAAACTGAATTGGGCTCCTGAATCCATTTCCTTACTTCATTTAGAACCGACCACTCTGGTACATCTTCCATTCAACTGTTTCCCTCTGCCAGGATCACATGGATCTTGATTATTGTAGGTATATACTAAATCTTAACTTAGAAAAGAATAATTCCTCCCATTCTATTATTTTTTAAAAAAATTGTTTTGGCTAATATAGGTCCTTTGCCTTCCAATATAAATTTTGAGGACAATCAACATCTTTATTATATTGCCTCTCCCAGTCTGTAAACTTTTTAATTATCCTAATCTTCTTTGATTCTTTCATTATATTTTGTAATTAAAGCATACAGGTCCTGTACACATTTTGTTAAATTTATACCGAGGTATTTCATGTCTCTTAGAAACCTATGAAGGTGAATTTCCACTTTGGGTGGAAATACATGCAGCTTGCAAAAAGATTACTGCTTTTTAAATAATAGATTAAAACGTGTCTCTGGCCTACTAGAAGAGGATATTTAAAAATATTGTGCACGAGGCTGGCTCTATAATTCAGTTTAAGTGTAAGAGTAAAGGAATGCTCTAAGGAATACTTTGAGGGAAGAGAGTGAGAGAAATCTGAACCTCAAGATGAGATCCCTGGAGCAGAAATCTCCCTGTGGTGGTAGCAGAGTCCAGAGAGTCACCCAAATAAGCAGTAACAGAGACCTCGTAAGAGAGGCTTCTGTTTGAAGGCTGTTTAACAAGGGAGCATGATTTTATGCAAAGTGTTTCTAAAAGAGAGTTTGAAGAGCATATATTGGTTTGAAGACGAAGAAAGTTGCCCTTCTGTTCACATCGTGTCAGGGTGCCTGTCTCTATAGATTTATTTGGGACTGTTCCCAGCATTATGACACTTTTTGAGAGCAGGCTGGTGTGATGTTCTGGAGCGAAGCGGGTGTATGTCCTGGGACTTTCAATGCCTATCCACATCCCTGGGTGCTGCTGGTCAGTTGAGCCGGAGGTGCCAGGCCAATCACTTTGCTGCCAACACCACACCCATGGACAGCTTTCTGGGTAAGCAGAGCAGATGAATTGAGTAGCACAGGGTGGTTCCTTGGTTCAATATAGCTTCCTCCTGGCAATGTGGTGTGATGGAAAAAGCACACCCCTGGCTTTTGAAGAAGATAGATCTGTTCTCACTACTTATTAATATTGGGGAAATTATTGTTATTATTATTTTCATGCTTATTTTGAGTCCATTATTATTTCATTTAATCTTCACAACAAACATAGGAGATAGTTGCTATTAATATCCCCATTTTTGTAGATAAGGAAACTGAGGCACTGGTAAGTACATGTGTGTCTTCTATGGATCAGGTGTGGGACACACAGAAGCATTTTGTCCGAGGAACTTATGAGGGCCTCCTACCACTGCGCATGGAGGTCTCCCCGGAAGAGGGTGGAGGTGCATGGTCAGAGGAGGAGGCTGTGAGTAGGCTGTGAGGAACCCCCAGAGGAGAGAAATGGATCTAATAGTGGTTCCGAAGGAGAAGAGGGATCACCAAGGAAACAGCTGCAGTCCCCATGAAGAAAAGGAACAGTCATAAACACCAGACGCAAAGAGCGCAGACACCAGGCAATGCTGGTTCTTGTCAGGTACGATTTTTCTGCTCCTTTCCCAACAGAGTAATGGTAACCTTACTTCCTGCCTTACTCCACTCTGAGGAGGGCTGAAACCATGAGTGAGGGGCAGGGGGACAAGGAGCAAGTGGAGGCACCTAGAGAAGAAGGTGACAGCGACCCCCTTTCCCAGGGCAGGCTTCCTGCCTGGAGCAGCCCAGCTGGGGAACGAGAGAAGCATTACGTCTACATAAAGACTGGGTTTTGATTTTGACTGTTGTATGAGACTGGATATTTAAATTATTGAAATGTGTTGGCTTTGCGGATAAAAGTGAGACATGACTTTTATTCTTGTATTTTTGTTATCTCTTACCTTCTGGCAGAAGAGACCTTGGGTTTTCAAGGCACAGATGCTTTTTGCTCTTCCTTTTCTTCCAGCTGTTCTTGTGGTTTTCATGCTCCTAGCTACTAGTTTTGCAGTTCTGAGACTGGTCATGATGTCAAGTATTAGATACAGCAATTTTCTCAGAATTAGAAAAATACTCTCAAACAAAATCTGAGGAAACAAGGTCTGAAGGTCTTACTGCGCTCTCCCATCCCACCCGATATTAGAGGCTATAACATAAAGTAAAGGGGGACACAGCATTTTATCAAATACATCATAATGGAAATCCAAGCATTAAAGCGACATGCCCTGAAAACATTTTAGGTAAATAAATTCCTCACTTAGTTTAACCTCAGAAGCTTCTGTCTTTACAGGTCTTAGGATTTTTGCTTGGGCTAAATGCTCTTTAGATTTGTGTTTGGAGTTCTGAGTTGGGTTTGTTCTCAGCACATCATTTCTCTGAAAGGCCCAAGTATGGCATTACTTCACCCTACAGTCCCCACAGGGTCTGGGCAATGTACTCGAAAACAGGATGATCTCACCCAGTTGGAAGAAGGGTCGCGTGATAAAATAATGGTACTTCTCTCTCTCAGGCCGTTGCACACTGTTGAAACATACTGCTTCTTGCCCTTTTGGCTAAGATCCCATGGAGAACAACTGAAATATTAGCTTCGTGTCAGCTTCATCACCCTTGAGGCTATAATTTCTGACAGCTGTAAGAGATCTCGTGCTTTTGGGGGCCTAGATGAGCCCCTGTGAATAGCTGGGTTTGTCCAAAAAGGCTGGATTGTAGACTGTCCAGTCATGCTGGAGTCTTCACTGTGTTGTTGGCGGGCCTCCCATGGCTGGGATCACCATGCCTGGGCGTGAATACCACCAGTGAAGGTAGGAAACTCAGCGGCAGCTGATCCCAGCTTTGCCTTATTATCTGGAGGACTAGAAAATGTTTTTTTCTCCTGTTGAGCTGAAATCTGCCTCCCTAAAACAAGCTCATTAATTTCACTTTTCCCCCCATGGGTCCATGCATAGTAAGTCGAATCCCTTTTTAACTATTTGAAGATAGCTACTTAGCTACTGTTTGTTCCCTAACTCTGGTCTTTAGGCTAAATAACCTAGTTCCTTGAATACATTCTCTTGGAATTTCTATTCAGGTTCACATACCAAGCACATCCCAAACATGCTTTAGTATGTGGACCCAGAGTTAAATTCAGTATAGAGTTACCACTTTCTCAGTCTCAATATTAGTTATTTATGAAAGCAACAAAAAGAGTCATTAATCTTTTTTGGAATCATATCGCACTTTTGACACAGATTGAGTGTATTACTAATTAAAAATTCTGTTTCTAACATATTTACTGCAACTAAACTTGGATAGTTTTTGAACCCATGTATAGAATTTTGTATTTATTAATTATAAACTTATTTGTTAAATTTGGTCCATTGTTCTAGCCTCTCATGCTCTCTCTGAATCTTGAATCTTAATATTTTCTGTCCTTCCAGGATTGTTATTGCCAGCAAATTTGTTGAGCATACTTTTCATATTTGCATCTTAATCATTGTTATTAGAAGGGCAGAGCATAGGAAAGAAGGAAAGTAAAAATGGAAATTATGGTCCAATAATGAAAGAACCTTACAATTTACTCTGATAATAATGAGTTCTAGGTCTAGTCAGAACAAGCCCTTATGCAGTGTATCTGGTGTGGTGCGAGAGATTGATAATATCTCAGTAATTCATACTCCTTATGCTATGTCCTCTTAATTTAAAAAAAATGTAAGAAATTAATGACAGCCTTTAAAGCAAAAGGAAAAAATACACATTGGTGTATGAAATTTTAAAAAAGGTCACTTACCAAAACCTCAATTGTTATTTTATTTTAAAAAGAAAACCAAAATGAAACAAAACCCTCAGTGCTCAATACATAAACTTTTCAAAGTTGAGTTTCTAGATCATCTGGCTCAGTTAACTGGTGACTAAAGATGTGGTTTTGTATAAACAACCCCATATGTAGACTTCCAGCCCCTCCCCTTAAAACTAATTTTCATAATTCTTAACAGTGACAGAAACATGTATGTGAGAGATAGAAAGGAACTCAATTTCAGTTGGTACATTCTGACTGAATCAAGAGAAGGGATGGGCTTCAGGAGATATGCTTGAAGGATGAGTTGAGTTTTCCAGTTAGGAATGGGTGCAGCCTGACTCTCCATGTTAAAGATTTCCAGGTAAGTTCAGGAGAAAATAACTGAAGCTGAATTCCATAAGGAAGCAATAATTCCTTTTCTGATTAATGACCATCTGTGGGCAACACTGCCAGGACAGACAAATTGCTGCAGTACATTCCAACTTCTAAAAAACTCCTTTCATCAGCTGGATGCTTAAACCTCCTTTAGTTTAGTCTAATTAATACGATGCATGCCTGTATGAATGATCAGTAATGAGCTCACTATCCTTTATTTTCCTTTTGTTTATGCAGTGTCATAGCTACATTTTTGGCTGTGTTTTATGATGTTATGTCCTGGGCAACTGCAATCAAATTCCTAGTGAAGCTGTTGTGGGTTGTTTATAAAATAATTTTGGAGTCTTGTTTGTCTTAACTTCTCATCTTCTTCTGTTACACACACACACACACACACACACACACACACACACACACACACACACACACCATCTATCTCTCCCATAGTCACAAATAGCTTTTTCTAGCACAGATACTGTAACTATAATTTATTAACATTATGGCATATATATTTGGTGCTACCACAGTTTGAGACATAATGCTCAACAAATATAATATTCATTTAAAATATATACTAGGGACCCTGTGCACAAATTCATGCACCTTGAAAGGAACTGTGGCCTACAAGGCTGCAGTGGGCACAGGGGTGGGTCTTGGCCCACCCTTGGCACTGGCCCCTCCTAACACAGTCCTCCCACCCCCCCAATCTCCTGTTTGCCAGCAGCCCCACCCCCGCCACCACAGTTCCCACGTGCTGATGTCAACAGCAGCACCAGCCCCACTCTATCGCCCCTCAGGAGCAGGGGGAGGTGGAGAAACCCTGAGGAGTGATCAGGGCGGCAGCTGCTGCTTGCACCTGCTGAAGGCATGAGTGACTGGGGCTGGTGTTGGGCATCAGCAGCAGGTGGGAGCGCTGGGTGGGACTGTGGCGCGTGAGAGCAAAAAATTTTTAGTAACTACCAGAGGCTCACCCCAAGGACAGTGACTGACACCCTGTCTTGGTCTGGCACCCCCTCTCACCTGCTCCACCATCCCACTACAGCTGATGCCAGCCATATTCCGTGCTCTGCCACCTGCTGCCTAAGCCCACGTTCTGTGTGTGCCCTCTGGGGGTCAGTGCACATCATAGCAACCGGCTGTTTAGTCTGTTTGCATATTAGCATTTTGTTGTATAAGATATTTTATTGATTTCAGAGAAGAAAGAGAGGGAGAGAGAGATAGAAACATCAATGATGAGAGAGAATCATTGATTGGTTGCCTCCTGCAGGCCCCACACTAGGGATTGAGCCCATAACCCAGGCATATGCCCTGACTGGGAATTGAACTGTGACCTCCTGGCTCAACCGCTGAGTCATGCTGGCTGTGCCATATAACATTCTGTTTTAAAGTAGGAAGCCTTTCTTTTTATCCAGAGTAGAATAGGTGTTTGCACTATATATTCTCATAGAGCACTGAGCTTTTCCTTTGCAGAATTTACCATATTTGTAACTGGATATTTACTTGTGTAATTGTTTTGTGTCTGCTCCTCCTCTCAGTTATAACTCCTTGAGGGCAGGACCACATCTTTTTTCTTTTATTAGTTTTAATGAAAAGAAATTCAATTATAATTGACATTCAATATTTTATTACTTTTAGGTGTACAGCATTGTGGCTAGACATTTATATAACTTACAAGCTAATCCCTCAACATTTTTTTCCTTATCGCTTTATTCTTGTTTCTGGCACAATGCCTGGCCCAGGACATTTCCTTAGTAAGTACTGGCTAAGTGAATGGCCAATTAAATTAATGGATTCTTGTGAGAGAAATTGATGAGGAAACTGGTGTCCTTAGGTTTTAGTTTAATGTCAGGGGTTGCAATGGTGGGGATTCTAGGGAAAGAATAAGAATAGAGAGGACTTATTGAAAACTAATTGTACTTTTAAAGGAGAGAGTGGGAAGAAGGCAGCAGGGGTCAGATGGAGCCAGGAAGGACAGGGACCTGCTGAAAGGGGAGAGGGATGAGGGCAGGTTTCGTGACCCGAGGTTGTGTTGATGGGCTATTGTGATGAAGGCCACGGGGAAGTAGGAAGCAGGCAGGATGGAGGTGATTCTGGTTTACCTAACCTTGGGGCTTGAAATAGAACTTTGGTTTTAAAAAATTTTTTATGGTCTCAACAACTCCATTTTCCAAAAGGCAGCAGGGCTCTGTAGAAATAATTTTGACTTTGTTATCAGTCAAAACTGGCTGCAAAATGCAGCTACAACACTTAATCAGCTGTCTGGCTTTGAGTAAGACATCTGACATTTCTGAGCTTCAGTTTTTTCATTTGTAAGATGAGGTCAATAATTTACCTTGAAGGATTGTGTACAGTGAAGTGAGATAAAGTTCATATTCTAACTCAGTCCCTGGCTCAGAGCAATTACTGAGCAAATAGTAGAAATTGTTCATATTAACCAGACTTAACCTTTACAGAACTTTTGAATGGTTCTGTTCTTGGCCCCAAATTGTTCAGTATTTTTAATCAATGGATGAAAGCAGCCTTATCAAATATAAAGAATACACAAAGCTGTGAAAAATAGCTAATATATTGGCTATCCGGCTAAGGAGCCATAGACATCTCAGCAACTGCGGGATGGGCAGAAACCTACATGATAAAATTAATGGGGACAGATTTAGATTCTTGCTTTTGTGTTTAAAGAATTAGCTGAAACCAGAACAAGGGAGACCTCGCTTCATAGTTTATAAGGGAAAAGCCCAAGGGTTTTAGCTGACTGTCAGCTTAACATTAGCCAACTGGGTGAAAGCTGCCAAGAAGCTCATGTGATCTGAGTCCTCATGATGGAAATAGAGCATCCAGAAGACCCGGGGTAATGTCCAAGTGTCCTTGTGCTGGGAGGACATTAAGGGAATGCGCTCAGTTCCTGGCCTGTGCTCTAAGAGAGACAGATCCAGAGGAAGGTTAACAAGAGGGTCAAAGTTCTAGAAACCATGTCATATGAGCAATGGTCAAAGGAACTGGGATGTTTAGTCTGGTAAAGAGGAGAGTGAAATGGTGCAGCATTGGGGGTGGAGAGTGGGTGGCATGGAACATGCTTCAGCCTTCAAATGTTTGAAGGTTTTTATTTGGACAAGGAATAGACTTGCTCTGCAATGTTTCAAAGGGTGGAAGAAATATTACGATTGGAAATTGGAAGGAAGGAAAATTTTGCTCAACATATGTCAAAGTCTACTTATGGTAGCTGACATTGATCAATACTCACTGTATGTAAGGCACTCTGTTAAGCTCTTCTTATATATGACTCTTCTTATATATTACTCCTGTAATCCTTACATCAACGCTGCAAGGTAGGTATTATTGTCCTCACTCTATAGATAAGAAAACAGAGGCATATAATGAAAAATTGATTTGCTACAGTTATGCAACAAGTTAAATGATGAAGCTGTAGCTCTAACTCAGGTCCCTTATGCGCTAGAAAGCCTGTGATTTTTAGCCCTATGGAGTATTATACCTAGCATTTTCTGGGACACAGGACTTTCAGTGCTAAAACATGGACGGTCCTGGTCATATTAGGTCTGTTGGCCATTCTAATTTCATACTGTGTTTCCCTGCACCCTCAGGTGGAAGGAGATGTTTGCTTCCTAGAAAGCTAAGGTTATAGCTCAGTACCTAGTTTTGGCTCAAATTTCAAAGGCACTTTGAGAAAATGTTTATTATTCAAATATGGAAATGATCTGCCCTAAGTGAACATCCTGGATATAATCAGAGAGGCTGGGATGCTGCTTGTCAGAGCTGTGGAGGATGAGAATTCTCTATTGGGCTTGTCAATAAAGACAATTTCCACAGTCCCTTCCACTGTTGTCATTCTGTGATTCAGACAGAGAGTGTTCCTTGCTTGGACCCTGATGTAATTCCCCAGGCTCTTTATCCAGAACTGAGAGCACACATGTAGGGCTGGTCTGAGATAGTGTTTCAAGAAGCCTAGGCCATGGACTCTGTCTCCCTTCCTGTGGTCATCGCCTCCTGCTAAATGTAGCCAAAAGCCTGAGTATAAATGTTCTCAGATCTTTGCCCTTGGAGCACACATGCTTTGCATTTTCAATCCCAAGCCCTTCCAAGAAAGATCCAGACACCAATTCATTATGTATAGGTCATTGATGTGTTTATTCACTTAAAAATCATTTCAAGGGGAAACAAAACAGGTCTCAGTCCATCCTTTGGAAAGCACTCATCAGTGAAATTTTATTTCTTCGGTAGTCTTTAAAGGCTTCATGGCCAAGCATCTGGGAGCCCATTAGTATCCTGAGAAGGATTTTTAAATTGTTCTGGACCTTTGTAATTAGTCCTGTTAGTGTCTGTGTAATGTTGCCTTGGAAAAGTCTTATTTTTTCTTGTTCCCTACACTGGAGTAAAACTGACATAGAAAAAGCAAAGTGGCCATCATAACACATTTGTCCCCCACACGTGAGGACATCCGTAGTGACCCTCTGCTTCCTTTCCTAGAAAATCAATGGAGCAGTGAATGTGCATCTTCCATGGGGGAGATCTTTGTCTCTCAGGGCATTTTTTCTTGTTAGCTGAAGGAGACGCCCTCTTGTCTCAGACAATTTTGTGTGGGACGCAAGCCAACACGGGTGGCAAACACAGGGAATTCTCAGTGCACAGAGTAGAAATTTCCAGAAGTCCACACTTTATCCCATGTATATCCTTATTCTGTGTATACCTTCTCTATGAGGGCCCAAGCAAGAAAGAACAGAGCCATTTTTCATTTAAGTCTAATACTGCTCATTTCCATTTTCCTATATGCTCTACTATTTTTGTTTTCTTCACTAACAGTCACTCTCATTGAAGACCCATGTAGAGTCACGCACTGTAATAAGTGTATTACATTATTCTTATTTATTCTTCAAACGACTCTCTGAGATAGGCAAGGTTGCTCCCCTTTTTATCAGTGAGGAAAGTGAGCTTCAGAAAGGCTAAACATCTTATCTGAAGATAAATAGTTAGTAAGTGGAAGAGCTGGGATTTGAGCCAGTTCTATCCAAAGCTTGTTTTCTTTTCATAATGCTTCAGTATGACCTGAATCTGATCTACCCAAAGCCTACCTGAAATAGGAAATATTTTTTCAAGACTTCGTACTTGCTGTCCACCTTTCACAACTTGCTTTCTCTCAGATGCTCTAATCCTTAAACCTCAGAGAAGTTTTCACTTCAGAGCTTGGACCCTCACTGGACGTATGGTTTCCCAAACAGAACCATCGCTGTGCTTCTCTAAGGACATATCTATTTTTTTTCTGAGTCCTGTCCTCACACTCTCCTCACTGAACTTTCTCACCCTGAGATATAAATATAATTTCTTAATGTAAGGAATGTATTTTAATACCATACCTTTCTGAGATATACTTTTGTCTCTGTTGATATACTTTTGTTAAATCTTATTTTCTAAGCTTTTTAAAAAATATTTTATCTTTAGAGAGGAGGAGTGAGGAAGAGAGAGATAGAAACATCAATGATGAAAGAGAATCACTGATTGGCTGTGTCCGGTAAATCCCACACTGGGGATCGAGCCCACAACCAGGACATGTGCCTTGACTGGGAATTGAACCCTGACTTCCTGGTTCACAGGTTGATGCTCAACCATTGATCAACACCAGGTGGGCAGTTTCTAAGCTCTTAAAGAACCAAATCTCTTTACAAGAAAGAGAAGGCACAGGTTGACAGTGCTTTCAATGTGGTCTCAGCAAGCTGGTAAGAATAAAAATTATTTACTCCTTTTGGGTAATTGAGTGCAATTCTTGTCTATGGGGCAGTTAGTCTGACCTGTCCTATTTGTCTACACCACCAATTATGTGGTTGTCTGTCATGTGGATGGATTGGGTGATGGCTATGGAAATAGGTGTGAGTGAGACACCCAGAAGGTGTTGATAGGTGTTTTGTGTGGCAGGTGCAAGAGCTGGACTTTCCCCTAATGTTTCCAATTGACATCTCAGTATGTTTGTTTAAAAAGCCTTATTCATTGGTACTGTGATCTAAGGCTGAAAGTAGACAAAGTAACGCAGACATCAGGCTTTGAGGATACATATGCTCTGTTCTTTCTATTCTTTGTTTCTTTACCCTCTTTTTTTCAATGGATGGTGCACTGACAGGAAGCATGCAAACATTTTCTGAAATGGTCAGAACATTAGTCCAATTCATTTCTGATCACCAACCTGAAGTGTGTGCTAACTGACCTCTTTTGAATGTATTAATAAATATTTTCAAGGGAGAACTAAGATGGCGGCAAAGGTAAAACACCTATCTTGCCATCATAATCAGCAATTTTAATACTACAACTTAACGAAAGAACAAACACCTTCCAGAATCACCAGAAAGCTCGCCGAGTGAAAATTCCACAAATAAAAGTGAAGATAAGACACTGTGACTCGGAGGATCAGCGGCGGACAGCGTTGAAAGATTCACGCGTAGAGAGGTTTGGAGCGCGCTCCGCGGAGTGGGCAGGCGGCTGAAAACCGGCCAGTTTTCTCGAACAGGGAGACAAAGACGTCCCACTGGACTGATTCTCCAGCTCTGGGTGAAGTCCAGGGAACCAACTATCATACGGGGTGAAAACTGGACAGTGGGAGGGCATGCCGAAGCTCAGGTGCTGCTGGGTCTGCTGGCTTGTGGAGAAGGCAGCTTGCGCGCGAACAGCTCAGCTGCACGGCACAGAGAGCATTCCGTGACTTGTCTCTCATTCGGAAAACTGTCAGACTGCTTTGTTTTATGACCCTGGGTGAGACATTGCGCATGCAAAGTCATTTGGGGAGAGTCTGAATTCCCCAGCAGCCAGTGGAGCTTGGCAGTGGCTCTCTCTCAGAGGTGCTGGCAGCCATTGCCCCTGGCACAGAGTCCCCAGGGCCGCATAGGGCGGAGCTAACACTGTCTGCTTGGCCCGGAGACTCCGCCCATCCAACCTGAGCACAGCTGAGCTTCACAGACAATTGGCCTGGAGGTCAACCCTCCAAGTGCTAACAACGATTAACTGAGCTTAACTTCAGCAAGACTGTGCAGCCCATATCCACCTCAGGTAACTGGGGAGGCTGAGCCACTGTCCCTAGTAGGAAGTCTACCACACAAAGCTAATTGACCAACTCAGGGAAGCAGCCACCATGCAGCGACATGGAAAGAAATCAGATGTGAAAGAAATGGAGGAAAAAAAACGACTGGACATGGAATTCAAAACCACGGTTATAGGGTTTTTCAAGAGGCTCCAACAAAAGGTCGAGGCCTATAAGGAAATAAGCAAGACCACAAAGGAAATGAATGAGTCCTACAAGGAAATGAACAAGACCCTCAAGGATATAAATGAGACCTGCAAGGAAATGATCAAGACCAACGTGGAAATGAATGAGTCCTACAAGGAAATGAAGGAGACCCTCAAGGATATAAAGGAGACTCTCAAGGATATGAAAAAGGACCAACCAGAAATTAAGCATACACTGACTGAAACAAAGAATATTATACAAAGACCTAAAAGTGCTCTGGACCACCCCAAGAACCAAGTTAAAGATTTGAAATACAAAAAGGTAAAATCCACTCAGCTGAAAAAGCAAGAAACCGAAAGAATCCAAAAAATTGAAGACAGTGTAAGGGGCCTCGGGGACAATCTCAAGCATACCAACATCCGAATTATAGGGGTGCCAGAAAAAGAGAGAGGCCAAGACAATGAAAACCTATTTGAAGAAATAGTGACTGAAAACTTCCCACACCTGGTGAAAGAAATTGACTTAGGAGTCCAAAAAGTGCACCGAACCCCAATATATAGGAACCCTAAGAGGACCACATCAAGGCACATCATAATTAAAATGCCAAGAGCAAAAGACAAAGAGAGAATATTAAAAGCAGCAAGAGAGAAACAGTTGGTTACCTATAAGGGAGCACCCATACGACTGTCAGCGGATTTCTCAACAGAAACGATGCAGGCCAGATGGGAGTGGCAAGAAATATTCAAAGTGATGAACAGCAAGAATCTACAACCAAGATTACTCTATCCAGCAAAGCTATCATTCAGAATTGAAGGTCAGATGAAGTGTTTCGCAGATAAGAAAAAGCTAAAGGAGTTCATCACCACCAAACCAACATTATATGAAATGCTGAAAGATATTCTTTAAGAAGAGGAAGAAGAAAAAGGTAAAGATGAAAATTATGAACAACAAATACACATCTATCAACAAATGAACATAAAAATCAAGTGAATTGATAGGCTGTTGAACAGGATAGACTGGTGAATATAACAGAGACATGGACATAGAGAGGGAATGGACTGACAATTCTTGGGGAGAAAAGGGTTGTGGAAGTGCAGCAAGAGACTGGACAGAAATCTTGCAACAATGGGAGAGGACAGTGGGGAGGGGGAGGTGTGGGTGGAGGGTGGGATAGGTACAGGGTGGAGGGGAGCTATAGTGGGATAAAAAGGGGAAACAATGTAATTAATAAACTGAACAATAAAGATAAAAAAATATTTTCAAGTATACAAGTCCTGGAAATGGAGGAATAGGATGAAACTTCAGAAGAAATATCAAAATATGTGAAATCTTAGTCTTTGGAAGTTAGTATTACCTCAGATACAACATTCTTACTTAAGTGACACACTGAAATCCTAAACCTTCTTCCCAGGCAGCAGGCTGGGAGAACATTCCTTGATGCAATAGCTATGGAGTTGCTGAACTGTGGCCTGAGTTTTGGGAAACAAGTGACGTGTTAAATAGCTGGGACTCTAGGGATGGGGATGGACTGGACCAGCTGTGGACCAAGACTTGTTCAAGTCTCCTTATTCTGGGAAATTCAGTTTCTCAGCATGAGCAACGGTGGAAGACAGTAATTTTCTACAGTTACTATCTACAATTAATTTTCTTTAATTAATTTTCATTTTATAGCCTGCTATATTTGTACATATTATTTAAAAATTTTAATATTTTCCTTTGTTTTGAGTATTTTCATGATTGTTGGTTGAAGCATTTTTATGATAGATGCTTTAAAATTCTTATCAGATAATTCCAACATCTGTGTCATCTCAGTGTTGGTCTCTGTTCATTGTCTTTGCTTATTCAACTAGAGATTTTCCTGGTTCTTGGTATGAAGAGTGGTTTTCATTCCTATACTGGACATTTTAGGTCTTGTGTTATGAGGCTCTGGATCTATTTAAATAAGCTGTCTAAGCAAGCCTTCTCTGATTCCCACACTGACTGGGAAGGGGGTCCTACCTTGTTACAGACACCTGGGGGTGGAAGTCCAGTTCTCCACTCACTTCTGTTGAGACTATGGAGGGGAAGGGACTCTGTTATTTCTGGAGGTGGGTGGTATCAGGCTTCCCCCTCGGCCTTTGCTGATATCACCCTGGCTGAAAGGGAGGGGTGTCTTTACTGCTACCTACTTGACATTGAGGGGAGAGGGGACTACCATCTCCAGGAGGTGCTGAAAGTCCTGGCTTCCCATTCAGCCTCCTCTGACACCATGCTAGCAGGTGGCTGAGCCATATGGCAGTAGTAGACTGCCATAATACAATCAAATCTCATATTTTCTTCCTTTTTTTTTTTTTTACTAAAAAAAACTTTTGACATCTACACAAAAGTAAAGAGAAGAGTATAATGAACTCCATATATTCACCATCCAAACTCAACAATTGTATTTTGTGAGTCCAGTTTTATCTGTGTCCCCCAAACTTTCTTTGTCTTGCTCATATATTTTACAGAAAATTACAGATATTATTTTATTTGGTAATGTGTACTTCATATGGAATTAAAAACACAATTTCTATTCCATTATCAATGTAGCAAATTAATAACAATTCTATAATTTCATTTTATATCAGTCTTCATTCATATTTTCATGATTGTGTCAAAAATGTTTTTTACAGTTGTTTTTTAAAGTTTCAGCTCCCATCTTATAAACAAACAAACAAACAAACAAACATTCTTCTTTTGGTAGTTGCTTTACATTTTCTTACCCCCCTTTTTATGATCACATTCTATAAAGGAGATGTCTAAACTTAGCTGTCTCTAGTCCTTACCTATCATTTTCTATTCTTTTTTGTTAAACCTCACCCAAGGATATTTTTTTCCATTGATTTTTAGTGAGAGTGGAAAGGAGGAAGGGAGGAGTTGAGAGAGAGAGAAACATCAATGTGAGAGAGACACATTGATTGGTTGCCTCCCACAGGTGCCACGATGGGGCCAGGGATTGAACCTGCAACACAGGTACTACCCTTGACCAGGAATTGAACTCGAGACCCTTTGGCCAGGGACTGATGTTCTAACCACTTAGCACATTGACCAGGGCTCAGTTTCTTTTTAATTCACTTTGATCAGGATTTGTTCCTATAAGTCCACTGGAAACATTCAAAGTCACCAGTGGCCTCTATATGGTCAAATCGAATGGATCATCTTCAATATTCAACTTCTAAACAACTGAGGAAGCTAACTTGTTCTCACTTGGAACACTCTTTTCACTTAGCATTATGCTCACCTGGTTTTCCTATTTTCCTAGATACTCCTGCCCTTCTTGATCTCTACCTTTTGGAATACTCTAGGAAATACTTCATCTTTTTTTTCTTCAGTATATGCATATCTTTCTTAGGTATTCAAAGTTTATATGTTCATCACCAACCTTTCCCTCCAAGCTGTATGTCAAACCAGCTGAATATATGTTTAGTCTTGAATATCATATAGGCATCTTAAACTTAACATTTCTAAATCAGGACTCTAAATAAGACTGTGCTCCTCCGTAAATCTGCTTCATTTCAGTAAATAACACAACAATAGTAAAAGGAGAGAGGGAGTAATGAGTTAACTTGGCACTTCAAACAAAAGTTATCAGGAATGCCTCTTTGAAGAGGCAACATTTGAGCAGAAATCAGAATGACGAGGAGGATCCATTTAGGAACCAGTTCAGGTTATAAAACAAGGAAGAATGAGCGAGGAAGAAAGAGAAAGAGATATATCTAGGAGTTATTATTTATTTTCTTACCCTCATATCCTTCTATCAACAAATATTTTTGGCTTCTTCTTCAAAACAAATCTAGGATCTGACCAGTTTTGATTACTTTCACCACTATTACCTTTCCAGAGTCACTCTCATTTTTTCATAATACTTTCCCAAGTGCTCTTCCACTGGAATGTAACTTCTCTCAAAGTAGACCTGTTTTATCCCTTGCACTTGCAACAAAGCCTGGTGGATACTCATGCTCAGTAAATTTTTATGAAATGAATAAATGAACTCTCTACTTTTACCAGTTAGAGTGGTCTTTCAATGAAATTAAGGCACTTCTGCTCAATAAATAGACTCTGATGGTTCTGTATCACATATTAAACTTAAAATCTGACTCCAATCTTACACGAACTGACCCTTACTTATCTCCCCAACTCATCTCCAACCACCTTTCCTTTTGCTTCCTTTAGTCCAGTTACATTGGTCCCCTTGATGTCCCATAAGTATGCTAGGCATGCTTCTACTTTATGGCCACACATGGCTGTCCCTCCTGCCTCGGACATTCTTTCCCCAGCTCCTCATCATTCTAGCTTCTGCCCAAGTGTTTCCTCTTGGGAGCAGCCTTCCCTGACAGCCTGCCTTTAGAGTGCCAACTTAGCTCATTGCATCCTTCCCTTTCAGTATGATTATTTTTCTTCATAGTCTTTATCATCAAAAGACATTAGCTTAACTCTTTATTGTCTATTATATTCAGTAGAATATAAGATCCATGAGGCATCCCTCTATGTGACTATAACTCAACCACTATTGTTGCATTAAGAGATGCAATATAGCAATATAGTCTTCTTGCCTTTAGGTGAGGAAATTGAGGACCAGAGCGGTGGAGTTACTTGCCAAAGTCTCTTGTCAAGTTCATTGCTGAGCAAGGACTCCATTGCTGTCCTCTGGCCTCCAGGACAAGTTTTAGGACATGACATTGCTGTAGGTCCTGAGAATTCTATTAATCCCATTCCTTGCCCGTTGTAAATAGAGAGCTTGCTGTGTGTTATTTCACCTCTTTAACAATAATGCTGGCACTTCCCAGGATTTCCCAAAGGGGAGAGGAGGAGCAGAACACCTTTGCTGGTTTCTCCTCTGAAATGGAGACTTTACAACGTCAGCCGCCATGCCATTGTTGGACAACAATATGTGTCTCAAAGGCAAGGAAAAGTTCCCACACTCTGTGCTTACCAGACGCCCGGCTGGTGAGCTCTGGTCTCCCCGTTACTCCTGGGTTCCTTGTTTCTTTTTCCTCCCTCTTTGTTATGTCCTCTATTCATGACTGGGGCAAGATGCCATGCTATTCTTTCTCAATTCTGGATCAGTCTGTTATTAGCTATTCTCCTATTCATGAAAACCTAACCACCCCCAGTTGCAGTAGGTGAATTCCATGGAAAAGTGCAAGGCACATTTTTCCTGCTTGGTTTGTGCTTTTCCTGTGATTCAGCAATCTGCAGAGGGAGCTCTTCATCACAGTTCGCCATCATGGCTTGTGTCTGCGGTTCCAGGGAAGAAGACCAAATTCTGTGGATGTTTTTAGGAAATTCTAAAGCCAGGTTACAGCAAAGTGAATCTGTTTGTTGAGTTTTCCGGACCAATCTGTGGTTTTTAAGAGACCAAAAATATAGAAATGTTCTTATGGTAAGAGGAGGTGAGTACAGAAGGTTACACATGTGATGCTCAAGTCACTTTAAGTCAGTGGTCGGCAAACTCATTAGTCAACAGAACTAAATATCAACAGTACAACGATTCAAATTTCTTTTGAGAGCCAAATTTTTTAAACTTAAGCTTCTTCTAATGCCACTTCTTCAAAATAGACCCCCCCCCCCCCAGGCTGTGGCATTTTGTGGAAGAGCAACACTCAAGGGGCCAAAGAGCCACATGTGGCTCACGAGCCGCAGTTTGCAGACCACGGCTTTAAGTTAAAGTGACCTAATTCTTCTCCAGGTGCACCTTCTCGCCCCTTCTCCCCACCCCCAGTTCTGCCCCCAGTTCTGTTACTTTTCTAGGATACCCTGATTTCTGCACATCAGTTTCTCTACTCAATACATAAGGCTCTGAGTAATAGCAACCTGATAAAAATCTGGTGTTTCATATTTTGCTTTTAGCAAATTGTAGAAGGGAGCTGAGCCCAGGCAGAGCATCCTTTCATCTGCAGAGCTTAAGTGCAGGATGTTGGGAGGTGGGACTTCAATTTATTTAACATGTGTTCGATCTTTCTGCATGTGAAGCCATATATTTTTTTCCCAGATCAGAAAATATATATACACATCTGGTGATTAAGAGCACAGAACCAGGGCTTTAGAGGCAGAAAGACATAGTCAATTCCTGCTGCACACCTTGCATGCTTTTTGATTCGGACAAGGTTATGTTTTCTTTCTGAGTCTTGGTTTCCTTATATAAAAAATGAAGGTACCAATAATATCAACCTCATAGGGTCAGCTTGAGAGTTAAATAATGGTACATATATAGAAATGTCTAAAACACTTAGTGTAGGTCTGATATATGGTAAGGGTCCAATAAGTATTAGCTATAATTACAATTATTAATTCCTAGTAGTGGGCCATATAATCAGAGATAACGCTGGTTACTTTCTAATGTACCTTCTCTCTTTCAAATTTCATTGGTGCTTCCTATGTCTGCCTAATTTCATACCTTCTCCAAAACAAGCCTCTTCAGATAACAATATATTGATGGTGGCCCTTTGAAGGACATCTCTTCATCGCTTGGTGGCCATATTTCTGTATTTTACCCTTGAGTGTAAGGTGTTTCTGAGGAAGTAGGAAGGGAACAAGTTATTGTGTGGGATTTACTCACCCCAGTCATCCCTGAAAATGCATAAAACTAACCTAAAATGCATCTGATGATCACTGGGGAGGGAAAAGAAGCCTGAAAGAGTGGGGAGCGGAAAAGGAACGTAGAGAGGGCAGTTTACCATTTGGACTGAATTTGGCTGTGTGTAACAAATTCCAAGTAATGGTGCTCAGGCAGGATAAGATTTCTCTCACTTAGAAAAAGTTTGGAGGAAGGTGGCCCGTGGGTAATATGGCACGTCCTGGTCTTCTGAGACTTTTCATATTTTCTTTCTCTCATCCTTGTTTTGTGCTAAGTTCTCTACATGGTCCATGATGGCTGCTTCAGTCTTCATGTCCAAATCCTTTGGAACATGATAAAACATGAAGTACAGGGTACCAGTTCCATTTGAATGTTAGATAAACAACAAGTACTTTTTTAGTATAAGCATGTCCCAAACTGCATACCTCATTTTCTTGCATTTTGCTTTATTGTGCTTCACAGATATTGCACTTTTTACAAACTGAAGGCAAGACCCTCCACCAACAAAAAGATTCCAACTCACTTTGTTGCAGTAATCATGTTATTGCATGTTCTGGAACTGAACTCGCAATATGCCTGAGGTATGTCTGTACTTAAAACACTATTTGTTGCTCATCTGAAATTCAAAGTTACCTAGACGTCCTGTACTTTTATTTGCTAAATCTGACAACCTGACACATTCTAGTCAGAAAGAAGGAAGAAGGGAGGGCAGAAGGTCTCCGGGCTGTTCCTCCCAGTTGAGTAAGCTCCTATAGAAACATCACTTATAGCGCACTGGTCACCCTTATCTGCAAGAGAGAATGAATGGTGCCTAGAGGAAAACTGACATTCTGTAGTTAGGGAAGAAGGAGAGAATGCATATTAGACAACCAGAAGTTTCTATCACTGGTGGAAATTTATTTCAGTGCTTTTTGGGCCTCATTGAATTTTAGGAGGAAGATGGTGTGGGGTTGAGGAGAGAAACATTGATGTGAGAGAGACACATCAATTGGTTGCCTCTTGCACATACCCTGACCTGCGCCGGGCACTGAGCTTGCAACCAAAGTTCGTACTCTTGACCTGGAATTGAACCTGAGACCCTTTGGTCCATAGCCGATGCTCTAACCACTGAGCAAAACAGGCTAGGGCTATTCCAGTGCTTAGTATTCCAGTCATAGTATTTTTAGCTTTAGAAATTGGGGACATCTTAAAAACTTCTCTACAATCTCCACTTCTTTCCACCAGGCTAGCAATGTTAGAGGCTCAAAGAGACATGAGGACATTGTCCATCTTTCCAAATTATTGCTTTACAGCCTTTTTGTAAGAGATAAAGTAATAGTAATTAAAAGATAAACTACTCTAACGATTGTTAAGAATGTCCCTAACTTTGGGGAGAGAAAGACGTATTTTGGATATATAGTTTTGGACTTTGTACTAAATATTGATCCATCTATATAGTTCTTCACAGCATTTCCATAGATAAAATTGTGAAACACACACGAACACTGACCTTAGACTAGTTTAAAAGCAACAAACATGCTTCAGTGTAATGGAAAACAAAAATCGAAATTTCCAACTTACCATACTTCCTATTCTCTGGGCTTTTTGAATAAGTCAATTTTTGCTAAAAGATTTCTTATAATAAAATTAATTTATTGTTAAACAGCAAAGGAACTTTCATGTACCACAGGAGGAGGATATTAAATATAGTCAAAGGCAACACTACTCAGCAAACAAGAAAACAAATAAGCTCATGAAAATGGTGTATTTGAGCCCATGGGAAGTTCATGCCTACAAATGTCCAGCTTTATACAGAACTTTGGGATAGATACAGAGTTGATATAATTTTGGCAGTGAATAATTCAGATGGTAGCTTTGAAGTTGGGTTGTATCATACATTGGCTAGGACTAGGCAGCAGCAGTGGCCTAAGGGTAACACCATAGCATTTCTCCTCCATAAATGGTGGCCCAGCAACAAAAACATATAAATTGTGCTGGCAGGAAAAGTGTGAGGCTGGGAGACCTGAAAGACAGTGGCTGGTGGTGAAGCCAAGCAGATAGAACACCTGAAATATCACTGTAAGAGGACTAGCCAGGGAATCAAACCAGGTACTTGCCCAGTATCTAGAGGTTTGCTTCAGATCTGTATGTAATATGGGGACTAGAACATTTTATACTGTGCATTCAGCCATTCCTGTGGATGGGAAGATGCAACTAAGAGCATTGTGCTGGTTTGGACAAGGGTCAGAAGGTACAGCATAGTGGTAAGAGCGAGGGTGGGTCTCATATGCCTGAAACACAGTTCTGGGATTTTCCATGCAAAACTGGGCCATCCCTGGTCACCCTACGAAGAAAGAGGGTGTTTGAATTCAGAGGTGGATTTTGAGTTTGGTTGGGCTATACAGTGAAAGATGACCAATTATCAGAATTGAAAGGGATCTCCAGAGGCTAAAATGTGGGCAACTGGACACATTCAAGGCAGAAAAAAGGAAGGTGGGAGGGCAAAATGTCTAGGGGCTGTCCCTCCCAATTGAGTAAGCTCCTTATTAAAACTTCACTTACAGCTCGCTGGTCAGCAGAGAGCAAAAGTTTGAACTCAATTTAAATCTCTCTAGACTACCTCTAACTGGCAGTCTCTTCCAGAACACTTCTGAGTTTTATTAATTTAATTTAATTTAATTTAATTTTTAGCTATTATCTTGCTACTGGAGAACTTTTTAGATGGCAGGTTACAAGAAAGCAGTTTTCTTTTATTTTGATCAACCTAGGAATAAAAGTCTCCTGCATACATTTCAGTTCTGAATAACTAAGCGTCTACTCATTGTGTTATAATTACTTAAATATCAATGACATAACAGAGATGCCCTGGAAAGATGACAAGATTCATAGCCAGAAGTTGTGGATTTGAGACGCTGCTCCATTATGCAGGAATTCTCTGACCTTGCCACATTAGGAGGCTCAGAGAGATTAGGTGGCCAGTATAGCAAAGCATTGCAACAAACTAGAATCCAAAGAATTTAAAGAGGCCCATATCTCAATGACATATCTTTTCAGCTAAAAAATGTGCATATTATTACTTTGCATGTGCAGCCCAGCCTGTAACTTCTCAGTTTACTTTAACTGTAGTCCCATGACTGACACAGATGTTATTGCTCCCCAATTACAGTGTTTTCTGCTTGGAGGCATCTTGTCTTCTGTAATATATCACGAGCCAGAGTCCCAGTGCTAAACATTAGCTAGTAATTTATGATCATACCTCTGAGGCAGAGAGGGCAGCCATAGCTCACTTTGGACTTGGAAAAGCACTCCAGGTTTTCCGTCAGCTTCCCCCCACCCCCTTTTCTTTTTCTGCATTTGCTCATTACTATATCTTTTCAATTTAGGGATGGCCTGGTTCCTGCCATGTAAATCAAAGAAGAGAGAGTCTGATTCAGCCGCCTAGCCTGAGTCACCTGGAACCCATTAGGATACAGCATCATAAACACCTCCATTTTCCCCTCGGAGAGAGACCAGACCCACTGAAGTTAAGCTACCTGCATACGAGTTGAGTGTGATCAGCTGTACTTAATCTTTAAATGTCCAACCCACAGATAACCTTTGGTTTGCTTTGATAACTACGAAATAAATTCTCACTGCATTGGATACCAGCATTCTGATTCCTATTCAAGGCTGTGTTGCAGATGTCATGGAATCTTGGACTGGACAGCAGTCCTTGAAGATCTCTGGGGTCAGTTACTGGCTTTTAGGCACTTAATTTCTAAGCCTGCCTCCGCCAACTCTAAATTTTCTCAGGGAATGACATGGCATTTGTGCATTACCAAGCTTCAGGTACTCTATGGAGGTGAAACCATTTGGAGGTGGGAGAAAGGGGAGAAAAAGAAAGATGCATCAAATTCAAAGCTTTTACAACACGGTATAACAAAACACACACACACACACACACACACACACACACACACACACACACACACACACAAAAACCCAAAAACACTGGTCTAAGTTTCCAGCACCTTGGGTTTGAATCGAACTCTTTTATTCTTGTTTCGCACCCCCACCCCCGCTCAGCTGTTGCAATCTTGGGAAAAGGATATTAATAATTTTAGCCTTGTTTATCTCCTCTGTAAAATGAGAAGAATGGTTAGTACTTCTCAAATTTTCCTGGAGATATGAATCACTTGGGATTACCCAGATTTGCTGTGAAGATTAAGTTAGTTAATATATACAAAGATGTAAGAAGAATGGCTGGCTCAAAATACTCTATAAATATCAGTTTTATTATTATTTAACATGACTTAATAGGAATTCCTTCATGCCATTTATAAATATTTCAGAAATATAACATTATCTGTACTCTGAAATACCTCTAGTATGACTATACCTATAATAATTTATCCATTTTGTATTTTTGTTTATTATAATGCTGTTTAAAAAAACTTTGTATGGGATCCTTTGCTCATAGACATTGGTTTCCTACAGGTGGTCAGAAGCAACTCTAGTAGGTTTCACTAAGGTCCAAACTTCAGATCATTGGTAGTGATAACATTAACTTTAATTTCATTTCAACTTAACAGACATGTACTGTACACCCTGTTGTGGGTCAGGCACCGTGCTGGGTACAGATTGGTAAACAAGACAGGCATGAACTCTGTCCTCAGGGATCTTAAAAGCTAGCAGTAAAATCAAATAAGAATATAATTACAATAAAGTGCGATGAGTGTTACACCAGGAAGGTAGAGAGCACACAACAAAGAGACCTGACTCAGGAGAAAATGCTGTTTAAATGGTGAGTCTGGATGGATAAGGAGGAATTGGCTAGTAAAGGGGAAGAGCAGGAAGCTGAGAGAATAGTAATTATTCATGTATTTTGGTTTATATATTAACAGCTTATTTCTTAAATTGGTGGCTGCTGTCTTATTTGAGTCTGTTAGAACATCAAAACTCCTTGTTGAGTTTGTCAAAATAATGAATTATACTTCTCACCTTTGTCTTCCTCCAAAGCCAATGATAATTTACATAATGTTTGTAAGATTAAAAGTCCTTAATGGGGCAATTAAATAGATCAGGCAGTTAAGCAGATTAGAATCAAGTGTCGACTGGGCCACTCTCTAATGAAATGATGACCATCATAGACACTAGCAGCAACATGTATGAACCTTCAAAGCTATTAAAATAATAATGTAATTTAATTTTAAAGATAAAAAAATACTTTGAGAATGTCTATAAATAATAATTTATTGGCTTTTGTCTTAGAAAATCAAGTAGCTTAGGCATCAGAGTTTGTACCACATCTGAGTGCAGTGTTGTCATGTCACTACAGTGAGGTAGCATCAGGGCTTTGAATCTTCTATTCATTTCTTGGGATAAATTCTTGCTGATGATGGTTTCAGTTTTATGTGGTTATATATTCTTCATAATTATTTACCCTAATTAACTTTAGGGTTGAATCAAACTGATAAATTACAGTTAACATTCACCAAAATAATAATAAAATACAGATCCAGGGTTCTCAATGCATATGTACACCCCTTTGATGATATTATTTCTGAAATTCAGAAATATTCAAGGCTCTGATTTGTTATTGATATTTCAGCCTAGGATGGAAATGGAAGTGGGTAGAGGAGCTTATTTCTGTTTTCTTCTCATCCTAAATTATTGATTTATTCATCAAGAACCAAAGGGTGCTATGGGGCACCTAAAAAGACCAGTGCAGTATTATTCTTAAGTTTATAAAGGTAAGTTCAGGATAAAATAAAGCTGATTGGGCTGGAGTAGGAATTATTGTTGTTAAGAATAGGATATACATTTAAGCAGAAGGTAATGACTATTATATATATCTATCTAGCAAAAGGTTAAAGAATATTTGATAGACATTTCTATTATCCCCTGTGAGCAATTAATGTTAAATATATCCAGGCACTACCTTAGTGACTTAGTATTGGGTGAAAATAATCTTAATTTGTGTTCATAATTCTTCATACAAATATTTTCATTCTAAATTGATATCAAATTATGGTGTCATTGTACAATAGTAAAACTACAAGTATTACTTATTATTTATGTATTAAGCTTTTTAATTGGTTTTTAGAAAGAGATGAAGTTGGAGAGAGAGAAAAACATCCATCTGAGAGTGATACATCCATTGACTGCCTCCTGCATGTCCCCTATCCGAGATCAAGGCTGCAACCTGGACATGTGCCTTTGACAGGGAATCAAATCGGCAACTTCTGATGCATGGAATGATGCCCAACCAACTGAGCCATACTGGTTAGTTGGATTTTTTAGTCATACACACATCAGTTCAAGTCCAGGCTCACCACCACTTAGGAATTATGTGATCTTGAGATAAATAAAAAATCCTGCAGTGTCAGTTTCATATCTATAAATTAGATGCTTGTATGTGTATACACATTTATGAATGCCTATCTATCTATCTATCTATCTATCTATCTATCTATCATCTATGTAATCTAATTTATATAAATATAAGTAGATATTCTTCTACATAGTAATTAAACTGTGTGTAATTAATCAAGTATATTATTAGAGCAATTAGAATGCAGTATGATATCTAAGAGACTATATAAGCTTGAAATTAGAAGTCTTTGCAAATGGTAAGTTAAAAAATGGATAGTAATGTGTTGACTAAATTTCAGTGATTTAATAATCAAGCCACACTAAAACTTAACTAGTGCTGTAATTGATTTATATAGAAGCATGAAACCAAATCTGCTGAGTTTATTTTATTATAATCCCTGTCTACCTTGGTATCTAAAAATGCAATCAAATTCCTTTCTTTGAATCCATCTCTCTGTAATCAATCCTTTGCCCTCAACTTATTCAAATGACTTCTCTGTATTACCAGCAGGACCCTTCCATAATCAGGCCAGTCTGCTTTATGTTTTAGGATCTTCCCTTGCTCATTTTCATCTTCATGCAGTAATCTGTTTTCAGGGAGCTTATTATCTAGTAAAGGAGAAAGATATTAAACAAAGTAATTAGTGTAAAGTGAACTGAGTGTTATGTGAAATTTACAGGGTGCCATAACAACAGAGAACAGGGAAACCTAATCTAGTATTCCTGAGAATTGCCATTTATACCATATTCAACAAATATTTGATGAATGCTTAGCATGGGCCAGACGTGTATGAGGTTTAGTTGGGTATTTAAAGGAAACATAATAGACAATAATATTGTACTACAATAATGTAAGTGACAAATATTGCTTCAGTGTCAATCATATTACAATATATAAATTTATCAAAGTAATACGCATACCTTAAATTTACAAAACATAAGGTCAAATTTATCAAATAAAAAATAAAAGAAAACATAACATAGTTCGTAAAAATGATGTTTAGGCTGGAATCTGAAGGATGAGCAGGAAATAACTATGTGACAAGAGGTAGGAGAGAAAGACAGTTTTCAGGGGATAGCTGGAAGCTGAGCTTAATGTGGGGTAAGAGCAAATATGAGCTGAGTCCAAGCTAGTCCTGGGATTCTGTATTGTGCAGCTGGGTAGATGAGAGTGTCATTTGCAGAAGTGATGAATAGCAGTTTGGTGGGTGAGGGCTTGGATATTCACTTATTTGTTTATTCCACAGTTATTTCTTGACTATATTCTATGTGCCAGGCTCTGCTCCAGGTATCCTATCTAATAAAAGAGTAATATGCAAATTTGACCATACCTTTGCTACATCCACAAGCCATGCCCACAGCCACGCCTACCAGCCAATCAGGAACAGCTTATGCAAATAAACCCCAACCAAGATGGCTGCTGCCACTGAGAGCAGGAGGAAGGCCTGGGTTTCCCTGGTAACAGAGGAAGCTAAGCTTTCTGCCTGCTGTTGCCCACCTAGGCCTCCACTCAATGCTACAAAGTTTCAATTATAAAAGATACAGAAATGGCGGCAGCCACTGAGCTGAAGAGAACAGAGGCTTGGGTTTCCCTGGCAATGGAGGAGGTCAAGCTTTTCACCTGCTGTTGCCAGCCTAGGCCTCCACTCTAGGCTACAAAGTTTCAAACAGAAATGACTGCTGCCATGGAGCAAGCAGAAGGCTTGGCTCCGCTCCAGGCTACAAAGTTTCAATTGTAGAACATAAATTTAATCCCAGATTCCAGGGCCACCACTTGGGTTGCTAAGGGGTGTGGCTGGCCTGCAAACCTCCACAGGCCCCTCGCCCAGGCCGCCCTCACCCCAAGGGAACCCCCACCCTGATCTGGGACACTCTTCAGCTGGCCCCCACCCATGCACCAGGTCTCTATCCTTTCTAATAAAAGAGTAATTTGCATATTGACCATCACTCTAACACACAAGAGAGCTGCCCCCATGTGGTCAAAGATCCTGTCCCCATGTGGACACAAGATGGCCACCACAAGATGGGAGGTTCCAGGCCCTGCAAAGGAGGACAGTTGTGGGAGATCAGACCAGCAGGGGAAGGCAATTGGGAGGAATCAGGCCTGCAAGGGAGGGCAGTTAGGAGTGACCAGGCTGGCAGAGGAGGGAAGTTGGGGGCAAACAGGCTGGCAGGGGAGCAGTTAGATATCAATTAGGCTGGCAGGGTAGTGGTAGCGGGTGATCAGGCTGGCAGGCAGAAGCGGTTAGGGGCAATCAGGGAGGCAGGCAGGTGAGCAGTTTGGAGCCAGCAGTCCTGGATTGTGAGAAGGATGTCCAACTGCCCTTTTAGGCCCAATCCTACCGAGATCAGGCCTAAAAGGGCAGTTGGACATCCCTTGAGGAGTCCCAGATTGGAGAAGGTGTAGGCTGGGCTAAGGGACATCTCCTGCCCCCGGTGCACAAATTTCGTGCAACAGGCCTCTAGTTAGGAATATAATAATGCACAAAAGGGACCAAAATTCCTGCCAAGTTGTAGTCTATAATATTGTGGAGTGGAGTAGATAATAAAAAAATATATGGTATGTTAGTTATTTATAAGCATTATAAAGACAAAGAAATCAGGATAAGAAGATAAGAAATGCTAGGTCAAAAGGTAGGTTGAAATTCTATATAGGATTTTCATGAAAAGCCTTACCAAGAGGCAATAGTGGACTAAAGTTTTCAAGGATGTGAGGGAGCAAGAGCTTCTGTCTGAAAGAGCAGACAGAGGAAAAGTAAGCACAAAGCCCTGGAGTGGGGATGTGTCTGTCCAGTATGGCTGAGTGTCTGAAGAAGAAGAGAGTAGTAGGAAATAAAGTCAGAGGAGTGGAAGAATGGAGGCAGATTATGTAGGGCCTTGGAGGCCATTTTAATGCCTTAGGCTTTTACTTAGACAAGGATGGGTAGACATTTAAGAGTTTTGTGCAGATGGTGACATCTGATGGACATTTAAAAAATATTACTCTACCAAGTTCAGCTTTGGAAATGATGAGTTTGAGGACCTATGGGCTATCCACATTGGTAATTCAAAGGTAATTGACTATTTGGGTCTGGAGCTCAGGAAATCTGTAGACAGACACATGTGCAGGTCATCAATGGTTGGATGATAATGACAGCCATGGTATCAATAAGATCATCCAGGCAGGTGTAAAGAATGCAAAGCATATTGGTCTTGTGATGGTGTCTTAAGGTTGAGAAGGGGGAGTCTGTGACAGAGATGACAGAAGGCAATAGGAAACTCAGCAAGCAGTGGCATCAGGAAGCCTAGAAAAGGGCCCTGAGAAGGATGGGGGTAAACAATGCCCAAAATATGCCCAGAGTGTAGGTAGGAGAGCATGAGGTGTGGGACTGAGTGGAGGGATTCAACTTGGCAGAAGGGGCACCTGAGGGAAAAACAGCAGAGGATGGAAGAGTGGTTGCTGCCTAGTAAAGTGCAAAGCCTTGGAAGTATTTTACCCACAGATGTAATTATTTCAGATATTTGGGGTGACATGTCTTAGATGTGGTCAAACATGGAGTGTGGGTGGTGGCTAATGAGACTATTGACTGTCATATGATAGAGAGAGCAATGACTCATCTATTTCCCAGGGCCCAAGAGGATAGGCCTATTTTTTTTTTCATATTTTCTGTTTTATTTTTTTCAGTATTATTTTGTGTTGGTTTCAGGTGTATAGCAAAGTGACTAGACAATCATATATTTACAAAGTGTTCCCCCTGATTCTTCCAGTACCCACGTGGCACCAAATCAAGGATGGATCTATTCTTGAGGGTGCCTTCCTTTTGTTTGCAAACTGTCAGGTGACCATCTAACAGGACCTGACCTAATACCATGAAAAGAAAAATCATTTCCATCCAAACATCTTGTACTGATTATTTCAATTCAACATATATTTTGCAATAGTGCTTTTGCAAGGATTGATATTACAGGATCTTTTGAAAAACTTTAATTAAACTAAATATTTTTATAGGATTTTAAACATGACTAATTTGTTAGCTCTATTTATGATCCAGTCAAATGGAATTATTCCCATTTTTCTTTCAAACCCACTCAAAATATGAATATAGCTTAGCAAAGTATAATATATCCCTTCTTTTTGATGCTTCAATGGTCTCACTTCAACAGCTGTAGAGAAGAAAAAAATCTAAATTTAAATGTAAACTTGAATTTGGTTAATTCAGTTTGTTGCTAAGTATTTTTAATTACTTGGTTTGTATTTTTTAAAATAAATTTTTATTGTTCAGATTATTACAGTTGTTCCTCTTCCTTCCATAGCTCCCCTCCACCTAATTCCCACCCTACCCCCTGCCCTTACCCCGCCTCTTCACCACTGTCCTCATCCATAGGTGTACGATTTTTGTCCAGTCTCTTCCAGCACCCCCATACCTGCTTCCCCCTGAGAATTGTCAGTTCACTCCCTTTCTATGCCCCTGATTCTATTCTATTCATCATTTTATTCTGTTCATTAGACTTTTTATTCACTTGATTTTTAGATTCACTTGTTGATAGATATCTATTTGTTGTCACTTTGTTGTTCATAATTTTTATCTTTACCTTTTTCTTCTTCCTCCTCTTCTTAAAGAATATCCTTCAGTAGTTCATATAATACTGGTTTGGTGGTGATGTTCTCCTTTAGCTTTTTCTTATCTGTGAAGCTCTTTATGTGACCTTCAATTCTAAATGATAGCTTTGCTGGGTTGTAGATTCTTGCTATTCATCACTTTGAATATTTCTTGCCACCCTTCTGGCCTGCATAGTTTCTGTTGAGAAATCAGCTGACAGTCACATGGATACTCTCTTGTAGGTAACTATCTCTTGCTGCTTTTAACATTCTCTCTTTGTCTTTTGCCCTTGGCATTTTAATTATGATGATGTGTCTTAGTGGTCCTATTTGGATTCCTCTTGTTTGGAGTTCTCTGTGCTTCCTGGACTTGTAAGTCTATTTCTTTCACTAGGTAGGGGAAGTTTTCAGTCATTATGTCTTCAAGTAGGTTTTCAATATTTTGCTCTCTCTCTTCTTCTGATACCCTTATAATTCGGATGTTGGTACACTTGAAGTTTTCCTAGAGGCTCCTTGCACTATCTTCATATTTTTGGATTCTTTTTTCTTTTTGCTTTTCCGGTTGGGTGTTTTTTTTTCTTCGTATTTCAAATTTTTGACTTGATTCTTGAGATCTTCTAGTCTGCTGTTGGATCTCTGTATGTTATTCTTTATTTTAGTCAGTGTATGCTTAATTTCTAATTGGTCCTTTTTTCATATCCTTGAGGGTCTCACCATATTTCTTGAAGGTTTCTAGAAGGTTCTTGAGTAACCTTATAACTGTAATTGTGAACTCTATATCCAGTCGTTTGCTTTCCTCCATTTATTTCATTTGTGACCTGTTTCTTTGTCTCGCATTTTGGCTGCCTCCCTTTGTTGATAGAGTGGCTTTGTGTGCTAGGTGTCCTATAGGGCCCAGTGGCTCAGCTTCCCTAATTACCTGAGGTGAACATTCTTTGTGCACCCCTTTGTGGGCTGTGTGCAGAGTCTTGTTGTAGTTAAGCCTTGATGGTTGTTGGTATCATTGGGAGGAATTGACCTCCAGGCCAACTGGCTGTGAGGACCAGTTATGTCTACATTTGGAGAACTTCTGTGCTGGAGACACCCTTATGGGGCATGACTTGCTTCAGTGGGGCTGTGGTGCTCACTAAGTCTGCCCTCTGAGTGTGTCCCTTATGGATCTGAGGCCTAGTAATCTGGATAGTCTCACTCTGACCACTGGGTACACTGGCTCTTGGATCTCCAAGGAGGTCCAAAGCCAGCCATTGCCTAAGGCCATCCAGCCGGAGCTACAGAGAGATCTGGAGATTCCTCCTCTTTGTTTGGGGTTTGGAGGTGCCCAGATGAGGCCTAGCTGTGAAGCAATGTAAGCTGCTGCCCAGCCTGGGGCCTTCTTTTGGAAGCTCTGGGACTCTCTGACCCAGCTGCAGTTTGTTAAGTTTTAGATTGCAAAAGGCCAGGCCATTCATAAGCAAAAGCCTCTGTGCAAAGCTTGGGTGGGGTTGTAAATTAGGTGGGGAGGGGTCTCAGGGAATCACCAGGGCAGAGCAAATAGCAATGGCTGCCTGTCAGCCCTGCCCTGAAGAGGCCTCTGGATCTCTGGGTCCCATGGCACTGTCCTGGAACAATGATCTCTGCAAGCACCTCTAAGAGAAAGCCGCCTTCGTGTTTCGGCTGGATGCCAGACAGTCCAGTTTCTCTCCATATGAATCTGGGTCCCCAGAATCTTGCCCGGAACTGGAATTCAGAGCACTTGGGAGCTTATATCTCCCTCCTGATTGAAAAAGACAACAGTGTACCCAGTTGCCAGCCCCTTTTGCACACACTCCATACCTCCACACTTCCATACCTCCTCACCTCCTACTGGACTCAATGCGCTTTTCTCTTTCCTTCTAGTTGAAGAATTTCCACTCAGCCAGCCTTTCATGGTTCTGGATGCTATTTGTTTCATCTTTTAGTTGTTTTAATGTGGTTGTGTGCTGCAGCAAGTTCAGGTGTTTACCTATGCCGCTATCTTGGTTGATGGTCTGTATTTTTTTTAAATCAATTTTCCCCTTTTAAAGTGAATTTACTGAAATCAAATAATACCTTGCTACTTATGGAACAATTACAAAGGGATTTGTATACTTGCTATGCTCACCCAGGCTCCATTCAGAGCTCTATAAAAATGGAGACACACATAATATGAAATAGACTAAAAACTTTTAAAGGTCCAACTCTAAGTGTAATTTCAACAAAATCTCTTTAAGAGTTCAGGAAACTATTTACACTGATGAACTGATCTTGCCAAACTATTTCTAGCCTTGAGTTAAAGTCCTTCAACATGTTTAGGAGAGGTGAAAATTAAAATTTAAAAAATATGGTGGCTTTTCTTATTTCTCCCTTTAATGAGATGTCTCTTATTTCCTTTTTGTCACTTGGTACAAACTGTTGAATTAAATCACTTCAAGAGATATTGAAAATATTTTCAGTGTGGTCGGCTTTAATGCTTGATATAAGACGGGAAAATGGAAATGGTCGATTCCAAAGACCGAATCTTACTCTTTCTTTTGACTTCTTTGTGAGAAACTGTACACACACAGCTCTTTTAGCTAATGAAGTGTGATAATTAGGGAAAAGTCCTAGGGTACTGGTGATACCATCTTTAAAGGATATGTTAGGACCTGCCTTCTCAGGAAAGAGCTAGGAGGAAGTTCACATTCATACTTGCTTGTCTAAGCAGGAAGACTCATGTCACTCTCAGAGAGCTGTGTTGGTTCAATGAAAGTATTATTCTCAGGGAAGGAGACTGGAAGATCCAAAAATAGTTGACCCTTGAAGTCAAGTCATTGCCTCTTTAAGTTTGAAGTTACAGATTCATAATTATATTAATTACTATAAGGGGAAGCCTTTACTCTTAACATTGAAAAAGTTATAGTCCTTATATTCCTGTGTATTTGATTTCAAGACTCCTCCAAAGTGGAAATCTGAAAAAAATAAGTTGCTTTATAAATTATTTGGAAGTTTCTCTTTGTAGAACTAAGCAACATGTCAAACATTTCATATATCTTATGACTCAGGCACCTACTTAAAACGGTCTCCTCTTGTGTTTGATTATAAAAAGGAGTCCTTGAATAAGAAAATGAAGACATTTGATGGTTTTCCCTCGAGCTTTAATCAGTTGATATCCGACAGGTGCTTTTATTTTCCTGGCCTTGAAATCTTTCTGGATGGGATGTGGGAGAAATATTTGTGAACGCCCTCTTGGTTAGCAAATAAATCTTTGTTCTTTTTGTTTTCTTCTTCTTTTATCTTCTTTCTGTGTGCTTAGCTCATCATCCTCCCTTCACCACACACTCACATGCATGCCTCCAAAGCTCCTGTGTCTTTTGCTCCATCAGGGCATAGACAAGCTTTCAGAATGGGCTGCCTGATTTAAAGTCACCTGTCCATGACATGGCTGAGAATACAACCTGAATGTTCCATAACCTATGAGTACAAATGAAGTCCCCTAGCCTTATCACCTCAAGTCTACTGCACCTAATTGTTTAACCCTGAATCATGTAGTGCCCCACAAAGCTCCCCTATGCATTCCTTGCAGTTCCCAGGGCTGTCTTGCCTTTTACCAGATTACATGGTGTCAGCTGGAGAGGCACCCTCTGGGCCTCTACACTGCTTGGGTACTTGCTATATTCAGCTGGGCTCCACCCAGCGCTCTTCTGTTACTTCATCATTCCTCTCTGCCAGACTAGCTCTGCCCTGGTCTAAAAGCTGTCTTTCAATTTTATTTTGGGTTTTGCCTCTAATTGCATCTCTTCAGATCAAATGAAAAAGCTCAGTTAACAAGGATGGTTTGGAAAACTAGATGTCTCCAATTTTCTGCTTATCTTATTTTTTTTTTTCAGTCTAATGCAAAATCCCTCAGGCAGAGTAAACTCATGCAAAAGATCAGAATCCCACTTGAGGTTTATGTAGGGTACTCTGATACAGCTATTTCTCAGCCTCCTAAGGTACAATGGGAACGGAAATAAGAAACATTTCTTGAGCACCTACTTTGTGTTCTCCACTGTGCTATTCCATTCAATTCTTAGAGACCTCTGTATTATGTTGTTTATGGCTATTCTAATTTTAGAGAGGAGAAAACCAGGCCAGAAGGGATAAGGAATTTACCAACCAAAGATCACAATCTGATAAAGGAGGAGTTAGGCTCTGGTGTCAGGGTCCATGCTCACCTGTGCATTGCTCTCTACTCTGTAAAAGAAGTTACTTTCATCACAGCTAAATACACCTTAGCTTTTAAGGAGAAAAACTGCTCTTAAAAGAATATAAACAACTTGACTTTTTTTGTAAACCTAAAACCGATCAAAATAAAGTCTATTACTTAAAAAAGATACAAAGACTCTTGGCTAAAACAGGTTAAGTGGTATGTTTATACAGCATCATCATTATCACTATTATTTTAGATATTCACTAGAAGAGTTAAATGACATAATTTATGGGAAAGAGCTTAGAAGGCACCACATTATTATGTGAAGATTACAACTTGAGAATGAGTAAGGAATTACCTTTTTACTTGGAATTTACATTATGCTGGTCCTGTAGGTTGGTGAGATATTTGGCTGGTATTGTGAATCGTTACCTGCTAGATGAATAAACATAAACTCAGACTTTGTGGCTGCTGATCTGACACTTTTCATCAACACAAAATTGTCTTAAAAGATTCTTGCCAATGAACTTACTATTTTGTAGATCTTTTACTCTTGTTCCAGAAGCCGCTCCCCCCCCCACCCCCCGAGTTGCTGCTCTGTTGAATGAAATATGGTATGAGAGAGTTAATCTTGCAATAGTTCCTGTAACTGGGGCTTGGGAAAAGGAAGGGAGTGGAGCTTCAGAGACAACCCTCAACCACAGAGAATGTGCATGTGAGGGAGAGAGCCTGGAGCCAGTGCAGAAACCAAGGAGGCGGGAAGGACATGGAAGGCAGTCCTGCCAGAACCAGCTGCTTTCCTGACCTGGCACGATGAGTCTGGGGCCCAACATGGATCATTTGGGTCCATTCCTCACTGACAGCTGTTAGAGAGAAACTTGTTTCACCTTTCTATGTCAAACATTCTAGTTTTACTTTCTATTTAACTTCCTTTGGAATAAGGAGACATGAGGGGGCTCTCTACACTACAGCTTCCAAAGGACTTTCCGATGCTGTGTCCTTTCTAATTCTTACAAGGTAACATTTTAAACTTATTCTTCCTCTTTATTTGGGCAGATGGAAAACATGATTTAATGAATACGTGACTCAGAGCAGCTGCTGGAGCCTAGGAATCTGTAGGCCGAATCCCTCCTTCTGGTGACCCTCAGCACATTGACAAATTTGGGAGCATTTTTCTCCTCTGGGAACCCTGGCTTCAGTGGGTGCTAAAACACCATATTGAATGCAATTGTAGTGAAGTGTTAGTATTTTTTCAGACAGCATTTAAAAGAGATGGCTGTGATAAAAAGGAAACGCAGAAGCACTAACAATAGAGCAGTTTTCCAATCTCTCAATCTTCTATCAGAAGCAACTCCACTCTTCTATCCTCTTCCCAGCAGAAAAGTCGTCTTTGACTATACCCCTTCCTTGCTTTGCCCTGTATAGCTAACAGGTCCGAACTGGTGAAACAGAGGAAATGTGGTAAATGTGAATGTTGTTCAGTTCAGTGATTACCACTATGGTGCTTACTATTTCCTGCTTTTTGGGGGGACTACTTTTATGCCAGGGCAGACACAAGTAGTATTAAAACAGCTATGCCTGGCTTGAGAATTCCCTGATCATAAGGAAGAGTAAATAACAGATGCTCCATCGAACTCAGAACTGGTGCCATATCTACAGCTTTTCCTTCTATGCAGAAAAACCAATTTTGATCACTAGCTCTGACACATCTCAAAGATGTTTAAGTGGACATAAAATCACTTCTGACATTGTAGTTTTTCTTCAGTAATTTAGAACCAACATAATAAGAGAAATATTGACTGTTCAACCAAGTAGTGATTCAAATGAATCCTACAAGAACAGGAAACCAAGTGGAAATCCAAATATAAGCTGTACCATAAAGTTGCCATTAATAATCTCTGAAGTGAGAACAATGAAATTAGAATAGTGTTTGGTTGCCCTCCCACCTGATAACCGAACAAGGAATCAGCCTATTTTCATCATTTCCAGTTCTAGAACTAATGAGGTGGAGAAAGTCCAACAGAAACTTGGGCAGTGACGTTTGCTCCTTTGTCAATGACAAAATCTTGTAGCAATTTCCTGGCCTGCGAAAACATCCCAATAAATCTCCTCTGTATACCATTAGGAAGAAGTTGTGTGGAACTGGGTGGACTTCAGAAGGTTGCTAACCTTGGGCGGCTCAGCTGTTATCCTGTTCTTATTACTCAATGGAAATTCGGCGGAATCGCGAAGCAACAGGAGGCTAGGTTCAGGGCCATAAATCTCTGAGAGATGCTCAGTGACATCCACCGTGCTCTGCAGAGTGAGTTTACCAAGGTCATTTTTGTGGCGCTTCCTTTGCGTTAGAGGCTCCAGCTCATTGTCAGGCCCAGAGCCAGACTCTTAATCATTGAGGAACCAGAGGGTGAGGGGTGGGGAGGCCATGAAAGGTAACTTTAGGCCTGGTCCCAGTGTCAAATAGAGCCTGGGAGGAAGCCCCATACAAAACAACAGCCTCTTGGGAGCACCGCCCCACTACCCGCCCTGCCCATAGCTGAGAGCCTTCTCTGCACCTGCTGCTTGAGTCTTATTACTCAGTCCTCCAGGGACTTCCCACTATTCATTAAATCAAAAATAAGCTTCTGGCCACTGTCTTTAGAATTGTCATTGTACTTTAACATCTGTGCATATCTTCTATTCATTCTTGGATTTAGCCACAGTGGTCTTCTGATATCTGCATCTGGCTTGCTCCCTCCTAAAACTTAAGTCACCCATGGAGGGAAAGGCTGAGCTCTTTTCCTTTGAATTTGTTGTCGATGACAGAAATACCAAGGGGAAGGAGAGACCAGCAGGGACCAAAGGCATATTTAGAAGCCCTTTTGTAGTTGCAGTCTCCTGATCCTCAGTTATATCAATTTTATGCCAGGGGTTAGCAGTTTCTTTTGTAAAGGCCCAGGCTATAAATATTTTAGGCTTGGTAGACACATGGTCTCTGTTACAACCACTCAGCTCTGCCATTGTATTATGGAAGTGTTCATTGATACATAAACAAATGGGTATTGCTGTGTTCCAGTAAAGTATTGTGTACACAAATGGGCAGCGGGTCAGATTTGACCTGTGGGCCCTAGTTTGTGGATGCCTATTGTATGCCATAAAGCTGTAATTGACTTTATGTCAAGAAGAAGAATTCATAAGTTATTAAATTCTTTTGTAAATTTGAATTTTCAAAATGTGGATATTAAACAATGAAGTACAAAGAAACACAACTTAACCTAATGTGATTTAGTTAACTAGGACAGAACACAGGGAAGTTAGTCAATGTGCAGATTATTTAATTGTGAGGTGACAGGGGCTCAATGGATGCCCACAGCAAATAAGGGAAGTGGGTGATGATTTCTCAGAGGCCTCAGCAGTGTGAGGACTCAGGGAACCCCAGGGATCTTTTCTCAACTCTGTCTTCCTGAGACCCGGTCCTTCCTCAGCTGAGCTGTAAGCCCTGTATTTTTCTACTTTGAGCACTTCTCCAGAAGCTGTCATTTCTCTGATATGACAAATATCCAGGAACTTGCTTTGTGGGGAGAAAATGCAGGCTCTTCCCCAAGGTAAAGACCAGAGGCCTTGACAGGAAGGGGTGCTGGGAGATAAAAACTGGTCTTTGCCGTCTTCTACCCACTTCTTGCTCCAGCCTGATGACCTTATTATTGGGTGACACGTTTGCTGTTCATCTAGCTGGCTAGCTCACCACCAAGGCTAAGAGAGAAAACAGGAGAAACCCTAAGACTAGAATGCATTCTTTGAACACTGTGAGTTTTTAAGTATGCTCAGAAAAATGGACTTATTACCAGATAGCAGGAGGCTAGTGTCAAACCCTTTCATAGTCCTCAGTGTCCATGTCCAGTTGTGTCTGATTCTGTTGCTCCTGCTGTTCTGTCGCCTGGGATGACTTCTCTTCACCCCTCTCTTTCTCTCCATGTGTCAGTTCCTGTCGTCTTTAAGGCCCAGTATATGAAGGAATTGCTGCCTCTTTCAGGAGCTTTCTCTTTTCAGTCCTCTAATGCCTGTACCATTCATTTAGCATTTTAAGCGAGTTTATGATCTCTTAAGTAAATTAGCTTTTCATATTGTTTTGTAATGATAATGTGAATAATCGAAGGCATTCCCTGGGGTTTACATTACCTGTTTCTTCCCACACATGCTAGACTCACACTACAAACTGAGTAGACACCTGTTGAAAGGGCTAACCCCCATAACTACGAAATTTCCATGGGCCTCTTGGAGATTCTCCTCTCCGTTTCTTAGCTCGTTGGTGTTAAAACTCTCTTATTTGCCTAGCTCTTTTGGATTGTCACTGTTCCCATTTCTCTCAGAACTTGACATAAGTTCCTTCCGGGCCAGGTTGGAAGTGATAGCGCATGTGAAAGTACTTTCCACTGATTTTCACCTGGTTCAAATCTCAGTAGTGCTCTCTGTACAATGAAAGCAGAGACCTATCTTACCTTTAGACCATTTCTCATCATTATATTTCCTCCATTTAGCAAGTGCCTGGCACATGGTAGGTGCTTAGTAATGATTGGTTGAATAAAAGAATGAACAGAGATCCAAATGCTAAAGTCTCTCTTTAACCCACTAAAGTTTTTTTATTGATCTTACCTATTGATATAACCTACTACAGCTTGCTTCACCAGCTCCTGGACATGTCTTTCTTACCTTTGTCCAGCAAGTTTCTGCTCTGTGGAAATCCCTCCGCAGAGTGGGTGGATCACATGTGCAGTGAATGCTCAGTCAGAATATTAAGGCAAAACCTAATTTAAGGGACCAAGTGATATATCTGTGGCCGCTTCATTATCCACATTGTAACATATTCATTTTCCTGGAGAACACTTAAGTAAAAGTACTTTCCTCTTTTGAGTCAGTTATATTTATTTGATTCGCTTTCATGCATTGTTGCCACAAGGTGGCAGTACAGCAGGCCCTACTTGCTTGTTAGGGACTTGGAGGATCTTTTAAACTGAGATAGTAGAAAGAGATCCTACCGGCCGCACCCCTCCCGCCCCTCAAGTTTCCAAAATCATAATTATGTTCATATAACCTAGTTTGTAGCGAGGTAGATTTTGTAATGAAATATATACCCACATAAGATCAAATATTCACAAATATTTCACATACAACCCATCCCATATGAGAGGATGAGTATTCTGTGTATTCCACCCAGCACGTAATCATGTGTGAATCACATGCATTAATAATTAAATAATCTCTTGCGTAAGTAAGTAGGTAAAAAACAATAAAAAACTTGTTAATGACACTTTTAAAGGAGTATACCCAGAATAACCCACTTCAGGGGTGGTATTAATTATTGCAGACAAGTTGACAGTAGTTCTGAGTTGAGATGGGGAGGGACTCCATAGAAGAAAGGTTTATATGAGGCTGGAGGGGAGGGGTGCATGGGGGAGCTATCACCATGTTCGGCTACAAACATTTACTGACCACCAATTATCTAAGAGCTGGCCTTGCCTTTTTAAGAGCTGGCCTTGCCTTTTTAAGAGCTTATAAACAATGGGGAAAACCCAACAAATGTGAAAATATGAGAGCCAAGACCATTATCTGAAAAGGAGGGAAATAAAGAAGGAAGAAACACTGATTTCATATGTTTTGCTAAGGAAGGAGGAGTTGATAGTAGAAACAAGCACTGTGAATGGTCAGAAGATCATGGACTAACAGGAAGGAGATTGCCAGCTCTGCCCCTCACCGTTCCAGAACACTCCAGTTTTCTCAGGCGCAGAAGAATAATTTGGATGTGGGTCTTGGAAACATTAACAGAAATATGAGTGTCAACAGTGGATGTTAATGGGTACTCATCAAAAAGGATGTGTGTTGACATAAGTTTGAGGAAAGCAAATTATTATATTGCATCTCATCCTCTCACTCTTTCCCTCAGAGAGTCAAGATGTATGTTAGCATATTAAAGGCTTGGAGTGAGGAAATGGGTTTAACTTTGTTCAACCTGACAATTCTAATTTAATTTAGCCATTGAACACAGTTCCTCCCTCCACTGTACCTGAGAAGCAGCAATGGACATTATATAGATAATTAATTACCTTCTGTAGATACTTTGGGAACCACAGAATTAAGAAATGTTTAAAGCCTGTTTCAATTCTAGTGTCTGGTTCTGAAGCCCTGGGAGAGCAGGAAACCATGTCTGACTTATTTTACTCCTTAACCAGAGTGCTCAGCATAAGTGACCGATAATGTTTAAAAATAAATAACTATACTGTGGCAGCATAGATTCTGCCCTCCTCCCACCTCCTTCTAGGAAGCATTGACTACATCCATCTTCCTTCTGAAGTTATGTGCATATCAAATTAGAACAACTCCAGTTAGAGAAAGGAGACAAAGACTTTTTTAGTCTAAAGCCAGGGGAATTATGCTAAGTCTTTCTTGGCAATGTAAAACTGTGATTGTCTTGAAGATATTTGACCTTAATAGGATTGTTTTTCCTTTTCCTCCTCTGTTTTCATGAGTGCAAATCTTATCGAGATCCATCTAGTAAAAAACCAAAATCAGATGTACGGGACTGACCAACAACCCTATTCTGAAGATGAAAGTGAAGAAAGAAATCCTAGGATGGAAGAGACCTGGAGGTTTTTAAGAGACTAAGAGACTCATGGGTAGAGGATGAAGAGACAGATTTTGCAGAAGGGGGAAGCTCCCTGAAGGATGGAGACGTGGTGCCCAAGTGGTTGACCCCAAAATTATGAAAGAAGGGAGGCTGATAGAATGAGCTGACCCAGGTGTAGGAATCACTCCATATGCTAGTTAACTCTAGTTAACAATGGGTATCTTGACTCAGTAGTAGAAACCTCCTAGGTGTATATTCTGTGTATATGAGCATTCATTAAAAGTAAAACTTTTCTCAGGAACTAGATGGTACCATTCTGTTATTAAAGGCATAATAAGGGAAGGGACAAAGTTCTAAAAAGCCAATTCTACTGATAGGAAAAGTTTATAGAGATTTCAGGCTGCACCCATCCGAAGATATCTATTGCCTCTATGAACTCCTTTGGGTTAAGACAAGCTTTGGAAAATACCTGTTAAAATGCAATATGTGGCCTGGCTAGTGGAGACTAGCAAGTTAGTGGTCACATTCGCATTTCAGAGGACAGAGTCCTAGGACATAGAACACTGGAAAGATAAATTTTGTTGGGGAAAGAGAAACTGTGCAGCATGGGGCAATACTGCAGAATTGAACTGCAGAGGCCTTGGGAGTTTGGGATCAGAGCAGTGGGTGCCAAAGTTTGGAGGGGGACTCCAAATAGAAGATGTGGGAGACACAAAGGGAATGTTTTATCCACTTTACAATTCTATGCAGAGCAGACATAAAAAGACAATATAGAAAACAAAAGGTTCTGAAAGACAGCCCAGGTCCCTCATTTCTGCTTTATATCAGCTTTCCTGATCTTAAGTCATTCATCTATAATTATCAATTATCAATGTTTATAATTATTAAATATTTATAATTCTTTAAAAAGTAAATTAAATCAAAATCCAGGTTTGAGGTTATTCTTACAATACTTCATTCTTCCCCACTTTCATTCCAACTTGATTTCTTTTTAAAAAAATATTTTATTGATTTTTTACAGAGAGGAAGGGAGAGGGATAGAAAGTTAGAAACATCAATCAGCCTCCTGCATACCCTCTACTGGGGATGTGCCCGAAACCAAGGTACATGCCCTTGACCAGAATCAAACCTGGGACCTTTCAGTCCACAGGCCGATGCTCTATCCACTGAGCCAAACCAGTTTCGGCCCAACTTGACTTCTTAGTAAGGTGAAAAAGGAACAAAGTTGCATAAAACTTGCAGCCTGTGATGTTTTTATCATAAACTAGTGGGCTCTGTATGGTACTGACTTCAAGTTAATAACTGTAGTGATTATAAATTACTCTACTTCTTGACTTCCCTTCTAAGTTATTTTGAGTTTCATCACCATGTATGTCTTCTATGGATGTATGTCTTGTGTATGAATGTCACGGAGGACCGAACGGAGAGCATCTCTAATGCTGTAAAGAAGGTCGACACTGGATTGAGTCCATCTCTCTCCATCAGTCAGGTGAGACAAGTCCCTTAGTCAGGTGGATACCATTTTTAAAGCAACACAAGCTGGTATGAGTACTGGATGAACAAAATTTTCCACCGATTTAGATATAATTCAGTTTACATGGTTGTTTTAAATGGGTTGTAATATTTTTTCCTAAGTTTCTTCAACCTAGGAAAACAAATATAAAAAGCCTTCCCACAACATACCAAACACCACTTGTTATGTGGTAATTCCCATTAAAGAAAGGAACTAACAGGTTTTGAAGCATAAACAGAATATTACGTACATATTAGTGTCAAGGTGAAGTGTTAATTTTTATCCAACAGGAAATGAGTCTACTCAAGATATTTATTTCACATGCTTATTACAGTTTACTTTTAAGAAAAAAAAAACAACCCTCCTATTATTTTGAGTTAGGACATGATTTATACTACTGTCCTTCGTTACCCTGAAGATTTAAATGTTATGTCAACTTTCAAAGCAGAAAGACATTAATTTTCATTAAAGGAAACAAATAGCTTTTGTAAGTCCCAATGTCACCATCCTCCTTATCAAAACAACCAAAAAGTAAGAAGTTTCCATATAGTAACTATGTTTTTCGCTTTCAGGTGATAGATATTTATCATTTTATAAAATAAAAAAAAAGTCACTCAGTTTGGAAGTTTCAGGTTCTAGTAGAAGTCCTCAAGAAATTTTATTTGATTTAGATTGACAGATAATAACCTTGTTCAGGCCACATGAGGACATGGGTGTGGGGTGGTGGTGACAAAGATAGGACCCACTGTACAGTATATGTGCAATAGACTGAAAATGGTCCCAGAGATGTTCTTAAACCCAGACCTGTGAATATGTTCTCTTACATAAAAACAGGGACTTCACAAATGTGATTAAATTAAGGATCTTGAGATGAGGTTAAGGTTCCTATAAGTGGTAGGCCAAAGGATTAAAGTGGAAAAAAGGAAGTGTGGTAGTGGGAGCAGTTTGAAGGTGGAAGAGGGGCCATGAGGAAAAGTACCAATATATAGTGTTCCCTAGAAGCTGGAAAAGACTCCCACCTGGAGCCTCCAGGACTCAGCCCTGTCAATGCCTTGCAATTAGCACAGTGAGACTCATTTCAGACTTATCTAACTTCCAAAATTGTAAGATGATAAACTCTCTGTTGTTTTAAGCTTCTAAGTTCTTGGTGATTTGTTATAGCAGTGATAGGAAACTAATACCTGTGGGACCCAAAGCTCATTTTTTCTTCAGAAAAAACTCCTAAGAAGTAACATGGTGCAGAAGAGAAGTTGGAGTTCATCAGGTCATTGTTCAAGTCCTGGTCTTGCCATGTCCTCAGTGAACTTACCTAAGTTTTTTAATTTCAGTGACTCTAAATTTTTTCATCAGAAAAAGGAACTGTAATGGGAGTTAAATATGGTAAGATGTGTAAAATGCCTAGAATGCTTAGCGGATTACCTTCAAGGTGGATAGGTCTCCAAGAAATGTTACCCCCATTCTCCACCAGAATGCTGAAGATTTATTGCACAAAATCATCTACTTTGCAATTCCTGCTGTGTGTTAAGAGCCTCCAGAGCCCTGGGAAGATATCTATCCTATATTCTCAGTGTGAATCAAAGCAAAAAGGCTGGTGTAGAGTTTGTGTCCAAACCTGAAAGCTAAGAAAAGCTGGGGTGAGGGTTTGGCATTCTCTTGTGAACTTCTGATCTTTCCTGTCTCACCTTGTCTAGCTGGGACCCAGGGACCACACTCTTATTCCCCAGCGGGCCTGTGCTGATTCACAGAGAGGGTGGGGCATGACTGCACTCACTGCAGCTGCCTGGGTTTGAATATTAAATCCTTGTGGGAACACAAGCCATTGCCCGCTTGCAGGCCCAGCTTGCTGGGCACCTTCAGTGTTAGCAAATTAGGGGCCCGCATTTCTAGTCATGGGCTCAGGTGGCCTTGAGAACATCATGGACCACTCTAGGGAGCTATTTTCATTAGAGAATATGGAGTAATCCCAGCAAGCCAATACTTGCTTGGGAGAGAAACAAATTTGAAAGAGTTATACATAAGAAATAAAGGTAGTTTCTTCCCTCATGCTTAAGATCTCATAATCCAAGGGGGGAAACAAGAAGGACAAATATTTGCTGCTAAATAACTTTGGGAGATGCATTGAAGTTTGTCCCTTTTTGGTATGTGGATTTTGAAGACAGTTGGTCTTTGCCTACAATGTTTCCTCTAATTAAAAAAAATTTTTTTAGTCAACTTTAGTATATTCAAAGAACACAACTCAGTGCTATAATCAAACCTACACCAAAGTTAATTTGACCTGTATTTAATAATCTGTATAATTGACATTGTTCAGGGTAATTAGGTGTAAATGGTACGCACTTCATATAAATTCTTGTAATTGTTATTACCAAGCTTTTAATTCCTTACCTCAGAGTGGCCTGTAAAGTACCATTGTCACAGTTCAGGTAAATTCAAACACACTGTGTGAATTCTGGTCCTTCAAGAAGCAGATTCCAGGGTGGGATTTGATGTGCTAGAGATTTACTGGTGGAAACACCTGAGAAGGATAAAGGAGAGGAGGCAGGAGAGGCAGAGAGTCTTCAAACCACAACACAGCTCCAACACCTATGAAGGAGGCAGGGGAGCAAAGATGGTGGTGGAAATAATCTCAGACTGGAGAGCAGTTTCAAGAAAGGTTTGGACAGGCTGATGGCAGTCATGGAGCTCAAGGAAGCTGTTTGAGGAGTCCTGATTCTCACAGGAATGGGCCAGCACCAGTTCCCTGCCGTGCCCGGCTACAGGAGAGAGTTGTTTTAAAGACACTCAAGTCTGCCTGGGCATGGAAGTATTTTAGTCCACTCACCATTGTAATTGCCAGTTACAGAAAATTCTAGCTCTTTAAAAAACTTTAACTTTACTATACAAAATATGAGATAACTCATGGCTCACATTTAAATAGGCAATTATTCTGATAGCTCTATAAACAGGAATAAATGCTATTCATTCAATATATGTGGTTTAATAATAAACCCTATAAGTAACAGAGCCACCCTTTTATTGCTGACTGAAATAACAACTCTTGTTTAGCCTTTCATGGTTTACTAAATGTTTTTTTAAAATATATTTTTATTAATTTAAGAGAGGAAAGGAGAGGGAGAAAGAGATAAAACATCAATGATAAAAGAGAATCATTGATCAGCTGTCTCCTGTGTGCTCCACACTGGGGATCGAGCTTGCAACCTGGACATGTGACCTGACCAGGAATTGAACCGTGACCTCCTAGCTCATTGGCTGATGCTCAACCACGGAGCCACAGTGGTCAGCTAAATGCTTTAATGTATGTTACCATTTTGATTCCTTATAATTACTGTGGAAAAAAAAAGAACAAAGAGTTTTCAGAGCATCTCATCACTTAGTAGTTCCAAGCTGTTAAGGGAATTATTCAACAAAAAATTGGATAGTGGATAAAAACCTAAGGTCATATAGATCTGCTTTAATCTCGAGGGTGTGGCCACATGCTGGTGTGTGACTTTGGATAAGTAAATAACTTACCTCAGGTTCAGTTTCCTGTCCTGTAAAATTAAGGCTTGACTATTACTAAAATATTTTTCTAGGTAAATGCAGTGTACCTCCCCATTCAGATTTCAAAGAAGGGAAAGATCTTGAATTTGGGGTGACTTAAAAAATTTATTTTATTTTATTAATTTTTTACAGAGAGGAAGGAAGAGGGATAGAGAGTTAGAAACATCGATGAGAGAGAAACAGCCATCAGCTGCCTTCTGCACACCTCCTATTGGGGATGTGCCCACAACCAAGGTACATGCCCTTAACCAGAATCGAATCTGGGACTTTTGAGTCCACAGGCCGACGCTCTATCCACTGAGCCAAACTGGTTAGGGCAGCTCTGACATTCTTATTAGCTGATGGAAGGCATGTGAAATTCTTAACATAGTGACTATCACATGCTAAGCATTCAATAAACATTCAACATTAGCTTTACACAGTGCTTTTACAAATTTCATTCAATTTTCCCAATAATGCCATCAAGCTTTCCTTTACAAATAAAGGAAGTAATGCTCAGGGAGGTTATGATTTGTTCCAGTTATATACCAGTCAAGTGTCAGAGCCTGATCTTATATCTGCTCATCTACTCCCTACAGGCAACCACAGCTCATCCCAGGTAAGGACACCTCACTAACTGTGGTTGTTAAGAAAAAGCAGTATGGGGCGGGGATTGGCACTACAGATTACCTACTAAAGAATAAAAAAATGGACTTAAGTGGAAAAGACTGCCAAGTTCTGTTTTCTCTTTTCTTCAGCTTCAGTGAGCAGATCTATGACCTGAGAATATTTCTACCACCTTTATAAATTCCCAGTAACCTTTGCATCTGATCATTCATGGCACATCTAAGTGTTAAAATTAGAAATGAGAAAAACAGAAAATAGGATGGAGGAACCAAGATGGCGGCATAGGTAAACACCCATCTTGCTGCAATACACAGCAATTTCAAAACTACAACTTAACAAAAGAACAAACATCATCCAGAATCACCGGAAAGTTGGGTGAGTGAAAATTCCACAAATAAAAATGAAGACAGGACACCGTGACTCAGAGGAGCAGTGGAGGACAGCATTGAAGATACGTGCGGAGAGAGGTTTGCAGCTATGTGTGCGCGAGTGGATAGGACGGACTGCTGCAAATCCGGCCAGTTTTTGTGAATGGGGGAGAGAAAGACGTCCCACTGCACTGATTCCCCAGCTCCGGGTGAAGTCCAGGGAACCCACAATCATATGGGGTAAAATCTGGACAGTGGGGAGGCATGCCGAAACTCGGGCACTGCAAGGATCTGGAAGCTTGTGGAGAAGGTGAGCTTGTGCAGAGTGTGCGTGAACTTGGGAACAGCACAGCTGTGTGACCATGCAGAGAGGACTCGTGACTTACTCTCTCGTTTGGGAAACCACTGTACTGCATTGTTTTATGACCCAGGGTGAGACGTTGGGTGTGCAGACTCATTTGGGGAGAGGCTGAATTGTCAGGCAGTGGGTGGAGCTCGGCAGCAGCTCTCTCAGCCATTGCCACCCAGCACAGAGTCCCAGGGGCCGCATAGGGTGGAGCGGATGCTGCCTGCTCGGCCCGGAGACTCCGCCCATCCCACCTGAGCACAGCTGAACGTCACAGACAATTGGCCTGGAGGTCAACCCCTCCTAGAGCTGGCTATAATAAGCTAAGCTTAACTTCAACAAGACAGTGCAACCCATATCCACCTCAGGTAACTGAGGAGGCTGAGCCACTGTCCCTTGTAGGACATCTACCACAAAAAGCTAATTGACCAACTCAGAAAAGCAGCCACCAGCCAGAGACATGGAAAGAAATCAGATGTGAAAGAAATGGAAAAAAAACGACTGGACATAGAGTTCAAAACCACGGTTATAAGGCTTTTCAAGAGGCTCCTAGAAAAGGCCAAGACCTACAAGGAAATGAACAAGACCTACAAGGAAATTAATAAGATCTACAAGGATATGAACAAGACCCTCAAGGATATGAAAAAGGACCAATTAGAAATTAAGCATACACTGACTGAAATAAAAAATATTATACAAAGACCTAAAAGTACTCTAGAGGACTGCAAGAACCAAGTTAAAGATTTGAAATATAAAGAGGTAAAATCCACTCAGCTGGAAAGGCAAGAAAGCAAAAGAATCCCCAAAATTGAAGATAGTGTAAGGGGTCTCTGGGACAACCTCAAGCATACCAACATCTGAATTATAGGGGTGACAGAAAAAGAGAGAGAGCAAGGCAATGAAAACCTATTTGAAGAAATAGTGACTGAAAACTTTCCACACCTGGTGAAAGAAATTGACTTGGGAGTCCAAGAAGCACACCAAACCCCAACATATAGGAACCCTAAGAGGACCACACCAAGGCACATCATAATTAAAATGCCAAGAGCAAAAGACAAAGAGAGAATATTAAAAGCAGCAAGAGAGAAACAGTTGGTTACCTATAAGGGAGCACCCATACGATTGTCAGCAGATTTCTCAACAGAAACTATGCAGGCCAGATGGGAGTGGCAAGAAATATTCAAAGTGATGAATAGCAAGAAATCTACAACCAAGATTACTCTACCCAGCAAAGCTATCATTCAGAATTGAAGGTCAGATAAAGTGCTTCGTAGCTAAGAAAAAGCTAAAGGAATTCATCACCACCAAACCAATATTATATGAAATGCTGAAAGATATTCTTTAAGAAGAGGAAGAAGAAAGAGGTAAAAATAAAAATTATGAACAACAAATACACATCTATCAACAAATGAATCTAAAAATCAAGTGAATTAAAAATCTGATGAACAGGATAAACCCGTGAATATAATAGAATCATGGTCATAGAGAGGGAATGGATTGACAATTCTTGGGGAGAAAAGGGGTGTGGGAGATGCGGCAAGATACTGGGCAAAAATCGTGCACCTATGGGAGAGGACAGTGTGGGGAGTGAGGGTGGAGGGGGGATGGGTACTGGGTGGTGAGGAACTATAGGGGGGGAACAATGTAATTAATAAACAGTAATTAATAAAGATAAAAAAGTAATGAGAGAAACAAATTCTCTTGGTCAGCCTATATTTTGAATAGCATTTAAGTATATTTCGTTTCCATTTTAGAAGTTAAATTATTATATTACTGAAACTTTGAAAAAAAAGATATAGGATCTATAAGATAGCTGACAGCAGAGGTGATTATCATCTCAAACCCATTGAGCTTTATTTTCCCTTTTGTACTGTGTGCAACCTTTTCATGGGTTGAAACCCAGATTCACATTCTTTTGGAAGTGTTTCTACAGTAGTGACAGAGGAGTTTATATATTTGTTGGTTTGGGAGGCGTTTTAAGAGTCATAATAACATATTGATATGTGCAAATATATGGGGCAAGTTAATTCAGGTGTTGGAGGCCTCATAGTGCAATGAGAAAAGAGGCAAAGGAGGCTGCCACAAGGAAAGTGAAAAGGGGCTCCCCTGGAGCACAGTTCAGGGTCACTAGGAAAGACAGGTACACACTCTCTCCATATTGAGCAATAATCTGGAGATACAAGAAACCATGAGCCCTGACTACAAAATTAGATTAAGTTAAGAGAAAGAATGAAGGAAAGGAAGTTGTACAATTTCCTCTGATTCCCTAAGAGGGAAAGATGTTAGATAATCCTTTATGTCAAGAAAAGCCATAGAAGATAGTCAGGCAAGCCCTATTGTTAGAAAGGGAAGATTTTGCTGTGGTCATTTTTTCATTCACTCACTCACTTACTCATGTAAATCATTCACTCATTCATTCACTTACCAGAACAGATTATTTGATTACCTGCTGTATACTCAGCATTTCCTCAGGGGCTTAGTTTTGAGAGCAACTGACAATATGGTCTTCATCTGTGTGGGAGGCATTTTGTTGGGAAGCGTTACAAACCCACTCAGTGAGTGGAGAGCACCTGGACTTGCAGCAACCTGTGTATTAATTCAGAAAAACCTAGAGTCATCTGTGCTAAGGAGCCATAAAGGAAGGATGACAGGCAGGGGAAGGTAAGTGTCAAATACACTTAAAATTTGCTAAGATGTCTGTGGAATTCATGTAACTAAATGCTCAGTAAAACACCGTGTTTTCAATAGCCCTGGGAAAAGGGTCTCTTGTTAGCATCCTTCTGTGATGCCCATGAGAGAGAGTTGCTTAGGTTTTGCCCTTGCCTAGTCTCAGTGGCATGTACACAGTTGGCGCAAACGGTTTCACCAAGTGAGGAATCCCCATTCCTTGCTAACAGCCTGCTCACTATGAGTTAATAAATGAAACTAACGCCAGCAGGATGCCTGGGCTGTGGAACTAGGAGCTCAGAACGTCCAGGGCCATCGGTAGCTCTTCGTGTTTGACTTCAGCAGCAGAGGTGGTTACACGTGATCCATTTGTAAGGCCCTTTGTCAACATTAGGTTATGGTGTTGAGGAGAAAAGTCAATAAGCCTAGAACAGTGCATTGTTCAATTCAATAAACACCTAATGTATTGAACTGAGGCTGAATAGAAAAGCTTTCAGGTGCCTTTCCTCCCCAAATGACTTTTTCTGTGCCTAGTAACTGAATACTTGAGTTGACATCTTGCCAAGGATTAACTGTTAGTCATATATTTTCTAGATAAATGATACTAGCTCTCCCTTCGGATGTGAAAGAGGGAAAAGGATCTTGGATTTGGGATGAGGCCCTGAGGACATTTTTAAGTAGTGCTGACAAGTCTCCAGATGAGTTAAGGATATTCTTGATATTAGGAACTGAGCAGTACATCTCCACAAGTGCTCATGCACACTACCAAATGTTATGTGACCATTTGGTAACAATATATTTTGTTATGTTTTTAAGATGTCTTGTTGGGTGGCCAGAATATTAACCATCAACTGTATGCTGGGACTGGGTGATAAAAACTGAAATCAAAGTCAAAGTAAGATCTATTTCTTCTAGTCCTATTCATTCTCCTTGTTCCCTGTTTATATATTTTCATTGCACTCATGGTCACTAGACTTAGTTACATCTTGTCTTAAAGGCCAGGGAAATTTAAAGGTCTATGCCTGTCATATTCTGTATTTTAGTATGAATGGTTCCAGGGACTTATCTTAGATTTGAATCCTCTTACAAATAAGGCCACTATCTCTGAGTGTGCCATACCCTTTTCAGGATTTGGGGGTAGAAAGGAACAATGCTGATGTGAAGATTACCCAATTCCCTTTCTCACCCACCTGCACATCCCTACTTAATGACTCAATGATTTGCAAGTGAGCTATGATGAGAATTGCCGTGTCAGAGGTTTTAAAGTCTATATAAGGATATTTTGCAAGAGCAGTACAACAGAAACAAGTTCAAAAGGACAGAGAAAGTCTGTGGCAAAAAGGATTTCACTAAAATTTACTGGATTCCTTAGATATGTCTTTGATTCATGCACTGATTTCTCAATATTTTGAAATGATTTCAACTGATGTTTAAAGTACTGAAAACTTTTCTCTGTAGTGAAAAAGAAATTATTCTACTTTTATAGACAAACTGAAAGATGACTATTACTTAATTTGTTTTCTTAAGCTGAGTGCTTTTTAAAAAACAATTGGGGTAGGGGATAAGAAACTCTTCCACCTCCTCATTTCTTATTCGCCCCCACCCCACTTTAACTGCAAATGAAAAACATACCTTGTGATTTAGCCAATAGAAATTAAGGAGTCTTTGGGGAGTGGAAGCAGTGCAACCAGTTACCATGCTAATCTTATAGAAGTACGCTTAGAGCCAATTTTGCTGCTTATAGCTAATGATCAGAAAATTGAATGATTAAAAACAAATATCCCCCGCCAAAACTGGTTTGGCTCAGTGGATAGAGCGTTGGCCTGCAGACTGGGGGGTCCTGAGTTCGATTCCGGTCAAGGGCATGTACCTTGGCTGCGGGCACATCCCCAGTAGGGGGTGTGCAGGAGGCAGCTGATCGATGTTTCTCTCTCATCGATGTTTCTGACTTTCTATCCCTCTCCCTTCCTCTCTGTAAAAAATCAATAAAATATATTTTAAAAAACCCCACAAATCTCCCCAATCTATGTTTTCCAGCCTCCTTTCCCTTCACAAATACTAAATACCTAAAGTAAAATTTAAAGGAAATTAAAATCATGTTATTAGATGTGAAATGCCACCTCATTATGCCCCTTCAGTAAATGTTTCTTTATGGTTAATCATCAGTGGTGGTAAACCACCTCGAAATTGCACTTCCATGTGTTTTTCTGGATAGTTCTCTCTGCTTCAATTTTCCTATCTGTTAATTGGAACAATAGCAGGAAAACTGAAGGGGGCATTAGGAATACAATATACTGATGATTTTTTAGTATGGCTTAGAAGTAGGGATGTGGTTTGAGTGGTGGAAAAAGTGCTTCCCATTTCTTTCTTGATTCTCAGCTTACTTATTGATTTGAATGTCTGAAATTCCTCTTTTCATTAGACCTCAGTTTCTTTGTTTGTGTTGAGATCAGTAATTTAGCTTAGTGGTAGTAGTGTAAGTATATATTATTTTATTGTTGAAAAATTCTAAGAAGAAAGGAATGATTTTCAAAAATAGGATGAATTGGGGGACACTAGAAGAGGCTATACATCTATTTTCTCTACCAGTAACCAGCTGTTTTTCAGTAGGTCCCTCCCTGGCTCTAAGTTGGTTTTCTCAAATATGACATGATCTCTAAGATTTCTGAAAGATTCAGTTGAATTGACATTATTCTGCCTTCTAGCTCTTGGTTCACAATAGCTTCATTTAAAAAACTTTGTTCAGTAGGTATTGACTAAATGTTTACTTTATGCCAAGTCTATTCTAGTAGGTGAGGATTTAGCAGGGAACCAAACTGATAAAATTCCTCTCTTATGAAGCTTACAGTTTAGTGTGGGTAGACAAACAGTGAATATATAAATAAAAACATGTATATGTTATTGGTAAGAAATGTTAGGAAAAATAGAGTAGTATATGTGGATGGACTTGTAGCATGAGAGAAGCATGGGGGTGGTATAAGGAGTTGGAGCTCTCTTATACAGGGTGGCGAGGAAGTTCTCTTTTGTAAGGTCATATTTGGACAGGGTTGTTAAGACAGTGGGGGGCCAGGGCCCGCAGAGAACTGAGGGAGCAACAATCTAGGTAGAAGGAACAGCAAATGCAAAAGCCCTGAGGTGGGAATATGCTATATTTATTCAAGGATTTGCAAAAACGCCAGTGTCTAGATTAAAGTGAATAAGGAGAATAATGGCAGAAGAGGAGCTTGGAGAAGCAAGGTGGTTCAGGACAAGATCAGTCACAGAATGACCTCTGAGTGAGATGGGAAGCCACTGGAAGTTTTTCTTTATTTCTTTTTTTTAAAGTTAAATCTATCTTTATTGTTCAAAGTATTACACATGTTCCCCTTTATCTCCTCTAACCCTCTCCACCCTGCACCCCCCACCCCAGGCCTACAGCACTATTGTCTGTGTTCATGGGTTATGTATATATGCATATAAGTTCTTTGGTTAATCTCTTCCTGTTCCCTTCTCCTCCTTCCCTCTGAGATTCCTCAACTCTGTTCCATGCTTCCGTGTCTCTGGATCTATTTTGTTCATCAGTTCACTGGAGGGTTTTGAGCAATGTGATGGCATGATTTGATATATCTTTTCAAAGCATCACTCAATTGGTCGGTTGAGAAATGGATATAGAAGAATAAGGGCAAAAGCAATGACATCAGTTAGGAAGCTACAGTGGCAATCAGATCAAAGATGATGGTGACTTGGGTCAGAGTGGTAATAATGGAGGTGGTGAGGAGTGGTTGGATCCTGGATATAATTTGAAAGTCGGGTCAACAGACTTTACTGATGGATTGAAATGCAATGTGAAAGACAAGGAGGTATCAGGGATGACTCCAATGTTTATGTATTGGGCAACTGGAAGATTGGGATTGCTATTTTCTGAGATGCAGAAGACTATAGAAGAATCGAATTTGGGGTGAAAAGAACTTGATTTTAGGCAGGTTAAGTTTGAGATGACTAATAGACATACAAGTGGAGAGGTCAAGATGGTAGTTAAATAGTTGAATCTGGAGTTCAGGAAAAAAAATTCAGACTAGATTTAAATATGAATTTCCATTGTATGGATATTATTTAAAGTTGGATGAGACCACACAGAGCCCAGACCATCTGTTCTTAACCTTGGCTGCACATTATAATCACTGTGAGAGTTTAAAACATGTGTGGATGGCTGAACCCCATGCTAGACCAACTAGATCATAGCTCCAGGCATTTGAGAGTTTTTAAAAGCTCTCCAAGTCATTCTCACATAAACCAGGGTTGAAAATCACTGACCTACACTGAGTGTAGATGGAGAAAGAAAGACTGCTCCCCACAGTGTTTAGAGATCAGGAAATTAGAAGGAGCCAGCAAAGGAGACCAAATAGGAGCTGACAGTGAGGTAAGGAGAGTGTTACGTCCTAGAAATTAAATAAATAAACTATTTCAAGAAGGAGAGAGTGATCAACTGTGTAAAATGCTGCTCTTGATTCACCATAATTTCACTTTTTTTGAATAACGTTAATGCAGTTGAATCTTTCAGGGACCTTAGAGGTCATTTACTACAACTTTATCATGTCATGTTTGGGAACACCAACTTAGAGCCACAGCTGGTTACTAGTAGAGATTAAGTGAAGAAATGAGAAGGGAATCAGCTGGATAAGATAACATGGAGGTCACTGGTGACCTCAACAGGAGCATTTTGATGTGGTTGGAGTGAAACCCAATTCTATTGTTTTAGAAAGAATGGAGCAGTGGAATTGGAAATAATGAATAAGAGTAAAGAAAATGAGGAGAGTCTGGCCAGTGTTGCTCAGTGGTTGAGCATCAACCTATGAATCAGGAGGTCACAGTTTGATTCCTGCTCAGGGCACATACCTGGGTTGTGGGCTCCATCCCCAGTGGAGGGGGTGAAGGAGGCAGCTGATCAATGACTCTCATCATTGATGTTTCTATCTCCATCTCCCTTTCTATTTGAAATCAATAAAACTATTTTTTAAAAAAATGTTTTTCTTTAAAAATATATATATTTTATTGATTTTTTACAGAGAGGAAGGGAGAGGAAGAGAGAGTTAGAAACATCGATCAGAGAGAAACATTAATCAGCTGCCTCCTGCACACCCACCACTTGGGGATGTGCCTGCAACCAAGGTACATGCCTGGGGCCAGAATCGAACCTGGGACCCTTGAGTCCGCAGGTCTATGCTCTATCCACTGAGCAAAACCTCTCAGGGCTGTTTTTCTTTTCTTTTTTTCTTTCTTTCTTTTTAAGAAATGTGGTGAAAGGTGGAAGGGTAAAGGAAGAGGTTTTTAAAATGAGAGATATTACAACACATTTGAAGGTGATTGTAAGAGTGAGAAAAACTGATGATATAGGAGAAACATGACAATTGTAAGAGTGAAGTTCTTAAGAAGTCCCGAGGGCCCTGTCAGTGTGGCTCAGTTGATTGGGCATCATCCCATTGTACCAAGAGGTTGCTGGTTTGATTCCTGATTAAGGACACATGCCTAAGTTGTAAGCTTGATACCAAGGAGGAGACATGCAGGAGATAGCTGATCAATGTTGTGCTCTCACATTGATGTTTCTCTCTCTCTCCTGCTTCCTCTCTCTCTACAAATCAATAAAATATTCTTAAAAAAACAAAAAACAAAGAGGAAGTCTTAAGGGGATGGGATTCAGAGCACAAGTGAAGGGATTGGACTTAGATCAGTTTATCCTTTGTAGCAGCAAGAAGGCAGAATACATGTGTACAACTGTAGATAAACTGGTGGATTTGGTAGTGGAAGTATATAAAAGTTAATTTTATTCTTAGATTGGGAACTTTTGTCTTTGGAGGTTTGGAACATAATAGATTAATACATTACATAAAGTCTTGAGACTATGGATGCTTGTAGCCTTTGGAGGCATATGAATAGCATGTCAGATAAACAGAAAGTAAAAAGGTGCTATCCTATATAATAAAAGCCTAATATACAAATTGACCAAACTGTGGAATGACTGGCAGGATGACTGGTTGCTATGATGTGCACTGATCACCAGAGGGCAGATGCTCAATGCAGGATCTGCCCCCAGTCTGCAGGCCCCAGGCCAGCCAAGGTGGGTGCCAATGGCTCTTCCCCGCCCCGCCCACCCCACCCCCCCATGCATTACCCCAGAAGTCACTCCACAGATCAGCCCTGAACGCAGGCCAGGCCTAGGGACCCTACATGTGCACGAAGTTTGTGCACTGGGCTTCTAGTATTAATATAACTGACTACCCCGTAGATATTTTTAGTTTATTGTTAAATGAAATAAAGCATGTTTCCCAAAGGTATGAATAATATGCTCCAAATTTTTTAAAAAAGCAACTTTAGTTACACATAGAAAAAAGACAACAAAATTTTATCAGTTCCATCTGGCTGGTGGTAGTATAGATAGCTTTTATTTTCTTATCTGTACTTTTCAACATATTATTAACTCTACATAATAATTCTGTTTTTAGAAAAAACCAATTCTATGAAGTAGAATATATTCAAAACAAAAATACAAAAAAGATAACCTTTCCCTTCATTTCAGAGTTGTTATTCACAATGGAAGTATAAAACCATAGAATCTGACTTGGGTTAAAATGTACAATGGTGTCACACCTCAGAGGAAATATACTCATAGGTTCTGATTTGGTTTATTCATATTTGATAATTAAATTGGTATCCAGCTAAGTTATCTTTCATCTCAAAAAGGAACTGTAACCAAATCTATCCTAAATGAAACTCTGAATTATAATTGGAAACTGAACTTAAAAAATTTTTTTTGTTTATATAAAATATTCAGCATCAACCAAGGGTGTGTTTCTACTTCCTTCTGCTCCTACGGTTTTGAGACCTTTCTGAGATTCTCTTTTTTATCCTCATCTTAGTGTAGATGATGGCACTGCTTCTGGAATAAATGAGGTGACCACAAATAGGAGATTGGACTTTTCAATTTTATTTGTTGGTAAAATAGAGCTAGCACTGAGGCTATGTCATTGTAACATATCAATCATGGCTAGCTGGTTGTTGGATGTCACCACCTTTTGGTGTCCTGATACTTGTAAGCAACAGACAGTTATTCTGCCCAGGATATGGTCTAATGATTGATTCTGCAATGAAACCCAAGAAAATACAAGAATGTGCCATACAGATGACAGCTTGGAGGACGATATGGACAGAGAGGTATTTGAAGAACCGATTGAAGGAAAGCTTCTTATTAGGAATAAAATATGACTGCATAGAGAGAATAAAAAACAATGGCGACCTCCAGGAAAATGAATTATGTTCTCCCTTGTTCCTCCCATAGAACTTGAAAGGGATATAGACCTGGTGTCACAAACTGAAAGGTTTCAGGTAAGCAGTCAACAGTTGGTGCCATAGATCCTTCAAAGTTGGCACCTGTAATAGTTCATAGATTGAAGGTCTAGAGAATGTTGCCATCAGAGAGGTGAAATTTTCTAGACAACATCAAATAGAACAGCAGGGCAACTCCAAAGTCTGAATCAAGAATCAGCATGGCCCATGGCCATGGCTCAGTTGGATGAATGTCATCCCATGCACCAAAAGGTTGGTGGTTCAATTCTTGGTGAGGGCACATGCCCGGGTTGTGGCTCAATCCCCAGTAAGAGATGTGCAGGAGGTAGCTGATCCATGCTTCTCTCTCATCAATGTTTCTCTTTCTCTCTCCCTCTCCCTTCCTCCCTCTCTCTAAAATCAATAAAAATATTTACAAAAAGAATCAGCATGAAACTTCAGGAAAGAAATGCTTTACTTTGGGTTTTTCTCACAGAGATAACTTAGAAAAAGCAGTGTGAATTTAATGTTGGATAAATAGGTACTATATAATATATTCTGCTATATATAATATATTGTGTATATATATATATATATATATATATATATATATATATAATATAGACTTAGAAATAAATACAGATGTCTGTAAGTTTAGAGGGTTGAGCAGAAGGGTAGTCTTGGAGATGTTGCTATCACAGGATAAATATTACTCAGTGAATTAAAAGGCACTGGAGCAGTGAGCTCTGTACTTAGTGTGGTCATTAAAGCTGATTGCGCTGTATTGCTGCCAGCAGACCTCTCCACACCAGCAGGTGCCAGGCACGGAGAGCACCACTCCCTCAGACATTGACCCCACGTTAGGGAATAAGCTGACGCATTGTGTTTACTCCAGGAATGAACAGGGAGGCTAATGCCCCACTCCTCGAGAAGCAGCCCACGTACCATAAAGGTTTTATAGCTGCTCAAGATAGACTTCAGGTTCATTCTTTCCAGATTCATTCACAGAGAGGGAGAAAGAAAAGGAGGCAACAGTAGAGCAATGTTTAACTCAACAGATTCCAATGTCTCGTGGTGAAGATGATCAATCCCCCCACTTCCCCACTCTATTGGCTCCACAAACAGAAAACGTCAAGGGTGGGCACCCTGCCAGGCGCTCCAGCCAGCAGCTGAATTGAAACAGACCTGCCCCGGGAAGGGAGGGAGAGAAACACAGCCAAGGAAACCTAAGAAGGAAAAAATAGCTAACTATCCAATGGCTTTGATACTGGCCCTCTAAATGTTTGTTAAAATGAGAATTAGAATGTATCTGAAATGTTATTACTATTATTATAGCTCTGTTAGGTAAAATAATTATTATGTGCCCGACACCAGGTTAAGCACTTACATAAACTTTCTCATCTGTTTTCCCCAACCTCTGAGCTAGGTTCTAATATTCTCTCCATATTTTAGAAAAAAACTGAAGTTAAATAATTTGCTATTTAGTGGAAGAGTCAGAATTTGAAGGTAGGACTGTTACATATGATTAAAACTGGAGTCATGTGTGTATCAAGGAACAATGTGCATACTGAAGTTGCTTTGAGTTGTAGGTCCTCAGGATAAAAAGAAGTCAATATTTTGGCTACCATGCACTTTACAAAAATTATTTTATATTTTTCCTATAAAGTAGATATTAATTCCTGGGTTTTAAAGTAGAGTCAGGAATTAAATTTGGGTTTGTCTGCACCCAAAACCTCCCTGTTTCTATGACATCTTTCTGGGAAGAAAAGGAAATGGAAGACAATATCCATTTTTAGTGAAAATGGTGCAGTGATGTATGCCACAGAAGAGCCAATTTCTTAAGATAATTTAAATCTCATCAACTCCCTCTCATAAGAAATATTGCTTGATTTGAAGTTCAATTTCTTTGAAGATGCTAATAATAAAAATCTTAAGATATGTAGAAGAGACAAAATAAAAACCCAGTTTAAATTTATAATTTGTTTTACAGTTTATAAGGCACTTATTAAAACTTTACAGTCTCTGCCAGTCCAGTTTTATGCTTTCTCAGTCTCCATTTTTTTTGTGAGGAAGCCAATACCAATCTATAAATATTTATTACATTGTTTTTATATTATAGTAGCCCTTATTATTTGTGCATCAGAGACTTAAATCGGCATTATCTTGTGGGCCCTTCGAAACAACACAGCTTTAGAGTGGTTCAGTGGCTTGCCCAAGGGCACAAAGCTAATAACTGAAAGAGCTAGGACTTATTAAGTTTGGCCAGTGTTCTTTCTCCTACATTATAACCGTTTTCCCTTGAGGGTCAAAGCAAGAAAGCGGGATAATCAGCCTCTCCATAATTGAAGTTGGCTGGAGAATGTGAAGTGCTTGGAGATGATGTTGATCTCTTTACCCACTTTTACATATACATGTGCCACTTGTTTTCTGAGAAATGCAATGTTAGGCAATTTTGTCATGGAGTGGATATCATAGACTTACACAAACCTAGATGGTATAGCCCAGTGGTCGGCAAACTCATTAGTCAACAGAGCCAAATATCAGCAGTACTACGATTGAAATTTCTTTTGAGAGCCGAAAACCAACTTCTGCGCATGAGCCACGAAGTTTCAATCATACTATACGTGCACACCTGGACGTGGTATTTTGTGGAAGAGCCACACTCAAGGGGCCAAAGAGCCACTTGTGGCTCATAAACTGTGGTTTGCCGACCACTGTACACCTAGGTCAAATGGTATTGACTATTGCTCCTAGGCTACAAAACCATACAGTGTGCTACCATATTGAATACTAGGCAACTGTAATGCAATGGTAAGCATTTATGTATCTAAGTATGTGTAAACATAGAAAAAGTATAGTAAAATATGGTATAAAAGACAAAAAATGATACATCTATAAAAGGTAGTTACCATGAATGAAGCTTGAAGGAAGTTGCTCTGGGTGAGCCAGTGAGTGAGTGGGGAGTGAATGTGGAGGCTTAGGACATTACTGTATACTATTGTAGGCTTTATAAACACTGTAAACTTAGGCTACCCTAAATTTATAAAACACAAAAGGCTAAATCAAGCACAAGAGAAAATAATGCAATCGAGACTCAGTAAACTTCAGAAGTATAAGGCTGATGCTGGTATAACATGGATACTGTTTTACAGTAAACTTTTTTTTAATAAGTAGAAAGACTACATTTTAAAATACTGATAAAGTATAGTACAGTACATACATAAACCATACCAGTCACTTATTATTATCAAGTATCAGGACTGTACATAATTGTATGTGCTATATTTTTGTGTGACTGGCAGCACAGTAGGTTTGTTTACACCAGAATCACCACAGATGTGTAACACATTGTACTATGAAGTCACTAGGCAATAGCAATTCTTCAGCTCCATTATATTTTTATGAGACCACTGTCATGTGGTCCATCATTGCCTGAAAAGTTATTATGTGATACATGACCAGATTGAAGGCAGAGAGCAAATAACTTATTCATGCTAGTTCTTTCAACAAATTCTTATTTTAATATTACATTTTTAGTTTTAAAATTTTTTGGCCCTAATGACTGGTTTTCCTAAAGACATGTTTCTGTAACAAAAGGTGAAGAAAATATGGCAAATGACAACAGAAAAGGCGGGGGGAACAAAAATGAGAAATAAAAGGATAGGAGAGCAAAGCCAAAAGATCAAGAGAATCACAATGAATAGACTAGAGAAAGGAATTCCCATTTACACATGCATTCCTCAGAGATGTTGCAGATTTAGTTCCACCGTAATAAAATAAAGTAAGCATCACCAAAAAGGTGAATTGTTATCATTTTGCTGATGAGAGTGTCTTACCTTTAATTTGTAAAAATACAGCAACTGTGAAGCTCAGTAAAGCAAAGCACAATGCAGGAGCAGATGTGTGAAACCCCTTTGAAGATATTGAAAAGGACCCGAAGATAGGGTTTCTGTCCATGTCCCAGCTTTACAGTTTTACCACAATTATCCTCGTAACAGGTGAAACATGCACTAGAGACACCCTGAGACACTTTAATAATGTTTCCGCATTAGTGTTCATTGAGTTTAGTGGCTAATGTGTTCTTGTAGTGGTGGGTAAATTTCATGCAAAGCTCTTGCAAGTTTCCATTTGAGATTCTCCAATACTTTAAGCAGCCATTCTTAGAGATTATCCTTGTGAAGTTTATACCTGAATTTCTCCAGTTTTTTCTGATTCTGGATCCAATGACTGGCATTTTATTAAAATCTGTTTGAATCCTCCCTTCTCTCCCCTAACCACTGCCCCTCATCCCCCCACCAAGATTTAGTCTCTCAGGTTATCATTGGGGCTAAGATCTTAGTGAGCACTGCTATCTGGCATAATGTAAGGGAGAAATGGGATTTTATATGAAGTAAGCCTATTTGCTAAGAAGCAAGAAGCAAAACTATACAATATGAGGAACATGAAATTTAAAGGAGACCCTAAAACCAAGTTGGCAGACATCTCCACTGGTTGAGCTGCTGCTGTTATAGAGAAGATGGGAAGGCTTTTGCCCCTGGGTCAAAAGGAGAGGTTAGTAAGCTATTAGCCTCTTGTAATTTCCGTTAAGTTTTGGTCCAAATGTCAAGAGCCTGTCAAGATCTCTCATGTACAAACAGACAGAAAGGTTTATGATAATTAGGTTTCCCCAGAGGGAAAGGCTGTGGAAAAGTGGAAGTTAATCAGATCTGTTCATGTTTATATCCCCAAAGAAGTGGTTTGATTACTGAAAATTGGTTGTCATATAGTGAAGTGGCAATTAGAAAAGCTATTGAGAATTCATTGCTCTTGGGTTAGTGAGACTGAAGAATCGTTTTTTTAAAAAAAATATTTTTATTGATTTCAGAGAGGAAAGGAGAGGTAGATAGAGATAGAAACATCATTGATGAGAAAAATCATTGATTATTGGCTGCCTCCTGCATGCCCCCTACCAGGGACTGAGCCATCAGCCCAGGCATGTGCCCCGACTGGGAATTGAACTGTGACCTCCCGGTGCATAGGTCAACTCTCAACCACTGAGCCACGCCAGCAGGGCCTAACAAATCCTCTTAATTGTCTCTTGTCCAGTGAAGTTTTGATGGCCTTTAGTTAGTTAAGAGGAAGGGACTGACTCCCTTGGGGAAAATCATATCCTAGATCAGGGCATAACTTTTTTCTTTTTACATAAAGGACCAGATAGTAAATACCTTATACTTTATGGGGCATACAGTCATAACTATTGAGCTCAGTTGTAGTGTTAAAGTAGTCATAGACAATCCTATCTAATAAAAGAGTAATATGCAAATTGACTGTACCACCGATCAAGCCATGTCCACAGCCTGCCCATTGGCCAATCAGGAACAAATTAAGCAAATAAACCCCAACCAAGATGGCTGCAGCCACTGAAAGCAGGAGGGAGGCTTGGGTTTCCTTGGCAATGGAGGAAGCCAAGCTTTCTGCCTGCCACTGCCAGTCTAGGCCTCCACTCAATGCTACAAAGTTTCAATTATAGAGGATATATTCCAACAGAAATGGCAGCAGCCACGGAGCTGGAGAGAGCAGATACTAGGGTTGCTGGGGCGATGGAGGAAGCCAAGCTTCTGCTTAGGCCTCCACTCTAGGCTACAAAGTTTCAATTAGAGAAGGTAAATAAAACCAAACATAAATGGCTATCACCATGGAGCGAGCAGAAGGCTTGGCTCTGCTCCAGGCTACAAAGTTTCAATTGTAGAACATAAATTAATCCCAGATCACAGGACCTCTGCTTGGGTCACTGGGGGGTGTGGCTAGAGTGAAAATTACAACAGGCCCCTTGCCCAGGCCGCCCCACACCCCAAGGGAACCCCACCCTTATCTTGGACACACTTCAGGGCAAACCAGCTGACCCCCACCCATGTACCAGGCCTCTATCCTATCTAATAAAAGAGTAATATGCATATTGACCATCACTCCAACACACAAGAGGGCTGTCCTCATGTGGACACAAGATGGCCTCCACAAGATGGCCAGCAGGGGAGGACAGTTGGGAGGGACCAGGCCTGCAAGGGAGGGCAGTTAGGGGCAATCAAGCCTGCAGGGGAGGGGAGTTAAGGGTGACTAGGCTGGCAGAGGAGGCAAGTTGAGGGCAAACAGGCTGGCAGGGGAGCAGTTAGATATCAATTAGGCTGGCAAGGTAGTGGTTAGAGGGTGATTAGGTTGGCAGGCAGAAGTGGCTAACAGCAATCAGGGAGGCAGGCAGGTGAGCAGTATGGAGCCAGCAGTCCTGGATTGTGAAATGGATGTCCGGCTGCCTGTTTAGGCCCGATCCTACAGCCAGGCTGCTGGACATCCCTTGAGGGGTCCCAGATTGGAGAGAGTGCAGGCTGTGCTGAGGGACATCCCCTGCCTCATGTGCACGAATTTCATGCACCGGGCCTTTAGTATACAAATAAATATACTTTTGACTGTGTTTCAATAAAATTTCATTTACAATAGTAGGCAGCAGGCTACATTTGGTTAGTGGCTGTAATTTGTCAATTTCTGTCCTATATATGAAATTACTTCAACAGCAGTTTATCTTCTCTTTGGATATATGCCTTTGCTGAGATAAAACAGTAAGTAGACAGATGGAATCAGTCTCAGCATTTACCTCATTTTAGAACATAACAAAGGTCCTTGCAATCTTGGTTGAGGACTAGCTGAGGTTAAGCTGTATGGATGTAAATGGTTTTCCTTTCCACTATTCATGCCTAAATTCCTGTCTTGAATGCCACAGTAAATCCTTGGGGCATAACAGTCCAGGTATATTTTCCTTAAAGAAAGAAAGGACACTAAAGAAAGTAGAACACATATCTACAACTGTATGATTGTAGTCTCAAGAGGCACCTAACAAAATAGAATTGGGGTTTAGTATTACAGGGAAGCCCAATCAAAATTTTATTTATGGCCCTGAAGGACTACCTGCTAAATCTATATCCTTGCCTGTTAGAGTTTTCACCTGGTGGACAGCAGTGTTACGAAGTGTTTCTACAGTCAGTTTTGGTCTTCTCTAAATTTTCTTTTAAGAAAGTTTTGTGAAAATTTGGGGGCAAATAGGTTAAGATGAATCTTGGGCCATGACAGTAAGAAGGGCTCGTTTGGATTTTGATGGATCTCCAGTATTGTCAAGTGCCAGAGTCCTGAAAATGTCATTAAGATGACTTGTAAACAAGATAAAGGTGAGGCTAATGCCGGATAGGCATGGCTCAGCCGTTGAGTGCTGACCTATGAACCAGGAGGTCAGGGTTCAATTCCTGGTCAGGGCATATGTCTGGGTTGCGGACAAGATCTCCAGTGTGGGGTGTACAAGAGTCAGCCGATCAATGATTCTCTCTTATCATTGATGTTCCTATCACTCTATCCCTCTTCCTTCCTCTCTGAAGTCAATAAAAATAAAAAAAAAGAGAAAAGTGAGGGTTTTTCCTTATATAATAAGAATATCACTACCTTCCCAAATTTTAGTAGTATTCAGAGGGTGGGAAGGCAAAGCTGGAATATTTATGAGTAGTATTTAGAATGTGGTTTAGGAAGGGTCTTATAATAGGAGGGCTTGCTTAGGATTACATAAAAATCGTGCCTAATTTGGTAATAGTTTAGGATTGATGGACATAGTAAGATACATGTTTAGAGATGAGAGAGGATTCAAATAATTTTATGAAGTAAATTATAATCTGATACTACCTATTATAGGGATGCACAAGTTGACATTCACTTAAATAATATAGTTGTGTGAATGTTTATCTTTCTGAGTAAGAGGTTCCTGGAATAGTAATGTCATTTTGATGAAGACAAAATGGAATAGTAGAGCCATGCTAATGTGATCAGTAAGCTGTGTTTTCCTTTTCATTGTACATGCCTAAATTCCGGGCTTGATTTCCTGTCTGGTATCCTGCTATTTAAAGGATTTGGGTGCTGCCATGCTGCTAGGATTATATCCTACCTTTTCCTGCCATTCCTAGTAGTTCACTTTCCATGGTTTTCTACAGCACCACACTTTTCACCTTTATCTGGCCCCATCCATAATCTTTTTTTTTTTCTGTAATGTTATTTATCCTTCTTGCCTGCATTTCCTTGTCCTTTGACCACCTGACTATGAGAAATTCTGCCCAAACCTTTGCCCATATAACATTCTTCTAGGATTTGAGTCTGGGCTGTGTTATTTACCATGTGCAATAAATTTGCCTCTTTCTTTCTTTCTTTCTTTCTTTCTTTCTTTCTTTCTTTCTTTCTTTCTTTCTTTCTTTCTCTCTCTCTCTCTCTCTCTCTCTCTCTCTCTCTCTCTCTCTCTCTCTCTCTCTCTCTCTTCTCTTTACTTTCTTGTCTATAGAGGGACCTTCCATAATTTCTGATTCACCCAAATAGCTGTGTCTGGTTTCTGATTCATGGCCATCCCACACTTGGTCAGCCTTGCCCAGACAGAGCTTCTGTGCAGAAACTGATGTTGTGAGCAAAATATAAATCTTGATTAATATTAGAATAAATGCCATTTTTTTGCAATAAAGTCTCCTAACTCTTAGTTCTTAATTTCAGATCTGCCATTATCTATCTGTGTGACCTTGAACCTGTCACTGTTTCCTCTCTAAATTTTACTTAATTTCTCAGGTTTAAAATTTTAATGGCAACTTTGAACTGATAGGAGGATATTGCTGCAATTCAGGTAACAATGGTATGGTAGAGTAGAATGGTGATAGGAAAATGGAGATAGAACCTGTGAATCAGCATTTTGAACAAGTTTTCTAGGTAATTTTTATGCTTGCTGAAACTTGAGATCCTTTATATATTTTAATTGTTTAAACTTTAAACATTTATGTTTTCCAACTACAATTTACATTCAATATTAATTTGTATTAGTTTCAGGTGTACAACATATTGGTTAGATAATTATATACTTTATAAAATGGTCTCCCAAAATTTCAAGTACCCACCTGGCATCATACACAGTTATTACAATATTATTGACCATATTTCCTATGCTGTATGTTACATCCTCATTACTATTCTGTAACTACTAATTTGTACTATATATATATTAGAAGCCTGATGCACAAAGATTCATGCTAGAATGGGCTTTCCTCTCTCTGGCTGCTGGCACCATCTTTCCACTCTGGCCCAGCCCCTTTCTGCTCAGGCCCCAGAGCCATCTTTTTCCACTTGGGAGTCACCTCTTTCCACTCCAGCCCTGCTTTCTCACACTGCCCAGAGGCCCTGAGGGACTGAGGTGAGGCAGAATGTAAGCTTCCTGCCCACCCCCATCACTAGGAGTCTATGTATGCAAATTAACCACCATATTTGTTGAGTTAATTTGCATATCACTCCGGATTGGCTGGTGGTGTAGTGCAGGTATGGTCAATTTACATGTTTGTATATTATTAGGTGAGATATTTAATAGCTATGCTTTTAGGTTTTAAAGGGTTCAGACTTTTACATCTTCTCAAGAGTAAGGCTTTTATCTGTATGAAATATTCCTCTTTTCACATTTAATTTTCTTTGCTTTAAATTTCCTATTGTATAATGCTAATATTTTATACCTATTTTCTCTTTGTTAACATTAGTATGCTATATTTTATCTTTGTTTCAATTTTTCTGATTTTTGATTTAAAATTGAAATTCAAATCTTGAAAATAATTTCAAAAATTATTTTGTTATATGTGTAACACATGTACATGACATGTAATTGAATTTTATCTTCCTACAATCTGACTGAAAAATTTAACACAGCTGCATTTCTTATGATTAATGTACATTTGGACAAGTTCCTGACATCTTGTTTTATAGTTTCATTTGCTGTGCCTTTCTCCTAATTTTTCTCATGCTCCTCTCTCACTTCCTTTTTCTCTTTCAGTTTTTTCTCTTTCAGTTTTTTAAATTAATTTCCTGTTTTTCAACATATTGATTTTCTTTTTTCCATTTCCTTTCCTCTAGTGGCTTGGAAGTTTAATATCCTATTCTTAATCTTCTAATAGTTTCACTTAAATTTAAAGCACATAGTTAAATTTATCTTATCTTGAGTTAAGTATCTTGAGTTAATCAGTGCAAATATATCAGCCCCTGTTACAGCAAGAAAAGAAATTTGTCATGCTTTTCATTCTCTTCTCTCTTTTTCAGGCTCCCTGTACTTTCATGTTGAAATTACCCAGAAGTTTCAGTTATTAAAGTTCTTGTTTCAATTATTATTTATGTACCGATTTTACATATTAATAATTATTTAAATACTTGTGAAATATACTGCTTCATTTGTTCTTCACATTTTAATTTAAATCTTGCATTAAAAAATTTTCATTTTTATGGAATATGTAATTAAATAATTCTTTCAGAGAATGGGTATGGTAAATTCATTGAGTATTTGTAGTTCTATAAACTTTTAATTTTACATCCCACTTTGATGCTAGTTTGTCTGGGTACAAGATTCTAGGTTCAAATTTACTTTAAACCTTTGAAAAAAATGACTAACAAAAATATGACAAAAACTTAACTACAGAATTTAAGATATATTCTTCTAATTAAACAAAAAAGCATGATAAAAAGGAGAATACTTCTTATCAGAACTTAGGCTATATACTAGTAGATAAAGCTCAAGTCAAAGGACATTATATAGCCTTAAGTATATTAATTAGTAAAGAAACAACATTGTAAAATAGCAGAGGCAGTTGGCAGTTGGATTGGAGTTGAGAAGGGATGGAAACATGAATGCATTCAAGTCACCAACTTTCTTCCTGTTACTACTTTTACGGTTTAATCTTTGTTGGAAGAATACCAGTAATTCTCAGGAATGCTCACATGAGGGCTAAAGAACCAGATATGAAAAATAAACAGGAACTATAGAAATCTAGGTAGCCAGAACTACATTCAAGGTCATGCCACATTTGAGGAGTAGCACAGTTATGGTGTTTTGGTGCCATCCTCAGAGAGGAGATATTGTTATTGATGTTCCTGCCACTGGACACTGGATACTGCCATCTTTATCAGTATCTAGTATCCAGAGGCAGCAACATCAATGAATTAATTACTTATTTGCAAATCTTTCTTCAGATTTAAATTCCTAGACAAGAACATCTGATTAGTTGAACTAGATGCTCATGGTCTCAATGAAGTGAGGGAGAAAAAATTATCTATCACTTTCATTTTCCATTAAGGTGAAAAAGGCCTTGCCTCCCACCAATATCACACAATAGCAAATTCTCCATAGTTACTAGGGGATACAGATGCTGGGCAGCCAAAACAATAAATAATTGGCAAATAACCACCATAGTCCACCCCTTTGGCTATCTAACATTTACTTACATGCTAGCCCAAACTCACATTGTCTCTCAAAAACATGTTCATACCAAATATAACTAACTCACAAGCAAGAATGCTTGTCTTCTCAATGTGAGGCAACCCAAAGTTTCAACAATTACTGCATTCATCTATACGTGCAGGATCTTTGGCAGATATCCACGGATCATTCAGTTCTGATGCAATACTGTCTCGATAGCCTGTGCTTATGGGCTGTATGATAAACTTAACCCACACCCCTAATATCTGAGGCACATCTTCTAAGTCCCTTCATATTCTCTCAATTTAATCTATCTCAGGTGTCCTTAGCCATTTTCTTGTTCTTAACTATGCTGCAGCATCAAATTGTATGCGGGCTTAGACCGACTTCACATGAGTGTAACCCAGTAAGAAGAAATGGCCTGTAGTAGAGATATATAAGGTTCCTGGGTAGTGGTGAATGACTTGGCTCATTGATCAGAGGCCTGATAGAATACTAGTAATAGAATATATGGGGAAAATAGGAGAAGATATAGATAGACCCATGAAAATAGGCATAAAGCATATAGATCATTATATATCATATTTAAACCCCCAAATAATGTCTACTGTAAGTGGGTCTCTCAGTCTTGGAGCCATCCATCATTCTCCTCTTTTTCTGATACTCTACTTCCAATCCATCTGAAGATCTTTTACATCTACTTTAAAAATATATCTAGAATCTAACCACCTCTCATACCTTCCTGTTACTACTCTGGTCCAAGCAAACATAGTTTATACTCTGGATTATTGAAGTAGTCTCTGAAATAGTTTTAGTAACTCCAAATTTGGCATCTCCTTTTTTTTTATTCTTCAATACAACAAACAGATTGATTTTTATGGTAAGAGGTAAGTCATATCTTGCTATTTCTCTACTCAAAATGCCATTTAAAGTAAAAGTAAAACATTTTCTAAAGCTCCTACAGGACCCTATATGTTTTGGCTCCCTGTATACCTCTGCCTGCATCTTCCACTCTCCACTAATTCCCTCTGCTCCAGCCATTGGCCATTTTGTACTCCTAGCCATGTTTCCCTCCTTGGCTTCTGTAGTGGCTCTTTCTTCTACCTGGATCACTCTTTCTAAGATATTCTTATGGCTCACTTTTTCATCTCCTTCAAGTCTTTTCTCAAATGCCACCTTTTCCGTGAAGCCAAGCCCAAACTTACTATTGAAATTTTCATTCTCCACCAATATACGAGCACTTCTTTCTCATCCCGTACTCTATTTTTCCATAGATATTTACACCTTCTATATATTTTACTTATTTGTGTTTATTGTCCATCTACCTACGCTACTATGTAAGTTCCATGAGAGGAGAAACTCATTTGACATTGCTAGGTCTTTGGTACTTAGAACAGTGCCCAGGACATAGTAGGTACTGGGTAAATGTTTGTTGAATGAATGTACTTGATTGGGACTGTATATTTCTAATAGTCTATTTCTTGCTAGTGCCAGTATATTTTGTGAACCTCCTATAAACACACAAGTTGTCAAGTTCAAACAGACAGCTTCTCATAGAGAAATCATCAGTGGAATTAACCTGGGTTGAGAAAGGAATTGCCCAAGAAGGCCCTAGTACTAGTACTTTCTAGGAATTATTTGAAGATGAACAATGCGTTACTGTAGAATCAGAGGAATAGAGTGCACCATACAAATACGTAGTTAATGGTCCCGACATGTGGATGTGTGTTTTAAAACCCCCCCGGTACATAATGTTCTGGTTTGCCTGGTTTCAAAAAGTGTTTTACATTTCGGCTGTTCTGAGTGGTATGACACCATCAGGATGACTGTGGCAGCTAAGAAAACATAGAAAACACGTAACATGGAAAAAGGCTCAGTCACAACAAAAGCAAGCTTTCCTTATCAGCATGAACTCAGAACCTAGTTAGCAACCCCAAAATATACATTGATGATGGTTTTGTGAGTCACTGCATGACTCACAGCTCACTGACCACTACAAAACAGAGACTTGAGGAATAATTTACTGCCCAGGCCAAGAGGACTTTAAAGAACTTTCCTACCCACCATCTGAGTGATATATCAAATTAGGGATAAGGCACTATCCCTTTCTTCTTCTTAGAGTGTATTAACTCTCCCTTTCTGTGCATCTTCCTCAAGACACATGGCCAGATAAACCTCTGGTTTCACTAATAATCTCCCAGTGAACTGTTCTATTCCTGTACCTGCCTACTTGGGTTTGTTCTGCAAAGAAATCTAACCCATAAGAGTGCCTCAGCACAAAAAAATGTACTCCATCACTCCTCAGAGCAAGATGGCTTCTTGGATCAGCATTTTATGCCTTCCCTCCCTTGACTGTGACACTAAACAGACCCATAATAAACCGTCCTTGACTGCACAAGAAAGCATTCTCAGGGCCAAGACAGTTTGTTGTCCAAAACCATTTCTCTTACTTGTGCAAATCAAGGACCCAGTGATCACAATTTGGGGCATAGAGAAGATTAGTGGAAAGGTTCATTTTCTTTTTTTTTCTTCTTCTTTTTTAAAAATATATTTTATTGATTTTTTACAGAGCAGAAGGGAGAGGGATAGAAAGTCAGAAACATCGATGAGAGAGAGACATCGATCAGCTGCCTCTTGCACGCCCCCTACTGGGGATATGCCCGCAGCCAAGGTACATGCCCTTGCCGGAATCGAACCCGGGACCCTTCAGTCCGCAGTCCGACGCTTTATCCACTGAGCCAAACCGGTCTCCACGGAAAGGTTCATTTTCTAAAGGAAGGAAGCATTTTAGTCTTCAGCATTTTCTTACCGGGATTGTGGTTGTACTCATATGTGGTTGGGTCAGTGTTGTTCCTCCTGCTTTACCCAGGAAGACCCTGAGGAGGGCTATGATCTGAGTTCACATGGGCAAGTCCTCTCAGAGCTGGAAATGTGCACTCTCAAGCTCCTTTCTCAGGCTGTATCTGACATCCATGCAGGCCATCTTCCAGAACTTTTCTGTGCCAGCCAACATAGTGATGGTGACTTCTGCTGTCAAGAGTCTGCCTGGCATCTAGAATTTTCTCTCATTTAGAAGATAGTACTGTCAAACATATATATATGTATCCACAAAGTGTCCCCTGCTTCTAGGGCAATAGGTGCTCCAGAAGGAAACACCACAGTGAGACTGTATTCTTCCCTCACCCCTTTCATTTCTTCCACACTAGTTCTCTCCTAGCTTTATCTTGTCTAATAAAAGAGAAAATTTACTGTACCTCTGATCAAGCCACACCCACAACCATGCCCACCAGCCAATCAGGAGCAAATTATGCAAATAAACCCCAACTAAGATGGCTGCCACCACTGAGAGCAGGAGAGAGGCTTGGGTTTCCCTGGCAATGGAGGAAGCCAAGCTTTCCTCCTGCTGTTGCCAGCCTAGGCTTCCACTCAATGCTACAGAGTTTCAATTATAGAAGATACATAATCCCAACAGAAATGGTGGCAGCCACGGAGCTGGAGAAAGTAGAGACTAGGGTTGCCAGGGCACTGGAGGAAGCCAAACTTCTGCAGCCCTAGCCTAGGCCTCCACTCTAGGCTACAAAGTTTCAAATAGAAATGGCTGTCGCCATGGACCAGACCAAGCAGAAGGCTTGGCTCCGCTCCAGGCTACAAAGTTTCAACTGTAGAACATAAATTAATCCTAGATCCCAGCGCCTCTGCTTGGGTCGCTGGGGGGTGGGGCCTGAAAACCACCATAGGCCCTTTGTCCAGGGTGCCCCACACCCAAGGGAACCCCCACCCTGATCCAGGACACCTTTCAGGGCAAACCAGCCAGTCCCCACCCATGCACCAGGACTCTATCCTATCTAATAAAAGAGTAATGTGCAGATTAACCATCACTTCAACACACAAGAGGGCTACCCTCATGTGGTCAAAGATCCTGACTCCATGTGGACACAAGATGGCCACCACAAGATGGCCAGCAGGAGAGGACAGTGGGAGGTTCCAGGCCCGCAAGGGAGGGCAGTTTGTGGGCAATCAGGTCAGCAGGGAAGGGCAGTTAGAGGTGACCAGGCCAGCAGAGGAGGGAATTTGGGGCCTAAACAGGTTAGTAGGGGAGCAGTTAGACATCAATTAGGCTGGCAGGGTAGTGATTAGGGGGTGATCAGGCTGACAGGCAGAAACGATTAGGGACAACTAGGGAGGCAGGCAGGTGAGCAGTTTGGTGGCAGCAGTCCTGGATTGTGAGAAGAATGTCTGACTGTCCATTTAGGCTTGATCCTACTGGGACCGGTCCTAAATGGACAGTCAGACATCCTTTGAGGGGTGCCAGATTGGAGAGGGTGCAGGCTGGGCTGAGGGACACTCCCCTTGCCCCCGCCCCATGCACAAATTTTGTGCACCGGGCCTCTAGTTGAGGTATAATTGACAAATGAAATGGTAAGATATTTAAAGTGTACATTGTGATTATTTGCTATGTGTATACATTGTGAAAGAATTCCTCCCATCTAGTTAATTAACACATCCATCACTTCAAATATTTACATATTTTTTAAAAAAAACATTTAAGTTCTACTCTCTTAGCAAATTTCAGTTATGCAGTATGGTGTTATTAAATACAGTTACCATGTTATACATTAGAGCCTTAGACCTTATTCATCTGTAGCTGAAAGTTTGTGCCCGTTTACAACATGCCCCTATTTCCCCATCTCCCAGCCCCTGGCAACTATTATGTTCTCTGTTTCTATGAATTTGACTTTTTAAAAAAGATTTCACATATAAGTGATACCATGCAGTGTTTGTTTTCCTCTGTCTGGTTTATTTCACTGAGCATAATGCCCTTAAGATCCATTCAATAAGATTTGAATTTTATTTTACCTTTATTTATCTACAAATAAAACAAATTATATCCTGTTTGTAAATGTGATCATTGTGTTAAATATTTAATGTTTGTTTTTAGAAAACAATAAGGCTGGAAAACATTATATATATGAACCAGGCAGGGATAGAAATAAAAATATGAAATGAATTTTTAGGAGAATACCGAAAGTATTAATGACTAGAGAGAACATTGAAGATGCAGATTTTAAGGTAACATAGAAGTGCTTTTTTTTTTTAACAGCTGGACCAAATCATCCAGGAAAGACATGAAAATGGTTAGCTGTTACTAGGGAGAATTTCTACAAACAGATAGCAAAGAAATTGAAGATTGCTAAATGAGCACTAGAGAGATTCTAAGGGAGCACAGAATGACTAATTAAGGAGTTAAATTTTGCAAAGAGTATAGTTGAACCTGGAAAATCTTGGCATTGAGTAACCTAAAGGTAATGCATTTTAAAATTGTAAATTTGACGCTGGGAAAAGATTGTGGGTTAATCATGTTTATATTTGTTCCTCCCCTCAATCCTATCAAATGGCAATAAAGGAATTTTTTTAAAAAGCTAAGTCTATAAAAAAGGAAAGATTGGAAAAGAAGAAGACAAAAATAAAATTTTGGAAGCAGGAAGGCAAGTGGAGATGAGTGATAAATTCTTAGCATACTAAATGAAAAAAAAAAAAGGAATCCTAAGGCAGCAGTGAGGAAAGCAGATATCCACCTGATTTACAGAGAGAAATTCTCCAAAGACTCGGGGATTGGTGGTGCTAGATTCCTCTGGAAGGGACTGGAAATGGAGACTGAATAAGGAGGATTGTTTTAAAGTCTGTTTGAGAACTATTCAGACCCCAGATTGCCTCCCACACTCTGATGAGCCACCTGATGAATGGCCATTCTTTCACCCTGGAAAAAGAATAAAGTTATATTCTCCAGAGAGTATAAGCAGATGGATCTTCAAGTTCAGTTGAGGATGGAGGTACTGGATAGAAAACAGGGGGATTTAGATAGTGTTTTCTTCCTGGGTTCTGAGGCATTCCAGCTCTTTTCATTCATATTCCAGAATATTATCTTTCATCCTTCAATGAGATTAGAGATATTTTAATTTTTAAATTTTTATTTTTTTGTCTAAAGTTTGAGATTGGAGATATTTTTTTCTAAGAAACATGATTAACCTAAAAGGAAATACCTAAAGATATTTTAAATTTTCCCCATTTAAACAATCCAATCAAAACACAATAAAGATCATAACAGACAAACTCTCCTACACATTTGGAGATTTTTAGTGCCACTATCACAAATATGAACATTCAATCAATGAAAACCAGATGACAGAGGAAAATATCTGATGTGAAAAGAGGGCAAAATCCACAGAAAAAAAACAATATAGAGAAAACAAATTTTGGAGTTTTAAAAACATGTTTACTAGCTCTTTTATACTTTTCTATCAAAATATTGGCTGGTTTTACTGACTTGCTTCTGAAGCACATAATGTGATAAGTTAGACTGTGATTTTTGAGGTCAAGTTAAAAAAGATGATGTAGCTTTCACATGACTTTCTCTATCCTTGAATACTTGCCTTTGAGAACCCAGTAACTATGCTGAGAAGGAGCCAAATCTCCACATGAAAAAATGGCATGATGTGTTCTGATAACAGCCCTACCTGAGATCCTAGCCAATAGTCAGTATCAATGGCCAGACATGTGAACAAGTGGGTATTCAGATGATTCCATATCCCAGCCTTTGAGGCACCCAACTAAAGCCAGGTGGAGCAAAGATGAGCTGTCCTCACAGAGTTCTGTCTAATTACAGATTTATGAGCAAAATAAATACTACTATTGCAATAATCCAATAATTTTTGCAGTGATTTGTTATGCAGCAATAGAAAACTTGAACACAGAAACTCTATGGGGAGAGAAATTTTTAAAATTCATGATCAACACTTCTTCTGGCCAAGATGAAGTAATGAAAACTAGATTTCATTGGTTCTTAAAATATTGAACATCAGCCAATGGAAGACATTGATTTCTGAGAGCAGGGAGACAAATCAAATTGCCTCAGATTACTACCTAAAGAAAGTTTCCAGTCTGTGTCCTAGAGAGAAGTAACCTAAGCAGAGATCAGCTGTCTCCTTAAGTTGAGAGGCCAAAGTTGAAAATGTAGTGAGACCAAAGAGGCTAGAGTTTTCAGGACAGAGTACTGGAAGAGAAGAAAGTTGCACAGAGAGAGGGAGCTCCCGAGAACTGTCCTTTTAAGTATTTAGCTGAGTACTGATCAGTGGATGCCTGTGAGGAAATTACTCAAGGTCACAGGAAAAAATGTCCCAAAAGAATCTTCTGAGTTCCACAAAGGTACAGGAATAGTAACTGTCACACCAATCAGAGTGGAAAGTCTCATAATTCATAGGACATCAAGTAGAGTTACAAAGAAGGATTTTTGCATCAGTTTTACTGCAAAATTAGTCCTAGTTTAAAATGCTTCTCTGGTTTATTTAGCAAAGTTTAAAAGCACAATCTTAAAGAATGAACCTGTTTCCAAGTAACTTAACTTCATTTCAGAATGAAGCCCAACAATGAGGTGGTGAGGGCCTGGGAGTGGGGGGAGGATGGGAGAGGCCTGGAAGAGGTTAATGGTGAGGAAAAGAGGACCTAAATAACACTTTCAACAATAAAGATTCAAAGAAAAAAAAAGAAATCAGAGAAATTAATTTCTCAGGTAAGTTTCCTATAAAAAGAAAACAGGAAAAAAAAAAAGAGAGTGAGAAGGAAACAGAATGAGGCCCAAAATATTTACAGGAAACAATATAATCATTAATCAACAAGGTAAAATTAATAATTTATAGTATTCACCAAAAACAGTTAATCAAAAACTGATCCAAAAGATAAAATTTTAGAAAATAAAAAAGACATTAAAATATTATTATAACTATATTCTATATGTTCAAGAAGCTGGGTGAAATAATGAATGTTAAGTAGTCATGGAAGACATAAAAAAGACCAAAATTGAACATATAAAAATGAAAGCTACAAGATGTAGGATAAAAAATACACTATATAGAAATAATGCATGTTATGAATTTCAGAAAAAAGATTAGTAAAATTGAAGACATCACATTAGAAACTATCTAAAATAAAACACAGAGAAATAAGACTGAAAACAGTGAGTAGAGAGAGCATTAGTGAGCATTGGGACAACTTTAAGCAGCATGTTTATTCATGTAAGTAAAGTCCATGAAAGAAGGTGTTGGTAGCCGAGACCGGTTTGGCTCAGTGGATAGAGCATCGGACTGTGGACTGAAGGGTCCCGGGTTCGATTTCGGCAAGGGCATGTACCTTGGCTGTGGGCACATCCCCAGTAGGGGGCGTGCAAGAGGCAGCTGATCGATGTCTCTCTCTCATCGATGTTTCTGACTTTCTATCCCTCTCCCTTCTGTTCTGTAAAAAATCAATAAAATATATTTTTTTTAAAAAGAAGGTGTTGGTAGACAAAAATTGAAGAAATAATAGCTGAAAAATTTCCAAATTTGGTGAAAATTATAAACTGCAGATTCAGGAAGTTAAATGAACACTAAGCAAGACAAACATGAAAAAAACAACTCCAATGCATGTCTTAATCAGATTGCTTAAAAACAGTGATATAGAGAAAACACCTAAAATAATCAGAGAAATAAGACACATTATGTATGGAAGAACAAAAATAAGTGTAAGCAGATTTCTTATTGCAAATGATGAAAGCTAGATGACCATGTAGCAAACAAACAAACATTCTCAACTTAGAATTCTTCATCCAGCAAAAGTATCTTTTAAAAATACATATAAAAAGTGAAAGAATCCATCACTGCCTGCACAATTAGAAATATTAAAGGAAGTCCTTCAAGCAGAAGAAAAATGGTACCAGATGGAAACCCTGATCTAACAAAATATGAAGAGCATCAGAAATGTAAAAACATAAGTAAAGGAAAATAATTTTAATAGTTAAATCTCTAGAAGGTAATTGATTGTTTAAAGCAAAAATGTTAGTAGTAGTGTATTATAGGATTCATAAGATATATAGACTCAAGATGCATAACAATAGCTTAAACCAGGGAAGGGAGTAATAGAAGTATGGAGTTGTAAGATTCTTATATTAAATGTGAAGTGATATACTATCACTTGAATAAAGACTGAAATAATTTAAAAAATGTATATTTTATAAGCCCTAAACCTATCACATAGGGGATTTAGGTAATATTTGCTAACATTTGTCTGACTAGGCAAAAAAAAGGTATAAAATGGAAAACAAAGAAAATACTCAATTCAAAAGAAAGCAGATTTGAGCTGTTCCCTGGTCAGATGCACTAATTACTTGCTATCTATGGATTGTGTTCTACAAGAACAAATGATGGGACATTTTCTGTCTTCTTACTCTGTCACTCTCTTCGATTGTCTCATGTAGAAAAAATTATTCTCACTTATAATGTTTTTGTTATTTCTCATCTGAGGATATTTTTAGAGAGAGTGGAAGGGAGGGGGAGAGACAAAATGAGAGAAACATTACTGTGAGAGAGAGACATCGATTGTTTGCCTCCCATACACACCCTGATCAGGGCCAGGGATCGAGCCTACAACCGAGGTATGTGCCCTTGGTCAGAATCAAACCTGGAACCCTTCAGTCTGTGGATTGTCACTGTATCCACTGAGTCCAACATACTAGGACTATTCTCACTTTTTAATGGTTATGTAGAAATTCGACTTTTACAATCAAATTTAAAATTTTAATTAAAATTACCCCAGACATCAGCTATGACAACTAGTATTCCACTATTTTAAATCTTTCACAGTGTAGGCCTATATCTTTAAGGCAAGATGTAAATATTTTCTTTCTAGTCAAATTTAAAAGTAGTCTGATTTTATGTAATCAAGGATGTTCAATTTGGACGGAACCTTAGACATAGTCTGGTCTAATACTCTCATATATCTTAGCTAATAAAAGAGTAATATACAAATTAACAATCACTCTGCCACACCCACAAGCCATGCCCACTAGCCATGCCCCTAGCCAATCAGGAGCAAGTATGCAAATTTACCCCAACCATGATGGCTGCGGCCATGAAGCCAGCAGGAGGGAAGGTTGGGTTTCCCCAGCAATGGAGGAAACCAAGCTTTCCACACACGCGGGCTGGCCCAGGCCTCCACTTAAAGCTATAAAGTTTCAATTATACAAGGTAAATAAATCCCAACAGAAATGGTTGCAGCCTCAGAGGGAGCAGAAGGCTTGGCTCTGCTCCAGGCTACAAAGTTTCAATTGTAGAACATAAATTAATCCCAGATACCAGGGCTTTTACTTGGATGCCAGGGGCATGGCCGGCCTGCAAGCCACCACAGGTCTCTTGCCCAGGCTGCCTCACACCCCAAGGGAATCCCCACCCTGATCTGGGACACACTTCAGGGTAAAACAGCTGGCTCCTACCCATGCACCAGATCTCTATTCTATCTAATAAAAGAGTAATATGCAGATTGAACATCACTCCAACATACAAGATGGCTTCCCTCATGTGGTCAAAGATCCTGCCCCCATGTGGACACAAGATCGCCATCAAAAGATGGCCAGCAGGGGAGCGCAGTTGGAAGAGGCCAGGCCTGCAAGAGAGGGCAGTTGGAGGGCAAATAGGCTGGTTGGGAGAAGTTAGACATCAATCAGGCTGGCGGGCAGAAGTGGTTAGGGGCAATCAGGAAGGCAGGCAGGCGAGCAGTTGGGAACCAACAGTCTTGGATTGTGAGAGGGATGTCCGACTGCCACTGGAATTGGGCCTAAACAGGCAGTCGGACATCCCTCAAGGGGTCCCAGATTGGAGAGGGTGCAGGCTGGGATGAGGGACACCCCACCTCCCCCCATTCATGAATTTCATGCACCAGGCCACTAGTGTGTACATATATATATATATATATATACACACATATATATATACACACACACACACACACATATATATATATATATATATATATGGCTAGTATCTTAAGTGTCCGTCTGACTCGTTGCTACGATGTGCACTGACTACCAGAGTGCAGATGCTGAATGCAAGAGCTGCTGTGACATGTACTAGCCATTTACAGAGAAATGGTACTGTGGACCTGGCACCTACAAAGCAACATTTGGCTTCCTCCAAATGGGACACTGGCCCTGCCACCACCCTGGAGTGACAGTCCACCAAATCACAGCCAATGCTGCTGAGACCCCGGGGCACAAAATGCAGCCACAGCCTAGCTCAGCCTGGAAACAGTCACTGTGGGCACCGGATAATGATGTCCCGTAGAAATGCCTGGCTTCCTCTCTATGGCCACTAGCCTCCGTGGAGTTTCTTTAGCCCAGGAACATGACTTACTTTATAGGCAGGTGGAAACATTTTACACTTTAACCAAATGTCTGTGCAGCATTTTCCCATGCCTCATCTCATTTGGTCCTCACAGAAGTCCCAGAGTAGGTAGGTAGGAGACTTGGTGAAATCCTATTTTCTTTTCATTAACCAGAAAACAGAGCTTTGAAAGTTTAGAAACTGGGCACAACTAAAAAAAAGTAAGAAAATTATTTCAAGTTTTGTTACTGTGCAGAATATAGTCAAACACTGCTGCAGTTAATTACTTTATCCTTTGTTCTCCCTGTGTGATCTATAATAATAATCTGTTTCATGTTATTATTTACTGCTGTGTTACTGACAATTACCTGAAGGAGAAGTTGGGGTGTTTCACTCGCCTGGAAAAGTTTAGCAAAATTAGAAAGCAGGCCTAATTAAGCAAGTTTATTCTCTCTATATGAAAGGCTAAGTTAACTCGTACATGTGTGAAACATATAAAGCTCTCACTGGCGCCAATCGCATGCATGTGTTTTGATCTGTCATTGTTGATCATGAATTTGATCTTTCTATTATATAGAAAGGGCAAGTATTGATATTAAAATGTTTCTTCTAATTAATTTCCTTTCAATGTACATAAATTCATGCACCAGGCCACTAGTCAATACATATGTATGTATATTGAAGTTGAGGGAGATGATGTGATGTGATCAGATTAAATGGGTTAGTGGCTGAGATAGGACTAGAATCCATTTTTTCCCTACTTTTTCTTTATTCTCAGTTCTTTTGGTCTTTTCTAAAGGCTTGAAAATGAACTAGGTTGAACCTTCAAAGTTCTTTCCAGCATTGGGGTTCTGTGGAGTAGATTAGAGTTAGGAAATTTTGTTAAAGTTGGTCTTGTTTCATTTGTGGTAAATTTCTGAAAGAATTTAACTGTTTTCTTTTAATTGTATAAAATACCAGGGAAATCATTCTACAACTAGCAATTTATTATAGTTAGAGAGCTGGAGCATGTCATTGTAAAAAAAAATGCTAGTTCTAGGCTTCAAGCTCCATTATATACAGTTAGCCCTGTACTTTGTGAAAAGATATCAGGGAACTAATTACTGTAAATGAGTTTATCTTTGGAGAATGAGCAGCTAGAGCACCAGTGAGCATTGGGACAATTATGAGAATCTTGGAAAAGAATATCAGTTTTTTGGTTTTATTTATTATTATTATTATTTTTAATTTCATGGGACATGAGTGAACAGTAGCTCTGGGTCCAGGCTCAGAGGAATGGCATGGATAATAAGGACAATACTGTCAATGACCTGACATCATGACTTGTATGAGTGATGGTTACCTAATTGGTTAATACCATTTTTACTAGCACTGATATGATGACAGTGAATTATATTGATGGGACATTGATTTATACATTCTAATCCCTCCACTGATGGATAATTGGATCAATTTTTTATTTGAACCATAGATGTTGATATAGAAGCTAAATATAATCTATCAGCCACATTCTAATCAGAAGGGAATCACAGGATTGATTGGTTTTTGGAAAGCACTTTGAGCCCTTGGAAAATAAAGGTTTCTGCTTGGATCAAGTGCCTCTGGATTTACTAATTCATAATTCTTATTTTTGATTTCTATAAATGGAGACAGGGACTTCTGATGAAAAATATTGCCTCGTTCAGAAAGTAGTGTAGGTCAGCAAGCAAAGCTGAACATCTCAGTGGTTGTTTTGTTAGTTCCACTTTGATTGATTCTTAGAAAATCCACAGCATTAAAAATGTGCAGCATTGTGCTCTGGATTTATTTTACGTTCTTGCATCTTCTGTTCTGGCTCCTGTGTGCTATTTTTAAGCTCTTATTCTCTGAGAAACTACAGAGGAAGAAGAGGTGGGGACAGGCACAAATCCTAGGAGTCGGTTCACCTTTTGGATAATAAATCAATCCACTGTTGGATTGATTTGGATAATAAAGCAATGCCGCAAGCCTCCAGTGTTTTCCTTTAGGTAAAGGGCCTCGTGCTGCTTTCTGGCTGTCTTGTCCTTTATAAGACCAGTTTTCTTAACCGTATCTCTTTCTCTGGCATGTGGTTATCCCTAAACAATATAGTTTTCCCTTGCTGAAGGAGCTACAGCTGTTTTGATATTCACCAGAACCTTCATCCTCTTCTCCCTGTCTCTCTCACTTGTTGCTTGGGAAAGGAAAAGCAACTTCCTTCCTAGGGGAACCTTAATCTTTATTTATATTTCTATTTTGAAGCAGAACTCAGTAAGTTTGGTCATGTTGTCACTCACTGCAACAAAGACAGAGGGACTCCTTATAGCTTTGGAGAGGAAGAAAGTGGTCGCCAGAAGAAAATTAACTGGTTGACGTAGATGGGAAATACAAAAGCCACCTCAGTGTATTGCTTTCTTTATTCCTGTTGTTGATCAGGTGTTTTCTTCATGCACCACAGCCTGAAGTTTCTGCAGTTAGGGATTATTTCCATGATCATCTTGGTGTTCTTTTGGTCCTTTGGTAAAAAAAAAATTGGCTTAATCATGACAGGCTGATGAGTTGGCTTCATCTACAGAGTGGAACAGGGGTTGTTGGCTGAGAAAACTGTGAATGCTGAATCTGAGGGCAGTGTTGGCTCATGGAACATTTTATCTGTTCTCTGAGTTTCTTGTCTCAGTGCGTCAACAAATTTGTTTTTGTTTAAAGACTTTCCCACACAAGTGTCTGCCAAGTTCAGAAGACTGCTGTTTGAGATTGATCTTGGTTTTCTGGGAACAAGAGCTGAGATTGTAAAATACACTCAGTTGATCTCAGGGGGAGAAAGTTGGGAGATTTTATTTCCATATGCATCAACTAGATCTGGGCATAGAAGATGAAAGAAAGGCCTGGAAACTAGGTGGGGAAATAGCTGGGAGGAAGGACTAGTGAAAGGTGTTTTCACTTGTGTCTACTTTTCCCACTTGTTTTTTAGGCTCTCTGGGTCATTTGGTAGTAAGGCAATGTCCTTATTGACTTGCCAATATTGACTTGCCACACTCTCATTTGATTTAAATTAAACTGGTTTGTTAGAAAAGGGTCTTTAGGTCTCGGATTGGTATAGACATAGCCAATACCCAGAGCAATTCCAAAGTGAACTTTTATAGATTGAACTAAAAGACTCCTTTCCATTGAGACATAAGAAGCACTTCACTATGATAACCCCTCTTTCTGGGAGCTACTTAAAAGAAAGAAGCTACAAAAATTAAATTTAATAGACATAAATTAGAATGTTCTTACTCCTTTTGCAAAGTGAGAGGTAATATCATGGTAGGATCACAATGTGTGCACAGCTGTCACTCAATAAGGGCTTGTAGAATCAGGTGAGCCGGAAAATGTCTCTGCCCTAATGAAGGAAGGTATTGGTTCATCACTGTAGGATGGATGTGTTTCTTCAGCTTGGGACTTTAGGCAAAAGGATTGTCAAACGAGAAGGACTTGGCAATTTATTAGAGACAGAAGGTAGGGGACCACAGTGGCCAGCCACTATGAGAGCTAACTCTAGCACAGGCATTTAAGGAGAAAATAAATGTCCACCATGCCCCATTCAGAGAGCACAGCATTGCCTTGGGATGTTATTAACTTCTGCCAATTCCAGCTAAATGCTTGGTAGCACTGTTGAAGTTGGAAGGAGGCCCAATAAACACACTCCTTTCTTGACTAATTTTATGACTTAAGACAAAGAGTAATTCTGATAGAAACCAAAGGTCCATCTGCTAGAAGATTAGGTATGCAGTAAAAATGGGCAGCTTAACACTAATAATTAATACTTGGAATGAGACTGACCCACCCAGTCTCAGGCCGCACTGTACCTCCACACTCTGCCCTCTATGGAGTTTGCCCTGTAAAATTCCTGGCATGGAGGAGTGGGCTGGCTTCCTAAGAGGTAAAAGATGCTGATTTGTACATGTCCGATTCCTCTCCCAGACTCAGGTAACTCACTCTGTTTCTATGGTGAAAAGTAAGGGATGGGCTAAGAAGCCACAAGTGCTTAGGGAAAAGCCTTTCCTCAGATCAAAAGAGGAATGGGAAAGGCATGTTTCTTCCTCTTAACAAGTTCTCTTGGCATAGAAACCAACATTTTCATAATTAACATCATCAGCAGCTAGACTGCTGTGGTTTTTTTTTTTTCTCTAGGCAACTTTGGTTGCCATAGCATAACAACAGAGAAAATAAATATTTAAAGGATATTAATTTTCTCAGCATTATCAGTGCTCAGAATGCCAGGAGGTGTTCTGTCAATGTTAACTTATGAAAGTGACACATGAGTGGGTTCAGGAGAAAGAATAAAGTTATAAAGAATAATATAAATTTATATATCGCCCTATGAAGTCCACATATCATCAAACAATGGGCTCAGTTAGTCATGAAACATTTTTTGCTTACAGCTCATAAGAGTTTATGACCCAATGGAGAAGACAAAAACCAATCAATGCAAGAGAAATATATAACTTTGTTGTAAGTGAGAATGTCAGTGATTTTGCTAGTGGGCAGGGTTCACCAGGCAATGTTTGTAAGGAAAATGAGTCTTGATCTGCAATGATGAGGAGATGAGGATTATGGGAACAGTGGCCCTGGGTTCCAGGCATATGGTGAAAACCCATAGAAACATGTGGGAGAGTCTATGATGTCCTGCAAGGTTGAACATGAAGTATTAGGATGCTGCTGCCACTGCCTCTGTTGATAGAAGGAAGATAAATGTGACAGATGCCCACAATGTTTCTGGCAAGAAATAAAATTCCAGCTAGTATGATGCATTTCAAGGGAATAACCTTTAGCATTATGCAGATGTGGCATATTTTTGGCTCATTGCTGAACAATTGGGTTTGGGATCTATACAAATGTGGAAGGCATCAGGTTGAAATACCATACTTTATCTTGGCTGGTGTAATTGACAAAGTGAAAATTGCAACAATTCCCCACATACATGTTGAAACAACAGAAATCACACCCAAAATACCAGGAAGTGGTTTATAAAAAAATAATAATAAGACAAAGTGAGGAAATGCATTAAAACATGCTGAAAGAGAGGACGACAAAAGGGGAGAAGATAGCAGGCATATCTTGTACAAATCGAGAGATTCAAATTAAGTGGTTAAAGGTTTTAAGTAGGAGCATAAGTTGGCATAAACACTGTGGTAAACAGTTTAGTATTTTCTGCTAAAGTTAAATGAATGAATACCCCATGGCCCAGCAATTCCACTCCTATTTATATGCTTGGTGAAATGCTTGTCATATGTTCTAAGAGATAAATACAAAAGTCTTCATAGTATTATTTACAATAAACCCAAACTAGAATCATCCTAACTGACAATCAACACTAAAATGGGCAAAATAATTGTGATATATCTATACAATATGCAAAATGGCATGGAAAAAAACTCATTACAGCTACTGGCTGTAACATGCATCAACCCCACCAGCATACTTTTGAATCTAAAAAGCCAGACCTACAAAAGAATCCATGTTATGTGATTACACTGAATTTTAGAGTGGCTGGGAGTCTGAAGTGCCTGTTGCTAGGAGGGGAAAGCTGGGTGACAGTTGAGGGAGGATAAGGACAGACTGGACCCTATCCAGGCACATTGGCACCATCAAAGACAAGCTGGTCCCCAGAGGACAATTTTTTTCTTACCCTTTTCCGCAGAGGTACACATACACCTGGCCTAGGACTGGGAAAAACTGAAAAAGGAGGTTGTGGGAACTGAACAAGCTTTAGACTGACTTCTGTTTCCTACCAACAAGGGGAGCCAGCAAGTCAGTATCAGTGACTGGTATCCCCCCGTGACTTTCACAGCAGCATGGCTACTGTTTTATTCCTGCCTTATGAATCTTGAACAAATTTCTCTTGTGATCTTAACCTGGAATTCTGAGAAAAGCAGTTCTAGTTCAGCTCAATGAACACAGTATAAGTCACCATTAAGAGTGGCTTGCTTTGGGACAAGAGGGCAAGAGGGAAATTGAGAGGAGGCTCCAAAGGGGCATTTGGCATATTGACAATGTTTTACTTCTTTGGTCATATGGTGTGCACTCTGTGAAAATCCATTGACAAAACCTTTAGGTTTTGTGTATTTTTCTTCAGTATACACCCTCATACACATGGCTCCAGTTATTAATCCTATCAATTTCTAGCTGTGTGACTTTGGGAAAATTGTGTAATTTCATTATTAGGAACTAGAGGGAGGCCCGGTGCATAAAAATTCATGCACTGGAGGGGGGTCCCTCAGCCTGGCCTGCCCCTTCTCACAGTCTGGGATCCCTCAGAGATTGAAGGCGACCTGGCAATCAGGGGAAGGCAACACCCCATCATTCCTCTGCTGCTTCCCCTGCCAGTAGTGCAAGCCTCGGCCGGCCCTGGTTACCTGAGCCTTGGGCGGGCTGGGTGGCTGGGCAGCAATCACCTGAGGCTTGCCTGCACCTTGGACCAGCCCTGGGTGGCTGGAGTGCTGAGGGGACTGGGGGACTCCAGAGGCAGGTGTGCGGAAGAGCTGGGCTTGCCTGGGGGTGGACCAGCCTTGCCTCATGCCTGCTGCTCCCTCAGGGCTGAGGGGATTGGGCGCCGCCATCTTGTGACTGTGGATGTTGCCATCTTTGAGGACGTGGCAGTCAATTGGCATATTCCCTCCTTATTGGCTGTGGGCATTGCCATCTTTGCAATGGTGTGAGGGTCAATTAGTATATTCCCTCTTTATTAGATAGGTTGTGGGGTTAATAAAACTTCTTACCTCAGAGATTTTTGTGACTGTTAAATGAGATTATCAAATTAGCTCTATGCCTGGCACACAAGAAGTTTGCTCTCATTATCCTTCTAAACATATTACTAGCTTATATTATATTGTATTTTGCATATTATGCTATATACTAGTATGAGTACAATGATATATGATAATAATAACAGTTACCATTTTGAACACTTACTAAATTTCACACATTGTCATAAGCTATTTTCATTCATTCACTCACTGAAACCTCATAAGAATTCTTTGAGTTGAATTCTGTTATTACCTCCACAATGCAGACTAGTAAAAAGAGGTTAAATAACTATCCCAAAGATTCATACCCAGTGGTGGAACCAAAGATTCATACCCAGAGCTCATGTGCTAAGTAGAGGCAGGTATGTTCGTGTGAGCAAAGTGCATTAGTCAGGGCTGTTTTTGGTCAGAGAAACTCAATTCCACCTATTAGCTGAGGTGAAGTGGGTGATGTAGAGAATCATTGGAACTTTTCACGTGACTGTGGGAAAGACAGCGATACAATGTGGCCCAGGGTGCACTGGAACCAAGACTGTAAGGCCTCTAGGTTCTCACTTGTCTCATTTCTGCTTGTCCCTATGTTGTTGCCTTAAATCTTGCCTCCTGCAAATAAGCTTTATCTACATGGCAAGGACCATGGCAGCCAACAGCTCCTGGGTTTCACTTTATGTGTCTTCCCTCCCCCCAGAGAGAGGCTGCCTCTCTTCCCTTACTTCTGGAACAAAAATTTGGGCTAAGGACTGAAAAATCCAGATAAGGTCAGGCATCAACTCACACCTATGGCTGGAGGAACAGAATCTTATAAATAGATATGGTCTGTCTACAGGGCCATTCCCAGAGAAGGAGAAAGCCGTCACCAGTCACAGGGTCACTGCTGGGAAAGGCAGCCTGGCTGTACAGTCTTTCGGTTCCCACTCAGCTACATAAGAATGGGCCTTGGACCTGGAACGCTTCCTTACCAAGAGATAAAAAGGCCTTACAGGCTGTGCTGGGCTTGTTGCTTTGTTTTGGAAATATCCTTCTCTCTTTCAGACCCAATCTGTATTACTTTATTCTGTTTAAATATGTGTCAAATGGCACATGGCCCACTATATATCCGTTCCCTATGGGGCAGGCATGGACTCCTTCAGTTGCTTCCAGGATTGCTTCAATTGCTGTTTAATGCTCATCACACAAGTTGCTCTTGCTCTGTGTCATTTCATCAAGGGACTTACTGTGTTGGGTGTACCTGGTGATTCTGTTACCAAAATGTAGTGGGCAGAAGTGTTCTACTTGTTCAACCTGACCATCACAAAAACTGGTACATCTACCATCTGAACATCTACCATAAATGATATGGAAAATACAGCCAAATAGCAAAATGCATGGATTGGATTGGTTAAAAGCCTATGTCTTCGGGAAGAGCGTGCTTCCTTATCTGTGTTCCAGGACTTTCATTTTAATAATCACATTTCCTGGTAGACAAAGATTTGAGGATGAAACAGATCAAGAGTGAAAGATAGACTGTAGCTATATTACTTCGCTGAGTCATATTCTAATGCAGGATATCTAATAAGCAAAGGAAAAGAGGGGATACTAAGGAGTCAACAATCATCTGGAAAACAAGTCTTGAAAACAAATGTGCCCACGGGCTGCAGGAAGTCTCTCTTTCCAGTTATTCATACTATATCGCATCTCTGAAAGCTAAGATAGGTAAGGCAACAATCTATAACCATTTTCAGAGACTTCGCCAAGTGAGTTTGCAAAAGACATTTAAGTCAATAAAAATTTTATTTAAAAAAATTTAGGGAATTATGAAAATTAACCTAAAGATTGAAGGCTCTTTTGTGTGGTTAAAAGATCATTTTCTTAAAACTTTAAGTTCCAATGGGAAAAGAATGTAGTTTGGGTTATGGGTCAAGTTGGGAGTATTGGGTGAAAGAAGGAGGAATGATGTCATAGTGAAGCACACACTACAGGAAAAAAAAGTGCCTGATTTCCCAGAATATTTGCTAGGGGAAGGTGGAAAAAGCGAGGAGCTACCCACACAAATTCTGCTGGCTTATACTGGATATTTTATTCGCATGCCTAAAAGATGATTTATACCAATAACATCTAGTATCATAAATGTAGTTGTAATCAACCTTTGATGATTCAAGGCAAAAAAAAGAGAACCGTATAATTTAAAAATTATTCCTACTTGGTCTTGGAAACTGATTTGTAATTAAGACAAATGTTAGCATACCATACATGCTTTCAGCACTTTTTAAGTTAAAATTTATGCGGGAGATTCATCTGTAAATAGAAGTGCATAGATGCTCCTTCATCCTCATTTGATGGCTGAAGAGTATTTCAGAGCATTTGAATGCATGGACTATCATAATTAACCTGAGATCTTTTATTGAAAACTTTGTATCTAACATTTTTTATAACAAACAATTCTTTGAGTGAATATGTCCTTGTACACATTATGTTTTGGCCGTATGTGTTTTGCAGCAAAATTTCTAGAATCAAAATTGCTGTCAAAGTGTACGTGCATTTTTAATTTTAATGGATATTGCAAATTACTTCATGTAAGTTTATGAATTAATATTTACTCCAGTACTGTGTACTCATTCCCTGGTTTAAAAAGTGTGTTATCAGATTTGTTTGTCATTATTACCATTAGATAAAAACTGGTATCTTAGAGTAGTTTTCATATCTCTGCTTACAAGTGAGGTTAAACATATTTTCATGTGTTTAAGATACATTTGAGAAGGCCAGGAGGGAGGAAGGGCGGAAGAGCTCAAACAATGAACTTGTATGCATATATACATAACCATGAGGCAGTGAGAGCCTGGGGGTGGGGGGTGGAGGAGAATGGGAGTGGGCTGGAAGAGGTTAATGGGGGAAAAAGGAGGACCTATGTAATACTTTCAACAATAAAGTTAAAAAAGTAAGAGACATTTGAATTTGTCTTCTGTAAACTATCGATACATAATTTTTTTCAATTGTTTTGATGAATAGTTCTTTTGCATTGATTTATAGGGGCTCTATACAGTGCGGGCCAAAGTAAGATTACATTTGTTCATATGGAAAATAATACAACAATTAATAGATAATAAAACAAGAATAAACTGTGTTTCATATGCTCACAACTGTAAACCTACTTTTGCTCTACCTTGTATAGTAAGTAAATTAATCTTCTGCAGTGAAACGAGTTGCGTTTTCCAGCTCCCTTTTTTGTTAGTTGAGGCCATATGAATAGTTCTAGCCAGTGAGTTGTGAATGGAAATGGGAACTCTGCAGAGTTCTTTTTCCCTCCGGGAAAGTTCAGGATGGAATTTCTACATCAGCTTGAGTCTCTGGGTAACAGCCGTTAGCAGATAATCCCAACTCCCTCTCTCTACCCATAGGTCTATGTGATCAAAGAATAACCTGTGTTGTTTTAAGCCACTGAGGTTTTGGGATTGTTAATAACTGTAGCTTCTCTTAGCCTATCCCCTCATAAAATATTCAATAAAATTTACAAGAGGGGTATATAGTTAACATATATATTTCAAAGTCTTGTATATTTGAAAATGTCTTTCTCATGATAGGCAAGTTAACTGGGGAAGAAAATATTTGGAGGTCACTCTTTTCCTTTCCAAATTTTGTATTATTTCTCCAGTCTCTTCTGATATTTACTGTTGCATAGAGGAAACATTAGGCTACCCCTTGTAAACTTTTGTACTTTTTTCCTCTGAATTCTTATAGCAGTTCTTCTTCATTATAATACTTTTTAAAAAGCCAGAATATCTTGGTTTAGACTTCATAAATTTTTGTTTTGTTTTGAATGTAATGAATCTTTTCAACACAGATGTACAGGTCTTTCTGTAAGTCACAAAATTGTTTTTGTGCCCTTTGATGTTACTTTATCAATTTATTCGTCCATTTATATAATAAGTGTGTATTAAGCACCTGTTATGTGGTGGGAACTGTGATGTGTGCTGAGGATGCGACAGTGAACATGTTAAATGATTTAAACATTTTAAAAATATTTTAACAACCTCATTGAGGTACAAATTACATATAAAATTTACCCATTTTAAATGTACGACTCAATGATTTTCAGTAAATTTATAGAGTTCTGCAACCATTGCCACAATCCAATGACAGAACATTTGCTTTACCCCAGGGTATCTCTTGTGTCCTTTTGCAGTCACTCCCCATTCTCATCCATCCCTGCCCCGGGCAATCATGATTCTACTTCCTGTCTCTATAGATTTACCTTTTCTGAGTATTTTATATAGATGGGTCATACAATATATGACTCTTTGCGTCTGGCTTATTTCACTGACCATAATGTTTCCAACACTCATTCATTGTATAGCAAGTGTCAGTCTTTCACTCTTTTTTTATGGCCAACTAATTTTTCATTCTATGGGTATTCTGTATTAAATATGTGAATTTTCCTGTTTTCAACCTTTGAAAATCATATGATAGTCATATTCATTTATCTACAGCTTAGAGGGCAATTTTTCAGAGGACTACTGGTTTAATTTCTGGTTTCTTCCTACCATTCTTCCTATGACATTGTTGCTTTATTGAGTTGCTTTATTTCTTACTGATTATTTATTTCCTCAATATTCCAAACTGGTGGAGTACACTAAAACCCATAGTCTCCACACAGCAAAATTCTGGAGAAATTTTTCTTCTCTTTGCCTCTGGTTGGAAGCATAAAAATGTGAACACTAATCTTCCACCTACATATTACACATTTTTCCCCCTACAAGTTGGTTTTCTGGATGTAAGAAGATAGGCAAGAGAAAGATGTGAAATATTTGTCTGATAAAAATCTGGGTCTGTGGGTAAAAAAATAGTTGTAGAGTTTTTCAAGTCCATGCTGAATTTGGCCCTGAGTCATGGGGCAGGAAGTGGAAGAAGTTTGGCATATATATTTATTTTATTTATTTATTTATTTATTTATTTATTTTTAAAATATATTTTATTGATTTTTTACAGAGCGGAAGAGAGAGGGATAGAAAGTCAGAAACATCGATGAGAGAGACATCCATCAGCTGCCTCTTGCACGCCCCCTACTGGGGATGTGCCCGCAGTCAAGGTACATGCCTTTGCCGGAATCGAACCTGGGACCCTTCAGTCCACAGTCCGATGCTCTATCCACTGAGCCAAACCGGTTTCGGCTGGCATGTATTTTTTTAGTTGGACTTTATTTCACAAGATGTCTGGATATACTTTAATTTAATAAATTAAATTAAACGCTCTCCTGTTTCCTGCTGTTTTTATGATAGAGGAACCAAACCTTTTTTATTTTTTATTTTATTACCAAGGAATTTAATATTTTTTATTTTGGGGTTCTAGCTTTTGAAATATTTTCTCCTATCAAACTATAATTTTAAGGCATAATAAATCCTCTCAATAACTGATTCATCAAAATCATATATGATGTCAACCAGAGCTTCAATGTGTGACATAATTAGGATTATTCAAGGAGTTGACAAAATTCAAAACCAAAGAAGGCAGACTGGTTGCTCATAGCAACCTTTGTAGGAAATGCAAAATTTGCATTTAGCTTTTGGAAACATTGTCACTCCATCAGCAGCACACCTGTTTTTAACTTTGTGAGGGCCTACCAGCTTAGGGACCTCATGGTTAGGAATTGCTACATCTTCAAGGAACTGAAGTGGCATAAATTGGGCAGAGGCTGGGTTGGTCAGGATGGAGGGACAGCAAGCTTCCATTGTGCTTGTGTGTATTTTAGAGACTAGTACATGAATGTCACACAGGGCATATTGGTCTGACGATTAATGCAGAATATCAGCTAACTGTGAAGAGTAACATCATGACTTTGTTTTCATCTCAGCATTTATCTTTACAAAATTGCCCTATCCAGTTTGGCTAGAGCCGGTTTGGCTCAGTGGATAGACTATTGGCCTGTGGACCAAAGGGTCCTGGGTTCGATTCTGGTCAAGGGCACATACATTGGTTGCAGGCTCCTCCCTGGCCCAGCCTCTCGTCTGAATGCGTGCAGGAGGCAACCAATCGATTTGTTTCTCTCACAACGATATTTATCTCTCTCTCTTCCACTACCTCTGAAACTCAATGGAAAAATATCCTCGGGTGAGAATTTAAAAGATAATAAAAAATGCATATATTATTAAATATATATGTATATACGAATGTGTACACATACATATGTACATGCACACACACGCACACACAGTCTCTGAATTAGTTTCAATAAAACCTGCATGGAGTGCCTTCAATAAAAAAGTCACTGTGTGTTATGCGATAACATTGAACAGACTCCAGACAGCCTCTTATCTTAGATATACAACAACGTAGCATAACTCAAGCCTAAAGGAGAAGTTAAAGCATTAGGTAACAGTAGCAACAGTAGCATGTTAGTGGAGTAATAACTCTCCTGGAGGATAACCCAGGATGGGTTTTATTGAATTCAGTTTATTTAGCTGGGATAAGCCCAGATAGGCATCTCATTTACAAGAAGGTGCTAGCAAGAGGGCAGGTTATTACAAGCATATTTACAAGATAAGCATTAGAAAATTGAATAAAATCAGACATCAGGAAGGGAGCAGAAGTGGTTCCTGGTTCAACTAACTTCTTGCCTTGGACAAGTCTATATTTACTTTAACTGAAAAAAAGTAATAATTGCCTTCTCAGACATCTGCAGGGATGAATGGCAGGTTGGCTCTTAGGAACCTGCTACGTTACTAACAAGATTACTTTATGGCTAATTGAGTGTGGTTCTCCTCCCTTTCTCCCTCCCCGAATCCAAGTATATTTTCTTTGTTTCTCTTCTCTTTGGAGGAGTACAATAATTATTAAATGTTTCTTCATAATAATTCTTTTAAAAATGTGACAATAATTGTCATCTCAGCTTCCCCAGCTCCCCACACAAGTCAATCAACTGTAAAATTGAATTGATGCTATTTTTTCTACCTCTTTAATGGTTATATTTCTGTTTTCAAGGATTGTTGTTCCTCCCTTTTTCCCTCTCTCCCCCCTTTCTTCCTTCCTTCTTTTCATCCTTCCTTCCTTTCTTTCTTTTTCAAATTTAAATCTGACCAATGTTTACTTGGTTATTGCTGTGTGTGAACTTTTGTCTTAGGCACCACTGCTGACACGGGTGAATGCAAGACTCTGCCCTTTGGAGTAACTCCTGAATCTCACAGTCTTAATAAAGCTTTGCCCAAGAGCTCAAACCAAACACATGGCTAGGGGAAGCTCTTGGTTGATCCTTCTAGTTGGTAGTTTTAAATCCAGAGATATCCTTTATGACACAGGCGAGTATATCTCAGCTGAGTTGTCTTTGCAATAAAATGCCATGCATGAGGACTGTATTTTATTCATTGATAAATATTGCTCAATTAAATATGTGTCCCTCCACTCAGGCATCTGCTGACACTGTCCTGCACCAGACCCCATGACTCAGAGTGCTTCTCAGGGCTGCTTACCATTGCCTTCTACTCCAGCGTGTGGTCTCTCTCTCTCTCTCTCTCTCTCTCTCTCTCTCTCTCTCTCTCTCTCTCTCTCCCTCTTTAGAGAAAATGGTGGTCATATTAAAAACACTTATATAATGGAGGTATAATATTGTGATATGTAATGGATAAATTTTTGTTTCTGGTATTTTATTTTTACCCACATTTCTTCATTTTTTTTCTTTTAAGGACTTGGATTCTCTCTTTAAAAAAAATGTTCTTTTTAATAGGCCTCTATTTAGAAGTTGATTTTCTAGAGAAAACATGTCTATTTGCACGATATCTAACTTCTCTGGATGATTCATCTTTTCTCTTGCCCTAGTTAGGCTCCTTCCTTTTCCTTTCTTAAAGATTTCAAATAAAAAGTATTCATTAAGCATCTACTCTGTGCAAACTACTATGCAGAGTACTGAGGATGATAGAAAATAAACACAAAAAGGGCCTCTCTTCTAAGATCTCACAGTCTAGGGTGAGAGACAGGTACGAAAACACATAACTCCAACAAGGGGTGGATCCTGTGAAATACTTAGATAAGAATAAAAGTGTTATTATTAGTTGCATCAGGTACAGACCTACCCAAGAGAGTTTAAAGGGGCAAGCATACATTTTCGTTTTTTAAAATCTTCTTTTCTTAAAATCTTATAAAAACATATCGGCAGTTGCTTCTTCCAAATCATCCATTTACTTAAAAAATCACACACCTTTATTGAGGTATAATTTACATACCATAAAGTTCACCCACCTCAAGCATATAATTCAAGGATTTTTAGTAAAATTACTGAGTTGTGCACTTGTCACCACCACTAATTTTAGAACATTCCCATCACTCCAATAAGATCTCTCATTCCTATTTCCAGTCGGTCTCCATTCCCAGCCCCACCCCCAGGCAAATGCTATATTACTTTCTGTCTCTGTAGTCTTATCTTTGCAGGACATCCCATGTAATAAAAGCCTACTATGCAAATTGACCAAAAGATGGAATGATTGGTGGAATGACAGGTCACTGTGATGTGCACTGACCACCATGGGTTGACATTCAGTGCAGGAGCTGCCCCCAGCCCACAGGCTCCAGACCAGCCAAGGCGGTGCCAGCGGAGGCCCCCCATAACCCCGCTGGTCAGCCCACAAATCAGCCCTGATTGCTGGTCACGCCTAGGGACTCTACCCATGCACAGATTTCATGCATCGGGCTTCTAGTTTCATATAAATAGAGTCATACAATATGTGGGGTTTTTTTTCTGTTAACTTCTCTCACGTAGTATAGCATTTTTAAAGTCCATCCATGTGGTAGTGTGTATTTTATTCCTTTTGAGATTGCAGAATAACATTCAACTGTATGGATATACCAGATTTTATTTATCTATTCACCAGTCATCCATTTACTTTTTAATCTGTAGTTAATTTTATTTTTCCCTTCTTCCCCTCTCTCTTCCAATAAAGAATATTATAGAATATTATACCATCTCAAACATATTCCAGAATCCAGTCACAGTGCATGCCCAAATTTTATTTTTCTAGAAAAATCCGACTAAGTCTTTAAACACTGTTATTACTCCAGGTTTTCTCTGTATAGATGGGGGGTGGGTAGAAAGCTGTCACCCACTCTTCTTTTTTTTTTATTTGAAGCTTAAGAAATAGTCTGATTATAGTAATATGTTTACCTTTTAAACAGAGACTACACTCTGACTTCTGGGAAGAGGACATAAGTTAACCTTTGCAAGTCATCAGAACATATTACCCATACGAATGCTTCTGCCTAGTCGGTTACCTTTCAATGACCGCTGTGCCCATTATCAGCCATTTTCAAGTTTTGTGGTATGCGGTATGCACTCAAGATTTTAAGGTGTTAGAGACATTTCCTTCTTTTAGTGTAAAGCAGGGTGACCCAATGTCTCTGAAAGGTAAATACAAACCCTCTCTCTCCTTTGAAAGAGTTATTGAGCCATGTTTACAGTGGGTCCCCTTTGTCTGCAGGGCACATACTTCACATTTTCTAAAAGGTAATGGGCTACCTGCCAATGACATTTCACAGTTCTCAAGCTGCACAGTTTCTTCAGGAATATAATTCCTCATCTTCTTTGCCCTTTCCCTTTGAGTCTTACGTTTCATCCTTGCTCTGTGCAATGCACCAATCAACACACATTCAGGCAACTCCTCATTTCTCCTTCCTTTGATGACCTTGAAGCTCTTCATCTGACCAGCCGGTCACACTCAGAGGAATGTGGTGGGATGTGCTGCTGCTGCAGTGGTGCTGGAAAACCCGGCTTGGGCTTGTGCTGTATTGTTTTATAATTTTCTCCCTCCTCCTCCTCCTCTTCCCCACCTCCTCTTCCTCTTCTTCCTTCTCCTCCTTCCCCCTCCTTCTTTCCTTCCCCCTTCCCCTCCCTTTCTCCTTCTCCTCCTCCTTCTCCCCACCTCCTCCTCCTCCTCCTCTTCCCCTCCCCATCCCCTTCTCCTTCTCCCTTTTCCCCTCCCTCTCCCCCTCCCTTTCCCCTCCTCCTTCTCCTTTTCCCCCTCCCCCTCCCTTTTCCCTCCCTCTCCCCCACCTTTCCCCCCTCTCCCCTCCCCTCCCCCTCCTCCTCCTTCTCTCCTTTCCCTTCCCCTCCCCTCCCCCTTCCTCCTTTTTTCCCTACCTCTCCTTTTCTCCTCCCTCTCCTCCTTCTTTTCCTCTCCCCTCCTCCTCTCCCTCCCCCTCCTCCTCTTTCTTCCCCTCCCCTTCTCCCTCTCTTTCCCCTCCTCCTCCTCTTCCTCTTCCTGTCCCCCTCCTCCTCCTTCTCTTCCCTTCCCCCTTCTTCTCCTTCCCCTCCCCCTCTTCCTTCCTTTCCCCTCCTCCTCCTCTTCAGGACACCCCTTTCACTTAAAAAGGAGAGAGAGAAAGAGAGAGAGAGAGAGAGAGAGAGAGAGAGAGAGAGAGAGAGAGAGAGAGAGGTGTGTGAGGGGGCAAGGATACGAATAGCTTGAAATAAACTAAATTGGTCATTGTTATTACTGGAAAACTTTATACAGAACACAAGCAATAATCTGCTTACAAACACTCCATTCTCTCATAGAGTAACTTTTCTTTCATCATTCTTCTCCTTTGCTTGGCAAATGGAGTAGTTCTACCTTCTCATTCCCACCCTATTAAGTACTCATGGAAGGAAGCCAATAGAGCTTCCTTTTGTTTTGTTTCTGTTTGTGTTTTGTTGGCTTCATTCTGGGTCCCAGCATAGGCAGCCAGCTGGGAGGGCACTTTTGTTGGTAACCTCTGTAGAGGGAGCTCTCGTGTTTTATATGTGGAGCTTGTGACTTTCTCTCAGCATTTCACTTACAGTGGATTCTGTAAAAAGCAGACATTTTTTCTTCAAGGCATCAGAATGCTAAAGGAGACCCTATCAAAGTTTAGAGATTAGCTATAAGAGATTAGCAGGCATCCCTTTAGGGATACCAGCTCCTAGAAGCCTAGAAGTCAATATGAAGTTTCCCAAATACTGAATTACACCTCCTCGTGGGCACCCTGGAGATACTGACCAAGCTGCGTAGCTCCCATCTGCATCACTTCTCTTACGTTCAGGGATAACTACACCTTCTGGTATTTCCCTTCACCTGATACTTCAGAAGTGCTTCAGAAATTTCCAAGTCAAGGCATTATTAAGAATGAGCTTTCTTAAAAGTGACTTTGGAAAATAATATTTACAAATACTAATAAAACTGAACAATTTACCTGAATATTTTGAATTTGCAAAATGACACTGATGCTTTCCAATGAAAGCCATTCTTATGCAATTTTGAAGTTGCAGATGAACTCCAAATGGAATCCCTGACTAGTGATGGAAACAAATAATCAGAGCATTTTACAGATTTCCAATGTAATATTTTTATTATCTTAATATTCAGATTTTAAAAATTGCATCCAATATTATTCTGTATTAGTCTCAGATGTACAGCATAGTGTACTTTACAGAGTGCTTTCCCCAATATTTTAAGAACCCACCTGGCCTGTACATAGTTATTATGATATTACTGGAGGCCCACTGCGTGAATTCGTGCACTCAGAGGTGGGGGAGGGGACCCTCAGCCCAGATTGTGAGGGATTCCACCACTGCATGATCAGGGCCAGGGAGGGACACAGAAGGTTGGCCAGCCAGGGAGGAACTGCATGAGGGCTCCAGAGTGTGTCTGACTTGTCTCGCTCAGTCCTGATCATCCGGACCCCAGCAGCAAGCTAACCTACTGGAGTGTCTACGCCTTGGTAGTCAGTGCGGCCTTAGCATATCATTAGCATATTATGCTTTGATTGGTTGAATGACCAAAAGCATATTAGCCTTTTACTATATAGGATTGACTATACTGGAGGCCCGATGCTCGAAATTCAAACAAGGGGCTCAGACCTCGCAGCCTCTGCTGGCACTCGCAGCCCCGGCTTTATCCAGATGGTCATCCTGCTGTTCAGTCTAATTAGCATATTCTCTCTTTATTACATAGGATTCCTTATACTGTAAGTTATGTCTCTGTGACTATCATGTAACTATTAATTTGTATTTCTTAATCCTGTCACTCTCATTTATTCTGGGCTAGGACTTGCTACTTTCAGTATTATTTTTAGTTTTTAAAATCTTATCAATGCTTTGGCTCCCAACGAGAGCTAAGAAACATTTAGCAAAAGCTAAAGCATCAGCTAAATAAGAGAGTGAGATCAATTCAGTTCCACATTTTTTATGTCCCTCCTGTAGGCAATGCAGAGTTGAGGATGGTGGAAGAAAAGGAAGGAACAGAGGTCTATCTCAGGGAGCTAGCAGGCTGGTTATGAATCTAAGATAGTTTAGCATTTTCATCTTAGACATGAAAAAGGTACAAATAAAGTGTTTGTGTAGGTTCCGTTTATGGTAACCCAGGAAACATAAAAAGCAAAGGTGGAGTTTTAAGAATATGTCCTTAGAAGTGGAACTTTCTCTAAGATCAAGAGCCAGTCTTTATACATGTATCTCAGTCTGGAGGCAACAAGCTTTCATCTTCTGTGCTTCATCCATAGCGGGTGCTTGGGTTACTTTATTAGGATGAGCAACAGTTTATGAGGGCCAGACAGAAAGACTGAGATTACTTCACCTCTCTCCCAAATACCCGTACAAAATCCGTGGAGAGGTTTGGCTGTTTAAAAAAATTTAAGACACATTCTTGTGGTTTCAGTCTGCATTCGTCTACAAGACTGTTTTAGAGTTAAATGCTTTGATGAAAGGGCCATAAATCTAGAATTGTACACTTGAAACCTACATAATCTTATTAACCAACGTAACCTCAATAAATCGAATAGAAACATATTAAGAAATAAAAGGACCATAAGCAAATTGATCCAATTCCTTACTTTCTTTTTCTTTCTTTCTTTTCTTTTTTGTTTTGTTAATCCCCACCTGAAGATATTTTTCCATTGATTTTTTTTAGGGAAAGTGGGAGAGAGAGGGAAAGACAGAGAGAAAGAAACATTGATGTGAGAGAGACACACTCATTGGTTTTTTAGGGAAAGTGGGAGAGAGAGGGAAAGACGGAGAGAAAGAAACATTGATGTGAGAGAGACACACTCATTGGTTTTTTAGGGAAAGTGGGAGAGAGAGGGAAAGACGGAGAGAAAGAAACATTGATGTGAGAGAGACACACGCCTCGGTTGCCTCCTGTAAGAGCCCAGCCAGGGCCCGGGCCGGGGAGAAGCTCTCAGTCTTGGTGCGTGCCCTTGACTGGAACTGAATCCAGGGCCCTTTGGTCCACAGGCTGATGCTCTCTCCGCTGAGTCAAACCAGCTAGGGCCAGTTCCTTGTTTTCAAATTAGGTAAAGTGTTTTTATTTCTCATTTCATGAACACTATCCAGACGTTGAATGTATCGCCTAGTTGTAGGCACGGAAGGCTACATTTCTGGTCTTTTGCCTCTCTCTCTGTTCTACCTTACCACTTTTTGTAGATGAGTAAAGTAAACCACAAAGTTGCTGTGAGTTAGTAGAAAAACATCATTTTTGTAGCTAGAATCTAAACTTCTATCTACAATATAATACTAATAATGGAGACTTTTGTTGCCATTTATTATCATTATTTAAGATTTATGTCATATCAGTGTCCAAACATTCTAAAAATATGTTGCAACCACATGCACATTACAGAGTAAACCACCTAAAAAACAAAATAAAACCTTTATTTTTCTAAATCATAGTAATAGTTAGCAGGCATCTAAGTGGCTAGCATGAATCATTCAAGAAGATGGAATTTAGTTTTGACTTTCTCAAAAGAGGAGATAAATGTTATTCCCATTACTTTACCTGTTTGCTTTAAATTGGGTTCTCAAATTTAATAGAATACAAAAAGGAGAAGAAAGTATTTTTTAATAAATTTTGTGAAATGTCTTTCAAGGTTTGACCGTATAAAGCATTAGAGGAAAAATAAACCTGTAAGGACAATTACTCTCTAGTGTGTGTGTGTGCACATGTTTTAGAAGGATGACGGCAGAGACCGTTTTTCTGAGCCTGAAGCACATAGTGGGAAAGTTCTCTTTTGTGGGAAGGGAGGACCTAAGTCTTTCCAGATTTTTTTTAAACTGCCTATACTTTTTTCTCAAAAGAACATTAGTGCAGGCAGCTTTCCAGCCACAAAATTATAAGAAAAGGGGCTAATCATATTTGGGTTATGATGATGAGTCAATCAAAACATATAATGCTTTAAACACGGTGAGGTATAGAAGGGTAAGGTATTATGACCACACCAACTCTTGGCTCCTTTCTCTAATTTAGGGGTTGCACAGGCTTTGTTTACTATCTCAACATTGTGATCCGTCCCATTGAAGCACAGGCGTACTTCAGCCACCTGAGATCACACATGTCCTGCAGCAGAGCGGTCTCCAGCCTCCCTCCCACCTCTCACCATTCAGGTTCTGTCCTGGAAATGGGCCCTATGATGATGTGTGGGAATTCAGCTCTGTGTGTCTGTTCTCGGTGTTTGACCTGGCAGCTTTGGTCACTGATGGTCTTCCTTCTTTCTAGATGAAACTCTTCTATTCCTTTATGATTGGGTGACAAAAATTAGACAAAAATGTCAAATAGCCCAGAAAACTCACTCTGGTTCCTGAATCAGATTAGAAACAAAACAAACAACTAAAACACCCTTCTAACCACCCAGAGTCCTAAACATAATTGGTTGGTTCTCAGCAGTACAATAAAAGGAAATCAGAAGTATTTTAGTCTCTGGTTGTTTATGAATCAACCTGCTTTGCTTTTTCAGACTTAGAATCAAAGGTCATAGAATCAAATCACATGGCACCACAGAAAGGAGATTCCCCCTTTCCATCAGTCCTCTTGTTAGAAGTGGCGCTTTATTAGATCTAAGTATAACATTGTTCAGAATTTCCAGGGGTTCCTAATCAAAGCAGGTCACAGTGAATGCTGCCTTTGAAATTACTGGAAGGGAAGGAAAAGTGACAACTAGAGCCGGTCTCTGAATACCTTCAGTGATAGCTTCAGTGCTTCTCTCCTAGAGAAACAGCTCGGGATTCTGTTGGTCTGAGTGGGAACCCGAGGAAGAGCTGTCATCTTTCCAAGTAAACAAGGGCACTTCACATCTGGAATAAAACCAGTGAGGATTGGAACCATGGGGCATGGAACTAAATTTTTTGTAGGAAGTGGGTAGTTAGAACTGTGAGTCTTAGACACACAGAGGAAGGTGAAAGAAGAAAAAATAGTATCCTATGTAATAAAAACATAATATTCTAAGTGTCTGACTGATTGGTCAACTGGTTGGTCAACTCCTCGACCAGTTGCTATGACATGCACTGACCACCAGGGGGAAGATGCTCCTACAGGTAGGTTAGCTTGTTGCTGGGATGCGGGCTGATAGGGACTTGGGGAGACATGCCCTGGAGCCTTCCCGTGGTCCCTCCCTGGCCGGCTGGGCCCCATTGGCCCCAATCAGGACTGGGCGAGAGGGGCCCAATTGGCCCTGATCACTGACCGGGCCAAGAGGCTCCACCTGTGCATGAATTCGTGCACTGAGCCTCTAGTTTATTATATTCTACAGCAGCAATCTAAAGAGCCTCAATGACCTCACTATAATGTGACCATCAGAGAATACAGCAAAAATGTTAGCATATTGCTTGGCACATAAAGGTACATGAATAATATAAATTCTTGTCCCTGCCTCTTTTCCCTTTTTTCTTTTTTCTACATGTTATTATCAAATAGTATAATTTTGGTTTTACTTTGAAGATTAGTCAGTAATATATCTGCTGTTATTTCATAATGTAAATCATTTCATATTGCTTATCTTTTTAGAGCTTAGTGAATAGCAAAGAAATATTTTTTCTAATAAATAAGCTCGATATGCAATTCCAGGAACCTTCTCTCAGTGCTTTTTGCATCTAACTAGTATACCTAAGCATAGCTTAAAAAGTAATATTCAAAATAAGAATTAATATGTATCAATTGCTAATTATGTGCAAGGCATTGTGCTAGGTGTTGTATATTAGGCATTCCATTTAATCCTCTAAACAACCCTAAATGTGAATATAACTCAGTAGATTGAACGTTATCCTATGAACCAGGTAGTCCTGGGTTCAATTCCAGGTCAGGGCACAGGCCTGGGTTGTGGGCTTGGTCCACAGTCGTGGGTGTGCAAGAGGCAGTCAACTGATGTGTCTTTCTCATCATTGATGTTTCTATCTCTCTCTCCCTCTCCCTTCCTCTCATGTTTTTAATCAATAAAAACATGTTAAAAAGAAAAAGAAAGTAAGCTTAGAGAGATCTTACTCAACTGTCACAGTTAGTAAATGTCAAAATTGATGCTGGAGTAGAACTTACTCTAACCCCAAAGTCTGACTTCTTTCCACCTCACCATAATGTCATGATTGTGTTGGAAGTCCAGAAAGCTAGAGCAAGAGGTGCTCTCACTGTCTTATACAACTTGGTTTCCTCAAGAGTGTCTAAAGAAGGAGACCAATTCTACTAAATATAGGCATATCTAGGGTGTGGAGTTAGGATAGTCCTTTGCCCTCCACCTTCCAGTCAATTATATAAAAGCATTTTTCTAGGGGCTGAGGAGATCCCTATTAGAAGTTAAACTGGGTCTTGAAAGTAGTCCCGTGTTTGCAGATTTGTCTTGAGAACAAAATGGGGAGGGCAGAGCAGGGCAGCAGAAGTTAGATTATAGGGGAATGCCTTCAAATCTTTCTAAGAGAGGATTCCGTGTGAGGAAAGGGATGTCAGGCATGATGAATTTGACTCAGTAATGAGGCAAATTAAGCTGCAACTGTAGAGAAGGTGCAATTCTAAAAATGGCCAACTTGGTTATTCTTGAACCTGTCTCTAGTCTGGTGCTTTGGAGGGCTCTGCCCATCCTAGGGTAGGAAGGACTATCTGTGTAAGAGAAGGTACTGCTCCATGAGCCAGCTGTTTAGCTTCTCTGAGCCCAGGCTGCCCTCTAGCAATGGGAGCTTTTGGCAGTGGGAGTTGGAGTTGGGGAAAGGTTACTCTTCTCATTTTGCAGCCAACTGCTGAGTAGCCAAGTGCCTAAAGGATTGAGACCAGTACCCAAGAGTTTATCCACAATCAAGGGAGGCAGGGGTCAGCAGGAATGTACATTGCCCACGGACACATGGCAAAGCCAGCAGTCAACAGAGGGAGGCTTGGGTCCTAGTAGCAGGCTGCAGGGATGGTAGTCAAGATTCAGCCTAAACTGAATATCTGGAGCATCCCAGGGCCTTTAGGAAATAATTAGGGCTGGTAGAGAAAAGAATCTTGAGAAGAAAAGAGTTTGGGTTCAACTGATGTGTCTCTCTCATGCAAGGAGGGCATAGGTCCATGAGAGGTGGCCACAAGTGTTACTATGTCTGCCTAAACAGGGGAGACCTGGAGTTACTCTAGTTACACAAGCAATGAACATCTAGAACGGCAAGGCTGGCATATGGGGAATAGGCATTAATGTCTTGTGTGCTCAGACCATCTTAGCTGGATGGGCTGGGCAGAAATCCCCAATGGCTGTGCACACCCTCGAGTGCTGACTACACAGATCCGTCCCAATTGCTAACTTGACTACTCCCCAAATTGAGGGCCATAGAGAGATGCTCAAGTTTGTTTTTGTATTGTGTAACATCTGGCACAGAGTTGCCACTTAAATGTACCATGAAATCAGGCTTGTTAACTGTACACAGAGCAGCTCATCTTGTTGCTGCTCTCTCTACAGTTAGATAGCCAGAGGCAAAGTCTTGGAGATGAGCAGTGTAGCTACCCAGTAGCCCTGGTGAGTGCTTATGTGAGTTTTAGTGAGAAGGAACACTACTGCATACTCCGTTGGCATATACAGCTCCTGAGTAGAGTGTGAAGGTGTGGATCAGCTTCGATAGCAACCCTGTGAGACATGGGGTGAGCACAGCTTCCCAAGCCTCCCCAGTTCCTTACTGGACATGGCCTTGGCTTCTTTTCCACCACACTCTGCCTGTCCAGAGCGAAGGCCCAGCAGGTAGTGGGAAGGCCCAGTTTATCATGTTATCAAGCCTTTTATACCTTCTCACTCCTCCAGCTCCAGCAAAATACCATCTTGGCTCTTAACTTTTAATTGATACATGGAGCCCTTTGGCAGTCTGGTGAAGCTTACGGAATTCTTATCAGAAAAAAAATTTTCATCATGTAAAATAATATACTTAGGATTACAAAGAAAGCCAATTACATGGAAGTACAGTCTGCATGTGGAGATAAAGAATCTTCAAAGGGATTTGGGTTTCTTCTATCAGGTAGGGGCCTACATGGTCAAAATATTTTTTAAAATTGTGATATTAAATAATATGTGTTTTAAGAATAATGCAATAAAAAAATCAAGATTTAGCAGCAGGCCTAATAATTACCCTAATTCTAAGTAGTGACGAGCAAGAATTGTATTTTGAGGTATGTGCTACATTGAAATGTGATTTGGAAAAAAAGTGTGATTTCTATTAGTGATAAAGTTGCAGATATTGTAAAACCAATGTGGTATGTTGTCTACATCCATAATTGGAGGGAATGCTAAATTTCAATGAAAGGTAATTAAAATAAAGATGCAATTTTCCCCTATCCTGTTTCAATGGACCCCTCAATTCTGTGTATGGACCTTAAATTAAGACCTCCTGCCTTATGTGTATGTGGAAAATGTGTTTGTAAAATCAGGAGCCTGGCTCTGGGTGCATTTTCTTACTTCAATACCAGTACAACTGAGCAACAGTGTCCCCATGACGAGGCAATACCTGCCCAATAGCAAGGACCAACCTTGGAGGACTGAGCAGACCCGAACTGACATAGGCACCAGGGCCAACCACAAGTTCTGTGTCATATATTGGGGGGAAGGAGGAGCAAAGGAAAGTTCTAGTCATTGGGTAAGATGGACCTATACTACAAACGAGATAGCCAGGCAAAGACTAGTTTGGGGCAATTTCTATAAGGAACAGGAATGAGGAAAGGAAGCCAGGATCCTATTTTGAGCACAGCGTGGAGTGCTGGGAAGTGCGTGGGATTTGGACTTGAGTCCTGTTTTCCATCCTTGACAGCTGTTCGACAGGCAAGTCAAAAAATTCTCTGCCTTGGTTTTGATAGCCATTGTTAGAATGGGCTAATACCTTGCAAAGGTTTTGTAACGGGCTCATACGGTGATATGTAGGAAAGCCTGCTGTGTAAATTGTCAAGCCCTCTATTTATTATCTTCCCGTTATGAGCTGCCTCGTGCTTGACAGCTCACCGTCACCCAGCAGCACTCTCAAAGCAGCACTCGCGCTGACGTTTGCACGTTGTGGCAACTCGCTTCTGGTTTCTGTTATTTCTGTCCCCTGTCTGGGGACATTGCCGTGACCAGCTGCTCTGCCAGGCGGACTGCCTCTGGCACCCAAAGGCCAGGAGAGATGGCCTTTGGTTCTCCTGAGAGTCCTGTGTCCCTGTTTTTCGGAGGAAACTCCCTTCGACCTCCGATTCCTCTGGCTTTCCTTTCTCTTAGCTCCCCTCCCCTCCCCTGGCGCTGGTCTTGGTCCAAGGCCCTGGGATGGAGGAGGTGAGGGGTGGGTGCACTGCCCGGCCACGTGGGCAGGGGAGAGAACGGAGGCGAGGAGAGAGGTTCTCACCCCGAGGCTGCCTCCCCAGGCCTGCAGGCGGTGGTGTCCACAGACAGCAAGAGCCCACGGGATAAAGGGCATTGAAGCCGTCAGTGTGGAAGGCTTCCTGTATGCTTTTAAGTGGCCCATGACATCATTTCACCGGGCGGCGTGGAACAATAGGCGGGGGAGGGCTGACAGGCACCGAATCTGCAGAGCCAGGAGCACGGAGAGTGAGCCACAGGGGGTGTGGGCATTCCCCGACGGAAGGGGAAAGCACTGGCCCCGCGTTTTCAGAGCTGGTGGGAGAGAGCGGAGCGCCCCTCGGCCCGCCAGCCCCCCGTCCCCACGCCCCCGCGGAGCCCGCGACCTTTCTCGGTGGAAAAACAACAGCGGACGCACGAGGCAAGTCACGTGACGCCCGCACGTCCCATCCATCCAAGTTCAATAAATTAGCAGCCAAAAATTTTAATCAGATATTTAATCTTTCCTCCCTGTAAGGGAGATTGGGTGTTTACTGTGGCTGTAGGCCAGCTTAATCTCAGAGAAGAAAGATTGCTTGCCGCGTCCTTGGTGCCGGGAGGCCCCGAAGAAGGCGCTTTGCCTGGGGAGCCCTCCTCAGCCAGCAGGTCAGCCCTTGTCCTTTTGAATGTGCAGTTTGTGTCAGGGCTGAGCAGTGACTGGGCAGGGGATTTCCACCTCTTACAAACACATTCGGACGGGGAACAACCGCAGGAAGACCTGCAACCCTCAATACCGGACAGTCTCCGATGATTGTTCTCCTCCTCTCCTCCTTCTTGGCTTCTTCCCACCTTCTCTTTGCTCCCCCATCTCCTGAAGCCAAGACTTGTCTCCAGAGAGGAGAAGGGCATGAGGGAGTTCTGCCAGGGAGCTCCTAGTAGGACTTACCAAATGTATGAATAATTAACCGCTATCTACATTGCTGACTATGGTTGAAATTTACCAACTTATTCAGCAATAAGGACTGGGTGCCAGGCACTCTTCTAGGCTCTTGAGATTAGAATCAAAGAACAAAAGAGACAGAATCATCTTCCCTCCTGGAGTTTATACTCCAATGGTAGGGGACAGATATTTAACAATAAGCATAATAAATCAGCACGTGATGTAAAATTAGAAGGTGACAAGCGCTATGAAGAAAATAAATGTACCAGACACTGTCATGTGGGCTGGGCATGTGTGTGGGAGGATATTATTTGTAAAACTAGAGGCCTGATGCACGAATATTCGTGCAAGAATAGGCCTTCCTTCCCCTGGCTGCCGGCACCACCTTCACTCCAGCCAGAGCCGCCTTCTGCCTCTCCCCTGGTTGCGTCAATTTGCATATTCCCTCCTTATTAGCTGTGGGTGCTCCTATCTTTGTTTTAGAGTTATGGTCAGTTGGCATATTCCATCTTTATTAGCTAGGATAATTCATTGCAACATTGCCATGGTGGATCCCTGAGAATGCTATTTTAGTGGTATATAAGTAGATGCCACGGAGGTGGAGTGAGGAATTGGCTCCATGGTTAAATGTGGGTGACGTTTTGGGAGCTATTATGGAAACCATGAAAGACCATGAAGCCAGGAAGAGTGGAAATGGAAAGAGAAAGCCATGCATGAGAGACATCCAAGGAGAAGAGAGGGAACACCTGGCCCGGGCGAGGCAAGGCAGAAGCAGCAGAGAGAGGAAGAAAGCTCTAAGTGTCTAGACTTTTCCACACGTACAGTTTTGAGTCTGAGTGATTACGGGAACGAATGAGCTTTTAACCCAAATGTGAAAGTCGAGAGAGGTATGTTTGGGGAACTTAGATGTCAAGTTTTTGGATTTAGACACAAGAGTCCTGTTTGCGGTGGTGATAGATAAAACCATTGGAGCGATGGAAAAAGTAGCAAGTGACAGATCCTCAGAAGTAATTGAGAGGGAGGAAGAAATAGAGAACAGTACTGTATCTCAGGAAAATGGCAACCACTTCTTTTTAAACTTTGCTCTCATAAATTATCTGGGGGAGATGGCTGTACCCCATATATTGAGTCAGAATCTCGGGGGTAGGACTCTCAAAGTATGAGTTTTTAAAGTTCTCCAGGTGGAAATTTGCAGTCAAGGCTGAGAACCAATGTTTTAAAGCAGGAAGAATGGTGCAGAGATGAAGATGGATGAGGGTTGAAAGAAGATGGTCAAATTTGTGGAATAGGTGAACACTAATGGATTAAAGATATGATTGCCAGAGAAGTGCCCAAGAGGACTTTGAGGACACAAGGCTGGCTCTGAGCTGGTGGGGTTGGAATGGTGGATAGGGCATGTCTGGAGAGTAAGGTGAGCTAGCTTGCTAGTTGGAGCCATGATGCCTACTGTAGAGAGCCTAGGCTGCAGATGGGGGTGAGTGAGGCACAGGCTGATGGAATCAGAAAGGAAGAAAAGCATGAATGGGCCAGAGGTCAAATAGCAGAGGGAGAAATAATATTCAAGGAAATAGTGGATGGTGTTGAAAAACCACTTTGTGATTCTAAAATAAGAAATTGAACACCTTTAGCTCCTTCTAGTATTTTGTGATGCCATTGAATCTTTGGTGAATAAATGAATTTCTTGCCACCCACAGAAGATTGCATGACAGTAAGCCCTTGTTTGGAAATACGTCCTTCTGTTGGGCATTCTCAATATGGCACTGAAGCATACCCCTTCAAAAAGTCTTATGTTGTTTTATTTTTGATAAAGTGATAAATGATAAAGGCTGGATGATGACAATTAAGCAGGTTACTTTTACATTTTAGGCAATGGATTCACAACTTTTGAACTAAAATATTTCTTGTATAAAATGTGTAATCTTTCAGTTCTTCTAAACATTCTTTCCCAGATCTTTGATTGCCACAATCTAATTGTTTGTTCCCATGACTTGATTAGGATGACAAATATCATATCAAGTCTGTGGACATTCTTTTACCTTGACACTAAAACAACAGTGGTGACAAAAAGCAGGTTAAGGCATAATGGATCTCTCTCTCCCATGAAATTACCCAAGACAAAGTGATAGAATCATCAGATACTGCACTCAATTACTGTGAAACTTTGTTCATCAGGATTTCTTCTAAAAACCCCATTATGGAGAAACATTTACAGTTTTCTTGGTGTGAAGAGGGAGAAGTATTGAATGCACTATTCTCATCTTAGTGCCTCTGTCGACACAGCAAAACAAAGTGAGAAACTGAATGACATGTGGAAAATTTGACCCACAGAGTTGACAAAATGGAAAAATGCTGTCCTTTAAGATTCTTCTGTTTGTTTTTTTTATGAGTTTAGGATTTGTTTGTTTGTTCCCCTTCCTTCTGCTTCACTTCCACCCACTATCAGTATTTGGTTAATTACCTTATGTTTTTATCAATCTATTCATCACATATTTTTGAGATCTGCTCTGCCAGCTGCTGTAAAAAACACTGAAGATTTAGCAGGTTTAGTGAGAGAAATGCTGAACCTTAAATTTGATTTAACAATGGATAAGATATTAAGCAAGTAATTATAATAAAATAATGATGGTTATTGTAAAGTAAATCTAAGGCATAATTATGAGAGCATTATGCTGGTGTAAACCAACTTTAACTTTTATGGGAGACCTCTCTGAGAAAGGAAGGTAAATTAGTTATGAAGGACAAGTATATATTAGCCAGGAGAAGTGGATAAGTGGGGTAAAGAAATATCCTAAGTCAAGAGAAGAATATTTGCAATGGTCTCAGACTACAGTATATTTTAAGAACACTGGAAGCAATTTAGTTATGTTGGAGCATAGAACAGAAATTGGGAAGTGGTGAACAATGAAGAAAGGGCCCGTCCAGCATGGCTCAGTGGCTGAGCATGGGCCTATGAACTGGAGGTAGCAATTTGATTCCTGGTTGGGGCACATGCCCAGGTTGCTGGCTTGATCCCCAGTGTGATTCTTTTTCATCACTGGTGTTTCTCTCTCCTCCTTTCTTCTCTAACGTCAATAAAAATATATTTTTGAAAAATGAAGGAAGGGCAGGTATGGATGAGACTAGGCCCTACAAGTTTGTGGTTGATTTGATCAGATTTGTGTTGAGAAAATCACTCTGGCTACTTGTGAAGAATAGATGTCAGATATTAGAAATACTGGGGGAAGATGCGGAGACACTTTGCAAAGTATATGACTGTGCAATCGCCATGTACACCTGAAACTAACACAAACTAATATTAAATGTAAACTCTAATAAAAAAAAGTGGATGTCAGATGTCAGAAGTGGAGAGAAGAGACTTGTGTTCCCAGTCATGAAGAATAAATAGGGTATGGACTCCTTGGCCTTGGCCTGTGGCAATAAGAAAAGCGGGCATAATATAGGAAACAACTATTTTCAGATATTACACATCAGGTGGCACAAGATTGTAATTACTGAGAAAAGGGAAGCAGTTGATGTAAGTCTTGTCATCATTAAAGTTTTCTGTCTAGAAGTAATTTCCAGTCTAGGTGCAGGAAGCAAGAACTCATAGAATTCAGAAATCTATCTGAATTGAGAAGAAAGATAAAACTTTCATGAGCTGAAGCATTTAAAAGGGGGAGGGGTAGAGTATCCAAGAGGAGAGAGCATTATTCAGAAGATTTCCAGCCCTACCCGGTTTGGCTCAATGGATAGGCCTGTGGACTGAAGGATCTCGGGTTTAATTCTGGTCAAGGGTATGTACCTCGGTTGCAAGCTCCTCACCAGCCTGGACCCTGGTCAGGAGGCAACCAATTGATGTGTTTCTTTCACGTCCATATTTCTCTCTGTCTTTCCCTCTCTCTTCAACTCTCTCTAAAAAAATCAATGGGAAAATATCCTTGGGTGAGGATTTGAAAAGAAAAAAAAGAGATAATGTTTCTGGAGGAGCTATGGAAAGTTATTTTCTATAATCTATCTTGGTCCCAACATCAAAGGCATTAGAAGAAGCAGTAAAAATGACTCTCTGTCCCCAGCTTCCATAGGTTCAAGATAGAATTTTACATGGAATAATGAGTCATGTTTCTCTTTTCTCTGTGCTCCAAATGACGCACAAGTTTACATATGGTGGTAATCTACTTTACACCATCCATGTTCTCTTATTTTATATTATCTTGTAATGCTATTGGGTTATCCATATTTTACTAACTTATATGTTCTTTGTGAACAGGGATTTGTTTTAGTCTTCTTTGTAACCTCCCTAATATCAGTGCCAAGAATAGAGGAGGAACTTAAAACACACCATCCTAGTATAGTTGTGATGCAGTTGAAAACATCAACAGACTTCATGAAATTTGTTTTGCCCAGAACTCTTTGCTGAAGGATCTAATTCTAGGTATTTATGACATAGAATCATAAAAAACATTAAGGACCTGGATGGTGTGGCTTAGTGGTTGAGCATCAACCTATGAACCAGGAGGTCATGGTTCGATTCCCAGTCAGGCACATCCCTGGGTTGTGGACTCGATCTCCAGTAAGGGGTATGCAGGAGGCAGCTGATCAATGATTCTCTCTCATCGTTGGTGTTTCTATCTCTCTCTCTCCCTCTCCTTCTCTGAAATCAATAAAAAATATTTTAAAAATATTAAGGAAATTATTATAATCAAAGCATTTCAGACATCTAGTTAGCTCTTCCTCAATCTGAGTTTTCTGGAATATCCAAATGCAGTCCATAAAAGTTTCTTCCTCTGTATCCTCTAATAGTTGTTCCAATAGGAAAAAGCAAAGTGTCCTGAGAGAAAGCTAGAACTGGGATCCAAGTTGTCAGGCTTTGAGGTTTACATCACTCTTTGGTGTGTTGCCCAAAAAAATACAGTTCACTTCAAAGAACTGACAGCTTCTAGGACAGCAAAGAGGCACACGCTGAGAGACTTTTGGTGTTTCTGACAGCTTGACCAGACACATCCCTTCCTTGCAAAGACTATGTTGTTCCATAAGCTATGGTCTTTGTTTTGCATGGATACCTCCTAGGTTAGAAATTTTTGAACATGGAAATCATGCCTCACCCCTCCATAAAGGGAAAGAAACAGCAGGTAGATATAACTCCTGTTACCTCAGGCTCCATGCTTCATCTATACTGATTTCTTTCTAATGTATTAAATTGCCCACTTTTCCTTTTACAGGCTCCTTAGGAAGAATAGGAGAGAAACTACTTCCTCTTCTCCCACAGTTACTTGATGTCATCTTCTTTGATTCTCCATTCCTCCCCCAGTTCTCCCACAGAGATTCAAAATCTGCACCACTGTGATGTCATACCAACTAAATTTCTCACTATTTGTGTGGTTAGTTTAAAAATACATTCTTCAATCTAGTTAAAAGCTACCTTTGAACATTTTTCCTTCCATTCTGGATAGATTAATGCATGAGTACATGTTATATTCAAAAGTCATGTAAAAATTCATTTACTTATTTCTGGTATACTTCTTCTCTCCTTTTAACTAAATGCCTACATAGTATATGTACTATTCTGCACAGATCTATATATTCTTTACTAGTCTCATAAGACTCAAATATGTATTAGAGCTTGTCCCTTATTGTTATTCCTTTCCCTGATTTTCTGGCTTGTCTTGTATACTTATTTTTTTATACTTATCTAGTGTAAAAAAATATTTCTGTGTTTTTATTAGGTTTGCCTTTTATTATTAGACTACATTTTGCAGAAGGTTTAGAAAAATTACATATGATGGCACCTACCACCCAATGATATACTTTTTCATTTGTTAAAGTCTTTTATTGTGTATTTCAGTAGTTTGAAAGTTTTATTTTCATATACTTATTATCCATTTTTCTAGGTGTTTTATATTTTTGTTTCTGTGGTAAAGAGAATCTTGTCTTTTATTATAACTTTTTTTAAAAAGACATTTGATATAGAAAATTTTAAATATAACAAAAAGGAAAGAAATAGGATAATAAAACTTTCTGTAGCCATCACCCAGCTTCAATAATTTTCGACCTATAGCCAATGTCATTTCATCCATCCCCAACTCTCTTCCTTCCCCCACCAGGTTATTGTGAAGCAAATCCAAGACTTCATATAATTTCCTCTGTAAATATATAAGTATGTATCTCTAAAAGACAATAACTTGAAAACAATGCAACCATATAACTTTTTATATCCTAAAATACTCACCAATCATTTTTAATATTGCAAAGTATCCAGTCATGTACATATTTTCCTAATGTCTTTAAGTTTCTTCCAGCTCATTGGTTTGATTGGAATCTAAATTAAATCCATGTATCACAATTATTTTATATGTCTCTAAGTCTCTTTTAATTGATAGGTTCACCCTCTAGCTCTTTTTTTACTTTGACATTTTTTGTTGAAGAAATTGGATCATTTACTCTGTAGATGTTCCATATTTTGGATTTTGCTGATTGGCTCCCTGTGGGGTTATCATATTCTTTTGTTCCTCTGTATTTTCTATCAATTGGTAATTAAATCTAGAGATGTGATTGAATTTGGTTTGATTTTTTTTTTGGGGGGGAAGACTCAATTTTATATGCTTGTTTTCTTTTTGTGGTATTAGAAATCATTGATAATTATTTCCTGGGTCTGTTGATTCATTCAGGCTTGAAAAATGGTGATATTCTAATTTTATCATTTTTCTTCTTTTATTAGATGGGATACCTCTAACCAGAACTACTTCATTCACCAGCTATTTGTATGCATTGAAGGACAATCACTTGAGTGGTATTCACATGGGAAAGGTAGGATAAATACTTGACTATTTCCCTCTATTTATTAGTTTTCAAAACAAGTTGTTTCTTAACATTTATCATAGTGAGCAGTGATATTTGTTCTTTGTTTAGTATTATCATGAATGTATGGATTTTAAACATATTTGATGTGTGTTAGTCCATTGAAGTTATCATCTTTAATATATATATATATATATATATATATATATATATATATATATATATTATTGATTTCAGAGAGGACATGAAATGGAGAGAAAGAGATAGAAACATCAATGATGCAAGATTGAGCCCACAGCCTGGGTATATGCCCTGACCAGGAATTGAACCATGACCTCCTAATTCATAGGTCAACCAGGCTAAAGTTATTATCCTAATATGCTCAAATTGCTTTATTTTTGACTAATGAGATCCTATTGAAATAGGCTCCTGAGTTCTTTTTTTGTTTGTTAATCCTTGCCCAAGGATATTTTCCCATTGATTTTTTTTTGTAAGAGAGGGTGGAGGGAGTTGGAGAGAGAGAGAAAAAACAATTTACAGGAGTTGGTTGCCTCCTGCACACACCCTGGCCAGGGCTGGAGCGTGAGCCTGCAGTTGCAGTGCGTGTCCTTGACTGGAATTGAGTCTGGGACCCTTCAGTCTGTGCTCTATCCACTGAGCCAAACGGGCTAAGGCTCCTGAGTTCTTTAGACATGATGAAAGTCATTTATAGTTCTTTACTTACCCGTGAAAAGATATTCCCAGCTTATTTTGTGTAGATTTGGAAATGGACATTTGTTCAAGAAGACTTGGTTATTTTTAGTGGGACGTTATTTTTAGAAGTTATCATCTGGACTTTAGCAGTGCTTATTGCTATTAAGTTGATTATAATTTTTAGGACTATTCAGTGGATAAAGCTTGGAAATGTGTATATGAGTATATTTCACAGATCAATTATTTAATGGATTTATACTAGTACTTCCTTCATTATGACATTATGAGGTTATAAGTAGCTTTTATTTTTGGGGGGGAGGGTTGTGAAGAATGATTTTACTCATTCCTATTTAACAATAGGAATTTTCTTCTATAGGTCTTGAATCCATCTAGAGTCCACTCTGGTTTATGATGCAAGGTAGTGATCCAACATTTTTTTTCATATAAAAGCCAATTTTTCCAATGTCACTAATGAATATTTATCTCCCTTTTTATAGTACTACAATTTGTCACATATACATAGATCCATTATTTAGTTCTCTATCTCCTATTTGTTCCATTGATCTATATATCTATGTACCAAAATCTTACTAGTAAGATGGCAGCATAGGTAAACACTCATACTGCTGCCCTGTACAACAAATTCAAAACTAAAACTAAGGATAAAACAGACATCATTCAGAACCATCAGAGGGCTGGCTGAGTGGACATTCCACAAATAGAAGGAAAAATAAAAGGACACTGAGACTTGAGGGAGCTGAGGAGGACAGAGTTGCAGATATGTGTGGAGTCAGAGGTTCGGAGCCACACGTGAATGGAAAGGGCGGGAGGCTGCAAACCCAGCTGGTTTTCTTGAACTGGGAGGGAGACAAAGGCGTCCCACTGCACTGAGCCCCGGTTCTGGGCGAATCTCAGGGAACCCAGACTAATACGAGGTGAAACTGGACTGTAAGGAGGAAACATACTGAAACTCGGGCACTGCAAAGGCACGAGAGCTATCGGAGAGGGCTCTGGCTGGCTCTAACGTTCAGGAGGAAAAAACAAACAAACAAACAAAAAAACCGCCAGGCTGCTTTGTTTTCCCTTTTCAGTGAGTCTTTGGGTGTGCAGACTCATTTGGGGAGAAACTAGACTGTCTGGCAGCAGGCAGAGCTCTGGGCAGCTTTCTCTCAGAGGTGCGTGCAGCCTTTGCGAAGGGGCAAAGAGACCTGGGAGCCATTTAGGGCAGAGCTGACCTGAAACCAAGGCTGCCTGCTCAGCCAGTAGACTCCACCCATCCAGGCTGAACATAGCTCACCCTCACAGCCAGTTGGTCTGGAGGTCAACCCCTCCCAGTGATACCAGCAACAATCTAGGCTTAACTAAAACAAGACTGTGCAACCCATAAAGGAGTGCACCAAGAGTATCCACCTCAGGTAACTGGGAAGGCTGAGCCACTGTCCCCTAGAGGACACCTTCCACACAAACCTACTCGACCAACTCAGGAAAACAGCCAAAATGCAAAGACAAGGTAACAAATTACATGTGAAAGAAATGAAGGAAAAAAACTGACTGGACATAGAGTTCAAAACCACAGTTATAAGGTTTTTCAAGAGGCTCCTAGGAAAGGCCAATAAATTTAACGAGACCCTCGAGGATATGAGCGAGTTCCTTAAGGATATGAACAAGACTATGGAAGATATGAAAAAGGACCAACTAGAAATTAAGCATACACTGACTGAAATAAAAAATATTATACAGAGACCCAAAAGCAGACTAGAGGACTGCAAGAATCAAGCAAAGATTTGAAAAACAAGGAAGCAAAAATCACTAAGTCTGAAAAGCAAGAAGCAGAAAGAGTCCAAAAAATTAAAGATAGTGTAAGGAGCCTCTGAGACAACCTCAAGCATACCAACATTCGAATTATGGAAGTGCCAGAAAAAGAGAGAAAGCAAGATACTGAAAACCTATTTGAAGAAATAGTGACTGAAAACTTCCCCCACCTTGTAAAAGAAATAGACTTACAAGTCCGGGAAGTGCATGAACGAAATAAAAGGAATCCAAAGAGGACCACACCAAGACACATCATAACTAAAATGCCAAGAGCAAAAGACAAAGAGAGAATATTAAGAGCAGCAAGAGAAAAACAGTTAGTTACCTACATGGAAGCACACATATGATTGTCAGCTGATTTCTCAACAGAAATGATGCAGGCCAGACGGGAGTGGCAAGAAATATTCAAAGTGATAAATAGTAAGGACCTACAACCAAGATTACTCTATCCAGCAAAGCTATCATTCAGATTTAAAGGTCAGATAAAGTGCTTCACAGATAAGAAAAAGCTAAAGGAGTTCATCACCACCAAACCAGTATTATATGAAATGCTGAAAGGTATTCTTTAAGAAGAGAAAGAAGAAGCAAAAGGTAAAGATAAAAATTAGGAACAACAAATATACATCTATCAACAAGTGAATCTAAAAATCAAGTGAATTAAAAATCTGATGAACAGAATAAACTGGTGAATATAATAGAATCAGGGGCATAGAAGGGGAGTGGACTGACAATTCTTGGGAAAAAGGGTGAGGGGGTGTGAGAAGAGACTGGACAAAAAGCGTACACCTATGGATGAGGACAGTGGTGGGGAGGTGAGGGCAGAGGATAGGATGGATACAAGGGAGAGGGGAACTATGGGAGGGAAAAAAGAGCAACATTGTAATAATCTGAACAATAAAAATTTATTAAATTAAAAAAAACTTTACTAGTGTTTTACTAAAGCTTTGCAATGTATCTTGGTAACCAGTAAGGAATCCACTCTCTCTGCTCTTTTTTTTCATATTTTACTTAGCTACTTGAGTTCTTGGACATTTATTATTCCACTAGAGACCTGGTGCACAAAATTTGTGCACTTGGTCAGGGGACGGGTCCCCCAGCCTGGCCTGTACCCTGTCACAATGCAGGAGCCCTGCCCATCCTTCTTGGTCTCCTTCATAAATTGCCCCAAAAAGGTGGGCCAGAGCCAAGGATCCTGCTCTGTGCCACATGGATCTGGGAGGCAGGACACCTAGGACCCCCAAGCAAGCCAGAAAGTAGAAAAAGAGCAAAAGTCTATACACATTTGAATAAACATCCTCATATATAAAAATTGCGACCCCCGTGGCCCCCAGTGATGCCATGGCTGGGCTTAGGGCCAGTTTTGTGGCTGTGACCAGGACCCCCCAGACCCCAGCGCCACCATGTCCTGGCTTGGGGCCGGGTTTGTGGCTGCGATCGCCACCCTGCAGCCCCCAGTGCAGCCATTGCCGGGCTTGGGGCCGGGAATGTGGCTGTGATTGCGGCCCCCAGCACAACCTTGGCTGGGCTTGGGGCTAGTTTGTGGCTGCTATCACCACCCCTGCAGCCCCAGGCACCAGCTTGGCCGGACTTGTGGCCAGGTTTGTGCCTGTGATCACAGCCCCCCAGCCATTAAAGTTGAGTTATGTATTTTAGCCCTATCTAAAACTTCAGCAAAATCATCAGTATGAAAATACAAATTTTGTTCATTTGGCAAATGAATAGCTTATCTTGTGATTGCATGAGATTGGTCATGCATTCGCATTCCAAAAAGTCTCCAAACAGCCTCAGGAGCACTCACATACCTGGAGTCAATGAAGTCCTGTACTTCGTCATGATTGATAATATTTTTTCAGAAATTTGAATATTTGCACAATCATGACCTTTATAGATGTATTTAAATAGATATTTGACACTTCTAATTGATGCACAGGCAGTTATATTTGAGGCACAAATATGGGTTATAAGGGACAATCTAAGTATTATTGACAATTTTATTTCCAATAGAAATGGTACTACCAGATCTTCATTTGTATTTGGAATATCCATCAATATTTTCAATGGTCACATTTCGAAATTCTTTCGGATATCCCTTTAAACATTTTCCATTTTCCATATATGGACTATTTGGATTTTGTATTCCACATGGTCCATGTACCATATTTGATCCTACAATCTGAAAAAGTCGAGGACACTGGTCCTCATCTGGAATTTCTGCCTTAACTATATGGTCAATGTCATATTCTGAATGTGATTTGGACTCACTATCTAATATCAGTAATATGTGAGGTGAGGCAGTCCACGTTTCTGAAATTCAATGACATGAATCTTAGCTATTACTTTGCCAAATAAATGGAATTTACATACATCATTTAAAAGAGCATTCAGCTTAATATTAAAAACCCTGGCTACCAAGTCAGGTCTGTTTTCAACTTTTTGCCAGCGTTGTAAATTGTTTGTAATATCTGCCCATTTGGGGTTGCATGTCATAGTTACAAATAAATCAGGCTTACCATACTTGGTTACAATTGCCATAGCATCCTGATATCGCTGCTGCATATTTCTCAGACTTATCATTTTACCAATGGGTACATTGTCATTTTTAGATCTGGATTTGAGATAATCCATCAAACCGCTATATTTTTCAACTCTCAACTTAGATTGGTTTGCTTTAATGAAATTTATCCGATTTGCCTCCATTTTTGAATACGAATCCACAATAAACTGTTGAGTTAATTTTCCTGCATTTAAAATAGGATTGAAAGTGTCCCTCACAGAGAGATGAAATCCATAATACTGTATTTGGGTGACTCGTGTTCTTACATTTTGTCTAGTATTATTGTTGAGTACACTGTTGTCTCTGAGTCTTAATGCAATATCTGTTCCCCAACCTTTTTCACCATGTGAAAAAAGAATAGGATGTGTCATTGCATCTAATGTAGGAAATAGAATACTGATTCGTTTTACTTTAGTGGCATTCAGATGATTGGGATCTGGTTTACAATGAATGAGCAAGTCCCTTTCAAAAGGAGGTTCTCCATCTTCGTTTGTGAATATGACAGCAACCTCCGTTACACAGGGAGAATTATATCTACCTGGGTCACTATTATGATCATATTAATTGCCATAGTTACTTTGGTGGGAGCTATACCTTTTGCTGCTGCTTCAGATTGGGCTTCCTTTTCTACCTCACGTAGCATCTTGTATGATTTTGTTAATTCATTTATTTCATGCATGAGGTTGTTTCTGAGCAGGCCTGGTTTGCTGGGATTGCTAATCTTTTACGTGTAGCTTCAGCTGTATCCAAAATATAGAGTTGAGCAAACTTCAACAGTTTTTCTTTGGATATAGTCCCACCTCTCTATTGCCACGTTCTGAGATAGAGGACAATGGCAGGCCTTTCAGCACTGTGACCAACGGCTGATTTGGACAGATTCTGTGGGGGTGGGACTTCCTCCTACCTGTTGTCAGTTTCCACAGCTGGGATGCTGAAGCTGGGACTCAAGGGCCTTCCCTCTGGCGGTTGCCTTCCCTTTTTGCTGGCATACAGCTGAAGCTACACGGAAAACATTATTAGCAATGCCAGGGGCCTCAGTTAGATGCAGCTGCGGTAAGTTCTTGCAGCCAATGCCGCTCCCACCACCGCCACCCCTGCAGCTGCCTCATACTCTGCGCCCCAGGGGCCTCAGACTCAGCTGTGGTGAGTTCTGGCCACCGTTGCTGCCACCACTTGGTCTCTGCACCTGGGCCAGGTGCTTGATGCCTTCACCACTTCATCTCCACTCCTGGGGCCTGGCGCTCATGCCTCTCGACCCCACCCCTTGCTCCGATAGCCAGTCAGGAGCCAAGGTACGGTCACATTTGCATGTTACTCTTTTATTAGAGAGGATATACATTTTTGAGTTCTGAAAAAAAGTGGAAGTTTAGTTTGCATTAAATTAATAGTTTAATGGGTAGGAGATGACAGCTTATTATATTATACTAGGGGCCTGGTGCACAAAATTCATGCACTGGGGGTGGGTGGTCTCTCAGCCCAAACTGCCCCTTCCTCACATACTGGGAGCCATCAGCAGATGTCCTATTGACAGCTCACTCCTGACCTGCCCAAGGCTGGGAAAAGCCTCTGGCTGGGGCTTTTTCTGGCCTTGGGCAGCAGCCAGCTTGGTTGGGGGTTTATTTGCATATCACTCCTGATTGGCTGGTGGGCATGGCTGGTGGGCGTGGTTTGTGGGTGTAGCGAAAGTATGGTCAATTTGCATATTATTCTTTTATTAGATAGGATAATTTGTGGATATCATATACATCTTCATTTTTTCATGGCTTATATTGCTTACTAAAGTTTTACATTTTTCTACTCACCAAATTTATAACTTCATGATGAAATGTTTGCTCAGAATTTTCATCTAGTTTTCTAGAAACATTGTGCTGGTGAATTTCTTCACCTGACATTTTATTCTTCAGTTTTTATTTTTACATCTATTCATTTATTTATTTATTTATTTATTTATTTTAAAAGTCCATATTATATTTTTGAACACAATTTTGATGATATCTCATGTATTATTTCACTCAGAATAATCCTAAAAATAACACTGGAGTATCTAATAGTAATTATATAACTTCATAGAGCGTTAGTGGCTACTAATAAAAAGGAACAATGATTTGTTCATTTGTCTAGCATTCCATTTCACTAAAACACTAGAAACCTACTTAGAATTATCTTTGAAGAATGCAAAATTATTTCATTTTTCTAGACCTCAATACAGTCCCAGGAAAGTCTGGGAGCTCAGGCTCAACTGTCAAACGGTGAGAAAAGTCCTCTCCATCCTGTCACAAAGATATTTCCAGGATCATTTCTTAAACATGATTTCTAAAACATCCCTGTAAAGGACAGATATTTTAATTTCTCCCAAGTGTTAGCCTTGTGGAACACATTGGCCCACTGTCATGATTTCTCACCTGACACTGCAATGGTCCCCGAGGGAACAGGACATCATACAAGTGAATTCTGGATGGAAAAGCAGGTGTGGTACCACAGTAGGGCCTTGGCCAGGCAGAGTGAAGAAGGGGCCTTTCCTCGGTGATGAGTCAAAGGTTGTAAGCAACCTCTCCTCATTTGTTATTAGGACCAGGCTGCAGGTTCTTCGTTGAAATAGGTCTCTCCTTTTCTGCTTCTTCACTTTCTATGTTGGCAATTACTTTGTTGTAAGTTTTATTTGACTTTCCTCTCCTACAACCATTTGTCTTTGTAAGGCTCTAAGCATCCTTCTTTTTTCAGCTTTCGAATTCAAAGTCATGTCAATAGACTCAATGATACTTGGACACTCTTGGATGATACTGACCTGAGGCAGTCTTGGGATGACTCTGGTGGAAGAAGTTTAGAGCACTCTTCTATAAAGTGGAACATTGAGACCGTGTTTTTGTTTTTTAATCTTTATTGTTCAGTTTATTAATTGCATTGTTCCCTTTTTCCCCCCTATAGCTCCCCTCCACCTGATACCCATCCCACCCTCTGCCCTCACCCCCTCCACTGTCCTCTCCCATAGTTGCATGATTTTTGTCCAGTCTCTTGCTGCACTTCCCACACCCTTTTTCTCCCCAAGAATTGTCAGTCCATTCCCTCTCTATGTCCATGATTCTGTTACATTCACCAGTTTATCCTGTTCATCAGCTTATTAATTCACTTGATTTTTAGATTCATTTGTTGATAGATGTGTATTTGTTGTTCCTAATTTACACTTTTATCTTTTTATTCTTCCTCTTCTTAAAGAATATCTTTCAGCATTTCATATAATATTGGTTTGGTGGTGATGAACTCCTTTAGCTTTTTCTTATCTGCGAAGCACTTTATCTGACCTTCAATTCTGAATGATAGCTTTGCTGGATAGAGTAATCTTGGTTGTAGATTCTTGCTATTCATCACTTTGAATATTTCTTGCCACTCCCGTCTGGCCTGCATTGTTTCTGTTAAGAAATCCGCTAACAATCGTATGGGTGCTCCCTTATAGGTAACTAACTGTTTTTCTCTTGCTGCTTTTAATATTCTCTCTTTGTCTTTTGCTCTTGGCATTTTAATTATGATGTGCCTTGGTGTGGTCCTCTTAGGGTTCCTATATATAGGGTTCGGTGCACTTCTTGGACTCCTAAGTCAATTTCTTTCACCAGGTGTGGGAAATTTTCAGTCACTATTTCTTCAAATAGGTTTTTCTTGTCTTGCTCTCTCTCTTTTTCCGTCACCCCTATAATTCAGATGTTGATATGCTTGAGGTTGTCCCAGAGGCCCCTTACACTATCTTCAATTTTTTGGATTCTTTTGGTTTCTTGCTTTTTCAGCTGAGTGGATTTTACCTCTTTGTATTTCAAATCTTTAACTTGGTTCTTGGGGTGCTCTAGAGTACCTTTAGGTCTTTGTATAATATATTTTTTTACTTCAGTCAGTGTATGCTTAATTTCTGGCTGGTCCTTTTTCATATCCTTGAGAGTCTCTATCATATCCTTGTAGGTCTCATTCATTTCCTTGTAGGTCTTGCTTATTTCCTTACAGGTCTTGACCTTTTCTAGGAGCCTCTTGAGAAGCCTTATAACCGTGGTTTTGAATTCCATGTCCAGTCGTTTTGTTTCCTCCATTTCTTTCACATCTGATTTCTTTCCATGTCTCTGCATGGTGGCTGCTTCCCTGAGTAGGTCAATTAGCTTTGTGTGGTAGACGTCCTATAAGGGACTGTGGCTCAGCCTCCCCAGTTACCTGAGGTGGATATGGGTTGCATAGTCTTGCTGAAGTTAAGCTGAGGTTAATAGTTGTTAGCACTTGGAGGGATTGACCTCCAGGCCAATTGTCTGTGAAGTTCAGCTGTGCTCAGGTTGGACGGGCGGAGTCTCTGAGCCAAGCAGACAGCGTTAACTCCACGCTATGCAGCCCAGGGACTCTGTGCCGGGGGCAGTGGCCGCCAGCACCTCTGAGGGAGAGCCACTGCCGAGCTCCACCCGGTGACGGAGAATTCAGACTCTCCCCAAATGAGTCTGCACACCCAACGTCTCACCCAGGGTCCCAAAACAAAGCAGTCTGACGGTTTCCCGAATGAAAGAGCAAGTCACAAGTGCTCTCTGCGCAGTCAGGCAGCTGTGCTTTTCCCAAGTTCATGCGCACTCTGCACAAACTCGCCTTCTCTACAAGCCGGTAGACCCCTGCAGCACCCGAGCTTCGGCGTGCCCTCCCACTGTCCAGTTTTTACCCCGTATGATAGTGGGTTCCCTGGACTTCACCCAGAGCTGGAGAATCAGTCCAGTGGGACGTCTTTGTCTCCCCTGTTCGAGAAAACTGGCCGGTTTTCAGCCATCCGCCCTCTCCGCTGGCTCGCACACTCCTCCAAACCTCTCTCAGCGCGTATCTTCAACGCTGTCCGCCGCTGCTCCTCTGAGTCACAGTGCCTTATCTTCACTTTTATTTGTGGAATTTTCACTCAGCCAGCTTTCCGGTGATTCTGGATGGTGTTTGTACCTTTGTTAAGTTGTAGCTTTAAAATTGCAGTGTATGGTGGCAAGATAGGTTTTTTACCTATGCTGCCGTCTTGGTTCTCTTATTCTTCAGTTTTTAAATAATGAAATTCTATACTTGTTTTTATTGTTGCTCTTCTGATAATGAACTTAATTCTTCCTAGACCATCTGTTTGTTGGGAAGGTCATGTTCCTGATCAGCATTTATTGTGACACATAAACTGAGTGTTTCTCAAGATTTTTTTCAGTCTTTATTTCTTTCAATCCAACAAAAATTGGCACTGCAAGGCAACTCAGAAGGTAGTTCCCTTCCTTCTTCCCGCTTCTTTGACAGACTGCTTCCTGCAAACATGGCTTGTCAGTGTGATTCCTTGTTCCATTTTATGTTCTCTGCTTCTTCTTCTGGGACCTAAGTCAGGTCCAGGAAACAGCCTTTTATTAGCTGGCAGAGCCTATACCTATAGATGGGGAAAAATAAATTTGTGATTTACGCCTTAGGGCATATTTCTTGTTTTAAATAAGGGATGCCAACTTTTTTAAAATAAGAAATTTAGCTATTTTTATCCCTTCTCCCACAACCCTAATTGATATTTATCCTTTTTGATGGTCTTCCTTCTATTCTGTGGTTTTAGATTTCAGATGTCTGTTGGTTTTGTTAATGACTGGGTTTGAAATTCTACTTCTTAATTTTTCGATGGTTTTGAGGAATTTTTGTAAAGAGACATTAGTGAACTATTTTAAAACTCAAAGTTAAAGGAGAGTTTTTATTTATTTATTTTTTGTTGTTGTTTTTTTTAATCTTTATTGTTCAGTTTATTAATTACATTGTTTCCCTTTTTTATCCCCCTATAGCTCCCCTCCACCCTGTACCTAACCCAACCTCCACCCTCACCTCCCCTCCCCACTGTCCTCTCCCATTGTTGCAAGATTTTTGTCTAGTCTCTTGCTGCACTTCCCACAACCCTTTTCTCCCCAAGAATTGTCAGTCCATTCCCTCTCTATGTCCATGTCTCTGTTATATTCACCAGTCTATCCTGTTCAACAGCCTATCAATTCACTTGATTTTTATGTTCATTTGTTGATAGATGTGTATTTGTTGTTTATAATTTTCATCTTTACCTTTTTCTTCTTCCTCTTCTTAAAGAATATCTTTCAGCATTTCATATAATATTGGTTTGGTGGTGATAAACTCCTTTAGCTTTTTCTTATCTGCGAAGCGCTTCATCTGACCTTCAATTCTGAATGATAGCTTTGCTGGATAGAGTAATCTTGGTTGTAGATTCTTGCTGTTCATCACTTTGAATATTTCTTGCCACTCGCGTCTGGCCTGCATCGTTTCTGTTGAGAAATCTGCTGACAATCGTATGGGTGTTCCCTTATAGGTAACCAACTGTTTCTCTCTTGCTGCTTTTAATATTCTCTCTTTGTCTTTTGCTCTTGGCATTTTAATTATGATGTGCCTTGGTGTGGTCCTCTTAGGGTTCCTATATATTGGGGTTCGGTGCACTTCTTGGACTCCTAAGTCAATTTCTTTCACCAGGTGTGGGAAGTTTTCAGTCACTATTTCTTCAAATAGGTTTTCATTGTCTTGGTCTCTCTCTTTTTCTGGCACCCCCATAATTCGGATGTTGGCATGCTTGAGGTTGTCCCAGAGGCCCCTTACACTATTTTCAATTTTTTGGATTCTCTTGGTTTCTTGCTTTTTCAGCTGAGTGGATTTTACCTCTTTGTATTTCAAATCGTGAACTTGGTTCTTGGGGTGCTCCAGAGCACTTTTAGTTCTTTGTATAATATTTTTTGTTTCAGTCAGTGTATGCTTAATTTCTGGTTGGTCCTTTTTCATATCCTTGAGAGTCACCTTTATATCCTTGAGAGTCTCCTTCATTTCTTTGTAGGACTCATTCATTTCCACGTTGGTCTTAATTATTTCCTTGCAGGTCTCGTTTATATCCTTGAGGGTATTGTTCATTTCCTTGTAGGACTCATTCATTTCCAAAGGAGAGTTTTTAATTTTTCTTTTAGAGATGAAGAAATTGAGGCCAAGAGAAGTTAAATACCTTGCCCAAAGTTGGTTATTTTTCTAAGGTTAATTAGGTCAAAGAATAAAGAATTAATGGTACAAAAGAATTAACTTTGTCACCAAAAAAAAAAACTTATGACACCTCCACACTATTTTACAAGTAGAGTAAAACAAGATACAGAGAACCAAGTTGTTTTGCACCTTAACCAAATTATTAATAGGTCAGAAAAATTTTCAAAAATATGTAAGAAGTATGTACCCTCCCACATAAAAAAAAACCCCATTATATAGATAAAATCTGAGGAATGACACATTGGGCAAAATTAATAAGCCTCAAAAGCTTTGAAACAGATTCTAGTATTTATAAATCTTAACACTATCTTTTTAAAAAGAGCCTTCCAAATTTGTGTGAAGGGAATGATATTAGTATGTGAAAATAATTATGGGAAAACTGGGAAAAAACAAACCAAACCAAACCAAAATTATATCCCTACTTGCTGAATTTAGATGCAAGACCGATAAATCAGTTTGCTTTTTACCTTTTCACATATTATATTGTCAGTTTCCACACATAAGGCCTTCGCCATTCACTCAGCAAATATAGACCAAGCACCATGTGTCTTGCTCTGGGGACACAGCAAAAAATAAGAGAAACATAATCCTGACCCTAGTAGAGTTGTCACTTAGTTGAGGGAAACAGACAATAAACAAGTAAATAAACAATAATTACAAATGACGATTGCTGTAAATAGTGACAAACATATTGCTGTGTTGAGAATAATTGCAATAGAGAAGAGGAATCTAAGATTAGGTGATTGAAGAGGCCTTTCTGAGTGGTGACCTTTAAACTGAACTCAGAATTATTTCCAAAGATTGAGGGGCTCTGCATAAATGTCACCAGAAGAACATAAAAGACAGAGGGAAATTATGAGCAAAGAACCAGAGCCACAAAAGAGCTTGGAATATTTAAGGCCTTGAAATAAAGCCTGTGTAATGAGCACAAAGGGCTGGGTAGGGGGCATGGCATGAAATGAGGTTAGTGAGGTGGACGTGGGTCAGACAAGGTAGGACTCTGGAAGTCAAGTTACAAATACTGGATTTTATTTAAAGTGTCAAAGGAAGTCACTGAAGAATTTTAAGGATTATGGATAACATTACATAGTTTATGTTTATAATGGACTACTGTAGTTGCTATGAGAATATCATTTGAGGTCAGAAAAGTGGAAAGTGGTTAGGAGTGGAAATAGAAAGACTGGTTAGGAGGCTCTTGGACTTGCACTAAGGTGGTAGAAATTCAGGTTATGGATTCCTAAGATGTGATCACTTTCATTGTTGATTGTACCCCTGTCTTCTATGTCCTTCTATCTGTGGAGTGAGAGTCCCAAGGGCAGAAGAAGAATGCCCTCATCTATGCCAGGAATGTCTTCCTGTCATCCGGGTGGCTTGGGAGAGCCTGCCATTGTCACATTAATCAGAAGCACGAGAGAACCTTACAGCAGTTGGAAGGATCTATTTGCAGTGAAGAGCAATGGTCTTAAAAGCTCCAGAGAAGATAGTTGAGGCCACTGCCTAAGATTCCCTACCATGTGGCATTATGACATCCAGAGGCAGCACCACAATTAAATCACCTGGGTGAGAGTCAATGCAAAGGCACACACATGCAGCTCAAGACCAAGTGATAGACCCTCGGCAGCCGAGAGCCCTGAACTTGTTCTGCGTCACCACAAATCAGCATGTCAATATCATTCTGGTGGCTTAGGCTTGCATTAAATTAATAATTATTACAAATGAAATATTCTTACAGACACTGGGAGTTATGCCCTCACCAGGCTTCCCTTTTTGGAACCAGGGCCCATACATGGTGCTCCTCAGGGCATGATTGACCCCTTATGTGGAGGGAGAGAATCCTGTACCTCAAAGGGAACAACTGGGACAGAGCCCATGTGGGTCTCCATCTCGACTGAGGGCTCCTGGACAGTCCTGCCACCCCATGGGCCTAAGGGAGATTGGAGGAAGGCACTCCAAAGGATAAGCCCCCTGAGGCATGTGGCTTGGGGCAGGGACCTGCTTGCCCATGTCTAAAGGTGATATCACAGACACCAGGTTTACAAACAAAATAAAATGAAACAAAAAGATATTCTTTACAATAAATTCTGCTAGAGCAAATGCATATATATCTCTAAACAAGTTAAACTTGACTTCCTCATTTCATTCACACACACAAAAAAACAGTTCCAGGTGAATTGTAAACCAACATGTAAAAGTTAAAGTAATGAAACCTCTGGAAATAAACACAGGACTTGTGGGTAGGCAAAGATTTCTAGACAGTCCTAATCATAAAAGAAAAGATTGTTCAAAATGGATTTAATTAAAATTTCAAACTTTTAAAACCAGAAAACACCAGTAAAGATGTGAAAGAGCATCTGTTTGCAATACATATGTCAAACAAAGGCTTGTTTTTATAATATCTAAATAACTTTTACATGTCAATAAGAAAAAGGCAGACAATGCAACAATCCAATTTTTAAAAAGAGTAAAATCTTTGAATAGGCATTTCCCAACAGAAGATATTCAGGCTAATAAAACATAAAAAGTGGTCAATATCAGTAGTCATCCATGAAGTGCAAATTAGAACCACTCTGAGAAACCAGTACACATGCACCTAAATGGCTGACTTAGAAATAAATAATCGACACTACTCAAGCTTGGTGAGGATGTCAAGCAGCAGAAGCTCTCCTGTACTGATAGTGGAAATGTTCACAATACTCTCACCAGTAGAGGTTCTCCGTGGTAGTAGTGACTGGGAGGGGGTCTTCGGAAGACTTCTGGAATGCTGGTGAAATTACATATACTAAACTGGTATGACCACTTTGTAAAAATTGGTCAAGCTTTTCATCTGCAAATTTTAATTACTCAGAATCAACTAAAAGTCTCAAAAGGAAGAGATAGGACTGGGGCCCATGTGGGTTGCAGTCAGGATTTAGAGCGCCCTGCCTGGTACCAGAGGGAGACAGAACATTTCCAGAAAGGAGTTCCAGAGTGTTGGGCCCCTGGCAGTGGAGTCTGGGGCACAGGCCCTACTAGCCCAGGTATAAATAACAATGGTACTGGCCCTGGAATTTTAATTATATAATAAAAAGCCCAAAGATAATAGAACAATGACTATTGAAGTTTGAAAGGAAATGACATGATTTAAGAAATTTACATATTACTATATTCTTCTGTGATGGAAAACACAGTCAGTTATTTAATAACTCAGAAATTTACCATCTATCTACTGTCCTTAAAGGAATGGCTTTAAAAATTTCTCCTTTCAACCTTGATAGGAATCAGGATATATAATTTAAACCATTAAACCACAAATAATTGTAAAAATTATAACTCTTAAGATTCTTATGATAGTTTTTCATAAATAAAATATTTTAAATATTTTCACTTAAAAATAAAACAGGTTTTTAAAAAGGCAATAGGATGACAATATCTATTTTTAAAAATATAAAGAGCATAAAATGAGAGTTATTAACAAATAAAATTCCACGATGAAATATAATAATCATCTTTTAGGTGAGTTTTGTGTATATATAAAGAATTGTTCTTGACAGAAGAAAAATAATCAGAAATATAATTGTCATGGGAGAATTCTAAGTCTTTCTCAGGTCATATAAAGATAACAAGAACAAAATATTTGAACTATATATATATGTATATATATATGGTTAAATTTTATCTATATTCAACTTTATACTATACTAGAGGCCTGGTGCATGACATTCATGCATGGGGGGGAGGAGAGGGTGTCCCTCAGCCTGTCCTGCAACAATGTCAGCGCCCTGGCCTGCCTCTGGCCAGAGGCTCACCCACCCTCATCCTTCTGTGGGCTGGGGTGCATGGGGTGCTGCCAGAGACCTGCCTGCCCACCTTCCCTCCACAGGCCGGGGTGTGCTAGATGCTGGGACTTGTCACCAGGGCAACGCTGCCCCAGCATCCCACGTGCCCCGGCCAGCCTCTGGCCAGAGCCCTGCCCTCTGTTGGCCGGGCGCTGTGGGCGCCACCATCTTTTTGACAGAGTGATGATTAATTTGCATATTATCCTTTTATTATAGGTAAGATACTTTCTCAAGTTTCCATGAAACAGTTATGAAAATTATTATACACTTGTCCACAAAGAGAGTCTTAACTAAAATATAAAATTGAACTGTTCATTTTTATGACTATAATGAACAAAAAAATTGACAAAGTTTAGTTATTCCTTCAGATCTTGTAAATATTTTAAAAACTTTCTAAACATATGTGTCAATGATAAAGTAAACAACAGACTTTTTAGAAAATTAATGTTTAAAAATGAGAATACTATATATCAAACCTTTGGGATTAAGCCAAAATTCTACTAATAAAAATAAGTGAGTTAATCATCAAGTTCAATATGTACTATAACGTCTTAGATATATAACGGTAGGATTAGGAATTTTTAATTCAAAGAATCAATAGAACAAATGTAGAAGATAGTTCTGTAAATAAAGTAACACTATGGGAAAAAACACATTAAATAAATTAGAGATAAATATTTCTAAAATTAGTAACTATATTTTCTAGCTCAGCAATCTCTGGTTAAAAATACAGCAATAAGAAGATTTTATTTATAATACATAGAATGTATAGAAATAATATGAAAAGTTTACTGAGATACACAATATTTGAACAAGTGGATAGATATTTCAAGTTTCTGAAAATTGTAAAAATGACAATTCTTCCCTTTTGCATTTATGGTTTTAAGGTTGTCCCAATAAAAGTTCCAAAAAACTTTATTTTGTGAAAATTTTATATGTGGTGCATCTGGAAATGTATACAAAAATAGAGAAAACTTCTGGAAAGGCTGTTTGTTGAAAGTGGGAGAACCTTAAACTATTCAAAACCTTTAATCATTTTATTTCTAGCAATGCATTAGAAATAATATATAATATGAATAAAGATTTATTTATGATATGCTTATCACCATATTACTCATGATATTTAAAAAGTAGATTCATAAAAATATCTCACACAATGTAAAAATGATATCTAATTTATGCTTCATTCACATGTTAGACTATTAGACATTCACTAAATGTGTTTGTGAAGCATTTTTCATGGCATGGGATTAAGCAACTGATGTAATACTATGTGAAAAAATAAAGGTATAAAACTCTAGGTTCAGCATGATTCTAGCTGTTTAAAAGTTCTCAGGTGGAGGGTGATTTTTGTTTCCTATGTTTTATGTACCTCTAAATTTTATAAAATAAAAATGTATTATAATTAGAAAAGAATACGAGTTTTATCTTTTCAAGAGAGAAATATTTCTTAACCAAGGATGTTCTTAGGTATGGAGTGATGTTTTGGACAAAGGTACACTTCAATGGGAACTGCCTGTATTTGCTTTTTTCTCAACCTTTTCTATTGCTGGTGATTTATGTGAGAACTATTCAAGGAAGACCAGCATTAATTCATATTGGTTTGCACCAAACAGGGCCTTTTCCTTATGAGGTCAAATATGAAGACTATTTATATACAATGCAAATCCCTTGTTCATGCAGTATGTTAGTTCCAACTTTTGTATTTTTAATAGGATCTTATCTCCGTCATAGTCCAGCAACTGCTGGATCATTTTAGAGACCATCGTGTAGTGTTTATGACAGCACAGTTGGTTGCCATGGAAAGAACTGAACTGTCCCCAGTTCCATAACAAAAATGGGTTCAAAGTAGTTGATTTGGTCAAATTCAGAGCCTTTCTGAACCCTGGTAGTTCTGAGTTTCCAATTTTCTTCAGCTGCTGGAAGTTTGTTATTGTTAGCAACATAAAACTCTGTTCTGTTTCTTTTCTTAATGAAATACTTATTTTTTAAAAAGAATTCTTGTACACCTTGCTACTCTATTACAATAAGCTTTGCATGTTTTAAAACTATTTATATGGTTTATTTTATATATATATGTATGCATATACTTATGTAATCTTACATTTATTATTTTAAAAATATTTTTTGTTGATTTCAGAGCAGAAGGGAGAGGAAGAGAGAAATAGAAACGTCAATGATGAGAGAGAAACATTGATGGGCTGCCTCTTGCACACCCCACACTGGTGATCAAGCCCACAACCTGGGTATGTGCCCTGACTTGGAATCGAACTATGAGTTTCTGGTTCATAGGTCGAAGCTCCACCACTGAGCCATGTCCACCAGGTTATAATCTTATATTTTATATAAAATTTTATAAAAATTCTCTCTCTCTCTCTCTCTCTCTCTCTCTCTCTCTCTCTCTCTCTCTTTCTCTATAAAATAAAAAATAGAAAACCATTGGAATACTGTTCCCCATATTTGTGTCCAGATCTATTGGAACGACAGTAAAAGTCTTTACTTTGATAATTCCATGCAAGTGGAAAGGACCATACGTAGGATGACCACACAATTGAGTGTTCAGTTGGACACTATTGAGAGTAGAAGGCAGCAGGGATGACATGTGTAAACTGTGACTGTCCTGAACAAAGTGAGATGTTATATCAACTGAATCACAAGATATCATAGATGGTATGTGTTTTGGGTTGAATTGCATCCTCCAAAATTTCCTATGTTAAAGTCTACAGTACCACAAAATGTGACCTTAGTTGGAATTAGGGTTGTTGCAGATGTAATCAGTTAAGATGAGCTTATACTGGAGTAAGATGGGCCCTAATTCAGTATAATTAGTGTCCACATGAAAAGGGGACATTTGGACATGGTTGCACATAAGAGAGTGTGTCATGTGAAGATGAGAGCAGAGATTGAGGTGACGTAACTGAAGCTGAGGAACACCAAAGATTACCAGAATATTACCAGAATTCAGGAGAAAGGCATGAATAGTTTCTTCTCACAGCCTGAGAAGGAATCAACCTTGTGGGCACTTTGATTTAGGCCTTCTAGCTCCAGAACTGTGAAACAACACACTTCTTTTGTTTCAGCACCCACGCTGTGGTAGTTTGTTACAGCAGACTAATATAGGATCCTCAAATACTTGCTCTTGAGCAGTCCTGAGACCAACACCAAGAAGTACTCAAGAATTCCTCTTTCAAGTAGGCCAAGTATCAAGTCTTTCATTCTTTCTTTGCTGAAATATCACCTTCCAACAATGATGAGAGCACAAGTTTTATCTCTAATGGGCTCTAAAGACCTCTGTCATTCTGGAGAGGGTACAGGCTGGGCTGAGGGACACACACCCCCGTGCATGAATTTTGTGCACTGGACCTCTAGTACTACATAATGATCTGTAGATCCCAGAATTCCTTCTACAATTTTTGCAGAATGATGAATGCTCCCCACCCTATGTCCACCCTCCAAACACAAAACAGGAGGTGTAGGTTCTGAAAAGACTGAATCAGGCTCTGCATTTGAATTTACCTGGCACAGAGCAGGTACAGATGGTCTGGGGGAAAGGAAAAACTAGGGAATGAAGTGAAAATATTCACCCAATCCTCTCTGCCACCCAAGGTCAGAATGCAGCCTGGCTTCAGCCCACAGGTAAGAGATGGGATGGGACTCCTTTTCTGGGTACTTGGAACCCACTCGGGGAAAGACCCTGAAGACTCAGCGTATGGGAGTACATGGCAAAGATCCAGGTGCCACCCAGTCACTAAGGATCTGCTTCCCACAGAGCTCCTGATCAAGCATTTAGTGCTTTGTTCTTAAATAGAATTGGGCATCAGTAACATCTGATATTTGAGGACAGCCTGCAAAAATGAAAGACAGAGTACAAAATAAGTAAAAGAAAGAAGAAGCTTGGAGGAAACAGAGACATTCCAAAAGGAGAAGGAAACTTAATAAAAGTAAACTAGAATCAGTATTCTCAGATATTGTGTCCACAAAACAAGGATAGTGTAAAAATAGTAAGAGTTTCTGCAAATGAGAAATATTATAGGAATAAAATATTCAGTTAAAAGGTTTAGAAATAGTGAAGGAACTCATCCAGAAAGTAGACAAAATGCATAGAGATGAAAAAATAATAGATAAAAGATAAAAATTAAAATATCAATCTAATGTCTTACTAATAAGCATTATTGACAGAAAGAAAAAACAGAGAAGAGAGGAATGGATTATCTCTATAAACAAATTTTTCAGTAATTGACTGACAGGAATCTTCTAAGTACTAAACCAGTGAATTAGAAGACTCATACTGTGCCACATCATTATGAAACTTTAGCATACAGGGGATAAAATACTCCTCTAAAAATTTCTGAAAGGTAGAAAAAAGGTACGTTTACAAAAATTCAGAAATAAAATACTTTCCAATTTTTGCCACTGGAAATTGGATAACAATAAGCAATGACTTCAATGTTAACAGTAAAAATAAAATTTTCATTTAAATTTGATACCCAGTGAAACTACCAATCAAGTGTGAGAATAGAATAAAGGTATTTTCAGATACCTAAGGTCTCAGGAAAAGTTATCTTCTATGCATCCTTTTTCAGTGAAGGATGTGCTACACTCAAATAAGGGAGTATTTTAAGAAAGAGGAAGATATAGAACCCTGGAAAGAGGGGGTTCAGTGATGCAGAATTGCAAAGGGAAGCACCAGGACAATAGCTGTGCAGAAGATGCAGTGAGCAGCCAGGGAGCTGGAGGAGGTGGAGGCAGGATGTCTCTAGGAAACACAAAGGGAAACTGACAGCAACTTCTTTGTGGAAAATTATATTGAGAAGCATTTTCCAAAGCTAATAGAATGTGTTGAAAAATTTGGCTGGAGAATCCAAGAAAACTAAATAAATGAGAAGATGAGGCAACTAGTAACTCCAAGAAAAAAAAAGTTTTACAAGAAACAAAATAAAATCATAGAACACTACTTTGCTGGGAGATCCAACAATATATATAGTAAACAGTATTTCATTAGTCATAATAATGAAAACACTGTAGATTTAACCCAAAATTTGGAGAGCAGAGAGGGAAAGAAAAAAGTATGTGAAAGAGCTCCATTTTTGTCTACCACAACAGATTATCTCTAAAGGGATAAATCAAGAGATGTATGTATAAGCATATTATTTAGATATACAGAAATAAAAACACACACAGAATAAATAGTTTTAAAAAGTTGAAAAGTAATTGCCTTTAGGGTAAAAAAGTGTGTGTGTGTGTGTGTGTGTGTGTGTGTGTGTGTGTGTGTGTGTGTTTATACATGCAGGAAGGAAATGAAGTTGCTACTTTTGTTGTTAAAAGCTTTTAGCACAATTTGATGTTTAAAACAATGTGTGTGAGTTATATTGATAAAACATTTTAAAAGGCAAACAATAAAATTACATTTAAGAAAAATTTCTAAAACAACTTGGATCAGCATATAGATTTCTCTGACCTTAAGTGATTATCAACCAAGAGTGGTCTTTTTTCTTCTTGTTGGAGACTTTTATTTCCAAGTATGTGATTTCTGTATTTTGTTTCCACTCATGAGTTGAACAGAGTGATGGATATACTATATCACTAGATAACCATGCTTTCTTAATGGGTAGGGCAAGACATCTCTCTATATAAAAGCCTAATATGAAAATTGTCCCCTTGGGAATTCGACCAGGAGACCAAGAGTTCCATCACTCACTATGACAGGTGCTGACCACCAGGAGGCAGCGCAGAATGAAGGAAGGCCCTGGCCAGCAGCTGGCAGCTGGGGAAGGGAGGCCCTGGCTGGCAGCCTGAAGGCCCCTATCAGCCCTAATTGCTGGGCAGACCTAGGGACCACACTTGTGCACAAATTTCGTGCACTGGGCCTATAGTTATTAAATAAAAAACCACTATGAAAGTAAATAGTTGTTTAAACTGCAGGTTTACTGTTAACTTTTTGTACAAAAGGTTCATTTTGTGCCATTCTCTGCATATTCTTTTTTCTGCTTCTAAGGGCATTGCATTTAAATTACAATCATAGCCTAATCATAATTTCATGTGGAGTAAGAGCTTTAACATTCTTCTTTAAATTAGGAATAAAGAGGGAAAAATTCTGTATTTATGAACATAAATGAACTCATACATAATCATAAGAATTAAGATTCTTCTTTTTCTCTATTTTGCTTCTTTCATAATGGAAATGATAAAGTTATAATATAAACCCTTCTAGGAGCATTATAATTACTAAACTTGGGAATTCAGGGACTTGATTGCAACCAGCTGAGTGCTATGTATTCTGACTCTACAAGTTTGATCCAAGTCATGCACAGATAATCAAGGTTATAATGCCCAATCTTTCATTTTCCAGCTGGACAACATTGATCAAGACATTGGTCACAGGCTTTTTAATTCTCCATGTATATGTAAATTGAAGAACTTGGAATAACAGAGATGGTCAATAGTTTCTTTACAGATGCCCATTTCATGTGAATGTAGAGGCTACCAGAAACCTTAAGAAAAATTATAATACTATTTATGTCTGAGCTAAGCTGGAAATTGCTGAGATCGACTTGTTATGTCTGAGGTCAGTGCCCCTGACTAAATAGTTAGGTAATGCTTGTTTTAAAAATTCTTGTGGCACACTGGTTGGAAATCACTGGTTTGGGGCCTTGTTTTTGGAAGCCTCAAACCTGGTTCTTAAAATTTTAAAAGTGCCTATCCTTACCCTGTGTATTTGTCAATCAAAGATTAGATGGTCTGTAGGATTTATTTTAGGCTAACCATTATTCTACTCTTGCCTATGATTTTTATTTTCTAGTTTGGACTCCATGCATTTCCTTTTTTAATAGTGTATTTATTAGATTACAGATCTTTTTAAAGGTAAACATGTATAGCACCTTTAATCATGTAAATGAAGGAAAATTCAGCTAAATAATATTTTTATGAACCAAACTAGTTCATGTTATGGAATATTACACCAGGAATGTTTGAAATATAGATTAATTTTTTCCCATAAGCTTTAGTATATTTAATGCATCTTTTTGTGTGTGGAAATAGTTCATAAACCAGTGAAGAATCTAAGGACTAACACTTAGGGGGAAATGCTAATTATTGCATATGTCTTAATAGGTAGACCTGTGAGACTTTGTCACTTGAAGTTATTCAGTTACTTGAAGGTATTCGGATGTATGGGTTTTCACAAAAGTTCTCTTTCTTTTGTTAAAATCCTGACAGTCTGTGACAGGGACTAACCCATTTGAGGTAATTTGGGGAGAAAAGTTCATTGTCAGATGGAACTAGGTTCTTATTCTGGCATCTTACTCCGAACTTTTTTTCTGTGGTGATGCGTGTGACTGCCTTTGTGTTTGCCGTCCCCAGTAGGTCGGAGCCAGTAATGCCAGTCCTTTGGAAGCACTCTCGTGCCAGGCACGTGTCTGCTTTGTCTAGTGGTATTTGGTTGAGAAAAAAGGAGTCACTTAAGAAATGTAAGTAATAGAAATAGAAGTTTTAACTAATATCTTCTGCTTTTCCAACTTGAATATACTTTAAAAATAATGATGTAGATTACTTCATTATTCTTTCACTATCAAAATATAGAAGGAAATGTACAGCAATTAATGCAAGAACAATAATTCAAACATTTAAGAGTGAGGTATGGCTCGTTCCTTAAACATTTCAGCTGTTATCAATTATTGCTTATTCGAGCTCTGGTCTCCCTTATCAAGGCCGAAGCAGTTTCTAGAGGAAGAAGTTCTCCAGTGATGCTTTGTAAGTTTATAATACCAGTGCGGGCTGAAATGAACTGCCTGAAATCTTGCCAATTCATGCTTTCTCCACATCAGGTACTAATGGTGCTATAAAATAACTGCTGATTCTAATGATTGAGGTTAAGATTTTTATCTGGTCCTCTGCCCTATAATCTTAGGGAGCACACAGTCCCTTATCTTCAGTAGGGCTGCCTAGCACCTTTTGAACACCTATTCTGTGTAGGGAATTGTCTTCCTCGTGTGCCCACTCCCTCCCTTGGGTAGAAAACATACTTCCAGCCACCTCTGTAACTAGCTGTTGGCACATGACCTGCACTCCATCAATCACTATATTAACATGAGCCCTGCCTTATGGTTTGAGGAGGAATTCATTTGGCTGCTGAGGTGGAGATCCAGGCATCTGGGTTTGGGCAATAGAGGAAGTTGCAAGGTTCTCATCATGGGCAGAAATGGCAAGATGTGGAGGTAGAATGCAAGTAAGTCTGGGCAGCTGTGCAAACTGACACCCACTGCTCAGTGTCACTCTAACCTTTGCTGGTATGTTCTTCCTCAGGACGGTTTTGGATATGGTTTCGGCAGTGATTTTCAACCTTTTTCATCTTATGGCACACATAAACAAATTACTAAAATTCTACGGCACACCAAAAATTGTATTTTTTTTTGTTGCCATTTTGACAAAAAGAAATAAGTATGACGTTGATTCATTCACATTGGATAGCTAATGTTGTGTTGGCTGTTGTCATTTTTAATTTGACAATGTAAGGGAAATGAGGTCAGTGCCCCTGACTAAATAGTTAGGTAATGCTTGTTTTAAAAATTCTTGTGGCACACTGGTTGGAAATCACTGGTTTGGGGCCTTGTTTTTGGAAGCCTCAAACCTGGTTCTTCAGCCATCCCACAGTTCCATCTACATGTCCTTTTAGTAAACTGCTTTGGGGTTTGATCCTGTAGAGTCAGTTTCAGTTGTTTGAAATTACTGTTTTTCCAGAATAGCTTTTCTATCAGATTTCTTTCAGGAACCTTTGCATCTTCTCTGGCATAATCAGTGGGAATATTAAGAGAAAATATGACAATATAGACTGCATTTGATTTTCCCTGTGCCTGACTTGGAAATTCAACACACATTTATTGAGTACCTATATGTGAACTTTTGTTGATGTTGGGATGAGATGGGAGGTGGTGGCAGAGACTATTAAGATAGCTAAGCCACTCCTTAGCTATAGTTTAAAACAAGTCTACATGGAATTATTGTTATTCTTTAACTAGAGGCCTGGTGCACTGGGAGGGTCCCTAGGCCTGGCTGGCGATAAGGGCCATCTGGGACCTTCTGATTGCTGGCTAGGGCCTTCCTTCTCCAGCTGCTGGCTGCCAGGTGGGCCTTTCTTCATTCTGCATGGCCTCCTGGTGGTCAATGTATGTCATAGCAAGCGATCAAACTCCCTATCTTCAGGTCCGGACACTTTGCATATTAGCCTTCTAACATATAGATTAAAAACCTACAGTAGTCTTTTAAAAAATATAGCTTCAAGCCTCTTGCAGACATGCTTTCACTTCTTAAAGATTTTTTATTTCTTTTTCTTATACATTTAAAATATATTTTCCACAAACGTCAACTGACAGATAGATAAAATGTGGTGTATACTTCTATTGGAATATTATTCAGCCTTAAAAATATAAGGAAATTCTGGCATATGCTACAGTATGGTTGAACCTTGAGGATTATAAGCTAATTGAAATGAGCCAGACCCAGAAAGGCAAACACTGTATGATTCCACTTACATGAGAGACCTGGAATAATCAAATTCATAGAGACAGAAAATAGAATGCTATTTACCAGGAGCTGAGGGCAAGCGGGATGTGGAGTTTGTATTTAATTGGTACAGAGTTTCTCTTTGAGAAGATTAAGAAGATGTATGGTGGTGACAGTTACACAACCATGTGAATATACTTAGTGCAACTGAACTGTGTACTTAAAAATCGTTAAAATGGTAAATTTTATGTAATACATACTTTGCTACCTTAAAAATACTTTCCAACCAAACACAATATATACTACTGTGAATAAGACTAGGGAACTGATTTTCTTATAATCACTAAGAAAATTCTACCTGGTGACAACAGTCATTGTGGGGAGAGGGAGAAAGTAGGGGTATAGATTGTATGGAGAGGGCTTTTGTTTTGGGTACCATCTCTATAATCAGCTAATACTGCCTAACTTGGTCAAACCTCAGTTTCTTTATCTATCAAATGGGTAAGATGAGGGGAAGGGCAATTCATTTCTACAATGCTCTGATTATTTGACTTTATACTTAGAATCAAGGTCATTCTTGACTTGAACATTCAATTCCTCTGCTGATGAATAAACAGATGTTCAGGAAATTATACTTGTCTTTTGTAGAAATGGTTTCTTTCAGTAATTCTCACAGAGCAAATGCAAGTACCAACAGTATGTGCTTTTGAGAATGTGGAATATTTCCTGTACCCATAACCCTCTCCTTCTAGAAATTGTTTGAGGTAGAAGTTTAATTCCTACCCGAGAGGCAATTCTTCAGTTACCTGATAAAATGGAAATAGGAAAATCATGTCATTATATTTTTAATCTCCTAATATGAATGCACTCAAAGCTAGACTTTGTTTTTAGGGTGTCATATTTAGAGCCCTATTTTTAGGCTCTCTACACAATATTGAGGCAGTTTTTATTGGTCTACAACTTCCTTAGGCTGATCAGATTGCTCAACACAAGACTGTCCTTCAATTGGCAAGCTCTATGCTACCAGCTAAATAGTTGGGTACACTGAGTAGGCCTGCAGACAAAGAAAGCATTCAAGGCTAACTTGAGGCAAACAACTTCTGGGAATCAATTGCCAGGGGAAGTGTGCCTTTAGGAAGTACTATGTATTGTTCTTAAAAATGTCACCACATCAGTAGGAAACACAAACAGTAGACTCAAAAGAAGCAGGGTACTTCAGACTGAATAAGCAGACCATAAACACCCATTTTCCTGGGAAATATGAGTCTAAGACTGAAGAGTCCTGGTGCAGGCTTATCTGTCATCTACCTCTTCGGAGAGGTCAGTCTTGGATGACATTAGCTCTTGTCCCCCACAGGAGGCTGCCAACTATTATCATAGATCATCCACTAGAGGGTGACAACCACATATGCTTAGGGATGGATGGCCATTCTGTAGACACTGTGGTACCTAGGCACATTCCAAAGTCCTGAGTAGAGTTTCCTGAAGCTCATCAGCTTAAGTGGTTGGACTTTCACTTCCAGAATCCCCCCAATGGAGCAGAGAGGAGGAAATACAAAATTTTCCCACATTGATGGGCTGGGTGTCCCTCATTTTCAGACTTAGCTAAGAAAAAAAAAGTATATATAAATTAGCCAAAGGAACATCTTTCACTACTTTAGATGGGAGATGTATCTAATAGTTGGGAGAACTTGCTGTTAGTTATTTGAGATATTTTCTTGACACTGTTGTGATCTTTTGGGACAGTTTCAGTAAATTGTCTCAGAAGTTACTTGATTTTTCCAACTGTAAAATGTCAGTTATTAATTATAAACCTTAGAGCAAAATTCTTATGGTAAAGTAGGGAATGTGGAACTTTCAATTAGAAGGTTTTGTGTCTTTCAGGGGCTATCTTAATATACTAAGTAAAGTGTGTGTGATAAGTCAGTGAGTCTGAGTTTTATTTGGGATGTAGGTCTGGAATCTAGGATTTCTGACACGAGAAATATTAACCATTCAATAAACACCTTGCTCATGCAGACACCACAGTAGCTTTTGAGTACTTTGGATGTATTTTTTCTTGTGTTTTTGTCCACCCCATGTGGGGAGCGGTCATTTAGGCAGCTATTCATAGGCTTTGGTCCTTGTCCACAGGAAATGTTTCAATCTTAGGAAATCAGAACTTTTCAGATTACATATGTCTAAACCTTTTATATACTGTTTAGTCAAACAGTGGATACTCATTTTTTTCCTTAAAGGAACAATGACTTTTATAGCATTCAGGGGAGTATAAGATCCTAAGTTAACTGCTTTTAAAACTCTTCTCAGTGCCTCATTCAGGGCTATGTGTAGGGAAGTACTCCATATTTGTTAAACATATAATCAATAGTTATAAAATTATAATATTTTTAACTAAGTAAATCCATCATTGATTTATGTGTTTATAGTGCTTTGTGATGATTCTTTCAGTTTAAATAGAAAACAACTTCTTTTTATAGGTGACTTTGGCTGAATATCTATGCATATTTGTCATTGCTCCTCTTTGTTTTTGTGGTTAGTGTTTTTTGGAAGACAGTGTTTATAAGTAGACTAAAGCTTTGGGAGCCAGACAGACCTGGGTTCAGTGAGTTTACATTGTTGAGTTTTATAAGGATTAGAGACAAATATATGTACAGTGCCTGGCACAAAATAAACAAAATTTTGTTTATTAGTTATTGTTCCTAGCTATATTATTAATAATCATAGGTACACTGGAAAACTAGAAAGAGGATGCAGAGAGAAAATGAGAGGAGAAGTGAGGTGCACATCTGAACTAGGCCCATGTGGTTATTTACAAATACTTCTCTTAGGCAAATATTTATCAAGTACCTTCAACAAGCAGCATTGTTCTAGGCAACAGGGGCCACGCTGAGAACCAGACAAAGTCCTGGCCCTGACAGATATTATCTGCTGGCTACATTAACATAGGGAAAGGAGCAATGTAGTTAGCAAGATAATTTCTTTATAGCACTTTTTTGGGCTGGAAGGAGCAACTTCTATTTAACTTTTGGAAATGTTTTTTGGTAACAGCTTTATTGAGATATAATCCATATAACATCCAATTCACCTATTTAAAGCATATAATTCAATGGTTTTCAGTATATAATAGCTTTCACAGTTGTACAACCAACACCACAATCAATTCTAGAACATTTTCAGTGCCCCAAAGAGAAACCCAGTATCCTTCAGCAGGTATTTCTCCCTCTCCCTCCATCTCCCGCTTCTGGGCAACCACTAATGTACTTCCTGTCTTTATAGATTTTCCTATTCTGGACATTTAATATAAATGGAACCATATAATATGTAGTCTTTTGTAACTGGCTTCTAACACTTAGCATAATGTTTTCAAGGTTCATCCATGTTGTAGTATGTATCAGTACTTCTTTTCTTTTTTTTTTGGCTGAAAACTTTTTAAAAGTATCCTTGATGTCTATTACATACTCATATGCTGATGGATTGACTCATGTTTTTCTAATCTGTGGGGTCCTGTCTTCTTTTCTTCTTCACTCCTCCTTCTCTTACCCACCTTAAAACAGAGGTTTTCTCTCCTCTACTCCTTTGAAGGCAACTAAACTCCAGCTTTAACATCTGAAATTTGGAGCATGTGGCACCTACTTTTGCAGTGACAGGCAGTCTGGTTTCTGTCCTTTCTTTCCAGTTTTTTCATTTTGCCTCTGTGTACCCTCCAAATGTAATAGTACCAGGATCCTTACAAGAACTTTGTAGAATTGGCCTTAGAATGGAAGCTTTAAATGGTATCCAAAGATACACGAACCAGCCAAAAGAGAAAATGGTGGGGATGAAGAAAATCAAGAATGACAGCCAGGGAACTGTCACAAAATTGGGATAGACTGGTTGTTCCTTATTCTTATGCCTGATGGATGGAACATTTTCCACAAGAGCTTGGTACCACCTAGGACCTCAAGATACACTGCGTTTTTCCTAGCAAACTCCAGACTATTTTACTCTCACTTCCTTTCTTCTGGGCTTGGCCCATGCAAAGCCCACCGATAAGTTATAAATGACTTATCAAGCATTAGCGTTTAGAGAGTAGACGGCTCCATAAATACCTACTTGGCCTCATTAAAAAGCTACAGTGATTAAAGAGAATGATTAGTGTGGTGCCAGAGGGGAAAGAAGAAAATCCAACATCTGACTCAAAGGCGGCCAGACCTCTTCTCGGGGCAGACCGTTCGTGTCATGGAAGAGGATCTGGCCTGCGCTCTGTGAAACAGGACGTCAGGGGCTGGCATCTGAGGAAACTCCACACTGGAGCCTGTCAGGGGAAGAGTTATGAAAAGTGCACACGTTCTCAGAGACGATTACCCTCTTGCCCTCCACGCCTCCTTCCCAACCTCCTCTTCCACTCCCCGTTGCCCCTCCTCTCCCCGCTGGATCTTAAAAACATTATTAAAACAGGGAAACCTATAACGGGTATGAAATGACCCTCCAATGACTGCTTAATTACAGCGAAATGAAAGCCGGGGGGCTACAAATAACCAGTAACTGTCCGGGCTGTCACTGAAGAGGAGCCTGCCCATGAGTCATGAGTCATGAATTAGCCACTAAGTGTTGCGCTTTGCAGCCACGGGCCGCCGGGCCCTGCAAGCCTGTCCCCCTCGCGGCCTCCCACGCCAGGCCCGTGGGGACCGGGCTGCAGGGCTCCTCCCCGGGAGGGAGGCAGGCGTTTGTTGTTGTTCGCAGGGCGCAGGAACTTGGCGGCCCAGGCCCCCGGCAGCCCCCGGCGGGGCGGCCGGCGGTGGGGAAGTCTCCCAGGCTGCCCCGGAGACAGGCTGACTGAAGGAGCGCAGCCAGCGCGGCTGCAGATAAGTTAATGTACACAGAGAGGATGTAAATTACCACGACCCTCAGCAGCAGGACATTGGCCAGGGCCCTGTCAGGGAAAGGACAAGCGTCGGCGGGGCCGGGGGCTCGCTGACATCCACCCCGAGATGGAGCCGCCAGGCGGCCCGGCCAGGGAGGACCTTTTGGAGCCAGGCTTTCCTTGAAAACAGCTGCGTGTCCCTGACACCTCCAAACTAATGCATTTTTAATCAGGGGAATTAGCTCTCGGCGTCCCGTATTTTCCCAAACCCCCCCTCTTGCAGCCACGTCCCCATCCCCGCCCCCCAGTTTGGTGACTGGCAGGTCCATTATGTTTCTTTATCGGGCGGCTGTCTCCCGCTGCTCCCACGCACTCCAGACCCAGCCACCTTTGAAAGCCTCCCGTCCCCACCCCCACGCCGTCCTCTGCCTGGTCCTCTCCAGCGCCGCTTTCGCCCCCACCCTTCCCTCTGTTTATACAGTGACATCACAGCTCCTGGCTCTCCAAGGCTCAGAGAAAACAGTTCAAAAAGGCAAACAGGAAAGCCGGCTGGTCTTGGGCACAGAGCAAAATTCGGCCCAAGCAAGCGCAGGAGGACGAGGCACAAATGCGCACGTGCGCGCGCACACCTTTGTTGGAACCGCCCCCCCCCCCCCCCCAAAAAAAAATAAAGTCAAAATCGTTGGGATATTGCTTCCCAGCCTCAGAGGAAATCTTCTGCGGGCCACTTAGGGGATTTAAAATTTTCAAAAAGCCATGTATGGAAAAATGAAAAGATAAAACAGATGAAATCAACTTTAATAGTATTATTAAACCCAATATAGCCAAACACATAATATAAAAATTACTACTGAGTATTATATATATAATCTTTAAAATCCAGCATGTATTGTACAAACAGCACATCTCAGTTCGGGTCCCAGTTTTTCACTGGAAACACGTGATCTGCACTTAGATTTCATAAAACTTACAGTTGGAAAAGTTGATCACATACCCAAGTAGTTCTGAACATATTTAAACATTTTCCAGTAACTGAATTCAGCCTTAGTTTTTAAATTTAAATTGATTAAAATTGCATTTAAATTAAATTAAAAGCTAAGTCCCTCAATCACACATTTTATGCTCTTAGGGGTCATAGTGAAGGCAGCAGCTACCGTCTGGGACAGCACTGGTATAGGGTTACTAGTACTCAACGTCTTCAAGTTTCACTCTTGTTTTATAAATTAGAGATGATATACTACCTTATATGAGATGCTATAAGAATTAAATGAAACTTAAAAGAGCAATGTGTGCAAAGCTCTCAGCAGAGGGCCTGGCACATAGCAAGTGCTCAGTGATGAAGGCCACAATTATTTCTCCTCCTTCCCCACTTTGACAATTTCTCCTCCCACTCTGTAAGCCCAGTGTGACAGGCTGCCTTACTCCAGAACTTGCTCTTAGGGAAGTATTGTTTAATGAATTTACAATAAGCTGCCAAGAATGAACAGAGTGTTCAATAGTAGTGTGCCCTTCTGTCTTTTCTTACTAGACAACATCCTCACCCCGCAATCATTCTCAGCTCTTCTCTCTCCTTCACTGTCCCTCTCACCCTGACTCTTTATCAGTCATCAAGGCCTATCAATTCTATTTCCTAAACTCTTACATCCATATCTCTCAATTTCTCTGTCCACTACCCCAATCTAGGCCACTGTCCTCTTTCACTTGATAATTGCAACTGGTCTTTCTCCCTCTACTTTTGCCCACCTTCAATCCATTTTCCATGCTTCAGCAAGGGTAATTTTTCTAAAGCACCAGCCTAATAATACAACTCTCCTTAAACATTTAAATCTTTAAAAGGACCTACAAGGCTCTTCATGGACTTTAACTGCTTACCTCCTTTTCCTTTTCTTTCACAATAATCTCCTGGCCTCCCTTCTGGCCACTCTGAACCTCCTGCAGTTCTTCTGACAGCACATGTTCCCTGATGGAGGAACTCCACATGGCCATTTTGGCCATGCCTGGATGCTTTGTATTCATGTATCCCCTATAAGTCATGCCTTCACACTGAGAAAGTATTTTAGATTCACAGCTAGATTTTTCTTCCCATTTTGCCAGATGGCAAACTGACTGCTGTATTTGACTTTGTTCCTCAACTCTCCGCCCCCAATGCCACCTCCCTCTCAAAAATCTACGTAGGACACCTCAGGAAATCCTTTGGGATGCTAAGCTTATAGGCTATTGTATGAGCATACTAGCTATTATTTATTGTGTCTGGTTCTATTCCACAACACCAATTTTTATAAAGCTTTCTTCTTTGTTTCACTTGACTACAGAAACTGGCTAAGATACATTGGCACTGGGACTATCTGTTGCTTGGTCAAGGGGAGTGTTGACATAGGAGCTGTGAGAAAAGCAAAGATCCTACCTTGCAGGATTGGGAGGAAGAATGGAATGTTAAAAGTTAACTTTAAGAGAGTAGGGGTTTAGATGTCAAGCAGGAACAGTAGTGGAACATATCAAAACCCAGCCCAGAGCTTACAGAGGTCTGCTAGTGCTCTGGGTAGGTGTCACCAGCTCGCTCTTTTCCACACCTCTTGCCCACCCCTTCCTTCTCTTCTACCTCCCAGATACATATAGTGCTGGGAGTCGGAATTTGTGCTAACTTGGAGCCGGATGGGCAACATGAGACAGGCAGATCAGGGCAGTGATGGGTAGGTATTTTCCAGAGGCCCGAAGAGAGTGGGATTTGTATGTCTGGTTTCTGCTTCTAACGCCTCCAGGCCTAAGGATGGATTCCCAGTGATGTCCTTCCATCAAAGGGCTTGATCCCAGGAAAGGCGAGGGACGACGAAACTTCAGCTCTTTGTCTGGCTTCAGGAGAGAGCTATGTGAAACTGTCAAAGCAAATATGTTTCCCTGGAAAGCTGTAAATTCCTTTGGCTTTGGGTCCAAGAGGATAGTCATGTATTTTGAGGAAAGATGAGTCTGTTGATCACAGGTCATTAGCTGTAAGGTTCTAGAGCTTCGGGCCAACTCCACAGTGCAAGCTGCTTCATATCCCAAGTATAATGCTGGATTCAAGGAATGCCCTTAATCACTGCTCAAGATGACAACAGCGAAATAACCTGCATTTGTTATGTACTTACCTACTCATGCTAATTTCTTTAGATTACATGGATAATTTATTGATACGTTTTGTCAAGGGACCTGTTAACAAACAGACAAACAAAAGAAAAAGGAGTAATTATGAATTTTATTATAAGAGAAAATGGGTGAAAATCTTCAGAAGGAAATAGAGAATGCCCAAAGATTTATTTATTTGTTTGTTGGTTGGTTGTTTTCTTTTTGTCAGATCCTTTATATATTAAAATAGTATTAACATTAAATTCATGCTACAAAAATGAGATTAAAAAGTTTAGAAATTATTATAAATTAAACTACTTTCCTCTTTTGTAAACAGGAACCATGGATGCTTAAATAATGTATTTTTTTCCTCTTGGAGTATACTCAAATAGTTCAATCTTTGACTGGATACTTCTTTTATTTTATTATGATAAAAACCTATAACATACAATTTTCCATGTTTTTTTTCTAATTATAGTTCTCATTCAACATTATTCTGTATTAGTTTCAGGTGCACAACATAGTGGTTAGACAATCATATACTTTACAGAGTGGTTCCCCTGATATTTCAAGTACACCCCCTCCTGCCCATACATAGCTACTACAATATTATCATTTTTTCCTCCATTGACATCTCCCCGGCCACTCCCACCCCCCAGCACATGCCCTCACCCCCCTAGTGACTGTGTCCACTGGTAATGTTTATATGCAAGCATACAAGTCCTTTGGTTGACCTCTTATTGTCTCCCCCTACCTCCCCTCCACCCCCGGCCCTGCCTTCCCTCTGAAGTTTGACAGTAATTTTGATGCTTCTCTGTCTCTGTATCTATTTTTGTTCATTGGTTTATGTTGTTTTACTGTATTCCATAAATGAGTGAGATTATGTGGTATTTATCCTTCTCCAATTGGCTTATTTTGCTTAGCATAATGCTCTCCAGGTCTATCCATGCTGTTGCAAATGGTAATAGTTCCTTCTTTTTTATAGCAATATAATATTTCATTGTGTAGATGTACCATAGTTTTTTAATTCATTCATCTACTGATGGGCACTTAGGCTGTTCCTAAATCTTAGCTATGATAAATTGTGCTGCTATGAACATAGGGTGAATATATCCTTTTTAATAGGCGCTTCTGATTACTTGGGGTATATCTTAGAACTGGGATTTCTGGGTCAAATGAGAGTTCCATTTTTAGTTTTTTAAGGAAACACTATACTGTTCACAGTGGCTGCACCAGTCTGCATTCCCACCAGCAGTGCACGAGGGTTCCTTTTTCTCTGCATCCTCTCCAGCACTTGTTGTTTATAGATTTGTTGATGATAGCCATTCTGACAGGTATGAGATGGTACCTCATTGTTGTTTTGATTTGCATCTCTTAGATAATTCATGACTTTGAGCAGGTTTTCGTATGTCTCTTGGCCTTCTGTATGTCCTCTTTTAGAAAGTGTCTATTTAAGTCCTTTGCCCACTTTTTGATTGGGTTGTTTATCTTTCTTTTGTTAAGTTATATGAGTTCCCTGCAAATTTTGGAGATTAAACCCTTATAGGATATAACATTGGCAAATAATAATATTTTTTTTCTAAAGATTCTTCTTCATTGTTGTGCTTTGGTCAGAAAAAAATTATACTATTTAAGAAAAGCAATTTTGATTATCCACAGTTGCAGCATTAACTATATCTTACTAGTCTTTTTGTCCTGTATTTAACATTCTGAATTTCTAACAAATATTTTATCCATACTATTTAACGGGCATTTATTTCCCCCATTTTCTTATTAACACTTTATGAATATTATTTTTAATGTTTACAGACTGTACTGTCATATAGATTTGCTACACTTTCTTAATCACTCACCTAATGTTGGTTATTTGGGTTATTTTCTTTTAAAATAAGAGTTTTCAAAGGATTTCCTTATGGATACATTTTCATTGGTTTCAAAATACTGATAATATTTACTGTACATATGGTAATAGTTAATTTTAATGTGTATCGCATTAGCAAAAATTAAAGAGCCAGAAGTTTTATGTTAAAAATTTTATTAAAATCAGCACAATGCAAAAAGCAATCAATCAGTTTCACTGAGCTCCTTGTTTAAGAGAAAAACTGTGATCTTTCCAAGTAGAGATTTCTTCTTCCTCTGAGGGAGGAGCCAGATAATTAAGAAATCACAGGGAGGACAGCTTATAGAAGCAAGATAGGGAAGCTCATCCAGTTTAGATGTCCATGAAATGCCCCCGTGGTGAGGTGACATTTAACCAGGACCCAGAGGACAAGGAGGGTTTGAGAACCCCAGCTCTCAATGTGGCATACTCAAATACTTTGGGTGATAGCAGTCAATAAATCTTTCTGGACAGTAATCTGTAAGGAGACTCCTAATATTTTCATCTCTTTTAGAAAAAATAAATATTCTTTTCCTAAAGTAATCAGAAAAGATGAAAAAATTTAGTGAGCTAAGATGTTTATCTTAACATGATTTACTTTAGGGAAAAAAAGGAAACACCTTGTATGTTTCTAAGCTAAGAGACTGGCTATAACTATACTTGCACTAGAATGTGTACATCGTTTAAAAGTATATTAGAGTAATCTAATATTGGTGAGAAGATTGTGTTAGAATAAAAGAGATGTAGCCAACCACAATGCATGAATTGGTTTGGAAAAAATAATAGCAAAGAGTCATTTGGAGGACAATTTAAAAAATTTGAATATGAACTGGATATTAAATGACATTGGGGAACAATCGCTAATATTCTGTGGTGAAAATGTTATTGTGATTATTTAGGAGGATGTCCTTATTTATAGGAGTGCATATTGAAATAGGCAGAGTGAGATGCCCTGATGAATGCAATTTACTTCAAAATACTTCTGCAAAAGAAAACCCCCACATATATATTTATTTATACATAAAAGGACGCATATATACATATGTGGATATTTAAAGCAAATATGGCAAAATATTTATAATTATTGATTTTAGGTGGAAGATTTATAGGTATTCATTGTACTTATATTTTAACATTTGTATATGTTTGAAATTTTTTATAACAAAGAAATGTATTATGTGGCATTATTTATTTATTTGTTTTAAAAATATTTTTTATTGATTTCAGAGAGGAAAGTAGAGGGAGAGAGGAATAGAAATATCAATAATGAGAGAGAATTATCCATTGACTGCCTCCTCTATGACTCACACCAGAGATTGAGCCCACAACCCAGGCATATGCCTGATCAGGAATCTAATCGTGACCTCCTGGTTCATAGGTCAATGCTCAACCACTGAGTCACACTGGCTGGACTGTAGCATTATTTAGCAAACCAACAAATATGTCATAATGGTTCAGGGATTATACTGAGATAGTAGATGGACAGTGCTCAACCACTGCAATCTGGGACTGCTGGCTCCCAACCACTCACCTCCTAAACCAGGAGGTCACAGTTAGATTCCTGGTCAGGCATATGCCTGGGCTGTGGGCTCGATCTCCGGTATGGGGCATGTAGGTGGCAGTTAAATGGATGATTCTCTCTTATCATTGGTATTTCTATTCCTCTCTCCCTCTACCTTCTTCTCTGAAATCAATAAAAAAATATTTTTAAAACAAATATAAGGGAAGTCCGACTTCCAAGGAAAGAGGAGTAACAGTCAAGATCACTCCTAACCACTCTGCCTGCCAGTCTGATTGCCCCCAACTGCCCCTCCCTGCTGGCCTGCTCGCCCCCAAGTACCCCCTACTCTCCGCCACCCTGATTGCCCCCAATTGCCTCCTCCCCCACTGCTGGCCTGATCACCCCCAATCACCCTCCTGGTCTGATTGCTCCTAGATAAAGTTTATCAAGTCTGGAAGGATGTCCCAGAAGGGCTTCTGGTCTAATTAGCATATTACCCTTTTATTAGTATAGATGTGTCAATTGTTATGAAAATATCACTTAGTGACTAATTTTTTTTTTTTTTGCCTTTTCTATAATTACAAGGATAAGAATAAGAAATTACTCCTCTTTTCTTGGCAAGCCCTGGCTGGGAAATCCTCCCTTCTCATTGTTGATCATAGCTGAAAACCTAGAAGTAAGAACAGAACATTCAATAAGTGGGACAATTTCAAAAGGTGATGGCCTCCATCAAAGACAAGGGTCAAAAGAGGACTTGGTGTGTCAAGATGTCAATCCATAAAGAGTGGACTTTCATATCCCACTTTGCAAATATGAACATCCTATTCCTTATTTTCAATTTAGACTCAGGCAAACAGTAGAACTTTCATTGAATTGTTGTATGGATCAATGATTGTTGAGAAAATTTGTTCTTTTTGTCTAACTTCCTATACCTGGCATGAAACAGTCAAGAGGTTGCCATTGTTGTGAAAATTTCAGCCCAGTAACTCAGAGGTAAAGACAATTGGCACCAGAGCATTAATTCTCCATTTGGATAGAATCTGAATTTTCTGAGATTCATGCATCAGTGTGGTAAAACTAAAGATCACGTTTATTTTGGAAGTTCTGCTACAACTTCAAGTATCATATTACTGATAGCATAGCAGTTGGGAAAATAGAAAAGAGCAACATTCTATTTCCAAATGCACATTTCTATTGTTTTAAAGCTCACAATGTTTGTTTTACTAATTCAGAAAGGAGGGGAAATCACAAATTATGTTTTAGGTTAGCATTTATCATTTTACTTTCCAAAGTAACCTTCCTATTATCAAAGCCATTGTTAAAGATCTCAGATATGATAAACTCATATCTTGAATAAGAATAAATAACATTAATGGAACAATCTTTCACTGGGATTAAACACCCTCAAACCTTTCAGTGTTTTTTTTTTTTTGTTGTTGTTGTTGTTGTTACTGATATAATCAAAGATTATTTCAGGATGAGCAAGCAAGAAAGCTAGTTAAGATCCTCTGTGGTGGTATAAACAGTGTTAGGCTGTGTGTCTGGTGGTGGTGAGGGGGGTAGAGGGGTGCTAAAGTCACATCATCTCATTGAGATACCCAAAGTGTGTCCAGTCAAGAAGACAGCTGGCTTCTCTGGCAGAAAACATCACACAAAATAAAAGTTACTTGTGGCTTTTGGAAGGATAAGGTTGCAACCCTGGGGATACCAGAAGCCAACCATTGGCAACAGCAAATAATGGTTTGTTATTACTGGTTGGAAGCTTTCTGATTAGGGTGTTTGATACCAAAATATCAGAGGACCGTATGACAAATATGGTTCTAATTTATTTAATCTTAAAAACAATAATAATCTGAGTTTGGTAAGGCTTATTTGGATTGTTTCTCATATATATATATATATATATATATGTATATCTTTGTCTTAGATATTTAAATTGATTTTTTTTACTTGAGTTTAATTTATCTTTAAAATGTTTTACTGTGTCAATTAGTATATATTGTGGTGGTTAGTTTTATGTATCACCTTCCCTGGACTGAGGGATTACCAAATAGCTGTTAAAATATTATTTCTGGAATATCTGCTATGGAATTGGCATTTGGGTCCATTGACTGAGTAAAGAAGATTGCGCTCACCAGTACAGGAGAGTGTCATCTAATCTGTTGAGGACTTGAATAGAACAAAAGGCATAGGAAGGGTAAATTCTCTTTCTCTGCTTGAGCTGAGACACTAAGATGCTATTTTGAGGGCACTGATCAAGATGCCCTCAGACACTGACGCTGCTGATTCTTGAGCGTAGAGAATCATGTGGGGACTTACAACATCTACCTCCCTGGTTCTCAGCCCCTTGGAGTCACACTGAGTTAGACCTCTGGCTTCCCTGGTCCTTTAGATTGCTGAGGCAGATCATGGAACTTCCTGGCTTCAAAATCATGTGCTCTAACTCCTATAACAATTCTCTTTGTTTACATACATGTATCCTTTTGCTTCTGTTGCTCTGGAGAACCCTGACTGATAATTAAGTAACAGCTCTAATACTGAACTATGTGAGGTAAAAGTGTTATAATATAGTCATCAAAGAGGTTAGAGTCGAGTTGCTAGGGCCAGAGACACAAAATAAGGAGTATGTAGTTAGATAAGTCAGAGAAAGCCACCAATGGCAACTAATAACTCATAAAAGTGTTATAATATAGTCATCAAAGAGCTTAGAGTCAAGTTGCTAGGGCCAGAGACGCAAAATAAGGAGTATGTAGTTAGATAAATCAGAGAAAGCCACCAATGGCAACTAATAACTCATATTCATCGACTCATTTCATTTATTCACTCACTGTAAACACTTCCTGAATTCCAAATGGCAGCAGATGATTATGCTGGTGAGGAATGTCCATTCTTATCAGATCCTCACTAGTTATGCAGGAACTGCCTAATCCACCCTTTGCATTTGGGTTGGCAGCTTTTCTTTGTCCCTTTTTTTTTTTTTTTTAATTTCCATTTTCACAGACTTACAGGTAGTTGTGGAATGCGGCTTTCATTTTCAGAAATTACGGTGCCAGCATTGTTTCCTCTGGACAGCAACTCCCGTGTTTTAATATTTCAGTTTGGTGGTGACCATTATATTTGTTTTCATAGTAAGAAAATCTAAGTCATTTTGGGCACTGGTTCAAGGTTACATGATGAGGGCATGGACCCCATCCCTGAACTCACTAACAAACTTGAACCATCATTTATGAGCAGTGGTTTAGCCAGGAGAAGAAATGGGGCCAAAGTCACACCTTTACCATTTAGGAAACTTGCCAAATTGACTTCAACCTTTTGACAATGACCCCATTTCCTAGTTTCTCAACCTAAAATTATATGCAACTTCTTTTTTTTGTTTGTTTGTTTAAAGTATTACCCTTTGTGATCATGGATAATCGTGATCAGAGTTGCCATAGTTTACTAGTTTCATCTGCATTTTATCTCCCAGTGCAAGGCTTTCCTTTTAATTTCTTTAGGAAACAGGAGCCAGTTACCATCACCATAGATCACTTTGACTGCCATGCTCAAGCCCCAGAATTCTGTTTGAGGCAATCCTAGCATCTTCAGCCTTTCTTCAGAGTTCAGTTTCCTGAAAGCCTTGCCTTTCTCACTCTTTTCAACACCTATAGTCCCATCACCACTTGTAGAAGCAGATAATATAAGATAAGGCCCCAAACAGTTTTGCCCTACACTTAATTTTCATAGACATCCCAAGCCTCTCTGTCTCATCTAAGGGGGACGAGAGGATAGCTAAGTAACACCTATGAAGGTCACAGCCCAGGGACACAGACAAATTAAAAGACTGAGATTTAATAACAAGGTTATAGAATGCTTCCCTCACCCACATTTTATCCCCACCATTGCCACCAATGAGTCTTCAGTATAATAAGATGACCTACAACTGAAAGAGCTGTAAGATATAGAATCTCTCCGAGGAGGAGTACTTAGGGAAGCCCAAAGTTCACAGGCGAGACAAAGCAAGGATTCAAGAGAAATTTGAAGCCTCTGTCCCCTGCAGTTACAGCAAACATCAAATGCAATCCAACTGATATCCAGATTAACATAAAACCTCACACTAAAGACCTATAGCCTGGTACATCATGTTAGACCAGTGGTCGGCAAACTGCAGCTCACCATCTGTGGTTTGCTGCTCTGTTGATTAATGAGTTTGCTGACCACTGACCTAGACTCTGGATTCCAATAATTACAGGCTGTTGTTGTTCCTTGTGATTAAACCCTCGACTGTCAATAACAACAACAAAACATTATGAGGCAAGAAAGAATATTTTCCAAAGAAATAAAACAAGATTTAGAATCAGACTTAAATATGACACAAATACTGTAATTATTAGATAGGAATTTAAAAATAACTGTTTATATGTTAAGGGTTCTAATGGGGAAAAGTAGACAACATGTAAAACAAGTGATTATATAAGCAGAGAGATGGAAACTCTAAGAAAGAATGAAAAAGAAAGACTAGAAATAAAAAAACACTATAACAAAATTAAGAGTACCTTCAATTGACTCATCAGTAGGCCAGACATGAATGAAGAATGAATCAGTGAACTTAAAGATATGACAATAGAAACTTCCTAAACTGAATTGCAAAGAAAAAGGAAATAACAGAAAAGAGAAAAGAACAGAACATTCAATAACTGGGACAATTTCAAAAGGTGAGGCATATGCATAATTAGAATACCAGAAGGAGAGGAAGGGGAGAATGGAGCAGAGAAATTATTTGAAATATTAATAGCCCAAAACAAACACCAAATCATGGATTAAGGAAGTTCAGAGAATGCCAATAGAATAAATAGCAAAAATTAAACAACTTGGCATATCATATTTAAATTGCAGAACATCAAAGACAAAGAGAAAATGCTTAAGAAGCTTGAGAATGGAATAAAGCTAAGGATTACTTTGGGCATCAATGTCAGAAACCATGCAAGCAACCGGAGAGTAGAATGAAATATTTAAAATGTTTTACAATTTGAAAAACTGTCTTTCAAAAGGAGATTAATAGAATGAAAGTCAAGTCATAGATTAGAAGACAACGATTGCAAAGCACATATCTGATAAAGGACTTGTAGCCAAAATATGCAAAACTCTTAAACCTAAGCAAAAAGAAAATAAATCATGCAATTAAAAAGTGCTCAAAAAAAAAAAGTAGTCAAAAGATCTGGACAGACACTTCACTAAAGATAATATGCAGATGGAAAATAAGCATATGAAAAGATTCTTACTATATATTTTTAGAGAACTGCACATTAAAGAAGCAATGAGATACCACTACACACATTGACAACACCAAATACTGACAATTCCATTGATGGTGGAAATGCAAAATGGTGCAACTACTTTATCTATTTATTTTAAATATATATTTTTATTGATTTCAGAGAGAAAAGGAGAGGGAGATAGAAATAGAAACATCAATAATAAAAGAGAATCATTGATCAGCTGCCTCCTGCATGCCCCAGCCTAAAACTCAGGTATGTGCCCTGACCAAGAAACAAACTGTGACCTCCTGGTTCATAGATGGACACTCAACCACTGAGCTACGCTGGCCAGGCAATTTCTTCCAAAGCTAACCACAACATATGATTCAGCAATTGTGGGTAGGGTTCTTTTGTATTTACCCAAAAAAAGACTATGCCCACAGAGAAACCTGCACAGAAATGTTTATAGCAGCTTTATTTATAACTAGAGGCCCAGTGCACGAAATTCATGCACGGGGTGGGGGGATGGTTTAGGGGGTGTCCCTCTACCCAGCCTGTACCTTCTCCAATCTGGGACTCCTTGAGGGATGTCTGACTGCCCATTTAGGCCTGATCTCACTCTCACAATCCAGGACTGCTGGCTCTCAACTGCTCACCTGCCTGCCTTCCTGATTGCCCCTAACTCTTCTGCCTGCCAGCCTGATCACCCCCTAACCACTCCCTGCCAGCCTGATTGATGCCTAACTGCTTCTCTGCCAGCCTGTTTGACCCTAACTGCCCTTTCCTGCAAGCCCAGTTGCCCCCAACTTCCCTTCTCTGCTGGCCTGGTCACTCCTAACTGCCCTCCCCTGCAGGCTTGATTGCCCTCAAGTGCCCTCCCTTGCTGGCCTGGTCCCTTTCAACTACCCTCCCCTGATGACCATCTTGTGGTGGCCATCTTTGACCACATGGGAGCAGCCATTTGTGTGTTGGAGTGCTATTCAATCTGCATATTACTCTTTTATTAGATAGGATAGAGGTCTGGTGCATGGGTGGGAGCCAGCTGGTTTGCCTTGAGGGGTGTCCTGGTTCAGGTTGGGGGTTCCCTTAGGGCATGGGGCCACCTGGGTGAGGGGCCTGTGGTGGTTTGCATGCCAGCCACACACCCTAGCAACCCAAGAAGAGGTCCTGGGACCTGGGGTTTATGTATCTTCTACAATTGAAACTTTGTAGCCTGGAGTGGAGCCAAGCCTCCTGCTCACTCCGGTGGCTGTAGCCATTTCTCTTGGGACATTTACCTTATTTAATTGAAACTTTGTAGCCTTAAGCAGAGGCCAAGGTAGGCCAGGGCAGGTGGAAATCTTGGCTTCCTCCATCACCAGGGGCAACCCTAGCCTCCTCCTCTCTCCAGCTCCATGGCTGCCGCCATTTCTGTTGGCATATATGTATCTTCTATAATTGAAACTTTGTAGCATTGAGTGGAGGCCTAGGCTGGCCGGGCAGGCAGAACGCTTGGCTTTCTCCATTGCTGGGGAAACCCAAGCCTTCCTCCTGCTCTCTGTGGCTGGCAGCCATCTTGGTTGTGGGTTAATTTACATATCGCTCCTGATTGGCTGGTGGGCATGACTGGTGCGCGTGGCTTATGAGTATAGCAGAGGTATGGTCAATTTGTATGTTACTCTTTTATTAGATAGGATTGTTAAAACTTGGAAACAACCAACATCATTTAATAAACAAATTGTGGTATATCCATCCACACAATGGAACATTATTTGGTGATTAAAAAATGAACTATCAAGCCATAAAAAGACATGGACATGAACCTTAAATACTAACTACTAAGTGAAAGAAGTCTATCTGAAATGGCTATATACTGTGTGATTTCAGCTGTGTGACCTGGAGTAAGGTAAAACTATAGCAAAACTAAAGCAAAACTATAAAGACAATAAACAGATCAGTGGTTGGCAGGGGTTTAGAAGGATGGGAGGAGGAAAGAGAGAATGATAAATAACTGGGACACAGAGGATTTTTAGGACAATGATTCTATTCTGAACGATACCATAATGATGAATACATGTCATTATACCTCTGTCTAAAAACCCCAAATCTGTATAATACAAAGAGTGAACCATATATGTAAACTATAGACTTTATAGTTATTTATAATGTGTCAATATTGCTAACTAAATGTGCCACACCGATAAAAGATATTAATAATAGGGAAACTGTGTAGGTAATGAATGAGAGGGTATAAGGGAACTCTGTACTCTCCCAGTTTTTAAAAATATATATATTTTTATTGATTTCAGAGAGGAAGTGAGAGGGAGATAGAAATTTAATGATGAGAGAGGACCATTGATCGGCTGGGTATCGAACTGTGACCTTCTGGTTCATAGGTCGATGCTGAACCCCTGAGCCATGCCAGCCAGACTCTACTCAGTTTTTCTATGAATTCAAAACTGTTCTAGAAAGTAAAGACTATAATTTAAAAAGAAAAAGTAAGGGAGAATAAAGACTTTCTTAGACAAATAAAGCCTCCAGTGTGGAGGCTTCTGAAACTGATAGAGCACGCTGAGTGTTGGGGACCTGGCTGATTATAGATATTTAGTATATTTATATATGAAGGGACTTCCCCACTTGGCTGAGCGTGAAAAGGTAATTATAGATTCTGGTTAAGAAAAGTAAATATATATAGCTTATCAATATAGATGGAGAGTGAAATTTGTTGTTACATGACTGTTTCTGGGCAAGGTACTTAACAGATCAAATTATTTCCTCCTCCCTGACTTTCTCCATCCTTCTCCCCTTCTTCCTTAGTTATTGAGTGGTATGATACATATCACTAATCAAACCACTGTCTAGTGGAGGGATACTGACAGAGACAGGAAAGTCCAATATGGTGAGGTCTATGTGCCTAAGTTAAGGAGATTGCAAAATACTATGACAGTGCATGAAAGGGGCATATAGCTAGCCTTAAGGTCACAGGGAAGGCTATCTAAATTGGAACCTACAGCGTGCATAGCAATTAGTCAGATGAAGGGGAAGGATGTGGATTCTAGGCAGAGAGAACAATCTCTTTGAAGGCCCAGAAATGAATGAAAGTCAATAAAGTTCAGTATGGCTAGAAAGAACTTAGAGTGCCAGGAACTTTGGACACTGAAGTGATGTTGGGGTGGTAAGAAAGGACCAGATCTTGGGAAGCCAGTGTAAAAAATGTCCTGAGAGTGGTGGTGACTCATTTAAACAGCAAATGAACCAACCCGTCTTGCTTTTTCCAAAGGTCTCTCTGAATGGAATGTGGAGAACGAGCCAGCATTGGAGACATGAGACCTGCAGTGATCTAGGCACGAGATGGTGGCACCCATATTCAGTACGGAAATAGCTAGAAAGCTTTGAAATAACCAGAATCAAAGGTTTGGTGATTGATTTAAGAATGGTGATGAAGAGGAAGGAATTAGATGTCTTAAGTTTTCTGACACATGATGGCATCGTCAGCTGAATAGAAAACTAGTCTGTGAGGTTAGAGGGAGAAAGGATGATAATTTCATTTTGGAACATTTGATTTTGAAGAGCCTGAGGAACATGAGAAGGAGAATGAGGATATAAAACCCTGAAGGGAAACTTGGGCTGGAGAGAAAAGACATGGAAGTTGATGGCATAAAGGTAGTGACTAAAGTGGGAGATTTGCTTTTACAACAATTGTTAAGACAGATATTTCTCTTCTTGTTTTCAGAGGAGGAAACTGAGGTTTAGTGAGCACAAATAACTTCCTCAAAATCAATTGGGGAATGGTAGAGTCAGGACTTTTTTCCCTGTGCATTTCCAGTGCAAACCAATGTTTTTGGGCAAATGCACTGTTTCTGAGTCATCTGATTGTATTGCTCCTATGGAATATTTTTTCCACCTCTGAGAATCCTGGAAAACACTCCTACTTGTCCCAGGACCTCACATGGAGAAATGTCACTCCCTGTTCACAGCTCAGAAATTCTTTTTTGGAAGTTAAGGAAAAATACATCAACTGCTTTATGAGGATTCCCATCCATCTGGACAGAATGAGCCCAATGATGCTTGGTTTCTGAAAACAACTCCGAATGTCCTTCCAAGCTAGACCTGTAATGGGTGGCAAATTACATTGGCAGTACTTTGATGACTGGCCTCTTTATTTACTGACACATCAATTAAGGGGTGCCAGAAGCAGACAACCCATTTCACTAGCAGATGTAAAGCTGGCTCCAGGACTGCTGGCTCTGTGTTAGGCCATCCTTCCCTCTGCGACATCCACTGATGTGTCTTGTCTCCTCCTCATGGGGATCTCCACATCTCCCCCTACCTGACCCACAAATTCCATCTCCTTTCTTAGTCCAGAGTGCATCAGAGTTGAAGCCTTTTCATATTTCCCAGTTGGAAGGAAGCTGGATGTTCTTAGTGGTGACCTCATCCCTCTTGGCATCCCCCTCCCACCCCGCCTCCCAGGCACTGTCATTTTCATTTGCATGGCCTCAGGGGTCTTTGACTGTGGAGGGACCTGCTTCATAGCTGATACCAAGACTCAGGCTCCAACCTCTCACACTTTCTCATATAACATCTCATCTGCTGGTGGAATACATTTGTTTGTGATTACAGGCTACATACAATACCATTGCACACAGCCTTTTGTTATGGCTCAGCGCCATGAGAAAACACATTAGTAATTTTTTATGACCCTTGTGCAACCATGCAGGATTTCCCTAAAACAGAAAACATGAAGGGATTTTATTGTCTTGCACTATTAGACTTTCCTTATGGCTGATGTGTGTGTATTAGAGCTAACAGAACACAGGACTTCCCAGACATTTTGAGTTGAGAAGTTTCTGACTCCAATTGGTGAACACCCCCTTGTTTATCTGCTCTGGGGACATAAAAAGCACAAGGAAATTACAAACAAAAGGCATCAAGGTCTTGACTGCTTCTCTTGGCATATTAATTTACTCCCGGGCTTAAATGGGATACTCTTAGCCACTTCTGAAAGTAACTATGAAATGACAAAAATTGGAAGAGACTGGTGAACAGTATATATCCTCACTAAACAGTATACATCATGGTTTTCCCATTTGACCAGGATAGGATTTGTCTCTCAGATGGGGTCTTTCTCTCTCTCTCTCTCTCTCTTACTCACTATCCAACCAAAATGTCTAAAAACAGAGTAGTGGACTTCCATTTAGCCTTTAAGAATAAAAATATGTAATTTCTGTAAGAAATCACTCCATTGTGGGCACTGTTATGGTATTCAGTGTCCACCCAGGAGAGAGCTTGACAGGTTCCAGCTCTCTGAAAATCTACACTAGAACATTTTAACTACTTTTGTCTGAAGCACAAACTCACCTTGAGTCGGGCAGCATTAGGGATGACTCCTCCCAGCTGGGAGCATGTTCCCAGGTGTCCAGGTGGTGATGGTAAATAAGCCAAGAGTATGAGAAGACAACAGATTCCATGGAGACAAATGAAAAACCTTATTCTAAAACAGGGTTTAATTAGAAAAAATAACATTGCCTTTTAAGTATAGAGTATTAGTAGTTGGCATGATGATGCTAACTCTTTAAACTCCACATTAATGCCATGGCTTCCTTCCCAAATTACATATCAGCCTTCAAATATATGCATCCCATTGAGTGACAAAGAGTGAGAATCTGGCTGAGCACCCCCATATTAAAAGCCTTGGGAAAAACACAGCAAATGAAGCAGGATAATCAAGAACAGTGATATTTGGGGTTCACATTGTGCTTTGGTCAGAGTAACAAACTTTCTGAGGCACAAGTATATTTAACTAGCCTTTAAAAACTAATAAATTTGTGGTATATTCTGGGGAAAAGCTGTTCATGGTATCTGACTCCTAACAGAATGGAAAATATGGGTTTGCACCTCACCCCACACCTATCACCTTCCCTAGGGTTGAGTGTTAGCATTTGGTGCTTGCAGCTCCCGGAGAGCAAAGAGTGGGCTCACCTTCAATAATTAAAAGGACATTGAATGTGACCTTAAAGTCATGAGACTGATCTGTGTATCGAATTTTTAATATTTGGACTCATCTATGTTGCTATTTCTATACACTAGTAATACTGGAGGCTATGTACTAAATGATATTCTGTAAGTATTGAAAGGTATTTTTTAGCTTAACCAACCAAACACTGGAAATGAGCTCCAGCATTTATCTCATGGGGAGATTCTGACTTCAGAAGGAACAGGGCTTATCTCAGAGGCTAACTCCAGAAGCCATTCATATACTTGCATGCCTTTTTGATTCACTGGACTGGTGACTAAGTGGATAGCTAGCCTTCAAGGGTGCACCCAGAGACACAAATTAATCCCACTATGAAGGACAGAGGACTGCACATTTACTACACAGGCGAGGGTGGCTACATGGTAGACACAGATGTGATGCGTGGTAACTTAACCTTGACCATGTTGTAATGAATAAAATGTATCCAGTGTTTACTGGGCCGGGTGATGCCTCTCAGAAGCATCGCCATGAACTTAGGACTGGAAGTGCATTTTATTCATGTTTGGCTCCTGAAGCTCAGTTTTAGATCATGTAATCTGTGGAGAGCATCCCGTGATTGGCATGTTTTCCCAAGTTCAGTTATAGTTTATGAGATGTGGAAGAAAGAAACTTTGCTCACAGCTATTACCTAAGATTCAAAGTTGCTCAATTTGCAAGTGGTTGACTTGTGCTTGCTCCTCTCCGCCCTCAGCTTGGCTATTCTTAGACCGGGAATTAAATCACTGAAATCCGGTCTCCTCAGGTTTCCCTCTCCTCACCCCCCACCCTCAGAGGAAATTTAGAGCGTTCATAAGAAAATCAACTCATCCCTAATCAGTTGGCCCAAAGAGACCCGAGTGCTCCTCCCCCTTCCTTTTACAGTCCTTCCAATAAAACGTCTTTACTGTTTTTATCCTTAGGTGGGGAGCCCTCTCAGAGAGTTCACACAGTGAGTGTGGTTTGTGCACTCAATATTAAGATCTAATCATAGTCTCTTGAGAGCTAAAAAATGAAAACACTGGATAAGAGCCCACCTTCTGGCTTCGTGCTTGTCAAGAACAGGATCTATTAGCCTTTTAAAGAAATACTGATAATAAAAAGCAGACTAACTGAGCTATGTGAATTGGCATCTAATCAATTATTTTCTGGGTTTTTTTTTCCCCTTATGTTATTCAGCTTGTGAGCAAACAAGATTTCATTGTTCCAAGCCCTCTTGCCTTCCACAGAGGTTGGCTAATAGTTAAGACTCTGCACACACACCCCCATTCTCTTTTGAGATGTTTTATTATTATCATCTTCATAGGAAAGATGCTACTCCCTTTAATTAAAGGGTATACCAGTGAGAAAACCCCCACTCTGCATCCTCCAAGCATCCAGAGGTGCAAAATAGAGCTTCCCTCCTTTGCCCTCCAGCTGGGCCAGGACCTCAGGGGTGTGAGGATCAGGACAGCTGCTATGGCAGACCCATGGCGCCCAGAGTTCAGGCTTTCTTTTTCCCACATTAGTGCCTCATTGTATTTGACCCACAAGTTTTGGATGTGGACAACACCACATACTTGGGATGAGACTTCTTTTTTCTCCTTAAACCTTTTGCCCTCTAGTTGATTTATTTCTCCTGGGTTAAAATTAGATTCATCCTGAACATCAGTCTTTGGTGTGGAAGACCCTCTAGCATTTGGCAGGTCTTCTCCTCACAAGCTGGCTGCATCGAATGGTCTGGTTCACCTCTACTTCCCCTGTCTGCATCTCATCTTAGTCTTACTTTCCCTCCTGCTCCCTCCATACACAACCTGCACCCTTTGACTTCTACTCAATATATCATTGGAAGAAGAAATGCATCTCTGATGTTCCCTGAGTGCAGGCCAATTCCTATTTTTCGTGTGGGTGTGCCTGGTTTCGTAAGGTGCACACCAGGCAGCTGAAGACTGATGTTGGATTTGACCTGTCATCTCTAGTCCCCACCTAGGAGGGGTTTGAAGCCCTGACTCCCAGAAGTCATCTCTGTTAACTCTTTAGAGGAGCATGATAAGGGAAAAAGAAACCATGAAGCAGAAATAAAAAGGCAAGTGGAGGGAAAATGGTAGTTTTAAAGGATTTCTATGAAAGAAAAAAAAATGGTACTTTCCAAAGTAGAACTTGAGATGTGTCTTTGGCAGGTCTCTGTCACAAAATGCTTCTCTTCAGAAAAAAAGTAGGGGATTATCTAAAACACTAACTCTTATTAAATTCAGATTCTCTTACAATTAGATTTTAAAAAATCCACCTCTACATGTAGCATGCATTCCAGAATAAATGCACAAGTTTCCAGGCCTGATCTGAAATCCTGTTAGGTAATCCCAGCCAGACCTTGACCCCAGGGTTGTGAGGACCAGGAGTGGCGTTACCAGCTATTGTCTATTTTGTTAGAAGCTGGAGTTGAACTTGGGAGCATGATTAATGTGAGCTCAATTTTTCCCTCCCTCCAGCCAACCACTGAAATCACTGAGACTTCTAACAGGGTAAACATGTCTGTTAGTTTGTTCCCAGGAATTTTCCTATACTTTTCCGCAGAATATATTAATTTGCCCCTTTCATCACTTCCCCCCAGACCCACTGGCACCTTTCCCCTCTACTCTACCCAGTTGAACCAGGATTCCAAGCCATGGATTATCCGGAGGATCTACCCACATGTGTTAAACCTCAGCCGAGGTCCTCATAAGCTGGAACAGAGCTTATCATTCCTGTCTTAACTCTCTGGTCCAGGATCTTGGTTTTCTCTTTCTGGTGCTTAATCATTATTCTCATAAAAGGAAACAATTTTTTTGTATTTTTAATAAATAATTCAGGAATCTGAGAAAATATCTACATTGTCAAATATCTACTCAGGCCAAGGCTTTCTCCTTCCCCAATTCCTCCCCACAGTCAATCAACATTTATGGAGAACCTATTATGAGGCAGCTGCTCTGCTGTGCCCTCACGTACATTGTTTTATTTCACCCTTACCACCAGTCTGTGGCATGGTACTACACGCATGGTAGGCTCTCAATGCATGTATTCTGGTTAAATGGATAACATTATGGAACAGATTAACCTAACTTCAGAGCTGAGGAAACTGAGACCTAGAATAGGTAAGTGACTTGTCCAACAATTCACTTGTGCAACAAGTTGTTTAATTGAATTCACCCTTCACCCAGCCATTCCTGTTGTGGTTTTTGTCATATTCATGTCCGTTAGTTTTAACTAACTTTAGCCACCATCCAGCTGGCACCACAAATGGTGTCTCATTGCTTCAGAAAGGCATAGTGTTATTTCGGGGGAGAATATGTGTGACTGAGCAGCATGGTGTTTGGCTTCTCAGCCTTTGGAATGCCATCTACAGCATTCACTCCAGAAAACCTCACACAGATTTGTGTTTTCAGAAAGGGGTCCAAACACTTAATTATTTTTTGGGATCTCTACTATTTGTCTTTCCTAACCAGGTCATTCTTCAGACAGAAAAAATGCTGAATATGACGCAGCCAAGGCTCAATGGGGTTGACAGCGAGCCAGAAACTCAAAGCCCTGTCCACAGGCCTGTGCATGTCCAGAGAGTCAGCTGATGAAAAGCATTTGTCTGTGTGCACCCTGCAAATGTTCAAGGCTAGAAGAGTTACCAAGAGCAATGCCCACTGACTCTTGCTGATAGGTGGTTGCACTGAGCAATGAGAAAGAGGCAGCCTGCCTCTTCTGACAGCATTTGGCAGAGCAAAATCCAATAGGCATCACCTTGGCCTAGACATTTCTATGACTTGCAATATTTCAAAATGATAGTGTCTTCTGGGAGGTGTATGGACATGTACCATTAAGAAAAACTTTGGAATTTCAACATTTGATATTTCTGATTTCCCAACAAGTTTTAGAGATTTGCTCACATGGCTAAAATTCTTGCTTATGACCCCCAAAGCATTTGAGAGTAAATTACAAAGGGGCCACATAGTGGTCCCCCTCATTCTACAGCAGTGTATTTCTAGGGATCTCTTGAGTGTCCTTAAGAGAGGCACAGACAGAGCTGCTCAGTCGATGAAGTCCATCAGAACCATTTAGCCATGCTGATCGGGAAAGGAGAAAGTAACTTGGAGTGCTGTGGGGTGGTGCATCATTCAATCCACATACGTTTGTTTATTGTCATGGCATACAGAGCAGTGTGCTAGGAAGAGGTGGACTCCCAGACCGCTGTCTCCAGCTCTCTGGATCAGTCAACCCTGGGCAAAGAATCTCTGTGCTCCAGAAGGTGTTCCAGTTCGGGAAGCTGATGTTGGCATTCTCTAGTCAATCCGAACATGATTTATTTGTCCTTAAATATCAGCAAAGCTATAATTAGAGGGACAGTGGTCATCTGGGCTGGTATTTTTACAAAAGTCAATACCAATTTTATACTTTTCTTAAATGTAGAAATTTCCAAATGTGTTCTCCTTCAAAAAAATCAATTTATTTGAAAGAGCACACTCTTTTGTAGAGATTGTTGTGATAGAGCAAATAGGGGATGCATTTGAAGGGCTTCTTATATGTGTGTCCTCAGTAAATGTTAGCTGTTATTACCATTCTGTCACATCATCATCATTGTCACCATCCTTGCAATTCTTTGCTTCTCCTCCACCAGAAGTTAAATCAATGGGAGCTGAGAGCTTTGAGTTAAAGAGCTCCTCTTTGTGCCTTGACATATTCTTTTTTGAGATGTAAAGTGAAGTTTAGTTTGCCTCTCTTTTTAAAATGGAGGCCTGCAGGTGAGCAGCAATGGACATCCCATTTTTATTCTGCATTTTAGTATCCTTGTCAAGGAACCTGAACAATCCATTCAAACAGCCTAACTTCCTGCTCTGTGTCTTCTTTATACCAAATCTTGGAAGTAGAGAGGAGAAGGGAACAAGCATTTATTGAAAGTGTGCTATGATCTAGGCATTTCACTTATTATAGGCTAAGTTGTTTTCTCCCGAGTATGTCTGTGTTTGGAGATAGGGTCTATAAAAAAGATAATTAAGGTTAAAGTAAAGTCATTAGTATGGCTCTAATCTGACTGTTCTCTTTATAAGAAGAAGGGATTAGAACACAGACACACACATAAGACCCTGTGAAGACTCAGGGAGAAGAAAGTCATACACATGCCAGGAAGAGAAGCCTCAGAACAAACAAACCCTGCTGACACCTTAATTTTGGATTTCTATCCTCCTAATAGTGAGAAAAGAAATTTTTGTTGTTTAATACATCTAATCTGTAAAATTTGCTGTGGCAGCCATAGCACAACATATGCTTTCTCATTGACTCCCAGCAAAAATGAATCTGTTGTTATCACCAATTTGTAGATAAAGAAACCGATTATCTGAGTGATAATTAACTTGTCTGTGGTCTCACATGTGGTCAAGTAGCTTGGCCAAGCTTTGAAACCATTTCATCTGGAGGATACCTGACATATGGTAATATTTTAATAAATATTAACACATTGTTTATTGTTGCTATTGGCTCCAAATGATAATATTCAATTCAGGTAGGCACACCACCAAGAGATGAATTTTATGCCCATCAGTGGAGGTACTTTAAATAAAGCAGGATGGAAACATGTTGGTTTGCTTGTAGGAAAAACAGGAGCCCAAGCCCCACAAATATTGTTTGAACTCAGCATAAAGTTGACCTTAGCTTGTTATAAGCTACTAGAGGCCCAGCACATTAAATTCATGCATTGGGGTGGGAGAATGTCCCTCAGCCCAGCCTGCACCCTCTCCAGTCCGGGACCCCCTGGAGATGTCTGACTGCCAACAGTCAGACATCCCTCTCACAATTTGAGATTGCTGGCTCCTAACTGCTCACCTGCCTACTGATCTGATCCCCCTAACTGTTCTCCCCTGCCAGCCTAGTTGCCCCTAACCACCTCTGCCTTGGCCCTGACACCATGTCTTTGTACAGAAGGATGTCCAGAAGGTCGTCTGGAAGATGTCTGGTCTAATTAGCATATTACCTTCTTATTAGTATAGATAGACTGTTATAAAAGCTTCCAAAAAACGGAGTTTTAGATATCAAATGTGCATTGATTTATAGTCAGAATAAAAGGCATTTTGGTGAAAAGGCATTTTGGTTCAGCAAGGTATTAGGGGTACATTAACACACACTCTAAAAACAAAAATGCTATTCTCTTTCAAATAAGATCTTAAAAGTCTTTGCTATTGTTAGTCAAAGATGACCCTTATAACATGGACAAAGGTTAAAGTTTATGTTCATAATTGTTTTAGAGCAAGATATTACTCTCCAGATTCTCAATGATATTTTTATTCCTTTTGTACATCTCATCAAAGCATTTCGATTAGAACAAGTCATTAAAGATAGAAGCCAAAATAAACAGTTAAGCTTAAATTACTACAGTGAAGGGACCACAGTTTCAGTTAGGACCAAGTTATGGGGACTTTTAATGATTCTATGAGGTTCTACTATTTATGGAATTGGCTCACACATCAACGTTTTTTCTTCCTGATTTATTTCTGATATCTAAAGTCGTTTGTGAATTTCTTAGTCTATCTTGTCAAAGTTTGGCTGATGGCTTCTCAAAGGTTCCAGCCAGTTTACGGTTTGGTTTTCCTTGGTGCTCATTAACTCCTGTCACTTGGTCCAAAGCCGGTGACCTCTGCCCAACAGCTGGCTACGTCGCCCATGTTTGCTACATGAGAACCAGAGGTCCTGCCAGCTCCCCTGCTTCCACGCCTGCTTCCGGAATGGCCCAGGGGAGGCTTCAGACAAATGGAAATAAAGCTAGGCTAGAAATCCTCCCACAAATGTGATCTTTGCTCGTGTCCTTCGGGACTGGTCAGGGGACATCATGGCATGGCTAAATGTATAAGTGTTGGACATACGACAGTCAGTTCAAATCTCAACTGCCACCTACAAGTCATATGGCTCTGGACACATTTTTAAATCAACCTGGGCCTCAGTTTCATTTGTTGAGATAACCACTATCTTAAAGTTTGTTGGAAAGAGTAAATCAGTTGAAGTATCTAGGAAAGCATCTGGCACATTGTAGGTCCCTAATAACTTAACACCATAAACAGAAGTTTGATGAATTCACTTAATATAACTTCCACTGGTTTCTGTGTGGTTGGGATTCCATTCTCAACACAGCAAAGCCTGACTGCATTGTCTCCTTTGGCAGCTTACTGTGCAGTTTGGGACTTAACCTCACATAAGACCCAAGAGTCTCCATGGAGGGCATTCTCCATGTGTTGCAAACTTGGTGCATCATCAACCAAGCATGTTCCCTTTGGAAAAGCAGGAGACCGCCCAAGGATTGGATAAGTTCAGGAAAGCATCTGAACTTTTTGGGAGCTGTCCCATCAAAATTGGAGTTGTCTGGGTTTTGACCACTGGGGCCAATATTCTTTTCTGTCTGGGCTTTTTAAAAAAGATCAGAACATTGGGTTAGTATTCCCAGCTCTCTCTGTCATTAGAAGCTGTTAAGCATGAAGATTCACTAATTTCAACCAGAATTTTGTGGGTAAAAGAGATGAATAACGTGAGAAAATGAATGAGGACATTGGCACTTATTAGGGAAACTTAGGGACTACAAGGAGAAAAATAAAGGCTATCTTCATCAGCCAGTCAAAGGCAGAGGAGTTTTTATGATTGTTCCCAGCACTCTGTTTTTAAATCTCCCACATTACATAAATTAGAGTCAGAAAGATTTGGGTTTGAATTCTATTTCCAATACTTATCAGATGGATAACTTCTTACAACCTTCCTAAGATTCAGTTTCTTCATTGGTAGAATGGAAATATTCTATAGAATTATTCATTCACCCATTCATTTATTCATTCATTCATCCAATAACATTTATAAAGCAGTTAGTTGGTCTGGCATATAGTAAGCACTCAATAAACAGTAACTCCCAGATTTTAAGAAAAATTTGACCTCAGTTTTTTCGTTTTGCTCAGGAATGTGTTTTTACCTTTAAAGAAATGTGCTTAATCTTTTAAGGCCCTCAGAGAAAAAAAATTAAGTAGAAGAATGTATATCCTTCTAAAATCAAACCAATACTATGGAAACTCACTAAAATGTTTGGCTCAACCTGTCTTGTCTTCAAGTCACTTGAATTAACATTCATGAAAAATGCAACTTAGTACATTCAAATCCATACAAAGTGCCACTGCTATCAAATGGCTCATCACTCTGGAGAGAAGTATGCTCAGTGACCAAGATCACTCCAGCTTGTTCACCCTAGCCTCCAGCTCCCTGATGGAATCCAGAGACATGCACTCTAGGCCACGAAGGTGATCAGACCATGGGCAATCATATTGTCATCATAAAGTTTATGACTGCAGGATTTTTAGTACTTCCCCCAAGTAGTATCATTTACCTCACAAACTCTGGTTTGTTTTTTTTTACTTGTGTCCTTTGGTGTTTCCCCTATTTTGATTTTTGGTCCCCTTTTCTTTTAGAATCCTGAGTATACTCCTGATTTATCCATGACTGAATCTTGCACTGCTCTGAAGAAAACTATGATTTACTCAAATACCACACATTGCTTTCATTAATATGTCACATTAAATTTAAAATCCCAAGTCCAAATTAGAAGTTGGATCTCTTCACATTGTTCATACTTTAGGAAAGTCTGAGGGCTGGGAACAATTTTTCTCACGGGCCACACACACACACACACACACACACACACACACGATTCCCAACAGTTTCCTTGTTTTGTTTTGACTCCTTATTATCATGTATGTAGCACATTCCTATTAGTGGTAATTCTCACCAAAGACAGAGTTTCTAGGTGGCTGGCACTACATGTATGTAATTTTAACAAGTACATCTTCCCACCCCTTAGTATTGAAAATCATATTTCCAGTTGCATCAAGAGAATGGGAGCCCTTCTGCCTGTTCTTATGGCTTTATTGAGAAAAGCTTGGCAGGAATTGTCATCCTTTGAAGTCAACAAAATCAACACCTTCATCTGTTTTGGAGATAAAGGGTCCTATTGGAATTCTTTCTTGAGGGTGTGCCCAAATAATTACCCTTGGCAGCCTCATTCCACTTGCAAGCTCTCTTCTGTCATCATGTACCCACCATAGCAACCTGTTGCTGGGTCAGTGATGTCCTCTGATGGTACCAGGAAACCTCCCCAGCCCATCCTTCCTGTAACAGGAACAAAGAGAAGGATCACTAGACTAAAGATTGGGCTTTTCTTATGAAAACACAATGATCTGCTAAGAGATTTTATAGGAGACCCAGAGTAAAAATAATCAAGATAAAACAAAGCAACAGTTCAAATTTCCTAACAGCAAAATAAGCCAGGGGTTTTTTTTATAGGGGAAATAGAATAAAGCAAAGCTCTTTGGGAACAATTCAGAGAATGCCTAACTTCTAAAGAGTTGTGTGAACTGTCAGCTATGAGAATGCACGAAATGAGGATGTCGTTCATGTCCCCGCTCCCATCCTTCTCATGATATCCAGAAGAACAAAGTTGACATTTTAAAAAAAGATATATTGATATCATTTGCCATGTCAAGAAAGAGAGGAAAAGAACAGGATAAAAAAGGAGAGTAACTGATATAACATTTAGTGGCCTAAACAGAAATCTTGTTTTCTAGGAGGGGAAGACTCTTCCCAGCCCCAAGTGTGGGAATCAAAACCTCCAGGAAGACATGTTTGGGGTTGGCAGTAGCTTCTCAGAACCTGACTTTTGAGAGTTACTGATGCTTTCCCTCCAATATTCTTGACTAAGCTAATTATGACTTTTAATTTCTTAAGTTAGAAGGAAAGGGCAGCGTTTTACCAAGAAGATATTTCTTTCACCGCCTATGTTGACATATTCTGCTCTGTTCTGAGCACTATCAATTTCTAGAAAGTGTTTCCTCTCAGCCTGGACGTGCAGGTACAATAGCAGATGAGAGAGAAGACAGGAGTAAAAACATTATATAACTGTAGCCAATGCTATGTCACTTTCTATAAACATGTCATTAGTAGAATGCTAAAAGATTAGTCATGTCCAAATATTGAATTTATTTTTAAGCCATCACAGGTATTAATAGTGGTCACTGACAGTAACACTAATATTGGCCCAGTTTCTCATTATAGCAAATTTGCAATAATGTGGACTAGATTTGAAACTAAGGTTATTTGATTCTATAGCAGAAATTAGTGATTTGGCCTAAGAAAACACTGCAAGAGTGGAGGAAAAGTTCAAGGATGCTCTAATTTCCATCAAAGAACCAATCTTTTTACTCACAAGAAAGAAAATCTTGACCCATCACAGAATGGTGCACGAAGACAGGCAGAATGGGAGTGAAGTTTGAGAGGAAAATCTAAGTAAGTTTCTTGTCAACCTGTTAGATGCACATTTGGGGAAAGAACACTGCTAATTTGGCAATCAGAAAGAATACTACTAATTTTGTTAGTCAGAAACTTGACTGTGTAGTGGAAATGTATGTGCCTAAAGAACAGTAAAGTCATTGCAGGTGACCAAGTTCATATATTAATATATCATACTTCTCCAAGAGTAGGCTGTGTCTTGCAGACTTCATCTAACTAATTCTCACAGCATCCCTAGAATGTAGAACATGAATGGGAAGCTGATTTGCTCATATGTGTCTGGCAAAGTTCATGATTTCCTAAAAGAAAAATTTGAATTTCCCTGAAAAACAAAACTAAAACAACTATGCTGCAAAGGTAGGGCTGTTTTAAAGAGGCTTTGGCAGATAGATATTAGAAAAGGACGGGGTTATAAAAAATGATGTTCAACTTTGAAGAAAAAAAGTTCAGGGAGAACTAATAGAGGGCCTGACTGAGGCTATAACAGAAATCCTGGGTGCCTGGATTGAAAGAGAGATGGGAGATGGGGATGGACAACTCTGTATGACAATTCTTATACAGTTGGGCATTATTCACATGGAAGAGCTACGAGTCCCTTGAGATTGGGTTGAAAAGTCATCTGCAGTCCTATTTTTAATGGAAACACCTTACTATGTACTAATAACAATAGCTATCACATATTGGGTATTTATAAATTACCAGTCAGCTTTACTGTATGTAGTAGTCCTTTCATAGACTTGATGGCATTTGCATTCTTGCCATTCTCATATCATTATAAAGACCTGAATGACTTCCTAAAGTCACAGGGGTGGTAAAAGTCAGGCCCATCTTGTCTGCTAGCAAAACCTCTGCTCACATCACTGCCTTACACTGCACCCTCATGGGGCAGATTGGGTGTAGCTAGAGGGAAAACATTAATGGAGTTTATAAGAGATTAAAAATGAGAAAAACTTAGATCCAAAGTTTAGGTTCTAAACCTGTGACTCAAGCACAGACACCAGTGGAAGTAAAGGAATGAGCTAAAGAGAGAGAAAAAAATCTATGTGCAAAAATAATACCAATAATACCATGTAGCTCATTTCCTTCCTTCGATCAGAGCACATGTGCAGTAATAGGAGTTGTAATGGGCCATGTCACTGATGGAGGCCCAGCGCACTGGGCAGTGTCTTGGGATGTCCTCCTTCGGGCATCAACAGCACTGATCTGGTCACCAGCATGGTCTTGATGGCTGTTTCCCCAGCCACAGGGCTGACAGTAGGAGAAGGAATTTTTTATGGACTTGCCCTGCCTGTTTCTCACAGAGCTCTATGTTATCACTCTGTTGACTCAAGAACTGAGTTATTACAGTCTTCCTCTTCCCAGGGACTTGGCATTGAGTTAGAAGACAACTGGAGAGCGCTCATCCAATGTGGCATTCACAAGCATCCCACCTACCCATGTCTCCAGCAGAAAGAGCTCCCTCCTGAAAGTGACCCTGCCAGGAGCTCGGGGGTGCCCTCACTTCAGACTCTAGGTCCTGCTGTGGGGAAGTGCTCTGAAGCTCCTGCCGTTGTCTTTCTGTGAATGGTTATTAGGTCTTTAAGAAAATAGAACCTCCAGCGGTCGGTCTTAACTTCAGGTGTGAGACCTGATACTTAGACTTGCTAGCTATGAGATTTGGGACAAGTTACTTAAAAACAAATAGACTTACAAACAGCAACTTTCTAAGTTTTGGTTTCCTTATGTGTTATATGAGAAAACAGGCAGTTAACTGAAAAGCAACTTGAGTGAGAACTTTTTTTTTGCTAGCATCCCCCAAAAAATAAATAACAAGGAGTCAAACTCAATTCAAGGGTTTCTTTTATAAGCCAACATTTTGAACTCACCTATTCCAACTCTAGCCAGATTTAGCCTGATCTCGTATGCTCCCTAGAGTGACATCTCCAGTTTCAGAAAATCCTTACGGTTGTGGAGTGTTTTCAGTTTAATGCAAATGCTTTCGCAGAGGATTCCTGCAGTCTTCACATAATCCTGTAAAGTAGGAGATTTGCTTTTTATATCTCCACTTTACAGAGAGGGAAACTGAGAATGAGCAGTGTGCGTGTGTGTGTGTGTGTGTGTGTGTGTGTGTGTGTTGAAAATGATTTGCCCTGAATCTCAGAGCTCCTAAATAGAGTCAATCTTCAAACCCACGTCTTCTGGCTCCAATCCTCAGTGCTTGTCCCACGGCCCATGGCACTGAGGTCAATGATGACTCAGTGATGCCCTAAATGGTGACTCTGAGGTTGAATGTGATTTTAAATCATCAAAGAGAGATACTATTCCATCATCCTATTACAGAGAGTGGGCTTGAAATCTGTAGGAAGATTTTTTAAAAAGCAGATGAAACAACACTGGTTGCAGAATATTCTGTTTCCTAACCATTCCCATGTAAGTCTTTGCCCTAACCTTCAACATGGGGTGGGGTGGGGGTTGGCCATAAATATATTCACCATTTGGAGGAAAGAGTGGAAAAGCTGTCACAGAAACTTAAAACAGCACATAGCAGGAAATGAGAAAAAAATATCATATATTGTAACCCTGTTTCTGTCTCCAAGGAGTAAACTCGAAAACAGATGCCTACGGCTTTAAGAGAAACAGTCATACTGGGAGATTGTTACAGGTGCTAAGGAAGAGAATGTTTTTCTTGCCTTGGTTCAGGGGATTCCCAAAGGCCTGGGTCTGCTTCCAGCAGCCCACAGCCTTCAACGAATGAGTTATCTGGTATGTGTTTATTATTGGGTATGAACAGCGTGGGGAGGAAAGCACCGGTCCCTGGGAGGGACCTTTGCTCTCCCCACGATGACTCCATCACTTCATCTCTATGGGGACTCAGATTCATTGCAAGCAGATTGGCTTTACCCTCTTTCTTCCTCAGTTCCTCCTTCCTTTCAGACATTTCCATTTATTCCTAATTACTTTTTTGATCTCCTTGGTTCTGAAGAAAGGACTGGACCAGGAAGCACTGAGTGAAACAAGGCCTCATCACTGTGAACACTTCTCCATTAGATACAAGAAATGGATGGTCTGACCCCTCCTCGGTCCAGCTAACGCTAGTGGTCTGAAGTGAGTCTAAACGGTGAGCAAGCTGATTCAGTTCCTCTAAGGAGCTTTAGTTCATTTCATCTGGATTTCTTGATGTTGCTAAGCTTACCTGTTTTAAGACTTAAGGCCTGTTACTGGAGGCCCTGAAGTTCATCTGACCTTGTTATTCTCAGTGTGGCTCAGACTCCTGGGCTGGTTTTACTTAGTTATGCTTATTAGTAACTGTTCTCTCTTAAAGACCAGCAATCATGTCTTAAGTGCCAAACCTAATTTTCTCTATTTCACATATTCCTTGATTTCTTGTGGTAGATATCTCTGTTGGGAAGGTCCTATCCTGATTTTCCTCCTTCCTTGCTATGTAATGCTTTCATCTCCTTGGTGATTCCTCTTTTTTCTTCTCTGACCATGAGTATGACCCTAGATTTTACCCTTAGTCCTCTTGTCTTCTCTGCAGATTATCTTTCGGTAAATTCCCTAACCACTACTTTATTTTTTTTTATTTTTTAAAAATATATATTTTATTGATTTTTTACAGAGCAGAAGGGAGAGGGATAGAAAGTCAGAAACATCAATAAGAGAGAAACACGGATCAGCTGCCTCTTGCACGCCCCCTACTGGGATGTGCCTGCAGCCAAGGTACATGCCCTTGACCGGAATCGAACCTGGACCTTTCAGTCCGCAGTCCGACGCTCTATCCACTGAGCCAAACCAGTTTCGGCACCTAACCACTACTTTAAATGTCACCTTTATGTGAATGATTCTTGAGTTTGTATCTCAAGCCCCACAATGTTTTTCATGGTGATGATACTGAAGTCCATAGTTTGGCATTTGAAAATGTGAGGCTTCAAACATAATATTAGAGGTAGATTCTAGATTGACAGTTTTATAGATGAATTAGCCAAATCCTATACATATGTCTAAAGTCAGGTCATTCAATCATGTTGGAGATCTTAGCAATTTGCTCTAACCTACCTTCCCTTCCCTTTCTTGCATCACTTTAGGTCCTTGCAGCAGCCAAACTCATCTACATATGTAGTTCCTTCCTCCTGACCCCATGCTCACAGTTTTCACATTGTTTTCTCCCTAAGATGATATTCTTCCTCCCTCTATCCATCAGAACTCTACCCCTAATTAATCACATGTGAAATATTGGTGTTTCTCTCTCATTTACTTTGAAAAATAGTAGGAGGGAAACCCATGAGTAACAAGGGTGTTAGGATGGCCAGTAGAGTGAGGCTCTAGTGGATGAACATCCTCAGGAATCTCAGTGGGACCTGCTCATAGATTTAAGGGGACAGAGAAAATGACACTCCCACCTTTATTCTTTTCATTGCCCACCTAGTCATTGGCAATATTTAGTAAAATCCAAAATACCTTTAAATGACCATGTGTTAAGAAATGAAGTGTTATGTAAGAAGGAATTTAATGAAACTCTTAAACCATTAAACAAATGAACAAGCAAAAACATACTCCATAAGAAATCCAAAATATCTGGTGGTCTTTTAAAAGGCACAGAAAATATTTTGACCCTATTTAAGTTCCTTAGACAATAACTTACGATAAGCATTATTGAAAAATTTTGGCTTAAAGGGCAACTATTTTTATCCATAGCATGAATCATACACTCTCTCTTACCAATTATTCTATCTGTCTCACACTTTTTATCTTACCCATTTATACAGTTAGAATATTACATAGTTTCTCAATTATCTTTTATTCTGGTCAAATGTTACATGTAAGTGCACCAGATGTATTTTTATATTTTTCTAATTTTATATTATTCCTGTTATTAAAATATGTTGAGAAAAAATGAGAAATGAGGAATTTTACTGATTAATTAGCAATGTATGAATACTAAAAAGTAACCCACAAATGAATTTCTCTTCTTGTTATTGGGCAAAGATGCTAATGGCACACTCTATTTTTAAACCTCTTAAAAACTAAATCTTTTCTTAGTCTACTGAACTGCTTTGTTAGCTGTCCAGGAAAAATCCATATTTAGTGGGAATTTGAATACTTGCATTTAATTTTTACATAGTGGCTTATAAAACTATCTTGACATTGAAAATATTACAAAATCCCTACACTCAAGCCTGTGGTATGATGTTGGTCCTAAGAATTTGCACTGAGGAAGGGCAAAGAGAATGAAGTCACACTCTGATCTTAATATTAAGGCAAATAAGTTACACTTCCCCTCCAACCCTGGGGTATGGGCTGAGTAGTGGGGCAGTACAGGGGGACACCCAGGCCATGACTCTGTGATCAATGACACCATCCTGCCCTCTGGATGACTCCAGCCACCCACCTCACTGTAAGAGCCAAGACTTATTCTCACTACTAGTGAAACAACCCCACAATTATATGGCACTGAAGCTCCACCGATGACCACACCTTTGTATGTGAACAGTAGCATGTTATCACAATTTAATAAGGCATTAGCAACCTTGAAATCCTGAGTTTCATTCTTTTCTTGAAAATGAATGCACGTTTTATATTCAGACTCTAAATAGAAATCCCTCTCACACTCTAGTTTATGGATCATCAACCTTTCCAAAGTGGAGAGTCTGGATCCCTCTTTTAAATGAGATGTGTGTGGAAATTACCTGGTCACTAGTGCATTATTGAGATCCAAAAAATGGCAGCACATATTTCTACTATTAACCCTGAATGGATTAACCCTGTATGAATCCCTCTGAGATTCTGAAGATGGATGTTGTGGGAGGTTTCATGCCACTGAAAAGTGAACCATCTATCTTCCTTTGCATCCTGTACTTACTTCTCCCTTATTGCATTTGTCACAATTTTAAGACCAGCTATCTCTGAAACTTGGGAAATCCCAATATCTGCACAGTCAGGAAATCATAGGTTGGATTTTTCTCTTTAAATTGTGCCTCTTTCACTAAACCATAAGCTCCAGTAAGAGCTGGAACACTATTGGCCTTGTTCTCCCTTGATTTCACAAGGCCTATAACAATTATGGCACATGGCAGACACTCAGCATTAATACACAGTACCCTGGGCCCTGATTCGGGTCTTGTCTTCTCAATACTCTGAGTTCTGCTATAAATACAGCTGTTCTCACGGATTTGGTGCTACTTGACTCATTTTCCTCTGGGTCATGTAAGGCACTACACTGTGGACTGTGGGACAGTGATTTGGCTAAGACTGAGCTTCCCTCCCACACAGTACTTCATGGGAGACACTGGAGGACCTTCTCTTTTGTGTGCTCAAAAAAAACAAAACAAAACAAAACAAAACAAAAAAAACCCCAAAAAACAAACCCAAAAAACAAAATGAAAAACATGTCCTTTGCACATGGAACAGTCAAGTTGCTTTAGTAGTCATAGCACTCTCTAGAATGAAGAAGTTCTGTAAGCAACTATCTCATCTCACAGGGTTCAGTAAACATCCAGCAAACACTAATACATTATGTAGTTTGGAGTTATTTTCACTAAAAAAAAAAAAAAAGGTAATGGAGAGTTTCTAGGATCATTTTAATTGACTTGTTTAATTTTTTTTTAATCTGTACCTAGCCACAGACGAAAGGGGAGCCAACAGTTTCTTTGTGAAACTTTTTGTTGCCAGATAACATTGGGTGTTTTTTATTGTATGGTGTACACTGTTGTTAATCATGCTGATTGTTACCCTTAACAGAGTAACAGTGATAAGTAAGACCCTGGCTCTGAAAGTTGGGAAATCCCCACTTTCAGGACAGACAGGAAACTGCAGCCTGGGCTTTGGTTGACCTTGAGCTTTATTCTCACCTTCCTGGCTCCCTACCTCATCTTCCTCTCCCCCATATTCAAACATACCCACCCTCCAATTGGTCATGGCAGGGGAGCTCCAATAAAAGTGGGAAGCTATTTTCCCAGTAGTCATTTGGAAATCATTCAGTTTGAAAGGGAATTGATTTATGGTTAGTTCTGTTATTTCATCCAACTCCTTCATTTGACAGGGGAAAAACTGGAGCCCAGAGTGGCTAAATGATGAGGCAAGACCAAGAATAGAAACTTGAAGGTTAAATTAGAAGTCTCCAGACAAAGCCTGCAGGAGGAGCCCACCCCTGCTTTGGATTTTATTGTATACCTCCACATGCTTCTGGAAAAGGATCCACAGCGATAAATAGTTCATGGCTTTTTGTATACTTGGATATGAAAGCTTCCCAACCTCTCAGGCACATTTTAAAAGTAGAACTAGAAAGAGAGAAAGAGATGGTAAGTAGTTCATTAAGATATTGGCTGTAGCTTCCTCGTCATACCAGAATTCATTTTATTCAGTTAAATGAAGACCAAATTACCATCATGGATGATTTTTATGAAGGGCTGAATGACTTAATTATCTTGGTTTTTTATAGTAGCCTGAAGAGATCCCCACTGACTCCTGTATTTTGATGAAGCTCAAACACTGGTGTAGATAAAAGGGAAGATAACATGAATCTGGACAAGTCAAGGGTGCTAGACTGAGAACACCCTGTAAATGGATAATCGAGAAGCTGTTTCCAAGCTCAACTTTTGACCCCAGAGGCTATAATAACAAGGACAGAGATAATTACAGTCTGGGGTGTCTAAGCCTTGGCTGCTGGGGGAAATAGATCATGACTCCTTTCCCCACCCCACCCAAATATATGACAATTCTGGCAAAGATTCAGAGTATCAACCAGCTGCCATGCCTCTTATAAATATATTCTTCAAAAAGGAGCCCTCTTATCCTACCAGTTTGGCTCAGTGGATAGAGCATCGGCCTGTGGACTAAAGAGTCCCAGGTTCAATTCCGGTCTAGGGCATGTACCTTGGTTGCAGGCACATGCAGGAGGCAGCTGATCAATGTTTCTACCACTATCTCTCTCCCTTCCTCTCTGTAAAAAAAAAAAAAAACCCTCTTGCATGCCAAAGTCTACTGCTTTCCCAAGACTCAAGCTTCCTTCAAAATCAACATTCTCCTTATTATTGACATTAATTTCAAAATGCACCAAAGCTATCAACGAATGCCAAAGTTAACCTTAGTAATATTTAAGTCATATACAGTAATTAAAATAATATTGGTTACAATTAATATTTCATCTAATGTGTGTGGTTGTATTTGAAGCAGAAGTCTTTGGTTAAAATGTCAGGTGTGTACCCTTGAAATAGTAGCCTGCTATATAGTTAATAGTAGCCTGAGAATAATAACTCCTGTGATGATTTTGCTTCTAAATGATTTGGCAAAGAGTATGTTCAATGTAGGAAACAGTTTTTGTGGAACAATGTACATTATGTTTTAAGAAATGGAAGCATCTCCAGTAGCTGCTAAGGCAATTAAGCTTACAAATAATTTCAAAATTTAAACTGGAATTAATTATTTGAAAAACTTGTACTTTTCCTATAAAATTATAGCTTGTGGATTATAGCTGAGAATTTTTTAAAATTCTCAGACACCAAAGAAGTTTTAAAAGTTTAACCGTAGCCGTACACTTTTGAGATAATCAAAACAAATAACATGCTTATTATTTTGGTGACTAAATAGATGTTTATATGTAAAATTTCAAATAATCCCAATCTGAAGTATTCTAAATTCTTGGGATTATTTTTACTTTGGCCCCTTTCATTGCAGTTTACCAACCTTTATCAGGATTTTTTCTAGGAGCATCAGAGACCTTATAAATATCTCATAATTAAAGGTTACATGATTACATCATATTAAAAACCTATAGAGGAATCACTTTTTTAATAAAATTTTTCCCAGTGGGGATAGCTACAAAGAAAGAATTTTAGTAAGTGCTCAGTGAGAATACTTTCAGACCTTTTCTATATAAGAGATTTGTTCTGAAATCTTGAGAAATTGTCCAGAAAAAGAACATATAGGTCTACTGTTATTTAAAGAATCTATTAGACAATCATAAAAATCACATTTCTGTAGCACTTAAGTTTTTTCCTCCAAAAGAATCAAACATATCTGTTACAGAGAGTTATGCAGCTATTTATGAATCTTTGAACATGTGTATTTAATGGAGAAAATAATAGAACATTTATAGATGTACAGTGGTGCTATCTATTAAGTCAATTGATTTTTCAAAGTAGGCATAGGATCCCTTCTAGTTTCAACTAGAGTAGAAAGGTCAAGGTTTCCACCAGATTTCTGACACAGAACCTGATATACCATAGTTTTCACTATGACTGCCTGGTCTACTAAGCCTCAGCTATCTGGTTCACAGGTTATGTTTAGATAAGTTGTCCTCACTAGAGCTGAGAGGAATGAATGCAGTCCCCTCTTAGGGGAGAAGGAAAAATGTTGGCCAACTTGTCAAAAAATGTATTGCCAAATTTGAAGGTCAAGGATAGAGTTTCTTCCTGAACAGAATATATGTCAAATTATAGAATATACCAGGACTACATCTAAGCCTGCTGATTAGTTTTCAATTTCCTGCCCTTAAAAGAGACAAAATGGAATGGAGAAGAAAAGAGAGTGCCGACTCTAAAACTGTCAACAAAGTGTAAAGAAATTTCAAAATCACAGTATAGTTTTGTGTGTGTGTGTGTGTGTGTGTGTGTGTGTGTGTGTGTGTGTGTGTGTGTTTTATTGAGCAAGCATATGACACTGTGTAAAGAGGCCCTACTTGCAATTCCTGGATCTTCTTATCTCTAGTAAGAATTCTGTTTTGCAATAGAAGAAACTCAATATCGAGAAACAAACACATTTAAAGCCACATAGTATTGGATGCATGATGCAAGATGCTGGGATGGCATTCCAATGATAGTTATCTCTGGATGATGTATTACTGGTTTCTTCAGGCCTCAGAATCCTGGTACGTAAAATGGAGAGACATTACATAGTGTTTCCAGATAAACTATAGAACATCTGGTTATATTTGTATTTCAGATAAACAAAAAATAATTTTTTACTGTAAGTATATCTCATGCAATATCTGGGATGTACTGATACTTAAAAATTATTGCTTATCTGAAATACAAATATAACTAGATGTCTTACTTTTTTTTCTAAATATAACAATACTATATTAGCAGTAAATTACTGTATTTCTTAGGTTCTGTCCTCAACTGTTATTAAATAATCTCTAATCTCTCTCAAAAACATTGGGAGAACATTCCATAGAGAAAGAATTGTCTTTTTAATGGTACTGGAACAAATAGATAGCCACATGAAAAAGGATGAAGTTAGATCACTGCCTCAAAAATTTAACTCAAAGTGAAATACAGACTTAAATGTGAGAACTATAACTATAAAACTTTTGGAAGAATTTGTAAGAGTAAATCTTCTGACCTTGGGTTATGACACCAAACACAAATGAAAAAGGAAAAAAAACAAACAGATAAATTAGACTTCATCAAAATAAAAAAAAATGTACTCCAAAATATAGCATAGAGTGAAAAACTACCCATAGTTTGAGAGGAAATACTGCATATTACATATGTGATAAAAACAACTTTATCCAGAATTCATAACTAATCCTAATATGTGAATTGTCCCCTTGACTGGGAGTTCAATTGGGAGTTTGACCAGGGGGTGGGGCCAGCCAACTGCCTGCAGCCCCTCCCCCTGGCCATTCCCATCCCAGCTGGACCCAACCTGTGCATGAATTTGTACACCAGGCCTCTAGTAACAACAATAAAAATGCAAATAACCCAAATTTAACGATAGACATTTCTCCAAAGAATATATACAAATGGCCATAATCCCATGGAAAGATGTTCAACATGGTTTAGTCATTAGGGAAATGAAAATCAAAACCACAATGAAATACTAGTTCACAGCAACTAGGTTGGCTAAAATAAATGACAGACACTAATAAATGTTCATGAGGATGTGGAAAAATTATAAGCTTATTCTTTGCTGGTGGTAATATAAAATGTTACAGCCACTTTGGAAAAATTTCTCTTCAAAATGTTAAACATATATTTAGGATATAATCCAGCAATTCTACTCTTAGATGTATATCCAGAGAACTGAAAGCAGGCTTGCATGGAAACTTGTACATGAATATTCATACAGCATTGTTTATAATAGCCAAAAAGTTGAAGCATCTGAAATGGATAATACAATGTGGTATATCCATATGGTGGTATATTATTTGGCAATAAAAAGGAATGAAGCATTGTTACAGGCTACAACATAGATGAGCCTTAAAAATATCATGTGAGACAAGCATTTGACAGAGACCATGCATTATTATTCCACTTATATGAAATACAGAATTCATATTAGTGGTTCCCAGGGGATGGGGATAGGGAGAAATGAGAAATGAGTGCAAATGATATCAGTTTCCTTTCAGAATGATAGAAATGTTCTCAAATTAGCTAATGATGCGTGAGGTACAACTCTGTAGTTATAATAAAAACCACTGACTTGTATACATTTAAAGAGTAAAATTTATAGTATGAAATTTATATATCAATAGTTATTACAGTACATAAATATGTGTGGGTTTTTGCAAAGAGAAGCACACTGAAAAGAAACAGCTCAGGAACTAGCAAAATTGTAAACCACAAGAGGTGAGAGGGAAGGGGTGAAAAGGACAGGAAAGAGAATGAAAATAAGGTAGGAAAAATTGAATACAAAGAGGAAAAAGTGAACCTAACTACATCAATTTTATGATAAAATATTCAGAAGAATAGAAGAATTAACCCAAATAACTACTCTGATCATAGATATAGAACAAAGAAAGTTGCAAAAAAAGTTGATGGCCCTGAGAACCAAAATCCTCACTGTGGGAGAAGGGATATTAAGTTGAACCATATCAAGTTGCTGATAGTCTATAATTTTTAATCCCAAGAAAGGAGATTTTATATAATTACATCTAATATAAATATGGATTGAAAGAAAAAGAGAAAGAACCCAGTGCTACTGGATTTGAATTAGCATGGTGATTTTTTAAAAATCATACTTTCTAAATCTGTCCATGAAACTAGAAGTAATGGTACTCCAGTAACAATGAACACATAATTTTTGGTTTCTAAATTCCATTTCCCTTCTACAGGAACCAAAAATTCTAAGAGAAATCATTGATTCTACATCTGGTGGAGGAATGGTTCCATAGACACTTGCATCTTACAGTGCCAGAAAGGAAGGGGTTGCTCATAGATGCCTTAAAATATGCCAAAAGGACACAGGAAACATTCTTACAGGCTACAACATAGATGAGCCTTAAAAATATCATGTGAGACAAGCATTTGACAGAGACCATGCATTGTTATTCCACTTATATGAAATATAGAATGTAAGTGGCTGAGTGGACATTCCACAAATAGAAGGAAAAAATAAAAGGACACTGAGACTCGGGGGAGCTGAGGAGGACAGAATTGTAGATATGTGTGGAATCAGAGGTTTGGAGCTACGTGCGAACGGAAAGGGCTGGTGGCTGCAAACCCAGCTGGTTTTCTTGAACTGGGAGGGAGACAAAGGTGTCCCACTGCACTGAGCCTCTGTTCTGGGTGAGTCTTGGGGAACCCAGACTAATACAGGGTGAAACTGGACAGTAAGGAGGAAGCACACTGAAACTTGGGCACTGCAAAGATGCGTGAGCTATCGGGGAGGGCTTGTGGCTGGCCCTATCATTTGGGAGGGAAAAAACAACAACAATGAAACGCCGCACTGCTTTGTTTTCCTGTTCTGGGTGAGTCTTTGGGTGTCCAGACTCATTTGGGGAAAAACTAGACTGTCCAGCAGTGGGCAGAGCTCTGGGCAGCTTTCTCTCAGAAGTGTGTGCAGCTGTTGCCACAGGGCACAGAGACCCGGGAGTCATTTAGGACGGGGCTGACTGGAAACCAAAGCTGTCTGCTCAGCCCTGAGACTCCGCACCACCCAAGCTGAGCATAGCTGCTCTCCCAGTGTAAACACAGATGATCCTCACAGCCAATTGGCCTGGAGGTCAACCCCTCCCAGTGATACCAGCAACAATCTAGGCTTAATTACAACAAGACTGTTCAGCCCATAAAGGGGTGCACCAAGAGTATCCACCTCAGGTAACTGGGAAAGCTGAGCCACTGTCCCCTAGAGGACACCTACCACACAATCCTACTCGACCAACTGAGGAAAGCAGCCAAAATGCAAAAACAAGGTAACAAATTACATGTGAAAGAAATGAAGGGGAAAACAATGATCAGACATAGAGTTCAAAACCACAGTTATAAGGTTTTTCAAGAGGCTCTTAGGAAAGGCTGATAAATTTAACAAGACCCTTGAGGATATGAGCGAGACCCTTGAGGATATGAGCAAGTCCCTCCAGGATATGAGCGAGACTATGGAGGATATGAAAAAAGACCAACTAGAAATTAAGCATACACTGACTGAAATAAAAAATATTACACAGAGACCCAAAAGCAAACTAGAGGACTGCAAGAATCAAGTCAAAGATTTGAAAAACAAAGAATCAAAAATCACTCAGCCTGACAAATCAAGAAGCAAAAAGAATCCAAAAATTTGAAGATAGTGTAAAGAGCCTCTGGGACAACCTCAAACATACCAACATTCTAATTGTAGGGGCACCAGAAAAAGAGAGAAAGCAAGATACTGAAAACCTATTTGAAGAAATAGTGACCGAAAACTTCCCCCACCTTGTAAAAGAAATAGACTTACAAGTCCAGAAAGTGCACTGAACCCCAAACAAAAGGAATCCAAAGAGGACCATACCAAGACACATCATAATTAAAATGCCAAGAGCAAAGGACAAAGAGAGAATATTAAGAGCAGCAAGAGAAAAACAGTTAGTTACCTACAAGGGAGCACCCATACGATTGTCAGCAGATTTCTCAACAGAAACTATGCAGGCCAGATGGGAGTGGCAAGAAATATTCAAAGTGATGAATAACAAGAATCTGCAACCAAGATTACTCTATCCAGCAAAACTATCATTCAGATTTAAAGGTCAGATAAAGTGCTTCACAGATAAGAAAAAGCTAAAGGAGTTCATCACCACCAAACCAGTATTACATGAGATGCTGAAAGGTGTTCTTTAAGAAGAGGAAGAAGAAGCAAAAGGTAAAGATAAAAATTAAGAACAACAAATACACATCTATCACCAAGTGAATCTAAAAATCAAATGAATTAAAAATCTGATGAACAGAATAAACTGGTGAATATAATAGAATCAGAGGCATAGAAAGGGAATAGAGTGACAATTCTCAGGGGAAGGGGGGTGGGTGTGCAGGAAGAGACTGGACAAAAAGCATACACCTATGGATAAGGACAGTGTGTGGGGGGGGGCGGAAGTAAGGGCAGAGGACAGGAAGGGTACTGGGAGGAGGGGAGCTATGGGAGGGAAAAAAGAGCAACATTGTAATAATCTGAACAATAAAGATTTATCAAATTTTAAAAAAAGAAAGTCTGAAGAACTACTCCAGATTAAAGAACATCATTGGAATAGCTGGATAAATTTGCGTGTAAAATGTATATTAATAATAATATTATAGCAATGTTAAATTTAGTGTTTTTGTGTGTGTGTGATAATTATACAGTTGTCCAGTCATGTATCATAAGAGTTTTCACTGATACTGCTTCCTATATGATCAAAAAGGTGATAAAGTTTTGAAAACATTTTGGTATTATTATTATTATTATTATTATTGTATTTTTCCCTTCTGGTATTCAAAATCATACATATATCAGGCTGTTGGGTCCTATACTGCAGCTCACAGATGCAGATGATCTAGGATATTTTTTCCAGCTTTTTTTGCCCTCTAACATTATTTTAGGTAGATTCTATTGCTTTGTCTTCCAGTTCACTGACATATCTTCTGCAGTCTCTAATTTCTTAATTCAATTAAGTCTATTTTTATTTAAGATATTTATTTTTTTCATGTCTATAAGATTGATCTAAGACTTATATCTTCTATTTTTTCCCATTATTCTCATACTTCCCCTTAACTTTTTTTACTATGGAATATATTTATAATAGCTGTTTTAACATCCTTATATATTTAATTCTACCATTTGTGCCAGTTTGGGAAATTATTTCTGTTGACATTTCTCCTCAGATGTCCTATTTTTCTGCTTCATTGCACTTGGTAATTTTTGATTGGGTGTTAGATATTGTTAAATTTGTATTGTTGGGTGAAGCTGGAAAAGTCTGCAGTCTTAAAAATTATTGTGCTTTGCTCTGGAATGCAGTGATGTTACATGGAAATATTGATAGTTTGATCCTTTAGAGCAGTGGTTCTCAATCTTTCTAATGCCGCGACACTTTAATACAGTTCCTCATGTTGTGGTGACCCCCAACCATAAAATTATTTTTGTTGCTACTTCATAACTGTAATTTTGCTACTGTTAATGAATCGTGATGTAAATATCTGTGTTTCCCATTGGTCTTAGGCTCTACAGCAGCAGTTCTTAAACCTGTGGGTTCACAACCGCTAGCAGGGTCGCCTAAGACCATCAGAAAACACAGATATTTACATTACGATTCATCACAGTATGGGGGTCACCACAACATGAGGAACTGTACTGAAGAGTCATGGCATCAGAAAGGTTGAGAACCACTGCTTTAGAGGCTTGCTATAAAATTTACCACTATATTATGAGTTCCGAACAAGTTTCAGTCTTGAAATCACTTGACCCCATTACTGAGGCAATACACTTCTGAAGACACTACCAAATGTACATGTATAGGATGTCTTTCCTTTTTTCTCTAGTCCAGAAAAGTAGCATTTCCGGCTATGTATGAGCTTTGGTTGATTTTTCCACCTGCTCCTTTCCAGTAGTTCCTTCCTTCTTCTTAGTAGTTTACTTATTCAAATGCACAGATCAGTACTCAATTGAAGACTCAGGGAAATCTTTGGCAGTTCTCAGAAACTCTCTCTGTGCCGCTCTCTTCTCTCTGGTTCTCTACTCTGAAAACCTAAGCTTCCTAAACTTTGAAATGCTTCCTCAACTCAGGGGGCCCTCAAGGCTCTGTGTGGGTTCCTTCTCCCTTTGCTGTGTTCCTGAAACTCTGCCCAGGGAGTGAGCTGAGGCATTATAGGGATTCCCTCATTTGTTTACCTTTGCTAGGTATTATTCTTCTATGCTACCTATTGTCCAATATCTAAAACTGTTATTTGTATTTTGGTAATTGTTTGAAATGGGACAGAAAATTTTATTCTTGTTACTCTATAATGGCTGTAACTAGAGGTCTTTATTAATGTTATTTTTATTATAAAATGAGAAAATAGTTAAGAAAATTTAGAAATTACTTAATCATAAGGAAATTAAAGTAAAATGCTCATTGATCATTCACCAATATATGAAATTTTGGTATATTTCATTCAGGTATTCTATGATTAGCTTGCTTTAATTAACAAAACAAACAAATGAATATGCTACTTAAATACAGTTTTTAAAATATAATTTATTGATTTTTTTTTACAGAGAAGAAGGGAGAAGGATAGAGAGAAACATCAATCAGCTGTCTCCTGCATGCCCTCTACTGGGATGTGCCCGCAACCAAGGTACATGCCCTTCACTGGATCTGAATCAGAGACCCTTCAGTCTGCAGCGTGACGCTCTATCCACTGAGCCAAACTAGTTAGGGATAAAATACAATTTTAATATTTCTTTTTAAATTTAATATTACATCATAATCATTTTCCTATGTGCTTTCTTAGAATCATTCATAAAGCCTGGTCAATATCCCAGCGTATAGATAGATATGTATACCATGGACTATTTAACCTTCTCTCTGCAGGTAGATATATAAATGGTTCCCAGTTTTTGCTATTATGAATAATGAATATTTTATATATTTTTGTTTAAATTTGAATGATTTACTTAAACAAAACTAGAATTATGGATTTAAGGTATCAATTCATTTTGCCAAGTTGATTTCCAAATCATTTAAAATATTACATTCACCACTATACATACGATTATGAAGTACTTACTATTTGCCACCCATTATGCCAATTTGTGGTGTTGTAAGATGAACAAGACTCTGATTACAATTTTTAGGAGCTTATAACCTAGTGGTGTAGATAGATATGTTAATAAGTAGGTGCTGCAAAGCACTATAGGGGCTCTGTATGCATATGAACAGGATGCAGTTGCTTTACGCAGAGAAATGTGTCTACTGTATCACTTAACACAGAGTGATGTAAAGTAAGCATTTAACAAATAGTTGTTGAGAGAAGGAGAGAGAAGTTAAAAGAGTGCCTTCAATCTACTTCATGATTTGTTCAGAAAAAGTTTCTTAAGAGAAACTGTGATTTGTAATTGGCATATCAATTATTCATTCAAGAGAGCCCATAAATAAACCCAGGCCTTTATAGTCAATTAATACTTGACAAAGAAAGTAAGAACATACAAGGGGTAAAGACAGTCTATTTAATAATCAATGTTGGGAAAATTGGACAAATATGTGCAAAAATGAAACTAGACCACCTTCTTGCATCATATACAAATAAACTCAAAATGGATTACTAGTAAAGACTTAAATGTAAGACTTGAGACCATAAAAATTCTAGAAGAAAATATAGGCAGTAAAACCTCAGATGCCTCTCATAGCAATATTTCTTCTGGTATACTGCCTTGGGCAAGGAAAATAAAAGAAAAAATAAATGGGACTTTATCAAACTAAAAAGCTTTTGCATGGCAAAGGAAACACCAACAAAATGAAAAGAAAATCCACTGAATGAGAGAATAGATTCACCAATGATACACCTAACAAGGGGTTAATTTCTAAAAGTTATAAAGAATTTATACAACTCGCCTGGCTGGTGTGGCTCAGCAGTTGAGCATCTACCCAGGATCCAAGAGGTCACTGGTTTGATTCCTAGTCAGGGACATGTCTGTGTTGTGGGCATGATCCCCGGTAGGGGGCGTGCAGGAGACAACCAATTGATGATGATTCTCTCATCAGTGTTTTATCTCTTTACCCCTCTCTCTTCCTCTCTACAGTCAATAAAATACAATATTTTTTAAAAAGAAATTTATACGATTCAAAAAAAAAAAAAAAGAATACCACCAAATACCATCCAGTTAAAAAATGGCCAAAGAACCTGAATAGACACTTTTCCAAAGAGGACAATGCAGATGACCAGTAGACATATGAAAAGACACCCAACATCACTAAGCATCAGAGAAATAGCCCATTAAAATCACAATGACATATCACCTCACGGCTATCAGAATGGCTGGCTATCATCAATAAATCAACAAAAAGTGTTGGCAAGGATGTGGAGAAAAGGGAACTCTTGTGCACTATTGGTGGGAATGAAGATCGGTGCAGCCTCTGTGGAAACCAGTGTGGAGTTACCTCGAAAAATTAAAAATGAAACTGCCTCATGACTCAGCAATTCCACTTCTAGGAGTATATCCAAAGAAACCTACAACACTAAGTCAAAAGAACATATGTACTCTTATGTTCATTGCAGTGTTATTTAAAACTAGGGGCCCGGTACACGAAATTTGTGCACTGCGGGGGAGGGGTTCCCTCAGCCCAGCCTTCCCTCTCTCACATACTGGGGGCCCTCAAGGGATGTCCTACTGATGGTTTAGGTCAGTTCCCCATGGGGAGCGGGCCTAAGCCACAGTCTGGCCTTCCTTTGTGGGAGGCGACTGGGCTGATCAGGGAAAGGCACCAGCCCCATCACCCCACTGCTGCAGCCACTGCCAGTCACCGCAGCCACCAAGGTATTTTCATCAACCCAGACTCCGGTCCCTTCACCATGAAAAAATGACAACTTTCTTTAGGCATTTTCAAGATGTATCTTTCATAGGATATAACATTTCTTTATTTTTCTTTTTTTATCCTCACCTGAGGATACGTTTCCATTGATTTTTAGAGAGTGTGGAAGAGAAAGGGAAAGACAGAGGGAAATATCAAAGTGAAAGGAACACTTTGATTGGTTACCTCCAGCATGAGCCCTGACCTGGGCACTAGCCAGGGAGGAGCCTGCAACCTAGGTACATGCCCTTGATCAGAATATAACCTGGACCCTGTGATTGGCAAACCTAGGCATTATCCACTGAGCCAAACTACCTTGGGAAAGGATATGATATTTCTTAGACTTCCAGCAGCAGACCTTTGTTTTTTTCTCCAGGAGTGTGGTGGAAGAACCCTAGATTAGCTTTTTGGATTCTTACACCCAAGTTACTAAGAATATTACCAGTGGCGTACAGGGAGCTTAGCCAATGAGTGGTCAGAAAAGGTGTTTCCTCTACAGTTCACATCTATCTCCTCTGATCTCTGGCTCCATCCCTGCCAAGGCCTAAAGGCTGTGGCCCTGGGTGGGGGATCCCAAATTAGCTGCGATTGCCCTGCTCCACTCCGGCCAAGGCCCCAAGCCTCTGGCCAAGGATCCAAGGCTCAGGTCTAGGGCACGGGACCCCCAGCATGCTTGATCGCCCTGCTTTCCCCCTCCAACCCCCCCTAGGCCCCCCCCCCCCCCCCCCAGCCAAAGCCACAGCCTCTGTTTGAGGCTAAACCCCCAGCGCGTAGGATCGCCCTGCTCTGCCCAGGGCCAAGGTCACAAGCCTCTGGCTGATGCTCTGAGGATGGGGCCCTGAGTGGTTGACCCCCAGTATGTGATCACCCTGATGCCTCTGTTTGAGACTCGGGGCTCTGGGTGATTATCATCCAGCGAGGGCACACACCTCGCAGCCCCGGCCCCACTCCTGATTGGCTGGTAGTATAGCGAAGGTACAGTAATTTGCATGTTTCTCTTTTATTAGATAGGATATCAAGATTTGGAAGCGGCCCAAGTATACATCAGTAGATGAGTGGGTAAAAAAGCTGTGGTACATTTACACAACAGAATACTACTCAGCCATAAAAAAGAAGTAAATCTTATGTTTGCAATATCATGGATAGACCTGGAGGTTATTATTGAAAGTGAAATAAGCCAGAGAAAGACAAATACCATATGATCTCACTTATATGTGGAATCTAATGAACAAAATAAACTAACAAACAAAACAGAAAGAGACTCATAGATATAGAGAGCAGACCGACAGTTGTCAGAGGGGAGGGGGTTGAGGGCTGGGTGAAAAAAAGATGAAGGGATTAAGCAGAAATGAAAAACAAAAACAAGAAAACCCTCATAGACACAGACAACACTATGCTAATTACCAGAGGGAAAGGGGTGGGGTGAGGTAAAAGAGGATAAATGGGGAATAAACCATGATGGAAAGAGACTTGACTTTGGGTGGTAAACACACAATAAAATATATAGATGATGTATTAACGAAGTGTACACCTGAAACCAATAGAATGTTATTAACCAAAGTCACCCCAATAAATTCAATTAAAATTTTTTCAAAAGAACAAACATTATTTATTAATACATTTATTTAGCAAGTATTTTTTGGCAGTGTGCCAGGGACGGTGCTAAGTGCTAAGGACATTGTTGCTTCTGTTCCTATGAAATTTGCTGCCTGACAAGGAAGACAGATAATAAACAAGTAATTAAAATAATGGAGGACATGGGTAGCCCAAGGGTATATAATAGAAGTGAGTCACTTAGTCATGGGGTCAGTAAAGGCTCCTCCTGGGGAGCGACAGTTATGGCGTGGCTTGAAGGGTAAGTAAAAGTTAGAAAAAAAGGAGAAAGTGAAAAATGGTTCCAGGCAGAGGCCGTCATATCATTCATCTATATGCAAATAAATGCTCTTCTAATGTTTGAAGTAGCTTAAAGACAGTTTATTTGCTTAGATAGTTTCACATCCCTGCACCCAGCAATGTGGTTTAAATGGTCCTTGGTTTTCTAAACCCTTTCTTTTTTAAATAGTACAAAGGTAAACTTCCCCCTAGAGTCTATCTCTATTCAAATTTAATAGAATCCTAATCCAAAGGGTTTAATTATGTTGCTTTAAAACCTTTCTGTTTGACAGACAATGTTGTGTCCTTTATATAGCTGAGGAAATTGAACCATAAGCCACAATGTGCAGGTGGTACCTCAAAAAACCTGTCAGCCCAAGTCCCACATGTCCCTCAGCCTGTGTGACTCACTGTGGCACCATCCCAACAAATTCAGATTGCTGGTTGATATGAGCACCAAAAAGGCACATGGTATATAGCATATGCAAAAGATTGTATATATTTATGTAAACTTTGTCTTTCTTGTAATTTACAGATCACCTATGAACTAATGCTGTGGACTGGGGCCCAGAGCTTATTTAAATTGTACACAATTGCTTAAAATGTTGTCTTTGTTTGTCTGGAACTGAGAGGGAATGAGGTGCTCTACAGAAGAATATTTCCATATAATCGAAATTTACCTCTTTAAGCACAATGCTTTTTGCAAATTGCAAATGTTCACAAACATAAATAATTCTAAAATAAACTGCAGCTCTCTGTATTCTTAAACAATGCTTCCAACTACCGTTTATTGTGATTACTCAGTCTATCAGCATTGACTATTTTCTATCATTTGTTGCTCATTACTAATTATGTATGTATCTGGTCCTATGTGAAGAACTAGGGATAAATAAGGCAAAATCCCCAACACATAGAAATTTAATGTTTAAAAGGGAAAAAAAACATACTTGAACAATTATGTTTAGTGATACCCAATAAACATGCTGTGTTGTGGGAATTCAGTGCAGAGGCTTTTCCATGCAAGTTCTGGAGGGTGACTCAGGTCAGATGATGGTGGAAGCAGACCTGGCCTCTAGGGTAGAAAGGTGTGTTTGTGGCAGTGGTGGATGGCAGGGTGCTATTTCTCAGGTTGAGAGGGAGAAGGTTCCAAGCTGATAAAGTGGCATGAACATAAAGTATATTTAGAGGATTGGGAGTGTACCAGGGTGTGAACAGTGCAAGGGAAGTGGTGGCAATGACACTGGAAGGGCACACTGGGGCCAGCTGAAGAAGGGCCTTGGGTGCCTTTTGATTATTCATTTGCTCAAGAAATGTGCACTGAGCATCTACTATGTGCAGGACAATGTCACTAGGCCTGTCCCCACCAGCTCTAGCCTCCCCTCCGAACTGACTCCTTCGATTGGCTGTGGGCTCAGAAGCAGTGAGGCCCTTTGAGGCCTGCCAGATCACACGGACTGCTTGCCTCTGGGACTGCCCTTTGTGCTGCTCAGAGCACTTGCCCAGACTGGTAGGTTCTTATATGTCTTTCCACTGGAGGACCCTGCAGACACATGAGACCTTGCTCTCTGCAAAGGTGTGGGGCCAAGCTGGGAGCTCTACTGAACACAGCAGGGGGCACTGGTTTATGCTGCAGCATGACCCCAAGAGGAATGTCCTGAAAACAGAGGGTGTTGAGAACTAGATTGTGAGCCAAGAGGCTGTGGAATTTACTCCTGGAGATGCCTGAGATGAGAGACATTCTTCCAGGCTGGCTTGCACACTGAAGTCACTCACCATAAGAGATGGGATGGCCCACCCAATGCCCCCACCCCAGGCCCCTGTGAGTTCATTCCGTCTTCTGCCTTTGCGGGGAGATTGTAGCACACATGTCCACAATGCATTACATCATCTCCCAAAGGCAAGGGCCACTGGTGAGTTTTTGCTGGCTAAGACCTCAGGGCAGAACTTGGTGTTCTTGATATAGAACATCTGTCTTACGAGGCACGGTTGGGAAAGAATGAAGGATTTTCTGGGAGCCCAACTGGTTCACGGAGCAAAGGCTGGGAGGCGTTTGGTGAAGTAGTGGGAAGGCTGTGATATGTAAACATCATGGGAGTGCTTCTCAGGAGTGACTGACTGGGAGTCTGCAGAAATGAATCACGGGCTCTTTTCTCCTCAAGCACAGGGAGGGGAATATGTGCGTGTTTATTTGTTTGATTCAATGGATAAACAGATACATATATTATTCTCAGGGTATGAATACATATCCATCTTTTTCCTTCACAGTTATTTGTATAAAATTAACTGTTTGTATAGACAGTTCCCTTCCATCAAATGCCCCAATGTTTTGAAATCAGTTTACCTTGAACTATTTCCTCAAAGATGCTGATAGCAACATAAAAAGCAGATGAGCCCTCTTGGAGGTGGAGCAGTTACATAATAGACTCCTATTCTCTAAAAAGCAAAAAGACACAGGGGACACTATAGTCCAAGCAACCTGATAACAAGTTTATAGGGAATAAGTCAGAGAATAAGAGCTAGAACTGAGAAGAAAAGGTTAGTAAAGAATTTTTAAAAAAATATTTTTTATTAATTTTTCACAGAGAGGAAGGGAGAGGGATAGAGTTAGAAACATCGATGAAAGAGAAACATCGGTCAGCTGCCTCCTGCACACTCCCCACTGGGTATGTGCCCACAACCAAAGTACAGGCCCTTGACCAGAATCGAACCTGGGACCCTTAAATCTGCAGGCTGATGCTCCATCCACTGACCCAAACCGGTTAGGGCATGGTTAGTAAAGAATTTAATGGTGTCCTGACTAGGTAGCTCAGTTCCATACACTAAAATAAGCGTGTCAAACTCATGGCTCTTGGGTCACATGCCTTGTTTATTTGGCCCAGGTTAGCACTTGAGTTTGACATATCTTTGGGTAATGATTTTTACAAAAAGAACTTAATGCCATTTATCAGAAATTCTGGCTGATTTCACTAGCTTTGGAAGATCTGGGGCTATCGGGACTCACCAGCTAGAAAGAAGAACAGAGGAATGATATGAGAAAGGCAATTGGAAAAGGTTCTGCATCCCTGGACCTCCTGAGGTACAAGATTTGAAGATGCAATGCATTTGCCCCCTTAAACTCCCCAACTACAAAGTAGACATGTCAACTTGGAAAACTGAAACAGTTGCCTATATGTGCTCAAAAGTGTGTGTGAGGGGTGTGGGCACTCCAGGTGTCTCAGAAGAGCCAGATCACACCTAATCATCTTTCAATAATTGAGTCAAATGAAACCCCTTATTTCTCTCTGAGGCCTTTTTTTTACTCCTCTCCCCAGCACCCACACCAGGTGGAATCTATCTCTTTGTGTCCTCACTTTACTCCATATAATCAGACAACTTTTATCCCACCTAGAATTCTGACTACCCATTAATTTTGGTCAGAGATTGACTGAGTTCTTTGTACTATTATAGCCAAGCATATAACACAGTCCCTGATACATAATAAAGGGTGCAAATTGAATAAATTAATTTATGTGTGCAATGCAATTTACTTCCTCCACTTTACACTCAAATGAAAATTGAAAGTGTATCATAAGTCAGAGATGTAAGGATACATAAACTGCATGTGAGATGTTTGTGTTTTGAAAATAGTGCAAAGATATATTTTAAGTCAGTGTTTCTCAAGATGTTATGATTTAATTAATTTGAAATAGGTTTTTGTTTTGTTTCATTTTCACCCTCATTCAAATGTGTTGCCAGCATTATAGACCATTGATTTAAGAAGCATAAGATTTATTTTAGGAAAGTCAAATTTATCAATTTTTTTTCTTTTATGATTAGGGTTTTTGTGTCTTAAAATATATGTTTTATAATCAATTTGTCTTAATGCTTGCAGCATAGGATATGAGCTACAGCCATGTTTTTCTATCCAATTTTTGGTTATAAAGACCTACCTAAGTTATAAGAAAGAACACTTGTTTTCACTCCAGGTAAAAAGGTATTGTCATGTTTCTGACTTTTTTCCCTTTAAATTTTCACTAAAAATTAGATATCCTGCATGAATCATTTTTTGGAGCTTAGTGTATTTTTTAAGTGTGTCTGTCTCCTTCCTGAATTTCATTCCACCATCCAGACATTTTCTACAGATTTAGCCTTGGGAGAGGCAATACCCATCCTAACCTTGACTCTTCTCAATTCCTGTTTTGTTTCCTTTGGTGCATAAAGTAGCAGCAATAGCAATTCAGCTTCACATAGCTTCATGTTCTGTTTGGTACTGGTTTCTTTTTGTTGTTGTTTTGTTTTTTTAATGCTGTGCTCTTTGGTGGGTTTTGTTAAACCATGCTAGGCATGGCCTTGGTGTGTCACATTAATCTACACAGTGGCCATATAACAACTTTATTTCCTGTCTCCTGAAAAGGAGTTGTAATGATCAAGAGGGGGGAATGTGACTGAGCACATGACATGAACTCCTCTCCATGGAGCTACTTCAAAAGAAAGGGTAGGTTAAAGAGACTCAGTGTGAGCCCCGAAAGTGATCTCAGAAATCTACAGTTCTTGGATTGATAGCCTGGGGCCTGAAGTCTTGCTGTGCCCAGAAAATGTCCCATTTTGCTCATTCTACCCCTAGAGTATAAGCTCCAAATGACTCAACAAATTCTTAAGGTTTCAACCCTATTGAAGCTGGTTTCTGAAATGGAGTTGTTCAGAAACTTTAGAAGCAGGAGAGGCAGGGATAGGAACAGAGCAAAGCTGGGAGAGCCTCAATGTCAGTCCCTGGCTCTGTTGTCCTCACAGCCCTTCACCTCCAGGAGCTCCATCTGCTCTCAGTCTTCTTCCCTTAATCTTGAACCACAGGATTTTTGGGCCTTTGTTTTCTCTAGATATTTAGTCTTCCACACCATGACCTCTCTCTCCTGGACTTTCCTAGATGTGGGACTATGCTCCTCGCTTGAACTCAACAAAGTGTACTGAACACATGTCAGTTGCTGTCCCACTACCCACTTTTCACCAAAGAAGGGATTCTATACTCATATTTGACACCATGAGGCTAAATGAGCTAAAAAGATGTTCCTAGGGATGCAGGTAGAGGTGGAGATAATGCTGGTAGAAGCAGTGGTTGATAGGACTGATAGGTCACTAACATTCAGAAAGAAGAGCCTTGGGCTCTCTAAACTCATTATGTCAGACCCAGTGGCATAGATACAAATTCTACCTCCAGGCTTGTAGTACAGGATGCTAAAGGTCCTAGGAAACCCAGCACTAACACACGGTCACAGATCTGTGTCCATTGTTCTCTAGTAGTCATTAAAAATGTTTCTTTCTGCTTATTCAGCAAGGCACATTTATTGGGGATTAGGAGAACCCATAAAACATTATACTCTATTCAAAGTATTCAGATAAACCATCTGAAGCTTTGAAGTATCCATTTGCTAAGGATTTTTCATTACTTCTTATCCCCTTGGCAAAGTGCCTCTGTGTGTGTGTGTGTGTGTGTGTGTGTGTGTGTGTGTGTGCACGCGCGCGCGTGCGCATGTGCACGTGAGCGCTAAGGTCTTGGTAAATCTAAAGATCAACCAATATTACAGAGGTGATAGAGAATATTTCTATTTTTGGATCATTGCTACAGGATATCCAGGTATCCATATAGGACTACCAATTTCTAAGAGTGTAGTGTGCTGGGAAGTGCTTTGGGCTTAGATTTAGAGACCTAGCTTCTTTCAGTGGCTCTATCACCAACTGGCTACGTGATCTTGGGCAAGTCACTCACCTTTCCAGATCTTAATTCTTCATGTATAAAGTTAAAGGGAGATATATAAGCTCTAAGCATTCTTTCTAAATGTTAAAATTCCAATTCTAACTGAATCAGTTTCAGTGGAAGACTCAAATGCACTGCTTCCTCAATTCCCACCAGCACCTCTGGACTGCCTTGGGGGACAGTAGAACTTAAAAAAGCAATGAAAGCAAGATTCCTTTTCAACATGATCAATGGAATGTTAATCAGCCTTGTTTTTATTTTATTTTGTTATTTTATTATTTTTTTATTAATTAAGATGTGTCCTTATCCCCCATAGCCCCTCACACTCATGTCCTCACCCTCCCTACCCCTTGGTGTCTGTGTCCATTGGTTAGGTTTATATGCATGCATACAAGCCATTTGGTCGCTCTCTCCCCCTTACTCCCACCCTTTCCTACCTTCCCTCTGAGATTTGATGGTCTGATCAATGCTTATCTGTCTCTGGACCTGTTTTTGTTCATCAGCTTATGTTGTTCATTATATTCCACAAATGAGTGAGATCATGTGATATTTATCTTTTTATCACTGGCTTATTTCACTTAGCATAATGCTCTCTAGTTCAATCCATGGTGTTGCAAATGGTAAGAATTTCTTCTTTTTTACCACAGTATAGTATTCCATTGTGTAGATGTACCACAGTTTTTTAATCCACTCATCTGCTGATGGACACTTAGTCTGTTTCCAAATCTTAACTATGGTAAATTGTGCTGCTATGAACTAGGGGTGCATATATCCTTTCTGATTGGTGTTTCTAGTTTCTTGGGATATGTTGCTAGAAGTGGGATCACTGAGTCAAATGGGAGTTCCATTTTTAGTTTTTTGAGGAAACTCCATAGTGTTCTCCACAGTGGCTGCCCCAGTTTTGCCCTGTGTAAAGAGTGTGTGGAGAAAGAGAAAGAGAGAATAACTAAGTTCAGAAATTTATGTGGACATGAACTCAGAAGACATTTTTTTTTAGAACTGAGAATGTGTATTTGGAGATAATAAAATTCAATGCTTTTCAAACTATTTGTAACCAGCAGAATACTTTTTTTTAATGAAAATTTATGCAGACTCCAAACAAATCTAAGATATGAGAATAGAACTCTGGCTATAGAAACCCATCCCCATCTACTTCTTGGCTCTTCTCCTCTTTTCACCTGCATTTCACCTGGACCTCAAAGGCTCTCCATAGAACCCAGAGCTTCTGGGTATCCAGATGAAGAGTTCACAGGGAAACAAACTGAAACTCAAAGGAGCAAAGTCTTGCTCAGGGTCATACACTCACTGGTAGAAAATCTAGGTCTTTTATTGTTGTTTTTTAAATATATTTTTTATTGATTTCAGAGAGGAAGAAAGAGGTAGGGAGAAGTAGAAACATTAATGATGAGAGATTGGCTGCCTCCTGTATGCCTCCCACTGGGGAATCAAGCCCACAGCCCAGGTGTGTGCCCTTACTGGGAATTGACACTAATTCATTGAGCCACACCAGTGGGCAAAGCTGGGCCTTTTGAATGACTATCCTGGGATCTTTGAACACACCGTATTAGTATTCTTTTTATCACTATTATCATAAGTGGTTAGGTACATAATTTGAAGTGAACAAACCACCATGAAGAAAAACTTCCTGAGGATGGTGGGAGTTTTAAAAGTCAACAACAGTCAAAGCAGCATCTGTGTTAAGATTCAGGAAACTCTGGTTTATTATCCTCTCAATACATAGATTTTTCTTTTTGTGAAGGTAAAAACATGACCTTATTCTAAAGTGATTTTTAGTCTTACTTTTTTATATATTTTTATAAAATCTTTATTGTTGAAAGTATTACAAATGTCCCCTCTCTCTCCCCATTGACCTCTTCTAACCCACCTCCATCCCCCACCTCAGGCCTTCACCACCCTATTGTCTGTGTCCATGGGTTATACATGTATACATACAAGTTCTTTGGTTGATCTCTTCCCACCCTTACCTTCGACCATCTGTTCCATGCTTCTTTGTCTTGGATCTATTTTATTCATCAACTTATTTTGTTCATTTGATTCTACATATGAGTGAGGTCATGTGATACTTATCTTTCTCTGACTTGCTTATTTCATTTAGCACAATGCTCTCCAGGTCCCTCCATGTTGCTCAAAGGGTAAGAGATCCTTCTCTCTTTTTTAAATGTATACTTTATTAATTTTTTTACAGAGAGGAAGGGAGAGGGATAGAGAGTTAAAAACATTGATGAGAGAGAAATATTGATCAGCTGCCTCCTACACATTCTCTACTGGGGATGTGCCTGCAACCAAGGTGCATGCCCTTGACTGGAATCGAACCTGGGGCCTTTCAATCCATAGATCGATGCTCTATCCACTGAGCCAAACTGGTTAGGGCAGAGAGATCCTTCCTTTTTATTGCTGCATTGTATTCTATGATATAAATGTACCACAGCTTTTTTATCCACTCATCTACTGCTGGACACAGGCTGTTTCCAGCTCTTAGCTATTGTAAATTGTGCTGCTATGAACATAGCGATGCGTGTTTTCTTTCTGATTGGTGTTTCAGGTCTCTTAGGATATATTCCTAAAAGTGGGATCACTGGGCCAAATGGTAGTTTCATATTTAATTTTTTTAGTAAACTCCATACTGTTTTCCATAATAGCTGTACCAGTCTGCATTCCCACCAGCAGTGTACTGGGGTTCCCATTTCTCCACATCCTCACCAACACTTGTCATTTGTTGATTTATTGATGGTAGCCATTCTGACAGGTGTGAGGGGATATCTCATTGTCCTTTTAATTTGTATCTCTCTGATGATCAGTGGCTTTGAGCATTTTTTCATATATCTCTTGGCCATCTGTATGTCAGCTTTGGAGAAGTATCTATTTAGATTCTTTGCCCATTTTTTAATTGGGTTATTTATCTTCCTTTTATTAAGTTGTATGAGCTCCTTATATATTTTGGATATTAAACCTTTCTCTGGTGTACCATTGCCAAATATGTTTTCCCATACAGTGGGCCCCCTTTTCATTTTGTTGTTGGTTTCTTTTGCTGTTCATAAACTTTTTATTTTGATGTAGTCCCATTTGTTTATTTTCTCCTTAGTTTCCTTTGCCCTCAGATATGTATCCATAAACAAATTGCTATGAGAGATGTCTGAGATTTTGTTGTCTATGGTTTCTTCTAGGATTATTATGGTTTCTTCTAGGGTGTTTATGGTTTCATGACTTACATTTAAGTCTTCTATCCATTTTGAGTTTATTCTTGTATATGTTATAAGTTGCTGCTCTAGTTTCATTTTTTTTTGCATGCCCTAAAGTGCTCTTTAAACTGAGTTATTTTTTAAAGTCTTGTTTAAAAATTCATTTTGCATATAATTTTAAAAAGGAGTAGCTTAAGAAGAGGCAAAAAGAAAGCTTTCCACTCACTCATTTGAGAACATGTTCATGAAACCACAGCACCAATTGCAGAGTAAGCGCATGAAATAGCATTCAGAAATAAGAGGATTCCTGGTGCACTGAATGTTTCTTGAGAAATCTGTCTCAATAATCATGACTGTATAACTCCAGGGTCCAATTCTAGATTGCAAAGTATTTCCCCTTTTGGACTTCAACTCAACAATAATTCAGCCATGTGACAACTCAGTAGGAAATGGACCTTGAACAAGAGTGATAGGTATCTTTAGCTTGGCCAGAACTACCCAGGAAGCTCAGAGGTGGATTAAGTAATGATATCCTATGGCCTTCCTCTCTCACAAAAGAAACATTTGCCTCGTGCAACCCAAGCATATTTCATGTAAAATATTGTTCCCATTTTTCCTGTATGCAGTATTTGGCAGTTTTTATCAGTTCTTAATATTTTGTTCTGATCATAAATAAACCTTCTCTGCTCACTTTATAGGCAAGCTGAATCACAAACTATTAGAATAGGAATTGGCCTCCGAGGTCATCAAATCTACTCTGGTTATTTCATAGCAAAGGAGTCAGAAAGAGAGAGTGGAGAAGTGACTTGCTCAGCCACACAACATGTTAATAACAGAGCCGGGGCATGAGCAGAGATGCTGTCCTGAAATCCAGGGATCTTTCACTTCTCTATGCTACTTTTTTTTTTTTTAATTAGGCACAGCACAGCAAGATGAGTTGGTTGGTTTGTTTTTTTTTCAACATGGTTCACTGGTGTGGTATTTGCAATCAGATACCATAAATTTATTGAGCATCTCTAATTTATTGAGTATCTAGTGAAGCCTCTCAATAGGCTTACAGTCTGGAGAGGAAAACAGATGGTCGACCAATAATACTAAGTGATTTTACACATAGTTGCAAGTGTGCAGAAACCTCTGTGAAAAATCAACTTCTATGAGTGTTATCTTCAGACTGATAGGAGCTGGGTATGTCCAGGGTGGAATCTAATTGGTGAATTCCATGACTTAAGAGTTAGATATACTGACTCTGACCTTTGATTATCCCCCAAGGATTGTTTACATAATGTGTGGGTTACCTGCCTTTGATTCTGCTCCTCTTTGTTTCTTCTGCCTGAGGAGTTTACCTCCAGGAAGACAGGCACTTCGGAAGAACTAAAATTTGTACAATCTCATTTTCCCACGTAAATGCTTTGGCAAATGGAATCCAAAAGTGGGTGGTTGAATTATTTGTGAGCACTGTGTGTGTGTGTGTTCTTTCTCCAGGGCAGGGCATGATGGGTATTGGAGCCCTGATATACCAGTTGCACTGTCCTTAACATTCCTTACATGTATAGTATATTGAAACTGAAGCTGTGACTTTAAAATAGAACACCCCCTCATTTTGAATACTAAGCCCTCCTCCTCTTCCACCCACCAACATGTTAGCCTGCTATTCTTGTTGCAACTTTTCCTGCAAACGCAGCCTCTGCAGTTAGAAATGCCACCATGAATCTTTCTGGAAAGTGAGTAATCATACCTCAATTCCTTGCCATTCCAAAAGTATGTAAAGAAAAAACAGTCAAAGGAAATTTCTATCCATTGGACTTCACACTGGAGAGTTAATCACAGGACATTTTTCTAAATCAAGAAGGTTTCAAATTGGGGTCTGGGTTAGAGCTGGAAAAGCTCTGAGCTTGATCTAAGCATCTATGTATCTCTTCCTAGCTCATTCTCTATCCTGAAATTCTTCCCCTTTTCCTTCTTTTCCATCGTGTTTATGAGGTTCCTCTGAACTTCTTCATTTTCCCCTTATTCCCCAAGTTTGTTCAAATTCTTTTCTTCTTCAGCAATGACTTCCTTCTGGCTTTTCCTGGCTTCCTTTATGGGTGCTTCTTCATGGGTGGCCCCATTGCCTCTCCTTCCACTTGCCAGTCTCTTGGTCTACCCCTGCCCCCTTTAATCATGAGAGTTGTGAAAAGCTGGACCAGGCAGTAGAAGGAGTGGGGGGGGGGGGCGTAAAGCTTCTTCTCCAGTATTTCCTTCCCCTGGCTGGGTAAGTGCCCCAGGGAGAGGGCGCTGAGTGTGCCTGGCAGAAGATGACATGTCCAAAGCAAGTTGGCTTTGAGTCAGCATTTAGCTTTGGTCAATGCTTTCTCTCAGTTGAGAAACTGGGCCAAGTTTGGCCAAAGGCCCATTTTAAGTCCAGCTCTGGAATATGTGTCTATTCCTCCTCTCCTTCTACTTTCCCCAGAGACCCCAGAAGGCCAGACAAGCTGTTCCCACACCGGGCTCTCATCAGTGTGGCTTGACATCACTTTTCCTCTCCAGGAAAAGAACTAGTGTTGACCTTTCCTTTAAGCAGATCCAATATAGATTTAGAATTAGAAAATAACATATCTTTTTACATGATACAAGTTTTATCATGTAAGTGTCATATAAGTGTTTTTAATAGAACACATCTATGTTTCATTTTAAACATGTTTCATTTAAAACATGGTTCAATCTACAAATGCTTCTAAACTACTTTTAGGAATATATCCATTATGAAAAGTAAGATACACTTTCCAAGAAAGTCATTGTCCAGCTGGGAGAAGATGGAACCAGTCTTGCCTGATCACCTTGCCCTTGCCTTCTACCTCATACTGTCTCTACCTTTTCCTGTTCTTCACGCACATCTAAGTTGTGGCTACAACTCACTGTAACCAACCCACTGGAATGTAGAAAAGTAGGCATTCAATACATATTATTAAAATAACCTGACTTAAATATTATCCTCTAAAGCAATTTCAGCTGGTGTGCCACAAGAATTTTTAAAACATGCAATGCCTCTCTTAGATTGTCAAATAAAAAAAAGACAATAGCCAACATAGCAATAACCACTTGTGTGAATGAATCAAAATTATACCTGTTTTTGTCAGATTGGAAAAAATATAATTTCTGGTATACTGCAGAATTTAATAATTATTTTATGTATGCTATGAAATGTAAAAGGTTGAAAATCGCTGCTCTAAGGTAATCATCCTTTAATTCATTGTAATGATGTTACTTGAAACCATATTTTGGAATTTATTTCTTTGAACTGCTTTGAAATTATATCCAGATCCAGTTTATGAGCCAACATTATAGATGCATAAAGAGGCCTTAAAAACTATCTGATGCACTCTTGATTTTATAAGGGGAGAAACTGAGCCCATAGAGTTTGTGCATTTGTTGTTTTTTTCTTCTACATCAAGAACTTATTACTTCAACTCTTTGTAGAATAAACCAAAAAATAACAACACCGTTCATCCATTAGTCACTTGATTAGTAAACTCAAATGTCTTTATTAAACCTTTAGACATTAAGAGTTATCATTTATTAAAGATGGACTGTACAGTCAGTTATCAGAACAAAAGCACACAGTAGTTATATTATAGCATGCAGTTTATGGAGGAGGCAAATGAACTTTGTAAATTAGAAGACACTTCCTCATAACCACACCGTGAAGTGGTGGCAGTGGTGACTTGGATTCAGGTCACTTAGCTTTAAACCCTGTGTGTGTTTCACAACTCCATGGTGCACTAAAGAAAACTGAGAAGAAGTAAAAAGGAAGCTGACAAGCTGTTTGTTTTCATAATGTTAGGAATTGTCAGAGATTATTTTTTAAATACTAAGCTTGCAATTTTAAACAAAATATCACACATGTACATACACTTGCATGCACACAGTTTACAAGAAGTTTAGAATATTAAAACTAGACAATAAGTGGAAAAGAAACCCTTATCTTTTAAGTAAAGTGATTAGGGTCTAGAGAGAAATCTCAAACTTTGTCCTGAGGCCCATTAGCAAGTAGCAAATGGTGGGGCCAGGAGTGACTGTCTTCCATGCCAAGCCCAGTGCTTTCTCCATCCTGCCCTGCTGAGGACTCTTGGTCACACCCTCATGCTCCAGGGCAACAACCTGGAGGTGTCTAGACTTCAGGACACCACCTCAACCCAGGCACATTGTAGGCCTTTCTTGATAAAGTGTTCTCATGAAGTGGAAAAGTTTCTCCAAGACAACTCTTTCTGCAACACACCCAAACATTGCCTCACTTCTCAAGCTGGTAGTTGCTACATCTAGATCTTCTAGATCTTCCCATTGTCCCATTGACATGATTGGAGCACAAGAGAACTCACTCTGATTAACTCATCCTGTAAAACTCTTAACTACAGACTTTTTTTTTTTATCATAAAAAAAAGGAGGATACAAAGGGTCCTGAAATATCACCTTTCCAACCACTTTCTTCTATAAATTTGGGCCCTGAAGGGAGCAGCTTGCCCGAGTCAAAGCAGTTAGTTCCGGGAGATGCAGAGCCTGAAGGTAACTCTCTACCTCCCAGCTCACTGGGGCCTACAATGCTATTAAGTCACTTCCCTTTCCCCATGTATCTGAAAGGGTCTTTATTGCCATAAATTCCTCTTGGCTGCTATAAAAACAAAATCAAGCTTATCCTCCATGAACAAAAAATGTCTGCCAAGTTAGAACTTCAGATAAGATATTGTCTCTTTTAGGGTGTGAGAACAGTAGGAGCAGGTCTAACCTAATGTGGCTAAGAGGTGAAAGCCACATTTTAGGGACAGGGTCTGCATTATTTGCTGTCACAACTCACATTGTATAAGAAGAGAATTTTGGTTGCTCAGAGAAACATCATATTTCATCCACCATGGTTTACTAGGGAGTTTCTCTGTCAGCTTAAATCAATAATCTGTCCATTGATATGCTGTTTGTCATGGCTTGGCTCTGTGGGGAGCCTGAGTTAGTCCCCGCGAGAAACAGGAAAGAAGAGAATGAACCTCATGTGCTTCAAGAGGCAGAAAGTGATTTGTTTATGTTGTGCTGTCTTGTCTTCAATGGGCAGCCAGCTCCCTGAGGGCCAAGACCGTGCCTGAGTCATCTCTGTGCCCATCATCAAGGATGTGTGGATGGTTCACACTAGATATTGACTGAATTAGTAAGTAGGTGAATGTCACCTATGATCATAAGTGGAATAGCAACATGAAGAGCTTCAATGTAATACTGATGATAAGTGCTATTGGAAGTCAGAAGAAAGAAATGAGCAAAGATTCTTCTTGGAATGTAGGAACTCAATGAGGCCCAGAAAGATGGTTCAAGTTTGGTCCGTATTAGAAGCCAAGATGGCTGTACTCCAGGCAGAGAAAATTAATGGGAGCAAATGACCATAAATGGAAATTAATGGAGTGGTAGAGAAAGCTTGAACATCTCCATCTGGCTGTCCTAGACAGTTTCCTTCAAATCAGTCTGTTTAAAAATGAATGCTTCATTTCCTCCCAAACCACTCCCTGCCCCAATCCATAACTAGATTCTAAGCCAGAAATCTAGAGGTCCTTTCTCTTTTCATCCCAACTAATCTGTTGTTAAGTTGAGATGTTTCTGCCTTACAAATATTTCTCAGCTCTATTTTCTTCTCCACTTGTGAACATGTATTGTCCTAGCACAAACAGGCAGTGCCTGTTACTTAGTTAGACTTCTTTAACTGGTCTCTCTGCCTCTAGATGGGCCCTGTCCAATCATCTGTGCAAACAACTTTCTTACTGAGACCTTTCCTCATTCCGAAATGTTATAAAAATTACTCAAGCATAAGAGATAATGCATTGTAGGACTATATGCTTATATGTTCTTTATATATATGTGGGTATTGTGTGTATAAGTATGTGTAAGTATTATATAGGGGAAAGAGAAAATAAAGATTGAATTAGACAAGTCCAGATAAAAATTTAGGACATAAATGTATGTTGTAAAGTTCTATATTATAGCTATTATATAAAACACTAGTATATGTTAAAGTAATTTTTTCTTAGTATTTTGCTCTTTAAATAATGATTTTGAAGGATTAAACTTATGCTATTTGTATTGTGTAGCATATGGACCAATATTGCCTGTAATAAAAACATTATGTTAATAAAGGCAATATTGGTGATTATGCTACAGAATATCACATAATGTTTACTAGTTCACATACTAGAACCTCGGGGTTAATCTCATAGTGGCTAATAAAATGAAGAAACTACTTTGAGTTACCTGGTTTGCAATGTCAATAAAGTTTCTAAAAAAAACTCATGCTCTCTGTGAAGGAGAAGCAAAACATTTTTAGCAATAAGCTATGAGAAGAATGTTTCTCTAGAGTCTCTTAAAGGAGACATTGCAAATTTCATATTAAAAATGTGATCTTTTTCACAAGCTGAGGGCTTAAAACCAAAATAAAGTTTAAAAATGTTAAATGCCAATTTTTAGTGGATTTAAGCAATTCAGACCAAGTTTGCCACTCTACAACGGCTTCCCTTGACCTAGGCTAGGGGGCCAGGGGATCTAGATTATTTGGAGGATTTAAAAATGGCAAATGCTTTAAGAAATATAAATATTAATTTATACAATTAACTTCATGCTAAAGGTTGAGCTTATGCTAAAAGAAAATGAGAAAACAATTGCTATATTTATGTAATCTAAGCTATTTTAAAATATTCACAGGAAAAAAATGACTAAAAAAATACACCACTATATTAATAGTAGACCTGGATGGTAGGTGTATATTTAAATTTTTTTCTTATTGAAATAGATATGAAATAAATTTAAAAAGCAATGAGAACAAAGTGCCATATACTTGTAATCTCAGCTATTTAAAAATATGGGTAGGAAGAAAAAAAAAGACTAGAAAAATGTGTTCTAAAAGTTACCTGTGCATGAAGAATTTTTTTCTTATGATTAATTATGCTTTGGTACACTTTCCAAAGTTTCTACAATGCACGTGTGTTAGTTTTATCATTTAAAAGAACAAGAAAATCATTTTCTTCAGAAGATGATGCTGAGAATGTTTTAACATACTAGGGGAGAATAATTTCTCCAAAACTTACCATGTTATGCTTAAATTAAAATAAAAAATCCATTCAGTGATTTCCCACTACTTATGGTAGTGATTTTCACTGGCGTGCCACAAGAATTTTTAAAACATGCAATTACTGACTATTTAGTATGAGGCACTGACCTCTTTTCCCTTAGACTGTCAAATAGAAAAAATGACAATAGCCAACACAATAATAGCCATTTGGTGTAAATGCATCAAAATTATATCTATTATTTTGTCAGATCAGCAAAAAAAATATTTTATGTTGTGCTGCAGCATTTTAGTAATTAGTTTACGTATGCCATGAGATAGAGATTTTGAAAATCGCTGGCCTATGGAATAACGGACAGGTTCTTTAGCATGAATTAGGAGGCCCTTCATGACCCTTGTCTACTTCTCTGACTCGTCACTTCTCACTTCATCCTTTTGGCAACACCAAGCTCCCGTAGTTTTCTAGATACACCGTGCTCTTCAATGTTTCAAGCCTTTACTCATGCTCTTGTCCTAGAACACCTTCCTGGCCGCTCTTCTTCCTCCTCTGAAAGCACACCTCACTTAGCTAATGCCCTCATGATTCAGCTCCCTGGAAGCCTTCATGATTCAGTCTCCTTCTCTAGGAAGCCTTCTTCAGTTAGTGTCTGTGCGGAGCACTTTGTAGCCCTTAGCTTGTTGAATTTAAATTCTACCTGCCTGTCTCCCCTCAAGTGAACCATTTGTGTCACTCATCTTTGTTTATCCTAGTATGAACATTGATGACTATCACAGAGGTTTTTCATAACTTTTCTCACACAGTAGATTAAAGAGGACCATAGGCGCCATCCTCCCAGGTTCTCTGCTATTCTCTTTGCAAGAATGGAAATTAATGCTTAATGACCTACTACATTATGCTAAACACCCTAACTTCAGGGATGGGGTTTTCAGCCTGAGTATCTGAGCTTTCCACTTCACTGGACCCAGAGGTCCTATAGGAAGTACATCTTTTTCTGCATTGGAAGAATCCTGATATTAGAAAAATCTCCCAACTTTAGTCATGAGTTTTAGGACAGACACTCAAACATCTGTCAAGCTCAATCACCAAAGCTCCATGGAAACTTGGTTGGAAGTTCTTTCTTGAATGCTAAACTTTAATCTTTTGGTAGAGATGAATATGGAATAATTCAAAAGCACCTCCTAGATATTAATTAAGAACCTATCATGCCAAATAAGTTAGTATAAGAAGTAAAATAAAAACATAAACAACAAAGGACTGCCTTATTTGGAAGAGTGACAAATGAATGGACAATTATAAGCTGGGATGATGTATGCAGGTGGTGTTGTCCTCAGTGTTTACTGGACCATTGAATGGGTACCAACTCAAGTTGAGGGGCAGGGTGTAGGAGGGAGACTTGGAGATTTCCTAGAATAAGTGAAGGCTGAGTGGAATCCTTTGTTTTCTTCCCCCTTTTTTATGTATTTGTTTGTTTGTTTGTTTATTGATTGATTGTTAATCTTCACCTGAGGATATTTTTTCCATTGCTTTTCAGAGAGAGTGGAAGGGAGGGAGGGAAAGATATTGGAGGACAGGAGGATGGAAGGAAGGACAGAAAGAAAGAAGGAAGGAAGGAAAGGAATCTATGTCAGACTCTATTGGGTCCCTGCCTATGTATTTTTGGCTTCTACTGTTCCCTTGCACACTAGCAACTCGGCAAGCACATGCAACTCTGGGCCTCAGAGCTTTTCTGGCTGAAGGAATCTGCTGAGCCTGTATGCAGAGCAAGACTGGAAGAGTCTGAGAGCTGTAATAACCCTCAGCCAAAGGCAGAGAAGAGTTGATGGATCAATATCCCAGCTACATTGTTCCTAGAGAGCTAGAGCTCTGGATGCATCCTAGACTGTCCCCCAGATATTCTCAGCAGGATTAAGCCTCAACTGTTCTCAGTAATAACTGCCCATCAACACACCCTGTTTTGGTTTTTGTCCCCGCCCCCTGCTGGTGCTCCCTGGGATCACCTCCCAAATCAGCTGCTTCCACTCAAATGCCAGTCTCAGGGTTGGCTTTCAGCTGAAGATAAAGCACATGCACACACTCGCCTCATTCTTGGGGTTCAACCAGGGCATGAGCTCTTGGTAAGTTTTTACTGAATCGACATAAAAAGTAGTTTCTTGTTTGCCAAGAAAACTCATGCAGTTGCACATGCCTTAACAAGTTGGGACTATGTGAAACACAAGGTTGAATGAATGTCACTTACATGCTCACATGCAGAGAGGTTCGTCTGGGGACAGTGTTGCTAGCATGCAGGTCAAGGTGGCCTCTCCGCTGACTTTCACAGCTAGGCCGGACTCTGACAGAGGCTGACTTAGAGACACGATCGACGTAATGAGGTATCCCAGCTGGTCCTTCCTAATCCAGCTTCACAGCACGTAATTTAGACATGACCAACACCGACAGGTCAGATCTACTCATTCTGATGTCTCCACTAGCAGTCTAGAAACCATTTATAATTGGTATTGGAATCCATTGTATATTTGTGAGTATGTATGTGTGTGTATAATGTGTGTCTGTATATGGTGGAAGTCATCTTTATGCATCTAATGATGTGTTAATTAAGCTGGTACTCAAATTAGTTTGGATTCTCAGAGCCCCCAGGAGGAACAGCTTATGGAGTAGCAGATGATGGAGGGAGACAGTCCACAATTAAAACGTCACTTGGGATAAATACCAAAGCTGAGGTCCCACCCTGGGAGAGTTATGAATTGACTGCACCCCTTCTCATCTCCACCCCCTCAATCATTGCTGATGGGCAGAGGGAAACCATTTTCTGCCATCTGGTTTTTGCAAAAGTCAGGCAGTAAGCTCCCAGGGACAGGGATCTTATCTTGTGTAGTTCAAGAATGAGCACATGGCTGTGTACACTCAACAAGCCCTATTAGCACTGAATGCAATCATAAAAATAGCCCAAATGTGGATATTTGATAACGTCCCTGCAGTCAGCCTTAGTCATCATGTCCGGAGGGCACTGGGTTCCCCAGGCTGGTGCCTTGTGTCTTACAGACAAGCACCTTGGCTGATAAGGCAGCCAGCTATTGTGAAAATCACACAGTAGTTCCCAGGATTCTGGAAAAACAGCAATTCAATCACAATTTTTTCCCCCTTGGTGTTTGACTTTGGCACTGAGTTCTTTTCAAATTAGAACTATGCCAAACATCTTGTCCAAACCCTTTTACTTGGCAAGTATGTGAACAGCCTCTCTGTAGCATGCCAGGGACAGGGGGAGGAGGGGCAAGGACGAGTTCTGATAGAAGACTGGGCTCAGAACCCTTTCTCTGCAGCAGGAGCCAGCTCCTAGAGGCATCTGGAAGCAGTACGTGGACTGAACAACTTCAAGTACAGGGCCAACTGTGGGCCCGCCCAGCTCAAACAGCACCCTGGGCCTCTGCCTCAAGGTCCTCCAGGTCCCCCAGGCCAGACTTCTCTGAGTTACAGGGTTGGCAATCGCTGGTGCTTTCTCCCCCAGGAAAAGCACACCGAGGTTACGTGGAGGTCTCATTGTTGAGGGAAGTGGAGCTGAATTCTCCTCCAGGACCAGCTATGATATAATTAGGGCCCATTAAGAGAAAGCTCATGGAGTGGACAGTGTATTTGCATATAAATACACAAAAGTGCGTGTGATCACGTGGGTGCGCATTCTCAGAATATCAGGGTGGTCTCCGGATAGGTACAGTTGTCTGTGTCTGGAGGAAAACCTGGTACCTAGGATTTCCTGGGGAAGAAGTTCCCCTCCTGAGTGAGTAAATCCTTTTCCCATGTTCTGAGAAAGGAAGGGAGTTACCTACCCCCACATCCTCCCTGGGATAGCGAACAGGGCCCATGGGTGCTGGAGCCCCAGCTCTGTGCTGGGCCTGCACGAGGGCCATGAGAGAAATGTTCCCCAAGAGAAGCCATCCCAGTTCCCAGGCGACTCCCAGGGTCCCAATCCTCTGTGCCAATGCTGTCTGTCTCCGATAGCAAGAAAATCATCCTTTTTCATTCCCAGAGTAAATTGTTCCTAGGAAAGACCAGAACCTTAGGAGGAAATCACATCATCCGTGAGGGGAGAGCCAGTTCCTTTGTACTATTTTTCAGGGCTGCCTTTGGAGCCAATAATCTGTCATTCCTTGAATAAACAAGCACCTTATCATATCACAAACATTTATTTAACCCTTTTCTCCTGCACTTTTACCAGCAGGGAGAAAGAAAGCGGTTAGCAGGGCAGCCGGAGCCCTGTGGCAGAAATGCCAAATTCCCTGAACATTACACCCAATCTGTAAAGTGTCAGCCGACCCTTCTCTCTGCCTCCATAAAATGCAGGAGCCAGTCACCCAGACTCAGCACCTCATCCCTGCCTCCCACTTCTATTCCCATCCCCCACCCATCTCCATTAGTACCCCTCACTGTTTTGCAGACAGGCCCTTAATTCCATCCAAATGGAGTCTGGCCTAATTTGTTAGGTTCTTTAGGGGGCTGATGAGGAAAAGGAAGGGGGGCGCACAGGCAAGAGAGTATTTGCATTTCTCCTTTTCATGAGAGTCCGATGGAAGGACAGAGCTGGGGAGCCCCAGCATTTTAATGTGTGTGTATGTGTGTGTGTGTTTTCTGTGTGTGATTTTTGAAAAAGGCATATTCTTTGGCTCTGACATCACCAGAAAATGGAATGAGTAAAGTATGTAAATTTCTCCAAGCTCCCACAATATCCATTTTCTCTCAGTGGATGGATTTTGTTTTTCTTTTCTGGTGTTGCTCCCACACAATGGGGCCAAATCTTGTACAGGACAAAGAAACATATAAATAGAATGTGCATGTGGTATGCGAGGGAACTCTAGGAGACCAGAGAGAAAGTGTTTGGAAAGGCATCTAGGGGCTGCCCAAAAGGTTCCACAGGCATATGTCTGCTTGTCCCTAATGTTACAAGTTCAGAATTTCAAAACTTTTCTTGTTCTTGGGAATATTAAGCAATACTGAGAAACATTGGAATGGGTGCAATTGTTAGGGGGAAAACACGTATCTCTGTGTGAGTGTGAGCAGGACTCCGTGTGCTGGCTGTTCAGTGACAATGCACCTAATTAACAGGTGAACATGCTTTGTAGAGCTGGTGGAGAAGGAGGTGTGTGTTTGTTTGATTTTTCTTCTTCTCTTTTTAAATATATTTTATTGATTTTTTACAGAGAGGAAGGGAGAGGGATAGAGAGTTAAAAACATCGTTGAAACAGAAACATCAATCAGCTGCCTCCTGCACATTCCCCACTGTGTATGTGCCCATAACCAAGGTACATGCCCTTGACCGGAATTGAACTTGGAACATTTGACTCCGCAGGCAGACGCTCTATCAACTGAGCCAAACTGGTTAGGGCTGTTTTTTTCTTCTTTACCATGAAGGTGCTAAATCACACGCCATGTCTCACACTCTGCATCATCTTGGTGGCTATCACAGACCAGCTGAAACTTTCATCAAAAAATGTTTTCCTGCATGAAGCATTTGCAATTGTTTTAGTGTCAATCATCCGCCAACCAAACTCCCAGTCTCGTAACTACACGCTCCAGCTCCAGCCAAAAAGACTTTTATCAGCACAAGTTTGAACAAACTAATGTGTGCCGACCCTGAGCGGTTATTTTTGTTTCCAAGTCTGGACATAGAATCACTTGTTCAATTTCCTGCTGGGTTATATCAAGCAGTTTTAACATGTAAATCTCTGATAAGGAAGCTGACTAATTTATGTACGTTGCCATCTGAGTGGCTGTCAGTATTGCCTTCATTTTTTTCTGCTTCTTTTTATTCCTTCTCAGTCATTATAGTCATGGCCATTACTGGTACTGCCGAGAACATTCTTATTCATCAAATATTTGGAACATGTTCTTATGCTGAAAATGTTTTGAAAACAAACAAACAAAAACAAAAAATCTTTGCCTCTCTGAAGTTTGCGTGGGAGTTCTGTTGGCTTGGATGTCTCTGTTTTACAAACTGGATTCGAAATAAATATCTCTCAGACTCCCTTCAAGTGTGTCCTTGACAATTAGAAGGCTGTTAATTTTTTAATTTTAAAAAGCAGTAATAATCTAATCCACTTCTGTTTTATGAATATTCCTTAACAAATCCTGACCCAACTTCACCTGATAGAGCCTCCCTACCCTTACATTGAAATCCTACAAGCTGCTTGAGCACCAGTTTTTAACACCTACTCGGGCTATAACCTGTGGGCTTTGCCTTCAATAGTTTAATCAAAGAAGCAGATATTTTTCCATAATTGTTCATTCCGTGCCCAAATACAGACTAGGGGGATCGACTCAACATAAAGCTGTCATCAAGTGTCTAGTGTTGTTCTCACACCCAGCGGTACACCCAGCCTCCACAAAGTCCAGGGATGCCTCAGACTTGTGAGCTGGGTACAGTCTTTAATGACTCAAAGTCAAAGCCTGCCACCCCATTGGCTGGGAACAGAAATGGAATCCTTCTATTACAGGACTTGGACAGCAGGCCAGGTAGGGCACTTTTCCCCAGTCTGGGTGGCTGGAAGAGGTGAGGGTGACCTAAGACAGAGTGCAGGAGACCCCAAAAGTGGCTCTTTTTCTGCCTGTCCCTCCATTTTTGCTCCCCAGCCCAAGCCTCTCCCTGCTACTTCTACAACTGCTCCTGACCTCTCAGAGCATTTCATTCTAGAGACATATAAAGACAAGATAATGTGAGATTAAATGCAAACCAGCTTCAAAAATGTCCGTTTTTTGTATCCTCTGGTAATTCCTTGAAGGCCTCTCCCCTCTGCTTGCATTCCCCTCCCCCATGGTGAACTCTAAATCCTTCATCCACGGGGACTGAAGACAAAGTATCTGGGTTTTCTTTCCCAGCCAGCCCACTCGCCAGTCTGGCTTTTCTCCTCATTGTTTGGATGCTCTTCTTTTTGGCTCTGGGCCAATGTACAGATGTAAACTATTGTCTGATTATGAAAAGAAAACACACACACATATAAAAGCACACACACTATCAGTGTTAGTGGCCATAGAACTGTCCACATATAGTCAAGTCTGTGGTTTGGCAAAAATGGGTTGCCAGCCTCTTCTGCTCCAGGAACTTTAGTTTTCTCCAAAGTTTTATTAAAATCAAATCTAGGCAAACACAGAAACTTAAAAACAACAACAATAAAAACAACAAACCAAAACAAGCAAGAAAGGAGTGCCTCTTCACTTTTTACTGGATATCTCTAAGTGGGTATCTTCCATTTAAGTTCACTCTCTTTGGCATCCTTAAGACATTCTATATAAGCTCCCAAGTCTAGTGGCCAGTGATCTCATGTTTGGACTCCCTTGCCTTCAGCCAAACAGTTGTAGCCACACTGAGTCCTAGTAATAGCTTGTTGCAGTGGAGGGAGTACTGGGTGAAGAGCCAAGAGCTGGCGTCACTCCCACTTCTACTTACTGGTTGAATGACCCTGGATACGTTTCTGTTCCCTGCCCACTTCCCTTGTCTGCAAACCAAGAGGACTGAGCTAGATACATTCCTTCCATTTTTCCTTAAGAAAATATTTATTTAGTTCCCACTCTGAGCTAGACACTGAGGATGGAACTGGAAACAGGACAAATAAGGTCCCTGCCTCATGGAATGTATGGGACAACAGGAGGAAGAGAAAAGAACAAAAGTAAAAGAAAACAAAGTCTGAACATACTTGTAGTCACAACAACCTTCAAATGCATTGCTAATAATAACCCAAGGTGACCTGACTTTTTGGCTAAAGATGTGGTACTCTAGCATGGACTGTGAGGGTTTAGGAAAGGAAGGGATAAAGAAGCCTTCCTGCCCTGGCCAGTTTGGCTCAGGGGATGGAGCCTTGGCCTGTGGACTGAAGGGTCCTGGGTTTGATTCCAGTCATGGCAGGCTCGATCACCAATAGGGAGTGTGCAGGAGGCAGCCAATTAATGATTTTTCTCTCATCATTGATGTTTCGATCTCTCTCCTTCTCCCTTCCTCTCTGAAATCAATAAAAAATAAAATAAAATAAAACAAAAACAAAACATTAAAAAAATAAAAAGAAAGAATAAAAGAAGCCTTCCTTCATGAACACCTGCTGCGCCTCTCCTGGAAGCTGTGCCTGGCCAGAGCTGCCTCCAGGTTTGTATCTCTCCCCAAGGGCAGGGTATCTACAGCCATCATTCCACTTTCCACTTGAACTGGGGGAATTTTCAGAATCAGCAGGCAAGTATGACAAAACACCAGCCTCTAGCTCCACCCTTCAGTGGAACTGTTATTTTTAGTCTCTGCTCTCTTTCCACAGCCATCTACATACCTCTCTGGGTGAGTCATTTATGTCGATAGCCCATGTATATGTGACTCTTTGAACATGGGGCTGGCTTGTTTTAACAAACCAATTCACTCGTCTCCATTTCTACCTGCAACAACTCAGGAGTCTGTGGTGTGAGAAGAGCCGTGGGGCTTCAGGTGCTCCACACATATGTACAAAATGGCAGCGACCCTCAGAGATGCTGCAGAACAATGCTGCCCACGAGTGCATGAGTCATAGAGTTAAGAACATTGTTTCCATCTTTTCTTTGCTCCATGTTCATATCCATGGGACTGACACTTGACCCCAGAGTTTGGGGTGCAGGGAAATGGTCTTATTTGTTTTGGGACCATTTACCAAGGCACTAGGCATCCAGGATACATCATGAAAAATCATACCTTGCAAGGCTGTTAGTCCTTTCTATGAGACGCTGAACTCTCAAAATGACTCATAATGAAACAAAGGTATTTCTAGAAGGTGTTGCATATGAATGACCTATTTCTACCAGAATTTTTGCACCGGCTGTTTTGTCATAAGATGAAATATTTTTGGTTCTATATTCAGGCAATATGACAACAAGAACCAGATAACTGGTCCTTTCATATGGCAAAAGAAGTACATAGAGGAACAGTATGAAGATTCCCCTTCATGTTAAGGAAGTAACTCCTTCCTTCATAAATCTATTCAACGGTCACTTATTGGGTATTTAAAGTGTCATCAAAGCCCATTTTCCCTGTGTCCCCTTGCCTCAGACCCACGCTGTGTTTGTCTGTTGGTCTGTTTGTTTTATTTCAGATCCTGCACAATGGCAGGCACTCTTACCACAGCACATCCCTGGACATCTCTGCTCCTCATTTTTCACCTCTAATGCTTTTGCTTTTCGGTTTAATGATCTTTTCTCTAAGGAAGCTGTCTAGCCCCTTCAGGCACAGGTGAATTTCCCTGCTCCGTACTCTAACACCGTTCTGAATTTTTCCTGTGTTGTACTTATCACAACTGCCTTTAAGTGACTATTTATTAAATTAATTTGCCTAATCTCGATCCTTCCCACAAGATACTCAAGGAGGTAAGCCTCATTCATTCATTGCTGCTGCTCGGACACCCAGCATAATGCCTCACAAATAGGAGTATTTTCCTCAATAACTATGTCAATTTCATAAGTGTCCTTGCTCTTAAAATTCACAGGCTACTACGGATTCCAGTGGAAAAGCCACGTGGTACTTTCAGTGTTACATAAACATGGACATCACACTGTAGATGCACAACAGAAGCAGCAAGTGTGTCTGCCAGGAATCATGTGAGTGGAGATTCAACAAAAGTAGTAACATTTGAGATGGGCTTTGAGTTAGGACTAGGAGTTCAGGTAAAGAGAGAGGAGAAAGAAATTTGAACAGAATACTTAATACAAAGAGGACTGGGAGGGATGAAAGTATAGCATGATTTCTGGGGAAAACACATCGTCAATAGTGTTAGAACAGAATACAACTGGGGGCAGGGGTATGCAGAACAAAGTGGAGGACATATTTTCTGATAGAGACTTCCTAGTTTATGCAAACAGGAATAAAACTATGATAAAAGTTAAGTTAAAGAAAAAGAACTATGAATACAGTTTGTGTTTTAGAAGATTCTCTCCAGTGATAGTGAAAGGTAGGTTGGAGTGAGGAGTGGATGAGAACTGTTTAGGGGGCTGTTGCTGAGGTCCAAGCGAGAGTTGAGAAGGCCAGGAGTCTGTAATGATGAGAGGAGACAGACACGAGAGAGATTGTGGGAGCACAGTGAGGCAGCCTGTGGAGGAGAGGTGGGGAGTGAGGGCGGGGAGTTTACCAGATATGAGTGAGGATCCCAGTAGGGTGCTGAGTCACTGACAATGACGTTGTCCATTGTAACTAGAACTAGAACTTGGGAGGAGGAGGGCGGGGACTTGCGAGCAAGATGAGGGACAAATTGGACAAACTGGGTCTGGCATGTCTCTTTCTCACATTGGAAGAGATGTCAAGACCAATGTTTTCAACCTTCTTTTCATGATCATCCCTTAAGGAGCCTTTTAAATACTTTTTCCTAGTCGCACTGCTCCCATGAAATTTTAATCTCACAGGTATATCTATTTACATACTGCACATAGATCTATGCTTTGGACATAAAGAAGCAGCAGTTTTTCCCCCTAAGGACTCATGTAAATACATAGGGGGAGGGGGGCTGGCACTATTCTGCCTGCAGGGAGGAAGGAAGGCTTCACACAGAGGCCTTCACAATGGCCTTTGGAGACTGAGTTAAAAACAATTTTCCGCTCCTCTTGAGATAGAATCTGTCTTACCTAATAATAGACAAACATGTAAATTGACTTTACCTCTGCTATGCCACCAGCCAATCAGGAGTGATATACAAACTAACCCAACAAAGATGGGGGGCTAATTTGCATACACAGGCGCCAAGTGACAGGAGTTCTGCCCCATCCCCAGTCTCTCAGGGCCTCAGGACAGCATGGGAAGGCAGGGCCAGAGCAGAAAGAGGCAGTTCCGGGGCCTGATGGAAAGGGGCTGGGCTGGCAGCCAGGGAAAGGAAAACCCATTCTAGCATAAATCTTTGTGCATTGGGCTTCTAGTCTATATATAAAAGCCCAATATACAAATTATTTCCATGGGAGTTTGACCAGGAGACTAATTGCTCGCTATGACATGTGCTGACCACTAGGGGGCAGTGCAGAATGAAGGAAGGCCCCAGCTAGCAACTAGCAGCCAGCAGCCAGGGAAGGGAAACCCCAGCCAGCAGCCAGCAGTTAGGAAAGGGAGGCCCTGGCCAGCAGCCAGAAGGAAGGTCCTAACTGGCAGTTGGAAGGCCTCCTAACGGCCCTGATGGCTGACCAAGCCTAGGAACCCTACCTGTGCATGAATTTTGTGCACTGGGCCTCTAGTTGACATATAACATTATATAAGTTTAAGGTGTACAGTTCTTGATCTGATATATTTATATATTACAAAGTGAGTACCATCATAGTGTTAGCTAACACCTCCATTATATCATAGAATCACCTTTTTGAGCATGTGTGTGTGTGTGTGTGTGTGTGTACGCGTATGTGTGTTGAGACCATTTAAGATCTACTCAGTAACTTTCAAGAATATAATATAATATTATTAAATATAATGATCCCCAGAAATTACTCATCTTATAACTGGAAGTTTTTACCCTCTGATCAACATCTCCCCATTTTCTTCATCCCCTGGTCCCTGGCAACCACCATTCTACTCTCTGTTTCTATGACTTTGACCTCGTAAAATAAGTGAGCTCATACAGTATTTGTCTTTGTCTGACTTATCTCACTTAACATAAAGAACACATCCTGCCATTTGTGACAAACATGGACCTTGAGGGCATTACATTAAAAACAGTTTTTTTTTAATTGAAGTAAAATTCATAGGGAGAGTTTGGGAGCAGGTGAGAGTGCTAGGAGGGAGGGATCTTGGGAGGAAGATAGAGAATGAAAGGCAGAGCCCTAGAGGCCATGGGAACCCTCCAAGGGCTCTCTCGTGTGTAAGGGGCCTGAGAGGTAGTCTAAGTGTGCCAGGTAGTGTGGACATGCTGTATAAGATAGAGAGGGAAAAAAAGAAAACAAATAAGAAACAGTTGGCAAGAAGCTAATGAATTCCCCACAGATAAGATAAGAGTTGAAGTTGTTTCCAAGCTTCTGTTTTTACAATGCTGTAATCCATGTTCCTGAGCTCTCCATCACATGTATTTGTGAATATATCTGTAAGATAAATTCCTACAAGTAAAGTTGCTGGGTCAAATAACATGTGATCTAAAGTCATGATGCATAGAACCAAATGCTCTCCAAGAAGGTTGTGGCAAGTTACATCATCACCAGCAAAGTATGAGAGAGCCCACATCCTTACATGTTGGCCAACACAATGTACTGTCAAATGTTTTCATCTTTGCCAATTTCATAGAGTAGTACACTATCACATTTTAGTTTAAATATGCATTTCTCTTTTTATGAAAAAAGTTAAGCATCTTTTCATAGGGTTAGAAGCCTGTTTTAGTTTGTGTTTGGGCAGAATATTTTATAGCTTTTGTCCATTTTATTTTTTATTATTTCCACAGTGGTTTGTGTATGTTCTTCATACATTAAGGAGAATTTGTCTTTAACCAATAATATGAGCTACACATGTTTTTCCTTGTTCATTACCTTTAATTCATTTAAAATATTATTGCATAAGACACACTTCTGAAATTTTTTTGTATGGTAAAAATTACCAATATATTATTTTATGGTTTCTCAGTTTTTTGTCTTATATATAGAAAAGCCTTCATTATGCTGAGTTTATTTTTAAGATATATTCCATTTTTTCTTCTAGTCCATTTCTGTGTTTTTTCCTTCTAAATTGTTAATCCATCTAGAAGTTAATTGTAATAATGTATAACAATGTGGAATTCAAGTATATATATTTTTACAGAGGCTTATATATTTCTGTATCAGTTATTGAATATGTGAATTGTTCCCTACTGATTTGAACTGCTTATTTTTGTCATATGTGAAATTCCTATATACTATTTTTTATTTATTTCTGGGATTTTTATTCTGTTTACATAGATCTATCTATTTACATATGTAGCAGTACCATGTGACATTAATTGATATCACATTAGAATGTATTATGATATCTGGTAGCTAGTCTTACGTATTAATCAGCATACCTTACCCCACCTCTACTCTGTATACTTTTAAGATCTTCTCTTTGTCTATAATATTCCAGTTTCTTTGTGATATGTCTTGATGTAACTTTATTTTCATTTAAGATTTGTCATTATTCTTTCATCAATCTATATCATTCTTTTTCATCTCATCTTTTGAAACACTTCTACACTTTTGAGAGCGATTTCTTTGAGAAGAGAGACCTTTCCTCTCTATCTTCCATGTCTCTTAACTTCTCTCTCATAGTTTCCATTTCTTTGCTTTTCTGCACTACAATTCTGTAAATTTATTTGCACTATCTTCAAGTCTCTAATTCACTTTTCTGCTATGTCTAATTTGATGCCACACCTTTACATTGACTTTTTTTTACATTGACTTTATAATTTGTTACTGTATTTTTCATTTGAAAGATGCTATTGGGTTTTTTTTCAAACCCACCATGTCCTTTTTATTGTTTCTGATTCCTTACAAATATTTTAAAGTTTATTTTTCATTTATTTAAATAAAATTAACATAGTTGTTTAGACTTTTTATCTAACCACTCAAATAGCTGAAGCTGTGGGACTCCCTCCAGCTGTCTGTTTTAGCCGACACTAACGAATGGTGCCTTGCTTTCTGAGGCTTGGTGGTCTTCAAACAAACCGCTCACTGACAGGGACAAATCATTTGTACACAATCCCTGAGGCCCACAATGAAAGTGTCTGCCTCTGGAAATGACTAGAGTTTGCTTCTGCCAGGTGCTTGGGAGCACTATGGTTTGGTATTACCTCAAACTAAATTCATAGATTAAAGTTTCTTGACTTACCATAATGATATGCATTTGGGGTGTAAGCATGTGCAACTTTTGGCCAGTTGTTCAATGGTGAAATTCTATCAGGGACAGGTTTCTTTTTTTTGCTTTGTTTAGTGTTAAGGCAATTCTCCCCATAATCTACCAAGGAGGGCAAAAGAGAGCAGGTTTACCTTTAGTTCACCTTTGGGAATCCCAGTTTAATGTGAAGTGAGAGTCCTCTTTATGACCTCCCCTCTGAGAGACCTCCCTCCTATCCGATCTCTCCTGCTATCTTGAGTGAGGACCTTTGGATTCTGTCTTACTCATCCTGAAACTGTTAAAACCTTAGTGAGCTCAATTTAACCTGATTAACAATGGTGTGCATGGCAAAGTTCTTCAGGTGATAACTCCTTGTTATCAGTTTTAAAGTGCTTTTAAGAATTTTACTTAATATTTTATCTACTTTTCTATGGTTGTCAGTTGAAGGGTTAATTTAAATAACCAAGTCCACTGTGACCAGAAATGAAATCTTATAAGCTTTAGAAACAGTTAATCTAGTTTTTGAAAATCTTACATCTTCACTGGCTTTACATTTCATTTATAGATTTATTTTAGAGAGAGTAGAAGTTCTTTTTTAATATAATATTTAAAAATATATTTGTATTGATTTCAAAAAGGAATGGAGAGGAAGAGATAGAACCATCAATGATGAGAGAGAGAGCCATTGATTGGCAGCCTTCTGTAGGATCCCAGTGGGGATCTAGCTTGCAATCCTGGGCATGTGCCCTGACTGGGAATCAAACCGTGACCTACTGGTTCATAAGTTGACACTCAACCACTAGCCACACTGGCTGGGCGAGAGAGAGTGAAAGATCTTGCTTTAAGTCTTCTTCTTCGAGAATATGGTATGTCTTTCCATTTTTTTCAAGTACTTTGTTTGTTTGTTTCTCAATAGCATTTTAAAGTTACCTTCTGTATTTTTTGTCAAATAGTCATTTTTTTTGTTTGTTTAAATTTGTACTTTGGCGCTTCCTTTCCTTTTGCTATATTGATAGAAATATTAAAATTCTAAAATTTTCCAACTCTGCTTTAACTCTATCCTATAGGTTCTGATATACACTTAATTATTTTCATTTTTAAGATAATATTCAAGTATGTTCCTGAAAGTAGAGTTTTATAGGAAAGGTATTTCACATTTTCAGGTGGAATAATCTCTCCTCTTTCCCCCTAATTTTATTATTACTTTCTAAACAAATTGTTTTGCAATCAGAGAAGCTTTTTTGTACTCATTCTAATTTTTGGAATTTATTCAAGTTTTCTTTGTGGCCTGTTATATTCGTCTTTTTTTTTTTTTTTTTTTTTTTTTTTTACTATTCCAAGAGTATCTGGAAAGGTGCATTGCAAGGGATAGAATTCTATGAATATTAAATTTACTTTATTAATTACATTATTTTATGTTGGTTGGCACTAAATGCATAATGAAAGGAAACTAAAGTCTCATTCATGGGACTTAAATTTTTTCTTAAGTTTTGTGTATTCAAGATGTTTGTCTTTTGTTTTTTACTTAAAAATGATTTTGTCATGCATTGTAGATATTGCTCAAATATCTTCTCTCTCTTCTGAGAACTGCCATGTAAAATCTAAGACCAGCCTGAGTTTCGTAAGTCACAGGTGACTTGATCTGGCTATCACAAAGCCCAAAGGATTACTTTATATCATTTTTAGAATATGTCTCAATGTTGATCTTTGTGTTAATTTTTTTACAGTAGAATAGCCCCTTTTAATCTGAATAGTCCAATCTTTTATATTTGTAAAGTATTACATTTTTAAAAATTAAAATAGTGATGTTTTCAGGTATGTTTTATTTGTTATCTGCCTTTCATACCCCTCACCTTCCTGCAAGTCCTTTAGAAACTTTGTCTATTTCCACTTAATTTATATTCACTGTCCTCCTTTCTGCTGCTCCTCCCTCTGAGCTTTTTATTTCTAGAAAGTACTTCTTTGCTAAATTCTTCTGGTTCTTGTTTTATCTCTTATTGTCTTGCTAAATATTTCCTGAGCTATTGTAGATCTGTTTTGTTTTGCATTGGTTTGTGTGAGCTTTTTTAAAAATCCTGTTTTGTTCTTTTTAAAAGATGATTGCTTCACTAAGTTGTTTTCTTTTTAAATTTATGACAGTATGTTAAGTCACAAGTTTCATCTGTTTTGTGGCAATACTCTCCTAGTGAATCTTTGTCAACTGTGATTAGTTTGTTTTTCTTGCTTCTTTCATTCTTTTTTCATGTGTAGATGCTCTGCTGGTTCCTTTTGTTTAGTCATCTTTAAATGAGGCAGGTCTTTCAGAATCAGCTATTTGCAAGACATTTATAGGGGGAGAGGGCCAGGGTTGTATTCTACCAGGAATGCTCCTTAAATATAAGGTAGTAATGGTGAGAGATAACTTTTAGTTGTCAGCCTTTAGTTTCTCCTCCTGCAAAGACTGGCAGCTGCAGAGCTGCACACAAGAAATCTCCCTTCTCCCCCTCACTCACCAACACACTAAGGCATGCACTTTTTAATTGTTACTGACTGAATCATCACATTGCTCAGTTTTCCGCAACTGTGATAATAACACTTCCCTTTAGAATAGTGCTGCTCCAAAATAAAAGACTACAGTTGTTCTACAAATGCTGCCATCATCACCACTGTCATTGAATGCTGCAGCTTCAACCCCCTTCTTCAATGCAGTTTAAAGACGGGGACATGGATCACAACAAAGTATGAAGAGATTGCCAGAACAGGATAACTTCTGTCATGGGAAGAATCCAGATGGCAGGGCCCTCATCAGACCTGCACATGTGAACTTCTATTTGAGACAAGAAGTCACCTATTGTCTTTAAAAAAACAACAACGCAATTGTATCTTATTTTATTATGTCACCTGGGAAGTAAAAGTCACCATCCTTTGCTGAAGCTGGAGTTTTTCCTGAATGAAAAGGGGGGAACAGGTCAAACAGGGTTTCTCCGGTGCTCAGCAACAGTCAGAAGCCATAAGCCAAAGATCACGATGGAAAGAACCAGGTAAGGTTTGTTAAGCTTCATTCTATCTGTGTACTATGTCTAAATATTTGTGATTGTATACGTTTATTTTTATAAATTCATATATATGTATTTCTTGTTTGTTTTAACGGAGAGATTCAGAGGACAGCCCTTCAAATGAGAAGAGTCTTGGGCTTGTTTTCTGAATGGGACATGGTAAATAGTAACTGCTATGTGATAAGGGTGTTATAGCTCATTTATTCTTTATTTTTAAATTTATACATTGAAGTGAATTCCTGTTTATTTTTATTTGTGTAAATATTTTTACTTTATTTTCTATTTTATTGTAAATATTTTTACTTTATTTTCTATTTTATTAGAGCACTTACCATAAAATCTGCTATACTCTCTTAGCAAATTTTTAGGTGTACAATACATTATTGAACTGTTGGTACTAATTATTAGGGAAAATGGAACTGCCTTATGACCCAGTGATTCCACTTCTTGGAATTTATCCAAAGAAGCCTGAAACACTAATCCAAAAGAATATACGCACCCTATGCTATTGCAATGTTATTTATAACAGTCAAGATTTGGAAGCAGCCCAGATATCCATCAGTAGATGAGTGGATAAGGCAGCTATGGTACATTTACACAATGGAATACCACTCAGCCATAAAAAAAAAAGAAAATTTCACCCTTTGCAACAGCATCGATGGATATGGACAACATTATGCTAAATTAAGTAAACCAGTCAGAGAAAGGTAAGTATAATGTGATTTCACTCATATATGCAATCTAATGAACAAACAGAAGAAGAGGCTGTAGGAATCCGTGTTTGAATCCAAGTTTTGGTCCTTGCTCTCCCATGACTCTGGCATGTTTCTTACCCTCTCTCGGCTTTAAAGACTACATCTGCAAAATGCTGGATAATCATACATGCTGTGCAGAATGGTTATAATGAATAAATAAAAGGAATGATGTAGCCTTTCTGTGTGATGGGCTTATTTCATTTAGCATAATGTCCTCAAGCTTCATCCATTCGATTACATGTTGCAGAATTGCCTTCTTTTAAAGACTGTATATCATCCACTTGTATGTATATACCAGATTTTCTTTATCCGTTTGCTGCCAATGGCTGTTTAAGTTATCTCCACATCTTGGCTTTTGTGAATAGTCCTGTAATAAACATGGGAGTGCTGATATCTATTTGAGGTCCCAATTCCTTTTGAAATTTGAAATCTCTACTTTAAATTTCAATTTTTTTAGGTAAATTCCCAGAATCATGTGATAGTATTATTTTAAAAAATTTTTGAGGAACCTCCAGACAGTTTTCCATGGTAGTTGTACCATTTACATATCCACCAACAATGTGCAAAGTTTTTTCATATATGATGTCTTTTTGCTTATTTGTTTTAAATAAGGTGACAGGGGTAAGGTGGTATTTCCTTCTGGTTTTGATTTACATTTCCCTCACCAACACTTGTTGTTTGTTGATTTATATATGACAGGTGTGAGGTGATACCTTATTATATATTTAATTTGGATTTCTCTAATGATAGTGATATTGAACATCTCTTCATATGTCTATTGGTCATCTGTCTGTCCTCTCTGGAGAAGGAACTATTCAGATCCTTTGCCCATTTTTTAATTGGATTGTTAGTTTTGGGTGTTGACTTACATGCCATCCTCCCCAGAGGCAGGAGTGGTGCTCCGGAGCACAGTAGAGTCAGTGGAGCCTCAGATCCTGCAGGGAGACAGACCTGGTCCTTAGAAGCAACCGAGGTCTCAGGAGGAGACTTGCTCAGGATCACAGGGTGCTGGGAGCTTTGTACCTTCTTCCTGCAGGACACTGTTTTCCTTCACCCCCAGACAGCTGTTTGAAATTCTACAGCTCCAGTCCCCATGACCCTCTTGGAATTCTTCCACCAACCTCGCAGCCTTGCAGTCCCAGTATGGGAAATTGTGCTTTAGAGAGATGCTATGAATATTCAGTAACAAGTGATTATAAATCTTTTGGCAAACAGACCGTCCAATGGAAATTTAAATAACCGTATGTTCCCATTTAACTTCATTTATAGCATTTGGATGAAACTAAGACATTTTGACTCTTGTTTAGGATATATACTATTCAGCATTTGTAAAGAACTCATTAGCCACCTCTTACATAAGACATAAGGGAAATTCTCTTCATCTTCATTGCTCCAGAGGAATCTTTTGTCTTGGGGTTTAGTTTTTTGTCTGCTCTAAATGCCCTGTAGTTGGCTGGGTCTGTTAAAATATCTTTTAGTTATGTGACTTATTCCAATCAAAAGACTTTACCAATTCACTATCTCTCCAAGGGCATTTACAGGTAATTAAAAATCTAATTTCTATACAGTTAGCCTTCATCTTGGATGATAGGTAATATTTAACATGATTCATTTCTACGTTTCCATTTTGTTATATAACACACCCTCTTTCCACACCCAAATTAATATTTGTATCTCTAAAATGCAATTATCCACATAGGTTTGGAATCTGTTACCTGCATAAATGAAATGCATCCATGTTTCCAGAAACTTGAACTTTAATAATTTTACAATAATTAATTGTTCTAAATTAATCTAAAGAGCCTTCCACTAGAGTTGCCAAAAAGAAATACTATTTAATGACTTTTAGTGTCTTTACTGAGTTCTCACCCCACATAGGAAATTCCAAAGAACAGAGACATACAGGAAAGGTGAACAGTCACAGAATGGAACAAAATGAGATATCTGGTTATCCATAAGCTAGACAATCAACCCTCCACTTCCCTGAACTTGAGTCCCTTCATGTTCTTCTAAAACGGGAGGCACTTATTTTCTTCTCTCTCCTCAGTGGGGTTTTAGGGAATACTTTCCCCTGTTCTGCAAACATCCTCTCTCATGACATCTTTCTGGGGGTCTAGTTAGACTAGCACTTCTGTGGCTTTGTCTCCTCCTTGCTGATACAATCTTCAAAGGCTCTCTTCATTCGGGGCCAAGGCCCATCCTCTGGTTCTGTCATATCCCCAAATACAATGTTTCCGGGGGTTGGAAGCCTACGGCTCAGAAGTGATTCACCAGACTCTTCTGTAGCTTTAGTAAACTAGTTAGTTCAAAGACATTTTAAAGCAATAAAGTCTTCATTTTCACCCTTTAAATATTTGTGGACCGTTATCATGAGCCTTCGTCCAGAAACACACTAACTTAGTTGTGCCCTCTCTCAGAAAATGCAAACGAGCAGTGTTCATGCTGTTTCAGATCTTTGATGACACCCAACCTGGTTCTGACTCCATGCTATCAGAAACAGAGAATGTCTTCATCTCCACCCGAGGCACTGAACAGCTTTTTCTCCTCTTTGTAGGAATTCACAGTGCAGCCTACAAGCAGAGAAGATATCGAATGGAGATCAGTGACTAATACTTTGTTGAGCAGGCTTTTATACTGATAAGATGTCTTCTCTTCCTCTTGTCTCTAAGCTGCATTTTCCTCCCATATTTCTTTTTTGCCCTTATCTTCTGGTAAAATGTGTGAATCTGCTTTGTAGCAAGCTTCACTAGAGCAAAATTTGAACAGATTTCACTATAAATTCTTCAAGGATAGTGATTAAAACAATAATTCCTCTGAGATAGAGAGACATACAGAGAGAAATAATTAATGGGTATGTGAGTGAATGGGTAAATAAGTTAATAAAAGAATAAAAATAAAAGAGACTCATCAGGAAGTAGAAGATAGTATAAAATTTTTAAAAGGAGGAAAATCTGTTACATTTCCACATTTTACTATTGATGTAGAATTTACTAAAAAAGCATAATGACTAAGAAAGGCATGTAGCTGCTGGCTTTGGAAACAGACAGTCTGAAACTTGTACTCTAGCTCCACCCTTTTCCCCTGCCTCCCAAACCTTTCTGAGTCTCAGTTCTCTCCCCTCCCGCCTCTCATAGTCATAATACCCTCCTTGCTTGGGTCACAATATAATAATGTTGCCACTGTGCCTGGCACAGGGGATACTTGACAAATGTTGTAGTTATCTTCAAATGACAACCTAGTAGGTGTTAAAGTGAAGAAATTTCATATTTTTGCTAAGTATCTGATATATGTTTCATGGACCCTATTCTCTCACAGCTCCTAATTCTCATCTCCTATTTTTAAATCTTTAATGTTTATTTCACTGAAGTAAGTCCAGTACCTTTTTCACAGAATTGAGATTCCATGCTCCACATTCCCCAGAGCTGATAAAGCCCATGTAAAGTCATTCCTTTCCTGTTGTCTTGACCAGCCTTTGGAGGATAGCTTCAAAGACTGAGATGGTGCAGGGCCTCATCCCCCATAGCACCAACTCCTCTTCATTCACCACCCTTCCCTGGTTTTCATGCTGTGACCGCACCAGGAGCCTGAAACAGAGGAGAGGGCTGCGACAATCAAAGAAACATCTCAACATACATAGTAAATATATAAGTAAGAAGTTGGAAAAAGGCAAGTGAGCATTTTTCAAATTCTAAAGGGTATCATTTGAATGGTCTCTCTTCCAGAATTTCTTATCTGAAGTGGAAAAACAGATTCTTGGAATCCTTTCTGCCAATAAAACTTGGAAGTTTTGCAAGAATCCCAACAGGGCAGGCATCTTAGATGTGGTGCCGCCATGTTGCCTGTAAATGCAGTCCCAGCCCCACCCTGTTAGTCCCATCAAAGCAAAACCATGTAACTGGGATTATCCTGGACACTATCACCACTGACAGTTGGGTCAAGAGTACAACAAGGAGCCAGGAGTGAGTTTGCTGTGAGTAGGAAAGTAGGAAGTAGTTGAGCAATTTAGCTCAGAAATTTGGGGACTGAATATTTAATATGATTAAGAAAATAATAAATCTTCCAATTAACAGAAGTTGGCCAGGGAGACCTCAAAATAAAATGATGTTTTTATTTAGGGTTCCATGGTCTTAGTAGGAATTGGGGATGTCTTGGTGGTGGGAGCCCCAAAGTTGCTGCAAGGAGAGAGAGGGCACTGAGCCCATGATGGAGAAACCATTTATGTGCCAGGCCCCCTGGTTAGCTTTATAAGAATTATCTCGTTTAATCCTCACAAAGCCCCATGTGTAAGGTACATTTTACAGAAGAGGAAACTAAATGTAGGGATATCAAGTTACTTGCCAAGTTCATAAAGGATTGGAATTCACACTCCAGCACCGGGTGTCTGAGACCACACTCTTAACCACTTGTGCAATCCAGCCTCCTTAGCAACTCAGAAAGAGAGCTTGGTAAGAGTGCTGTTGAATCATAGTTATCTATGCCCCGTCCTAGGCCTGAAATACAACAGGGTTGCTGAAAGTGAATTTCCTACTTCAGCATGGCAGGTGGAAATGTGGGTCTTCCGAGATGTTTATGGGGAAGAGAAGAGAGCCGTGGTGAAGTATGGACTGCGGACTGGTAAAATGTCCATGTGTAGCTCACAAAGACATGTGTCCACAGACACCCACTTTCCTGTCTACAAGGAGTCCCATGCAAGTTGACAGTGGTCCTGCCTCCTCTTACACATGCCTCTTTCCTCTATCAATCTCACCCTGCCCAATTCCTTAGTTAACGCTTACCTCCCACACATCCTCATCCATCTTGCCCCCCAAATCCTGATCACCCATTTAGAGCATATTGCTTTCCACTACCTGCATAGCACGATTTCCAGTTGTAATCTGGATCATTTCTCCTTATTCTTTGAAAGCTGCAGACACAGAGGCTTGGTACTTACTTATTATATCCTATGCTCAAAATTCTGGTTGAAATCGATAGGACTGAAATTAAACTACTATAGAAAAAGAACTTAATGCTGAATAAAAAGAGCACTCCTTTTTTTAAAAAAAAAAACTTCAGAAGTTTTAGTGTCATTCTGACTTCTGGAAACTTCTTCCCATGAAACTCATATATTTTCTGAGCTTAACACTTCTGTCATTGTGATCACTTCACATTTCTACCTCTTTTAACGGGGTTTTTTGCAACTCAGAGATCAAGTTTGTTACATAACAACATTAACAGCTAATAAATTAGGCTCATTCTTGCCACTTTCTTGAGCAGGGCTGGCTGAGCCAAAGCCTCATGGAATTTGGGGGGAACTCATTCTGAGGCTGATCCTCTCTCTACTGGGACTATCGCGTAAGGATTCCACGCCAGAGCTACGCTGCTCCTTATGAGAGGGTGAATCTCAGGGTCACTATGGTATGGGTTCCTAAGCTGTCCTCTGACACCCTTTGAACCAACATGATTCAGACTTTTTAGATTTCAGAGAAGAAAAGTGCATATACTGTATATTACCAACATCTCCCATTGGGGTCTCGGCAACACCCCTTGATCAAACACATCAATATTTCTGTAGCTAAATTGTGAGTATTCACATTTGGTAGGGTAAATAAAAATAGGCTCGTATCACCTCAGGTTAGCTTTGATTGTCAAATGACTTTAATTTTGTTGCCAAAAGAATTAGCAAAACCCTTTTTATTTTGGTTTTCTTGGATTTGGGATTTTAAGAGATGTGGGCCTGTACATGCAAATGGCTACCATCTATTGAGCATTCTGCTCTCTTGTAATTCCCCACAAGAACCTGCACAGGACAGTACTGACCTTTGGGTTCCAGATGAAGGAACTTTCAGTGTGGTGTCTAGGAAACTGGCCCGAGGTGGCAGGACTGCAGGAGGATTCAAACAGGCGGATCTAAACCCCTGCACGGTCTGCGCCCTCGCTCCCGGGATGTTCTCCCCCTGAGAAAATAAACAAGCTCGGCAGACTTTTCCTTAGGAAGACAGCTTTCTGTATCTCACCTGTCAGACAGGCGGCTCCTGGCTCCTCAGCTTTCTCAGCTGCCCTCACTTAGCATTAGCTCTTAGGGGCTGGCTGGCAGGTCGGTGCTGATCCCCTGCTTTTTATGAAGGGCCTCTCAGTTTTCTTGCTAAAGATATTTTTAAAATAGTTGAGTGCCCCAGACATTCCTGAAGCGGTCATTTCCTTCCCTTCTCATTTATTAATGGGCTTATTTCTTTCGACTCCCCAGTGTTGCTCTGGGGCACTTGTGGAAGGCCTATTTATTGCCTTTGGCTGACATTACCTTTCTCCTTCTCCACCCCAACCTTATCTTCTCCCTGCCGCCAGAACCAACCTTTGTGCCTTTCTCCTTTGGGCTTCCCTCTCCCACTCTGCGTTTTCCTGGGGGGAGCCTTCCACTTGGTTCCAAAGTCCATTAAATTGCATACATGCTCCCGGCCCCCTCCTTCTGGGAGGACCTGGACAATGGTTGAGGCAAATCACACTTTGGATTGAAAATGTTCAAGTTCATCTTAAATTTTCTTTTGCCTTTTTATTGTTTTTCCAGGGCACAGTCTGAGATGCATAATCTTAGCAGGAAGAGCCTGGGGCTGGGCTCTTCTTGTTGGAGACCCAGGGCGGACTGTGCCTCGGGACAGCTCCTCACTGCTTGTGAGATGGTGGCTGTGGTCAGTCAACACCAAGGGAACCTGCATTGGATCTGGTTTCTGCTCGCCCAACCCTCTCTGAAGGAGTCCCTGGGTTTTAGGCGACACAGACCAAGAGGGGTGCGAATATGGTCTGTCTCTCAGCTAACTCACTGCTTGCCCTTTGGGTGACCTCACAAACAAGCTTTTACTTAACTTCTTTTTTAAAAACTATATATTTTTATTGATTTCAGAGAGGAAGGGAGGGGGAGATAGAAACATCAATGAGAGGGAATCATCGATTGGCTGTCTCTTGTATGCCCCACACTGGGGACTGAGTTTGCATCCAGGGCTTGTGCACTGACCATGAATCAAATCATGCTCAACCACTGAGCCACACCGGCCTGGCTATTGAACTTCTTTTTCCTTCTTGTCCTCACCTGCAAATGGGTGTTATGAGATTACTGCCAGTTTTGACACCATTTTCAATGTGTGTGCGTATGTTTTACACCGCCACCAATCCTTACACACACCAGCTGGGTGTTCTGCAATTTAACTCAATTCAAGGACTCAATCCCTAGAGAATGCCTCCCCTCCACAAATCTAAGTCCAGGTTGTCATACGTGCTTCTGACTGACAGGGTACAGATCGGAGGTTCTCATGACTGTCTCCTTGACTTCAACTAATTTGTTAGAGTGGCTCACAGAACTCAGAGAAACATTTACTTATGTGTACCAGTCTATTATAAAAGCATATAACTGAGAAATAGCCAGATGGAAGAGATGAGTAAGACAAGGTATATGGAGAGGGCATGGCCTTCCATGCCCTCTGAGCAAACTACCATCCCTGAATCTCTGCTTTTTCAGCAATTAGAAGCTCTTTGAACCCCATTTCTTTTGGTTCGTTTTGTTTTTATGGAGGCTTTACTACATAGGCATGCTTGATTAAGTCATTGGCCATTGGTCACTGAGCTCAGTTTCCAACCTCTCTCCCCTCCTCTAAAATCAGGGGGTGGCACTAAAATTCCCAACCCTCTAGTCACATGGTTGGCTCCTCTGGTAACCAAAACCTCATTTTTAGGTGACAAAGGAGGCTTTCCAAAGGTCACCTCATTAACATAACAAAAGACAACTTTTCTGTTCTGATCACTTAGGAAATCCCAAGGGTTTTAGATCTGTATCAGGAGTGTAGGTAAAGACAAAATATCTATTTATTATTATAAATTGTAATATCACAACCACCTAACGCACTGAGTTTTTATAAGGAGTAAGTTAATTAAATGAGCAAATGTGGTCAGTTCTCCAGAGTACCCAACCCTTTTTGTGCTTCCCTCTGAAGTCCTATCACCACCATAATTTACAAATGCTAGTGTTAATCTCCCATTAGGTTCTCCCCCATGACTATTAATAGCTGCATTCTATTGTGTTCATTTCATAGAGTATAAAACAGCATTCATTTCAGGACCATCAGTCATCCTTTGCTTCCCTCATTTTCTAGATAAGAAAAGAGGGTTTCAAAGACTTGCCCAGGGCATGACTAACCTACAGAACAGGCTGAGAACCCTAGTATGGGGATTCCCATTTGGAGCTCTGTGTTCAACTGCCTGGTCTGCCTGGAGATCCCTGAGATTTTTGCACCCAAAGTTCTGCTTCTCCAAAAGCCCTTCAGCCCTGTTGGTCACCCTAAGCTTCTGTATTTGTGAGCCTTGTTGCTTTATTAATCAAAAGGTATGTCCGCTATCTTCACAGTTTTCTACAGTGGGAAAAAAACCTTCAGATACCAATCCTGCATATAGGCAATAGTTTAAGCCACTAAAACCTAAATATTCATAAAATAAGCATTATCTATTAGCTATGTTGCTTTTTAAATTAAAAACAATTTATTATTGAAAGTATTACATATGTCCCTCTTTCCCCCATTGACCTCTACACTCCACCTCAGGCGTTCACCACTCTATTGTCAGTAACCATGGGTTATGCATATATGCATGCAAATTCTTTGGTTGATCTCTTCCCACCCATGCACCCAGCCTCCCAGACTTCCCTCTGAGGTTTGACAGTCTGGTCTGAGCTTCTATGTTCTCTGGATCTATTTTGTTCATCAGTTTATTTTTGTTTGTTTTTTTAATACCTACTTTCCATGTCATATTCATTAGACTACTTCAAACCTAAATAATAATCTGTTGCTTGCTGTTCAGAGGAAGGAGATGCACTTTCAAGTTGACTGAAAATGAGTTCAATGCTGTTAGTACTTTGTGAGTAGCTTACAATCCATCAGACTTAATCCTCTCTGTTTGAAAAAGTTTGGCCTTCTGGAAAGCATTATAAGGAGCTTTGGTTGCGGAGCACACCGATGGAGTAGAAGTTCTGTACAAACTAAAACATCTAAAAATGTGATTAATCCAAATATCTCACCAGTGGCTATTTCTTTTGGAAGAGAGTAGATAAATTCAATACTTCACTTGGCCTGACATATGCAGGTACTCAAGAAAAGTGATTATTGCTCCCATAGGTTTAATCTATAACAAAGGTTGGGTTCACATATGTCACAGGTGCTGGCTATTGAAGTAAATTATATTGAATAAGGCAGAAAATGGCTGCCATCCTCATGGAGCTATAGACTAATGGGAAGGAGAAAATTATATAATTACAAATAAGGATGGAATTATGGCTGTGATAAGCACTAGGAAGCAGAGAGTTGAGTGCCCTGGGGACAATGGATAGGGTACCAAATCTAATCTAAGGAAGTGACATTTAAACTGAGGATAAGTTAATTAGTCTTAGACTTTGGGGAAATAGCATTCCTGGTGGGGAGGCTAGTAGTAGCAAAGGCCCTGGGGTGGGGTGTAGGGTGGGCTAGAAGGGGTTGGGTATATATTAAGATACTGAAAGAAGACAACTGGGCCACTGACTTGATAGGCACAGGAATAATACTTCAATTCCCACAATTGAAGGCAAGGTCTTTGAAAACTCTACAGGCAATTAGGACCTCTTTAGTAGCTCCATCCGGGCCACATTCTGCACTGAGAGCTTCCAGTCAGTTCCAGCTCATCACACCATCGCTATTCCTGAAGGAAGCCATAACTGAGTCTGCCTCAAGCTGTAACTGGGACTCAGAATGTGGACAAGGCACACCCAGAGAATTCTCACACAAGGCAGAGTGGGAATTGTAAGTGAGGTCCCTAATCCTAAATTCAAAATCTTTGCCACAGCATCCCTACTACCTCCCATCTTTAGATAAATTTTTCTTTTAAAGTTGGTCACTCTCAGAGCCCTTTTGTTTGCCAACCATAAGAGTGACTTCTTCCCAGAAAGCTCTTCATGTTGCCAGTACCTTTGGAGCCTGCTAGCTGTGCTGATCCTTCGCTGCATGAGGTGTTGCCCCTCACAGATGCCAGCAGGACTCCTGCACTTGTAGGGTGTGTCTCCAAGGGGAGTCTCAAAAGAAGTTCTTGCATAATCACCATTCTTGGTTCTCTCTCCTGTAGGATATTTGAAGGCCACCATTCATTTTTCAACAGTAACCATAAGAGAAATTATGATAAACCTCTCTGCTTTGAAAATCACTCGCTGCTCATCCTCTGTACTTCAGTGTTCATTCTCACCTTGTTGCCATAAATCACCCCACCAGTTATCACACACTATCTTAGGGTAAACCCCTGTCATTCATTGTTGCAGGAGTGGCAGGGAAACCCTACAGACACTCGGGCCGAGATCACTGGTAAAACTGAGTATCAGATTTTATTTTCAAAGAACTCAAAAAAAGAACAATCATTTCTTTGATCCAGATGTATCACTGCAAGGGAACATGGTACATGTTGTCCCTCTGGGAGAGACAGATGGGGGCCACTGCAGTCTCCTGGTAGGAAAGGGCTGCCTGCCAAGGTTTCTTAAGAATATGTGTCACTTTGTGGTATCCACATTTTCCTCCCCAATAAAATAATAATTTGGCGGAGTTTAAGATGAAGATAGTAAATCAATACCAGATTGCAAAAAATGTTCTACCAATTCATCAAGCAGTGTCTAAGAACTTGAAAATTGGCCAGGGAAAGAAGCACCCTGTACTGGAACATTTTTTTTTTTATTTGGGAAATCAATAAGGATCCCAATCTTCTTGTCAAGTAACAAAAAGCCACAAACAACAAGATTTGTGTCTAATCTTCAAGGTGGATATGTAGATGCTAAAACAGTGGGAAAAAAAAAAACACTTCTGCAAAACTGTGCCTTTGAAATTGCTCTTTCAGTGATCATTCAATATTGCCATGCTGGTCTGAATGGGCAGAGCCTTGTTAGAATTTCATTGTAAACCTTTGGGATGAAGGTCAGAGTGAGTAACTTACTGTCACTACCACAGTCTTAGTAAACTGTTAGCTAAGAATCATTTCTAAGTTTAGGACCAGTTTGTAAGAGAGTTGGATAGATTCATGTTGCAATGACATGAATACCTAGGGGGTTAATTAAGCTAAGTCCTGGTAAAGCATTTGAAGAAAAGGCAGCAAAACACTACTGCTGGAAAGGAAATCGATTGGGTCATATCAATACAGGACTACCAGTGGCCACGCACAGAAACCTAACTTGAGAATTGACTGCACCTCAGACCCTGGGATGTCTAGCATGAGGGCACACCCACCCCAAAATGTCTAGCAGAGTCCTACGATGCCAGACTAGAAGAGAACTTTTCTGGGACTAACATTTCTGTAGTTATTGTCATCATTTTCATTATCTATCCTCCCCAAACTCTCACATTCAGAAAAGTTTTAGACATTGCTGGTTTCCTTATAGATTACTTCAAACATAAGTTGCTCTCTGAAATAGTATGTTGAAAGGGAACTTGTAAAGAACTTTAAAGGGCATTCTCTTTTTTTTTCCATGAATGGAATTTATTTTTGAGCTCTGTGATAAATTCTAAACACTACCATAAAAATACTGATCCACTGAGTGATGTGGCCTGAAACTTCTCCACCAGTGGAGTACAATGATTGAGAATCCTGGCATCAGTTTCTCTAGGGTTAAAACCAACACAACCTGGGTTTTGTCTAGCTTACCCACTGCCCTTTGGGCTCAAAATCATTCCTTCTAGCAACTGAGATTTTTTCCATTTTAGTAGCAGTTCTATGAAAACAAAAAATCCACATGATGGGATTTCTATATTTAACTATTTTTTACTGTTATAATTTTTTATTGTATGTTACATATTGTTTTGTTTTTTTTTGCCAAGCTCTGAAAACCAGTGTCATCTCAAGAAAATAAAACCCATCATTGAAAACATCTCCATAACTTTGTAGTCTGTTCTACCACCCAAATACCTAGCTTTGCCATACTACTTCTTATATCCCAATCAAGCCTGGCATGGCTTGCCTTGGCTCTGTAGTTCTCTATGCCTAAATCTCTAATCTGCTGATTTTTATATCCCCCATGTTCAGCTGAATTTCCATGTTCTCCTCCTCATAGTTGGGAAGAAGCTATCTTTTCATGTTGCTTTAATCTGTGTTTTTATATCTACTGGTGAAATTGACATTTTCATTGTCACTTGCAATCTTTCTTCTGTGATAAACTTGTTCATGTCCTTTGTAAAATTTGCTATTGAAAATTTGTTCACTGTAATACTTATAAAATTTCTTTGTATAATAAAGATATTGATCCTTTCCCAAATATGAAAGTTATAGTTATTCTTGAGGTTTTTCTGTTGACCTTTCCTTTTTGTTTATAGACTCTTGGAAATGCATTTGTTTTTGTGGTCATTTTTTAAATATATGGCTTCTGCCTTTGATGTCCTTCTCATTCATTTATATTTTCTTCTAGAATTTTTATGGTTCACTTTTTTACAAAAAAAAAAGTGCAATGCTAACTCATCTGGAACTTATTGTGGCATATGATTTGAGCAAGAGATTCAATCTATTTCCTGCCAAATGGATAGCCAAATAGCCCAACACAATTTATTGAATGAACTATTCTTTCACTAGTGATTTATGATGCTAACTTTATTAATAGTTAATATATATGTATGTGTATATATTTTAAACTCTATTCTATATTATTCTTATACTTTATAATTACTTTTAATATTCAGCATTATTGAATACTTGTTCTTCAAATTGTATCTTGGTTTTAAAGATTAACTTTAAATTTAAAACATTATTTTTTATTGCATCTAGATTTTTTATTGCATCGTGTTTCTAAAGATTGACTTTTTCAAATCCCTCCTGCAATTTAATAAAATTTCAATCTGTTCTTATTGGTATCAAGTTAAGTATATGTATTACTTTATCTATCTATCTATCTATCTATCTAATCTACACACAAATATATATTGTATATAATATATATTGAAACTTTCTATTTTCGTGAACAATATAATATTTATTCTTCACAGTCAGTAAGTAAAGATTTTTTATCATTCTTTTTTAGCAGAATGAGCTGAGCCTCAGAAAGTTAAAAATTACTTCACCCCTAAGATCACATGGTCAGTATTTTCAGAACCAGAATTCTAACAGGTCATACTGGTGCATCAAGGTATATAAGTTTAAAATTATTTTCACATAAATATTGGAAGTTATTTTATCATTTTTGAGAATTACAGACTTCTGTATATGATTTATGCAGAAGCAAACAGATTTTCCATGACAATTACTATTATAATGCCATTTAGAAAGTTAAGCGAACTTCCAAAAAGGAAAATAAAGATATCCCCTTCTTTTTTTATGTTTGTTTGTTTTTTCCATTGACTCCTTCCACCCTGCACCGACCCCACACCATATATTCTAATTCCGCCTTTTGCTGAAATAGGAAGTACTAGAATATTCATTAAAGATAGTTTTTAACATGAACATGAGACAAATAAAATAAAACAAATGACCACCTAAGGTCATCTGATCTTAGCTTGATGGGTATTTGTTTTGGTAAGGATACCAAAAGACAATGAAAACACAAGGGATTCTGTTTTTATTTTTTATATTAATTTCTATAATATTTACAAAATACCTTCTTCACATTATTCCCATTTTATAGGTAGGAAGAAGACTCAGAGAAGATTAGTTACTCCTAAAATGTAATGGTTTTGGTAAAAGAAAACAAATTAAGACTTGTACACTTGTCTTATGATGCAAAGTCAAGAAAAATATCTATTTCATCAAAAATATCTTTGGGTGCTCCTGATTACTGAGCAGACTGAACAAATAAAGTGTGTTTCCAAATACATCTTTTTGTGTGTGTGTGCTGTTTAGATTCACAGAACAAATGAACAGAAATTACAAAGTTCCCATATATCCCTGCCTCCACACATGCACAGCCTTCCCAGTATCAACATCCCACACCAGAGGGGTACATTTGTTATAATCAATGAACCTATATTGACACATCATCACCACTCAAAGTCCCAAGTTTATATTATGGCTCACTCTTAGTATTTATTGTACATTCTATATGTTTGGACAAATGGATAACAACATGTATCCAACATTACAGTATCATGCAGGAAAATTTCACTGTTCTAAAAATCCTCTGCTCTCCTCCTATTTATTTCTCCCTCTCCCTACCCTCCATCCACAATTCCTGGCAACCACTTATCTTTTTACTATCTCCATAGTTTTGCCTTTTCCAGAATCTTTGTCATAATTATTGGGACCATACAATATTTTTGAAATTGACTTTTTTCAGTTAGCAATATGCATTTAAATTTTTTCCATATCTTTTTATGGCTTGAATTCATTTCTTTTAGCACTGAATAATGTCCTATTTTCTGGATGTACCATAGTTTATTTGTATGTTCACTGGCTGAAGGACATCTTGATTGCTTCCAAGTTTTGGCTCACAGTTATAAATAAAGCTGCTATAAATATCTTTTTGCAGGTTTTTATGTGGACATAAGTTCTCAATTCATTAGGTAAATACCAAGGAGCATGATTATTGGAACATCTGGTAAGAGCTTGTTTCGTTGTGTGTGTTTTTCAAATACAGTTGACACTTAATTTTATATTAGTTTCAGATATGCAGGATAGAGATTAAACATTTATATTACTTGTAAAGAGATTCTCCCAATCATTCTGGTACCCAGAATTTCTTAGTCCATCCTGCATAAACAGTCTAGCACCTTCCAAGAGGTGCAGGATACGATTTGGGGGCCTCAGTTAAAACTGTGAGCCAACAAGAAAAGTTCCATCCTAATATAGTATTATATAAATATATAACACTCTTGAGCTCCTATTGGTAGTTCTCCAATATTATGATTTAAATCATGCTCTTTGACAAAATAAAATTAGGAAACACTACTCTAATGTTTTGCTTTTAAGTATGATGTAAACTATTGGTTTGAGATACATTTCTAATAATGTTGAGTAAATATTCTATATAAAATTTATTTAACTTTTTATTAGAAATGAATATTGAATCTTGTTAAATGCTTTTCAACATTCGTTAAGATTAACATAAAGTTTATATCTTTTGACCTATTGATATATCAATGATATTTTTATATTTCCTAACATTGAATCATTTATGGTTTCCTAGACCACTCTTCTTTGAATATCATGCTATATTAGATTTATTAGAGTTTTATTTAAGTGTTTTGTATCTGTCTTCATAAGTGATCTTGCTCAAAAAAATTTTGTGCCATCTTTGTCAAATTTCAGTACACACTAACTTTAAAAAAATACAAAGAATTCCATATTTATTGAAGTCATAGTCCTCTTTCTTAAAAAAAATCCATTAATTATCCAAAAGTAACCACATATGAGTAACCAGCACCCAGATCAAGAGACACTAACATCAGGAAGGTGGGGAGGATGGGTGGGTGGGAGGTAACCAACCAAAGAACTTGAATGCATAACCCATGGACACAGAAAATAGGGTGCTGAAGGCCTGGAGTGAGGAGGGCAGGGCAGGGGTGGGCTGAGGGGTCAATGGGAAAAAAAGAAGGACATATGTAATACTTTCAACAATAGAGAATTATTATTTTTAAATGAGAGACACCAGTATCAGCACTCCAGAATCCCTCCTCATTTTCCCTTCCACTAACTATGGAAGCCTGAGAAGTAAGAGTAGCTCTCCTTTGTCCAAGTCACCACCCTGACTTTCAATAGTCTAGACAATATTTTTTCTGTTTTATTCCTTATCTAAATGGACTCATAAATATGTTTTTGTTGGTATTCTGTAATTTACTATAATGTTTGTGTGATTCAGCCTTATTATTGTGTGTGGTTAAGTACAGCTCACTCTCATTGAAATATACATTTGGTATTGTATGCATATACCATAGATTCTTTATCCATTCTGCTGTTGATGGGCATCTGGATTACTTTTAGTTTGATCCTATTAAAAATACTACTTCGGTCTAGTGCATGTTGTTTGTTGAACGTATGCACATAGATCTGTTGAGAATGTACTTAGGAGTGGAAATGCTGGGTCATAGGGACTGCATATGCGAGTGCCAATGTCTTACAGTTTTGTAGTTCTTTATATATTCAGAATGAAATGGAAAAAAATTTATCATGCAAATTGCAGCCATAATTAAGCTGAGTGGCTATATTAATACCAAATTAAATAGCCTTTACAGCAAAAATTTTACTAGAGATAAAGAAGAACATTTCATAATAAAAAATATAACGATTAAAACTATATATAGCGCAGTGGCGTGGCTCAATGATTAAGTGTCAACCTATGAACCAGGAGGTCTTGGTTCAGTTCCAGGTCGGGGCACATGCCTGGGTTGCGGGCTCCATCCTCAGGAGGCAATTGATCAGTGATTCCCTCTCATTATTGATGTTTCTAGTTCTTTCTCCCTCTCCCTTCCTCTCTGAATTATAAAAATATATTTTTAAAGTATATATACATATACCTAGCTACAGAGCCCAAAAATATACTACACTGCTGTAAAAAGGAAGCAACTCTGACCATTTGCAATAGCATGGATGGACCTGGAGAGCATTATGCTAAGCAAAATAAGTCAGTCAGAGAAAGACAAATACCACATGATTTCACTCATTTGTGGAATATAATAAACAACATAAACTGATTAACAAAACTGATTAACAAAAACAGAGACAGAGAAGCATCAATCTGACCATCAAACCTCAGAGGGGAGGTAGGGGTGGGTGGGGGTAACAGGGAGAGATCAACCAAAGAACTTGTATGCATGCATATAAGCATAACCCATGGACACAGACACCAAAGTGGGTGAGAGTATGAGGGGGAGGGGGTTTGGGGAGGCAATGGGGGGATAAGGACACATATGTAATACCTTAGTCAATAAAATAAAAGAAAAAAACTGACAGAAAGGAGAAATAGGCAATTCAAAAGTAATAATTGGATACTTCTATACCTATTTTTTAAATAATAGCTAGAACAATTATAATGAGATCAATAAGAAATAGAGGACTTTAACATAGAAGTGAATCTTCATGATGTATGGTTAGGCAAAGCTTTCTTATATAAAACACCAAAAGCACAAATTATAAAAGAAAAATGAAATAAATTAGATTTTATCAAAATTAAAACTTCTGTGCTTCAATGGAGACCACTGAGAAAGTGAAATGACAACTCGAAGAATGAGAGAAAATGTTTGCCAATTATATATCTTTGATAAGAGATTTGTATCTACATTATATAAAGGATTCTTACAACTCAATAACAAATAGAAAAATTACCCAATTAAAAAAATGGGCATGGATCTGAATAGACAGTTCTTCAAAGAAGGTGTACAAATGGCCCAAAGCACACAAAAAGATGATTAACATTATTATTCATTAGAGAAATACAAATCAAAACCACAATGAAATAACACTTCACACCCACAATGAGATAACAGTTCACACCCACTAAAAAAGTTTAGATAATAACAAGTGTTGACAAGAATGTGGAGAAATTGAAACCCTTATATATTAATAATGGTGATGAAAATGGTGCGGTCACTTGGAAAGCAATCTGGCAGTTCCTCAGAAGATTAAACATAGAATTACTATATGACCTAGCAATTCCACTCCTAGATATACTCCCAAGACAAATGAAAACATATATGAGCACAAAATATGTACACAAAGGTTCATAACAGCATTATTCCTAGTAGCAAGACATGGAAAACACAAAAATATATATCAATTGAATGGCTAAATAAAATGTGGTATATCCATATATTGAAATATTATTCCATTATAAAAAGGAATAAAGTTTTTATACATGCTGCATTGGGGATAAACCTTGAAAACATTATGTCCAATGGAAAAAAACAGTCACAAAAACCACTTATTGTATGATTCTATTTATATGAAATGTCCATAATAGGCAAATTCATAGAGACAGAAAGTAGATTATTAGTTGCCTGGGGCTAGGGATGTTTGGGGACAGGAAAATAGGGAGTGATTGCTAATTGGTACAAGGTCTATCTTAGAGGCAATTAAATATTCTGAAGTTGATTGTAGTAGTGGTTACATAGCACTGGATATGCTAAAAACCATTGAATTATACACTTTAAGTAGAAGAATTGGACTATAAGTGAATTATCTTATCTAATAAGAGAGTAATATGCAAATTGACCATACCTCTGATCCAGCCACACCCACCAGCCACACCAACCAGCCAATCAGGGGCAAATAAACCCCAACCATGATGGCTGTGGCCACTGAGAGCAGGAGGGAGGCTTGGGTTTCCCCAACAATGGAGGAAGCCAAACTTTCCACCTGCCCTTGCTGGCCTAGGCCTCCACTCAATGCTACAAAGTTTCAATATAGAAGATACATAATCCCAACAGAAAGCAGCCATGGAGCTGGAGAGAGAAGAGGCTAGGGTTGCCCGGCCAATGGAGGAAGTCAAACTTCTGCAGCCCTAGCCTAGGCCTCCACTCAATGCTACAAAGTTTCAATATAGAAAATACATAATGCCAACAGAAATGGCTGCAGCCACAGAGCTGGAGAGAGCAGAGGCTAGGGTTGCCTGGGCGCCAGGTTTCTGCAGCCCTAGTGCCTAGGCCTCCACTCTAGGCTACAAAGTTTCAATTATAGAATTTAAATAAACCCAAACAGAAATGGCTGTCACCAGGAAGTGAGCAGAAGGCTTGGCTCTGCTCCAGGCTACAAAGTTTCAATTGTAGAACATAAATTAATCACAGATCCCCAGGCCTCCACCTGGGTCACTAGGAGACATGGCTGGCCTGCAAACCACCATAGGCCCCTCGCCCAGGCTGCCCTACACTCCAAGGGAACCCCCACTCTGATCTGGGACACTCTTCAGGGCAAACCAGCTGGCCCCACTCATGCACCAGGCCTCTATCCTATCTAATAAAAAAGTAATTTGCAGATTGACCATCACTCCAACACACAAGAGGGCTGCCCCCATGTGGTCAAAGATCCTGCCCCCATATGGACACAAGATGGCCAGCGGGGGGTGGGGGGGCAGTTGAGAGGGACCAGGCCAGCAAGGGAGGGCAGTTAGGGGCGATCAAGCCTGCAGGGGAGAGCAGTTAGGGGTGACCAGGCCAGCAGAGGAGGGAAGTTGGGGGCAAACAGGCTGGCAGGGGAGCAGTTAGACATCAATTAGGCTGGCAGGGTAGTGGTTGGGGTGATCAGGCTGGCAGACAGAAGCAGTTAGGGGCAATCAGGGAGGCAGGCAGGTGAGCAATTTGGAGCCAGCAGTTCTAGATTATGAGAAGGATATCTGACTGCCCGCTTAGGCCTGATCCTACCAGGATCAGGGCTAATTGGGCAGTTGGATATCCCTCAAGGGGTCCCAGATTGGAGAGGGTGCAGGCTGGGCTGAGGGACATCCCCCACCTCCCGTGCATGAATTTTGTGCACCAGGCCTCTAGTATCTCAATAAAGCTATTAAAAAGAAGCAATCTTTATCTTCAACAATTCTTGCTTATTTTTTTAAAGGATTGTTATTCTTTAATATGCCCTATAGTATGTAGGATACACTAAGTGATTAATAAACACTAATAAATAGAATAAAAACTATAGTCAAACTAGACTGTCTGAATAGACAAAATGCTTTCAGGTTTCTACAATACACACAGAGTTAGACCATTCCATAGGATTTCGAGCTGATGAAGAACAGACCTTTTCCTAGGTTTAGATGAGAAGAGGAACAGACCTTTTCCTAGGTTTAGATGAGAAGAGGAAGCATCCCAAATAACAAGACAACCAAGCTACAAGTCAGCACACTCCTATCTGCATGGCTGATAAGGAACATCTGAGGCAATGAGGCCATTCTCTCTACAAAGTCACAATATTTATTTTAACACCAGGGACTATTGAGTGTGTGTATATATCTATATGGTGATAAAACATTGCTCTAATATGTACACTGGTTCTGAACAAGATCAATTCATCAGGGTAATCATGCAGGCCTATGTATGAGAGAGGTTGTTTATATAGTGGGTTGATAGAGTACTGTGATATAGGCCATTGAGAAGCACTGTCTAATGCTCATAATGCATGATATATATTTCACAATACAAACATTATATAAATAATTAATAGCTTGGACTAGAGATAGCACTGATATGAATCAGAGAGATAGTATGCAAGAAGTTCCTCTCAAATACTCTGCTCTTGATGGGTAGCCTAGACATGCACAGCCTGGCCAAGCATATCACACATTTGGGGGACATTCTTTTTCAAGCATCGCCTTGTGAAGGCTGATTTTCCTACTCAATAGCTGCTATTTCTGCAGATCCAATTTCAAAGCATTTTATCTGTAAGTTAAAAAAATATATTTTTACTCTCTGTTTGTATGAAAGTCCATAAGGAAAGTGATTGCCTCATAAAACAGCACAGTAAAATTCAACTTCTCAGATAGCCAGCATTTTTCTCAGAAATGTCGTGTTCAAAAATAGAGTAAGATTAATTGGCAAAATATTGACTAGTCTGTATGTAATTTATCTTTCAACCATTACTCAGTGCTTCCCCATGCACCCGTATCCACCTAGAGATGAGCACTGTGTTGATATTTAGCTCATGTCCCCAAGGACCTCTGGTTTCCTGATACATATGTATTAATTCCCATTAACCCCATTTGGAGTATGGAGCAACATGGGCATGAAGGGGCCAGATGGTATATGAATGTTTGTTACGGTATATGAGTAACTCTTCCCATTATCATTCAGCCTTTATTTACTTGATGAATTCACATTGTGAGTAACTCATTTTTGAGGACTGATTCATTTTCTTCCAGAACTACTGACAAAAACATGAATTCCCTTATACTTTTTCCTAGAGCTAGAAGTTACAATAGCTGTAAAAGTCACTGGGGGAGGGAAAGGTGGGGACTGGCAGAATTGGGGGGGGCGGTTGCTGGTGGAGGGGAGGTGTAACTCCCCAAAGGAATGCAGACATTTCCAGACAGAAATTACACTGGAGGAGCATTTGTGGACGTATAGTTGCCATCGACAGTCAGTGAGTTTCTCTCACAGAGAGGCTAGGTCTGTGAATCATGTCTGCTCCCTGTCCGTCAACACCTGGGCATTCCCCCACCAACTCCCCCACCAAATAGGTATTTATAAATCTCTCTCTGAAGTCCTGTGATTTCCTGGTGGAACCGATTCACTTCTCTCCTCAAATCTCAACTCTTAAAGCGTAATGAAGAGGCGGCAGCTGATGATCAACTCTGAGGCTGACCCAGAGAGTTACAGGGATTGCTGCTGACCTTGCCTATGAGTTTCTTTCTTAAATTATTATTTTAAAAGATATGTTTTATTGCTTTTTTAGAGAGAGGAAGGGAGAGGAATAGAGAGAAACATTGATGAGAGAGCTATACCATCGATCAGCTTGTCTCCTGCATACCCCATACTGGGGATCAAGCTGGCAACCCAGGCATGTGCCCTGACCGGGAATGGAACCAGTGATCTCTTAGTTTCTGGGCTGATGCTCAACTGCTGAGCCACACAGGCCAGATCCTCTGAGTTTCTTTAGGTTGTCAGGAACCACAGTTCTAACCTGCTCGATTTGCAGTGACAACAGAGGTCCTCTATTTAAGACAGGGTCAGAGTCTGTGTCAAAATTTTAAGACATGTTCGTTCTGAGTGGTGTGCTCTTCAGTAAAATCATGTGTCCCATTTCTGTGAAGTCTTTTCATAGTCCTTTGAAATGAAAAAAAAAAAAACCACTCTAGTTTTAAACAATGAAGCAAACAACTTTAAAGTATATTAGTGATGTTAAGAAGTCAAGAAGCCCTAACCAGTCTGGCTCAGTGGACAGAGTGTCGGCCTGCAGCCTCAAGGGTCCAAGGTTCGGTTCTGGTCAAGGGCATGTACCTTGGTTGCAGGCACATCCCCAGTAGAGGGGGTGGGTGGGAGGCAGCTGATTTATGTTTCTCTCTCATGGATGTTTCTAACTCTCTCTGCCTTCCTCTCTGTAAAAAATCAATAAAAAATAAAGAAAGAAAGAAGTCAAGAAGAAGGATGTGGCAGTTGGGTCAGAAGGTATGGAGAGCTGAGGGAAATGAGAGTGGAAAAGCCTGAGGTTTGTGTGATTGATTTCTCCCACTCATTAGGTGAGAGAATTAGGGTGAAACTCTGAACAGTGGCTTGTGTGTACATCTCAGGTTGAGGATTTTCAAGTTCAGGATAATGGAGAGTGAAGAAAAGGGATTAAAGGTGCTTTTAAAAATGATTCTTTGTATCCGGCTTGATACAAATCAAGAAGGGAGCATGTGAGTATGTGAAGGCCTGATGAATAATGAAAAAGTCAGGGAGTTAGTGAATTGGCTGCCCACATATGTAATTAACCTTCACAATAATCACAAAAGGTAACTGGGTTTCAGAGAGATTGCATAACTCACTCAAAAAAACATAACTAGCAAGGAGCAGACTTCAGATTTAAGCTCTCTTTGCCTAACTCTACATCCACCATTACACACTGTCCATAGTCACTATAAGTAACTTTGCCTCTGTGTAAAGGGCCCTCTCCAGCCACCTGCAACTGGAGCCAGAAGGGGAGATCCCAAACTTGCACCAATCAGGATAGAACTGACTCACCAAATCAGTGTCCCTTTGGGATGCCCCAGTCCTATCGTGGGCTGTGCTTCTCTCATTCAGAGCATGTTTACAGAACATCAAGCTAAGGTCTGCATTTTATATCAAGCTTTTCTTCAATTTTCAACATTATGTACTTTCAATAATTTTTAACAAGAGTTTCAGATTCTAAACACTAAAAATGGATATATATGCTTTGGGTTTTTCACCACATGCTCAAAGCCCCACAATATATTCCAGATTTTAAAACCCAAACAAGGACACTTGAAGAAGTCAAGCCAGAATCACTGTACTCGCATAAATAGTCTCCCCACGTGCTTGATGAATGATCATAAATTATCAAGTTATTCAACATCTTTATCTATGTGGATGTTTTCCAGTTAACAATAGGTGGTGGCTCAGCTACTTAACCAATCTTGGATCATTTCAATGACAATATGTTGCTTTCCCATTGCTTTGGATACTTAAAGAAAAATTTGCAATAACTTCTGTATTTTATTTCTTGTGGTTAACTAAGTTTTAGTCTTTGAGACCCCTCCAAGGCAGTGTTACAGGAGAATCCAGTTTCTCTATGTAGTTGTAATGCATAAAAATCTTAGACTTAGAACCAAATTGGAAATGCAGTTGATGTGTGCCTGGTGCAGAATGCTTCCATGCAGTATCCCTGATCCTACTAGTCAGTTCTAGCAACTACTGTGGGGGCCCATTCCATCTTTTAACTGGTTCTATCACAGCTTGCTAGGAGGGAACTAGACTCCAGGATGAAGTACATGTGGTCTCCTTAGACTGCAAGGTCCCCAAGACAGGTTGATTCAGGAAGCAACTGCCCCTAAATGATGATTAACTAAAGAGGTAACATTATTGTCTCTACTTCCAGCCACCCTCTAAAAATTTCCTTGACTTAAAGTTAATACAGAAAGAGGGAGAGAATACAGAAGGAACTTTCTTGCTGATCCTATCAGCCTGTGGATAGGATGTGTGCTCTGGGGGCCAATGTCGACAGGAACACCAGATTCTTCTTGTTTGTTCTTTATCTTTACTTACTGCACGTTTTTCTTCTATGAACGTTTTTTATTATTCTGAATTGTGCATGAGATAAAAGTTGGTTTCTCAAAGTGCAAAGGCTAAACCTACTGATAAACTTTAGCTGCTGCAGGGGATAAACGTTACCCAAATGGCGAAAACAATCATGACCTCACTTCCTGCACGGTGCCCTGAAAGCTTCACCAGGAACTCAGAAAAGCCTGCAGGCGAGGCTCAGGCCCGGCTGAAGAGGGAGATGAATGAGTCATCCAGGCAGTGCTTTGGCCAGGCCAGTTCTTTAAAGGAAAAACTACATGAAGAGAGTTCCTTTCCTCCATCTCCCCTGTCGCTATCTCTATCTCAGGAGACTTTGTTACCATTAAGCCTTTGTTGGTACTAGTAAAACTTAACTTGTGGGATTTTCAAAAAGTCAGGGCCAAACATCAAACAACTTAAACATTCATTTTCTCCCCAGCTAATAGGTTTTTCAGGTATGGCACAAAAACCTCCATTTGTAGTGTAGCTTAGCCAGAAGAGCACACATTTAATTTGTCATACTGATTAGTATTTTCTAAGGTGAAAGTATAGACTTGGAAGCTTTTGAAGGTCTTGAAAGGAACAATGACATTTATGTGGTTCTTGATGTTCTAATGATCGTGAAACAACAGATAAAACTGAATTTCAATGTTCAATTTGGGGAGGTAGGGGAGCTTTGAACAGCTTTGGGGAAGGAAAACAAATATTGTTGAACGGATACCATGTGCCAAGCACAAGTTGGCCCTAAAAAATGCAAAATTAATATGACCTTGACCTCTATGTCTAATCATTCCAAACACTGTGGAAATGACTAAGCCAGAGGAATGTACAGGTCCTAGGGAAGCTCAGAAGAGAGCATTGTGCCCAGCCTTGACCTAGAAAGCGGGGTGAATGAGGGCTTCTCAGCACAGCTACCCTAACTGAGTATTAGAGGACAAGCAGGAATTAATGAATCAGGCTGTGGTATGACAGAATAAAAGAAAAATAGGAATTGACATTACAAAGCCTATTGAGACTTGAGACTCTCCTTATTACCTATGCTACCTTCAAGAGAAAATAACTAAGTTTCTAAACTGTTTTCCTGACATACAACAGAGGTGATAATGCCCATCTTACAGCATCGTCACAAAGATAAATGAGACAGTATTTCCATTCCTGGAAGAGAGGACAGTGTGTGCAAGGCCTGGAGATGAAAAAGCCTGGTGCAATCCTTAGAACTCAAAGTATCATAAACCTTTCATTCTGAAAAAAAGATGTTTCTCTTTTTTTTAAATATATTTTATTGATTTTTTACAGAGTGGAAGGGAGAGGGATAGAAAGTCAGAAACATCGATGAGAGACATCGATCAGCTGCCTCTTGCACGCCCCCTACTGGGGATGTGCCCGCAGCCAAGGTATATGCCCTTGCCGGAATCGAACCCGGGACCCTTCAGTCTGTAGTCCGATGCTCTATCCACTGAGCCAAACCGGTCTCGACAAGATGTTTCTACTTTTATCATTTTTGGGCTAGAGAGTTCTTACAATTACTGTTCACATTTAATGTGTCAGAGTTTTCTTTCTTCTGAAAACTTGGTTGGAATATTATTGCCTCTTCAATGGGTGAGATCCCAGTATCAGGGAAATATCTGGTAAATTGTTTTTCCTGAAACAAGGAGGCAGAGAGACAAGACAAGAGAGGAGGCTACAGAAGTAAGTAGAGATCATGATCCATTGGGTTCAGCTGTTTTGGAAAAGCAGGAGAGAGTTTACACGTGCAGAGAAGAAAGACGGGGCTGAAGGCTGGTGCTCTTGCTGAGGCAGAAGAACACATGTGGTACAAGTTATTGAAGTAGGAGTGCTGACAGGACCCTGGAGGCAGACAGAAGGTGGGCCATTTGAGCATGGGATTTCTTATACAGGAAAGTTCTGGGAAATGCAAGGAGCTAGCATAGCCAAGAAGGCAGATGGCTGAAATGGAGTCCAAGTGAAGGTCATTGGAGTCAAAGAGGTGAAGGAAAGATTGGCTGGAATGCTGGACCAGTCTGTGAGTTGGACTTTGAAATTCTTCAAGGATGACAGGATTCATGGTGAAGGTAAATTCCAAAGTCTTCACACAACTTCTTCTCCTGAATTTTCAACATGGATGAAGGTACCATTGTCTACCCAGTTATCCAAGCTGAGACCCTGGGCTTAATCCTCAAATTCTCTCTCTCCGTAATCCCTCCATTTAACCAATAAATCCACTCACAGAGGCGATTTTTACAATAGCTTCAGACCTCTAGCAAAGGAGAGGTCACACAGAGCACTGCTTATGAGCTTGCTCCATGCAGCCAGGCAGACCTTGGCTCTTCCTTTTCTAGCTGTGTCACTGTGGCCAGTGACCTACTCACTAGCCTCATTATCCTCATTTGTAAGAGAGAATGATAATGTAGCTGCTTCAGATGGTTGTTATAACAAATTATGAGATTATACACACACAGTGTAGTGTCTGGCACATAGCAAATGCCCAATAAATGCTAGTTGTTGATGGTAAGTGTTGGTGGTGCTTTAGAATGCTATACCACACACACAGAAAATTCCAGAATTCTTCTTCGGTTGTAAGAGAGGAAGAATACCAATCTTGGGTAAAAATGGAAATGTATTAGGACTAGAGTGCAGGATGCAATATAGAGAATTGTGGGGATTTAAGACTGGATAGGCAGATGGAAAAATTCACTGAGGGTGAGGACTGATGCTGGTCAGGACGAGAAACTGGATAGGTGAGAAACAGAAAGGCGACCAGCAGTGGCAGCAGCATTAAATTCTCATGCTTCTGGAGAAGAGTTTAGGAATGGGAGGGCTAACAGACCATCACAGCACAAACAAAGGGGTTGGAAGGAAGATGGCACCACCAAGATCATTTTCCAGGCTGCCTCTGAGACCAGCTCAAGTTGAGGTCCTGGGAAATTAGAACACTACACATTGATGCCAATATCCATGAAGCATCATGGTTCCCAGGGAGATGAATGGGCTCTACAGACTGAGGTCACTGGGACTTATTGGTGTCTATAAGCTTGGTGTTTGACATCCCAAATTTCAACTTCATATTGTAAACTATCCCAAATATTAACATTCCAGAAATTGAAATGTCTCCTGTTTTGACCATTTTCTTTCTGGAAGAAAAAAATTCTGTGTGTTAAAACCATAGTCCTATCATCAATGGCACCATAGATTCAAGGAAACACAAAATGTCATGATAGTACTAGTTAGTTAAGTGAAATGTGTTAGTTAAAACTTCTCATATAACTTTGTCGTATTTGACCTGTACATCACATACTCTGAGGAATGCCAGAGAAAATGAATATTTTGACAAGCAATTACCAACACAGTTAATTATCTGGGGAAATTCATGTTCAAATCAATTGATTGTAGACTATGCACATTCAGGAAATAGGCTCTTGGAGGTGATAATAGCCAAGATCCCCACTGCCTGGCCAGCCAGAGTGGATGTCTTTCTACTCCCAGCCCAGGACTGCCTTTCCAGTAAGTCCTTGTGAATATCTGCAAATTTAATGCAGCAAAGCTTTTCTCATTCATCCTGAAGCCTTGACAAATGTGCCCCTGCTTACTGGGGCTTCCAAAAGGAAAGGTTAAATGAACTCTGATTTGAATACAAATAGTTCTTCCTTTCAGGGACTTTATTCTCTGAGAGTTCGTGACAGAAAACAAGCTTCCTTCCACTAGGAGCCCCCATTGGTGTTTGGTGTTCTAATGGCTGGAGACATCCCCCAGGTTTCCTCTATCAATTTATGTGATTGCATATATATTTAATCAGTTTTCACCATGTTCCTGGAAAGGCATTTAGCGGATAAACTCCTCCTCCTGCTCCCGGACATCCATGAAGTCAGTTGGCAGAGACCTTGATTCAGCCACAGGGGCTCAGTAATCCTTGCTCTGCATTCTCTCCTGGGCAAGCTAAGCTTCCTTCATGCTTTAGCTTATTGCTCTGAGGAGAATTGCTGTCTTCCAAAAATCACCTACATGATATCCTGACACTCTCTTCATGTATAAACCAATCAAGCCAGATTTTTTTTTTTAATTCACAGAGGCTAATGTCACTCAGGAAAAAGAAGACCCTTGTTAGAACTGAATTAAAACACAATAAATTGTGGCTGACTCTGCAAATGAAGCTGTGATGCAGCAGAGAGAGGCAGTGCCCACAGAGAAGGAAAATCAATTTTCATTAATGATTTGAATGTGCCATTGGCCTTGGGTTAATTATTTATTTGCATGAGGGTTTAGATTTATCTCAGGGACATGTCAGATTATTTGAAAGGGTTTTAGTGCCTTTGACCTATGCTCAATGAATCTTTTTGACCCATATTTTCTTCCACATTCAAAAATAATAGGCAGCACATTATTTAATCAACTAATAATTAAAGAGTCTTCCTATTACTACATACTAGGTCCTAGGAATAAATTTGTGAGCAGAACAGTCCCTACTTTCATGGAGCTTACAATTCTGACAGTGGGAGAGACAGGTGACTAACTAATAAAGAATGAATGTGAACCCTTAATATGGTATAATGAAATGGCACTTTTCCTCTGTGCCAGCTGTCCCTCAAACCCATAGCCATCTATCTACATAAAACCCTAATATGCAAATCAACTGAACTGCGTGGAACGATTGGCAGAACTATAGGTTGGCAGAAGGTGGAGCCAGAGAGTGGGTGGCGCCAGGCTGCCAGCCAAGATGGGTGCCAGTGGGGATCCTCCAATCACCCCACTGGTTACCCCACAGATGGGTCCTGACCACCAGCCAGGCCTAGGAACCCTACCCTATATATTGGGGATAGTCTGTTAGATTTTAAAAATTCAAACCTGGCGAGGCTACACTAACACTGAAAAACAGGATGATGCAGTGATGACATGCATGGACTCTGGCTTGCACATTTTGTGGTCAGCCCTGATTCAGACACTTATACCTGTGTGACAAAGCCAATTATTTAACTTCTCTCTGCTTCAGTTTTTCCACCCATCAGATGGGGAAAATAGTATTATTAACTCAGAAGGATCATGTTATGTACTTACTACTTTTTATAATCAGGGCAAAAGAAAAAAATGTAGCTGTCCGTACAACAGCAAGATGCCTTTCACCTGTATGAAAAGTATGGTCACTGGTGCATGCAGCATCCGGATTGAGAGAGGGATGTCTGACTGCAGTTTAGGCCTGTAAACCAGCAGTTAGACATCCCCTGAGGGGTCCCAGATTGCGAGAGGATGTAGGTTGGGTTGAGAACTCCCCTTTTCCCCTCTTGCCTCCCCCCTCTGTGCATGAAGTTCATTCACCAGGTCTCTAGTACTCTAATTATGAGAAAAAATGTCAGAGGAATTCTAATTAAGGGACATCCTACAAAATACTTGATTAATCTGGGGTTTATGGCTATGAACAAATGCTCATTTTTCTCTCACACCCATCTGAGATTCAGCATGGGAAATGAAATTAGGATGGTTAGTTTAAATTACCTAGGATCCATCCCCTATGCCTGAGCAAGAGGATTACTTTCCCCTGTAGTATATGGCAATAGGAGGGTGGCCAGTGAGTCCATTAAGAATCGTGTAGGGACTGGAGAATGAATGTTGAATAGGCAACTAACAGTTTCTACTCCATGGTATGTGAACAGAGCATTTTTTAGTTCAAAACTTTATTCATTATAAATTGAGAGAGGTGCAGAGAACATGAAGTATATTATTGTAGCAATGGAACTATGTCTGATGAAGTTTGCTATCCCTATATATTTCTTAGAACTAGAGAAAATGAATTTTGAATAGTCCTGAATATTTGACAAGAAATTGAAGTTTCCTAGAAAGACTTAATAGAAACAGGAAATAAAAAATGGTGTTTAATAATAATAGTCATAATTAATGAACATTTCTTATATGTCCAACATTTTTATATATACTTAACATATCTCATTTAATTTTAAGACATTGTATAATGATGTCTTATTACTATATTTTAACTTTACAAGTTTAAGGCAATGTGCCAATATCAAGCAGACAGTAGAACCAGGATTTGAATCAGACAGTCTGGCTCCAAAGCTTACATGCCTAGTCTTCCTACACATCAAGAGTCAATCTAGACTTAAAAATTTAACTTTAGAGCAATATTTCTAATCCTGCACCTCCTTTTTGAAAAAGCAAAATGGCCTACTATCCTCAGAGAGACTTTGATTTTAATTACTTATCCTCGTATTTAAAATCAATATGCAACTTGTTTCCTTTCTCAGATATAAAATCGTGTCATGAAATCGATTTGCACTTTCAAACTGTCCTCCTTCCCTGAAATTCTAATATGCCTCCTGAAGGGCATGCTCTTCTGGAGTGGGAATCACTCCGCTAGAGCATTCAGGGAGAAACCTAGGAACTGAGATTCCAAAGGAACTCTGGTCCTCATGGAATTCTGGTCCCCAGAATTCTCAAGGAATCTAGATCATTGCTCAACCTCCCACTTAACTTTAGTGAATGGTCTGGTCTTGAGTTCAAAGATTTCCTAGAGTTAACTTTTGAATAGTGTAAGGGAGAGCAAGCCACGAATACTCTCATTTGCTGAGTGGAGAAAACACACAATATTTAACATCTTCAAAGAATAAATGGAGCTAGTTATAAGTCAACTACTATCTAAAAATAGCTTTCCTTTTTTCAGAATATCACCCTCAAAGATAGAAAATACATTCTTATATCCTCCAAGAAGACAGATAAGAGTAAAAGAATAATTTTGCTTGCTTCTTCTTTCTCTCTTTGCACAATTATTTATTGAGGGCAAGGAGCGTATTGCTAATAGTCAGCACTTGTATGGAATTACATCATAAATACAACAGATAAGACTACAGTATTACATTGGCCAGTTTTCCCTACTCAGTAGTAGAAGCATCACGTGCACCTGCAGGACTGACTCCTGCCTTGAGTTCAGCAATTTATCTGTGTCCCAGTTAAACATCACTCAGCATTGCTAAGTGGAGCAATAAATATTAATATCATAGCTGCCTCTCAGCCTGCACAGATAGAAACTTATCACAGCCCCCTCTGAGCACAGAGATTATGTCATTGCAGTCATACATCAGAAATCAGTGTCGCTGTTTATCCCTCCATATGCTGTGAATGACTGTGTGGATCCTATGTGCTAATACGAGAACTTGACCAATTTTTTAGAAGATTATTGTAGTATTTCTCTGGTTGAGTGGCTCAGTTGGTTGAAGAATCATCCCATGCCCTGAAAGGCTGTGGGTTCAATTTCCAGGGCACATACCTAGGTTTCGTGTTCAATCCCTGATCGGGGCTCACATAGGAGGCAACCGGCACAAGTTTCTCTATACATGAATGCCTCTCTCTCCCTCTGTTTCTCTCTCTTTCCCTTTCTTCCCCTTCTTCTCTCTCTAAAATCCATAAAACTTATCCTCAGGTGAGGGTTAAAAAAATATCGCGGTATTAGATCAAGTTCTTGCTTCTGACAATACGGTACTATGTATGATTCTACTGTTTCTTCTGTCCCTGTTACTATTGCTCCCAACACTGCTTGTGGTACATACACATGTGCAAATTCTATGAAAGTATTAGCTGTTGTAGTCGTTGCTTTTGTTGTTCAGCCAAGAACCTGGAAGGCCATGCACGACTATTCATCAAACGTCTCTGATGGGTTTTTGTCAGGGGAAGCTAATCCATATTCTCTCTTGGATATTGGTTACTCTGTCAGGAGGCATCCACTATTTCCTTCAATTCTCTCCTCAGACCAGCAATGCCGTAATAGGCGCCTAAAAAAATTCTATTTATCAAGCTTTGACTACTCACTCATGAGAAAAAATTGCTATAACATTTCCCATTTTCCTTCTGATGAAAGGGAGTCTAGGTGTTTACAGCCTTGGTTTTTCTGTCTAATTGCCAGGGAACCATAGGGATTTCTGCCATTGGCTTTGTGGAACAGTTCCAGATTTAATGTTTGTCGAGCTATCTACACAGAATGAAGACTGCTCAACTCAATTGGACTGTTAGCGTGAGTTTTGAAGGCACCTCACTTGGATAAAAGTCCAGGTTCTTTGATCTGGCCAAATTTGTGCCCCTGGGCAAATTGCTCAACCTCTTCTAGCCTCAGTTTTATCTTCAGTTTATCTGTAGAAAATGGAGAGAATTATAATTTCTGGGAGTGTAGTGACACTTAGGACTAATGTATGTGATGCACATAGGACACTCACTCGACAAAAGGTAGATGTGCAATCCATGGTAGATAATATTATAATTTTTATACCACGGAATAATGCTTTTGTTAAGTTTCTAACAATGCTGCATCAAAATTATGCATATACACACATTAGCACTAGTTAAAATACAGTATATACAGGGGGAAATCAAAAGGGAAAATATTAACATGTTTATAGTCACTGTTTTTGAATGAACCACTTAAACAACAAAAAAGTTTTAAAATAACTTCAAGGTCATATTAAAAATTTTAAGGATATGTAGATTAATGGAACATGGTTGAAAATCCAGAAATAAGCCATTTATGGTCAATGGTTCTTTTTTTAAATATGTTTTTATTGATTTCAGAGAAAGAGAAATGAAGAGGGAGAAAGAGAAAAAGAAAGTAGATTGGCTGCCTCCTGCACACCCCCAGCTGGGGATCGAGCCTGTAACTGGAGTATGTGTCCTGATTGGGAATCCAACCATTCACCTCACAGTACATGGGACGATGCTTAACCAAAGGAACCACACCAGCCAGGCAAGAGTCATATTAATTGTAATCAGCCAAGTGGTATCTGATTATTATGTTCTCCTTATGCCCCTTTTTCTCCTAACTAAATGTCAGGTAGTAAGAATTTTGTATAAGGTGTTTTATACTTTTGGTTTTAGTATATTTATATTCATACATATTTGCCTAAATAAAATATTTAGTATTGTTTTATGTGTTTGCTTAAAAATGGTATTATCCCATATGTGTCACTCTATAATTGGCTTTTGGCATGCAACACTGTTTCTGAAATCTTGTGATGCTGCTACAAATGAATGTAATTAATTCCTTTGAACTGCTACATAATTTAGTTACATGAATATACCGTAATTTACTTCACTATTTTACTTTTGATGGACATTTAGACTATCCTAATTTTTCACTCTTACAAACAATGGTGCAGTGAGTCCTTGTATATCTCTCTCCTTTGCACGTGGGTGTTTCTTTAGATAATAGACGTAGGATCTCTCTCTCTCTCTCTCTCTGTTACTCTCTCTCTCTCTCTCTCTCCTCTCTCTCTATCTATCTGTCTCCACTCCCACAACGTGCCGTGTTTACCCTCATTTGCACTAACCATCCTGTATGGTGATTGTCTAGGTCCTTTTATTTCCTGTTGGACAGGAAGTTCAGGAGGTAAAAGCTTAAGCACCCAGATCATTTTAATAATGTAATAACATTGTGAAAAAATTTTAAATGCTTTAAAGTTCAACAACAATATGCAGGCGACAGCAAAAGTAGGTTTGCATTTGTGAGTACATGAAACACAGAGTTTATTCTTATATTATTATTTCTTAATTATTATATTACTAGAGACCCCTCAGCCTGGCCTGCCTCCTTTAACAGTCTAGGAGCCCTCAGGGGCAGGAGGCTGCCGGAAGTCAATCATCCTGTATAACAAAAGAGAAGCATGCAAACTGATCATACCTCCGCTATGCCCACAAGCCATGCCCACCAACCAATCAGGAGCGAATTAACCCAACCAAGATGGTGGTTAATTTGCATAGCCAAAGAGTGAAGCCTGAAAACAGCATAGAAGGAAGTCAAGCGCTGCAGAAGGGATGGAAGCTGTAGAGAAGCAAGCGAGCAGGGCAGCAGAGAGGGAGGGAAGCAGGCAGGTCAGGGGAGAAGGGAGGGAAGCAGGCGGGGTGGAGGAGACCACCGCAGGAAGTCCTATTGCAGGAATCTTCCTGCAATGGGCCTCTAGTTGTTTTAATAATAGAGAGCTGTGGATAGGGAGTTTGGAGGGCTGGTCAACCTTGATTGCTCTGAGGGGTCGGAGTTGGTTATTGGATGTTGGTAGTTGAAGCAGCCCCCACCTGTTAGTCCTAAAAAGATTCACTGATTGGCTTTTACTGGTGTTTTCTGCCTGGGGGATACAGGTGTATCTTATAATTTTAATCTTAATAAAGGGATGGTAAAGTCAGAGCGAGGAATAGTTCTCCCACTAGAGTTGGACTACTGCCTGGCCCCCATTTTCCAAATTAGTATTTTTCTAAGTCTCTTATTCATTTGTGTATGACCTTCTCCAGAAACCTGAACCCTGAACCAGGGACTCTGAGTCACGCAGGACATGAAGGGGGTTCCGCATTTGGTGCCCACCCAGGGATGCCACAGGAGGCGACCTGGTGATCAGGGGAGCGTGACACCCTATCACACCTCTGCTGCTGCCACTGCTGGCAGCGCAAACCTCGAGCAGCCCTGGTTACCTGAGCCTCATCGGGCGGCCATGGGCAGCTGACATTCAAGGCTTTGCTGCACCTTGGGCCAGCTCTGGGCAGCTGGGTAGCCATCATCCAAGGCTTGCCTGCGCCTCGGGAGGGCCCTGGGAAGCTGGGGTACTGAGGGAACTGGGGGATTCTAGAGGCAGGCACAGAGTGGCTGGGTCCTGGGGGTGGTTCCGGCCTTACCGCATACCTGCTGTCCTAGCAGGGCTGAGGGGACTGGGCACCACCATCTTGTGGCTGAGGGTGCCACTATCTTTGGGGCCCGGGCAGAAATGAGCATATTCCCTCCTTATTGGCTGTGGGGACTGCCATCTTTGCAACAGTATGAGGGTCAATTAGCATATCTCCTTTTTATTAGATAGTATTTTCCATTGAACAACTGTAAACCTACTTTTGCCCCACCCTGTATAGCTACCAAGTGGATTCTTATCATCATTTGTGGTTTAGGGAGTTAGTTATACATGTGTTCAATTCAAAAAAGTATGATCCAATAGACCAAGCTTTTAATGGAGTTTGGTAAAACACCAGAGCTAGGTTACATTTCGAACCAGCTGAGAAGCCACAGGTTTCATCACACTGTTATTAATGGCTTTTTTAAAACCATTACTGTGTCACCATTCTGCCCTTTGCAAAATTCATCAAAGGCACAATCTCTGCCTCAAGGCTTCAGATTTTTCATGCCACTGCCTGAAGTCATCCATCTGGGAAGCAAGGGCCGTGCACACCTACCTCACAGGGGTGTTGAAAGTTAATTAGGCAATGGCCAATGCCTTCAATATGAAAGTGGCATGTAAATGCTCATGTTTCCACGTCTCTTCTAATTACTCCCCAGGTGCAGGCAAGGTTGCTAAGACCCCAGAGCCCCTGGATTGGCAAGGGTTGTGAATGCAGTACAAAGCTCGTTGTCTCAATGTAAAGTATCAATAGGAGGCATTAAGATGTCAGCACCTTCACAGGGATTTTGTTCATTAGAACCGCTGCAAAGGCGTACCCTGAATGAGTAACTGTAGACCAAATCATGGTCTAAGCGTTGGAGCCAGCGGGAGCCTCCAAAGAGCACCAGAAGTGCCAGGAACAAGCGGTTGAAATGGTGGGTGAAGTGGCGAGCGGAGCTCGGGAAAACTCTGAATTTGCCCAGCACTCCCGCCCCTCAATGCTGCAGTAGATCAACTTGACACTTCCCGGCTCTAATTTACTTTCTCCTCCTTTTGATTTCGCGGCATTCCCAATTATGCAGCTGCCAGGAAAGGAAGCACTGGGATTGCAATGTTGAAGAGACCAGGCCACTTCTTTTCAGACTAGACATTTCTGCACAAAGAGCCAACGGGTCACGTCTTCCGTGGGTCTGGAGATGCTTCCAGGACGACCAGGCGTGGTCGCAGGGCAGCAGGGCCGTGTGGACTCCGCTCTTTCCTCCATGGCTACGCAGTTTCTCGGCTGCCTGGGGGATCATCTATAACAGGCCCTTTTATTTGGTAAATGTTTTCCTACTTACTGAAGAGTGTTCATTATTAATGACCAGAAAGGGAACTCCTGCCTCCTGTGGCAGAAGTTGATACATTTGCTTTGTATAATTGCCGTGTATAGTTAGCCATGTGGTCGTTCAGCTAAAATAAATTGCCTTCTTCCCATAAGAGTCTGGCCCAGTGTCATGGGAGAGGTAGAGGGAAGTTGGCTGCTGAGATTCATCTCTTAGCTAAGGCGATAGACGGGTCCAGAAACAGAAGGCTGATGGCAAGTATGAGATGAATAGTATTTTTTAATGGCTTCAAAATGGCTCTGTCTGTAAAGGGCACTGCTGAGTGACAACATGAAGTGGGATTTAATTTATCTACTACTGCATTGTCAGACCTTCTGAGAACTGTTTATCTGTTATGACAAAAACTGGTCTCACTTCAAAGGGGGGAATTTAGAATGATGCAAATGTAAAAAGCTAGTCATTTGGAAGAGAAGGAGACCCTAGAGGTATTTACAAATAAATGGCGGGTAGTTTTCTAGGGAGGCAGTCTCCTGTAGTTTGGCACTTGAAGAAAGTGATTTCATGTTGAGATTTCATAGCAGAAGTTGAACTCTGAACTCTGAAATGAAATAGGCCCAAGGTCTTGCAAAGAAGATCATGGTAAAGACAGCACACCCTGGTCTGTCTCCAAGAATTCACATTCTACTGGTGAGATTAACCCTTCGCCATCCCAGCAGATGATCTGGGAAATGCTACTGATGAGAGCATGGGAAAGAAGGATATAAAAGGTAATAAAGGTTAACATTGAGGGAGGAAATAAGTTCATACCTATAATTTTTAACTTCTAGAAATATCTAGCAAGAGGCATACTTTCCATATAAAGCAGGTTTACTTGAGTATATTAAGAAGAATGAATAGAAAATATTAGCATGCCTTACAAATTAGCAGATATATTAACCTGAAATTAAAGGATGAGAATTAAGTAAAGGAGAAGTTAAATGAGAACAATAATTGTATGGTCTAAGCAAATAGTCACAGACCAGTCACAGAGAAAGTTAACCCATGGACACATATTTTCTTCCTCTGTGCTACTATTGGAACTCCAATGATGCAGAAAGCTGTTCTTTCTTATTTTGTATTGCATCCGCCTTTCAAAACATACACAGGTGCTTGTAATTAGTGATGACTTAAAATTTATGCTTGGTGTTTTAATAAAGCATTGTATTTGGATTGGGATCATTTACTCTCTCTATTTCTCTATCACTAAAAACTTAAATAGCCTTGCTTGTTTGCCCAAATTATTCAGTTCAATTTTATAGATATTTGTTGATTTTTTGCAATGTTTAAGGCATTTGTACACTGACCACACTTTACAAGTCCCAAATACAAAAGAGTACTTATTTGTATAATCAGATAAAATATTTAAAATTGAGACTATCTATAAAATTTTTTATTATAAGCTTGGTGCCAGGAGCTGAAGAACAAACCATGAACTTCTTCAATAGTTTGCATCCAAAGGAATTAAATAATTACAAAAATAGCTATAGGGAGTAGAATATGACAGGTGCACCAAGAAGGCACAAATAAAGTTGTGTGACTGTCATATATACAGAATCCCAAGTCCATCACTTAATAATCGTCACAGAGCCCCAGCAAGGCCTGGTCTCCACTCTAAAATGAAGATAATATTGTCCAATGAATGGATGTATTGTAAGAAAATACCACCTTGGAGCAGTGTCTTTCACATAAGAGTTGTCACCCAAAATGTTTTAAATGCATGTGGATTTAAAGACGAAGAGACATTGGAGTTGGGAAAGACAGACCAGGAAAGGATACATTTTCAAAGGTGGGATTTGAGATGTCTGAGGGGTAAGTTTCCCACAGGAACATGATGTGCTGGGAGAAGGAGCTATGTCTGCATAAAGAAGAGTCAATACCCTTAACTGGTTTGGCTCAGTAGATAGAGCCTCAAACTGCGGACTAAAAGGTCCTAGGTTCGATTCCAGTCAAGGGCATATCCCCAGTAGGAGGTGTGCAAGAGGCAGCTGGTTGATGTTTCTCTCTCATCAATGTTTCTATCTCTCTATCCCTCTCCCTTCCTCTCTGTAAAAAAAAAAAAAAAAAATAATAATAATAATAATAATAATAATAAATATATTTTTTTAAAAAGAAAGAAAAAAAGAAGAGTCAGTAACGCTTCCCATATCCCAGTACTACTTAGCGTGTTCTGGGAGCACACACCTACCCATTTGATGAGAGCAATTGGAAGTGTAAAGAGAAGACGGCCAAGGACACAGTCTTGGGCGATGCTGACATGTAAGAGGGGGGAGCAGAAGCCGCAAAAAAGAGAGAATAAATTCTGAAGTTTAGAGGAAAATGAGAAGACAACAGCATCACAGAACCCAAGAGAGGGAAGAGTGTCGAACGGGAGCAGTGTTACTCTATGCCTGTATGAGAGTGAGGAGAAGGAAACCAAGGGAATTCCAAGGGAAGCCCATGATTTTCCCAATGAACTAGTCAGTGGTAGTCTGCTGTAGTGATTCTGTCCATGTCTCGCACAGAAGTTGCGTCTGTTATGTTATACTCAGAAGGGCTTGACCCATTCAGGCCAAGGTCAAAGCCCCACCCCAGCCTCCTGAATGGGGGTGGGGCATTCAGGTGAGGACAATGATAGTCAGCAGGCAAGCAGGGGAGAGCACTCCTAGCTCTCTCTGAGTCTTGCTCTCTTGAGTCTAGAAATCAGGAGGAGTATAAGGAGGACTTGAAGAAGCTGCTAGAAAGAGGAAAGATGATCTTGGTCACAGCAAGCTAGCAGGGGGTGGGGATCCTCAAGCTAAAATTCTCTGAGGAAGCCTACTTTGTTGGGCAGATAATTTGGTTTCAAGGTTTTTTGGGTTTGTTTGTTGTTATTGTTTGTTTAGCTTTGTTTACCCCAAATCTTCAGTTGTATTTTCTTTAAAGGATTCTGACTGGCATTAGTTGTGCTATGGGGAATTACAGAAAGTATCGTCTGACTTCATCTGAATTGAAGTGTTGAAGAGGAAATAGCATCCCTGAGGTCTGTGTGAGGGTGGCACCTGAAGGAAGCAATCCCATTTGGGAGCCAGGGTTCAAGGAGGTTAGAAGGAGAGAGGCAGTGACTTTAGAGATGAAGAGACTGTGGCAGCTTCATGGAGTTTTAATTGGCAGATATACACAGGCATTGAGTTAGGGGTGAGGAGGCATACAGGGAGTGATTTAGTCATGGGGACTCCTCACTGAGTAAGGCACTTCCCATGTTCTCAAGGAGCCTAAGAAGATAGCAAGGTTTAGGGAGCTGCCCTTAGATGCATATTTATAAGAAGAGCAGAGTTGTCTACGGATGATGGAGACTGAACATGCAAGACAGGGAGGGGATGTTGAGGAGCTTGGAAAGTAGGGTCCAGGGCTCAGGTGGGGAGAATGTAAAATGGTTTGGCCACTGTGGAAAACAGTACTGAGGTCACACAAAATATTAAAAATAGAACTACCGTATGATCTACCACACAATTCCACTTCTGGATATTATCCAAAGAATTGAAATTAGGATTTCAAAGAAATATTTGCTCTCTCGTGTTCATTACCATAATATTCACAGTAACCAAGAAGTGGAAACAATGTAAATGTTCATCAATGGATAAATAATGAACATGTGTTATCTGTATATATAGTGGAATATTATCCAGCCTTTAAAAAGAAGGAAATCCTACAATGTGCAACAACATGAATGAACCTTGAAAACATCCTCCTAAGTGAAATAACCAAGTCACAGAAAGAAAATACTACACGATTCCAATTATATGAAGTATTAAAATAGCCAAACTCTTCAAAGCAAAGAATAGAATGGTGGTTGCTAGGGGAACTGGGGAATTACTAATCAATAGGTATAAAATTTCAGTTATACAAGATGAATAAGTTCTAGAGATCTGTTGTATAATATCGTGCATGTACATAACAATATTATGTATTGTTTTACACTTAAAATATGAGGGTAGTTCACATGTTAATTGTTCTTACCACAATAAAAATTTGAAAAGAATAGCAAAGAAAGAGAAAGAAATATCCCCTTCATATGGAGAGAAACTTAAGTGGAACACAAAATATAAAGAACTATCTTTTTATCCATCAAGCTTTGGAAAACTATCAAGTGCCTTATTACTAGATAATAATCAAATATCTGTGCTAATGAGTTAGAAGAAGGTATCATTATCATCAACTGTAAGCTGATGGCTTTTTAGATAATACCTAATGAACTAGTATCACTCACATCCACCAAATTCCTTCCCCAAACATCCACATAACAAACTAAGAATGGTTTAGGGAAGTAGCCAACCAGAATAAGGATGGGAGTTATCAACTGAAATTCAGATATCTGTTAAGTGAATAGACATCAGAAAGTGGTGAACACCCTCTCACACATACCTACAAACTTCTGGAGTGATAGCAGATAATAAATTAGAAGAGTCTGTGACAGTTCTTAAGAAGTCAAGCTAAAACTATGGTAAGATGTTTTTGAAGATATTCTATGTCAAAGAATTAGAGGTAATTGGTAGTCATTCCATAATTCTTGTGAGATTACCCAGTATGCTCTGGATTTGTTTGTTGACAGCTAGTAACAAGAAAGATGTGATGGAGTTGGAGGGAAACCGGAGGTCAAGAAAATAGCAAAGTACATGGAGATGCTAAAAAGCTTTGTGTGGCTGAATATTCATAAAGGGTTGGCCAGAGGACAGTTTGGACATCTGAAGGTTATAAAACCCACAAAATGGAAGAAAGTATTTTAGTTCAGAATGCAACAATATTGCTACATGCAAAAAAGCTTCTGCAGTTTGGTTCCTTTCTGCTTTTCCTGGTTTATTTCCTAGCAGTCCCTTACTGATGACGCTGCTTTCTCCTAGAGAGCGTCTCTGCCTTCACTAGAACATAGCCTCCTTGGGGCAGAGATGTGGGTTAGTGTTGTTCACCACCATGTCCCCAATACTGAGAATAGTATATGGCACACAGGATCTTGCTATATTTTTATTGAATGACTAACCTTTCCTATAAAAGGCCTACTCATTTCAAGGTCAAATTTAACTAATCTCACTTCTGTAAACCTAAGTGGAACACAAAATATAACAAACTACTTTTTTATCTATCAAACTTTTAAAAATATGTGATGCCCTAACTGGTTTGGCTCAGTGGATAGAGCGTTGGCCTGCAGACTGAAGGGTCCCAGGTTCGATTCCGGTCAAGGGCATGTACGTTGGTTGTGGGCACATCCCCAGTAGGGGGTGTGCAGGAGGCAGCTGATGGATGTTTCTCTCTCATCGATGTTTCTAACTCTCCATCTCTCCCCCTTCCTCTCTGTAAAAATCAATAAAACATATTTTAAAAAATAAAAAAATAAAAATATGTGATCCTATTTTGCCTTCATTTATTTATTCACTAGATGCCCATTGCATATTTGTGCAAGATGAGGCCTTCCTTCCCCTGGCTTTGCTCCCAGGCCTCCCGGGAGACTTCAAGTCCTCGCTCCGGGCCAGAGCACTGCTCCTGTAGCTACCTCTGCCCCTCCACCCCTCATAGTAGGTGTCTCACCCCAACTGGCCCCTCAACACCTGCATATGCAAATTAACCTGCTATATTTGTCATGTTAATTTGCATACTCACTCCTGATTGGCTGTGGGCATAGAAAAGGTATGGTCAATTTACATGTTTGTCTATTATTAGGTAGGATGATTAACACATACTGCCTTGTTACTACGTGTTAATCAAATATTTGTGCTAATGAGTTGGAAAAAGGTATCACTGTCACCTACTATAAGCTGATGGCTTTTCAGATGATACCTAATGAACTAGTATCACTCACACCCACCAAATTCCTTCCCCAAACATCCACATAACAAACTAAGAATTGTTTAGGGAAGTAGTCAACCAGAATAAGGCAGAAATGACATAACTCTCCAAGCATGTAAGGCATTATTAGTGCTGGAACCTCGGGGAACATATTTAAGATGTCTGAGTCCCAATTTCCCCACCTGGGAGATGGGAATGGCCATATTCCCGTGTAGGGATATTGTGAAGTTCTGTACTTGGCAGAGTATATTTATTGTCCAACAACAGGTACCACCCACTGTTTTTAATAGTCATGCTGGGGGAGTCAAATAGAATTTGCCATTATGTAATTTCAGTAAAAATAAAGTTGGTGTCGCTAAACTCAACTAGCAATAGAAGTTTGCATACAAGTTTTCTTGGGAATAAAGTTAATTAACCCAGTGATAAGAATATTGGGTTCTCTTGATTCCTAACAGATGTTATTCAGTAAATAAATAAATAAATGCATAAATCTAAAAAGAGAAAAGTCACATGGATATAAAAATCAGCTTTCCTGAAATTGTTTTTTAGGACAGAACAGAATGCAATAACAATAGTTGTTCACGACAAATTAAGTTATCATATTTCTACAAAGAGACCCATGATTGCTGATTCCCTGCCCACCCATGTAAATTAACACCCATCATCACTCACATCTCACTCTGTTTCGTTTCATAGTAGTTACCACTACCTGACAAGAGTCCCTTGCCTTTTTATTACTCATCAGTCTCCCTCAACTGAATGTAAACTCCATAGGAGCAAGAGCTTGGTTTAATTTGTCACAAATTTTCAGCACCTAGAAGAATGCCTGGCATGTAAAGACATTCAGCAAACATTGCTGAATAAATAAAGGCAAAAAAAGAATCACATAAAATATATATCTAAAGTAGTAATGACACTTAATTAGGTTCATGCTATATTTAATATAACATAGAAATCAAATGTATTCTGATTGTAACCCCAAACTCCAGTTATTGTGGATGGTCAGTAATAACATTACCACAAATATATTAGCCCTGTTAATAATCAACACATTTCTTTAAGTGCACCTTTGGGAATTATGAGAAGGAAATTGATATTTCCCACACACATATGCTGTAATTGTGGCTTGTTTTGTGTGTGTGTGTATGTGTGTGTGTGTTTAAGAGAAAATGTTCAATAAATATGCTTAATAAAATTATTCCAAAATGTTTTTCTTTTCTTTTTTAAATAAAACCCAACTAGAAATTATATTTCTGCTCTAAGCAAATATTAAATTTTATGTGATGACTCTTAGAAACTTGTTCAATTTTTCCTTTACCAAAATAAATTGTTAATTAAGATAGACAAAAACCAGGAAACATTGAAGTTAGCTATTTAATTTCCTTACTTATTCAGAGCTGCCTGGAGTCATTTCCTGCAGGAATTTCATGTCTTCCCATTGAAGTGTTTCAGCAGCTGGTAAGGAAATCATCGAGTCAGGCTGTGGGTGATATTCCAGGCTCCAATTGCAAATCAGGTGTTGTTTTTTAATATTCATGAAGGAGCCAGATCAACATTAGAAATAAACCTTAAAACCTTCTAGAATGCTGTTTCTGTATTGCTCAGAAGAAGCAGTTTGCTCTGGTGGGAGAAATTATAGACAAGGAAATCTGACTTCTAGATGTAGCTCAGCCACTAATTAGTTGTGTGACCTCAGATTTCACCTCCTGTGCCCTAACAGCCTTGTCTACATGAAGGTAATAACGCTCTGCTTTTACCTAACCAAGTTGTTTTGAAAATGAAAGGAATAGCAGCCAAATTCTGAATGTCTATATTAATGTTCATAACTCTAAACAAATAAGCTTGAGACATTCTTAAGAATTAAGACCTTGCTTATATTTCATTGGGTTCAATGCAAAGCTAGGAATGCAGTAGATAATTGATAAATCAGAGAAATCAACATATTTTGCAGTGTTATGAGAAAATTGATTATGGTTCCATACAGGTCTAAAACATACAAGCATTTTTCTCATTCCTAAGTTACCCATTTACTTGGGGAACAGAAGCCAACAAGTTAGTCATACTATTTACTTATTTTTTCAAAGACTAGCAAGAGATTTGACCAAACATGTACTATGACACTAAATTTGGGGTGGAGTGGGAATGAGGGGAACTAAAGATATATCTTTTTCTTATCCAAATGCTTTCCTGATTGAGCCTGTCAATTGAACAAGGAAGGGCACCAGTAATAAGTCATATTTAAGAGTTTACTTCGAGAATCAAGATGGCGGCATAGGTAAAACACCTATCTTGCCGTCATACTCAACAATTTTAATACTACAACTTAACGAAAGAACAAACACCTTCCAGAATCACCAGAAAGCTGGCTGAGTGAAAACTCCACAAATAAAAGTGAAAATAAGACACTGTGACTCGGAGGAGCGGCGGTGGACAGCATTCAAAGATTCGCGTGGAGAGAGGTTTGGAGCGCAAGCCAGCGGAGAGGGCGGGCGGCTGAAAACCGGCCAGTTTTCTCCAACGGGGAGACAAAGATGTCCCACTGGACTGATTCTCCAGCTTTGGGCGAAGTCCAGGGAACCCACTGTCATACGGGGTGAAAACTGGACAGTGGGAGGGCACGCCAAAGTTCAGGCGCTGCAGGGGTCTCCTGGCTTGTGGAGAAGGTAGCCTGCGCAGGAACAGCTCAGCTGCGTGACCGCGCAGAGAACGATCTGCGACTTGCTTTCTCATTCGGAAAACCACCAGACTGCTTTGTTTTAAGACTCTGGCTGAGACATTGGGCATGCAGAGTCATATGGGGAGAGTCTGAATTCCCTGGCAGCCGGTGGAACTCGGCAGCAGCTCTCTCAGAGGTGCTGGCAGCCATTGCCCCCAGCGCAGGGTCCCTGGGGCCACACAGGGCGGAGCTAATGCTGTCTGCTTGGCCCAGAGACTCCGCCCATCCAACCTGAGCACAGCTGAATCTCATAGCCAATTGGCCTAGAGGTCAACCCCTCCAAGTGCTAACAATGATTAACCTGAGCTTAACTTCAGCAAGACTGTGCAACCCATATCCACCTCAGGTAACTGGGGAGGTTGAGCCACTGTCCCTAGTAGGAAGTCTACCACACAAAGCTAATTGACCAACTCAGGGAAGCAGCGACCATGCAGAGACATGGAAAGAAATCAGATGTGAAAGAAATGGAGGAAAAAAAACGACTGGACATGGAATTCAAAACCACGGTTATAGGGTTTTTCAAGAGGCTCCAACAAAAGGTCGAGGCCTATAAGGAAATAAGCGAGACCGACAAGGAAATCAATGAGTCCTACAAGGAAATGAACGAGACCTGCAAGGAAATGATCAAGACCAACGTGGAAATGAAGGAGACTCTCAAGGATATAAAGGAGTCTCTCAAGGATATGAAAAAGGACCAACCAGAAATTAAGCATACACTGACTGAAATAAAAAATATTATACAAAGACCTAAAAATGCTCTGGAGCACCCCAAGAACCAAGTTAAAGATTTGAAATACAAAGAGGTAAAACCCACTCAGCTGAAAAAGCAAAAAACCAAAAGAATCCAAAAAATTGAAGATAGTGTAAGGGGCCTCTGGGACAACCTCAAGCATACCAACATCCGAATTATAGGGGTGCCAGAAAAAGAGAGAGAGCAAGTTAATGAAAACCTACTTGAAGAAATAGTGACTGAAAACTTCCCACACCTGGTGAAAGAAATTGACTTAGGAGTCCAAGAAGCACACAGAGCCCCAATATATAGGAACGCTAAGAGGACCACACCAAGGCACATCATAATTAAAATGCCAAGAGCAAAAGACAAAGAGAGAATATTAAAAGCAGCAAGAGAGAAACAGTTGGTTACCTATAAGGGAGCACCCATACGATTGTCAGCGGATTTCTCAACAGAAACGATGCAGGCCAGACGCGAGTGGCAAGAAATATTCAAAGTGATGAATAGCAAGAATCTACAACCAAGATTACTCTATCCAGCAAAGCTATCATGCAGAATTGAAGGTCGGATGAAGTGCTTCGCAGATAAGAAAAAGCTAAAGGAGTTCATCACCACCAAACTAATATTATATGAAATGCTGAAAGATATTCTTTAAGAAGAGGAAGAAGAAAAAGATAAAAGTGTAAATTAGGAACAACAAATACACATCTATCAACAAATGAATCTAAAAATCAAGTGAATTAATAAGCTGATGAACAGGATAAACTGGTGAATGTAACAGAATCATGGACATAGAGAGGGAATGGACTGACAACTCTTGGGAAGAAAGGGGGTGTGGGAAGTGCAGCAAGAGACTGGACAAAAATCATGCAACTATGAGAGAGGTCAGTGGAGGGGGGTGAGGGCAGAGGGTGGGATGGGTACTGGGTGGAGGGGAGCTATTGGGGGGAAAATGTAATTAATAAACTGAACAATAAAGATTAAAAAAAAGAGTTTACTTCTTTTAATTTGGCAATCAGAAGGAATAAAGTGAGTCTGCATATTTCCCAAATTGGGTGAAGACATACTAAATTTTGCAGAACTTGAATCAATAAGCTGAAAAAAAAGTTCAAACTCCAATTTCAGAAGAACTTGGTTTCTGTAGGTTAAACTGTGGATTTGTGGATTCTTTCTGACTCCTGGGTCAGCTTTGCTCTCTGCTGTCCTTGACAGCTCATGCAGAAGCGAATTATTGGGAGAGCCAGTGAAGACATTGCTTGGGCAGTGTAATAGAGGAATATGAAACACGTACTGTTCAACTCTTTTGAATATGTTACATTTATTGAGAAAAACAATTAAGTTATGCATTTTTATCAGTCAGATACTTCATTGATTGTGGACATAATCTAAGCTAAGTTCCTTTATATTTTTGCTAGCTATAACTACACCTGTACTTCGTGGTCAAAAAATAGCTACAGGCTTCAGAGTGGAGAGGGTCAAAGAAGAGAAGGGGGGACATATGTAATACTTTGAACAATAAAATTAAATCAATCTATATCTATATCTATGCTTGATTACTGAGCATCTGATGACTTGCAGGTATATGGGAATATCAAATTTTGGAGTGTATCTCTTGAATACTAGTTTTCATTTTACTACACTGAAAAATTAATATAAGTTTTGTGTTCAGGTTCTAGATTTAGACTTTATGGGTTTAAATTCTTTATGAGTGGCATGGATTTGAGAATGCTATTGAATTTCTCTGATACCCTGTCTCCCTTCTATACAATAGTGATAATAACATCTTTCTCAAGGGATGAATGTGTAATTAAATGAGGTAATCTAGATATAGAAATAGTTCTGTAATTATTAGCTAGTAATATTATAATGATTATCATTTAAAACAAAGAACTACCACATGAATTCATAGTGTCTTCATTTAAGGTCACACTGATGCCAAGAAGTACATTCATTGTCATAGGTAAGTGAGAAAAGAAAGGAGGTTAGAATTAATACATAAATGATGTGCTAAATAAAGTTCAAATTACCAGGTGTTTTATTGCATAAATGGTAGTTTCAAAGTGGCTCAAATAGGATGTGTGGGAACATGGAATGATCACACAGCAAACCTCAGGAGGGCATGCTGAATTGTGAAAAACCCGCACTGTGACAGTCAGTGCCATAGTCAGTTCTGACCAGCAAATTAGTTTCAGCAAAACAGCATCATCTGTCACATTAAGTTAAAGTTAATTTGAATATACTGGGGTTATTTGCATTTAATTGTAAATTGTTTTCATTTCATGTTTGTATTAGAGATATAAGCTTAAGGAGTTTATGGTTTGTTTTATACTTCTACACATTTAACTGATACTTCTATTTTTTTAGGCAACACTTAAGGTACACAGATTTTTTTCTTTAAGAGGTCTTTACATTATTCAACTTGGAGAAACATTGATGTTTGGTAGGGTGAGGCTGTAAATAATGTCAAAGGCCATGCTCGATTACATGATTTTAATATATTTCGTGTGCCTGCTGTATACAGGACATTTGCTGGGAACAAATAATGTGAAAATGCAAACTCTGTGTAGTTAGATAAAATAGAAGTGGTGTGTGTGTGTGTGTGTGTGTGTGTGTGTGTGTGTGTGTGTGGTTTGAATGTGAGTGTGAGAGCGTTATGAGTATGTGTGAGTGTGTGTGTGTGAGAGAGAGATCACTAACAATATAAAGATAGCACTAAGTATTAAATGAGAGGTATAGAAAGTATAAGAACTCAAAAGAGGGTCCAGTTGCAGATGGCTGAGACGGTTTTGTGGGAACATGAGAGTTGGGCTAGGCCTTAAGAACAGATGATAGAAGGCATTCCAGCTTTAAGAAATGTATGTCTGGAAATGAGGAATAGTATAAGCAAAAGAGGCATTTGTATTATTTTTTTTTTTGCATTTGTGTTATTTATATACAGCTGTTCACTGCCTAATTTAGAGCAAAATATTAAAATAGACAAAACTGTCCTAATACAATATATATACAGTTTCAAGTTATCCAAGAAAAAAGTCAAGTGCTTCCCACTAGTCTGGTCAGAAGTTCATATTTTACAGCAGCTCTGAGGTAGAATCTATAGTCATCTACCGTTCTTGGAAACTTCATGGGATTTACCTCATTTTCATTAGTGAACACTGCCCCAAACTGGCATTGGAATGATTTAATAGATCTTTTAAGTGGGTTCTCAAATGACAGTGTCTTATAAATTAGGCAGAGGGGTTTTGTTCCTGAAAGGAAATAAGAGACTCTGTCTCAGATTGACATAAAAATAGGTTATATTTTATCTACGTTTAACGTTTCTTTCCACATATTTTTCTTATACTCTGTGGTACCTACTATTGCTTATCTGCTAGCAACTTCCAGCAGATAACAAGTTAATGATCAATTAGCAAATAAATATTAGTGGAAACTCATAAAGAGCCAATTACATTTAACTTCTAGGCATGTGTATTTGCATGTCCACATGAATAATTTCATAATATGGTCATATTTCTTCCAATCATTTTTTTGTTTATGACTGGGAATAAGATACACCAGAATAATGTGTTGTTTTGCAATGAGTGCAGTGTTCTATGTAAAGAGGACCATGATTTTCAGGTGTTCCTTCACCTAAATTTTGAGAACCAGAGCCTAAGAGATGACTTACCTCAACTGTAAATGAAAAGGTAAATGTGTGAATTTCAACTTAGCGTCCTAGATGTGTTTACCACCCTGAACGTTGTTGCAACATAAACTATGTTCTCTGTCGGGTCATGGAGAAGGAGCTGGGAAAGGACGGCAGTAGCAGAGTGACTGTCCATCCTGGTCTTCTGATGGAGACACTTGTCTGACTTAGGACAACAACAATTTTTTCTAAACGCAAAGCAACACATACGCAAAACCTAAGTGAATATTTATTTTTGTAGTTGTAACAGACACTTTTGGTGCCAAGCCCCGTGCTTTTGAAGTATATTTCACATGGTCTCTTGGACAGTCCCAGGACTGCATCCAGTTGCCCACAGAGGTACACTGATGGTGGTAAGGAGGGCCCCCATGCCAGCTCTCCTCATTTGGAGCTTTCTTCTCTTCCCAGACTCACTTCTCACTACGTTTGCTGGGATCACCTTCTGAATAGACACTCTGAACACAAATCCTTGTCTCCGGCTCTGCTTTTGTGGAATACAAGATATTCAAATATCCCACTGATCCCTGGAATCATCCAAGGGAAAATTATAATAAATATGCATTGGTTAAAATAGTAACAGCATTATTGTGGAGTGCTTACTATGTGCCAGGCATTGTACTGAACATTCTACTTACAATGTCTTATTTAATTATCATAATAACCATATGAATTGTGCATTATTCGTATTATTTTAAAGATAATGAAATTAACGCTTCAAAGGCTTAAATCACACACTGAAGGTCACTAGTAAATGACAGGTCTGGCTGGAATTCAAACCCAAATCCTTTGTGTGTTTTTCTGTAAGTTTATGCAAAAGTGTGAGTTGGTCATTCATATATGTATTTCAATAATTATTTTAACAAAACCACCAACCCCCGAGAAGCGTCTTTGTAACAAGTGTAAATGTAGTAAGAGAAAGGAAGAACCCTGAGTCCTTCCATCCTCCAGATGAGCCATTTTCAAGGTGCATCTTTTCAGTCTCTGGGGAGAAAGTAAAGCAGTTATGCAATATTTTTAAAATTCAAACTGGTGCATGTTTTGTTTTTAGCCCAGGCATCTCAATTCTTTATCTGAGATCATAACAATTAGTTGTTAAAGAATTTGTTTTCTTAAGTATGCACGTTCTCCAACAAGTAGTGGTCTGGAATCCAAAACCCTTCTCCTCTGGCTCAGCCCGTGGGCTGCTTAACCCTCCAGCGACTGACCTCACCAGCACCCAGGCCAACGTGGAGGGATCAAGGGACCTAGTGCCAAGATGACGTAACTTTCCCTGTTCCCCGCGGCCTCAGTGTCCTCATCCATAAACTTTCTAGAGATCCCTAGATTTTACCCCATTTCTTTATTTCACAAACAAGAACACATTTTTGTTTGAAGCGATACACAAGAATACAGAATAAAGTGTGACCAGGCCCCCACACCACTCACCCCAGCATCTTCCCCCTTCTTTTGTGGAGGTTTCCACTGTTGCTAGTCTAACGCATATCATTCCAGTCCTTTCTCCATACAAGAAACCTTTGTGTCTCGTTGGCATGATATCATGGAGCCCTCGGGATTTACAGGTCCAGAGTGTGGAATTATCTTCTATGTGTTTGGGGGAAATGGAGCCTGTGGCAAAAGAGAAAGTGAGTTACTAATTGGATTTATGGCCATTACTCCCAGAGCAGCCCTCTGCCCTCGGTAATCATGATAGCAGTTCAGATAGAATCTCTTTTTGCAAAATACCCAGAAGGCTCTGTTAGGAGAAAGCTGGCACATCTCCTGCTCACCCAATAAAAAGTCAGATTGTTATTAAACTGTCCCTGAAGCTACTGTGATTTACATTCATTTTAATGGTTCTCTTTGTAGAGCAGTCCCTTTAATGGGGATGCCCTCCAGTTCCTATTGGTTGCGTTTAAAATAAATATTACACCATCCCCAGCTGTCTAACTCTCCTTTCATGCTTTGACCTGCCACAGAAAGTACAGAGACTTGATATTTCCTCCTGAGAAACCCTTGCCTGCTTAAGGATGCCCAACACCACATAATTTGTATAGCAGAGAGGTGGAGGGGATTCAGGTCTCTATCACTAGGGTATGTAGATGTATACTATGGAATATGATGTTGCACTCAGAAGCAATAGACTAGATGGATATAAAGCAATATATAGAAAACTTAAAAGAAGGAAATAGAATGAAATGTATAGCAAAATGCTATATGTACAATTTAACACATACCCCTGTATAAAATATTTTTCAAATATTTATATCTTATATATAGTTTATTATAAATAAATGGATAAAAACACAAAGCTGCCTGTCTTTTACTTTTCTTTACATTATATTTTATGATCAGCAAGTATTTATAGGCCACATTGTAGATATGTGAGGTAATCCAAGTTCTGCTCTGTGACCATCGGTAAGTTGCTGCACCTGTCTGAGCCTCGGTTTCTTTAATGGTAAAAATAACAGAAAGGCACTAGAAAATGAGCAATAGTACTACCTAGGTTACAGTGTTGTAACTTTTATTAAGATCAAGTGGTCTGTGAGATTGAAAGAAGATAATATCTGAGACCTGGCACAGGTGAGTGACGTTGTCATTGTCAGCACAGTCGGGCCCAAGCAGGTTAATTAATCATGAACAGCACTTGGAGTTTCACGCCTAACTTACCTCCAAGGAACCAAGAGTCAAACCCCTGTGTCAGCCACTTTCAACTGTTTCCTGTTCCTGTATGGAGAGCGGGAGATCTGGCTACACAGCCTGTCACCCTACTGTTTACCAGAATTAATTTGGTAACTAGCACAGGTGCCCCTCCTGTCCACTGCAAAGCTGTGGGCTTGCTCAAAGATCGGAGGAGGGGCTGATTTTCAGACTGTGAGGTGCATGCTTCTAAGATTTAAGGTCCAAGGTAGCACCGTCCCCCCAAGGTGGCTGACCCCAGGCCCCTGAGCTCTCTGTACCTGCCCTGTCCAAAATGTGAAGAAAAGGAGCCACATGCTAACCTGACTAACTCAGAAAAGGTCTGCTTGGTGGTCTTGCAAACTCAGAGACCTAAAGTAACCACAAAGAATGGTCTGAAATTAAAACCTTTTAATTAAAAAGCCGTTTCTGCTTCCATGTCTCTGGATCCCATCTGTTCATCAGTTTATTTTGTTACTTAGATTCCTCATACAAGTGAGATTATGTGATACTTGTCTTCTCTGACTTATTTCACTTGAAGGAAGGAGGGAGAGGGTAGGTAGGTGGGAAGTAATCAACCAAAGACATTGTATGCAAATATGCATAACCCATGGACACAGACAATAAGGTTGTGAAGAGGGGGGTGGGCAAGGGAGATTAGAGAAGGTTCATGGTGGGGGGAAATAGGACATATGTAATATGTTCAACAGTAAAGAATTATACATTTTAAAAGGCAGTTCACAGTAGGTAGTCACGCTCTAAGCCAGTGTCTCTCCTGACAAAGATCAACTCCGACCTTTACTGAGCCCATTGTCTTTTTGCCTCTATGATGACACACCTGTGGAATGTCAGCGTAACTTGTAACTTCCCTTTCTCCAGGCCCCTCAGGCAACAACAAATGGTGCCAAGGAGCAGAGCAAAAATTTCCTCATTGTTATCGTTATGGTGTTCATTGTTGGCTGTTAAGTAGCCTGCACCCACCTATGTACAAGAAATATGTGTCTATAATTTACTTTTTATCTAGTCCCAGAGGTTTCCCACTTTGCTTTCTCCCACCTCCCTAATCTCCTCCTTTGATGATAATTTATAAAAATAGGTAAAAAACCACCATTCTCTGAGCATTGTCTCCATTGGTTGAGATTCTGCTTGCTGGCAATTGTTGACAGTTTGGCTCAAATAAACTCACAAAAATCTTTTACATGTTTGAATGTTTCTTATGTTAATATAAAGAAGCCCTAAAGCCTGTTTCATGTGCTGGAGGAGAAAGCCATGTGCCTGTGTCTCTTCATCCACAGAACGAGCAGGCCTTAAGGGCCTGACAAACTCTCTCGCACAGGCTGAGCAATCCACGGTCTCCACGGCAAACACCAACAGCCAACAAGCAAAGCAGGAAACTGGACTGGGCGAAAGGCGGCCAGTCTCCTGATCACTAAGGGCAGACAGCGATCCAGTTGGATCCGGACCTGGCTCCTTTCTCCAAAGGGGAGCAGGAAGAGCTTCAGAGAGAGAACGCCTGAAGGAGGAAAGGAAAGCAGCAGCCTAAGAGGTGTGAGGGGAGCTCAGTCCCCACACTTCCCAGAGGGCTGGTGGCTGCCTCGGGACAAAAGCGTCATTAGCACAGAAAGCCCCAAGGCTGTCTGCAGCCTCAAGGTTGACTTTGGATTGAATTTATGAATTTTCATAAGTTCAACTTTAAGCCAAATAAAATTGCTTAGGAGAAACTAATAATAGAGAGAACTCAATCACACTATTATTTTCTTTCTTCCTTTAAAAGCATGGCAATCCCATGCCTTTTTACGAAGATGGCACCGAAAGCTAAGAAGGAAGCCCCTGCCCCTCCCAAAGCCGAAGCCAAAGCAAAGGCTTTGAAGGCGAAGAAAGCAGTGTTGAAAGGCGTCCAAAGCCACACACACACAAAAAGATCTGCACATCACCCACCTTCCGACGGCCAAAGACACGAAGGCTCCAGAGGCAGCCTAAATATCCTCGGAAGAGCGCACCCAGGAGAAACAAGCTTGACCACTATGCCATCATCAAGTTCCCCCTGACTACTGAGTCAGCCATGGAGAAGACAGAAGACAATAATACACTTGTGTTCACTGTGGATGTCAAGGCCAACAAGCACCAGATCAAACAGGCTGTGAGGAAGCTCTATGACACTGATGTGGCCAAGGTCAACACCCTGATCAGGCCTGATGGGGAGAAGAAGGCATATGTTCGACTGGCTCCTGACTATGATGCTCTCGATGTTGCCAACAAAATTGGAATCACCTAAACTGAGTGCAGCTGCCTAATTCTAAATATAAACATTTTAAACTGTAAAAAACAAAATAAAACAAAACAAAAAACGCATGGCAATTCCAGAGTCTCAAGTGGGCAGTCCGTATCCACACGTGGCTTAACTTATTGTCTGTCAGTGAATCCCTGCAGAGGGCTTTCCTTGGCCAGTCTGGCCAGTTTATCCCATGGTTCAAGAGAAAACATTTAGCTCTTCATTTTACATATGTGGGATGCCCAGAAACTATAACATTTGACAGCAAACCCCAGGAAGACCAGCTTCAAAAGAATAATGAGTTATTCCTGGCCTGCTGGCCCATGCCATCATCGGCTTGCATCTACTTCCTGACCTCTACTAGAGCCTGCAAACTTCAGTCATAACAAAGGTCCATTTCTTTACCCTTCACAAAAATAAAGTAAGGTGCACTGGCCTAAATAAGGCTATTTCAGGTGTCAGTCCCGCCTGGGCATTGAAACTGAAGCCATTTGAAATACTTTTTCCTTTTAATTCATTAAGTCCCCGCAGCAGCCATGTTAGTTTTCTTTTAAAAATGTTAACAGACTACACAAGGCCGCATTATCTTATACCTTGCCATTGGAAGAGGGAAGCTAAATGGAGGGTGTGGAAATGAAAGAACTTAACATTCTGTTGAGTGGCTACTATATGTCGGATGGGGGGAGGAAGGGCATCTCTTTGAAACGGAGGAAAAGAAGCTGGACTGTGAGAGGCCCATGACAAAACTGAATTGGATCTGCTTTACCTGCTAACCCGCTCCCCTACCTTTCAGGCTATCAGGAGAATTCAGAATGAAGGGAAGAATAAAGATAAGGTTAGGAGTGGCCCAACCTTGGTCAAGATACATACTATTTCAGGGCTATTATATAATTCCAACTGGTTAGACTGTCAAGAGGAAAGAAATGGCTGAAGGAAGCCAGTGAAGAAATAACCCATTAGCAAAGGTCTGTGAAAGCTTATGAGTGGTGTGGAGCTCGGTAAACATAAAACCTCCTTAGGCAACACAGAGAGGCAGCTAGGTGAATGGGGTGAGCCTTGGCTATCCCAGGACTTTTCCTCCAGCAGAGAGAGAGGAAGAAAACATGGCCATGGGATTGCAGAACAGAAGAGCTTTGTGTACCATCAATTAGTTTGCTAAACATTTTTTGAGCATTTACTATGTTCTGATCCCTGTGCAAAGGTACAAAAAATATCTAAGAAATAACCCCGGCCCTAAATGAGCTTGTAATCTGAAGCCAACATTTAAACAAATACAAGGCAAATATTGCAATAATGGAAGTGTGTATATTTGAGTATATTCAGAAGCAGTATTGAGGGAATCTTTCAGGTGGATTCTTTGGGAGGTTTTCTAAATCCAGCTCCAATTTCCTTAGAATTTGGAAAGGTGACATCCTGCTTCTGGGATCATATTGTCAGTCAACTTACATTTTTTATTTTATTGAGGGTTTGGAGATCTTTCTACATTTTCATGAATGTCTGGAAAAAAAATGAATCTACAGATTTCAGAGAGAATAAGAAATCGATAAAGCCATTTAATGTTGAAAAGAAAGGTTGAGGGCCTTGCTGATTAGACATTAATACCTTCTATAAAGTGAATTAAAATACGTGGTAGTGACTGAGCAAAGTACAGATAATTCAGTAGAATATACAGCTCATTAGGACACTTTTTCATATATTCAGTAGCTTATAATATGTGGGAAATTTTGCAACTGAAATCAGTGATGAAAGGCTGAGTCATTCAATAAGTGGTTTTGAACCCTATATCCATTCGTTTGCTTCCCTCCATTTCTTTCATTTGTGATCTGTTTCTTTGTCTTTGCATTTTGGCTGCTTCCCTGAGTTGATAGAGTGGCTTTGTGTGCTAGATATCCTATAGTGCCCAATGGCTCAGCCTACCCAATTACCTGAGATGGACACTCTTGGTGCACCCTTTTATGGGCTGTGTGCACAGTCTTGTTGTAGTTAAGCCTTGATTGTTGTTGGTATCACTGGGAGGAATTGATCTCCAGGCTAATTGGCTGTGAGAATCAGCTGTGTCTATGCTGGGAGAACTTCTGTGCTGGAGACACCCTTATAGGGCAAGACTTGCTTCAGTGGGTCTTTGGTGCTCACTGAGTCTGCCCCCTGAGTGTATCCTTTATGGATTTGAAGAGTTGTAATCTGGATATTCCCACTCTGACCCCTGGGTACCCTGGCTCTTGGATGTCCAAGAATGTGCTAATTTAGTTTCTGCCTGAGGCCACCCAGCTCCTGCTATGGAGAGATCTGCAGATTCCTTTTCTTTGTTTGTGGTTTGGAGGTGCCCAAATGAGGCCCAGCTGTGAAGCAATGCAAGCTGCTGTGGAGCCTTGGGCCTTCTTTTGGAAGTTCTTAAACTCTCTGATCCAGTTGCAGTTTGTTAGCTAATTTTAGATTGCAAAGGGCCAGGCCATTCATATGCAAAATCCTCTGTGCACAGCTGGGATAAGATTGTAAATTGGGTGGGGCAGGGTGTCAGGGAATCAGCAGGACGGAGAAAACAGCAATGGCTGACCATCAGCCCTGGCTCCTGTGGTAATTGCTGCAAGTACCTCTGAGAAACAGCCACCCTCATGTTCTGGCCCGATGCCAGACAGTCCAGTTTCCCCCCATATGAGTCTGGGTACCCAGAGTCTCACCCAGAACTGGAGTTCAGAGCAGTCGGGAGCTTCTGTCTCCCTCCCAATTGAAAAAGACAACAGCTACTCAATTGCCACCCTGTCCATACCTCTGCAATTTACTTCTGTTCCTCCTCTGATTCTCAGTATGCTTTTCTCTTTCCTTCTAGTTGTAGAATTTCCACTCAGCCAGCCTTACTGTAGTTCTGGATGATGTCCATTTTGTCTTTTAGTTGTAGTTTTGAAGTGGTTGTGCGAGGCAGCAAATTCAAGTGTTTACCTATGTCGCCATCTTGGTTTCTAGAACATATTCTTGATAGGCCTTTAGACCCACACACTTCTTATAGTAGTAAGTAATTTCAATATTTAAAAGCCATATTAGAATACATAACTGTGATTTATAGTGGTATGCATATTTGGTACCTTATTCTAGATACATATTTTTATAACATATTTCATTCTTTTTTTTTTTTTTTTGCCTTTTACAAGAAACCTGTTTTATTGATTAATTGATTGTCAATGCTCACCTGAGGATTTTTTTTTGTTTTAATTTTTTTATTCTTTAAAGAATTACAAATAATAGTACATATATTTCCTTTTTTTCCCTCCCATTGACCTCCTCCCCAAGGCTCCCCCACCCCCCAGCACATGCCCTCACTTATCTCCCCTCCCCAGTGTCTTGTATTCATTGGCTATGCTTATATGCATGTATACAAGTCCTTCGGTTGATCTTACAGCCCCCACCCCAACCTCCCCTGTCTCCCCACTGCAGTTTGACCATCTGTTCAATGCTTTTTTGCCTCTGTATCGATCTTCCCCCCCGTTTATTTTCTTTTAAAAAATCTTGCATCTGCATACTGGAAATAAATACATAAGAACAAAAAAATGTTTGAGTCTCAGTTTCAATGTCCAACAGTTCTGAGTCCCAGTTTTAATGTCAAATAGTTCTTTATGTGTACGTGTTAGCAATAATATCTGGATGGTGGACATATGGTGGCAATGCAGGTTCCACCCTCTCTGGTTTGGACCTGGGCGGCCTGCAGCAATGTACAGCTGCTGACTGCTAGCATGGCAGGGTGTCATCAGCGTCTTCCATCTCTGGACTATCTTCACAGTTGGAACAGACCTGTCAGTTCCTCTTTGTTGCAAGAATCCATATGGTCTTAGAGTTGTTTTCTAAAAATATACAAACATATTTTCAACCAAAAGTTAATAAAGGGATCTTTTCTGTAAATTAGACTTGGGATTCTTTTTATTTTGCCCAATTAATTTTCATGGGTGTCCTGCTGTTAGCATTACAAATGGAAATTAATTTTCTGGAGTAAGAATTTTCTAGATGTAATTTACTTATAAGTTATTTTTCCTTACATGATATTACCCCACTATTCCCCCCCCCCCTTTTTTTATTAATGGGGGCTTTTGGAAATTTTATATTGCACTCTTGGCAACTTTAAATTTTAATTTTTGCACAAAAAATATGACTGCTTTAGGTTCTTTGCATGTTAGGCAATTTTACATTGAGATGAACTAGTTAATATTAATTTTAGTTAATATTTTAGGAACAGCTTTTTGTCCAGTACACTTAAATATTCTTGCATGTTCACTTATTTCAATTGGCCAGTTTAAATTAATCTGAAAACTTGGTTACTATTTTACTGTCAAATTTAATACTCAAACAATAATCTTCATTTATGCTGTAAAAATTAGTGCAAAGGATTTTTTGCATTCTTGAGTAGACCCTGAGCATTCCTGGTACTAGACTGGATTTAGAGATAGGACAGCTGTTGCTGGCCAAGTCTCTGTCTGGTCCCTGGGTCCCGATCTCAGCTGTGTGTGGGAGGCAAAGCATCTGTGGGGGCAGGAGACCTCCCTCAGAAGGGATGAGAGTTCAGGCCCCTGCAAGGTTAGGTGGGTGAGGGCCTGTGCCCCACTTCTGTTGACCTTTAAGTTCTCTCCTGTTGGCCCTCTGCAACTGTGCCTGTCTTAGGTTGTTCCTTCCCTGAGGAATTTTACCTGTCTCCTGCTAACCAGCCATCCTCCAGGGTCAAGCAGGGTGATGTGAGGTTCACTTCTGTCTCCTTGGTCTTCTATGCCCCTGGGGCCTCCATGCCCAGCCCCTGCCTTGTGATCCCCTTGCCTGCTGGCTGGGTCCCATTACTGATCACATAACTCGGGAGACTCAGGTATCTTCTCCAGGGAAGGCCCAGCTCACACCATTGGGCAAGAGACAGATCCATGGTGCCAGCCACCCAGAGGCTTCAATCTCAGCTTGAACTGAAAGCTCAGGCAACAGCTGTGTGCACTTGGATTTTGAGAAGAGGGTCCCTCTTGGCAAAAAGGGCAAGAGGGGCCAAAATAGAATGTTCAAGTGCCTTCCCAGTGCCTTAATTCCTTCTGAAAGGGATTAATTCCTTTCCTGTCTTTGTTTAAATTTCTGCCCAATATTCAAAGAATTAGTTTGTAAGTTTCTTTGGGATAATTGAACAATATGCTGTTGTAAAATATCAAAAATTATAATGACATTGTAGAATAATATCATGTAAGGGTATAATGGTGTCACGGGGGGTTAAGGGATCCTAGCCTAAGGATTGGTGTCCATAGGAGATGACATGCTCTAGGCCATGTCAATTCAGTCTCAAACTAGCTGCCAATTTTTTTATAGCTTTATATAAACTTTGTCAGGGATGTAAAAACACAAATTATTTAACTTAGTTCAATAGGTCAAATATATTGACTTTCCCCCTTACTCCCGCCACCCTATTTCATTCTTCTTATAAATTCTATGTCACCTATTTATCTAGCTTTATCTTTACCTATTCATCTCTCTATATAAAGTGAATTGAAATCACTTTTTATGTTGTCAATCCTCACTCAAGGATATTTTTCTATTGATTTTTAGAGGTTAGTGGAAGAGAGTGGGGAAAGACGAAGAGAGAAAACCCGATGTGAGAGAGACAGATTGATTGGTTGACTCCCACATGCACCCTGACTGAGCTGGGATCAAGTCTGCAACTGATAAATGTGTCCTTGACCAGAATCAAACCCTCAACCCTTCAGTCCACAGACCAATGCTCTATCCTCTTAGCCAAACCAGCTAGGGCCCATTGATAATATTTTATGACAATCCTAAAAACGGCTAGATAATTTTGAGTATCAAAAAAACAAATATGATCATTATAGTATAACGTTAACACCTCTGCTTCTCAAGACATACTAATCCTATAGTGGATAAAAATGCTTTTGACCAAAAAGCACTTAGAATCAGAATTTCGTATTTCCTAAAATTTCATGAAATAATATATTTCTAAAAGTATTAGCTCTCCATTACATTCCTATTATTGAGCATACTAAAGCCATTGTGCCTCACTCTCTATCTTTCATTCCATTACAGCATAAATCAGATTGATTTGGTGTGGCCTGGTGGTAGCACACAATAATATACCAGGAAAAAAGTGTCTTAGGAAAAGCAAAAAGAAACATAAAGAGGTGACAGCTTTTATTTTAAATCCATATGCAGTAATAAATATATCAATGCTACTTATGGGTTTTACAGAAATTTTTAAAAGGCTCTTTATAAAATGTATGTCTTAGTTTTCTAAACATATTTCATTAAGGAACAGCTGTTTAAGGTTAAACAAAATAAACCCTTACTCTGTTTTCATGCATTCATTCCCCAAATCAGCATGTTATATGTCTCATTTAGGCTTTTTATTTTTTACAAAGTCAATTATACAAATACTGGATAGGAGATATTACTTGTGGCCAGCTCCTATGGAACTGAAGAATTTACTACAAACTCTGTAAGAGCCAGCTCACGAAATGACTGTCACAAAAGCTAATAATGTGAATGAAAAATGCAAAATCTGACCACAGAGATAGTCCTACTGGGCTACACACTGGTGCCAGGCACATCCAAAAGACTGGGCTGAGTTCCAGGCACACACTATATAGAGCCATTCACAGGAGGCCCACCAAAATAGGTAGAAGAATTGAGTAAAGAAACTGAGTGCATTTCTACCTGGAATAGAGAAAATTGCAGGGATATTTGAGAGCAATCCTTGAATATTTGAGGTGTGGTTATGTTCTCGTGGCCTTATCACTATCTATTCTCCCCACCCTATCCCTACTTTCTTGCTAAGCAAACAGATTTGCTTAGGTTGCCACAGAGACCCCTTGGTTTTAGGAAGAAGAGACTCAACCGAAGCTCCAGGTATAGAATCATGATGGTTCTAAACTAGCCATAGTAATTTAATTTCCTTTGGCCCCTGATTGGTCTTAGGATGACCATGTAGCCAATTCTGGCTAAGAATTATCTTATCTTCCAAGAAGGAAAAAGTTGATTGGCATGCCTTTCACTCCCTAGTTCTTTCTTTTTTTCCCACCAGAGGATAGAGCAGAATTTGCATGAAAAATGGCAATGTAGAAAGATAGAAAGCACCTGTATCCCTGAGAGCTCTACCAGCTGGCCTGTCTACTTGCAGAGAATTTGTGAGAAAGACAAGTTCCTATTTTCTTAACCACAGTAAGTTAGGTATTCTGTTTACTGCAGCTAAACACACTTCGGGCTAATGTCATCATGGGAAGGAAAACACATTTGATCCTCAAACTTCTAGAAGACAAAACTGAAACTACTGAGTGAGAGTTACAAGAAAGATTTCAATATCAGAAATCATTTTCCAACAAATAACATTGCTGGAATACAAGGCTGCTTCTGGAGTCAGTGATGCCCCATCACAAACACAGTCAAGTAAAAGGTGGCTGACTACCAAGAAAGGTGCTGAACAAGAATTTCTGCTTATATTGGGAGGACCCATGGTTCCTATGAACTCTAATTACTATACTATGCCTTTATATTTGAAAAATACCTTATTGATGTTTGCTAGTCATATATGAAAAACCTGGCTTTAAAAGGGTGACAGGTTACCAATTATTTTTTAGGTTGCTTAGGATTTAGAACTGATATCAGGTTTTTCAATATTTGAAAATATGAAGATTTTGTTTCAAGTTTCTTTATCTTGGCATTTTGGTTGAACTAGTCAATGTCCTGTGATCAAATACAGTAGATGGTACTTGGATTACAAACCGACTGTTCTGGTCAAATTCTCATTCTGAGAAAACTGCTTTGCTCTGAAGGAGTCACCTCATTTCTGATTTCTGAATGCCAAATGAGCTCATTTTCTCTGTGGCATCTTCTCCCCAGCCCCAGATATACTATACATTATCATTCTGTGCTCTAATATTCATTAAATTCTTTCTTTGGTTATGCTAAAGGATGGCCCATGAACAGCTCTTTCATATATTGTGACTTATCTCTGCATGTGATCAACAGAGAAGCGGCAATATTTTAATGACCATATTCTGGCTACTTTCTGTAAACTCATTATAAGTTAATGTTAATTTAATTTCCAAGACGTAACACTGAGAAAATCACTTGTGAATTGGTCATTTTCAGAGTATGCCCACATTCAGATCTCACAATGCTTATTGGACACTAGCTATGAAAATGCTGATTATTTGCAGAGACTCAGAAGCAACTAAAATAGTCCTAGTGGGTGTGGCTCAGTTGGGTTGGAGCATTGAGCTATACACCAAGAGGTGGCAGATTCCATTCTCAGTCCAGACTCATACGCAGATTTCAGGTTAGATCTCTGGTCAGGCAGATGCAGAGGCAACAGATAGATGTTTCTCTCTCACATTGATGTTTCTCTTCTCCCCTTCCTCTCTAAAATCAATTTTTAAAAAAATACTAAAATAGATAGCTTACTAGATAGGACAAAGGAAAGGAAAGAAGGCACATAAATGATGCCTCACTTTGTTAGTAAAACTTTCCATTTCAGATGCATGACAGATATTAATGTTCCCATTTTATAGATGGGGAAGCCGAGACTCAGAGACATACAAATAATTAACTGCATACAGGCTGAATGAAACAAATTGTTGTAAAAGTACTAATATATGTTCACTCTAACTTGATTTGAAACCTCAGGGCCATTTGCATGTAGGAATTTTTTTGGATTCTGAAAAGACTAGAGGCCTGTTGCACAAATTTGTGCACCCATGGGGTCCCTCAGCCTGGCCTATGGAATAGGGCCTAAACCAGATCTCCTACATTCCCTGAGGGGTCCCAGATTGTGAGAGGGCTCAGGCCAGGCCAAGGGACCCCATTGGTGCATGATTGGGGCCAGGGAGGGAGGCAGGAGGTTGGCCAGCCTGGGAGGGACTGAGGAAGGGCTTCAGGGCATGTCTGGCCTGTCTTGCTCAGTCCTGATTAGCCAGACCCCAGCATCAAGCTAATCTACTGGTCAGAGCATCTGCTCCCTGGTGGTCAGTGCACATCATAGTGAACTGTTGAGTGACCTTAGCATATCATTAGCATATTATACTTTGATTGGTTGAATGGACGACCTGATGACCAGACACTTAGCATATTAGGCTTTTATTATATAGGATAATATGGTGCATATATCATTTATTAACTAATGTCACATCAGGGTCTGGTTATCCTCTGTCATCAAACATGAATATATTTATGCAGCAAATTTATCTGAATATTTATAGTAGTGAGATAAATGAAGATTATGAAGAGACTTCAGATCAGTAAGGTCAGGTATTGTTACATAAAAGCTTTCCATATTCTGAACTTTTTGGATTTCAGTAGTGCAGAGAAGGAACCATGGCCTGTTCTAGCTACAGAGAACTCATTCATGTGGATTGGAGAATTGAATCAAGGGAGATTTCACAAAGGAAGTGGCATCTTATCAGACCATAAAGAACCAGTGGGATTTTAAAAATTGTAGAAATAATATATATCTTCTATAAAGAGAATTCAGCAAACACAAATGGGAGAGAAATGGAACAGGAAAGGCACTTCGGGTTATCAGAAGCTGGCTCCACAGAACATTTGCCACCATCCAAAAAGGCTCTGCAGCCCAACAGGGTGACCAATTGTCCATCTGCCCAGGACTCTCCCCATTCTAGCACTAAAAGTTTTGTGCCTCGTATTCACTGAGACACTTGCTCACCTAGCAACCTCCTATCTGTTTTCTCTGTTGAAGAGTGGCTGATTCAGCAGAACTCAGAGTTGCCATTTGGTTTTGTGCTGCCAACGAGAGTTCTGGTGGTGCCAGATATTCCCAGCACCGGCCTTTTCATGAGCAGGTCATGAGCCCAGGCTTTGGTGTATGTATAGCAAGGGGTCTACAGCCCAGGCACTGGGCCCATCTCAGCTATGCACTTCCAGAATCAGACTCAGAATCCAAAAATAAACATAATGAAGGTTTCAAAGGTAGAATGTGGAAATAGAACACTTAGGTCACTTTTTTCTGTACAAATAACTCATTGTTGGTAAAGAGACTCTGAGTTCAAATAACACCTATATGAATTACTTAGGGAGTCTTTTGTTAATCAAAAGTGTCAAGAAAGGCTGACAAATTCACACCAACAAATGGAAACTTCAGTCGAAACACTGAATGTCTGCAAATATCCAGATGCTCAGTGTCCTGCAGCCTTGGCCTCAACGTTGATCATTTGGAATTGAACTGATGGTATGAGGCAATGTTCTTTGAGCATTTCACACACAACAATGTAAAGCTGGATTTAATATAGCAAAATGAGAAAAGCCAAATCCAGATAACATTTCCTCCAGAAGAAGCAACATGCCCGAACAACTTGGCTAACACCTAAATTTAGTCATGAGGATGATATTAATTACCACCAAGTGGTCTTGTCCTTTATTAATAGAAAAACACGTGTTGTTTCCTGTCTTTAGCTTCCCAGAGGATGGGACAAGGACTGTCACTACATTCTACACACACCCTCCTGAAGCCGGCGGAGAGGGGCCTCCCGGCCTCCCAGGGGCTCAGGCACAGACATGACAGAGCCCAGCCAACCACTTCTCTGATCCGACACAGCCTCACAGAGAGCGTTGATAGGAACTGTTTTAATTCCAATGGTAACCAAGCTGTACATATTCTTTAAGTGACACAACTATTATTTACAAACCAGGGTGTGTCCACCTTGAGACATTTTTGTATTTTCAGAAATAATCATAACCACAACTTAGGGCAACATAAATAGGAAAAAGTGAAAAAAGATACAAGGTACACTGACAATGCAGCTCTTACAAAATCTTTTGTATTTGGCATCATTTCATTTTCAAGAAGAGAATGGATGACACTGAGCTAAGAATGAGCAGGGGAGGAAAAGAGGAAATAAAGACCTAATATATTACAAAATAGCCAAGATAGCCATAATAGTCAGAATGAAAATAAAATAAAATTGACATCTGAATAATATTCATTGAATTCTTTACCAACATCAAGAAAACAGCGTTATACACACACACACACACACACACGCACACTGGTAAAATAGCAAATGTCAAGGGGTAATTTAATTTATTATCTTGGCCATTCATTTATTTATTCATATAACGAATATTTATTCATAGCCTACTATGTGTCAGATACTAGAATAGAGTGTTAAAAATATATGCTAACTACCCTCAAAAAGTTCACACTCTAGCTGAGGAGAAAATCAAATAAAAATAATCAAGAAATAATCTGCAGCTGAAACCGGTTTGGCTCAGTGGATAGAGCGTTGGACTGCGGACTGAGAGGTCCCAGATTCGATTCCGGTCAAGGGCATGTACCTTGGCTGCAGGCACATCCCCAGTAGGGGGTGTGCAAGAGGCAGCTGATGGATGTTTCTCTCATTGATGTTTCTGACTTTCTATCCCTCTCCCTTACTCTGTAAAAAACCAATAAAATATATATTTTTTAAACGAAATAATCTGCATGTATAAGAGTCTAATCAATAGACACAGACAACAGGGGGGTGGGGCATAAGTGGAGGGTGGGAGGTATGGGGGAATAAGGACACATATGTAAAAATAAAATTTAAAAAATTATAAGGGAAAAAATAAAATAATAAATCTAATCCATACTAGTAGTCACCATAACCTTAAGAGAAATTGTTTCATGTGACAAAGATTTTTAAATAAAACTCTCTATAGCCTGAAAATTATTTTGGAAGGAAACAAAGAGAAGTTTTCTTCAAAAGTCATAAGGATTGTAATTGAAAGTCAATACATTGACCTCTTGAACTAAAGTAAGTAATTTTAGTTTTTGCCTTCCTGATAAAGTTTATATAAAATTACAAAAAGAAATTGACAGGCAGTTTGAAATTGAACTGGCATGGCCTGGAGCAAAGAATATCCTTACATGATATTATTCTACAATATTATTAAAATTTTTTATATTTTACAGCAGCATATTGTACAATTATCCCAAACAAACTTACAAACGAATTCTTTGAATGTTTGGCAGCAATTTAAAAGAGGACATGAGAGGATTTAATCCCTTTCAGAAGGAATTAAGGCACTGGGAAGGCACTGGAGCATTCTATATTGGCCTCTCTTGCCATTTCTGACAAGAGGGACTCTCTTCTCACAATCCAATTGCCCTCAGCTGTTACCTGAGCTTTCTGTTCATACTGAGATTGAAGCCTCGTGGTGGCTGGTACCTTGGATCTGTCCCTGGCCCAATGGTGTGAGCTGGGACCTCCCTGAGAAGAAACCCGAGTCCCCCAAGATATGTGACCAGTGCTGGGGCCTCACCAGCAGGCCAGGGGATCCCATTGCAAATGCTGGGCATGGAGGCCATGGGGGCATAGGTTACCAAGGAGACAGAACTGAACCTCACATCACCCTGTTTAGCCCCAGAGAATGACTGGTTAGTCAGAGACAGGTAAGATTCCTCAGGGAAGGAACAACCTAAGACAGGCACAGTTGCAGAGGGGCCATCAGGAGAGAAGTTGGGGGTCAACAGAGGTGGGGCACAGACCTTCACCCCCTCAACCTTGCAGGGGCCTGAAACCTCACCCCTTTTGAGAGAGGTCTCCTGCCCCAATGGCTGCTTCGCTTCCCAAGCCCAGCTCAGATCGAGACACAAGTAACAAAGAGAGACTTGGCTTACAACAGCTGCCCTATATCTAAATCTAGTCTAGTACCAAGAATGCTCAGGGCCTAGTCAAGAATGCAAATAATCCTTTCCACTAATATTTACAAGGTAAGCTAAGATTGTTGGTATAGTATTAAATTTGACAGTAAAATAGTAATCAAGTTTTCAGATTAATTTAAATTGGCTAATTAAAATAAGTGAATATTAAAGAAAATTTAATTGCACTGGACAAAAAGCTGTCCTTAAAGTATTAACTAAAATTTTTATTGGTAGTTCATCTCATGGTAAAATTTCTTAACATGCAATGAACCTAAAGCAGTCATATTTTTGTGCAAAAAAATAAAACTTAAAGTTATCAAGGCTGCGTTATAAAATTTACAAAAGCCTCCATTAATTAAAACAAAGGGGGGGGGATAGTAAGGTAATAACATGTAAGGAAAAATATTCTGTAAGTAAATTACATCTAGAAAAAAATTTTACTTTACAAAAATTAATTTTCATTTGTAATGGTAACAGCAAGGCACCCTTGAAAAACACACATGGTGTCAACATAAACCAAAGGAAAATCATTTGGACAAAAATGAAAAGGACCCCAAGTCAATTTTATAGAAAAGATTCCTTTATTAACTTTTGGTTGAGAATATGTTTGTATATTTTCAGAAAACAGCTCCAAGACCATGTGGATTCCTGCAACAGAGAGGAATTGATAGGTCTGCTCCAACAACAAAGACAAGAGGAGAAACAGTCTAGAGATGGAAGATGCTGACAGTGCCTTGCCATGCTAGCAGTCAGCAGCTGTGCATCGCTGTAGGTTTCCTAGGACCAAACCAGAGGGGGTCAGTCCTTCATTCCCACCATGTGTCCACCATCCAGATATCATTGCTGACATGTACACATAAGAAACTGTTTGACATTGAAACTGGGACTCAGAACTGTTGGACATTGAAATTGGGACTCAAACATTTGTTGTTGTTATTATTATACTAAAGACCCATTGCAGGAAGATTCCTGCAAGAATAGAGCTTCCTCTGGGCTGAGCAAAGCTCTCTCTCATCTCTGCTGTCTTGCTACCTACCGTCTCCTCTGCCTCACGCCCTCCCTTCTCCTCACCCCGCTTGCTTACTTCTCTGCAGCTTTACTCCCTTCTGCAGTGCTTGGCTTCCTTCTACACTATCTTCTGTATGCAGATATGCAAATTATCCGCCATCTTGGTTGGATTAATTTGCTTACTTGCTCTGATTGGCTTGTGAACATGGCTTGTGGGGTGTGGCTTGTGGGTGTAGCAAAGGTATGGTCAATTTGCATATTACTCTTTTATTAGATAGTATGTTTATTTCTAGTCTGCAGAGGCAAGATTTTTTTAAAGAAAAGAAATGGGTAAAAAATAGATACAGAGGCAAAGAAGCATTAAACAGACTGTCTAACTACAGTGGGAAGGCAGAGGAGGTTGGGGGGAGGGTGGCTGAAAGAGATCAACCGAAGGACTTGTACGCATGTATATAAGCATAACCAATGGCTACAAGACCCTGGGGGAGGGGGGCAGGTGAGGTCATATACTGGAGGGGAGAGAAGACTGGGGAAGGAGGTTAATGGGGGAAAAAAGAGGAGACATATGTACTATTATTTGTAATACTTTAAACAATAAAAAAAATCATTAATTATTTTTAAAAAAGAAATAATCTGATGACCTGGATGGCATGGCTCAGTGGTTGAGTGTGGACCTATGAACCAGGAGGTCACGGTTCAATTATTGGTCAGGGCACATGGCTGGGTTTGGGGCTTGATCCTCAGTGAGGGGAGTGCAAGAGGCAGCAGACAGCTGATCGATGGTTCTCTCTCATCATTGGTGTTTCAGTCTCTCTTTACTTCTCCCTCTCCTTTCCTCTCTGAAATCAATAAAAATATAAAAACTAAAAAGAAAGAAAGAATCTGATGAATGATATGACTTACATCCACAAGTATTTTCCATTTGGTGAGAACTTTACCGTTTATAGCTCTCTTTCTCTCATATATTTTTCTGCATCATTTTGTTTAGGCATGTCCCTTATACACAGAATATGATTGGTCATATTCTCAAAAGCAATCTGAGCTTTCCTGTCTTTTAACTGAAGAATTTGTTTACTGATACTGACTCCTTTCTACCATCTTTTTTTGTGTGTTTTCTATTACCACATTCTTGCTTCCTTTTCTCTATGTTCTGTCATATAAGATCTACTTTTTTTATTCTCTTTTGCTTCCTTCTCCTGGGTTGAACTCATAAATTGTATTTCTATTCTTTTAGTAAGGTACCATTAAAAAATGTTAACATGGGCACATGATAAAGTCAGTCACCAATGGCTCTATCCTCCTCCCAAACAAAGCCCCTTCTGCCAGTCATATCATTATCTAGTGTTTTAGTTCTGCACTATTTTTACCCCTCTCCCATTAGTCAGTGTTATTGTTACTGGTCTGAGGTTTTCTTACATCAATGCTTATTTATTTTACTAATATGTTTACCAATTTCTTTGTTCTCCACTGGTTTCAATTTCCTTCTTACTGAAATATAAGCATACTTTGGAAACTGATTCTTAGATTAACATTTTCCTGTTTTTAATTTCCAAATTTTATAAAATTTATGTACTTATGAATATAATAGTTTTTTATGGCTAATGTTTGCTTAGAAAAAAAATGTATACGAACCTCAAAATTTAAATGCCCTAGCCAGTTTGGCTCCGTGGATAGAACATCAGCCTATGGACTAAAGGTTCCCAGGTTTGAGTCCGGTCAAGGGCAAGCTGGATCCCAAATAAAGGGTGTGCGGGAGGCAGCCAATCAATGATTCTTTCTCGTTGAAGTTTCTATGTCCCTCTCCCTCTCCCTTCCTCTCTGAAATCAATAAAAAATATATTTAGAAAAATTTAATCAACACCTAAACAGAACAATTTGCAAAAAGAGTCAAAATTGTGTCAATTTGCAAAGAGTCAAATACAATTGGTATACTCAAGGGAAGACATTGAAAAGCCCTCTGAGAGTCAGCCAAGTATTTATCCATATGATGTTGTTGCTAAAAAGGAACATCACAGTGTTACTTCAAATAGGTGTTTGTTAATAGCCAGGTTCACTGTTCTATGATCAGGAAGTAATGCTTTTACATTTGTTTATTTAAGCATTTGGTGGTTGTGCTATGTCAATGTTGTACTGTTGTTTTGGTTGCATTGTAAAAATAGTTAATGGCTTGGGATTAGTAAGTAATGAATTGGAATTTTCCCCATTTGATTTAATGGAAAATAAACTTGGCAGTGTTTTCCTTTGAATGTTTGATTTTAGAGAAGTGATTACTGGAGTTAAGTTTGCAATGCATGTATATTTTTAAGAAGTTCTTTGAAAGACTCCAAGTTATTATCTGCAATGTCTTTCTTCTAGCTTCACTCCCAAATAACTTAGCTAAGTACTCATTTTAGGTTGACTTCATTTTTGCCTTCCACCATTTAACGATGTTATTCCATCATCTTTTGGTATTATTTTTGAGAATTCTGTTCTAAATCTAATTATCATTTCTTTGTGAGTAATTTGTCTTTTTCTCTGTATTCTTTTAATATTTTTGTTGGTTTTCTGATGTTCAACAGTTTTCATTGTGAGAGTCTAGGTGTGGATTTGTATTTATATTCTACTCAGGAGCCATTTAGTCACACAATATATATTTATTGTGTACTTATTACATGCCAGATCCAGACACTAGGGATTAGCAGATAATGAATCAAAGTTTCCATGTTCAAGCAGCTTACATTCTGTGAGAGGCAATGAAAAGTAAACAACGGTTATTTTGAGCATTGTCCTGTATACTGAAAGGTTTTGGGTTTGATTCTTGGTCAAGGGCACATACGTAGATATATATTGTGTCTCTTTGGTCTGTTATTCATATCACTAACTCTTTCCTCAAATTTCTATTTCCTTATCTTCCTGTACTGCATTCTGGGTGATTTCCTCAGCTCTACCTTCTGGTTAAATAATTTTTCCAACTATGATTAATTTGTTCTTTGACCCATCTATTAGATTCTAAATATCAATATTTTCCATTTTTACAATTGCTATTCTGTATTTTTTCAAATATACTTATTCTTTCCTTATAAGGTGACTTTTTATCTTAGTATTTCTATTCACTTTAAACTTGTTTTATTTTATCACATTCTTGGGTGTAACTATTCCCAGTTATCATATCTAATGATCCTGCATCATGGTGGGCTTATCATGGAATTTGTCTTTTTTTTTTTCTTATCTTCAGAAAAAGTTGTTTTTCAGTTGAAGCCATGCATCCTCGCTTGTGTAAGAGTCCCTTCGAGAAATTTTCACCTTTTCTTCTATTAAACTCTAATTTTTGGTCTGAACAAAAGATATTGTTTTTACAACCCCCCTTCAAAGGCCGAGTGTCTCAGATTGAAGGCCTCAGTCCCAGTCACAGTGTAAGCATTGAAACCCTCAGCACCCTGTTCCTACAACCAACACCCGTTCATTACCAGCCCCTATGTCATCTCAGCACCAGTTGTGGCTCTCTCCTCTAGGCTGAGCTCCCTTTTGGTTTTTCCAACCAAGATGTTCCCTTTCCTTCCAGTTTAGGTATATACATTAAAGTATTTTCTGTAAACTGTTTAAATGTAACACCTTTATGCATTTGCAGCAGGAGAAAATGCCTGCATAATGTCAATCTATCAAATATGGTAAACTCGAGAGGTCAGCATAAATACTGGTTCCAGAAGATTTTGACTAAACTAAAAATTAATTTGTTGGCCCCCAAATTTTTCTCAACCCAAGAAGCAAATATCAGTTTGGCATGGGAGATGAGCAGAAGTGGCGTGTGCCATTTCCAGAAGTGCCTGCAGCAATCTTTCCCCATGCAATGTATAATTTCTTTTCACCTCTGTAGGCTTGATGGAGAGGAGCATGAAGACCTAGGAGGCCTTGTGTTGACGGTGAATCCTGATGTGATAGGGCCCAAGCATGGAAGGGCCTGCTTACCCTCTCTGCTTGGAAAAGAGCTGCCTTCTGCTTGACTTACGCATTTTTGATATGAGCATATGTGAAGCTCTAGTTGGGTTAAACTACTAAGTTGTAGGTATTTGAAGAAAAAAAAAAGGAAAGAAAAGAAACTCTCAAATAAAGGAAAAGAACAGAGATGTGGAATGACAACAAATTCAGTTTGAAAGTACAATAAAAGTCAACTTTGAATAATTGGTTTTCTACAGCTATTCCACATCAGTGGTGTTTATATAAGAGTAGTTTCCTCCACAGTCTTTAGCAACTCATGAATCACAGTTCTTATCCGCATTCAGAGACAGCTTTGGGGACAAGTAAATGAGCATGTGATGGGAGTGAACAAACCTGAACTCTCCTCTCAGCTCTCTGGCCAAGTCCCACATGATCATGGTTCAACCTTTATCTCGCCATGAGGGCTTCTGGGAACAAGTTGAATATCTTTCCCAGGTGTGAGGAAGCTATCATACTATCTTCGCTTCACTCCAATGCTCAGATGTTACCAGAACCTCCATCATTCTTAGGCACATCTGACATTAAATACATGACAAACTGAGTAGTCAGTGTTGTGTGACCATGGTGGAGAAGTATCCACATGGCAGCCAGAAGACTGAGTTCGAGGCCCAATAGAGAAACAACTCTGAAGCTTGAGCAGAGCATCTAATTCTCCCTATGACCGTTTTTTTTTTTTTTCATCTGTGAAACTGACATAAAGAGGATTGTGGTCCACTTACCTCACAGAGCTTGTGAAGGGCAAAATGAGATCACAGGCTTAAATAAGATTCAAGGTATTGTATTTATTTCTAGATCTGGCAGAAACACAAAAATAACTGACTTCCTAGCGTCGAGGAAGTTGCCTGAGTACTGTTTCATATGGACCTTTATCCCAAGGATTTTGAAGAGCTCTCAAACAGTTCCTGACTTTGCCTAAATGAGCCTGCCCTGGCCCATTTCTCCAGCCAACAAGAAGCTAATATAAATCTAAGGCCCTGATTTAAACAGTTGCAAATTCCTCTAGTCAACTTGACTAATCCACCACTACATTGAATTGGAATATTCAATAGTTACTACGTTAATAAGTCTTCTACAAAGTATTTCCTGTTCTTATTTAATGTCCAGGAAATAAACATACACTTATTTGAGGGTATTTTTCCGTATAAAAATGGCACATCCTTTCCCTGAATCATCTTGTTGCTGTTACATGTCATTCCTCTCTATCATGTTCTTTGCCTCTACTTTAACACAATGTCCTCAAACCCTGAAAATGTTTAGCTCACCAACGTCATTGAGAGGGCAGAAATGCAAGGATGCTTGCAGGGGAATACAGGAAGTTCAAATTTGGCTGTGGTATTAAGTGCATTTATAGGAACACCAGTTCATGGTCATATTCATACAGCTGCTTGATGTATTAACTTGCATTCAGGAATCCAAAATTTCACATGTAGCTGTTTCCTGTTTCCATTTTTGAAGGAACTAGTCAGGTCCCTCTGCAACTGCACAACAGCTGGAGGTAGTGGAGCTGCCTAGTGAACTCTGTGTTATTTGAAGATTGGGAACAGGACATTTCTTCACCCTGTGCTTCTACAAGGCTCAGACAAGTAGACAAGAAGATGGATGAGCTTCTCATATGGAAGAGTTTTCCTCTGTTAGGACACTGAATTTGGGGTTGATTCACACAGGGCCTATTTTAATAAAAAATATTTCATAATAATTATTATCTAGAGCTGTATGCTGTTCTCTATAGGGGTTTTGAAAGGGCATAGTTTGATGCCTAAACTTGGTGCTATACCATGTTGCTTAAGTGTAAGAAGAATAACAAAGTCCAAGAAAGCTGAAAGGGAGAGGCAGAGAGAGAAAGGCCAGCATGTCTCAGAACTAATTGAGGCTATAAGTTTTGACCTTGACCTGCTTGGCTTGAAAGTCAGAATCATACACATCAATGAAATGGCTATGTGTGGCTTGGATGCAGTTGGACCAATATTCAGCTTTTTTTTTTTTTAAGCCAGATGCTATACAGACACTGAAGCCAGATCATCGGGGTTTAAGTCAGGATTCAATCCCTAACTTGCAGAATGATCTTAAGCTCGCTATTATGATCATAAGCATGCTTACTTCATAGAGAGGAGTAAGCAAGTTAATGCATGAAAAGCGCTTAGAATGGGTGGCTGACACACATGGAACTATGTTTACATGTTTATGCAATTATGATTATTATCCCTTATCAGGCACTTGGCCAATGAGCTCTGCCATTTCTCATTTTAAAGGTGTCTCTTGTATGCATATATGCAGGCAATGGGGTGGTGAGGGTCTCAAGATGGGAGTGGGCTGGAAGAGGTTAATGGGGGGAAAAGGAGGACCTAATACTCTTAGCAATAAAGATTTTTTTAAGAAGTGTCTCTTGATTGTGACAAAAACTGGTGAATCCAGTACAATCAGACAGAGAAGAAGGGAGGAAGCAAGACACAGAGTGGTGATGGAAGATCAGGGGAGGAGGGAAGTCTCAGGCTGGGTGAGGAGATTCAGCCTATTTAGTGCACTTGACATTTACTTACAGGCATGTGCTAGACAAGGGAGGTTCAAATATGAATTGGATCTGATTCCAGGCTCAGCTACAGTGATTGACTTGAATACCAAGTCAGCCAGACTCATTCCTCCCTTCCATGCTCATTTCTACCTCTAGCCCTTTTCAGAGCCGGTGCTTTTTTTTTTTTTTTTTTAGAATTTATATTTTATTGATTTTTTACAGAGAGGAAGGGAAAGAAGAGGGATAGAAAGTCAGAAACACCAATGAGAGAGAAACATCCATCAGCTGCCTCTTGCACACCCCCTACTGGGGATGTGCCCCCAGCCAAGGTACATGCCCTTGACCAGAATCGAACCTGGGACCTTTCAGTCCTCAGGCCAACGCTTTATCCACTGAGCCAAACCCGTTTCAGCAAAGCTGGTGCTTTTTCATCTCCCACCATTCAGACTTTACCTGACCTTCAAGGACAATCCCCAGATCCTCTACCTCATGAAGTCCATCACAGTCGCTCTGCCCGAAATTCTCCATTTTCAGGGTTGCTGCAGCAACTGCAATCACTTGATATGAACTGAAGGAGGATGACAGGTCATTAAAAAACAGACATAAGACAGGGTGAAAAGGAAAACTACACAATCTTGAGAAGTTACTCATCTTCTTTGAGTCTCTGTTGTCCCCGCCTCAAATTGGGGGTATTACTACATACCTACTTCCAGGGGCAGCTGTGAGAATTAAGTGCCTAGTTCATACTGAGTGTTCCCTTAGTGGTAGCTTTTCTCAGAATCAGACATTTAGTAGATCTTATTTTGTTTCTTGATTTACTTTGCCACAACTTTCCAGTATGAAATCATGTGGGAGGCAGAATAGTATAGAAGTTCAAGCAGGTGCTTTGAGTTAAGTTGTTTTCTTGCTGTGTGGCCCTGGGAAAGTGAAGTAACCTCTTTCTGACTTCATTTCTTCATCTGCTAGTATAAAATTGGGGTATTGGGTCTCAGCTTACTGAAGTTTTGTGCGAATTAAGTGAGATCATGCATGTAGGCACTTAGCTTGGGCGTGGCACGCTGTAAGTGTGCAGTAAATATTGGCAGTTATACTATTATTATTTTCACTGTCATTGTTATTATGGCTGAGCAAGAAGCAGAGAGCAACCAATACCACTAAACAGAGATATAGTTTGAGAAACCTTCATGTGCTCAGGAAAATCCTCATTTCCCTTTCATTTCTTATATTGTCCAGTGGGCAGTTGGAATTGTCTGCTCGATGCTCCAAACCTGTGCTTTTGGACAATTTACTTACTCGGGGTGCTGAATGTGTTTGAACTCCCTACTCTTGACTTGTAGAATATCAAGAGGAAAACACTATGTGACATGCATGTGGTGATATCAAGGTTTCCATCTATAGCTAACGGATCAGGAAAGATAATACCATGGTTAATGCAAGGCTTGTCTGTAGTTGTCTGAATGGAGGGTCCTAGGCTATAAAACCAACAACATTTACCCATTGCCTTTGAAGAAAAGTCACTGTTAAACATAAAGCAGAAAGAAGCTTTGACATAACTTTGTCACTATGATCAGCTTATCAATTTAACATGGTCTAATCCTCCCCTGGACTATTTTTTACTCAGGCACATGAAGTGCTTGGTTAGCCCTCACTGGTACTGTCATCTCTAGCGGGGCAGCATGTTCTTTATGGGCTGTTCTAATATAGAATGCGAAGGATACATGATCACCTTGTGCAAAGGACAGAAAGAACATCCTGGTGCCGGTTGCAGCAGCTTTCCCCATGTTTTCTTTTCCAGCAAATACCAAATCCTTCCATCTTTCATCAGCTTGTGTGTGGGGAGGCATGAACAAAATGTTCTTGCACGAGTTGGTTTCAAAATTTCTACCAGGGAAGCAACTTGAGGGACTTAGCAAAGAAGCTGTGGGTGTGTTATTCGGGTCATGCTTAAAGAACTTGGAAAACAGAGTCAGAAGATGGGAGTGGAGGGGGAGAGGGGTAACAGCAGCGATAGCATGGCAGTGAAACAAAAGCAAACGAACAATGACAGCACAACCTGAAGGGGGATTGAGAAGGCTAGTGGAGGAAGGGGGCTTCCAATTGACAAGTTGGCCAGAAATCTGGACACTGTAAGAGACAATTTAGTGCCAGGTCATGCCCTGGGCAGGATTTATGGCTGCCTTCCTTGTTAACTTGCCTCTTGCTTAAATTCAAAACTGTCACAGACTCTGAGGGGGTTTTCATCTTCGTCATTCGTATGATCTGCCTCAAAACACACACCCGGACAGAAGTCTCCTGGGCCTCGAGTTGTTTTCTCCCAAGTGAGGGGAATGATTCCCCCCTGCCCCCCCCCCCCCCCCCCCCCCCGCCGCTTCCATCAACGTGAAGAAAGCAGGGAATTTAGGGATGCTTAAACCGATTTTTAAAAGGAGGTTCCCAATGAGGCTTGTGCTCTGGAAGATGAGCACGGCATGGGGTTTGGGGTAGTACTGGCCGCTGCGGTGGGGCGGCAGGGGCACGGGTGAGGATGATCAGTGGACACTGGTCTTAGAAAGTAGAGGAGGGCTCCGCACCAACCCGCAGAGCAGCTCACCAGCCAGCGCCACTTGTCGGGGCTTGCGGATGCAAGCGGAGTGGCAAGAGCATTCTGCTCTCTACTCCCACCCCAGAAATTGGAGTAAACTTTAAAATGAAGCCACGTTTCAAAGCCCAGTTTCAGGTGAGTAGGAAAGATTTCTCCTGAACCAAAGATAATGTTACAAATGAGGTGCGTTAAGAATCCTTGGGTGCAGAACCGGCGCGCCTCTCCCTTTCGTGTCTGAGAAGGCGGGCGCCCAGGAATGCGGCCGAAAGGCGGAGAGGCGAGATCTCCATCCTCTTCTCTGGCGGAGAGGAGGCCGCAATTTATAAAGCGAAATTAAAAACGCACCACGCGTCGGCCCCGGAGGCTAATGATGTTTATACAGACACACCACGCCTAGGGAACCGTCCCAACATTCCGCGCTCTGCGCAGAGGAGAGGAGGTGGGGGCGCGGCCGGCTGCCCCTCCCCCGCCGCCTTCCTGCGCCGCAACCTGGACTTGACCCCCGCGAGCCTGGCGCGGCGCGGCCCGGGCCGCCCCTCTGGAGCCGGGCGCAGAGCCGGGCCGTCCCCGGCCGGCGGCGCCGTGCGCGCCTGCAGACGCCCGGCCGCGCCCCGCCGCGCGCGCTCGCAGAGCCCCAACGCCGCAAAGTGGCGGTAGCCGGGTCCACTTCCGCGTGGAAACATGCAAATGCCGGCGTCTTTTATTTGATATTACGGGGGCCAGGGGAGCAGGACGAGGGTTTTGCCTTAAAGTGAGCTGTAAAAAGAAGGCAAAAGTAAGGGCTGAGAAGTGGCGGTGTGCAAGCCTCAGGTCCCAAGCGACGCTGAGGACCCTGGCGCTGCCAGCCAGCTGCGTGGTGCTGGACCAGGCGCCCCAGCGTTCTGGGCCTCACCTGTCAAACCGGGACACAGGGCTAGGGAGTCTCTAAGGGCCCTTCCCAGCCCTAACTTTATCTGATTTTAAACCTGATTTGACTCGTGGGGATCAATCAGGACTCCTGGCAAAAGGAAAAACTACTCCACAGCTAGAACTTAGCTATGAATCCAGCTCTAGAAAGACACACACACACACACACACACACACACACACACACGTTTCAGATAACCACAAACTCTAGAACCCAGTGCATTCTAACTCTATTTCTCTTCAGAGATTATTTATTCCTTTAGTTACCAAGGTAATTTATTCCTTTAGTTATCAAGGTAATTGATTAGAGTTAGTGGTGAAAAAAATGTGCTTGGGTCATTTGTCTTAAGGAGGAAACATAAATCCATAAATCCTCTGGTCTCTAAAAAAATAAAACCCTCTTCATTTCCAAAGTAGGCAGATCTTCCAAACAAGTCTTCTTTCTAAATCTTTGTTTTTAGCCACCTGAAATCTGTGGCTTTGTTGTCCTGAGGTCCATGTAGTCTTTTCATAAAAAGGGAGAAAAGACAGCCCCATTCTACTGTTCAGCCTGAGAAAACTGTGACCAGGAAGAAAAATATTTAGATTTTAGTTTTGAGTGGGTTTTTAACCTGAAACAAAAGGATTTCTCATCTCCTAAAAATGTATGTAAATTTGTAAACTGCGTGTTATACAAATGTACTATATGATTTGTAAAAGATCTCTGGTTGGCAATGGGACATAAGACCTTCTAGTTGCTCCTTAGAATATATTCCATGTGGATGACTCAGAGGCTGGTCGGTCTTACCCTCCATCACCCAAAACAGTAACATCGGCAATAACGGTTATGTTTCTGACGTTTGTGGTTTCAAAAATAATGAGTGTTACAGTGATTGATTCGAATTCTAGTTGTTACCAAAACAAGGTAACAGATTGTTCAGGGATCATGAAGTATTGGAGGTTCCAAAGCTCATTCCAATTAAAAGACTCTGAGTAGTCTTCCAAAATGCCCACATGAAATTGTCTGCCTCGCCCAGGTCGCCTTCTATTCTCTCTCCTGTGCCCCCTCAATGCTCCCACTCTAATCAGCCATCCCATGCTGGCCAGGCACTGGCAGAAGACATAGCAGCTCCTGCCTCACTCCTCCCCCAGCTTCCCAGGAACAATCCTTGCAGTGGAGTGAGTTTGTTGTGCTGACCTTGTGAGTGAGTGACCCACAGAAAAGGACATTGTGTGCGGACACTGAAGTTTTCTGACCTCATTTGCCCATGTCCGTATCAATGAGGCGGTCAGGGGGAGGGGAGAGAGGAAGTGGGGAAGGTTGATCATGAGAACATGCAGGACAAGGAATTACAGCTGCTTTGGTGACAAAGAATAATTAAGAGTTGCATTTCCTTAAAGAAATTGTTTTAAATCGAAGGTGGTCCTGGTGTTCACAACACTAACCAATCTCTCTTCTTCCTTCCTTCCCCATGTTCCCAGCCTCCTTTCTTCTTAGAAAGCTTCTGCCACATGGTCAGGACAGTCTTCAGAGCCAAACCCAAATCCCAAAGCGGGATTTGAATCTCACTTCTGCTTAACCTCTGTAGGCCACGGTTCATCACCTACAAATGGGAATGATACTAGTTCTAGCTCGTAAGAGTACTAGAGATTTAAATAAGAGAATATATGACCAGACAGCTGCCTAGCTCTGCATGCAACTTTGCAATGTTTCCTTCCAGGGCTGTTTCATTTAGATCTCCTCTCCTAGCTGGAGGGCTGCCTGCTTTACTAACTGCTACTTTGTGTGATCCTCAACAAGGATCTCACTTTGTCTTGTTGGGGAAGCAGGGGAGTGTTACCAGGTTTGCATTTGAAAAGACGTCATGCAGAATCTATGGAATGTAGAATACTCAGAAAAATACCCTAATTGGGAAAGCTGCCATTTATTGAATACACCTCAATAAACACCAGTTCATACATTATTCCACTGAAGCTTTACAATGGCCCCAAGGCAAGAATTTTTACTCCATTTTATTGGAAGGAAATGAAGACAAAAGAGGTTAATAACTTTTCCCTGGTTGCACTAGTGTTGGAACACAATCATAAATAACATTGAATAGCTATTATGTGTAAGGCATTAAATGCACGTTTTCATTAGTTAAATGCTCATACCAACCCTGTGAGGTAGATACCATTATCTCCCCATTTTACAGCTGAGGAACTGAGGCAGGCAGGATAAATTGCTTGCCCAAAGTCCCACAAGTATGCAGTGAAGTGACAGAGCTGCAGTTTGAGTGCAGGCTGGCCGGCTGCCAGCCCACCAACCCAACCACAGCACGTGCTGCCTCTGCTTGGCTGCCCGCTGTGATGGGAGAGACCCCCATTGCCAATGGCTGCAGTCACCATCCAGAATGTCCTTGAAACTGCAGATCTATTAAGAGTCAGCCCAATGAGAAACACAAAGCTGCCATTTATCATTTCTCTGTACTTGAATTTTCAAGACAGAATGAATGTTGATTTATCTTTGTTCTGTATTTTGTTGTTGTGTTTTCCAGGAGTCATAATATAACTTCTATGTCTTGAGAAAGGATGACCTTTTCCTGCCGTTTTCAAGGTCTCCCTCCCCCCTGGATATTTAAGAATAGGTGACCCTCAAAACTTTCCACGGAGCCTGAGCTGGCTCAGATGTGGAAGCTGTACAGAGCCCCTGTGTCGAGCCCACAATGAATCTTCCACAAGCTAAGGAAGAAGGTCCAGGGACCAGACGGGCTAGGGGAGACTGGATAAGAACAGTTCCTCCTGAGCAGACAGAATATGGCGCCAACCCCGTGAGCCAGGCTCGGCCTCAGCCCCAGCGCCTCACTAGGCCTGTTGCACCTTGACCTTCAGCTCTCTAAAGTGCGCAGAAAAACATTGCCAACTGAGGCTTCCTGTTGTTCTTTTGCAAAGTGAGACATTTTCATGTTTTTTTCCCTTTTCTCCAAACAGGCTGTATTTAAACAAAGTTATTTAAAGCATTTCAAGGAAAAGTTTAACTCTTTCACCCTTCTAAAGATATTCTTCTAGAATTGAAATACACAAACATTTGGTAACAATTTGATAAGGTAAAATGAGTTTCCTTTGGAACTGGGAATGCAATAAGATGGTCAACAAGTGTGATTTCCTGTCTTTTCATTTTATTGTGTTGTGAAGTTGGGAAGCCCTTGGTTCACACATGCCACCACTCTTGGAACCCACAGAAACACTTCTGAGCAAGGATGACATGAACCTATGAGAGCTGTCCCTGTCGACATATACTCCCTATATAAGGAGATCATGACCTGCCCTTAGAGCTGAATCTACTTCAACTAACTTACAGTGAGATTACTTAGAGCTAGGCTGGCTGGACATAGAAGAGGTGAATTAATCATAGTAGTTAACTCTAATATGTGTCAGATGAGTACTTTACATGCACTAACTCATCTTCACAGCAACCCTAAAAAGTAGGTACTATTATTATCCCCATTGTACAGATGACAAAACAAAAGCACAGAGAGGTCAAGTAACTTGCCCAAAGTCACACAGGTATAACAGTGACGGAACTAGTATTTGAATTCAGGCATTCAGTCCTGTTCTTCACCACTACCAAATGCCATGTTCCCCAGTTTAGTTCATATCTCAGTGGGATTGAAACACAACACGGGCAGCTCAGAGGAGGGGAGGAGAAAGGCCCTGCTGCCAGGCTGCCAGGTCCTGTGGTAACTCTGCACTTGTTAAATGTGCAACCTTGGCTCGGTTTCTTATCTTCCTGTGTAGCCACTGTCAAATGGGGGAGGCGGGGGGCGCTAAGAGGACCTACCGTAGGGCCGTGTAGGAAGCAAATGGCGTGAAGCATGGGACTGCTCTTGGGAAGGCTGATCCTTTCTGAAACCCCGGGGTCCAAGTGTGTTTGGAATTCAGAATTTTTCAAATTTTAGAAGAATAGTGCGTGCCTTAAACTATATAAATAACTCCTCCAGCGAGATCCGGGGGTCTCGGGCATCATTCTGAAAGCAAACACATTCATCAGTCTGTTGCAATCAGAGTGACTCCCTAAGTGAGCAAATGAAAATGGTAATAGCCTCATATGAGTTCAGGTTTGAACATCCATGAGTTTTATGGAAGGTTGGGGGAAATAAAAAACAAAAATCATGTTAAGTGTTCAGGGCTTTTTGGGTTTCAGTCATGGAGAAAGATTGAGGATGTACCTCCAGTGAAGTCCAAAGCAGCCCAATTTCAGTAGAGGGCTGGAACCAGTAAGTGAAGGGAATCAAAAGGCACAAACTTATAGCTATACAATAAATAAGTGTAAATTTTAAAAGCTCTCATCCCAAGAAAACAATTCTGTAACTCTGTGTGGTGACAGATGTTAGCTAGACCGGTTGTGGTGATCATTTCACAATATATGCACATATCAAATCCAAAGGAGAGTGGCAGGTCAGACCTGGAGGGTGCCCATGAGGAAAACAGACACCAGGGGCCCACGGAGGGAGAGTCTTGTCATCGTGATGGTAGAAACGAATTCCAAAAGCCACAGTGAAAGGCAACAGTGTGCTCTGCCGACTAATGACAGGGATGAGGCGGGGAACAGCAGTGGTCCTGCTGCACCATCCCCTGTCATTCGGAGCAAATGAACGCTTATTTTCGAATTAACCTGCTGAGAAGTGGGAGCACAGCTTCCTTCCCTGACAAAGGGCTCTTGTTTCCACCCCTCTGAAAACCAGAGGGATTTGGTGAGACTTTTCAAGTGTGTGTAACTGCTCACCTCTGTTAAGCACTTGCTGAATCCCAGGCATCAGCTTGTGCTGAAGGGGCAGCATTTAATGCCCAAATAAATCCAAGAAACAAGTATTGCCATTTTTATGGGGTTCAGGCTGTTCTGTAGGTTCTTTTGCCCAAGCTCTTGCAGCTAGTAGGGAGAGAACCGGGTCTCCAGCCAAGTCTCCTAACTCGGAGCTGGAGCTCTTACCACTGTACTTTACCAGAATAACGGCCAATGCCGCGGGGCTCACATAGGCAAAGAAGTGACAGTAGGTGGGAGTGAGAGCGACCGTGAGTAACTCATTTTCTCCTATTACTGTAACTCAGCTCTTAAAAGATCAGCCTTCCCTTCTAGTGAAAGGAGGAAAGAAAATGAGAACCAGTGCACACACTGATTTTCAGCTCAAACATCGTGCCCGACAGCTGAGATAGACCTTTTCGAATTAGAGAGTGAGGCAAACAGAAGCCTTGGTTATTATAGCTAATTCAATTTAATTAAAGCCGTAAAAGCAAACCACAGTTTTGCAGTGGGTGCTGACCATTCTGATTGCTTGGAGGACTCGGAGGAGTCCTGCTCTTATCTGATGGGCAGAGACCCAAGTTGCCACCATTACTCAGCCTCTGTTATGGGGCCTCTTTACCTTGACTTGGCCAGTCATTCTTTTGTACACTGTTTCCCTTCTGTGGTCTTTGGTTTGAAGGTGATTTGCTGTGTTTTTTTTTTTTTCCCCCTAGTTGTAGGAAGAATTGCACTTTAATTCTCTTTCCTTAAGAAGCCCAAAAATCTGGATGAAATTTTGCCCTTCCTTTTCCTTTTCTGTTTCCTCTCCATTTCTGATATCCTGCCTCTCTGCTTCCCCACTCTTTCCCTGCTCCCCTTCTTGTCAACCACCTTCAGCTGGCGTCAAACCTCCATCTCCACGGAAGGCAGTGGCCTCATGGGCAAGGCGGAGCCAGGCCCCGGGGGCACCCTGTGAGGATGACATGGCACGTTGGTCAGCACTTCATCTCTGCCGGCCCCTGGTCTAGGTGCTGGGTGTGCAATGACAGTACCTGCCCCCAGCTGCTCACAGCCTCATGGGAGAGGCACACAAGAAAGCAGGCATCGCCGAAACCAGTTTGGCTCAGTGGATAGAACATCGGCCTGCGGACTGAAAGGTCCAGGTTCGATTCCAGTCAAGGGTATGTACCTTGGTTGCGGGCACATCCCCAGTAGGGGGTGTGCAGGAGGCAGCCGATCGATGTTTCTCTCTCATCGATGTTTCTGACTTTCTATCCCTCTCTCCCTTCCTCTCTGTGAAAAATCAATAATATATATATTTTTTTTTTTAAAAAGCAGATATGGCAGTGCGGTGTGATACAGGTCATGACAGATATATCACCTGGAATTATAAGGGCACTGGAATAGGAGGGACACTAACACTGGACAAGGGTATAGCTTAGCAAGAGGCCTTTTGAAGCAGAGGATCATCAGGTAAGGAGGCCCATGGGGAGAGAGAGCCTATGAGTTTGCAGAAAGCTACTGCTTTCAGCCCTCTAGCCCTGTCCCCACCTCTTCCCAGCTTATCATCATCTTCCTTTTTTGTCCACTCATATGTGGAATCTAGTGAAGAAAGTAAACTAAAAAGTGGATACAGACTCATGGATACAGAGAACAGACTGACAGCTGTCAGAAGGCAGGGGTTGGGGGCTGGGTGAGAAAGGTGAAGAGATTATTATCTATCTTTTCAGCATATGGGATTTTTCTTTCTTGCCTCAGCCTTTGCCCATGCCTGTCTGGAGCACTCTTCCTGCCCTCCCCACCCCTCTTCTGGCTTATTCCAACTCACCCGTTAGGTCTCCAATTAAATGGCCCCTCCTCTGGCAGGCATCCCTAGCCCAGCCAGACCAGGTGCATTTGGGTGCCTGACACCTATCACACTCCATTGTCATCACCTGTTTGTTCGTAGCCCCTCCTGGCCCACATGCTCCCTGGAAGCAGAAATAGTATCTGTGTTGTCTCTCCAGGCCAGAAATACTCTCAGCACACAGTAGGTGCTTTATAGAGGTTTGTTGGATGCTGTAAATATGGCTGGGAAAGAGGATAGTGGGGAACAGTGGTGTGAAATGAAAGCAGGGGGATAAGGAGCAGATCATGAAGATCTTCACACGCACCCTAAGAGGAGAAAGAACAGAGGTGGAGACGGGGAGAGAAGGTGAAAAGAGAATGTACCTCAGAGAGAATCCTCATGGAGGAGAGTTGTTGCGCTCAAGCTAAACATCCTCACGTCACTCACAGGAATCAGAACCAGAGTTAGCTGGTCCCAGTTTGGATGGATATCCTTGAAGAAGGAGAGAGAAAACCCTTACTAGCCAGAGCCACCTTGAATGCTCTTGAAATGACAAGATAACAGTCAAATGGAGGTGGCTCCAACTTCGTGTTGGCAATTTCTCCAACAGTGTTCATATTCTGAAACAAAGGAGAAACTTCTGTAGACGTGAAGAGACACCCAAGTAACAGAGGCCCAGGCTGTCTCATGCTTGACTCAGGAGGACATTCCCAGCACTATCACTCCCGGCAGCTGGGACTGCCACTTCTGTTGGGGGCTCCTTCAGGAGCTGCAGCCCATGTCGCCTGCATACAGGTTGCATCTGGGAATTTGCAACCCTACAGGGTGGCCCTTAGCCAGAAGCAGGAGAGTGAACACTCCATCCTGACCCCTGAGCAGGCCGCATGGATGGATGTGCACCCTGCCCTGTCCTCCGACGTCCCTGCAGTCCTGGGAGCACTCATACGAAAGTCACCTGCTCTAGGGTTCTGGTCTCCAGGCTCCATCAGGAGAGCCTGGCCTTCAGCAGACACTATTCTTACAGCTCACAACAAAACCAGCATTCTGCTGGGAGGGGTAATGTCCTGCATACTTTGACTCAACTGTTCACACACCCAGCATTGCCATCAAAACAGTAGCCTTAAGGAAAAGGCTTAAGCAAAGAACAATTTCAAACCCACAGAGGGGATTTTTAACTAAAAGGAGACATTTCATTTTTCACATCCATAAAGGAGCCCACCCCCAACTCCATGAATTCGAATCCTGATGCTTGGGAGCATTTGCCATCCCGTGTCATTCGGTGGCCGTGAATCGCCTTCCCCCACACCCAGCCCCGGTAATCATGAATCGCCTGGCCAGGTCAGAGAAAGGACAGTGCGGGAGACCATCCCGGGTCTCCTAAGAACGTTGCCATCTTCCAGTGTATGCCGGGAGTGAGAAAACTGTTTTTGAGGAGGGCCTATTTATACTCAAAAAAAGACAAAGTTGTGAAAGGACAGTAATTCTAATTTTCTATGTCATGTATTTATCAAAGGAAAATGTTTCAAATGTTTATAGGCAGAGAGGAGAAACTTTAAACTTCTAGGTCAGCTTTTGGAAGTTTAAAATGCTGCAAACATACAAATCGTTTACATGTTCTCCTTTCTGGGCTTTACCACAGGCTTAAGTCTCAGTATTTTACATCAAGACACTGCCACCTTAAAAGAAACAAAACAGGTCAATTAAAAAATGAGAACAAGGGCTTTAAATAAGTGTGTGTACACTTGGCATTGCTATCCCTTGAATGAGAAACAGATAGATTTCTGAGTGGTTTATTGAAACCCTTGAGTTTGGCTTCAACACATAAACATTAACATTGTTTTTGAGGCCCTAGCCAGTTTGGCTCAGTGGTAGAGTATCAGCCTGCGCGTTAAAGAGTCCTGGGTTCAATTCTGATCAAGGGCACATCCCTCAATTGCAGGCTCCTCCCTGGGCCATCCCTGGTCAGGGCTCGTGCAAGAGGCAACCAACTGATGTGTTTCTCTTACATCGATATTTCTCCGTCTTTCCCTCTCTCTTTCACTCTCAAAAAATCAATGAAAAAATATCCTCGGTGAGGATTATTTTAAAAATTTGTTTTTGAGTAACTATAATTTTTTTCCCGATCTGGCATCAAATTCAAGAATATTAGAAACAGTTTTTAAAGAGCATGATGCTATTCTAGATGGCAAAGCTAAGGCCCACTCTGTGCCCACTCTCTCCCTGAACCTGAAGCCCAGACAGAAAGGTCCAGTCTAACTTCTGTGTGTCTGTTTCTCTGGCTAACAAGTAACACTGATTTATTTTTATTTTTACTTTTTATTAATTTTTTTATTGTTTAAAGTATTACAAATAGTAGTACATATGTTTCCTTTTTCCACCCCATTAACATCCCCTCGGCCTCCCCTAAACCTCAGCACATGCCTTCACCTGCCCCTGCTCCCAGTGTCTTGTATCCATTGATTATGCTTATATGTATGTGTACAAGTCCTTCAGTTGATCTCTTACAGCTCCCACCCCTCAGCCTCCCCTGCCTTCCCACTGTAGTTTGACAGCCTGTTCAATGCTTCTTTGCCTCTGTATCTATTTTTTCCCGTCTCTTTTCTTTAAAATATCTTGCATCTGCATACTAAAAATAAACATATAGAACAAAAAAATGTTTGAGTCTCAATTTCAATGTCCAGCAGTTCTGAGTCCCAGTTTCAATGTCAGCAATGGTATCTGGATAGGGGACAAATGGTGGCAATGCAGGTCCCCCCCCCATCTCTGGTTTGATCCTGGACAGCCTGCAGTGATGCAAAGCTGCTGACTGCCAGCATGGCAAGGTGTCATCAGCGTCTTCCATCTCTGGACTGCCTTTGCATTGGAACAGACCTGTCAGTTCCTCTTTGTTGTAGGAATCCACATGGTCTTGGAGTTGTTTTCTGAAAATACAGATATTCTTGACCAAAAGTTAATAAAGGAATCTTTTCTATAAATTTGTCTTGGGATTCTTTTTATTTTTGCCCAAATGATTTTCCTTTGGCTTATTTTGACACCATGTGTGTTTTCATGGGTGTCCTGCTGTTAGCATTACAAATGGAAATTAATTTTCTGAAGTAAGAATTTTCTAGATGTAATTTACTTACAGGATATTTTTCCTTACATGATATTACACCACTATCCCCCGTTTTTTGATTAATGGAAGCTTTTGGAAATTTTATAGTGCAGTCTTGATAACTTTAAATTTTAATTTTTGCACAAAAATATGACAGCTTTAGGTTCTTCGCATATTAAGCAATTTTATGATGAGATGAACTACTAATAGAAATTTTAGTTAATATTTTAGGAACAGCTTTTTGTCCAGTACAATTAAATTTTAATGCTAATTTATTGATGCTATCTTCCTGCTGAGCAGTGGACTAGATGCTTTAGGCTCACTTCTCCTCGCAGGAAAGTCTATATAATTAACCCATTTGTTGCCTGTACCTGGGAATTCAGCTGAGCACACTTTTCCCATTCATGTGTAATGCTGCTTCTTTCCTTCCATTAACCCTGTCTCAAGCCTCAGCCTTTCCCCCTTGTTATCCTTAAAGATCTGTTCACACCCAATCATTCATGAACTTAGAAACTTTACTGGAGACTTGAGGGGTCGAGAGGAAGAGGGGGTGTGATGCATACTGCTCAGCCTCCCACCTTCCCCTGACCCTCCTAGCTGGCATCCATGTCTTGGGGTGTCAGCATCATCCCCCAAACAGGCCATAATAGCATTCCTACAGAGCACAATGCTCTCCCCAGGCATAAGTCTGATGACCACAACTGAACTCAACTGCCCTCGTCCTGTAACGTATGGATGGGCCCCAAAGTAGGGAGAGGCTAAGTAATTAGCTCACTCAACTAAAAAGAAGTGTAATGGGCAACTGATCCGCTCCCCAATATGTCATGCTGCCTCCCCATGACTGAATCACCTGCCTGGCACCTCATTTCTTGCAAAATACAGGCCCTTAGAGTCTTGCCCCTGATTTCATCTCAGCAGCTGGATCCAGTAACTGACTGAAGGCTTCCTGACCCCTCCACAGACCACACACCCCAGCAGGGTCCTTTCCCTCACCCCCTGCCCTGCATCTGCTCTGCCCACCTCCCTGCACCACGTTTCCCACTCTCTCTGATGGGGACAGATTGCTTGGCCTGCCTCTAGTCTCCTGCTCCAACATTCTCCATCTGACCTATTGGACTTCTTACCGTCACCTATGGCTGGAGGCCTCCTGCCCTCTGGGTCACCTCCTGTCCTGCCCGATGCCTGTGGTCAGCTCCCATGGGGCCTTGCTGATGGTATGCACTGTTTTTGGAAGACAATGCATCTTCCCATCTCTTCCTCTCTTATTCTTCCTCTTTGCCTCTCACAGGCAAAGAATGTCTGCCTAAAAAGAATGATTTGATTTCCCACTGTCCCTAATTGCCAAGGTGCTCTACGGAGGTCCTCAGAGTCACCAGTGTCACCTGGAGGGGCTGAGATATCTCTGCCTCCCGTTTCTCCACTTTTGCTCCATATCGGCTGAGAGGGCTGCTACCAGAAAACGTTGACTGATTCATTTTCTCCCTGCTCCCTCGGACATTCCCATGCAAACCTAAAAACAGGAACTCACTTCTGTTCTCAAACCGAAAGACAAATGCAGACTCAGCATCTGAGCAAGACAGTGGTGGTCCCGCCTATGTGTGGACAGGTGTGCGGTCTCAGCCTCAGGGAGACACAGAAACAGTGAGGAGCTGGAAGGTACCTCGGGAGAGGGCTGGTATGCATTTAATGTCCAGTGGGATGGTCCATTATTGCCACAGGTATCAGCTCTGAACATAATAATAGGAGTTGGAATTCTCAGACTATCTGGCAACCAGTTGGGGCTTTCCAAAGGACCTCACGCAGCCCGCCAACGCACGTGTCCCTGGATAGCCAGCGGAGGGGTAGAGTTCACCACACAGGCAACACGGCCCCCAACATCCGGAGACTGCGGATCAAATTGAAAGTCACCCCTGGGGGCTCTCAGCCTGTGCTGAAGAATTGTGATATATGCAACTCCATGCCTGAGCCAAATTATGCAATAACTCCTGTTTCTCACTCATTTTTTCCCCTCCTCCTCCACAAAGTCTTCCCAGTCTGGCCCCACCAGCATGGCTTCTTCCTTCTCTCAGTTTCTGATTGTCAGCCATAAGCACTTAATCAGGGAAGGTCATGTGGCATTGCCAGCATTCTATATGGAACTTTTACCTACTGCATTTTTCATTAAAGAGGTGTGTGTGTGTGTGTGTGTGTGTGTGTGTGTGTGTGTGTGTGTGTGGTGTCCTGGTACAGAAGCACCTTTTGGGAGCAGTGGGGTGAACTCTGCAGAGTGTTGAAGAGACACAAGCTTGGAGTCGGAGACACTAGCTCCTCATTCTGGATCTGGCGTTAATGGGACTCTGGATAAAGGGTAAGTCTCTCAGACTCGCCTCGAAGATGTGGTCAATAACAGGAGTGGAAGGAAATGGTCACTTTTCAAATGTGTCTGCCATGAGGGAATTCTTGTCTCCTAGTCCAGAAAGAGTTGGCAAAAAGTAAAGCAGGCTTTAGAAATACATTTTTAGAGACTCCTGGGAAGAAAGTAAACTAGAAAATGTGATCGGGATAAGGGTATGAGTGGTGGTAAAAGAAGTAGATGATAGATTAGATATATAGATAGATAAATAGATGGCTAGATAGATACAAACATACATACATACATACATATATACATACAGATGCTACTTATAAGCAGAATTAATAAATAGTTGTTTGAAGAAGCTGGAAAACCAGGAGAAATTCCTGGAGAAAACCAGGAGAAAAACCTCCAATTAAAAGATAAAATTAAAAAGCTCACCTAATTTCTAAAAGATATTCATCAAGATATAATAGGTTTAAATCCTTGGGTTTAAATCCAAAAGATTCTGCCTGGAGCCATGAAGTCACAGCCCATGAGTGAAGTGAAAGGTAATGATGGCTAAGAGAAGATTTTTTAATTCAGTATACATGAGGAAATGGATGTCTGGGTCTCACCTGCCTACGCCCACTGTCTGCTCACCCACTATAAAAACCTGTGTGGTCAAAAATAGCTAACTCACCTGATGGGTCCTTTTTGCCCCCTGCCTCCTCTGCTCCTTCAAAGTGGCTTCTTCTTCTCCTTGATTCTTTATTTGAACATCTCATAACATTGACCATGGTTGTGTACATTCTCTTGTGTACATTCTCTTGTGTTTGTCAGAAAAAATGGCCCCTGAATATGTTCACATCCACCATCCCCTGAGAGACTTCGAAGATGTGTTAAGGACCCTGAAATGGGAAAAGTTTCCTAAATTAGCTGGGAGAGCCTAATCTAATTATGTGAGTCAAGAAAGAAGGAAGGAAGGAAGGAAGGAAGAAAGAAAGAAAGGAAGGAAGGAAGGGAGGGAGAAAGAGAGAGAGAGGAGAGAGAGAGAGAGAGAGAGAGAGAGAGAGAGAGAGAGAGAGAGAAGAAGAAGAAGAAGAAGAAGAAGAAGAAGAAGAAGAAGAAGAAGAAGAAGAAGAAGAAGGAGGAGGAGGAGGAGGAGGAGGAGGAGGAGGAGGAGGAGGAGGAGGAGGAGGAGGAGGAGGGAGGGAGGGAGGGAGAAAGAAAGAAAGAAAGAAAGGAAGGAAGGAAGGAAGGAAGGAAGGAAGGAAGGAAGGAAGGAAGCTCATCTTAAGGTTCAAATGAGAGGTTCCGTTTCCAAGATCACATGGTTGTTGGCAAGTTTCACTCTTTGAGGGCTGGTTGTTAGCCTGAGGACCTTAGTTACTAGCTGGCTGTTGGCTGGAGGTTGCCTTTAGTTTCCTGCCAAGTGGTCTTCTCCATTTGCCTTATTGAAGCATGCAAGCCAGGAAGACAATAGTCTGCTAGCAAGACAAAACTACTATCCCCTCACCTTTGTCAATTCTACTACTTCAAAGCAAGTTGCTAGGTCAGCCACGCTCAAAATGAGGGGATTCCCAAGGGACAGGACTGCCAAAAGGTAGAAATTCTTAGGGACCCTCTGAAAGTCTGCCTCCTACAGAACACTTGAGGAATTGCAAATTGACCTGTACTACAGGGTGGAGCTACAGCAGGAGGCTGGAGGCAGGCAGGCAAACATCTGGAGGGCCTTCATAAACCCTGCCAGAGAACCTTTGTAATAATGCCTTGTAAGAGGTGGGATTCTTTCTTTTCTTTAAACATACCTTTTGGGTTGATTTTGTTTCTCGAAAGCACTTCAGCTTCATTAGTTCCCTAAATTCCTATCTTACACTTCCCACACCAAGTTTCCATCCTCCAAAAGGTACTGGCCCACACATACGGTAAGTAAGACTTGAACAGATGCATTTAAACTCTCCTATCCCCAAACAGGTAACACCTTCAGTCCGTCACTGAGACTTAGGCAGAAAGTTGGTTTTGGTTGTCCAAAAAAACTAGAACAGATCGGAGAGGAGAGGGAGTAGATCAGGCAAGGATTGCAATGCCTCCTTGGGGGCCCACTCACCTCAGAGCTGTTCCCTAATAATGGTGCTGCCACCAGGCTTCAGTGATTCCAAATCCATCATGGACTCCACTGTTCCGAAAGAGGTCCCAGAAAAGCCAAAACTTCCCGAACTGCACCAGCTTTGCCTGAGGAAACGGCCTAATGCCTCATTGCGGCAAACAGTACCTGATTATGGTTGTCACAAGGATGACTGCTCTTTCTTTTCATATAAGTTGGAAAATGGCCACACTTTGGCTTCTGCAGATTTTTCCTGGCTTCTTTACCTTGATCACTTTCCCGGCACGTGTAAGAGTGTGCTCTTGCCAAAGCTCATTTCTCTGTGCTTAATAAAGCATTTTATGGGCTACTTTGTTGGCAGGAAGCCCCCATCCTCCATCCTTTGATCTGCAGAGTCAGCGTGTACAGAGCTAGTACTGAGTAAGCGTTACCCTTCCAAATACCACTAGTCATGTCCAATATATAGCTTCCGAAGTTCCATTGGGAAGCCCCCGGAGACTCCTTGCCTGTGATCCTCAGATCCCTTTGGCCTTGATTCTTGCCCCAAACATTATTAATCTCCCAGGAAAAGGAATAAAGGCTGTGATAATTCATGGATTTTGATAATTCACCGGTTACTGCACATCCATTTGGAGGATGGCCGCCTTTTAAAAATGGCTCATGACAACATTCCAAATGTAACAGCTTTGATCTCTCAGCCAGAAGACATCTGCTGGCCTGTTATGACATTTTTTACCTTCTAGGTTCAAGCTAAAATTGTCCCCCTGCTCCCCAAGTACGTCTCCCTGCTGGAGTATCTTTCCTCCTCTCCACTCCCTTGGCTTCGTATTATCACCTTCTATTTCCAACACTTTTCCTCATCCCTCCATGTAGTATTTTACCTCGACCAAGAGAAGTTCTGCAGCTGACAGGAGATTGTATTGCCTTTGAAGTGTGCTGGCTCTAAGCTAGTCTCTGGCTGGAGAAACAACTTACTGGACTTACTCACAAGTCTCCTTTCCACTTGTGTTTCCTTCTCTGTGTTTATTCAGGGAGGAGAATGTCAGTGATCAGGAGGGAAAGCACCAGATGTCAGTTTTCTCAGTGAATCAGCTGAGGACGCTTTTTCCCCACTTCCTCCCCTTCCACAAAAAGCAATGATTTTGAACAAAGTCCCTTTTTCCTTAACTACCATTTCCGCACCTTATCCCCTCTTCCTTATGGTCCCCAGCATTACCTCTGCTTGGAGGAGGTGACATTTAAATCAGGTCTGTTATCCACTATCGAAAAAAGCCTAACCAGAATCTCCCAACAAAGCATTTCCTCTGGGTCCCTGTTCCATTTGCAAAATTTACAGACACAGGCCCGGGTCTCAGTGGGTTACAAGGAGATTTGTTTAACTGCTTTGTAATTATTATTTGCATGCAGAAGGCCTTGGAACAAAAGCCCCTGTTTGCGTAAAAAGGCCATGAGATTAAGCCTTTGTTTGGGTCCCTTCTAAAAAGCTGTGTGATCTTACAAATAGCAAGGACACCTGAGAGCTAAATGAGCTATCAAATGACCTAATAGATCTGCTAAGAAACTGAATCTGGCACTCCATTCACGAAGTACTCTGGTCAGTTATGCTTCATGATCAGCCCTCCCCTCTTTTCTCCACAAGTTGTGCCTCTTGTCTCCAGCAAGTGGGTCTGCAGCCATAACTACTGGTGAGGCCAGGAAAGAGGACAAGGGAGTGAAACCACTGGAGGAGGGAGTCAGCGGGCGCGTGGTTTCTGGCACAGACAAAGGCCCAGAAAATGTTACTCAGTGAGACTTTCTGACTACGGAGACCAGGACCCACCAGTTACCAAGCCAGGATGAATGCACTGGAATCAAGGTCAAAGAAACAGCCAGACCACATAGGTCCTTGTGGGCATACGTCTGGAAAGACATTTATTTTTCAAAGAAATAATAAAGGCAAAATTCAAGAGGGTTGCTTGGGTTGAGGGGAGAGGGGAGGAGGAATGAGAATATAGGTTGCTGTGAGTTACTGTCAATACTTCTGGGGTTCATTGGCAGCTTCATGGGAATGCATAAGTAACAGAGCTGTTTGTGAACTGAAGACAGCGTGACATGAGCCAAGAATGATCACTAATAGGATTCTGTACACTAGAGAAGTGTAATATTAAGTAATGCTCCAGAGGCTAAAATTTTTATTATTTTGAAACAATTGTCTATGTTGCTTATACTTAAAGAAAACTTAAGTTAATACCTAAAGGGTATTCTCCAAAGGTTTTGGTGGATATTCCTCCCCACCCCCAAATGTGAGAGGTATGGCTGCCGTTTCAAGTCCCTCCCTTGTGACACACTGAGCAGCACATGGTTGGTTCACTGTGTCTGGACCACGGGGTCCGATTCGGGAGAGACTAGACCTGATGGTCCTGGACAGAGTGCACAGGACAGCCCTAATGCTGACCAGATGCCGTGGCAACTCTGGTATTCCCTGGAGATCAGAGTACAGTGTCGAAAGTCAGATAGACCCAAGTTCAAGTCCTAGGTTTGCTGCCACTGAGACAAATGCCTTAGTCTGCCTAAGCCTCAGCTTCTCAAATGTCAACTGGAATATAACAAAAGACCACAAACTGGGTGCCTTAAGGTAACTGAAATCTATCCTCTCACTGTTCTGGAGGCTGGAAGGTGGTGGTCAGCAGGGCTATGGTCCCTCTGTAGCCTCTGGGGAAAGACCATTGCTGCCTCTTGGAGTTTCTGGTGGGTGCTGACAGTCCCCGGTATTCTTTGGCTTGTTAACCGTTTCATTCCAATCTCTGTCTCTGTCTCACCTGGCCTTCTTTCTGTGTCTCTGTGTCTTCTCATGACCTTCTCATAAGAACACCTTTCATAGGGCCCTCCCTAATCCAGTTTGACCTCATCCTGACTAATTACAGCGGCAAAGACTCTTTATTCCAATTAAGGTCACATTTTGAGTTTCTAACTAGATAAGAATTTCAGAGGGACACCATTCAATCCAGTACATGGAGGTGCTATATAACAAAAAGGACCATTATAAGAATTAAATTAGACGAGAACCAAGATGGTGGCATAGGTAAATACCTATCTTGCTGCCCCATACAACAATTTCAAAACTACAACTTAATGACAGAACGAACATCATCCAGAATCACCAGAAAGCTGGTTGAGTGGAAATTCCACAAACAAAAGTAAAGAGAGCACTGTGAATCAGAGGAGTGGTGGAGGGCAGAGTTTAGAATACGTGCAGAGTAAGAGGTTTGGAGCCGTGCGTGCGAGGGGATAGGGCAGGCAGCTGGATACCTGGCCGGTTTTCTCGAATGGGGAAACACACTGCACTGATTCCCCAGTTCTGGGCAAGGACCGGGGAACACACACTCCTACAGGGTGAAACTGGACAGTAAGGAAGCACGCTGAAACTTGAGCACTGCAGAGGTCTGTGAGCTTGAGGAGAGAGCGCATAAACTTGGGAACTGCAGAAGTGCGCGAGCTTGCAGAGAGGACTTGTGACTTGCTCTCTTGTTCGGGAGAAAAAAATAGAAAGAAGGGAAACCACCAGACTGCATTATTTTACAACCCTGGGTTAAACTTTGGATGTGCAGACTCATTTAGGGAGAGGCTGAATTGTCCGGCAGCAGGTAGAGCTTGGCGGCAGCTTTCTCTCAGAGGTGAGTGCAGCCATTACCACCAGGCACAGAGATCCAGGTGCCGCATAGGGCATAGCTGACTGGAAATCAAGGCTGCCTGCTCAGCCCGGAGACTCTGCCCATCCAACCTGAGCACAGCTGATCCTCACAGCCAATTGGCTTGGAGATCAAACCTTCCTAGTTCTAACAACAATAATCTAGGCTTAACTTCAACAAGACTATGTAACCCATAAAGGGCTGCACCAAGAGTATCCACCTTAGGTAACTGGGGAGGCTGAGCCACTGTCCCTTAGAGGACATCTACCACACAAAGCTAATCATCCAACTCAGGGAAGCAGCCAAAATGCAGAGACATGGAAAGAAATTACATGAGAAAGAAATGGAGGGGAAAAAATGACTGGACATAGAGTTCAAAACCACAGTTATAAGGTTTTTCAAGAGGCTCCTAGAAAAGACTGATGAACTTAATGAGACCTTCAAGGAAATGAACGAGACCTTTGAGGATATGAACGAGACCCTCGAGGATATAACAAGACCCTTGAGAATATGAATGAGACCCTTGAGGATATGAAAAAGGACTAATTAGAAATTAAGCATACACTGACTGAAATAAAAAATATTATACAAAGATCTACAAGCAGTCTAGAGGACCACAAGAATCAAGTCAAAGATTTGAGATACAAAGAAGCAAGATCCACTCAGCGAGAAAAGCAAGAAGCAAAAAGAATCCAAAAAATTGAAGATAGTGTAAGGAACCTCTGGGACAACCGCAAGCATACTGCAAGCATACCAAGCATCCAAAATATGACAATTCTTGGGGAGAAAGGTGGTGTGGGAGGTGCAGCAAAAGACTGGACAAAAATCATACACCTATGGAAGAGGACAGTGGGGGAAGGGGGGAAGGGCAGAGGGTGGGATGGGTACTGGGTAGAGGGGAGCTATAGGGGGGAAAAAAGAGAGAGAGCAAGATAATGAAAACCTATTTGAAGAAATAGTGACCAAAAACTTCCCCCTTCTGGTGAAAGAAATTGACTTAAAAGTCCAAGAAGGGCACAGAACCCCAAACTATAGGAATCTAAAGAGGACCACAGCAAGACACATCATAATTAAAATGCCAAGAGCAAAAGACAAAGAGAGAATATTAAAAGCAGCAAGAGAAAAACAGTTAGTCACCTATAAGGGAGCACCCATATGATTGTCAGCAGATTTCTCAACAGAAACTATGCAGGCCCGATGGGAGTGGTAAGAAATATTCAAAGTGATGAATAACCAGAATCTACAACCAAGATTACTCTACCCAGCAAAGCTATCATTCAGATTTGAAGGTCAGATAAAGTGCTTCGCAGATAAGAAAAAGCTAAAGGAGTTCATCACTGCCAAATCAATATTATATGAAATGCTGAAAGGTATTTTTTAAGAAGAGGAAGAAGAACAAGGTAAAAATAAAAATTATGAACAACAAATACACATCTATCAACAACTGAATCTAAAAATCAAGTGAATTAAAAATCTGAGGAACAAGATAAACTGGTGAATATAACAGAATCATGGGCATAGAGAGGGAATGGACTGACAATGCTTGGGGAGAAAAGTGGTGTGGGAGGTGCAGCAAAAGACTGGACAAAAATCATACACCTATGGAAGAGGACAGTGGGGGGAGAGGGTAAGGGCAAAGGGTAGGATGGGTACTGGGTGGAGGGGAGCTATAAGGGGGAAAAAAGGGAAACAATGTAATTAATAAACTGAACAATAAAGATTAAAATATTAAAAATAATTAAATAATATATATAAAATATTAGCACAATATAAGTATTCATTATTATCATCATCACCCATTATATCTTGGTGAAAAGATCACATTTCTGAAAACGTTCTGTGTTGTTACCTAAGGTGGCACAGGTGAAACTGTGAAATAGTCCTGGGTTCAAATCTGGGCTGGGCAACCTCTGATAAATTACCATCCTCTCTGAGTTTCAGTTCCTTTATTCTCCACACTGAAAGAGTTATGACCAGGCATTAGCAAAAGTAGGTTTACAATTGTGAGTATGCAAAACACAGTTCATTCTTGTATTAATATTTATTAATTATTTTAGTATTTTCTAGACAAACAACTGTAAACCTACTTTTTCCCACCACTGTAGATATCTCCACCAGTGTGGATATATATAACAATCTCCACCACATAGATGGCATTTACTATGTTCCAGGCACTAAGAGATTTACAAATATTATCTCAGTCAATCCTCAGAACAACCCTGTGAGTTAGGTATTATTATCATTATCTTTATTTCACAATCAAGGAAATTGAATCAGCCAGTATTTAAGACAGTTGCCTAAGTCACATAGGAAGTAAGTGATGAAATCAGAATTCAAACCTAGGCAGTCTGGCTTCAGAATTGCTCCAAGATTAAAAAGAAGATTTAAGAGTCAGATGGGCCTAGAAACACTTCTGGAAGTAACATCACAATGGCTGCCCAAGGAGAGCCCCAAGTTCAAACTTGTGTTGATTGGTGATGGTGGGACTGGAAAAACTACATTTGTGAAATGTCACCTGATGGATGAATTAAGAAGAAAGAAGTATGTAGCTACCTTGGGTGTTGAGGTCCATCCCCTTATGTTCCTCACCAGCAGAGGACCTATTAACTTCCATATATGGGATACAGCTGGTCAGAAGGCTGGTGAGATGACTGTCACATCCAAGCCCACTGTGCCATTGCAATGTTTGATGTAACGTCAAGAGTTACTGACAAGAATGTGCTTAACTGACATAGAGAACTGGTATGAGTGTGTGAAAACGTACCATCATGTTGTATGGCAACAATGTGGATACTGAAGACAGGAAAATTAAGCAAAATCAATTATCTTCCACAGAAAGAAGAACCTTCAATATATGACATTCTGCCAAAAAGTAACTACAACTTTGAAAAGCCCTTCCTCTGCCTTGGCTAGAAAACTAATTGGAAACCCTAAGTTGGGAGTTTGTCGCCATGCCTGCTCTGGCCCCATCAGAGGTTGTCTGGGATCCCGCTTTGGCAGCACAGTGTGAGCACGATCTACAGGTTGCTCAGACCACCACTTACTCAGATGGGATGACGACCTGTGAGAGAGGGAAGCTGGAGCCCAGCATCATAGGTCTAGTTTTACAGACCACTGTCCTGCGGTGTCCAGGGTGCAAAGCATCTGCCACTTTATTATACAACCAAGCGGAGCCTGTGCCAGATCTTTGGGATGCTGAAGGAGATAAATGGGCTTTGGAGTGAGTGTGGCAGTTAACAAGTACCTTCCCTTTGGGGACCTGCATATTTATTTGGCTGTTTTGGAATGCGGTTGTCTCCTTACTGAGTTGCAAATATAAAGACTGCTAACAGTCACATCACAACCCTCAGCATTGAAACCTTGTTTGTCACTGTCATTCCCACTCCTTGTCATTTAGAATCCAAATAAAATTGTATTTCAATTATCTGAAAAAAATAAATAAAGGAGAAGGTATAAATAAAGTAGTCACTAAGTGGTGACATAGTAACTATGGCTCTTACCCCTTTGCCTGACCCCAGTGCGCCTTTCCCCTTTCCTCTCTCTCAGTTCAGATGCTGGGGTTGTTACCCCTGCTGACATTAAGCTGGAGCCAAGTTTCCATATTTAAATGTTCAGGGTGCTCAAGTTCCACTCAGTTTCCTGTACTATCTTGCCCTCATTTTTATCTTGTTCTTATTCTCTCAGTGTCCTATGACCATGGTCTCTGACAGGGTCAGGGAAGGGGAAGGAGTCACAGTGCTCTCTGGCAACTGGAGAACAGTGGGCGATTCTTTCCTAGGGTTAGGACAGAGTTAAGCAACAGCCTGTAAGACATATCTCAGGGACATCCACCCAGTGGGGCCACCCACTAGACCCAGGAACTTGTGTGCTGTCCTGGGCACAAAGATCCTTGAGAGATGGATCCATCATGGAGCTGAACCTCCCTGAGAATGTGGGTCCATGTGCGATGCGTTCGAGGTTGAAGAAGTGAGCTACCTCCTGAGCACCCATTCTGGGGCACAGTGGGCTCCCAGCCGAGGGGCCCTGCCCCTACCCTGCCCCTACCCTGCCCCTCACTACCCTGAGCAGAAGGCATTCACACAGCTCTAGTACCGTTTTCTGAGACTTGGGATCAACTCCCTCAGCTGCTAGTCAGTCTCTACCCTCCGATAAATGATGCAATAGGAGGAGCAGTAACCCTACCCCAGCCCAGTTCCCCTCCTGCCTTTCTGGCTATTGTCAAAATCCCAGCCCAGACATGACAGCTGTCTGTCATTAAGAGTGTGCGTGCTGACCCAGGTTGGGGAGCTTCATAGGTCCAATGATAACTTAAGCAACTTCTGGACAAATTGGTTCGCCCTCCCCAAACCAAAAGCATGAGCACAGCTTTCTCCAAGAGGTAAAGCGAGGGACAACACTTGGCAAATTGTGACACAAGCTGTCTGCTGCTGCTCCACCCTTCCCCTTTCGGGGTCCCTCCCTCCATCCTTCCAGAGACCTTGTGTCCTTGTGCCCTTCCTTCCCTCCTTTCTTCCTCTTAAAACATACCTACCTGTCCTTGCCCCAGACTTTCGAGGGCCTCGCCTCACTTTGGTAACAACGGAAGTTATTAAAGGAATAAATCCCTGCTCACTTGTCAACCAGCTGCTGGGCAGCACCTCCCAGGTGCCATTACATCTTTACCCAAGTCAAATGTATAAAAGAGCAGCTCGTGGAGAATTACCTACTCTTTAGGCAAGTCCTAAATTTGCTGCTGCTCACCCACGGGCTGCGGCGATGTAGGAGGAGTTTACACTTGGTGCTGTGAGGGGAGGGGTGTTTCTAAGAACTGGTTACTAAACCCATGAAACCCACTAACAGAAAGTAACAAAATGTTTGTGCTGGGAGACATGAACAAGTGACCTCCTCCCACCTACCTGAGCTCCAGGGTGGGGTGTCAGAACTTAGGTCACTCCCGCTTCAGGGCTTCCCAGCATGTGTGTGCTCACTGCACACCGCTCCCTGGTTCTGTCAGCCTCCAGCCCAGATGCCCCCTGCCCAGCCCCCTGGAGTCCTCAAGACAGGTGTGATGGCAACAGGGACTCGGAGCTCCCAGGATTGATTGTGCCCTCCAGGAAGCATAAGTTACAGCCAGTTTCTTTTTCTAGCTGCCTCACTTTGCTTACCTTTCAATTCTGTCTGAAATGCATGGGAAACCTCAGGTTTTTCTTTGCCTAATATCCTTCTCACGCTTGTTCCTCTATTGTGAATGTCGTTAAAAAATACATGCGTATTATTTTATTCCAAGTACCTCATATAAATGGAATCCTATAATATCTGTGTATCTATGTATATATGTAATATATATTCATATATGTATATGTTATATAATATATAGACATTCTGCTTACATGAGGTAACTGGAATAATCAGATTAATAGAATGGAGATTATCAGGGGTTGGGAGGAAGGAATGGGGAGTTAGTGTTAAATGGTAATGGTTGCACAACCCTGTGAATGCACTTAATGCCCCAAACTGTATACTTGAAATAGTTAAAGTGATAACTTTAATGTTATTTATATTTACCACCAATATATAAATTTTTTATTTTTTACATATATTATATTTTAGCTCAACTCTTATTTATATATTCTCATACAACTAATCTCAGATGGTTCACATTTCACTTTTGATCGTTCCTCTTTCCTGTTGTACCCCTTGGTTGGGGTCTTTTGTCTCCTAACTACTCGGCAGATCTGGGGTTTACACAAGCAAGAGCAGTGCCCGTCCAACCGGAGCCCCACACCCTCTCCTGCGCTCCCCACAGCCACCCTCTTCTCAGTGCTTTTAAGCAGAAAGCTTTACTCGTTAAAGAAAAAGTCCTTGATTTTCAGTGGTACATTTAATAATTCATAAATCACGAGAGGTTCAAACAGGTTCAAAGTTTAAAAGTTTAAAAGTTTTGCTGGAGCTTTAAAGTTTAAACTGTCAGAGGCTTTGACAAAAAACTTTTCCTGTCTGGAATATTTAAGATTGTTGTGTCATATTATATTCAGGACTCTATTATATCCTCCTCTCCCAAAATGTTTCTCCTAAGAAAAGCCCTGCGTTGTCCACACAAGCATTTTCTTTGTGGCCCTGAGACCCAGGGTCCAGGAATTCAGCAGGTTCAGGGAGCTGGCCTGGGAGGGGGCAGGGGCTGTGACAACCCAGTTTTGGGGGAAATCACTTAGCTGGCCATTGTGTGGGGATTTCTCTTTAAAAGAATAAAAATTGTAAAGTGAGATCCTGGCAAAAGTGTGTAATGAGGTCTTGGCGGAAGACAGTGAGTTGTGTATAAACTGCTATTTCAAAATCTGGAAGCAGTGGGGCCAAATCTTCCACTGGCCTCCAGCTGACCTCCTCTTTTTCAGGCATAATTACTGTATTTGCATGTGCAATTGAGTGTGGTGTCAGCCACCCACACCAAAGCACTTTTTGCAGTGTTTTGGGACAAGAACAAACACAGTCATTTCCCTTTCAGACTGTGTTTGACCAAGCCAGCAGAGAACACGAAGGTCATTTCTGACATTCTGGCCTTGGACCCTGACGTTGCATAGACTATGCTGCACTGCTAATATCGTTCTGTTTCTCAGAAACCTACCGTGGCTCCCACTGCGTGGCCCCCACTAGCTTTGCAGGTCAGATCCGAGGACTTAGTCATGAACTTTCAGTGCCATTACGCCTCCTATCAGACATTCACTGCAGACAAGCGAGCCCACATCTCTCCTCCCACCTGCCTTGCTCTCTACTGTCTCCAGCCCTTTCTGTTTGCTGTTCCTCTCAGCTGAGATTTTTTTTTCTCCTTTTCACCAAACATTTCTTTACATTTCTTTAAAAGTTTCCTCTTTCATGTGGTCCCACAAGCCATCAGCATCAATGCCATAAGCAACATCGGCATAATCAAAAATCTCTCCCCAGGTTCTAGGATTTGGTGACAGGATTCTGTAGATGGCCTTGTAGCTCTGCACTCTCAACATTGGTACCAACCCTTGGACAATAATAACTGCCCTTTCACATAAGTTACCTCCTTTGATCCTAACATCCTCCCAATCACACTTTCACCTCCTCTGGTGAGACTTCAACAATAGATGCTCTGCTGGCTTCTCCAAGAACTGCTAATGAGAAAACCCAGTGCTGATTCTCAGGCCTTTCCAAGGTGGGCGTTTGGTGGCATCTGATACTACCCACCACTCTCATCTTAACTCTACTGTCTTGGCTTGAATTGTCCCGTTTCTCCTCTTTTCATGCCTATCTCCACCACTTGTGTAGGTCTACTTCTCCAGCTCCTCTCCCTCCAGCGTGGGGTGCTCCCCTTCAGAGGATTGCCCCTGGTCCAGCTCCTATTCCTATGGCTTCAGCTACAACACTTATCCTAGTGACCCCAACTCTGGGTCTCTGCTTCTCACCTGTCTCCTGACCCTAACACTACCTTCCCATCTCTAAACTGATTCCCCAAACTAGAGTTCAGCAAACTCAAAAAGCCATTTATGATTGCCTACCATCTGAAATAAAAATCAGTACAACATATCCTGCAGAGTTGCTCACTCACCTGCAGCCCTCTAGAACTCAATATTTCATGTTCTTTCTGCCATTGCCCTTTTTGTATTTCCTGTCTAGTCAAGTAACTGGTTGTCCAGAGTAGAAATCTCAAATTCACCCTGAATGTCTTCCCTCCTCACCTTTCCCATCTGAATTGAGAGTGAGTCCGTTGCTTTAATACTAACACCTGCTCTCCCATCCTCTCACTCTTCTCATCCTTCCACTACTTCCATAAGTCAATCTTTTATCATCTCTGGTCATAAATGCTATAATTACCTCCTTTCTAGTTTCTCTCCCAACAATCATGGCCACTTTCAATCTTCACAATGTCTAACATGGAAACAGCATTGTCACTGCCTGTCCATCACACCATTTCCCAAAACTACAGTCTACACTCACGGAAACTAATTCAAGGTCCTTTTCAGTCTGACCCCCATTGACCTGAATACATCAGCTATGTATTCCACCATAACTCACCTCCTCTTTTGCTCTTCACTCTGCTTTGGCAAAAACTTCCTTCTTTTTCCTGATCATCTAGCCTCATTCATATCTCCATACCTTTGGAAATGTAGTTTTTCCTACTTATTCTGTGCCTGCTGAGTCCTTATTCCTCTATGAAGTCCAGCTCATTTCCAGCATGAAGCTTTCAGGGAGACACATCCTCTGCCTCACACTCTTAGACGGCTATGTTTCACACACACAGCCCATCCATCGGACACGCTGCCCTTTACTTGAGGGCCCTTGACTATGTTTACCTTTGATCCCTCAGCACCTAATATACATCTGGCCCTGCAGGTGCCAATTTCTCTTCTGAATGAATTCGATCTCGTAGCCCCAAATGCCACCCTCTGGATAACTAAGTGCAGTTAGAGTGGGAAAGCACAATTCTTAATTCAGATTCTTTGATCCGCTCTGGCTACAGCCCGATAAAATGTTCACTATTCCTGTATGGTAACTTTGGAGAAAAAAATAAAACAGAAAAATTCTTATGTAGGTGAATCCTCTCTCCTCAGCAGACTCACTTCCCTTTCTCTGTGGGTTGTAAAATCCATTTATCCAGTCACACCCGTTTTAGGTATCATGTGTAACATTCTGGTTTTTACTAGAGTGGCTATAAATTATTTTATGCTAAAACTGTACAGATATTTGTATGGTTCACAGAGAGCTCTAGTTAAATCTCTGTTCTGGCAGATGAATTAGGCTATCTTAGAGAAATATAGGCATTGTGATATTTGTGGGTAGGTTTTCCTTTGCTTCAGCCTCTAGGGGGATGGCGTAAATCGTTCTTGTATATGTCGGGCTTTGAAGTCAGACAGACCAGGGTTTAAATCCTGGCTCCATCAGGATGTGACCTGTAGCGTGTCACTTCACCTCTCCACCTCAGTTTCCTCATCTGTGAAATGGAAAGAGTGACACCTCACAGGGCCACTGTAAAGATTAAGTGAGACCATATCTTTAATACATTTATCTTGACACTTCATGCTAAAGATTGCCCTAATTATTAGCACAGTACGAGCTGTATATCTTATGTAATTGTATATATACAACCACACACACAGGAATATGTAACTATATGCATAAATATAATATGTTTGTCTGTATATATATTTATATGTGTGTGTTTGCATTGCCTGTAACAACATAATCCTTGTACTAACTCTATGATGTAGGTACTAAAATAATCTCCACTTTACAGGTCAAAAAAAAACTTAAATAGGTTAAGTAACTTTCCCAAAGTCACACAGCTAGTAATTAGCAGATCTGGAACTTATGCCTAAGCAATGTAGAGTCAAAATCCATGCTCTTAATACCCATTAAAATGTTTCTTAATGCCTCATTTAAGTCAATAAATGGTAACTATCAGCATCATCACTATCACCGTCACCACTGCCCTTGCCATCACCATCATCATGGTTTTCCGAAATATGCCCACATGTCTATCTCATACTACAAAAGTCCTCTGGCTAGGTTGGCCACTCAGTCAAGCATATTTTTTATGCTTTCTTTCTAAAAGGGAAACTTTGGTGCCCAAAACTGTAATCAGCTGGCAACCGCTGGGGTGGCCCCAGAGGTCAATCCAGTACAACGCTATTACTTGGGCCGTAGGGAATACTGTCAAGGGAGGCCTTGGGATTTCAATAGAGTCCATGAAGTCAGGATACGAGCTAGTACTGCCAGAACGTGTGGCCCTGGCACACCGTCATCCAACTGCTTTTTGTCTTCCTTGTTTTAGCTGGAGAAAGAGACCAATTGATTCATGCCTCTCAACAAACTCCAGCCAGATGGTGAGGCTTTGTAATCATGTGTGTTGTGGATCATGGCCCACAGAAATCTGACATGGAAGCACTTGCTTATCCAGCATTTGACCCTTGAGCCTGGAAATGAGAACTTCTAATCCAGGATCGCTATTATGTTATAAAAATCACAATTATTTGTAAAATATATCAGTGGAATTTCATGTTCCTTAGGGCAATGGGCTTATTTACAAGAAATTTTTATTTCTCCTGTGTGTTCTTCTCTTTTTTGTTATTACTACATTCACTGACCATCCTTCTTTACCTATTTCCCCCTAACTTCCATCTCTACATATGTTCTTTGCTTTAACCTCTATGAAGGGTCTTTGTCCTGCGTAGTCTGTGCGAAATACAGACTACACTGTGCTTTGGGGATCAGGCAGATCTGCCTTTCAATTCTGACTCTGTTTGGCATTATGCAAGTTGTCTTCTCCAAGCCTTAGTTTCTGCAAACATAAAACGGGTATAATAAAGAAGCCTGCTTGATGGCATTGTTGTGATTATTATACTCAATAGTAACAGTAACTAACACTCACTGAGAATTAGCATATGTTGGTTACTGTGCTATCAGACAAAACTGCTGAATATTAATAATTTAGAAGAGGTTATAATGCCCTACTTGGCACCCAACCTCTTTCCAGGAGGCACATCTCCACCCTGACAAGGGAATGAAGACTGTCCCATCTGTCAGGCCTCTGCACATAGCAGTGTGACACAGGCATCATCGCATTGAGTCCTTACAAAAATCCTACAAGGAAGGTATTGTTTTCATCCCCATTTTACAAAAAGTAACTTGCCCAAGGTCACCCACTGAGTAAGTGGCAGAGGGTACACTTAATTACCATGCACTATAACAATAAAAAGCAGTAGCAATAATAATAACAATTAGTGCTTACTGAGCAGTCACCATGTGGCAGCCACTGTTCTAAAAGTTGTCCATGAATTGTTTGATTTAATCTTCACATCAGCTCTATGAGGTAGACACTATTACTAAACCTGTTTTCACAAATGTGCAGATTGAGAGGAAAGTATATTAAGTGACTGGCGATGAAGGTCATGTGGTTGGTAAATTGAGAGTCAGACTTGAAACCTGACAATCTGAATTCAGAGCTGGAATCTATCTTATGCTTTCTTTCTTTTAATTTATTATTATTATTATTATTATTATTATTATTATTTTATGTTTCCTTTCTAAAAGGGAAATAATAAAATATGCATTTAAAGGGCTTAGCTCAATAATATGTTGAATGTGTGTGTGTGTGTGTGTGTGTGTGTGTGTGTGTGTACATAGTAGAGACCCATTGCAGGAAGATTCCTGCAAGAATAGAGCTTCCTGCGGCCTGAGCAAAGCTCCCTGCCTTCTCTGCTGCCTCATTCCCGTCTCCACTACCTCGCTCTCTCCTGTCTTTGCAGCCTTGCTCGCTCCTATCTCCTCTGCCTCGCTCCTGTCTCCCCTGCCTTGCTTCCTTCTCTGCTACCTCCCTTCCTCTCATCTCCTCTCCTTGCTCCCTCCCTTTTCCCCCACCCTGCTTGCTTACTTCTCCACAGCTTTGCTCCCTTCTGCAGTGCTTGGCTTCCTTCTATGCTGTCTTCTGCACACAGATATGCAAATTTACTGCCATCTTGGTTAACTTAATTTGAATACTCACTCTGATTGGCTTGTGGGTGTGGCTTGTGGGCATGGCTTACTCTTTTATTAGATAGGATATATATATATATATATATATATATATATATATATATACACATTGTTATCACTAATAAAATGATAGTCAATACTTTATTATTCTGCTTTTCAAAGCAGCTCTTCTGTAGAATGAGACCTTCAAGGAAAAATCTGAGTGGATGGGAGCCCATATTCTTTGATTTTTTTTTACCTGTGCTAATCTTAACTGCTTTTGCAAATGTCAACAGCAAGGCCCATCCTAACCCAGATTTGTCATTACCCCAAGTTTCCTCTTCCAGAAACCCTTCAAATAAAATGATCCTCAAAATCACTTTTTCTTTCTGCATTAGCTCTGTCTTAATTTTCTATTACTGTATAAAAATGTAGTAGCTTAAAACAACACGTGTTTATTATTGAACAGTTTCTGTAGTTCAAGAGTTCAGGCACACCAAACTGGGTCCCCTGCTCAAGGTCACACAAGGCTGCAAAGTTAGCCAGGTTGTGTTCCTTCTGGAGCTTAGAGTCCTCTTCTGAACTCCTGTATTTGTGGGCAGAATTCAGTTCCCTGTGGATGTAGGACTGGAGACCTCTGGCTTCTTTCTGAATAGTGGCTGGACACCACGCCCTAGAGGCCCCTGCAGTTCTCATCCACGTGGCTCTCTCCACAGGAAGCCCACATTCAGAGCAGCTTGTCTCTTCAAGGCCAACAGGAAACTCTCCCTTGAATCTGCTGAGATGCCATCTTTCAAAACAAAACATAGTTGTGGGAATGATAATAACAATTATAAGCAATAATAATTAGTGCTTACTGAGCAGTCACCATGTGGAAGCCACTACTCTAGAAGCTGTCCATGAATTGTTTCATGTTATTATAAGCAATAATTATAACAATTAGTGTTACTGAGCAGTCACCATGTCACCAATAATAATTAGTGTTACATAGCAGCCACTATGAATTGTTGTCATATTCTATTGGTTAGAAGCAAGTCCTGGGTCTCACTCACTCTCAAGAGGAGGGAATTACACAAGTTGGGTCATGGGGGTCACCTTAGGGCGTGTCCATAAGCTCCTTGGCTTTAATTTTTATTTCTCCCCACTTCCTTCAGTTTCCTTTTCATACCCAAAGAAGGCTACTTCTTTTTTACTGTGTCTGTAAAATTCTAAGATTCATTCTTCTTTTTCTCACATTTGTAAAAAATAAGAGTCCAACCCTACTTTTTTAACAGCTTTATTGATATGCAATTTGTATACCATCACATTAAAAATATACATTTGGTGTACATTTACAGAGTTGTGTAACCATCCCCATAGTATAATTTTAGAACGTTTTTCATCACCCCAAAAAGAAACTTCATACCCTTTAGCAATTATACCTGTTTCTCATACTCCCCTTAGCTCTAGGCAACAAAGAATCTATTTTCTGTCCCTGTAAATTTGCCTGTCCTGGACATTTTATATAAATGGGACCATACACTATGTGGTCCTTTACGACTGGCTTCTTTCACTCAGCATAATGTTTCTGAGCTTCATCTGTGTTGCAGTATAAACAGTATTACTATGGCTATATGGGATGCTTAGAGTCCTGTAGACAAAACAGCCAAGAAAAGAATGATATGGCTTATAAAAATCAAGTTAGAATACATATCTCTATTCATATTTCCACCTTACAATTTTTTCATGAGAACTCATTATATATAAGGCCCTGGTTAAAAAAAAAAAAAAAAAGATACATAAGATTCAGACAGTTCCCCCCACCCCCTACCCAAGATACAAAAGATTCAGGAGCTCAGGTTGATAAAGGAAACAGGGAAGTACATCATCTGTACAGGATTATTAGTCTGACTGGTTATTTAGCACACATAAACATCAGAGGAGGGGAAATGCACAGTGAATTCTCAACTGACAAGGATAAAACAGAAGTGAATTCTGTTTTATCACTCTCTAAGATGTGATTTGTCTTTTAAGGGGAAAAATAATGTTAATCAATACATTTTGCTTTCAGTTATATGGTGCTCAATGATTTTTTTAATGGGGTAGGAGTTGTTTTGAGAGCTGTCACATATCGAGCTTGCAGCAGGGCCTGCCTCGTGGGTCCAGAGAACCCCAGAGGAGAGGCTGGTGTTCCCTGTCCCAACATCAGCCCCAGGGATCTCATGCTGCAGTGACGTGCTCACGAATGTGTGCTCCAAGCCCAGAGGAATTTCACTGTGGACTTCCCAATTTTTCATTCACCCAGGGGTCAGCGCTTGAATATCGAAAACACTTCTGTTTAGACAAGCTGAGGAATTGGGAGACTAAATGGTTTCTGTCAGCAGGAGCTAACCTGTATGTGGGAACTTCTGATGTTTCACAAAAGGGCAAGTTCAGGCATCCTTAAAAGTAAAAGGTGTCTATCACATCAGCTGAAGATAATGAAACATTTACCACAATGTAATATTCATTGTGTTTCCAAACATTCCTCTGGGATAAGAAAGAGTCTTACTCAAGATTTTTAGATGGGGCTCAATGACTTCAAACTCCAGTCATGGAGCAAGGCCAGAGCCTTGATCATAGAACGAGCCCCTACCAGAGCCAGCAGCCAAGGCCTCACTTTATGAGCAACTGGCTACCCTTTTGGGGTGCTTTCTTTGGGCACCTGGATTATGGGGCCATCGGGAAGATTCCTCACTCCTCAGCCCCTCTCCCACCTGGCTTGCTGATCTGAAATTCCACCCTTAGAAATTTATACCCTTGCTTCAATGCAAATACTCTTGGGAAAAGAAACACATCTTTTATCATCCATTTACACCTCAGTGCAAATGTGTTTATCAGAGTTTTTGCCAAAGGTCTGTTTTTAGATGGGAGGAGGCGAAAGAAACTCAGAACAGAAAAATGCCTGAGGATGAAGAGAAAGTTCCCAAAGCCACAAAAGGACAGAAAACTAAGAGAGCGGGGCTGCACCAAAGACAGACAAACATGGCCTTTTGCCCGTCTGAGAGAACGAAAGGCTGACCCAAACTCGCTGGGATCAAATTGAGAGAAGAGGGTTGCAAGGGAGTTACCTAGGTGCAGGGGAACTCTGCACTGTGCTTCCATGTAGAAAAGCGCGGATCAGGCCCTGGCCCTGGTTTGCATGCAGTGCCTGTCTTCTCCAGAGGGACACTCTCACCAGGGACAACTACACTTTGAGGAGTGTACCTGCGCTGCCCAAACAAAGGAGGAGGAAGCCCGAACCTGTCTTATTAATCACCGGAAGTACTTTTTTCCGCTTTAGTTCACTGCCAAGAGCCTCCAGCCCACTTAACCACACACAGACCTTCTGCATTCAAAGACAGTGAGCAGTGTCTGTCTAACAGAACTTGCACCCTGTGCAGCAGGAGCCAGGCTCCCAGCACTCACACTGAGCTGCTGTTTCACACCTGTCAACAAGGTGACCCTAACCTGGCCAGGTGATTACTTATTCATGCAGCTTGATGATTTCATAACACCCACAAGGGATTAAAACTCAGAGCCATCTAGTTCCACTGTGGGTTAGGGAATCCTATCAGAAGTCATTTTAAACTAAACTGCTTTTTTTTTTTTAATCCATCTGGCTTCTTATAGTTGGTATTATTCTGGAGAACCACAAACCAAAGCCAAGCCTCTCTGATGAGCCCAAATTTCCTGAACTTACAGTCAGTTTAGGTTCCTATTGACAAACCCACAAATAGTTGAACTTTCTCTGCATGCAAAACAAACCTGGGATATCTATAGTAATAACAGCCTAAGTGGTCGTCACACCCTCACTCATCACGCCCTCACATTGTCACAAGATGGCTGTCACAAGATGACCACATGCACGATGGAGGCAGGGCCCAGTGAAGGAGGGAGGTTGTGGCAGGGGAGGGCAGTTGGGGGCCATCAGGCCAGCAGGGGAGGGCAGTTGGGGGAGATCAGGCAGGCAGGGGAGTGGTTTGGGGTTGATCAGACAGGCAGGCAAGCAGGAGAGCAGTTAGAAGCCAGCAGTTCCAGAGTCTGAGAGGGATGTCCCAGATTGAAGATGGTGCAGGCCAGGCTGAGAGACACCCTCTTCCCCCATGCATGAATTTTGTGCACTAGGCCTCTAGTCTAAATATAAAGGGCTAATATGCAAAGTGTCCCCTCCAGATTTTGACCAGGGGACCAGGAGTTCAATCACTCATTAGATGTATGCTGACTACCAAGAGGTGGCGAGTATCATGGTAGGCAACTAGCAGCAGCAGCAGGGCACTGAGGGAGTAAGGAAAGGAGGAGGCAGGTAGGTGGGGAGGCAGGGAACCTGATTGGTCCTGTTCGCCGGCCAGGCACGAAATTCATTGGTCAATAATGATGAGTCCAGGGAGACATTGAACATCAGCAACAGGTATGCATATCCACAAATATTTTTCAGGTGTAGGTATTCAGATATTTCTTTTTAAAGAATAAGTGAATTGCTATGTTCAAAGAAAGAGAGTGAAAGATTTACCCAGGAAGCTCCCCAAGTATTCTTGCCTGCTGAAAACACCACTAAAAAAACCTGAAACAGGAAGCTCCAACTCACTTTAATTTGCTTAACATTCTCATTCTAGATCATTTCATTTGAGGAGGAAAAAAGCCTACCTCAGAAACTCGGGTTAAAAGAGCCTCCTTGTAAGTCAAAGTTTAATGAACTGTAAAACCTATCATAAAACACTTCATATGGCTTCAGTTACTCCATGAGCCAAACTATGCTTCAGGCATACAAAAGGATATCTTGCTCATCAGTTCAGATGCCACAAGAAGCCTTTTTTCTTTTCCCCACCCCAAGGGCTTTTTTAAAAAACCTTCCCTTTTAGTTAAAAAGATTAGAGAATCAAATTGTGTTTCTCTTCTGAGAGAAGAATGATTCTGAAATGCTTTTGAAAGTGTGTTTGTGGCATCTGAGAGTTCCCTACCTCCCACACTCAAATTCTGAAGTTTGAAAGAATCATCATTTCTAGTTTGATGTATATCCAAAACCGAGAACACAATGCAAGGGAGTGTATGCCATATTTCACTCCACAGTGGAGTCTCAGTTTTTTTCTTAGACATGGTTTTAGCATAAAGTAAATTGTATTTCCAGGATTACTGCCAAACACAACAATACAAATAATGATGACCAAAAACAGCAAAACACAAGTGAACCAGAAGTGATGAGGTTTCATAAGGAAATCCCAAAAATGTTAATACGTTTTTGTTTTACTTGAAGATTAATTAATTAAACCATGTTGGCAAAATCTCAGCATATAGAACTGTACAAGAAGTGAATTCAGTAGAAACCCAGTGGGGATGCAAATAATTATTTAATGCTTCTTAATGCAAATTGTGAACCAAATCTCAGCAATCAATGATTCTGAACATGAAGAATATGTGTACTTTTCATTTTTCTTTTCTTCTTTTTTTTATTGGCTAAATACTTCATAGTGACTATGTTCCATAGCCTCTAAGTTACTACATTTTTGGATTGTAAGCACTTCTAGCAAATCACCATCAAATCCTTCCTAAACCACCCACATGAATTTGCCCCCATAATACTCTTCAACAGAGCGAAGGTGGGGAAGGGGCAGGTTCCACACAGGAACTACGCTAGGTTACTCCACGATTTTCTCATGCAATCCTCACAGCAACAGAATGAAATCAGTACTACCATGTTTGTATGAAATGTAAGTTCCGAAAGGCTAATTATTCAGGTTCAGACACATGGCAGGCTCCGGAAGCAGAAAGGAAACAATATGGACTAGAGGAGAGCATTTAGCCATATATCCTACTTTATAAGAAGTTCAGTGAAGGCATGGGCTTGGTTTAAAATTGTGTTATACACCCGGCTGTGTTCTTCTGTAGCAAAGCTACTCTGAGATTGAGCCACATGCCTTATAAGCATCACAACTTTCCTGGTACAGTGTTTTGCCAAAATGAGGGAGAAAAGATTTTGAGCATACCACAATATGAGAGTAAGTGACTGAATCAAAGTTATCCTCTTTCACTTCTCTTCTTTATAATTGAGATAAAATCAACCATTTATAAGTGTACAATTCAGTGGCTTATAGTACATTCATAGTGCTGTAAAAACCACACTTCTCTTTCAATCTCTCAGGCTGTGATAGGAAAAGGTTTCAGTGATCCTGAGCTATATTTAATAGTTCTCTAATATTTGATAATATATTTTTTGAGAGGGGGTGGGGCACAACATCCATTGGCTGCTTCCCACATGCCTGCTCACAACCCAGGCACGTTGCCTGAGGAGGAACCTAACCAGCAACCTCCCAGGGCACTGGACAACCAACCACACTTGGCCAAGGCAATAATTCCCTTTTTCAAAAGAGAGAGAGAGAGCAGACTTTGAACCTTTGATAAATAAGCATACAACTAGAATTTGATAATACAAATTTGGTGTTTTACTTGAATTTATTTTGTATTTGCCCTGAATTTCCATTTATAAAGTAACAAAATTTCTTTACTATATAAATACTGAAGTAGAATGGTGAGGTCATTTAAAGCAAAAAAAATTTAGGTAAACAATAGCATTGGTCACACACACACACACACACACACACACACACACACACGCACAAAACATCAAAAAGGAAGTGCGTGAATGACTGAAGATTCAGAAACTCTGGCAATGGGATAAAAAGAGACTAGGAGAGTCAGGTGGTGAGCATTTAGAAGAAAGAAACTGGGCAAAAATGAACTGGCCAGTCAAAATGTCATAGGGATGAGAGTCTAGGACTTGAGAAGGTGAAATCTAATAGTAAATTCTTAGATTCCCTTGCCGATCTCAGAATTACAGGAAAGCACCCTGCAGTGGCAGATTCACCCTCAGTCTGGGCATGAGAATGAAGGGCAGCAAACTCTGAGGGCTGTTTTCATAGAGGACAAGCAGGAAGGGAGCCTGGGGATGGGCCAAGAGAGCCAAAAGGGTAAGCCGTACTTCACAACTGCTGGCTGTAATAGAAGGAAACATTTCCATGTCACAGAAAACTGCTAAGGAAAGGGGTAAGGAAGAGAGGTAAGGCCAGGGACCTGAGAGGTGATCTTCAATGGCGTGCCTGTCCTTTTGCCCTCAGGCTTTCTGATGAAGGCTTGTAGTCAGAGCTGTGATGTGGGGGCGTACATGTGTAATGAGTTGTCTTCCCTCCCGTAGGTCTGCTCACAGGGCCCATTCGTGCAGGAAACAGACTGCATGCCTCAGAAGTGAGGCTCTGCTGCTGGAAGATCCTACTCCGCCTACAAATCTGTTTCTAATGATTCACCATTTGTAAATGGAACTCCCATCCCAGGCTCTTCATTAGTAAGAGGTTATCAAGAAGAAAAATGGGGCACCCATCTGGAGATAAAAATCCCTGATGCCTAACAGATTGTCAGGAAGATTTCCAACCCACTAGATTTGAAGACAATGCTCTCTCTCTCTCTCTCTCTCTCTCTCTCTCTCTCACACACACACACACACACACACACACACACACACACACACTGCGGAGCTAGTCTTAGCCAGAATATTCATTCATTCTAGGTACCCCACATATTTTAGGCTATCTACTACACAAAAAACAAAATTCTTCCTCTTAACATAAAAATACATTTCAAAGAAAAATCACTGTAAGCCATTGGCTCTGTACAAATTGGTGTAACACAGTGTGATATGATGCTTTCCTCTAACATCTTGGAGAGATCAGATACACTGAGAAAAATGAGAGTTTGATCTGAGGAAATTGCATTTCTCTCCAGTTGCTACCAATTTCTATGATTTCCTTACTGCAAAATTTGTCTCAAGAGTTTTTCTTGTCTCTTGTCCATATTTTCATCTTCATTCTCACTCCTACCTGGCAAAGTCACAAAGTGACCTCACATTGTCAAACCCAGCGTCACTTTTATGTCTTGCCCCTTCTCGACTCTTGGCAGCATTTGACACAGTTGAACACTCTGATTTGAAACATTGGCTTCTGTAACATTCAACTCTTCTAATTTTGACCGCACCTCACAGGCTGCCTCTTCCCATTCCCTTCCCCTCTGAGCTACTTCTCAAAGTAAAGGGCCCCAGAGCCATCCCTCAGCTCTTTTCTCCATCTCCAGTCTTGCCTGGGCAATCCATCAAGTCCTGAGGCATTGAATACTATTTCTAGGCTCACAATTCAAACAAATATCTCTAGTCCTGACCCTTCTCCTGAGTTCTGGACTCAACTATTCAACAATCTACTTGCTATCTCTAATTGTATGTCTAATAGGCATTTCAAACTTAATCTGTTCTGCACAGAATTTTTATTTTTTTTCTTCCCTTACTTCTTCCTCTATCTTCAGCATCCAACCTGTAGCCAAAACAAAACCATCATAACTTGTCAAGTCTCTTGCCTACTTGCTGGTCTCCCTGTTTCTATTCCTCTAGTCAAAATTCTCCAATGGCTTCCCATCTCAAATAACATCTAAATCCTGATCTTCGTCTATGATTTTCCCACCCACCTACCTCTGCATGACCTCGTCTCCTCCTACTTCCTCTCATTTCACTCCACCTCCTCCATGCTGTTCCCCCAAACAGACCACGTGCACTTCCACCCTAGTGCCACTCCACCCACTGTTTCCTCTTCTGGGAGCACCCTGGCCTCAGATATCAGCATGGCTTACTTCCTCACTTCTTTGCTCAAATATCACCAATCAAAGAGGACTCCTCTGATTATAATCCAGGATTAGCATCTTTGTCACTCTTTATCCCCTCAAGATGTGTTACTTTACTTCACTATCACTACCTGACTTGTGTTGTTTATTACTCTCTGTTTCTGTCTACAAGAGGGTAAGGACTAGGAGAGTAGGCACTTGATCGTCTTTGTTTCCTGCTCTATTTTCAGAGTCTAGAAGGGTGCCTAGCACATAGTAAATGTTAAATCAGAATTTGTTGAATTAGTTCATAAATCTTTATTCTTCTTTTCCTTGACTCTTCGTGTTCAACCCATCTGAAAAATCATCCTTTCATCTCAAATGTAAATCCATCCGATGTTATCCTCATTTAAGTCACTATCAACTCTTTCCAGAACCACTACTTAACATCCTGCCTGGCATTCCTGTTTTCTCTCTAAAATCCATTCTTCAAACTGCAACCAGTGATTAAAACACACACACACACATACACATACACACACACACACACACACACACACACACACACACACCTGTGACTGGTTCCTGTGACACCTGTGACTGGTTCCCAGTGTTCTTTGCATAAAATAGAAACTTTAACCTGGTCTAAAGGCCACACATAACCTAGCACTACTGTCCTCTCTCATCTCACCAAGCTTCAGCCACACAAGACTTCTTCCTATTTCTTGAATACATCACCTTTGTTCCTGCCTCAGGAACTTTGCACATGCTGGATCTCCTATGTAGACAGCTCTTCCCCAGGTAACCACATGACTGGCACTTTCTCTTTATCCAACTCTCAACTTAAATTGTCACCTTCTCAAAGAGTGATCCTTCCTTGCTACTCATCTAAGCTAGGCTTGACACCAGTCAATCACTTTCATGTTATAGAGCTTAATTTTCTTCATAACACTTACATTATTGATGTTCTCATATATTTGACAGCCCTCTCCAGTAAAATATTCTGTCTTGTTCTCCATTATAGTCCCAATATAGTATATAAATCTTGGCATTATTATTATTAGCAGTAGCAGTATTTACACATGAATAGTTATTAATCAGCGATTTGCTAAATTAAATTAAATTTGGTAGATTTTAAATTTATTCTTGAACAAGTAAATATTTATTACAACTGTTCTAAATTTTGAGTTAATGATATTATTATTTGTATTGGCCAACCTAATAGCTGGTAGCAAACATCACTAGAACCTCAGGAGCTTAAATCAATCAAAGTATATTTTACATTCATCTCTCTGTTTATTGAAGGTGTTACGTGGCCAGCATTCTACACAGTGATTACAGGACCCAGGTCCTTCCATCTTGTGGCTTTACTAGATTCTGTCTTCAAATTTTCCACTGGATTTTCTTCATCTGACCTGTCAGCATGCAAAGAGAAAAAGCAAGCCAAGGGTCTCCTTGGAGAGGTTGGCCAGACCTGAAAATGGAGATCATCACTTTCACCGCATTCTTTTGACCAGAACTAATCATATGGCTGCAGCTTAACTGCAAGGGAGGCCATTTGACTAAAGAGCTGCCTCAGAAGAGGCCTCAGGACTGGAGAGCAGCTACTCCACCTCTGCAACACCACCGTGTGTTCCGCAGAGAGAACCTTGAGTTTCAGCTGTCTGCCACCTGAACAAGTTTCATCATTACCTTTTTGTACTTGAGCTTCACAGGAACTGACAAGTCAATCCCAGCAGATAAAGACCAAAAGTTCCTTACCCTTTCAGAGCGGATGGACATGAATATCTGCCAAAACAGTCCTCACCCCTCAGCATGCTTTTCAGCATTCCTAGGAGTACAATGTTTGAGGTCCAATTCTATTCATGGCATCAGTCCAAATTTACAACCTTTAATAGCTAACTTGAGCCTCTGAATTTCAAGGCCCAGTTTCTTGCTAAGACAAGTGGATTCTGAAAGTCAGTTTTAAGCTAACTCATCTTTGCTGGTGGTTTCTTTCTTTTTGCTTGTCTAGACTTAAGCTAACTATTCTTGTTTGACTGTACACAATATCTTATCATGATGATATCCAGTATCATGAAAAACAGGGTACATAAATCAATTATCAATAGCTCAGCCAGGGTGGAAACAAATTCAAATAGACAGCTGCACCATGTTCTAAAGGAGTAGATTTGAATATTTTCAAGTTTGTTGTGAATGAAATCCAATGAGGGTAGGCCACGGATCCTAGTGAAGACAATTTCTACTTTTTCCTCCCCTTTCTTGGTTTAATCTCATTCACTTTAAGCTTAGCCTGTGATCTGCAACTCATAATTGTTTCACTTAAGCACCTAATGGAAATTATAAGGCCATAAAGATAAGGAACAAAGGTATACTTTAAAACAATGTAGAATTTTATCAATAAAATTAAAATATTCAAACCCTAACCCCACTCTAAGAACCAGTATGAGAGTATAAAAGCAAAACACATGAAAATAAGTGCATGGAATCTGATATGGTTCTGATTTTGTTCATTTCTTTTTTAGAAAATCAAATGCCAATATGCATCCAACAAGACACATTTAGGAATAAAAAGCAAATAAAAGAGACCAGCTGAGGAGAGAAGATATATCTAAGTAGAACAACTACATAACAACCTTAAGGCAATTTTTTACTTATTTAACACAATTTGGTAAATCCAGATGATAGTCAAAAGTGTTAATACGTAAAAGACAGAGTGCTGTGGTCTGGGGTGAGTGCAGGAAATCTTCAGGTATGGAAGAAAGGCATCATGTGGGTTGGGGGAGAAGAGAGGAGATTCTTCAGGGAGGGTCCAGCATAGAAAGACATGAAGATGGAAGACCATGAGTAAATGAGAGATGAAGAAAGCTGTTTGCTGAAGTAGGACATGTGGAACGGGATGCTCTATGAGAGAAATGGGAAAATATGATTTATTAAGCAAGGCTCATTGTTAGCAGGCTAAGGAGTCCAGACTTGAAGTAATCAAAATAGGGCAATAGTGTACAGCCTTAATCAGGGGAGAGAGATGATGAAAGCAGTGACAAGTTTGGCAGCAGTCTGTGGGATAAACTGAAAATGAGGAGACCAGTTAAGAGGCTGCTGCAGTAACTTATATGGGACTTGATAGGGATTTGGCTCTGAGACGTGGTGTTAAAACTGAGAACGAGGGACAAACCCAAGATGGAAAGAGGCTTGTGAATGATTGGCTATAAGAAGCGAAGGAGAAGGAGTGAATAAGAACCCTGGGGAGGGGCAGTGATGGTGGCACTGAACAGTAGGAATTTATGAAGTATATGATGCATCTTTCAGATTAAGTTTTGTAACATTTATTGCTGAGTTAGTCATTGTGGGATATTTCTTTGTAATTTCTAATTCTCATACACATGGTTAGAATTAAAGTTAATATTCTTGTTGGCTTTAGTCTCATGTAACTTTGAAATTTACAAAGTTGAAGGGATTGACAATACACATCACAATTGCATATAGTTGCCAGATCATATTTTAATCTACAACAGAATAGCAGAACAACACTACATGTAATAAAAATATATTTTATTAGGAGAGGCTGTCAGAGCTCAAAATCAAAATGGTTCTTGAATAAGTGTAGCTGGTGTAAGACAGCTAACTCATCTCTTAAGTATCATGTTAGCTTTTTACCTGACATTTTAATTATAAAATTAATTATAAAAATTATAATTACTTCTGTAACAAGTAGAAATAGGTGCAACTGATGCCAAAAAGGCAAAGAAAAATCAACACTACCAAAGTAAGGTAGACACCAGGAAAGATGTTAAAAAAAAAAAAAAGCAAAGCATGCAAATTTCAGGAAGAAAGAAATGTCTGTATGTGAAACGAATGTAAACATGAAAATCAGCCAGGAGCAAATGGGAAAGCAAAAGAGTGAGCAAAGCCTCTCCACCCACCAGCAGAGGATTTAGAAATGAGAAAACTGTGGTAAACAGAAGTGAACTGGAGACCCCAAAATTAGAAATGTTCGAATTAGCATAAAATAAAATAGTCAGCAGAAGGACTTGATCCTTTGACACAGTCAAAAGTAGAATCATGTCTCAGATTCATGAGCCTCCAGTTTACACAAAAAGTGCAAACTTCAGGACAGAACAAAGGTGGCATAGCTCACAATGCTGTGGGAGAGAGCCGATGGGAGTATGATTAAGTTCTGCATTAGAAGAATAATGTTCAGGATCTCTGCCATGTAATTCCCAAAGGAATTAAATAGTTCCCAACCAGCAATCCCACTTCTGGGTATACATCCAAAGAAAATGAAAACAGGATCTCAAAGAGAAAACTGCTCTCCCATGTTCATTGTGGCATTTTTCACAATATATGGAAACAACCTAAGCTGTCTGTCAACATATTCATGATTAAGAAGATGTGATATATATGAATATTCACATATATGAATATTATTCAGCCATAAGAAAGAAGGAAATACTGCCATTTGTGACAACATGGATAAACCTTGAGGACATTATGCTAAGTGGAATAAGTCAGGCAAAGAAAGACAAATATGTATGATATCATACAAATACTTGTATGATATTATTTATATGAGGAATTCAAAAAAGTTGAACTGATAGAAACAGAGTAGAATGGTGGTATTCAAGGGCTGGGAATGGGAGAAATGGGGAAATGTTGGTCAAAGTGTACAAACTTCCAGTTATAAGATGAATAAGTTCTGAGCATCTAATGAACATTATTATAATGATTATAGTTAATGATACTATATTAGATACTTGAAAGTTGCTAAGAGGGTAGATGTTAAATGTTCTCACCACAAAAAACAAATGGTAATTGTGTGACATGATGGAGGTGACAGCTAAGGCCATGGTGGTAAATCATTTTGCAACATGTAAATGTATCAAATCGATACATTATACACCTTAAGCTTACAAAATATTTATGTGAATTATCTACACTAATAAAAGAAAGATATGCAAATTGACCATCACTTCATGATGCCCACCAGCCAATCAGGAGTGAGTATGCAAATTAACCCAATAGCCAAGACTAGTTTGGCTCAGTGGATAGAGCGTCAGCCTGCAGACTGAAAGGTCCCGGGTTCGATTCCAGTCAAGGGCATGTACCTTGGCTGCGGGCACATCCCCAGTAGGGGTTGTGCAAGAGGCAGCTGATCGATGTTTCTCTCTCATCGATGTTTCTGACTTTCTATCCCTCTCCCTTCCTCTCTGTGAAAAATCAATAAAATATTTTTATTGATTTTTTGCAGTATAATAGTAGTACATGTTTTCCTTTCCCCCCCCCCCTTATCATCCCCCCAGCCTCCCCAACCCCCCAGCACATATCCCCAGCTTCCCCCCCTCCCCGCCCCAGTGTCTTTCATTCATTGGTTATGTTCATATGCATGCATACAAGTCCTTCAGTTGATCTCCCCCCGCATCTGCCTCCCATCCACCCAAACCTCCCCCTGTAGCTTGACAGCCTGTTCAATAAAATATTTAATCAATAAAATCAATTTAATCAATAAAATATAATCAATAAAATATTTTAAAAAATTAACCCAATAAAGATTGTGGTGACCCACCCTCCAGCCACTCTGGGCCTCTGGACAGTACACATGCAGGCACGGAGTGGCCGGGTGGGGCGGGACACCTACTATGAGGGGCTGGGCAGGGTGCAGAGGGAGCTACAGGAGCAGCACTCTGGCTGGAGGGAAGACTGAAGGCAGCAGCCAGAGCAAAGGCCTGGATCCTGGGTGCCATAGGAAAAACCGGTGCTGGAAACCATGGGAAGGAAGGCCTATTGCATGAATCTTCATGCAACAGGCCTCTAGTTTATATATATATAAAAGCCTAAGCAACCATTGTGACCAAACAACCAGAATGACCAGTCAACCAGTTGCTATGATGCGCACTGACCACCAGAGGGCAGGTGGTCAATTCAGGGGCTGCCCCATGGTGGTCAGTGCACTTCCACAGCCAATCTCCTGTGGAAGTTGCTTCCCCTGGCTATCTGGGACCCCCACCCCCTATAGGCCTCAATCACCAGTCAGGCCAAGGGACCCCACCTGTGCAAGGATTTGTGTACTGAGCATCTACTATCTTAATAAAGCTGGAAAATAAAAGAACATGTTCCCAAATTTTGGATGCATAAATAAGATTATAGAAAGAGGGAACTCATTTGGAATTCAGAAACATATCAGGGCTCTATAGTTTATTTCCAACATCTAATCTTCCCTTCTTGCTCAGGATCAGAATTCCCAAATGTCAGAAGAGCTCATGGCTGCCTACAATAAAGACTATATTTCCCAGCACCTCTTGTAGCTGAGGTGTACCCATTTGACTCATTTTTGGTCAATGAATTACACAAGGAAGTGGTGTGTGCAGATTTAGGAAATGCCTTTAAAAGAAGGGAGCATGTCCTGTTCTTGTGCTTTTTTCAATCCTGCTCACTGAAATAAAAGTATGATGGCTGAGACTAGAGAAGCCACTTCAGACCTCAAAGTGAAAGCCTCATATTGAGGGTGGTGACACAGGGGTACAGGGTCCTTGTAATAATGGAGCCACCATGCCAACCATAGATAACATTTACTTGAAAGTGATATAAAGTTCTATTGTGGTAGAGTCCCTGATAATTACCCAACTAAAATTAAATAAATAAATAAATAAATAAATAAATAAATAAATAATCTCTAGGATAACTAGAGGTTACAGAGGTAGGACAGGTTTGACCAAATCAAACTCATATGAGGCTCCCAGCACCAGGAAAGCAGACAGGGTCCTTTGAAAGTGACTATTTGGTTAAATCTGATCAGCCTTAATGAACATGAGTTTTAGCTTGACACTGAGAAAAAGAAGGAAAACAAGTTCATCAAACCATCTAATTACATGACTGACCAGGTGAGGCTTAGGGAAAGTGATGTGAACATACTTAGCACCTTCTATGCTTAAAACACAAAAAGGGGGGGGGGGGTGGCTCTTGAGCTGAAAGTACGGAGGAAGTTAATAATGCACAAAGAGTTTCCCAGTTACAAACATGGGAAAGGATGGAGGGTGTTGCCCCAAAACACTGCATGTCATGCACAAAATCAACAGCAACCTTGGAGGCTTCTTGCAGGGCTAAGGACGTACAGTAGAATTTTTCTAGGTAGAAATTCATGGTTAAATCATGACTATGTTGGTGCATGATCTTACCATAAGCTAAAAATCTTTGAGAGCAACTAAAAATGTTAAAAGGAAAGTGAAGAAACCACACAATCAAGCTAGCATGAAAAATGGTAGACCTCGTTATATGACACAAGTTGATGAAACACAATTTGATAAGATGGGAAGGCCCAGGGTGGGGATCAAACAAAGGATTGCTCTTTGGAATTCATAAACAAGGGAAATATCATGGTCTTGGCTTTGAGTGCTAGATAAGAACATACTTAGAAAGTATTTTTATAGGAACCACTACGTAATAGTTCTTACAACACAATTTAGTTCCACATTCTGGCAGAAAACTCAAAAACTCCAAAATGCCATTACCCAACTTTAAAAAGGGAACTGGGACCAACCCACAAGCAGCAAATTGGAAAGAAAAAGAAAAATGTTGAAAGGATTTACATAGAGAAATTAACTGAGAAAGCCAGGTTATTGCTTAAACATTACTAGAAGCCCAAAAAAACTATTTATAATACATTTAAAAATCTGTTTCTTTTTTTAAAAATCTATATAGCCATTAACTATTTAAAAAAAAAACACCTTTATTTTAGAAGGAAATTCTTTTTTATGTAAAGATTGAGCAAATAAGAGAAATGAGGAGATACACATTTTGAAGGGCAAGTGTAAAGCAGAAATTGGGCAGTAAAAAGAATGTGTGGCCTGCTAGGGAGCTTCAAATGCAGGGGTAAGAGAATATGGAAGCTTGTCTAGAAGTCTGGAGGACCCCTTTTGATCATGGTGCAAAATATTTGATTGAAGATAAAAGGAGGAAAAAAAACTAAATGGAATTTTAAGGTAAATTTTGCCTCCCAGATTCAGTTTGGAAGTACACTAATGGGGAATATTAAATGCCCAGAATGCTTTGGACACGACTAACAGAACAAACGCAGCAGAGCCAGAGAGCAGTTATTCAAGAGTTCTGAAAGAACTGTCACCCCAAACGTTTAAGAAGCCGTCATCAATGCGTGACTCTCTGACTGCCAGGAAGCGTCTCCTCCACATGGGAATCTTGAAGAACATGTGCAAATGAAACAGGAGACTTACTTCCATGAGAGATAAACTAGTGGAAGATAAAAATCAAGCAGAAACACCACACTTTTTTTTTAATATAGCAAAATGGAGGGGATCATGCTAAGTTAATATAGTATCTTTGGAGATAAAAGAACATGAAGACAAGGGGAATTGATGGACATAATTTAATGGGTCTAAAAGTTCTTTACATAGGTTCTTGCTATGAAATGTAATGGGGGTGGGGAGAAGGGGGACATCTGTAATACTTTCAACAATAAAGATGAATTTTACAAAGAAAACAAAGCAAAACTCAGATCTTCTCAGACCTTATAGAATAATGTCATTTTTCTTGATGATTTCTTGAGGCTGTGCAGGAATATGTGTTGCTTCACTCTGGGTATAGTAATATGCTATCAGATTCTTTCTATCTCCTTCAGTTCTTCTCCCTGAGGCAGACTTTTCTCCCTACCTCTTCACTCCTCTCTGCTCTGGGCGCTGCCCCTTGGCATTCCCTTCACCCTCTTTCTCTCTCCAAAATCCTGGTTGCCACACACTCCCCACCCCACCCCAGTCACCTACCCAGATCCAAAAAAGCTAGCTCGATTTCAGTGGCACTCCGCAAGAATTTAGCCTAAACATTAACTACTTATAATCCTTTAACTGCTCTTGGGAATACTTAATTCACACAGTCATCTAAGATCAAAATGTCTCAGAAGAAAATTAAAATATTCTATTACCTTTTCCCACATGGAAAATAATAATAGCAATAGCTAATACTTTTATAGCACTTACTAATGTTTTATTTTTACTTTTTTAATATCTATCATCATCATCCCCCTTTAACACATGATAAACTGAGGTCACACAGTTTAATTAGCAGAACAGGTTTCTGAGCCCTTCTCTTTAGTCTGGCTCTAGAATCCACATTCTTAGCTATTATACCACATGACTCTCATGTCTCCCCACTGGGATTCTATTCTTGAGTTTCTGTCACTGTGGATGACACCCCTATGTATCCACAAACCCCATTCCCTCACCCTCCCTTTTAACTCAGTACCTAGACCTGCGTGGATTCCTGCAGGTGTTTCTGCATAAGTGTACATCCCCCCCCCTCTCTCTTTGTCTCTCTTTCTTTCTCTCATTCTCATCCCCTCCCCACATACATACACCATCTTTTCACCATACATAGCCAGAGTTTTGGGTGTCCAGTACTTAAGGCCAATAGTTTAGCCTCTTGTGTAATTGTGTAATAAGATTTATAAAACACACACACACCAAGAAGCAAGATATTTTTAAAATTATTAAAACAAAAATTTTGAGTGGGGTGCTATAAGACTAGATGTCAACATTTCTAAACCCCTGAGGGTGAAATTAGGGACAAATGTATTGGAAATCTTCCAAAAATGGACTTCCCGAGGCTCTAAAAGTGGAAGTTAAGAACACGTCTCCTGGGCGGGCTTTTCTTGTTTCTGGAAGAGAGCAAGTTAATGACCTCAGGGTAGTGGCCACTTGGGGTCCACATGGCAGTGGATGCTGGAGCCTGTCCCAAGCCAGCTCTCCCAAGGTCACTAACATGCAGGAAATTGGCAGTAAAGAGAATGGATTTTAAAAGTAGAACTTTACACCCAGCCTGCGTGGCTCAGTGGTTGAGCGTCGACCTGTGAACCAGGAGGTAAAAGTTCAACTCCCATTTAGGGCAAATGCCAGGGTTGCGGGCTCGATCCCCAGTGTGGGGTGGGCAGAGGCAGCCAATCAATTATTCTCTCTCATCACTGATGTTTCTATCTATCTATCTATCTATCTATCTATCTATCTATCTCTATCTCTCCCTCTATCTCTCCCCCTCTCTGAAATCAATAAAAATATTTTTAAAAATTAAAAGAAGAAAGGATGTCATGGCAGAATAGGGTCAAACACAGTGATATATTGACTAAGGAAAATTAGAAAGAGGCACCAGTTCCAGGCTCTGGTCTCAGAGATGGAAGGGAGAGCAGGCCAGATTGGGGGTTGGGAAGAGCACTGTTTGGGCCCAGGGAAGGACAGGTATAACAGGAGTCAAACCCCTTTACCCTTCAGAGAACAACTGTGTGCCTTTAGCAAAACCGACACCAGACACAGCACAAATTTTGGAATAGAATTAGCAAAAATGAAATGTTCTTGGGACTCAGCAAGGCGTTTCCCCAGCCTCAAGAGGCAGCTGGGTTCTGAGCACAATATAAGGAGAGAGGTACAAATAAGACCCTGTACATTATTGGCCATATAATGGAGAGGGAGAAGCTAAGGCAGAGACTGCATCCTACTCATCTAGGTATGTGGGGATTAGAGAAGGTATTGATTAAAAAAAAAAAAAAGATGAAATGTGATCTTATTTTTCTCTCAGTGACATGAACTGGATCATATGAATTATATTAAATACTAAAGGCCTGGTGCATGGATTTGTGTACTGGTGGGGTCTCTTAGCCTGGCCTGTGGGTATCAGGCCAAAACCGCCTCTCCAACATCCCCCAAGGGGCCCCAGATTGTGAGAATACACAGGTCAGGCCAAGGGACCCCACCAGTGCATGACGGGAGCTAGGGAGGGACTGACAGAGGGCTCCAGGGCATGTCCGGCCTGTCTCGCCCAGTCTCAATCAGCCAGACCCCAGCAGCAAGCTAACCTACCAGTCGAGTGTCTGCTCGCTAGTGGTCAGTGAGCATCATAGCGACTGGGCAAACAGTCGAACAGTTGGACACTTAGCATATTAGGATTTTATTATATAGGATTATTCTAATTACTTCCTTCTCTTTCTCTGCCTTCCATCTCTGAGACCAGAGCCTGGAACTTGTGCCTCTTTCTAATTTTCCTGAGTCAATATATCACTGTGTTTGACCCTATTCTGCCATGACATCCTTTCTTCATCAAAGGAGGCCTATACTGTGGTGAGATGTTCTTGCTTTAGTCTGGCCCTCAAATTTGCAGGACCACAAATGCATTTGGTCTGTTCACTCTGTTCAATGGTGGGTAAACTAATTCACACTAATTAAGTCCACAAGAGGGTGACTCATGAACTGGGAGAACAATATGTTAAATCACAGAGAGAGATAAAAATGGCCTGAAGAGCAACGACGTGCATTTGAACTGATCACGGTGTTTAGAATGATTCAGTCCACCCTAGAAGCCAAAAGGAAAAAAAATAAAAACAAAAAAAACAAGGCAAAGCATTGCCTTGTCGACACAGGATCATAGCAGATTTGTTTGTATGTCGTCACATGATACTTTTAGAAAATTCTGTCGATTGAAAATTGGCTTTCATGTTTGCTATGCTTGAAAAACCAAGACCAGTATTGAGAATGAGATGTTCCTCTCCTTTGAGGCTACAAGAGTGACACTGATAAATTCTTAGAACCCAATCCTCATTTTTCCCATTATCAATGAGACACTCTTGTTCTCTTTGTACTTGTCATGATGCTTAGAATTGTTAAACTTACATGTAATTTTTATTAATTACAGTTTAATGGGTAATTTAGATTATGGCAAGTAAGGCTAAGCACCATAGCATAGCACCCAAAAGCTAAAAGTACAGCAGTAATCATCTAGCTCACTAGTTTTTAAATTGTGTTTCATGAATCCAAGGGCCTGTTGAATAGGAGGAGGAGGCAGAGAAGTTTGTAGCTGACCAACCCCTTGTAAAGAGTTTGGATTATTCAAAGAAACCACTGATATGTTTTAATATAGAGTGACAGGATGATGGTTACATTTTAAATAAGCAATTCGGGGGGTGTTATTGGAAGAACACAAGCGTCTGAGTAAGAAGACCACCTAGGAAGGTATAATATTTGTACAGGGAAGATATGATGGTATAAGGATTTAAGTTATAGCAGTTAGAGCTGGAGAGCAGTGGATGTATTTGAGATGTAATTAAGAGGGGGAATAGATAGGACTTGGCTAGTGAGGGAGCAGAAGTTATCAAAGATTCACTCATTTATTTATCTCATCCAGAAAATTTATTGAGTGCTTACAATGGGCTAGGCACTCATTACAACAGGGTTACGTGCTCAACTAGAGAGCCAAATTCCTGCCTTTCCTGGATTTCATATTCCAGTGAAGGGAGACAGACAATAGACCAGAACACACCAAAAAAAATGCAAAATATTAACATGCTTGGGAAGATCTTGGGATTTTACTTGTAGGGCTTACATTCTTTGTTTCCCTTTTCCTGGGGACCATTGTCCTGCACCATCTGTTGTTCAATCAACCAGTTTTCCTATTCCCCGAAAATTATTTTACATATTTTGCCCAGTGTTCTTTTGTTTGTTTGTTTTGTGTGTGTGTGTGTGTGTGTTTTTTTCAGTTTGTAAGATGGAATGTGAATTTACTCTCTGTTAATGCATCATGGCTAAAAGTGAAAGTGACTTTTTTTGCATGGCTTTGATATAAGGGATGAAGAAAAGGGAGGAGCCAAAACACAGCACCAGGTTCTGACTTTAAAAGCATAGTAGATGTTCATGAAGCAGAACCAATTGGCTTTGGATTTACTTTTCATCTGTCCTTTCTCCTTCCTCCCTCCCTCCCTTCCTTCCTTCTTTCCTTCTTTCTTTCTGTGTATGTGCATTTTAAAATATGTTTTGTTTTGAATATTCTTGAGAACAGAGTAATGGTAGAAAGGATGGAAATCAATATAGTAGTTTTGGATATGTTGAATTTGAGGTGATACTAGAGTTCAAAGAGGAAGAAGAGTAGGCCAGAGGCATCCTTGATCACCTAGGCATATCTCTCTATATAAAAGCCAAGTGACCATCACAACCAAATGAACAACTGAACAGACTGTGTGGGGCAACTAGGCTGGCAAGGGGGTTAATGAGGGGTGACCAAACAATTGAGCAACAGGCTGCATGGAGCAACCAGGCCAGCAGGAGGGTCAGTGAGGGGCGACCAAATAACTGAGAAGCAGACTGCATGGGGTGACCAGGCCTGCAGGGGGGGGGGGGCAGTTGGAGGTGACTAGGCTGGCAGAGGGGGGTAGTGAGGGGTGAACAGGCCAGCATAGGGGGTCAGTGAGGGGCAACCAGGCAGGCAGAGGGGGGCAGTGAGGGGTGGCCAGGCTGGCAGGGGGTACAATTAGGAGTGACCAGGCCAGCAGAGGAGGGTGGGGTGGGAGCAGATGGGGGTGACCAGGCAGGCAGGCAGGTGAACAATTAGGAGCCAGTAGTCCTGAATTGTGAGAGGGGTCCCAGATTGAAGAGGGTGCAGGCTGAGCTGAGGGGACCCTCCTACCACCCGCATTTCATGCACCAGGCCTCTAGTCTGTATAATAAAATCCTAAGTGACTGTTATGTCAGGATGACCAGAACAACCAGCCGCTATAATGCACACTGACCACTAGGGGGCAGATGGCCAATGCAGGTGCTGACCCCTGGTGGTCAGTGTGCTGCCACAGGGGAAATAGTGCTCAGCCAGAAGCTGGGCTCACAGCTGGTGAGTACAGCGGCAGTGGCAGGAGCTTCTTCCACCTCCGCAGCAGCGTTAAGGAGCAGCAAGCAGGCAGGCAGTAAGGAGCGAGTGGTACTGGACTGCAAGAGAGATGTCTGACTGCTGACTTAGGGGAATGGGCCTAAGCTGGCAGTTGGACATCCTCCAAGGGGTCCCGGACTGCAAGAGGATGCAAGCCCAGCTGAGGGATCCCCCACCCTGACCAGTGCACGAATTTCATGCACAGGGCCTCTAGTGGAAATATAATTCACTGAGACAAAGAAACTTGTAGAGGGAGATTTAGAGAAACTTGGGAGGGAGATCTAGAGCTCATATTTTGAGATGCTAAGTCTAACAGACATTCAAATAACACTATCAAGTAGGCAGTGCAATATTTACATTTGAAACTCAAGAGGTCTGGGCTACAGATATAATTTGAGACTCTTTAGCATATAAGGAATATTGGCATCATGAGAAAGGATAAAATCACTTCAGAAGAAAGAGAGAGAGAAGAGAGAGAAAAGAAGAGGAGAAGAGAGAAGAGGAGACTGGAGGGGCCAACCACAAGCCATGAGGATATCAGCATTTAAAGGAACCATCAGAGGGGAATAAAAAGACTTGCCATAGGCACAAGGAAAACTAGATAGTATATTTTCAAAGGGAAAGAGTATTTCAAGAAGAAATATCAGTTGTTTCAAGTAAGATTAAAAATTTTTAAGAATCCATTGGATTTAGTAACTTGGAAGTCATTAGTAAACTTATCAAGAGTAGTTTTGTGGGATTGAGGAGGGGAAGTTGGACCAATGTCAGTTGAATGGGAGGTAAAGTGAAGGCAGCATTTGCAGACAGCTCTTTCATGAGGAATGGAAACAGGGTAATCCTGATGAGTTAGTAGAGGTGTTTTATGTATTTTTAAAATGTAAAATACAAGATATTTGTGTGATAAAGCTAAGAGGTTAAAATGCAGAGAGAGATAGAGACTAACAGAAGAGCAAGACTCTTGAAAGGGCTTCGGAAAAGTCCACAGTCCAGAACCCACTGTCTAGTGGCTGTTACTGCACTCTCTTCTGTAAGCTTTGGCTGATCTCCCCTGATTAAGACTCTCTAAAAGCAAGGCCACCCCCTCAATTCATATATACAGTTAATCATCACCCAAGGATACTCTTTCCATTGTTTTTGTGTATTTTTTTCCAGATGAGTTGGTTTAATTCCAAGGGATATAGAATATTAGATAGAACAAAAACTGAAGAACACACTTTGATAGGATTGTGAGCTGGGTTTACACTGACCACACTAAGGTCAGCTAAAGTTGAAATGGCAGAATGAGAAGAACTGAAGAGATGAACTGATGCATTATTATTATTATTATTATTATTATTGCAAAAGCTGCTTCTTAAATGTAAAATAGCCTTCAAGACAACACTTCCTTTTAGCTATAAGTGGCAAGAGATGTATGACAGAGAATCCAGATATTAAAACAGGAATGAATTAAAGATCACCCTTGCTCCAAGCACAAGGAACAATTTACTTTTTGCCAGATTTGTTAATTCCACCTGTGGCCAGGGGGCCTTCCCCACGATCTTCACTTTTCCTTCCTCAAGTTTCTTCTGCTCCGCCCCTTCCCCTCCATTGATTTTTTATTTTTTATTTTTTATTTTTTTAGAGAGAGTGGAAGGGAGGGGGAGAGACACAGAGAGAAAAACATCAATGCGAAATAAGACATATTGATTGGTTGCCTCCTGCATGTGCCCCGACCAGGGCTGGGGATCCAGACTGCAACCAAGGGATATAGAATATTAGATAGAACAAAAACTGAAGAACACACTTTGATAGGATTGTGAGCTGGGTTTACACTGACCACACTAAGGTCAGCTAAAGTTGAAATGGCAGAATGAGAAGAACTGAAGAGATGAACTGATGCATTATTATTATTATTATTATTATTATTATTATTGCAAAAGCTGCTTCTTAAATGTAAAAAACTTCCACTTTTCAGTCCACAGGCCAATGTTCTACCCACTGAGAAACCGGGTAGTGTCTCCCCCCATTCTTTTCTGAGCCCACATGTGGCATAGCATACAATAAGTGCTTGAAATATTTCTTAAATAAATTAATGTATATATAATGCAATGAATGAATAATATTTATCTGGTAAAACCTGCCCTGAAAAGAGGAGCAAACATATCTATTTACCTTGTGATCTGTAGATTTTGGTTAATGTCCCTAGAGAAAAAAATACAATAAAAACAAAAAAAACTTCCACTTTTCAGTCCACAGGCCGATGCTCTACCCACTGAGAAACCGGGTAGTGCCTCCCCCCATTCTTTTCTGAGCCCACATGTGGCATAGCATACAATAAGTGCTTGAAATATTTCTTAAATAAATTAATGTATATATAATGCAAATGAATGAATAATATTTATCTGGTAAAACCTGCCCTGAAAAGAGGAGCAAACATATCTATTACCTTGTGATCTGTAGATTTTGGTTAATGTCCCTAGAGAAAAAAATACAATAAAAACAAAATTCTTATTATTAATATTTTAGAGACAAAGAATGTGATGTTTTTTTCCATATTAATCACGACTGATGAATAGCTACTTCCTGTGTAGATCCAAAGGCTTCTTTCAGCATTCTAGGGCAAAGAGTAATTGCTGTATTTTACATCTTAAATCTATCCTCATTTATCAAAATACACTTTAGTTTGGAGAGTGCCACATAATTATTTCCATTATTTCCATTACATCTTTATATGTTGACATAGCATTATTATGCCATCAATTCTCAATCATGAGACTAATAATAAAATCAAATCCTAGATCATTCATGTCAGTGAATAATAAATCAAAAAAAGGACAACAGGTTTGTCATCCTAATTTAGGCTTATTTGGTCTAATAACCCATGTCAAGCCACTGATAAAAAAGGGTTCAGCTCAGAAGCCTTTTGTGTGGCAAGGGGTCTGCTCAGGATTTTTTAAATATCTGAGATTTATTAACAAAGTGGGTCAAGGACTAGCTAAAAGGATAGACCCCTCTACAGGAATAAGGTTATATAGTTTCAGGACATGGCAAAAGGCAAAATTAGATTCATGGCACTTATAGGTAAGAACTAGAACTGAAAAAATCACCCAGTCCTTCCTTCTCATTATACAGATGAAAATAAAACCCAGAATGATTGCATGACTTGCTCCTGGTCACACAAAGAATTAATGAAATACCTTCCTGACAAATGACAGTTCATGTTACTCCCAGTCCAATGCTCTGCACCATCTTGCATATCAAAAAAGTTCTTGCTTTGTTGTGTGTTTTGTTCTGCTTTGTTTTTGTCTTCTCCAGAAAAAAAAAAGTTTTAAAATCTAAAAGAACATTTTAAAATGTAAAGGATAAATTGAAATCTAAGCTAGATAAGGCATTAAGGAAAATGCAGATTTTTTAAACTTATACTACTCTAGACACTTTCCCAACTCATGCAATCCTTTCAAACCCCTGTGAGGTTTTACTCCCATTTACAGATAAGGAAACAGAGGCCACATGAACTAAATAATTGACTGCAGGTCACGCAACTAGCAAGTGATGTAATAGACAGAAATTTAGGTCTAGAACTCTAGATATACTTCTTTGTCCACTATAATATTTAAAAACTCAGAGATCTAATTTTGCAACTACCATCAGCAATCTTCTTTGGAAGAATGAGAAGAGGACATAAAGGAAAAAAAAGATGTGGTAGAAGACTGGAAAAATAGTTATTTATTGTGAAACTAGAGAAAGCCTAGATTCTGGGAACTCTAGTTTGGTCAAAGTAAATTTTTAATTTCAAACCTTTGCAAAATTCTAGAATAAAATTACTAAATACTAGATGGTTTGTGAACCACTTAGAAAAGAATGCTGTGATCCCATGGAGCCAATAAGGGTTCACTAAGGTCATGATGCCAAACCATCAAACATATTCAATAGGGAGATTAGATTAAGTCTGTTGGGATGTCATTGTGGTCAAACTGAAAATCTGTGATTAAGATAGTAGGATAGTTGGATATGTTTACAACTGGTTGAAGTTGCCAGTGGCCTGTCATATGACTCTGCCTGATATAATTCCATTAAAAATTTCAGCAATGTCTTTTTTTCAACTTTGGAAATTGTCAGATTTGTGGATAACTCAAAGTTCAATGGGAGATGATATATGATAAAAATCAATACTTATTTTGACATACTGAAATGATGGTCAACACCTCCATTTAGATTTAACAGGGAAGGCTACTATTATACTTTTAAGTGAAAATAAATTGATGAGTAGATAACAAATGATTACAGATAGATAGATTGATGATGACAGATGATAGATGATAGGTAGACAGAGATAGATAGGTGATAGATAGATGATAGATAGATAGATAGATAGATAGATAGATAGATAGATAGAATCACATAAGTTCCAAATGGAGAACATCTGACAACCAAAATTCACGGGAGAGAAAAGAGTGAAGTTTAATTGACCACAGGTTCAGAAACCAACAGTAGCACACAGATGACAAATAACATCCTATATAATAAAAGAGTAATATGCAAATTGATAAAGCCACGCCCACCAGTCAATCAGGAGCAAATAAACCCCAACCAAAATGGCTGTGGCCACTGAGAGCAGGAGGGAGGCTTGGGTTTCCCTGGCAACGGAAGAAGCCAAGCTTTCCACCTGCTGTTGATGGCCTAGGCCTCCACTCAATGCTACAAAGTTTCAATTATAGAAGACATATAATCCCACCAGAAATGGCAGCAGCCATGGAGCTGAAGAGAACAGAGGCTAGGGTTGCCCAGGCAATGGAGGAAGCCAAGCTTCTGCAGCTCTGGCCGGTCTAGGCTTCTACTCCAGGCTACAATGTTTCAATTATAAAAGGTAAATGTCCCAACAGAAATGGCTGCCGCCATGGAGCCAGCAGAAGGCTTGGGTCCACTCCAGGGTACAAAGTTTCAATTGTAGAACATAAATTAATCCCAGATCCCAGGGCCTCCACTTGGGGCTCTAGGGGGGGAGGGGGGGCATGGCCAGACTGCAAACCACCACAGGCCCCTCTCCCAGGCCGCCCCTCACCCCAAGGGAACCCCCACCCTGATCTGGGACACCCTTCATAGCAAACTAGCTGGCCCTCGCCCATGCACCAGGCCTCTATCCTATCTAATAAAAGAGTAATATGTAGATTGACCATCACTCCAACACACAAGAGGGCTGCCCCCATGTGGTCAAAGATGGCTGCCCCCATGTGGACACAAGATGGCCACCACAAGATGGCCAGCAGGGGAGGGACCAGGCCTGCAAGGGAGGGCAGTTGTGGGCAATCAGGCCAGCAGGGGAGGGAAGTTAGGGGTGACTAGGCCAGCAGAGGAGGGAAGTTGGGAGCAAACAGGTTGGCAGAGCAGTTAGACATCAATTAGGCTGGCAGGGTAGTGGTTAGGGGGTGATCAGGCTGGCAGTCAGAAGTGGTTAGGGGCAATCAGGGAGGCAGGCAGGTGAGCAGTTTGGAGCCAGCAGTCCTGGATTGTGAGAAGGATTGTGAGAGGGATGCTCGACTGCCCATTTAGGCCCAATCCCAGTAGGACAGTTGGACCCCTTGAGGGATGTCCATCCTCGGGCAGTTGGACATCCCTCAAGGGGTCCCAGATTGAAGAAGGTGCAGGTTGGGCTGAGGGACACCCCCCATCCCCCATGCTCGAATTTCGTGCACCGGGCCTCTAATAATATATAAGAACTTGAGCTTCAGCATCACCATAGCTGGACTCATAGTCCAAGTCCACCATGTAGCAGTTGTGTGACCTTAAGCAATGTGCTTAATTTTAAAGCCTCGGATTCCTGTTCCATAAAATAAGTATTATTCAATGTCACATTGCTAGTAATAGAGCTTGGGTTACAATTCAAGTCTTCTGTGAGGGGTCCAATTTCTCCTATCCATCAGCTTGCCCCTGAAGAGTGGATATTACATGGGCACAGATAACTATATTAGGAGTCTGTACTTGGCAATTACATATTACACTCAGGACAGAAACTTAATAAGAACAGCCCCCTATTTCTTTGGAGAAGTCCATATTATTCAACTTCAAACTATCACTTCTAATAATTTAACTCTCCAGCTATGATGGAATAGATGGTAACAGATTAATACTCCCACAGAAAAGATTAATACTATACAAAGGCACAATTAACTGTTTGAGGTGGTAAAGGAACTGCTTGGGCAACCAGGACATGAAGAAGCAAGATTCTAATCCCAACATTTTTTTTTAAGTATATTTTATTGATTTTTTTACAGAGCAGAAGGGAGAAGGATAGAAAGTCAGAAACATCGATGAGAGAGAGACATCGATCAGCTGCCTCTTGCACGCCCCCTACTGGGGATGTGCCCGCAGCCAAGGTACATGCCCTTGCCGGAATCGAACCCAGGACCCTTCAGTCCGAAGTCCAACGCTCTATCCACTGAGCCAAACCGGTCTCGGCGATCCCAACATTTTTCATGCAACTTTTTCCCCATGACATCTCTGGATTCTTGGTGGAGAGTTAAAAAGGGATGAAAAACTAGATGAAGGACAGCTGTTAAGAAGCAGGATATCAACAGACCTTTTAGCAATCCCACAGAATTAAGGAGACAAAGATTAAAATTGGAGGAGTATATAATAGACACAAATTTGCAGTTATAAGATAAATAAGTCCTAAGGATATAATGTACAGCATGGTGACTATAATTAATAATACTGCATTGCTTATTTGAAAGTTGCTAAGAAAGTTTCTAAGATCTTAAAAGTTCTTACCACAAGAAAAAAAATGTATAACTATATGTGATGGTGGATGTTAATCTAGACTTATTGTGGTTATTATTTCATAATATACATATATACATAGATATAGATATAGATATAGATATAGATATAGATATAGATATAGATATAGATATAGATATAGATATAGAGATAGAGATAGAGATAGAGATAGAGATAGAGATAGAGATAGAGATAGAGATAGAGATAGAGATAGCAAATCACTATGTTGTATACTTGAAACTAATTTATTGCTATATATCAATTATATCTGTCAGACAGAAAAAGTCAAGAACCATATGATTTTACTCTTATGTGGGATATAATACTGAAAGCAACAAATGAACAAATAAGAAAAACAAAAACTCATAGAAAAAAAACAATTGGTTACCAGAGGGAAGGGAGATGGAATGGGTAGCAAAGGATAAAAGGGGTCAAATTTTGATGATGGAAGAAGATTTGACTTTGGGTGGTGGGCATACAATACAATATATCCAATACATCTATAATATATCATAGAATTCTACATTTAAAACCTATATAATTTTGTTAATTAATGTCATCCCAATAAATTTAATTGAAAATCAAATATATATATATATATATATATATATATATATATATATATTCTTTGTCTAACTAAAAAAGGCTAAGTTCCACCACCTTCCCACCCCCCATCTTAGATCATTAGGGCTACTATAATAGAATATCATAGACTGGATGGCTTATAAACAGTAAATATTTATTTCTTGCAGTTCTGGAGATTGGGAAGGCCAAGATCACGGCACCAGAAGATTCGGTTTCTGATGGTTTCCTGCTTTCTAATTGGTGGCTGTCTTCTCACTGTAAGTTCACATGAGAGACCTCTTTTATAGGAAACTAATCCCATTTATGAGGGCTTCTCCTTCATGACCTAAGTCCCCTCACTCTCAACACCATCCTCCAAACACCATCACATTAGATTCCATCATATAAATTTGGGGTGAGGGGGACAAAGTAAAAATGAAACAAAATTGGGGGAGTATAATTCTCAGGTAGCTAGGATTTGAGTTGGCAAGTGTCCTGAGAGAATGAAGGTAGAGGAAAGTAAGCCCAACATTTGATAATTACATTTGAGACACTTTCCAAATTCTTAAGCCACACTGAAAATTAAAGAAAGAAAAAAATGGAGTTTAAGAAGTATTAAGATGGTGCAGCCACTGTAGTGAACAGCATGGAGTTTCATCAAAAAAATAAAAATGGAACTCCCATTTGACCCAGTGATTCCACTTCTAGGAATATATCCCAAGAAACTAGAAACACCTATCAGAAAGGATATATGCACCTCTATGTTCATAGTGGCACAATTTACCATAGCTAAGATTTGGAAACAGCCTAAGTGCCCATCAGCAGATGAGTGGATTAAAAACCTGTGATGCATTCACACAATGGAATACTACGCTGTGGTAAAAAGGAAGGAGCTGCTACCATTTGCAACAGCATGGATGAAGCTGGAGAGCATTATGCTAAGTGGAATAAGTCAGTCAGAGACAGATAAGTATTACATGATCTCACTCATTGTGGATTATAATGAACAACAAAAATAGATCCAGAGACAGAGAAGCATCCATCAGATGCTCAAACTCAGAGGGAGTGTAGGGGAGGTTGGGGGTAAGGGGAAGAGATCAACTAAAGGACTTGTATGCATGCTATATATAAGCATAAGGGATGGATACAGATACTAGGGGAGTGAGGGCATGAGGGGAGGGGCAATGGGAGGATAAGGACACATATGTAATAACTTAATCAATTTAAAAAAAAAAAGAAGAAGAAGTATCAGGAAGGGATTGCCCTGGTAAATTCTTCAGCTCTTAGTTGTGACATCTGGAAGTGCACACCACATAGATGAGAATCAAACCAAACACAGATGAGCCTTGGAAAGACACGGCTCAGTCTCAAAAAAGCCTCCCTTTAAGGGCCAATTAGAAGATAGCGTAATCCTTCTGGAGAAAGATTATTTCATCCAGAGTTTCTTACAATTTTTATGCAAAATCTCTGGCCTTTAATCACTAATTACCAGTCATGAAAAGAAACAAGACCAAAAAAATAAATAAGCAGTAGAAACAGACAGACAGGTAACCCAGACATTGGAGGTACCACAGACTTTAAAATAACAATAACAGTAATAATAATAATTGAAATAACTGTAATTTGTAGGCTCAAGAAAATAGATGATAATATGGAAATTGTGACCAAAGAGGGGAAGACACAAAATGGGCAGCAGCAATAGGTGAAGAGATAATGTCCTAGATATTTCAAAACTTCACAAAGCCATCCAGGAAAAGCCTGAAATGCTCTAGAATCTAAGTAGGGTAAACATAAAGAAAACCACGCCTTGGTATAGCAACCTAAAACTGATGAAAATAAAGACAAAGACGAAAGTATTCAAAGCAGTCACAGGAAACACATTACTTTCAGAGGAGCAACAGGACCAGAAAACAAAGAAATGGTGTTTCTGAAGTGCTGAAAATATATAAACACCACTGACTGAAAACATCCTTCAAAAATGAAGATAAATGCATTTTTTAATATATATTTTATTGAAATTTTTTTTTACAGAGAGGAAGGGAGAGGGACAGAGAGTTAGAAACATCCATGAGAAAGAAACTTCGATCAGCTGCCTCCTGGAATGTGCCCAAAACCAAGGTACATACCCTTGAACGGAATCGAACCTGGGACCCTTTAGTCCTTAGGCTGACGCCACTGAGCTAAACCAGTTAGGGCAATAAAGGGATTTGTAGGCTAAGACATAATTTATTGCCAACAGACTTTCAATAAAGGAAATATTATTATATGGTGATGGATGTTAACTAACCTTATTCTACTGATTATGCTGATCACTTCACAACATATACAAACATAAACTTATTATCTTATACACCTGAAACTAATAAATGTTATATGTTAATTGTATCTCAATAAGAAAAAATGAATAAAATATTAATAAAAACTTTTACATAAGGAAAATGTCAGATAAAAAGGGTAAACTTGGGACATTAATTTTTATTGTATCAGCAGCAATAAAAATATTTTGTAAGATTAGAAATGTAAGAAAAATGAAACAAAACAAAAAAAGATTAGAAATGTATGTAGAATTAAAATGCATGACAACAATAACAAAAAGAAGCAAAAAGAGGAGATGAATTAAATTATTATTTTAAGAAGCACTGTTTAACAGGCATTAGCAAGAGCATAAATTCTACTAGATGTAAATAACTCAAGGGATGATGTTGTAATTTCTAAAGTAATAACAAAACAATGGTAAAAGGATAAATAATAAGCAAACAACTAATAGGAAAGGTAAAATAATAAAAGACACTTGATTAAAAGAAAATATGGCCAAAAATGGAGAGGAAAGGACCATAAAGAAAGCAAATATTTAAAAGATAGATATAAATTAATCTCAGAAATTACATTAAATATAAGAAGAATAAAAGCTTCAATTAAAAGACAGATATTGTCAGTCTGTATAACAATCACAAGAACAACTGCAAATCCAAAACAACTATGCAGCTTACAAGATACACACCCTATATGAGTCTGTCATTGAAAGCCATTAATCACAAAGAGACTGAAAGTAAAACATGAAAGAGATAAGCCATGCAAATGCTTTAAAAAATGTATGATAACCACATTGTTATAAATCAAAGTAAATTTTAAGGCAATAAACATTATTAAAGATAAAAGATATTTGTAATAGTAAAAATATTATTCTAAATAATATAGATTCAAACATTTAAAAACTGAAGGAAGAAATATATAGTGATAGTAGGAGTCTTCAGTAAACCTCTTTTAGCATATGAGAGGAAAAATTGGCAAAAAATAAATAAATCAGTAAGGATACTGGAGATACAAATAACAAAATTAACAAATTTGATTTATTTGACTGATGTAGAACACTCCACCCAACAACAAATGACTATTGATTCATCCCAAGTACACATGAAACATCTACAAAATTGGACTATGCTCTCCATAAATAAATTCTCAACAAATTTCATATTATTGAAATCACTGCACGTATCTACTGACTACAGTGAAATTCCTAAATGTTTAAAAATTAAGGAAGTAATCTTTAAAAATAAATGATTTTTTTAAAGTCACCCAAAATTGAAGAATAAATCACAATAAAAATTACAAAACATTTTTTAATCCTCACTGGAGAATATGTTTTTATTGAATTGAGAGAGAAAGGAAGAGAGAGAAACATTGAAACATCAATCAGTTGATTCCCACATGCACCCCAACTGGGGATCAACACCACAACCTGGGTATGTGCCCTGACTGGCGATGGAACCCACAATCTTTTGGTGTATGGGACCATGTTCCAACCAACTTAAACACCCAGTTGGGGCTAGAAAACATTTTTAACTATACTATAATGAAAAGATGACAGCAACCTACAATTATGCTTAAGGGAAGATGTGTAGTGGTAAATGCATATACTAGCCAAAGAAAAGCCCTGAAAATCAATTATTTAAGTATCCATCTCAAGTTAGTACAAAAACAGCACATTTACCCCCCAAAAAAGCAAGAAAAAATAACAACATAAATTAATGAACTAGAAAACAAACATACACAAGAGAAAATAAAGTTATTTGAAAATATAATTAATAATATTATACATTTAGAAAAACTAATCAAGAAAAAAGAATGCAGAAGTTACCAAAATCAAGAATGGAATGAAGCTGGATTCTGGTCAAGGGCACATACCCAGGGCTGTAGGCTCAATCCCCAGTAGGGGGCATGCAGGAGGCAGCCAATCAAGGACTCTCTCTCATCATTGATTGATGTTTCTATCTCTCTCTCCCTTTCCCTTTCTCTCTGAAATCAATAAAAATATATATTTTTTAAAAAAGATAAAATGAGACCCAAATAGAGATTCCAGCTTGCTGGGTGAAGCCTAAAGTGATGGGTCTGGTAAGGCTTGGCAGGAGTCCTTGTCCCCCACACAGAGGCAGGTCTGAAGCTCAACTCTGCCCATGCTGACCCACACCAGGATCAGGATAGGGATTCCTGGCTGGTCCCTATCAGAACATGGCAGCAGCCAGACTAACAGACCCAACTCAGGTAAATGCAGTCTCATAAAAATGAAAGCCTTTAAATGATAGCATTTACAACATGATTCAAAAAACCAGGTGCCTAGAAATGAATTTAACAAAATGTGAACAAGACCTCTACACAGAACACTATGTAACATTAGTGTGGGAAGTTAAAGAACTCAATAATAAGAGGGACATATACACATGGACCCAACATACGTAAGATGTTAATTCTTCCCAAATCGATCTATAGATTCAATGTAATTATAATAAAAATCCCAGTCACAAAAACCTTCCCATGTAGTTGGGCAGTAAGACATAGACTTGACAAACTATTGGAGAATGTGACAGTACATAAATCAGAAAGTGCTCCACTTTACAAAGTATCTAATTAGTGGGATATTACAGGCGCAACTACACATATAAATCTGAGTGTTATAAGGAGCTGGAGGACGGAGAAATCAAAGGCACAGATAAGGCGGTGATATTGAGTCATGAGAAAAAGTCCGGAGTAGTTACCCTGGCATTCAATTTATACAAGGTGTCAACCCTTAACACTGGCATGATTTGCTCTATTTGCTTAAGAAACACCCAGAACTGGAATTGCCTGGGCAGGGATTACAGGTTTGGACGATGGAGCTCTGGCAGGGAGAGGAAAGAGAGGAAGTCATCCTGGGGACACCCACCCACGGCCCTCTCTCGGCTGACATCAGCCTCTCCCCAGGCACTTTGTCAAATGATAACTCTAAGAAGCCCTTTGTATGCCAGTATGGCACCACTGATCCATTTTCAGCAAATTATGCATCTACTCCTTCCCACTTTCAGTTTCTTATTTAACTGGATTTGGGGTAGAAACGAAATACCATCTTTCACTACTATATATAACACCCCAAGAATAAAATGACTAAATCCAAGAAAAGTGAAATTTTAAAAAACACAGAGAACCCACACAAAGAAGCACACAGATTTGAGTCTACAAATTGGCTAATCTTGAGAATATGTCCCCACATTGGTTCTTAACTCCTTTCAGTCTTGCCTATTGGTACTCAACCTCCATCTGACTTAGGTGGGTGATTTATCAGTTTGTAGATATCTAAGCTCCTATTTCTCCCTCTTCCTTGTATTGGCTACTTTTTGTTGTTGTTGTTGTTGTTGTTGTTGTTGTTGTTGTATTCACCACTTATTCTAGAATCTCTACTAGAGAATAATGGGGGAGAGGAGGAGGTTGAAATACAATTAAATTAAATGCCAGGAAAAAGGTGGACGGTACCTGAAGTCAGGGTTTCTAAATTTTTAAATTAGTATTATTATATGGGATTTTCCTTGATCTAGCCTCCCTTTTTCTTTTAAAGAGTCTAACTGGGGAACTTATATGCATAGCTCATTGGCTTGGGAGAGACTAACTGGGGAACTTATATGCATAGCTCATTGGCTTGGGAGGGGCAGGTGGAGGGTGGAGGGTGGAGGGGATCAGTGGAGGGGAGGGGAAGACAAAGGGAACATCTGTAATACTTTCAACAATAAAGATAAATTAAAAAAATAAAAAGATATTATTTAATAGACACAAAAATATTCTCTCCCAGCTTATCTTAAATAAAGAAAGTTATTTGGACTCTATTGTTGGTTGGTCTTGGCTGAGAGTATTTGACTGTGCAACTTCCTGTTTAGACATGCTTTCTGAGGATTTTGTTATTACAAATAATTTTTAAATTACTGAATTCCAGATGTAATGAAAGAAAAACACATTTGAATCATTACCTTCCTCAACTGTGAGTTCTGTATATAACTAAAATTTCTTTCAAAAGGAGCAAAATCACCTTCCTGCTTCAAAACATGTTCTTCCTCTTTTATTCTAAAAACTTGAGGCCTGGTGCACGAAATTCATGCACTTGGGGGAGTCCCTCAGCCCCACCTGCACCCACTCACAGTCCAGGAGCCCTCAGGGAATGTCCAACTGCCACAGAGGCAGGAGAGGCTCCCTCCACCACCACTCTGCTCACCAGCCATGAGCCCAGCTTCTGGTTGAGCGGCACTCTCCTGTGGGAGCACACTGACCACCAGGGGGCAGCTCCTGAGTTGAGCATCTGCCCCCTAGTGGTCGGTGCACATCATAGCGACCAGTCATTTCACTGGTTGATTTGCATATTACCCTTTAATTATATAGGATATCTCAGTTGGTGGAACCACCATCCACTTAGCTCCCTAAATTAGATACCTGGGAGTCAGCCTTGACTCTCCCTTCCCCCCACTTTCCACCCCAGCAATCATGAGTCCTGTTGAGTTCACCTTCTGTTCACTTCTCAGTGTCTCTGCCTCTCCTCCTCCCCAGGGAAACTGCCCACAGCCCCCTCGTCAGCCCCCATTCCAATGGCTGCAGGGGTCTCCTACCCCAACTCTTGCCTCTACACAGAATGCTTTGTCTCAAAGAGAATATATATTCAACAACAGCTCCCTAGAGCCTTCAGGATGAAGGTCAAAGGCCCTGGCCAAACATGAAAGGGCTCTCGGATCAGCCTCTTTGCCCACCATTCCCAGATTTGCACTTTCCACTCCGGCAAGCTGACTTCCTTGGGATTGCTCCACAGCCCCCTGTTGTCCGGCACCTCCATCCCTTTCTCCTTGACACATGCACTACTTTCTGCACCTAAGCCCTCTCAGGTGCCTCCTGTCACTCCATTCTCTATGCTGGCCTGTAAATTACCAGTTTGTGTCCCTCTCCTCGCACCATTCAGTGACGGTCTTCCCACTGCATCCCCAGCACCTAGCTTGGCACATAGCAGCTGCTCAACAAATATTCATCAAATATAATGGATGGACAGATGCACAGGTAATATGTATATTTAAATAGTTTAGAAGTTAGATATATAAAATACAATATTCAAAAGAGTAAAAACAAATATGTTTCTGAAACTTTTTTCATTGCTTTGGATCCAAAGCACAGAACCAGTCCTTTGTTCTTCCCACAAATCAGTGGCACAGAGCCAATGCATTGGATTGCTTTTGCTTCCTGAACAATCAGAGTAAACATCTATTGCATTACTTATTAAATGCAGGTGCTGAGTGCTTCACATGGGCTGTCTTATTTAATCCACAGAACTACCCTATTAGGTAAGAACTGTTGTTACATTTGAAGAAACTGAGGCTTAGTGAACTAATGTCAGTTGGTGGTGGAGCTGGAGTTTGGAATTTGACATCTGGCACTGAAGTTCATGCTCTTAACCATTCTAATTTCCATGGGAATTAGGGTCAGAAGTCAGTATATTGAAATGTAGAGTCAAAATTACTCTTAGAAATATCTTTTCATCAGGAATTGATACCTCTTTGGCAGGAAGTTAGAACACATGTTAAAAGTCATAGGCACACACTCAGAGTCCAGGTCCTCCAGGCAAAGTCAGGGGCTGTTTGTCCTCACTGTAACCTACATATTTGACTGGTCACCTTAACCATCTCTATAGTACTAAATGCTACAGCTTGATGGCTTTTTTTGTCTCTCAGATCTTCATAACCCCTGTTCAACTGAGCAAAGCCACACTTGTGAACCACGCTGGAGACAGACATCCCATCTCTCAGGAAGCTCACAGCCAGTTCCCGCACTGGAGTAGAAACTAACCACTGAGCGCAAGAGGAAGATGATGAGTTGCACGTGGGAGCCCTGCTGGATGGGAATAGAAACTGCTAGAATCACACTTAGCAGGGTGAGTTGTTTACGCAAGATCATGTGGAAAAGCCCAGTTGCGAAATAGCAAATTCCTGTACCCTCATCCTGTCTTCCTGTGGGACCTTGGTGGAATGGCGGACCTAATTGCCAGTTCTGTGTAAATGGCTCCATTCTCACTCAGAGGTGTACATAGTTGAGTTTGTGTAAATTAAACACACAGGTGAAATGATTTCATTAATCAGGACCTCACATTGCTGGGGTCATGGCATCTGACACTGACAATGGTACCCATTTTTACTTTGAGATCACTGTCTGGGAGAAATGGGTAACTGACATGCAGTTCTTCCTTTCCTCTGATCTAAACCCTTTAAGTGGCAGGTTAAATGGTTTCTACTGGCTTTATTCTTCTCAGAGGTGAAGAACTGATGCCTGCCTGTCCCCAGTGGCTTAAAGAAGCGCTTGCAACTCCTAAACTTACCTATGCAGTCTGCACTTCTTTTATTTGCAACAATGATATTAAATCAGATGTTTGCAGCATTCCTGAATAATAGATAGGTAGGTAGGTAGGTAGGTAGGTAGGTAGGTAGATGCAGAACTGAAAATATGGATTAATAAGTACTTTTCAAATTCCTTTAAAAACGTTTAAGGAAGCCCAGTGTTTTCTCATGGGAAATTTTGATTCAGGCCTTTTTTCTTTCTTTTTTTTTTTTTTTCGTTTACACTATGGCCAAACTCTAATTAACTTTAGGTGAAGGAGGTCAAGAACAAAAGGTCTGAATTAACATAGAGGAATCATCAACTTTCACAGAGTACCAAGAGTACAATGGAATCTACTATATGATTTTTTTTTTTGGTGGACATAGTAGCTTAGCAACACATATTTACTTCCTGTTATAAAAAAAGATGGGTCCTATAAAATGAAGAGTTCCTGCATGGTTAATCATATATGCAGCCCATTTTTTCTTTAGAAATTACGTGTAGAGCTCTAGGAAATAGATGGTCATGAGCCATTGTCTTAAAGGAAAAGTTTATGTCGATAACAAGGTCAAGTACAGAAATAAAAACACGGCAACGACAAGTCCAAAGTTCCTAGCAGAATCATTCCAATGCAAACAAAGTTGCTCCAGGTGCTGGTCTTCAATGCCCTGGCTGCTCGTCACAGCCCAGGGAGCCTACCTGGCAGTGCAAAGAGCTGACTCCTGGGGCCTCTTTCATTTGGACAGGCCACAGTCCACCCAAGCGAGCAGGTGAGACGAAGCCTTTCCCATTCCACACACAACTCGGGCTGCCTGCTGCGTTCTTTAAGCTTCAGTCTTTTAAACCCTTCTTTTATATTCTTTTCATTGTAATAAAATACACATAATATGAAATTCACCATCTTAACCATTTTTACGCATACAGTTCAGTGGCAGTAAGTACATTCATGTTGTTGTGCAACCATCACCACCATCCATTCTCCAGAATGCTTTTCATCTTGCAAAACTGAAACTCAGTGCTGATTAAACAGTAACTCCCATTCCCTCCCCCACAGCCCCTGGCAATCACCACTCTACTTTCCATTTCTATGCATTTGATGTTTTTAGGAACCTCATATAAGTGGAATCATATTGTATTTATCTTTTTTGTAACTGGCCTATGTCACTTAACAAATGACCTGAGTTCCATCCATGCTGTAGCATGTGCCAGAATTTCCTTCCTTTTTATGGCTGGTTAATAGTTCATGTTTCATATTTACTTTGTCCTATCTGTAGAATATTTGTGTGAGCTGAGGGGAGTGAAAGGTTGGTCATATAACTTGCCCACGCTTCACATCCCCTATGTCATGAACTTGATCGCTGAGGTATCACTTTGTTTCTATCACTAATGGGGCCACAGACCATCCAGAAGATTAGAAAGATGTTGTGAGACCATAGATTAGACCACAGCTTCTTGTGCCTCTAATGAGTCTATGGTTGGGCTTCAGGAATTTGTGAATTCCCTGAACCTGAAACCAAAATTGTGTGCCTTTGCCTTTTCCGGTGGAAAGAATCCTCAGTTTTTATCATCGTTTTGAAGGGGTCTTTGGCCCCCAAATGTTAAACAGCACTGGTCTCAACAACATTTAATTAAGGTTGAACTGGGATAACTTGTCACTGCTCCCTTCCATCTGGGTGCAGGGCACCATGAGATGGCAGTGCTGCTGTCTTCTGAAATCCCTGCGGCAGTGGAAACTCTCCATTGTACCTTGGACTCCTGAGCACCTGCTTCCCAGGAATACGTTCAAAGGACTATGGTGTGGGCTATGTCTGCTCTAAGTATTCTTCACAATGTGTAAGGAAGTTATTTTCATAATGGCAGAAAAAAAAGATTTAATGCTCAAAATATTTTCACAAGATTCTATTTCAAACTACTATGGTGATGGGAGGTAGGAAAAAACATACAAGGCCTGGTCCCTAATCCTGAGGAACAGGGGCTCATGTGAGAGGCAGCACTTAAACACCATCATTAAGTACCACTCATGAGCTCAATAGTGCCAGTGAACAGCCCATATGAGCCAGATGTATGGCATGGACCTAGAGGAGTTGTCTGAGGGTCACAGTCTGTTTAAATCATGCTGCCCCAATGGAGAAAATTCCTATTCATGCTAAGGTCTAGGAAAAATCTGACTTTAAATGCAAACTGGTATGCTTTCAGTTCTTTGAAAGGAAAACTATGTGACTGACCTCATCTTCCTTTAAAATTTGGCCACCAGGAAGCTCAGAGCCATATTTCTGGCTCAACAATGATAATTATGTAAGTCCAAATATTCTCCACATATTTGTTTTATTATCCAGCCTTCTTCTTCCGTCCCTCATACTTGACCTTTCACTTATGTTTTCTGTGGTCTGGATTCTATTTTTGAATTTGTATTTATTTCTTTATTGTGTGTTTGCACTGCACACTGGTGCGAACCTTGGTAGAATAAGATTCGTTGTCTGCGATACAGACAGTGCATGGAGCTGGAGTATAACTGGGAGATAAGCTTGATGTCTGCCATGCAGGGATGTTCTGCTTCGTTCCAGGTAAACTCACTTCCTCTCAATCTCCCTACCAGGCTGTGGGTTGGCAGTGGCTGTGTTTTTTTACCAAAAGCCCCAGCTCTTAAAGGCCTTCTCTTATGCTTGTAGCTGTAGCTTTCTTGAGTTTTAACAAGTGTTTCCTCCTCTTGCTCCTTCAGTGCTAGGAGTGGTAACAGTTCCTCCTTCCTTCTTCTGCTGGCCCCAGGGTGTATCCACAAACTTTGTTGGTTTCTTCTAGCCATGCCCACACCTAAGTAAGTAGTGGCTGTGCAGGCTCCTCAATTACTCGATTGGGAGTGATCTGGGATGGTGGCTGGCAAGTCTATAAGAATGAGTTGGGTTTTTTGCCATTTCTCCACATACACAATATTTTCCAGTCTTACTGCTTTGTGTAGCTTTCTGTGAGAGCACCAGCTCTTGCCTCGGAATCCTTACACGTTCTATTCCTTCCACCTGAAAACCCCTTTCCCCCAGTTCATGTTCTTCTATTCCCTTCTGCGCGCCCATGGTGCTCAGGGGGTACTACCACCCAGACTCGCCCACTGAACACAAATCAGAACCATGACAGTGGAAACAATTAATATACCTGACGATCTTCACAACTGCTGCGAAGTACACCGTTATAACCGTCTGCTTTTGAGTAAAGTCAATATGCGTTAGTGACTGAGAATGTCACCTCTGGTATCACAAAACTCCCCATTCCATTCCTAGTTCTGCCGCTCACCCACCTGGTCAAATGACCCCAATTCTTCATGATGAGATTCTCTCAGCTGCAAAGTGGGACAACAATGGTACCCACAGCCTAGGGTTGTTTTGTATATTAATTATTTCTACATGTAGAATGTGAAGTCCACTAGCTGGGATATAACTCAAATTATACTGTTTTTCTTTTATTACTTTTATGCTATGCTTAATTTCTAAGGCAAAGCACCAAGGGGAAATCAGCTAAGATACTAAGTAAACAAATCATAGAAGTGCTACTAAATCTCTCCGTCATACTCCATATAGGAAGGGGGAAAACTCTGACAAGTGCTTAAAGTGCTAAATCATAAATATCATATGGACTGTTTTATTTTTAATAAGTAAAGGTTCCAGGTTTTTAGTTCCTACCACTGTGGGACCTGGGTTCAGCTCTTTTCACCCATTATCTTGACTACTCAGAACAACATATAATGCAGTATAATTTCCTTCACTTTGAAAAGATACTAAAAAAACAAAACAAAAAAACCTGAGACTTAAGAGGCTGCTTGGCTCGCCTAAGGCCACACAAGTAGAAATGAAAGAAAACTGAGGTTGGCCCTAAAGTCTGTGTCTGTCCTGAAGGGTCATCGTGCCTTCTCAAAGTGATGTTTTCTGTGTTCCCAACATTATTTAGATGAGGTTGTTAACCAAAAACATGGAACTCCATGATTGTGTCTATTAAAAAACGTGTGTGCTTATAAAAAATAATTATCTGGTTAAGGTGAGTGATGAATTTCCAATTGCTGACCTATGACATCTGTCACATGTACAGAAATATATTCTAAATTCATCATTTAATGTTGAACATCTGTCATGTTGGCCTCCTTTTCCTGCATAAGCTGGTCCCCTGCAGCCTGTGGGGAACATTTCTCTCCCCAAACACACCCCCCACCACCACCACCACTGATGCTGGCACTGAGTGATCAGCTTGCCAGGGAAGTCGGGCCTTGCACCCCTGCCTTGAACACCTCTAAAATTCCTGTCTCATGTGTAATGCTTGGACTCTTTCTGAGCACCGTCACCCGGTCTGTATTACATCCTTGACACGTCTGCAGATACTCTGAGAGAGTTGGGGTTGAGCGAAAGAAATAAAGCCCAGAAACAATTGAGGAGTAATAGTTCCAGCTCTACACAAGTGCTATTTTGGTATCTTGGCCTTGTACCTGACAAATGAGTGGGAATTCTGAGTGGAAACATAGATGTCCATTAATACAAGGAGTCAAGGAAGGAATGAGCCCCTCATAACGCCCTCTTTGTTCTCAGCTACTCATTCGTTTGACCTGGTTCCCTCAAGGACAAGGAACATCTTCCAATGTTCGGACTCCACTGCCACTTTGATTTAACTTGTCCTTAAAATGCCCTACAAAAAATAAAATACTAATTATGAAAACACACTTATAGCCTACAAAATATGCCTGTGTATTGGGAAGTATGTGGTTTCCCCAGCAAAGCAGGTGGTTAGCAGGGCTGCTGTTACTATGCTTATTTTACAGTTGAGGAAAGTGAGGCACAGAAGTTAAGTCTACTAGTCAAGTTCATAAAAAGGTTAACATCAAAACTCAACTCCAACTTCAGTTGGTCTAAATGCAAGTCCGGTGCTCTTTTATCTCACTTTCTTTTTTTAAATCACAGCCACAGTGAGAACCAAAAATAGAGAAAATTTGGGAAAGTGCTAGGACATGGTGCTAACGGGAGTCCCTGTTCCACTCAGAGATGCCCAGATAGCAGCCAATGAGTGGGTGGCTTCATCTGCCTCACTGGGTGCCCACCCTACCCGCTGCTGTGGCCTTTGCTCCTTTTGCCCTCTCAGCCACTCTCCTCACAGGCCTGCTGGTGTCTGGAGCCATGGGCTGTAGCTAGGTTCCCCTTGTCTTGCCCCCAGCACCTTAAAGAAACAGGAACACAGCACAATGGCTCATCCTTGACTACAATTTGGCCCCTTTCCACTCCTGCCCAGCCCTGCATTGTCCCAGAGAGCCTATGGCTACACTCCACCTGCCCTGTGAGGTCGACCAAGGTTGAAATACCCAGCTCCACATATTTGTCATCTACTGGCTTCTTAAATGAGGAGCAAACTGAGGCTCAGAGATAGGAATCCTGATTGAGCTCATTGTCACACAGCTAGGACATGGCAGAGCTGGGAATTACAACCCAACAAAGGCTGCCGTTTGCTTATCTCCGGCTGACACACTGCACACTGCAGGCCCAGTGCTGGTTAATGGAGACCTCGAGGCACTGCAGAGGCGTGGTAGGCCGGCCTGGGAAAGGGGCCCAGTTTTCCTGGCTTCCAGTCTGGGCTTCCAGCCACAGGACCATGCCGCTCCCCTCGGTAACACAATCTGGAAGTGGACAGTGGGTCTCACTAGAACAAGGCAGACCGGTATGGGGCTATTTTCCAGATGAGTATTAGGGAAAAGAAAAAAAAAAAGTTTCAGGTTAATGTAGAGATCTATGGCCCAAAATACCAAAAGGGAAAGTACGGTAATTCACAGAGGGCTTAAAAACAAAACAAAGGAGGGAAAATTGAAACAAAAGCTATCTCATTGACGATCTGCCATTTCCTTTTTTCCAGTTGCTTTTTTCCCTCTTGGGAAACTGGCATCTGTCTCTCCCCTCACAAAGCACATAACATGTAAAGACAAGGGCTGGGTCTGATGAGGCATTAATAGAATGTGACTGCAGAGTCCAGGTATCCGCGGTCCTCTGAAGTACAGCAGGCTACTCAGTCCAGAGCCAGGCAAACGGCGTTCCACCTGCTTTGGAAGCTATTTACTTACACTTAGTGATTTAGACAAGGCCACGGGTTTAAAACAGGCTCCTTTCCTGAATTTTATTGCCTGTTTCCATATTGTTTAACTAAAAATAATTAACTTTCCATAACATTACTTACACTGACCTTTCACTTAGCAAAAGCAAGGTTAAAAAGAGAGCCGATTCTTTGGTTAACCTCTCCCCACCCACCCTCCTTCCCTCCACCAAAGAACTTATAAGCATATAGGCATAACCCATGGACACAGACAATAGTGTGGCGAAGGCCTGGAGGGTTACAGGATGGAGGGGGTTATGGAGGGGGAAAGGGATATCTGTAATGCTTTCAACAGTAAAAATCTTTTAAAAAGAGAGGTGAGAGCTTTACATAAAACAAACAATCCAAAAAGAAAAAAAAATCACCTCTAAGCCATTTGCCTTTTTAAATGTTTCCATTTTGGAAGGTTGCATGTTTCTTAAAATGTATCATTTTTTTTCCAGACTGCCCAATTTGTTGGCATATAGTTGTTCATAATATTTTCTTATAATCATTTGTATTTTTGTGATGTCAGTTGCTACTTCCCCTCTTTCATTTCTGATTTTATTTTATTCCTCTCTCTTTTTAAAAAAATATGGTTTAAGCCAAAACTGGTTTGGCTCAGTGGATAGAGCATTGGCCTGCGGACTGAAGGGTCCTGGGTTCGATTCCAGTCAAGGCCATGTACCTTGGTTTCGGGCACATCTCCAGTGGGGGGTGTGCAGGAGGCAGTTGATGGATGTTTCTGGCTTTCTATCCCTCTCCCTTCCTCTCTGTAAAAAAATCAATAATATATATTAAAAATATGGTTTATTGATTTTCAGAGAGAGAGAAAGAGAGATAGAAACATCTACTGGGGTTCTAGCTGGTTTGGCTCAGGGGCTAGAGGATCGATCTGTAGACCATGGGGTCCTGGGTTCAATTCCAGTCAAGAGCACATACCTCGGTTGCAGACTCCTCCCTGGTCAAGGTGTGAGCAGGAGGCAACCTATCAATGTGTTTCTCTCACATCAATATATCTCTCTCCTTCCTTCTCCCTTCCACTCTCTAAAAAAAATCAAATATATATATATATATATATATATATATATATATATAGAGAGAGAGAGAGAGAGAGAGAGAGAGAGAGAATAAACATACAAAATGAAGGGAGGGAGGGAGGGACGGAGGGAGGGAGGGAGGAAGGAAGGAAGGAGAAAAGAAAAGAAATATCTACCAGGGATCAAGTCTGGTCATATACCATGACCAGGAATTGAACCAGCAACCTCTTGGTTCCCAGGTTGACACTCAACCGCTGAGCCACACCAGTCAGGCACTCTATCTTTGAATCTAGTTAAAAGTTTATCAGTCTTGTTTATCTTTTCAAAGATGCAGCTCTTTGGTTTCATTGATCTTTTATACTTTTCTTAAAGTTTGAGAGAACTACTAAACTTTCCTGAAGTTGCAAACCAAGTAAGTACTTACAAGGAGTCCTGGGAAAAGGCAAACAGCTCCATTCTGCCACCAAATGAACACAAGTAATTCTCAATTTTCCCTCCTAATGGCTAAAATGGACACACCATTCCAGGCTGTGTTCCTTTCATTGACACGATGAAAGGTTTGAATGGTAGGCAGGATTTCTAGGAAGATTGCACATCTAAATACCAGGGCCTGGGAATGTGATGATATATGTTATGTATATGGCACAGTTGACCTTGAAAAGGGGAGATAATCCAGGTGGGTCTAATCTATTCACACGGTCCTATAAAAGTAGAGAACTTTCTCTAGCTGGTGGCAAAAGAGAATGGTGGAGGAAGACAGAGGGAGTAAAGCATGAAAAGGAAGGTAGGCAGCCTCAAGAAGCAGAGATGGCCAAAGCTGACAGCCAGCAAGGAAACAGGACTTCAGTCCTACAAGCATAAGGAACTGGATCCTGTCAACAACCTGAATGAGCTTGGAAGCAGTATCTTCCCCACAGCTTATATCAGGAGCCCAGTTAGCTGATAGAAAAGCCCAGTGGAGCCCAGCTATACTACTGACCTACAGAACTGAGAGATAACCAATGTTTATTTGGGGTTTGTTTGTTTTAATTTGTTGTAATTTGTTATAGCAGCAATAAAAAAACATACAGTTGACACAGATAAGTCATGACAGCACTCATGGACTGGGTGGAAATAAAAATTTAAAAATCAGGGCAGGACTGTGGAGAAGAAAGAGCAAGGATGATATTTCAGGCTGAGACTTTTCAAATGGCCACGTGCCACCATTTCAGGTTCTAGTCTGGTCAACCAGATTATCAGAGAATTAAGAAGTAAGAGAAATTTCTTCTGACCCCTAAAAAAGAGTTTTCTTTATTTGTAATAGTGAGGTTACCTGCTCTTGACCAATGGACACCAGATTTTAACCAGTCAGGAAGTTCTAGTAGATGTGGTATGAGGGCTATTAGAGCTCTGAAAAATATACCCACAAGACACGGCCTCCTGGCTGAGAATGGAGAGTGCCCAGCGGAGTGATGGAAGGCTATCCTCTCACAGCCATCCAGCTGCTTCCAGAACCTTCTCCCATTGCTCCCCATCCCCTCAGCCACTAGCTCTTTCTCAACTGATTCCACAAATGCTTCTCTTTTTCTCTCTACTTTCCTCCTTATCACAATCTTGGCCAGATTCAATTAATTTTCTTAGAAACAGTACCAATAGTTTAAAAAATATCAATTGGAGCAAAGTTATTTTTGAAGGGTTTATTCTCCCTACTCAAATCCCTTGATGTTGTTGTATTAATTTGAAATAAAATTTGAAGTAAAGAAAGAGGATGGAAGGTTTCAGGTGCCTCATGAAATTTAAATTATCAGATTTACTCCTTCATATTTCATCAAAGGGCTCTTGCTAGCTTAGGTCAGCCAAAGACTTAACTTACTCCTCAAATTTATTCAAGCTTTCATTTCAGTTCAACAAATATTAATTAAGGGGCTCCTACATGTGCTGGGCATTGGTACTCATAGGATTCATTCGCAGCAGGGAATCTTGGCACAAATAGTTAAAACACAATCATCTACTTGAGTTGGGACTTTGGCAAAAATATCACAGAGGCCGAGACCAGTTTGGCTCAGTGGATAGAGCATCGGACTACGGACTGAAGGGTCCCGGGTTCGATTCCGGCAAGGGCATGTACCTTGGCTGGGGGCACATCCCCAGTCGGGGGCGTGCAAGAGGCAGCTGTTCGATGTCTCTCTCTCATCGATGTTTCTGACTTTCTATCCCTCTCCCTTCTGCTCTGTACAAAATCAATAAAATATATTAAAAAAAAAAAAAAAGGATATCACAGAGGTCGGTAATCCCAGTATCATTGCCCCAGGGCAACTGGGCAGCAAAGCAACTATACAGAGGGAGGAACGCTACAGTGGATCCGAGCAAACTGCAGTGCTCATACCACAAGCATAAATGTCTTAGCTCATCGACTCACTCCCTGAATTCTCCTTGAGCCCATTCTTTATTTGGGCAGTAGCTGTGGATGGTGACAGCCACAATAATAACTTCCTCCAGAAGTTTACAGTGTGGTTGTTAGCAGTACTGGTCCACAAGGCGGCCTTGGGAAAGGAAAGCCTCCTGCACACCCTCTACTGGGGATCAAGTCCAAAACCCAGGCATGTGCCTTGCCCGGGAATTACACTGTGACCTCCTGGTTCATGGATCAGTGCTCAGCCCCAGAGCCCCACTAAAGCTAGGCGAGTTCACTAAACCGTTAAATACTGATCCAAACACAGAAGGAAGTTTTGTATTTCCAGCTTTCCCCTGTCTCTTCTGCCACTTTCCATCCTCTGGGTGTGGTCTCCTAAGACAACCAACTCAATGCGTAGTTTATTTTTTTATTTTTAAATATATTTTTATTGATTTCAGAGAGGAAAGGAGAAAGAGAGGGAGAGAGAGAAACATCAATGATGAGAGAGAATCATTGATCAGCTGCCTCCTGCCCCCCCCCCCCCCCACACACACACACACATACTAGGGATTGAGCCCACCTGGGCATGTGCCTTGACTGGGAATCGAATTGTGACTTCCTAGTTCATAGGTCAACACCCAACCACTGAGCCACACTGGCTGGGCTGTAGTGTTTTAGTTATGTTGGAGGATAAACATTCGGTGGAAAAGGAATTACAGTCCTGGCAAAAGGAGCAGTGTCACACCCACCGATGGCCTCATACTATCTAATGCTCAGGTAATACTCTGCCTGTGGCAGTTAGGCCATCATTGATGAGCTTGGAATTTACTTTTTAATGGTGAATAGTCTCCCAAGTCTTCAGAAAACAAATCTATTCCGTTGTTTCCAAAGTGCCTCCTTCCAGAGTATATTGCTCTGTTTATAAAGTACGGATGATGCTCCATAGCTTTCTGCAGGGACTGCTTATAGTGACCAGAAATATTTACATAAAGTACCTGGCACAGTGGCTGATACATTAACAGGCAATTCTGATATGGTAGGTTTGTGGCTATTATTATTTGTAATGATTATGATCATTCCCAGCGGCCTGCTGAGTATCTGTACCTAGATGTCCCAAAGGGTCCTCAAACTCAACATGTCTAAAATTAAATGCATGGCATATGTCCCCAAATGTGTTGCTCCAATTTGAAGCCTTAAGATATCTGGATCAAAATTAATCTCTCCTTCTCTATATTCACATAGCATTTCTAACAGTTATGTTGAGACAGAAATCACTAAACTCAGCCACTAAAAGTGTACGGCTCCGTGGTTTTCAGTGTATTCACAGAGTTGCGCAACTACCAGCACCACCTAATTTGAAAATATTTTAATTACCCCTAAAATAAACCTTATACTCATTAGCAGTCACACTCCTCCTCCCTCTGACCCAGATCTAGGCAACCATTAATCTTTCTGTCTCTATAGACTTGCCAATTGTGGATAGTTCATATAAACAGAATCACACGATATGTGGGATCATACAATATCTTTGTGACTGACTTCTTTCACTTAGCATAATGTCTTTAAGATTAATCTATCTTATACATATGTCAGTACTTCATTCCTTTTAATTGCTGAATAATACCCCATTATATGAATATACTAATATTTTTCATCCACTCACAAGTTGATGGATATTTGGGGTTGTTTCTGCTTTTTTATTACAAGTAATACTGCTGTGAACATGTGCATACAAATTGTCACTGTCCTATAGCATTTTGTAAGCAAGTCTATTAGAACACTGCTTATGTTGTTTTATAATTATTTTTATATTCTTCTCCATTGAATTATAAAACCTAGGGCCCTATCACTTTCAAAAGCTGCCAAGTCACCAACAAATCTGATAAATGGATGAATAAAATAAGTGAAGCTAATAATAAGTGAATGTTGTTCTTTTTAGTAGGTATCATTGAGCAATTTTAGGCTCGGAGCAGATACTCTTTTGAGAAAGGTCGAGAATGCATAGTCATATTTATTTTCAAGTAAGGAAAAGAATATTATTCCTGGCAATAATCCAGGAAGTCAGTGGCAAAGTAGAAAGAGAATAATCCTAATCTCAACTAACCAAATAAATGACATCAACACCTTCCATGTTCATGTGAATATGGCTTCCTTTACCCCTTCTCATTGGACAATGTCAACTGGCAGGAAAGATTGCTTTGAAAATGCAGTGAAATGCCTGGGTCAGTGCTTGTACCCCGGCTGACCCCTGGTAAACCAAGGCTGTTGTTGCCTGTGATGGAGACTCTGAGCACTGCCCACAGCTACCCACTGGGCAGGGGCCAATTGCCATTTCCAGGATCCCAGCTCTTCTCTCCACTCCTCCACCACTAGCCTTCAGTCATGCTGGCTTCTGGTTTAGTTTTTGAGACCCACATTATTCTAATCCCAGATTTTTTTGTCCTCTGAGGATATGGGACATCAATACCTTTGAGAAACCATACTTCCATGGTGACCAGACACTTGGGACAAGCACCAGTGGCCACTGAAGGAGTCATTACTCTTTTGATTCTCCTTTTGAAGGAGTCATTGCTCTTTGGATTCTCCTTTTGGCCGATTGGAACAAATCATACAAACTCTCATGGGCTTGTCTCCAGAATGGCCTGGCGTTCACCGTGAGAATATTCCTCACCCTCTTTTGAGCAGAACATTCACAGGAGAGAGCACGGGTCACGCTGGTGCTATTTAGAGCCCTCAACAGGCCACACAGGCGTCCGAGTGCCTCCCCATCCTCTGTCTCACTCCCATTGAAAGTGAGGATGATGCTGCCTCTCTGGACACCTTCAGTCACCCCAGAAGTTCAGAAGGTTCCTGGTGACAGCTCAGGATGCCCAGACCCTAAAATAGCTGATTAAGAGGTGGTGCTATTTCTAAAAAGTACAGCCTGTTCTGCCTTGGATGCCAGGGAATTATGTCACATTATCTGTTCCATCACAAAGGGATGCTTTTCTGGCCTTCGGAGTACTCCCTCCCAACACCTCCTTCAACCAGTGGCTCCTGCTCACACTAGGACCAGGAATACCAGCCAGGTGAAAGGTAGGAGTTTCACCTTCAATCCCAAGTGAGGGATCTGTGAAAACATTTAATCAAGAGAACAAGCATTCCAGGCTGTTATGTTTACTCTGTGGGAGGAGGAGGCACGGAAACCCTGAAACTCAACAGGTCTCCCAAGAGGACTGAAACAGCAGAGAATGAAGGCTCACTTCCAGGCAAGGAGAGCAACTCCTTTTCCCTCAAGCATGTGACAGGTGAGTGACAACAGGGGAGGAGAAAGTGACCGAGCCCTTTACCACTGTGTCAGGAGCAAGGGTGCATTGCCTAACCTCAGCTTCCCATGAAATCGGGAAGAATGTATGTGGTCAGAGACCACCAACCACAAACTGGAAGTGGCTCAGGCCACCTGGGTTTGGGTTCTAATGCTGCTGCTTACCAACAGCAGCGTGCCTTGGGTGGACAGCCAACCCACCCCTGCCTCTGCAGAAGGAGGTCAGTGTTAATATCTAGGGTGTAGAATTGTACCAAGGATGAAGTGAATGAACTTTCACATTTTAAACCCTTTTTAAAGGCCTGGCACATAAAAAGTGGCATGTGTTTGTCACATAAAATGTCAGACTGCCATGCTGACCCCATCAGGAGTCACCTAACCATCACACGGCTGCATTTCTGAGCAGATAAAACCTTGGGCATCAGAAATCCTTCAGTCATCAACTCTTCTAAAACTGAGGGACTAAAGAGATTGTGAGTGATGCTGATCCTAAAGTGGTTTAAAAATGTACAATAAAGCAAAGGCAGAGCCTGCCCTGCCACACAGGTTAGGTCATTTCATCAGGCCCTTCCTTTCTAACTTTCAAAAGGCAAGAAACACCTGTGATCTGGGGCGCTTTTCTGAACGTCAGCGTGGGAGGGGAGAAAAGTTTTTTTTTTCTCAATCTCTAAATTTTTCAGACTATGCCACAGATTATGGAAATGATTATCATCGTCAGTTTCTGTCTAAAGCAGGATGAAATTTTCCTTGTGACAATAGAAGGCAGGGACATCCTTCAGTCCAAAAATGTCAAATGCTCTGCAATCAGCTTGATTATTTTGAAAGGGGGGAGGGGGTTTATTCATCACAAAAGAAATGTAGCTGTTCTATTCAAGGACACACTATGAGCCAAACTTCAACTCCAGGCTGTGGGGTGCACCTGTGAAAACAGACTCTCCCACCTGGACCTGCCAAAGCCTGGAGCATGTGTGGCTGTCGCCATCCGTGGAGTGTAGGAGGGAGGGGGGTGCAGGCAGGCCTGGGGTGAGACTCTGCCCAGAGCTGGGGCTGAAGGGTGGCTTCACTGAGCCTCAAGCACAGTGACATTTCTGACTGCAGAAGCTGCTAGATGGCACCGTATCTTCCTAAACCTCCTCACTTTGTTATGTTTCTGGTCTAACTGTCCATAGCCACAAGGATCCCTCCACAGGAGTGCTCTCTGCCACCTGCAATGGGAAATTTTTCTAGGATTTGAATAATATCTGTGCTTATTACCGTTTTAAGACATATAATGAGAGGAACAGGACTGTGTGTTTCCTCAGGAGGAACGTCTCAGGAACATAAAACTAAACACATGCTCAGAGGAAATGTCTGTTTGGCTTCAAGAAATAAAAATGAACAAGATTATAAAATCATGGAGAAGAAGGAAAAAACCCTTGGTGAAAAGCAGGTGTGGCCAGGCTTTCTTCCTCGCCACTAAGAACAAAATCAATGTTAAGTATTTGTTATTGTGTTACACACACACATACAGAAAGGCAGCCACTCATTTCTTCACCGACTAACACTTATTTGGCACCTGCCATGTGCCGGGCATGTTCTAAGTGCGGAGGACTCCCCAGTGAACCCCACGGATAAAAATCTCTGTCCTCCTGATGCCAGCTTCCCAGGGAGGAGGATGCCAAGCGCGCAGCATCTGTATACCTTCCAAAGTGGTCACCGTGATAAGTCTAGTACCCATCTAGTACAACACATAACTAATATGATGTACTTGATTATATTTCCTATGTTGAGCATTAGATCCCCCTGCCTAATTTTACAGCTGGCAGTTTGTACTTCTTAATCCCTTTACCTTTGTGCCATGCTCCCACCCCCTGCCATCTAGTGATCATCCTTTGGTCTCTGTATCAGTGTTTGTTTCTGTTTTGTTTTATGTCTTTTTCAATTCCAAATATAAGCAAAATCACATGATATTTGTCTTTCTTTGTCTAACTTATTTCACTTTGCATATTGCCCTCCAGGTACATCCATGTTGTCACAAATGGCAAGGTTTCATTTCTTATTATGGCTAAATGATATTCCATTATACACATACATCCTAATATATAAAAAGTCAGCGGCTATCACCACTGAAACAACCAGATGGACGACTAAGCACAGGCTGCATGGGGCAACAAGGCTGGCAGGGATGTTAGTGTGGGATGATCAAGCGACTGAACAGCAGGCTATGTGGGGCAACAAGGCCGGCAAGGGATGTTAGTGAGGGATGACCAAGCGACTGAACAGCAGGCTATGTGGGGTGACCAGGCAGGCAGGGGGACAGTTGGGGGCAACCAGGCTGGCAAGGGGGGGGGGGGCAGCAAGGGCGACCAAGCTGGCAGGGGGCAGTTAGAGGCGACCAGGTTAGCGGGGGTGGGGAGGAGTAGTTGGAGGCAACTAGGCTGGCAGGGGTAGGGGCAGTTGGGAGTGACCAGGCCTGAAGGCAGATGAGCAGTTAGGAGCCAGCAGTCGCGGATTGTGAGAGGGATCCTGGATTGGAGAGGGTGCAGGCTAGGCTAAGGGGACTGCTCCCCTCCATGCATGCATGCATGAAGTTTGTGCACCAGACCTCTAGTGTGTGTGTGTGTGTGTGTGTGTGTGTGTGTGTGTGTGTGTGTGATGTATATCATATATCTTCTCGAATTACTGTTTTTTACTTCCTGCTGGAACCTTGATCTTGGACTTTCCAGAGTCCAGAATTGTGAAAAAATAAACTTCTGTTGTGTAAGCCACCCAGTTTGATGTATTTTGTTGTGACTGTCCAAGACAACTTGAGTTGAGTACCAAGAAGTGGAATGCCATTGTAACAAATACTTAAAATGTGGAAGTGGCTTTGGAGGTGCACGATAGAAAAATTCTAAATCGCCATGAAGGAATTATTGTAAAAATATGGATGAAAAAGGTGATTCTGGTGAGAACTCAAAAAGTAAAGAGGAGAGCTAGAAGGAAAGCTTCCATCTTCTTAGAAAATACTTGGGTAATCATGAACAGAATGTGGAAGGAAATACGGGCATCCTAGTATATCTCTGTTGGAAGTAGGGACATTTTATTAAAGCTGAAGGAAAGACAATCCTTGTTATAAAGTGGGGGTTGGGGGGATTTTGGTTGAATTGTGTTCTAGTGTTTTGTGGAAGTGAGAACTTACAAGCAGTGAAATTGGATATTTAGCTGAGGAGATTTCCAAGCAAAGTTTTGAAGGAGTGGCATCATTTCCCTTTATCATTTACAGTAAAATATGAGAGGAAAGTGATAACCTGAGAGAATTTTTAAGCAAAAAGTAAAAAATAGAACTTAAAGATTTAAAAAATTCTCAGCTTATTCAGATTGGGGGGAAATGACAAAAGGAGAAGGTCTATATGGGTGTGAATCACAAATTTGATCAGTGACTGCAGAAGACGCAAAGAAGAGATGATATTGTACTAGGAAAAATACTGCCAGGACTAGGGGAGAGAAATGAATAAAAACTATTGGACTTCTCGGATTCTATAGGACTGGAAAACAGAGACATTCCTCTACAAACATTTGTTGTTCCTCAAGAAAAGGGAAGCATGACCCCGCAGGTGATTCGGAGATTATCAGAACTGCCACCACCTTGGTTTCAAAGAGTGGAGTCACCTCTGATGTTGCAACAGGCAGAACTGCCACTGCCCACAGCCTGGTGGGGTCACAATTCAGTCCATAGCATTCCCCTCCCTTCCCACCTCCTTAATGCATGCAAAGAATTCTCTCCATACCAACAGACCAGAAAGGACTAGAGGAGGGGGGAAATCCAGTGCCTCCTATGCCTGGGATGAATCTTTGAGCAAGCTACAAGCCCAGGAGGACAAAAGGATGTAGATACAGCCTCACCACCAGGACCTGAGCCAAGCTGCTGCCAGCTCCGTGGCCTGGTCTGTGATACCCCCAAATCACTGCAGGATCCACGTTCTGAAAAAACACGTGAGCCTGGTTCTGACCTGGGGAATCCAGAGAACTGATGGAGGAGACCTCCCAACCACCAGAGAGGGAGGGGAAAGCCAAGGGAGAAGGCTAATTCAATGAAAGAAAGCTAACAAAGTCAGTAATGAGAACAAAACTCATGCTGTATTAAATTCATTTCATAGAATATGAACAATATATGTATAGAATGCTCTTATACTCTCTAAGTGAAAGTATAAAAACTTATGAGACATAAATAGTAAGAAATGAAACATGAACAAATTAATATAAACAATTTATAATCTTGAAAATAAAAAATATAGTCGTTAGTATTGTGGATGTAAGAGATAAATCAAACCTGTAGAAAATTTTTATAAAAATGTATTTGAGCCAAACTGGTAACAATGCTGGGAAGCAAGATCTTAAATGTGCGGGAGAATGATAGTTTGCAATTTCTTTTATGCATTTTGAATTAAGGAGAGAATTTAAGGAAGATTACAGGAAGATGGGAGAAAGCAAGGCAAGGATTGGATTATAGGATGGTTAACAAGGTTATGTGCTCTCTTGAAGGTGGTTACATCTTCCAGGTGCCTGGAAAAGAGGATTACTTCGGCATTTCAAAGATGAGTTAAACTAGACGCACAGGAACAATGGACAAAGTTTGCTTAAAAACCTTTCAGTAAAAAAGTTATAGTCCTGGCCAGTGTGCCTCAGTTGGTTGCACATTGTCCCATGCACCAAAAGGTTGCTGGTTCTATTCCAGTGGAGGGCTCAATCCCCAGTAGGGGGTTAAATAAATTAATTTAATTGCTTTTTAAAAAAGAAAGTGAAGAAGAGGGAGTAATTTTTCTGAACAATAATTCAGTCTACCATAGGCTAGTAAAATGATCAAATGAATTTGTCTGCAAGGCACCTTGTATGTCTGCCACTGAAGTGTTTAATAAATGTTAGTTGTGTTTTTCCTCCTTCTCCTAAAAACAATAAAATATAAATAGGAATTTCATTTTTGTTTATATGACCCAGTATAGCCTCAAGCAGTGATAGCGGATTCTTTTTATTGATTTTTTTAAAGAGAGAGGAATGAAGAGGGAGAGAGAAACATCAATGTAAAAGTGAAGCTGCCTCCTGCACGCTCCCTATGGGGATGGGGCCCCAAACCTGGCCTGTGCCCTGACTGGGAATCAAACAGGCAGCCTTACAGTGCACAGGATGATGCCCAACAACTGAGTCACATCGGCCAGGGCAGGAATAGCTGATTCTTGATACCAGTATTTCTTAATCAAACAAGAAAACATTTGTCTTACTACCAAAAAATTATTTCTAAAACCCAGAAACAGGAGAGAGAGAGAGAGAGAGAGAGAGAGAGAGAGAGAGAGAGAGAGAGAGAAGAAGAAGAAGAAGAAGAAGAAGAAGAAGAAGAAGAAGAAGAAGAAGAAGAAGAGGAGGAGGAGGAGGAGGAGGAGGAGGAGGAGGAGGAGGAGGAGGGGAGGAGGAGGAGGAGGAGGAGGAGGAGGAGGAGGAGGAAGGGAGGGAGGGAGGGAAGGAGGGAGGGAGGGAGGAACGAAAGGAGAAAGGAAGGGAAGAAGGAAGGGAGAGTGGGAGGGTGAAAGGGAGGGAGGAAGGGAGGGAGGGAAGGAGGAAGGGAGGGAGGAAGGGAAGGAGGAAAGGAGGAAGGGAAGGAGGGAGGGAGGCCGAATTATTTCAGGAATGCAAAGAAATAAGATTGTTGCCCTTGTATGTTTTTTTTAATATATTTTATTGATTTTTCACAGAGAGGAAGGGAGAGAGACAAAAAGTCAGAAATATTGATCAGCTGCCTCTTGCACTCCTCCTACTGGGGATGTGCCTGAAGGTACGTGCCCTTGACCAGCCAGAATCAGTCCCTGGACCTTTTAGTCCTCAGGCCGACGCTCTATCCAATGAGCCAAACCGGTTTCAGCATTGCCCTAGTATGTTAAAAGGAATTGAGTTTTACTGTTTATCCCTCCATAAAGCTTCAGAAGATTTCATTGTAACTGACTGAAACTAAGATGATGTGGGCAAATACTACAGTTTTCTGCTCTGCCAGCTAAGTCACCGAAGTCTCACTTATGCAAAGTGAGATAAGTCACAGAAAGATAAATACTTCATAATCTCAATTATATGTGGAATAAGTCTAAAAACACCAAACTCGGAAATAGAAGGTAGAATGGTGGTTACCAGAGATGGAGGGTGAGAGACAGGACAGATGTTAAGGGTAAAAACTTGCAACAAGTAGTAAATAAACATTAGAGATCTAATGCACAGGACAATGAAAATAGACTTTAATCTTTCCAACCACTAAAACATGATAATTATGCAATGTGATAAAGGTGCTAATTACCTCTACAATGGCAATCATAAAGCAATATGTAAGTATATCAAATTAACAGGTTGTATACCTTAAATTTACACAATGCTGTCAAATTTATTTTAATTAAGAAAAAAAAGATGTGAGAAACTCTCATTTGTCTCAGTTATTCACTTTTCCCTACATTCATGCCCCTTAGCATGTTACTTTACAGATGTTTTACGGTTTGTTTGAGGTGCTTTGTGTTTTTTTGTTTGTTTGTTTGTTTGTTTGTTTGTTGTTGGGGGGTTGCTTTTTTTTAAAAGATATAGTCTTACATGTCTTAAATTAACAGGAATAAAAGTGAGCCTTTATTAAGTGTTTACTACAGGGCTGATGCATTCGTTTGACTAGCTTTTCTCACAGGATTTGCAGGGAGAGTTAAGTGTAGTGATTTTACACCACAAAAGCAGGATACTGTCTGAAGTATTCAATATCCTACGTGTAGTTTATATAGTTTGGTCCCCCAAACACTGTTGTTGTTTTTCTTTCTGTGATAACAGGGAAAATGTGGATGGCACATTTTAAGAGTGACATGTGTAAACGAGAGTACTTCCTGAGGAAGTGACGGGAGGGCAGAGAGTCTGGGAACCCAGGCCTGTAAGGACCAGTTAAAGGAAGTGAGGGTGTTTACATGAGAAGGAGAAGGTTTCAAGGAAACACAAGAACTGCTTTCAAATCTCCATTGAGCTAGTGTTTGGAAAAGGGATTAGACTCAGCTTGAGTAGTTCAAGAGGATGAACTATAACCAATACATAAAATTCATATGATGGAAGATTTTGGATTAAAAAAGGGAAATTTGCCCACAATTCAACACAGAGTGGCTGCTGCCCTGTGAGCCAGTGGGCTCCTGCCCCTGGACACCCAAGAACATCAGCGCTTTAGGGAAGTGGTTCCTCAATTAAGTGAAAATTATTCCAGATGATTTTGAAAGACTACTCCAAATCTAAACTGGTATTACGACATCTCCAAAATCACAATCACTTTGATTCAGTGTGCTCACTATTAAATATAGAAATATTCACTTTATGTGTAAGTCTCAGAAATTCACCTGTGGTGAGATCAGTCTGCATATAAGTGATGTTTATGAATTTCAAATACAGAATAGACTGAGTGAGGATGAGAGGCTATTATTGAATTAATTATCTTTGGTAAAAGAATGGGCCTTTTTAAAGTAATATTAGAATAATAGTCAATGAAATATTACTTGCTGATAAAATAAATTATTATGGGTCACATAATATTTATTTCTTGTGCATTTCTAATATAAGTTTAAATCACTCTACCCATTTCTGACTCTTAGTTCTATCCTCTAATGGATATTGAAAAGACCTCATAAAGGAAGTACTTTAAAGAAAGGGGCCTTGCTTAGGCAAGAAAAGGAATACCTGGGCAGGACTCTGAATCACTCCAGAGTATGATGCCAATCCTGCTTCAGGCTCAAAGCACAGGGTCTGCCCCCAACATCCATGCTTTCCAAGGAGGTAGAGGTGACGTGCACAGAGTAGAAAGAAAAGCTCAGAATACTTAAATGTGCTAAGAAGAGTCAGTGTGTGTGTGTGTGTGTGTGTGTGTGTGTGTGTGTGTGTGTGTGTGTTAGCAGCAGTTTAATATATGGTTCAGCTTAGTTCATTAGAATGGCTTTTAGGACAGGTGAGGTGGGTGCAGCTGGAAAAGCATGAGGAGCTTCCAGGTAGTGCTGGCACAGTTCTGGACCTTGATTAGGTGCTGGCCATCCAAATCTGCTTGTGTGATAAAACTGAACCTCTCTTTCTCTCCCACTCCCCTCTCTTTCTCTTTCTCTCTCTCTCACACACATACATATGCATGTAAAAACTGGTGAAATCTGAATAAAATCTGTAGCCTACTTAACAGTTTTATTCCAATGTCATGTTCCTGACATTTTATTTTGATATTATACTCAAGTTGTGCAGGATGATTCCATGAGGGGATGGTGGGAGAAGGTTAAAGGGAGTTCTGTATAATTTTTGCACCTTATTGTGAGCCTAAAATGATTTCAAAACAAAAAAGTACAAAACAAAAGGAAGGAGGAGAAGATAAAGGAAGAGGAGGAGGAGGTGGTAGCCCTTCAGTAACTTGCCTCAAAGCTATGGAAGAAGAGGGAACTATGAAGGGGAAAGGAGGAAAACCTCATAAGAAATGGATTACCTGTTTCCTGGGTCCCTTGGTTGCAATAAGTCCCTAATAGATTTCCTTTTTCAGTCTTGCTTCCCTCAACTCCATCTTTCCTTTGGCCATCAGATGGACTTTCTAAAAAATCTGACCAAGTATCTCTCAAGCTTGCTTATCATTAACAGAGCACTTTTCCCCCACTGGTCTCCCCCACCCTGTGATCTTGATTGCCTGTGCACAGCTTTGCTTCCTTTCAATGGGCTCATATTGATGCCACTGACTGGTATATCTTCTCCCTTTTCCTTCACTAACTCTTCCTCCTTGTACAAGTGATCAATTAAGTAACCCTGATTCTCAGGTACACATTGTCTCCTGTTCCCGGACTGAGCTAAGTCTTTCTACTGGCACAATGCTTGCTTCTGTCCAGGAGGATTTAGTTTTGTCTGGCACACCCACTCAGAAGAGGTAGGATGGAGGCTGAGCACAAGCATCAGGTTTGGTAGAACCAAGCATCTGAGGGAATTAAAGCATCCCTTCTTTCTACCCCCTTCCCCAATTCACCACATTGTTTTGAAATGATATGTTCATGTTAGACTGAGAGTTCTCCAAAGCAAAGATGGTCTTTCTTCTCTGGACCCTTGGCACCTAGCAAAGTGCCCACCACACAGTGCTCTATGGCACAAATCTATGTTCTGCTTACCTGACCTAGAGGACAGACTTCCTGGCTAATGTTTATGAACAAAAAATGTTTATGAACAAAAACCTGGAGACATGAGTATTCCTCCTAAGATTATAAAAGAAAGTGACAGTCTTATCTTGTTCTAACCAGTGGCTAGAGCATCATTCTGAAGACTGGAGGTCCTTAGGTTTGATTCCTGGTCAAGGGCACATACTTTAGTTGGAGGTTCAATCCCTGGACCCACTGGGGGTATGAGTAGGAGGCAACCAATCAATGTGTCTATCCCATCTCTCTCTCTCTCTCTCTCTCTCTCTCTCTCTCTCTCTCTCTCTCTCTCTCTCTCCTTCTCCCTCCTCCTCTCTTGCCCCCCACCCCCTCCCTTTCATTTTCTCTGAAAATCAATGGAAAAATATCCTCATTCCTTGGGTGAGGATTAAAAATTAAATAAAGATTAAAAGGTGGACACCAAAGGAAGCATTAGCACTCAAGTTCAGTTAGAGAGAGGCTGTGGAGGCTGCAACCCAGAGCCAATGGTTGGTTCCTAGTCAGGATGGGAGAGGTGGTCAGCATAGGGCACTGATCAGCCAAGGATAGGCTCCTCAAAAATCAGAGAACCTGACCAGAGTGTGGTTTTTCTGAACACACAAGAAGTGTCTTCTATAACATACAGAACTTCATCAAATTGCTCAGGCTGCCCCTTCTGCTCAAAGGCTGCCCTAGGCATTCATTGAGACCTGACTATTTTGTGCGTACAATTATATTCTGGAAAGGAGAGCTGTCAACCAAAAGATATGGGTCTCCTTGTCTACTCCCCCTGCCATCCCCTAGACCTTTAGGACACCACCTCTGAGCAGGTGCATCCACCCATTGTGTGAAATGGAAAGCAGTGGAATGGGGAGGGATTCTCATGTTATAACAGAGTACCTAATTTGTGCCAGACACTTCTCATAGACTATCTCATTTGGAACAGGAATGAAAAGCTTCCTTATCAAGTGAGAGAGATAATTCCCATAGATCTCTTTCAGTTCCATTTTGATGCTTTCTCTTTCTTGTGGTCCATTATTTTCTAAATTTAAGGAGGCCCCATGTAAAAGCCTTTAGCTCAGAATCAGAGGAAGTTGGGGCTTTTGCACCTTTGATGGAACTTCTGAATGCCAATCTTATCCCAAATCAAAGAGGTGTTCCCCTGACATCTTCAGTTGTAGGAGTTGGGCAGTTGGAGTGTGCCTTAGTACAGGTCTGCTTTTCAAAGATACTGTATTTACATTCCAAGGTAATTGATGGGGAGCATCTGGAAATAAGTCAGGGAAAATGTTATTTTTTATAAATGCCAGCCTCCTAACAAAACAGAACTCCCTTTTCCTATTTCATCTCTCAACAGCTAAAGAAGAAAAGGGATGAACAGTGGAGGAAGGCAGGGAGAAGCATACTGGGTTATTTTCCAACTGGGCTGTGTGCAGTAAGTGGAATAATAGTAGTAATGGCAAGAGCACTTAAATAAGAGAAGCTGATGAAAAGGCTCTTTTGGCCCAATCTGTGGTTCTAGAGGTATATTTAAGAATAGTTGCCCTAATAAAGACTCTGGAAGACCACTGTGTAAAAGTTCTATTGCCAGACAATACCTTATCTAAAGTCAGTGGAGATTGTCTGAAGAGCAATTCAGTGGTCAGCCTCCCACTGAGGAAAGAAGGATGGAAGATATAGAGAAGTAGCTCTGGAGAAAGGGCTTGAGTTGTACCTGAAGGTTGTTGCCCTCAGAGAAACCAGAGGTCTTCTGTGTGGATCTCCTCAGAGGCTCATTGGATCAGAGAACATTAGACCTTAATGATTTCAACCCTTTTATTTTACAAACTAGAGGCCCGGTGCACAAAATTCGTGCACAGAGGGGGGTTCCTTCAGGTCAGCCTGCACCCTCTTGCAATCTTTGACCCCTCAGGGGATGCCCAACTGCCAGTTTAGGCCCGATCCCACATGGGCAGGATTTAAACTAGCAGTTGGACGTCCCTCTCGCAATCCAGGACTGCTGGCTCCTAACCGCTCATCTGTCTGCCTGATTGCCCCTAATCACTCTGCCTGCCTGCCTCATTGCCCCTAACCCTTCTGCCTGCCTGCCTAATTGCTCTGAACTACTCGCCTGCCTGCCTGATCACCCCTAACTGTTTGCCTGCCTGCCTGATCACCCCTAACCACTCGCCGCCTGCCTAATTGCCCCAACCGCCCCTCTGCTTGCCAGATTGCCCCTAACCACCTTTGCCTCAGCCCCTGTTGCCATGGCTTCGTCTGAAAGGACATCTGGAAGATCATTCAGCTGTCTGGTCTAATTAGTATATATGCTTTTGTTATTATAGATGAGGACACTGAGGCTGTGTCCAAAGATTCAGGACAACCTGGCAGCTGGCACCTAGTATATGTATGGGGAGGGGGAGCATTTCCCCAAATGTAAAGTATCAATTCAGGCTAACCAATTTTCCTGATCCTGGGCACAAAGGCTGCCATGGGCTTTTCCCTCATACAAGAGGCCTGTCCCATCTATAGTCAAAAATACCTCAAGCAGCCACAATGTGGCTCAGTTGGTTGAGGGTTGTCCCATGCATGGAGAGAGGTCACTGTTTTGACCCCAGGTTGTAGGCTCAATCCCCAGTAGGGGCGTGCAGGAGGCAGTTGATTAATGTTCCTCTGTCATCAATGTTTTTCTCTCTCCCTCTCACTTCCTCTTTCTCTAAAAATAAAAACCTATCTTTTAAAAATTAAAAAGGCCCTAGCCGTTTGGCTCAGTGGATAGAGTGTCAGCCTGCAGACTGAAGGGTCCTGGGTTGGAGTCCGGTCAAGGGCACATAGCTCTGGTGCAGTCTCCTCCTTGCCCCAGGCCCTGGTCAGGGTGTGTGCAGGAGGCAACTAATTGATGTGTTTCTCTCACATTGATGTTTCTCTGTTTCCTTCTCTCTTCTACTCTCTCTAAAAATCAATGGGAAAATATCCTCGAGTGAGGATTAACAACAAAAAAATAATGATAAATAAATAATATGGGTTTTTTTTTAAGTATTCCAAATAACCAGAAGGAGATACTGAGAAAAACACTCAACCTTGACTTATATTTCTTTTAGCAAAATGAAAATAAATAGATAAGTAATCCAGGGTGTTAGTGACTAATGTATAAAGTTAGTGACACCACTGTATAAAGTATTTGTATACAGTCATTAACAGAACCATTTGGAAAGTTTTGTATTGTTTTCCTAAAGATCCACATGCTGCCTGGAGCCCACTGTGAGCTTGAAAGACTTTGCCCTGACACTTTCCACTTCCTGCTCATCCTCCTGTTACCAGGATGTGAAGGGGATGTGGAGGATGAGAGAAACTTCCTGCTGCTGCCTTGCTAAGCCTGAGCTGACCCAGTCTGGAAGAGGCTCTGTCCAGTGGAGCCCGGGAGGAGGAAATCTTGTTTCCTCTCAAATCACCCAAGAGGTGGTAGAGAGGGATGTGTAGGAAGTCGGTTGATTGTTGCTGAAGTCACAGTCTGTTTCTTAAACATGAAGATCAGCACTCCGAACACCTTAGAGCTGAGAGAGAGGAGGGAATTGAAGGAAAGGTTTCTTCAAATACTTGGAAAGGGGGCTGCATTAGCCCAAGGTCACATGACACTCCCAGTCATAAAGTCCAGAACCCAGGCATCCTGGTGCCTTCCTCTCCCGTAACTAAAGGCTAATGGTGCCCCACTTAGCTTTATGCACAGCCAAAAAACAAGTAGGGGGTGGAGTGGGGTGGGGGGACACTGCTCCTGGTTCAGATAGGACCATTCACTATCTTTGGGAGGGGACTCAGGGAAGGAAGGCATTTGGGAGCCATTGTTAGCTGGAGAAAAAACACTCACACTGTAAACATGGCTAAATGGTCTGGGCAGCTTAGTTGCCCAAGATCCTGTTGCGAACTTTTACTCATTACTCTTGTTATTGTCATTATCGGAGACATTCCCTCCTACACATCCTTCCTTGCTCCTGGCAGGAGACATGTCTTGATAAAAAGCAAAGAATATTCACTCTCCCCTTCCAATTATGAAGGATGGGGCTGGTTGGAGTTAGGGGGAAAGTATATTGTCAGAGCAGTTCTGCTCCATTAGTAAGGAATGGGCTTTTTATAGGCATGATCCAAGCAGAGTAACTTCATCCAAACAGTGCCTTCTGCAAAGGAGACACAAGCCTCAGGACTTTGGAATCTATGAAGAGAAACTTAGGGATACCTTTCAGAAAGGGGGCATGGACCACATGCTTTCTATCCAACCCACGGAGACAGGATACCATACATGACCAGGACTGAATATTCTCAGGCAGGAATTTACATTAAAGAAGTCTTAATATAAATAATATCAATAAAGAAGTCTTAATATAAATCTGAAATAGGGCTGCATTATTTCCCATTTAATCAGGGCTTAGTCCAACCTGATTTTGCCAGCAAGGAACCCCTGAAATTGAACATGAGAGTTCATCACTCAAGGTCCAGATCCAAATGCCACATCCTCAAGCCCTCCCTGGATTCCCCAATCAAAATAATCATCCTACAAAGAGCTTTGCCTGGCACAAAATAGGCACTAATTTAATGTTCACTTAATGGTTTATTAAATCAATAAGTCAGTGAATGAATGAAAAATGTGAGAATCGTGAACAAGTCTTTCAAGGTGAAAACACAGCCTTTATTCTGTAAGCACTTTAGAAATATTTATCTACTTCTGGGAGTATGGACTAAGGAAATGTTCATTTTTGGAAGAATACAGTAACTCACTTTCTAGAGACTGAAGATTTTAAAAATAAAAATTGTACTCTGAGATTTAAATTCAAAAATCACACCCAAAACAAGAAAATGAATACTTGCAACTTATTCTTCAAGTATTGGTAAAGATGAATGCATTCACCCCTGAAACCCAGGGTTTTGGTAAGAAATAGGACATAATATTTCTAATCTAGTTTTTTTTAGGTGAAGGCAGGAGTTAAGATGTTAGAAAAATAGTCTTTCATCTCATATGCAAAAGAAAAGAATTTGGGGCATTTTGAGATTTTCCATGGCCCTCCTACCTCACCCATCTTCTCCCATTGAGGCCCCTGTTTCCATTATCGAGGCTATTCCTCATCAATGGTTCCCCCTTCTAATGAATTAGTGGTGAGGGTTTGGAGAACTGCCTTCCTTTGCTCTGACCCACCTCCTTTTTCTGGTGCCAACTCCCATTTGGAGGAGAGCTAAAGGAATTGTTTGTGTAGGGAGTGGCTGGCCTTCCCTTCCAGTCCCTGCAGCCACCCCCTCCTCCTCTGAGCTCTGCCACCTAATTCCCAGCAGCTGGTTTTGTTGCCGCAACAAGTGGGAAGTCTTTCTTAATGTGGCACAGAGGTGTCTGTAGGCAGTCAACCATGGGACACCGCTGGCCACAACTGGCTACATGTGGTTTTAGAGACTTGTTTGTGCTCCTGTGTGACTAATACTTACCTACCGGCTGGCTGGCATGAAGAGTCCTCTCCTACTCATCTGGCACTTGGAACACAATTGACCTGCTTCCCAGACACTGCCAAGCTCCCTCAGAGGCAAGGCAGACAGGCTGGGTTTCGGTGGGACTGAACCTAAAGGCCCAGAGAGGCCCCTGGGATTCAGGGACATCAGGGCATGTTCTTCTCTTGAGGGTTTACACCCAACAAGCTGATTGGAATAATGTATGGGTGGTCCCAGCAAATAATAGGGAATAGATAGGAAGGCCTTTAACTTCTCCAATGGAGCAAGTCTTTGTCTATTTGCAAAATAGTATTATGTTTAGAAAAAGAAAGCTAGGTTTAAAATTTGTCAAGAACTTAAAGTGATAGGCAGCATATGACAAGCTTCAGGGTTGAAAGAATTAGTAGATAAACAAACGAGTGAGTAAAGGAATGAATGGACTGATAAGGAAATGTGGAAGAACAGGAGAGGCAAACAGTCTCTGTATTCTAGGAATTTACCCAACAGATACCCTCCATATATGTAAAATGGCTAATAAACATATTAAATACATTATGGTACAACCGCGTTATGGACTACAATACTATATTGCCGTGAAAAAAATGAAACATTGCCCTGGTGCTCAGTGGTTAAAGTGTTGGCCTACGGTAGCAGGGTCTAGGGTTTGATTCCTGGTCAAGAGCACGTACCTGGATTGCAGGTTCCGTCCCGAGCACCCTGACTGCACATGTGGGAGGCAACCAATATGTCTTTCACATCGATGTTTCTCTCTTCTTTGTCTCCCCCTTCTACTCTCTCTAAAACTCAATGGAAAAATATCTTTGGGCCTTAGCCAGTTTTTCTCAGTGGATAGAGCATCATCCTGAAGACTGAAGGGTCCCAGGTTCAATACCAGTCAAGGGTATATGCCCAGTTGTGGGCTCAATCCCCCATAGGGAGCATGCTAGAAGTCAGATCAATAAGTCTCTCTCATCATTGATGTTTCTATCTCTCTCTCTCCCTCTCCCTTCCTCTGTAAAATCAATAAAAATGTTTTTTTTTAAAGAAAAGAAAAATATCCTCGGGTGAGGATTAACAAAACAAACAAACAAAAACCATCTCTATACTTATGGGTACGAAAGATACCCAAGATCTACTTCGTGTGAAGAAAACAAAAACTAGGGACAGAACAGCATAAACAGCATGTTACTATTTGTGTAAATAACAAAAATTGTATGTGTTTGTAAACGCATAAACTATCTCTGAGAAGATACAGCATAAATAGTAATAGTGGTTGTGGCTAAAAGAAGAAATAGATTATTGGGGACCAGAGGTAGATGGAGACTTTCTTCCCACTGGGCACCATTTTATATCTTTTGAATTTTATACCCTATATGTATATTATCTATTCATAAAAATAGTAAATTTTTCTATTAATAAAAATAAAAGGATAAGGTGGAGTATATCTATAGAAACAAATATATCAATCATATACATAAAATGAAAAAAATCACATAAAATATGTACAGTATGAAATCATTTATGTTTTTTAAAATACTCTGCATGTTTATGTTTAGACATTTTTTAAAGTTTTTTTTTTTTCAAACTATAAGAGAAGATGTATCTAGGAAGTCACAGAGGTTGGCGTGAGCTGCAGAAGAAATGGGCTCAGGAAACGTGTCAGAAGGGCCCTGGACGCTTAGGAGAGAGAAGTGGGAAACAGCCGTGGACGAAGGGTGCTGGCGTGCTCCTGAGGGAGAGCCGCTGTGAACAGTTTTGGGGGACAAACAGTGAGAGGGTTTCCAATTTTTATTTTGTATATTTCTGTATTATTTAAGAGCTTTATAATATCTGATTTAGTAATTTAAAATACAAATTTTTTAAAGTGAGACAACTCCATATGTATTGATTAATCATCTCTAAGATACAGTGTTGGGTAAAAAGGGAACAAAATAGCATCTACATTATGCAGCCACTTGTGTGGAAATTTGCTCATGAATGCACAGAGATTATCTGCAAGGGCATGTGGCCTTGGCACTAGTAGTGCCCTCTGGGGAGCAAGCCTGGTGGCTGAGGAATGGATCAACAGGGAGGGTTTCTTTACATGGTGTGTGTATGATGTGCATAACTTGTAATTTTGTGCCGTATCTACACACTAGCATTCTAATCCACTTCTAAGTTATTTTAATTCTTAAAATATAGAACTTTGTTATTGCACTCATTTGTGTCAAAAATAAGATTAAAATTTTTAAAGAATTTAGCAAACCAAGTGATTTATTTCCTTCAACACATATCCTCCTGATTCCCATTCCAGAACCTCTTTTCTAGGCACCCACAAAAACACTCCCTCAAAAAACCAAACCACAGCTCCCCTCCTGCTCTCTCGGCAGTCATCATCCTTTTGAAACCCAGCCTCGAGGCCCTCCCTGGTGCAAAACAAGATTGAGATAAGATTAAAATCAAACTATGACAATATTGGTCTAAGAAAATTCTTTTCATCATTCAAAAATTGCTTGTTAAGTGCCTACTATGTACAGGGACTGGTACTTCACAGCCACATTTGTCTCTTAAACGTGTCAGGATCATAGACATTGAGGCTCACTTTTCTTTTATTTATTTATTTTTTTTAATCTTTATTGTTGAAAGTATTACTTATGTCCCCACCTCCATCATTGCCTCTTCCATCCTGTCCCTGCCTCCTGCTCCAGGCCTTCACCATCCTATTGTCTGTGTCCCAGGTTATATGCCTACAAGTTCTTTGGTTGATCACGTTGTAAGGTTCTACGCCGCTGTGAGAGAAACTGCAGGCAGGAGTCCGAATAAGTGAACTAATTAATCAGGATTTATTGGGGGTCTCTAGGCGGGTTCACAGGCTCGGGGGGAATGGAGCCGGAGAAGCCGCGCCCAGTGACTGGGGCCAGGGGAAAGGGAAAAGAGAAGAGCCAGCCGGACCTCCTCTGGCACTGCCTGGGAGAACAGTCCGGGAGAAAAGGTGCCACGTGATGCACCGAGACACCTTTTAAAAGGCCAGAACAGGCAGGGGTTGGGCCCAGGGTGGAATGGGAAGGGGTGGGGCACAGGGCACTCTGGTATGTGATTGATTGGTGGCTCAATGTCTCTGTCAATTACATCAATACTCCGCCCACCAGTTGGGGGGGGATACCTATCACATGTCCCACCCACCCACCCTCCCTTTTAAAAAATCAGATTAATATACTTTTAATGGAATTTTGTTTATTTTTTGTTAATCCTCACCTGAGGATATTTTTTTCCATTTATTTTTAACTGGTGGGAGGGAAGGAAGGAGGAATGGAGGGAGAAAAAGAGAGAGAGGGAGAGGAAGAGAGAGAAAGAGAGTGAGAGAGAGAGAAACATTGATTGGTTGCTCCCACACATGCCCCAGTTAGGGCCAGGGATCAAACGTGTAAACCAGGCCACAACCCTTCCATGTGAAGGCCGAACCTCTAACCACTGAGCACACCGGCCAGGGTTGGAATGTTTATTATTTTTAATATATATTATTGATTTCAGAGAGGAAGGGAGAGAGCGAGAAATATCAATGATGAGAGAGAATCATTGGCTGATCCACACTAGATTATCAAGCCCACAACCTGGGCATGTGCCCTCAGAGGGAACCGAACCATGACCTTCTGGTTCCTAGGTCAATGCTCAACCACTGAGCCACACAAGCCAGACTGGAGTGTTTATTTTTAATTGTACCTTCTTCAAACCACTGGAGAGTGAGATAGAGCGTCAAAATTCTCCTCCTGCACAAAATCATGATTTTATGTATGAGTCAACAATTTGTCTAGATGTTTAATATGTAGCTCCTAAAATAATTGCTCCAAAATTAGCCCAAATTTTCAGGAGTCCCAGAAGAAGGTCCCTTCAGTTTCCAAGGCGACCACTAGGTTCAGGGGGTGTCAGCTGCTGCTCAGCTTCCTCACTAGTCTCCTTGCCCCTGCCAGTAATCCCCTCACCTCCCAACTGGGCACCACTGACAAATGGGGTGATTCATGGTTTACCTCAACACCTCACACATCTGCCTCTTTATCAGTCCAAATGCCAGAATGTCTTCCTCTTCATCTCCCCATCCCAAGCCTGCCATCCAGACCGGGGTAAGCCTGGGCACTTTCTTCTTTAACTCCCACCCTGGGCGCTCCTCTTCCACACTACCAGCCTTCCCAATATGGTGACGACCTCTCTGGCAATTCATCGTGCCCCAAACAGAGACAGATGACTCTTCTCTTACTGTGATTTCATGACTCCTATTTGGTAGTAATAATTGCATTGAGAAGTATCCAGGGCTTAGGAGGCGGGAAGAAAAGTGGGCTAGCAGAACAGAAGTCACTGTCAAAGAGGAGGGAACCAAGACAGAGGCTCCAGGCCTTAGTGTGGGTGGAGAAGAACCCAAAAGAGGAAAGGGAGGAGAGAGAGGTGGGGCAACTCCGAAGCCTTGGATCATCTCAGGCCTGGTCAGCACTCTATAACTTGAGCACTAGAGTGGGCTCTAGAGGCAGGATCCTTGGTACTCCACCCATGGCCTTCACTTTCCTCCCTCCCACCCCCACTTCAAGGTGCTTTCAATCCCATAACACCTCCCCCAGGCTCTTCCCCGATGGACTACCCTAGAGCTAATGGCGCCAGTTTACCCAAAGTCAGGGGGCCTGGAATTTCTTCCCCTAGGGCAGCCCAGCCCAGTCACCCACAGGTGCTGGGATAGTTCTGAGGCATAACTTACATTCCTGGATTCCACCCCCTGGAACTTCTCCTGAAACTGCACCCTTGCTTGGGAACCTCTGCTTCTCTGTCTTGCTTCTACTGCTCCCTTACCTTGTCACATGCACAGGTCTTCTCTGAGGGCCTGCCCTGAGGAGCTTGTTCTAAAGGAGGCAAGGTGGGGGCTGGGGGAAATGCCCTTGGCATATGGGGTGGGAAGAACTTATGTTAATCTCTAAAATATACAGTTCTTTTGTGCTTTGGGGATAGTGGCAACACCAGTAGACATGACAGCACTTTGACTTCTCCTGTACTTGAACCTCGTTGAGTAAACTAGACTAAGCAACTAAGGTCAAGTGTTAGGCTTTATTCATAATTATTACCTCCACTCACTGATCCCTGAATATGTCTAGGCCCATTCTCTCTCTCCCTCTGTTTATTTTTAATCAGGACAACCCTACACAATAGTATCCCCAGTTTATAGATTAGGAAACTGAGACTGAGAAATGAAGTAACTGGCTCACAGTGACACAGCAGGGACCAGGCCTGCCTTCTCCTGCTACTCACGTGTTCTGCATCCTTTATATGCGAACAGGACCTTGACAATAATACTTGCTCAAAACTTTTCATTGGTTACTCTGAATGGGAGAATCCTTAAAATAATGACTCTCAAAGTAAGCAGATTTCAAAGTCCTGATTTGTCTGAAGTGATATAGTTGGGGGAGGGAAGTTTAAACCAGTTCATTTTAGGATCACAGATGTCCATCATCCCTCCCACATCCTCCTCAAAAGGCACAGATAGAAAATAGGTCTGAGGTTTCTATGGCTGATCTTATTTCAACTTTATAACTTTATGACTTCCACTTTTTCCCTAGTTATATATGAGTTTACCTTCTTCTTTTCCTCTCCCCTCCCTAGTATGCCAGATGATAAATTTTATAGAAACATTCTTTGTACACTTATAAAAAGTAAGAAAAAAGTGAGCACTGAGCTTTTCTGGCTGTCAGGAAATGGTGTCTATAAAATTGTATTTATAAAATCAAACTCAAAACATTGTCGGTTATATTAAGAGACAGTATCATACAGATGCACATGAAATTCTTCCTAAAATGAATTAAAGGTGTTCCCTTTGTTCACTTCGTTAATTGAAGAGTAGTTTTATGCTTATTAGATGGTCATTAATATGTTTTAAACAACAGCACAACACTATCATCAAAAATACATAGCACTGCTCATACAAAATTAAAAAGAAAAGAAAGCTCCATTTTATTCATCAAGCTTGCTGCTCCTTTTGCTTATCTTTACTTGGGCTCACATTGTAGGTGTACCATATAGGAGGTACTTCTCTTCCCTGTGTAATAGCAGCAGGGAACCCAGGGAAAGCAGCGAAGGCAGGGGGATGGGTGTAGGGTGGGAGGCATGGAGGCAGTGGTGTGCCTGGGGAGCAAAGGTGAAAGGAGAGGGAAACTGCAGACCTGGTAGCATGCCTGGTGGACAAGACTGAGACCAGATGGGGAAAATGGGGAACCATAGAGGTAGTTGACTAAACAGGCAGGTGGAGTAGGAGAGAGATCAGTGACATACAGGGGGTAGAGCAAATAAGTATCGAGGATCATGGGAGCTTATATCTCTCATCATTCAAGAAGGAATCTACATATACTGAAGGAGAGAAGGCCCAAACAAATATTGAGGTGTTGGATTTGAATTAGATACATCAGCGTACACTCATTTTATAACACATGTACAAAAATGGATATCGTGTGTGTGTGTGTGTGTGTGTGTGTGTGTGTGTGTGTGTGTGTACACCAGATATTGAGCTTGTAAATGCCACCCTCCATTATAGGAAACCAGAGAGCCCTCTGGCTGATTCCTATACTGGAGCAATAAATCTGGAACAGCTTGTTGTGCAGGAAAGTAAGGAAAAGCTAAAAGAATGATGAGGTCATGACAGGGGCAAGTTTGCAGAGGTTCCCACTGGTCAGATATGTGTCACTTTGAATATCAAAAATAAATAATGATAGTAATAGATGAAATAAAAGGATCCATGCATCCATTCATATAGGAAAGCAAATAAATGGAGAAGGGAAAGTTCTGTTTGCAGTAGAATGTCAGTAGAAGGCAGAAGGAATGACAAAAATAGAAACCCATTATTTGACAACCATCATCTTGGGGTTGACTCATAAGGGGTTGACTGAGGCTGGTGGGAATAGGACATTCATGTGATCTCCTCATGAAATCTTTATCAGTTATGAAGGGAAAGTGGAAACTTTATAGTAGAGGAACCAGGTGATAGAGGCTAACATTTCTATTGGTAAGTCAACTGACAACTTTTAAGCACATGGCATCATATCTATATGATATCTACCAAGACTGCATGGCCTCAGTCTGGGCATGAGGAGACATCAGACAGACCCAGGAATGGGCCACCCTAGAGAACAGAAGGCCAGGACTCTCTCCACTGAAGGTCCTAAAAGATAGGGGGAGACTTAAAGGACTAGTACAGATCAAAAGTCTTATGAGACTTGACAGCTCAATGCCACATTGGACACAGAATTATATCATGGACAAATAAGAATGTGGTGACAGCATTGGGACAGTTGGCAGCGGTAAATGGAGTCTGTGGGAGAAATGATAATGTCTGAAAACGATGTGGATGGTTATGCGGGAGAGTGTCTTTGCTTTGGGGAAATATACACTAAAAATGAGGAGTGATGAAGCAGCATGTTTACTACTTGTTCTCCAATGGTTCAGAAAGACTATATATTAATTACATATGTATGTATAACATGTATAATCAAACTACATATATGGAGAGAGAAGATAAGAAAAAAAGCTTGCAAATATAAAATGTTAATAATTGGAGAATATGGGAGAAAGGGATACAAGGTTTCTTTATATGGTTCTTAACACTTCAAGTTACAAATTATTTTAAAATAAATTATCTTTATAAAATAAAATAGGATCTAGGTAGGACTTGAGGTGACCAAGAGAAGAATTGGAGTTGGGGGGTGTGGGAGGAAGCCAATAAAATGGGAGGTGAAAAAAAGCAATAAAGCAATTTACGACTTTTTCCCTCTTGTCCCTTTAAAATAAATGAGTTGGAAAATATCTGAGATAGTGTTCCAACTGGTCCCGTCGCATGCCAAACCCAACTGTCTGTCAATATTATGCAGCAAACAAGCAAGAGCTTTGCTGTCCAACGGACCTGGATAAAGACCCTGCTGCAGCACTTAGAGCTCTGTGCTCTTGGGCACATTACCTTCTGAGCCTTAGCTTTCTCATCTGTAAAATGGGATGACCCCACCTGTCTCACAGGTTGCTATGAAGACTGACGGAGATATTTACACACAACATGTAGACCATCCAAGAGCGGGTCGCGTGGAGCCAGTTGTTCTCACCGAGAACTCACTTATTTTGGGTTTATGTTACATATCAGTGAGTTTGTGGTTTGTTTTCCCATTGATTTTTAGAGAGAATGGAAGTGGGGGAGAGAGACAAACATCGATGTGAGAGAGACACATAGATTGGTCTCCTCCCACATGTGCTCAGACCAAGGCCCGGATCAAGCTCGCAACAGAGGTCTGTGCCTTTGAGCAGAATCCAACCCGTAACCTCAGTCTGTAGGCCAACACTATATCCACTGAGCCAAACAGGCGAGGGTATACCAGTGAGTTTTTGAATGCTGAAAGCTTAATTTTCCCTACTGATTTTGTCACTTAACAGTTTGTGTTTAAAGAAAATAAAGCAATACAAAAACTGTTTCGATTAGGGGTCGGGATTGTCATACACAGAGGATGGTATAAAAGGGACCTTGGGTACATTTATGATTCTGATATCCAGTGAGACAACTTTGTAACTTGCTGGGTGTTATTTGCCTCATGCTTGGCAGAAAATGCACAGCAAAATTACCTCCACCCCCTTCTGACACAAGTATTCATCAGTCACAGTCCCTCTATTACACCCTGAAATTTATGACATTTCAAGTAAAATGTCTGTTTCTGACATTTGCTGGCCTTGAGAGAAGGTTTTGGTATTGATCAATATTGACTTAACAGTTTTCTTGAATTCAAGCCCCTCAAATCCCATCATTGTAAACCACTGAAGTAAGCAGTGGCAGGTGTGGAATGCTATATAGGAGAGAATGAGGTTTAAGGGAGAGAATTGGGGAACCTGCAGTAAGGGAATATTTTTATAGCAAGCACAGTTGTGAGACAAGTTTAATGAAAATTTTAAAAAGCCAACTTCCTTTAGAATTTCACACAGAATTGAATATTAACCATTGTAATCTTGAGATTAATATGTATTATCATGATTGCTGAGTAGCTTTAGCAGGGACTGTCCTCAGCCTAGTACCTGGCACAGAGCAGACTCTCATACCAGCCTACCCCTGTCCTTCAGCTGAATTTTTAGAGTCGTCTAGACTCACCTCTCCATCAGTGACAAGGCAGAGTCAGTCACTGGCCTTTGCTGTATTGTTAGGTGCTACTCTGATAATTCTGAAACATCTCCACCCCAAAGTAGGAGACAAGGCAAACACAGGTGAGAAATAAAAGCAGACATAACCCAAAGAAAGTGTATAACTGGTGACAGCTGTGTGTAGTCCTGGGTAGAGAGGGGTGCGGGAGTGATTTCAGGGATGTGGCCAGTGGGGATTCATGTGGAAGGAGTCTGGGTGGGGAAAAGGTCAGCTGACCCAGCACTCATTGTTGCATGCTGCTAATTGCAAACAATGGGAAAGGTAAATGTTATTTCAAATCCTCTTGCCAAGATAGATGATTGAAGTGGTCATGAGGAACCTTCTCAAAGTTTTTTTAACTGATGACACCTCCCCAAGGAGTCTAAATGGTGGAGCCACCCCCAGATTCCCAGGTTCAGCCCTTCATTTTTGCCAGGGACTGCAAACAACCTCAACTTGCCTGTCTCTTTAAAATATTTCCACCAAGAATGGAAGGGGGGAGGAAATTAGGCTTTTGGAGGGTCCCAGCAAGTGGACCAGATGTTGGGACCACTTCTAATGGCCACTCAGCATGCCTCTTCCTGGTGCGTGGTTGCAGAATCCAATGCAATATAGGAATCACAGCCCTCGGGGTTCAGCCTCACAGAAGCCACAGTTGGTCCTCAGAGGGCCTTTGAGTCCATGGTTAGAGTTCTTGAAAGAACAAAAATTTTGCGCACCATCATGGCTCAGTAGTTGAGCGTCAACCTATGAACCAGGAGGTCATGGTTGGATTCCCAGTCAGGGCACATGCCTGGGTTGTGGGCTCGATCCCCAATGTGGGGCGTGCATGAATGAGGCAGCTGATCAATGATTCTCCCTCATTATTGACATTTCTATCTCTCTCTCCCTCTCTCTCTCTCTCTAAAATCAATACAAATAAACATTTTTTTTAAAAATATCATATTGCAAAAGAAGAAAAAGAACAAAAACATTGGAAGCTCAAAATATTCTCTTCTATGCACAGTAGCCATCCTGCAGATCTGAAACATCTAACAAACTGGTCATTAATCGTGAGGAGCAGGTTTTGTGGGCAGACGCCGTGCAAACAACCCAACTGCCGTTAACTTTGTATTGCAGATGTCCATAGGTGAAAACACCGGGTTCTGAATACCAGGAATGCGTTTCTCTCTGATCAGGGGATGATGAGGTGCAAAGAGAGATTTATGCGATGCAAGCTATCTCTCTCTTTTCTTTCTTCTTTGGATGTCTCTCAATCTTGAGTAAAGTTCAGTTTCTAGAGATCAAGCCTGGTTGTAAACACAGTCTTTAAAACCTTTGCACTGCTTTACTGCAGAATTTATGGTCTGTTTACATTTGAGGCGAGGAGCAGGCAAGAGGGGTAATCGTGAAGCCTTTGGTAGACTACTCAAAAGAAAAAAGGGAACTCAGGATGCATGAATAAAAATACTTCCTTGTTCCATCCATGATTTGTGTGCACAGAATTCTCCCAAAGAGAGGTCATGCCCTAAGGAAATTGGCCCAACCAGCCCTGTGTAACCATTAGAATAAGCCACTGAGATCTGAATAGAAATTTCAAGAAATCCACAAGTTTCAGGATTTGGAAAATGCACATGAGACTATCTGGAGTGTTGTTGGCACTAATGCCTTCTGGGAACTAAAGGCCAATCGCCAGCATGACACAGGATCTTCCCTGAGGGGAACCGAGGTGCAGCTGGGTCTGGGGCCACAGAGGACCCCAGGATCATCCTGGTCACAGAGTGGACACCAGAATGAGAATCTTCCAAACAGGAACCAGTTATGAACTGTCTTTTCAGAAGCTCAGAGACCAAACAGAGTGGTTTAATAGGAATCAAATAATCCAATAATTTTCAACATAATTCACAGAAGATTTAGTCCTGGTCAGGTAATCTAGCTGGTTGTCCTGACGCGCCAGGTTGCAGGTTGATCCCTGGTCAGGGCACATACAAGAATCAATGAATGCATAAACAAGTGGAACAACAAATCAATCTCTCTCTCTCTCTCTCTCTGTCTCCTCTGCCCTCTCTCTAAAATCAATTGAAAAACAAATATATACCCAGTTTTAAATTCCTCCCTCAGAGTTATAGAACTATTTGTTATCCCAGAAATAGACATTTTAATATAAATAAATGGATAAAAGAAAGGAATTAAAAGACCTGGGTTCTAGTGACAGCATATACCTACTACCTACTTATATCTACTGGTTGTGTGACCTCCACAAATCACACACCCGACCTCAAGCTTCTCACCAGTCATGTTATGGGACTAGTACCTGCTACTCAAAGGTACAGTGAGGATAAGGTAGCATATATGCAAGTGCTCTGAAGTCCCACAAAATTAATCCCACAAAATGTAAAATATTTTATTACTAATGGTGATAGTGGTGATGATAATGCTTTTGAAGCAAATTCTCAGCCCCTACTCTCAAATGAATAGGTTTTAGAAAGAAAAATGTTCCCATTTTCTTACTAGGTTCTCAGCTGAGGCACCAGGAGGACAGCCACAGCTTGTACAGTGCCTCCTCACCTGTAGGAGTTCCTAACTCCAGGTGCAGCCTGAGGCTGCTTCCCTCAGAGCAAGCAGAGGTCACAGCTGGGAGTGGGCTTTGCCATGTTGGTGGAGGAAAATCAATGAGTCCAGGTCAGGAAACTGGCTTCCATTCCAGGCTCCATCACTTACTATCTCAAAAATATCAGAAAAATTTTATTTTCTTTGAACTCCAATTTTTAGGTCTGATATAAATAAAAATTTTCCTAAGTCTTTCTCTATACTAAATTCCTATGGTTCTCTATTAGATAATAAGGAGATAAATTCAAAAACAACAACAGTTGATTTGACTTCAAGGTGGTTGTGAGTGCATTTGTTCATTCATGCCTAATAAGCCATATGTTAAGTCACAAAAGATCTACTATGAATCAGCATCAAGCAAGAATTAACTTGGATTTTTTTTACAAACGACTTTTTCAGTTACTCTACAACTCATATCTTCACTGGGCTTGGCGGCCATCCTTACAGGCTCAGTTACAGTGTACTGTTTGAAAGACAAGATTGAAAATCTTTAATCATTGATTTAAGGAATTTGAGCAATACTGTTTGGCTTGTATTAGGCATCTTAAATATGTAACAGAGGATGTGTCAATATTTGGATTAAACAAAAGAAAGATGCAGGAACACATGCACCCTGTTGGTTACTGAGACATTCCTCATTTCCAAAATAAGGCAGATTTTTTTTGCCAACCTAGAGCTGCCCTGGTGTCACGCAGGGAGGAACAGGGTAGGAAACAATTTGAATTCATGTATGTTCTTGTCTCCTTAAGGCTTTTTTGAATCTGCTAATATATGTGACCTGGAATAAACTGGATCAGATCATATAAGGTTTGGAAGGAATTGGTTCAGCTCCCATCATGCAATAAAGGAGATCATGTGAGTGAGGACCCACAACCCATAAACACTAAAGCTATATAATCATCCAGTGCTCATTTTGATCTTTGATCTACAGCATGAAAAATTTCCCAGCAAACCTGAGGAGATAGAAATGACATCTGAAAAGTTTTCAGTCTACCACGTTCAGGATGCACTTGCCCTCGCCTAATTTCTACAAAGCCCATCATTTAGTCATGAGTGCATTTGTTCATTCAAGCCTAAGAAATCATCTGCTAGGCTGTGTGAGGGGCCTGCTGGGGGAGGGGGCTGGCTAGTCCGTCCCGCCATCTTCCTCTCACTCGTCTTGTGAGTGAGAATTCGTTACCATGAACTTTGTTTTAGGAAAGCAACGTGGCAAGTAAAATCTCCTGCTCTTGGCTCAGATTCCCTGACATGAAAGAAAAAAAATAAGTAAGATCAGGGCAAACTAGGTCCTGACTCCTACAAAGAAGAAGAGGAATCAGCCTGTTAGGGCAGGCAGTAAAGGAATGCTAACAATGGAAAACTCTCACACTTTCCTGCCCCTAAAGACATTCCTTCGTATTTCTTTTAGTAAAACCATGTTACCCAGATGGACTGAGGGTTTTATCTGCCTTGGGCACTTCTAGAAAAGGCCCTTAGAAGATGTTCAAATTTTATTGAATGGACTTAACTTAATAAACCGTGGCTATTGAAAAAGTAAAATTTCACCTTGGAACTCAATGTAGTAACCCAAGGCCCCAAGCTCACCCACATCATAGACTCATAAGATGTTATAGCTGCAAGGCCTTATTTACTGTAATTCCCTTATCTTGCATCTGAGGCCCAAACTCACTGTAGTGACTATGGCATGAGCACTGGACTGTGAGTCTGGAAACAGACTCCAGGCCTACCGTCTCCACTGTTTATCTGAAAGGCCATCTCCAAATCCCTCCAGAAATGCAGGAGGAGGTGTAGTTACTGCTTAGGACCATGGGGTCCGTATAAATTTGGGATTCACTCTGACTGAATGTGGCCTGAATACGTCTGAGCCTTAGTTTCTTATCTATAAAATGGGGGGATTAAGAGTACCTACCACACTGGACTATTATAAGGAATAAACAAGGGAAGGCATATACTCCCACTGCCCCTGTGAAATCAAGAAGAGGAAGATGATTCTCTGCACAAAGACAGGTTGGACGGCACAATAAGCCAGCCCAGGGGATCTTTGTGCCCCTTGTCCACTGCAAAGAAATCATAGCAATCATCAGAAGCCACTGGGTGGGCCTGAGACATCAGAGCCAAGCTCTGCTGATAGAAGGAACCCCCCTGCTGGGCAACCCCTGGCCTCTATCCCTCCCTTTCAGGAGAAGAACCAAGTGGCTGAGGTCTGCTCATCCTCCACAGGCCTCCCTGCTGTTAGAAGCCTGTTTGGGAGAGAAAAGTAACCCAAAATAGTCACAGAAAGGCAAATTTGAAGAATAAGAGCATAATTGCAGAATATTCCTAACCTTCAACACTAAAGCAAAAGGATTGTTGAAAAATATTAACTTTGCAAAGCATTTTAGAGAAGGGCTCATAGGGTTTCACAAAAGGAAGAGTTTCCATTGCACTCACCCACAGCAACTTCAAAAATCTTTATTAGACATTTCTCTGCAACCTTCTCATCTGCAGCTCCCCCTCCACCACCCCGGGCATTTCTGTTTCTGTCCCTACTGCAGGAAATGCCTGCTGGTGCCTCTCTTTCTTTGTTGGATTTTTTCCTCTTCCATCCCCCCAACTTCAAGTTCTTCTTGCCTCCACTGTAGAGGTGGTCAGCCCCCACCACCTTGTACTCCAAAACTGACACATTTCCAAAGACAGCTCCACAAGAGGCTGCCCATCCAAATTTTCCTTAACCCAGCATCCCCTGGACTCCCTTTCAATTAAACCCATTTCTGGTACCTACCCTCCTCCATGCAGTCCTATGCTTCAATGGATGCTGATCTTTATCCCAGCGATAAACCCTGATTAATTTGAGCCAATTAAAGTACAGCCATCGCCATTGCCAAAGGTTGGGTGTATAACTAATTAGGGACAATGAAAAATGATAGGAAATCTTCTGAGAATTTCTGGGAAAAGAATTTCCTTGCTCTTCTGAGAGAGCAATTAGATGCCAGCCCTCTCCGACTGGACGTGAAGAAGGGGCCTTAGCCCTGACTGCTAACTGCTGCCAACTGCATCCTGCAGCCCAAGGTGGGACTGGCAGAGGGGAATGACTGAAAGTGTCTGGGTCTTAGATAACGTTTTTGAGCCTCTGGACCTCTAGCCGAAACCAGCCCTAACTCTGATGTCTAATTACTTGTCCAACTACTTGTTTAAGCCAGTTTCGAGTAATGTTTTTGTTTCTCGCAGTCAAAAGCATTCTGAGATAGGACTCATTGTTTCCTGTGTGCTGATCTTAATGTTCAGCTAGACATGAGCTCTTACAGGACAGAAACTTAGATTTCTTCTGTATTTCCCACAGCCCCTGGGACAGCACTGCAAGGGTGGCAGGAGTTCCAGTATCCAGCAGTAGGCTGGTTTGTTGTTATAAAACCCTTGAAGTAAGGGTCCTTGTCTTTTGTACATTCACCCTCAAGTATTAGCTTGAGCTCAGACACCCATCAAAAAGCAATTATTATATATTTAAAATAGTGGCTTTGCATATTCTGGAATTTTAACTATTTGGGAGTCACAATTATAAGTCACAATTCTGAGCCTTGGGGAGTTTGGACATTCTCCTCTACCTTATTCTCTATGTTCCTGAGAATCAGCTTCAACACAGGCAGGATCTGGCTAAATGCCCAAGTTTTCAGAATCCTGGTGGTCTTTAATAAATGTATTGTTGAATTTGGAAACATAGGTTTTAATGAACATATTAATGGACTTGTAAGAAACAACACTTCCAAGATAAATTCAGCTGAAAATTCTCCAAAGTCCAAGACAGAAATAAAAACTACTTCATCAAGCAACCAGTCAGGGAGTGTCACCTGCTAGCCCACAGGACGCAGACTTACTGTGTCAGGAACCATACAGCAAACAAGGTATTCAGAAGCACCCAGAGACTCTGACAAAAGCACAGCACATAGCAGCACTTTACAGTCTGCAGTCTAAGCACCAACTCCAACCAGACTCAGTGGTGTACATCTTAGCTAACACATTTTTTCTGGCACAGAAAGCCTGCTCAGAAGCCACACACATCTCCTTCAGGCCTTCAGTAAGACTTTACATCAAGCATGTCAAACTCGCGGCCCGTGGGCCACATGCCTCATTTATTTGGCCCATGTTAGCCTTTGAGTTTGACATGCTTGCTCTACATGTACCAAAGAACCCAGCATTTGTGCTGAGTTTAGGGAAAGGAAGATATATTGATTAAGATTTCTTATAATCCATTGAAATTATCTCTTCTCGACCCAGGACAGTGTCTTGGTAGTTTACAGAAGAGCTTCTGTATATTTCAACAATCAACCTGCAAATTTCTTTTCCAAATTTCTGAGTCCTCTCTTGAGCATCCTCATATGCCTGGAATCCCCCTGCCACTCAGCTAGAACCCCCAGGCTGTCACTCCGAAGCCCCTGAAGTCATTTTAGGCATCCCCTATCTGAAAACTATTTCCCATAATGCACCCCACAGAATGCATTTACCATAATCGAAATGCTTTCTTTGACATAGGCATTTGTTAATATTTTCAATGTGCTTGTACCTCCGTTGTACCATTGATCATGAGCTTCTAAATGGCAAGGATCTTGTCAGAGTCACTCAAATTGAACAACAGGGAAAAGACATAAAGCAAGCAAGGCTTTTGTTGATCCTTCTGCTTTGTTCTGGCATGCTGTCTCTCAGACACCTGGCACTGTAGAACACCACCGACCTCTGGCCACCTGCTCACTCTGCCTCCTTCCCCATTTCAAACTGGATCTGTCCTTTACCCCAGCACCTCAACCGTCTGCTCTCTACTCAATTTTCAATGACGCTGCATTATGATGGGCATGTGTTACTCGTCATCCCATCCACTTGGCATGAAAGCAGGATAAATGATGGGAATTTGAGGGGACATGACAAAGAGATATTTTGGCTCTAGGACCCTGCAGTGTTTCGTGAGATGGGTATCTATTTACATTGTTAAGTGTTAAAGACAGCCAAAGGAAAGGCCCTGCCATGACAGGCCACAAGAAGCAGAGCTTTACTAGCTGGTGTTAGTAACAGAGCAATAACAGTAAGAATCACTTTGCTACATGTGCTTCTTTTACTGCTCACAAAGCACTTTCACATGCATTACCTTATTTTGAAAATTATGATGCGCACAGGTGTGTAAAAATAAACCCTAAGAATCCAAGTGGCTCTTTAAGCATGCCAATCAGCATGTTATCACTCAGGACAATAAAGCCATTTGTTATTTTTTAAGGCAGTTATTATAAATTTAGAGGAGTGACTATGTTGTTTGTAAGTTCACTCTTCTACTTCCTCTGGAGGAAGGGACGTGAAGCTTGTCTCGTCTTATTTTCTGTTATATGACCATCTCCACACCTTGGCATGTCTGTGGGAGGGAAGGAGAAGCTATTTCTTCCTGCTAAGAAACCTGATAGCAATGCAAGCAACATGTCAGGAAGTAGTGTTCTTCCGCAGAGGAAACGCTTATGACTCTTTGACCCTCAAGGACTACATAAAGCGAAATATCCTTCCTCATCCCCTCCCCCATGACCCCATTATCCCATTTAGGGTGGGAAAGAGAAGTGGCGTCAGGGTGAGGGTGAAGCTGGGGACCCAGAAGGTTGGAGATAGATTTCTGCAGGCATTGCCAGTATATTAGACCCAATCCAAGAGATGAGTTTCCAGCCAGGACCTCTACAGCTTCACACAAACACAAACATCGCAGGGGTGTGCCTGCCGAACCTCCAGGTGGTAGCGCAATTCCTGCCCTCTCCCTGGATTCCAGTTGGGAGTAGGAGGCAGAGAGTGGAAAGGCAGGTCAATCAGATACTTAGAGATGAAACATCCCAGGTGTGAGGCCAGAGGCCAGGTGGCTCTGCATGAAAGAAAGGTAGCAGTTTTTGTTTATCTAGAAAATCAGGAGGGAAGGACTTGCATACTCAAGAACGTTGTTTCTCTATTCTTTTCATCCAAACTAAAATTTCGACTTCTCAAATCACTGGAGAAAGATGGGTTTCACAACATCTCGTGGATATAACCATTCCATGCTTACTCTTCACAAAATACACCTAGCAGATCTAAATGCTAGTCAGGTTAGGTTTTACAGGATGGATAGTAAAGGAAATTCAAGAATATTGCACTGTTTGCTTTTTAGTGTTTTCAAAACTTCACTCCACAGAACACACGGGATTCTACAGACTAGACGGGGAAATGCTGGGTGTGTTTCACCCCTTGGGAAATTCCCAGTGCCTATGAGCATATTCAATGCTTTTTGGATTAATGGATGGATGAAAGGATGGCTAACATAAAAACTTCATGTCAAAAAGACAAAATAAGTGTTGGTGAGGATGTAGAGAAAGGGAACCCTTGCACACTGTTGGTGGGCATGTGAATTGGTACAACAACTACCAAAAACAATATGGAGGTTCATAGAATTATGATTCCACTTCTGGTTATTTATCCAAAGAAAATGAAATCACTATCTCAAGGAGATATAAGCATCCCTCTGTTCATTGCAGCATGGTATTTTGTTTTGTTTTTAATTTTTACTTATTGATTTGAGAAAGAGAGAAAGGGAGGGGGAGTACTGACTTGTTGATCCACTTATTTTTGGATTCATTGGTTAATTCTTGTATAATCATCCTGATACACCTGCAACCTTGGTGTATCAGGATGGTGCTCTGACCAAGTTACCTAGCGAGGGCACACCTACCTATGGTTTACAATAGGTAAGACATGGGAATAGCCCAAGTGTCCATACATAGGTAGTGGGAGAAATGGGTGAAGGTGGTCAAAGGGTACAAACTTCCGGTTATAAGATGAATAAATCCTGGGTATGCACAGCATGGTGACTATAATTAATAATACTATATTGTGTACTTGAAAGTTGCTAAGAGAATAGATTTTAAAAGTTCCCAAAAGCAAAAAAAATAAAAAAAATAAGTACGTGAGGTGATGGGTGTGTAGACTAACATTACTGTGGTAATCATTTTGGAAGATGTACATATTAGAGCCCCGATGCACTAAGATTCGTGCGAGAATGGGCCTTCCTTCCCCTGGCTGCCAGCACCGCCTTCGCTCTGGCCGGAGCCGCCTTTTTGCTCTGGCCCAGAGCCACCTTTCCACCTTCCCACACTGCCCAGAGACCCGGAGTGGCTTGGCAGTACAGAATGCCCCCTGGCCACTCCATGCCTGCAAATGCAAATTAACTCACCATCTTTGTTGGGCTACTTTGCATACTCACTCCTGATTGGCTGGTGAGTGTCACAAAGGTATGGTCAATTTGAATCTTACTCTTTTATTAGTGTAGATATCAAATCACTACATTGTACACAATGATATAGGTTAATCATATCACAGTAAAGCTAGCCCCTAAGTGGTTGTGTCTAGGTGTGCTCATGTGAAACCCTTCGGTTGCAAATCATTTTCTTTGTGAGTTCAAGGTAACTACTGAAGCAGCCATCTTGGAGAGAGCTGAGGCTCCGTGATGTTTAAATGTCTGTCAACCAGAGTTCTCCCACATATATTTAAAACTTTGTGTCTGTTTAACACCTGCAAACTAAACAGGCCCAGAAGAGTTAAATAACAAATTCAACATTAGGTATAACAGGCATTTGTCTAAAAAAAGCTACACATTAGAAATGTTTTACAATAAAGCTCTGGAGAGAATGAAATCCTTTTATGTGGAATTACAGTGACCACTACAATTTCCAGCTCATACTCAATACATATTTGCTGAAGGAACACAGGAAATAAATAAAAATATCTCTCTCCATTGAATTCACAGAAACATGTGCCAAGCTTCAGGTCAGTTGCTTTTCCAGCTAATCCCATACTTACCAGACTCATGATATCACCAACTTGAGAAAAAAATCTCAGAAAGATAGGGATATTGACTTCCCATTTTTATTAAAGTTGGTTTCCATATCTTTAGGACTTTTAGCAACTGACCTTCTAAACTTCTGGCCTTGTTCATTTCAAGGATTACAATAAAATCACGGAGTTCAGTTCCATGCTTAATCTGTAAATCCTAGAAGACCTGAGTCGTGAGCCTACAATCGGACTTCTAAATGTTCTCTCAGCCACTGATTTGCTGACATTCCAAACAAATGATATCTACAAAATGGATCCTCCCAAGGTCAAAGAACTTATTGAGCAAAAGAAGCCAGCCAGGGAAGCAAATAAAAACAAACTGGAGAGATGGCAGGACGAAACTGAGCCGCAGCCTCTCAGTTGCTCACAGAACAGTGGGACAACAGATGCCTGTCCTGCGCGACATGGCCCGGTCACTCTGTCTGCTCCTGCACTGCGCTATCCAGGACAGCCAGCCAGACGTGGAGCGGGACTCTCAGTGTGAACACTACACACACGGCACCCACACCATCCCTTCCCTGGTCCACTCCCCACGTTAAAAAAAAATGTATCCTGCAAAACAGTGTAAGTGTATGTAATGCTACACATTTATTTGTGCACTTAGAAATGACTAAGATGGCACATTTTGTTAGGTATGTTTTACCACAATTTTTTTAAATGAAAAAACAAATGTACTCATTACTAGCTGAAGAGCAAACCTAACATCTATAATAGATTACAGACAAGTTATTCTTTATAATAATAACATTTATTGGACCCTCATTAAGGATCTTGTTTCATCAGTCAGTTCACATACTAACTCCTTGTGGTAGAGGCTAATATTATCTCTATTTCATAAATAAGGAAACTGAGGTACCGAGAGATTAAGTCACTTACCCTAAGTCACACAATAGTAATAGCAGACATATCAAGAGACTCCAAAGACATAGATAAGCAATATATGTAATTGAACTAAAATGCAATTTAAACAGCATATTTATCCATTTGAAACTGACAAAAATGTTCACTTCTGGTAGGGCATCAACATGTGTATATGGGGAGCCTAAATCTCCTGGACATCCAAGCAGCATTAGCGCAGCAACTTGGCAGCACTTCTGGGGCAGGTAGAACAGCCCCACAGTGACTTAGAAAGTGCCAACTCTTCTTCAACCCACACAGCAGAGCATTTCTGCGCATGCCTCATGTGGGCTTCCCATGGTGTCTACTAGCACTTTTAGCCGCATGGCTTTCCTGCTCCCCTGTCTTCCAGTTCTGTTTCCTGGAAAATACTTGAGGCTGCCTTTTCGGGGTCACATGCACTATTTCACCAATGCAAAGTCCAATGAGTTCTCTGGAAGTTTAACAACACACGAATGATACCCACAAGATAGGCAGAAAGCCTATGGGGAGAGAATGAGAGCAAATCACAGAACACTCATAAAGTTAAAAAAATAATAAAAGATGAGATTACAACAGGAATGTGCCATCAGTTCCCACATCAGACAGCACGGCACTGGACAGTGATAATGCCTAGTCTAAATTCTGACTCAACACCTGACAGCCAGAATCTCTTGACTTCTTTTGCTTCAGTTCCACTTCTGTAAAATGGAAGCGGCCTATCTCTACTTCACAAGTTGTTATAAGAATAAAGAGAAAATGTACATTAAAGCACTTGTGAACTACAGAGTAATACGGAAATAGTTACAGGTACCCATCCTATTCAATATGTATAAAAATAATAGCAAATTTATAATCATCAACACATTTCAAAAGCAAAATCAGACTCTGCATTAGAAAGAACCCATTTGTAAAAACAGCCTATTTATCTAAGTTGCTTTAAAACCTGATTTGAAAACCCCTCACCAGATAGGATTTTGATTTCTATCCTACTTTATGTAATTTCTACTTAACTAATGGAAAACCTTACCTTTAAAATATTCCTCCTTGTGGCTGGTTAGCCAGAGACGGGTAAGATTCCTCAGGGAAGGAACAACCTAAGACAGGCACAGTCGCAGAGGGGCCAACAGGAGAGAACTAAAAGATCAACAGAGGTGGGGCACAGACCCTCATCCACAAACCTTACAGGGGCTTGAATTCTCACCCCTCCTGAGGAAGGTCTCCTACCCCCACGGCTGCTACACCTCCCACGCACAACTCACACCGGGACCCAGGTGGTAGACAGAGACTCGGCCAGCAATAGCTGCCCTATTTCTAAATTTAATTTATTGCAAGGAATTCTGAGGCCTACTCAAAAATGCAAATATTCCTTTCCACAAGTATTTACTGGGTAAACTATGATTTCTGCTTGAGTATTAAAATTGACAGTAAAATAGTAATCAAGTTTTCAGATTAATTTAAATTGGCCAAGTGAAATAAGTGAATACTCAAGAAAATCTAACTGTACTGGACAAAAAGCTTTTCCTAAAACATTAACTAAATTATCTATTAGTAGTTCATCTCACTGCAAAATTGCCTAACATCCAAAGAACCTAAAGTAGTAATATTTGTGTGCAAAAATTAAAATTTAAAATTACCAAGACTGCAAGATAAAATTTCCAAAAGCCCCTATTAACCAAAAAAAAGGGGAGAGGGGGACAATGAGGTAATATCATGTAAGGAAAAATATCCTATAAGTAAAATACATGTAGAAAATTCTTACTCCAGAAAAGAAAATTCCATTTGTAAAACCAGCTGCAGGACACCCCCCAAAAAAAACACACATGGTGTCAAAATAAGCCAAAGGAATATCATTTAGGCAAAAAATTAAAAAGAATCCCAAGTCTATTTTGCAGAGAGGATCCCTTTGTTAACCTTTGGTCGAGAATGTGTTTGTGTGTTTGCAGAGAACAACTCCAAGACCATGTGGGTTCCTGCGACAATGAGGAACTGACGGGCCTGTTCCATCCACGAGGACGGTCCAGAGATGGCGGATGCTGACGACACCTTGCCATGCTAGCAGTCGGCAGCTGTGTGGGGCTGCAGGCGGCCCAGGAACATACCAGAGAGGATGGATCTTGCATTGCCATGATGTGTCCACCATCTGGATACCATTGAAGAACTATTTGACATTGAAACTGGGACTCAGAACAGTCGGACATCGAAACTGACACTCAAACTTTTTTTGCTCTTATACGTTTGTTTTCAGTATGCAGAGGCAAGGTATTTTTGAAGAAAAGAAACAGGGGAGAGTGATTAATATAGAGGCAGGGTGGCCTCGAACAGACTGTCAAGCTACAGGGGGAAGGCTGGAGTGGAGGGGAGGCAGATGCTGGGGGAGATCAACCGAAAGACCTGTAAGCATACATATGAGCATAACCAATGAATGAAAGACTCTGGGGTGGGGAGGGAGGCAGGTGGGGACATGTGCGGGGGGCTAGGGGAGGCTGGGGGGAGGATATTGGGGGGGGGAGGAAAACATATGTACTACTATTAAATATAAGTTATATTTTAAATAAAATTTAAAAAAAACAAACAAAAAAAAACAAAAAATAAATAAATAAAAATTTGCAAAGGCATGTTAGGAAATCAAAGGCTTACCTTATATAAGTGAAAATGACCTGATTTTGTTACTCACAAAAAGAGGGGATTTGATTTTTAAAGAGGTCAGGCTAGAGATAGAAATAAGCAGTATTAAAATAATTATAGAGGTGATATAATCAATATAATTATAAGGAATTGGGAATTATTTCTCAAGATATATCTATGGTTTTTAGTCCTGGTTCAAATAATTCTCTTAGATCACTCCATTCCCATTTACCTACTGTGACAATGCACTTGTATGAGGAAAATGAAACCTTAAGGCTATTTTTTTTTTTAATATATTTTATTGATTTTTCACAGAGCGGAAGGGAGAGGGATAGAAAGTCAGGAACATCGATGAGAGAGAGACATCGATCAGCCGCCTCCTGCACGCCCCCCACTGGGGATGTGCCTGCAGCCAAGGTACACGCCCTTGCCGGAATCGAACCTGGGACCCTTCAGTCCCCAGTCCGACGCTCTATCCACTGAGCCAAACCGGCTTCGGCCCTTAAGGCTATTTTTGAAAGAAGAAATAAGATTTTGATGTGATATGTAATGCCTATGGATAAATTCTTATAAAATTATAACTTAACAAAATAAAAGTCTTGGTATTTCTTTAAAAAAAAAAATTCCTCCTTGGTTCCTGATGTGAAAAGCCCTCACCAGATAGGATTTTGATTTCTATCCTACTTGATATAATTTCTACTTAACTAATGAAAAACCTTACAAGGGAAGTTAGGTATATATCATTAATATCTTGCAATAAAGTTTTAAAAATTAAATGTTTACCTATTGTTGATGTCAATGGAGAGTGGATGATCCTACCTGCTTGACCCAACAAGAGATTTTTATTCTTAAAAAATCCTCTCTAACATTTACCCTCCATTTAGAAACTTTTAAGATGTAGAAGTTGTCAAGAAGTTCAGGTCCATTGCCCAATGTCACTGAAGGATTATTTCAGAGGTGTTTGCACATCAATCCCTTGTCTCTAGCCCTGAATTAAACTTGGCAGGTCTTGAGCGGCTCCATGAAGTGGACAGCACCCCACTAAAACACCTACTCAAATGCCAATAGCTCCCAGTAGCAGAAGCCCCAGACACTTCTGAAAACATGGGTGACCACCCTCTTCTTATGAAGACTTTCCTTGGTGGTCTTCTCAGGAAGCCCCCCTCATTTCCAGCACAGATCCTATCTCCCCAGAACATCCACTCACATCTTCCAGTTATTAACACCTTACAACACAACGTTCCATATTTGCCAAGTGCCGGCAGCACTCTCTGTTCTCCACGGCACATGTAAAGGCAGGGCCCTTGCCTCGTGGGCTTGTGATGTAAGGAGGATAAGAAATAATATTTAGATAAGACATCGGATCCAGAGGCTAAGATTCAAACACGTGTTGTTCCCTGTCTTCTCCATCCCTCAGAGAACAACTGGACTTCAGAAAGGAGCCAGGACTGAAAAGGTGGGTCATTCAGCTGAGACCCACCCAGGGACAGGGAGATAGATGTTCTAGAGGAGTCTAAGGATCAGATTTGGACTGAGAAAAGATAATCAGAGAGGGAATGGGAAGAAATGTACGTAGAAGCCTGAGTAGGAACCCGGGGAGGGATATTTTAAAGCAGTGGTTCTCAACCTTTCTAATGCCATGACCCTTTAATTCCCCATGAAATTATTTTCGTTGCTACCTCATAACTGTAATTTTGGTACTGATAATGAATCGTAATGTAAATATCTGTGTTTTCCGATGGTTTTAGGTGACCCTGCTAGCGGTTCTCAACCTGTGGGTCGTGAGCATCGGAAAACACAGATATCTACATTATAATTCATTATCAGTACCAAAATTACGGTTATGAAGTAGCAACGAAAATAATTTTATGGTTGGGGGTCACCACAACATGAGGAACTGTATTAAAGGGTCGTGGCATTAGAAAGGTTGAGAGCCTTTTTTAAAGGGTCTGAAAAAGCACTTCAAACAGAAGCCCTGGCAGATGGCTAGAAAGCACTGAGCATCTCCCTCCAAGTCCATAGAAGCAGAAGAGTGGCACCACCTGCCCAGATCCCTTCTTTCATAGTGACTGCTGGTATTTCTTTAAGAAAACAATTCCACCCTGGCCAGTGGCTCAGTTAGTTAGAGCATCATCCCAATACACCAAGGTTGAAGGTTCAATCCCTGGTCAAGGCACATATAAGAAGCACTCAAGAATACATACATACGTGAAACAAATTTCTTTCTTTCTCTCTCTCTCTCTCTCAATCTCTCCCCCCCCCTTTCTTTTCCTTCCCCTCTCAAATCAATAAATTAAAAAACCTAGAAACAGAGGAGAAACCAAGATGGAGGCATAAGTAAACACCTAAACTACTGCCTCGCACAACAGTTTCAAAATTACAACTAGCCGAGACCGGTTTGGCTCAGTGGATAGAGCGTCGGACTGCGGACTGAAGGGTCCCGGGTTCGATTCCGGCAAGGGCATGTACCTTGGCTGCGGGCAATCCCCAGTGGGGGGCGTGCAAGAGGCAGCTGATCGATGTCTCTCTCTCATCGATGTTTCTGACTTTCTATCCCTCTCCCTTCGACTCTGTAAAAAATCAATAAAATATATTTTTTAAAAAAAACTACAACTAAAAGACAAAACAGACATCATCCAGAACCACAGGAAGGCTGGCTGAGTGGAAATTCTATAATTAGAAGGAAAGAGAAAAGCACACTGAGACTCAGAAGAGCTGCAGAAGGGAGAGGTACCAAGGCGCAGGTGTGGAGAGGACTGGCAACTGAGTACGCACGTGGCTAGCTTTCTCAACCAGGAGGGAGACAAAAGCTCCCCGTGGCTCTGAACTCCAGTTCCGGGCTAGGCTCTGAAGACCCAGAGTGGGGGTGGGGGGTGAACTGGACTGTCAGGAAAGAGAAAAAGCACACTGAGACTCAGGGGAACTGCTGAAGGCAGAGGTACCGAGGCATACACATGCACAGAGAGAGGGCGGACAACTGAGTACAAGGCTGGCTTTCTCAACTGGGAGGGAGACAAAAGCTCCCAACAGTTTGGAACTCCAGTTCCGGGCGAGACTCTGAGGACCCAGACTCAATCAGGGAGAAACTGGACTGCTTGGCAGCAGATGAAACTTGAGGGCAGCTTTCTCTCAGAGGTGCTTGCAGCAGGACACTGAGACCCAGGGGCCTCATAAGGCAGGGCTGATGGGAAGCCATTGCTGTCTGTTCTGCCCTGAGACTCTGCCCCATCCAAGCTGAGCACAGAGGCTTTTGCAAGTCTTATCTCATAAGGATGTTTCCAGCACAGAAGTTCCCCAAGCATAGACACAGCTGATCCTCACAGACAATTGGCCTGGAGGTCAATTCCTCCTAGTGATACCAACAACAATCAGGGCTTACCTACAACAAGACTAGGCACACAGCCCACAAAGAGGTGCATCAAGAGTGTCTACCACAGGTAACTGGGGAGGCTGAGCCACTGGGCCCTATAGGACACCTAGCACACTCTATCAATTCAGGAAGGCAGCCAAAATGCAGAGACAAAGAAACAGGACACAAATGAAAGAAATGGAGGAAAGCAAATGACTGGATATAGAGTTCAAAACCACGGTTATAAAGTTTTTCAAGGATTTTCTAGAAAAGGCCAATAAATTTAGCGAGACCCTCAAGGATATGAAAAAGGACCAACTGGAAATTAAACATACACTGACTGAAATAAAAAATATTATACAGAGATCTAACAGCAGACTATAGTATTGCAAGAATCAAGTCAAAATTTTGAAATACAAAGAAGTAAAAAACACCCAACCAGAAAAGCAAAAAGAAAAGAGTATCAAAAAATTTGAAGATAGTGTAAGGAGCCTCTGAAACAACTTCAAGCGTACCAACATCAGAATTATGCGGGTGCCAGAAAAAGAGAGCAAGATACTGAAAACCTATTGGAAGAAATAATGACGGAAAACTTCCCCCACCTGGTGAAAGAAATAGACTTACAAGTCCATGAAGTGCAGAGAACCCCAAACAAAAGGAATCCAAAGAGAACCACACCAAGACACATCAACATTAAAATGCCAAGAGCAAAAGACAGAGAGAGAATATTAAAAGCAGCAACAGAAAAAATAGTTAGTTACTTATAAGGGAGCACCCATTATGATTGTCAGCTGGGAGTGGCAAGAAATATTCAAAGTGATGAATAGCAAGAACTTACAACCAAGATTACTCTACCCAGAAATCTATCATTCAGAATTGATGGTCAGATAAAGAGCTTCACAGATAAGAAAAAGCCAAAGGAGTTCATCAATACCAGACCAGTATTATATGAAATGCTGAAAGGTATTCTTTAAGAAGAAGAAAAAGGTAAAGATAAAAATTATGTACAACAAATACATATCTATCAACAAGTGAATCTAAAAGTCAAGTGAATTAAAAATCTGATGAATAAAATAAACTGGTGAATATAACAGAATCAGGGGCATAGAGAGGGAGTGGACTGACAATTCTTGGCAGAGTAAAGGGGTGTGGGGGTTGCGGAAAGAGACTGGATAAAAATCATACATCTATGGATGAAGACAGTGGGGGTGGGTGGTAAGGGTAGAGGGTGGAGGGGAGCTATGGGAGGAAAAGAGGAACAATTGTAATAATCTGAACAATAAAGATTTATTTTAAAAAATAAAAAACCTAGAAACAAGCAAATCATCCACCAGAGGGATTGGTTAGTACATTGAGGTGTCAGAGTGATAACTGTTGTGCAGACACTGAAAATGATCATTCTGAAGACAATGTATAAATTGGAGCAGTATGTATGGTATAATACTAGGGAAAAAAAGCACAAGGTATGTTACAATAAGCTTATCACAATGGCAAATAAATATGTATGTGAACAAAGTGCAGAAAAAATGCAAATATAAAAATACTGCACTCACATTAGGAATTTAGTGTTAAGGGTTTTTTTGTTTTATTCCAAGGTTGTTTTTTTTAGCATTCTTTTGACATCCAGCCTTTCCGTTTTAAATGTCTTAACTGCTACGGAGATGTCCTTTAGCAGAGACATCCTGCTAGTGTTAACCCAAGTATCTCAGGAGGGAAGAGGGCAGGAGGGGAGGGGTTCTCCTCACACCCACCTATAATCTACACTGCTCTAGCACAGTTGTAAGGTGCTAATTAGTAATTTCCCACATTTGCTAATGAATAAGCCACCTCCGGGAAAACTGCTCCAGGTGTGGAACACTGGTCACTTGGGGCCCCCCTCCCCAAGTGAGTTATTGGCTTGAAATCGAAACTGTGAAAGCCCAAGATGCTAAACAGCCACTTGGACCATTTGTCTCAAATTCTGATAACCTGTCTTGACAGCAACTCCTTGGTTTCCTCGTAGTTCACTGTTCATTGTTTGAGTCCTGAGCTAAGCATCCCTAGCTAAGCCTAACCTTTTCTCTCAGCCTTGTTTTTCTCCATGTTTCATTTCTTAAAATGTAGCACCATAGATAAAAATAAGAAAGGCTATTTAACAGCACAGCCAAATGGTAAGAAAAGTGTTCTCTTGGAGAACTGCTTTGTCATATTGTTCTCCATCCTGATCCTGAATCTCCTGTAAAAGTGCTAGCTTTCGGAAATTCCACAAATACACACCAGGTGAACTGTCTTCCTCAAAGGCTAACAAGTAAAGCATCACCTAGTTTGCTGACCTAGCTAGTCTTTAGTCTAAGCCAGAAACCTGGGGATGCCGGAGGGAGAGGCCTGGGAGCCATAACCCACACCACCGACATCTCCCACCGGAAGGAGCTGAGGCCAGTCACTTCACCCTCTGAACTTCTGTTTCTTAAAAGGATGAGTAACAACCACTGAACTCCCTAATTCCATCATTCACCCGTCTATTTATTAGACACTGTCATGAAAATAAAATGAGATGCAGGAATACATTTTTTAAAGCTTTATAGGTTAGTAATATCATTAAATAAACACACAGACAAAAACCAAAAACAAGCAAAACACATTCGATGGTGCATTTCAGGCATGCTAACTGCCCCCAAGAATTGCCATCAAGTGTACAGCATGGGACCTGGCCTGGAATGCGAACTAACCCAGCTCCAGGGCAGCCTGGTGCCAGCAGAGCCCTTTAAAGACCCACCACAGGTCACAAGTGCATAGTGAAGAACAAAGGGGAAAACAGCTCAGATAACCAAAGAGAAGCAAATGGCAGCGCCCAGCACTTCTGGGCAGGCAGGAGCCCAGAGCCAGGCCTCCAGGTCCTCATTACCCAGCAGCACTGCTGAAAGGGCCCAGCAGGTTCCTGCCTCCTCCCTCCAACTCCAAGCCCCGGGCTGCTCACTGTCAGCCATGCAGGCCCGAGTCACCCACACGTCAACACCCTGGGTTTCCCTTGGATCCTCTCCCAACGGTGCTGCCAGATGATGAGATCATGGCACTTGACAAAACCCTCTTTCAAAAGCACCTTTTATCCAAATGGATAAAAAAAGAATTTAACGGGCTTTATCCTACTGGCTGCGCCATCTTTGGCAAAGCCCATGGCTCACATACTCAATTATTGCTGTTGTTTTAATACATATTTTTAGAGCAGTTGTAGGTTCACAGCAAAATGGAGTGGAAAGTGCAGAAAGTTCCCATATACCCCTGTCCCCACACATGGACAGCCTCCCCCACTATGGCCATTTCCACCAGAGTGGGACATTTGCTACAATCAATGAACCGCCTGATCAGTAAGATTTCATAGTTTACCTTGGGGCTCACTACTGGGGTTGTACATCCCCTGATACATTTAGTCCTCATGGAGGAAAGAGGTGAGAGGGCTTCAGAAATTCACAAACCAATCACTAAGCAAGGACTCCACTCTCCACAGCCTGAATGTCCCTCTCTTAGTACCAGTCTTTGTTTCTTCAACCACCAAGTCAGGGAACACGATGTGTATTGATATGTGGGACAAGTTTTTAAAAAATGGTCATTTAAACCCATGCTTCTCAAATTTCCAGATGAATATGTATCCCCTGAAGTGTGGTTATATCCAGATTTTTCTGGACTAAGTCTGGGGTGGGGCCTGATCAGCTCCAACAAAGTCCTTTTTGAGGAGAGAAGCTCTGGCTTCCAAGTGTGTTTGCAGGACTGGGAGCTTTGCATTAAGTAGATTTGGGTTCCAATCGTAGTTTTGCACCTTACTGGCTGCCAGCCAATTATTGGATCTATAAAAATAAGATGATCCCAAGCCTACCTTTCAGAATCCAATGAGATCATGAATGCAAAGTTCTGTTCAGAGCCAGTACTCCAGCAGCTGAGCAGGAACTATGAATATTGTTCTTTTTGTTGCTGTTATTCTTATTGTTATACAGGTGTAACTAGTACAGTCACAGCTTTTTCTCATAAAAGTGAAGATCCTCTCTGCATGTCTTTCGGTTAGTGAACACAGGTGTCCTAATGTAGGTTTTTCATAAAAGCAAAGTAGTATTCCAAATTTGAGGAAAGTAAGGATGTTCTTTGCTTTATGTCATTTCAGCTTATGAAACTTTTGGAAGGGGAGAAAACCTGTACCTGATTTTGATCTCTTTTTCCTCTACCCATCTCTAGATAGAAAGCATATTCACTATTTTTGGACAAAAGCCAGACTTTTTTTTTTTTTTTTTGCAAATTTTAAACGTATTCCAAAATGTTTTCTTCCATTCCTGTTTTTGCTAAAAATTGAGAAACAAGGTTCTCTCCCAGCCCTCCATCTTCTCCCTCAAGGCTCTGATCTGTATGCTGCCTTTCCCTCTTGGCCTCAGATGTATTCATTTGAATTACATAACGTTAGATTCCGAAAGGACTTTGAAAAGCCTCACCGAACGCCCTTATTTTTTTTTTAAATGAAAATTAAGGTCCATGAAGATTAGGTAATTTACCCAAAATGATAGTTCCTTTTCCTGGGGACCTGGAGTTTAATTAATTAAAAAGAAGCCATTAGGCTGAGGCCGTACTAATGCCTTAGTAGCCTACATCAGGCAAAACCTAAGCCTGCAAAGGCCTCAAGGTTAAGAAACTAAAACCTAAGGATAACCAAACACAAACAGCCCACCTTAAGCTATAGCCAAGCAGATAACTGCCTTGCTTTGCTCTTGCACCTTCTCTGTGAAAGTCTTGTCCCGGGCTCCTGTGGACAGAGCACTCCTATTTCCGGTTTGGTGCCGCCTGATGCAAATCAATTTTTGCTCAAATAAATTCCTAAAATGTTTAATATGCCTAAGTTTACTTTGTACCACATTACTTTCTTCAAATCATCTTTCTATACAATAAAAGACAACTTTCATGTAGGGGGACGGTGGGAGGAGACTGATGCAGCAACACACTCCAAAGTCATGTGCAAATATAAAGGCAATCCTCTAGATGATTGAGTTCCCAGAATGTGGGATCTCTCAGGCCAAGGGAGGTGGTGGTGGGGGGTATTGGGGGGGGGGGGTTGTAATTGGAAGTATAATCAACTTTTTATTTGTAAAGAAAGAATTGTTTTCTACAGTTACTATTTACTAACACTGTCATCCCATAAATGAAAAGAATATGTAATACAAAAAATTCCGAAGAACATAATCCCAGAATAAAAAGCATGCTCATTTTAAGTTAATAAAAAACTCAATTATGTCTTCTATTTTTCTCATTGTATTGCAAACCAGCAATCAGAAGTGATCACTGGTTCTTAATCTACTTTGAGTCACAAGTACCTTTGAGAATCTGATGAAAGTAATGAAGCTTTCTTTAGAAAAATGCACATACCAGCATACAAAACCATTCTACTATATCCTTCTGGGAAAGGCCAAAAAAAGAAGAAGAAATCTTTGCTGCAAGCCTCAGTGCCTGTGTATTAAAAAGAGAAAAATCCTATTTGCAACCTATCCTTCCATACTCCCCTCCCTGAAAGCTCTAAAATTGTAGAGTATTTTATTTGTGCTGAAAGGGAAACATTTGCTGTGTACTTGAGTCTGAAAGGATTCTTGGTTCTATATCTACAGGATTTAGGAAGAATCAGGTAGCTAAGTGGATATTATTCACAGAAATAGATCTCCCTATATGGATATCAACCTGTTTTTTTGCAAACAAAATTAGGGAAAATTCCTAATAGTGTCTGGAGTAGGGAAGAGGCTAATGAGAAGGCTTTGGGAAAGCAGGGAATCCTTTAAATAATTAAAACCAGTTCTTATCTGGAGAATGCCAAAAGAGGTGATAATTTGATATATTTAAATGTAAGTGTATGGTGGATTCAGACATTTGGCTATGAATTAAGTAGCCATGGGTAACTGAAAACTGCTCCTTAGCCCCACAAGGAGTTCAAAGATACTGATAATGCTCTATTTCTTAAACTGGGTGGTGGGTGTCTGGCTTTTGCATTATTATTCATTAAACGGAATATAGGTGATGTATATGCTTTTTTGTTTGTAGATTTCATAAAGTAAAAATATTTAATTTAAAAAGTCTTTCTATTCCCATTGCTGTTCTCCCTAAAGTCTGCAGAATCAGCCAATCACTAGATCCGCTTTGAGTGTATCTTTTCTTGCCTGTCCCCTTGGGTCTGTTCCTCTGTACCTCTTTCCTTTGCTTGGCTTCCTGTTTCCTGACCCTGCTGGAATGTGAGCAGCAAACCTTCAAGAAGTGAATGTGTGAATAGGACTCAGGCCATCTCAGCCTGCCTGTGTTCAGGAGTGAGTCTGAGCCACAGGGACCCCTTGCCCTCCACTGCCCAAAGAGAGAGACAGATCACGTGAGTAATACAGACGACTCTCTCCTGAGGGCTCACCTACCGTGACCTCCAGCTCAGGTGAGAGACAGAAGCTGCTCAACAGGCAACAAGCTACAGCCTCTTGTAGCCCAGCCCGGTACTAAACGGGGTACCTCGGAGCATACACTCTACAGAAACCACTCACTCAATGTCTCCTTAGCGCTCTTTCTCTCTTTTCTCACTCTTCTTCTCTCACCATCTAAATGTCAGTCCAGACAGAGGTCAGTCTGAAAGTGCTGCTCAGGCTTGAGACATAGGGAAGCATCCACTGCAGGGAAAGATCCAGAATGAGGTGAAATCAGCCTGCCCTCCCACTTTGGAAAAGAAAAGCAGGGAGCCCCAAAGCGTTGGCTCCGGGTTAAAACCAGCCCTGTTTGAAACAGCTGTTTCCTCCATGTAAGAGCGAAGTTGAGACAAGTGGCTGTGCTGACCTGGCTGGTGTGTGGCAACCAACCCAAGAAGACATGCGTGGGAGGGCGTGGGTGACACCAAGTCCCAACTGCAGTTATTTAGGGAGTTTCAATTAAAATCACATTTAATTTAGAGTGTATTAAAGTGACCCCAGCCACAATTAAAGTAAAGAATAAGATAAAACCTATCTTCTTTGGAAAGCAGGACAGTTGAAAGAAATTAGTTAATGGTAATTAATAGCAATTTCGGGTTTGAATGAAACTAGGTGAGAGAGAGGGTGAATACATCCTGATCCAGCACAAGTGATGCTGGGAGAAGTGGCCAGAGTCTTGTGCTCACCCTGTGGAGGGCAGTGGGGGGGCCTCCCAGCAGCTCCCACCTTCCGGGCTGTCTTCTGCAGCTGGGAAGACCTTTTCTCTAGCACCCAGTGAGGCCTATTTCTAGTTAGTTATTTAGAACCTGATTTACCATTATTTCTTATCACTGATGGTATTCTAAGTGCTAACAAGTTGTATTTCATTAAGTTTCTTTTTCAATATACAGGCCTTTTGAGGCCTTGGAGAGAGAGTAATAGGGATTCAAACCCAGGATTAACTAATTCAAAGATGTTAACTCCAGCTCTGGAATGTCCATCTCCACTCTGACTCCTCCCAAAATTGTTCTCAACTGCAAGTTTTGTTTTTAATTACTTTCATTGGTACTTGAGAAAAAAAATTATGTTTCCTGTAATGATTCATCACTTCTCCCTAGAATGGAAGAAATACCAGTTCCTCGAGTACAGACTGTCTGTTTCTAAAGTGAAGTACTACATGGCCTACCCCTCCCATTTCATATGTGACAAGCTCAAAAAGTGGTCTCACCTTAATGGCAGTTCTCTCTGAAAGTAAGCTTCTTGTCTCAAAGTTACTAGTGGCCCTGCAGAAACTCAGTTCTATTTCAAGTTTACTCTGTGTCACTTGACAGTTCCCACACAGCAATTTATTCATTTCACAACAACCCTGTGGGAAATCCTATTACTCCCATTTTACAGATGAACAAACTGAAGCTCAGGGAAGTTAAATATTATGACCAAGTTCACACAACTGGTAATGTGGAAAAGCCAGGATTTAAGTCGAGATCTGTCTCAGTTCTTTCCAATATTCTCTATAAGTCTAAATTTCAAGAAGGCTAATGCAGACGGTGAGTCTATTTACCCTGGAGCTTCTGCTGAACATGACTTTATAATGAGACTTTTAAAAATATTTTTTTAATACAAAAAGCACCTACCGAGCACTCACGAGATGAATAACATCATCACATCACAGCGATAAAAAAAAAAAAAAAAACCATCACTTTGCTGGTCAACAAACATGTGATGTCAATTCTTAATGCTCTCTGAAAACATGGAGCCATTTCCAAAAGAGTGAAGCAATCACAAGTTGTAAATTCCTAACAAGTCTCTGCAAATCACATACCAAAACAAGAGAAGCAGAGAAACCCATGTTAAAAAGTAAGAAGGGAACTAAAAGTGCATCAAGTCTAAATGTCACTCTTTCTAGACAAGTAAGCTGAGGCCCAGAAGAGCCCAGTGCCCATGCCCAGGGTCACACAGCTAGACCAGGCTGAGCCAAGCCCAGGGCTGAGCAGAGGGAAGTGGGCAGTCCTGCGCTTTAGGACAGCACCCTTCTACAAAACTCCCTCCACTACCACCACCAACACCCCTAGCTTGTATCCTCAAGAAATAACCAACACCAATCACTGATCCTGATTAAGTTCCAACAGGTCCCTAAGGCCCCCTCCAAGCTGTGTCATCACTTCAATTAAGCCCTTTAACCTCAGACTGAGAACTGAGACCCAGTTGCTAAGGATCAATGGCCAATGTAGTGGCATGTGATGGTTAATTGTATGTCAAATTGGCTCAGTGATGTCACCCAGTTGTTTTGTCCAATACCAGTCTAGGTGTTGCTTCAAAGGCATTTTTTTAGATATGCTTAACATTTAAACAGTAATGAGTAAAGCAGATTCACCTCCATGATGTGTGTGGGCCTCATCCAATCAGTAGGAGGTTTCACAAAGGAAAAAAAATCCTCCTTAAGAATGCAACATAGGCCAAGACCGGTTTGGCTCAGTGGTAGAGCGTTGGACTGCGGACTGAAGGGTCCTGGGTTCGATTCCGGTCAAGGGCATGTACCTTGGCTGCGGGCACATCCCCAGTGGGGGACATGCAAGAGGCAGCTGATCGATGTTTCTCTCTCATCGATGTTTCTGACTTTCTATCCCTCTCCCTTCTGCTCTGTAAAAAGATCAATAAAATATATTTAAAAAAAAAAAAAGAATGCAACATAGAAATCCTGCCTGAGTTTCCAGACTACTGCCCTGCAGAATTCAGTTCAATATTCCAACATCAGCTCTTAATCTGAGTCACCAGCATGCTGGCCAGCCTTGTGAATTTCAGACTTGCCAGCCCCCATGCTCATCATGTGAGCCAATTCCTTAAAATAAATATCTCTGTAGATATTTAGATGATAGATAGATAGATAGATAGATAGATGATAGATATAAAGATATACACACAGATACACATATATATACACATACATATACATGCTATACACATACATGGTTCTGTTTCTCTGGAGATCTCAGACTAATGGGTGGGGAATGAATAAATGATGTCCTTGTAGGCTGCATATGAAAATTAGAAAGCATCTAAATTATTGTCTATCTCATGAAGGCACTGTGCTAGCACCCTGCCAAGGGTTACAAATGCTGCTCCACCCCTCACACAGCTGAAGCTGAGTAAGGCTTCCAAGGCTGATGACAGGGTTATGAGGTGGAAATGTTGCTCTCCTTTTCGAACACTGAACACAGCAGCCTGGAAAGGTTAAGTAACTTAGTCAAGCCTCAGAACTGGTGTGGAGAGCCAGGATTCAAACCCATATCTGCATGGCTTCAAAGTCCACAGTCTTCCACTTCAACACACCCCTAATTTATCTACAACATCATGAATGTCAAAGGAGAAGGGTTCAGGAAAAATGGAGTGGCCCACAATGTCAAATGCTTCCAAGAGGTCAAGGAAAGAAGGTTAAACTGGGAGTAGCTCCTTCCACTGCCCCAATCCACGACAGAACCACCCACCAAAGGCTTCCTGTGGTTAGTTCCAAAATAAAAGAATCTCTCACCCATTGATAAAGCAGAGGACGAGAAATTCTCCTGGAAGGATCCAACTGGAAATTCCACCACTAAATCTAGTGGTATGAAAGAGTCCTAAATGCTTATTGTGCACTCTCAAGTCCTCAACAAAATGTAAATGGAAGAATAGGGTAAACAAAAAGGAAGTGCTGGTAAAGGGACAAAGAATAATAAGGGTATAAGAAAGAGTAAATGGGATGACAAGAATTACAGAGATGTTAAATATTATGTAAGCTATACCAGTGTGCTCCACACAGATAAATCGGTATTTGGCATGGCTTTATAAATGATAGGTAATACACATCAGGTGCTCCCAATGATGCTCCAGGAACAAGATGCCAGTGTTATTAAAAATAAAGGGTGCTCTGAATTCAGTAGTGAGTTTATAAAGTTCATTCAATTGGAGTCATCGCTGTCCCAGCCAGCCCAATTCCTGGTCATTGCCCAGTTGATTGGAGCCAGAGATCTTCCCTCTGCCAGATTCAACAAGGGGGGAGCATGAAGAATGCAGCCTCTTATTTACAAGCTGTGAAGCCTGCAAAAACTTTGTAGAGTGTATCTGTCCATTTGGTGATAACTGATCTCCAGGGGCTCAGAAAGGGAAGCTGTTTGGGTTAGCAAGTGTAGGTGTTTGTCCTGATTTCCTGCTCTCACAATGCTTTCATTTATTCCAGCAAATGCAGCTTGATGATTCACTGGAGACCAATCGTCATTTGTGCTACTCCCTGGAGGTAGTAACTCAGAGCTGGTGTTTGGGGGCATATGCAACCTTTGAAAACCCATATTGGTGCAAGTCTCAGTAGCTTGTTAATTCCTAACCTGATTAACAAAGCAATGCTCAGAATAGGAAAAAGTTACCAGCCTCTGCCAAAGACCAAACTTTTGCTCACAGTGTGATCCTCCAGTCTCAGGCAATGACCTCTCAGCCTAGCCCAGAGCCAACACTACTGAACCAGGAGTTTGGAAACTCAGGTTCCATACTGACCAGCAACTACAACTCAGTTTCCTAAGCTGGACCTCAGCAAGGTAGGTCCCTTCCATCTCTAAAGTTATATGATTTAAGTGAGTAAGTGCATTAGAAGATAATGTATTTCCTTGAACAGACACCACTAAGAGCAAGGTTTCCCACCAACACCCAAGCCACCAGTGCAAATGGAAACTGCATGTTCCCCTCAGAAAATGCTAGGAAATTGAGTAGGGGGGAAAAGATATAAAAATTCAGAATGATCCTAGAAAACAAACTTAATACATACTCTTAACATACATAACCATTAAAAGGGACATATTAACATCAAAATGTGTAAAATACTGCCCAGCCATTGTGGCTCAGTAGTTGAGCATTGACACATACACCAAGAGGTCAAAAGTTTGATTTGGGTCAGGGCACATTCCTGGCTTTCGGGCTCAATCCCCAGTAACAGGAGTGCAGGAGGCAGCAAACTAATGTTTCTATCTCTCTCTCACTTCTTCCTTCTCTCTAAATAAAAAAAAACAACAATGTAAGTGTGAAATACCTAGGAATAAACTTAACTAGAAACATGCACATAACCCACATGAAGGAAAGTTTAAAGTGCTAATAAAGAACACAGAAAAATATTTAAATAAATGAAAAGACATGCTTCATCTTGGATAGGAAGACTTAACAAGTGAAGCTACTAATTCTCCCTAAGTTAATTTAAAATTTTAATATTCCAATAAATATATCAATAGCATTTTTAAAAACCTGAACAAGCTAATCCTAAAGTTTGTATGGAAAAGTAAATAAGTGAAAACAATGATCAAATGCTTATTTTTTCAACTCTAAGAAGATGGGGCTAACCCTCTAAATATATTACAAAGCATAATAGCCAAAGCAATTTGGTATCAAAGCATGAATAAACAGATCATTGGTACAAAATAGAAAATCCAGAAATATACCCAAATATATACAAAAATTTATATTAAGTACATATCCATATAAAATTTTATACAAGAATGCATATACAAGAATCTACATATTTTTCTCAAAATCCCATTTGAATCAGTGAGAAGGAAATGAATTATTCAGGAAATGATGCTGGGACAAATAGGCTACCATTTGGAAAAACAAAAGGTTGAATATATACTCTACATATTATAATAACCAAAAACAAAAATTCCAGGTTGAAATAAAATATGAACCTCAAAAGCAAAATCAATAAGTACTAAAGGAAAACATGGGATTTTAAAAAACAATCTTAACAGCAGAGAAGGCTTTCCTAAATATTATACAAAACTCCAAAGCCATAAAAGAAAAGATAAATTGAATTACCTTTAAAAAAAGAAAAAAGACCATCATGATTGTTTTTGTATAAGCAAAGTCAAATGAGAAACCAGAAATAAGTATATTGAAAGTATATTTCAAATAAAAGTCTAATTTCCTTCATATGCAAAGAATTTCTCACATCAATGAAACCAGTAACTCAACAGAAAAAAATAAGTAAAGAATATGAACAGACTTGAGCAAAGAGTTCATACAAATGGAACTACAAACGGTTCTTAATCACAGGAAAAGATGTTCAACCTCATTCAAATCCAAAACAAAACTCAGAGATACCAAAATGACAAAGATCAGAATATTTGATAACAGAAACAAGCACTCTTGAACATTGGCTGGCAGAGGGCAGAGCAATTTGTCAATATCTACCAAAATTAAAAACAGAGCTACTCTTGACTTAGTAATGCCACTTCTAAAAAAAATCACCCTATAGGTATATCTGCATTCAAGTAAAATGACACTGATATGGAATAATAATTGCAGTACTATTTAAATAGAAAAAGATTGGAAACAAATATTCTCCAGCAAGACACCAATTAAGTAATGAACTACCCAAATATACTAAGTGAAAAAAAGCAAAATGTAAAGCAATGTATGCAGCATAGTACCACATATGTGAAAAACATGGACTATATGTACTTGTATGCATTGATAGTCAACGCATATATTCAATACAAGAAATAAGTTGCATCTAGGAGAGAAACTGAGTGGCTGGGGAACAGGGGTAAAAAGGATGATTGTTTTTCATTGCACTCCAATTTATAGCTTTTCAAATATTGTACTATTCCAGAAATTTTAACTAATGCAAAGGCCACAAAAAAAAGTCTTTGGCCCTGCACTGGACTGCAGAATCAGATTCTCTGGGGCAGGAGTCGGTGGCTCTGCAATTTTGACAGGCATTATGTGTGATTCTTGTGTACCTAGAAGCTTGAGAACCCCTGACAGAGAGCATCATTATTAAAGCAAGCTTATCGAAAGAATAATAGCAACAATGATGTAAGCAGTAGTGAACACTTATTTTAAAAGATAAAGCCTAACGCACCACTGCCAAAATCTCGCACACGTGTTTCTAAAAAAATTCTTTGGCACAACCACAATGTGATTGAGAGATTTTACATCCCAACGAAGTAGTCCTTGTTCTCTCTGGTGTTCGGTTTTAATCACTGTTAATAATTTTAGCAGCTTTTTAAACTTTGTAAAATGCCTTTGAGCCTTACTTGAAAGAGAGAGCAATGATTTGCTCAGAGATAACACAACACCTCCAAACTCAATACTTCTCAGCTAACTACAAGACTATTCATTCATAAGAAGCGTATTGAAGAAATGTATACTTATGAGGTCCCTCAATCTCAGCATACCTGTGTTGAAAATCACAATTGTATGTTTCTGAGATGATAAAGGAGAAAGGACGTAACCTCCAGTCTCAGACAGTGCTGCCTCCCCTCTGTTTTTCCATTCCTTTCCCTTGCAATCAAGATGAAAAGACAATACGGTGGAGTGGTTAAGAGCATGTGCTCCTTCTCTGTGCCTCTGTAGAGACATCTGTAAAATGGGATAGCAACACCTCACTTACCGTGGCATGAGGATAGATCAATCAATACATGAGCAGCACTTTGTATAGAAACTGGCACATACGAAGCAATGGTATTTGCTGTTACTTTTTCAGACCCGTCTTTGAGTGTTAAAGGAATAGAATCCACAAAAATAAGGGTAAAGGCTAGGAAAAGGGTAGAGAGACAGGGAGGAAAACTCTGTAATGGTTAAAGAGAAGACACAGAAGGCAAACAATGAAAAGTTGGTTGTTTCCAAGAAATAAAAAACCAACTACAAGATATTGAAGCAATGGGCCAAGCAAAGCAAAGCTGTTTTTTCCTTGTTCTGCGAACCGCTCGGCTGCCAGACGTTTCCATTTTCCGGTCTGGGTACGTACACTGTATAAGTTTTCTATTGGGGGGTTGGATTAAGGGGGTGGCAGCATCTCTTACCGAGTCCATGTTCATAAATATGACCAGGACTCTCACCCTCTGTGGCCTAAGGCAACAGGGGACTTGGCCTCCATAGATCAAAGCCTGGGGAGTGGAGGAAACCAGGAGAAAGCTAGGAAATTCCAGTCCCACCAGCTTCCCTAGTCATGGAGCAGCCTGCGGCGGTCCCTCAGATGCAGGGACTCAGACCAGACCAGACCCGCCATTGCCTCATTTGCTGCACATGGGCCGATGGGCAGCAAACATAGATGGAAGGGATCTTCAGAACACACCACCTGGTTTCTCTATTATAAGTTTGCTGAGGCCCAGAGAAAAGTGACTTGCTCAAAAGCTAAGAAATATCTAAATAATTACCTTACCACAGAGAACCACTTATGACCAAAATATAAGCCTTTCTATTAGTTAAACCTTATTTCATCTTCAAATGCTATAATTTAGCCATTTTTAAAATGTTAAAAAAAAAAAAAAGCCACGAAGAGAATGAGTATCTCTTTAACAAAAACAGTGATACTGACTGGAACGAACACGTCCCTGTGATCGCTGAGCAGGGAGAACAGGGAGGACCAGTTGTCCTGCTCCTTCTCCATTGCAGATTTGGGACCTACCTTTGTGGACTTGGTGGGGGCATGATTGCTCTCTCTGCCGTGAATCTCAGAGGCTGACGCGCACCTGCAGCAGCCTAACTCTCCTTTAGAAGGTATTTGGAATTATCAACCAGAATTTATCTACCCACATTTCCTATGAACTCAGGCTTTCAGCCTGTATCTTATAGTTGAAACAACTGAAGACATCATATGATTCCTCTCTGCAGATCCTACAAAAAAGAGCTAGCACCCTGACCATGAACTTTGTCCCACCTCCAAAACCCATAGCAGATGGGCCTGCATTAGCTGGAGCTAATGGTTCAGCCACACAGAATCCATCTCGAGGCCCCAAATGGCCAGAGCTGCACAGAATCTTTACCCACAGACCCTGTTTTCCAAGATTTGATCTAGCAAATTTATTAATAGTTTTCATATAAACTAACCAAACTCCTGACTGCTCTATAAAGCTTCCAAACAGGAGATTCCCAAACCGACTTGCTATTTCAACCTAGAAACAAAATGCATTTTAATTAGCTAGGGCTCCTTTAACTCTGTGTCCCCTTTCCAGCCTCCCACACACCTAGCATTTCCTCCTCAGTCACAGGGATCTGAAGACCCCATGGACAATGCCCAGGCATGGAGAGACCTTAAAGCACTGTACCACAGGCACTGCACTGCCTCGAGGGGGAAAAAAAAGGCAGCCTGGAATCTGGCAGAGTCACCGAGGACCTGCTGTGTTGCCTTTCCAGCAGCTAACCTATCTATAATCTGAAATTACATCAATTTTCCAAGGACTGGGGAAAACATTGCCCATGAGCAAGAAGTTAATTTATTTGCAGGGGGAAATGAATGGCTCCCTTTGCTTTCCTGACCCTCCCATAGGCACCAGGAAACACAAAATGACCCTGAAGAGAAACCCCAGACAGAGCCTTTGGTTATGTAAGATGGCCTAAAATCAGCCAGGAGTGACAGAGAGCATAAATTCTGTAGCCCTCGGTAATGGGTCTGAGCACTCTCTAAGGTGCATCTATGTCAATGCAATTCTTGAGAAATGACTTGTGTGAGTTTGTTTTCTTTTTTTAATCCTCATCTGAGGATATGTTTTCACTGATTTGAGAGAGGGAGAGGGAGAGAAACATCTACATGATAAACACAGATCGGTTGCCTCCCACACCAACTGGGATCAAATCTTCAACCGAGGCCTGTGCCCTGACCTGGAACTAAACCAAAGACTCTTTGGTGCAAGGGACTACACTCCAGCCAACTTAGCCACTGACAAATGCAAGAATTAATTTTCTTTGATTATCACACTCTGGGGTAGGGATGCTGATTGTATGTCTGGAAGAAATGATCAATCTTCGACTGTGCAGTCACAAATGAGAAAGCGCCCATTGAAAAAGCCCGGATCAGTGGAGTTCACGATGTTAAAACAGGCTACAAGAAGTCCCCTCCTTCTCCTCAGCCCCTGGTCATTTCATGAAAGCCATACTTCTTTCCCCTCTGTGTTCTGAAAAGGAGCTTTAGCAACCTGGTGGCATTTTAGATTGAAGTAGCAACATTTGGGAGCACACCTATAAAAAAGGATTTGGAAGCCTCAATAAGAAAAATTCATTTTCCAATCAAAACATATTAACTCAACAACTACCAAACCACCAGAAAGGACTCAAAGTAATGAAAACCATAAGAGGAATGAAGGAGGGAAAAAATGAGGGATAATAACTTTCTTTGCTGCCAGACCAGCCCTGTTCTATTAAACAATCAGCTGAACTCATGCTGGTATCTTTCAAGCATCCCCCCCATCCATCTCTGCCACCTCCTGGGCCGGGGGAATCCCTTGCATCACTCTCCCCAGCATTGAAGAAGTGCAGGTGAGCAAGGGATGTCTCAGTCCGTGATTCTGCAAGGCCTTACGACATTCCAAACATCCATTTGGCAAGAGCTCCTGCTACTCTTTCTCCACCACTCAGTGCTTACTATGCACCAAGCCCTGCACGAGGCATCTTATACGGACGCTCTCCTTTTGAGTGATAAGTTGTATGTTACTGGTATCATTTTACATGTTAGGAAAATGAGTTGGTAACTTGCCCAAGGCCACAGAGCTCATGCACACAGAGCAGGACTTAAAGCCTAGTGATCCGACTCCAAACCCAGCACTCTATGCATTGTTCTAGCCCACCCCGTAGAGTTAGCGTGCATGAGGGCTTCAGTGACTTACCTCCCCAGACACACATACCCCAGCCCTGTGTCTGACTTCCAACACCACCCCACCACAGAGGAAGACTTCCCTTCCCTTGAATCTAATTAGACCCCACAGAATGGCTGTAATCAGTAGATGAAAAATGAGTGCCCCACACCTTGGAGCCAAAATGAAATCACACCATTTTTTTGTTGTGGAACAGCTTCTTGACTTCCTGAAACCCACCCCAACAGTAAAGGAAAAGCAGAGCTAGTTCAGATCATTTTGTATCTTCTGGTGAGTGTAAAGACTTCAACCTCGGATGAGCTCAGAGACTTAGTGTCACTTTGCAAAACGGAGGTTCCAGAGAGGAGACCGTTTCTGGACTCTAAAGTACTTCACTCAGAGGGGAAACAAACTCTAGACTTTTTCAATCTTCAAGAACTGTTCCTAAAGGGAACGCTTATAATCTCAGATAATGTGATCTACTTATATGGGTCCCTTTAACTTATAAAAACTGTCCCCAATGCAAACTGAAAGTGATAACTCCATGTGCCAACTTCAAATAAACCAAGCTATAAAACAGCTCCAAAAGGACAATTCATGGACAGGAAGGCCATAAGGCAATTTGCAAAAACATCACATGCGCTTATTTTATATGAATGTCTATAAGGTATTAAAATGAAACTAAAAGGGAAGGAATTCACTGTACAGAAGACAAAACAATACCCTTTTTATTTTTAAAACTCTGGTGAAATAAGGTTTCCACATGACATCCCATTTTAAAAAATTAATGTAAACCAACCTGCCTGTGGGTTAGTCACACTGTAGAGACTTCACCTTAGTGTGTACAGATGCCTAGAGTATTTACAAACGTTGTCTGTTAGGTAGTAAAGTTTTGTTGCAATTTTTCCAGCACATATTAAAGGGGGGATATTGGTGTTCTTGTAAAAGAATTCTTAACAAATGAATAAAGGCAATTTTCCTGAGAGAAGATTTGTTCTTGAAATATTTTTCTTTTAACAATTGGAAATATAGAAATGGGATGTAGTTGTAAAAGAAGCATAAGAATGTCTAAGTTAACATTTTTCTTTTAAATTATTTAAGTACCATTAAGTTAAAATGTTTACATTCATTATAAAAAATGTTGTTAAATCTTATGCAAATGATTTAACACTGATTGCTGCAACGCAAATTGCACTTTTTTAAAAAAATTATTGTATACATGGAAGAAAAATATCTTGTTTGCTACCCTGTTTACAGATTCTGACTGACTTCGGGTCAGTCACACAATAGGAACTTTGAGAAACGCCAGTCACAGTGTATGTTACAGTTATAATGCAGTCCTGCAAACTGAGCAATATTTTTGACAAGTGACCTCATGAACCGACTCAGCCTCCAAAGGTGTGTACCAAATGGCCTCAAATGGTCTTCTCCATGAATGCATGTGAAATCTGGGTGCGGAAAGGTATTAAGAAATCAGAAGAAGCACATGATTTGGGGCAATACACATAAAACCTTTCTTTTAAAATCTCAATATTCCTTAGCAGGCAAGGCCCCGGGCCTAGTCCAGGTTCCTGGTAGTGGCACAGCGGGTGCCCTGGCAGCCCCGGAGGCAGGCTGGCTGGAAGTGGCCGCAGCCAGAGAGGAGGCAGCGTGCTGTGGGCTGCACCGGCCTTCCCAGGAAGCACTCCATCTTCTCCCTGGCTCTTCCTTGTCAGGGGCTGGCTGGTAAGGCAGAACAAGCCTCTTGGGAAATGCATCTCTTTCAAAATAAAGGCACGGAAATCACACATCAGAGGAATGTTCTGTCAGCATACTCGACCCAGTTTGCACAGTGTGGCACAACCACTGCAGGTCCCGAGGGCCTTCCCGCTCCTGCAGCGGCAGCAGGCTCAGGCCAAGGCAAGCGCACACCACGAATCCTGTCTCACCGAGGAGGACGTGACTTCGGCCGGTGAGGCCAGGCTGACGCCTATGTACAGCCCATCTTGACCTGAGTACTTGAGCTCGCTGTTCTCGGGGTTAGTGCTTTCTCCCGTGCCAGACATCACCGGGGCACCCGCCTGGCAGAAGATGGGGACAGAGAGGAGAGAGTTATCCATAAATGTGTTAGGTGTCATGCTCCTTCTAGGTCAACACATGGGGACAAGTGAGATGGGCAGGGCAGCTCACAGTGCTGCCCAGTGCTATTGACCTAGCCCTGGAGATTTAAGCTCTTCCAAACATTCTCCTATTATTCTGAGGACTCATAGCAATAACCACACAGCAACATGTTCAACTGGACAAAAGTAGAAAAGGAACAGGAATAAACCTATTTGTAAAAAGTGCCACACAATCTGATCTTTTCGAGAGAAAATGCAAAGCATTGCACACATACACACACAGCAGAGCCATAAGAGTTAGCGGTTATGTCAAAGCCTAAAAGAGAAAGCTACACAGTTCAGCAAGGCCTGATAAATGAAACTTTTGAGCACTGACTTCATGGAAAATTAACACATGCATATACAAATTTAATATCTAACTCATTTACCTTAATTCTTTCCAAGAAGAATGGGCTATGTTTGAAGCAGACCACACTATAACCAGAATGCAAACATCCCTTATCTGTCATGATTGTGGCAATTATTTCTCAAAGCAAAAGGTGACCTTTATATTGTTTCATTCATTCCTTCCATCCACATGAGAAAAGCCATATAGAAAACATATAATGTATGTGATATAATTTAGTAGAATAAAACTAAAATCATGTTTAGACTATGGCTTGAGAAAGCAGTGCATTTGGTTTTTTTTAAATATCCAGCCATGCCCTAGCTGGTTTGACTCAGTGGATAGAGAAGGGTCCCAGGTTCAATTCCAGTCAAGGGCACATGCCTAAGTTGTGGGCTGGATCCCCAATACAGGGCATGCAGGAGGCAGCCATTCAATGATTCTCTCTAATCACTGATGTTCGGTCTCTCCCTCTCCCTTCCTCTCTGAAATCAATAATAATATATATTTTTAAATCCAGCCATAATCACATAAACCCATTTATTTCTTCTGTGCTTTCAGAGTTCTACCCCATAAATTACTAGATACTTGTTTTTTGACACAGGTAGGATGTTTTGTACTTCTCAAAGCATTCATTTACATACACAATCCCATTAAAAATCCTTGAAACATGTGACTGGCTCAACTGATGTTACATTCACTTCCTGGAAACACAGGGCAGAAGACACCAGGCTGAACTGATTGGAAGGTGCATGGAGTACCCTTGGTTCCTGGGGCCTGGAAATAAATGTGGTCCTACTCTTCCCCAGGTAAAATCTGGTTTTCTCTCTAATCTTCACAATAACTGCATGATGCTGGGAGGTAAGGCCTGGGGAGATCTAACCATATGATTTAACTGTTTTCCCATCCCAACTTCCTATTAATTGGACAGACCAAAGCCAGCCCCTCTATAGGTATCCAATCCTTTCTTTTCCTAGCCACTATGAGTATTTGTTAAAATCCAGCAACAACAGTACCCCCACACCCGTACTTCTTTTTAAGTAACACAAACTTAAAGACTTAAACTGAGGGTTTTAGGTGCATAAAAAAGCAAATTTCAAAAAGTCATTGACATACCTAAAATTTAAAATAGATTTTTATGAAATAGCTGAAATAATCCTGTCAACACACTAAAGCTAGGGATTTGGTTGCACATAGAAATATGGTGATTAACTTCAGCCCTTAAATCCAGAACCTCCACAATTAGCAAAGCCAACATAGATCCAGACTTAACTCCCAAAGCAATAAACAAAAGGGTGGCACTAAATTACAAAAGGACTCTTCATTTTAGAGCCTTCGTTAGCTATCATTCAGCTAGTAGAAAGAATAAACTCCTTTGTAAATGACTTAAGCCATACTCAACTTTGTGTTAATTTATTTATTCCCTCAAAATAAGCACATGTGCATTTATCTGACTAACCCCGAATTCAGCATAGCAAGTGCTATTCTCTGAAATGAAGAGGGTGCCTGGATTGGCCCAGGAAGCAGCCCACCTCAAATAGCCAGACGTTCCGAGATAGCAGAGTGGTCTGTCGTCACCACAAGTCAGTAAAACAAGGAACAGTAGCAAGGTACCCATGAGTCAGGCCCTGGGACTGTGAGCCCCAAAGAGATAGTTGCTCCCTGGACCAGCTCCCAGGCCACATGAGGAGCCAGGACACTCACACACTCCTCACGAAGACTGCTCAACGGCCTATCGTAAATGATAAATGAGTGGCTGAGACAGGGAGGTGGAGTAAGAGGTCATAAAAGGAATCAAAGAGGGGGAAGGATTCTTGGAGAAGAGCCACAAGCGGCCTGCACTGGGGGGACAAGCGTAGGCTTTCAAGTCCTGTCCTGATTCTTCCACCCAGAGTGTGGTCACCTCCCTGAGCCTCCTCCTCAACCTGCTCTTGCCTCACCCACCTCAAGCAGAGTTGTGACAATTCATTGAGATGTTTGTAAAAGCATCGGCATGATGCCTTGCCATGTGTTAAAACATTCCATTAAAAGAAGCTATTGTTATAAGAAAAGAGTGCTCAGGGGGGAGGTATGCAGGACACGGGGAGAACTATTCACAGGGAAACCAGCTAAAACAGAAGTGCTAAGCAAAGGAGTTAAGAGACAATGTGGGAGAGGTAAACCAGGAGACCGAACCTAACACTTTCTGTACCTCAATAGAAAATGAAAATAAAGAAGTACCTATGTGCAATGTTGTTGTAAGAATTGAATTAGCTAACAAACTGTACATAACTATATGCTATTATTAGTATTTTACTATAGTTAAGGATAAGGAGTGTAGACCTAATTTAATCTTCCATTTCCATCCTTTACCACGTGAGTTAGCACCACCACTGGGTGGGAGCAGTGGGAACTCTTCTAGAGCTAAGGAAAACCACCAACTTCAACAATAACTTATTCTAATTGTTATTGACAACATTTTGCAAAAAAAAAAAAAAAAAAAAAAAAAAAAGTTCAAAAGTGCTTCCACAGCCTTTCAAAAGGCTCAATATTCCTCTTTCAAATAAGCCACGTTAAAGAGATCTTAATACCTGGATTATTATTCTTATGCCTGAGCAATAATCCCAAAGGCTACCAGTTGAAATACTTAGTTCAGACAAGAATGTTAAGCTATTCATCAGGCCGAGAGTCCTACTGTATAAGGGCAGGCAAACCCAAAATTATGTGTGAAGAGTTTCTTAAAAATATATATCAGCTCTAGTGGTTAACATCTAACTTTTATAAAGAACTTATACAACTCAATACCAAAAAAGCAAACAATCCAGTTAAAAAATGGGCAAGAAACCTGAATACACATTTTTCTAAAGAGGCCAATAGATAAGAAAAGATGTTCAAGGTCACGGATCATCAAGATAAATGCAAACTAAAACCACAGTGAATCATCATCTCACACCTGTCAGAATGGCTATCATCAATAAAACAACAAGTGTTGGCATGGATGCTGAGAAAAGGGAATGCACTGTTGGTGGGAATGCAGATAGGTGCAGCCACTGTGGAAAGCAGTGTGGAGTTACCTCAAAAAATTAAAAATGGGAGTGCCTTATAACACAGGGATTACCTTCTTAGAATACATCCAAAGAATCCAAAGAAACTGAAACACTAATTCGAAAGAATATGTGCACCCCTATATTCACTGCAACATTATTACAATAGCCAAGATTTAGAAGAAACCCCAGAGCCCATCAGTAGATGAATGGATAAAGAAGTTGTGGCAGTTACATAATGGAATACTACATGGCCATAAAAAAGGAAATCTTACACTTTGCAACAGCATGGATGGACCTAGAGAGTACTATGCAAAGTGAAAAAAGCCAGTCAGAGAAAAACAAAATACTATATGATATCATTTATATGTGGAATCTAATGAAAAAAATATACTAACAAAAATATGTACAGAAAACAGACTGACAGCTGTCTGGGGTGGGGGAAAGCTGGGTTGAAAAAAGTGAATAGATTAAGCAAAAAAAAACAAACAAAACACTCATAGATATAGACAACAAGTATGGTGATTACCAAGGGGGAAGAGGAGTGGGTGAGAGAGAAGATGGTACATGGGGGATAAATGTTGATGGAAGGAGACTTGACTTGGGGTGGTGAACACACAATACAATATACATAGGATGTATTATAGAATTATGTGATGTATTATAGAATTGTACATCTGAAACCTATAGTTGTATTAATGTCACCCAAATAGATTCAATACTTTTTTTAATCTGCTCATTTTAAATCAAAAGGAACATTAGTCTTTCAGGGAAAAAGTGGAGCAAGTACTTGTGTCTAAAGCTTAAGAATCATTTGTATAGGGAGATACACTATTTAAACGTGAAATACTACAACATAAAACTTTTATGTATGTCAATCATACCTCAATAAAAAACAAATTATGATTTTTATGCAAGTACATAAAATCATAATGATGAGATCTGATGAAATTGTGATAGCCCCAGTACACTCATCCATAGCCAGTGGGCTATATTCTGGTACATGCCTGAGAAAGTAGTTAACAGAGATATCAAAAATTCTATACCCTACCTAGCTCGGTGATTTCATTTCGGAAAATGTATTATAATGAAAGAATTCAAAAGAAATGAAAGGCTCCACACAGGAAGACATTCATTGCAAGTTTACTTATAATAGTGGAAACCATGGAGATAATCTAATGTCTAATAACATGGGAATGGTTTGGAAAAGCAGAGTGCATCTGCTCAATGAACTATTATGCAATTATTAAATACAAAAAGATCATGTAGCAAAATGAAAAAATATCCTAATGCAACGTTAGGTGAAAAACAGCAAGATATAAGAAGTCTATGTCATAATTACAATTTGTTCGTGCACATGCACGAGTATTTCAAAGGGAATCCAGAAGGGCATGGGGGACAGGGGACCATTTGAGAGGGCCCAACCTATTAGCCCTCTACGCCTTTCTTTGAGTATTTTCATTTGAGTGGCATAGTACAGCCTAACTTTTTGGCAAGAGTAGAAGATACATGGGACCACAAGCACTTGAGGGGTGAGCCAGGCTGGATAGAGTCAAAAAGTAGCAAGAAAAAATAGGGAAGAATCAGAGTGGAAGCACCGGGATCGGAAGGGGCCTCATGCACCCTGGGAGTCACTTCCATGCCACCTCACATGAGCTAGAAACTGGTCATCCACGTCCATGTGAAACATGGTTCCACACAAGTTAAAGCACCAAACACATTACATGGATTTGCCAATGGAACCTGAGCTCTTGAAACTGGATTTCTAGCAGTTTCAGAAGTCATTGGCACAACTCTTCTGCAGAAACCTGGCTTGTCATAAGTCATTCATTAAGTGCCTTTTGAAGTCAGAAGTCATTGGCACAACTCTTCTGAAGAAACCTGGCTTGTCATAAGTCATTCATTAAGTGCCTTTTCCTCATAGGTGATATTCAAGAGCTACCTATTTGGGAGTACAGTACAATTTGGGGAGAAAATCAGATTATTGTGACTCTGGACCCAATATATACAATACAAAAATACAAGTATAAGTTGTAAATAACCAGTTGAAGAACATGGGAAGCACATCTAGTTAAAACCCTTGAAAGGACTTAAGTTCAGATCGTGGATATATCAACATAGCAAAAGTAGACACTTGAGTAACCTAAACCAACACACTCTACCAAACGCTTCTGAACACAGGTGGGAAGAGCGCTTGGGAATGCCCATCGCTTGGGAATGCCCATCTCTGAATCATCCTTCCCCCCCTTTCGGAGGGCGGCCGGGCAGGCGGAGGTCCTCACTGTTTCTCTGATCAAAGTGCAGCGAGGGTGGAGCAGAAATCTGTTCTGTGTTTCCATTCACAGCTTATCTGCCCTCCACCCTCCCACAGACAACTGAAAATGGAGGCACTTCCTGTTAAAAAAAAAAAAAAGTGTTATCAGCACCAGACCCAGCCTGGGCTTAGCGCTGAGCGCAGGCCAAGTTAGGTGGGAGACGACTGATGGCAGAGCAGCTGGGCTGGAAAACTCCCTCCCTAAAGGAATAAATGACTTCAGGGACGACTCAGCGGCTGCAGGGGCATGGAAAACCTCCACTGGCCTGTGAACAGGCAGAGTTCATCCTTAGATCACTGGGTGTTTTTTTCCCCACGCGAGAATAAGCCTTTGTTCATTTTCAGACATACCAGGGTGAGCAAAAGTGGGTTTACAGCTATAATGCAAATAAATAATAATTAATAAATAATACAAGGACAGACTGTTTCGTAGCCTCACAACTGAAAATCTACTTGTGTCACCTCTGTATATCGGAAAAGTCAAGCGTTCCTGATTTGATGAACTCATATAGTCAATGCCCAGCAGTTGTCTGGCTCATAGTGGACTCACCAACATGGCCAGTTCTCTTTCTTTTCCTTTATGCCACATAAAGGCTCAGGGAGCTTCCTGCAAGGCTGCCCTGGAAAGGCAACACATCTGAGCCAAGGAAACCCTTAAAGGGTTTCTAGAAGAGCATAGGTTCTCTGGCTTGTGGATTGTAAACATGCATTTCATTTTGAGAAAGAAGACCAATAAGGAGTCGACAGGGAGGTACTCAGTCCTCTATGCTGTAATCTCTTAATGCAGCCTTGATCTGAAGAAACAAAACATTGCACATTGCACCGCAGGCAGGTGGAGGGTGAGTGTGTGATCATTTCCAGAGCGTGACTTTGATGATGCTCACAACTGCCTCCTGAGCTCAGATTCAGACTGTCGGCTTCCACGGCCTCTGAGCTGTCCTTCCTACACATCTAAGTAAGTCTGTGGTTACGGCTTTTTCTTGTGTGAGGAGAAGCCAGCCGTCCCTCATTGCCAAAGCGCTCTTCTGCTTTTATAACCTCTAGGTTAGACTCTCGCAGTGCTTTACAGTGGCCTTCCTCAAAACAAAAAGTAAAAGCTACGTCAAAGTTCCAACAAAGAAACACTTTCAGATAAATCTAAACCTCTACCCTAACAATGCTCATTTCAGTTGAGTGGAGGTAATAGGACCAGACAAAATGTGATTCAATCAGCTAGGAGGCAACACAGGAAGATCCACAAGCACCAGGACAGGAGACAACCATCAATCACAACGAACCCCAGTTCTCCCATAATGGCTCAAATAAAGCAAGAGAACAAAACACGAGCACTTTCTCTCACAAGAAAAGACAGTCGCCGTCTCTTCAGCTGATGACCTAACTCGGTGTTTAGCAGAATTGTTCTTTTTTTGTAATTTAACAAATTCCTTACTGGAGAGCTTGCTGGCTGCCCCCCTTTTACCCCTTTTGCCCCTTCTAGGCCTGAGTAAACTGGTTACATCTACACCCTGAGTTGCTGCCTTTTCAAGGACAGAGCAATTCTATGCTCACAGTCTACTCTGGGCAGAGGAGCACATTATTTTGCGCATCTGTACACCCTTAAACAGAAAGCATGTTGTGGTGAAGAAAGGCATGGCCCCAAATGTATAAGAATTCTGGGGTTGTCTGTAAAATATGGATGTACAAATATAAATTGCAAGGGAGTGGGTTTTGTTCTACAACTCAATGTCATTAACCTATAAAAGAGAAAGTTTCTCTTCTGGAGTGAATCAAAACAAACCAGATGACTATTCTAGCCTTCAGATTAACTGGTAAAGAACGCTGAGGCAAGATTTAAAACCTGGTGAATTACGATCTTTTAAAACAAAACTGGCTTTTCAGGAGATGGGATGAGCGTCTTTTTCTCACCATCTCAATTAGAGAAAGCACCTCATCGTCCAAGCAACAAGCAGCATTTACAAGAAAGCAGAACAAATACACTTGGTATCATAAGGAGTGAAAAACTGCTGCTATGAGAGAAATAAAAGCAGAATTTAAAAATACTTTGTTAACACAATAGCTTCCATCTCTGTATTTCCCACATTAGGGAAGGAAGGATTTATTTCTAATGTCCCGAGATGAAAAACACTGCCATGCAAATAAAACACATCACTATTAACTTCCAAGATTAAATTTAAAGTGCTATTCTTCTGGAGCTTCAAAGAGGTCCACAGGCATCTCCCACTTATGCTACACAATACTCCTAAGAACCAGATGGTGGGAATTACTTTTCCCCCTTAGTAGAGGAAAACAGAGGCTTTACAAAACCTTGGCAGCTTACGATAGTCACACACAGAGCTGCAGCCTGGCTGCCTGAAACCGTTTCCTTCCAGCTGCTAATCTGTGAAGCCCCCAAAATAAACTTCAGACCATATCCAGGCTTCACCATCAATCAAGCAACTAGACTTAATGAGAACTTTAAATTAAAACTATTTGTGCGTAATAGGATAAAAACGTTGCTGGAGCGCGTGCCCCAGCTCTGGTGGAACCACGCCACGCTACCAGGGACCAGAGGGGCCGCTCACCAATTACATCAGCATTTAAATGCCGGCAGTTAGTTATTGGGAACTGTTTTACCCACAAAACTCCAACAGGACGTCGAAATCAATATTTGTTGTTTATTTGTTCAAGACTTTCTTAAAATCTGAAGTCAATACAATAATCTCTTTGCACTCAGTCTCACAAATTCCGAGTGCTGGGCCTGGGGTGACAAGAAACAGTGGCATGAATTATCACACATGCCAACACCTGTCTTTGGAGATGCTTCTTCAAATCATTAAAATTTCAGAGAAAATTAACAGGTGGGTGAGCTAACACAGCGTATTTACCTCATATTCACTCGCTCTCCATATTGCTAGTAACTGTTGGCAGACACCCATGAAATGCATAATAAATTACTTTTGTTCCAGTAAAGGAATTCATTTTCTTCAAAGATTCATTTACCAATAACATTTCAGAGCATTCTAAGCCAAATTTCTTTAAATTTGGCCATGTCTTCCCGTAACAGTATTTCCAGTTTTGTGACATTTTTGTATGTTCCCATAGAGGTGGCAGTGGGGACAGGCACTGCAAAGAATCAGCAATCTATAAAGAAAAGCTGTATCTGAGACAAAGCCTTCTACCTGAGCACATGTGAAAAGGCAAATGACATTCTGCCTATACTTACTCTCTGCCGAGGATTATAGTTCTCAGATTGTGATAATGAGCCATGTATCAAATAAATCACAGTCCTGTGATCAATTGGGTGAACACGTCTACTATACACTATGTAAAGAGCATTCGTTTTACTGTTTCTAACACATACACACACACAAAGCCAGATATCCGTGTACCAAATATTCCCAACTGCTCCTTATCATCCTCCCTGTGGCACACGCCCGCGCGCGCACACGGAAAAAAGAGGGAAGTCCACAAAGGCCTTGAGATCAAACAGAAAGTATGCAAACTCCACATGCTTCAAGGTTGCTCGCCAGGGTGACGTGTGGCCTGCACAGCGAAGGCCAGTGTGGTCAGACAGGAACGTGAGTTATTAGAAGGGGCTGTGGAAGAAGAAAGAAAGCGAGCCTGGCACATAGGGAGCGTGCAGATAAAATGCCAGCAAAATATTTATGTTCATGGCTCGTAGCAAGTGGCAAGTGGGATATTAATAACTATGATGATTGGTCAACTCCTGGGAGTGGCCACAGCCCTGGCCTGGGAGGCAGGAGACGCCGGTTCCAGGCCCGGCCTCAGCACGGCTTGTTGTGACCTGACGGCGTCACCCGGGCCCTGGTTTATAAATGAGGCAATAAGGTCTAACTGCAACTCTCTCGGGCGTCGTGTGAGATTAATGACTTTGTAACTTTTTTATTATTATTCATTTAGAAAGAGTCTGTTTGGCTATAAACTCTGGGAGGGGAAAAATGAGCACTTGCCTTTTTTTTTTTTTTAAGTGTTTGAGGATTTTGTAAAAATTAGGTGAAGGACAATTTGAACATTCTGAAAAGTTCCAATTAACTTGGCATTCACTGTGTATGAATTTAAATCACACCATTTGGAGAATTTTTGCACTGCAGTGTTATACTTAATATTTTTAAGAGAATCTTTTTCCAATCACGGTAGGCACATTAACAATAGTAAATTCGACTAAATATTTGTCTATTACCCAACCCACATAGTCTTAGTATCATAATACATTTTATTAATAAGTATAATATTAACAAGAAAGCTTCTACAATGTCCTCATGAGCAAGTCACTTCTCTGGCACAGTTTTCCCACCTGTGTCAGTAGGACGATACTTAATGCTGAAAATTACTAATCAAAATGGGTCATATTTCACTAAGAAAATAGTATTCCTTCTCTTTAAAAATTCCAATATCACATACTCTATCACACATTAAGCCAGTAGGCCACAGTGATGACAACCTGGATCCAAGGCCAAGCCCTTGATACATAACCCTGGGCCTGTTACTCACCTTCTGAGTCTCACTCCTGCAAACAAAAAATGGTAACCTTAGTAGAGTGATAACTATTAGTAATAATTAGGAATAAAAAGGTATGGATACAAGCTAGTTTCCTGCCTGCCTAGGTCCACTGCCTTAGAAATGAGAAAATATGGGAGGAGAAAACTTCTCAAAAGCAAGAGTCGGAATGATAAAACACAAGGTTAATCCACTAGCGCCTGGCTTTCAAGCACTCTACAGGCCCTTGTGGAAGCGTCCAGTTATGGGCTCAGAAGTCATTTCTGTCCCGGTGTAGCAGCCTCTTGAATCAGACTCTCTCTTCAGAGCCAAGTTCCTCTAAGTGAAAGCAGCTCACACTGTACAAATGACCTTTCAGCTATTTAATTATTATAGGACTAGTTAATAATAGTAAGAACTATCACTTTGTGGTCGACCATAATGTCACAGTAAATTCAACTACTTGGAGAAAAAGTAGAGCGTAAATTTGCCAATAAAGAAGCTACTTGACAAAAGTGGTGTGCCTTCCAATTTTTACCATCAGATGCAACTAGCAATACATGAAATAAAACCTACATAAATATTTTGAAATATTAACCTGCAAAATATCTCACCTTCCTTTAAGGTCTTATAAAGACATCCAGATATCCTAACAGTGTTGGTCCTGAAATCACCGCCTGCCGGCTACAAGCACCTGTGGGTGTGCGTTAACTCTTTCAAACCACTTCTAGCACAAGTCTTAGCACCACACAGCTCAGATGTACACTCTGTCTGACAAGGTCACTGAGTAATGTCATTGGCAAGGGGTGACTGCAATAAGAAAGCAGGGCTAGCTAGGAACACAGTGTCCCAGAAGAATAAGTCCGCCCAAAGGCACAGAACCAGGCCAGTGAGGGCAGGAGGTGAGCTCCTAGTCCCAGTCTAAAGACATCTGCCTCTCTGTGGACGTCTATCGGCAACAATGAACCGCAAGTGAAGAAACTCCTATCGCTAACACACCGTGCCGGATGCGTTTCATTCGGGAGAGCCGCGCGGCAGCCACCCTAACCCATCTCGCCCCGAGGAGCCCTGGGGAGCAAGAAACTAAACATTATAGGCTGTGAGGTCAGGACATGTCACCAGCTCCAAGAAAAGGTTTTTTTCTTACTGTTTGTGAGGGGAAACCCTGCTTGTAAAATGTACAAGTAGGAGCATGCCAGCATTTGTTTACATCAACTATCAAAATACTCCCAGCTAAGAATGTTTTAATTGCTGGGCTCCAACATAGACAGAAATACATTTGTGACTGCAGTGGGGCTTCGGAGAAAGTCCGTCATTTAGAAATGAATGTGGTTTGAGATCTCACAGCTGACTTGATAGTAATTTGAAATCCTTTCAAATATCCACCTTCCACCTATTTTATCAGCCTCATCTCCTGCCTTTGGTTTCTTACACCCTGCACTCCAGCCACACTGAACTCATAAAACTATCCCTAAAGTACCAAATAAATATACATGCTCCTCTTCTTCCTGGAGACTCTTATCCCATTGTTTCCCCCACAAAAATCTTACCCAACTCACTTGAATTCCTCTCCTCTGCGAAGCCATCTCCAACTCTGCAGTCAGAATTCACCTCTCGCTCCTTTTATCTACTACCTTCCTTTGTCACTCATTCAACATACTTCCAAATCTAACCAGCAGTAAGATCTATCTATGCCTGCCCCTCACCACTGCCACCACATTATGAACAGTTTAAGTGCAGGGCCCTAGTTTTATTCCATTATAAACAGAGCCTCCCATAGCACAATGTTTCATAAATGGAACAGTAAAGCAGGGACGTGTATAAAGGGTGGGGCAAAAGTAGGACTACAGCTGTTCATAAGGAAAAATACAAGAATAAAATGTTTCACTTACTCACAACTGAAAACCTACTTTTGCCACATCCTGTATGTTCAGTGATTTCTTGTTCTCAGACATGAAGTCTTATTGCTTATTTCACTTCCAAATTAATCTTTCCCATCCCAAAGAAAATTTAAGAAATACCTTTTACCTACGAAAACCTGGGGATTAACATTTATATTAAGTTTATATATTATATACACATACATTTGTCTGCCTAAAAGTAGTTTTATAAAGAATTGTTAAAGATTAAAACTTACTTAAGTTTGTATTAAAACTTCAGACGCAGTATTGAAGTCATCATTAAACATATAATGTCAAAATACATGGAAATGAACTATATACGGGGTGAGCAAAAGTAGGTTTACATAATATAAATAATACAAAAGTAATGCAAAAGTAAACTATGTTTCACATACAACTATAAAATTACATTTGCCCATTCTTGTATATATAAAGTATCTTGTAATTTTATAGATTTTTAGTTACAAGTCATAGGAAGGATAGTAATATTTATAAACCGTTAGATATTATTTGAGAATTGTTGAAATAGAACATGTTTGCATATTTCCCTTCTAAATAACAATAAAAAAACCTATAAAACATAACTCGGTCAATAAATTGAAATCAATGCAAGATTTAAATATTCTTATAATCCAGAATATAAATGCCAACTGAACATACATTTTTTCAGTAAAACTACATGTATTAAGACTATTTTAGACACAATGAAAGAGTATCTGGGGGAAATTTATCTTTAAGACCAAAAGACAAAATTTAATCAACTGTCTCAAAAACTAAGTTTAAATACATTATTAACAAAGATTCCAAAACAACAAGACAGAGGCAATTTTAATCCTTGGCTCCATGTAAGCAGTCCTTCCCAATCTCGCACAGAACAAACAAAACTACTCTCTACCTACCTCTACCACACACACACACACACACACACACACACCACTGCACCCAGAGCCTACAACAAAGAGAAATTGAGTCACAAGGTAGCCAGGTCATTCACTGACCTGAAGGTCATCAGAAGGAATGTCTCCATTTTCCCCAGGCAGGGGTCTAGTTAAAACACAAAGTAGCAACAAGCACTTAAGCTAAGACATGCAAATAAGTCAAAGAAATGAGGCTTCAGAACACAAAAATTATTTTCCTGGCACTTGCCCTGGAAGAATGCCAAGTGCTGTGCGCCAAGGAGCCCTGCCCACACCTCCGCCTGCTGGGGAAGGAGCCCTGAGCCTCCTCTCTTAGCAGCAAACTAGGAGTGCCTCCTCCAGAATCCTCAGCCCCTGCCATGTTTAGTTCAAGAACCAGGCCCCGCTCGTGACCTGGTGCTCCCCCATGCCCACATGCAGGGCAGGGGCATCGGGACTGAACAGAAGCATGCTGGGAATGCTACTGATGATCTGGAGCTGATTTCTCAGGGGGAATGAAAATAACCAGCAGCTTGAAGACCGCTGCAGCGGCCTGACATCCGTGCTATTAACTCCCCATCATTAAGGAAAGGTGGAGCAGTTATGCTGCCATTCACATCTCAGTGGAAGAACAGGTGACCCCAGCCCCTGAGTTCCACTGGGAGTGTGCCTTAAGGTCCTTTGTTTTGTAGCTCCATTGTCCCTATTAATTTCTGCCAAAGGGGCCACTGGCGATCAATGGGATATATCCATCGTCATGGGAAGTTTCAACACTTAGCCAATGAAGATGCCATGTACTACGTACCAGATCCGACCTTGCTACGTGCACATAACATTTTCCTTACATACAGTCCTTCACAAAACCCTGTACGTGGTCAGTACCGACACCAACTGCCCTCCAACATCATCAACCATGATCAAAATGGGGGGGAAATACATCTTTGTCAGTACAACCCCCCTTCACAAATGCTTCTGCCAGCAGCTCAGATTTAACTCCTCTGGCGTGCTCTTTACAGCTCCCTGCTGCCACCCCGGCCAAGCACACCCAGAGAAGACTCTGAAAGGTGCTAAGGGACCAACAGGCACACACACACTGGCACTCCTTGGTGGTAACCTGGGGAAACCACTAGAGTCTACAATTATTCATAGAGGGGCACAGTTTCCAAAGGCAGCAAGCGAACTGGCTTCTGCCAAGCAGACCTAGTTCCCCACAACAGATACGACAGGTAGGAGTGGATGGAGACCTTCGTGACGGGCTCACCGTCCTTAGAAAAAACCCACAACCCAGGCAACAGTTGAGCTCCTGGGGAGCCAGGTCAGGAGTGGCTCCTTGGAGTAAAAGGAGGATGGCAGGCAATCCACCTCACACATGCCCACCAGCCAGGAAAGCTGTCCCAAAGCATCTCTGAGGCCAACTGCAGATCATACTGTAGTCTCTAAGGCTAATCACACCACAGGATGGATGGCACAGCTCTCAAATCCCTGTCTCCAAAATCCTGTTGCTTTGCTTCCTGGCCTCTGGGAGGGAACTGAGTGTTCCTCCAAAGGGCACTGGCTGGCAAGCCACCTCTGGGGTGCTGGGTCTCTGGTGACAGATCCTGGGACACCAAAGCAGAACTCCCAAAGTTCATCTTGCAGATGAGCCAGAGCCAGTCACTGCCTTTTCTCCCCTGGGAGGACAAAGGATTGGACTTGCACATAGCCAATTTTGAAACTGCACATCACAAAACCACAAGAGCAAAATATGGATTTCACCCATTAGGGTTCCAAGTCCCCAAAGCCCATTGTTGGCAAATACCTATTTCTTTGCCATTTTTCATTCAAATCTGGCCTTTGCCAAGTTGAAACTGGACTGTATCACCAACTGACGTGGAGCTGGCAGCCGTCCTCCTTTCTGCTAAAAAAGACTGCGGCCAAAAACCTGGCTGCTCCCTGAACGCCTTGGAAAACCAGAATGTTGTTTTGCCTCATTTAGCCACATAATTGCTTCGGAGGACTTAAGGCATAATAAAAAATGTTTTTAAATAATTTCGACCATTTCATTTCCCTACAAGGAACTGTTCCACTTACTACATTAGATCTTTAAAATGACTACATGTAACCCTTCTTTAAAAACATGGTACACTAGAGTCCACCTTGACAAAGGCTAGAAACATCCTTTAACCTGTATGCAACAAACAAGGAATGAAAGGCTTTTTCCCTTATGAATCTCACAGTAAATTTCTTATTTAAGAAAAAGCCCAAATGAAGTTGTGTCAGAGGACAAAGAGAAGTAACTATAATTCCAATCACAGCTTAAACTTGTTTTAAATGTTTAGTTTTCATTTGCTTTAGCCTCTAAAAATACCATGAAACAAACCAGCTCTGTGGTTCCCAAACCCTGACTGGAAGACACCTTCAGGACTTCCATTTCACCTGGGCACTTATTCAAAACATGCATTTCCAAGCCCCACCCCAGAGACTCTGACTCAGAAAATTTGGGGGGGGGGGGGCAGGAATCTGTAGTATTTCACTGTACCCCTAAAGGGGCAAGATTAATTGTAGAAAATCATTGTGTCAATGGAGATTTTACTGCTGATGTGACATCCTAATCTCAGTATAATCCTATCATCACCTGGGATGGGCTGCCCAAGCCCACCCTGGATTTCGATGAGGGTGAGACCCCATCATTTTTAAAGAGCATTCCACAAATGATAGATAGATAGATAGATAGATAGATAGATAGATAGATAGATAGATGGCATTCCAGATAAATTTGGGAAATACCAAAGTGGGAAAATGCTCTTCTCTTGAGAAAAACTGAGTTTCAATCAGAGCTTTACAGAAACAAACTCTGTGTGTGATCTTGACAAAGACCCTCACTCACAAACCAAATTGCTCACAGGTTTATAGCAAGGTTGAATGAAAGAAGCCTGGGTATGATTAAGGTGCATGGAAAGAAGGCAGGCCTCCCAGCAAGAGGACAATAGGGTGAAGCAAGGTCAGTGACTACAGCAGCATCTGACACATTTTGATGAGCTATGTTTTGGGTAGATAAGAAGAAAGGAAGAAATGAAAGGAGGGAGGGAGGAAGGAAAGCAAAGAGAAGGGTTTGAGAAAAGAAAATTGAAAGCAAGAGTTGGTATGATAAGCAAAAGCAATTTGAATGCCATGGGCTCTGGGGGTATATAAAATCACTGAGCTGATAGATTTTTTTTTAATCTGCATTAGAAATACATATAAACTCAGATAAAAACCTGGAAATAAAACAACGAAAGCACTTACTTCAAACCAATTCTTCTAGCTTTTACTTGGTTTGATTTAACCATTAAAATGATATAGATCTTAATTAAGAGGTTTGCAAAGTACTTATGTTTGTCATTTTGTTGACATTTAGATGTAATTTCCTCTATAAACTATTCTTAGGTATCAGGTAATTAAACTGAACTGTTGGTTTAGACTATTGTACTATCAGATAAAATTTGAGATAATAAACTAGAGAGCTACACACTAGTGTAGAAGAGCCTGTGCTATTTTAACACTTACCCCTGAGGCTGTTGGTTGTGTTGTAGGGGAAGTATTTTTGCTGCAGTCATCTGAGTTAGAAGAGGTGGAAGATGGAGTCATAGGAACAGAATTATTACTATTGCCTGCAACAGTCAAAATTAACCTCATAAATATACGTATACTTTACTATTATGGTTAGCAAATACTTAGCAATCAAACGTTATTATATTTACCAGAGCAAGCCTTTGACTTATTTATGTTCTTGGGTTTTCGTTTCCTGGTTTGAATTCCCTCTTTTTTCATAGCAAGCGGTCGGGGCACCTAAAAATTTTTCACACAGGCCATACAGTTAATATTACATTGAAGAAAACCCAAACTTCAGCCAAAGAACCAGCATCGGCCCTGAAGGCCCTCATTTAAAAGAGCTTGGCATAAATTTCAATACCATTTTTTGTTTTTTCACAATAGATTCCAACTGCACAAGACCCCCATCAAATGCAGATTCCTGCAGGGAAAATGAGGTGATATGCCAAGGAGATATTATTCCTTCAATTAATGTTTATTGTTTTTAAACAACTTCAATTTCAGAGTAAAACCACTGAAAATTTCCATTTTATAGAACTCATGTATTCTCTTCCTCCTACATATAGGTTATTTTCCTTTTTAAGAGCTATTAAGACTTTTAAGAACTATTAAGGACTTTGTGCTGTCCTTAAAATGGAGTATAGAATCTTTCTAACTATAACTTTCAAATACGTAGATTACTCTTTTATATAAATATATTTTATTGCATTCAAGAATTAAGTTAATGTAAACTAGTTATTATGCATTTCTAGTTAGTTCCATGTTTTTCTCTTTTGCATTTTAAAGGGTTATTACTATTTTCTCAATTCTAAAATATACATTTTCGCATTTTAATATTTCTAATATTGCAATGTCTTACAACAAATATGTGTGGCAGTTTAATTGATAGCACTTTTTGTTTCTTGCTGCTATTTAAGATAACAGTTTAAAACGTCATCAATTCCATGCATATAGACAATCAAATTTTCACTTCCATCCCCTTCTCCTTTGCTGACTTTTCTCTTAACTGAAACCATGTACAAACTATACTAAACACATATATGCATGAACAGAATACGTGGCGCACCCCATGGAGTTTCATGTAGAGTCCACAAGCATTGCACACAGGCTCGCCCTCGGCGTTTCTGCGCCACAAAGTGGTGGTTGTGGTGTGGCAGTTGGCACAGGACAAGCCAAGCCGCCGGGAGGAAGGCTAGAAGCACAAGAAAACAAGTGTACAGTTATGAGTGACTTTTATGTATATGCTACATACATCAATGTACCATGTCCCTGTCATCAACAAGCATGAACCTGGTTATTAGAAATAAGAGGTCCCTTGAGAAAAAAAATTAAAGTGTAATTAGACTGACTTTGCTGAACCAAAAAACTTTTACAGTGTGCTTGTTCCCACACATACATTTGATTTGTTCCAGAATATTAGTGTAGATTACAGAACAACCAAAACACAGTCATAATGTTGGCCAATAACTGTACCTACTGTGGTCAGAGGTCTGATATAAGGATATTGAAATACAATCATAACTGCCCGCCAATATGTTAAGTGGCTTTGAGCAGTCTCCACTTCACATGAAAACTGAAGATAATCAGTTCATATTTTTCCAAGATTTGTGCAGAGGAGCAAGTCAGAAACTTTGGAAGAACCTATTAATAAAAATGGATTTTGGAAAATGAATAAAATGTTTGTAAAGAAAGTATATTTTAATAGATTCCATAATTATCATGATCAAATGCTGACTGAATTTTTCATTTTTGCAAAAGATAAGCAAATTTTATGGCATTGTTTTAATGCCATCATTGTCTTAAATACAATGATACTAATATGTTATTTACCCTGCAAGTATAATAATGAACTTCTGTTCACACAAAGGGATAAATATTATTATCAGAAGTCAACTCTGGTTACTGTCATTCTGATTTCCACGTTCCCTTTACGCCCATAGCATCTTTAAAGGGAATTTATTTCCTCTAAATTAGGTGTGGATTATAAAGAATGAGAATTTAACCTAGTATAAGTTCCTCCCTAGAATGGCAAAAAATCTAAATGTTTTTAAATAACCTAGATAGGGCAATTAAAAAATGGTGTCATATGACTTCTGAAAAAAAGCTATAGGGAAAATACAGGAAACAAAGCAAATTTAAGGTCACAGAATTTGGTAAGTGAGCTACACTAATTAAATTTTAAAAAAGAAGTTATAAAGGAAAATGCACAACAAAAAAAAGGAAAAATTGAGTATGTATTGAAAACTCACAGATTAAAAAGGACAGATTTCAAAATTCTTGGTGGCAAATTTAAAAGACACGATTGAATTTCTCATTTACAATTCACATCCTGTTGAATTACTTTAAGCATTACTCTTTACAGACAAGTTATAAAAACAAAGAGACACTGCTAAGCCTCTTAGCACTACAACATTTTAAGAAGTCAGTGCTAAGAAAATTTGACTTTTGGTTGTATCAATATGCTTGGTTTGGCTGACAGAACTATTTGAGAAATTGCTTTGTTAAGATGTGAAAACATAAAACCTTACACATCAGGGTTCCTTTTTTTTTTGTTCAAAAGATAATAATTTCATAAATGCACCATCAGAAAACTAGGGACAGAAAGGTCCCTTTATAAACAGGTCATTTATGACAGTTTCCAGTGGAATTTGAGCCAATGTGAAGCAAACTTGTTATCAGAATTTGCCATTATAACAAAGAACTTTATGACTGTCAACTGCAGATCATGAGAGAAGCCAGTCCTCATAAACATGTGAAATGAAGGTGAGTGGGTTATAAAAGTTCCTTGTAACAAGTGATCTCTCGGTTATGTGCATCATTGACAAGGAATTCAAGTTAACCATAAATCCCTTATTTTGCAATGCAATACAAGTTCAAATTCAGTGATTGGTTCTGTAACTGCTGGCTAAACAAACTTGGGTTGAACATTCTACCTCTGATAACTAAGGCAGGCCCATCAAAACCATAAATAAGAAGCCCACAAGGAGAACTAATTGATAGACACACCCTTCAATCCATGTCATTTATAACCCATTTATAAAGCATATTGGCTGACCTTGGTTACTGCCAACACAGTTGCCACATAGAAGGGAAACTAACTGGTTCAGATATGTTAAAAAAAAAAAAAAACACTGTTTCTCTGGTTATTTTTACTTGTAAAAGCTCAAAACAAATGGCACTATCTAAATAGGAATGATACTAGATTAAATTTATAAGGCAACTAGAACCAAAACGGCTATTCTAATGGTTTTTTCTGCTCCATCTCGTGAAAATGTTACTTTCCTGAGCTCAGCTATTTCTCAGTTCAATGCTCCTTTCCAAAAAGAATAATAATCAGTCTCATGGTTAATATATAGGTTAACACATGAAAACAAATAACTTCCTTGGAATATTTTCCAGCCATTACTTTTTCTTTTCTTAATATCATGTATGTGGGAAAAATGGAAACCGTAGGGACTCAGACGCTGAAGTTACAGATGGCCTTTGAAGAACTTAAGTCGTGGGAGTTTGTAACAAGTTTAAGGCGCTTACACTCATTAAATTAACCTTGGCCACTTCATTTTAAATGCATTAAAAACAAAACAACCATAAAACTAATTGCTTCTCCTTAAGGTGTCAGACTTACATTGTGATGCAATTTCACTCTAATCTGTTTAACACAAACAACATGTGTAGCATTTGTCCCTGCTAATTAGAGTATAACAATTAAATAAATTACTTGGATACTTAAGATGTCTGGCATCTAACTGTAAAGTATTTTACTTTAAAAGGTATCAAGAGCATGGGTGCTTGGCTAAACAAATGTTAGCCTTACCGTGGGGCTTGTGGAAGCTTTATATTTCCCCACTACAGCGAGAAACACCTTCTCCTAACACACACAAACACACAAAACATGACAAGCGATTGATCCCTAAAGAAAATCAGAATTCCCATATATTAAAACACAGTAAAACATGCTCATATTGGTGAAAAGACTCAACCTGAGAAGAAGAGCACACAGACTGCATATTTCTCACATTCTGTGTCACTATCTGAACAGCCAGATTTCAAAATAACAAAGGTTAGGGTAAGTAAATTTTCACCAGACTCAAGGGCAATCCAAAAGACGAGTGGAATTTGTGGGTAAACCCTGTCTCACTTGGAGAAGAGCTAGAGGGATCCTGAGGTGGAAGGGACAAAATCAAAGAAACCGCAGCGAATGAGGCAGCAGGGAGAAGGGAAGTGTGGGGATTGTTGTCATGTGGGGGGTGGGGGGGATGAAGGGTGGGTGAGGGGCGAGAGATACTGTAAAGGAGCATGGTTTTCCAAGAATAAAACCCAAACCAGACCAGAGAATGCACAGAGGAAAAAACTTCCTTCCTTCACCTGCCCTGGGTGGGATCCTACCATCACACTTTTCTTGTGCTTCCTCCCAGAATTATTTCGGTGCATTTACTAATTCATGAGGAGATGTGTACATATACTTGTTTGTACTTTAAAAAGTTACAGTGCCCTACTTTGTTTTTTCTCTTTCACGTAAGATGTCATTCCCTGTGCTAAACATGCGGGAAGGCGGTTTGCATTCCCCAGACCTTGATTTCGGGGTTCCCTCCAGTCCAGCCCAGCGCTATCGAATGGGGAAGGCAGAGTACAGGGTGGACCGGCGCGCTGGGCTCAGCCGGGGGACTCCGGCCTCCGCACCTGCCCGGGCGCGGCGGAGGGGGCGGCGCTCGCACTCACCACGCGCTTCTGCGGCTTGATGAGGGGCCGGCTGAGGCCGTTCATCTTGCTGTAGAGCCCGCAGGCGTTGCACAGGTAGTGGCCGGTGCCGTCCCGCCGCCACAGCGGCGTCTGGATGGAACCGCAGTTCACGCACTCGCGACTCTCGGGCAGGTCCTCCAGCAGGTCTGCGGGGAGAGCGAGGACGAAAGGCGGGTGAGACCGCGCCGCACCCGCCCCGACCGAGGCTCCCGAAGACACACACACACACCAACCCCACGCTGCCGGTGTGAGGACACCCGGCGCGCTCCCCTGCCCACGCCCTCCTCCACGGACCCTTCTGCTCAATAGCCAAGCCCCCGGCGGCTGGTGCTGTCCCTATCGACCTGCTGCTTACCATTCTCTGCACCCCGGGGCGCGCCCAGTGAAACCCTAGCAGGAGGCAGTGCTGGAAGCCCAGCCCCAGTCATTTGCCATCTACCACCAAGGACCTCAGGGTGGAGATGAGCTGTGGGGAGATCGATTTGGGTCCCCTGACCTCTTCTTTCCGGCTGTTCACAAGCTTTTCAAAACTGAAATCCATCACAATTACAGTATGCCCCTGGCCAAACCCGAGCAAAGCATGGGACTTGCACAGGGACCACGGACCCCTGCTCCGGGCCACAGGTTCCCCGGGTGGGACACAGGGAAACTGTCTTCTTTCAGCTTCCTTTTTTCTTTAAAAAGTATTTCCTGTATCTGCTACTCTGCGTTTTCCCCAATTAAAGAAAAAAGACTAGTGAAATTAGAAATACTATTCTAGAGCACTTATACCATTTAATACCATTTAATTAGAAAATGATTCCAATCTCCCCAGGGGGAAAATACACTAGCATTAAAATAAGCAGAGATGTTAAATTTTGTTTTCATGCCACAAGGCCCAAATAGTAAAATATTCTGATTTTAAAGTGGGTCTAATTGTTTCTGCCTTGTAAAATTCTACATACGGTTGCTATTTTATTGATTCAGAAAAATCACGAAGACCATCTCAGTGCTAAATAAAACTGTTTTCTCTTTTCCTACACTGAAATTTCAACTTGTGCAATCTTTCTAAACTGTGTTTATGTAATTTCTACTTGGTTAGTTTTCACAGTAACTAACCTAGAACTGCTATCTAAAACAATCTTAAAAATAAATGATTGTTAACATTTATTACTTACTCTAAACTGGTTAAATATGAATGAAGAAATATCTAAAATGAGATAAGTACTTATTAATTAAATAAGTACCTTTTATTAAATAGACTTTTTAAAACCATAAGTATCCCCTGTTTAGTGTTATTAATATTCTAGAGGGTTTAAATTGTTCCAATTTGACTTTATTCAAGGATCATTTCTAACCAATTTTTAAAGTAAATAAAGATTACACTTTAGAGTTTTACTTGAAGATTACGTGAGCTATTGAGCCTTTCTATTATTCCTCCCCATTCCTGTGCAGTTTACCATTCGTTTCTACCATTAACTGTTTGTTGTAAAGATATTCATATTATGTCTTGGGCATAAAATACTCTTTAACTCCACTAATACTATTTACCCTACAAAACAAGAAAGTCTCCTTCCTCACGAAACAAGTTGAAAAGAAACTAGCATCCTACATATCTTGAGTTCAAAGTTGTCATGGGGATACTGCAACTTACAACACATCACAAAGATTTATTCTTCTCTGCCCTAAAAGCCACTATTGACTACGGCAATCAGTAAAATGCTCAGGACTTCAAGGACACTGAAGTTAAACAAGGTATTTGTCTTTGTTGTTGACTTTAAAATGTTACCTATCAGAGCCTCTCTCAACAGAGGGGCATTCCCTGGAGAACCCAGCCCCGGCCTGGCCGCCTTCCCCAAGATGGGAACAATAAGAAGAAGACAGTGAACTCTCCAGGTAAATCTTTTTAGTCATCTGAAAACCCAAAGACAAAACTTGAAGATCACTGTGGACTTAAACATTAGCAAGTCTGCTTATTTTTAGGTAAGTAAAATCTACAGCTCCCATTTATCCTGACCTGTCCTCACTCCTCACCCAGCAGCTACAATCCTCTAACTGATTAAAGTAAGAAAAATGTCTTTAAATAAAAATTATAAAACCTGATGGCGCTGGGAACCTCTTCATCAATTTCCCCCTACACATCATCTCTCTCCTAACATGGCTGCCTTGAGTGTCCCCGGGGGAATGCAGACACAGGGGAGAAGGGTTCAGCTGGCAAGTGTAGTCGCAGAACCCAAAGAATGGAACACAGTTATATGAAGTTTAAGAGAGGGCTGGGCTTGGGGACTGCAGGGCGTGCACTCACTACCAGAACCAGGGAGAGCTGTATGGAGCAGGTTCTCGGCAACCTCCCCTGGCAGGTTGGGAAAGCCCAGCACTCAGGTTTTAGCCGTTTGCCCCAATCAATTACAGAGTGCCTCCAGAAATGGTTCGGGTTTTTCGTTAAATCAAATCTTACTAAATTTGTGGGAAATTTAGCTAGGAAGCTGGGAGAGGGGCTGGGGGGTCGAGGTCTCTCTAGCAAGAGAACACCTGTGAGAACAAGCAAGGTTGGGGTTACTCGCCTCCACCACTTCCAGACTGCCTTATTCTCGCTCAGTAGTTCCCCATCTTTTTAACAGACTGTATGCAAAAAACCCTGGATGTCCCCAAACTCCTTCCCATTTTTAGTTGTTTGGTTTTTTTAAATATACTCTGGGTCTCCAGAAAATTTTTCTAGTTTTGCAGTGTCCTTTCCAGAAGGTAAAAATATTAGTGAAAGGATAGGCTAAGTTTACTGATTTTTTTTTAAGAGAGAGAGAAACATCAGGTTTGTTGTTCCACTTATTGATGCATTCACTGGTTGCTTTGTTTGTGTCTTGACGGGACCAGAGGTCGAACCCAAAAACTTGGCATAAAGGGACAATGCTCTAATCAACTACCCAGCCAAAGCAGGATAGGCTAAATTTAAAATGAAAAAAAAAAGGAAAAAAAAAAACTAACTTTCCTGCAATCATACCTTATTGCCTCTAAAAGGATTTTCCACACAGAACCAGTTACTTTAAAACTCCAGTTCTGTCTTGTGGACTACTTCTCTTTCTCGGTCCTGTGAAATGCTGGAAGACGAGGGGAAAGGAACTTGGAGATCACACTAAGGTGTGTCATGGGACAGGCAGAGCCACACGACCTTGCTCCAACTGCAGCTGCACCCTCCACCCACCCACCCCTCACATCCTTCCAGATTCCCTGCTAGACTCCTGACTGACAAAACCCTCACACCCTGACAGCCATCTCCTTCCCATCCTTTGAAGAAACCTCCCCTCCCCTCTCTCTCCTCTGGAGAGCCAGGTGTGGGTCCCTATGCAGCAGGAAGGGTGACAGTGCTGCGCTCTGAAGTCTCTACTCAAAGGAGCAAACCTGCAGGACCCCGCACCCCCACCCAGTAAGATGGTCTCCAGAGCCCTCTTCGCAGGGGAAGAAGAGGGAATCTCGAGACCAAAGTGTTAGAGCGGGTGGATGAAGAGAGGAAGAGAACCTTCGAGTTCAGGCCACTACAGTTTCCAGCATGTCTTTTGAACATGAGGTTGGCAATGTCTCACTTGATCCTAACAGGACCCCTGGAAAACTTCCTGTCCCTAAATAGAAGGCTGAGGCGCTCAGCTGGGGTGTGAGCACCAGGTAAAATGATTTAAACTCACCCACCTCCTCTGTGACTTCCATAGATCCCTTCAAACAAACAGCTTTACCCACCCCCACCCCCAGAAAAAGTTTTCTGTAAGGAGTCTGTCAGACTATCAAGCAGGTTAGATATAAAGTGAAAGAGACCTATAAAAGCACCAGAATGCTGAAGCTAACCTAAGCAGGCCGGACACAGTTCACACCCTCCTCTGCTTCAGGGAACAAAACACTTCAAAATGGGCTCTTTCCAGGTATCCTGGCACTTCTGTTTTTCTCCCGGTCCACCAAACATTGTGCCAGTCACTGCCATGAGTGGGATTGGAAACTGAAAAACGGGTGGGCTGAACTCTAGAGGAAAAACAGATGTGGGATCCCCAGAAACCCGCCCAAGGATGCCAGGCCAAGGGGTCCCCCACCAGCTTTCCCTCAGGGTAGTCACCAGGCTAACCAACCAGTCAGTGTGTCCTGTCTTCTTTCCTTCTCACTGAGGTGGCAGTGTGGGTGTCCTAGGGTCCTGCTCCACCTGGAGCCCTTTTAAATACTCCCCTGGGGGGAAACACAACTCCTCACCTTGGGAGAGGTGAGACCGAGAGGGCCTGTGCAGTTGAGGACAGGATGAATCCAGTGTCCAGCATTCTCTAGATTTACCCCCAAAGGGAGTCTCATTCTTCCACGCAACACAAAACTAGTCTTCCAAGGGGCTCCGGCCCTGCCAGTTGCCTCCTGGGCTAATTCCTTCCCAGGACCCAGCCCATTCACTACTCAGCGAGTTCTTGGAGCTTCTCCAGGAGCTGAGGTACAGACACTGTACAGGCGCATTCAGTCTCTTCCATGGAAAGGAACCCAATCGATCCGCATAACAGAAGCACCCCATCAACGCTGCCAGACTCTGGGTCGCCCCGCTGACTTTTGCCCCTCCCCCTCACACACCCACCAGGGGAAACCCTGAAAACGGCGCCCCAGTAAAGCAGCTGTTTTAACACCTCCACTTTGGCCCCGGTGCCCTGGGTCCCCAATCCCCACGCTGAGGCGCGACCCTTACCTGCGCTGGGGCCCCGCGGTACGGGGAGCGGGCCTCCGGCGCGGCCCTGCAGGCTGTGCAGCACCGGCGTCTCGAAGTGTCCGGCGGGCCAGGCGGGGGTCAGCGGCGCCCCCACGTAGGGCGAGTAGGGACTCGGGTGGTGGTGGTGATGGTGGTGGTACGTCCCGTTCAGCGACCGCGCGGCCGACAGCGAGCCGTACTGGTGCTCCCGGCCGCCCATGGCCGCCAGGCTGCCGCCGCCGACGCCGCCAGCGGCCCCGCCGCCGGCTGCCGCGTAGCCCCCAGGGTCCCGCGCCGCGCCGTTGGCCATGGGCGGGCTGGCCGAGTAGGCGAAGCGCGCCGAGACGTGCGCCGCGGCCGAGCCGGCGCTGCCGGGCCCTGCGGCCCCGCCGCCCGCCGCGCCGCCTCCGCCGCCGTAAGGGGGGCTGTCGGCCGAGGCCTGCGGCCAGCCGGGGTGCGCACCCGCGCCGCCCGGGTGATTGGCCGGCCCGCTGCCCGCCCCCTGCAGGTACGGCAGGCCGGGCAGCATGGAGCCCACGCGCGTGGTGGGCACGTATACCGGGGAGCTGGCCGCCGCGGCCGCCGCTGCGGCCGCAGCCGAGTGCACGAAGCCGCCGGGCGCGCCGTCGTAGGCGGCCGGCCCCTGGCTGGAGAGGGCGGCGAGGGTCTGGTACATCTCCTCGGGCTGCTCGGGCGCGAAGGGACTCAGCTTGGCGCCGCGGCTGGACCACAGCAGTTTACTGGCGGTCGCGGCCTGGTCGAGGTCAGCGAAGAGCAGTAGGTCCTCCCAGTTCGACAGGCCGCTCCCTGGGCCGGGCACCCCGGGCGCCGAGGGTCCGTGGGGAGGCCCGAAGGGATGCGAGGCGTAGGGGCTGAGCAGCAGCGAGCGGGCCGGGGGTCCTGCCGCCGCCTCCGTGTCGAGCTGCGGCGTCCTGCAGTTGCCGGCGCCGCTGGGGCCGCGTTCCCCACCCCGGGAGCAGCAGGAGGAGGACGAGGAGGAGAGAGGGGAGGGCGGCGTGGAGGGCTCCCGCGCGGAAAAGGCTCCGGAGTCGCAAGCGTCCGCAGCCGCGGCCCCCAAGCGCTTCGAAAGGCACCAGCCGCTGTCAGTCAAGGCCATCCACGGTCCTGCGCCGCTGCACGCTGACTTCTAGCTCCTGCGGCGGACAGGGACAGGAGGGGAAATAAAAACGGGTTTCCAAAAGCGCAGGCTGTACATCTCACTTCCACTCACTTTCCTAACGAATGAGGTTCTCCAAAGATCCCCCCTTTGCTAACTAATGAATGGATTCTCCAAAGATCCCTTTTCCTAACTTTTGGGATTCTCCAAAGATCCCCTTTCCTAACTAATGAGATTCTTTCTCCAAAGATCCCTTTTCTGCCCAGGACGTGACAGTTGGTAAATGAGAGGGAACTGTGGCCTGAGCAGCCGCCACCAATCCTTCCAAGACCGGTATCAACTGCCCCCCCCCCTCACCCGCACCTCTCAGGTCCCCTCACCCTCCCCGCAGCATCCTTCATCCGCGCGCGCGCGCGCGCGCCTGATCCCAAGGGTGATCAGGCGAGACCGGCCAAGATGGACTTCTCCCCAAAGTGACTCCCTCCGGGCCGTTCACACTCAAGGGCACTCTTAAGGGGTGGCCTTGTCCCGCGTCCCCGCGGGTGCCCTCCGCCCGGAATGCCTCAGCGTGAAGACTGCCCGCTGGAAACCCCTCAGCGCACGGATGGCGACCTGTTCCGAAAACGAAACCGCCGCGTCCTCTCTCACAGCGGCTTCCCCAGGGCTCCCCGGACTGCGCGGACTAGACGGAACGAGAGCCCCAGAGAAAAATGCAGCGCAGCCCCGAGAAGGTGGGGCCTGGGGCGGGGACCGCGGTCTGGGACCTTCCGGGCACAGGCAGTGCAGGACGCCCGAGGGGCCCGAGGTCTCACGCCCAGCCCGCGTGCCCGCGGCTGCACCGCACACCTCACACGCGGCTCGCGTTCCGACCACCAGCGCGTGCGCTCTCGCCCGCCGGGCCACCCGTCCCACCTCGGGGGCTTCCCCAGGCGTGGAAAGGCGAGACCGCTACGGAATCGGGCGTAGCGGGGTGGATCGGAGTTCAGAGGAGAGGAGGGGGACGTGAGACCGCCCGGGAGACACAGCCACCCCACAGGAGAGAGCAGGACGAATGAGAGGGAGACCAGGCGGGGTTGGTGGAGAGCGAGAAGGCAGCCCTGGCCGGCCTCCTCCCGGCCGCCTTTCCAAAGCGCTTGGGCTCCTCGGGAAGAGCCATATTAAATGAATGCGCACACACAGACCCGGGCTGGATAGTCAGAAAGCAGTCTCTCTGCCCGCCGGACTGGGGCTCCCGCCCCTTCGCGCCGAGATAACTCGGAGATAAGGCTGCGCGCAGATAAGCGCTTCGGAGAGAGAGGAAAAGACAGCAGAAGTGGGTACGCGGTGTCCCGGGAACCTGGGAGCCGCTGCCGCCGGGAGTGGGAGGAGGAAGACACCCTCGGAGCCGATCGCGGCCGGGAGAGTCGAAGCCGGGGCCCACGACGGGCAGGGAGTAGAGGGAAGGAAAGATCAGGAAGAAAAAAAAACAAGTAGCCGAACCTCGGGTGGAAGCTGAGCATGGAGAACGGCCGCGGCGGAGGGTGCGTGCGCGGAGAGAGGCCGAGGGCGCCGACAGGCGAGCGCGAGTCCGGGGTCTGCGCGGCGCGGCCGGAGAATAAAAAGGAGAGAGGAGGCGCCTCTTACTGCTCCGCCGGAAAACTGCAGCCTGCGCTCCTGATTGGACTCACCGAGCCCTAAACAAACAGCGCACGCCGAAGGGTGCCAGGCTGTGGGTCGGAACTGCGCTCTGCGAGCAGCTGGGCGCTGGAGGTGAAGAGGAGGAGGAGGAGGAGGGAGGGAGCAAGGGGAGGGGAAAAAAGAGGGTGGGGAGAGGACGGGGGCTGGCCGGGGGAGGGGAGCGCGCCGCCCCGGCAGACAATGAGCGCTACGCAGCCTGCGGGTGTGAGCTCAGCGACCGGCACAGTCCTAGGAGTGGGGGCGAGTGCATCCTGGGGGCGCCGAGCCCAGGGACGCCGGGGGAGGGGTGGACGTGGCGGAACTCCAGACCTGGCAGGCGACCCGCATCCAACCTTAGGCGGAGCCCTTTCCTCCGCCCCTAGTTACGCGCGCACTCACGGGGGAGGGGGCGGTGGCACGGGAGGAACTGGCTGTGCACAGCTCCACGCTGCCACCGCCGTGGGAGGGAGGCGCCAGCGCCTGGGTCAGCGCGCCCCCAGAATGCGGAGGGGGGGGAAGGCTTTGCTCCGCTGGCCTTCCCGGGTCCTCCCTCCACGTCAAATGAGCTTCTTGCTCTACATTCGCGTGTGACCGACCTTAAACTTTCCCCGACCGACCTCTTCTCTGGACCCTGGAGTTCACAGGGTCGTGGCGGCCCTCGGTGTTGGGGCTTCCTTGATGTGGGAAAGAAGGAACACGAGTGCCCAGCTCCCCATCTGTGCTCTGATTTTTAGAAATATATTAAATTCTTTGGAAGAACTTTCACATAGGTACTCCTCAGCTAGCCCTTGGGGCTTTTAATCCGGGGTCGTGGTGCACTCACGTGAGCTAGTAAATGAGGTGCACAGGGTGGGTAAAGGCTTCCGCGCCAGTAGCGCCAGTAGCGCACGAACATGCTTTCCAAGTTGGGGCGTCCCGTTTGCTCTGAGATTTCCCAGGAGAATTTCAGGTAACTGTCAGGTATGTGGTTGGAAAAAGGGGGGGGGGTCATTTTCTCTGCATCCAGCGCGACATGTCGCTTCCCAGCCACCCCCTCCACACACACACACACACACACACACCCCTTCTCCGCTCCCTCCGAACGGTTATCACCAGTGTGTACAGACTGATACGGCCCGTCGCCGGCGAAGGGGCTGGAAACAGACGTCGCGGGGTTATCAGCGCCGATCTGTCATCGGCGAGCCGCGCGCCCGCGGTTCGGCCGCGGCTGGAGCTCTGATCCGGAGTCCCGCTCCCTTTCGCTCACAAGGAGCATTCCCTCCGGCAGGCGTGACCCCAGAAGGCTCCTGAGAATTCTAGCCAGGGCCGGAGGAGTGGTGTGGGGATGGATTTTTACACTGTTTCCCCCCAGGTAAATCGAAGTAAATGATTTTCTAAAGGTCAGTCTCCTCGGGAGGCGTGTGGACTCTGTTTTTGTTTGTTTTTATGTCTTTCAGTTGGGGGAGGGAGAGGAACCCAAACTAGTTAAATAGGGTCGGCAGGGACATTGTAAAATACGGTTTCGAAAGGCTGTGGGACTTGGCCGCTGAGTGTGCGGCTCCTCGCCGCGTAACTGAGCTGGGAACCTGTGTGTGTGTCCGGGGCCGCAGGGACAGGGCCTGGCGCGCCGGGCGGAGGTGCCAGAATTCAGGAAGTTGGGAGTCATTTTCCCCTCTTTCATTCTTCGTTGTAAATTGCTGCTGAACACTTCTGAATTTTAAATTGCTGCTGAGAAGGCGCATACACCGTTTTCATCTGATTTTCAGGTCACTTTTATGACATTGCTCTCTGCCTCCCCCAGTCGCCGCACCCCGTTCCCATTGTGACCTCATTTCGCATTTGGGCAAGACCGAAGGTGGAAAGCTCTGGAACGGGACTGGTGGCAGGAGCAGGATCGGGGTTTTAACGTTTAACCCGAGTTCGATCGGATGCGGCTACCAGCAGCGACAGCCGGGAGGCCGCCTTGCACCTCACTCAGGCCTGGGCTGCCCATGTCTTCTTTGGGTTTTTGCGTGAGTCCCGACCCAGTTCTTAACTAGACCGAATTTCGCAGAAGCTCCTGTTGTAAGCAGCTTACAGAAACGTTGTGGACGTTTGAGTTCAACTGGTTTTAAGTGTTTCTCGGGTTTGCTCTTAAAACCAAAGTGTCTTATTTTTTTTTAATTCACACTTTGGGAAGCTGATTTTTAATGAAGACGGGTTAGCAAATAAATATTTTGGCTACTTAGAGTCCAGGCCTGCGAGCCAGAGCCCCGGGAGACCCAGCTCCCCACGACCACGGTTCCTGCTGTGTGTTTCTTTATATTTGCAAGCACACGGGTGTCTGTGTGAATTTCCCTGTGCAATAGCTCGCCCGCAGGGGCCTCTGTTCCCGCAGCTCCCCCGCAGCAGTGAGGGTGCGTTGGCGCTGGCGCCCCTAGAACTTAGGTGAGCGGGACAGGGGGACAGCCCCGACCAGGGCCCCAGCCTGAGGGTGCTAAGGGCTGGAGAAGGGACCGGCATTTTACCCTCCAGATCCCCAGTCTCTTTTCAACATTGCCCAAAACAAAGAGGGGGAGAGAGGGAGGCCATTGCTCCTTTGCTGGGTCACAAATTGTTGTGTTTGTTGTTGTTGTTGTTTGCAGGTTGGTTTTCCAACCAAGGGAAGGAATCGTTAGTGAAATGTTTTCCTTGACAGTTAATTTTAAAATAAAACAAACCCCTTTAACCCGTGGCGTTTATTCAGACAGAAAGCCAGGCTGCCTGACCCCTCCGGTTTGCAGTTTTCCCAGCGCCCCCACTGGGGGCCCGGGGACTACACCTCGGGGAGCGGCATCTTCCCAACGACTCCCGCCGGCCCAGGCCGCGGTGCGCGCTGCCCGGAGCCCCCGGCGGGTCTCGGGAGGAAGGGAGAAAAGCGGGTGCGCAGAAAACAGCACACCCCAACTGGAGAGAAACGCAGGCGCTACAGGAGCTCCCCACAGCGTTCCGGGTGGACTGGGGGTGTGGGCGCTCTTGGTAGTAACTGTGTTTCCATCGCGGTTTCTTTTCTGAACCCTCATCCCCTTTACTTTTTTTTCCTTTTCTTTTCTTTCTGCTTGTCTCCTCTTTTGGGGTTTGCTAATCTGAAACGAAATCGTGTTTTCTTCGTACTATGTAGACCCCGGGGGTGGCCCCTCCTAGGTGAGCTCTCCACCCCCAGCCACCCTCCCCACGCCAGGAGAGGGGCTGGCTGCGGGGCGCGGCCTGTCCCCCCGGGACTGATTTATTTGGGCCGCACCACGCCACTCTGCGACTCGAACTCAGCCAGAGACCAGCAGCCAGTTGGGCAGGGGGCGGGGGCTTTTCCGCCGAGCGGGAGCGGCTTTTTGGGGCCCAAGGCGCGCACTGCTTCCGGAGGACCCTCGTCATCCAGCGCCTGGACGCCCCGCAAACTTAAGCGCATGGCACTGTCATGGCCCAGCGTCCCTGGCTGCCGCGGCGACGTTTCTGAAAGGAAGAGAACACAACGTCTGACTTAAAACGTATTTTTAAATTAACGGTGTTTTTAAAACCAGATTTATGGGGCCTTCTCGCTTATAACTATATTTCTTCCTGTCCCGGGGACGCTTTTGCCCAAGGACACAAGGTCACCCCGGCGCCCCCGCTCCCGCCAGCGTCCGGGCGGTGCGTCTCCCCTGCCCAGCGGCTGACGGTCCCCCGCAGGCCATCGCCCGGAGTTTCTCGAGGGGAGGAGATGGCTGTTGTTTTGTTCTAATTTTTTTAAATTCTCGAAAAACTCCCCCAAATCCTCTTTAGAAATGTCAAGTGGTGGCGGCGGAAGCGGGAACACTGCGCAGCCTAGAGGTCGCCCCGCCGCCGGGCGCTCTGGGCGCAGCGCCCCGCCTGGGCCCGAGCGGCCGGACTCGAGTCCCCGAGCGCGAGGACCGCGGCCCCGGCCGGCAGCCCCCGGCCCCGCAGCCCCGGGCGCCCCCCGCGCGCCGCCGGCGGCCGCCAGCACGGCGCGGAGGTGGGCGCGCGGCGGCGGCGCGCGAAAGGTCACCGCGGTGGCATTCCTCTGCGCGCGCTGTTTACGCGACTTAATGCACTTGGTGCGCCGCGGGGGGGCGCGGGCCGCGGTCGGGGAGGGGTCGCCGTAAAAGCCCCTCGCTGGGCGCCTCCGAGCCCTCCCCGCGTCCATTAACCTTTTTACTTTCTTCTCCCCTCTCTCCTAAAGCTCGTTATCTGGGCCACCCAATGACCGACGAAAGATTTTCCCCTCCCTGCTTCTCCCGAGGCCGCTTTAAACCAAATAAATTTAGCTATTAAGGGCCAAGACGTCTGACAAGAGATGGAAAGGTGTCTTTCCGCGATCGCTGGGAGGAGAGAAGGAGAAGCGGGCGGCTCCCGGATCCAGATAAAGACATTCCGCGCCGGCGCCGGCCGCCCTCCCCGCGGTCCGGGTGCACCCTGACATCCTGAGATCTCTCGCCTGCAGCGGCCCGGACCGCGGATGCGCCTGTGGGACCTGCGGCCTCCCGGGAATGTGCCGGACTTGGAGGTGCCAGGTCCTGGGGTTCCCGGATCCGGGGAACACCAGGCGGGAGCTGGGCTCCCAGAGCAGCCCCCTGCACATCGCAGAAAAACCAAACCGAGCTCAGCGGGGCCTAAACTCCCATCCCATTTTCCTTATGGTCTGGTGCTGGATACTGCCAAGCCAAACGACCTCTACCTTCCCGCCCGCACTCCCTGCGGCTTTGCCGAGGGCAGTGTTACTCCCAAGTCTCTGGTCCTGGGGAGCAGACCTCTGGAACCCCAGTCAGAACACGGTGGCTGGAACCTGGCAGCTGGATTCGACCCAAGCTAATGGGAGGGTGTGGACTAACTAGCAGACTAACAGCATGCAGGTGGGAGGCAGAGGTCCAATGATTCAGTCATCCTCAGGTTGGGTTTGGTTGTGAAGTGTGGTATTTATTATCATTATTAATTACTACTGGCATCACTACACAAGGCCTAGGGCTGCCAGCTGGGCCCGGGCCCTGCCCTCGGGGTGATCCCTTCCCTTTTGCCAAAGGTGAAGCGAGAGATGTTCAGTTTCCTGATCCTGAAAAGTGGGCTTGGGCCATGTTTTCAGGTCTCCTCTCAGGCCTGAATTAGCCTTTTCTACCACTTTTAAAAGGCTGGGGCTGGCCCATGAGACCCCCCTGACTTCCCTGCAGAGGGGCTCCTTCCCATGTCTCTGCCTTCCCCCTCTCTGTTCTCTGTCCAAGTTGGAGACAGGGCTCTGAATTCCAAAAGTCAGTCCAGCATCTTTAGCTTCTGTCTGTCACCTCTTGTTGGGCCCCGGAATTAGATGCCTCTCTTTTTCCCTCTTCCCATCCAAATAAGGTGAACTCCGAAATCTAATTCTTTCTCCTCACCCAGCCTCCTGGGAAACGGAAAAATCAGATCATCAGAGAGAAGGGGATCATTTCTACACCCAAGAACGTGAAAGAGATGCAAAAAGTTCCAAAGCCCAAAACCATGGGCTTTCCCTGGATTTTGCTGGCATTAAGTGTGAGGACAATGCCAATTCGGGGGGCAGGGTCCAGGTGCCACTGCCCCAGAGCTGTCTGAGGTCAGAGACCTTTCTGACCTGGTGTTGTGTTTTTTCCCTAGGGGGAGGGTGTTACCGGGTAGCAGAAAAAGGAGGTAATAAGCTTTTGAAGATTTGCTAAGTAAACTTAACATTTCTCCTTGAATCAATTAAAGAAAATAAAGTGCCCAAGAAATAAAAACAATTACTGCATTTGCCACCCAGAACTATGACCTCTCCATTTAACTATGCTGCAAATATGCAGAGAATTGTGACCGAAAGGTTGTCTACCCAGAGTCCTGCACTTGCCCAACCATACGCACTGCAAAAAGAAAAATTGGAGTTGGCCTCTAGTTCTGAAGTGTTTACAGTCTAGGAGATTGGCACTTCTGTAGAGCTGGTGAGGCCAAGTACCACAGGGAATTTCCAAGATGGAGGGCCATGTCTGAGCCTTTTTCCTTCTCTAGTGAAATACTCAAGCTCAGATTTTCCTCTAGGCTTCGTGGTCGATTTGAAAAGAAGGGCGTCGCTCTAGCTCACACACCGAGAGACGTTTCAGAAGCCCAGACTCTGGGCCAGCCTGCCTAGGTTTGAATCCTATCCCTACCACTTGCTAGCTGTGTGACCAGGACAAGTCACCTAACTTCTCTGTGTCTCAGTTTCCTCATCTGTAAAATAAGTATAATTAAAGTACCTCCAATACAGGATTGTTGAGAAGATTAAAATGTTTCTTTTGTGTAAAGTGCTAATAGTACTGGGTGCATAGTAAACACTATATAAAAGTGAACTGTTATTATCAATATCTAGAGCATAATAGATTCACATCTACTACACCAAATTTTAATTCTTGTTCTCATTGTCCCCTGAAGCTAAATTAATTCCCAGGAAAGAGCATCTTGGAGACTGCTGTTCACCAGAGGTCTCAGGCTTTTCCTACACACCAGCAGTAAGGGCTTTATTTATTGCATTATGGTGGGAAAGGGGGGGAGGAGGGAGGTGAGGCAAAAAGGTCCTCTACTTGCTTTTGATTTCTTTGAAGAGGAAACATTCCTTGTTGTTCCCCTTGCAAACACTAGCAACGGACCAACATCTTCTGCAGGACAGAGATAGTAATCTCGAGGCTCATCCTCTGCTCCAGGAAAGCAGTACCCTCTCCCTGGAACTCCTTTGGGGCAGTAGATAGGAGTGACTTAACAGATGGGGCCATGCAGGAGGGAGCTGTGAGGACTGGCATTAGATAGCAGGGAGGAAAAAGCTGATTAAACTGACCTAGTCAGCTAGCTACACTTCTCTCATGCTTTATACCTTTCAATTTGGTTTTGCTATATATTTTTGTACAGGAGACTTACTTATTCTACTTTAATTACATTGTTGTTATGGAATAAAAAATTATGTCTGATGAGCTATGGAACACATTATTTTTTTCCATTTTTTTTCCTGAAAATGGAACACACTATTAACAGGAAAATCTAGGTTATTCCAGACATTTTCCAACTGATTTTCTTTCAGTTTTATTTTTTTCTCTTATAGTACCCTGTCTTCAAAAACAAAACCTAAACCTCCATCGGGAAAACTTAAAAAAGAAATCTGTGGCATATAACAAAGAATACTGTTCTCTAGATAAAATGACAGAGAACAAGATTTGTTTTTCAAAAAGCAAAGTCTGGAGAGAACATAAAAGCTTCCCGCCCTGCCGGTTTTCAGCCGGGTTTGTGCCCAGCGCCTGTTTTTCTCTTGTCTCTGACAGTCCTGGTCTTCTCTATGTTTGATTTACTGAGTGCTGTCATTTCTCTGCTCTTTACTTTCACAATCACACATTTAAACCTGATAAAGTTCAAGACCCTGAATGCTTGCAGCTTTCCCAGATTTACAGTCCTCCTGCCCCCCACCCCGGCCAGGGGTCTGGGGCTGATTGGATCCTCATGCACTAAAGCCGAGGGGGATCAGCAGAGAGCCAGCGGGTCCAAGAGGGTTGGGTCCAGGGGGACCCTTAGTTCCATGTCAGCTCTTTTAGCTAAAGCATAGTTTGGTAGCTTCCTTCTCCTAGAAAGTGAATGTCAGCAACATCCTCTCGTTTTAGAGTCAACTTCCCGCTTGTAACCTACCTGTAGGCAGGTACAGGAACTGTAACTCGCAAAATTTAGAATTGATGAGAATTGGATGCAAAACCAGGATTAACTGGAATGAGTACCTGATTTTCCTGGATCTACTAAACAGCTTTGTGATTGAGGGCAAGCCACTTAACCTCTCAGTGCCTCAGTTACTCCATCTGTGAAATGGTAGAGATATTACTCACTACGAACATTCTTCCTGAGTGTAGCTCTGTCAGAGCCCCAGGAAGCCACTCACATATGTCTTATCTGGCTCTTTGGACTGTCGGGTAAAAGAGAAACCTATAAGCTAATCGAAATACTATACCAATTGGGCTAACCAAAAGGAATGATTTATCTCCAAAGACTGAACAGTTAGCTTAGGCTTAAGTTTTCAGACCACTGAAATATCTTCTGATGGAAGATGCCACTTAAATAACCTATTCTTTACATGTAAATATATAATAAATCAACTAAATCACAACACTGGTGAAAAGCAATCACTGACTATGGAAGACCTTGTTTCAAATATAATTACTATCTGAGGACTTTATATTTAAAATAAGTAATTATTTTATACATTTAACATTTTTATTTATCAAGAACTTCTTGAGTAAGGTAAACATTTTAGGTAGCAGCAGTTTAAATAGGTCTTTAAAGACCGATTACTGTTCCAAATCCATGAACTAAAAAGGTGTGATTTAATTTTCCCCTTTAAATTTTATATTCTAAGGAAAGCTAAACTGCCATAATATCTAAGGGGAAAATTATATTTACTTGTTCTGTTAGTGAAGCAAGAAAGTGGAAGGAAGCCTACCTTCTTCAAAGGGCATTATTTTTTTTAAATCTATCCAATCAGGTGACACTTACTAGAATATAGTTCATGCTGTTGCTTTTTCCTGACTGTAATAATACTCACCTCTATGGAGGTGAATGAAAATAGAAACTTGACTTAATGGATATCAAATAACTTTCTCTGGCTACTCCTGAGCCAGATTATTGCTCTGTTTATAATACCACAAATTAAAGAGATGCAATTATCCAACAAAAACAGTATGGATATTAAACCATTTTTAAGGAATGACTGCTACAAAGTCAGTTAGCAGCAGACTAGCCAAAACCACAGTGTGGATCCACAATTAAAGCTGTCAACCTCTGCATTTCAACGGTATCTTTCAATAGAGAGCTCTGCATGCTTGGGCAGAAGTAGAAAAGGCTAGGTGAGTGGAAAGAGCCTGCCAAGGTTTGAGCTGGTGGGCCCACAGCAGAATCTCTACAACCCCTCAACACTGCAGCTAGATTAAGTACCCTATGGAGGTCTGGGTTCAAATCCCAGCCATGCAGCTTGCTCTCTCTCTCTGGCTGTGTGTTCTTATGCACGTTCCTTAATATCTCCACTTATCACTCCCTAGTCTATAAAAAGGGAGTGATGATAACCGCAGATACCTCAAAGAATAGTTATGAAATTTAGGTGAGTTAATATTTACAAAGTGCTTAGAAGAATGCCTGGCTCAACAAACAGGCTATTTGATCTGTTTAATAAATAAGTAAAAACAAAAACTTCTATTTCAGGCCACCTCTAAGGGGAAGAGAGATGAGAGAGAAGAGAGGGCATATCAAGGCCTCAAAAAAGGTAGGAAGTGATCAAAGGCATAAATGGGGGAGAGGGGAACCTTTGAGAATGTCAGACATTTCCTACATTTATTAACAACATAAACTCACCCTTTCTATATACAGTACCTTCCAATGTGCTGTTTTCACAATGAAAAATGTGCCAATGATCTGACCTGTGAATGGACTCGTAGGCTTTCACCCGGCATATAATGCTTATAGAGAGGTAAAAGTGAAACCTATAAGCTAATCTAAATACTATACCAATATTTTAATGTCTAATAAATGTAAAAGGTTCTTCTTTCTGATAGAGTCGGCACACTTTCTCCCTTGAGGAAGCACATGATGGTTAGTACTTGATCGGGGTTGCACCACCCATTCTGTCCTCATGAGCACCCCAACCTGCACCCACAGTCACAGCCTGTATGACTCTAATGACTGAAACCCATCACAAAATTAGTGAAGGCTGTCATATGTGTCTCCATCACACAACAACCCCCTTCTGTCTCCACCCACACCACCACACTCCCACAATCACGGCTGCCCTCCCCACGTTCAGGCAGCACGGGGTCATTATGACGTGGTGGATGGCAGGTGGCTCATCTTACTGTGTCCCTGTACTTTACTGTGACCATATCTCCTTCATCTTTGTGTCCCCACTGACACACACCATCTCTAGCACATAGCACTCACTGAATGCTTGTTGAATGTGAAAATATTGAAAGTTTTCAGATATAATGCTCCAAGCCCAAAGCATGAATTCCAACAGTGATACTTTATAGGGATTTTGTGATCAATAGTACTAATACAAAAGAATCTTGACTGTAGCCTGTGGCCCTTATATGCTTGGTCCTTAAAAGAGATATCATGAGGCTATTGTTACAGCCAGCATTGTTCCTTTACTTTCCAGATTTTTTTCTCTCAGTTTTGATGGACTACATACATGTTCCACTGCCTCTAACTTCAAAATGCTTTCCACATTTTTTCTCCTAATTCATCCACTTAAGAATATTATACTATCTGTATTCAGAATTCTGTATTAGCCAATACTTCATTAAACCTATTAGAAAGAATACTTTAAAAAAAGAATAATGGTGAACAGTACAAAGCAGCAAGAGTGTATTAAATGTTACCAGAAAACAAAAAAGTTAGGAGCATCTCCAGAACCGTGAACATAAAGCAGAGGGGTAACTTCCATTTTCAGAGATGGGTGCTCATTCCTCTTTTGTTTCCATCATTTCAACATTGAGGAACAAATTTCATTTCTGAGAGCAACTGCCCTTTGCCATTAGGTATAACAAAAGAACAGATTTATGGCTAGCACCTACCAAAAATAAAATAGGATAAGGACACACCACAAAAGAGAAAAGCAGGTCACCTTTGAAGGGATCATTCAAAGAAAATGTCAAATTCCTTTAATTTTTACTGAAGTCAATTTAAGAATACTTCCAATTCTATGTTGTTGGAGGAAGTTCACATTTCTTTTCATTGGTGAAGACATGCCTAATGTGAGAACTGGTGCCCTATCTGAAGCAAACAGCCATCCTTCATGCCATGGGGCCTTCCTCCCTGGAAGCCCCTGAATGTATGAGAAATAGGGCAAGAACTGCTAAAGAAACTAATTTAAACTCTCACACAACACTACACAAGAATACTGCCCTACAGAATACTTTTTTAAAGGATAGCCATCATAAAATATCCTACCTGGTTAGATGCATCCCAAATACATTCATAGCAAAGTCCCAGACCCAAATCAGTTCAACTGTCCTTCTGTTCTACAACACTAAAAGCAGATGCCTATATAATATTTTCTCTTGATTGCTTCATCTGTCACACTGATACAGGGACCGCAGGCTAGAGATGAGGGTGAGTTGAAATAATTGTCCCTTGCTTCCTCCTTCTAACTCAGAAGTTCATTGAAAAGGCATAAAACCCTAAGAAAGTCCTTCAGGGAAGAGAAGCAACTGTTCTGCTATTTACAAAGCAAAGCTTGGCCACATCACAAGGGTCCCAGGGAGACTTCTTTGTAGATGACCATATAATAAGGAAGAAAAGGGCAGAGAATTGGAGTGATATATAAGGAAGATCTATTCCAATTGGCACTTCTTCGACTCAATAAGGAAAAATGAAATCAAGATATATAAGGAAAACCCAAGGCACCCAATTGTCTTGGGACCATTGTTCCCATACTTCCTGCTTTGTCGCCCATAGGTACTCTCATCATGCTATTCCACATTAAATCCTTCCCTTCCTGCCTCTCCCAGACACCCATCCCAAACAGGTGACCACAGAGTCTGATCTACGCTAGTGCGTTCCTGAGATTAATGAGCTAATAACAACCCTTCAGGGCAACATATTGTTTCACTGGGGACATTGTGTAGTACGATTTCTGAAAGGAATGATGGGTGGAATTTCAGATTTCTTAGCAATCTAGAGGGAGAGGTTTGGCCAGGGGGGATAGGGAGAATATTGAAGGAATACTTAATTCCTAACAGGTGAATCACCTGCCACACCTATAGGTAAGATAGGTTTTGCCTAATCATGATTCTAAGCATGGCTGTTTTTATTTTAATGCATTCTTTATGCTTACTTGGTCATTTGTTTTTCAATCAATAACTTAAGTGTTGAAGCAAAAGTATATGAACCATTTTATTTTTGTGTTGAAACTATATAAAGAAGGCAAATATCTCTACTATTAGAAAAAAGTCTCCCTGCTTTGACTACTAACCCATGGATGGAGAAGAAGGAAATTATTATTTGTATTTGTTTAGAAATTTGAACCTATAAGGATCTTTCAGGTTTCTGTAAAACTGACAACTCAAAAACTTAGTTTGCTGTAGGAAATAAGGTATTCTGTGTATAAATATTTAGAGGCAAGATCTGAGCACTATGCTACAATTTCAAAAATGGTTAAAATAAGGATGGCAAATCTTCAACTTCTGTGAAAACAAACAAGATATAGCTTGCTGAACAGGAAACGAACAAACTTCAAATGCCATATTATTCAAGAATGCTGCCCTATTCCAGGGATTTGCTTGTATTTCCTTAAAATAAACCGGTAACAAAGAATCATAGAATGTTAAAGGTAGAAGATGCCTTAAAATTCATTTACTATTACACCCTAATGAGACACACCTGAGACCTAGAAGGGCCCCTAAATTCATTTATAAATTGCTTGTTTGGAAATTGGAGTAGATTTTCTCATAGAAATATGTGATAAATGATGGAATAGATGACAGAATACAGCCCTTCCCCTCCTTTTATACAGTACTGTATCCTTGAACAGTTCTGTTTTCTAGTATTCTTCACTGAGAGTGTATAACATTTCATCTATATTCTAGGTTAATATGAGGAATTGACTACTCATTACATGTCAACAGGAAGACACAGCCCCCACAGGTGGGCCTATAATGGCTCAATTTAAGACTTCCAACCTTCTGTAAAGATTGCAAGATACAGAAACTCTTTCCTAACTGGATTGAACAATGAAAACATTCATGTGTTCATGTACCTGGGAGCTCAGAGTCAGTTTCACCCAGGCGCTCCTGCTCCTTTTCTCTGCCACTCCTTTGTGTGTGTTTCTCTTAGTTGTTAGCATCATCTTCAGATCATTTTTCTCAGGTAGCAAAAGGACTGTGTGGTTCCTGAATATTCTGGCATCTAGAAGAAGAAAGAGAAAATCCCAGTCACAGGATTCCAAGCAGGAGTCCTGAGACTGAGCTTGATTGGACCCTGTAAGTTATATGCTCACCCCTGAACCAATGACCTTAGCTTTAGAATGAAATGAGCTGATTGAGTTAAGCCAACTAAGACTAAGTTGGTCTCTTTCTTAAAATACATGGGTGAACATGTAAACTAAAATGAAAATGTGAGTCCTCTGACAGGAGAATGGTGAGAAATGGATATATAACCAACAGTATCCTCTAAATCATCTTATCATTAACTCCAGGCCCAGCCATTGACTGAGTGGAACTAAGGAAGCTAGAATGGCATTGGGAGGCACACAAGCATGGGGATCAGAGGAAGAAAATGGAAATGTTCTACTTCCTCTAGATGCCCCAGAGCCCAGACCATAGATCTCCACTCTTTGCCTCAAATCCCAGCTACTTAGACTTTTACTCCAGCTTAGAACTTTCAGATCTCACCACCATTAGAAAGGAAATTATCAATAGAAAAAAATATATCCTGCATCATTTAGAAGTGGCTACACATTTTACATCTCCCCTCCATCTCACTTCCTTATCAAGAGCCCTAGAAATAGGACTCATTCCTTATCCCCGGACAGCATGGCTTTAGCACCATTGGCTTCTCAGTATGTTTTGTAACAAAACTATGGTGGCTTTGAATCCACTTTTGGTGGTCTGTCTTTAATTATGCACTAAGAATTGCAAGGTTAACCATGAGGCTATTTAAAGAAATTTACAAAAAGAAGTGAGATCAATACTACTTCCCCAACATACATTCACCCAACTCTACAGAATATCTTTGTTTTTACTAATGGTAGTTACAAAGTTCATTCATGAGCCATCAAGCTATAAAATATAATAAATAAGCTTATGATTGGAAAATAAGCTGGAATTGGATTCATGACAATCCATGAAAATACAAAAGTAAAATAAAAGATCAATTACTTACTCAAGCTTTTCAGCAAAATTGTCCCACATAAAGATTGATTTCAATCTTACTCCCACTGTATCCAAAAAATCCCACTTTCTAAAATGGTGGTTTCCCACTAAATGACTGGCTCAGAGCCCAGGACTCTATCTCTAGAACTTTCCACATAATTCCAAGTAGTGTAGCCTTTGCTCAACTGGAAACCTGGAAATAAACTATCCTATTTAAGGTTAAATTTAAAATATCCAAGCTAGTCCTAGCCAGTTTTGCTCAGTGGATAGAGCTTCAGCCTATAGACCAAAGGGTCCCAGGGCACATACTTTGCTTGCAGGCTCCTCTCCAGCCCGAACCCTGGTTGGGGCATGTGCAACTAATCAATGTGTTTCTCTCACATCAATATTTCTCTCTGGCTTTCCCTCTCTCTTCCATTCTCCCTAAAAATCAGTGGGAAAATATCCTCGGGCAAGGATTAACAAAAAAATAAATAAATAAAAGTAGCTAAGCTATTCTGTTGCCATAATGCTTTAGATATTCATAATAGCTCAGAGCTGTTTTCAATGCTGATGTAAGAAAGAAATGTGTACATGTTGCATTTGGGATACCTGCAGTAGGTACTGAGGAAAGCTTTCAGTCAGACACCTAGTGTACCAGTCTCTGAGATGAAACACACACTGGCAGAAAAAAACAAGCACCAGAATGGAATTTCTTTATGATAATGGCAAGTGATTTTTGAAAGTTTTGGTTTTCCTTATATATTATTTTTGAAAATGATGTTTTAGTTTTAGAATGAGACAAATATATTCCTCAGAAGTGACTTAATTTTTTGAAAAGTGCTCTTTCCTTTGACTGATTCCTCTCCCCAATATTTTCCCCTTTTATTTAGCATGATTTTATCTTGTGTAAAGAGAAAACAGTTCTTAATTTGAGGCCATGAATACAGTGATAATAATTAGCATAATGATATTAGCTGTTTTGTGTTATTAACCAATCAATTTGGGGCATCATTTCTCCTTCACTTTACCTCACAAGCTCTTATTTGAAGGGCTAATGGTCTCTCCTCAATTTAGATTGAGATTTCCAGGCATGTTTTCCAAATTATCCATTCCCCTGTGGTTTACCCTACCCTTCACAGGCGCCCAGAGTTAGGTTTGGAGGAAAACATTAGTTCACTCTCATCATACTGGAGGCTGTTTAAAAGGAAAGAGGTTGCCTCAAAACCCTCATTTCTCAACTGTCAGCATTTAAAATATCTGAGGCACTAGCATGTGGTCTTAAATGGATATAATCTTTTTGGAAAGTAACTTGATAATCAGCTTTAATAAAGAGTTTAATGCATAACATTACAACATCATCTCCAATTGTAAAGAATTTACATGACCCCAACAAGGAAATGGTTAGATGTGGCTCATCCACACAATCGATCATTTTATTGCCATTAAAAACATGTTTTTGAAGAATACTTCATAAATAGGAAAATGTTCATCATATGGCATAATCATCTCTATGGCTGGTAAGATAAAGAAGCTTCACTTTCTCTTTTGTGTGTGTGAGTTTCTCTATTTTACAAATTTATATAGTGAGCATGTATTGTTTTTGAAATAAGAAAAAAAAATTCCAGGAATTCAGGAAGGCCTAGGCTGGGCCCTCACCCTAAATGTTAAGTCTGGCTGTCGGTGGGTCAGTGCCTCAGTTAGCAAATATTTATCCAGTGCCTACTTTGTGCCAGGTATCGGAGCAAACACAGGGGACACAAATGACTTAAAAATAAAACAAAAAGACCAAAACCAGAAGTGCCTATGCTCAGGCACTCAGAGATTCTGCGTACAAGAGTGGGTGTTTGCTATCCCAGTAGTGGAACCTAATCACTGGTACCCTGAAGAAAAGATGTTAAACAACAGATATATGGGTAACTTTTTAAAATTTAAGATACCACTCACCAAAAAGTCCACCTTAATCTAAAATTTCTTTTTCCTCCATGCTTTTTTTAGGAGAGAAAAAAATAAGTGACAAGAAAACAAGGTAACATAGAAAATGATTATTTTTTTAATTGGTTGACCTCCTATCTCCTGTTTCAATGGGACTACATTGCTGTTCATACTAATGCAAGACACTGTGATTTTTCAAAAGTAATTGCTTTTCCTTCATCTTTGTGTTTGGATTCTTTGAAGAGTGGGGATCTTGCTCCACACAGTAATGTTCCATTAATCTACCCCTTCTAGACATTCTGCATAAATGGAGGATTCCATATTTAGAATGTAAGATCATCATCAAGAATTCAGCTTCAAGTTAAAAAAGTAATTTTCAATTGATGTCTGTAAGAAGCTTCTATTTAAATAGTGATTACTGTTGTTTGCAGATAATAATGGATAAATGTGCATAATAATTTGCCAAAAGAAGGACAGTCCTACTCATAATGATTTTGTTCAAAAGCAACATCTTTTCTTAAGATATCATGTTTCTATATAATTTTTATAGCAGTCCCAGATAGGGACTAAAAGACTGCAGGCACTAGAAACTAGTCCCAGTTGGGCCACTATCTAGCTGGAGGGCAGTGTATCTGTATTCCTGGATTTCATTTTTCTCATCTATAGAATGGGAGTGACAATTGCTATTCATTATTACTTTACAGCTATGGTTTAAGGAAAATAACATATTAAAACGCCTCTGTTTCCTTGCAGAATAAGCTACTTTAGCTGAGGAAGACTCAGAAAGCCAAGGGTGAATGCAAACACATGCAACATGCTCCATCTTCTCCATGCCTCTGACTGGGCACCTCCACCTTCGGTGGTCTTCATATGTTTTGTTAACAGAAACAACACAAAATAAGTGGTAGATAAACATTCTTTTTTTTTTTTTTTTTTTTTTTGCTTTAACTAAGGATGATCTAGGTCTGTAGAGGTCAAGGAAATTCGTAAAGCATGTCCAAGATCAATTACAAGTAATAACCATTGAATGAATAATGGAAATAGAAAACTACCCTCTGGAAAATACTAAAGTAATAACTGGTTCAGGGAAGAAGCATAAAGAAAAATTATAATTAGTCAGTGAAAGTATGATGAGAAACAAGATTTTTATGTAGTCCTAAAGTAGGTCCCTATGATACTTACTAAGGAAACAGTAGTAGAGTAGTAGTCCACCCTATCCACAGTTTCACTTTCCTCGGTTTCAATTACAGTCAACCACTGTCCAAAAATTTTATGTGGAAAATTCCAGAAATGAACAATTCATAGCTTTTCAGTTTCACCACCATTCTCAGTAGCATGATGACATCTTGACCCATCCATTCTGTTTCATCCAGAACATGGCTCGTTCCTTTGTCCAGTATCTCCACACTGTATATACTAAGTGCTCATTAATTACTTAGTAGCTACCTGGTGACCAGATCAACTGTCTCAGTATCACAGTACTGTGTGAAAGTAACCTTTATTTCACTTAATAATGGCATCAAAGTGCAAGAGTAGAGATACTGGCAATTCGGTTATGCTAAAGAGAAGCTATAAGTAATTCCATTAAGTGAAAGGTAAACATTTTAGTTTAAGAAAGAAAGGGAAAAAAATCATGCTGAGGTTGCTAAGATCTATGGTAAGAATGAATCTTCTATCCATAAAACTGATTAATTTGTAATTGAACCTTATGATAGATATGTGTGTATAGGAAAAAATAGCATATATAGGATTCAGTACTATCCGTGGTGTCAGGCATCCATGGGGTGGGGGGGAGGGTCTTGGAACATAGTTCCCCCACAGTTAAGGGGTGCAGAATAACACTTTAATTAGGTGATTAAAGATAGCATTACTTATAAAGTGACACATGTATCATGTGCCCTAAGAAGGACCCAACATCACTATGGTGGCACAAAAAGTCCATGAGGAATACAAGATAACCCAAATTGACAAGTTCCATGGATAAATTATTGTTATCCGGTAAACTCCTGAGCTAATTATTATTTCCCAATTTTATGAGATGCCCAAGCCAAAAACCCATTTTTTTCATAGCATAACTACCCAGAATCAAGATCCATAAATCCAAATTCAATAAAACAAAACCATCTTCATGGCCTGCCACTCATGTTTCAGACCTTCTCACTTTCAAACTTACAAATGTCAGTAGTAAAATACAAAGGAAATAACCAATTGGGTTCCCAAGTCCTAAATGTTATAGTCTCTTAAAAATGTTTCCTTTTGGGGAGGGAATAGTAGGGTAATATCATGTAAGGAAAAAATCTTATAAGTAAAATACATCTAGAAAATTCTTACTCCAGAAAAGTAACTTCCATTTGTAATGCCAACAACAGGACACCCATGAGAAACACACATGGTGTCAACATAAGCCAAAGGAAAATCATTTGGGCAAAAATAAAAAGAATCTCAAGTCTAATTTGCAGAGTGGATCCCTTTGTTAACTTTTGGTCGAGAATGTGTTTGTGTGTTTTCAGAGAACAACTCCAAGACCATGTGGGTTCCTGCTACAGTGAGGAACTGACGGGCCTGTTCCAGCCACGAGCACAGTCCAGAGATGAGGGACACTGACGACACCTTGCCGTGCTAGCAGTCGGCAGCTGTGCATGGCTGCAGGCGGCCCAGGACCAAACCAGAGAGGATGGAACCTGCATTGCCACCATGTGTCCACCATCCGGATACCTTTGCTGACATGTACACATAAGGAACTATTTGACATTGAAACTGGGACTCAGAACAGTTGGACATTGAAACTGAGACTGAAACATTTTTTGTTCTTATACATTTATTTCCAGTATGCAGATGCAAGATATTTTTGAAGAAAAGGAACAGGGGAGAGCGATTGATATAGAGGCAAGGAGGCATTGAATAGACTATCAAGCTACAGGGGGAAGGCTGGGGAGGGTGGAGGGCGGGTGCTGTGGGAGATCAACCGAAGGACTTGTATGCATGCATGTGAGCATAACCAATGGAGGCAAGACACTGGGGTGGGGGGCCAGGTGGAGACATGTGTTGGGTGTAGGGGATGCTGGGGGAAGGACAATGGCGGGGGAGGAGAACATATGTACTACTATTAAATATAAGTTATACTGCAAAAAAAAAAAATCAATGGGAAAAAAAAGTTTCCTTTTTTTTTTTTTTCTGATGAAGTCATTCATTTCCACAAGGGACAGAATGTCATTTTTTTTTTTTTTAAAGTCCTAGGTATTATCTTCATGCAGCCAATCTCTTCCACTCGCCTCACCCAACCCATTGTCCTGTCATTTCTCCCTTCCTTGGATCTGCCTCAGTGTGATCTCCTTTGCATTGCCTTGGTTGAAGCCTTCATTATAACACAATGCTCTCATTTACAGTTTAGTCTTTACACTGTCATCAGAATTGTTGCCTAATGCTTCTCAAAAACTGTCAGTAGCCTTCATTACTTCATTGTAAAATTCACTATTTTGACCCTTTCTTCTGGCCTCATCCCATATTTTGTGCCAATCCTGTGCAAAGTGAGCAATTTGTAATTCCCTGAATGTATCCTGAACTTGCATGCTTCGGGGCCTTTTCCCATTCCCCAGTTACATAGCTATGATCTCACCTCTCCAAGCTCATTCAGAGTCTTCTCTGATTCTCCTCCATCCCCACACCTCGCCAAAGTTCATCTCCCCTTCCTTAAGTTTCTCTTTGAGCTCACCCACTATATTTCTGTCTCCTGGCAGACAAGGATTGCATCATAATCTTTTCTCCATCTTTCTCAGCACCTGACTCAGAATCTGGCACAAAGGTGCTTGAATTGTTAAATTGCCAAGAATTTTCGAGCTAGCTGATCTTACATTGGTTCCTTAAAATTAGCAAGGGTGGAAGCATTGCAACAGAAACATTGTCTAAAGAAGAAATAGCTGCTGCTTAACCATTTATCAGCCCACCGCAGATTATACAAGTGATACATGAATCCAGTTAACACAACTGTCCTTTTAATGCCCTCAATACCCAGTCCTCGGTTCCTCCCCAGAACTAAACAGTTTGGTGTGTATCTTCCAGACCCTTTTTCATCTGTTTTAGATGTTATAATATTTGCTGAATTTAAGCCTGATAATTTGCCGCCTCTCACCTCTGAAACCCTCTCAGACTGCCCCTACTGTCACTACTGTGTCTTTCCTGTCACCTCCCTCAGTATCAACTCTATTATTCATAACTTCATATGTGTGTATTAACTAGATTTTAAGTTGCTTAGAGAAAGGTATCTTTCATACCTTACATGTCTGTATTTTCTACAGAACGGATCCTCACTGAGATAAATAAGTTCTGAGGACCTATGTACATCATGGTGATTATAATTCATTGTATTATGTACTTGAAAGTTGCTAAGAGAGTAGATCTTAAATGTTCTCACCACACACACACACACACACACACACACACAAAGGTAGTTATGTGAGGTGATGATATTAACAAACTTTCTTGTGGCAATCATTTCACAATATATACATGTATCAAATAATCATGTTGTAAACCTTAAACTTACACACTGTTTTATGTCAATCACATATCAATAAATCTGGAAAAAATAAAATTAAAAAAGCATGCCCTGAAAATGTCAATTGTATAATTCTTTTCTTCAAAACCTGTTGGAAACAGGTATTGTCTGAATATGCTATTAGATATGAAGATATCTGTAATAATAAAAGCATAATATGCTAATTAAACCAGATGTCTTTCCGGAAGAAGACGGGGCTGCGAGGGAAGCCCAGGTCCCGGGTGCCAGAGGGAAGCTGGTGCCGGCAGCCGGGGGAAGGAAGGTCTACTCTTGCACGAATTTCATGCATCGGGTGTCTAGTTCAAATAATAATAGGCAAGACTGGAGGTTTTTCTTTATTGGTTTTTTGTTGTTGTTGTTGTTATTTTTGTATAAATGACACCTTCAATTTTCTCAGGGTACTGCATTGCTTTGATCAGAGAATAAAAGACAAAAGAACAAGTGTTTGTTTTTATCTGTTAGCATGTGTTTAGGTAGGTTGAGAACCGCTAGCAGAGTCACCTAAGACCATCGTAAAACACAGATATTTACATTATGATTCATAACAGTAGCAAAATTACAGTTATGAAGTAGCAACGAAAGTAATTTTATGGTTGGGGGTCACCACAACATGAGGAACTGTATTAAAGAGTCGCAGCATTAGAAAGGTTGAGAACCACTGCTCTAAAGGCTTTCACAGAGTCTAGTACATAGTGGGTAACATATAATAATGAATGTGAACTGGAAGAATCAGTGACTCTAGGTGAAGGATATCATGATTTTTTTTTCCAACTTTTCTATAGGCTTGAAGTCAAGAAAAAAAGTTGGGGGGCAGGGGAAGATGAATTGAAAAGAGGTCACTGAATTTCAGAGCAGTAGTCCTTGGGACATTGAGTTTGATAAATGTGTTCCTTCCTTAAGAACGGAATACCTATCATGATCTAAAAGCCTTCTGAAATGTTTGAAGATGCCTCTGTTTATATGTGAGTGTACCTTGGAGGAGTGAGAGGGTTGGTCAGGAGCCGCCAGGTAGGGACATGACTACAGGAATAAAATATCCCAGCTTCCGTCAAGGGAGAGGGCTCCCTTTTGACCCTTGGGTCTGCCCATGGAAGCTGTGAATGAGCACATTGTAAGTGGAGTGAAAATCTGAGATGCAGAACTCCACCCACTCCACACCCTGAAAACAATAGCACTAGATATAGCTCACAGGTGCAGCAAATCTCGCCCCTGGGAAGTGGCCACCAAGGACATCAGTGCCTCACCTGGCTGGCTGCACAAGTCTGGATGTCTTCACCAATAGAATCACTTTCTCAAGCTCAGGTCCATCAGCTTTGGCTGCTGATCTATATGAGTCAAGACCTTTATCCCACCTCTCCCACAGCCTTATCTGGCCATCCCAGCAGCCATCTGCAAACTACAGTTACTCAGCTGGATGACAACAGATATGTTTTGGAGTGAAAAGAAAAGCCCACACACAGAGTCTCACACCCATTTGAAAGAGGGTTTCCCCATATATTCCATCTGGGCTCCTTCTTCCCAAGCAGTGGAAGCTTCCCTCAAACTAGGTGCTCAGCAATCAGAGGCATAAGGATTTAAATTCCACATCAGTTTTATGGACTAATTATAAAAGAAGCAAGCTGCAACAGCAACAACAAAAATCAATTGCAAAAAAGGAACCAAGATGGCAGCATAGGTAAACACCTATCTTGTTGCCCCACACAACAATTTCAAAACTACAACTTAAAGACAGAACAAATATCATCCAGAACCACCAGAAAGCTGGCTGGTGAAAAATCCACAAATAAAAGTAAATATAGGACACTGTGATTCAGAGGAGCGGCCGAGGGCAGAGTTGAGGATACGCGAGGAGTCAGAGGTGCGGAACCATGTGCGAGTGAGCAAATAGGGGGGGCGGCTGCAAGCCCGGATGGTTTTCTCAAAGGGGGAGGGAGACAAAGGTGTCCCACTGCACTGATTCCCCAGTGCCAGGTGAGGTCCAGGGAACCCACACTCATACAGGGTGAAACTGGGCAGAAAAAAGGAAGCACGCTGAAACTCAGGCGCTGCAGAGGTCTGCAAGCATGTGGGAGAGTGCATGTAAACTTGGGAACAGCAGAAGCATGTGAGCATGCAGAGAGGACTTGTGACTTGCTCTCTCATTCGGGAAACCACAGGACTGCATTGTTTTACAATCCTGGGTGAGAGTTTGGGTGTGCAGACTCATTTGGGGAGAGGCTGAATTTTCTGGCAGCAGGTAGAGCTTGGTGGCAGCTTTCTCTCAGAGGTGTGTGCAGCCATTACCACCAGGCACAGAGACCCAGGTACTACACAGGGTGGAGCTGACTGAAGATCAAGGCTGCCTGCTCAGTCCAGAGACTCTGCCCATCCAACCAGGGCTCAGCTGATACTCACAGCCAATTGGCCTGGAGGTCAAACCTTCCTAGTGCTAACAACAATAATCTAGAATTAACTTCAACAAGACTGTGCAACCCATAAGGACTGCACCAAGAGTATCCACCTCAGGTAACTGGGGAGGCTGAGCCACTGTCCCTTAGAGGACATCTACCACACAAAGCTAATTGACCAACTCAGGGAAGCAGCCACCATGCAGAGATATAGAAATAAATCAGATGTGAAAGAAATGGAGGGGAAAAAATGACGGGACATAGAGTTCAAAACCATGGTTATAAGGTTTTTCAAGAGGCTCCTAGAAAAGGCCGATGAACTTAATGAGAACTACAAGGAAATGAACAAGACCTACGAGGATATGAAAAAGGACCAACTAGAAATTAAGCATACACTGACTGAAATAAGAAATATTATACAAAGACCTAAAAGCAGTCTAAAGGACCACAAGAACCAAATCAAAGATTTGAAATACAAAGAAGCAAAACCCACTCAGCTGGAAAAGCAAGAAGCAAAAAGAATCCAAAGAATTGAAGGTGGTGTAAGGAGCCTCTGGAACAACTTCAAGCATACCAGCATCCAAATTATAGGGGTGCCAGACAAAGAGAGAGAACAAGATAATGAAAACCTATTTGAAAAAATAGTGACTGAAAACTTCCCCCACCTGGGGAAAGAAATTGACTTACAAGTCCAAGAAGCCCACAGAACCCCAAATTATAAGAATTCAAAGAGGACCACACCAAGACACATCATAATTAAAATGCCAAGAGCAAATGACAAAGAGAGAATATTAAAAGCAGCAAGAGAAAAACACTTAGTTACCTACAAGAGAGCACCCATATGATTGTCAGCGGATTTCTCAACATAAACGATTCAGGCCAGAAGGGTTGTGGCAAGAAATATTCAAAGTGATGAATAGCAAGAATCTACAACCAAGATTACTCTATCCAGCAAAGCTATCATTCAGAATGGAAGGTCAGATAAAGTGCTTCGCAGATAAGAAAAAGCTAAAGGAGTTCATCACTGCCAAACCAATATTATATGAAATGCTGAAAGGTATTCTTTAAGAAGAGGAAGAAGAAAAGGGTAAAAATAAAAATTATGAACAACAAATACACATCTATCAACAAATGAATCTAAAAATCAAGTGAATTAAAAATCTGATGAACAGGATAAATTGGTGAATATAACAGAATCACGGACATAGAGAGGGAATGGACTGACAATTCTTGGGGAGAAAAGGAGTGTGGGAGGTGCAGCAAGAGACTGGACAAAAATCATGCACCTATGGAAGAGGACAGTGGGAGGGAGGTAAGGGCAGAGGGTGGGATGGGTACCGGGTAGAGGGGAGCTTTAGAGGGGGAAAAAGGGGAACAATGTAATTAGTAAACTGAACAATAAAGATTAAAATATTTTTTAAAAAAGCAATTGCATGAGCCTCTAGTTCTCTCAAGACCAAAATGTCCCTCCCTTGCTTTTTTCTTGAACCTTACTCTACCAAAACACAACCATACATACTGAAAGACCAGCCATCAAGAAGTCAGCCCCAGCTCTCACTACTTCTTTTTTTTATTTTTATCTTTATTATTGAGAATTTTATAGATGTTGCCCTCTTTCCCCTCAGTGCCCCCTAAACTGATAAATAAAAATAGAACCGGAAACATAGAACAGACTGATGAATCACAGAGGAAAGAAAGGGGGAAGCACAGAGGAAAGAGGGGGGATGGGAAAAGATTAATCAAAGAATTTACGAGCATTGTCCATGGACACAGACAATAGGGTGGTGAAGGCCTGGGGCAGGGTGGGAACCCAGTGGAGGGGACAATGGTGGGGGGGCAGAAAGGAGAGGACATCTGTAATACTCTCCCTACTTCTGAATCTTCAGTCATCCATCCCTGGTGGTCCTTCTCAGCTAGGATGCTGTCATCTGCATCACTGACAGAGATTTGCCCCTCTTTTCTGGTACACTTCAGGTTCTTATTTTCCTTTCTTGCAAAGAACAGAGTGACATTCAAGCAACTCCATTTCTGTCACTAAGATGCCATGTGCTAAAGAAAAGGGGCTTCCTCCTACCCTTGACTTTTCTTCCTATGGAAGTGACTGGAAGCAGGTGTAAGTTGGGAAAAGGGTGGGTTAGAAATGCTGGTACTGTGGACCCTGCAGGAAGAATCTCCAGTCAAGGAAAGAGTGCTCCTGACTCATCAGCGCATCCCACATTGGCTTAAGCGTCCTCAGGCATGCAAGGTGTCCAGCTCTGCTTCCTCACACCTTCCCCTTCTTGCTCAGTGGTGGCAGGTAGGGGGAATAGATGAGATGTGCTGCATTTTTATTTGGGCCAACTCCAATAAAATCAATTAAAAGCAAGCAAGACACTGGAGGTTGCTTGCAGAAAAAAAAATTGTCTACTAGAATGACATTTTTCTATGTTCCGGTCATTAAAAAAAACTATAAAATCACTGTGACCTTGAGCTCTCTAGATGACTCTAATAGGCATCCTAATTTGAGAAACACTGGTCTACACCTGCCAGATAGGAATCAGTCTACTTATTAATTAGGCTCTTAAAGGTACTTGATGAAGGAGCATTAAGTCTGTCCATATGCTTGGGGTGTATTCAAATAGGCACTGTCTGGAGTTCACTCTCAATCTGGAGCCAGTACGTTCAGAAGCAGCTGTCCCTGGTGGGGTCCTGGACACTCACTTCCTCCTTCCCACAAATATGTTCATACAGGTGAACTCTGATGCAGGTGACTTGTGGGCCAGAAGAGAGAAAAGATGACTCCGAACAGCAACACTAAGCCAGATGGATGTGAGGATCACAGGGCACTTGCCTCCTGCCCCAGACTCCCCTGGACCAGGGTGCTGCATATTATGGGATGGTTCTGTGTATATGGATTATAGGACTTCTGCAGCAACGCAGTTGGTTGGAAGCCCATAATGTTTCCCTTTTTGGAATGCCTCATGGGTAGTGATTCAAATGCAGAAAGAAAAATGTCAAGATTTCACTCCAATTTTCTTCGGCACTCCAAGCAACATGTATTTTGTCCCAGAGCTTAATAACAAAAGTCCAGCTAACTCTGAGATCTTCTTTATACCCCAGACAAAATAGACACCACTCATCTCTTCAGTATGAGCCACCACATCCCACAAAGCCTCTCGGCGCTTCTCTGATGGAAGCAGGTTTCCAAAACTCCGACTGGATGGCCCCAAACACTCTGGGCAGATGACCGGGGGGGGGGGGGGGGGGGGGCGCGTCATGCAGCCCCTTCTACAGAACCTTGAGTGAATTTCCTGGAGGCAGTGGGTGGGATGGAGAGAACATAGGCTTTGGAACCATGCGGACTTGGGTTTGAATCTTAGCTGGGTGATATTTCTGACTCCTGCGTCCCCACATAAGCCTCACCCAGCCTAGGGGTTTGTTGCATTTTGCCAGGTGAGCAGATGACACGGAGAAGCACAACCTCAGAGCTGGGCTGGGCTGGTTTGAATTCAAATTCAACTCCACAACTCACCATCTTCATGCAAATTACTTTCCCCACCCCACCCCCAGTCTTGGACCTCTCATCTGTAAAACAGAGATGTGATTGCCTTCATTTGAAGCTTGTTATGAGTCTAAAGTAAGATCATTTAGGATGCTTGATATGATAGCACGTGCTCAAAAAATATGAGTTCCTTATTTCTTTCCTCTAGTTTATTCTTTTATCCTCATTATCGTCTGGTTGTTTTGCCCAATGTTTTTTTGTAAACACCTCATAAATACCTTTTAGATGTGCTAAAGTAATAAAAATAATGAAATAGGGAAACTAAGCTACAGCTTATTATGAAATGTGTTATTAGAAAAATGACTTGAAATTGGGAGTTCTAGTTTTATTTTCCCACACATGAATGATCCCACCAGGAAGGGTATAACACTCAATATGGATCCCTGCTCTGCAGGGTCTGGGTGGCCTGCTGCTCCCCTTGTCTTGGGGATGTGGGTCCTGTGCAGGAGGAGAGCAGCAGCCCTGGACTCAGAAGGGGGTTTCTGTTGTCCATTTGCTGAGAACATTTTGATCCAATGAGAACTTTTCAAGTGCTGATGGCAAGTGCTGACCACAAATGTACTGAATGAGAGTAACTATCTCCCTCTATTATTGCTCCCTACTGCCACTTCCCCTGAACCCTCAGAAGCTCACTCATTCACCTCCCTGGAGCAAGGTCCCACTAGTCTTTATTATTGAGGGTCCTTAGGGTGACAACAGGAGAGGGAGTTCCTTATTTTAAATTTGGGGACAATTTGGTTGCTGCGCCAAAATATTGCATTACCTTCTCCCACAGTGCAGGTCAGTGAAAGGTAAAATCCTAACAGGAAAAAAATAAATTAAAAAAAAAAAAAAAGGTGAGCACGCCAGCCACCCAGAAAGGGTCACTACCAACGGAAGTTTAAGTGAAAGTCCTGGAAGTCATCCCAAATTGGGGACAGGTGGGCGCTAATCTAAAGAACCAGGTTTCTACTTGAAATTTCACAGAAATTTCCGAATTAGTTACCTGAAAGCACCACAGAATAGCTAGCTGATAAAGCAGGTGGTAAAACTAAGATAAACCAATCTATAATAATGAGATAAAATTTTAATAATACCTTCAGAAAGTACCATGTCTCCAAGTTCATCAAAGTGTTGAACATAAATATATCTCCTCAAATCTAAATTGTCTGGGTAAAAACATTTTTATCTTGCCATCCTGGTTTCACATTTTATTTTCAGTCTTCTTGTGCCATATTTTTACTATGTTTATTAAATCACTCTCTATATATACAATCAGAACAGTGCAGGTTGTTGTTTTTTTTTTTTTCATTAAAAACTCCTTTATAGCCCATTGGCTTATAATTTAATGTCTTCTATTTTCAAAATATCAAAATTACACAGGCAATTACTAAGGCTTTGCTCTTGAGCAAATATGCCTTCCAAAAAATCATATGCATTATCTAATCCAATAGTGAATATTTTCCTTATTCAGTCATTTGATTGGACTTATTTTTCCAGTTAAGATTATTTGAATTTCCATACACATTCATGTCTGTCATTTAAATAAAGCTACATGTTTAAAAGCTTTTCAGGTGTTGGAAAGCTTAAGAAATGCCATCCAAAAGCAGGCACAGCCGTTGATGAGAAGTTCTCTGAGGCATGGAAGAAAGATATCTGGAGAAAGACGGGTAATATTCCAAAGTGCTGTTCTAAAGAATGGTGAACATCATCATACAGATGGTTCTCTATCACCCAGGCCTGCTCGCTCCACTCCACCCTCCAAACTCCTCTCTGGCACCCTTTCTAACAGGACCATAATGCCCCTTCACAGGTAACGTTGGGTGCTTACAAAGTGCAGCAAGTTAACCAGGTGGCCTCAAGTCCTTTCAGCCTCACTAAGCTCTGGTGTAGACCACAGGTTATTTTTCTCCCAACAGTCTCATCCACAGCCCCTAAGATGCTGCCTGACTTAGAGACAGGGCCAGCGACAGATGGAACATATCTGATGCCATCTATGAAGAAATACTGTACTTCTCACTACACCAAAGAAACTGAAGCCCAGAGAGCTCAAGTGACTTGCCAAGGCCCGTTAGTAGAAACGCCAGGATTCCAACTTATGCCTGTCCAGCACTGACATCCATGCCTCTCCCACCTTACACCGGCTCCCTGCACCCAGCACACAAATTGGCTCAGGCTCTCTCTTATTGCTCCTTTGAACTAACTCTGTCCTCACCTGAGAGGCTCCAGAGCCTGATGTGATGGCGCATCTGTCCTTTTCTCCGTGTCTGGCCTCTGTGTGGTTCTGAGCAACAGTGATGGTAGCTGGTGAAAGGCAGAGCGAGTTAAGGAAGATGAAGTAAGTAGGCAGAACCAGAGCAGCTGGGGCCTTTCTCTCCATTTCAGGAGGAAGTGAGATGCCTCCAGAAGTAGCAAAAGTATAAAGGAGCAGGCCAGCAACCTCTGACTCACCATTTCCACAGTAAACACACCTGGGGCAACATCTGCCCCAGTGGTCAGTCACCCCAGAGGCCTTCTTCACCTCATGAAGAATTTATCAGGCCTGCATCATGTCCACCACCACCATGAAACGGGCAAGTTCCTACACCAGGGTGGGGACTAAAATGTCAAGGTTCTGGAAGCTCCACTGACCCAGAGCCAATGCCTGGTGTCCTCAAAAGAAGCATCTAGAAATGTATGATGACCTATCGCAAGGCACATGGGGAAGGTGGGGGCCACAAGGGAGGAGCAAGCCTACCCAAGTGGCCTTAGCAAAGTCACATCTCTAGGGAGGGCCTCCCCTCATACAACAATGGCCTCCCTCACAGGCCCCTGCAAGGAGATGCAAATGAGCAAGAACTCATCTCTTGAAAATGGAAGGAACATTAAAACCTGGCATGGAAAGCCTGGAGGAGCCAGCCATGCCCAGGAGTGAGGAGTAGGTTGTTTGCACAGGGGCCAGTCCCAGCAGCACCATCTGTTGGTGAGCTCACTTGGTTAAGTGGGATCAGCCACCTGGGATCAGTCAGGTGGTGTTTTTTTAAAAAAAGAAAAACAAAAATAGCTGTCTAAGGATATTTCCCATGCAGAGTCAGTCCCAGGAGGCAGCCATGGGGGACCCGTAAGTGAAGGCTCCCTGGACCCTCCCTGCGGCCAAGCCAAGAGCTACATGGGCTGCAGACATGGAGCTCTCCAGCCCAGGACTTGGTTTGGGCTGGAATTGGACTGGCCAGTGCAAGGGAAATCCTTGGGCTCAATGAAGGTTTCTGGATTATCTTTCCCCTATACCCTACATGTTCTACCCATCCTCATTTATAATGCACACTGCACATAGTCTGTGTCTGAAGATTTCATTCATTTTAGGTGCATGGGGCAGGGCCGGGGTGGTTGGAGGCCCCAGTGCTCTGCCCACAGTAGTACTGGGAGGGCCAGCATTGTGGAGAGAATGTCAGGAAACTGTCCTGAGAGATGCATTTAAATAGCATCTTCACCAATGAAAAACATTTTAAAAATTAACAATTACCATACTGTGTGTCAAAACTTCTTTGAGATACATAAGGAAGTGTTTTAGATACATAGCAGAGTTTCTCTCAATTTTTATCCAAAGAAGAAATAAGCATTGAAATGGAAGAAGCTTAATTTTTCTAATATCCAGGGATAATAATTCCAACAATAATAATAATATTCACATTTTCATTAGGATAAATTTCACCATTGATATAACTTTAAACCAACTATGCTCAGGGTATGTTAGGTCTGCTCCCATTCCAAGCACAACAAAATATTGTCAGGAAACAACAGAGTAATTCCCCCTGTGTACAACCCTCAATGGCTCCCCATTCCCTTCAGAAAGAAAGACCAAACTCACAGACATGGTACATAGTCCTGCCCCAGCCTAAGTTTCACCTCCTCTTTCCACTGTAACTGAAAGAAGTTCTGTTCTTTCCTTCTTAGCCTTGAACATACTGTTCCCTATTCTAAGAATTGCCTTTCTCCTTTATCCGTTCTATAAATTCTCATCCTTTAGGAGTCTATTCAAATACTGCCTTTTTGCTGATAATTTCTTATTCTAATAATGTTAATTACTCCCCTTTCTGTGTCCTCACTTTATAACTTAGTGTATGTGTCTCAAAATACAGTTAATGATTTGTTTGGCTGCCCCTGTCACTACATTGCAGTCTTAGCAAACAGGAGCATAGTGTTCACTAATGGGGCTTGTATGGAAGGCAACTGATGAATGTTTCTCTCTCACATCAATGTTCTCTCTCTCTCTCTCTCTCTCTCTCTCTTTCTCCTTAAATATCAATAAAAAACAAAAACATATCCTCAGGTAAGGATTTTTTTTAAGTATTAATATTATATGTTTTCTAAATGAATGTTTGAATCTCACTTTATCAAATTATACTCACACTAGAGGCCTGGTGCATGAATTCATGCAGGGTTGGGGTGTGGCTGGCCTGCCTCAATGGGGTGCCCATTGGGCCAGGCCAGCAGGGGGGAAGGGCAGTGGGAAGTTGGCTGACTGGCCCCACCTCCAATGGGAGTCTGGGGGGCCGATCCAGAATGGGGCCAGCCAGGAAGGGGGGCCAATCAGGGCCCAAATCAGGCTGGTTGGTTGCTGGAGTGCACATCGTAGCCACCAGTGGTTCTGGTTGTTCAGACATTCTGGCCTCTGGGCTTTTATATGTATAGATGGGCATGCAGAAAGTTCACTTATTTAAATTCATATAAAGCTGACCCAGTAAGAGAGGCAGTTTGGAAGCAGAGCTTGGAAGTGAGTTCTGGAAGGTTCAGACCTCAATTCTGACTCACTTCACCTTCTGTGGTTCAGCTTCCCATGTTCCACAAATTAGCCATGAGCATTAGTCACCAGCCCACCCCACAAGGCAAGCAGGTCCAGAAGAGCCGGTTGCTAACATTCCTGGAATTCTCTAAATAGCACTGAGAACTTACTATGAAGCAAGGACACAAAAATAAGTCGGCATTTTTCTGGCTCTCAAAAACCCTATAGTTTCATGTGGGCAGGGGACAAATACATGAGGGACAATATCACAAGCTAGAATTTGATGAATGTTATAAGAGAGATATTAAGCAAAGTACATTCATACGAGAGGGAGAAAGGAATTTTATTCGAGGAGATGGGAGGTAGAGACTCGGGTATATTCTATGCCCATTCTGGGCCCTATGTGGTCCATGGGTTATCTCATTTGGTCCTCATAATATAACGAGGTACAGGTTATTATCCCATCTTAGAGATGATTATGGTGACATGGAGAAGCTGAATAACTTGCTCAAATCATGCTGATGGTACACAAGGCTTCAAATGCCAGCCTTTCCGATTCTGTTACTAACGCTATGAATGACACCAGCCTCATTCCCAAGCGACTGGGAAGGCCTCATAGAAGTAGGGGAACCACACTGGGGAGGACTGAGTGGCCCAAGTGGGAGGAACTAGGGACCATGTAGGCAAAGATTTAGAGGGTGAATTTTGAAGAAAGGGATAGTGTGTGTGTATATGTGAGCAAGAGGGGGGCGGGGGAGGGAGTGGAAGGAGGAAATTGTGCTGGAGAAAAGGCTAGTAGACTAGTAGGCTAAGGTTAAATCATGAAGAACTTTGAATTTCAGTCCTAAGATAATTTTTAAATAATAATAATGAAACACTAATATAATAATAATATTTTGTTGTCATGGAAGGACCTTTATTATAGACAACTTAAAGGTGTTTCAAATCTATGATGCCAAGTTCCTGCTTTCATTTACCCCGTTTTATGAATTAGGAAATAGATAACAAACATCTTAGTAACTTGTGCAAAGTCATGACACAGGAGACACCTTGAACACCTAGTTTCTGGCAATCTAAAGTTCTCCATGCAAAACTTAGTAACATGTGAACCCCGAGCCTCAGTTTTCTCGTCTGTAAAATGGAGACAATGGCATGCGCAGACTTATCTTGAAGAGCTTTTCTAACTTTATAAAATAGCACAGAGGCAGGGAGATAAGCAACTATTTTCTGTAAACCTGGAAATGTCATTACAGCCCTTTGGAGTACAGAGAGATTTATCTGGGAGACACAAATCTGCAACACAATGAGGCTGTGTGGTGGGCGTTAGGGAGAGGAAACCACTACCTTTGCACATCTTAACCACTAGCAATGACTTTTTTTGCTGAACGTGCTACTTTGCTCTTATTAGTAAAATCTTGTCAAACAGGAAACAGGTTTTTAAGGCAACAGGGTCCCTGTGAGTTCAAACTCCTGTTTTCGAATGTTCTTACAAGATGCACAGTTGGCACAGACTTACAGGAAATATTTAATTGGAATCGGAAGACGCTGGCTCCACGGGCCTTGTTTTATATTGTCTGCAGGCTCCTGCTGAAATGACTTCAGTGTGTAAGCACTGGCCACTCATTTTTATACTTGCCAATGGGGAATGAAACCAAAACCGACTCCAAGGGTGCTTTGGGGGCACAAGCACAGTCTCCATGGTGTTCAGGAAAGAAAGGGAGAGAAGGAATGTCATGTGAGAATTACTCTTAGGACAGAGAAGGGCTGAGACTGAACTCCCAGTGACATATTTATGAGCTCAGTATCGGTTGCTTGTGCTGATAAGCGTTGGTCATTCAAGGAAGGAAAAGTCACCTTTGTGTGTATAAAATATACAAGATTCATAGTCTGAAAGGACTGAACAGGAAGGCATTAGGTAAATAGAGGATATCCCTTAAAGTATAATGTGAAAATTAAATTACTTCAAGGAGGGAGACAGGAGGTGTTTCTTTATTAGTTAAATCTTGAGAAAACTAATGACTCATTTGAAATCAGGGTTAGCTGGCTTTCAGCCTTTTGTGAGCCAATTCTGAGAATATAGGGAAAAGAAATTCCTCTTTCTAAGAAAGGCCTTTCAGCCCCTCTTTGGTGTGTCCCTTGCTGACCTTAGTGAAAGAGGACAGGTCTTAGAGGCAACTGGATGGAGTTTAGTCTCTCAGATCTGCCTTTCATTGGCTCCGAGAGATTGAGTGCATTACCTGATTGATTCTCCAAGTGTTCATTTCTTTATTTGCAAACTATGGATAGTAACAGCACTTTCCTCAGACTGTGTGAGGATTCGATGACTAAATGCACCTGAGTTGCCTGCCACGAAGCCTGGCAGTTTGCAACATCCCATAATGTAAACTATTGTTGTCACTATACCATACACCAGTGGTTTCCCTGGAGTTTTTCAACCTTTGGACGGATACCCCATAGGTTTGCAACTAAGTGTCAAGAGGTTCTCCCAATGCTTTCAAAGAAATAGATTTTAATTTTATTTATTTTTACATTGATTTTAGAGAGAGGAAGGGAGAAAGAGAGAGAAACATCAATAGGTTGCTTTCCATATGCATCCCAACTGGGGACTGAACCCGCAACCTAGATATGTGCCCTGACCAGGAATCAAACCCACCTTTTGGTATAAAGGACAACACTCGAACCAACCCAGCCATGCTGGCCAGGGCAATAGATTTACTTTTAAAATCTGTGTCAGAGTCTTGAGCACTTTGGTAGGTGAGGATGGGGGTGGGTATAAAAGAAGATTTCCTGGAAATTCTAGCATGATTGTTTTCCAACCCCCAACTACTTTGATCCATGGAAATGATTTCTTTCCTCCCCCTCCCCCCCCACCCCCCCGCCTCGTGCCTTGGTTTTAAGAGTATTCATCTTAGGTTTTTCAATAGCTTTTGGATAAGGCTTTGCTAAGTAGATAAAGGTCCTTCCTTCTGCACACTCTAGCTACCCCCAAACCTCCCCCGATGCCTTATTCCCCACTTCCTCTAGGAACCTGCAAGATTCTGGCCTGATAAGCATATCTCCCCTAGCAATCCAGCTTTGCATATCTCAGAACCCACCCTCACCCTCAGAATATTTACCTCTATAACCTATTAACTGACCAGTCCCCATTCAAGCACAATATAGGTTTCTTCAGGACGATGGTTTGTAACAAATATTCTTCCCTTAGACTGAGTTAAACAAGATAGTCTCAAGAAAAGACAGGAGAAAGGCCTTATCTTGGTAGAACGTCCTATCCTACAGGATAACCTCCTGTGGATATGCATTCACCAAGTGTACCCCTTTCAGTGTCTCCGGCTTATGATTGAACTGACTGCTAGAGTGAAAGTTATTCACAGAAGCCCATTTTCCTGATCTGTTCTAAGTCACCTTTTCACTCCTCAAGCCTCTCCATGATCTCTTCCTCAGTAAAATATATTTCTAGTTTAAGTCTCTGCCTCATAACTCCTTTCATGGGTTCACCCAAATGAAAACCTCAGAGGCATCCTAACACTTCTCTTTAGCTCATATCCCACAGTCCCTAATTTGCCTTTATTTATTTTCAGAACCAGTCCATCCACTGCTAATCCCCTCCCCCATTACTGCCCTGGTTCAAGACACCATCATCTCACTGGTTTACTGAAAGAACATCCTCACTGGGCTCCCTAATTCTACTTAAACTAGCTTCACATAGCAGCCAGAGGGATCCTGTTAAACTGCAGTCAGAGCCCTGACCAGTGTTGCTCAGTGAATAGAATGTCGGCCTTTGGACTGAAGGGTCCGGGTTCGATTCCAGTCAAGGGCACGTACCTTGGTTGCGGGCACATCCCCAGTGGGGGGGGGGGGGGGGCGCAGGAAGCAGCTGATCGATGTTTCACCGATGTTTCTAATTCTCTATCTCTCCCTTCCTCTCTGTAAAAAATCAATAAAATCTATTTTGGGGGGGGGGGGGGAGCTGAAGTCAGAGCATGTCACTTCTCTGCTCAAAACTCTTCAATGGCTCCCATTCTCAAGCTGAGTAAAAGAGAAAGTCTCTATGGCCTACGTCTTACCCCAACAGCCTCCTTGTGCCTCTCTCATCTCATCTCCTGTTCCCTGTTACTACTCCACCACCGCCACCCTCTTGCTCAGTACTTCTGCAGTCACACTAGTTTCCTCAAATATGCTAAGCATGGCCCCACCTCAGGGCTTTTGCACATTCCATCTGCCTGGATGGTACTTTCTCCAGATACCCTCACCTCCTTTAGCTCTTCCTTGAAATCTTACTTTCTTACAATGCCTTCCCTGACTGCTCCATTTAAAATTGCAAACCCTGCCCTCATATCCTGTATATTCATCTCTTGATTTATTTTTCTTCATGTCACATGTCTTCCCTTAACTAATGTGGAGTTGATCATTTATTTTTGTTGATTCTGGATCTCACTAGAATGTAAGTTCCTGGAAGGCAGAGGTTTTGTCTGCTTGGGTCCTGTATCTCCAGTGCCTAGAACAATGCCTGACACCCAGGAGGTGCTCTAATCATATTTGAGCTCAATAAGTGAATGAATCAGATGAGCAATCTTCATCCAACCCTGGTGCTGTGTGAGATGGACAGAGCCATTCCAGTGAGAATGGGAGTCAAACAGGAATGGTGTTAAATCCCATTGTCCACCATTAACAAGCTGTCTGATCTTGAGCAAGACACCTAATGTGAAAACCTTGGGCTCTCATCAGTAAAATGAGAATGATGGCAACAGCAACCGCCTCATGAAATTGTGTGGCTAAGCCATTTGTAGAAAGTGCTTTCTGCACTATTTCATAAACTAAGTAAAGCTCTTCAGGAAGAAAAAGAATATAGAATCCTCCTTTAACTAATTACCAAGTAGAACAAATGGTTACAATGAAGGAACTTACTAGATTTCTACATTCTTGCTGGACTGGTGTGGGTCAGTGGTTGAACGTGAACCAGGTCACTGTTCAAGGTCACGGCTCAATTCCCTATCAGGGCACAAAATCACCTTTTCCAATGGGGGTGTGGGAGAGGCGGCCAATCAATGATTCTCTCTCATAATTGATGTTTCTATCTCTCTCTCTATCCCTTACTCTCTCTGAAATCAATAACAATATTTTTTTTAGCTGAAACCGGTTTGGCTCAGAGGATAGAGTGCCAGCCTGCAGTCTGAAAGGTCCCAGGTAAGATTCCGGTCAAGGGCATGTATCTTGGTTGCGGGCACATCTCGGGGGTGTGCAGGAGGCAGCTGATCGATGTTTCTCTCTCATCAATGTTTCTAACTTTCTATCCCTCTCCCTTCCTCTCTGTAAAAAAATCAATAAAATATTTTAAAAATATTTTTTAAAGAAAGAAAAAAAAAAGAAATCACTGCATTCTCATTATTATCAAGCACACCATCAATAACTTCCTCAGAGAAGCAAAAAAGGGGCATGGCAGGATTAAAAAAAAAACAACATTTTCCAACCAGTGCAGATTACAAAATAGACTCCCTGCATTAATCAAGTGTTTTCTTCTTCCAGTGGGGTAATCTCAAGTACATGACACAAGATAAACACAGAGCCATGCTCCATTACACTTATGAAAGGATGTTTATTTTTATCACATTTATTAGACTTGAAAGATAGCCTTTAGTTCTCAAATCGACATCAGCGTGCATGTTTATTTCTGGGTTGCTGAATACTTTAACAAACAATAGAAGGCTGATTCCCTCACCTCATGCAGGCTAGTCACATTCCAGAGGGCAGAGGGAGTAGGATGTGAGAGTTGTGGTACACTAGACTGATGTGCTGGGGTTTTGAAATAGCTTTTGCTGGTGGTTTGAGGCCACCTGAAATTCTGTGAGATTCAGAAAATGGGAGTGGGGTGTGGTTCTACCTGCTGGGAGAAGCCATCAACTCTGTTAGGCTATCTGGTGCCTTCTTTAGGGCTATCTGGTGCCTTCTTTAGGCCTCTCAGGAGTGGCAATGATACTATCCACAATGCAGGGAAGTTGGTGCTCTGCTAGCAGCAGCCAAGAAATAACCCTAGCCACCCTCTCCAGCTTCCCCCTGCTCTCTCCCAACCCCTCCCAGTGTCCCTCCCTTCTGGATGAGTCTAAGGGATATGGAGATCGCAGCAGGATGAGGAAGGATGGATGTGCACATGTTCCCTCCAGCACCACAGTTCCATAGGCAGTGCTTACACACTCGGGCTCTATTGCTGAGCTGAAAAGGGGATCAGGCACTTGGTAGGCAGTGAAGATTTCTCCAACTTTTATCCTTCGCTAGCTTCTTCATAGCAAAAACATGAAACTTACTTTAACCCCAAATAAAAGTAAACCTGGAATATCTGATATTTATCTTTTGGGGGGGGTGGAGGGGCAATTAAGTAGGGTTTTTAAGAAGAGAGGCTCAAGAATAAATGCCCTAGGAAGCTTCAAAATATTCTCCAAATCCTAAGCAATAGACATGGCATGACTAGAGCATTGAGGGTTGAGTGGGGTGGCCCTCGGTACCTGGGATTTCTGTGTCTTGTTGCTCAAAGAACTTCTACTGCTAGCTGAGTGATTCTGTAAGCGCCTCTCACCCCCACTACCATTTCCAGTAAATGTCTTTCCCAAAAGGTTTAGTCTAGGATCAGGTCAGCCCCCCCCCCCCCCCCCCCCTGTATTCCCTGCTGGTATTATCAAGTCTCCCCATCCTATTGTTCAGTCCAAAGTCAATCTTTCCGAGAATTCACACCACAGATGCCTGTGATCAGGTCCTTCAGATAAGCCACTGCTCCCAACACAGTATTGATTAGGGAGTCTTCCCAAAGATACCCAGTCTGTTCTCAGGAAGGTTCTTCCCTGTGGTGGAATCAGGATGATGGCCGACACCCCTTTGGAGTTAGGCCCTAACAAGGCAAGGAGCAGCATCTGGCAAAGATACTCTTAGTCACTTACCTTCTAAGGAAAGGCGGAGTCTTTGCATTTCACCTAAAAGAAAAGGTCACCCTGGAGAAACAGAACGCTGAAAAGTAGACAATCCTCAGGCCTGCCTAGGAAGGCTCTCATTCATCCTCAGTGATTAAAACAGCTTTTAAGACTGATAAAAGGATGCTTGAAACCTCCTGGCCACACCAAGAATGTGATGGTTAATGAATTTTGTCAGGCCAGGTTTCCATTTTCCCCTTTTGTTTTCTTTCTTTCTTTTTTTAATATATATAATAATATATATAATCAATATATATATATATTGATCTCAGAGAGGAAGAAAGGGAGAGAGAAACATCCCTGATGAGAATCATGGATCAGCTGCCTCCTGCAAGTCTCCCACTGGGGATCGAGCCCACAACCCGGGCATGTGCCCTTAACTGGAATCGAACCTGGGACCTTTCAGTTCGCAGGCCAACGCTCTACCCACTGAGCAAAACTGGCCATGGCCCCTTTTGTTTTTTATGCTCCTGGGGCCTGTGATATTTTGGGGACAAGCCCCAGGTGCTGCAAAGCACAGTAGACTCATTCCACAGGAAATTCGTTCTGCCTTAGGGAAATCGCTTCATCAGCCCTGGCCTCAGTGTCCTAGGCTATAAAACGGAAATGTGGGGATTCTGAGCTTACCACTCCTCCCCACTGCCAAGTTTTTTTATTCTGTGGGAGCAATTACTTCTCTCTGCATGAGGTCATCAGAGTGGTAACCGATGACCCCCGGAATCCAAAAGGTCTTCTCCAGAAAAAATGTGCCCACCATACACAGACCGCCTGCCCCGCAGGAGTCCACTGCACGGCCCACCCAGCACAGGACCCCGGGAAGAAGGGAGCAGATGTTAGCGACCCTGCCGGAAAGGAAGCTCCTGTGAGATTCTACAGCCTCGCCCCTAGCTACAGAGACCTGGGGTGGGATCTTCTTTGTCTAACAATTTGCTCACCTACTCACACGATTTCCCTTTTTTTGTTCAACTACCAAGTTCCTTCCCCTGAAACGAAATGTGGCGAATAGCTGTGGGTCCGAGGCACAAAAACAAAGGACACCCTCCTCCAGAGAGGAAATACAGAAAGGATTCTCCTTTTTCAAAGGTGCAGTAATGAAACCTTTTCCTCCTCCTGGACAGGCAATTTTATCAGGGTTGGCTGCATGGGGAACAAGATGCTATTGTCTTGATTTAATGGGCATAATATCTCCCCACCACCAATGATCCTTCAGATCATTCTACTTGGAGGCGAAATGCTTTCAACTTGAAGATGAAATCCCTTTCACCTTGGCAGCTTTCATCTCACCCAAGCCCCTCACGGACCCCAGGGAGACGGTCTTTGCATTGTCTCAGCACATGGCTCCTCCCTTGAGCTGATGGGTGCTGGTTCCCAAGGCTCTGGATGACTCTCTCTAGCCCTGTTATCTTGACCCCTCACCTTCATACATCATGGGAACTAAACCAGTCAACAAGGGAGCAGTTGCTACAGGATTCCAAAACTAGAGTTCTTGCTGGATCTTTGCTGAGACTTCACAGCTGCAATGGCGGGGGAGGACCAGGGGCAAAGACCCACAGGAGGAGAATTCTGCATGATAAGCCTGACCTTTTTGTCCCTTGGAGAGAGAGCAAGGGAGCAGCTGAGTAATAGGCTGAGTCCTGCTGGCTAAAGCTTGCATAACCTGATTCATCTTCCTCTGCCGTCTCTCTCCTTTCATGCTCTGGTCAATCTCTGGCCAGCTGTCTCCTCAACCAAAAAAATGAGATTGGCTCTACCAGGGCAGGGCTGAACTGGCAGCCACTGCTGTCACCTCCACCACTTTCTGGCTAGGAGAGTATGGAGACAAGATTTCAGGCATCATGGCTACCCGCCTGACCCTCTTGGGCGCCTTATTTCCAGAAGAATCTGAGAACAGAGAAACTCCAAAGGGGAGCAGGCGGTGTGCTGGGAGGTGTAATCTCAAGGGGGAACAATGGGAAGTCAGAATATCAAGCGGGCAGATAGCGGGAGACACTTGCATACAGAGGCACACTTTGTTCTTGGACCAATTCTGAGCTTTCTCAATAATGGAATCCATGACTAGCATACCTCCTACCCCACCCACCCCCCAGTCATGCATATTACTGAAGACAACTCTTAGATCTCAGGTTAGAACTTCAACCCAGTAACAGGTTAATAAATTCCTAAAGGTCAAATCAAACTTATTCACGAGTTCACTATTTAATTCCACCAAGGTACCTCTTCCACACCCATCCCACCCGCCCCATTCCAAAACAAGGAAAAGAGGATTAAAATACCTAGGAATTTTTTAAGATCAGCACTCTCTTCTCAAGAGCTTCTCTGGAAATAAGCCAGGCAATGAAAGAAAAATACCACATGAACTCACTCATTTATAGAAAATAAAGGACATTATAACCTGATGAACAAAAAGATAGATACAGAGACAGTAAAGCACCGAACAGACTGTCAAATTACAGCGGGAAGGCTGGGGAGTGTTGGGGAGGAGGAAAAGAGATCAACCAAAGGACTTGTATGCATGTATATAAGCACAACCAAAGGACACACGACACTGGGGAAAGGGGATGAAGGCATGGGACAGAGGGTAGAGGAGGTGGGGGGAAAATCAAGGGGGGTGGTAAGGGAGATATATCTACTATATGTAATACTTTAAACGATAATTTTTTTTAAAAAAAAGAGCTTCTCTGACTCAGCCTGTCATGACTGTGCCAGAGTATATGCATTTCAACAGCCCGTTCTGGTGTGCGGAGAAAACCAGTCTCTGAATCAGACGGCTACCCCAACAAGAATGGTCCTGAGGAGACAGCAGGCTTAAATGTCAGGAAACAAGAGGTTCAGAGGTATTTTCTCCTTGTGTTGTTGGGTTTTTTGGAAGTCTGGAAAGCTCAGAAAGACTTAGTCAAAAATAGCTGTATAAGTGGAACACTTTCTAGCATTCGCTTCCACTTTTTAATTGAAGAGTACCTTTTCCCAGGCTGACCTTCACATATCTTATACCTCCAGAAAGAAAAAAAAAAAAGATTTAATTTTTTAAAACTAAGTAAAAAAAAAAAAAAAAAAAAAGGACCCTGTTTTCCTCATTAGGTTGCAAGAATATGCTGAACCTTCATTTTTAAATTGAATTTATTGGGGTGCTATATCCTGTAACTTTTTAAAATATATATATACTAGAGGCCAGGTGCACGAGATTCATGCACAGAGGGGCAGGGGATGTCCCTTAGCCCAGACTGCACCTCTGCAATCTGGGGCCCCTTGAGGGATCGGGCCTAAACGGGCAGTCGGACATCCTTCTCACAATCCAGGACTGCTGGCTCCAAACTGCTCACCTGCCTGCCTCCCTGATTGCCCCTAACCGCTTCTATCTGCCAGCCTGATCACCTGTTAACCATTACCCTGCCAGCCTGATTGATGTCTAACTGCTCCCCTAGCAGCCTGTTTGCCTCCAAATTCCCTCCTCTGCTAGCTTGATCATCCCCAACTGCCCTCCCTTACAGGCCTGGTCCCTCCCAACTGCCCTCCCCTGCTGGCCTGATTGTCCACAACTGCCCTCCCTTGCAGGGCCTGGAACCTCCCAACGGCCCTCCCCTGCTGACCATCTTGTGGTGGCTATCTTTGGTCCACAAGGGGCAGGATCTTTGACCACATGGGGGCAGCCCTCTTGTGTGTTGGAGTGATAGTCAATCTGTGTATTTCTCTTTTATTAGATAGGATAGAGGCCTGGTACATGGGTGGGGGCCAGCTGGTTTGCCCTGAAGACTGTCCCAGATCAGGGTGGGGGTTCCCTTGGGGTGAAGGCGGCCTGGGCAAGGGGCCTGTGGAGGTTTGCAGACAGGCCACGCTCCCCAGTGACCCAAGCGGAGGCCCTGGAATCTGGGATTAATCTATGTCTACAATTGAATCTTTGTAGCCTGGAGCAGAGGCTTAGATCTCTGGGGCAGCAGCCTCCCAGGGCAGCAGCCATTTCTGTTTGAAACTTTGTAGCCTAGAGTGGAGGCCTAAGCTGGCAATGGCAGGCTGAAAGCTTGGCTTCCTCCTTTGCCAGGGAAACCCAAGCCTTCCTCCTGCTCTCAGTGGTGGCAGCCATCTTGGTTGGGCTTTATTTGCATAATCTGCTCCTGATTGGCTGGTGGGCATGGCTGTGGGCATGGCTTGTGGGTGTGGTGAAGGTATGATCAAATTTGCATATTACTCTTTTATTAGATAGGATTTTATTAATTTTTTACAGAGAGGAAGGGAGAAGGATAGGAAGTCAGAAACATCGATGAGAGAGATGTGCCTGCAGCCAAGGTACATGCCCTTGACCTGGGACCTTCAGTCCACAGGCTGACACTCTATCCACTGAGCCAAACTGGTTTCGACCATATAAGTTTTAAGTGTACGACTCAACCAAGCATCATCAGCACAATGCATCATGCACCCATGGCCCCAAGCAAAATCTCTTTCAGTCCTCATTCCTCCTTTTTGCCCCACCTCCACTTACCATCCACCCCCATTCCCTCTGGCTATTGCCACATTATTGTCTGCATCTATATATGTTTTTGTTTGTTTGTTTGTTTTTTGCTTAATCCTTTTCACCTCCTTTCATCCAGCCCTCAAGCATCCCTTCCCTCTAACAGCTGTCAGTCTGTTCCATGTATCCCTGTCTCTGTTTCTATTTTGTACATCAGTTCATTTTGTTCATTAGATTCCACATATAAGTGAGACCATTTGGTATCTGTCTTTCTCTGACTGTCTTATTTCACAGCATAATATCTTCTTCATTTTTAAATTTTAATCCTGGAACACAAGGTTACATCATAAGCTTCGCAGGATGTAAACAGTGGCACCTACCTATGTATTAACCTGCTGTGTTTTGATCTAAAGGAACTTTTTCAAAAGCTCTACTGAGTCACGGAAAGGTTGCATTGGCTCATACCTACCAAAGTCTTAGTTTTCTGCTTAGAAAGGAATCCTTGCCTTCAAAGCCTTCTCCAGGCTATGTGAGTAGTCCAGAAGGCAGAGTGATAGTCACCTCATTATAAGAAGACCCTGCAGCCAAGGCTGTCTTAAGCCTAATGTGGCTCCCAATTTCCCCAACAGTGAAGTCTAATCCCATTGACATTCCAACACACAAACACCCACAGAGGTACCAACAGTCATTAGCTACTTTGAGAAGGGATATATATGGTTAGAATGGAAAGAGGTTTTGTTGTAAAATGTGGCGTGACCTTCCAGTTGTAAGATGAATAAATCCTAGGGATGTAATATAGATAGCATGGTGACTCTCCTATCTAATAAAATAGTAATATGCAAATTGTCCACACCTCTGCTATACCCACAAGCCATGCCCACCAGCCAATCAGGAGCAGATTATGCAAATAAACCTCAACCAAGATGGGTTTCCCCGGCAACAGAGGAAGCCAAGCTTTCTGCCTGCTGTTTCTGGCGTAGGCCTCCACTCAGTGTTACAAAGTTTCAATTATAAAAGATACAGAAATGGCAGCAGCCACTGAGCTGAAGAGAACAGAGGCTTGGGTTTCCCTGGAAACAAAGGAAGCCAAGCTTTCTGCCTGCCATTGCCAGCTTAGACCTCCACTCTAGGCTACAAAGTTTCAAACAGAAATGGCTGCTGCCTCAGAGCGAGCAGAAGGCTTGGCTCTGCTTCAGGCTACAAAGTTTTAATTGTAGAACATAAATTAATCCCAGATCCCAGGGCCTCTGCTTGGGTGGCTGGGAGGCATGGCCTGCCTGCAAACCTCCACAGGCCCCTTGCCCAGGCCTCCCCTCACCCCAAGGGAACCCCTACCCTGCTCTGAGATACTCTTCAGGGCAAACCAGCTGGCCTCTACCTATGCACCAGGCCTCTATCCTATCTAATAAAAGAGTAATTTGCAGATTGACCATTACTCCAACACACAAGAGGGCTGCCCCCATGTGGTCAAAGATCCTGCCCCCATGTGGACACAAGATGGCCACCACAAGATGGCCAGCAGGGGAGGGCCATTGGGAGTTTCCAGGCCCTGCAAGGGAGGGCAGTTGTGGGCAATCAGGCCAGCAGGGGAGGCAGTTGGGAGGGACCAGGCCTGCAAGAGAGGGCAGTTGGGGGTGATCAAGCCTGCAGGGGAGGGCAGTTAGGGGTGACCAGGCTGGCAGAGGAGGGATGTTGGGGGCAAACAGGCTGCTAGGGGAACAGTTAGACATCAATTAGGCTGGCAGGGTAGTGGTTAACAGGTGATCAGGCTGGCAGGCAGAAGTGGTTAGGGGCAATCAGGGAGGCAGGCAGGTGAGCAGTTTGGAGTCAGCAGTCCTGGATTGTGAGAAGGATGTCTGACAGCCCGTTTAGGCCCTACCAGGATCAGGCCTAGACGGGCAGTCAGACATCCCTCAAGGGGTCCCAGATTGGAGAGGGTGCAGGCTGGGCTAAGGGACATCCCCTGCCCCCCATGCACAAATTTCGTGCACCGGGCCTCTAGTTAATTATAACCAATTAGACGAAATTTATAGTTGTTATGTAATAGAAGATATAGAAATAAAGTAGAAAAAAGGAAAGTAGACAAACTGAAAGGGTATGTGTAAGTTACAGAAAGAAAATGTAAGTTACAGAAGGTATAAGTTGCAGGAAGTATATATAAATTGTAAAAGGTATGTATAAGTTACAGAGGGTCTATACCAGTAAAGAAGAACTAGAGTTGGATTGGAGAGGGTGCAGGCTGGTCTAAGGGACATCCCCCTGCCCCCCCCACCCCCCCGTGCATGAATTTCGTGCACCAGGCCTCTAGTAGTTAATAATACTACATTGCATATTTGAAACTTCTCACCATACGAAAAATAAAGTAACCATGTGTGGTGATGGAAGTATCTAAACTTATTGTGGTAGTCATCTTGCAATGTATACGTACATCAAATCATTATGTTGTACACCCAAAACAAATACCATGTCACATGTCAGTTAAAGAGAATATGGGGCCTTGGTTGGTGTAGTTCAGTTAGTTGGACATTGTCCCATGCACCAAAAGATTACCAATTTGAATGCTGGTCAGAGCACATGCCCATGTTTTAGATTAAATCCCTGGTCAGGAGGTGTTCTCGAGGCAGCCAAACGATGTTTCACTCTCATCTCTCTCTCTCTCTCTCTCTCTCTCTCTCTCTCTCTCTCACCCCCCTTCCTCTTTCTCTAAAAAAAATCAATCAAAAACATTTTTTAAAGTAAAAAAAGCACAACTATTGTATCCGAGAGCAAAATTATCACAGAATGGGAACTGTAATGTTACCTGATGATAAAACGGCAAACAATGATGAAGTTCCCACGACCCCATAACTGCTGGTTCCCACTTGGAATCATGCTGTTCATGCCCACGGTGGCTTAGAACAGTGTGCTCTGCTGCTGAGCAAATGGACAACTCACCACTTGCAAGCAACTGGTTATCCGTGATCTGCCAGAGACGGGGCTGCCCCTCAATTACTCTCCAAAATTCTGGGCCATCTATGTGTGTGTATTTTCTATTGCCATTTACTTTCCTACCATCAAAAGTGGTTTTTTTCCCCATATATATAAAGTAGCATTACTTACAAATTTCATTTCAGAAAAAAAAAATTTAAGCATCAAATTTTTATTTTCTTTTCCCCTCACCCATTATACTTTTCCACAATGCCAGGTTTCTTCTGCTCTTCTCTTTTACAGACTTGGGTGTTTCTGCTGCCCTTCAGGGCACAGCCACAACTTGGTTCTCCTTTTGCTTTTCCTTATAACAACAATGTATTGGTTCCCCTTTTGTACACGCCTAGAACTACCACTGACCTCTTTCGTCACAAGGTTAGTGCTTTTATTTCCCCAAACAATCTTTCAGGTTTTTATTTCTTTGGTTAATACTTCATCAATCACAGGAACTTGGCTTACTAATTTCAGACACACTGTTCCTGGTATTTAGTGTTATTAGGGGGGAAAAAAGTAGAGATGGGGCAGGTTGTGAGAGGAGGTTTAATACCCAAGCACAGATTGGTTTTCAGTGCTACTTTTCTATCTCTTTGGGGGATTTTAACATCTTGTTTCAAAAAAAAAAAAATGTGTTCACAAGGGAATTAACAGTAGATTATCAAATACTTTTGATGCTACTTTTAGTTAGCAAGTTCCATAATTAACCAGTTTGTATCGGGAGAGTTTATACCCATCATTTGTTTCTTTAATTGTGATTTGGTTATTTAACACAGGGCAATGGCTTCTGTCTATAGGCCAGAGCAGCAATTTTTCAACCACTGTGCCACAAGAATTTTTAAAACATCCAATACCTGACTATTTAGTCAGGGGCACTGACCTCATTTCCCTGAGACTGTCAAATTTAAAAAATGACAACAGCCAACACAATAGCTGTCCCCCTTCTGTGTGAATGAATCAAAATTATACCTGTTATTTTTGTCAGATCACCAAAAAAAATTTTTATTTTGCTGCACCGCAGGATTGTAGTAATTAGTTTATGTGTTCCATGAGATGAAAAAGGTTTGTAAAAGCTGGGCCAGAGCCATGGAGTGGGTGCAAGAGGCTGAGTCAGCCACGCTGCCGCATCTCCATTTGCTGTGTCACTGTGGGTAATTCATTTAGCTCCCGGATCTCTGCTTCTTCAAGCAAAATGGACTTCCTTTCTGCTGTTTTAAAAAAGCAATAAACTCTTTATTCCTATCACCTGGAACATACCTCTTCCTTTAAAATCAGAGATACCATATTTGCATGTGAAAGCATGAGCAATCTACAAAGTATTTTAATATCTGTGGTCTTACTGAATTTGTTGACAACCTATTTTGCAGGTGAAAATTAAAGCCCAAGATGGTAAAAACAAAACAAAACAAAACAAAAAAAAAAACCTTTGACAAAATGACAGCTAGTAAGAGGCCAAAACCAACATTAGAACCCAGATCTTTTTATTTCAAACCTGATTCATTTATTGTCAGTTCTTTTTACCCTGCATCACCTTTATTTGGACATCTATGAGCTCTTTTACTTGATCATAACCTTCATAAGGATCAGGCCCACATCCCACATATTTTTATAGGACTCTTCACACCTAAAAACATGTTTGGATATAGGACTTGATAATTATTGACCAATAAAGAAATAAACAAAATCTTTCTGAAAACAAAAAAGGCATATCAGTTTACTTTTCCATGTGGCATATTATGAGCTTGATATCTCTCTCCTGTACTATTACTATCACCAGTGTTATATTTTCTAGTTTTTTTCTTTGTCAACTTGACAGGCAAAAACAAAGTCGAGTTATTGTCTTAATTTGTGTCTCTTGATTACCAGTGACTTTGAACATCTTTTGTGTGTTTACTGATACTGGAAAATTCTATTTCATGTCCCTGTTCATTTTTCCATTAAGGCAATAGTGATTTCCATATATCAGAGTTTTTGCTCTTCTTATATTAGAAACATTTGTCTTTTTTTTTTTTTACAAATATTTTCTTTTTTTATAAGATGTCAGTACCTCTTAATTGTATTAGTATTTATATGTATTAAGTTCTAAATTTATGAGGAGAATGTTAGTCACAGTATAATTACAATAGAAAAATGGGAAACAATATAAACATCTAAAAATAAGACATAATTCAATAAAACGCCAGTGCATCTATTTGACCAGGATGTTATTCACTGATTTTTTTAAAATGTTTTTAATGAAAGTAAAATATTCATATACCTTTCCACCAATATTAGATGGAAAAGTATATACGTACATATACAGTACGATCCCAATTAAAAATATGTACTTAATTTTATAAAAATTATCAGTGCCAGAAGCCGATCATTGTTTTAATAATAGAGAGCTGAGGACAGGAAATCTGGAGGGCTGGTCAACCTTAATTGCTCTGAAGGGTCAGAGCTAATTACTGGATTTTGGTGGTTGAAGCAGCCCCCACCTGTTAGTCCTAAATAGATTCAATAATTGGCTTTTATTGGTGTCTCCTGCCTGGGGATATGGGTGCATCTTATGATCTTAATCTTAATAAAAGGGATGGTAAAGCCAGAGCAAGCAGTAGTCCTCCCACTTGAATTGGACTACCGCCTGGCCCCCATTTCCCAAATTAATGTTTTTCTAAGTCTCTATTCATTTGTGTGCGGCCTTCTCCAGAAGCCAAACCCCGAACCCTGAACCCAGAACCCTGAATCATGCTGGACGTGAAAGGGGTTCCCACATATCAGCAATGTTATTTTTGGGTTACGGAATCATAGGCAATTTGTATTTTCTTTAAATATCTGTTTCCAAACTTTCTACAATAAACATATATTTTTAAATAAGGAAAGGTGCGCTGCTGTTAAACACCATTAGAAAGTGTGTGTTTAAGGGGCATGTTTAGGGGTGGCAGGGTTATTAGAAAGCGTCTAACGCTCCACCTGCCAAAGAGAGAGAACCAAGGCCTACGGCAGCAGAGCATCTTCCCCAAGGTGACCAGGAGTACAAACTCTGTAGCCCTACATTTCCAGAGTGTTGCTTGGCAGCCCATGCCCTCTCCCAACTCTCAATAAATACATTCTCACACATCACACACAGGACACATCTAGATAAGAAAGCAGGCAGTGTCTGTCAAGCTGTATCAAAAAAAGAAAAAAACCTCAAATAAGAGTTGTGGAATAGACTGCAGATTCTCAGAATCTCATGTGCTCAGACCCCAAATGTCACCACAACCCAGTATTTACCATAAGAAGCAAAATGATTGTACCTCCTAGTTATCAAGGCATGCAAAAGTCACATTTCTCAGCGACCCATGGGGGGAATTCATAACCTGCTAATCCAAGCCAGAGCTTTCTTGGAAATGCCACCTGCCTAAGCCAGCCCTTCTGAGAACAGAGGCCGGACCCCGTCATTGGAAAGGAGCTGCAGAGTTATTTAGGGATGAGTGTTTCTCATGGTGCCTGGTGCGCAGCCCCCACAGCACTGTGGCTCCGTCTGCACTTAGCACAGGCTTGGCAGAATCTCCCCCGTTCTCTGTCCAGCACTCGGGCCTTCTCCCCTCCCCCTACAGCTTTCCGGTTCTCAGAGAAGCAGGAAGTCCCAAAGCAGGCCTCTAGAACCATTCTCCTCTGCTCTGCTCTCCATTTTCTCAGGGTGGAGAGAGTGTCTGACCTTTGCAGGTGTGTTTCCCAGGACCGGAGTCAAGGGCTTCTGCCTGGGATCAGCAATGATGCTGCGAGGTCCTGATGGGAGATGGCAAGGAGGAAGAGCATGTCTCCCTGCCCCCTCCTGCCCCTGTCTCTGTCTGATGAGCAGGTGCCCCCTCCAGCTCCAGGTCCTGCCAGAGGACCCGGCCCCTACACTCAAGTAATGGCACCTCCTTCTTCTCTGCCTCCAGGCTGAGGTGGTGGTGGCTTCTTGCATAGCTAACTCTTGGCTGCCTCGTGGACCTGATGTGGCTTTTCAGCCATTCCTTTACCTAAATATCCTATTCTTGGCATTGAAGCTCCTCTGTCAGACTTTCTCGAGGGGCGGGGGGGTTCCTATCTTGGCTAGCTGGACACCTGTCCTGGCAGGAATAGGGCATACCATCTCAGAGGCTTCCTGTCTGTTTCCAGCTCAAAGGCCCCAAAGTGAGCAGATATGAGTCTGGACTGCAGGAAACCACTTGGTGGACAAGGAGGCCCTCCAATCAAACAGGCCGTGCAGCTGGCCACAGCTGCCTCATGACAGAAGCCCCGAAAACCAGCATCAGGCAGAGAGATCAGCCATGGCACTGCAACCACCTCACACACGGAGACCTTCTGGAACCTACAAGAAGCAGGGCAGGTGCGGCGGCCAAAAATACTCCTGAGAGCCTTCAAGACTTTTCTTTCAAGATGTCTGAGACTCTGGACAAACCCGTTCTGTGGCTGACTGTCTGGAGACAGTAACCTGAAGTCAGTTCTCCCCATGGCCACTCTAAGGATTTCCCCTTGGGGATCACCTGTGGGACCTTCCCAAGTAGTAGGTCAGAGGTGGTTCAGCAAAGGTGCAGTGTGACCTCCTGGAGGAGGAAGGTGCAGTGTGACCTCCTGGAGGAGGAAGGTGCAGTGTGACCTCCTGGAGGAGGAAGTGCAGTGTGACCTCCTGGAGGAGGAAGGTGCAGTGTGACCTCCTGGAGGAGGAAGGTGCAGTGTGACCTCCTGGAGGAGGAAGGTGCAGTGTGACCTCCTGGAGGAGGAAGGTGCAGTGTGACCTCCTGGAGGAGGGAAGTGCAGTGTGACCTCCTGGAGGAGGAAGGTGCAGTGTGACCTCCTGGAGGAGGGAAGTGCAGTGTGACCTCCTGGAGGAGGAAGGTGCAGTGTGACCTCCTGGAGGAGGAAGTGCAGTGTGACCTCCTGGAGGAGGGAAGTGCAGTGTGACCTCCTGGAGGAGGAAGGTGCAGTGTGACCTCCTGGAGGAGGAAGGTGCAGTGTGACCTCCTGGAGGAGGAAGGTGCAGTGTGACCTCCTGGAGGAGGAAGGTGCAGTGTGACCTCCTGGAGGAGGAAGGTGCAGTGTGACCTCCTGGAGGAGGAAGGTGCAGTATGACCTCCTGGAGGAGGGAAGTGCAGTGTGACCTCCTGGAGGAGGGAAGTGCAGTGTGACCTCCTGGAGGAGGAAGGTGCAGTGTGACCTCCTGGAGGAGGAAGGTGCAGTGTGACCTCCTGGAGGAGGAAGTGCAGTGTGACCTCCTGGAGGAGGGAAGTGCAGTGTGACCTCCTGGAGGAGGAAGGTGCAGTGTGACCTCCTGGAGGAGGGAGGTGCAGTGTGACCTCCTGGAGGAGGAAGGTGCAGTGTGACCTCCTGGAGGAGGGAAGTGCAGTGTGACCTCCTGGAGGAGGAAGGTGCAGTGTGACCTCCTGGAGGAGGAAGGTGCAGTGTGACCTCCTGGAGGAGGAAGTGCAGTGTGACCTCCTGGAGGAGGGAAGTGCAGTGTGACCTCCTGGAGGAGGAAGGTGCAGTGTGACCTCCTGGAGGAGGGAGGTGCAGTGTGACCTCCTGGAGGAGGAAGGTGCAGTGTGACCTCCTGGAGGAGGGAAGTGCAGTGTGACCTCCTGGAGGAGGAAGGTGCAGTGTGACCTCCTGGAGGAGGAAGGTGCAGTGTGACCTCCTGGAGGAGGAAGGTGCAGTGTGACCTCCTGGAGGAGGAAGGTGCAGTGTGACCTCCTGGAGGAGGAAGGTGCAGTGTGACCTCCTGGAGGAGGGAGGTGCAGTGTGACCTCCTGGAGGAGGAAGGTGCAGTGTGACCTCCTGCAGGAGGAAGGTGCAGTATGACTTCATGGAGGAGGGAAGTCGGGGATCATTCATCAGCACCAAGTGCACTCCAGAGCCTCTGATAGGGGAGTGGGACCAACCTCCACCTCTGGCATGTGCAGCCCTGAGAGTTGGACTTGAAGGAGGCGGTGGCCCCTCGGTGGCGGTGGCGGCAGCCACGCTGGCTCTGGGAAGTGCGCGGGGACAAGAGGAGGTCTATTCTGCCACGGCAGATCCCCCGGACCGGAGGAACAGCAAGTGCAGGATCAAATGAGTTTCACCTCCTCTAAAGTGCTCTGCTGACTGAAGATGTTTGGAGCCAAGGCCCAGAGGGCACATTTGTCAAGCTCTCAAAAAAATAGAAACCAGGATCAAAGCAGGACCACTTTCCAAATATAAACATTTGTCACCTACCTTCACGTTTGATGTGCCCCATTTTGAATACATTTCTCCTTTATAAGAAGGACAGCTTAATCTCTCCGCACACACACTTGGGGCCTTCAAACGGAGCCCAGGGACAGTTTGGGGTGGGTGGGGGAAGGTGGGAAAGGAAGTTCCAGCCAGGCAAAATAAAAGAGAGTGAAACAGGAAGGAAAAAAAGGAAATTAGCCCTGGCATTTCATAGAATTCCAGGAAAGAGGGCATCGTTACTCCCAATTGTAAAGGATTTAATTCACACTTCTAAAATAGCTCGAGCTGGTGAGAGCAGAGTCATGGGTCTTCCCAGCTGCCCCCAGTCACAGAAGGTCAGCCAAAGGAAGGTGAGTGGGCTTAGGCTGGTGGAGGCCTGTTGGACACTCAGTGCCCACTGACATCTGGGTATCTGGGAGCCATGTTAAGCCTGGAAGCACCCCAGAGTCCTCTAATCCCCCTCCTATCCAACACCTGCTGCCCAGTTCCAGAAAGACAACACTCTGTTTTTAATTTCTAAAAAGTCTTTATTGTTGAAAGTATTATATATGTCCCCTTTCCCCCTCCCATTGACTCCTTTGAGCTACCCGTGCCCCCTGGCCCAGGCCTTCGCCACATATTGTCTGTGCTCATGGGTTTGCATACATTCATATAAGTTCCCTGGTTAGTCTCTTCCCACCCATCCACCCTCCCATGCCTTCCTTCTGAGATTTGACAGTCTGTTCCAAGCTTCCACGTCTCTGGATCTACCTTGCTCATCAGTTTATTTTGTTCATTAGATTTCACCTATGAGTGAGATCATGTGATACTTGCAGAAAGACAACATTTTAGCTCTACTTTAGAAACATCCCAGCCCTGCCACTTGTTTCTACAAATAGAGCAAAGGAGCTATTAAAATCTGCAAAATAAGCATGTACCCGCCATACTGATGACATGACATTTCTTCATCTAGAAACTCCACCCCCCTCGTTGTCCATACAAACCTATTTGTCCTGAAGGCCCAGCTCAAGGATCAACCTTCTCCACAAAGCCTTTCAGACCATTTCGCACCTGTGGACCACCCACACTTGTTTTGAATTCTGCTGTCTTGTATTTGTTCCCTAATGGTTTTCATGGATTAGCTCTTCAGATTGGTAAGCACCTTTAGGCAAGTAGAGAAAAAGGAACACAATTCAACACAGGAGGTAGGCCATCCTCTGCTCACACCAAGCCATGGGGTTGGAAGCCACTGGGAGTTGGTATTTTAAAAAAGGAAGAGCAAACAAGAGTAGAGGATGGGTGGTGAAAGATCTGGCCTCCTTAGGAGTTCAGTGGAGTGACTACCAGTGACTGGCTTCTCCTACTGGAACAAAAGAAACTGATTTTCTCTATCATAAATCACAAACCTCAAGAGCTTCGCTTCCTAAAAGAATTCGGCTCTTCAAGGAGGAAGATGGGGCAGAGGCTGGGAGGAACTTTCTTCCAACCTGTCTGTCTGGCCGGCACTGGCTCTGCTCGCAGCCTCCCCCAGATGAGAAACCTTCCTCTCTTTGCTTCCCTCTGATGGGGAATCAGCCTGCAGATTTCGTTGAAAGGCCAACCCAGAGAGATTTACACTCTCCTCGGTGATATATTCCTCTTAATGAGATTGTGAGATTCATAATTATAACAAGAGATCAGGTTTAATTTAGGAAATCTGGTCATTGTTGAGCATGGTTAATCATCTTTGAAGCAAACACACTTACAGTCTTTGAGATAAAGTCCATTCCCCTGTGATGAGGTCGTTTCATGGAATGCTACTAGTCCCGGGCAGGGTTTCAAAGCCGTTAAGTTTCCCTAGGTGAGATAGAGCTGCTGGGGTTTATGGGAATGTTGGCACCCAGGTGACACGTTGGATAATCTTTAACAGAGGAAGTCTGTCTGGTGCCTGCTCTTTGTTCCAACCCCACTTTCCTATTTGAGAACTCTTGTGATACTCTTACTATTCACAGCCGCATTTTGGATGGTCACGAGCAAGATCTGGCGTCGGATGCTGAGTACAGAAAGCACACACACCCCGCCCGCCTGTGTCTCCCTCCCCGACAGCCAGCAAGCCAAGGGCAGAATTTGCTCTCCACCCAGTAATATTTTGCAGATGCAGTGGGGCTTTCTAAAACATATTTCATATCACTCGCTTATTTGCTTAGGTAAAACAGAGTACGGTTGGGGCTCAGAACACGTTTTGCAAGTTTGCCTGCTGGTGTCGCACAATGTGTCTTGTGAGGGGCAGTTTCTCCAGGGGGACGTAAACCCTCATCCAGACAGTTTCCTGTGGATTGTCAACAGAGAAGGGTGCAGGAGACAAGTCCCTGTCTTCAGAACCATTATAGGACCTTAGGAAAGACCGGGAAACACCAAGCAATTGGATTTGAAAGCTTTCAGTCTTTCTCTCTCCTGCAGGAAGAAATTCTTAGAGATATATGGAGTAAACGCATGAATGGGTGGTTAAACCAAGAGCAGATAGAGTAACTATTACTTTCCTCCTACAAGTACCTCCTGCATGCTGGATCATATTAATGGCAAAAACAATATCTGAGACGACACTGAGGCCCTTGACTTTCTCCCAATGCTCTTCTGGGGAAGATGAAGGTCTAGTCCCCATCTTGAGGCCACTGGTGAGCACCTCATGACTGAGTTGTTCTACTCTGTTTGTCATATTAGTTAACTGGAAGTCCTTATTGAACAAGAGATACATTTCCAGCACTTCTCTGGCACCCCTGTTGTATGGGTTCACTGAGCGCTTATTTAATAAATTATTGAAATGAAAGACATGTGCTTTGTTTTTCTCACAGATTCAACGGCCATTTAGCAACAAACAGCTATTAAAGAACCACCCTGGGTTAAACACAGGGATGCAGAGATAAATGAGTTTCTGTCATCCAAGAGCTGGGGGCAGACAGACTAAGAAACAGTTATGAAAGAATTGCTACAGAAAGTCCAGACAAGGAACAGGGAGGAAGGCTGAGGCCCTGTCCCTGGAGAGAGATTACGGCCCATTTCACTACTGGGTTCCTGGGCCTGAGGTGGGGGGGATGCCCCACCCCCTCCCTCCAGACAGCATAAACAGAGACTGAGGCCTGCGGCTGGGGCCAGTGGACAGAGCCAAATGCTGTCAGCAGCCACAGAGCCAAGTGGAGCAGGAGAAGTCAGACTGTCACACGGAGTGTGTGAGCCTTCAGGACCCCTGCTGCACCACTGTCCCCCTCCCCCTTCTTACCACATGCTCACCTATTGGGGGGTGAGACTTTTGGAGATTAGGAGGCAGGGAGCAAAACCTAAAGATACAAATACCACTGAAGGGCCAATAATACAGTAGAGTGAAAGTCACACAGCTCAATTTCACTAAACCTTAAACTAGATGCCTGGGGGGGAAAATAACAACCCTCCCTATCAACAACTTCTCTATCAGCAAGTGACTTTGCTTCCAAAGAGAATAGAGGTCATTATGGCGATAACTTAAGGATTTGTTTCCTAAGGGGGTTTTCAGTAGATCATCAGCTTGGTAGAAAGAGAAGTCTATTCCTTCAGGGTCATGGTAGAGGTGACACGTAGTGTGACACACAGAGGTGACAGATACTGACAGTGCCTGAGACGAGGCTTTGTGCTGCCTCAGACTGTCCACCTGCTGCGCACAGAACCCTGATGTGTGAAATGAAGGATTGAACTGGGTGATCTCTGAGGTCTCACATTTAATGTATGAGCTTCTCTGCCCTAACAAATCGTTTCCCCAAAGTGCTCTATCAACAAAGCCCAACACTGGCTTTTCTTTCAATCACTATTTGTCTTCATCACGAAGGCCTTTCTCAAAGGCAAAGAAAACTTATAGGAAAGGGAAAAGGGGAAAGACCCAGCAATCTCCTCGCCCAGATATTTATTCATCACAGTGCTTTATGTAGAGAGCGATTTTCCTGTTGTATTTAGATTATAATCAAACTGCGAAAGAACTGTTATCTCCCTGTTCCTGCTTTTTACTTTAAACTCTGAGACCTTTGGCCTCCTATATTAGAGAAGCTGTAAATGCTACAAGAGAATGTTTACATTTTAAAATCCATTTTCCTTGATCATTTGTCAAAGGAAGAAAATAATCTTTGTACTAGCACACCAATTCATCTTGACTTTGTAAAAACTGCTCCCCGCAGAACCTACACTGTGCTCAAAGTCACCTGAAGGCCGCCCTTCCATTCATCAGCATTTCCTTTCTCCCAGAGGCTACCTTTCCATTCGGCAACCTTTCCTTTCTCCCAGCCCGCTAGCACTCCCCAAGGTGGGGAGGGGAAAGGCAGGACCTGTCCTTGTAAACTTGGGACAGACCTTGAAAAAAATGTGGGGCTTGGAAGTTATTTGTGTTGTAAACATGTAATTAGTGTTAGCATGGAATTTCTAGCCTTTTAGAAAAATGGGTTTGGTAGTCTTTCTCGAGAATTGGAAAAATCCTAACATAGTGATCAAGAAACCTATTGGCAGCTCTCACTGAGTTGCTGGGAAAGCAAACATCTTGTCAGAGAAGCCTCTGCTGGCCAGCAGAAGGTGAACTGAAAGACACAAGGAGGAAAGCCAGCTGAGATGTTTGGCAGGCGCAGGCAGGTGCATTTTGGCTGTCCCAGAATCAGAGTTGTGAAGGTCTACACTTACTGTGCACTCTGCACACGCTCACAGTAGAATACTCCAGAGATTTTACACAGAGCACCAATCCTGCAGGAAACAACCACATGCGAATCACATACAGCGAGTGGAGCCAGGGAAGGCAGGATGGCAGCAAAGTCATAACTCAGTTGCCAAACTACTCAGTGCCTCACTGCCAAGGAAGTATCTGAAGAAGGTGTTTCTTATCCTTTATAAACCTAATTGGAAGAATTTGATGGTATCATGTGCCAAGCCATAAAAATGGAGGCTTCCCTTCCATCTAAAATCACTGCCCAACTTCCATAGATGTCATGATTTAGGCCAGAAGAAACTTTGTGCCCAGTTTACATTACCAAGAATATTATTAACAGGACCCAATTCAGGCAACCATAGTATTGCATGTGACCCTATGAAAAGCCCTGTTCTTTGAGTGGAGGGCAGAGGAAAGGAAAAAGGACGAGTCAGACATGGCTCTCAAGAAGATGAAACAAAAATAATTATAACATAGATTGAGACCATGGCTAAATGAGCCTGGAACATATTTCCTGCTCAGCAAATATTTATAGAATGATGAGTGATTAAATGGTAAGAAAGTATTTTAGACGCACAGAAGAGACAGGGGCCACCCAGAGGCTGACATTTGAATTTGACCTTGAATAGTGGGTGGGGTTTTCTCAGTGATAAGGTGAAATTCATTGCAGGTCAGGGAAGAATGTGAGGGAAGAATAGAGACTAAAGAATGTGCGCATTCATAGGTGAGTGGATAGTGCTCTGTTGGGATAGAATATTTAACTTATGGGAAAGGAAAAAGAAAAAAACAATCCAACAATCTCCTCACCCAGATAGTTTAAAAATGACACTGAGGAGAGAAGCAGGGTGAAGTCTAAACTTTATCTTGGGCAGTAGGGGGTCAGCAAAGTTTTTAAATATGGAAATGACATGATCAAGGTTTGTATTTTGAAAAATGACGGTGTGATTTGGAGGATGGATGGAGAGCTAGAGGGAGGGAGCGCAGAAGCCAGCCACAGAGGAGAGAACTGACAGCATCCACACAGATCCATTCATTTGACCAACAGGGGTTAATTATGCACTTACAGGCCCTGGGTTCAGGAGTGGAGGTTGCATAAGACTGATGGAGACTACTTTTAGCTAGCATATATTTTGGAGGATATTATTTAAAATGTTAAACAAGTGATTACACAAACAATTGATTACAATTATTATAAACGCTAGGAAGGAGAGGTACAGTATGCCAAAAAAAATAAGACATATAAGCAGGAAGACCTAGTCTGGTGTGGGTCTTTCTTCTGTTAGAAAAGGCTTCCTGGGGAAGTAATATTTAAACTAATACTAGAAGTTGGTTTGGCAAAAGTAAGGGGGCGTGCAGAAAGAAGCAGAAGGGCCTGGGGTGAGGGGAGTGTTGTAGTAAAAGAAAGCACATTGTGCAAAAGACCTGAGGAAAGGAGCCCAGGGAATGAGGGACAAGTGGGCAAGATGAGCGTTGAAAGGTAGTTAAGAGCCTGATGGCAGGACCTCATGGGCATTTTAAAAATCTCTTTATTTGTATTGATTTCAGAGAGGAAGAGAGGGAGAGAGATAGAAGCATCAATGATGAAACAACAAAGAAACATCAATGATGAGAGAGAATCAGTGATTGCCTGCCTCTTGCACACACAGCACCCCACTGGGCATATGCCCTAACCAGGAATAGATCTTCAACCTCTTGGTTCATGGGTTGACACTCAACCACCGAACCATACCGGCCGGGTCTCATGAGCATTTTTAAGGAAGACTGAGATCTTTATCCTATGAGCTGAGGGAGGTTTGATGGAACAGAGAAAGACACGCTCAGGTCTGAAGATTGCTCTGGCTGCTGGGTGAAGACAAATCAGTCGGTTTGGGAAATACTAAGGAACCAGAAGTGATCAGAGTAGGATCTAGGACAGACACGAGGAAACAACATCTAAGAGGCCATGGAGGAAGAAAAGGCAGTGAAGGCGGCAGCGAAGCAGTGACTGAAGAGGCAGGAGGAAGAAAAAACAAACACACATACAAAACAAAAACAAACACAGGAGAGACTGAGACCTAGGAGGGAAGAACGTTCATTGGGAAGTCAAGGTAAGATAGGGACAGAAAAGTATCCAATCGATTTTGCCCCTTGCAGGCAGTAGGTGACCTTGGCCAGAGCGGGTCCAAACTAGATTCCAGCAGTTTGAGGAGGAAATGGGAGTGAGGAAGCAAGACAATGAAATGGATAAGGATGGTGAGGGAGGGCATTTAAAAAATCAACCAAAGGACTTGTAAGCATAACCAATGGGCACAGATAGGATGGGAGGGAGGACATGTGCTAGAGGTGGGATCTGCCAGGGAAGGGTCAATGAGGGGAAAAAGGAGACATATGTAACAGTTTCAACAGTAAATAATTTAAATTTTTAAAAAGAGAGATAGGAAAATTAGCTTGATGGCTCCTCTGAGGGTCAAATGGGGGGATAAGGCAATTGAAAGGGTGGCTCCTCTGAGGGTCAAATGGGGTAAGACAATTGAAAAGGCCAAGGAAACTCTGGTGTTGGTTATTATTAGAGCCCGGAGTGGTGTCCACACCCACACTCATAGGCCCACAGGCCTTCGTGCTTTACATTCACCTGCTCCTTCAGTCACTGCAGCCTTGTTCGAGCAGGACTGTTTCCCCGCTTTATAAAGATAACACTGAAGCTCAGAGGGCACTTGGTCAAGTCCTGGGTTAGAGTCAGGATTTAAGCCAGGTCTGTCAGCCAGCAGGTCTGTGCTCTCTCCCTTTCCCCCGCACTCACTGCCTCTCTGTGCTGTGGAGGCAGCATCAAGCAGATGCCTGAGCCCCTGAAGTCCCATGAGATTGTGGCTACAGTACTTGGACTCACTCTCTACTCCCTTAGGTTAGTGACATTGGGCTGTGTGGTGTGATGTGCATAGAATTTGGATTCAACCAGACCTGCTTTTATCATTTATTATCTGTAAACTTTAATTTTTTGTATTGGGGGTGGAGGGAGCCAATGAGAATTTTTTTCTTTTTAATCTATAGGTGTTATGGAGAAAATGTAATCATGGGCTTAGAGGGGGGATGTGTGTAAAGTATTTGCCTACAATAAGCATTCAGCACATGGTAACTTTTAAAATATATATACTTTTTTATTGATTTAAGAGAGGAAGAGAGAGGGAGAGAGAGATAGAAACATCAATGATGAGAGAGATTCACTGATGGTCTGCCTTCTGCATTCTCCCACTGAAGATAAAGTCTGCAACCCAGACATGTGCCCTGACTGGGAATCAAGCCATGACCTCCTGGTTCATAGGTCAACGTTCAACCACTGAGCACACCAGCCTGGCCTTGGTAGCTATTAACATTTAAATTGTTCCACCACTTCTTCCCCAACACATATCTGCATATGAACCAAAGCCCAGACTTGCCCTCTGACAGCATAACTGATTAGAACAACAAGAACTGTTTAGACTTGGACACACACTGACCCCCTCATGGGTCATTTCAGGGAAGTCCCCTGATCAAGAGTCTCCTTAAGCACTGCCTTCCCCATTAGCAGGCCATGATGTCAGTTCTTGGAAAACCCTCCCCATCCTATTTAAATGCAGTGAAGGCAGGACAGTGACCTCTGATAGACAGGAAGCAGGCAGGTGGCAGAGAAAAACAATGGTGTCACTGCTAATAACGCTAGAGAGAGTTAAGGTCATGTGCCCTAACTAAGCCTACACTACCCCCATGACACAAGATAATCCAGCACTCAAGCCACTCCCCAAAATATGCAAAATTGACAATTCCCTCTTTTGTATCCCATTCTCAGAAATGAACATAATCTTCCATTTGATGTGTATGCTTCTCCTTCCAGACTTTTTAAAAAATAAATTTTTAAAAAATATTTTTTATTGATTTCAGAGAGAAAAGGAGAGGGAGAGATAGAAACATCACTGCACACCCGCCACTGAGGATGGAGCCCACAACCCGGGCATGTGCCCTTGACTGGAATCAAACCTGGGACCCTTCAGTCTGCAGGCTGATGCTCTATCCACTGAGCTAAACCAGCTAAGGCCAGACTTTTTTTATACACACAAAAAAAAATTCCGCACAGATATTTGAGGATGATACTTTTCAAATTTTTCTCCAACTCATTTCCCTACCCAATACCATGGGTATCGACCATGTTGGAAACACAAATCTATTCCCTTTTTATTAATAGTTGTTATATCACTTTCTTTGGTGTAAATTTACCTTGGTCTTTTAATATATATATTTTAATTGATATCAGAGAGGAAGGGAGAAGGAGAGAGAGATTGAAATATCAATGATGAGAGAATCATTGATAAGCTGCCTTCCCCACACCTCCTATTGGGATTGAGCTCGCAACCCAGGCATGTGCCCATGGCCAGAATCGAACCCAGGACCCTTCAGCCCACAGGCCAATACTCTATCTGCAAAGCCAAACCAGCTAAGGCTTACCTGGGTCTTTTAGCTATCAACTCCAATATATTGTTCTCAAGAAATGCATTTCCATGACATAGAATACTAGAAGTAGAACTCATTTTGAAAAACTGTTAGCTCATACAAGAGTGCCTTCTGAAAATGCTTTCCTATTCTTTCCAGGTCTGGAGCAGGAGTACTCCGGGCCCAGCACCTTCTCCAAGATCCATAGGCCCAACTGAAATCGAGCACAGTCTGTCTAGGAAAACAACAGAGCCGACCAAAAATGTTAAATATGGTTGAGAATACTGTTTAAGAAGGTGCATAATACATATCAGGAAGATTTCTATTTAAATGACTCAGCAAACAATTACTCTGCACCTGTGTGTATTTTACATCTCTGTAAGATGCTGGGGATAGACAGATAGGACACCATACCAGTTTCCATTTGTTCAGTCTGGAAGAAGGCAGACCTGGTCCCAGTATAACACTCATATGGTGGCTGCAGGAAGGAGTAACTGGCATGTCAGTGATAGGGGATAAGAAACAGAGAGAAAGGAAAGTGTCAGATCCTTAAGGACATTTTATATTTTCCAAAAAACTATAAGAAATTACTAAAACCTCTTTCAGCTAGAGAATGACGTGGTAGACTTTCATTTTAGGAAACCCACTCTGGCTAAGGGATGGAGACTAGATTGAGGGAGGTCCGAATAAGGATGAGGAAAATGTCACAGAGTGTGCATATAGGGACCTGGGAAGGGTCACTCCAGCAAAACTGGACAGCTTTCAAGGCAGAAGAGTGGTGTGGATTTTGTGTTTTATTGGACTGAGAGGTTTGGAGGAAGGTGGGCAAGGGGTAGAAATATGAGGGATAGTTTCTTAAAAGGGAACACTGGGGAATATATTGACTTTAGTAATGTAGCAGATTGCCCTTGATGAAGCCTAATCAAAGAGGAGCTGTAATGGATCCCGTAGTCCCAGGAAAGAGAGTCTGGTGAGAATGTGATAGAGAGTATGCTCCAGGCTCCAGGCAGAGCCCGGTGAAAATAGTCCTTGGAAGAAAGTGGATGGAGATTCAAATCTGACTAGGCTATTTGCCTTTGGGGAACTAGCCTTGGGTCCTCTCTGACCCGGGGGGGGCCTACCTCCTGATCTAGCTGATGACTTCCCTTTACTCAATTTGTAATTCCTTTAGTAGGACAAAGGCCGTGAAATGCCCAAAGCATTTTTGGATGGGGAACAGAAACCACAGCAAAACAACTGCTGAAGTTTTTAAACAATGAGGCCATTGCTCCGATTAAAGTGATTTTGTGATTTTGGAGAATAATGTGTCTCAACTCAGCCCCACAGATTTCACTGTCACATGTATGTTGGATGAACTCTTGGACCCCCAGTTTTCCAGAGGCCAAACTCTAAAAAATACTGCCTTGGACTCATCACAAGAAGACAATGGTCTTCTCAACAAATCTCATGCCTGAAGTTTCCCCTCTGTCCCATACCTAGTCAGAAACTTGTTTTCTGAGGTCCAGGAATGAGCTCACCCTCCAGGGGTGTAATTCAGTATCACACCAACCAAGAAGGATCACAGGACACCCTCAAGCATTGGCCAAGCACTCCCAACACACTCTAGGGACTAACAGAGGCCAGCATTGTAGTTCCCATCCCCCAGAAGACTCAATAGGAGCCAGTCATCGTAAACAGATCCTCCTCTGCTCCGGTGAAGCCACACAGGAGCATCTAAAGGAGCATTAACAACGCTGCTTTGTGAGGCTGCTGGCACAGTGCCACCTTGCTTCTCACTCCCAAGGGGTGGTGAACAGTGCTGGCTGCATTTTTGTGCATAAGCCTCCCTACACTTTTGGGAAACGTCCACAAGCAATCTGAGTAGTTCATTTGGGGCTGCAGGTTCACCCAGGCAGAGGCCAACGTCCCACATCATGGCATGAGTATTTTACAGGGGCCACTCTTTTATACATGTGGGCCTATGTCTGGTCTCCTCTGAATGAAGGGAAGCAAAAATAGGTGACCTGAGGCAGGGGGGACTACCAGGTGGCATCATGTGTCCTTTTCTACCCTACAAGCCTGAACCTCACACAAAGACCCTGCTTCAGGCAGCCAGTCTGTGCCAAGTCGGTTCTGTTTTCACACCTCTGTTTAGAGATAAGAGGTAATACTTGGGAATCACATAACCAAGTTGCGAAATGAAACTGATCAGCTAAAATTGACCATTTTAGGTGCCAAAGTGGGAGCTAGCTTGGTAGGTCCTCAAAGGGGCCCGTTTCCCCTCCTCACTCAACAGCAGCACATTTCTATTAACCTCCGGTGGCTGGCCCACTCACTGGCTAAGGCTGGAATTTGTGCTCAGTCAAGTACACCGACGTTCACTCACTGCCTTTTGGAAAGCACTGGTGTAGCTGACACCAGGAAGCCTGCCTCTGACCCCTCTAACAATGTAGGCAAATGCTCCATTGGCAGGCAACACCTGTCAGGAACTCAATTACCTGGACAAAGGCTAGGTGTTGAAGGGCCCTTGGATCGCTGGTCTCCAGACTCACAGATCAAAAAAGCATGTGTAAGACTCTTGGACTCAGGACCCACACTCAATCCATACTTGATTCACTCTCTGAAATAAGATTGGAGGTAGCCCACATCCACGTGTGTAAGCAGAAGCTATAGGGAGGTGCACCTGGGAAACACCACTGTCTCAGTCTGACCCTGCCCAGACTGCTTCTTTGAAGTCCTGGTTATAGACTTGCCTCCTCCTAGAACCACAGCTGCCTGCCTACTCCAGCTTAGCTCCTCTCCTAGCCATTCGGGCTTAGGAGGTATCCAATCACCAGGCCAAACACCAGCTAATTAAAGTTAACCACTGAAGTTATCAAGTGTCAAGGTCATCATCCCCATTACTGTCGTTGAGCTGGTATTGCAATGGTCAGGGAATTAACTGCTTTATGGAACTTGGGCTCAGAGATGGAGAGTCCTAAGTCACCCCAATCCCTTATTTATTGAATGAATGGGTGGGAAAATGGGCAGATGATGAAAGAGTCGTTCCTAACATCAAAATCCAATGAGATTAAATACCAAATCCTGCACAGAGCTAACCTGAATGTGCCTTCCCTGGGCTAGAGTGAGGTGAGGGCGAGAAAAGAGTGGTGGGTGTCAAGCTGCTTAGCTTGTGAAGTGACACTTCTTTGCAATCAGTGTAGATGACCAGTGTCACCACAAAGGACCTGACTTTCTTTAGCCTCTGCATCTTACCCGGGGTCAATACATTGATATTTGCCATTTGGTCCCCAGTGGGCCATGTGCAGAAGGCACCCACTCCATACTACCTAGAGACTCCAGGTTAGAATTAAAGATAATACATTGAGCTCCTCTTAAAGGACTAAAGCTTTTGAATATGGCAGAATGGGAAGAATTCTTTCCTTCTTGTTTTCCAGAATAAACAAAAGCTAATGCACTTAAAGACAGACCTTGTAGAAAATCTCAACTCCCAGCCTCAGGGCTGACCCAACTAAGTTAGTGTATACATCAGGCTACCTCCTCCCCCAACAAGGGATATTAGTAACATTTAAGGCCCACTTATCTGGCCCTAACCTGCTTGCTGCAGGAACTTACTCACCCCCCTCCCCACCCCCCGCCCACACACACTTTACTTACTTTGCAATCAATGGTCTTGGGGAAGATCAAGCAAGGCCCAAGGCTGGGGGTTAACTGTGGCGAGGGGAGGCAAGTATTAAAAACTTCTAAGAAGGGATGGGTGTAATTTGAAAAGCGTAGTTCATATGATAACTTTACACATGGAAAATGAGAATAAATGCATATGCTGTTCCAATGTAAATTACAAAAAGAAAATATCCATAAAACCTTGGCTAATGGAGGTCACAGAAGATAATCAGGGACTAGCCAATTTTCAAGGCATAGATCAGTATCTCCAGCAATGTGCGCGCGCGAGTGTGTGTGTGTGTGTGTGTGTGTGTGTGTGTGTGTGTGTGCATGTGCATGTGTAGAGGGGAGGTATGAAATTCTTGTTTATCTGTGGAGGCCACGGGGGCATAGACTACAAAGGAGACAGGACTGAACCTCACATCACCCTGTTTGGCCCCGGAGGATGGCTGGTTAGCCAGAGACAGGTAAGATTCCTCAGGGAAGGAACAACCTAAGATGGGCACAGTCGCAGAGGGGCCAACAGGAGAGAACTAAAAGATCAACAGAGGTGGGGCACAGACCCTCATCCACAAACCTTGCAGGGGCTTGAATTCTCACCCCTCCTGAGGAAGATCTCCTACCCCCATGGCTGCTATGCCTCCCACGCACAACTCACACCGGGACCCAGGTGGCAGACAGAGACTCGGCCAGCAATAGCTGCCCTATATCTAAATTTAGTTTATTACCAGGAATGCTGAGGACCTACTCAAAAATGCAAATATTCCTTTCCACAAGTATTTACTGGGTAAACTAAGATTTCTGCTTGAGTATTAAAACTGACAGTAAAATAGTAATCAAGTTTTCAGATTAATTTAAATTGGCCAAGTGAAATAAGTGAATACTCAAGAAAATCTAAGTGTACTGGACAAAAAGCTTTTCCTAAAACATTAACTAAAATATCTATTATTAGTTCATGTCACTGCAAAATTGCCTAACATCCAAAGAACCTAAAGCAGTCATATTTGTGTGCAAAAATTAAAATTTAAAATTACCAAGACTGCAAGATAAAATTTCCAAAAGCCCCTATTAACCAAAAAAAAGGGGGGGGGACAGTGGGGTAATATCATGTAAGGAAAAATATCCTATAAGTAAAATACATGTAGAAAATTCTTACTCCAGAAAAGAAAATTCCGTTTGTAAAACCAACTGCAGGACACCCATGAAAAAACACACATGGTGTCAAAATAAGCCAAAGGAAAATCATTTAGGCAAAAATAAAAAGAATCCCAAGTCTATTTTGCAGAGAGGACCCCTTTGTTAACTTTTGGTCGAGAATGTGTTTGTGTATTTGCAGAGAACAACTCCAGGACCATGTGGGTTCCTGCGACAGTGAGGAACTGACGGATCTGTTCCAGCCACAAGGACGGTCCAGAGATGGTGGACGCTGACGACACCTTGCCATGCTAGCAGTCGGCAGCTGTGCATGGCTGCAGGCGGCCCAGGACCATACCAGAGAGGATGGATCTTGCATTGCCACGATGTGTCCACCATCTGGAAACCATTGCTGACATGTACAAATGAAGAACTATTTGACATTGAAACTGGGACTCAGAACAGTTGGACATTGAAACTGGCACTCAAACTTTTTTTTTTTTTTGGTCTTATACGTTTGTTTCTAGTATGCAGAGGCAAGATATTTTTGAAGAAAAGAAACTGGGGGAAGTGATTGATATAGAGGCAGGGTGGCCTTGAACAGGTTGTCAAGCTACAGGGGGAAGGCTGGAGTGGATGGGAGGCAGATGCAGGGGAAGATCAACTGAAGGACTTGTATGCATACATATGAGCATAACCAATTAATGAAAGACACTGGGCGGGGAGGGGGGCAGGTGGGGACATGTGCTGGGGGGTAAGGGAGGCTGGGGGGAGGATATCGGGGGGGAAAAGGAAAACATATGTACTACTATTAAATATAAGTTATATTGTAAATTAAAAAAAATAAAAAAATACTATTTAAAAAAAAGAAAGAAAGAATTGGGAAGTGAGATTAGAGGTGACATGTTATTATCAGCCACGAGGGATTTTTCAGGCAGCTAGGAAAACACACAGCTCTTCTGGTATTGTCATCATACCAGGCTTTCATTTACTAATGAATTCAGAAATAATTGTCACCTTAGGGCTCTCCAGGGTAGCTTGTATTAGGATTGGAGAATTATAAATACTACTATAGGCTGGCAACCTGCAGGTTGCGTACTTTGTTGCCTGAAAGAAAGCCCAGAGTCAAACAAACACAAATTCTTTAGGCTTTTAAATGTAATTAAAAAAATTTTTTTTTCTAAGAACTCTGGTTTAATTTTAACCTCGAATATGCAAACTCCATCACTGTTCAAGTATCAGAATCTGGTAACCTACTTAGCTGTATAAGCACATAAATCTTTTTATATAACTTGTCATCCAGTTAATCACATCAGCTCTATTTGCTCAGAATAGAGGCTCTTGATGTCTTAGGTTGATGACTCAACCACTAAGTAGAAACAAGGAGATGAGTTACAAATGTGGAGGCACAGCAACTAACACACCTGATTGATTAGTTGATAGGGATTAATAAAAGATGGTTTTCAAGCGTTGTGGGGCACATGTTTGTGGAATAAAGCTCAAAGATTTGTGGCTTCAGAGCTTTACAATGCTTTTTAACTGTATGAAATTAGTGAAGTGGCAATTGAATTCATGCAATTTAACAGTTGTTTAGAGGTTGTGGGAAACAGTTAGGAAATATAATTTATAGTTACTAAGAAGGATTCTATACTAGCCCATGTTGGGTGGCCATGTTCTTTTTGTCTGCAATAGGACAAAGTAACAAGAATGTAAGCTACTTACAGTATGCATTTCACAGGGGAAAATGTATCTTTGCTTTTGCTTTTTGATATATTCTGAGAGCAGAGAAAAATCACTGGTATCCATCAAGTGTTTAATAAATATATGTTGAGTGGATGAAAAAAAAAAAAAAGAAATTCTTGTTTATCCAAAGTGGGCAGAGTTGAACAAGACCTCTTTCCCTGGCCAGGGGCCTACTCCTAGTCCCCGCCAGACACTGCATATTCCTCCCTCCAGCACTTACTCTGTTCATACTTCCCTCCAGCCTCCACCCTTTCTACAAGCCCACAAGCTATCTCAGTTCCCATCAGCCCTGTAAGACTTCTGCTCTTCTCTGAACCCTGTTGGCCCTCAGCAAGTATGCATTTGCCACCTGGTGCAATCACTGCCACTTGCATTGAGGGTGTTGCAGAACATGGTTACAGAAGTGTTCATGGCTGGTCACCTTGATTTGACTTTATTCAATACCTTAGACATTTCTAAAGTCTCAACAATAAGCTCTAGAATAAATTCAGAACTTTAAATATGATCTCATAGCACCCTATATCTTTTTCCTTTGTGGCACTAATTTCGATAATTAAACTCTTCTGTACACCTTTTTGTCTCAGGTTATTTCTTCCACCAGACCACAGAGATCATCTTTGTTTTGATCACCAGTACAGTAGAGTTAGTAGTTACTATTTACTATGTGTTTGTTAGATATACTCTGGCTCAAGTACTGCATTCAAGGAGCTTTGCATATAGTATTCACATCAACCCTAAGAATTAGGTGCTATTTCCACTTTGCAGCCTAGGAAATTCAGTCTTCAGAGAGGTTACCCAAAGCAACCCAGCTGATGCACATGGAATTAGGTTTGGAACTCTAGTCTCCCGGACCCCGGATCCCTTGCTCTTTCCCCTGTGCCCCCTGCCTCTCATCCCTTGGCCATGAACCCTGCATTTGTTAGGTGACTGAGTGAGTGAATAAACAAGTGACATGGATTTAACAATTTACCATCCACATTCCCAATGAGGACCATGTCACTTCCAGCTTTTCTCCTCTCTTCTTAATTAATTTTTTTTAGATTCTCATTCCAAATCTTTTTTCCTTCATAGGTACCCCAAGAATACTTACTTAACTTTGTAAAATACATTGTGCTGTTTTGTGTACTATTTTTAAATTACCTCAATGGTAGCAGGACTAGAGACCTTGTCCTGTTTCTTGTCATTTCAGACACCACTATACATTTTATTTTTTTTTTAATGTGCTTTTATGGATTTTAGAGAGGGGGCAGAGAGATGAAAATATCAATGAGAGAGAAACATCGATAAGCTGCCTTTTGCACATGGCCCACTGGGGACCAAGCCTGCAACTCGGTCATGTGCCCTTACCGGGAATGGAACCAAGGACCTCTTGGTTCACGGGTCAATGTTCAACCATTGAACACACTGGCCAGGCACCACTATGCATTTTAAATATACGTTGGTGCATCTATATCAAATTCCTTATTTCTTTTTTAAAAATATGTGTTTGTTCATTATTAGAGAGAAACATGGGTGATGAGAGGGAAACATCAATCAGCTGCCTCCTGCACACCCTCCATTAGTGACTGAGCTTGCAACCGGGGCATGTGCCCTGACCTGGAATCAACCCAGTGACCTCTCAGTGCATGGGACAACATTTAACCAACTGAGACACACCAGCCAAGACTCAAATGTCTTATTTCTTAAAGCTGGGAAAATTCCATAGTTTATATCCACCAGCGTTCTCATGTTGTCCCTCAGTGTTTGACACCTCAGTTGCCTCTACTTCCACCACACTCACGGCACCCAGTGCACTTGTAGTCCCATTTGAAACAGGCTTCTTTCCTCCATGGGCATGTCAGGCGGTGCCAGCTGGGGATATGATCTGAATGTCCTTCTGCTATCTTGAACTATAATAGTCAAGATAAGAAATGATCTACTAATAAATTTGGCTTCATGCCCTCAGAATGTGAATCTCCAAGGATACCTTCAAAAGAATTTTTACTACATGGTTTGATTTTTTTCTTTTTTATGCCTATGAACATGCTCTATGTACAATTAAGAGTCACTGCATCTTAATAGTTAGTGGGCAGATTCTGAAGACATATAACCTGGTTTCAAATTCCAACTTCACTATTTACAAACTCTAATGAATATTTCTTTGCCTCAGTTTTTCTGTTTGCAAAATGGGGAGGCAATAATACCCTGTTTCCCCGAAAGTAACACATCCCCCCAAAATAAGACCTACTTCCAGTTTTGCCTCTCACTATAATATAAGGCATCCCCCCGAAAATAAAACCTCCCTGATAATATTTTTATTCTTGAAACTGAAAAAGCCTGGGCCACACAAGCAGTTATAAGGAAGTGAGTCGATTTAATGCTGCCCCTTGTTATGCAAGGGAGCCAAAGAGGTCTGCTAGTCTGGGATGCAGTCAGCACTCACCACGCTAAAGACATGAAGAAATTTCTTCACGAAAGAAAAATAGATCAAATAATGATTCCTGCAGGAATGATGGCCTGTCTCCAGACTCTTGATATTGCAATAAACAAGCCATACAAGGATAATTTGCACATGGAAATTAGTGACTACATTGAAAATAGAATGGAGAGAAATTGGCATGGAAAGTTTGTGAAACCTAAACTGCAAGAGGTTGTGACTTGGGTGAAGAATTCATGGGAGAAAATCACTGACAAGTTGCATTGCAAATGCACTATGAGCAGGCTACCTTGACAAGAAGTACTCATTTAAGGACAGTGCTATTGCTAAACATGAGAGATTTGGTCCACTGATTCTGAAAGAAATGGAGTCACAAGAAATTCACCAGAAAATTCAGGGTTTGGATTGTTATAATGATGTTCCATAAGATGATGACATGACTGTCATTGAATAAATCTTACTTTGTGTTCATACCAGTAAATATCAGTATCAGTAAATGTACCATAGATTGTTGTACATGGAAATAATGGTAGTAACAAGAAATTCTTGATACCTTAGGATTCACAGTTTGTCTGGTTATGCTGGTTTGTGATGACAACTACCACCGTACCTTATACAGGTAATGAATTTCCTTTTTTTTTCCTTTTTTTTTTTTTTTTTTGTTAAACAATAAATGTGTACTGTATTCTTCTTCATGGAAAAGTAAGACACCCCCTGAAAATAAGACCTAGCACATCTTTTGGAACAAAAATTAATATAAGACACTGTCTTATTTTCAGGGAAACAGGGTAATAGTACCAAGGAAGAACCAATATGGCAGCCTAGATAAATACCTATACTACTGCCTCGCACAACAATTTCAAAACTACAACTAAAAGACAAAATGAACATCATCCAAAACCACTGGATGAGTGGAAATTCTACAACTAGAAGGAAAGAGAAAAGGACAATGAGTCTCAGAGGAAGTGTAGAGGGCAGAGGTGAGGAGACACAGAGATGTGGAGACCAGGAGATGCACACACAGAAAGGACAGGTGGTTTAATACACAGCTGGCTTTCTTGAATGGGGAGGGAGACAAAAGCTCCCCACTGCGCTCAATTCCAGTTCTGGGCAAGTCTCAGGGATCTCATACGGGGTGAAACTGGACTGTCAAGAGGAAACACACTGAGACTTAGGGGAACTGTGGAGGCACGCGAGCTCACGGAGAGGGCTGTTAGCTGAGCACGTGGCTGGCTCTCTTGTTTGGGAGAGAAACAAAACCTCCCAACTGCATTGTACTCCAGTTCCAGGTGAGATTTTTGGGTATCCAGACTCATTTGGGGAGAAACTGGACTGTCTGGCAGTGGGCAAAACTCAAGGGCAGCTTTCTCTCAGAGGTGAGTGCAGCCATTGCCACAGGACACTGAGACCCAGGGGCCTCTTAGGGTGGGGCTGACAGGAAACCAAGGCTGTCTGCTCAGCCCTGAGACTCTGCCCCATCCAAGCTGAGCACAGAAGCTTTCCCAGCTAAAGGTCAACCCCTCCCAGTGATACCAACAACAATCAAGGCTTAACTACAACAAGACTGTGCATCCATAAAGGGGTGCACTAAGAGTATCCACCTTAGGTAAATGGGGAGGCTAATCCACTGTGCCCTAGAGGACACCTACCACATAAAGCTACTCGACCAACTCAGGGAAGCAGCAAAAATGCGGAGACAAGGAAACATCACAAATGAAAGAAATAGAGGAAAACAAATGACTGGATATAGAATTCAAAACCACAGTTATAAGATTTTTCAAGAATTTCCTAGAAAAGGCCGATAAATTTAAGGAGACCATTGAGGATATGAAAAAGGATGAACTAGAAATTAAGCATACACTGACTGAAATAAAAAATATTATACAGAGACCTAACAGCAAACCAGAGGACCACAAGAATCAAGTCAAAGATTTAAAATACAAAGCAGCAAAAAACACTCAACCAGAAAAGAAAAAAGAAACCAAAAAATTGAAGATAGTTAAAGGAGCCTCTGGGACAACCTCAAGCATACCAACATCCAAATTATGGGGATGCCAGAAAAAGAGAGAGAGCAAGATAATAAAAACCTATTTGAAGAAATAGTGACTGAAAACTTCCCCCACCTGATGAAATAGACTTACAAGTCCAGGAAGCACACAGAACCCCAAACAAAAGGAATCCAAAGAGGACCACACCAAGACACATCATAATTAAAATGCCAAGAGCAAAAGACAAAGAGGGAATATTAAAAGCAGCAAGAGAAAAACTATTAGTTACCTACAAGGGAGCACCCATATGATTGTCAGCTGATTTCTCAACGAAACTATGCAGGCCAGATGGGAGTGGCAAGAAATATTCAAAGTGATGAATAGCAAGAACTTACAGCCAAGATTACTCTACCCAGCAAAGCTATCATTCAGAATTGAAGGTCAGATAAAGAGTTTCACAGATAAAAAAAAAAGCTAAAGGAGTTCATCAACACCAAATCAGTATTATATGAATTGCTAAAAGGTATTCTTTAAGAAGAGGAAGAATAAGAAAAAGGTAAAGATAAAAATTATAAACAATAAATACATGTCTATCAACAAGTGAATCTAAAAATGAAGTGAATTAAAAATTTAAGGAACAGAATAAACTGGTGAATATAATAGAATCAGGGGCATAAAAAGGGAGTGGACTGACAATTCTCAAGGGGAACGGGGTGTGGGAGGTTCAGGAAGAGACTGGACAAAATTCGTACATCTATGGATGAGGACAGTTGGGGGGAGGTAAGGGCAGAGGGTGGGGTGGGAACCAGGTGGACGGAGCTATGAGGGGGCAAAAAGAGGAACAGTTGTAATAATCTGAACAATAAGGATTTATTAAATAAAAAAAATAATAATAGTATCTCCCTAGCTGGTTCGGCTCTGTGGATAGAACATCAGCCTGCAGACTAACAGGTCCCAGGTTCTGGTCAAGGACACATGCTGGGGTTGCAAGCTCCATCCCCAGTAGGGTGCATGCAGGAGGCAGCTGATCAATGATTCTCTCTCATCATTGATGTTTCTATCTCTCTCTTCCCCACCCTTCCTCTCTGAAATCAATAAAAATATTCAAAAATTTTAAAATAATAATAATAGTGCCTACCACATAGGGTTGTTGCATTTAGAACAGGGCCCTCACAGTTGTAAGCATTTAATAAATGTTGGCCCTCATTGTTTAAAATACATATAGGGTCTGAGCACACAAAAACACATACATAGCTTCTTTTAAATGTCTTTATTTCTTTAAGACATTTAAAAGAAAATAAAGAGAAACAGAAAATGAGTCTGGCTACAACCAAAGTAATTCTGTTTGTAATCTCTAATGACAAAGCCTTTACAGGGCCATTTTGGTCTTCTAAGACCAAACACTTAAGTGTAAACAACCCCAAAGAAATCTGCTCCCTTCCCTCTGTCTGGCTCTGAGAGTTTTACAACTCATGAGTTCTGGCTCCAGAAAGATCCCGCTACCTAGTTTGTAAAGGTGTCCTTGGCTGTCACTAGTGTTTTCTACGTATTTGTCACTTCCCAATACTGGAACCCTTGAGAGTTTCAGCTGCATTTGGAAGAGACAGAATGAGCCTCTGGGAGCTGAAGGGCTGACACTGGCTGGAAGGAAGAACTGTCTTTCATGTTGTGTGACTTGGGAGTGGCTTGGTCCTGGCAGTGCTGACTTGGGCCGTATTTAGGAAGCTGCTCTGGTGGGGCTCAAGCCTGAAATTTATGGCTTGTTTGTCTCAGAACCATGCAATATTTTCTCTCTCCTTGAAGATGAAAGGGTTACTATTCCTCTCACTCCTCCCTGCCCCCACCCCAGATGCATTTGTAACATGTAGGCTTCTGCAGTGTCTCTTTTATTTATTTGGAGAATTAACTTCTAAAAAATCAGCTCATCTTCCTAACCAGACATAGCTGAGGGTCCTGAAATACACCCTCTGTAGACAGTTGGATGGCTCTCTGAAAAAATGTCCTCACATTCACTTTGTCATGGTTCTTTCCACCCTTATGACTATTATGTGTACAATAACCTCCATGGAAAGACCTTCAGGGGACAAAGAGAAGCCAATCCTTCCACAGAGTTATAAATTCCCTGAGAGAAGGGCTCCACTCTTGTATTTCTTTGATCCCCTACAGCACCCAGCACAGTGTCTTGTCCATAGTAGATACTCAAATATTTGTTGACTGATAAGGTTCCAAGGCTTAGATCGAAGTAAATAGACAACATTTGTCTAAGGAAAAATAAATGGTTTCGTATATAAGACCTCTTAATTCTCCTTATCAGGAGCAGTCAAAATTTTAATTTATACTAAAATATTTAAGTGCAAAAATTGTAATATCTGTAAGATACTTTGTATGTTTGGGGAACAGCCTAGTAAGGGGAATTTGATTATTTGTTTGTTTGTTTGTTGACAGACATCAAGTTCCCCTACGTGAGCTACACAGTGCTGGGCATTAGAGAATCAAAGAGAGTTTTTGCCCTAAACTCACAAGCAGAGTAGAGACTGCAGGTCAGCAAGCCATTAAAAGATTATAAGGTGGGGGAGGAACCAAGATGGCGGCATAGGTAAACACCTATCCTGCTGCCCCACACAACAATTTCAAAACTACAACTTAACAACAGAACGAACATCATACAGAATCACTGGAAAGCTGGCCGAGTGGAAATTTCTCAAATAAAAGTAAAGATAGGACACTGTGACTCAGAGGAGCGGTGGAGGGCAGCGTTGATATGAGCGGAGTCATAGGTTTGGAGCCATGCACGCGCAAGCGGATAGGACTGGCGGCTGCAAACCCGGCTGGTTTTCTCGAACGAGGAGGGAGACAAAGGCGTCCCACTGCACTGATTCCCCAGTTCCAGGCAAGGTCCGGGGAACCGACACTCATATGGGGTGAAACTGGACAGTAAGGAGGAAGCACGCTGAAACTCAGGCGCTGCAGAGGTCTGTGAGCTTGAGGAGAGGGCACATAAACTTGGGAACTGCAGAAGCACGTGAGTATGCAGAGAGGACTCGTGACATGCTCTCTTGTTCAGGAAACCACCAGACAGCATTGTTTTACAACCCTGGGTGAGACTTTGGGTGTGCAGACTCATTTGGGGAGATGTTGAATTATCTGGTAGTGGGTAGAGCTCGGTGGCAGCTTTCTCTTAGAGGTGTGTATAGCCATTCCCACCAGGCACAGAGACCCAGGTGCCGCATAGAGCGGAGCTGATGGGAAATCAAGGCTACTTGCTCAACCCAAAGACTCCGCCCATCCAACCTGAGCACAACTGAACCTCACAGCCAATTGGCCTGGAGGTCAAACCCTCCTAGTTCTAACAACAGTAATCTAGGCTTAACTTCAAACAAGACTGTGCAACCCATAAAGGGCTGCACCAAGAGTATCCACCTCAGGTGACTGGGGAGGCTGAGCCACTGTTTCCTAGAGGACATCTACCACACAAAGCTAATCAATCAACTCAGGGAAGCAGCCAAAATGCAGAGACATAGAAAGAAGTCAGATATGAGAGAAATGGAGGAGAAAAAAGACTGGACATAGAGTTCAAAACCACAGTTATAAGGTTTTTCAAGAGGCTCCTAGAAAAGGCCGTGAACTTAATGAGACCTTCGAGGAAATGAACAAGACCTTCGAGGATATGAACGAGACCCTCGAGGATATGAAAAAGCACCAACTAGAAACTAAGCATACACTGACTGAAATAAAAAATATTATACAAAAACCTAAAAGCAGTCTAGAGGACCACAAAAACCAAGTCAAAGATTTGAAATTCAAAGAAGCAAAATCCATTCAGCCGGAAAAGCAAGAAGCAAAAAGAATCCAAAAAAAAATTGAAGGTGGTGTAAGGAGCCTCTGGGACAACCTCAAGCATACCAACATCCAAATTATAGGGGTGCCAGAAAAAGAGAGAGAGCAAGATAATGAAAACCTATTTGAAGAAATAGTGTCCAAATGCTCCCCCCACCTGGTGAAAGAAATTGACTTACAAGTCCAAGAAGCTCACAGAACCCCAAACTATAGGAATCCAAAGAGGACCACACCAAGACACATCATAATTAAAATGCCAAGAGCAAAAAACAAAGAGAGAATATTAAAAGGAGCAAGAGAAAAACACTTAGTTACCTACAAGGGAGCACCCATACGATTGTCAGATGATTTTTCAACAGAAACTATGCAGGCCAGAAGCAAGTGGCAAGAAATATTCAAAGTGATGAATAACAAGGATCTACAACCAAGATTACTCTACCCAGCAAAGCTATCATTCAGAATTGAAGGTCAGATAAAGAGTTTCACAGATAAGAAAAAGCTAAAGGAGTTCATCACTGCCAAACCAATATTTTATGAAATGCTGAAAGGTACTCTTTAAGAAGAGGATGAAGAACAAGGTAAAGATAAAAATTATGAACAACAAATACACATCTATCAACAAATGAATATAAAAATCAAGTGATGAATTAAAAATCTGAGGAACAGGATAAACTGGTGAATATAACAGAATCATGGGCATAGAGAGGGACTGAACTGACAATTCTTGAGGAGAAAAGTGGTATGGGAGGTGCAGCAAGAGACTGAACAAAAATCATACACCTATGGAAGAGGGCAGTGGGGGGAGGTAAGGGCAGAGGGTGGGATGGGTACTGGGTGGAGGAGAGCTATAGGGGGAAAAAGGGGGGAACAATGTAATTAATAAACTGAACAATAAAGATTAAAATATCAAGAAAATTAAAAATTAAAAATATATTATAAGGTAAGCACTCTGACTAGGGCCTCAGTAGATTTACAGTGAGAGAGGAGTGGAGGTTCTGAGGCACAGAAGCTGGTCCAGCATTGACTTGGTATCGTGTGCAGTTAGAACACCTCGTTGTTATCCTCTGAGCTGGGACTGAGAGGTGGGGTCCATAGCAGACTGATGCAGAGCAGCTGCAAACCTTGGGAAAGCCACTAAAACTTCAAATTGCAATTTGCTCATTTTAAAATTATAATGACAACACTAAGATTACTAATTTACTGACAGAATCAAAATTGCAGTTTAAATGTTATAATGTGTGAACAAATAAGTTCTCTGAAAAAGATTAACAGGTTAACAATTCTCCCTCGAAGAATTGTCATAAGAATACATTTATTTCATGCATGGAAGAGTGCTTAAACACCTGAAAAGCTACACAAATGTTGGTATAATTTCAGAATTAATTAATGGCCTACCTTCTCTTTGCACAGGACAATGTGATCCAGAGTTTGGCCAAATCTCAGGGAGATTCAATGTGGCTGACTTTGAATAAGTTGACAGCAGCTCTCATTAATATATTTAAATCTGCTCATAATCCACAACGATAAAAAAGTGTATGAACTATCTCAATGCCAATCAAGCTGGTTGGAATTTCATTTGACACAAGATGATTATTTGGCATATACAGGAGTCTACAAAAATAAAACAAGACAGCAAAGCAGAAAATGGCTTTAGATTCCAAACTCACAGCTGTGAGTCAACGTGACATACATTTTTTCTCTGGATTGAGATTAAAAGAGTCCTTAGGGAAAGTGTCTTTTCCTAACCAGGGTTTTTCTTGTTACTCAGGCCACCTCCAGAGAGATTCTTTATTCACATTTCTTTAGTATCATGAGCGAAAGGATGAGCCCCTTAAAAGTAAGTTAGACATTAGCCAGCCAGGAATAGAGAAACTTAAACACTGGCATGGAAGCCAGTGAAGGGTGTGTGCTCTCCACCCAGCCAGGTAAGAACAGTAAAGGATGGAAGGAAATGGGTTTAAATCTAATCAAATGGGCTTGCTAACATGCCCCCATTTTCTCCATTTCCTAATCCTCTTATAAATTCCATTGAGGTGAGATTTGCTTTTAGACTGAATATGTGACTTAAAAATCAGCATAATGACAAGATATTTGTTGAAAGGAAGTTCCTCATCTTGTCTGTTCGGTTTCCTTTCCAGTATTGAATGCTGGATGACCTAGCTGCAACAGGGTCCATCTGTTCTTTACCACTTCAGAGGTAAAGAAAAACTTCCCGATAACCTGAAATGAGGAAACCAAGATCCAAAAGAAAGCAGATGATTTCCCCAGCAACTCACTGGCAAAGCCAAGAAGAAGACTCTTGGCTGGTTGTGGGTGTGTGTGTGTGTGTGTGTGTGTGTGTGTGTGTGTGTGTGTTTTAATGAGTTCATTTAGTAACTGATTATTGTTCATGTAAAGCTAGAAAATGGGATCTTGAAAAAACTAAGCTGAAAACTACAGAGCCAATTTTTCAACAGTAATATGAATCAGGTAATAAATAGCTCCTTTTGATCAAGGATGGGGCTCTTGACCAAAGAATTTTTTGGACAGGGAAAGCACAGGCTTCCTCCGTATCACCACCTCTCTTTTGGCTTCAGCATGGATCTTCTGGGATGTTCCAGGCCAGGATTTTTCTTGTTCCAGGGTTTCTAGCATCAATCATCTTTATATTATCAACAACTGTCACTTGCTGATTATCATAAATGACAGTTGTAGAGGTCTGAATGAGGAGTGAGATAAAGTTCCTGCTTTTCCAGAGCTTCAGTCTGGATAACATGATCTCAGATTAGGGGAAACATTTATAACAGTAATAATAATAATAATAATAATAATAATAATAATAATAATAATAATAATTTTATTGAGCCAAGTGTTTAGAGCTTTACTTATTTGTCCTTTCTAGTTCTCATATTAAACCTCACACCCATTTAACAGATGAGGAAACTGAGACTTGCTCAAAATATTGAATGGTGGACATACATGTGTATCCATTCCAATTAGACCTTGATTGATAACACATGTGTATCTCACTCCAAAGCTAATGCACTTAAGCACTAAATGTTCCCATGGGAGAATGGGTGTGGGAAAGTGGGAATCCCTAAGAAAAAGAATAATAAGGGCTCATTCCTCAAGGAGGAAAGTATATTTTTGTAGTTATAATTATAGTCTCATACCCCGGAAAAGCACCTTTTTACAATACCCCTTCAAGTTAACTGGATATTTTAATGTATATTAAATGTGTCTCTTTTTTTAAGACACATTTAACCAGCATCATGATCAGACTACTGCATTTATCAATCAACTCAACAGGACAGGTGCAAAACAAAAAAAAAATCAACATTAAAACCCTTTGTTGGAATGCTTTGCCCTTTTCATTGAATAGAAATGAAAATAACCTGTGATACAATTAGTCACAAATACAGTCCTCGAGTTTTTGGCTCATTCACATGAGTATTGTCTAACATATACATGTCTTTGTATCAGCGAAGCCGACCACCGCTATGCTTGGTTGAATTCACAAATCTGTAACCTGTAGCTTCCATGTCACTTCTCTGGCTCTTCTCTCCTGCTAAGCTTTGTTTCCTGGCAGTAAATAAAACCTTGTGCCACTGCTACTCCTGCTGCTGGATGCACCATAGCTACTTTGGTTTCATGACTTGGTAAAGTATTGGTCTCCACTATCACAGGGGCCAGAGCTTTGGCCTCCAGTTTCCTCTTTCTATGGGCCCAAGATTTGAAGATTGATTGTTGTAATTTCCAAAATTTGGAGGTAGCTTCTTCCTCCAAAATTGTGTCCGTCATTACCAAATCCATTATAGCCATCCCCACTGCCACCATATATATCCACTGCCACAGCTGCCACCAAAGCCATCTCCACCACTTAGGTTCCCTCCTTGACCAAAATTGTCATTCCCACCAAACTACCTCCATGACCACCTCCAACGTTTCCAGAACCATCCTGACCTCTTGGATATGATGAAGCACTAGCCACCTCCTGCTTGGATACTTTCCTTACTTCACAGTTGTGGCCCTTCACAGGGTGGTGTTTCTGAATGACAATCTCATCTATCTAGGGTCATGGTCATTAAAGGTTACAAAAGCAAAACCTCTCTTCTTGCCACTACCTCAGTCAATCATGATTTCAGTCACTTCAATTTTCTCATACTGTTCAAAATAATCTCTTAGGTGATGCTCTCCAGTGTCTTCTTTAACACTACTGACAAAAGTACTCTTCATGTTGAAGCGGGCATCAGGTCTTTGAGAATCTTCTCTTGAGACAACCCTCTCAGGTTCTACAACTCTTCCCACCATTCGTGTGGTCCGTAATTCATGGCTGCATCCACCTCCTCCACAGTGACATTGTGACAGACCCAAAGCCTTGGAGACCTTGGTGCTTGGATCTTTCACCACACCGTCCGTGAACATTTCCATTGCGCAGTGTGGCTCCTCAAACCCTCATGGGTTGTTCAGAGCTGAAACCTCCCATAAAGAGTTTCCGCAGCTGTCCGGCCCCTTTGGGAAACTCTGACTTAGACATGATGACCGTGGGAGGGGGTACTTTAGCGATGCTTTATTGGCGGGTCCACCAGCAGGAAGGTTGTCCATTTGGTCCTTAATGCAGTGAAGTTGAACTGAGTTAAAAAGTCTGTCAAGGTCAAAGTCGAAAGATGTGTCCTTCAGTGTTTCCTTTTGCTTGCTTCTTCTGAGAGTAAGCAGGTGTTTAGATCACAAAAAAAACATCTGAGGCCAGGCTGGCATGGCTCAGTGGTTGAGCATTGACTTATGAATGGAGGTGAGGGTTGATTTCTGGTCAGGGCACATGGTTTTGGGCTCAATCACCAGTATGGGGCATGCAGGAGATAGCCTATCAATGATTCTCACTCATTATTGATGTTTCCATCTCTCTTTCCTTGTCCTTTCTTCTCTGAAACAATAAAAAATATATTACTTTAAAAAAAAACCGGCTGGGAATGGGGACCAAGAACAATTAGGGTACATGAGAAACTCAGCATTATTGAGAAAGTTTGGGTTGAAAGTGTTTTGGTAATTTTTTTAAGGAAAATTACAAAATAGCTTAATCTATGGTCAAATGGGACAATTTTTTCTTTATTCTCTTGGAATGCTCCAAATTTCCCAATTGATTTCTGGTAACTTCTAAAGGTTTGAAATAATTTCATCGTTATAGAATAGGATTTTCTTATCAGCATTTTTAATCATCACATCTAATTTATTCTTTTTAAAAAATATTCTAATCTTTATTGTTCAGTTTATTAATTACAATGTTTTCCGTATATTCCCCCTATAGCTTCCCTCCACCTGGTACCTATCCCACCCTCTGCCCTTACCTCCTCCACACTGTCCTCTTCCATATGTATATGATTTTTCCCCAGTTTCTTGCTGCACCTCCCACACCCCTTTTCTCCCCAAGAATTGTCAGTCCATTCCCACTCTATACCCATGATTCTGTTATATTCACCAGTTTATTCTGTTCCTCAGATTTTTATTTCACATGATTTTTATATTCATTTGTTGATAGATGTGTATTTGTTGTTCATAATTTTTATTTTTACTTTTTTCTTCTTCCTCTTCTTAAAGAATACCTTTCAGTATTTCATATAATACTGGTTTGGCTGTGATGAACTCCTTTAGCCTTTTCTTATCTGCGAAGCACTTTATCTGACCTTCAATTCTGAATGATAACTTTGCTGGGTAGAGTAATCTTGGTTGTAGATCCTTGTTATTCATCACTTTGAATATTTCTTGCCACTCCCTTCTGGCCTGCATAGTTTCTGTTGAGAAATCATCTGACAATCGTATGGATGCTCCCTTGTAGGTAACTAAGTGTTTTTCTCTTGCTGCTTTTAATATTTTCTCTTTGTCTTTTGCTCTTGGCATTTTAATTATGATGTGTCTTGGTGTGGTCCTCTTTGGATTCCTATAGTTTGGAGTTCTGTGCGCTTCCTGGACTTTTAAGTCAATTTCTTTCACCAGGTGGGGGAGGTTTTCAGTCACTATTTCTTCAAATAGGTTTTCATTATCTTGCACTCTCTCTTTTTCTGGCACCCCTATAATTCGGATGTTGGTATGCTTGAGGTTGTCCCAGAGGCCCCTTACAATAGCTTCAATTTTTTGGATTCTTTTTGCTTCTTGCTTTTCTGGCTGAGTGGATTTTGCTTCTTTGTATTTTAAATCTTTGACTTGGTTCTTGCGGTCCTCTAGACTGCTTTTAGGTCTTTGTATAATATTTCTTATTTCAGTCAGTGTATACTTAATTTCTATTTGGTCCTTTTTCATAACCTCGAGGGTCTCATTCATATCCTCTAGAGTCTCATTCATATCCTCGAAGGTCTCATTAAGTTTATTGGTCTTTTCTAGGAGCCTCTTGAAAAGCCTTATAACTGTGGTTTTGAACTCTATGTCCAGTCTTTTTTTCCCTCCATTTTTTTCAAATGTGATTTCTTTCCATGTCTCTGCATTTTGGGCGCTTCCCTGAGTTGGTCTAGTAGCTTTGTGTGGTAGATGTCCTGTAGGGGACAGTGGCTCAGCCTCCCCAGTTACCTGAGATGGATACTCTTGGTGCAGCCCTTTATGGGTTGCACAGTCTTGTTTGAAGTTAAGCCTAGATTATTGTTGTTAGCACTAGGAGGGCTTTGACCTCCAGGCCAATTGGCTGTGAGGATCAGTTGTGCTCAGGTTGGATGGGCGGAGTGTCCAGGCTGAGCAGACAGCTTTGGTTTCCCATCAGCTCCACTCTATGCAGCACCTGGGTCTCTGTGCCTGGCAGTAATGGCTGCACGCACCTCTGAGAAAAAGCTGCCACAGAGCTCTCCTCAAATGAGTCTGCACACCCAAAGTCTCACCCAGTTGTAAAACAATGCAGTCCGGGAGTTTCCCTTCTGTCTTATTTTTTCTCTCTCGAATGAGAGAACAAGTCACAAGTCCTCTCTGCGCACTTGCACACTTCTGCAGTTCCCAAGTTTACGCACCCTCTCCGCAAGCTCATGGACCTCTGCAGTGCCCAGTTTCAGCGTATTTCCTCCTTACTGTCCAGTTTCAACTCATACGAGTGTGGGTTCCCCGGACCTTGCCTGGAACTGGGGAATCAGTGCAATGGGATGCCTTTGTCTCCCTCCCCGTTCGAGAAAACCAGCTGGGTTTGCAACCACCTACCCTTTCTGCTCATGCTCAGCTCTGAACCTCTGACTCCACGCATATCCACAACTCTGTCCTCCACAGTTCCTCTGAGTCACAGTGTCCTATCTTTACTTTTATTTGTGGAATTTCCACTGAGCCAGCTTTCCGATTATTCTGATGATGTTCCTTCTGTCATTTAGTTTTAGTTTTAAAATTGTTGTGTGGGGCAGCAGGATAGGTGTTTACCTATGCCACCATCTTGGTTCCTCCATGACTAATTTATTCTTACACCTTCAGAAAACGGCTTCACTGTGCAAGCCAACTTTAATTACAACTGGTTGATTGAGCAATTTTGCAACTATATCATTGAAGAAACAACTCAATACAGCATTTTATTCACATTCTAATTTAAGAGGCACAGTGGGGATTCAGGTATGGCTGATTTTCTTTCTAACTAAGCTGCAGACTCGGCAGTATATCTAGGATAATAATTCTTACCTGCTCCCCACTTTATTCCCAGGATGCTGGAAATGACTAAGACATCAGACAGTAAACTGTAATACCCAGGAAGTTAAACAGTGACTTGTATATGGAGACTCTCATGAAAAATGGACAGAAGCATCTGGGAAAATTTACTACAGCAAGGCCCCATCTTTTTATTGGCTTTTCATAAGAAACGTGTGGAATGAGGAGAGACACAGGGGGTTGGCTCTAAGTTGATGCCTGAATACTTTGAGCCTAGCCAACCAATGGGGAATTGAGTAAGGAGGTAGGAGTGAAAGAAACTCAGACAATGGTGTACAATTTAATAAATATGAGGAGAAATAATATTTTCTCTACCATTCTACTCTAAACATATACTATAATGTTTTTTATGATGTACCAGTGGAACTTCATCCAGATCCCAGACTTCAAGCTTGATGCCCTAATGGAATGAGTCTTTGGGGGATAAGTGTGTGTTTTGTTTTGTTTTGTTTTGTTTTTAGAGAGAAGTGATGTGACTGATTATGGCAGAGGTGGACTTTGTAGATTATTTGCCAAAAAATGGGCACAATGGTTTCTCCCATTGCTGTATGCACATCCCTTTGTGGTAGGACTTGCTGTGTTTCCCCCGCAAGAGATAGGGGCAATTTACCCGTATGTGCAATCTAAGAGGACTTTAGTAGGTTGTGGCAGAAGTGCAACATCCCAGGCTAGGCTTTCAAGAGGCCTTGCAGCTTCTGTTCTTGCCTTCTTGGAATGCTGCCACCTTGTGAAGAGGCCCCACTAGCCTTCCTGAGGATGAGAGAGCACATGAAGAGAGAGGTCCAGCCAACAGCCAGCACCAATTGCCATACAAGTCAGTGAAGCCATCCGAGACCCCTTGTTTAGCTGACCCACCAGTGGACCAATGTAAGACCAGCTGAACAGCCCAACTGAGCCTAATGCAAATTGCTGATTACACAGTGATGAGCCAGGAAAAATGTTTATTGCTTGCTGAAACCAGTTTGGCTCAGTGGATAGAGCCTGCAGACTGAAGGGTCCCAGGTTCGATTCCAGTCAGGGGCATGTACCGTGGCTGTGGGTACAGCAGGGGATGTGCAGGAGGCAGCTGGTCGATGTTTCTCTCTCATCAGTGTTTCTGACTTTCTATCCCTCTCCCTTCCTCTCTATGAAAAATCAATAAAATATATATTTTTTAAATGTTTGTTGCTTTAGGCCACTTGGGGTTGATTTGTTATACAATAGTAAATAACCAATATAAGGGGGAAATGGCTACCACATCAGTAAAAGACTTTTCTCACCTTCTTCCAGAAAAGTTCCTGGTTCACTATGAAGTGGGCAAAGGTAGGAAGGGCTCCAGCCTGGGGAGCAGGGCAATCACGGTGGTGTGTGTGGTGTGAGGTTCTCTGACTCTCCCTGGAGTAGGGAGGAACATGTAGCTATTGCTCTCCTTTAACTTACTTTGGACTCGGGACTTCCTCAATAGTGAGTACTGATAATAACCATCGGAGCACTCACTGGTGTCAGACACAGCACCAAGCGTTTTCCTTGGGCCATCTACTTTAACAACAGGTCCTATTGTATCCATTTTTGATGGAAGTAACTGAGCCTTAGAAAAGTTATTTTGCTGAAATTCAAATCTAGTCTTACTCCACTGTGCTAAAGCTTTGCTGGGACATGGACATAAGAGTAGAGGCAGATAGGAAATAGTGATTGGTGTAGGATGCAGAGGTGCTGAAGGTTTAATATGGAAAAGAAATGTTCAGATGGTTCTTAACTTAGTTCTCTCTTTTCTCCATACTACCAACCTGGTTGTTTTGCCAGTTTTCTGCAGCTGCAACATCTTTTGCAAATTACTCCTAAAGCTTCACTTTAAATATAGAAACTTTGGGGATCCCTATCATAACCACAAGGTAAAAAGAATTAAAATCAGCCTGAACTGTGGAAGAAACACAACTGCTCATATATTTCTTCAACACAACTCCCTGTCACACTTCTGGTTCTTTTGCTCCTTGCCAACATATCAGCAAGTAGAATGACAGCCACCTCTATTCGATTAGCAACCATTAAAGTCATGATGTGAACTCAGAATTCAGAACAAAAGCAGAGACATGGTACATGTACTACATGAACTCCACAAGTCTCTCATGCTGGCAGGCTTTGTTTTAAAGAAACACGATAAGAGTATAGATGATGCTTCTGGCTGTGTGCTGGGTCAAGTTCAAATTCTCTGACTTACAGCTCCAAGAGAGAGTAGCAAGAGAAAAGTGAATTGGAGGGAGGAAGTTTAATAGCAGAATTAGGAGAAATAGAGAAAAATTAAAATTTAGAAAATAGAAAAAAGGGAGATGATGGGGAAAATATCTAAGAAGATGGGAGCAGAAGGGATTCATTTTAGGACAAAAAGTGAAGTAAAGAAATGAATGAACTTATGGAACATAAGAAAAATTGGGCTTCAGTAATATGACAAGTAATATATTTTTTTACAATAAGTCATAGTGACAATAATTAATAGTACTTTTATATTTGAAAAGTTGCTAAGAGAGTAGATCTTAAAATTTTTTGTCATGAAAAAGAATTTTGTAACTATGTGTGATGATGGACATCAATAGACTTATTGTGGTGATTACACACACACACACACACACACACACACACACACATACATATCCTATCTAATAAAAGAGTAATACGCAAATTGCCTATCACTCCAACATACAAGATGGCTGCCCCCATGTGGTCAAAGATCCTGCCCCCATGTGGACACAAGATGGCCAGCAGGGGAGGACAGTTGGGAGGAACCAGGCCTGCAAGGGAGGGCAGTTGAGAGGGACCAGGCCTGCAGGGAAGGGCAGATGGAGGGGAGGGGGAGAACCCAGGCCTGCAGGGGAGGGCAGTTCTGGGTGACCAGACCTATAGGAGAGGGCAGTTAAGAGCAAACAAGCTGGCAGGGGAGCAGGTAGGCATCAATCAGGCTGTCAGGGGAGTGGTTAGGGGGTGATCAGGCTGGCAGGCAGAAGCAGTTAGGGGCAATCAGGAAGGCAGGCAGGCAAGCAGTTGGGAGCCAGCAGTCCTGGATTGTGAGAGGGATGTCTGATCCTAGTAGGATCAGGCCTAAACGGGCAGTCGGACATCCCTCGAGGGGTCCCAGATTGGAGAGGATGCAGGCTGAGCTGAGGGACACACACCTGCATTCACAAATTTTGTGCACCAGGCCTCTAGTATGTGTGTGTATATATATAAAATCATTATTCTCTACACTAAAAACCAATATGTTAATTATATCTAAATTTTTAAAATATTTTTAAAAACTGTTCCCTTCACCATGGCCGGTTTGGCATAGCGGATGGAGCATCAGCATGAGTATTGAAGGGTCCCAAGTTTGATTTCTGTCAAGAGCTTGTACCTCAGTTGCAGGCTTGATAACCACCCCCAGAGGGGCCCTTGTGGGAGGCAACCAGTGGAGGTGTTTCTCTTACATCAATATTTCTCTTTCTGTGTGTCTCTCCTCCTCCCTTCCACTTTCTCTAAAAATCAATAGAAAAATAACTTCAGATGAGGATCAACAGAATATAAAAATAAAACAAACAAAAAAGCAAAACTGTTCTCATTTCTCTCTCCCAACACAAAACTAAGTGGAAATATACTTCTCTGTAGTCTTTTCCACTATTAACACACACACATCACATGTGCTACACCACAACACATACACACATCAAACACCGTACACCAAACACCACACATATGCCAAATAAATCACACACATCACACATACCACACCACAAAAACATCATACATAAAACATACATACTACATCACAAACATATTACACACAACAGACATACCCCATAACCACACATACCACAAACATACCACACACATAACACATAACTCAAATACCGCACTCACTACAAATCACACATACCGTACCACATCACACATACATACCAAGCACACATATCACACATATCACATACATAGCATATACACCACACCATACACACATGCATGCCATACACACCACACATACACCATACTCTCCATACCACACATATAACACACACACCACATACATCACACACGTACCACATCATACCCACATACCACAAACACACCACACAAACAACACACACTACACTCACCACACCACACACACACACCATACATATTATACCATACACACACACACCACACACACCACACTATACACACACCACACCACATACATACACCATACACACCTTACGCATAACACACCACAAATCATACACACACAGTATAAATACCACACCACACATACACACCAAGCACACATAGCAACACACACACCACATACTACACATATACCATATACACACAGACCCTACACACAAACGACATGCTACATGCACACCACACAAAACACACACACAGTGCTAAGAAGGAGTGAGGGAGTATGGGTTCTTGGCAAGCATATTTTGTGGTTTGTAATTCCCTGGCGTTCTCTTCCTCCCCAAGAGACCTATAGCCTTCTAGTCTCCTTAGCAAAAAGCAGACATGCTTGTCTCTGCTGAGCCATTTGATGTTGTCATCTTCCAAACATTTTCATAAGATAGCAAGTTAGAGACCAGTATGTTCAAAGGGAGGATTTAGTCTATTTACAGATTCATATCAGTGGGTGGCCAACTTAGTTTGAATCTTGATATAGTACAAGAAAACAAGAGGCTGGCTTGCTTAATCAAAGGTTTTCAAATATCCATTTGGAAAATATGTGTTTTGAGGAAAATCCCAAACATGTTTTCAGAGGAGTCTGCTCCTCCATCTTAATTTCCACATGGCCCACAATTAACACTTGCATCCCTAAGATCTTCTGAGGCTTGGTACAAATGAGAACAGATCCTACAATAGCTACAAATAAACTTTTAGTAATTTTTTGGGTAGTTTTAAAAAACTTTTTTTTTTTTTTTTGTCCTGGCCAGGGTGGTTTAGTTGGCTGGAACATTGTCCTGTACACTGAAAGATGGCGGTTCGATTCCTGGTCAGAGCACATACCTAGGTTGCCAGTTAGATCACAGTTGGGGCACATAGGAGAGGCAATGGATCTCTCTCTCTCTCTCTCTCTCTCTCTCTCTCTCTCTCTCCCTCTCTCTTTAATTAATTTTTAAATCAATTTAAATTTTTTGAAGCTATTTTTGTATTTTCTCCTTTAAAAAGCAAATTTTCCAAAAAGTAATAAAAAAGAAATACAAAGAGTTATAAACTAAATCAGAGAGCTAAATACAGAGGCTTCATCTTCTGATTTTTAATGTTGGCAAAGTTTATATACTTCAAAAAATATTTGTTATTGATTTTAGAGAGGAAGGGAGCAGGGAAGAGAGATAGAAACATCAATGATGAGAATCATTGGTCAGCTGCCCCCTGCACGCCCCCAATGGGGATCAAACCAGCGACCTAGGCATGTGCTCGGACCAAAAATCAAACCATGACCTCTTGGAAGATAGAGAAACCAAGATGGCAGCATAAGTAAACACCTGAACTTGCTGCCGCGTACAACCACTTCAAAATTACCAATAAAGACAAAACGATCATCATCCAGAACCACAGGAAGGCTGGCTGAGTGGAAATTCTACAACTAGAAGGAAAGAGATAAGCACACTGAGACTCAGAGGAGGTGCAGAAGTAAAGTGCAGAGATACAGAGGTGCACATGGGAAGGGCTGGCAACTGAGTACATGGCTGTCTCTCTCAATCAGGAGGGAGACACAAGCTCCTGACTGCTCTGAACTCCAGTTCTAGGCAAGACTCTGGGGACCCAGACTTGTATGGAGAGAAACTGGATTTACTGGCATCTGGCGGAACTCGAGGACAGCTTTCTCTCAGAGGGGCTTGCAATGATTACTTTGGGACACTGAGACCTGGGAGCCTCTTAGGGCAGGGCTGATAGAAAGCCATTGCTGTTGGTGCCACCCTGAAATGCCGCCCCATCCAAGCTGTGCACAGACGCTTTTGCATATGAATGTCCTGGTCCTTTGAAATCTAAAATTACCTAACAAACTGCAGCTGAGTCAGAGAGACCCAGAACATACAAAAGAAGGCCCAAGGCCCCACAGCAGCTTGCATTGCTTCACAACTGGGCCTCATCTGGGCACCTCCAAAATGCAAAAAAAGGAAGATGAATCTGTAGATCTCTCCATAACTCCTGCTGGGTGGCCTCAGGCAGAAGCTAAAGTAGCACCTCCTTGGAGATTCAAGAGCCAGTGTACCCAGCAGTCAGAGTGAGACCATCCAGATTATAACACCTCAGATCCATAAGGGACAAACTCAGGGGGGCAGACTCAAAGAGCATCAAAGCCCCAATGAAGCAAGTATTGCCCCATAAGAGTGTCTCCAGCATAGAAGTTCTCCCATCATAGACACAGCTGATCCTCACAGCCAATTGGCCTAGTGATACCAACAACAATCAAGGCTTAACTACAACAAGTCTGTGAGCACAGCCCACAAAAGGGTGCACCAAGAGTGTCCACGTCAGGTAACTGGGGAGGCTGAGCCACTGGGCACTATAGGACTCCTAGCACACAAATCCACTCGATCAACTCAGGGAAGCAGCCAAAATGTGGAGACAAAGAAACAGGTCACAAATGAAAGAAATGGAGGAAAGAAAACTACTGGATATAGAGTTCAAAACCACAGTTTTAAGGTTTTTTAAGAATTTTCTAGAAACTGCTGATAAATTTAGTGAGACCCTCGAGGATATGAAAAAGGACCAACTAGAAATTAAACATACACTGACTGAAATAGAAAATAATATACAGAGATCCAACAGCAGATTAGAGGATTGCAAGAATCAAGTCAAAGATTTGAAATACAAAGAAGCAAAAAACACCCAACCAGAAAAGAAAAAAGAAAAAAGAATCCAAAAATATGAAGATAGTGTAAAGAGCCTCTGGGACAACTTCAAGCATACCAACATCTGAATTATGGGGGTCCCAGAAGAAGAGAGAGAGCAAGATACTGAAAACCTATTTGAAGAAATAATGACAAAAAACTTCCCCCACCCAGTGAAAGAAATAGACATACAAGTCCAGGAAGTGCATAGAACACCAAACAAAAGGAATCCAAAGAGGACCACACCAAGATACATCATAATTAAAATGCTAAGAGCAAATGACAAAGAGAGGATATTAAAAGTAGCAAGAGAAAAACAGTTAGTTACATACAAGGGAGCACCCATATGACTGTCAGCTGATTTCTCAACAGAAACTATGTAGGACAGATGGGAGTGGGAAGAAATATTCAAAGTGATGAATAGCAAGAACCTACAACCAAGATTACTCTACCTAGCAAAGCTATCATTCAGAATTGAAGGTCAGATAAAAAGCTTCACAAATAAGAAATAGCTGAAGGAGGTCATCACTGCCAAATCAGTATTATATGAAATGCTGAAAGGTATCCTATCTTATTAAAGAGTACTACGCAAATTGACTCTCACTCCAACACACAAGATGGCTGCCCCATGTGGTCAAATATGGCCTCCACAAGATGGCCAGTAGGAGAGGGCATCTTGTGCCTGCAAAGGAGGGCAGTTGGGGGCAATTAAGCCTGCAGGAGAAGAAAGGTGACCAGGCTAGCAGAGGAGGGAAATTGGGGGTGATCGGGTGTGCAGGAAAGGGCAGTTGGAGGGGACCCAGGCCTGCAGGAAGAGCAGTTGGAGGGGGACCAGGTCTGCAGGAGAAGGCAGTGAGAGGTGACCAGGCCTGTAGGGGAGGGCAGATTGGGGCAAACAGGCTGTCAGGGGAGCAATTAGGCTGGCAGGGGAGTGGTTGGGGGTGATCAGGCTGGCAAGCAGAAGCAGTTAGGGGCAATCAGAAAGGCAGGCAGGTAAGCACTTGGAAGCCAGCAGTCCTGGATTGTGAGAGGGATCCCAGATTGGAGAGGGTGCTGGCTGGGCTGAGGGGCACACACCACCATGTATGAATTTCATGCACTGGGCCTCTAGTTCTTTAAAAAGAGAAAGAGGAAGAAGATGGTAAAGATAAAAATTATGAACAACAAATACATATCTATCAACAAGTGAATCTAAAAATCAAGTGAATAAAAAAATCTAATGAACAGAATAAACTGATGAATATAATAGAATCTGGGGCATAGAAAGGGAGTGGACTGACAATCCTTTGAGGGAAAGGAGTATGGGGGGTGCGGGAAGAGACTAAACAAAAGTCGTACACCTATGGATGAGGACAGTGGGGTGGGGGGTAAGGGCATAGGTGAGGTGAGAACTGGGTGGAGGGGAGCTATGGGAGAAAAAAATAGGAACAACTGTAATAATCTGAACAATAAAGATTTATTTATTTTTTTTAAACCATGACCTCCTTGTTCATAGGTCAATGCTCAACCACTGAGTCATGCCAGTCAGGCTAATCAAAGGGTAGGTTGATATCAAAGTTACATAAAATTTTTAAACAAAATAAGAAATACTATCGTCCCCCACGTCCATCTCCAATCCGGGCTTCACTAGAGTAGACATAGAGAGGAGTCTGGGTGGTGAGTGAGACTCTGACTTTGTAATCAGAGCAAATAAAGAAACACCATCTGGATTCTACCCAGAGTCATAACTCGAGGTGCTTGTGTGATGTCTAGGTTCCCATTGGCCTTCAGCAAACACCACCTACTCATTACCATGCTCCTGTGAGCAAAGGGGAAAGAACCATTAGGATCCCCTTTTCCATATGTGGACAAAGAAAACAGAGTGGTAAGGAGCTGTGTCAAAGGTCACACACACTGTTGGAAGCCCAAACAGGTGGTATTGGCAGTGAAACCTACGGGTCTGGAACCCCAGGGCACCTGGCACTGAAATAAACAGTTGTTAGAAGCATCAAGGTCTCCTGTTACCTGACGACAAGTCCACACCTTGGGCCTCAGTGCTTCTTCCATCTCCTCGATGGTAAGGCAGTGTGACTTCAGAGTGTCCCTTAACTCAAAAGTACAAAAACAAAGGGAGTGAAGGAGGGGGAAAGAAGCGAAGGAGGGAGAACATTGCCATTTTTCAGCAAGGCTTTCCAATTCTCCCCTGCCATCTGAAGCAAACGTTTTGTGTACTTTTCCAGTGGCCTTGATTAAAGATGTTATGTAATTTAATATAGCTTGGAGAAATGAAAGGCCATGCCAGGCTTATCAAATGTTTGGGCCTAGCTAGAGATACAGAAATATTAAGCACTCAAGACATGGCCTTTATGTGGAGTCTGTTCCTTCGGGTCTCCCCTCCTTTGCCTGGTATCCAATGCCTTTTAGAACTTTTCCCGATCCACCTTCCTCACCATCCAGCCACTGCCTGCTGGTGCACATCATTCACTCCAGCCAACCTGCTGGCGCAAGCTCACCACAAAGCTTCTTTGCAGCCTTCCCACCTATTTCCAGCTCTCTCTCTCTCTCTCTCTCTTTCCCTGCTTATCTGAATCTGGCTGCTTCTTCAGAATGCAGCGGACACACCCCTTCTTGAGAAGGTTTCTGTACCACCCCAATCCTCTGACTCTACACATTTGTCCCAGTCTGAGTCAGTCCCTTGACACAGCAATAGGTTCAGGCAGCACCCTCTTGCCTGCATGTGCCCTTGACCTCTCTGAGAAGAGGAAGAGGAAGAAGAAGGTAAAGATAAAAATTATGAACAACAAATACATATCTATCAACAAGTGAATCTAAAAATCAAGTGAATAAAAAAATTTGATAAACAGAATAAGCTGGTGAATATAATAGAATCAGGGGCATAGAAAGGGAGTGGACTGACAATTCTTGGGGGGAAACAATAACATAAAGTCACAATACTCCCCTCAATGGAGTCCACATAAAGTGCTAGCAAAGTGTCTAGAACACAGGTACCTGCCCCCCAAAACATTTTCCCGTCCCCTGTGCCAGGCAGCAAGGGGATGAGTTCTCAGTGTGTGCCCCACATTGCAGATGGACAATGAGCAGAGTTCTGAATTTGAGCAAGTATTTGTCATTCCTCCTCTTGAAATTGGGGAGTTTTATTTGAAATAGTCAGTTAGTCATATCTATAATGCAGATGTGGGCAGAGAGAATGTTGTGGTGAACAAGACAGATGTGGTTTCTGTCTTCATGGAGTGAGTAGAAGATAAGACACAAATATATTTGTTCTACAATACAACTCATTTGGCATTTGACATATGTTATCTTGCGTTGTTAGTTATCTATTTACATGTATGTCTTGTCCCCTATCAAGATGGTAAATTTATTGAGGGAGGAGGGCCTGGATCCAATTCTGCTGCATCCCTGGGCTGCACAGAGTGTCATGTGCATGGCAGACATTCAATAATATTTATTGTTAGTTACCTAAAAGATTGATTTTTCTCCCGCAATAAAACTTTATTATGAAGATCCTATTCATCAATGAGGATCTATGGCTCTTTCGGTGTGTTCAAAGCAATGTGTGAAAAATAAACACCTAACCACTACCCTGAGGACACCAGTGCCTCCAGGTCCTCCCACCTGTAATTCATTGCCATTTGGTTGACAAGCATGGAGCTCACACACCTTCAATCTATAGCCAAAGTTGACCATTGCTCCTCCTCCTGAATTGCCCTTTCCAGTAAAGTAACAATAGCAACACATTATCACATTGAACCCTGAAATAGCTGTTCAGCAGGCCTGCACCATCCACACTTTATAGGTGGGGAAACCGAGGCTGAGAAGCCTGAAGTTAATTTACTCAAACCACAAGTTGAGATTTGAACCAGGAAATCTGGCATGCGGCAGGAAGCATGCAATACTCTCCAGATTGCCTTACCCGGTGACAAAAAGGTAGCTTGGCCTCCTCTAACAAGAGGTAATGGCAAAGAAGAACCAATAACAGACCATACCCCTCCCTCCCCCTGCTAGTCCCCAGCAGATCTTTATGGCAGAGACCTCTTTCCACACAGCCATGATGAGAAAGATAGCCTGTACCCACAGGTGGCCATTTTCTCATGGCCTCATGGCAACTGGGCTGCTTGTGCCTGTCTGAGAACATCGGCTCAGCCTCCTGCCCTGCGCCTTCCCCAAAGGCCCCCAAACTAAGGCCTCTTATCCAGTGTCCTCTACCCCTGGCCCCCACCCAAGGCTGTCATCCAAAGCCCTTCACCCAGGGCCTTCACCCAGTGCCTTTATCCAGGGCCTTCAGAAAGGGCCCAGAGTCCCCTATCCAGGACCCCTCACCCAGTGTGCCCCACCAAGGGCCCTCTAGAGCAAAGACCCTGACCCACTTCTTCCTCCCTTCCCCTTGCCTTGTATCTTGTTGGTGATTTTTTTTTTTTCATTTATGATTTTCAGCCGAGCCGGTTGTTAGCCTGCTGTGTTTGGAAATGGTAGATGATTAAACCTCCTGGCCAGGTGTAAATGCAACCTTTGTCATCTGGAAGCTGAGAGAATTACCTTGTTGGGCTGCAACTCCCTCTGGCTTCAAACTTTCTGCTCCAGCAGACCCTCTTACAGGCCTCCCCGGTCCAAGCCCAGCCCAGAAGCCAGAAATTTCAGATGTACCGACATAGCCACAAAAACACTGGACAGATTCTAAAATTTAATGGAAACATCAGCTCTCTCTCTCTCTCTCTCTCTCTCTCTCTCTCTCTCTCTCTCTCTTCTCTTTTCTCTTTCTGAAAGGTTTTTACCAGGTAAATAATAAAAATATATAATCATTTACTAGGCTTTAAAACTGAAGCAAAAATATGTTTGTATTTCTGTTGCCAATAAATATCCCCCCACCCTAGCTTCTTACTTTGCCTCAGTAGCCACCTTGTGGCCCTCAGAGTCCAGTTGTCCACTCATCCACTCAGACATAGCTTGTGGGTTCAACCCCAGGAAGCTACAGCCACGTAGAGGGGTGAGAACCAGTCCCAAGGGGGCAGCTAGAGGAGGCCACTTCTAGAAATGGGCTTCCAAGCTCCCTTCCTCAAGGAAGTCCCTACAGTTAGCACCAAGCCCTGACCAGACCCGGGCTGTGAGAGGGAGAGGCGAGCCAGGATGCCCTGTGCTAGGAAATTGCTAGAGCTGGACAGAAGCCCTGGATCAGCGCTCAGAGCCCCAGCAGCCCAGTGCTCCCTCAGAAGCAGCCAGAAACCTTCTGTTGACTTTTTCAGGCCGAGTTCTCACCAGCAGACATGTGCTTCAGGAAGGGTAGTGCTGAACAAACAGCATGCAGCAAGTGTGTTTTCCGCACCTATTCCCAGCGTGCTGAGCTTGGCTGCTGCTCAAGGTGAGCTGAAGGCAGCAAAACCTGTTCTCCGGCTGCTTGAGGTTGTCCTCTTTCCAGGCTGGGTCAGCCTCTCACTGAATGTCAGTGTCCTTTGGGCAGACAAGTAAAAGTCTACTTGGAAGTTCTCTGTAGGCAGTAAATAAATGTTTTTCAAAGACAGAATGAATAAACCAACAACTCAATACACAGGTGTTCAGTGAGCATCATCCTGAGCCCCCCGGAGTAACACTCTCTGAGAGACTGATGATCCCCTGTGAATTTCACCCAGCAAAGGATGGTGGTGTTCCACCTGCAGTGGTGGGCACCTTTGATATGCAAGCAAAGGAGATCTGAGAATGGGCTGGAAGGCTCATTCATGGATGGGAGAGTGCAGATACGTGGAGGGAAGAAAAAAATGATTCCAGGCAAGGAGGTGGGGAGGGAGGCTGCCTGAGACTGGAGGTAGCCCCAGAAGCTGCCGTGGAAGGTTTCTGTCGGGTTGGAGTAAGACACCAGTGTTCAGAGGAGGGAGGGAGTGCACATGAAGGGCCTTGTGGATGCTGATGTTTCTTTAACTGGGAAGGAGCATCGTTCAAGATGTGTTTGGAGGACTGTACCATGGCCATATCCTGAACAGATTGTAGAGGAGAGAGATCAAGAGGACGTAAAGGGATGGGGTGGAAAAGAAAGGGTCAATTTTAGAGATACTTTGAGGAAGACAGATGGGTGACAGAATGGATGTCAGGAAGATAGTGGTGAAGGGAAAGGAGATGGCACACTGAGAAATGGGGTGGGGGTGACAGTAAGCAGGGTGGGAACTTCACCAGAGATCTATGGAAACCTCGTCCTCTAGAGTCCCCTAAGCAGTCAGTAGGACTCCCTAGTCTTGCTTTCCCTTATTTTTTGGCCTCAGGATCTCCTTTCTCCTGGTTCTCAAATTAGCCCAATTTTACCCCAGAATGCTGTTCTACTCAGGCTTTCCTCCTCTTCAAATGCCTGTTTGTTTATTTTTGAGGGAGAAGTGATATTGCTCAAAAATATATATATAGCCCATGAGATTTGTTCTCAACATGGAAACCATGGATACCATGGGGAGGTTGGTCTCTAATAGATTCAATGATCTGTCTCCCGAAGGCCACCCCTCAGAGCACACCAGATGTTCGCACAGGGGAAATCTGGATAAAAGGATGGACAGGGTATTCTAGGGAGGAAAGAAGCAACCTGAGGAGAGGTTCAAGGAGGAATGGGGACACTGAGCAAGAGAAGGCTGAGACATTAGGCTTGTGACAGCCCCCAGAAATAATTTTTGTCTGTAAAGTTCCTGTGTTGAGGGGAAGCAAATTAGGAAACAGACACCAGCCTGGTAGTGGCTGATTGCGTGGATGGATGAGTGGATGGAGTGAAAGAGGTAGTGGCTTTAACACTAACATTTACATATTCCGTTATATTTGTGCCAAGCACTGTGCTAGGGTGGGTGGCACCTATCAAGAAAAAAAAAGCACAGTTCTTGGTCTTTGTGGACCCACAGTTTATGTGAAGAAACACCAAGACAGATAATCCCGACAATGGGAACTCTCCTGCAGGAGATGCAAAAATTCCATGGACGAGGAGACATTTAAGCAGGATCAAGGATGGTAAATAGACACACACATACACATATGCACACAAGTATACTCATATGCACACACATGATACCACATACAAACAACAGAGATGCACACACACATGCACACATGTACACACACAACAAAGAGGTAGAACACACCAATTATGGACTCACATTTCAGGCCATAAGCTTAGCACATACGAAATCAGGGAAGGTATGTCAGAGTCTGTGGTGCTCTCAGAGAAATCACAGAAGTCCTGGGAGGCTGGGACATTGAGTGTGATGAGAGGAATCCAGGTAGGAGACTGATAGTCCCCTGTTGCCATTAACTAACTGCTAATGGGAACACTAGGGAAGCAACCTGGATGGGGCAGGGAGATGGTGGCAAAATAAAGAATTCTGTTTGAAATAAGCTTTCCCCCAAACAGCCTGAAAGAATCCCCCAAAGCTTTGTCACTCAAGATATCTCATTTTCCAGAGAGCAAAATAGACAAGCGAGCATGACACAGAATTAATCTCACTGGAGCATTTCAGATGCCAGCATTTTCATTGATAGCCATCCTTCACTTTGGAAAATGATTCCAAAGCAGTCAGTATTCTGTACTGTCGTCCTAAGGCGGCAGTTAAAATTGTTACTCGACTCCGGCAAAGAAACAACATGGCATTCTAATGTCTGCTATAAATTGGACAAGGGATGGTGGACATTAAACAAATGTTTGTCAAATGAATGACTGCAATGACTTCATGCCAGGCCCAGTACGACAGGCCACAGTAAGCAAAATAGGCCCTGCCCTCCAGCTCTTAGCAGTCTAGTGAGGAAGACAGGTGTGTGAACAAATTGTTACAGTGAGATTGCTGTCACAGAGGAGAAAGCAGACATATAAGACCTTCTTTATTGCTAGAGTACAAGGGGCCAGGGGGCATGTGGCCTGGGCCGCACAGTGCCAAGCTGAAGAGCCTGACCTTCATCAGGGAGGCGACATGAAGCCACGACGGGTTTTAAGCTGAGGAGTGACATTATCAAGACTGCATCCTGGAAAGATCACTTTGGCTGTGCAGACAAAAGCTCAGTTAAAGAAGATTGGGGAGAAGGTGGGCCAGCTGGGGGGACATTTCAAACATTCAGATGACAGATGTTGACTTTCTGCACTGAGGGAGTACAGGGAGGGGCCACAGCGGAAGGCATACAGTTAAGAGGTGTTCGGAAGGTGTTTGAGCCTGGTGACTGACCTGGTACAGGAGGTGAAGGGCGAGGGCGAGGGCGTGTCTAGGGGCTCCCCTGGTTTCTTGTTTAAGTAACAGGGTGCTTGGTGAAACATTACCAAAAGAGGACACCCATGTGAAAAAAACAGTTTGAAATGAGAAGGTGAAGGGCAGGAGGGAGAAGAAGAAATTGTGATTCAGACATGATGAGTTTGAGGAGCTGAGAGTTAGTGACCCTGAGGTGGGTCAGAGCCCATTCTCTCGGAAGGGCCCTGAGACCAGCTGGGGAAAGAGGCCTCCAGAGTCACTGTGTCGTGCCTGACTTTTGTGCAGAAGGATATGGGCAGGTCATCTCCATTAAAAAAATACCAAATCAACCAATTCAGGAGAATTCCTTTCAGAACAAAGATTCCAGCACAGATTCACAGTAGAGCTCCAGGGGCCAGAGCAGCCTTCAGGACATTGAGATTGGCCCCTAGGATTAATGACTTCAAGAAGCGTTTGCCAGGAACTCTTCAAAGCTGGAAACAGAAGCCCTGGAGCATTAAATATAAATAAATACTTAGTCGATTGGTTTCTTCCTCCCTTTTCAAAGGGCAATTTACTTCCTGGATTATCATTACAGTAGTCTGCTCTCCGGAAACCAGGATTATTCAAGTGCCACAGCACAGGGTTGGGGCAAGAAAAAAAAAAAATCTAAAGATCACCTTGTTCTGTAGGTTCACTTCCTCCTTACTTAGCTTGCATCTGGCAGGGCAGAAGCAAAAGACTTATTGTTGTGTGCGTCCCCACCAAAGGCATGTTGTTTTCCACTGCAGACCTGTATTTTTCTCCCTTTGAGGTATAGTCATTCCATTTGAGGGGGAGAAAGGGGGAGAGAGCCCAGTTTCTGTTAACAAGAAAGCATCTGTCTATATGGTAGGGTTTCAATTCAACAAGCACTTAATGAGCTTCTAGAATGGGCCAGAAACTGTGTTGAGGCCTAGGTGATACCAGGATGATTTTAAATTGGTGCCCATCATCACAATTGTTTCAGTCCATCGTGTAAACATGAACAATACGAGGCAGAGAAAATGGTTGTCACAGCAGCATGGTTATTAACTGAAACCAACAGACGGGCCCCTGTCTGTGACCTGCAGACTTTGTTGGCAAAGTTCGCATGTGTGTGCCTGGAGGTCTGCTCAGAGGAGAGGGCCCACACGTTCCTATGTTTTCAGAATACAGTGGGACCCACAAGGTAAGCAACTATGGGAATAAAGGATGGGGAAATGCATTCTGACACCTCCCTTGCCTCTTACAGCATCTTGGTGGTAGAGTGAAGAATCACAAGGCAGGAGCGTGGGGTGGACACTGTTCAATTCCATCACAGGAAGAGCTCTTTTATGTTCTGCCTTTGTCCCTGCATTATCACCTCCTCATGGGCTGTCTCAGAGCTGGCAACTTTAGTTAGTTCTTGCTCTCCCCTGTTGATGATGAAAGACTGTTGGAAGTTTTTTATTGTTGTTGTTGTTGTTTTTTAAATATAATTTATTGATTTTTTTTTTTTTTCAGAGAAAAAGGGAGAGGGATAGAGAGCCAGAAATACCGATGAGAGAGAAACGCCAATCAGCTGCCTCCTGCATACTCCACACTGGGGATGTGCCTGTAACCCAGGCACATGCCCTTGACTGGAATGGAACCTGGATCCTTGAGTCCGCAGGCTGATGGGCTATCCACTGAGCCAAACCGGTTAGGGCTGTGGGGAAGTTTTTAGACGTTGTTCCATCACTGCTGCTGTGAGGGGAAGGTGGCTAAGATCCTGGGAGTCTGCAGACTCAGCCTTGTAAAGAGCTTTTCATTTGTTTGAATTCTGTTCATTCCAATTGAATCTGTCCTTGCCATTATGTGTCCTGCTTAAAGCACAAAAGTATGTTATGAAACTGAGAGACCTACAAGGTCATCCCATGCCCCCGGACTCTGCATTTCCCCTTACCCTGCTCGACCTTTTCCCACTTTCCACAGCAAATATCTCTTTCTAGCATACTATGAAATTTCCTTATTCATTATGTTATTATTGTCCATCTTCCCTTGCTAGCTTATTACCTCCATGAAGGCAGGAATCTTGTTTGGTTTTTGTTGGGGTGTTCAATCCTCACCAGAGGATATTTTTTCCCATTGGTTTTAGAAAGAATGGGAGGGAGGGTTTGGCTGGGGGAGGGGGGAGAAGGAAACATTGATATGACACATCGATTGGTTGCCTCTGGCAAGTGCCCCAACCACAGCAGGGGATCAATCCCCAACTGAGGTACAGACCCTTGACTAGGAATCAAACCCAGGACCTTTGTATAGGGGCCAGTGCTCCAACCAGGGCTCTTGGTTGGTTTTATTCACTTAAGGATCCCAAGTGGCTGCAACAGCATCTGGCACATAGTAGGTACTCAATATATAAATGATAGACATAATCTGTATATGTTATATATGCTAATCTAGGGAAGATAGACAGGGATGCTGCCCACCAATTGCAATAGCTCTCCCTTTCAGCAAAATTGAAAAATATGCTTTCCATATTTTCACTCAAATTGCTAATTAAGATGTTGGAAAGCATAGAGGTACTAGTATACTGATGCATGTGCTCTAAGTAGTATGTACAAGTTTCTTTATGGTCACAAGGTTGGCCACAGTAAAAGGTTATAGAGGACTGGTACATTCATGTAATAAACTATCATGCAGTCATTGCTTAAAAGTGAGGCAGCACTGGCCAGGTGATTCAGTTGGTTGGAGTATCATCCCGTACATGTGCCCTGCATTCCAATTCCGGGTCAGGGCACATTCCTAGGTTTTGGGTTCAATCCACAGTCAGGGCACATATGAAAGACAACCAATTGATGTCTCTCTCTCTCTCTCTTTCTCTCTCTTGTCAATAAAAACATATACTTGGATGAGGATGAAAAAGAAAAAAAGAAGTGAGGCAGATCTATAGGCACTAATACAATCTGATTACCAAGATGTTTTATTAGAGTGAAAACAAATTTCCCATAAAAAAAAAAAAAAGAGAGAGCCGAGACCAGTTTGGCTCAGTGGATAGAGCGTCGGACTGCGGACTGAAGGGTCCCGGGTTCGATTCTGGCAAGGGCATGTACCTTGGCTGCAGGCACATCCCCAGTAAGGGGCGTGCAAGAGGCAGCTGATCGATGTTTCTCTCTCATCGATGTTTCTGACTTTCTATCCCTCTCCCTTCGACTCTGTAAAAAATCAATAAAATATATTAAAAAGAGAGAGAGAGAGAGAGAGAGAGAGAGAGAGAGAGAGAGAGAGAGAGAGAGAGAACCAAGATGGCGGCATAGGTAAACACCTATCTTGCTGCTCCACACAACAATTCCAAAACTACAACTTAACAACAAATCAAACATCATCCAGAATCACCAGAAAGCTGGCTGAGTGAAAATTCCACAAATAAAAGTAAAGATAGGACACTGTGACTCAGAGGAGCATCAGAAGGCAGCCTTGAAGATACGCTCAGTGTCAGAGGTTTGGAGCCATGCGCACAGCAGTGGAAAAGGGCTGGCGGCTGCAAACCTGGCTGGCTTTCTCCAACAGGGAGGGCAAAGGTGTCCCACTGCACTGATTCCCCAGTTCCAGGCGAGGTCCAAGGTCTGGGGAAGGCATGCTAAAAGCTGGGTGTGGCAGAGGTCTGGGAGCCTGTGAAGAGGGCAAGCTTGAGGAGAGTGCGTGTGAACTTGGAACAGTAGTTTGCGCATAAACTTGAGGACAGAAGTGTGTGACTGCACAGAGAGGACTCATGACTTGCTCCCTGGTTCGGGAGACCACCAGAATGCTTTGTTTTACAACCCTGGACGAGACTTTGAGTGTGCAGACTCATTTGGGGAGAGGCGGAGTTGTCTGGCAGCGGGTGGAGATCAGCAGTGGCTTTCTCTCAGAGGTGCGTGCAGCCATTACCACCCGGCACAGAGACCCACGCGCCGCATAGGGCGGAGCTGACGCTGCCTGCTCAGCCTGGAGACTCAGCCCATCCAACCTGAACACAGCTTACCCTCACAGTCAATTGGCCTGGAGGTCAAACCCTCCTAGACTAACAATAATAATATGGGTTTAACTTCAACAATACTGTACAACCCATAAAGGATTGCAGTAATAGTATCCACCTCAGGTAACTGGGGAGGTTCAGCCACTGTCCTTTAGAAGACATCTACCACACAAAGCTAATGGACCAGCTCAGGAAAGCAGCCACAATGCAGAGAAATGGAAAGAAATCAGTGTGAAAGAAATGGAGGAAAAAAGATGACTAGACATAGAGTTAAAAACCACAGTAATAAGATTTTTCAAGAGGCTCCTAGAAAAGGCCGATGAACTTAATGAAAACTACAAGGAAATGAACAAGACCTACGAGGAAATGAAAAAGGACCAACTAGAAATTAAGCATACACTGACTGAAATAAAAAATATTACACAAAGACCTAAAAGCAGTCCAGAGGTCCACAAGAACCAAGTCAAAGATCTGAAATACAAAGAAGCAAAATCTACTCAACCTGAAAAGCAAGAAGCCAAAAGAATCCAAATAACTGAAGATAGTGTAAGGGGCCTCTGGGACAACCTCAAGCATACCAACATCCGAATTATAGGGGTGCCAGAAAAAGAGAGAGAGCAAGATAATGAAAACCTACTTGAAGAAATAGTGACCAAAAACTTCCCACAGTGAAAGAAATTGACTTAAAAGCCCAAGAAGTGCACAGAACCCCAAAATACAAGAATCTAAAAAGGACCATACCAAGACACATCATAATTAAAATGCCAAGAGCAAAAGATAAAGAGAGAATATTAAAAGCAGCAAGAGAAAAACAGTTAGTTACCTATAAGAGAGCACCCATTCGATTGTCAGCAGATTTCTCAACAGAAACTATACAGGCCAGATGGGAGTGGCAAGAAATATTCAAAGTGATGAATAGCAAGAATCTACAACCAAGATTACTCTACCCAGCAAAGCCATCATTCAGAATTGAAAGTCAGATAAAGTGCTTCGCAGATAAGAAAGAGCTAAAGGAGTTCATCACCACCAAACCAATATTATATGAATTGCTGAAAGCTATTCTATAAGAAGAGAAAGAAGAAAAAGGTAAAAATATAAATTATGAACAACAAATACACATCTATCAACAAATGAATCTAAAAATCAAGTGAATTAATAATCTGATGAACAGGATAAACTGGTGAATATAACAGAATCATGGACATAGAGAGGGAATGGACTGACAATTCTTAGGGAGAAAAGGGATGTGGGAGGTGCAGCAAGTGACTGGACAAAAATCATGCACCTATGGGAGAGGACAGTGTGGTGGAGATGAGGGCAGAGAGTGGGAATGGGTACCGGGTGGAGGGGAGCTATAGGGGGGAAAAAGTGGGGGAACAACGTAATTGATAAGCTAAACAATAAAGATTTTAAAAATAAAAATAAATAAATAAATAAATAAGAACAAAATCTTACATTTGTGACAGCATGGATTGACCTAGAGGGTATTATGCTAATTGGCATAAGTCATTCAGTAAAAGACAAATACCTTGTGATTTCATTTATATGAGGAATCTAAAGAATAATATAAATGAATGAGCAATAGACTCTTAGATACAGAGAACAGGCTAGCTGATAGTTGCCAGAGGAGAGAAGTTTTCGGGGCTGGGCAGAAAAATTAAAGGGTTTGAAAAGTACATACTGGTAGTTACAGAATAGTCATGAGACTTAAAGTACAGCATTGGAAATATAGTAAATAATGTTGTAATAACTATAAATGGTGCTAGATGGCTTCTGGAACTATCAGGGGGAACCCTCTGTAAAGTATATGGTTGTCTAACCACTATGCTATACACCTAACACACACACAAATACTGAATACCAGTTGTAATTGAAAAAAAAGTAAACAGAAAAAATGGATTTCCTTTTTTATATGGCTTATGAAATGCTGCCCTTGGCAACAACATGGATGGACCCTTTAGGGCATTATGCTAAGAGAAGTAAGTCGGACAGACAAGCAAATACAGGATGATTTCACTTCTCTGTGGAATCTAAAAAAGTAGAACTCACAGAAACAGAGTAGAGTGATGGTTACCAGGGGCTGGGGGTGGGGGCAGAGGGAACGGGAAGGAGCTGGTCAAAGGATACAAACTTCCGGTTACAAGATGAACATGTTCTGGGGATCTAATGCACAGCGTGGTGACTGTAGCTAAGAACACTGCATTACATACCTTAAAGTTGCTAAGGAAGTAGACCTTCGTACCACAAAGTAAAAAAAACAAAGGTGATTATGTGAAGTGAAGAAGCTATTAGCTCACCTTATGGTGGTGATCTTTTCACAATTTATACATGAATCAAATCATGTTCTCTACCTTAAACTTAAGGTATAATGTTAATAGGCATTATTATCACATGATGGTATATGTCAATTATATCTTAACAAAGCTGGGGTGAAAAATGGAAAGTACATGACAGCATTTATTATGCTTTTGTATGTGTTTGAGAAGGAATTTCTGCATCAGCCTTGCCCCTGCTTTTTCTTTTTCCTTTGATTTGGCTTTGGTGGTTGCAACAATATCAATTTAATGGGTTTGTTTAGGAATAATTGAACAACCAAACATTCATTAAACACCAAGCAAGTGCTACGACCTTTAAATACACTGTTTCCTTTAATCCTCAGACATGGTGGTCACTTTTCCTATTTCACAGCTGAAGAAATTGAGACTCGGTGACCTGTCCAGGATCACACAACTCCTGGATTCACACCGGCTTTACCCTCCATCCCAGCCCCTCTTGTCAAGGGCAGAGTTTGCCCCTGCATTTCTCTGGCTCCTGCTGGTACACAGACCATGCCAAGGGCCACTGCACTGAAGCCCCATGCACTTCAAGGTGCTCTGGCTTCGAGGGGCCTGGTCAGCTCATCCTTCTCCCCTGCAGAGGTGTGAAATGATGAGGTACTGCCTCAGCCTGGTCAGGGCGCTGGCGTCTGTCACCTGCCCGGGAAACAGAACCTTGCAGGCATGCACATCTGCCTGCCCAGGGGAGACCACTGCCACCGGCCTTGAGATGACATGCAGGAGACCTGGTGCTGGCGGTCCCACAGCCCCCCAGCAGTTGGGTTTCCTCTCAGACTTGAGGGCTGCAGGGAGGAGACATACCTCATTCCACCACGGCAGCCCCAGTATCAAGGCAAGCTCTGTTATGTCTAAGGCAGAAGGCCGAAATTAAGTTAATTTTATCATTTTAGGTGATTCCACTGTTTGGTAAAAAGAGGGGACCTTGGGCTGGTGGCGTCACAGATAAGGAATGTGGACAGCAGCAGCAGATGGGTGACCTTGTTCTGCTTATTAACTCCTTTCCTTCCCCTCTGCCCCTCCACACCCCCTCCCTTGATTTCATTTTCAAGTCCAAGGTTTTAACACCAGGAGGGGAAGGAATAATTAGCACAGCCAAGCCTTGGGAAAATGCTGCTTCAGGGCAATCCACATGTGCTCAGCCGATCAGTGGCCTTCAAGCAGGGCCCGGCTGAACACTTTACAGTGCCAGGCTAGGCATCACAGGAGGAAGAGACCGCCAGCCTGTCCCCCACCCCCTTTGCCCCTCACCCCGCCCCACCCCGTCTCCAGGGTCAGAGGATAAGGCCATCTGCAAGGCCAGGCCTGCTGTCTAGGCTAAGGCACTCCAGGCGGTGTGAACCCAGGTGGCTCAGGAAGTGAGGGAGCAATGCTAATTCTCAGCCATGGTAATCCAATCCCATCCACCAAACACTTATTGAGTGTCTAAACTAGGAACTGGGGATTGGAAGGCTGTGGCAATACCTCATCATTCCACACCTCTGAAAAACCAATCTGTGAATGTTTGGGTTGACAGAGCCAACGGGTGACCAGCTTAGGGACCAGAAGGAAATTATTAGAACAAACTAAGAGAAAGAAATGAACCCAAGAAGTCAAATTAGAGGGACCACTTGTCGCTCAGGAACCCAAGGCCTGTTTTTTCAGATAATAGGGAAAGAGCTATACCAGGTGAGGACGTGGAGTCTTGGAGGGTCTAAGGAAGTTCTATATTATAAATATTATATTCCTTTATCCACTTGTGGACATCTATATTTCTCATCAGATAGGTCCTAATTTCCAGTTTGAAAACATTTTTTCCTGAGATAAATGTCATGTGACAGGGTGTATGTATTGTTAATATGCATGAAAGCATACTGCCTCTAACCAGTTTCGTCTCTGACTTACACCCCAAGAAGATTATTCACCACCCACTTCCATTAATTCTAGCCATGGAATCGGAAACCTGCTGTGGGAAATATTGAGAGTTCTGTACCTGATATTCTTAAAACATGAGACAACATCATTGGCTTCTATGTATGATGATTATGATGTATTCTACATATATTTTCCTAAAAAAACAGTTATTCCCACAGGTAAGTAATTTTTCAAGTTGTCGTTGGGGTTAATCCCTTCAAATTTTCAAATAAAGGAGTTTCATTACTTTGGCATTGTTCATTTACAATCTGTTCCACACAAATGCCTGCACAAAAACTTTGTTTTAGCTATATTATGCCTTCTAAAAATAGAGTGAGTAAAATAGTATGCTGAACATTGCCTCGGTAACTCAGGGTGGAATTAATTATACAATGATTGCCCTTCAACGTTGCACAATATGATGCCTCCTCGTGCTATTAAAGTGCACCAAGTTGCTTTCCTTCACACTGACACTGAATTCATTATTTTTTAGTTTTGTGCTTATGTGTTTTTCTAATATATTTTTATCGATTTCAGAGAGGAAGGAAGAGAGAAAGAAAAATAGAAACAGCAACTATGAGAGAGAATCATTGATCGGCTGCCTCCTGCACACCCCCACACAAGGGATTGAGCTTGCAACCCCAACATGTGCCCCAACAGGTAATTGAACCATGACCTCCTGGTTCATAGGTCAACACTCAACCACCAAGCCACACCCGCAGGGCTGTATTTATGTTTTTTATAATTTTTTTTGCCTCTTTCCTCAATGCTAGGCTGTGACTTTTAAAAATTGCTTTGAGAATTCTAATTTATAGCACCTACTTTTCTGCTAACATTAATAATAACAATAATTCTAGTACTAATAGCTATTTAACTGGCAGTTACCATGAACCTGGCACTGTGCTAAGAACATCAGGAATGTTTTTTCACTTAGTCCTTCTAAGCCCCCTTTGAAGCAGGTACGGTTATTACCCTCCATCTGCAGATGAGGGCACAGAGGCTTAGAGAGAGAAATTAATCTGCCCTTCTTCACCCAGCTAGAGATGAGAGGGGAAGTCCTGGGTCTGGGTTCGGAGCTCATGCTGTTAACTGACTCCTGTACTAACTCCTGCTCTCCTGTACTGACTCCTGCTCTGGTCTGGCCAACCAGACAATCAAAATCAATTACAAATGTTTCTAAACTAAGAGTTCCTAGAGTCCATGTGAGAATCTATGAAACGCTCCAATTTGTAAAGTCCCTGAGGTTTTTTTTTTTTTAAGTATTTTTATTTATTTTAGAGAGAGGAAGGAAAAGGGGGAGAGATATAGAAACATCAGTGATGAGAGAGGATCATTGATCGGCTGCCTCCTGCACACCCCCTACTGGGGATGGAGCCTGCAATCTGGGCATGTGCCCCAATCAGGAATTGAACCTCAACCTCCTGGTTCACAGGTCAAAGCTCAACCACTGAGCCACCCTGGCCGGGCAAGTCTCTGAGGTTTAGTGGATGTTTTTTCTTTTCTGATTTCTTTGTTCTCATAGAAGTCATAGTTCAAATAGCTAAGATTGCTTTCAAAAGAAAAACTGGTTAATTAAGGTATTTTGTTTTTCTAGAATAATACCTTGTTTTTATATCACATCTAATCCTAGAATTTGTTCAGAACATCCATATCAAGCACCATTTTTATCTTTATGATATCTCTGCGATACGTTCTTGTTAGTAGGCATTATTATCAGTTTTATAATGTTTTAAATGAAGTTAGAGAAACCAAACGCCATGAGAATACACATGGATGCTCATGCTGACCCCAGCCTTTCCTTGACCACTTGTTCTGTCTCAGACTTTAGGACCACTTGGCCCTCAGAAGCCTAAGATCTGCTCAGATACCAGTAGACAAATGTTGGCTCTTTTTCTCTCTCTCCCTGTGTGTGTGTGTGTGTGTGTGTGTGTGTGTGTGTGTGTATGTGTGTGTATTTCACTTTTTCCCATTGCTTCCACTTTGCCTGCTAACAACATGTGAGGCCCTGTGACAGGTGCCAAAGGCCACTTTCTTCCCTTCCACTCCATGAGCACAGCTGCCGTAGAATCTGAAGAGGGTGCATGCAGACTTGGTGCATGAGATGACTGTGTATCTTCCCCTTTTCAGCAAATGGCTAGTTCATTCGTCCAGTGTCTCAGGCCAAGCCCTTGAAGTCGTTCCTGACTCCTCCTTTTGTCTTATGAACCACATCTAATCCACCAGAAAATTCTGCCAATCCTACCGTTCAAAATATAGCCAGAATCAGGTGCCTTCTACCACATCCATGGCCAGCATGTGGTCCAAGCCACCATAATTCCCTACATTATGGCAATGGCCCCCCAGATGGCTCCCTGCTCCCACTCACCCCCTCCTCCAGTGTATGCTCCAACAATCGTCAGAGTAATTATTTTGAAAGTTAAGTCAGACTATATGTCACTCCTCTGCTCCACACTTTCCCATGGAACCCAGTTCTTGCAGAACAAAAGATAAAGGCCTTCCAAATAAATACCTGCACCTCCCTCACCCTCAGATTTTTGGGTGTGTTTTTTTTTTGTTTGTTTTTGTTTTTTTTGTAATATCAAGCTTTTGGTGTTAAAATGAACACTGGAAAACTGTACAGAGCTTGCAGAGGTCCTCAGAGGCCTTGGCAGTGCTTGGCTTTCCTTAGACACCCAGCAAGGGGGTCAGACTGGCCCCCACTCAAGGCATTGGAGGGCTTGATCCTTCATAGGTGTGCTCACCCAGCCAGGGCCCGCCCCTCCCCTGCAGGCCACAGCAAACATTGGTGGCGACAGTAAGGGCACACTTTTTCTTTTTCTATTTGCTGTAGGTGGCAGAATGCCCAGGGTCAGCCCGGCACTGGCATTTTGGGGAGAAATTATAGGCTGAAGAGACACCTAGAGAAAAAAAGGAGCGTGGAAATCCCTATGGACTTTAACAGTTATCCTCTGAGGCAGGCTGGAAAAGGTGAGGTTAACAGCAGGGCTTGAGGGCCTGTCAGGCCGAAACAAAGCCAAATCAAAAAACAAGAGCCAAGCATCTGGCTGGGGGCTCCTTCAAGGACAGCCCCCACCAGAGGTCAATATCTGGGTGCACAGGCAGCTTTTTGCCTGGCAAGGCCAAGTTCCTTCTCCTGCCTCGACAGTCCTCAGTGTTCAGGGTTAGGAAGGGGTTGAGCGGCCAGCAGACCAGATGTTCTCCAGTTTTGTAAACTGGCCACAGCACGCAGCACCTGGCACTCAGTAGCTGCTCCCTGTGTGCCTGCTTGTGAAAGGGGTGAGCTGAAGCTGGCCCCATTTCCTGCCTCCCTAATCTAACCCCCTTCTCTTTTGATTAGGAACCCTGGGGACACACTCCCTCTGTGTTCTCAAAGCCCATTCCTCTGCCTATGCAAACGACCACTTCCCCTTCTCGCCTTCCTGTCCTTTTGGAGGGACAAAGGGGCCCTGCTCCCAGAATCACTGTTTCCTGGAGTCAGGAGAATTCCTGGAATGGGCAGGAACCTCGGCAGAAAAAGAGAAAGGAGAACTCTAGGTGAAGGCAGAGGAGAGCAGGAGCAGATCAAAGAGAGCCTGGACAGGGTCAGGAGTAGGGAGTGCTGGCAGGGAGACAAATGAGTCTCCCCAAGGGGTCAGCTGGGGGACAGGCGTGCCTACACTCAGATGCACAGTGACAGCGCAGGAGCGCCATTGGTCATTGCAAAGAGACAATAGATGGAAAAGATAAGGGAAGGTGTAAATTAATGGAGAAAAGGAGCCCTAGAGATAAGGGTGTCTCCCTGTAATTAAAAACGTACAGCCTGCCATCTCCAAGGTTGCTGGTGTCCCAGACTGTCCTGTGTCTGAGTTGGGAGCTAAGGCGCACAGGGGCAGAAATCTGGCCGGTTAATGATTAGCTCCCAGCTGAAGGTTTAGAAGCTGACTCATCTTCATCCGGATCCCTGGCAAGAGCTGTGCATGAGCGAAAGTTACAGGAGATGAGGTGAGTGACCCGCCCAACTCAAAAAGAGCCAATCCGGCTTTTGACAAGGATCCTCACTTTGAGGTCAGCCAGGGTAGGCCCCTTTCCATGTTCAGGCTTTTGTTGTTGTTTGGTTATTGGTGATGTTAATGGTGGTGATTGTTTTACATTTTGATTCTAAAATTCTAAGCTCTATCTCAAATACTGATTGTATTTGAACTTGATCTTACTAGTTCCACAACCAAAAAGGGTGCTTGATGGCAGTTTCTAGCAAGATTCATCTGCTGACAGTCAGAGCTCATTAGAAAGAAGAATGGGAAAGACAATAGAGCCTAGAGTTGGGCTGGCTGGGGTCATGTCCTGCCTTGTCCATTTACTACCTGTGTGACTTAAAACATGACACTTGATCTTTCTTAGGGTTAGGGTTAGGGTTAGGGTTGGGGTTCCTGACTCTATGCTTGGATTTGTGATTTGCTTTGGCCAATGGTAATTGGTAAGTATAATATAAGCAGAGGCTTGAAAGGTGCTTGTGCATTGAGACTTGCACCCTCTCTTTTGCTCCTCTTGGAACATAGTAACATATGGATAAGCCCAGGATAGCCTGCTGGAGGTACATGACTCAGTATGCAACTAGCACTAACCATGTGACATGTGAGTGAGACTATTTTACACAATCTAGTTCTAGCCAAGTTGATGAGTCATAGTGAGGGAGATCAGCACAAGAACACCTTTTTGGACTCAGCAAAAAACTGTTGATGCACAGAATTGTGAGTAAATAAAATTGTGGTCATTTTATGCCAATAAATTCTGCTGGTTGGTTATCCCAAAGAGTTAACTGATACAAGTGGAGTGATCTGACTATCACAGAAAACTAACAACATGTCTTTGGAGCCTCATCTTTTCTCTTAGACGATTCCTCATACAAACTGAGCTGTATGTGACTTACTCAGCAATTTTGTAGCAGCTTCAAACTCTCTTAACTGGTTTCAAACTACCCTCCTTCAGTGCTTAACATGATCTGAATTGCAGGGCTTGGTCTCTGACTTTTAAATCTCTTTAAGGTTTCATTTTAATTTTTGAATGGATAATGTATGAACATATTGAAAATCTCACAGTTCTGTATTAGGGTTTAATCAGAGAAGCAGAACCATTGGGAGATACATGTATGCATGCATGTACATGTGCACACACACACATACATATATATACACACTAATAAAAGAGAAATATGCAAATTGACCATACCTTTGTGATACCCACCAGCCAATCAGGAGTGGGTATGCAAATTAACCCAGCAAAGGTGATGGGTTAATTTGCATATGCAGGTGCTGAACAGCTGGGGGTGGGGAGGGACGCCTGCATTGTCATCATAGTGACAACACAGGTGTCCTGCCCTGCCCCAGTCGCTCTGGGCCTCTGGGCAGCAGAAAGGCAGCTTTGGGCCAGAGCAAAGGTGGTACCAGCAGCCAGGGGAAGGAAGGCCCATTCTTGCATGAATCTTCATGCATTGGGCCACTAGTATGTGTGTGTGTGTGTGTGTGTATATATATATATATATATATATATATATATATATATATATTCAATAAGGAATTCAATTGCAGGAGCTAGTTATATAGTCTCTGTATTATATAGTCACATCTGTTGTTGGAATTTGAAATTGACAGGAAGATGAATGTAAAGTGGGGAAAGCAAGGACAAGTCAGAACCCACAAATATATGCTAGAACACATAAGAATGAACTTAAAATGTGTCAATTCTAATTTCTCTGATGTTGGTGTCCTATAGGAGAAATCATGCCCTTATCATGCAGCTAAATACAGGATTCAGAGTTGGCCAAGAATTTTTTTTTAAACGCAGAAAAAGGAACTAAAGTTGTTGCCCTATGCCAATAAGGACAACTAGATAAGCAACAACATGCTGAATTATAAAATAGCATCTATCCTCCAAAGCTCACATAGTAATCTCTTTGGAGGCCTACTCTAACTGGAACAGACAGGAAAGGGAATTCTGGGAAATTTAGTTCAGCCTCCCCAAGTTGACACGTGACAAAGCTGCCACCCAATCTTAAAGGTTCTCACAGGAAAATGTCTCGCTACTCCCCTACTTTCTCAATTTTCCTCCCCAATCATGTATCAGCATCAGTTTCTTGTGCTTTCTTTCTGAAATATTCTATGCACACAAGTATACATAAAAATCTAGTACATGGCATATTTTTCACAAATCACATATTAAACCCATTCATTAATATTTTGATTTTTGTGTAACTAAACAGAATATCTTGAAATATAGCTTATCAATATAGAAATACTTTTTTTTCTTTAGCAACTGCATCATATTTCACTATGTGGATTTACCATGATCTGTTTAACTAGACTTGTCAATGGAATTCTAGTTTTTTTCCTAAATAATCTGAAAAAAATAACCTTGTGCATTCATAAATGTCCTTTATGATTAATGCTCATCAATCTGGTATGGTATCAACCAAAGCAGGCCAGAATGAGAGACTAATTATTCCAATCAGGACATGTAGGCTGCAGTTGCAATGAAAGGGCATCATTTCTCCTATAGGACACCAACATCAGAGAAATTAGAATTGACACATTTTAAGTTCATATCTTTTCAGATACTCAGTCCACTTTAGTGTCTATCATCTGTAAATTCATTTTATACCTTCTGTGTATTCGTGCCTTTTTCCATCTCTGTCCTTGGTCATGGGCTGCATCTGAGACTATTGTACGAAATCCTGGTAAAGTCATTTAACCAGTAATTTAATCTTTATGGGTTTATCATATAAACTGTTCATCAATAAAAATTTTCTTAATGATATAGATGTAATTATCAAACACAAAGCAACATAAAAATCTATTAACATATACAACAAGTGGTTGACAAAGCTGAAAAATAATTTATGGTTCTTCCATCTTTATGTTACATTTTGTAATGCAGACCTTGCAACTATCAGATGGAAGACAAGCTGTTTGAGCAAAGAAACGTGAGACCCACAAAGACAGGTTGGCCAGTTTCTCCTCCTAAGAATATTTTCATTGATTTTTTTATTATTATTGAGTGTTGTTTAAAGACCCTTTCACCCAAGGGATTTATAAATATCACATTTGCTTCATTCATACTTTACAGATCTGGCATTCTCTGGAGCGGAAATAGGTTTTAAGAGTCATTGTTTTAAAATATAAGCATAGAATGTCTTGACTCATAGCACAATGGTAGGGAGAAAAAGACACGTACACAGAAAAGAAAACACAGAGTTACTCATAACAGTACATTCCAAAGCAGTTTGTTGTGTTTGCCTAAGAAAATCCCTCCCAGAGCAGTGATAGACTTGATGAGGGTGACCTGACTGACCTAGAGCCTTCACCTGACCTCCTTGAGCCTCTCTGGCCCTCCAGGTGCCTTGTCTCCAGCAGCCTGTGGCTTGAAAAGGTTCTGATCCAGAGAGTCAAGAATTTGAGCTGAAAAGGAGAGAAGTCTCAAGAAATAGTACGATGTCCCTTGTGGCCAGAAACAAATATATAGAAGCATGAAAATAGGAAGAACTGGGGTGGAGTTGGGTTAGAGAGACCCTAAAATGCCAGATTCGTGAGACAAGAATACGGCTACTCCACACGCATAGTCCCCAAAGAGTGGCTCATTAAGAAAATGCCTCATTGGGGACCTTGGAAAGGAACTAATATTAACAACCATTTTCTAAATGATACACTCAAATCTGGATAAGAAATATTAGAATTAGTGCTTGAGAGTGGCTGATTTCCAGGTCTCTGCTTAAGTGAGTTAGTGAGCTAGGCTACTTACAGAGCTCAAAAGATTTACAAACACATTAGGAAAACTCAGCAGAGCCAAAAGCCAGGGGCGCTGCCCAGTCTCAGGCTCAGCCTCCTTCACAGGAAGGCGAAAGCCAAACGGAACCATTGGCCCCTGGCCATGTATTGAATCAACTAGAATGACAATGCTTCATGAGCAGGGTCCAAACAAGTTCCCATCGGGGCCTATCCACCAGCTCTTAATTAATAGGCTCTTGGCCCACAAGTAAGAGTGAAAATGTTTGCAAAAGGAAGACGGTGATCACATTGGGGAGAGGGATAACGAAGAAAGCAGAGGGAAAGTTATGTTGGGAAAATGGATCCAGGTCTAAAGCTAGCTGGCTGGGCAATAACTCATACCTTTATTTATTTGTTCAAGTCAGATGTGGACAACTACATAAATTTGATTCCTAGTTTCAAAATTCAGTCTACACAACAGAATATGAGAAAACAACAGTGCTGATAGGGTTCCAAAATGCAGACAAATCTCTGTCAAGTAATGTTTTGTGAGTGCCAGCCTGCCACACTACTATGCAGGGACTGGGAGAGTTCACACAGAGGCTGGGAGAGAGGGAGGGGGGCACCAAAGAAATTGAGAAGTAAGAAGTCATGTCACAACAAGATGGTTTCTGAGCTCCTGGAACATTAAGATTTCTAATGCCCAGGACTTGTAAAAAATCTTTTCTCTTCTCACTTTTAGAGGATGCATGCCCACAGATCAGAGAAGAATTGGAGTTGGTGTTTAACGTGCTGACAGATTAGAAGAGAGGAGAAGACAAGAGACTAATTTAGAATAATAAGGAACAAGACTTCAGAAAGCTTGGAATTCGTTTGTGTTGTTTTGCTTTTTAATTTTTTTTATTGATTTCAGAGAGGAAGGGAGAGATAGAAACATCAATGATGAGAGAGAATCACTGATTGGATGCCTCCTGCATGCCTCTTATTAGGGATCTACCCACAACCCAGGCATGTGCCTTTGAAAGGAATTGAATCCAGGACCCTTCAGTCCGAAGGCCGATGCTCTATCCACTGAGCCAAACCAGGTAGGGCAGAATCCATTTGTTTTTTTCATTTGATGTGTTTTCCTGTTGCCCATCTTTAGCATAAATTGTAGCTAACCTCCAGCCCCAAGAATACCCTTGCATACCAGATAAATTTGTAATAAGAAATGTTAGTCTTCAGAGACAGCAGGACAGCTTCCATCAACAATTGGTTGCTGATCTTAAAAGGTGTAAAGTTGGCTTTTTGGAATCTATAACACCTCTTGTAATAGAAACTGTTACAAATGGAGATTGGGTTCCTGCACTAGCTCATAAGTCCTGTTTAATAAACTTTCTAAATATTGCGAGTGCATTTGCAATTAAAAATATATAATATTGGAAATGACTTTTTGGCAAATGATGGGTTATACTTGAAGGGAAATTACAGAGGCTACCCTGGGAAATTAACTTGTGAAAGTGTTTTCAAGGTGAAAGGTGTTCTGAATTCCATCTTAGAACTTGAAACTTGGGCGAAAGTTACATACACAGTCACACACCATGTGCTGCCACAGAACACGCCCTCTCAGGGAATACTTCTTGTTCTGGGGAACTCTAGTGGGAGAGGAAAGCTAGTAGTTCTCATGTGTATGATGTTTCCAAGTCAGGGTATTTTAATTTGGAATAAGAGCCTATTTAATTTCTTAAAGAGAAAAGGAACATTTCATTCAAATTCATATCTTTCCGACATTTCCCCCTACGTTTTATATCATTGTCAAATCATTCAACCCATTAGGAAGGATGGGGGAACCATGGCCCTGGGAGAGCAGGGTCCTACTTCCAGATCAGCTGTGTGAATTTGGACGGGCACCCTCACTGCGCTGCCTTCACTCACATTAAAAACGAGGACAGTAACATCTGATGCGTCATCCTCCCGGAGCTGTGCTCAGCACCAAGTGAAACACTATACCTCCTTTTTGTGTAACACTTTTTTTTTAATGCGCTCACACGTTTTATTCTCTTGCCAACTCTGGAGGAAACCTAACTCTTTGGACTTCAACATCCTCGATGGGGCCAAAGCAGAAGAAAATATATGAGTTGGAAGGTGCTTGGCCCCTCACACAGCCTTCCACCACCACACCTCTGCCTGCTCCCGCCCCCGGTTGCCCTAATACCAGCTGGTACCAGGAAAACCACTATTTTTTTTTCTCTTTGTTCTGCATTCCTAGTGAAAATGCATAAAGGAGCCCAAAGGGTTGCGAGAATCAAGCAGGATCGAATCCGCCCTCAAACGCTTTTGCAGATAAGCTGTCCTCCCGCTCCAGGATGCTCAGCTGGTTTCTGTCGAATCCAAGAGCCCCTCTCCCTGCACCCGGGGCCAAGCCAGCAGGGCCGCCCTAGTGCCCATGGCTCCGGCACTTGCTTGCCTGCCTTTCTGTGCGGTCAACTCTGCCCCTCGATGGGGACGCGCCAACCCCCGCCCCCAGGAGCCGTGACTCCAACAGCGGGCGCTGAGACCAACCCCAGCCGGGCAGCCGCTCAGTTAATCATCAATCGCCTCTGTTCTCCCCTGCGCTTTCAGACCAGAGTTCGCCCTTCCCAGAGCAAGTCCACGTCCTCTCTTTGAGTAATGGGTTTGAAAACCCCAACTCAAACAGCAGCCTGCCCCGGGGCACGGACTTATCAGGCCGCGTGGAAGGGCCGGTGGCAGCGGCAGAGCCGAGAACAATGGCCCCCGGGCCGGAGGGGCGGCTTATCGGCCGCCCTCGGAACAGGGCCGGCTCTTGTTTTCCTTTCGGGGCAGCGCGAGCTGGTTCCCGTGTACGGTACCAGGCGGTGGAAGAGGCCGCCGCGGGGCCCCTCTGTTTGTGAGCGCTGTGGACACAAGGCGGAGGCCAGGCGAGGCCGGCTGATCCCCGCCCTGCTTTTCCGATAGCCACAAATGAGAGAGACTCTAGGGCGGGACCCTTCCCCCAGAACCGGGGTGCGGCATCTTTTTTTGGGGGGGAGTGGGGGGATGGAGGCTTTGTGCATCCCGGGAAGAGCTGTACTTTCCCCTGTCCAGTGCCTGGGGAGGGCACCTTGTGAAGAAAAGGCGTTTTAATACAGCATCACAAACAACTGGTACCAAAGAGAAAAGGAAGGAAGGACTTAAGAATCGCTGCAGAACTTGAGGCCTGTGACTCACTCTCCAGCCAAACTCTCATGTTGTCATGAGACCTGACAGCCTAACTCCCAACCTAGACTTTTATCTTTCAGGCTAGAATATGCCTTGAAATAGCACCAGTTTCCTACAGTCATTCATAGGACCCGAGGATTTTGGGAATGATCCCACAGGAAGCTGCTTGGGTTTTTCTGCTGATAGTCCCTCTGGAAGCAATAATCCAGGACAGTGAATGATGCTGTAAAGCCCACCCCATTTGATTCAGGGCCTTTTGAGATATATTTTAGCGACTATCCTTATTTCTAGCCTAAACTTCTCTTTCCTGCCTCAATTCTCCATGTTCTGTTCAGTTGTGTATTTGTAAGCGACTTGTAATTCTTATTGAAAAAGGGTGAGCCGCCCTGACCGGTCTGGCTCAGTGGACAGAGCATTGACCTGCGGACTCAAGGGTCCCAGGTTTGATTCCGGTCAAGGGCATGTACCTTGGTTGCCAGCACATCCCCAGTAGGGAGTGTGTAGGAGGCAGCTGATCAATGTTTCTCTCTCATCAATATTTCTACCTCTCTATCCCTCTCCTTTCCTCTCTGTAAAAAAATCAATAAAATGTATTTTAAAAAAAGAAAAGAAAAGAAAAGGTGAGCCATGGTGAAAAATAAAATACTTGAGAAGGGAGATGTGTGTGCCCTCTGGGATGAAATCTCAGACAAATCTCTCTCTCTCTCTCTCCCCCCTTCCTCTCTGAAGTCAATAAAAAATATATTTTTAAAAAGAACAAAATGATCTTTCCTTTTGGTGACAACATATGTGCCACTTGTTTTCTGGCCTGATTCTATGATATATTTTAATATATTTTAATTTATTTCACAGAGGAAGGAAGAGGAAGAGAGAGATAGAAATATCAATGGTGAGAGAGCATTACTGAGTGGCTGCTTCCTGCATGCCCCAAAGTGAGGATTGAGCCCGCAAAACTCCTGGTTCATAGGTGGACACTCAAACCACTGAACAGCACCATCTGGGCACTAGTGGTAGCATTGATATTTTCCCCTCTCTACCTTCTGTGAGCATTAGCTGTGATAAAGTATGTTATTATTTCATTGGGGTCAGGCCTGTGCTAGGTACTTATGAATGCAGGTACTTTTATTTTCCCATTTCATAGCCAAGAAAGAAAGATTTAGTGAGAGATTTAACTAGATCACACTGTAAGTGGCAGATATGAAAAGTCCTAAAACTAGCTGGGTTTCAGGAACCAAAAGAATTAGGACAACGATAATCCTTAAATTTTTTCTTCCAGCTTCAACATCTACTATTTTAAACTGAACATAATTTTGCTTTATTACCATCTGCTGTGTATGAAAATATGTTATATTGGATCAAATCTAATGTATACAGCTATTGTAGCTTTTTAAACAAGACTTTGCTCTAGTAAACTCTAAGTAAATAGACTCATTTTTGTCTGTGGTTGTTCCCAAAGCTTTCAAAGAACTCTTCCTCCATCTCAGTTACCCTACCCATTCTCATACCCTTCCTATCTTTCCATATTCTCTCTTCTGCCAGCAATCCACAATTTCCCCTCTTCCCTCCATCATACCCATTCCCACACCCATCTCACATTCCTTCTGCCACCAAGTCCTAATGGCTATCGCTGAATATTATCAAGACTCAATTCCAACCAGTGACACCTCTCTGAGTCCAAAGTCACTTCAAAAAGGCTGAAAAGAACTTTACAGATGCAAGTTGCTGCTCTTATCCTTCCCAACTAGATCCATGCATCCCCCCCCCCCCCCCACTTATCTGAGGGGAGACATTCCAAGATGCCCAGTGAATGCCTGAAACCATGGATAGTATCAAATCTTATATGCACTATGTTTTCTCCTATCTGTATATATCTATTTCAAAGTCTAATTAATAATCAAGCATAGTAAGAGATTAAGAACAGCAACTAATAATAAAATAGAACAATTAAACCATATACTGTAATAAATTTCACCTGGCTGGTGTGGCTTAGTGGTTGAGCACCAACCTGTGAACCAGGAGGTCAAGGTTCAATTCCCGGTTAAGGCACATGCCAGGGTTTCGGGCTCAGTCCCCAGTGCGGGGTGTGTGGAGGGCAGCCGATCAATAATTCTTTTTCACCATTGATGTTTGTATCTCTCTCCCTCTCCCTTCCTCTCTGAAGCCAATAAAAATATATTTTAAAAATAAATAAATATTTTTTAAAAAACTACTAGTATGTCCTCTCTCAATATCTTATTGTGCTGTATATACAGTGTGCATACTCTGGGCAAAGGGATGATTCACATCCCAGTTGGGACGGAGAAGGACAGGGTGATGTTTTAGCATGTTACTCAGAAAGGCATGCAATTTAAAACTTATGAATTGTGTATTTCTGGAATGTTTCATTTAATATTTTTTACCTCCATTGACCACAGGTCATTGAAAACAAAGAAAGTGAAACTGCAGATAAGGATGATTATTGCATTCCTTGGGAATCTTTGAGGACAGAGCTTCTAAACTGTAAACATACATGCAAATTATCTGGGAATCTTGTTAAATGCAGATCCTATTAAATGCAGATTCTGATTCCTGACTCTGGGGTGGGATCTGATTTTCTGCATTTCCATAAGCTCCCTGGGGACGCTGCTGGTCCCTGACCACGCTTTATCTCAATCAGCCTCTCTGCATCCCTTCCAGGAAGGGATATTGTTCACAATTTACAGATGAGAAATGGGCCAAGAGAGGTTAAGAGACGCCCCAAGATCCCAGATCAAGTGAGTAACAGGAACGATCTGAAATTAGCCAGATCATTCTGACTCCATACAACAAAAAAAGAAAACAGAGCGTGTATGTGTGTGGGGTGTGTGTGTGTGTGTGTGTGTGTGTGTGTGTTATGATATTAAAGATAGTTATTGCCCATCTCATTTCAATAACATGAACACTCACAAATGACAGGAGAAAACTTTCAGTCCTGCACATTGTCAACACTTAATAAACATTAAATCTGTAGGTGTGAGTAGGAATGTATGGGAGGCCTGTTACATGGGAGGCCTGTTCCTTTCATTATGAGCAGGCCACATGGAGGCCTTTCCAGAATTTTCTCCTTGGAACTCCACATTTTACTTACATTACTGATTAAACTTATTGACTCTAACACCTTTTTTCCCTCTAGCAACCCAGTCCCATAGGGAACCTCACAAAGTCAGGCGTTTCATAATTAATTTGATTAAGAAAGTAATAGTGCAAATAATAGAAATCATGAATGGTGAGTCACTGCCATATCACAGCAAAAAAGGGAACAGAGCCTTTGCTTCTCCAAGGGGAAAACCTCTACAGCAGCCCTAAGCCAGTCTGGTGCTCAATGCCTTTTAGGGGCCCTGTAATCTAGTTGGAATATGTGTGTCAGTCGGGAGAAAGAAACAAGAGGATACACATCCTATGTAATAAAACCCTAATATGCAAATCGACTGAACAGTAAAACCCTATGATGTTCACTGACCACCAGGGGGCGGATGCTCAATGCAGGAGCTACACCCTGGTGGTCAGTGCACTTCCACAGGGGGAACACTGCTCAGCCAGAAGCCAGGCTCACGGCTAGCGAGAGCCTCTCCTGCCTTTGCTGCAGGCAGGTGGTAAGGGATCCTGGACTGTGAGAGGGTGCAGGTCAGACTGAGGGACACCCCCCCTGCAGTGCATGAATTTCATGTACTAGGCCTCTAATTAAACAGAGAATAAAGCAGAAAATACACAAGATTTCAATAGGCAGCACTCCTGTGAGTGGAGACTACCAAAGCTCAAAGGAGCAGCTCTTAGAAGCAAGCAGGATTAGGCTGGACTTGAAGGAAGAATGGGATTTGGGGGGAACAGCATTCCAGACAAAGGCCCAGGGACGAGCAAGTCACCCAGGTATTCTCAGGCAGGAGAGGAGAGGAAGGAGGGATCCCTGCCAGGAAACAGGGCAGAGAAATGGGAGTAGGGGGGACCCTGGGAGGAGAGGAGTGACTAAGGAGAGTAAACAGGCAGGCTAATAAAGTGGTAGACAGGGCATCTAAAGTCAGGAAAGGTGGCTTGAAACCCAGGCTTCACCATTTATGAGGAAGAATCATACCTGTTTGAGCCTTAAATACCATCATCTGTAACTTGGGCATAACAATTGTTTTTCATAGTATTCTTTCTGAAGGCCCTCATTTGTGTTTTTAAGGCCCTAGTTTATAAAAATAATAATAATAAATAAAAGAACTAGGTGAAAGGGATGGCACAGAGGAGGAAGCCTCTGGCACGTAGATCATTTTCAATTGGGTGACTCACATCCTGATCAAGAACTGGTCAAGTGGCCATTCAGTCAGCTGCCCCTGCCTGACACTAGAGGGGAAGGAACCAAGTCCAAGCAGACCCGAAGATGCCCTCTTCTCAGGAACCTGCCCACTCCCTGCCCAGCACCTTACAGAGGGTCTAGAGAGGAACAGGACAGGCCAAGCAACCAGCCTCTGCAGGCAGGATGCTTGTCTTTATGGTTCCCGAGGCTGAGGTCTGGGAAGGGCAGTTTGTCGTTTTGCTAATAGATTCGGTGAACAAATAGCACAAGGCCTCTCAGAACAATGGGCCTACGAAAGGGCCGGGCCAGAAAGGACTCGAGTCTGGGGTTCCTGCTCCTAAAGCTCAGGGACCAAAGGCCTCGGGGTGGAAGGTCTGTGGCCCTGCTGGGAGTGACCTGGCAGCTCAGCCTGCTCCTTTGCTCCCGGCTCAGAGGACTGTATGCCTTCAATGACTCATTCTTCAGTAAGAAGTCAGATTCTATTTAGAAAATAAACATTTCCTGAACATCCATCCAAGTGGGACACATTTGCATAATGACTCTGCTTATCACCGCAGCAACCCTTTTACTTAGGTGTTTTTAATCCCCATTTTACAAATGAAGACATTATCCTTCTGAGAACTGACTCCTAGTTCCAGGATTCAACCACCGATTTCCTTCATGCCCATCCCACCATTTTCACCAAGAGCTCTTGCTTCCCTTTTCTCAAAGCCTTAAAACAAAGTTTAGGAACTTGTCCTAACATGTCCCTCTAACTGGGTTTGCCCGCCATGATGTACCTACCATTACTTCTTTAGGCTGTCCCCTCTGCTAGTCCTGAGGAAGGAATAGTACTACCATTACTAATTTTATCAATAAAAATGGCTCTTATTTGTGAGTCTATGGTGTGTGTGCAGCACAGGAGTTTATTTATACAGTTGACCCTTGAGCAATGCACATAACTTTGAACTCCCCCAAAACATGATTTATACAACAGAATAACTTGAATGGTTTGATTAACACATATTTTGTATGTTAAAAGTATTACAATCCTGCCTGGTTTGGCTCAGAGGTAGCTGAGGACCAAATGGTTAGGGTTCAGGGTTCAATTTCTGGTCAAGAGCACAAACCTTGGTTGCAGATTCTATCCCTGTGAGCAGGAGGCAACCATTGAGGTGTCTCACATCTCTCTCTCTCTCTCTCTCTCTCTCTCTCTCTCTCTCTCTCTCTCTCTCTCTCTCTCTCTCTCCTATACCTCTCTCCCTTTTACTCTTTCTAAAAGTCAATGCAAAAATGTATTCAGGTGAGGACTTTAAAAGAAGGTATTTTAACAAAAGGTATTACATACTGTATTCTTACACAAAGTAAGCGAGAGAAAAGAAAATGTTAAGAAAATCACAAGAAAGAGAAAATACATTTACAGTATTGTACATATTTATTGAAAAAATCCACATGTAAATGGACCCTCAAAGTTCAAACTCGTGTTGTGTAAGGATCACCTGTACGCAATCTTACTTAATTTTGTAATTTATGTGAATCATATATGAGGAGACCGAAACACAGGAAGATAAATCCACTTGCCCAAGCTCACACAGGTAGAAAATGGTAAAGCTGGGACTGGCATTTAAACCCATTAACTTTGAGTCCAGAGCATGCAATTTAAGTCCAGGACTTACACATAACACTCCAATCTTTTTCCCCTATTTTAGAAATGCTCAGAAATGATAGAAGAGTGACATTTTGAAAATAATCAAAACACGAGGGAAACGTGACAAATAAACTTGTCCTAGGGCCTTTCTGTGGCAAATGGCATCACCATCTACCCAGTTGTTGCAACCGATACCTGAGTCATCTTGATTCAGTATATTTTCACGTACTGATAATTATGAGACAATCTTATTTAAACTAACCCATAATTATTCTATGCAACAAAATTTGAATCCAGTAAAAAGGTGATTGTTTTTCCTGAGCTGTAGACATTAGTCTCTATTTGGTTTTTAGCCATAGAACACATTATTACACATCATGCTAAAACTAACTCTGCCTACAAACTCTGTCCCTCCTCAAACAAGTGAGCTATCCAGCCTAAAATAAATAGCAACTTTTATGACTAGCCATATTGTTTTCACTCCTAAACAAACCTTCAGGAAAGAACGCCCATTACCAACGTATTTGTCAATTGTAAATTGCCATCATTAAAACAAACACAATTCAAACCTTTCAAGTGCTTGGAGTTTAGAATTTGGGGAGTTGGGAAGAGGGTTGCAGGAGGAGGTAGCATCTTAAAAAAGAGTACGGAAGGAACATCCATCTAATCTAAGAAAAATACCCTAACCTTTAAAGGATCCATGTATACCTTAGAGCAGAGGTTGGCAAACCATGGCTCGCGAGTGACGTGCGTTTCTTTGGCCCCTTGAGTGTGGCTCTTCCACAAAATTCCACAGGCAGGCGGCACGCACAGTGCAATTGAAACTTCATGGCCCATGCTCAGAAGTCAGTTTTCGGCCTGCGCAAGTCTATTTTGAAGAATAGCATTAGAAGTTTAAGTTTAAAAAATTTGGCTCTCAAAAGAAATTTCAATCGTTGTACTGCTGATATTTGGCTCTGTTGATTAATGAATTTGCCAACCACTGCCTTAGAGAGAGAACAGCAGAATGCAAAATAGGTGAACTTATGTGTGTGTGTATATATATATATATACATATATATATATATTCATGCAAGAGTAGGCCTTCCTTCCCCTGGCTGCTAGCACCCACCTGCTTTCTTTTGGCACCAGGACCCAGGCTTCCCTCTGGCCACCAGAGCCCTGGCTTCCACCGGAAGGTCATCTGGAAGGATGTCCAGTCTAATTAGTATATTACACTTTTATTATATTTACATATTCTATATAATAAAAGGCTAATATGCAAATGGCCTAATGGTAGAATGACAGGTTACTATGACGTGCACTGACCACCAGGGGGCAGACACTCAATGCAGGAGCTGCCCCCTGGCGGTCAGTGTGTGCCCACACGGGGAGCGCCGCTCAGCCAGAAGCCGGCTCACAACTGGCAAGCACAGTGGCGGTGGTGGGAGCCTCTCCGGCCTCACTGGCAGCGCCAAGGATGTCTGACTGACAGCTCAGGCCCACTAAGCCGTTAGTCGATGTCCCCCCCAGGGCTCCCGGACTGCGAGAGGGTGCAGGCCAGGCTGAGGGGGACCCCCCCCCAAAAAAAAAGTGTACAAATTTTGTGCACCGGACCTCTAGTATATATATATATATTTCTAAAATGTATCCATTTGACATTTTCTCAAGGGGAAATGAAATAGAAACCCTGGCTCACCCATCACCAGCTCAGATCCCCAGCGTGGCCAGAGGGAGGTGCACTCCAGTATCTATGTAATCTCCACGGCATGGGTTGAAGCTAGCAGTGTCCACCCAACAGCAGCTCATCCTCTTGGGTCCCCAAGATGCCCTCTACGCCCTCTATGAACTGTACAGATTGATAAAAAGAAACTGTCTGGCTCTCCGGCACTCTGTAAACACAGCCTTGCAGTGTTTACTGTTAGCCATATTGTAAATATGCCCTTGACTTAGCAGAGACCTTCCATTTTAAAGTGTTTGGAGCCAGGCAGCTTCCAGTGCCAAAGACCTGAAGTGCTCGAAGAAGCTACCAGCTTTCTCTGAAACAAGCATGGTCACGGCCTGATTTTGAAAAGCTCTTGGGCTCACAGCGTAGGAAGCCCTCCGAGCCTATGGAATGGAGTAGCCAAATGGAATACAGAAACAGTGACTGTTCTGCGCTGTCACTGTGTGCTCTGTGGCTGTGGCTCACGGTGCTCATGAAATGACACCCGTCACCCAGAGCAGCAGAAGTAGCCAACTCTAAAGCCTGCACAAAACTGAGCTCCTCAGGAAGTGCATAAAGCCCTTTTCTCTGAAAGCAATGTTTTACGTAGTCTTCAAAATACTGGTGAATTTTTTAAACTTTGCAAAGCTTTTTTCACATGACGGAGATGGCCGTGTTAACATCGAAAGAGTAGTGTGCACTCTGTAAATTGTTGCCCTATTAAACCTCTTACAAAACAGTTGACTATAACTTTATTTTAAGAATGTAAAAGGGGCACTATCAAGCACCATAGGTATCTGAAAATAAATATAACAAGAACCCTCTCTACAATCAGAAGATCAGTAGGTTTTACAGATATTAGCATTTCTATCCTTTCGTTAATGCTTGTTTATTTAGCTGAAGGCCTATTTGTGGTGCTTCGTTAGCATTTCAAAAGAGGGTTGTTTGTTTTTTAGGTTACACGTTGATGAAGCCCACATTTTCATTATTTTGAGTGGGGGTAGTTTGAGCACCAAATAGTGGAAAGAGGAAGAGTCTTGAAAACAGAGGAGGATCTTAATTGAAATTCAGATTTGATGATTTCGCTCTTTGTGGTCTGGGCTAGATAATTCCATCTCTCTGAGCCACAGTCTATTTTTCTACAAATCGCAGGTTTGTATTGGCAATAAAAAATATGGAGCCCCATACTTTTGCGCATTCTTCCTTGTGGTTAAGCATCCCTAATTAGTAGTCACACCTAGTTTCGGAGGCTCCGCATCACATGAGGCCTGATCACTCAGGGCGGCTCTGGCCAGGCCCAGCATTGCCGAGATTCCTCCTACTATTCCCAAATTCTTCTCATTTTTAAACACTCTCTGTCCTTTCCCCAGGTCAAAGGAAAGGGAATGATCTCTACAATAAAAAACAGACTTATTGTTTTCCATCGACCTCCTGGATTACCCCCCTGTGTACTGAGCAATGATGTAAGCACTCCGAAGGGATTTCTCACCCAGCATTCTTACCTTTCCATGCTGAAACCTAAACTGGTCATTGCTACTATTTTTGCGGGATTTTTAAAAACAAACAAGTATCTCTGTGTTTTTGCTGCCCTTGAATTGTTCTGTATGGTTAAAAAGAGAGCATTGATTTTAAATTACATGGTCCTCGTATCCTATCGACTCTTAAGTCTAGCTTTGATATTTTACGGACTCCAGGGCCTGACCTATTGGCCAGGTCCTGATGTGCCCACAGTCAAGCCTGAAGGGCCGACCTTCCTACTGGTTTGCAATCAGGAAGCTGACAACCTCCCAGCCAGCCACCAGTCAAAGTTCCTGCTGGTGACTCTCTCCCCCAGCAAGCCATCTCCCTTCCCCCACTTTCCCAAACATCTTGGACATCTCAAATAATCCCAATTACACTCAGGTTGTTTAAACAAACAGCAGCACAATTCCCCAGGCCTGAGCCCCAGCTGAGCGATTCCCCTGGGCCCATTCTCACCATCACCACCACCTCACACCCCACCCCAAGCCTCTTTCAGGCAAGAGCAGCCCCAGAAGAGACAATGGCTCTGCGTTCACAGTGGGCAGTTTTCAGTGTCTAAATGTTTGCAGACACTTGGTAAAGTGTCCCAGGCCAAGTTTCCAAAGGACAATACCTCCACGCTGCTTTTGTTTAAGCAGGCAATCCCAGATAAGGGGGTGGCTGCCTCCCTTCTTCAAAAGCCGAGAATGCGAGACGGGCTGGGGGCAATGCTGTGGGAGATTGGGGCACATTCCACTGGAACCGGAATACCTCCCCCTCTCCATCCTACCCTCCCTTCAAAGGCTGGATTTACCCTCTGGGAAATCTGAAGTCAGGGAATTGGTGGGGTTCTTAAGAATTTCTGAAATCAGATAATGGAGCAGGAAAAGGTTCCGTTTTCAATTCCGGGTTGGACATAGGAGACAAGACCACAGGGCCCTGCAGAAGGACTGACTACAACTTCCCCATGGGGCAGCCCATGTCTTGTGAAATCCCAGTCAGCATCCAGCATCTTACATTTTCTCTGGCATGTTAAAAAGAAAAACAGAACCCATTGTTCTGACCTCTGGGTCTCTTCGGGCCATTTCTGCAAGGGCTGCCACCAAACCTGTAAGGAGCAACAGTTTGGTGGGCACCATCCACAATTCAGTTATGCACCCAACAAATATTTATAGGTTGTCTACTTAGACCAAACCCATAATAGTACAGGGATTGTGAACCATGTTGAAGTCTCACATATGATAGAAAGTGATAAGCATCTTAAGCGGAGCAAAGACACTGGGAGTTCAGAGAAGAAACGACTCTGGTGGGTGGAAGGAAGCTGCCTGGAGAAAGCATCTCTGAGGAGCTATTGGAGCCAGTCCTTGAACAGCTGCCACAGCAGAATGGGAACAAGCTCTGAAGTCAGGCTAGGGATGGGCTCTTCCCCACTTACTTCTAGTTCTCGCTACTTCTGCTTGATTCTGCATCCGTTAAAATAGAAGTTCCCATATCTTCTGAGTCACAGACTTCAGAAAATCTCTCGACTTTCCAGACAAAATGTAGGTCACCAAAATATGGCTCGCAATTGCAGAGCATTTGGTCATCCTCATTCAGGAATCTCAGTTAAAAACCTTAGGCTTGGCCCTGACTAGGTGCTCATTTGGTTAGAGCATCATCCTGATATGCCAAGTTTCTGAGTTCCATCCTTAGAACACATATAAGAATCAACCCAATGAATGCATAAATAAGTGGAGCAATAAAATGATCTCTCTCTCTCTCTCTCTCTCTCTCTCTCTCTCTCTCTCCCTCCCTCCCTCAAAATAAATAAATAAATTTTAAAATAAAAAAGAATCCTTGGGCCTTACTTGGTTTGGCTCAGTGAATAGAGTGGGAGCCTGCAGACTGAATGGTCCCTAGTTAGATTCTGGTCAAGGGCACAAGCCAGGTTGCAGGGTGAATCCCCAGTAGGGGGCGTGCATGAGGCAGCCGATCAATGATTCTCTCTCATTGATGTTTCTATCTCTCTCTTCCTCTCCCTTCTTCTATGAAATAAAAATTTTTTTAAAACTATTTTTAAAAATTCTTGGGTTTGAATGTTGGTGTCAACAGACCCATTTTTATAGCATTGAGAGAAAAACAGAATTCCATTTAACTATCCTTTACATTTTCATCCATATTTTTTGAGTTAAATAATATATGTGGTCTACAAGGAGAAAAGAAAGAATTTCTTCACTTTTCATGTCATTTGAAAAGCCTATTTACCTAAAGAACAATACTTTGTACCACCACCCAGGTACAAGGCTGTCATATTTCACCTACGATAGCCTGTCTGACCTATTGTACCTTGTTTGGGTTGCAATTTTTGAAGCAGGTCTTTCAAAAGCCCCAAAACTGACACTCTGAAGTGTCTCTCACAAAGGCATCTAAATCAGACGTCAGCATTTCCTTCTACAATCCCTGAGAGCCGTGAACCGAGGTGGAGGGATTCTGACTTAATGTCCTTCCACCAAGATGGGACAGAGTTTGGCTCTGAGCTTTGCTCAAGTCTGCACACCATATCTGCTGTGTGAATGAAAAAAAAAAAAAAAAAGAATGATTGAGGGAGTAAATAAGAGGTTTTATAATAGAACAGATGGGGCAAATATACAGGGGTTTTGGTGAGAGCAAAATTTAAGTCACTTTATAATATTGCTCATTCCAGAACACTGTTCAAATAAAATAGATATTTTAAAATTAATATGATTAGCTCATAATTTAAGAATATTAGGCTACAAATCCAAAAAATACAGAAACGTATTTCAATTTGACATTTAAGACCATTGTAAATTCACCTGCAGTTGTAAGAAAAAAGACAAAGAGGTCCTATTACCTTCTACCCAGTTTACCTGAATGACGACATCTTGCAAAACGATAGTGCAATATACAACCAGAATACTGACAGCGTTACAGTGAAGATACAGAACAGACCCACCCCACAAGGGGACCTCCTGTCGTCCTTTTAGAGCCACAACCATCTCCCCTCTACCCCACCACCTCCTTCATGCCTGGTAATTACTAATTTGTTCATTTCTATAATTTTGTCACTTCAAGAATGTTATATAAATGGAATCATATAGTATGTATATTGAGGGGGGATTGGCTTTTTTTTTCTTCTACCCAACGTAATGCCTTTGAGATTCACCCAAGTTGTTGTATGTATCAATCAACTGTGTTAGGTGTTGTTGTTGTTTTTTGTTATGCTAAGTACCATTCCATGGTGTAACCATTGTTCAATCATTCACCCATTAAAGGACATTGGAGTTGTGTCCAGTTTGGGACCATTAGAAGTAAAGCTGCTATAAACATCCATGTACAGGCTTTTGTTGAGCATAAGTTTCCATTCCTCTGAGATACATACCCAGAAATGTAATTGCTGGGTCACATCATAGTTGCATATTTAGTTTTTTAGGAAACTGACAGACTGTTTTCCAAAGTGACTGTAACCATATTACATTCCTGCCAGCAATGCAGGCTGGTCTTCTATACATCTCCACAAGCAGAAATAGTGTTGTCGCTATGTTGCTTACTTAACCATTCTGACAGGTAGCTAGTTATATCTCATTGTGGTTTTAATTTGCACATCCTTACTAGCTAATGCTATTGGCCACCTTTTCATGTGCTCATTTGCCATATGTACATTCTCTTCAGTGGCATGTCTTTTTCTTTTGCCCATTTTCTGATTGAATTGTTTTTGTTTTTTTCTGTGGGGTTTTTGAGGGTTCTTTATATAATCTAGATACCAGTCCTTTGTCAGACATCTGTGTTGCAAATATTTTGTCCCAGTCTTTTTAAAAAATATATTTTCATTGATTTCAGAGAGGAAGGGAGAAATAGAAACATCAATGAGAGAGAATCGTTGTTCGACAGCCTCCTGCATGCCCCCTACTGGGGACAGAGCCCACAACCTACCTGAGCATGTGCCCTTGACTGGAATCGAACCCAGATCCTTCAGTCCGAAGGCTGACACTCTATCCACTGAGCCAAACCATCTGGTGTCAGGGTAATACTGGCTCATAAAATAACTTGGGAAGTGTTCCCTCTTCTATTTTCTGGGAAGATTATGTAGAATTGGAGAGAATTCTTGTTTAAACATTTGATAGAATTCTCCTCTGAAATAATCTAAGCCTAAAGATTTCTTTTTGTAGGAGGATTAATTATTAATTCAATTTCCTTAATAATTATAGTGCTCTTTAAGTTGTTTATTTTCTATTGGATGAGTTGTGATAATTTGTGTTTTACAAAGAATTAGTCATTTCACCTAAGTTATTGCAAATCTAAATTTATGGGTTGATTATAGTGTTCCCTATTGTTCTTTTGATATCTTTAGGGTATATAGTAATAGGCCTTATTTACTCTTGATATTGAAAATTTGTGTCGCCCAGCAGTGTAACTCAGTGTTTAAGCATTGACCTATGAACCAGGAGGTCAGAGTTCAATTCCCTGTCAGGGTACTTGACCAGGTTGCAAGCTCAATCCCCAGTGTGGGGTGTGCAGAAAAGCAGCCTATCAATATTTTCTCTCATCATTGATGTTTCTATCTCTCTCTCTGTCTCCCTTTCTCTCTGTAACCAATAAAAACATATATTTTTTAAAAACTTATGTCTTCTCTCTTCTTTGTCTCTCTTGCTAGTCATTTATTAATATTATTGATTATTTTTAAAAAATCAGCTCTTGGGTCCATTGATTTTTGTCTATTGCAGTTTTGTTTTCCACTGCATTGTTTTCTGTTCTTTATTCTGCTTGTCATGAGTTTATTTTCTCTTCTTGTTCCAGTTTCTTGAGGTGGGAACTTAGCTTATTGATCTCAGACTTTCTTTTTTTTTCTAATGTAAGCATTTAATACTACAAATTTCCTTCTCGGCACTGCTTTGGCTGTATCCCACAAATTTTCATATATATATATTTATTTATTTTCCCCCACCTTGAGACTTAAGTGTTTAGCTTCTCTTTGTGTTTAGTTTCCAAATGTTTGTGGAGATTCTCCTGTTATCTTTCAGGATTGATTCCTGGTTTGATTTCATTGTTGTCATAGACACTAAGTAGGGTTTCAGTTCTTCTAAGGAAATCTGTCTATGTTTTCTTCATGTATGTATAAATGCATCTCTACACATATCTATGATTGCATCAGTAATGTATTATATATTTTGTAAATCAAATTTGCTTAAAAGTGGTCTAACAATATCCCCAAAAACTTATTTGAGACACCAGCTTCCTGTTTATGTGAAGACACTAGCTCCTTTAGTCTTTCTATTAAATAAGGCTATTTTTCAGAGCAATTAACTGAATCTTGCATTAAAAAGTCTTTTTTTTTATCAGTAATCTTGAAATCGAAAATACCAGCTCTAAATGTCCATTGTTTGATGTCACATCTTCCTGAATCAGTCTGTCTTCCAAATGAGAGAGACATGGAAAGTGGCTAAAAAGAGGATGTGGGAAGATGAAGGTCTTTATTTTGCTAAATATCAATTAAGGAGGTCCATAACATGTACTCTATTTTACTTCTCTATCAAATTTAAAGAGCCGTGTGTAGAATAAAAGAAAGTTTAGGATCATCCTCCCCCCCAAAAAAGCCCCTAGTTGGTAAGGAATGTAAAACTGAGGGAGTAACTGGTAAGATAAAAAAAAGGGATAGGTCAGGAAAACTTTTCCATTCCTTCAATTGGCTTTTCTAATTTTGACTGCCCGAACTTTATAATAATTATCTATTAAATCACTCTGTGCTCTGAAAATCTCTTGATGGAGTCTGCACCCCAGGAGAGCCAGCCCCTCGTACCCGATCATCTCTATTTTTTAAAGAATTTGTTTATTAACACCAATAAAAAACATAAGCCTGCGCCCATAGCCTTTACTGGATTACTCAGAGTGGGATGGGCGCTGATTCACTTCCAAAGGCTCTGATGAGCGGGCCAGGGAGGTTTTCCCAGTAGAGACCCGCCCCTTCTTCCCAGGATAAACACAAAGCAGAGACTAAGCTCCCAGCGGGATGACCTATAAGTGACCCTTGGACTGACCTAACACTCTGGTCACTCTCACCGACAGATTTGTTTATCTTGGAACCTTGGAGCCTCTGCACCCAAAAGCTTCAGCTCTAGACTCCTGGTCTTCCCAAGTGAGCTGTCAGTCACAGCTTAAGTGCGTGTGGGACAGTTGCATGATAGCCTGAGTTTATTTACCAAAACCTGATGTTTATACTGTCCAGCAACAAGTAGGGGCCATGGGCTGCTGATTTAGCAATTGGGGAGCCAACTAACTGTCTCCATAAGGCATTAGCTTTCACACTACAGAATTATCAGTGGACCCTGCTGGCACATCTGTCCCTTAGAAATTAAATGTCCTGGGTGATCTGAATTTGACATCTCCTAAGGTGGGGTCTGTGGTCAGGCCATTTCTCTATAGCAGTGGTTCTCAACCTTTCTAATGCCTGACCCTTTGATACAGTTCCTCATGTTGTGGTGACCCCCAACCATAAAATTATTTTTGTTGCTACTTCATGACTGTAATTTTGCTACCGTTAATGAATTGTAACGTAAATATCTGTGTTTCCCGATGGTCTTAGGCAACCCTGTTAGCGGTTCTCAACCTGTGGGACCCACAGGTTGGGAACCACTGCTGTAGAGCCTAAGACCATCGGAAAACACAGATATTTACATTATAATTCATCAACAGTAGCAAAATTACAGTTATGAAGTAGCAACAAAAATAATTTTATGGTTGGGGGTCACCACAACATGAAGAACTGTATCAAAGGGTCAGGCATTAGAAAGGTTGAGAACCACTGCTCTAGAGCATACCTGAATGAAACATAAGGGGCACAGCCACAACTGATGCAAAGGAGAAGCTTGGTTTTCTAATCGAAGCCCATCACATGTGGCTTATCTAAGAAAGACTACAGTTTCTTAGTTTACACATGATAGTGATATCTTGATATTTATTATATATATATATATATATATATATATATATATATATATATATGTATATATATAGATGCTGTCCCTTGTTTGGGCCTTGAATGAAGTGATGATCAAAATATCAACAAAAAGACAACGACAAACGTAAAAATTTTACTAAATTATTTTTAATACATTTTATTTTCTCAGACACAATCACTTAAAGGAACCTCAGCTGCCACATAAAATTCTGTACTTAAAATTTGAGTAGTAACCCCCAAGGTGCCCATGCCTATAGTTTCTTTAAGGATGTTGTTTCCAATGGCTAAGTAAGGCACACAAGGACATTTAGATAAATGAGGCCAAACCAGGAAAGATGACAAGGTTGATTACAGAAATGGGCTTTATTTCCCCCTCCAGAGCGGAAGATTTCAAATAGATCTGAATCTTTAAGGAATGCTTTTATTTGGCAGTCCAGATGAGGAGAGTGAGAACTGTCCCTTCAGAGGGCAGTGTAGAAAGAGGGCTGTCCTCCCCTTTCATCCTATTAAAGACCTGCTGGTTAGTGACTGAGAAGGCCCTTCTATTATCAGCCATGGCTTAAATAAACTTCTGCCTCTGCACCCAGCCGCCCCTCCAAGCTGCAGGCTCATCCATCACTGTCACCTTTGCAGAGTGGCTGCCATGACAGTTCATGATCATTAACCAGCCCTGGTGTGCTTTGTGTTAAAGTTAAGACACATCAAACGCAGAAACTCCTTAGTTTCTTAAAGTTACTGGAGACAGGGATGCGCTAGGGCCAACGCTGGCCAAACTTGACACACAGTTTTGACAAAAGGTGAAAAATGAGCCCTGGGTAAAGGTGCCTCAGTGTTTCTTCTAACCCCATCCCCCAACTCCACTCTCAGGGGTTAGACACCGAGTGGAAAGGAACAGTGTGAGAACTGGGCCACAGAGCCATGCCAAAGGGAATGTGAGCCCAGGACACAGCAACACTGCTTCTTATACCGCCCTCCCCGGGCCTTCCCCATGGTGTTCCCTTCCCCCCCCCCCCCCCCGCCTCTCCAGCATAAAGGCCTGCTCCCTGAGAGAACGCTCCCAGTAAAATATCTCCTGCTCTCCTTGACACTCTCATCTTCTGAATTATTTCACAAACCTGCTTACTCATGGGCTCAAATCCCTGAAAGAAATGCAGGTTGAACAATCTATTTCACAAAGGTTTATAACATGTAAGTAACAGAGGGCACGCAAGGCATTTGTGTATTGGGTGATCCTGCTTACATCTCATGATTTCTCTCTGGGCCCACTGCTTAATTAAGACATTTTTCTTTTTAAAAAATATTTTTTAATTGATTTCACAGAGGAAGAGATTGGGAGAGACAGAAACATCAATGATGAGAGAGAATCATCTGTTGGCTGCCATACAGCACACCCCACACTGGGGATCAAGCCACAACCCAGGCATGTGCCCTGACAGGGTGTCAAACAGTGACCTCATGGTTCATAGGTTGATGCTCAACCACTGAGCCACCCCAGCTGGGCAAGACTTTTTTTTTTTTTTTTTTTTTTTTTTTTATCGTGCATGACTTTTCTGCAATAAAGCCCAGCTTAGGGAAATGACTTTGAAAAGCAGTCTGATAAGGCAAGGGGAACTGGCTCTCCCAGCCAGTATTTAAAAAACAAATAATAACAAGGGAAAAACACACACAAGCAAATAACCACCCTGCTGTCAAGAAGGAGTATGCGTACAATTCCTTTGTCCCTTTAGTCGTTCAAAGACCATTTTTTTCAATCCTTCTCACATGCCCAGCATTGAGTTATGCCCCAGGGTTATAAAGAACAAAAAACTACCGAAAAGCTACTGAAAGTCACCTCACAGGATGCAAGTCACAGTGGGTAGTCATGCCCCAGGCATGTAACTTCTTTAGCAAAAGGCTTGTCTTTGCCTCAAACCAGCTCTGTCCGCTGTTTCTGTGCTTCTAGGTTAACACTTTTGAAATGCCCCTTCCAGACCCTTGCTTCTAACGTGTGACCATCCTCAAGAGAGCATACAGTCTTAGTTACCCTGTAATCCAGTCATCTCCTGGCTTTGTATCACCTTCCTGTAATTCCTTCCTCCTTAATTCCAAAGACATTAAAGAAACTGCAAAACCACAATTCTCCTGAACGTTTAAGATTTTTTAAAAATCATTTTATTGATTTTTTTACAGATAGGAAGGGGGAGAGATAGAGAGTTAGAAACATCGATCAGCTGCCTCCTGCACACCTCCTACTGGAGATGTGCCCACAACCAAGGTACATGCCCTTGACTGGAATCGAACCTGGGACCTTTCAGTCCTCAGGCGGACACTCTATCCACTGAGCCAAACCAGTTAGGGCCATTTAAGATCTTGTACCATAATATACTAGTATGTTATCAGTTTGGGCTCAAATAAACTCTTACAAAAATTCTCTACAGGCCTGGCTGTTTTTTGTTGTTGTCTTTAATATGTTTTTTAAATTGATTTTTAGAGGGAGGGAGGGAGAGAGAGAGAGAGATGTCCGTGAGACAGAAGCATCATCTAGTGGCTGCCTCCTGCATGCCCTCTACTGGAGATCAAGCCAGAAACCCGGACATGTGCCCTGACCTCGGAATCAAACTGGTGACCTCTCAGTGCAGGGTCAATGCTCAACCCACTGAGCCACACCGGCCAGGACTAGACAAAAACTCTTTAATCTTTCCAACAGCCGTATGAGTTTTGTACCTTCATTTTTCAAATGAGAAACTGAAGGCCTGGCAGAGTGCACTGTGCCTACAGCACACAGCTGGTAAGCAGCAGGAAAGAGGAAGCTTTCAAGGGGTTAGAGCATCTGGCAGCTCCCAGGGTTGGAGCATTTGCTGTGGAGCTAGAAGGGTAGGAAAGGAAGCAAGAAAGAGGAGAGTAAAGCAGCTTCACTCGATATGTTTATATGTGTTTGTTGTCTAAAAAATCAAACAACATAAAGGAAAAGAGTGACATGTAAGGATCCCTCCATCCAGAACTTCTTGCCACCGTTTTGTTTCCCTGAGAGGTACTCAAGGCATAACAAGTATATAAATATATAAAATATTTATGTTATATATTTTATAAATTACATTATAATCTACTAGTATATATAAATCACCCATCTATACAAATGGTCTGGCTCCTTTTTAAACCACTTTATATGTGGGACTAGTAAGATTTTGCTATAAAAAGGATTCCTCTTCTTTAAAAACACTCTCTGAGGCCCCTTTGAGCTAAAATAAAAATTGTGACTTTAAAATATAATTTGATTGTTTGGATCTTTTCTTCTACCATATTGTTGGTCATCAGTTTGATTTATTTGATGTGCAATTCTCAGCCAAGAACAAGGCCCCTCACTACAACATTGTTCCTATGGGGAAAAAGTGACTTTACAATAGGTCACTTGAAGATATAGAGTAGCTCTCTTGGACATAAAATGTTCAGTATTTGTGAATACAATGGAAATAAAAAAATACTTATTTTTACTTAAAAAGAATTCGGTTTTCTGCTCTTTAACTGAGATGTCTTTTACTTTATTCTCTGTGTTAATATGTTCCAAATTCCAGCCCCAACCTTTGAATAGTGGCATTAAGTATATTATTTAATTTTTCTCTTAGTTTTTTCACCTAGAACACAGAGATAATGGTATCTACCTCAGAGGATTAGGAGGAGTAAATGAAATTATATGTGTAAAAGTGCTTAGTTAAGCTCCCTATAATATAATGAACACTAAATCTAATTTATTTTACTTATTAGCTATTATTATATCTTTACTCGTATTTATAAACCTATATTATGTGGGTGACATGTCAAATGTGTAAATTTTATTGCCTATCTCAATGGACTATTTTGTGAATTAAATGAAATAATATGTTTGAAGCCCTTCCAAGTACCAGGGACATAGTAAGCATTTTAGTATTATACGCTTAGAACTTACATAAGGAAAGCTAGAACCTTTGAACTATAATGGCATGATGTTACAGTTGTATATTTACAGTATTAAATGTGAAAATTAATTGTATTATCAAGCTTACATCCTTAGTATTATTTTAAATTATTGTTGCACTGTAGGATTATTCTAGTATCATGTTGGTCTTTTATGCTCATAAAGGTGATATTTAATATCCAAAGAACACACACTGCTTTTCCATATGCTTGAAATCCTCTGCTATAGCACCTCCTAAATCAACACCCTCATCATACCTGAGACCAGATCAATTCTAGACACCATTTTACAGCTAGAAAAACTGAGGGTCTGGGTCATTCACGGATAGAACTTAAATCTCCTTCAACAAGCCCCTCACCTCACACCTCCCCCATCTCAGGCCTCTAGGCTTAGATGAGTGGTTCTCAAACCCTGGCGCTGGTTTGGAATTGGCCTCTAAAACGGCCTGCTTGTCGCTCCTGTGAAACACGGCAGAAACTGGAGTCGTCAGGCAGTGAGGGGTGAGCTCTGAGAGGCCACCGCACAGCTCGGTGGCCTGGGTGTCCAGGCCAAGGGTTATGTGGCGCAAAGGCTTACATAGCTACTTGCTGACTTTGAGTATTATTATTTTAGTTACCAATGGGAGGAAAAATACTGTACTGTTTTCTTTTATTTTTTTGTCTTTTTAATCCTCACCTGAGGATATGTGTTTATTGATTTTAGAGACAAGAAGGGAGAGAGGGAGCAACATCGATGTGGGAGAGAAATATCAATTGGTTGCCTTCTGAACATGCCCCGACCAGGGATAAGACCTGCAACCTCGGTATGTGACCTTCAACCTCAGTCTGTGTCCTGACTGGGAACTGAACCCATAACCTTTTGGTGCATGGGATGATGCTCCAACCAACCAAGCCACACAGCAGGGGCTTACCGTACTGTTTTCTATTAACTGTTTTGTAAGGACAAAACCAGAGCAAAGAATCAACTGCCCCAACTTGTTGCCTCCAGAGAGAGGGGCAGTGGATCTACCACCTTTGGTTTGAAACCCACTGGGTCTATGCTGGAAAACGGGTCCAAGAGGAGTTAGGACCTCACCAAAGTCCAGATGCAGTCAGGCAGGTGGGGTCCCTGGGCAGTGGTCAGACAACACTGGGGATGTTTGCACCCAATTTTTTTTAAATTGATTTCAGAGAGGAAAGGAGAGGAAAGAGAGAGAATTATTGACTGGCTGCCTCCTGCACGCCCCCTTCTGGGGGTTAAGCCCGTAACCGAGGCATATGCCCTTGGCGAGACTCGAACCAGGATCCTTCAGTCTGCAGGCCAGTGCTCTATCCATTGAGCCAAACTGGCAAGGGCTGTGCCCAAATATTAATAAAAAGTCTAAGAGAGACATAACTCCACGATTGGTGTAATATATGGGCCTGGATGAAAGTGGCGAAAAGTGGCACAAAGGGAAATATCCTTTTCTTTTCTTTCGTTACACTGCAAACAGGCCGAACAAATGACCGTGGGCTTTGGGTGAAAAGACTTGAAACCAAAGTCTTGGGAAGTCTGAATCCCAAAGGAGAGCTGTCCAGTTTCTGAGTGAGTGACATGGTCTCTATCGGCATTGTGACATTCTGTGTTGTGTGCCATTATTGATGAAGTTGTACTCCTAAGTGTAGACTTATGTATGTTTGTACCTTTCATTCCACAGAGATTTTCACAAATCCTAAGAGCACCCCCCTGAGGCGGTGGGGAGAAGTCCTCTTACCCTATCCCAGCATTAACGCTCTGAGGCTAGCAGGGGCAGTGTGGAGGCACAGGGGAGACAGTTCCCCTACTGTTGCCAAAGGGAAGCACCCCACCTCTGCTTATCAACCAGGACACAGAGGGGAGAGGTGAAAGGTCAGGATGTGAGCAATACCCCCGCCCTGGGTCACAGAACAATTCCTCCTACCAAGCTAACTCAAGTAAATGAAGGAAACTGTGAAAAGGTGGCTTACATACATAGCCAATCACATCCACTATGACACATTTCTGGTGGGTCTGAAAACATTTTGAAGGCAATTTGACAGTGACTACCAAAATTTAAATACAGATGCTCCTCAGCTTCTGATGGGGTTCTGTCCTGAAAAACCCAACATCAGTTGAAAATGCATGTAATACACCTAACCTACTAAACATCAAAGCTGAGCCTCGCCTACCTTAAACATGCTCCGAACACTTACTTTAGCCCTCATTTGGGCAAAATCATCCAATACAAAGCCCGTTTTATAATAAAGTGTTGAATATTTGATGCCATTTATTGAATACAGTCTCCAGAATTCACTGGCAACACAGTGCTCTGTGGAGTGTGGGTTGTTTGCTCTCGTGATCACGCGGCTGACTGGGAGCTGAGGTTCCCCACGGCTGCCCAGCATCCTGAGAGAGTATCTGAGCACCCATCACCAGCCGGGCAAAGATCAAAACGCGCAGGGCCGCTTCCAGCGAACGCAGGTCGCTTTCGCACCGTCGTCAAGTTCTAAACTGAGCCGTTGTTTAAGTCAGAAACCGTCTGTATGTATTTCTTTGGGCTCAGCAACTCTAGGAATTCACTCTTCCAGTGTACCCCTTCAACATTTTTATAGTTATTGAACATCTTTTTGTGAAAGCAAACACTAGAAACAATCTAAATGTCTATCAATAAGAGATTCGAGTTAAATAAACTATGGTGCAGATAAATCTACCACTGTGACAGGAATGAAATAAATCTAGAAAGACATGGAGAGAGATAATTGAGCTTGTTCTAAAAACACAGTCAAGATTCATAAAACATACTCTGCTACTCCTGTAGTGACACTATTTGCATGTTAATAGAGGCAAGGGTGCCTGAAGCGAAAAGAAGCTAATTTTGACACAAGGAATTTGCAGATATCCTCAGGCAATAGGAGAGGCTTTGGGGAGGATAACACACTCCCCAGGGAGACAGAAACGGCCTAGTAGAGGGAACTCCTGTACCACCGGTCCTAAGTGAGGCTTCTTTGGTTTCCTGGGGATTTGAGGGTAAAGGGACATCAGGAGCACAGTGTTCGATTATAAATGAATTAAAACCTTGCTTCATCGGCACATGCACCTGTTATTTGGTTAGTTATTTTTTTAAGTATATTTTTATTGATTTCAGAAAGGAAGAGAGAGATAGAAACATCAATGATGAGAGAGAATCATTGATTGGCTGCCTCCAGCATGCCCATTCCTGGGGATAGAGCTCCAGCCCGAAACCCAGGCATGTGCCCTTGACCAGAATTGAACCCAGGACCCTTCAATCCACAGGCTGACACTCTATCCACTGAGTCAGGGCTGGTTAGTTTTTTGTTTGTTTTTAACAACGTAATAAGGACCCTAAATCCCACCACCCAAAATAAAAACCAAAGGACAATAAACCTAATTTAACCATCTGACCTCATCCTGGCCACCTTCTTGCCCACCTGAACCCCTGTTCCCCATGCTCTCATTCTTCTTTAAAAATAGTTGATTGACTATGTGTATATATAAATTTTTTTTACTTTAAATTCTTTATTGTTTAAAGTATTCTGTAAGTCCCCTTTTCCCCCATTGACCTTTCCCCGGCCACCCCACCCCCCTCTATGTGTATATTTTAAAGTATACTTTTATTTTGGTTGTTTTAATTATAAAAGGGACATTATGCTGTTTGTAATCTTTTAGAGCTTAATTCTTCACTTCACACATGTTAAGATTCATTTACATTGTTATCATTTAGTTTGTAATGTTAGTTTGTTTTATAGTTGATATTGTTTATTTCACGCATTTGCCTGCTTTATTTATTTATTTATTTATTTATTTAATATTTAGTCATCCACTCTCCAGGCTTTTGCTATTGGGAACAGTAATGTTTGATCATTCTTGAGAATGCCTTTTATTGTATTACTAGAAGCCCAGTGCAAAAAATTTGTGTGGAGGGGAAGGAGGGTGGGGTGTCCCGCAGCCTGGCCTGCACCCTCTCTAATCTGGGATCCCTCTAGCAATCCAGGACCGCTGGCTCCTGACCACTCACCTGCCTGCCTGCCTGATTGCCCCTAACTGCCGCTGCCTCAGCCCCCACCACCATGGCTTTGTCTGGAAGGAGGACCAGATGACCAGAAGATGCCTGGTCAGCCCGGTCTAACTAGTATATTACCCTTTTATTAGTATAGATGATTATTATGCAAGAACCACTTTATATACCATGGAATAGGACTGCTTGTCATAAAGTCTGTAAATGTTCCACTTGAGGAAATAATGTCCGTCAACTTTTAACGTGGCTGTCCCAAATCACACTCCCGGTCGTCACATGTTAGAGATCTTTCTTTAGATCTGCACCGTGTCCAACATTCGGTATTGCCAGACTTTTATGTTTACCAATTGAAAGGACGTGAGCTGTGGACTTGATTTGCACTTCTCTGACCCCTGGGAGCAGTGGGTATCCCTTTATCTCTGAATTGGCCACAGGTATTCTCTTCTTTTGTGACGTACCCGCTTGTGTCTTTTGCACACTCCTCTGTCCCGCTGTTTGTGGTCCAGGGAAACATTTTTAAATGCAACTCATTTTCACCTGCCAGGAGATGGGGCCGGAGGGACACATAATCTTAAGAGTTTCGTTTTAATAGAGTTCAGCAAAATGTGAGCATGAAATCCTAAGCAGCCAGAGACTCCAGGAGGCGAGTGGAGCAGGGGGTGGGAGGCTGGAAGGTTAGATCAGCCATGTCCAATTCTTGCCCTTGCCCGCTCCTACAGCAGCGGCAAATTCCCAGTACTGTGTGCCAGGTGCTTCCCTGCACTTTCCACAGCACCCTGCCAGCAGCCCTCAGCACCTACATGTTTGGTGTTCCTTCCGCTGAGAGCAGAACAGCAAGTTCAGATTTCTGCCCACATAACTTGGCAATTGAAATGATAACTTCAGCTCTATTCTCCAGTCCTTAGAAGACAAATGTCCAGAGGTTTCTGAGTAGTGAAGGAAGAACAACATACTCAAGACATCAATTTTCCAGGTCATACACAGGAAACGGCAGGCTCAGTAGATTGAAATTCAGGAGACAAATAAATAGGAAGCATGGAGTGCATTGCTCCCAGGAATGGCCATTTCCACCTCTGCTCTAGACCAGTGGTCGGCAGACTCATTAGTCAACAGAGCCAAATATTAACAGTACAACAATTGAAATTTCTTTTGAGAGCCAAAATTTTTCAACTTCTTCTAACACCACTTCTTCAAAATAGACTCACCCAGGCCGTGGTATTTTGTGGAAGAGCCACACTCAAGGGGCCAAAGAGCTGCATGTGGTTCGCGAGCCACAGTTTGCCAACCACAGCTCTAGACCAAACCATTAAAAGCATCACAAATCACCTCTCCCCTCATTATGAAGCTGCAGCTTATTCATGCTTCCAGGAAGCATGCACAGCGTCCTGGAGCAGCCCTTATCCACTTTCTGTCCTTCCCAAGATCTCCCGCAGTCATGTCTACCAGCTGTCACCTTTCTTTAATTACCAATTAATTTCTTCCTTATGACTGTGTAAGTCTTTCTCCCATCAGCACCAAAGATTCTCATTCTCATTCCTCCCCGTTTTGGCAACACCTGACATCGGCTTGCTTGCTCTGGCCACAGGGAGGTGAGGTCAAGCTGACCTGCTCTTAGTTCCTGTGCTCTGGGTCAAAGACAGCCCAGGAGAGACACAAGCCACAGAGAAGCAAAGGGAAGGTAACCAATGAAGTCTGGTTTTCCTAACTTTAAATGGAAATCATAAAAAAAAAAAAATGCTTTGGGTGGCGGTGGTGGTGTGTGTGCATATTCTTTTTTATTATGGTAAAATGTGCAAAACACAGAGTTTATCATTTTAACTATTTTTAAGTGTACAGTTCAGTGGCATTAAGTACCTTCCCATTGTTGCAACTATCACAACCATCCATCTCCAGAAGTTTTTCATCATCCCAAACTGAAACTCTGTCCCCGTTAAAGAACAATGCCCCATCCTCACCTCTCCCCACCTCCAGTCCCTGGCAATCACCATTCCACTTCCTGTTTCTGTGAATTTGACTACTTTATGTAAGTGGAATCGTTTAATATCTGTCCTTTTGTGTCTGGCTTATTTCACTCAGCAAAATGCTTCCCAGATTTATCTATATTGTCGCACGTATCAGAATTTCATCCCTTTTTAAGGAGAAATGATACTCCACTGTGCATCTATACCACATCTTGTTTATCCATTTATCTGTCTGTGGACATTTGGGTTGTTGCCATCTTTTGGCTATTTTGCGTAACGTTGCTATGAACCTGGGTGTACAAATATGTTTGATGAGTACTGTTCTAAAACATTTAAAATTATGTTTTCCTCCAGTGTACAAACTACCCTGTGCCTAACGGAAAAGCTAGTAAAAACTGATTAACAGGCTAGTCACCCCATTATAATGAGGTCAGTTTCCGCATAGGAGCCAATGAGTGTGCACTTTTTGGGTTCTGCACATTTCTCATCATGCTCAACACCTGGGATACATGCAATAAACATGGACTGTTGGTGACACAGCCACACATATCACATGAGTGCCTGTTAAGACCAGACCTCACAAAGGGCCAGTGAGGCCCAGGTTATCAGTTCTTCCCATAGCCCAGTCTTATCAAAGGGTTATTTAGCCCTCATTTTGATTAGCCAAGTACTTAATAATCATTAACTAATAGATCTTTTCCATCATCAACAGCCATCACCCCATATGTGGAAATGGAGTATTTGCTTAGGGAGGGAGCCAATTTCATGTGGGATTTATGTGCAAATATGGGAGCAATCACAGAGACCAAAGTTTTTGCTATTAGGAAATAATGTTTCAATTCAGCTAAGCAAGAATACTGAATTTGATGTTCTGTTAGTGAAGCCATAGTCCTGAGCCTGGCATTAGGCTGTGCCTGACTATCCAAAAGGATGGCATTAAGAGCCATGACCTGCGCTGACTTCTCCCCATGCCCTCCCCTGACCTCCTTAGAGCTTAGAGCTTGTAGTGGTAAGAGGACAATGCAATGAGAACATGACCCATAACAGTTGATCTGCAACAAGGTGAACCCAGCTGACATAACTATTGAGCAATCTGCTACAATAACCTCATAATACTGCCCTGTTTTTCAATAATGCCAACATATGGGGTTTTCAAATCCCATTCCAAGCTGCAATTTTTATAGTTTTTTAGTGACCCTTGGCATGTGGGATTATACAGACATTTAAATCCCATTTTTTAAACTGAGATTATTAAGTGGAATCTTAATTCATTCTGGAAGGCTGTTCTAGAAGCGACTGTTAAAAAATGGAATAATTTTTTCCCATTAGAAATAATGTAAGTTGGTGAAAGTGGGTCTTCTTTATTCGTCAAATATCCTCTCTAAAGGGAATCAAATATATAGTAACAGAAGGAGACTTGACTTTGGGTGGTGAACACATAATACAATATACAGATGATGTATTATAGAATTTTATACTTGGAACAAATAATCTTATTAACCAGTGTCACCCCAATAAATTTATTAAAATTATATATATACACACATATATATATATATATATATATATATATATATGTCCTTTGTTAGACTCTACCTCAGGCATGTATGACTCTTTTTAGGGACCATAGCAGTACCTCATGAGGTACAAAGAGATTAACTCTGGATCTATACTGTCCAATACCATAGCCACCAACCACATATGGCTGTTGTGTGCTGGACATATGGCTAGTCCGAACTGAGATGCAAAATACACACCAGATTTCAAATATTTTTTTAATTTAAAAGCTCAATAATTTTATGTAGGTTATACGATGAAATTATATCATTTTAAGTAAATAAAATCACTTATTAAAATTAACATAACATGTTTAAAATATATTTTTAATTTATTTCAGAGAGGAAGGGAAAGGGAGAAAGAGATAGAAACAATAATGATGAGAATCATTGATTGCTTACCTCCTGCACACCCTCCACTGGGGGATGGAGCCACAACCCAGGCATGTGCCCTGGCCAGGAACTGAACCGTTATCTCCTGGTTCATAGGTCGATGCTCAACCACTGGGCAACACTGGCTGGAATCACTTATTTCTTTTTTACTTTTTTTAATGTGGCTACTGGGGATTTTTCAATTATATATGTGACTCTCATGACATTTCTATGGCCAGAGATGCACTAGACCTTTACTACTTAAAAAAAAAAAAAAAAAAAAAAAAAAAAAAAAAAAAAAAAAAAAAAAAAAAACATTTACTACTTATTTTAGACTCAGTTGTGATCCCCCCAAAATGTAGACATTGAAGCCCTAACCTCCAGTGTGACTGACTATATTTGGAGACAGGGCCTTCAAGAAGTAATTACAGTGAAATGAAATCATGTGGATAGCTCTCTGATTCAATAGGACTGGTGTCCTTAAAAGAAGAGGAAGAGACACTAGAAATTTGGGCACATAGAGAAAAGGCCATGTGAGCACACAGTGAGAAGACAGCCATCTACTAGCTAGGATAGGGTTCTCACCAGAAACCAAACCCGGCTGACATCTTGATCTTGGACTTCCAATCTCCATTACTTTGAGGAAATAAATTTCTGTTGTCTAAGCACCCAGCCCATGATATTTTGTTATAGCAGCCCTAGGACTCTAATGGGCTACTTAAAGCATGGTCCATGGACCAGCACCCATCATCACCTGGAAGCGCCCCTACCCCGCTCACCACCATTGGAACCCAAATCTACATTTTTACAAGGTCCCTGGGTGCCTTGAGGAGCTCTGTTCTAAAGCTCAGGCCAGCTTTCACGAGAGTGGAGGCCTTTTGTCAAGGACTTCTAGAAGGGTGGGAGACCAAATGTGGGAGAAAGGAGGGAAGGCACACATCTATATTTCAAATTAGCAAGTCAGTCATGAATTACAACTCCTGTGGAATGGAGAAGTCAAAAACAAACAAACAAAAAAGTGGCCTTCCTTGGTGGCCTGCTTCCTCAGGGAGATCAAATATCTGGAGCTAACGTTGGGAAAGAGCCCTAGAATTTGAATACCCAGCCCAGGGAGCTTTTTCTGGTCTACTAATTGGAATCACTGCTTTTCAGAGCTGGAGGTGATCCTTCAAAAAACCCCTAATTCACACTCTTCAGTGGGACACTATAGTGGACCCAAGACCACTCAGTGGGGATGAGGACTTGGCCTCCTTATTCCTAGTCTAAAGCATGTTGCTACCATTCAATTTAATGCAGCATAAAAATTACAACAGATAGCTACAATTTCAAGGACCCCATGGATTGAGGTGTGTGTGTGTGTGTGTGTGTGTGTGTGTGTGTGTGTGTGTGTGTGTTTTAATGCAGAGAAGCCTGCTTAGTGGGTCTTGGGAAAGGACAGAAAACGGGTGAGTCTCATGGACCTGAAGGGTGAGTGCACACTCTAATATCAACCACATGTTCTCTGTGCATCTGATAGGGATCCCACACTTCTCACTGAAAGTTTTCTACTAAAGGTTACCATATGCCGTAGGAATGTTTCACCACCACGAACTAGCTATATAAGCTGAGAGCTTTAAATTACTGCACAGGCAGAGCTTGTTAATCTATGCCTTGATTATCTGTGTGTCTGGTTATCTAAAGACGTCCCTGGCATGGAGTTGTAATTCATGACTGACTTGCTAATTTGAAATATAGATGTGTGCCTTCCCTCCTTTCTCCCTTCTTGTGTGTACACACATGCACACACTTATATGTTGATTACAGTGAAGTTTGCAAATGGATTTAATGTATTCTCAATTATGTCCCCCATTAATTCCTATAGGTATTTGCTTCCTGGGAGTTGGAGAATCACCACACAATTGAAAGTCACAGAGGTGAAGGGTGTAGAAGGGAAAAGGAGTGGAGAAGATGTTGCAGAGGAGTAAATGAGAAATAGGTGAAGATCAAATATTCATTGCTTCAGTTGAAAACTATTGTTCCCTGAGAGTTGGACTGAAAGTGTGTTTTAGAGTGGTGACTTAGATGCAAATCTCAGCTTTGCTTCTTTTTTTTTAAATAATATATTTTTATTGTTTTCAGAGAGAAAGGGAGAGGGAAAGCGGGATAGAAACATCAAAGATGAGACAGAATCATTGACTGGCTGCCTCCTGCACGCCCCCTACTGCACATCAAGTCTGCAACCCTGGCATGGACCCTTGATAGGAATCGAACCTGGGACCATTCATTCTGCAAGCTAACACTGTATCCACTGAGCCAAACCAGGTAGGGCTCAGCTTTGCTTCTTGATGGGTGAGTAACTCTGGGCAAGTCATTTAATCTGAGCCTCAGTTTACTCACCTATAAAAAGGAGAACAATAAGACTTTTCTTCTGGGATTTTCTTACAAATTACATGAGAAGATATAGAAAATGCACATGGTAGGGTCTCTCTCAGTCAATGTTGATTTTCTTTCTTTCTTTCCTTCCATCCTCCCTTTTCCTCCTCATGAAACTGAGATGTTTTCTACACATGATACCGGCAAGATGAGACTTTTACCTGCCCAGTAAGAGGAGAGATTGTGAACAGATACAATGAGATCATCTTCAGGGATACTTATTGTTTTGCTTTGATTGTTTTATTGAGCTACTCCATATTTTTCACAGCTATCAGAAAGCATAATGACCACAGTAGCAAACAATGGAGATTTATTAATTTTAAAAAGTAGCAGAAGGAACAACAATCATAAGATCATCATTGCTGCATACAAGAGGTAAGCTAGTGATCTTGGTAGTTGAATGTTTGATATATTTTAAATGGCCATCTCAAGGTCTGGCTATATCTGTTGACATAAATTTAAACTTGCAGAGACTGTTAAAATCACCAGGGGATCCTTTTTTTTTACATCTCAATACAATATTTTAGAATGTCCTTGTCAAATAGGGCTTTTCTAGATATAGCATGTAAAATATTGCTCTATTATTTCAGGTGTCAAAGACACTTAGATGAGAAATAAAGTTCCTCCCTGTATAAAAGGATCAAGCTGCCTTTTGGTCATTTTTGTGGCTCTTCGAGTGGAGTCATCCAACTGGACCAATAACCTGGCCAAAGCCAGAGGAGGAATGCTGGCCTGTCAGCCCATCCCTGGACTTCGGTTCTTGAGAATCCAGAGGCTCTCTCTCCAAGGAGTTAGAAACAATAAAGAACCAAATGCAATATATACAAACCTCTTTTCATCTACCTCTGCAGACTCACTCCCTGAATCATCAGAAAAGTAAAAATAATACTACTTATTGGGTCACTAACTACATGCTAGAAATGTGTTAACTCATTTTATCTTCAAACAATTCTATTAAGTAAAAAAGAGTGTGTCCATTACACAGAAAATTGAGACTCAGAGAGATTAATTAACCTACCCAAATTCACCCAGAAAATGGTGAGCTAGGAATTGAATTCAAGTTTGGCAAGATCATGCTGCCTCTTAGATCAGAGGCATTTCCTCAGCAACTTACAGTTTTAGTTTATATCTGTTTTGCAACTTATATTTATAATATAATATTACAAACTTACTATATTACCCTGGCATCTCATTTTCCTTCAGATAAGAAAACATCCAACATGGTTTTCCAAATGGTATCAACATCTTCCCCTAAATCAGAAATGACTACTTTCTTTATGTATATATTTCAGATATTTTTTATTTCTTCAAATTTGTTCTTTATCAGGAGTAACTAAAATGAAATATATAATTGAGTTCCATCATCATCATGGAAATGGCTTTAAGAGAAAACTGGTCAGATGAATATTACTGCTTCCCATTTGTGTGTGTGTGTGTGTGTGTGTGTGTGTGTGTATGTGTATTTTTCAGAGACAAAGGGAGAGGGAGAGAGAGATAGAAACATCAATGATGAAAGAGAATCATTAATCAGCTGCCTCTTCCATGCTTCCTACTGGGGATCGAGCCCGCAACCCAGTTGTGTGCTCTTGACCAGAATCAAGCCAAGGACCCTTCAGTCCACAGGTCAATGCTTTATCTACTGAGCCAAAGTGGCTCGAGCTTGCTTCCCATTTTCAACCAGTAAATAGTTGCCACTGATAAACAGACAGCCAAAAGTTTGTCAAGAATGCTCAAGATATGTTACATAATACAACATGCCTGTTCACAGGGGTTAGACTAGGAAATAATTTATGTGACCTTTTTTTTGGTGTTGTTAATCCTCACCTCAGGATATTTTTCCATTGTTCTTTTAGGGAGACTGGAAGAGAGAGGGAAAGACAGAAAGAAACATTGATGTGAGAGAAACACATCTATTGGTTGCCTCCTGCACGAGCCCTGTCCAGAGCCAGGGCTGGGGAGGAGCCTGCAACCAAGGTACATGCCTTTGACCAGAATCGAACCCAGGACCCTTTGGTCTGCAGGCCTACACTCTATCCACTGAGCCAAACCAGCTAGGGCTAATTTATATAAACTTCTTGATTTCATCATACAAGACAAGCACAAAAACACCAGTCATGCTTCTGAGAACATTGGACCACACACCCTTGAAAAAAGCTCTGCCACCTCCATTGGGAGCGATCTTCCTCCACAATCCAGTGTGCCTGTGTACACGATAGCAGTTCTTTGCTCCCTGACTGCATCATCATGTGATCACGAACAATGTCGAACAGCTAGGAAGTCAACCCAGACACTGCTGTGACGGACTGTGCAGTCATCGAGCCGATGAAGATGTCAGTATTCTTGGGATCTGGAAGCATTCCTTTGCAGTGTCATAGACACTGAAACAGCAGCTCAGTAGATGCTAATTCTCTGCACAGACACATTACAGTCTTCTCACAGGCCCTTGATCCTATCAGATTTGTTGATTTTAATTAGGCAGTCACCAAGGCCTTTCAAACCTCTTTCACCTCCAGTTTTGCCCGCATCAGTTGCTAGACAGGTATGGGCAAAATCAAGAGGATACAAAACACAAGGGGGTGGCCTCAGTGGCACCACCTGATGCCATGATCCCCGGCAAAGTTCTTGTCCTCACCACCCAGGAGATCTGCCTGTGTTTGTCTTTGAAGGCAAAGTTGAGAGTCTGAGTGGGGAAATATCTGATGACATTGGCCAGGTTGCCACCACAGGACAGGACTCCCTGCTCCTTGGGGATACAAACCATGCAGTCTAAAGGCACTTGTATTGCTTATCTGCAGTGGTTTGCTTGCTGGCATGCTGCACCTGCAGCAGCAGCTTGACCTGCTCCATGGGTGTTACCACTGTCTTAGAGATGGCTGTGGCCACTTCATCTCCCCAGAAGACCTTCGTGAAGGACATAGGAACGTCTTTTTTAAAATATATTTTTATTGATTTCAGAGAGGAAGGGAGAGGAAGAGAGAGATGGAAACATCGATGATGAGAGAATCATTGAGTGGGTGCCTCCTACACACTCCACACTGGAAATTGAGCCTGAACCCCAGGCATGTGCCCTGACTGGAAACTGAACCTTGACCTCCTGGTTCATAGTTCAATGCTCAATCACTGAGCCATGCTGGCCAGACCTTTTTCACTTCTTTAATCTCACATATAGCAGTCTTAGTCACCAGCGGCTATATGGGGTGGAGCAAAAGTGGGTTTGCAGATGTTTATGTGGAAAATAATATAATTAATAAATACTGATATAAGAATGAACTCTCTTTTGCATGCTCACAAATGTAAACCTACTTTTGCCCTGCCCTATATTAATTTGCTTGAATGTCCATTGCGGTCTTCTCTGAGTCAGGCACTGTGTTCTTCTATGGAAAGACAAATATTAATAAGTTCCCACTCTCAAGGTGCTCCCAGACTAGTGGGGACTACAGTCATGCAAATAGACAATTTCAGTGGAATGTGTGACCACTGTTATACACTTTTATGCTACCCTGTAAGTAAGACATCCCCCGAAATAAGACCTCCCCAATAATATTTTATTCTTGAAACTGAAAAAGCCTGGGCCACAGAAGCAGTTATAAGGAAGTGGGTCGATTTAATGCTGCCCCTTGTTATGCAAGGGAGCCAAAGAGGTCTGCTAGTCTGGGATGCAGCCAGCACTCACCGCACTAAATACATGAAGAAATTTCTTACGAAAGAAAAATAGATCAAATAATGATTTCTGCAGGAATGATGGCCTGTCTCCAGCTCTTGATATTGCAATAAACAAGCCATTCAAGGATAATTTGCGCATGGAAATTAATGACTACATTGAAAATAGAATGGAGAGAAATCAGCATGCAAACTTTGTGAAACCTAAACTGCAAGAGGTTGTGACTTGGGTGAAGAATTCATGGGAGAAAATCACTGACAAGTTGCATTGCAAATGCACTATAAGCAGGCTATCTTGACAAGAAGTACTCATTTAAGGACAGTGCTATTGCTAAACATGAGAGATTTGGTCCACTGATTCTGAAAGAAATGGAGTCACAAGAAATTCACCAGGAAATTCAGGGTTTGGATTGTTATGATGATGTTCCAGAAGATGATGACATGACTGTCATTGAATAAATATTACTTTGTGTTCATCCCGGTAAATAACAGTATCAGTAAATGTACCATAGATTGTTGTACACGGAAATAATGGTAGTAACAAGAAATTCTTGATACCTTAGGATTCACAGTTTGTCTGGTTATGCTAGTTTGTGATGACAACTACTACCGTACTGTACACAAGTAATAAATTTCCTTTTTTGTTGTTGTTCAACAATAAATGTGTACCGTATTCTTCTTAATGGAAAAATAAGACATCTCCTGAAAATAAGACCTAGCACATCTTTCGGAGAAAAAATTAATATAAGACACTGTTTTATTTTCGGGGGAAAAGGGTATTACACTCTAACACACTTATAGTCAAAGCTGGAGAAATAGAGTAGCAATGACACCAAGTTGGAAGCACTGGCAAGTGGTTAATATTTTAGTTGGTTGTGGAGGCTGGAAGGTAATGCCCAGGCATCAAGGTAGGGGTGAGCATTTCAAGGAGCAAGAATTGGCATGATTGGGCCTGGAGTATTTCAGGACTCATCTGTGGGACTTCGGGATGTGGGGAGCAGAGGAGCACATGCAATGGGAAGGAAGTTAGGAGAAGTCCAGGCCAGTTAAGGCAGGCTTCATGTCCCTTGCTCAGGGGTTTAGACTCTATACTATGGGCAAGGAGGTCTCACAAAGGTTTTACAAGAGGCATAATACAATCAGATTCTTCTTTTAGAAAAATCCCCTGGCAATAGTGAGAACTATTTCCAAAAAGAGAGAGACCGATGAGAGGGAAACAGATGACATGGCTATTAGTAAACCAGATGCAAGCCTGGCTTCATTCAATGGAATGGAGCTGGGGACCACATAAGAAGACATTTCTTAATTAGCATTAACAGAGTGGAGAATGGTCTAAATGTGAAGGATTTGGGATTTGAGCTCAAGCTAACTCTGACATGTCTTACTTGGTGACAGTATTAAATAATATAAGGCATTTATAGGAAGACCAGGTTTGAAGGATTGGGGAGTGGGGCAAGAGTGTGAAATATAAAAAATAAATAAGTACTCTTGCCTGGGTCCTGCTCCCAGAGATGCTGGTTTAATTTGTCTTGGGTGTAGCCTGGCATTATATTTATTTAATCTCATCAGGTGACTATAATGAGGAGCCAAGATGAGAATCACTGTTATGAAGAGATGAGAGAAGACTAATCACATAACTCTCAGAAAACAATTTTCAGGCACAAAGAATAGCCCAAGTGTCCATTAATAGGATATTGATCAAATTAACTATATGATTCAAAACTTAGCCTTAGACTCCAAGTAAAGTGGAATAAGCATACTCCACCCTGTCTCTCCCACTGAATGCAGCTATAAACCTGGGCACAAGGCATGGAGCAGCAATTTGAGGACTCTGTAAAATAAATAATAGCAGATGGATTGGGAAGGAAACCAGAGTTCAAAGTACCTCTGCACCAATAGTGAGTTCACCATACCGTTTGCTTCAATTTTGCGCAGTCTAGACATAAGGTAGCCTGAAACCGCAAGTGGACCCCAGGAGAAACCCTGTGCTTCTGGCTCAAGAAACAGAAAGTGGGTCTCCTAATGCTCAAAGAGAATGGAAGAAATCTCATTTTCTTTCTTTTGTTTTTCTTCTGACTGGAGGACTGAGAAAAGGACCCCAGGAACCAGGAAGTATTGGGGACATTGTAAAGAGGAAAGTATTTGGAAAAGTGACCTGGTAATGTTGTTTATAAACCCCTGGACTCACCCTAAATGGCACTCACCCTAAATAGGTGAATCTACCCTAAACAGTGTACCAAAAACTTTGAGATGGAACTATAAATGGAGATAGACCATCACCCACATCCTACTCTGGTCATGAGGGGGCACACATGCAGGACAGATCTGAAGAGCATTGCAAAGACTTTGAAAGTGGAATTGACATTGACACCACAACCCACAAAAGTGTGGTTGAAACTTGCAGCCTGAAGACTGGGATAACTGCTTACTAAAGTATATATATATAGTATATTCAAAATGTCCAAAATGCAATACAAATTTAATCTTTATAGGCAGAACCAGTGAAATCTCAACTTACATACTAAGATTACACAGATGTTGGAATCACCTGACAAATACTTTAAAGCAGCTATCATAAAAATGATCCAACAAGTAAAGACAACCTTTCTTTAAATGAATGGAAGATAGTCCCAGCAAAAAAAGAAAATATAAAGAAAAATCAAATGGAAGTTTGAGAACTGAAAAATACAATAACTTTTTTAAATCACTGATGGAGTTCAATGGCAGAACGGAGATTAGAGAGGAAGGAATCAGTGAATGTGAAGATGTGTCTGTTCAGCTGCCCCCTGGTTTTATCCTTCAGTTACTCTAATGACTTGATACCTGGACCCTGATTACCATTTCACATCAGCTCTTGTACTTTCCAATATGTTTTCATAATGAGTTATATTATCATTTAGATCTCCTAACAACTCTGGGAAATAAAGTCAGAAGACTAAAGTAATTTTAAACATTTAGCTCATGTTATAATAAAAAGACAAATTGAAACAAAACAAAAGAAATTCTCTAATCTCAACAACAAAAAGAATAGACATTTGAAGCAAAAATGAACAAGCCTTGGGAAATTGTGGGATAATACCAAAGGCCTAAAATTTGAGTTACCAGAGTTTCAGAAGTAGAGGGAAAAGTGCAGCACAAAATAAAAGAAGGAGGAAGAAAAGGAGGAAGGGGGGGGGGGGGAAGGAGAAAAAATAGTGACTAATAATATCCCAAATTTGGCAAAGCACATAAACGTACAGATTTGAAAAGCTCATCAAATTATAAACAAGAAAAACAAAAAGAAGCAATGACCAGAATTATTATAATCAAACTACCTAGATCTACTTAGACCTAAAGTAATAATGAAATCTTTCAGGCAACTAGAGAAAAGTGACATATTACTTATAGAGAACAATGACCCAAATAACTGCAGATATCTCATCAGAAATCATTGAAGCCAGAAGGAACCAGAACAGCATTTTAAAACTACTGAAAGGAAAGAACTGTCAGCCCAGGATTCTATGTCCAGCAAAAATATAATAAAGGAATGCGGGTGAAATAAAAATCTTCTCAGAACAAAGAAAGTAGAATTTGTTGCCAGCGGACCTGCTTTATATAAAAGTACATGCTTCAAACAGATGGCAATGATAACAGATGAAAACTTAGGCTATCAGGAATGAAGGAAGAGTAACAGAAATGGTGGAATGTATGGGTAAATATAATAGACTTTCTCTCAAATTTTTTAAATTCTGCTTTATAGTTGAAGACAAAAAGTATAACACTGATACAATGTTTGTGAATGTAATACATAAACAACTCCCAAATAAACCAGGGAGAGTAAAGGCCCTGTGTGGTGGTAAGATTCCTACATTCCTCTCAAAGAGGTAAAATATCATGAAAAGATAAGGGTGTGTTTTGTAATTCCTAGAGCAATCACTAAAAATGTTACATAAAGAGATATAATAACACACACACATATATATACACACACAAATAAAATAGAATACTAAAAGGATTCAGATAACCCCAAACATAGCATGAGGTGGAAACAAAAAATAGAGGAAACAAACAAAATAAAGTGGTAGTTTTAAATCCAAACATAAATAAGTCTATAAAATGCAAATAGTCTAAACAAATCAATTGAAAGGCATTGGCAGACTGCTTTTTCATGGTGCCTCAGAGGTAGTCGACTGCTTTAGGAGGAAGCTGAACTTCTCTTTCCCAGTCATTGGCTGCCAGAAATTCATTGAAGTGGACAATGAATGCAAATTCCCTGCCTTTAATAAGAAGTGTATGGCCCCAGAAGTTGTTCCTGATGCTCTGGGTGAAGAATGGAAAGCTTATGTGGTTCTAATCAATGTTGGGAATGACAAACAAGGTTTCCCCTTAAAGCAGGTGTCTCAACCCATGGCCATGTCTTCCTGCTACTGAGTAAGGGACATTCCTTTTATAGACCAAGGAGAACTGGAGAAAGAAAGCACAAATTTGCTTGAACGGCATCATGGATGTGTCTCAGTGCTCTCAATTTGGTCATTGTAAAAAAAAAAGGGGGGGTGGGGGAGGGAAGATAATCCTGGTCTCACTGATACTGTGCCTAATCACTTGAGACTCAAAAAGAGCTAGAAGAATCCACACATTTCCCAATCTTTTCTAAAAAAAAAAAAAAAAAAAATGTTGTCCACCAAAATGTTGTGAGAAAGCCCTAAACAAAGAAGGACCAATGCACCCAAGAGTTAGCATTGTGTTACTGCGCGTGTCCTGCAACACAAATGTTGGCATATTGCTCAGTTACAAAGTACTAAGAAAAATAAGGAAGAGGTCGCAGAATATGCTAAACTTTTGACTAAGAGGATAAAGAAAGCCAAAGGAAAATACCAGGAACAGATTGCCAAATGAAGTATATTGCCCTTTGTGAAAGCTTCTACCTCTAAGTCTGAGTCCATTCGAAATGAGTCCAGTTCTAAGAGTAAAAAATAAATAAGAACAGACATAAAAAAAGAGAAGAGATTGATAGAATGAATTTCTAAAATGACAAAAGGTATAGGAAAATGGAAAGTAAAAGGATATGTTATTTATCCAGAAAAATGAAAACTTATGTCCACACAAAAAAACCTGTACATGAATGGTTATGGAAGTATTACTCATAATAGCCCAAAACTAGAAACAACTCACATCTTCTTCAACCAATGAACGGCTAAGGAAACTATGGTACAACCATGCCTTAGAATACTACTCTGGAAATAAAATGAATTAACTGATAATACATACAACAACTTGGATAGATCACAAGGGAATTATGCCATGTGAACAAGACCATCTCTAAAGGTTACATACTATCTGATTCCATTTATATAGCAATATTAAAATGATAAAATTATATGGATGGAGACAGATTAGTAGTAGCCAGGGATCAGGGAGTGGGATGGGAGGAAGGTGACTATAGCTATAAAAGGGCAGTATAACGGATCTTTGTGATGGAGTTGTTTTGTTTCTTGACTATGGGGTGGTCACATAAATCTACATATGATAAAATTTTGCGCGGCTAGTGTGCCTCAGTGGTTGAGCATCAGCCTATGAACCAGGAGGTCAGGGTTCGATTCCCAGTCAGGGCACTTGCCCAGGTTGTGGCTCAATCCCCAGTAGGGCGTGCGCAGGAGGCAGCCAATCAATGATTTTCTCTCCTCATTGACATTTTTTTCTCTCTCTCTCCCCCACTCCCTTCCTTTCTGAAATTGATTTTTAAAAAAAGAAAAAATTTTCACTGAACTAAATACAAACACATGCACACATATACTTAAGTACGTGTAAAACTAGTGAAATTAGAATAAGGTATATGGGTCCTATTAATGTCCATTTTTCTGTTGCAATTGTACTATTGTTATGTAAGATTTGAAAATGTTACCACTAGGTAGAACTGAGTTAAGATTACTAGTTTGCTAGGCTGCCATAACAAAGAACCACAGATGGGTGGCTTAAACAATGGACATTTATTGTCCTAATTCTGGAGGCTGTAAGTCCCAAATCAAGTTGTCAACAGGGTTGTTTCCTTCTGAGGGCTGTGAGGAAGACTCTGTTCCAGGTCTCTCTCTCTGGCTTATGGATGGCTATCTTCTCTGTGTCTTCACATCATTTTCCCTCTACATATGTTATTGTATCCAAATTTCCCTGTTTTATAAGGACACCAGTAATACTGGATTAGGAACCACTTTAATGTCCTTAGTTAAACTTGATTACTTCTGCAAACACCTTATTTCCACATCTCACATTTTGAGGTTTTGAGGGTTAGGACTTCAACATAGAACACAATTCAATCCATAACAGCTCTGTGGATATTTCTGTGCTATTTCTTACAACTACATGACAATCTACAATTATTTCAAAATAAGAAGTTTTTAAAGAGATAAAGAAGGAAAAAGATGGAAAAAATTCAAGTCACAAAGTTTTCTCTGATCATAATGAAATAAGACTAGAAATCAGTAACAGAAAAGTCTCCAAGTACTCGGAAATTAAGCAGCATATGTCTACATAAATCTTTGAACAAAGGATAAGCCTCAGGGAAAATAAAAATATATATTGAATTATATCAAAATAAAAATACAGCATGTCATAATTTGTGGATATAACTAAAGCAGTGCTTAGGGGAACTTTAAAGCATTAAGTGCTTATATTAAATAAATTATGTTATATCTAAACTGTAGAGTATTGAAGTCATAGAAAGAACTTAAGATGTATTATTAGATGTAAAACAGTAATAATTACATACAGCATGCTATCCTTGATGAAATAGAGACATTCAGAAAAACTTACATCTGCTTATTTCTGCATAAAGAAACACTGATAGGATATACAATAAATGAATTTAAGTAGTTATCTATATAGGTGGAGGAAAATGTGGCAGACAGGACAGAAGTAGGAGTAAGATTTCTCAATGTATACCTTGCTTATTGCTTTACTTTTTAAATTGAGGAGAACTTTACATAGCATTTTAAAGTGTACAACTTGGTGGCATTTAGTATATTTACAATATTGTGCAACCACCTACTTTTATCAAGTTCTAAAACATTTCATGACTCCAAAGAAAACATTGAACCCATTGAGCAGTCACTCCCCTTTCCCCTTTGCCGCCAGACCCTGGTAACCATCCATCTGCTTCTATCTATGGATTTACTGGTTCTGGATATTTCATTTAAATGGAACCATACAATTTTTGTGTGTGTGTGTCTTTAGCTTCTTTCACTTAGTATAATGTTTTCAAGGTTCATCCATATTATGGCATGCATCAGCACTTAATTCCTTTTTATGACTGAACAATATTCAATTGTATGTATAAACCATATTTTGTTTATCCATTCATCTGTTGATGGACCTTGTGGCTATTATGAATAATGCTACTATGAATATTTATGCCCATCAAACATCTTTTCAGTCCCTGCTCTCAATTCTTTGGGTATATATCTAAGCATCGCTGGGTCATATGGCAGCTCTATGCTTAACTTTTTCAGGAACCACCATACTGTTGCTTTCCATGGTGGTGCACCATTTTACATTCCCACAGCAATGTACTAGGGTTTCAATTTATTTCACATCCTTACCAACACTTGTAAATTTTCATTTCATTTTATTTTATTTTAATAAGTCTTTATTGTTCAGATTATTACAATTGTTCCTCTTTCCCCCTACCCCCTATAGATCCCCTCACCCAGTTCCCACCCTACCCTCTGCCCTTATCCCCCCTGCAATGTCCTCATCCATAGGTATATGATTTTTGTCCAGTCTCTTCCCTCACCCCCACACCCCTTAACCCCAAGAATTGTCAGTCCACTCCCTTTCTATGCCCCTAATTCTATTATATTCACCAGTTTATTCTGTTCATCAGATTTTTTTATTCACTTGATTTTTAGATTCACTTGTTGTTAGATATGTATTTGTTGTTCATAATTTTTATATTTACCTTTTTCTTCTTCCTCCTCTTCTTTTTTTTTTTTTTTTAATATATTTTATTGATTTTTTACAGAGCGGAAGGGAGAGGGATAGAAAGCCAGAAACATCGATGAGAGAGAGACATCGATCAGCCGCCTCCTGCACGCCCCCCACCGGGGACGCGCCCGCAGCCAACGTACATGCCCTTGCCAGAATCGAACCCGGGACCCCGCAGTCCGCAGTCCGACGCTCTATCCACTGAGCCAAACCGGTCTCGGCCTCTTCCTCCTCTTCTTAAAGAATACCTTTCAGCATTTCATATAATATTGGTTTGGTGGCAATGAACTCCTTTAGCTTTTTCTTATTTTGAAGCTCTTTATCTGCCTTTCAATTCTGGGTAGAGTAATCTTGGTTGTAGGTTCTTGCTATTCATCACTTTGAATATTGCTTGCCACTCCCTTCTGGTCTGTATAGTTTCTGTTGAGAAATCAGCTGACAGTCATATGGGTGCTCCCTTGTAGGTAACTAACTGTTTTTCTATTGCTCCTTTTAATATTCTCTCTTTGTCTTTTGCTCTTGGCATTTTAATTATGATATTTCTTAGTGTGTTCCTTTTTGGATTTCTTTTGTTTGGGGTTCTCTGTGCTTCCTGGATTTGTAAGTCTATTTCTTTCACCAAGTGAGGGAAGTTTTTGGTCATTATTTCTTCAAATAGGTTTTCAGTATCTTGCTCTCTCTCTTCTTCTGGTACCCCCGTAATTCTGATGTTGGTATGCTTAAAGTTGTCCCAGAGGCTCCTTACACTATCTTCAAATTTTTGGATTCTTTTTTGCTTTACCAGCTGAGTGTTTTTTGCTTCTTTGTAATTCAAATCTTTGATTTGATTCTTGTGATCCTCTAGTCTGCTATTAGATCTCTGATAATATTTTTTATTTTAGTCAGTGTATGTTTAATTTCTAGTTGGTCCTTTTTCATATCCTTGAGGGTCTCGCTAAATTTTCTAGGAAAATCCTTGAAAAACCTTATAACCGAGGTTTTGAACTCTATATACAGTCATTTGCCTTCCTCCATTTCTTTCGTTTGTGATATGTTTCTTTGTCTTCACATTTTGGCTGCTTCCCTGAGTTGATAGAGTGTCTTTGATTTTGTGTGTGTGTGTGTGTGTGTGTTTTAAATTTAATCTTTATTGTTCAGTTTATTAATTACATTGTTTCCCTTTTTTTCTCCCTATAGCTCCCCTCCACCCAGTACCCATCCCACCCTCTGCCCTCACTTCCCCCCGCCACTGTCCTCTCCCATAGGTGCATGATTTTCGTCCAGTCTCTTGCTGCACTTCCCACATCCCTTTTCTCCCCAAGAATTGTCAGTCCATTCCCTCTCTATGCCCATGATTCTGTTATATTCACCAGTTTATCCTGTTCATCAGATTTTTAATTCACTTGATTTTTAGATTCATTTGTTGATAGATGTGTATTTGTTGTTCATAATTTTTATTTTTACCTTCTTCTTCTTCCTCTTCTTAAAGAATACCTTTCAGCATTTCATATAATATTGGTTTGGCTGTGATGAACTCCTTTAGCTTTTTCTTATATGTGAAGCACTTTATCTGACCTTCAATTCTGAATGATAGCTTTGCTGGGTAGAGTAATCTTGGTTGTATATTCTTGCTATTCATCACTTTGAATATTTCTTGCCACTCCCATCTGGACTGCATAGTTTCTATTGAGAAATCTGCTGACAATCGTATGGGTGCTCCTTTATAGGTAACTGTTTTTCTCTTGCTGCTTTTAAATTTCTCTTTGTCTTTTGCTCTTGGCATTTTAATTATGATCTGTCTTGGTGTGGACCTCCTTGGATTCCTATAGTTTGTGGTTCGATGCGCTTCTTGGACTTTTAAGTCAATTTGTTTCACCAGGTAGGGGAAGTTTTCGGTCACTATTTCTTCAAATAGGTTTTCATTATCTTGCTCTCTCTCTTTTTCTGGCACCTGTATAATTCGGATGTTGGTATGCTTGAGGTTGTCCCAGAGGCCCCTTACACTATCTTCAATTTTTTGGATTCTTTTGGCTTCTTGCTTTTCCAGCTGAGTGGATTTTGCCTCTTTCAATTTCAAATCTTTGACTTGGTTCTTGCAGTCCTCTAGATTGCTTTTAGGTCTTTGTATAATATTTTTTATTTCAGTCAGTGTATGCTTAATTTCTAGTTGGTCCTTTTTCATATCCTTGTAAGTCTCATTCATTTCCTTGTAGGTCTCATTTAGTTCACGGCCTTTTCTAGGAGCCTCTTGAAAAACCTTATAACCATGGTTTTGAACTCTATGTCCAGTTATTTTTTCTTCCATTTCTTTCACATCTGATTTCTTTCCATGTCTCTGCATGGTGGCTGTTTTCCTGAGTGGTCGATTAGCTTTGTGTGGTAGATGTACTCTAAGGGACAGTGGCTCAGCCTCCCCAGTAACCTGAGGTGGATACTTTTGCTGCAGCCCTTTATGGGTTACACAGTCTTGTTGAAGTTAAGCCTAGATTATTGTTGTTAGCACTAGGAGGGTTTGACCTCCAGGTCAATTGGCTGTGAGGGTCATCTGTGCTCAGGTTGGATGGGCGGAATCTCTGGGCTGAGCAGGCAGCGTCAGCTCCGCCCTATGCGGCATCTGAGTCTCTGTGTCTGGTGGTAATGGCTGCAAGCACCTCTGAGAGAAAGCTGCCACTGAGCTCTACCCACTGCCGGACAATTCAGCATCTCTCCAAATGAGTCTGCACACCCAATGTCTCACCCAGGGTTGTAATACAATGCAGTCCGGTGGTTTCCCGAACGAGAGAGCAAGTCATGAGTCCTCTCTGTGTGCTCGTGCACCTCTGCTGTTCCCAAGTTTATGTGCACTCTCCACAAGCTCGCCCTCTCCACAAGCTCACAGACCTTTGCAGCACCCGAGTTTCAGCGTGCTTCCCTACTGTCCAGTTTCACCCCATATGAGTGTGGGTTCCCCGGACCTCGCCCGGAACTGGGGAATCAGTGCAGTGGGACGCCTTTTTCTTTGCAGCTGCCTGCCCTCTCCGCTTGCACACATGCACGCAGGGCTCCAAACCTCTGACTCCACATGTATCTTCAACGCTGCCCCCTACTGCTCCTCTGAGTCACAGTGTCCTATCGTTACTTTTATTTGTGGAATTTTCACTCAGCCAGCTTTCTGGTGATTCTGGATGATGTTTGTTCGGTTGTTAAGTTGTAGTTTTGAAATTGCTGTGTGGGGCAGCAAGATAGGTGTTTACCTATGCCGCCATCTTGGTTCTCTCGATAGAGTGTCTTTGTGTGCTAGGTGTCCTATAGAGCCCAGTGGCTCACCCTCCCCAGTTACCTGAGGTGGACATTCTTGGTGCACCCCGTTGTGGGCTATGTGCAAATCTTTTTGTATTTAAGCCTTGACTGTTGTTGGTATCACTGGGAGGAATTTACCTCCAGGCTATTTGGCTGTGGGGATCAGCTGTGTCTACAGTGGGAGACCTTATGTGCTGAAGACACCCTTATGAGAAAAGACCTGCAAAAATCTCTGTGCTCAGCTTGTATGGGGCAGAGTCTCAGTGCAGAGGAGACAGCATTGGTTTCCCATCAGCCCTGCCCTAATAGGCCCCTGTGTCTCAGTGTCCCATGGTAATTGCTGCAAGCACATCTGTGAGAAAGCCACCCTCAAGTTCTGCCCGCTGCCAGACAGTACCGTTTCTCCCCAAATGAGTCTGGGTCCCCAGAGTCTCACCCAGAACTGTAGTTCAGCGCAGTCAGGAGCTTTTGTCTCCCTCCTGCTTGAGAAAGCCAGCCACACACTCAGTTGCCAGTCCTCTCCATGTACACTTCTCAGTACTTCTTCCTCCTGCAGCTCCTCTGAGTCTCGGTGTGCTTTTCTCTTTCCTTCTAGTTGTAAAATTTCCACTCAGCCAGCCTTCCTATGGTTCTGGATGATGTCTGTTTTGTCCTTTAGTTGCAGTTTTGAAATTGTTGTGAGAGGCAGCAGTTTAGGTATTTACCTATGCCACCATCTTGGTTTCTCCTAATTTTTCATATTTTTTATTATAGCCATCCTAGTGGTATAAAGTGGCATCTCATGTCTTTATTTGCATTTCCCTAATGATTAATAATGCTGAGCATATTTTCATGTGTTTATTAGTCATCTGCATATCTTGTTCAGTATTGTTTCCTTTTTGTGACCCCTATGAATATATTCTCTACTTAAAACCCTATGAATATATTATCTATTTGAAACAAAAAACAAATCAACTTTAAAAGGGAAAAAAAGTAAAGATCAGATAAGAGAAGAAGACCATTATAGTAACAGAATAATGGCTCCCAAATATGTAACTATTCCGATTCCTGGGACCTATGAATGTGTTACCTTACCTGGACTTTGAAGATGTGATTAGGGTAAGGATCCTAAAATGGGGAGACTATACTCTATGAGAGTGAGGCAGGAGGTTAAACTTAGAAAAGGAGATATGATGATGGAAGAAGAGATCAGAGAAAGACAGAGAGACTTGAAGATGCTACACAGTGGACCTTGAAAATGAAGGGAGGGGGCCATAAGCCAAGGAATGTAGGCATCTTCTAGAAGTGGAAAAGACAAGGGAACAGCTCTCCTCTAGAGCCTCCTGAAGGAATGCAATCCTGCCAACACACTGATTTTAAGACTTCTATCTTCAAGAATTATAAGATTATAAATTTATAAGATGACAAACTTGTCTTGTTTTAAGCCACTAAGATTTTGGTAATTGGTTACAGCAGCACTAGGAAACTAATATGACTACAAATGTTCTGCTCACTCCAGAACAAAGTACTACCGACTAACTTCCTCATCAATATTTCACTCTTATGAAACACATGTCTTCTAAATCCCTGATGGGGGAAAAATGAAACAGAGAAGGCAAGTTGTGTTGTCCTGTGAGGTGTTAAAGATGTCAGCCAAGCAACACAAGATCTTTCTTTTATACATCTCCAGAGGGAATACTGAGGTAAGCCTTGTTGAATAAAAAGGACTAGAAAGTCTTGTTTAAAAAATCTAAGGGCTCATTACCCTTCACGGAGAGTGAGCAAGATGTGTAGAAACCAAAGCCTGTGGACTTCGTTTTTATCCCCACTGGCAATGTTATTACCTTCAGGTGGCAGTTTCTAGGCCAAGAAGTTTAAAAGCTGCCCTTCTTACCCCTTTCCCAGAGCTCAGCTGTAACGGGCAGCACCTGCCCATCCACAGGTCATCCATCAGCTGAAATGTCTGCATGTGGTTTGCTTCATGTCCATCCTCTTAAAAAGCCCCCAATATGCTTTACATCTAATGCATGTAATATGTTCATTTCATGGAATCGACCCACAGAGGGAACTTCATGTGATAGAAGACCCAATAGCAGGTTGGATGGCAGGTCCAGCTAATGGCCTATAAATTTTTTCCAGCTCTTTCTACTTCAGATGGATAAGGATAACACAAGCACTATCACCACCTTCACAGAAAAGACAGTTTTGGATCTAGGCCAGCTATGACCTAAAAATCCACTTAAAACTCATTGAAGAAGCACTTGAAGAATGTGGATCTATGACTGGGAGATAGCCCTAAATAAAATAATGTAATATTTCTTACAACCCAAAAAACAATGGTTACTGTTTAAAGGGGGGAACTACTTGATATTGGCCCTACGGAAACTTAATCTCCAGAATGTGGAATTTTATTAATGATAAGAACAATGACAATATTATTGAGCGTCTGTTGCAGTAATCCTGTGGTCATTTTGCTAACAGGAATTCCACCTCCTTCCAGGCACAATGCTTGGGTAGGATTTACCTGCCACCAGCTCAATGTATGAGCCCTGGTTGGTCAGAGCCAATCCTTTATTACATCCCTCTTGCCACAGTGATTAGTTCAGGGATTAGCACCCAATGAAGACCTGAGTCAATCAGCACTTGGCTTTTCAAAGCCAACTAGTCCAGAGTGTGACAGCTCATTACCAAAAATAGCTTCACTAGAAGAAGCCCAGGATTTTTGATCCAAGGTGGAAGGAGAGACATTCTCTCTTTTTTCTATGATGAGGTGTGCGCTGTCCTGCACAGCAAGAGTACCTATCTTGCAAGAAGGAAGGAGGCTGTGTGGGATGAGGACATCCTGGAGGACCTAGTGACTTCACTGGGCAACTGGGTTAAACCAGCCCTGAAGCCTGCCGTCGGGGTATTCAGTGACATGAAGCAATAAACTCCCTTGTTATTTAGGCCAGTGTGAGTTTGGTTTTTTCTGCTAGCAACTGACCAAATCCTAACTGATGCACCAACTATATGTCAGGCACTGTGTGAGTGGCTTTCACACATGCTATCTCAATCTTCAACATGGCCCAACGATGCATGTGTTATCAGCCCTTGTTTACAGATGCCAGGTGTTCTGTCTAACTTCAAAATGCTGATAAGTAGAAGAGCCAGAATGCAGCCTCAGATGGCCATCCCTCGGACCTCTGCTTTCCACCAGACTGTTGGGAGAGACTCTCCCCCCACCCAGTGCCACCCTCTGCAATAATGCAGCAGATAAGCCTCTAGAGAGATTTTCCCTACAGTCATAAAAACTTCTGTATTTCATATCTGGCATCCTGTTTCAGGAGTTAGATATTTCTTACAAGTGTTGATGAATCATTGTAAAAAATAGCAATTAACAAATTCATCATTATAAAGACACTAGAGGCCCAGTGCATATAATTTGTGAATGGGTGGGGGTGTCCCTCAGCCCAGCCTGCACCGTTTTGCAACCCGGAACCCCTCGGGGGATGTCTGACTGCCAGTTTAGGCCCAATCCCACAGGGATTCCTCCCTCTTGCAATCCGGGACCGCTAGCTCCTAACCACTCTGCTTGCCTGCCTCATTGCCCTAACTGCTCGCCTGCCTACCTGATCGCCCCTAACTGCCTCTGTCTTGGCTTCCGCTGCCTCAGCTTCGTCCAGAAGGAAATCTGGAATGACATCCGGAAGGTTGTTCAGCTGTCTGGCCTAATTAGCATATTACACTTTTATTATTATAGATTGCAGAAAGATCTTATTGAGTTCTTGTTGGCATTTTAGACAGAATTTAACTCCAAGATCCCAAAGGTAACCTAAGTATGCATGTATCTAATCTTAAATACAAACCTGCTATATAAGAAGTCATTGAAAATTGTTTTGCCATTTGAAAATAGGGTGTTACTGCCATGCACGTACTTCAAATTCAGAAAGGCTCACCATTAGGATCAGATTTTGAGAAAAATAACTGGAATAGTACCCAAGGACTCTGTTCTTTACCAAACCAGACTCTGAAATAATACTACACTCATGATGAAACCAGCACTTCTCCTGATGGGGCTGATTCTGTCCCTGGATCGTTTAGCGAGAGTTCCCAAAGGCAAAATAAACGAACAAGTAAATAACTCCCACTGCAAAATGCACACATGTATGCATAATTCCTTGAACGACATCCGAGGCATTTTTCAGTTTGCATAGAAAGGGAAGGCTTCAAAGGACATCCATCCAAACCTGAGGCCCCCTGCTGAAGAACCCTACAACAGCCCCAGTCTGGCTTCTGCTGGGCCACCACAGGCAGGAGATGCACCACATTTCATGATGCCCAACCCTATTTCAGACGTTTTTATCTCATCCAAAGTGCCCTATAGGTGTATCTCCACAAGAAATAGGCTTTGAAGTTAGATTTGAGTTCAAATGGCTGTTTTACTGGTTCCTCTTGGTGACCCTGAGCAGTTGCTCTACCCCTGCAAGCCCTAGGCTTCGATAAAATTGAACGTGATGATTCCTACCTGTGACCATTAATATAAGATTTATAAGATATTTTGCGTATAACGTACATGGCAACTATTCCTGGCACAAAGTTAGCCTCAACAAGTGATGACCATTAGCTATCAGGGAGGGCACTCCTGAGGCTGAGTAGGGTTGCCAGGTGTAGCAAATAAAAATACAAGCAACCCAATGAAATTTGAATTTCAGGTAAATAACCAATAAGTTGTTAGTATGTGTGTTCCATGTAATATTTGGAATATACACTAAAATTTTATTCATTGTTTATCTGGCATTCAAGTGTCACAGGGTGTCTGGTACTTTATCTGGCAACCCCATTGTTGAGACTGCAGATCAGCAAGGTTGAAGCAGGGATGGGACATTGGGGGAGTAAATCATGAGGTCAGAGGGGGGGAAATGGCAGAAAACCCACAAGCCATGTGCAGAGACACCTGGGCATTCCTGTTTCCTGATGTGGAACCATCCCCAGTTGCTTCAATGGATACCTAGTCATATGGAGAAGTCCATAATTCACAATGGTTCATTTCCTCACCCTTTGAAGATTTTATTCTTGTAAAACATGTACTTTAATAATCACCACTTAAGTTGTATTACTATCTAATTTACTATTTATAAATCTTATATTAAGGAAACTCCAGTGCAAACACTTACAACTGTCTACTTTTTCTAATCCCTTTCATTCAACCTTACAAATATTTATCAGGTACATATCTTGTCTCAGCTATGGTGATAGTGGTGGATGATATAACTTGAGGCTAAAACAGGACCTTACCTTCAAAGACTCCACTCATTGTCTGGTACAATGGCCTTCAACATTTTTTTTAATCATTTGCCCCATCAGTTAAAAAACATTGAACAGATCTCAGCTTCTGTAAATTTATGTATTTATTAGTCATATGCATATTCTATCCTATCTAATAAAAGAGTAATATGCAAATTGACCATACCTCTGTTACATGGTTAAGCCACATCCATCAGCCAATCAGAGTGAGTATTCAAATTAACCCAACCAAGATGGTGGTTAATTTGCATATCCAGGTGCAGAAGAAGGTGTAGAAGAAAGCCAAGCACTGCAGAAGGGAGTAAAGCTGCAGAGAAGCAAGCAAGCATGGCCGGGGGAGAAGGGAGGGAAGCAAGCCGGGCGGGGGAGAAGGGAGGGAGTGAGGCAGAGGAGATGGGAAGAAGTAAGGGAGAAGAGATGGGAAGGAGCGAGGCAGCAGAGAAGAGAGCGAGGCAATGGAGAAGGGAGCAAGCAAGGCAGCAGAGACGGGAGGAAGTGAGGCAGCAGAGACAGGAGAGAGCTAGGTGGTGGGTAAGGGAGGGAAGAAAGCAGCAGAGAAGGGAGGGAGCTTTGCTTAGGCTGCAGGAAGCCCTATTCTTGCAGGTATCTTCCTGCAATGGGTCTCTAGTCATATGTAACAGTGATCTGTTATTTATGTGTGTGTATGTGTAAATATACATACATACACATATAATACTTAAATACTTAAATAATACATACTTATGTAAATGAAACTTATGGCAATAAACAATATAAATAGAAATTATAACATTTTTATTTTCCCTTTCTACCAAGAATCCTCTTACCCTCTTGCATGCTTGAATCCCAATGTGGAAGCCATAGGGCTAGTGAATAAAAATGTCATGATAGTAAATAATTTGGGAGCAATGTTATAAATCCTGTAATCTGGATGTAACTGGGAAGTTAAAAGAGCACAGAAGAGTAATGGGAGCTCAGCTGGGGAAGAGATGATGGAAAGCTGTATGAAGGCCGGACCTCTGGATGAGACAGACTTCAAGGATAAGAGGGACTTTGCCAGGATAGGGAATGCTTTTCAGTGGAAGAAAATCACTTTTTTAAAAGCATATTAGTATGAAAGAGGATGACATACCCAAAGAACCAGAAGCACCTGGTTATGGTTTAAGAGATTTAAAGGAAGCGAGATGGGTCCTTCTAGAGCACGCATAATAGATGAAGTCTAGAAAACAGTGCAAACCTGAACTCTGAAGCAACTCGCTCACATGTGCATATTAGAAAGATCACTTTGATAGAGATGAGAAATTCTAGATGAAATCTTAGAAAACTGAATTAAGGCAGTGTATTACATAATCATTTATTATGCCCAAATAACATTTATCCCAGGATAACCCAGATGGTTTAATACTGGAAAATTTATTAACATAGACTTAGATTATATTTTAATAAAAAATATTTATCCTAATAGATGCAAAGAATCTATTCAATATATTTCCAACTTAGAAAACTAGGACACTCTTAAACAATAAAGAATATTTATCTTAAATACATAGCTAACATCATATTAAAAGTATTTTAATGAAAGTCAGATATAAAACAAAAATACCAAATACTAGCATTGTCATGTCCTATTGTGCTAAACATTCTAGTCGATGCAAAAGACATTAGTATAAACAAGATTACATAGGTAGTACTAGTAAGTAGAAAAGCTGGGCTGAAAACACAGAGCCTTCCTTCCTAACCACTACCACTGGCTGCCTCAGTAGTAGACTCGTGCTGGGAGCTGGGAGAATAGTGAGAAGCTTAAGGCTACAGCTCAGAACCTTAAAATATGGACAGGCCAAAGGGTGGAAAATAGCTTAGCTCACTAAATGCCAGTAGGTGCTTAGCACGATACGTAGGACCTTGGAAGCAGGCATTCATCCATCCATTCACTCCTTGAACAAATACTTATTGAGCACCCACTCTGTGCCAAGCACAGTGCTGGGCTCTGGTTCGAATCTGAACAACACAGACATGTCTCCACCATGGAGTTGAGTCTAAAAAGGGGAATCAGTCAGTAAATCTACATAAAGAGAAGCTAATTACACATTGAGGTGATACAGAGGGAAGAACAGGGTGTGGTGAGAGAAGGAACATGTTTGGGGCCATGGCAGACACAGGGCTGTCAGGAGGCTTTTCTCTGATGAAACTCCATTTGAGCCGAAACCGGTTTGGCTCAGTGGATAGAGCTTCGGCCTGAGGACTGAAAGGTCCCAGGTTCGATTCTGGTCAAGGGCATGTACCTTGGTTGTGGGCACATCCCCAGTAGGAGGTGTGCAGGAGACAGCTGATCGATGTTTCTCTCTCATCGATGTTTCTCTCTCATCGATGTTTCTGGCTTTCTATCCCTCTCCCTTCTTACCTGTAAAAAATCAATAAAATATATTTTAAAAAAAGAAAAGAAACTCCATTTGAGAAGTGGGCCCTGAAGGATGTGTCGGAGCCAGCTAAGGGAGGAGCAGGGGAGGGGTGCCGGGTCCAGGAAGCCTAGGAGGATTCATAGGGCGAGAGATCAACCTGCCAGATCCTGCCACTCAGACGGAGACCTGAACATGCCTCTGGATTTGGTCCCTCAGCTGTCCTGGAGACCTGTATTAGAGCAGTTTCAGGGGCATGGCATGTAGAACCAGTATTCCTGCCATCTGGAAAGGTATGGGATATTTAGAGAAAGTGTAGACACTCCAAAAAAAAACCCACAAAAAACAAAAAAACAGCAGAATCAAAGAAGACACCCCTTGCAGAGTGGGAGAAGTTTTGGTTTTCTTCCAGTGGGCACAGCGGGCAGGTGGGCCTGCTCACTTTGTTAGCTTGTTCGAACTTCCCAAGACTGACAGGTGGATATTTTTCACCTCCTCATATATTACAGGAGGAAGGCCCAGGGACAGGGAGACCCCTGCCCAGGCTTCTGGAGGCCCTGGACTTCACCCTCTTACTTCTGCAAGGTCTACCAGTCCCCTCCCCACCCCACCCCCACCCCCAGTACAGGTCTCTTCTGCTGCCTTGTTGGCCAAGGCTCCCCATCTTCTTTGCATAGAGTGGCGCTGTCATCGGCAGTGCCCGCTGCAAGGCCTTCAGCACGCGGGAGAGATGCCTGGCAGCACCCTGTCAGCGCAGCATAACCAAAGGGTGCGTCTTTGGTAGGGATGGCAGCCTCCCAGGGGGAGAAGTCTTTCTGAGCTAAGCCTCAGATCCAAACCATCAGCTCAGCTCATCAGCCAGCCCTCAAACTCTACCCCTGGATGCTGTCCCTGGGGACCAAGTCTCTAGCTGTGGCCTTTGGGTTGGGGGCTTGAAATAGGCATCAGAGTGCACACGGGCAGTTCTTCACGAGTCTGAACACATTAGTCAGAGGGTCAGGAACCAAGCTACCCTCTGCTATCTCCTGTCATTGAGGGGATGGCATTGAGATTGTACCCCCTCATTTTTTTAAACCAGCTGCAGCATCTGGCACAATAACACGGGAGGGGGGAGAGGGCTTCAAACCCACCTCAGCCAATCTCAAAGGGCCCATCTGGGCTACATCCCAGTCATTCCTGGTTAATTCTGAGTCGGTATTTGAAACGACCTCTTTGCTGTGGGAGCGGGCTGGGGCTCCAGTAGCACACTCTGGAAATGATTTGTGTTCTCTCCTGGTCCTCTGTCTGGGGGTGTGAAGACCTTGGGATTCTAACACCCTAGATGCAACCTGTACATCTTTGAGCAGGATTCCTGCATGTGAAACAGCAGCAGGATATGTCTTAAGAGAGGCAGTTCCCCCCACACCCTCACCCCCAAAATATCCAGCGCTTCCCCTGCAGGTCAGAAGGACGCCGTGACATTTGAGGTGAAGGAAGTGGGATGACAGGAAGCAGAGTGACAGCGCATAAAGGAGGCCAGAGGCCGCTGGAGATGGGACTTATCTGTGCTTCTCCCCAGGCGATTAGGTTTGGGCCAGCTCTGTCTGTGTGGGTGTTGGACCCCAGCGCCAGACTCTCCTCTGGAAGGTCAGTGGGAATAATGGATGAGCTGACACCTGGAGCCCGGGGTGACAGCCCTGCAGGGGGAGGGGCAGAGGGCACGAGGGAGCAGGCTGACTCCCACAGGAGAGAGCCTGGGTGACAGACACCTTTTCAGAGAATTATCATCAACAGGCGCTGATGAGAAGGCCTCGAACCCTGGAATTAGGAGGCTGGAGAGAGGCAGGAAACCCAAGGTCTCTCATGAATTATGAGCTGAAAAGGCTCGCCACTCCCCGGCTCTCTCCCTTTCAGACACTGGCTCCATTGTTGACAAGCAATTTGGCAGTTACTCTAAAGTGGCTAAAATTTGGCACATCCTCCAAGGCCTTTCCTGGTCAGATCAGGTGACCGCTTTCCTGAGAGCTTTGAGAAAGAAAGGATTACCTGCCGCCTCCCCTCCCCTCTGAGGCAGGTGAGAGTAAATCCACTGACTGGCCAGCGCTGTCAGTCACAAATACAACATAAACTATAAAAGCCGCCTTTGTTCTGCCGGGGCAGCCCTCCTGGCGGGGAGGTTAGATTAGCAATTTGTCCTTTGTCAGAGGATTAGCAGAGCCTCATTGTTTTAATGTTTATTTATTAATTTGCATCTTCTAGCAGATTCCACTCAACTCAAGGCCCCAGCTCCCCGCTTCCCTGCTCATTTTACTTCCTCTGCCAAGGAGCTAACAAAGCTGGGTTGGAGCGAACCCAGCAGGAAACTCATGCAAACCCCCTACCTTTTCTTCTGCTCAGGTTCAAACTCTGGCCTTCCCCACCACAGAGCCCAATGCAGCCTGGCAGAGGAGAGAAACGGTTGGTCCAGACGAAGGGAACCTCCTCCACACCTGTGAAGTTGCTTCTCTACCACAGAACTCCACACTCCATCAGCATTGTGGGAAACCTACAATCCTAATTGTCAGCTCATCCTCAGGCCAGGGCCTGGTCTCACCACACCTGGGGGGTTCCTTTGCATTTTGCCGTGGTTATGGGGGATCTGAACGAGGTGGAGATGACTTCCTCAAAGCTGACAGTAGGATGGAAAATTATCACATTCTGACCAATTGTTATCACATTCCTCCCAAAAGAAAACAATGTAGTAAGCACCTACACATCATTCCCTACAAGAACGACACTATCTCAATACCCTTCTCCGTTATTTTCACCTAAGACTTTAGCTTACTCCTTTGCTTTAAAGAAATAAAATTATTGCCGAGACCGGTTTGGCTCAGTGGATAGAGCGTCGGACTGCGGACTGAAGGGTCCCAGGTTCGATTCCGGCAAGGGCATGTACCTTGGCTGCGGGCACATCCCCAGTAGGGGGCGTGCAAGAGGCGGCTGATCGATGTCTCTCTCTCATCGATGTTTCTGACTTTCTATCCCTCTCCCTTCCGCTCTGTAAAAAATCAATAAAATATAAAAAAAAAAGAAATGAAATTATTTTTAAAGCTCTACTATTTTTTCTTTAACCCTCAAAAGGATATGTTCCTTAAAATATATATATATATTAGAGGCCCAGTGCACAAAATTCGTGCATGGGGGTTTGGGGGATGTCCCTTAGCCCAGCCTGCACCCTCTCCAATCTGGGATCCCTCGAGGTATGACCAACTGCCCGTTTGGCCCAATCCTATTAGGATAGGGCCTAAATGGGCAGTCAGACATCCTTCTAACAATCCAGGACTGCTGCCTCCAAACTGCTCACCTGCCTGCCTCCCTGATTACCCCTAACCGCTTCTGCCTGCCAATCTGATCACCCCCTAACCACTACCCTGCCAGCCTGATTGATGTCTAACTGCTCCCCTGCAGGCTTGATCGCCCCCAACTGCCCTCCCTTGCAAGCCTGGAACATCCAACGGCCCTCCCCTGCTGGCATCTTGTGTCCACCTGGGGGCAGGATCTTTGGCCACATGGAGGCAACCCTCTTGTGTGTTGGAGTGATGGTCAATCTGCAAATTACTCTTTTATTAGATAGGATAGAGGACTGGTGCATGGGTGGGGGCTAGCTGGTTTGCCCTGAAGAGTGTCCCGGATCAGGGTGGGAATTCCCTTGGGGTGAGGGGCAGCCTGGGCGAGGGGCCTGTGAAGGTTTGCAGGCCAGCCACGCCCCCGAGTGACCCAAGTGGAGGCTCTGGCATCTGGGATTAATTTATGTCTACAATTGAAACTTTGTAGCCTGGAGCAGAGCCAAGCCTTCTGCTCTCTCAGGGGCAGCAGCCATTACTGTTTGAAACATTGTAGCCTGGAGTGGAGGCCTAGGTCAGCAACAGCAGACTGAAAGCTTGGCTTCATCTGTTGCCAAGGAAACCCAAGCCTTCCTCCTGCTCTCAATGATGGCAGCCATCTTGGTTGGGGTTTATTTGCATAATCTGCTCCTGATTGGCTGGTGGGCATGGCAGTGGGCGTGGCTTGTGGGTGTGACAAAGGTATGGTCAAATTTGCATATTACTCTTTCATTAGATAGGATTAGGGGCTCAGTGCACAAATTCGTGCACCTTGAAAGAAACTGTGGGTTGCAAGGTTGTGGTGGGCACAGGGGTGGGTCTCAGCCTATCCTCCATGACCCTGCCCAGCCCCTTCCACCACGGTCCCTGATCCTGGGCCGCCAGCTGCCCCACTCCTGCCACGCTGCACCATGGAGCAATTGTGGCGAGCGCCAGCAATGGATACGAGCAGAGCCAGCACCGCCAGTAGTGTGAGTGTGACCATCGCTGGCAGGATGTTCTTCACACTGGCATCCCCTGAAGCATCTCAGAGTGCTCTGACTCTGCAGGCCACAATTAGAAACTTCTGGGTTAAATAAAAAGGGTCTGTATGCTTTCCTCCAACTCTTACAAGTCAGGCTATTTCTTCTCCTGTCATTTTCCTGATCTGCCATGTGACCTGTGCACCAAAAGGATGCTGGTTCCATTCCTGGTCAGGGCACATACCTAGGTTGTGGGTTCGATCCCTACTCAGGACATGTACAAAAAGCAAGCCATTGATATTTCTCTCTTATATTAATCTCTCTCTCTCTCTCTCTCTCTCTCTCTCTCTCTCTCTCTCTCTCTCCCCTTCCCCCCCCCCCCCAACCTCCACTCTCTAAGCATGTCCTCGGTTGAGTATTAAAAGATAAATAAAGCCAAGACCGGTTTGGCTCAGTGGTAGAGCGTCGGACTGCGGACTGAAGGGTCCTGGGTTTGATTCTGGTCGAGGGCATGTACCTTGGCTGCGGGCACATCCCCAGTAGGGGGCGTGCAAGAGGCGGCTGATCGATGTTTCTCTCTCATCGATGTTTCTGACTTTCTATCCCTCTCCCTTCTGCTCTGTAAAAAAATCAATAAAATATATTCTTTTTTAAAAAGATAAATAAATAAACAAACAAACAAACAAACAAATAAATAAATAAATAAATAGTAAGTATACTACCAATAATAATAAACACAGGAAATTGTAAGTACTTTATACCTATTAACTCATAATTCACAACATCCCTATGAAACAGAGACTTTTATCCCTGTTTTGCAAATGAGAGACCGAGGTATAGAGCAGGCAGGCAATTTGCTCAGGGTCACACAAGTAGTAAGCAGCACAGACAGAATGTAAACCTAGGTAGTTTGCCTGCAGAAGCCATACTGTGCTGTGCTGCCTCTTGGTTCTCTTGACGCCATTATCATGATCATTATCAGTGTCAATACTATTAACTGGTGGTGAAACTGGAGGAGGCAAAGACAGCTAATTAAACAGGCAAAGAAAAGCAGAGTTTATCTGCTGAGGTGTCCTCAGACTGAGCCAGGAGACCAGAGTCGTGGGCTGAAAATCTGGACACAAGCAACCAAGCTTTACAGCTGGGGGAGGCACCTACCTGCCAACAAATTAAATCTATGTTCCCCCCAAAAGTGACATGGCTCCCAGCTTCAGCAGGACTGCAGAACAGTCTCCAAGGATTTGTGAGCAAATATACATGTTGGGTATTATGCTAAGCACCATGTGAGGTTTCCAAAGATAGTACCCAAGGAGCTTAAATGGCCCTGAAACCGAGAGGATGGTGGATGAGTAAGGAGGCTACTTGGCAGATCCCTTTGGAGCTGCCATCTCGCTGGCTTCGTTGAAAAAACTTTGGTTCCTTCCCAGAGTGGCCCAGAGAGCAGTTGCAAGAGAATTACCTTTGACCTCTCTTGGGTCAGACAAGTCACCTGGTCCGAAACAAACCAAATTTCTAGCTTCCTTAAGAACGTCACTGGGAAACACTAGGGTGAAAGGTTGATTTAGAAATAGCTAGGTTCCTGGCCTTGATTTTTTTTTTTTTTTTTTTTTTACGAGAGGGATTCAGGAAAAATAAATTAATCTGTGCATCAGGGTCAGCTGTGGAATTGTGAAAGAATGCTGGCCTTCACGGCAGGAAGGGAAAGTGCTCAAAAACCGCCTCCACGGGGGCTGGGGCTCCAGGAAACGCTGTGTCTTGGCCTCTGCCCCCTCCCCGCTCAGCATGTCATTAAACTGGGAGGGGGTGTAAGGAGGCCCATCTGCTTTCTCTTCTGTGCTGCTCTAGACAGCAACATACTCTTGCTTACTCTCACCGAGAAATCTTGGTTCTATTTTAATGTAGAAATAATTAAAATTGGAGAAATGGTACCATTAGAGCGTGAGCTTACTCCTCTCTATTCCTTGATTAAAGAATAGTTTCTGCTCTGCTTTAAAAAAAAAAATGAAAAGAAAAGAAAGAAAAAATAAAAAAAAATAATTAAGATTGGAAATACTTTGTTTCAGTAGAACTAAATCCAGATGCATTTTGGGAAATTCTAAAATTCAGCTTGGAGAAAATAGACTAAAATTATACTTGAATTAAAGCAAGAAAATTAGAACAACAACAAAAAAAATCACTTAGAGTCCAAGAACTAGCCCCCTTCTCTTTTCATCTTGAGAAAGAGCCCAGGAAATGTGGAAAATGTTTATGTTTTACCAATGTATTTATCTGTATTTTCATTCATTTAGTATTGGGTTCCTAACATGTGGTATATTCAAACCCTACACCAGAAAACAGGAAACATATTCAATGAAGAAGCAAATCAGCTGCTTGCTCTGAAATCAAGACGACACCTGAACAATTTACTAAGCCCTACAGCCAAAAGGGGTGTGAGCCACATGATCATTCCCTGAAGCAAAACTCAGGCCCAGAGTCTGGCAGTGGGACAGAAGAGTGAAGCAGTAATTCTCCTACCAGTTACATCTTCATGCTTCCCTGGAATCATCAGTAGAGACTAGAAACCCTAGAGAAAAGAAAGGAAACCCAAAAGAACAGTGAAGGATGTTCTAAACAAAGGATTTGGAGACGCTTTACTCCTTTTCTTTGGAAAAGTCATTGGTATGGGAAACAGAGAAACTATGATCCCTAAAAATGCATCTGAATTACTAATGTAATGGGATTATAGAAAAATGACCTATTAGTTTGAGGGGATAAAAGTTGGGTAGGAATATGTGGGCTCACTTTGAAAGGTTCTCTCAGATGGCTGTGTGTGCTGCTGCCCTAGGGCAGGAAAGGACTGGAATCCATAGCAACCCTACAATCAACATTATCCCAACTCTGCAACATTGCTCAGTGGGAGTGTCAGACAGAGGAACTGACAAAAAGCTGAAACTGCACAGATACAGCCCATTGGTTCTCCTATCTAAACAAGATTTTTTTCACAGAGATAAAATTTATATACATTAAAAATTAATCTTATTTTACAGTTCTGTGACTTGCCAAATAAATATAGTCATGTAACCACTCTCACAATCAAAATATAGACTGTTCCATCAACTCAGAATACTTCCCAGGCCCTTGTAGTCAACCACTTCTCCCTCCCGAAGCAACTGACAACCACTGATCAACTTTCTGTCTATAGTTTTACCTTTTCCAGAAAGTCATAAAAATGGACCACACAATACATGGCTTTGAAGCCTGGCTTTTCTCATTTAGCGTAATGCACTTGAGAGTCATCCATGTTGTTTTATATATCAGGAGTTCATTCCTTTTATTTACTGAGTAGAATTCCATGATATTGCTGTACCACAGTCTATATACCATTCACCAATTGAAAAACATTTGGGCTTTTTTTTTTTTTTTCATTTTAGGACAATCACAAATTAAGCTCTTATAAACACTTACATACAGGTTATTGTGTGAATGTAAGTTTTCACTTTACCTGGATAAATACTTAGAAGTGTACCCAGACACAGTAGCTCAGTGGCTGAGCATCAATCTATGAACCAGGAAGTCATGGTTCCATTCCCGGTCAGGGCACATGTCTGGGTTGTGGGCTCAATCCCTGGGGTTGTCAGGGGTGGGGGGCATGCAGCAGGCAGATGATCAATGATTCTCTCTCATCATTGATGTTTCTATCTCTCTCTCTCTCCCTTCCTCTCTGAAATCAATACAAATATTTTTAAAAGAAGTATGATTGCTGAGTTTTATGGTAAATATGCTTTATTTTATGAGAAACTGCAAGTCTGATTTTCAGTCTCTACACGGTTTTGCAACTCTCCAGCAATGTGTGAAATTTCCAGTTGCTTCTCATTCTCACCAGCAATTTGATACTGTTGAGGTTTTTATTTTGTTTAGTTTTGTAATCTTAGTCATTTCAATAGGTGTGATATCTCATTGCTTTTTTAATTTTTATTTTCTTAATAACCAATGATGATGAACATTTTTTCATGAGTTCATTTGCCATTGTATATCTTCTTTGGTAAAGTGTCTATTCAAGCTTTTGTCCATTTTTCAATTGGTTTGTTTGTTTTCTTATCATTGAGCTTTGAGACGTTGTCAAAAATTCTGGGTATAAGTTCTTCCTCTGACATGTGATTTGTAATATTTTTCCCAGTCTGTGACTTGTCTTTTCATTCTCTTAGCTGTGTAAAACAAGGATCCTTTTTCTCCTAAACTACATTATGATTTGGTGTGAACAATTAATCATATGAAGATGCCTAATTTGTGTTTGTTCTACTATGTTTACTGTAGAGACCAGCAGAGTCAGCACAAATGATTATGGCAAGTGTGATCCCCTGTTAGAATACTTTCTCATACCCATCATATCTTAGGATTCAGCACACCCTCTGGTACATAGTGAAGTAAGAAGTTATTGAATGAATAATTAAGTGAAATATGGTGCCAACAGAAGGAGTGCAACAAGAGATATATGTGGAGAAGGAGGTAGAAGCCAATACCTAACTATAAGGCTGCGAATTTTAAACCTTATCTTAGGCAGTTAGAGGCCCTGAAGGGTTTCAAACAAGGAAGTAATATAATAGAATTCACATATTTTTGAGTTATCATACTTGAAGTAACATAGAAAATAAGAAGAGGAATGATGCTAGTTATGAGATTAATGAGAAGACCATTAAAAGTTTCCGAGCCAGAGATGATGAATGGCTAAAATATAGATGTAACAACAGCAGGTACAGAAAGCACAGGGCAGATACAAGAAATATTAATGAATCAGCAGAATATCATTTTGCCTCAACATTATGTAAATTTGAAAACCTCTGACCAATACACTAATATAACATCAAAGGAAAGAATGGAACAGTTTATCAGGAACCCAACATGCATCATGTAATTCTCTCTCCCACACCCCTTGCAAACTTATTCATACCTTCTCCTAATTATCCCCCCACTAGTCTTCACAGCCAAATCTTTTTTCTAAAAACGTGACCACTTGCTTTTTCACCTCCTCATTTCCATTTTATGCCCCTTGACTTGACGTGTGAGTAAATCACAATTTACCTTGAATCAGAAGCCCAAGAACATTCGACCAGGAAAACAATATTATTGAAATCAAATAGATAATTTCATGACCTATGTAGAACAGATTAACATGAATGTATAAAACAAACAATCCTCTCTTTGTGTGTGTGTGTGTATGTATTTTAACATATCTGTATTGATTTCAGAGAGGAAAGGAAGAGAGAAAAACATCAATGATGAGAGAGAATCATTGATCAACTGCCTCCTGCTGGGGATGGAGCCCACAACACAGGAATGAGCCCTTGACCAGAATCAAACCTGGGATCCTTCAGTCTTCAGGCTGACGCTCTATCCACTGAGCCAAACTGGCTAGAGCTAATCTCTTTTTTGTGCTGCCCAATCAAATCTTATAAGTCACTTCTCCCTACCTTTATCTGCTCACTTATCAATTTTTCAAATGCAAACAAATATTGACTTTTGAAGTGTTAGGACTCAGAGCATATATAATCAGGATGTTGCCTTGCAGACATTCACTTTCAACACTCTCCAAGAAAGCAACAGAAAGTGTCAGGAAGCAGGTATTGTCCATAAAATATCATATGCTAGGACAATAAGAAGTCTTTAGGGACACCATTGGTATATTTCCAATTTAAGTGCCTTTGAGACAATGCTTTTGGCACTGGTCTTTTTCTGACACCTATTATTAGCAGTGATTCATGTCAAGATAACAACTGCTAAGAACTTCTAGTGCATGCTCTTCTATTCATAACTCTAAGAAGTTACTTGATCCCTCTGACCCCAGTGTCCTCATCTACAAATGGGATTGGTCTACAACTAGATAATCTTTAAGATTCCTGATTAAATGAGATCTTGGTTATAAACCTAACTTTGGAGGAAACATCTTAATGTATAATTATTGATCTTAGTGAATTAGGGCATTAAATGTCTTTCTAAATATTTAAAAAAGCCAGTGCTCCTTTATTGTGCCAGTGGGGCAAATCAATACTTTTGTTGATACATTTACAAGTGAACCTCCAGAACAAAGAAAAAAAGTCTAGTGTCTGTTAACAAAGTCACTTTTTTAAAAATGGGAGAAGGAGAGATAGAAACATCAATGATGAAAGAGAATCGTTGATTGGCTGCCTCCCTGCTGGAGGCTGAGCCCCAAACCCAGGCCTGTGCCCTGACCGGGAATCAGGTGGTAACTTCCTGGTTCACAGGTCTGCGCTTAACCACTGAGCAATGCCAGCAGGCAACAAAGGCACCTTTTTATTTCATTGTTTTTTTCAGTCACCTTTTTAAAAGAAACATCCAAATGTATATTTGGATGCCAGCCACAGCTAAACAATTTGCTACCTAAAAGCCAAACAAAAAAATTCTAATTACTTTCTCTTTTTTTTTATTCAATGTATGGGGGTAACACTGGCTCACAAAACCATACAGGTTTCAAGTCTACAACTCAACAAAACGTCATTTGCACACTGCATCATGTGCTCATCATCCAAAGCAAAGTCTCTTTCTGTCCCCATTTAATCCGAATTATTCTTAAATTCTCTTCAGCCATTATACCATCCCTGTCACTTCCTGAATTAAATTTCCAGAATCTGCTCTAAAAGAAACTTCAAAACAAACACACATTTATACAAATGTTTTAGAACTTGGAGTACTATGAACTGTGTAAATTTTTTCCCCAGAGTAATCTACAATAAAGAATTATATTATAGGGTCTGTTCAATTTCCAGACTGTACAGATATGATTTTGAGAGACATATCATGAGAACAAAATCCTATTACAACTACATCGGATATAGTTATACTGATATATATGCTTAGGTATAGTCATATATGGATATAGTTATGTAGACTTCATATTAATAAGATTTCACCAGTCCTCATCAGACAAAATCCAGGACCTAAACTTTAATTTGACCTTAAGATGACACATAGAAAAAAAATTAGTTATCTGTGTCAGATGGAGACATAAAACATTTAAAATTTTTTATAGATTCAAATATGTTCTTTTTCCCCTTATTATTTCCAGGTTTCCAAAATTTCTTTAAAAATTTTTCCCAACTCTGAAATTATATAAATATTCTTCCAATATTTTTACTTTTTTACATCATTGTATCTGGAGCTCATTTCTATACATGAGGTAAGAAAGAAAGAAAACTATTTGTTCCATATGGAAATTGTTAGTTATGCCAGCATTATTTATTAAATAAATCACCTTTTCCCCACTGAATTGAAATATTACTTTTATGATAGATCAAGTTGCTATATCTTCTTTGGATTATTTCTGGACTCCATCCATTGTGACTGATCCAGGGATATTTTTAGCAATATTGTTTGTATTTATAAAAATGGGCAAAAACTAAAATGTCTATCAATAGGAGAAATGATAAATAAATTATGGAACATCATATCATAGAATATTATTTACCCAGGACACAGAATGAATTAAATCATAAACATTAGTCTGGACAGATAGCTATGAAATACTGTATTTTCTTTTTTTTAAGTTTAGGATTAGGATTTGAGAGATAGAATCATTTATAATTGAATATTTGGGGGTATAAAAGTGTTCACATAATTTTTTTTTTCAGAGAGTGATGATGGGGAAGGGGAAGAATATTAACTTTATAGGTATCAGAATTGCTTAACTCATTGAAATAAGCAAGTATGAACTTTTTTATATATACATATCTACAAACAAACCATAAATTAAGATGTTATAAATTTATTTTAAATATATGTTAGAATAAAAATTTATATTTCATCCATCTCCAAAGAAATTGACAGCAATAGCCCCATGTTAGAATAGCAAAACGGGGACAACACAAAGTCCTGCTCGAGTGAGGTGCTGGTGAGAATGGGTCTGGACTGACTCCACGGCAGGAATACTACCAACTAAGGAAACTGGCTTCTCCCAGTGCTGTTATTTCTGAGTTTAAAGAATTCCTGAAGCAGAGTTGCCTGGTGGAGATTATTCCTGAAAAAGGAATGATCAACAGCGGTTTTATGGTGCCTGGATCTCTCTGCTCTAGAGCTTACTATTTCCCTCTCCTTACTACTCACATGGAGGGATTTAGCGCAGGGTCTGCCCTTCATTCTTTCCCCCAATCGCATTACCAGAAAGACCAGCTGTTATTCTCAGGTGAACATGAAATCACAAGTATAAATAACCAGATCCCTGAGGAAAACTACCTTAACTGACAAAGAGTAAGCTGAACAATATGTACATGGAAAGCAGAATTGAAACAAATGGATCAAGAATTTAAAATATGCATTATATATACACATAAGGAAATAGTAGGTTCGATAAGACCAAAAAGTGAAAATTAAATATAATAAAAAGTAGGAAAATCGAATAGGAAATGCATAAAAAATTGAATTAAAGAACACAATCGATTTTTTTAAAAAAAATAACATAAGAATTAGCAAATTAGATAGAGGAACTTTCCCAACAGACAACAGGAAGGGATGTGCACTGTGTGCCATTGTTGAGTCAGCTCCTACTCCTGGCGACCCTGTGAATGAGTGATGTCCATAATATCCTGCTCTCAACAGCCCTGCCCAGCTCCTGTAACCGCATGCATATGACTTCTTTTATAGCATCAATCTGTCCCATATTGTGGTCTTTCTCTTTCCCTGCTGCCTTCTGTTTTTCCTAGGATTTTTGTCTTTTCCAAAGAACTTTATCTTCTCATGATTTGCCCAAAAAGGACATCAGTCTTATCAGTTTTAGCTCCAGCAATGTTTCAGGCTTAAGAATGTAAAGTGGTACAGTCAGCATGGAAAATAGTATGATGGTTCCTTTAAAAAATAAAAATCGAGCCAAAACCGGTTTTGCTCAGTGGATAGAGCATCGGCCTGTGGACTGAAGGGTCCCAGGTTTGATTCCGGTCAAGGGCATGTACCTTGGTTGCGGGCATATCCCCAGTAGGGGGTGTGCAGGAAGCAGCTGATTGATGTTTCTCTCTCATCGATGTTTCTGACTTTCTATCCCTCTCCTTTCCTCTCTGTAAAAAAATCAATAAAATATATTTTAAAAAATAAAAAAATAAAAATCGAGCAATAATGTAATACTGCAATTCCACTTCTGGGTGCCCCCCAAAATTAAAAATAGCATCTAGAACAGATATTTGTACACCGATATTCATAGCAGCAATGGTCACAATAACCAAATCATGGAACCAACACAAATGCCCATGGATGGATGATTGGATAAACAAAATGTGGTGTACACATATACTGGAATATTAGTCAGTCCTAAGACTGGAAATCCTGGAGGCTTTCTGGACGGAGCACGTCCTCACCTTTCCCACCCACTTCCCCCAGGCGTGGACTTCCTTGCCTCTGTTTCTTAAACCCAAGGGCCCTTCTTTTGCCTCTGTAACTTGGTTCCTGAGCCCACGCCCAGATGGCTCACTTTCCCTACCTTTGTTATTTTTTAAATAAATGTTTGCTCATTAAAAAAAACACAAACAAAAACAACAACAACAAACAGAAATCCTGTCACATGCTATAGCATGGATGAACCTTGAAGACATTTGCTAAGTGAAATAAGCCAGTCACAGAGAGACAAATACCTGCATGATTCCACTTTTTTTGAGGCATCTAAAGTAGCCAAACTCATAGAATTGAGGATAGCATAGTGGGTACCAGGGGCTGGGGAGGGGGAGTAGAGACTTGATGTTTAATGGGTATAGAATTTCAGATTTGCAAAATAAAACAGTTCTGGAGATTGGTTGCACAACAGTGTGGTATACTAAACACTACTGAACTGCATACAATTAAAAATAGTTAAGGCAGTACATTTTATGTTACCACAATTTAAAATTAAAATTAAAAAGCTATAGTGCCTTTTGAACTAGAAGTGTGGAGAAACCTTTCTCTATTCTGCAATTCTGGGTGAATAAAATACACAATTATCTATACACAATTATGGGTGAATAAAAATAACCTGGGCTATTTTGCCTTTTTTCTCTTTTATTAGAAAAAGAAAAACTCATAAGAAGAGGGACTATGTCAAACACATTTAGTTAGAAATCTCTTACTAAAATAAAAGCCTAAAGCAAATACGTTTTTTGTTATAATGACCCCATAATATTAAAAGGCACAAAATTAAAAGCACACAATGGCTTACTGTTGCACTTAAACCAAGGGTAGTGCTGTTCATTGAATGATTAAATAAGCAATTATGATAACCTACGATATTAAAGATGGCGCTGTGTCGGTGAGACCTGATGTATTGTTCTCAGGGGATGTGCCCGAGAGGACCGCCCTCACTCCCTTTTTGACAGCCCATATGGATTTCACTACACAGATGAGCTTGTCCACAAGTGTCATATCTAACAAGAGAACAACATGTACATAGTCCCAAAATTTTGTTTAAAAAAACAAAACAAATACCTTTGCTTTTCCATCCCACCAGGGAATAGTTTTAATGAACACACTAGGTGACATCTTTATCAGCCCTCATAAACCCTGATTGAACACACAGCGATAAGGCCTGTTTAAACTGTCCTCCTGATAACGGGCCTGGAGTCAGCGCCGGCCTTAGCAACCAGCCTGGAAAAGAGGCCTCCCCAAAACCCAGAGTGCCTGCTACTAGGTGCAGGCAGCTGGCTTATTTGGGGGTGAGGCTATGGTGGTGGGTAGGTGGGTGTGGGCCCTTCCCTCTGGTTTTCTTACAAGGAGACTTTTCACAAGCAAGTTTGGCACCTGGGAGTGAGGAAGAGGCTGGAGCCAGAATGTGCTTTCAGCCCCAGTGACCTTTAGCATTTATATCTACAAACACAGAGAACTCCAGACAGGCAGTTTGAAAGGATTTGGGAATGGCCAGCTCTGGTTTGCTTTCTACCAGCATCATAAATGAGTGAAAGGTACCGACATCTACAAAGAAACGGGAGCCATGGATTTTTCTAGTAAGCTTTAAGTCTAATACTGCAGCCCTTTCCTTTGATGCTCGAAGGCAATCACTGCTTGCATCTTCAAATCCCATTCTCTTGCCTTTCAGCCATCCCAGTCCAGAGCCACGGCAACCCCCGCGGGCTGCGGCAGCCAGTGCCCGTTGGTGGGAGAGGCTCTCATTCTGGGGCGCAGCGAGGGCTGGTCTCAGCAGCCACAGCCAGCAAAGGAAGACATTGGTCCTTGAGGCAGGCTGAAGATCTGCTTCACGTGTGACCTGGAAAATGCTCTGAGCTGAGATGGGTGGCCTCTGATTCTAGCTAGTCCCAGCATTCTCCAACTCACTGGCCGCCCTTGGGTACAGCTTGTAACTTTTCTAGGTCTCATTCTCTTGGGTAGAAAGGAGAGATGGTGGGACTGAAAGATCTTTTAGATCTCTTTCAGGTCTAAAATTAAATTATTCTCTTTAAAAAGCATTTTTCCATATTCCTCTAATCTCCTTTTCCCCAATTTTTAAAGCACATTTAATTACCACAGTAGGGTTATCTTAGAGGTGAGGAAAGAGTATCCCATAGGTTATTTCCTTCATCACTGAGATATCAGTTTTCACAATAACCTCCAACACGTGGATGACAGTAAAATTTCCCCTCAGCTCTCCCCACCCCACTCAAAATTGGACATGCCTCCAGTGAGGGCAAAGGCAGACCCCCTAAATTGCCTTCCTGAAGGTCAGTAGCCTAGATCTTTGCCAAAACAGTAGTGAAAGGAAGTTTTACAGCTGGGAAATTCCACTCATCTATGGAAAACACCTGGCCTATGTGATGTTCAGGGACTTGTATCTTCAGATGAGTTTGCAAAAGAACTCAAGCTCTTTTGACCCAGGAGGTAAATAGGAAGCAAGGTCATCTCCAGGGAGACTGGGCTTTAGGACCTGTCTTTTGAGCTATACCCAGCACAGGCTCCACCCCAGCAATGTCCCTAGGACATTTACATGGACTTTTATATTTGCAAAGTGGTTTCCCAACACTTTGCCTTAAGCCTACACCCCCACAACAACATTATGTTACTTGTGAGTTAATATTACTTGTGATTTTCTATAAAGAGGGGATTTTAAGCAAAGTGAGAGAGAGAAAAGGAAATGAAGTGACAAAACTAATAAATACTGAGCCAAGGATTCTAATTTTTCAGTGCTAATTTTACATACATCCATTCAATGTGTGTATTTTCCAAACCTAAAACTAGCACATGAGAGGTGATGAGCAGGCACGTGCTTTTGAGAGTGATGTGGCAGAATAGCTGGAATCCCATGTAGTCACCAAACCTACAGGAGGATGCTGGGATCCATTCTGCAGAGCAAAGACCCAGGTTCTGAACCATCGTTATAGTCATGCATTAAATACAGAGAGAAGCAGACTTCTGGTCAAGATGGCTGAGTAGGTAAATGTGGTACTCACATCCTCCCATGACCACATCAAAATTACAACAAAACTATAGAACACCCATCATTCATAACCACCTGCAATCTAGCTGAACAGAACTCCTACAATTAAGGATATAAAGAAGAAGGCATATCAAGACTAGAGGAAAGGGCAGAGATGCAGAATGGGTTTATCCCATACCATTGAGTGGTGGATAAAAATTGGGAGGGAAATCTCCCCTGGGCTCACCCCTGAGGAATGAGGGGTCCCAACTCTACACCAGGCCTGCAGCCCATGGTTCCAGTACCAGTAAGAGAAATCCCTAAAAACTAGCAGTGATTGTTGGCTGAGTGAGATGGAAGACTGCTGGAGTCCCAGGCATTCCTCTTAAAGGACCAGCACACAGACTTATGTCTACTCACTCACTTTGAGCTTCAGCACTGGGGCCACAGCTCAAAAGGCACCAAGGAAATACAGGAAGGAACTGAATTGTTTGGTATCAGGGCATGAGCTGAAGAGGCATCTTTCTCCCAGACAGAAGTGTTTGCAAGACCACCGTTCCTTTGATGAGCCCTCTTCCAACAGAGCTAGCAAGCAGGTGCCATATCTGAGTCTCCATCAACCTGGCTCACACTGTTCATCTTCCCTGATGATTCCCTGAGATCCTGCCTTACCCAACATGTAGGCCCACTGAAGCTGTTTCCAATGGATTTTTCATATGAATGGTCTGTCTTGGCTAATGCTTCAAACTTGCCTAAAATTTCTCAAACAAGCAGCCGTGAGTCTCAGTGTGCCCCAAACCTTATGCTAAATAGCCCCAGGCCTGGCACTTGTGGCAGTTGGCCTTGGTTCACAGCTTGGTCTCTCCTGGGCACTTCCAAGCTCAGAACAAGTAGCAGCCATCTGCAGATCATGCAAGGTGGCCCTGGGCAGGACACAGGAGGCAAACTACCTTGGATTGCATTGCCAAGGAGGCCCTACAGCCAATTCACCTAGTGGATAACTTCAGACCACATAGAAACACCACCCAACGATCTCCCCAAGTGACATGCTCCAGGGGCTGGCTCAGCAGCCACAAGAGCCCTGCTGCAATAAGTCCTGCTCTGTGGAGTGGGCACCTACACAGCTGATCCTCCATGGTGGTTGCAGTCAGTCTTTGCAGCCAATTAGCCTGGGAGTAAATCCCTCTCATTGACATGCCAACAGCTATCAAGGCTCAACTACAACTGGAGGGTGTACACAGTACACAAAGTATTGGGGCACCTGGAGTGTACAGCTCAGCTGAAAGGAGAGGCTGTGCCACTGGATCCTTCAGGACACCTACTATATAAGCCATTCCATCAAGCCTAGAAGACATAGTACCTCTACCTAATACTTAGAAACAAACACAGGGAGGTTGTAAAAATGAGGAGATAAGGAAACATGTCTCAAATAAAAGAACAAAATCAAACTCCAGAAAAAGAACTAAACAAAATGGAGATAAGCAATCTATAAGATTCAGAGGTCAAACACTGATTATAAAGATGCTCAATAAATTTGGGGAAGAGTAGATGAACTTCCTGAGAACTTCATTATTACCCTGCAGGAAAGCTATCATTTAGAATTCTAACAAAGAGATAGGAAATATAAAAATGCAACTAGAAAACATAGAAAAAGGACTAGTCAGAAATGAAGAATAGATGAACTGAAATGAATACATTACATGGAATTAACAGTGAAATAGATGAAGCAAAGGATCAAATCAGAGATTTGGAAGATAAGAAAGCAGAAAATATCTAATCAGAATAGCAAAAAAATCCTATCTAATAAAAGAGTAATATGCAAATTTGACCGTACTTTCTCTATAACCACAAACCACGCCTACAGTCATGCCCACCAGCCAATCAGGATCAGATTATGCAAATAAACCCCAACCAAGATGGCTACTACCACTGAGAGGAGGAGGAAGGCTTGGGTTTGCCTGGCAACAGAGGGAGCCAAGCTTTCTGCCTGCCATTGCAGGCCTAGGCCTCTACTCAATGCTACAAAGTTTCAATTATAAAAGATACAGAACGGTGGCAGCCAGTGAGCTGAAGAGAACAGAGGCTTGGGTTTCCCTGGCAACGGAGGAAGCCTAGGCCTCCACTCTAGGCTACAAAGTTTCAAACAGAAATGGCTGCGGCCACTAAGTAAGCAGAAGGCTTCCCTCTGCTCCAGGCTACAAAGTTTCAATTGTAGACATACATTAATCCTAGGGCTTCCACTTAGGTTGCTGGGGGGTGTGGCCAGCCTGCAAACCACCGCTGGCCCCTTGCCCAGGCTGCCCCACACCCCAAAGGAACCCCACACTGATCCGGGACACTCTTCAGGGCAAACCAGCTAGCCCCCACCCATGCACCAGGCCTCTATCCTATCTAATAAAAGAATAATTTGCAGATTGACCATCACTCCAACACACAAGAGGGCTGCCCCCATGTGGACACAAGATGGCACCACAAGATGGTCAGCAGGGGAGGGCTGTTGGGAGGTTCCAGGCCCTGCAAGGGAGGGCAGTTGTAGGTGATCAGGCCAGCAGGAGAGGGCAGTTGGGAGGGACCAGGCCTGCAAGGGAGGGCAGTTGGGGGTGATCAAGCCTGCAGGGGAGGGCAGTTAGGGGTGACTAGGCCAGCAGAGGAGGGAAGTTGGGGGCAAACAAACTGGCAGGGGAGCGTTTAGACATCAATTAGGCTGGCAGAGTAGGGGTTAGTGGGTGAACAGGCTGGCAGGCAGAAGTGGTTAGGGGCAATCAGGGAGGCAGGCAGGTGAGCAGTTTGGAGTCAGCAGTCCTGGAATGTCAGCAGTCCAGGATCTGGCCTAAACGGGCAGTCAGACATCCCTCAAGGGGTCCCAGATTGGAGAGGGTGCAGGCTGGGCTAAGGGACATCCTCTGCCCCCTGTGCATGAATTTCATGCACTGGGCCTCTAGTCTAATAATAATTTTAAAAAATTAAAAAAATGAAGGTAGTGTAAGGAGCCTCTGGAATAACTTTGAATATACCAACATTTGCATCATAGTGGTGTTAGAAAGAGAAGAAAGCAAAAAATTAAAATCTATTTGGAAAAGACAGACAACTTTCTTAAGCTGGTGAAGAAAATAGACATATAAGTCCAGGAAACACAGAGAGTCCCAAACAAGATGAAGCCAAAGAGGCCTATATCAAAACACATCATAATTAAAATGCAAAAAGTTAAAAACAAAGAGAGAACTTTAAAGTAGCAAGAGAAAAGCAGTTCATTACCTACAAGGGAACTTCCATAAAACTGTCCGCTGATTTCTCAACAGAAACTTTGGAGGCCAGAAGGGATTAGCAAAATATATTCAAAGTGATGAAAAGCAAGGACCTATAACCAAGATTACCCTCCAGCAAAGTTATCATTTAGAATCAAAGGACATAGAAAGAGCTTCCCCGACAATAAAAAATTAAAGGAGTTCATCACCACCAAACCAGTATTATATGAAATGTTAAAGGGTCTTCTTTAAGAACAAGAATAAAAAGATAAGAAATACATATCTATCAACAATGAATCTAAAAAATAAAAAATAAATGAACAAGCAGAACATAAAAAGATTCGTAGATACAAAGAACATTTTGACATTGCCGGATAGGAGATGCCATGCTTCACACAACTCAACCTAGATTATTTTTTCAGATTTTCCTCTTCTCTATGAAAATTTAGTATGTCCATATCTGGAGTATTATAATTTTTATTCATTCCTTCCTTTGACTAATGTTTATTGATCCCCTACTGTATGGCAGGTAGTGTGCTATCTGCTGTATCTTTCCAAGCACTTGTAGTATAGTGACGTATCAGTTGGGATTAAAATCCTGGTTTCCCTTTGACCGCAGAAAAGATTTGGGAATGGCCAGTTCTGGTTTCATTTATTAAGTGAAAACAACTCCAAGCACTTGTAATACAGTGACGCATCAATTGAGATTAAAATCCTGGTTTCCCTTTGAGCACAGATCTGAGTTCCTTGAGCCCCAAGTCTCCTACTCTGCCGGGTGGAGACAGTAAAGTAACTACCACAGAGGCTTATTGTGAGAATTAAATGTAAAGTGCATGTAAGTGTCTGGCAGAGAGGAAATGCTTTGTAAGTGTTACTGTAATCAATGGAGTGGCCTGTTTCTTCTGACTTAACCATTTCATTTATAGTGATTTTTCTCCCTAGAGATGTAGCTCAGGCCACAAAATATTCATTCATCTCACTAAGTGGCCACCAGATGTAAGACACTGGAAATGATACAAGCAAGCATAAACAATGTCAATCTCTGCCTTCTGGGAATTTTACAGTGACTGGAAGAGGGAAGACGATCACAACTGGAGAGGAAAACAACCACATGAGAATTTAAAAGTATCAGTGCTTAGTAACTCTGACTATACATTAGAATTATATGAAGAGATTTATTTTTTAAGTCGGGGGCTTACCACTTACCAACTGAATGAGCCCTTTTACAGGTAACGCAAATAACAAAGAACAGAGATAAACGTGTTTCATCTGTCAGCGAAAGGGACATGGATAAGTTGTGAATTCTTTGCAATATTCACTGAGAGAATAGCAGTTTTGAGTGTTTATTATGTTGTACCAAGATCTCCATGAGTTAGTTTGGTCCAAGGTGGCTTCAGTGGGGGAAGAAGTTGAGCCAGGCTGGGAAGGATGCTGGGATTCAGATCAAAAGAAAGGAGCTAGGGTTCCCATGTTGCAAAGGGAGGAGATGGAGTTTGCATTTTGGGGTTAGGGATAAATAGAATGAGCAAATTTAATGTTAGTATTTGTGCTGTCAAAGCAATCACTGAACACATTCAAAAGTAAAGCAAATATATATGATCCTCACCTGAGCATATACTGTATTGATTTTAGGAAGAGAGGAATGGGGAGAGAGAGAGAAACATCAACATGAGAGAGAAACCTCGATCAGTTGCCTCCCACATGCACTCTGCCTGGGGATCGAACCCACGGCCTGGGTATGTGCCCTGACCAGGAACTGAACTTGCAACTTTTTGGTGTACGGGATGACACTCCAATGAATTGAGCCACCCAGCCAGGGTGCAAATATTTTTTATTTTATGCGTAGTTTACATGACCTCTGTAGCCGGTAGGTATTATTGAAACAGAACATTCATTCCCAAAGAGGGAAAATTTTTATCTTAAACTGAAAAATGTATGGCTTCCAAGGCATAAACAAGGAGGCCGACCTACATTCTCACTTCATGGAGTCTTGTGTAACTGATTATATTCATAACCCGAGCTACAGTGAGACTTCATGGAAAATAAAACAAGAGTAGGTCTGTGTAAATTCCTTTCACTTTGCCCTTCCTATCTCCTGACCTCTGCTGTGTTCCCTGCAAAACCAGCAGCAAGTTCTCAGGGACCAGCCTGGAGGCAGCACTTTGGAGTCTTCAATTTGACTTTCGGGTAAACATGAATAAAAGAACAACAATCAGAGAGAGACAGAGACACACACAGAGAGAGATTATTAGATTTTAGTTACAAAAATAAAATTAAATCATGGTCTCATGCAATGCAGACTCTCTCTCCCTAAGAGAGAACTGAACTGTGGTGTTAGAAATGGAACAACCCTGAGAAAGCCAAGATTAAACAGACCAAAAATAAACCCATCATGTCACACCATAGGATTTTTAAGATAAAAATTCTTCATTCAGCCTTATTCCAGGGGAACCCAAATCTCCTTCCTCACCCCCCACACAGGTAGGCATTTCTTGATTTGTTAGACAACTATTTTCCAGGCTTCTACAACGAGAAAGACCCTATTCAACGCAAGAGGTGAAGAGGGGGCGGCCAGCATATGTCCCCTGTGAGACACTCTTTGAATTAGGAATTTGGATTTCTTCTACCATCTTCTGTTGCTGTCTGCTTTTTTTTTTTCTGTCATCTCACTTGGATTATAATACTCAGGGTAACACATTGGTACAATCCCTTATGCATTGTGCAAAGTCTGTGCTAATTTGTAGACTACCCTGAAACCCCAATTAATAACTAACCCTGGAATTTCACATCACAGACTACAGTGTCTCTACATGATAATCCAGCAACTTTATGGCTTAACCATCATCATCCTCACCCCCATTTTATCTATAGGAAGACTGAGGGTTATGGAGGGTTACTGAAGGTCACAGGTCATTTGGCACAAAGTTCCAATTCAAAATCCTATTTCTTTCTACTAAACTATTTTTTTCTGCATCTTTGGGTATTTAATTATCTCTCTCATGCTGAGGTAAGCAGGATAGAGAAAGACGCCACATTTCAGAAAGTTCATTTTATTGGCTTCAACTGACATCTCTTGACACAGTACTAACAACGTAAGGCGTCTGAAAACTTTACCTCTGCTTTCATGCATCCGTTCCCTCCCTTACTAACATGGAGGATGGTGTGGGCTCTGCTTGCTAATCTCCAATACTCGACTCCCCGGACTGGACCCTGCTGAGGTGATCCCTCGCCCCTCCCTGCATGTTGATGAATGGTCCCAGAAGTGCAATGGACCCATTTCAGGAGCCAAAAGAACAAAAACCCAGAGAACTCAGTAATCCTGCAACAACACAAAAAAAGCAAACTCCAAGTATTATCAAGGGTCAGGCCCAAGCGTGGAGACACTCCAGACTCTTGTGTGTGTTGGAATTCCCATCGGGACTGTCGGCCGTCCTCGCTGGGTTCTCAGTCTGTAATGTCTTACAGATTTCGGGGCCGGCCTCTGACAGCTCTGACATATCTGAACTAAGCCTAACCTCAGCTAGTTACTTGAAAGCCTGATAAGTTGTACTGTACCTGTCAGAGCCTCTCTCTGCCGAGATTCTCTCTCCTTCTCCACGGGGCAACAAAACAAAACAAGAACAGAAGAAGAAGGAAAAGAAGAAGGTGTACCTTCTTCATTTGACTGGTATAACCTTCTCTGTTGTTTGTAATTACTGTTATATTATTTCAAATCCTAATTTATAATGAAAATAAAATATAGACCGCTTACTTGGGAGGGCAAACATATCAACTCAATTTTCTCCAACTTTACAAGGCCTCTCTTAAAACACAAATTCCAGGTCCAAGCCATGTAGGATAGAGAAATCATGTTGACATTGTCAAAAATGAGACACATCAATTTGCCCTTTCCAAAATTGAACAGCATTCTGCGCAATGGAAATCAGCTCTGCATAGTGTCACCCTCTGTCATCCATGAGAGACAATAAATACCGCCCCCCTCCCCTGGAGGTGGTGCTCCCTGCTGGCCCCCGAGTCAGCATCCGGTAAGGAGCCCAGAAAAGATCACAGGAAGCCGCTCAGGAAGGCCCTGGAAGAAGGGAAGACCCACTTTTCCCCTCCTCTGGCCCAGTCCTGACTAGTGAAGAGATTTCCCTTTGGACTAGGGAACAGTTAGGAAATTAAAGACGTACCCAGGTCCAGTCTGGCTTTACAACCAGCATTAGTCAGATCACTAAAGACTTAAGAAAAAAGGAATATGTCATGAAAACAACCCAAATCATAAACAATTTCTACCTTTTACCCATCACTGTTATAAGACCTTGAAGTGATATTTTTCATGTTTTTGCCACAATTCTCTACCTATAAAAAAGAGGGAAGCATACACCTTTCTTTCAAGAGTCCTGAAACAGAAAGTAATTTTAAAGTGTTATCATTGTTACTTGTTACCCTTTTCATGGGTGTGTTCAAAAGCAGAGAATTTGGATTTTCCCCCTTCTCATTGTCTAAAATAAGATGAGTTTATTGGCAAACTCTACCTACACCCCACGGCACCTTCCTCGGCTGCCCACAAACACCAGGACAGCCCAGATTTGGCTTTGGCTGGGATTTGTAGGGGCGCGGAGCTGGATTTCCTTCTCTCTCCTGGTCTGCTAATGTCCGGTTGGCGGGCGTTCAGGGCAAAGCGCCAGGCCTGTATTTTGGGGAAGAATCATCCAGAGAGATAGGGGCAGATGTGATTTGGCAGCTGTGTGAGATCTGGCATGTGATTTTACGTGCTGCGGTGTTATGTTTCTTAAACTCAGTACACGCACTTAGAAGGCTGTTTATCATCATCACAGAATATCCAGGCACCCCTACTTGGCACCAGAGGCAAATATGTCTTACTACAGTAATATTTCAGCGAGAGGCCCAGGAAACGCACGAGAGAGGGGCACTGCGTGGTACTAAAATGTTATGCTGATACTGGCATTTTATGGGAAATTAGGACATTTTCTTGTTTCTGACAATCAGAAAGAATTCTGGAAAGACCTAAGATACATACCTGAGTTTATGATTGTTTTCATTTATTCAGTGAAAACAATGGCAAGCATGTATTTTGAATTAAAGCATTATTTCTTGGGCTGATAAAAAAAATGAAATTAACATTAAAACTTCGTCTTCTCTCTGCCTTTCTTGCTTTCCTATATAATTCACAAATGAGGGAGAAAAACACTTTTTTGCCAGTCCTCTGAACAAAGCTGTCTTGCCTGCTGCTTACAAATTTTCCAGGACTATTTCCCACCCCAGGTTAAGACTCCTGATTCGTGATGATAGGTTCTGGCAGCAGGATTTTGGAAGCGGTGTCTCGAGACTGCACGCTGAAACCCCAGCACTTCATTTAGCCAAGCCTGCTATTATTTTGCTGTCATCAGAACAGATGCCCGTGTATCAGTCAAGAATAATGGGGTCCCACACATTTTTAAAGGATCCAAGTAAAACACGTGGGGCCAGTTTTCCAGGAAGAAGTCAGCAAACACAGAGCAAGTACGGCCCCTTGTCCCATCAAGCGGCCTATCAAGTTCAAGGCAGGTTGATGAAGTGCAGGATCATCCGACTTCGGACAAGGAGTGTGGTTAAGGCAGAAACACCGTCCCACGGGAGAGCGCCTCCCTGAGGCTGAGTTCGCCTTGTGTCAGAAGAAAGGGGCAGGCTGCTGCCCTCAGAAGCCCCTTCAGATCAAGAATGCTCAGGCTGCCACCGTTGTTTTCTCTACTTGGCCCTTTCCCCAGCAATAAAGTTATTAGATTAGGAGGGAGATGGGTGAGTGAAACGAGTCAGCATATTTTCAATGGGATCATCCACTGTACCTAGTGTCTTGTCCTCATGCAGAACCCAAACTCGTCCATAGAAGCTGGTTTGGGGAAACAGACAGCAAGCTGACGCCACAATGCCTTGTTTATTTTAAAAAAGACGTCACTCCAGGTGTGGGGGTTTGTAGTGTTTTAACCAACCGGTAACTCCTTTTCCCCTCTTCCTCATCAATAGCTAAGTTACTTCCTCATCAATAGCTAAGTTACTTCCTCATCAATAGCTAAGCTTTGGGTCTGGTAAGAGGAAGGTAGCATTGCCTTCTGTCAGGCAGCTATCAAGAATATGGCCCATTTTACAGGCGAGGGAGCTGAGACACAGAGAGGTTACCTGATGAGCCCCAGATGAAGGCATCCTCATTGACTTAAGACAGAGAGAAGAACCCAGCAAATGGCACAGCCTCATAAGCTCAGATCTTAAATTAAGTTAGCAAAATAAAAGATTCTTTAAAGTTTCAGAAAAATCAGGTAATGAAGGCTGCTCATGGTGTCAGACGCCCAGCCCTGCGCCCGAGGGGACGGGGGCTTCCTGGAGGTCTGCGCACCCCCAGGTCTCCTGGCAGGACCACGGCTGCGCCGTGGAGCGTCTTCCTAGAAAACTGAGCTCCTTCCTGAGTCCAGCCAACCTGCTGCTGGACCCCATGCAAGCCCCATCCCAGGGGTAAGAGAAGATAGTTCAATAGCTCTGGAGCTGGAGGCGGGGGGGGGGGGGGGGGGGGGCGGGTCCAGGTGAGGGCATCTCCAGGGACAGGCCAGGGGAGACAGAGAAGAGAAACTGCAGCAACAAGAGAACAAACTCATCAACTGAACCCCACAGGTGCCCAGAATCCTCACATGTCACCCCCCTAGTCCCCCAGCCTGTCACTGTGCCCATTTCAGGGGGGCAGGGATAGACAAGACTCTTTCTTACGATACAAGGGTCGGGGGAGGGATGGGGACTTGGCCAAAGGCCCCCACAGCCTATAGAGGAGAGCCAGCACTGAAGCTAGGTGGGGAGGGTGGGGAGACCGGAATCTGCTCTTCCCACTTGCTACGCTGCCCCCAGAACAGAAGCAAGGCATGTGACGGTCGGAGGGCCCAGCACATGGCATGACTGCTTGCAGGAGGGAACACTGAGTTTGCTCTGGCTCCAAGTGCCCCCAAACCTCGCTACCTCACAAAGTAAGACTTTTTAGGTGGGGGTCGGGACAGCAGTAACTAGATTTGACTACCATCTTGCTAAAAATCAAAGTTTCTGACCAGGTTTAAAGATGCTTTAAATAAGAGCTGCAACATATCCAAGAGCCCATTAGCAAGGTTGGGGGATCTCTACTAGATTTCTTCAAGATCGAACTCTGCCTTCTCCACCCCAGTTAGTCTCCAGTCCACTTAGGAGGAAGCTGCCAAGAGTTTGGTCCTCAGAGAGGAGACAGAACTGCATCAATCAAAGAAGTATTTATTCAGTGCTGACATGCCCAGGACGGTGATAGGCCAGCAAGCAATCCTGGTCCCTGTCACCAATTTGTTTATAATCTGACTAAACAGAGATGGATTCACATAAAATGCTTTGTAAGCAATCCGCTAAGATTTCACTGAAGGCTAGCCCGGAGTGGGTACTTAACAAACATTTGTTGTGGGAATTGTTGGTTAGAGGAGAGGCCCGGCCTTTGAGTTGCTGGGAAGGCGCTGTGGCCCAAGGTCAGAAAGTGAGCTGTGTGCTGGGTGGAGGTTTTAGGCCAAGGGAGAAGTGGTTTATTCATCACTGAGTCCTGGGAATAGCAGGTAATGGACCCAAGATGGCTGTATATTCTTAAGTCTCCGTTGAACAACTCACTGTGCTGTGCTATGGTTGTCCCCTGATCTTTCTTACCGATATAGTGACCTATAACAGCAGTTTTTCCAAAGTAGAGACTGCATTCGGGTACGATAAGAAATCCTGTGGCCATGGCCAGTTTTGCTCAGAGGTTAGAATATTGGCCCTCAGACCCCAAGGGTCCAGGGTTTAATTTCCTGTCAAGGACATGTACCTGGGTTGCAGGTTTGACCCCAGGCCCCCAGCCCCCTAGCCCCCCACTGGGAGGGGGATGGAAGGGGGCAACGGTGTGTGCAGGAGGAAACCAATCCATGTGTCTCTCTCACATCACTGTTTCTCTCTCTCTCCACCCCCTCCTCCCTCCCTTCCACGCTCTCTAGGATCAATGGAGTAAATGTCCTCAGGTGAGAATTAACAAAAAAGAAAGAAATCCTGATTTGCCTGCCTATGGTTGGAGAGCTAGATGGGGACTAGGTCCTGGCAGCAGGCTATGGTTCCTTTGCTGTGTGCTTCGAGCTATCGGTAAGGCTGCGGTGAGTTAGTTCTCTGAGGATCTACACAGGCAGATTCACCCTGAAGATAAAGAAGCTTCCATTGGGCCCACACCTCCCCCTTTACTAGCCAGGCCCCTTCCACGGCTTGGGAAGGGCCCAAAACTATGTTCAGGCATTCACTATTTGTAAAATGGGAAAAAACAAGACATTTATAGTTAATTGGTTAAGACCACTTCCTGTTCCCACTCCCACTCTTCTTTTGCTTCCCTTTGTCAGGTGGCCCTGCATTTGTGAGATGAGGCAGAGGAGGGTACATGAAGGATGCGTTTATTTGGGGTTTAGTTGGACACATTGGTGTGGCTTACAGTTCCTTATGTGCCTGCGTAAGGTATTGCTAAGCCATGCTGCTATAGAAACGGCTCCTAGAAACCCTGCTGGGTGCCATGATGGAAAGAAGCAGGGCCAAAGGCGGAATTGTGATATGCGTGTGTCCAAGGGCGCCTGGCACCAGAAGGACATGGTTGTGAAGGAGAAAGACTTGAAATTAGTGAAATCAGAAGCTGGCTTATGGAAATTCTTTCAATTATCAGACATGTAAAAGTGAGCCAAAGATTAGGTTCTCATTAACACTTAGTCCAAATGGAACTTCCCTCCTGTCAAGGGGGTGGAGAGGGAGGGAACTGGATATGTAGGGATTTCTTAATAAAAATATGCTCATTCAGATATAATTATTGCAAGATATAGAAAATTAAAAATTAATTTTTAACCATATTTTATGTACATTATTTTTAGTTAAAAGTAAAGAATGAATTGAGACTTTGTGCTCATTCCATTTGTTTCATTCCACATGGTAAAATGAGGATGGAATACAGATGCCAGATGAATTCAGCTTGAATAAAAAGCGTGATGAGAAAGAGCATGTGAAGGTCAGAGGTCTGTTCAATAATAGAATGATCCTCCCTAGTCCCAATGCTAAGCCCAGTGGTTATGGTAGGAACAGGTCTTTAATTCACTAAGAGGATTTTACTGACCCCTTGTGGAAGAGAGAGGTTGGCGCACTCAATAAAGATCAGTTTGGGGAACTTACTTTCATGCTGGAAATCCTTTTTGGGGGGGAGAAAGAGGATCAAGGAACAGAAAAGGTGAGGCAGGTTACTACCACTTCCCATTCAACTTGAAATTCTCATATACTGTTAACTCCTCGCATCAACTTTCTTCCTGACACACATCAGAGATCTCATCAAAGGCAGATGTGTGTGAACCAAACTATTTATAGCCGCACAATCATCATTATAAAGCGATTTATAACATAAAAAAAAAGATATGTGATGTTGAGATTATGGCCTTTGTCTTAAAAAATAATAAGGAAGGGAGGGAGGAAGGGAAGATGAAAAAAAAGACCAATTTTTGGACCCTAGCACAGCTTACTAAAGACTATAAGCAATTTGTTCAAGCCGAGTCTCCTCCTCCCCATAGGTAAAATGAAACTTGGATGATGTCTATAAATTGCAAGTGCATGACACATAGTAGCGCTAAGTGTTTAGGTTGCTATCATTAAACATAACGATGTCATATTTACTCATTGCCCTGATGTTCATTATACAGTTACTTCACACTCCTGCACAGAACATCTTTCAAAAAAAGAAGAAAAAAAAGAAGCTTCTCTTCAATGAACAATTTCCTCATTTGAGACCAGGTTTGACAGTCTCTGATAATGCACACTTCTTGTTAAAGAAGCTTGGACTCCGTTGTGCAAGCAGAATTCCATGTGAGGACGTGGGGAGGGGACATAGAGAAAGAATACCACCTCCCTCCCCAGTGGAGCAGCAAAACAGTCCTGGGCTCTGGAGTGCCTTCATTTAGCTTTCCGTAAGAAATGCCTGCCTGCCCTTAGCTAGTTTGGCTCAGTGGATAGAGGGCAGGCCTACAGACCACAGGATCCCAGGTTCGATTCCCGTCAGGGGCACGTATCTTGGTTGCAGGCTGCTCCCCAGACCCTGCCCAGGCCCTGGTCGGGGCTCATGCAGGCAGAAACCAATCGATGTGGTTCTCACATTGATGTCTGTCTCTCTTTCCCTCTCTTCTCTTCCACTCTCTCTAAATGATCAATGGGAAAATATTCTCGGCGGGGAGGGTGAGAGGGAGGGAGGGAGGAGGGAAAAGAAAGAAGAACAGACCTGCTCACCCTAGCCGGTTTTGCGCAGTGGTTGGAGTGTCAGCCAGCAAACTGATTCTGGTTAAGGGCATGTACCTTGGTTGCAGGCTCGATCCCCAGCCCACCAGGACAAGTGTGGGAAGCAACCGATTGATGTGTTTCCCACACATTGATGTTTCTCAGCATTCCTGGGAGGATGGGCTCTCCCAAGCAGGGAGGCAGTAAGGTGTAGAAAAGGGGCATTGCAGGCAGCCTTCTGTGGTCCTGTGATTAGTTTGTCTTTTAGTGAACCTGTCCCTGCGCTGTCACCTTCCTGAGTGCTTCTCAGTCTTCTCCCCCTCGGATGAGACAGGAAGGCCACGGGGCAGGGCGAGGGGGGCTGGATTCGGTACCGGCCTTCTCCAAGTAGAAGCCTGAAGTGGGCTGGACTCGGGTATTTGATCAGTTAGGCCCTGGCAGAATAGTTTCCCTTCAGGGCAGGCCTTGTTCGGTGCACGGAAACTGCATGCGGCAGCGGGGAAATCTCTGGACTGGAGCATTAGTGCACAGCAGCAGGGCCTGACAGTCTCCTCGATACTCATCGTCCCAGCCACTGATGATCTCTGTCCTGCTCTTGTCTTACACTTATGGGTGCGTTTTTTTTGTCCTTACCAATACACTAGTAAAAATGAGTTTATCTGAGATCATTTCTGATGTTCTCCTTTCACCAATGCTCTTATTCCATCTCATAAATGCCTACACTGATCTGTAATACACCATTTAAAAGTTTTCACTGTCAGTAAATTTGGGAAATTCCACACTATAAGACTAACAAAACAAGTTATGAATAACTGTCAATGATAAAAATATTTATATATAAATCAAATTTTCTACAATGGCTTTATTTTTAAAACCTATACAGTTTCATTTAATAAAATATTGCCACAAAACATCTAATTATACAACAGAAAAACAAAAATACAGTTAGAGGTTATCCAAAAATAAATTCACAATTTTGAAGTTGAAATACATGTTTTTTCTAATAAACAATTTTAAAAGATTGTTTCAGACAGCTTTCCTCTTAAATGTCTGAGAGACACATGCTCAATCTCTTGAACTCAAACTAGACAACCTCTCAATAACTTCTATTAATGTGAGAAATAAAATAATCCTCCAACTACTCAATTACTAATTTAGTCATAAAATCTACTTGGCTACTCTTGAAAATGAAATCTACATCTGAATTGTGAAGCAGAACAAACTTTTTATAGAAAAAGTTGAGTCTTTTTAAATAATTGATTTATTTTCTATTAAATGATCCTATTCAGACTACTTTCACAATATATCTTAATCCTGAAAGAGTTTGAGGTGTTAAAATACGAAAAGCTTCTTTGGCCCTTTGGATAGAGGTACCTTACATGTAAACAACTGTAACGAGAGCCTTCTAGATGTGGACACTGTATCTTACTGAGTTGGAGATGTGTGTCCTTGTTTCTGAGAGACACAGAAATTTATTTCCTTATAACAAAAGAGTTGATATACTGAGATCTGTTTTCAAATGCCTTATCAAAATTCATGTATATGTCTATAAAGAACAGGTTCAAAAGATCAGAGGAAAGCATGCCATAATGATACTACATCATAGGTTTTATTAATGGTAAATGCATTTATTTTTAAAAGCTTAGCTCTTGCTAAGCATCCTTTAAAAAAAAAAAGCTAATAAGCAAGAATCATTTGCCATACAAAAACTATATTCACAAAGAAGACTTTAAATATAATCAAGTGAAAGCTAAAAACCACTGGAAAAAATACAAAGCAAAATTCTGAGTCAATTCAATTGCTTTCTATAACAATATACAGTATTTAGGAGGATACAAGCATACTGAACTTAAAAGTAATTTTGTGTATTCAAAATAAGCAAGACTGGCAGTAAGACTAGCATAATGACAAGCAATTCCTGATTTCTACTCCCACCCCCCAAAATTTCTTTAAACTGAAATCACTTGAACAAAAGGTCTCTTTTTCATTTGAGAGGAAGACCATCTGTGTTTACCAAACAGATCCTCATTTCATATTAAAATGGCAAACTAAGCCCTATCTCCTCTTCCAAGAAGCTAATTATACATGGCTTTGCATAATGACTTAACATAGAATTACACTTCTGGTAACTGTCATGGCCATAAACAATCAGTTAAAAAAAAAACAAAAAACAACTACTACTATCAAGTGCAAATCTAGAAGACTTCCTTTAAAGAATTACCCAAACCTAGCACACATACAGTATCACTATTACACAAGCTTAAGCAATACAACTTATAAACATGTGTAGGATAATACACGCACACTATGCCTTCTATAAAGTTTTAGTAGTGCTGCCAAGTTAATAATTCTTTCAAGGCACTGAAGAAATGTGTAGATGAATTTTCCAAAATATAATTACCAATTGCTTCAACTGTTAAAAAGCCCTGAGTCAGAACTTTCAATAGCTTCCTGAAATTATAGATTTTGGCCAAAATGGCACATTATTTACTTTATAGAAAATTACAAGACCATTTTTGCTTTTTGGAGGAAAGAAGTCATATTTATGAAACAAAATCAAATAGCCTGTAAGGAAAAGTAAGCGATTGGTAATATTATCTTTCTCACACATTATATATGTGTCAATTCAACTTGTAGTTATGGATTTAAGTACCAAATTGACGTGGCTAGTCACCTTTCCTGTATCTGCTCCTTAAATCCTCAACTAAAAATTTCAACTTTAACCTCGGGTTTCCATCTCCTTTTTAGTCACAAATATGAATAAATGCTGGAAAAAAATAACATTCTGACAGAAAAGGAGGTATTAAATGCTAGTGTAGCAACTTACAATTTTAACTCATCATCTCCACTATCCAGTTCATATTTGAATGCTCATTTCACCCACTGTTAACCATTTATCAGTAAACTGAGGTTCAATCTAAAGGAGTTCCCCTCACTGTAGCAAAGCAATGTACACATGAGACAGCACTGAACAGTTTTTCCTCAAATTTAATGTTTTAAAGAAGTACAACTGCAATTACTAATACTATTATAGTTTTATATATATGTTAAAGTTCCAAGACTACATATAACTACCAAGTAATATCAGTAAGCATTCCTATCATAATAGTCAAGCAAATGAAATTGCCTTTTGAGAGGAAAAAAATTTTTTAAACAATTACATGTAGACTTTAAACACAACTTACATTTTTTAACAAGGCACACAATTGTGAAAATCTTTTAGCTTCCCAATATAGTACAAGTTCAAAGCTTAATTAATTCTAATCTTTCAAATGTGTTTCTTTCCCCTGGTTCAAAATGAATTCACAAACCCTTCCAATTAACAGACTTTTAAAACCTACTCAATTATGATTGATGATAATCGTAGGGGTTGGGGAAGAAGTTCTGTCATCCCCCAAATTTTAGAAACTTGATGTTTACCATGACTTTAGATCTTGAAAATACTTACATTTAGGATAATTCAGGCATTTATTTTCATATTTAATCAAAATTCTACTCCAGCTGGGGGAGGACAAGAAGCAGGGTGTGGTTTAATGGATACAGAGTGTCACTTTTTCAATGTGATTGTTTCACAACAATCTGAATTCACTTAACACTAGTGAACTGTACACTAACTAGAAAATGGTTAAGATGGTAAATTTCATGTTGTTTTACCATAATAAAGAAATGCAAAAACTTCTATTCCAAAGTTCTACTTCTACACAAATTATTAGTATAAAATACTTTAGACATTCCAAGAAGGTGAGTGCTTTTCCTTTTGGATTTTTTTTAAGCAAGCTGGATCAAAGCCTATAATTTCCAAAGCAATTGTCAATTAATCTACACTGGAAACTGGTTGAAAGGCCCTTTCTATTATTCAATTAAATGCACTCTCTCCACTTACTGCTATAATAAAATCTACATGATCCCCTTTTCCCTCTAATTCAAACACTGGACATTTCTTTTTTACTTAGGCAAAACCCTACTGTTTTCCCTATCCTACCCCATCACTAAGTCTCTAAGTTCATAAATTTAACTAATTCCTAGTCCAAAAGAGTCCCAAATTGATAATAAACAAAAATGGCAATTGGGCAACACAGACTAGAGAGTATATTTTTACCACGTAAAAATGAAGCAAGCTTTGAAATTTGAATTGGATAAATTTTAAGCAACATGCATTTCAACATGCTAGAATAGTCTTACAGGCTAAAGCCATCAAATATATAAATTTAAGAATTATTTTCAACATTATCAATTAATTTTATACCTCAATAGCTAGCCGGTCCATTTGCAATGTTTAAAATTAATAACCAAGCATAATTTAGCCAGCTAAACTAAACACTTGTCTAATATAATATTCCTATACTAACACAAAATGATCTTTTCTTGAAAAATGATCTTGCTCCCAACAAAATTAAATATGTATATAGTATAGTATAAGCAGTAACAATGTTAAATTATGTGAAGAAAACAACTGAATAGCACCACCATCTGGTAAATTGTATGTTTTGGGTATCAAAGCTGACAATCTTAGAATAAAGAAGAAAATATGGTAGGAGTGAGGGGGTAGAGAAAATCCAAATACTACTTGATAACTCTTATAAAACATTAGGAAATGCTATCAATACCTTTGGATCCCTTTTTGTCTATAGATTATTTCAAATATATGACCGCATGATAAATTCTGTATGTGCTAAGGTGCTGACCATTTTTTTCAATGTTGTATCTCTAGCCCATGAAGCCCAATATATTTTTTAATGAATGCATATTAGTTTTGGTTTTTTTAAATGATTCCAGGAAAAGTAAAAGCTCTTCGAGGCGTAAGATGAAGAGATGATAATGAGAAGGAAACACACCTAACTGGGAAAAGTACTGCTAAGCGACATATATAAGAGGTAGCAGTTTCCCAGTTAGAGGAAAGTCACGTAAGTTCCTATTCTCTCTCACGATCCCCAAGTAAATTTAAAATAATTTTTCAGGTGTTTGAAAATGTGAATAGAGAAACATTTTCTATTTGTTAAGTAAATTTCAAAGTGGTACAAGTATAGAAAATCACAAGTGCATAGCATTATAATTATAGTGACTCCCTTTTGTAATAGTTTGTTATATTTTTAATATGGTGGAAATAAACAAATCTGGAAGATGAAATTGCCTTTTAGGAATATAAGTTTTAGCAGTGCAGCTCAGAAGACAAATAAGAATGATTCAAAAGTAGAGCTCTAGACCATAAAATCCTCTGGTTGGCCAAACTATGTCTGAGTCAGCCAGGTGTTCCCTCTTCCCAGCAGATCTACCAGGAAAGAGATGGGTGGCCCAGGCATGGAAGAAAGGGAAAATCCTGACTCACACAGTCTTCAAATCTAAAAGAACATAGTGTCTTTAGGTGAACATCTTCAGTCAGATGTTTTATCATTTTATAACTTCAAAATATGGCTTGAAAATAGCCTCAGTGGCCCCTTATTAGATAACTGAGTAGAGTCAACAAATTTTCAAATGTAAATTTATAAAAATTTTATCATTCTGAATGATGTTACTCAGCTAAACACAGATATGGAATTACCAAGACTATCAAATCAGCCAGCAAAGCTCACCATTGTTTTCTCCAGCATTTGCAATGGCAGAGCCATTAGTCAGAAACATGATGCTATGAGGGCTAGAGACTTTATACTTTCAAAGTTAGTTGTTGTATCAGAAAAAAAAAAATGATTTAAGAATCAGATTCAGGGGGGGAAAAACTAACCAAAAAGATAACTACCCTTAGGAGTAAGCTTACACATAGTATTTAGTAGACACTATTGTAAACAGCTGGTATCTTAATAATCTAGCAGCAATGAACCCCAAAACTCTTATTTATGTGTATACACATCCTAGATAAAATTACTCATTCAAAAGAGAGAAAATGATTAGATGCTCTAAAGTCAAAGTTTAAGTTACAAAAATTTACAGTTAATTGGACATATTTCTGTATATGTCCTAGTTACTCTTTGTAAAGTAAGTATTTATTCTTAGGTTATTTACTATGAGTTGGGTATTGTTGGCAGTTTAAATAATGTCCTTGTCTGTAGGTATAAAGAGAGACTATTTTCTTTATAGGAAGCTTCACTATCTGAGAGAGAATGGAAGCAAGGCCTAGAATCAGTATCACTGTCAGAATTAAAGACATGGAGAAGAAAGGACTGCTGCCTTTGGGCAATGCATTATCCTTCTCAATCACTAAGGTATTGCTGTTGATATTAGAAAGGCTGACTCGAACTTCAGAGACCAATCGGTATTATTGTTTCACTGGACATATCAAGCCTGGATAAGTAACTACAAGGAAAACTGAGGTATACTTTTCATGGGCATTTTTTTAAAAGCTGACTGAACAGAACAGTGTTTAATTAACATAAGAAAGGCAATCATTAACAGCAGTTAATAGATACTTTCTGACTGAATAATTTTCCTCCCTTCAGTTCCCCACTATAATTTTTCCTTTTCACGTCTACCTGTCATTTTGACAGACAACTGGATTCAAGTTTCCTTTCCCCTTTAAATTTAGAAAATAAGCTAAATGCAAAGCCATTATTCTCTCATTCTATGCTTCCATTTACTCTAAGAATTTAGAAACAATTATTTGGATAACATTATGTTACTTAAAAAGAATTCTCTTTTTAATATTCCCCATTTATGACAGAATAGTTTGACTTGCCCCTTTCATTTGATGCATAACTCTTCTGAGTACCTGTGTCAACTCACTGTATCAAATGGTGATAAACTAAGGATAGCAGGTTGTAACAAAATGTATTTTCTGAGGTCTAACAAATTTATAACAGAAGATCTTTAAAGTATTTTCCCTCCTTCATAGATTTTCCCCTAGCCAATAATAAATTATCTATTAAGTATATGAATTAGATGTTTCAAATTAAAATAAAAACATAAAACCAAACCAAACAAAAAAACACACACAACTTCAAACACTGTTTTGTAGAGTTATTTTGTTCTGGTACATTTACAGTTTAATTATACTCTAGTAAAGAAACTATAATATTCAAAATTAATTCATTAGAACCTCCAACTAGTTTAAAGGCTTATTACTAAGATCTCATGACCAAATACCTTAGCTAACAAAACACACTGAGTTTCTTGTTAATACAAAAGAATCCTTCGTTCAATAGCCTTGCGACAGATCGGACATTCACTCATCCGGTCTCCACAGAGCTGGCATGTCCCATGGCCACAGAGGAAAATCATGTTCTTTAGACGATCCAAACACACCGGGCACATTGTCTGGATGGGAGATAATAAATAAAATAATAAATGCTCAGACATTTTATATTTTGACAGTGTAGCATGTGACAACTCTGTAACATCATTTTCTTTTATGGTTTTAGTCAAATAATCTTTTTTTTTATTTCAATTTTTTTTAATTGAATGCCCAGCAGGAGAATTTGTGGCCAGTAAACCTTTTTCTATATGCCCAATCTCCATATGGCTGCTAGTGAAGATTTAAAATAAAAGAGGAGAGAATTATTCAGATGCTTTCTCTTGGTAACGCTGAAGGGGCCCTGAAAAGAAAATCCCATCATTCCTCAGAAAATGAATTGTGTCTTAAATACTTCAATGAAGAGACATGGTAATAAAGATAAGTTAAGGAAGAAGAAACTTCTTTGAATGGTAAACTTTGGATAAAGGTAGAGCTGAATTATTCTTTATTATTATTATTATTATTATTATTTTTACAGAGAGGAAGGGAGAGAGAGGGATAGAAAGTCAGAAACATCAATGAGAGAGAAACATCGATCAGCTGCCTCTTGCACACCCCCTACTGGGGATGTGCCCGCAGCCAAGGTACATGCCCTTGACCGGAATCGAACTCGGGACCTTTCAGTCCAAAGGCCGACACTCTACCACTGAGCCAAACCAGTTTCGGCAAGAGCTGAATTATTCTTTTAGGATCCATATAGGGTGTCATTATTTATTATAAAAACAATTTTAATTCACAATTAGGAGATAAAATGCTTTTCCCAGAAGGTGTATTCAAAAATCAGTTTTAAGTGTCTAAGGAAAAAGAACTAAGATTCTAAGGAGCTTCAAATATTTTCAATCATTTTATTTTATACTAGAATAAACTAAGTATGTTCCTACTTTAATATTCATACATTCAGAAATTATAAATCTATATTTACCTTTACTTGTTACCATATAACAAGTATTATTAGGTGCTAGATTTCAGGAGGAAAACTGGCCCAATTATAGAGTTTTCATCTTTCAGATGGGTGTTTTAAATCCTAATAAATATTACAGTTAATTCTAAATTAGTTATAACAAGGATCATTAGTTATCCTGGGTTACATCTATTAACTATGTTATATTCTTACAAATTCAGATAGAAAAGACAAGTGCTAACTCTAACAACTACATGGCAACACTGATGTAATTGTCTAAAGAAATAACAGCTCAATCCTTTTAATTAAATCAGATGTAATTTCTGGGTCAAATAGCAAGGTTGGGGAGGAAAAAAACTTTCTTACCTAAGCCTACAAGTTTTAGCTATTCTTTTCTAATTTTATTGTTGCTTTTTTTAAATACTAGAGGCCCCGCACATAAAATTTGTGCAGGGGGGAGGGTGGTGTCCCTCAGCCCACCTTGCACCCTCTCCAATCTGGGACTCCTCAAGGGATGTCAACTGCCCGTTTAGGCCCAGGCCTAAACGGGCAGTCGACATCCCTCTCACAATCCAGGACTGCTGGCTCCAAACTGCTTGCCTGTCTGACTTCCTGACTGGACCTAACCACTTCCGCCTGCCAGCCTGATCACCCCCTAACAACTCCCCTGCCAGCCTGATTGATACCTAACTGCTCCCCTGCCAGCCAGTTTGCCCCTAACTGCCCTTCCCTGTAGGGCTGGTCACCCCTAACTGCCCTCCCCTGCAGGCCTGGGTCCCCCCCACCTGTCCTTCCCTGCAGGCCCAGTCGCCCCCAACTTCCCTCCTCTGCTGGCCTGTAGGCTAACTGCCCTCCCCTATAGGCTTAATCGCCCCCAAATGCCCTCCCTTGTAGGCCTGGTCCCTCCCAACTACGCTCCCTGTTGGTTATCTTGTGGCGGCCATCTTGTGTCCACATGGGGGCAGCCCTCTTGTGTGTTGGAGTGATGGTCAATTTGTATATTACTCTTTTATCAGATAGGATAGAGGCCTGGTGCATGGGTGGGACCAGCTGATTTGCCCTGAATGGTATCCCGGATTAAGGTGGGGGTTCCCTTGAGGCAGAGGGCAGCCTGGGCAAGGGGCCTGTGGTGGTTTGCAGGCCGGCCACGCCCCCCAGCGACCCAAGCAGAGGCCCTGGGATCTGGGATTTACTTATCTTTTATTAATTGAAACTTTGTAGCTTTGAGCAAAGACAAGCCTCCTGCTTGCTCTGCGGCCATAGCCATTTCTGTTGGGATTTATTTATCTTCTATAATTGAAACTTTGTAGCCTTGAGTAGAGGCCTGGGTCAGCCAGGGCGGGGGGAAAGCTTGGCTTCCTCCATTGCCAGGGAAACCCAAGCCTCCCTCCTGCTCTCTCCGTGGCTGCAGCCATCTTGGTTGGGTTAATTTGCACACTCGCTCCTGATTGGCTGGTGGGCGTGGCTTGTGGGTGTAGCAGAGTGATGGTTTATTTGCATATTACTCTTCTATTAGGTAGGACTGAGTAGATATAAGAGCATTTCTGTTTGTAGGTAACTATAATAATAAAAGCATAATATGCAAATTGACTCAATGCTGAACAGCAGAACAACTGTCCTTTCAGACTACCTTCTGGACAAAGCTGGGGCTACAAGGGCAGAGGCAACCGGGGCTTTGAGGGCTCAGGCAGCCAGGGCTGCGAAGGCCTACTCTTGCACGAATTTTGTGTATCGGGCCTCTAGTAAAATATAAAGAACAATATGACCACCATGCAGCTCAAAACATGAAATATTACCTTTTATTTTTAAGCCCTTCCACACATCTTCCCCAATCCTTTCCATCTACCTCTCACTGATAACTATTCTGACTTTTACCTTTATCTTCCCCTTGCTTCTCATTATGGTGTGTGTGTGTGTGTGTGTGTGTGTGTGTGTGTGTGTGTGTGTGTATTCTGGAAGCACACTATACATAAATGTGCACAACTCATAAGTGTACAGTGTTTGCTTTTTTTTCTACTTATATTTTTATTGATTTCAGAGAGGAAAGGAGAGGGAGAGAGAGATAGAAACATCAATGATAAGAGAGAATCAATGATTGACTGCTTCCTACACGCCCCACACTGGGGACCAAGCCCACCACCTCAGGCATGTGCCTTGACCGGGAATTGAACCATGACTTTCTGGTTCATAAGTCAATGCTCAACCACTGAGACATGCTGGCTGGGCATAATTGAACAGTTTAATGCAAATTCACAAACTCATAAAATAGATGCAATTGATAACTAAATCAAGAAGTGGAGTACCGCCAAAACCGGTTTGGCTCAGTAGATAGGGCATCAGCCTGTGGACTGAAAGGTCCCAGGTTCGATTCTGGTCAAGGGCATGTACCTTGGTTGCAGGCAAATCCCCAGTATGGGGTGTGCAAGAGACAGCTGATCGATGTTTCTCTCTCATCAATGTTTCTGACTTTCTATCCCTCTCCCTTCCTCTATAAAAAAATCAATAAAATATATTTTTAAAAAAAGAAGAAGTCCTCTAGAAACTTCTTTTTATGCCTCCTTTCAGACATTCCAGGCAAGAAAACCACTTCCTGTGATTTTAAAAACTATCTGAATGATTATCTTTCCAAGTTTGCATCCCTAAACATATTTTGCTTAGTTTTATTAGATAAATGACAAATTTCTTCATGTTTTTACCAACTGACATTCCTGCCAGTTGCTATATATTCTGCCTAGACACACTGACAGTTTTTAACACTAAGTTTTCCCCACAGTCTGGGAGGTGGGAAAAGGTACCTCATAGTGGTTTTAATTTTCATTTCCTTATTAATATTGTGGTTTAGCATTTTTTCATGTTTATAGTCATCTGTGTGTTTCCTATTTTGGAAATCTTTCAATCAGATTTTACTTGCTGCAAATATTAAAATACTATAAGTGATACATTAATATGAACCATGCCTATTACAGGAAATACTTCTAGTTTTATAGAAAAATAGGAAATGCCACTCTCAGAATCATTTTTACCATGAAGAAAGCCTTATTACCTGCTCCTTAATGTCCTGCAACTGCTGCTGCAACTTCTGCACATCTGCGTTGACATTCGTATTATCTTTGTCCTTTTGTAACACTGGGATATTTCCACTTGCTATAATAGAGATAAAAAAAATCTAATGTTATAACTACTTAGACACAGTAATGATTTTTCATTTCTAAAATTATTACTAGTTTATTAAAAACACAAGATTATTATTAGATCCCTTTTTAAATATTGTTTTTACATGTGGACCACAGATACAGTAGTGTTATACTCCCTCACTTATAATCTTCAAAAAGAAATAGGTTTATACATTAATTTCAGATTTTATTTAACACAGCTAACCCAGCCTTTCGGGTGTTCCAAGGTTCTACTTGCTTCCTTTGACAAGTTCACAAGTATATTTTATAATTACTTTCCCTGTTCCTGCACTGTATGAACCCAAGAAGACAATAATTCTGGCAGCAAGCTATCTTTTCTTTATTCCCAACTCTACTTAGTGATCTGAGATGAGGAACTCCATGAAAGAAAGGCCATGATCAATAGCCTACTAAAAGGAGGGAAATTTTTTATTTCACTTTTCTTGCTCTTGAGATTCTTGGTCTTTTACTCTAGTTAATCTATTCCTGGGATTATATTCTGCTCTACTGGTGATAAAGACAAAAGCCTTGGGCAGAAGTAGTTACACTAATGTTTTCCTCATCTGTACACAGTCCAAAGAAATCAAAGATACCATCCAGCTTATAGTAATGCAAAGATGAAAAACATTTTTACATAGCCGTACTATTGAAAAGGTTAAAGATAATTTACTTTTTAATTTTCATCTTTCCACTTGTTCACCAGAATATACATAAGTTTATCTACCGTTACTCTGTCCAAATTATTATTATTCCATAAAATACTCAAATACTCTAGATAACCTGCTAGATATAGGAATGAGGTTAATACTTCAGTAAACTAAAAACAAATAATAATAACTTGTAATATGATGATCCCCCAAGATACACTAAACTTCATCTTTAAAATAGCAAATTTTCTTTAAGCAAGCATATAATTATAATCTTTATATTACAGATGAAGGTGTCTTAAAAGACTAATGTTTAAAGTTCTATAATCATATCACAAACTAGAAAGTTTCAGGTTTCTAGTAATGTAACAAGAGCAAAACCCTACCTGTTCCTCTGTAAATCTGAGTCATATACCTTACGTTTTACAAGACTACAGTGTTCTATACATGAGAAGATATGTTCAGGGAAGTCCCAAAAAGATGGATAATGCATAAGAAATCACTTACAGATATCATCAGTAGTGTCTTCTGAACTTTTACCTCCACAACACATAATAAAAGGCACTCTTCGTTCAACCACTGCCCGACACTGCACACACTTTTTCATCAGGTTAGCACAGTCTGGAAAATAACAACAGGACACTTCTTACCAAAAGAGAACATGAGTAAGAGGGTTGCCTTTCTCTACTCATTCTTATAAAACACATCCTACAGGCCAAATCCAACCAGTAGACTATTTTTGTAAATAAAGTTTTTTTAAAATATATTTTATTGATTTTTTACAGAGAAGAAGGGAGAGGGATAGAGAGTTAGAAACATCGATGAGAGAGAAACATTGATCAACTGCCTTCTGTACCTCCTGCACAGCCCCCCACTGGGGATGTGCTGGCAACCAAGGTACATGCCCTTGACTGGAATCAAACCTGGGACCCTTCAGTCTGCAGGCCGACACTCTATCCACTGAGCCAAATCAGTCAGGGCTGTAAATAAGCTTTAATGGAAAATAGTCCTACCCATTCATCAACATAGTTTATGGCTGCTTTGGCACTAAAATGGCAAAGTTGGGTAGTTGAAAAGAGAAACTACATAGCCCACAAATCAAAAATATTTATCATTTAATCTTTTGCAGAAAAAAATTTGCTAACTTCTGCACTATGAAAACTTAAATAGCTTGAGCTCTTGTAAATAGAAATATCGTTCTACATGCACTCTGACCACTGATCATAGGCATTACACCAGTCTTTGGTAAATGGAAACAATTACTTGTAGCAGAATGCTACAGTAGAAAAACTTAATCCTTTCTTTAGTTGATGAACTGCGTATCAGATTTGCTAAAGCAAATCTAGGTTACTGAGATTTATCTACCATGCAATTTGTATATTGTGTTAGATATATTAAAAATCAACACCTATTGAATAAACTATTTTATAATAGGAGTCACCATGCTTTTACCTTGGGCTCATTTAAATAAGGTATAATTTATTAAATGTGTTTAAAATCCTTCATTGACAAATATAAAAAGCATAGGGGAGGTAATATTAATACTGAAAAAGAGATTGAACTTGAAAAGAACAAAGGGGATATATAAAGGCAAAGTTTAAAACATCTCAAACTTTAATATTATCCTCATGAAGATTTTTATAAGTTCTCTTGACATTGAGGTTAAATTAAAAATGGCTAAAAAGGCCAGAAATTGTAACACCATATATTGCTGTGGGTGGTTCAGTATTGGAGAAATTATTCAAGAAAATCAATATTAAGTTGAAGACAAATGAAGATGTGCTAATTTTATATGTGAGAAAGAGCAGACAAAATGTTTCAACATTCATTTTTAGAAATAAGTTTCTATTGTGTGTGAGAAGCGATCATTTTGTGCTAAAACAAATAAAATCAAAATTTGGCGTAGTGGAACCCAGCCTAGTTAAATCTTCTTTAAGGATCAGGAGCAAGGAGGAAAATAGGTTGAAAGAAAGAAACAGAAGGTACAAGAGACCCACCAACTTTGGCTGTTCATAAGTTATCAAAAAATGGTTCATCTTCTATTTTTATAGGCTGAGAAAGTTGTGTAGGCTACTCACTCTCACAAGCACACATGTGTCCACATGGTTGAAAAAGAACAGCTGCTTTCTTGTCTGAGCATACCACACATTCTTCAATCTACAAAAACAAGGTTACACAGCAGAAGGGTGAGCATCTACAGATAAAACTCTAAGTCTCTATTGTATACAAATGTATTTCCTCTGTAAGGAAACACTGGGCATAAGAAATTTAATACATACTTCTCTGTCCTCTACTCTCTTGGCTACTCATTTTCCCTGCTTAGCAGGTTCTATCTCCACTTTATTCTTCCTATCTGTCCTAAAGAATGATATAAAAAACTCAATTTCCTCTGAAGTTAGGAAGACCAGACGACATTTCAATTTTCTTTTTTTCAAAACTACTTTTGGGAGAAAAATTAAAGGAACAAAGGACTAATATTAAAATAGATTTCCAATACTAATAAAAAATTTAGCCAGACTGATAAAACCCAAGGGGATTTTTCTGTATACCTACATCTGAGAAATGCTACCTAACACACCCAGGACTTGGTCAATTCTCCAACAATGGCTGGAGCCAAAACTTTTACGCTATTCTTTCTCCCTGATTTCTAAAGTCTCCCACAATCTATCCATAATGTCTCTCAACTTTACCTCCTCTTCATCAGTTAATCTGAGTTTTGTGTATATAACTATTTCTTAACTTTGGCTCTGGCTTCTTTTACTCCCACTCACCTTTTTTTCTCCCTATGATACACATTCAATTTATCCACAGCTTTTTCATTTACTATTACAACTCACCTATAACTTCACCTAAACAACCAAACACTGCATGCATGCTCGCTCTCTCTGGACTTTTCAACTTATACCCTGTATGTGCAGAGAATTTACACAGTTGTAGTAACAGGGGAAAGCAGTAAGAAATTGTATTTATATTCCTAGATTCAAATTCCAGAGCCAGTACTAACAAATTGCCTAATATTGCTGAGCTGTTGTCTTTTAAAAATCTGAATGCTAAAGAACAATCCTTTGTAGGGTAGTGAAGAGTAAATTAGAAGATAGGGAGAGGAGTCAGGTGACCCTTATTCAAGGATACCCTGAGACAGTGAGGGAATAACTGAACTATGATATAGCAATAGAGTAGAGTAGAAAGAGTTTTGAGAACATTTAAGAAGACTTGGTAACTAATAAAAAGTGAGGAATGAATGGTGTACATGTCTAGCACATTTGCTAAGTTTCTGACTTGACTACTGATTCCAAACAGTTGAAAAAAGCAAATTTCAGTCTCCTACAGCTCATCGTACTAAAACAAGGGTATTCTTTCCATCTCTAGGATTATACATCCAGGCTTCAGTCCTATTCAGAGTCTGATTACAGTGAAAGGAATGGTTCCCTTCAGTATAGCCATATAGCCCCCAACTGATTAAAAACACTAAGCGGTACACCTCCAGAATTGTGGGGTAGGGAGCAAAAATAGGAAAACCTGGACAGGGGTGGCTACGAAGCCAATGGCCTGAGGTAAGTATACTAATTTTAATAACACCCAAAAAAGGTTTTCCTCTCTCATAAAGGAGACTGGCTAGGGCTGGACCCTGGCTAAGTTTCAACAATGTCAGTTAGCCATCTATTTGGCTGGCTAGTAAACTAAACAGAAAAGCAGGAACAATCTGGGTGAAAGAAGAAATAAAAATCCCAACTGTTAGCAATTGGAGACACAGACAAAAGTGTTAAGAGCAATGATGGCAGGGAGGTAAAACTCTAATTGATCTAACCTTTGTATATAAGGAGCATTTTTTCCTATAATGTTTTAAGAACTACTGTGCTAAGTACTGATGAAAAATTTAAATGTGACAATGTAAAAAAAAAAAAAAAAGTAAATTTAATGTTATGTGTAACATGTTTAGTTCAATGCCTAATACAGAATCCAGGCTGAATTCATGAGAATTCTCTTCACCTCTCTCTGTATAAAATGATGTGCTGGTTTTTTTAAAAATGGTTCCTAATGCAACTCTCTAGGTATCTGAATTGTTTATAAAGACTTTAAAATAATCTAGCAAATTTATTTACCCAATCCCGTTATTAAAAACAAAATAAGACAAAAAACAACTCTTTATAACCATAACATTTTTCCTCTTCTGGAATTTTTCCTCAGGTTATATTCCCAGGAATGGAATTAGTATATTAATATGTTTATTATGAAGACTTGCATATATATAATGTGAGGATGGTCTCTCAAAATGTGAAGCATTTATTCAACCTCTTGCAGTTAAGAGAGCAACCAGCCTGGCCTGTGTGGCTCAATGGTTGAGCATGGACCTATGAACCTGGAGGTCAATTCCCAATCAGAGCACATGCCTGGGCTACCGGCTCAATCCCCAGCAGGGGGTATGCAAGAGGCAGCTGATTAAAGATTCTCTCTCATCACTGATGCTTCTCTCTCTCCCTCTCCCTTCCTCTCTGAAATAAATAAAATATATTAGGGGAAGAAGAGAGTGCCCATTTTCCACTTTCCTAGAAATGAGTTTTTAAAATTTTATCTTCACTAATTTGATAAGAATGGTTAATAAAAATTCATTAATTTTTTTGTTAATCCTCACCCGGGGATTTTTTCCCATTGATTTCAGAGACAGTGGATGAAAGGGAAAGACAGAGAGAAATATCAATGTGAGAAAAACACAGTAATTGGTTGCTTCCTGCACAACACTGGACAGGACCTGGGCCAGGGAGGAGCCTGCAACTGAGGTGACATGTCCTTGACTGGAATCAAACCTGGGGCCCGTTGGTCTGCAAGCCTACACTCTATCCACTGAGCCAAACCAGCTAGGGCAATAATTCATAATTTTAAAATCTGTATTTCTTTAATTGCTAACAAAACTAAGCTTTTTTATCCTTCCTTCCTCCAATTACTAGTTTTATAATTTATCTTCACTAAAGATATGTATATCTTTTAACCACTTGGGGTCACTATTTCTTTATCTTCAAAGGCTCTGCAACCAACCAGGCAAATCTATTTGGTGGGTATGTTAAGTTTTTGTATTTTCTACAGGTTTGAAAATTTCGTAGTTTAAAAACAAATTGAAAGATTACTAATTTTTAGAATTCAGAACTGATCTAAAAAAATGACAGCATATTCCTTCCACTCAACCTCCCTGTTCTATCAATCCTCCCTTGTAGAAGCTGTTTTTCATGTTGTCTGTGTATCTTAATACCGTGGAAAGAACTTAAGAATCTAGAGAACTGCATTACCATTCAACTGTTTGTGTACTTCCCAGAACATCAGTTTTTCCAACTGTAAATACTACAGCTGGACTAGAAGACAACAGGGCTATTCCATATCCAAGACTCTGCTTTTGACAAACTGGGGCTCTGAACTCATTATACTCGTCTTAAAGCACCTACAACATCCTATATGGCAGAGTAGCTCTTAACCTAAGTCACAGTTTGCCAAGAGATTATAAATTTTTAGCAGGAAACTATCATATACATCTATATCTTGATTACAAAACAAGTCAATAAAGGTTTGTTGGAATAGGGCTTAATATAACATAAAATCTCAAGCACAAAAGCAGAATACACAGACCAATCTAAAAACAAGAGAATGTCTTGGGTTTTTATTCTTTCAGATTCTTTACCAAACTGTTACTTTGTAAGCAGCTAACTAAAGTAAGTTATCAGTGCCAAGTAGAATAATCCATATTTATATATTAATCAAAGTTGACAGATAATGCATATAAAATGCCAATACAGTACCCAGCATACAATCAGTGCTAATAGTTCATCCTCCTCACCTTTACCAATAGATAAAGCAGCTACACACACACTCCAGTATCTCCTATCCAAAAATAACTTCCTCATACTTTTTCCTATGCCAAAATTTTACCAAAGATATAGTCAATTGGATCATAACAACAACAACAAAATCCAGACTTAGAAGGTTCCATATGAAAATGTGAGAAGCCCTGGCAAGGTAACACCTTTTAAGCTACTGCCTGATAATTCATTAGGAGAATTAGTGCCAGCTCCTTTCTAATTAATAAAGATTAATAGATTAGAAAGCATCAAGAGAAAAATGAAAAGAATAAAAAACCAGAATGCAAAAAAAAAAGAATATAAACTTTATAAATAAAACCAAAGAAAACCAACATGTTTGGTTTAAGCTCCTCACCTTAAGAGGAATCATTTGTAAAAAACTTAAATCTCACTTTACACACACACACACAACATGGAAAAATCTAAAGAAGAAAGTCAATTATTTCAGTAAACCAAAATGAGTAAGTCAGCACAGTGATGATAAAGCACTGAGTTCACCTGGGAAAAGGATGAAACCAGTAACTTAGAAAAGAATAATACCCCTCAAAAGAAAAAGGTGAAATACCTCTCAAAAGACAAGATGAAAAGTTCAGAGTGGACAGAGAATTTGGCCATCACTAAATGCAGAATGATCAAACTTTATTTCTGCCGCCTTATTGGAAACAATACAAAATAAGCATCATCTGTGACATTTCCTTGCAAAAAAATGTTTAAGCAGATCCTAATCAAGCCATTAGACCTACCTTCCAGTTTACAAAAAATACAGAGGCTAGAGAAAAACAAACTAATGCCATGATCAATCAATCAAACAAATCCAGAATATGTGACATTCTACAAAAAAAATTTATAGTCTTTACAAAAATAAATACAAAACAGTTCATGTACTCAGAAAGGTGGCAATTTATAAGTAACTACAAAACAAAATGGAATCAAATATATCTTTAGGTTAAAAGGTACTTTGAAAGGAAATAGATTATTTTTAATGACAATAGTTTAACTATAAAGAAGAAATCTCACAAGAAGTCTCAATAAATATATAAATTATACATTCTTATACTTAGAACAGAACAAAATTACACAGACACAAGGCATCTTATAACTTTATCATTAATTGTAGTTTCAAAGATCTTCATAAAATTATAAAATACCATATTAAAAACATATTACCTTTGTCCTAGATTGAACTTGTTCTTTACAGATGAGGCATTTCTTAACTCGTGGAGAACATAAAGAACAGGTAGCAATATGTCCACATGGGCCAAAAAGAGTATCTCTTTTCATATCTGAGCACACCATACACTCCTCTAAGGTTTCAGAATCATTACTAATCATAGAAGGACTTCGAGAACCCACTTGACCACTAATAAAAGAAAATATTTTAAATCAAGTGTATCAGAATATATACATTACGAAGTCAATAGTAAAAATGTTTTTAAAAACATCTAGAGCATCATTAGTATATATAAAAATAGCTTCAGTTGTTAAAAATACTAAGCATCTGTATATGAAATATTGTATACTATATATTTATATACATCTCTGCATCTTCACCTATTTGTAGTACTATTTGAAATACAAATTGAACAAGTTCTCACACACTGGAAAAGGGTGGATCCAAATCTTTTAACAAAGAAATAAAAAATTTTGCATAAACACAGTTTCACTCAGAACTTGTTTTGCTTATGTAGAACCAGCTGAGAAAGATATAGGAATTTAAAAAAAAGAGTCCATGTTAGTTATCCTAACTATAGACAGGAAGAAATGAAGTATCTATAAAGTTCCCAACTGACAAGGGCACTTGGAAAATATGTCACTGCATCTGCTGTTCTGACATTTCTTTAATTGTATCCTTAGGGAGCAAAAATTCTATTACAGGAAGACAATGCAGCTATACTATAAAGATACAAGACATAGAAATACATGTTTATGACCAACTACAGTTTTCAAAAACTCATGAAATGCATCCTCCCAACAGCAGGCACACACACACAGAAACACACACACATATACAAAGCAGTTTCATCTTAGAGCTCAGTTTTAAACTTATTACTGCAGTAATTATAGTGCCTTGTTAGCTATATACTAGAGGCCGGTGCACGAAATTTGTGCACGAGTAGGGTCCCTAGGCCTGGTGGAGATCAGGGCCAGCCAGGGTCTTCCTTCCCTGGCTGCCAAACATGGCCTTCCTTCATTTGATGCCGCCCCTGATGGTCAGCACACATCATAGCAAGCGATAGAACTCCCGGTCTCCTGGTCAAACTCCCAAGGGGACAATCTGCATATTAGGCATACACACGCATACACACACACACACACACACACACACACACACACACAGTGGCCTGGAAATATTTTAATATTTTCGTATTGCTATTTGCCCTTTCTCTGTAACAGAAGTGTCAGAGATGAAAGAAAATTAGTAAAATGTACGTAAATATCTCCCTCCTGTCAGAGTCTAGGGCACACCAAGAGACCCAGAGTCAAGTCCTTGCCCATTCACCCGTGTCTCATAATCACATCAGACCGAGACCTGGCAGGCCCTACCCACATTGGAAGAGACCTAGACCTAGACCTAGACCCAGCTGGTCCCACTCCTGTCAAGCCCCCACCGGGCAGGGGGCACAAGCCCCGTTTGGGGGGGGGGGGGACGTAGCCTCAGATCCCCCAGCCTGGCACCAGCTGTCAAGACCCGCTGGGAGGGGGGCGCAGCCTCAAGTACCCTGGCATCGGGGCGGGGGACGCGGTCTCAGGTCCCCCCCCAGGCCAGCACCACACGGCCTCAGGTCCCTGCTGATCGGTCCTTATGGCGTCAGTGTGACGAACATTTACATATTAGCCTTTTATTATTAGGATCGCTATCTGTCATTATAGGTTAGTTTGTATTTAGAATTTCATATAAGTAAAATCATAAAATAGGCATAATTTTTTATTTCACTTTTTCACTCAGCGTAATTATTCTTTTAACTCATCCATGAAGATATATCCATTAAGAGTTTATTCCTTTTTATGGATGAGTAGTATTCTACTATATGAGCACACCATTAATTATTTGTCCTTTCCACAGTTGATGGATATTTAATTTTTTCCAGGTTTGAGTTATTACAAATATAGCTGTTCTGAATATTCACATTCAAGTACCTAAATGTGACCATATACTTCCATTTATCTTGGATGGGAGGTGTAGGATTTGCTATTTAAGAGGCTATTGAAATATTTTCCAAAATGAATTTGTCGTTTTACATTCCCACCAGCAGTTCATGAGTTTCAGTTCCCACACAAACACTCCAATATTCAGTGTGCTCAGTCTTTTTTATTTTATTCATTAAAAATGTATTTATTAGTCATTTTAGCTGTAATGTGTTATTTTCTCATGAGTTATGAACATCTTTGCATGTACTAATTTGCTATGAGTTTTGTGTGTATGTGAAGTGCTTGATCAAATTTTTGTAGTTTTAGTTTTACTTCTTCTCATATTTAAGTATTGAGAGCTGTTTATTTAAATATTATGAATAAAAACTTTGTGTAATAAATATGAATAAAAGTACTTTTTATATTATAAAAAAAATCAGATATTTTCTTCTAATATATAATTATCCCTTCAATCTCCTAAATGTCTTTGGAAAAGGAGACAGGCTTATTTTTGATGAAGTCAAATTTATTATTTTTAATGGATCATGCTTTTGGCCAATAATTTTATAACCCAAGGTCATAGAAAAATTCTGTTCTAAGTCCCTCAGCCCAGCCTGCCCCCTCTCAAAGTCCAGGAGATAATTTCAATAAGAAATTTAGTTGTATCATAGATAATTAAAATGACCAACACATTTTATTTTTAGAAAAGAAGGAAAGTGTGAAATTATCATTTTTAGAAAAATACTCCATCAGGAAGTGGTTCTTCATTTGTTTAAATTTTCAATTCTTCAATGATACTTACTGAGTGCCTATCAGGCACTGTGCAGGGTGCTAGATTATTAGAGTTTGTGTGAGATATATTCTGTTAGCAAGTAAACTGGCTTTCTTTAGAAGAGCCTATTAAAATTTTAAATAGACATAACATTAATCATAGCAATTTCACTAGTGAGAACTTTTCTTATAGACAAGTTTCTCTAACATACAGGAGTGCTGGAAGATCAGACTGGCTTAGAAAAGTTTTTTAGAACTTACTATTCATAAAGTATTATATTTAATAATGTAGATAATACAACATGAAATAAGAGACATGCTCTCTATAAGAAATTTTTAAAGAAAGGGCCAACACAAAGATAGAGGAATAGCATAATGTATTATAGAATTGTACATGTGCAACCTACATAATTTTCTTAACCAATGTCACCCAGTAAATTTAACTTTTTTAAAAAGGAAAAAAGAGAAAGAGCAAAGAAAGAGGCATTTTCAAGTAGTCTGTTATGAAACTACATGAGACCTTATGTAAAAATATCAAGTTTTATAATAATATATAATACAAACCTGACTTTTTCTTTATGGCATTTTGCCAGTGCTTTGCAGAGACTTGGATCAGGACAGAGATCAAGTGGTGATTGACCCTTCTTATTTCGAATGCTAAGGTCAGCACCGTTAGCAGCCAAGAAACAGGCAATAGATGCTGCGCTCTTCTTTTCTGCCCCCTGGGTACCAAGTCCCATTATTAACTGAAATCAAATGAAAAAAAGAGTCATTATTTTCCCTTTAGGACTCTGTTATCAATTCTTACCACCAAAAATAGGGTGGACAAAAGTAGGTTTACAGTTGTGAATACGTGAAACACAGCTAATTCTTGCATTATTATTTATTATTACATTATTTCCCTTAAAAACTACTGTAAACCTACTTATACATCATATATATAATGTGTATACAGAATATGTACCTACATATTCATACATGTACGCACATACATGTTGTATGTGCATACATGTAAGAATGTGTAAGTGTGTATTACATATAAAAATGCATGTCTGGTAAGAATTTACAGGCCATATAAATATGGTGGACACTGATGAGTTGCAGCCCTAATATCCATTCCCCCTTCCCCTGTAGCCCCATTTTTCTCAGACATATAGTTTGAGGATTGGTATACTCTCCACTTTAAAGGTGGACCATGATAGATCAAACCAGTCAGATATCAACCTGTCTGTGTGATTAGTTCAGGGATGACACATAACCCAAGTCAGGTCACCTAACTATTGACTCAAATATCTTACCTGAAAACAGTCATAATAATTGTTAACATTTACCAAGTATCTACAATGAACCTAGAACTATTTTAAGCACTTTCCATAAATAAACTAATTTAATCTTCATAACCTTATAGGGATAGTTATTCCCTACCCCTCATTTTACAATGAGAAAAATGATGCACACAGGAGTGAGAGCAGCAATTCTCAAACACTTAGGTCACAGAACCCCTTTATATACTTAAAAATGATTCTCAAATTCCTATGGGAAGGTGAAGGACTTAGAATAGTCAAATAACTTTGGAAGAAAAAAGTTAGAGGACTTATACTATCTTATTTCAACATCCTATATAATAAAAACCTAATATGCTAAGTGTCCAGTCGTCCATTCAACCAAACAAAGTGTAATATGCTAATGATATACTTAAGGCCACTCAACTGCTCACTATGACAATCAGGAGGCAGACAGTCGACCAGTAGAACAGTCACTATGACGTGCACTGACCACCAAGGGGCAGACACTCCGACTGGTAGGTTATTTTGCTCCTGGGGTCCAGCCGAGGGGACTGAGAGAGATGGCCTGGACATGCCCTGCAACCCTGCTGTGGTCCCTCTCCAGCTGGCCAACCTCCCGTGTCTCTCCCTGGCCCTGCTCGTGCACCAGTGGGGTCCTTCAGCCTGGCCTGCACCCTCTTGCAATCCAGGACCCTTGGGGGATGTCAGAGAGCCTGTTTCAGCCCAATCCCACAAGCCAGGCTGAGGGACCCCACTGGTGCACAAATTCATTCACCAGGCCTCTAGTTTATTATAAAACTACAATAATCAGCTCAGTTGGCATGGCTTAGTGCTCGAGTATGAACCAAGAGGTCACAGGTTTGATTCCTGGTCTCAGCACATACCCGGGGTTGCAGGCTCAATCCCCAGTTGGGGGCATGTATGAGGCAGCCGATCTATGGTTCTCTCTCATCATGGATGTTTCTATCTCTCTCCCTCTCCCCTCCTCTCTGAAATCAATAAAAATATATTTGAAAAAAGAAAAACAACAATTAAAACAGTGGATTAGCATCACATAGCTGAAGACAATAATTCTAAACATACTAGAATATCGGATCCAAAAGACTTCACATACATGGTTAAATCTGATTTTGGATAAAGATACAACAGGTGATTCAGTACAAAAAGACAGTCTTTTCAACAAACAGTGCTGGAATAACTGGATATCCACAAACCGGGAGAATCCACGTGCATATCACTTACCTGATTTTAAAAAACTTGCATTCAGATTATATAATAACTCTCAAAACTCAATTGTAAGAAAACAGTTCAACAAAATAATGAACAAATGGTATGAACAAACATTCATCAAACAGATGTGGGTGGCAAAAAAGCCAAAGAAAAGATGTTTGAAATCAGTAGCCATTAGGGAAATGACTTTCAGTGGCACTGAATTAAAGATTATCTTTACTCACTGTGTTTTTGGATGGCTCCCAGGCAGCATCGACCTTCCCCACGTCTTGCATATCCTGGAGCTGACGAAGCTGAGACAAGGTGTGATGCCTCAGAGCTTCATGCAAAGGAGTATCCCCATCCTTATCCTGAATATCTAATTTGGCACCTGCTCGGACCAAAAGCTAAAAGAGAAAGACATCTCATTTCGCTAAAGTGTACCCACCCACAAGAAATTACAATATAGCTAAAGTCAGAGCGAGCCCACCTGGAGGGGCTGCCACTAGTAAATCTTAGGTATTCGCTTGCTACTACTCTACAACCCGGAGGCTCCTTACAAATACTGATAATTATGGGTGTGAATTAAAGAAAAACAAAGAAGCTCTAGCCACTGAGCCAAAGCAGCTAGGGCTTGGCAAATTGTTGTTTGTTTTTACTTTGTTTCAAAAAGATCGCATACAATTTCATTCCAGAGCAATGTTTCTCAAATTTGAACATGCACCAAAATTACCTGGAAGGCTTATTAAATCAGATTGCTACCAGCTTCCACCCCTGGAAGTTCTGATGTAGTTGGTATGAGGTAGGGCCCAAAAGTTTACTGTTCTACTAAGGTCACAGATAGCAATGCTGATGCTGTTGGTTCAGCCTCCACATTTTAAGAATCACTGCTCTACCAAAAAAATTTTAAAGATAATCTTTCAAATATTTTGTCTAGAATCATCAGGTTAAAAAAAAACAAAACACTTTATTTTGGAATCAATGCAGCAAACATCCAGCCAAAGTTTTAAATTATAATTCAGTCTCAATTATATAAATTAAGAGGGAATGTACTTTTTAAAAACTAATTTATATGCTACTTTGAAATTTTTTGATTTAATATTCTGGAAATTCACAAATCTGGCAACAAAATTATAAAAATTTTAAATATAAGAGTTTTAAGATATACCCTACTATAAATTAAACTGATATAAAAGAGTCTAAAATAATAATTTTTACATATAACTCTGCCTTCTGAGAAATCTAACAATACATTAGTTAAATTTCCAAAACATTCCAGAAATCCATCTGGTTAAACTACAACTGCAAACTAAGATTCCTATTAGTAAACACTTTACCCTAACAATCTGCGTGTGCTGTCGTTCAACAGCAAGATGGAGGGCCGTTTGTTGGTTCACATTCTGGATATCCAGGTTTGCATTACCCTGAAAAACAACAACAAAGTTTTTATAGTTAAAATTTGACAACACTGGGACTGAAAACCAATGGGAAAATATCTTTGGATGAGGATTAACAGGAAAAAAAAGTAACATGCATAACTGCCTCGCAACAATGTCTGGCATAATAAAAAAATAGGAAAATTAAGAAAAGGATTATAGTTTCAAAAGATTAAACTTTATCATCCTGTTTGTATTAGAAACCATTCATGCTCTCTGATTACAATTCTGATACCCAACTGGGCCCTTGCTTGAAGCATCAAGTACAGCTGAAATTCTAGTAATGTTATGACATTTTCTGGAAGATGGAATTTCTGATTTGTGTTTATTATTTACTAGAGGCTCAGTGCACAAATTCGTGCATGGGTAGGTCTCTCAGCCTGGCCAGCAATTGAGGCCAATCAGGAGGGCTGGCCTGCTGGGGAAAGGGACTGAGGGAGATTGGCCTCAGCAGCAAGCTAACCAATGGCCGATTCTGTGAGGAATTGGGCTCCTTCCTCCCTCCTATGTGGGTCCAGGGTGTGAGTGAAACAGATTTGGGGCTGTCAGGGCTCCAGCAGCAAGGTCTGGGTCAGTGCACGTCGTCCTGGTCATTTGGTCATAAAAGTCGCTTAGGCTTTTATATATAAAGATGTATTTTGAGTGAAATCTTGAGGTACCTAAACTCAGCAGTTTTCTTATCATGTCTATACTATTTAATAAAAGAGTAATTTGCAGCCGAGACCAGTTTGGCTCAGTGGATAGAGCGTCGGACTGCGGACTGAGGGTCCCGGGTTCGATTCCGGCAAGGGCATGTACCTTGGCTGCGGGCATATCCCCGGTGGGGTGTGTGCAAGAGGCAGCTGATCGATGTCTCTCTCTCTCATCGATGTTTCTGACTTTCTATCCCTCTCCCTTCCGCTCTGTAAAAAATCAATAAAATAATTTAAAAAAAAAAAAAGAGTAATTTGCAGATTGACCATCACTCCTACACACAAGTTGGCTGCCCCCATGTGGTCAAAGATCCTGTCCCCATGTGGACACAAGATGGCCACCACAAGATGGCCAGCAGAGGAGGGCAGTCGGGGGTGGGAGGGAACCCAGGCCTGCAGGGAAGAGCAGTTGGGGAGGGACCAAGCCTGCAGGGGAGGGCAGGTTAGGGGTGACCAGGCCTACAGGGGAGGGCAGTTAGGGGCAAACAAGCTGGCAGGGGAGCAGTTAGGCATCAATCAGGCTGGCAGGAGAGTGGTTAGGGGGTGATCAGGCTGGCAGGCAGAAGTGGTTAGGGGCAATCAGTAAGGCAGGCAGGCAAGCAGTTTGGAGTCAGAGTCCTGGATTGTGAGAAGGATGTCTGACTGCCTGTTTAGGCCTGATCCTACCGGGGGTCTCAGATCGGAGAGGGTGCAACCTGGGCTGAGGGACATCCCCCGCCCCCCGCTCCCCTGTGCACAAATTTCATGCACCGGGTCTCTAGTTCTTATATAATGCAGAAAGTAAGAAATTTCCTTTTCAGGTTTTCCTGAACTTTTCCATCATTTAGATTTTCCAAAGTAGTAAGTATGCATTATATGGATGTACCATAATTTGTTTATTCTAGTACCATCTGATGAACATTTGGCTTGCTTCCAATTTGAAACTATTATAAATAAAGCTGCTACAAATATTTGTGTGGAAATGTGTCCTTAGTTCTCTTGGATACATACCCCGAAGTGAAATTGCTAGTTGTATAATGAAATATGTTTAACCTTATAAGAAACTGCCAAACTGTTTTTTAAAATGGCAGCTTTGAAAAAAACACCAGCAAAGTTTGTGTATTCGAATTGTGCCAACTCCTAATCAATACTTGGCTTTTCTGGCCTTTTTAATTTTAGTCACTGTAGTTGATAATTAGTAATATCTCAATGTGATTATAATTTATTTCCCTAATGACCAATGGTAATTTAAGCAATGTCACAGGATATATGATCAATATACAAAAATAATTGTATTTCTGTACACTAACAATATACAAAATTGAAGTTTTAAAATAATGTAATTTACACTCGGCCAATGTTGCTCAGTGGTTGAGCACTGACCTATGAACCAGAAGGTCACAGTTCAATTCCCAGTCAGGGCACATGCCTAGAGTGCAGGCTCAATCCCCAGTTGGGGGTATACAGGAGGCAGCCAATCAATGATACTCTCTCATCATTAATGTTTCTATTCCTCTCACTTTCTCTTCCTGAAATCAATAAAAACATATTTAAAAATACATATATACAATTTACAATAGCATCAAAACTTAAAGATAAAACTAATATGTATGAGAGCAATCAAACTCCCAGAAAGACATTTTAAGAGAAAATAACCTGATTCTAAAATACATATGGATATTCAAAAGATCCAGAATATTAAAGCAATTCTGAGAAAGAAGAGTAAGATTAGAGGACTTACTCTGATTTTAAGTCTACTATAAAGCAACAATAACAAAGACAGTGTGTTATTGGCTTATGGTCTGCCATGTGGATTAGGATAAAAAAGGACATATTATAATTAACAAGACTTTTAAAAGAATTTTAATAACAAAGGTTTAAAATGCCAGGGGAAAGGTAGTTTAACTTTTGAACTGTTTCTTTATCTGAACTTGTGTAGTTTATGGAGGATTTACCTTGTGTCTAGGATTTAACTGCACATAATGTACTATCTCCTAAATTTTTCCGCTGTTGCATCTTCTTGACTCCTTGAAGTCAGGGATCACAGATAATTTTTTAATAACTTCAGTGCTTCTATATGGCATATACTTGATTGAAGCATTTTTAATACTTTGCTGAATATACTAAAACATCATAAACTATAATAAATAGGTCCCCCCAAAAATTCAGTCATAAAAAGTTAAGTTGTCTTATTTTGGAAATGAATGAAATGTCTAAGGTGAGTGTGTGCTGCTATCCAGACAAACATTCCATAGGTTCAGCAGCAATCATGAATTGAATCCCCAGATCCTGGCTACAGCCTGATGTCACCTGCTGGCAACTGGCCACATCAGCTTAGATATCAGTATGATGGTTCTTGGTCCTGTGGCTAAAAATGACACTTCCACAATAGTAGCAGTGGTTCTGGAAAATCCCTTGTAGTTTTGATCATTTCATTGAAACAATCCAGGAAGATTGTGCAGAGGGAACACAGGGGACTAAGAGACACACAAACATACTCTTTCCTCCCTTTAATAATCAGTGTTAGAAGACTAATGTGTACTATTTCTGAATATGCATCATCATGGGATTTTACTGTAGCATACTAACAGGTAGCTGATGAACTAATAAATAAATGAATGGCAATGGTCTAAAATTGTTAAAAATTATTAAATTGCTTTTCTTACCTGATGTACCAACAATTCAGCCACTTCCACATGATTATTAAGAGCTGCCAGATGCAAGGCAGTATAACCATCATCTTTCTTCTCATCCACAATCCATGGTCTTGGTAATTTAGATAGTAAAACACGCATTGCACTGAAAGTCAAAATTATGCTATTTTTATTTGCATAATTTGATATTTAAGTTGTTTTTGAAAAAATATTTTAAAAACCTTTGAAGTCAAATGAAAATATTCCTCTTTAAAGATTATGCAAAGACACAAAAATTTCAATTTTTCTAAAACTCAAATGTATAGCATTTTAATATTTTAAGAAGTAAATCTGTTACTAACTAGAGAACAGAATCAAAATAGAATGGGAATGCTACAGTGAAGAACCATGAGAGACTAAAGATACCAAAGGGTTAAAAAATATGCCCTAATAAGGATAATAATTTTGATTTGTGGAATCTCTTAGGTTCAATTTCAATAGTATATATTAGTGGAAGAGTTAATAAAAAAAAAAAAAAACAACAACAACCAAGTAACAAAAGTACCAGTGCAGAAAAAATAGTAATAATAATTGAAACAAATTTTATGAACTCTGCATAGAGAGTTAAAAATCTGTCATTTTGTAGTGCTAAAACCAGTTGATGTCAAAACACATAAAATGGGTCCTTATAATCTAATATTTGAAATTTAAGAATCAGAAACAAAGTATTTCCAAAATTAAAAAAGGCAGTTATCCTAAAGAGCACCAAAGATCTATATGTATAAAAATATGCAGTGTCCCTCAGAAGTTCGATGGGAAGATCAGGAGTTCACTCACTCACTATGACATACACTGACCACCAGGGGGCGGCGCAGAACGAAAGAAAGCCCAGCAGCCAGAAGGAAGGCCCCAGTCAGCAGCCAGAAAGCCCCAATCAGCCTTGATGGCCTGCCAGGTCTAGGGACCCTACCCGTGCAAGAAATTCACGCACCGGGCATCTAGTTAAACCATAAATGAGCCAGAAAGCTAATTATCAAAAAATGATGCTTCTTAGAGAAAAATCAGTTCATCCCCCCAAAAGAAAAATAAAATTAGAAGCAACTTTTCTTGCCACATAATTCAATAACTTTTCTTAATAGGAATGTTTTATGTGGAAAATTCATAATATAATTTGAGGGGGAAATCTCCCTTAACATATTTATCCAGTAATTGTCCTTTAATCTATATTACTTCCCCCCCCCCAATTTTACATTCTATTTTTAATTGAATTTATTAGGGTGACTGGTTCACAACACCATATAGGTTTTAATTTTACAACTGAATAAAACATCATCTGGACACTGCATCGTGCATCAGTAAAGTCTGTTTCTGTTCCCTTTTTCCCCTCCTTTGCCCACCTCCACCTAGCCCCGACCCTGCTTTTCCTCTATCACCACATTGTTGTCTGCATCTATGTGCTATAAATGTATGGTTTTTTTTTTTTTTTTTTTTTGCTTAATCCCTTCATCTTCTTTCATCAGTCCTGTCAGTCTGTTCTCTGTATCCATGAGTCTGCTCCACTTTGGTTGTTAGTTTATTTTGTTCATTAGATTCTACATATAAGTGATATTTGTCTTTGACAAACTTATTTCACTTAACATAATGATCTCCAAGTTCATCCATGCTGTCACAAAAGGTAAGATTTCTAGGTTTGGTTTTTTTACAGCCAGTAATATTCCAATGTGTATAAATGCACCACACCTTTTTTATCCACTCATCTACTAATGGGCACATGGGCTGTTTTCAGATCTTGGCTATTTGGAAAAAAATTTCTCTTAACATATTTATCCTCTAATTGTTCTTTTTAAAGACTATAACCTAAGATAACTGCTCCACAAGCTAAAAAAAAAAAAAAAAAAAGAAGGCAGTAAACAGAGGAAATAAAAGCTTTTAAAATTATTTCAATAGGGTATAAATGGTAAAGAAGTAATAGTAAGATATATATATTACCTAAGGTGATATCCTATATAATAAAAGCCTAATATTCTATATGTTCAGTCGGCCATTCAACCAATCAAAGTGTAATATGCTAATGATATATTAAGGCCACTCAACCACTCACTATGATGTGCACTGACCACCAGGGGGCAGTGAGTTGACAGGTTGACCAGTCGCTATGATGTGCACTGACCACCAGGGGGCAGATGCTATGACCGATAGGTCCAGCTGATTGGGACTGAGACACCATGGAGCCCTCCGTGGTACCTCCCTGGCTGGCCAACCTTCCGCATCCCTCCCCAGCCCAGAGCATGCATCAGTGGGGTCCCTCTGCCTGGCCTGCACCCTCTCACAATCCAGGACACCTCGGGGATGTCAGAGAGCCAGTTTCGACCTGATCCCGCAGGCCAGGCCAAGGGACCCCACTGATGCAAGAACTCGTGCCCCAGGCTTCTGGTATGTGTGATAAAAATTTGAAATAGAAAAATATCAGAAACGTATACAGAAATAGTTTGAAGGTGCAGAATATGTGTAAATGAAACTGTAAGTCTCTAAAATACTGAGACTAAGGCCTAATATGAGCCAGAACATGTTTCCTAATGGCAGTGGTTTATGAATCCCACATAGCAAGTCCAAGAAGTCTGAGAACAGGTTTTGGAGGATCCAAGAACCTCAAAAATTATACCCAAATTTGAAAATTTATAGCTTTTGTCAGATTTTAAACAAGTTTATGATCCAAAGTATAATGAGACTCACAGCTTAAAAACACCCTTCAGTGGCTGTACTGAAGTTACAATCACTGTTTAGGCATGACAGACTTCTTTGAAAATATATAGAAAGCTTTGGATTCTCCTGCCTTGAGAAATTCCCATGAAAATCTTAACCTATAATTTTGAGTCACAAACCTCTAAATCACATTCATGAACCTCATAAAAGCTAAGGTTTCTACTTTAGTTTGCTTTCAATAATTTAAAGTATTCTAATCCTCCTCATTCAGTGCATACAAACAAAATATTAGATATTCTGTAGACTTTTGACTCAGATTCTTAATGGGGAAAAATATTAGTATAACATCATGCTACTGAATGTTCAGATTTGGATAATCATGATACAATCCATTGTCTGTTACTCAAACATTTGGCTATGTGAGAAACAGAATTTATAGGAGTTTTATGATTCTTGCACAATTTTAAAGATGCAAGTATTATATCATGTGAAAAAAAGCTTTATTAAAAATAAAATAGAACCAAGATGGCAGCATAGGTAAACACCTATTTTGCTGCCCTACACAACAATTCCAAAACTACAACTTAACAACAAAACAAACATCATCCAGAATCACCGGAAAGCTGGCTGAGTGAAAATTCCACAGATAAAAGTAAAGATAGGACACTGTGACTCAGAGGAGCAGCGATGCGCAGCCTTGAAGATACGCGCGGAGAGAGGTCCGGAGCCTTGTGCACGAGAGTGGTGAGAGGCCGGCGGCAGCAAACCCGGCTGGTTTTCTCCAACGGGGAGAGCAGAGGCATCCCACTGGACTGATTCCCCAGTTCCACGCGAGGTCCCAGGTCCGCGGAAGGCACGCTAAAACCCCAGCGTGGCTGAGGTCTGCAAGTTTGAGGAGAGTGCACGTAACCTGGAACAGCAGTTTGCGCATAAAGTGTGATACATGACTTGCTCCCTCATTCGGGAGACAACCGGACTGCTTTGTTTTACAACCCTGGGCGAGACTTTGGGGGTGCAAACTCATTTGGGGAGAGGCTGAGTTGTCTGGCAACGGGTGGAGACCAGCGGCAGCTTTCTCTTGGAGGTGCCTCAGCCTTTATCACCCAACACAGAGACCCATGTGCCGCATAGGGCGGAGATGACGCTAACGCTGCCTGCTCAGCCTGGAGTCTCCGCCCATCCAACTTAAACACAGTTTACCTTCACAGCCAATTGGCCTGGAGGTCAAACCCTCCTAGGGCTAATAACAATTAGCTGGGATTAACTCCAACAATACTGTACAACCCATAAAGGATTGCAGTAAGAGTATCCACCTCAGGTAACTGGGGAGGCTGAGCCACTGTCCCTTAGAGGACATCTACCACACAAAGCTAATGGACCAACTCAGGAAAGCAGCCACAATGCAGAGAAATGGAAAGAAATCAGTGTGAAAGAAATGGAGGAAAAAAGACAACTAGACATAGAGTTCTAAACCACAGTAATAAGGTTTTTCAAGAGGCTCCTAGAAAAGGCCGATGAACTTAATGAGAACTATAAGGAAATGAACAAGACCTACGAGGAAATGAACAACACCTACGAGGATATGAAAAAGGTCCAACTAGAAATTAAGTATACACTGACTGAAACAAAAAATATTATACAAAGATCTAAAAGCAGTCCAGATGACCGCAAGAACCAAGTCAAAGATTTGAAACACAAAGAAGCAAAATCCACTCAGCCAGAAAAGCAAGAAGCAAAAAGAATCCAAATAATTGAAGATAGTGTAAGGGGCCTCTGGGACAACCTCAAGCATACCAACATCAGAATTATTGGGGTGCCAGAAAAAGAGAGAGAGCAAGATAATGAAAACCTACTTGAAGAAATAGTGACCAAAACCTTCCCATACTTGGTGAAAGAAATTGACTTAAAAACCCAAGAAGTGCACAGAACCCCAAAATATAGGAATCTAAAGAGGACCACACCAAGACACATCATAATTAAAATTCCAAGAGCAAAAGATAAAGAGAGAATATTAAAAGCAGCAAGAGAAAAACAGTTAGTTACCTATAAGGGAGCACCCATACGACTGTCAGTGGATTTCTCAACAGAAACTATGCAGGCCAGACGGGAGTGGCAAGAAATATTCAAAGTGATGAATAGCAAGAATCTACAACCAAGATTATTCTATCCAGCAAAACTATCATTCAGAATTGAAGGTCAGATAAAGTGCTTCACAGATAAGAAAAAGCTAAAGGAGTTCATCACCGCCAAACCAATATTATATGAAATGGTGAAAGATATTCTTTAAGAAAAGGAAGAAGAAAAAGTAAAAATATAAATTATGAATAACAAATACACATCTATCAACAAATGAATCTAAAAATCAAGTGAATTAATAATCTGATGAACAGGATAAACTGGTGAATATAACAGAATCATGGACATAGAGAGGGAATGGACTGACAACTCTTGGGTAGAAAAGGGATGTGGGAAGTGTAGCAAGAGATTGGACAAAAATCATGCATCTATGGGAGAGGACAGTGGGGGAGTGGGGGGGAGGTGAGGGCGGAGGGTGGGATGGGTACAGGGTGGAGAGGGAGCTTTAGGGGGAAAAAGGGAGAACAATGTAATAATAAACTGAACAATAAAGATAAAAAATAAAAATAATAAAAAATAAATAAATTTAAAAAAATAAAATGTATTAAAAATGTAAATACATTTAATTTAAAGAAAATAGTGATATAAATTAAGAAATTATAGGATAAGTTACTTGGTGGGGTTGGGGGACAAAGAATGAAGAGAAATAAGAGCAAAAGACAGTTCATCATCATTATAAGCTTTGTAGTAGTATTTGACTTAAATATATATGTATATTAGTTTGATCCAAAAATGTTTTAAGTTAAAACACTAAGATAATACTTAGACTTACTACCTTAAAAATCTTAATTTGCAACTTTACCGTAGTAGGCAAGATATATAAATGTTACAAGTTATAAATTATAAAGTGTGATTCATATTAATTCCATCAAGTTTTTATTAAGTCACATTATTAAACATTCTCTATATTCCTGAGAAGTTGGTTCTTATGGAACCATGTTTCCCACCATCTCCCATTCTACTACTAATTTCAGAAGTACATTCCCATATTATACTACCAATAGGTCAAAGAAAGAAAAATAAAAAAGAAGTGACTTCTTTTCTGAACATAAGGCATCTGCTGAGATGGAGCTGAAGATGTTCACTTCAGCTCCTTAGTTATTTAAGAGGAGACTGGTGTTATGCTGCAGGCACTGAGGCCCATGGAGTTGCTGGAACGGGAGTGGTACTGGTTCAATAAATCAATTAATTTTATTAAGCTAATAGACTTGCACTTGTGGGGCACAGTATATGAGATATTGAAATATTTTCCTTAATGCTCAAGCACTCTTTTGTATTTCTCAATCTGGTTGTTTTCCAAGAAGTTAAGGACATGGATGGTTTAAAGATAACATCTTGCTACCAGTTAAGCAGGCATTTGTGAATACTGCCAAAGAAGCATTAAGTTCCGGAACAACTAATAGTGGAGCCTAGCATAATCCCTGGCACATGGTAATACTCAAACGTTTGCTGAATGATGAACAAATGAGTTCTGAGAAGCAGAGGGGACAAGCAGCTGTCTGCAGTGGTATGTGATAGTCAAATGGCTCTGGGTCCATTTTTAGGGCCTGCCATGCTTTGCAATCTATCTTCAGAGATAGGCAACATTTTTCCAAACAAACTATGGTTAAACTGTGAAGGCCTTACATATTAATATTACTTAATATAAAAAGACTTAGAATAGCACTATAGCACATATTAGGTGTTCAATAAATGCTTGCTAAGTTATTATTGCTAATAAATAATCCCTCAAATAATAGTTAAAACATGTTAGTCCAAAATCCATAAAGGAACTTATTGAGAAAGCTGATCAATACCAAGAAATTCTTTTGGGCATGCTAAAAGCAGATTAGTATGTAATAATCTGAACACATTTTTTGTCCAATGTGTACCCTTCTCTGAATGGACACAGACAAGTCTAGGAGGATATATACCAAAATGCTATCCATAGTAATCACTTTAAATAAATATGAATGGTTTTTGTTAGGTTAGACAGGTGAAAGAACTACAGAGAATAGGCGTTACTTAAATGTTTTTGAAATTTTGTTTTTGGTGTGTTTTTCCTATAATTCTTTTTGACAGATACTATAATTTAAAGGTTCATTATTTTAGCTTAAATTCATTAATTAGGAATTTGGTACTGTAGAATTTAGTTTAAAATGAGAAAGATAGACAATGACAATACAGGCTGCAGAAGAGGTAAGTGCTTGATCATTCTTAAACTAAAGACACTAAAATGGTCTCTTACATGACTAGTGAGTCTTTCTTTCTCCTTTTTGTTGTTGTTGTTGTTGTTGTTGTTAATCCTCACCCGAGGATATTTTCCCATTGATTTTTAGGGAGAGTGGGAAAGAGAGGAAAAGACAGAGCGAAACATCAATGTGAGAGAAACACATTGGTTGCCTCCAGGGGAGGAGCTTGCAACTAAGGTATGTATGTGCCCTTGACTGGAATTAAATCCAGGACCCTTTGGTCCACAGGCTGACACTCTATCCACTGAACCAAACCGTCTTGGGCTTATTTCTCCTTCCTTGCAATAAGCAAGGAATCCCATTTTACTTATCTTTTTATCTCTATGAACATGTAGGAAAAGGAGCTCACAGTTTTGTTGAATAGAACAAATAGTCAAGTAAACAATCATTTTTCTGAATATACTGAAGGAAGGATATCAGCAACATTATATTTTTGGTGTATGTTCCAATCCCAAAAAGTATAATTCACTAACTGATTTTATTATTACAATATAGAGCAGCAGCAAAGAATAGTGGTTAAGAGCTTTGGGAGTCTGTAACCAAACTACCTGGGTTCAAATTATAGCTGTAGCAAACTGAACAGCTGGTGACTTGAGCAGGTTACTTAACTTCTATGCCTCAGTTTCCTCATATATAAAATGTGAGAATCACAAATCCTATCTCATAGGGTTATGAAAATTAAAAAAGGGCTTTGAAAAATTCCTGACACTTAATACATTATATGTGCTTGCTGAAAAAAAGGGGGAGGGAGATTTTCACTGCTACAAAATGGTTAACAAACCTAGGATAATGTAGAAACCTGGAAATTAACCCATCATACATGTGTTACCTTTTCACTCACAGTATGTATAAAATTATTTTAATAACTACGAAAGCTGGCTCTTTAAATTTACCAAATATCTACATAAGCTTGACTGCTATGGAATTAAATGTTAAAGACAAAAACAGTGTCAAGGATAAACTTCCCTTGGAAGAGAATGAACTTAGAAAACTGATAATGGTTTTTCTTGATTCTAAACTGAATCAATACTTAAAGTAAGAATAAGGCATAGCTGGTTTCTCTTGGACATTTTTAGGTTTATAAGACCTTAAATTTTATCTCCATAGGTCTGCTGGATTTGATGTTCTAATATTTTTTATCCTTAGTTAAAAAAATAAATTTCAGGTGTTAAAATTTATTGTGAATATGCTATTAAAATTTAGAGCAAAAGTATTCTTCCTTTGAGACATATGCTATGTGCCAAAGTTATATATATAGGCTAATGACTATTCTAGCCTGTAATAAAATGTGAAATGATCATGCCTAATGCCTTTGCACAAAATTAAAGAAAAATGGTGATGGCAAAAGTGAGAAAAACACTTCACATTTGAAAATGAAATAGAATTTAATAAAATGCATGTTAATAGTTATATATGTATATATGGTTTCAATACAGAAGTATGCAATTATTCAAGAGCATCCCTGACATAAGCACTACAAAAATAAATAAATAAAAATTGACACAGAATTAAAAGTTTTAAGTAGCACTTCCAATATTTCATTTACACACTACTCCCTTCCTCCTTAAAGATCTTTTTCCACCTTCAATATACAGGTTCTACTTACCATTTCTACATATTTTCCATTCAAATATTATTCATTAAATTTAAAGAGCACACAGAGCAAAAACTAGCTCTAAAGATAACACTACAAAATCCCTTCAGGCCTCTAAGTATGCAAAATATCATTATGCATAATATTTTTAACCAACAAAAATTCAGGTTATGAAATATAATTTGAGAGCACAGATATTCTATTTATCCTAAAGACTGTCTTGCTTCCAGCTAGGGTAATATTTTTCCTCTCTCCTATTTTCTCTGCAGTGCTTCTAAGTATAGTGACAGCCGCATCAGGCTTTCCCAGTCTCAGCGCAAGCTCAGTGAAAATCTGGGAAATGTAAGTGGAAACATGAGAGACCGCTTTATTTGGCAGTGCTTAAGAAAAAAAAAAAAAAAAAAGGCAGGACAAATGGCAAAGCAGTGTTTGGACCGCAGGATGAACAATCAATAGGCAGAAAGCAAGATAGAGGCTTCCTCAGCTTTTGGATCGACAATCGACAGCTGGGAGACTATTTTTTGCTATGGTTGACTAAATATGGTCAGGGAAGAGAGAGGCACAAGAGAGCCTGTTTGCCTGGGAGTGCATGTTTCAAATGCTTAGCTGCCTATAAAGCTGTAACAGTTTAGCCTGTAGCCACTGAGGGAAGAATTTAAGTTAACCTCTGTACTGACCATGTGGAAATCCTGACCTTGCTTGCAGACTTGACCTCTGGATATGACAAGGTAGCTTCAATACAGATTTACCGTTTTACTCCTGGAAATGAACCACCAAAAAAATCTCATAGCAAGAAAGATGCAGAATTATTTCCTAAGAAGTCAGAAGAACCCAGTGTATTCTGATGGGCGAAGGAAAATAGTATGGATGTTTATGGTTAGTTGGGAGAGTGAGGTGTGTTTTGTTTTTTTGGCTTTTGGCTGTTTTAGATTAAAAAATTAACTTGCTCTGCAACTTTTCCCCCTCTTCCGAAGCATTTCATCTGAGAAATAAGAGAGGTTCAGTATCTGGGACGTTGTAGCGACCTTCCTTGCTTGCTTAACTTTCTGTACAACAGATACAAGCTACTCATATCTATGCAATACTGGTAATATAACATTCCAAATCAAACAGCCAGTGTTGATTTTTTTTCTGTGGTTTATTTCTTTTTAAGGGTAAAGGAAGGAAGAGGAAAAAGACGGCTGATTTATTTTTGTTTGTTCAACTGTTTTTCAAATTTATTTTAAAAGGTGAGATTCTGTGTTCACTGATACTTCCCTCTGACTTCACCGACTCAAGAAAAGAAGTGCTGAATCAGCGGAGAGAGTGAAGGAACAATCAAGATGAGACGGCTGCTGCAGATGTGGCTCTCTAGGTCATTATCTTTCTTCCTGCTGCAAATGCTGCATGGCACTAGGCTCACAGGTAACAGAGCACCACAAAGCCTGTACTTTTAAGGGTGCTTATTTATGACTTTCTGCATGCTTACCTATTGCTGACTCAATATATGTTTTTATTGTTAAGTTAAATTCTATCTAAGCAAAGCCTAATTTCACAGTTCAACTAGAGAGCTTATGTAGTGTAAAAAGGAATGCTGTTCAAATATCATGCCAGGTAACTCTTTATCTCAAAAATGTACAAATCGATTACTGTCATTTATATTATTAAAGATTCAGTTTTTTGTTGTTTCAGATTACATGATTTTGCATCCCTAGTAAATTACACCCTGCTCCCAAAGTATGCTAAATTTTAAAAACTATTATTTCAAGATTTAGTCAAGAAAGAAACTTGGCAGATTACAGAACACTTTTTAAAATATACTCTAAGTTGGCCCAAAAATAAATCAGAATGTGTATGGTGAATTGTAATGCTGCAATGCTGAAACTGCTGTAGTACTGCCCTATCTCCTGCTACATTCTAATTTGCTATGAGCTGCACTAGCTTCTTATCACAGGCTGCAGAAATTCTTTCCCTGCCTTTTTACCCCTCCTTTCCCAAATCTGAGAATTTCTTACAGTCTTCTTTTAAATTAACTGTTTACTACCATAATAATTAAAGGCAACTATATCTTTTAATGATGAGTGGTCAAGCTAAAATCCAGTGGAAATTATCTTTCAGTTCTTTTAGTAATACTTTGAACAAGATTACTGTTGTGACAGTTGTCCTTTATATTAAAAAAAAGAAACGAAATGAGATAAACTCACCAAAATTAAGTATTTATATACTTCTATTTGAACTGTATTAAACTCAAAATGTAAAATTCAGATTAGTAGCTAATGAAGACAAAGGAACGACAAAGAGGTTTTCAATTGGTCATGAGGTCTTATCTTTAACCTTAAAAAAAAACCTAACAAAAAATCCATCATCTTTAAAAATTCTGTTTAGCCTTGACCAGTGTGGCTCAACTAATGGAACATCATTCCATACACCAAAAGGTGGCAGGTTTGATTCCTGATCATTGCACATATCTAAATTGCGGGCTCAATCCCTGATCGGGGTAATTTGGTAGACAACTGATGTTTCTCTCTTTTTCTCTCTCTGTCTCTCCCTCTCCCTTTCTCACAGTTTCTAAAAATTAAAAATTTTTATAAAATAAATAAAAATAGAAAAATTCAGTTTGCTCTAAAAAGATCTGTTTTTTCTCATTGTCATTTCAACTGTAGAGTGAATATCAGAAGAAATACTAATTAGTTGATTGGTTAAGTTTTTATTAAGATAACTAGTCTATAAAAAGAATCTGTACCAAATTAATTACTATCTACTTGTAGGATCTAGAAGCACACTACAAAATAAGGATTTCACTCTGAAGACTCTGAAGAAATACTAAGCGGATCATATAAATTTCTGAAACACACTCTGTAAAAACTCCACTGGTTCTATAAAGCTATTGCAAAAAGGACCAAACCAGGATAAAGTACAACAGATAACTGGTCAATGTTTAGAAGTGTATGTCCACCAACAAGGAACCATAAATGGCATTAATGCAATGCTTCAGGTAAATTTTTTATGAAGTTTAGTCTTTGATTGTCACTACAAATGATCTACCATTGTTCTACATCAGTAAGCTGAATGTTTTACTAACAAATGGAAAAATAAAACAATTCATGTTTTTACAGCAAACAACTTTGTAATACCTACTCAGAGTACATACTTCTTTATGTACCCATATGAACATACAATGCTATGGAATGTAAAGAAGTATGTATTTTTGGTAGGCACCAAAACGCCAGGAGGAAAATAAACTGCAGCTAAAAGAAGCCCTTGCTTCTTTCTATGTGAATGACCTTCATATGGTATATTAACCTAGAATCAAAGAGATGACCTTTGGGAATAATAAGACCATAAAATGTACCTACTGCTTATAGATGAAAACTAAATGTCACTAAGATTAATATTTTGTGAAGAAAAAAGCTCTACTGAAATATTTAAAATTATCATGAAACTCCTTTCAAATCTTTTATATTTAAAACATAATACATTTTTAAATCTAGCACTCACATGATTAATATATTCTTTTACATGAATATTTGAACACCAAAAAAAGGATTACTAGCACAAAAGAATGAGATATACACATGACCTATTTTCTGTTTCCACAATTTTTTAAAAAATATATTTTATTGATTTTTTACAGAGCAGAAGGGAGAGGGATAGAAAGTCAGAAACATTGATGAGAGAGAGACATCGATCAGCTGCCTCTTGCACGTCCCCTACTGGGGATGTGCCCGCAGCCAAGGTACATGCCCTTGACCGGAATCGAACCCGGGACCCTTCAGTCCGCAGTCCGATGCTCTATCCACTGAGCCAAACCGGTCTCGGCTGTTTCCACAATTTAATCTTAATTTAAGTATATCACATTAATAGGGTTGACTGATTTATTAAGATACAACAAAAGATTATTTCATTTTAACAGCTATTCTTATTTTTATAAATTTATAATTTAATATTAATTTTTTGAAGAAAGCTTTTGCTTTAGGTTTTCTTTTTTGAAAACTATAAACAGTCATAATTTTAAAAAACTATATTTTAAGTAAAATCATACTCTCAAAGGAAAAAAGTTGTCCTTATCTTTCTCAAGTTTATTGTATCTTTATGCTGTTAGTACTTAGAATAAATTAAAATGTAAGATTTATACATGAAAAATGACAAAATTCTGGGATACAGCTATAAGTCAACAGAGCACGCACATTGGTATTAGATTGCCAAATATTTAAAATAAATTAATTTATTATCCATTATCCAAAGGAGGCACTCAAAATGAAAACACTACAGTTAAGAAAAAACAATTTATACAAATAGAACAACCTTCTTTTATTTTTTTAAAATATATTTTTATTGATTTCAGAGAAGAAAGGAGAAGGAGAGAGAGAGAAAAGCATCAATGATGAGAGTGAATCATTGATTGGCCGCCTCCTGCATGCCCCCCACTGGGGATCAAACCAGCAACCCAGGCATGTGCCTTTGACTGGCATCAAACCTGGGACCCCTTAGTCCATAGGCCAATACTTTATCCACTGATCCAAACCAGCTAGGGTAGAACAACCTTCTTTTAATGGTATTATGCAAATACAAGTCAATTTTTATAAACATCAAAGACCTATATACTGTATGATAGAGATAGCAAAATACTTCCATATTTTATATAGAATTTATTTTGTATTATATTTATATAGTAATAAAAATTATAAATAAGCTCTTAATTAATAAGCAGTATCTATTTTAGCTACTATGATAGGCTTACATTAAAATATTAATATTCTAATCACTTATTATTAGAAGTATTATTTCAATTGGCATATTCAGTCATGTACAAAAAGTATATTTTTAAATTTCTGTCACAAATTAGTATAAAAAGGTATAAGGTGACTATAATTTTCTTTGTTTAATAAGACAACTAGGTAGTTAATTGTCAGTTGATTTTCATTTTATCAGATTAGAAAAAAATGAGAATGAATCTATTAGATATGATAGCATATAAGTTAAGTTATTGCATGTTTATTAAAATTATAAAAAGCTCATAATTTTAAAATTCTGTATTTCAAAGAAAAAATAACTCAAAGGTTAACACTTAAGCATAAACCTTCTTTCAAATCATCCATAAAAAGAATGGCAATGCTTCATATTCCATTTAACTGTGCATGCCCTAAATATCAAAATCTGAAATTAAACACCTCAAAAGTAGAGGTTCCTCTATAAACTATTCAAAGGGTATTATATACCCATGTTTTTAAATAAAGAATTATATTCATTATTCTATAAGTATAAAAGCTTTTAATTAATTTAAATCATCTCAGTATCTAAGAATCTTATGATTATAGTATTGAGTATAATCCTTAGAAAATAAAATGACAGCATTTGTCATTCATTTAAAAAAGTAAAATTATATACTGATTCTGGTGCTTACAAGTTTAACTTAACATATCTAAGAGCATTTTCAATCACTCTAAAATGTCACATTCATCACTTAGGTCAGCTGTTCATTTTTAACTGAGTACATATTAAACTCTGGGCATCTGCTGACACTGGTGTAACTCAAACATTTCAACTGTCTCTCTGACAGGGATAACAGATGCTGACATTATCAAATGCTGTACTATTTTTCCCCATGGCCTCTCCTTGCCCCGATATGGCCAGTATATGAAACTGAACTGCCATCCAAAAGCACACTTGAGCAACTGGATCTGCTAAACAGCTCCCATATAACCAGTAAAAATAGAAGTCAGTTTTACTGCTATCTTCAGCACTTAAGTCCAGGCAATTTAGCACCTGTTTCACTTCTATTAGAGTAAAATATGGGAAAACTGTAGTTGCATTAATTTCAACACGGCATGACGCTAACCAACAGATGCAGAATATACTTAATATGACAATTATTTGAATATTGCCTGAATTATTGACCTTCTCCCAGTTTAGTTCAGAACAGTAATTATTTCCTTACTCTTTACATTTCACTTACTTTTACAGGCAAACTATAATTTCTTAAACTTTTATTTTAATCAAGTATGTTTCAGAAGACTTCCCTACCTGATATCGAAATGCAACACTGAAGTTCAGTAACAAAAATTGCTGAATTGAGTTTTAATGGTAGATTTTAATACTCAAATTTATGGATTGTAGCCACAATTCAATGTATTATTATTAAACTGATAATGAAGAATAACTAGGCAATCTGTACAGAGAATTCTGTCGAAGAAGTAGACTCTTAAAAAGGTTAAATTACTAATCTATGATTTGTAATACTACATAAGTAAGAAAAACAAAGAAAAATAAGCTGACATGTATGGTAGTTCCTCTCAACACATATCCAAGTAATACACTTCAATACACATGCAATCTATTTATAAACCAAAGGGCAGAGGTACTTTCTTAAGGCCACTCATATTCTTCCAACCTTAGTCAGCAACTTCCTATTAGTTCTCCAGTATAATACTAAAAAAAGCAAGGTGCCTTGGCTGGTGTGGCTCAGTTGGTTGGAGCAATGTCCCATATACACCAGCAGGTCACAGGTTCGATTCCCAGTCAGGGTACATACCTAGGTTTTGGGTTTTATCCCCAGCTGGGGCACTTAACAGGAGGCAACCAATCAACATTTTCTTCCTTCCTTCCTTTCTTCCTTCCTTCCTTCCTTTCTTCCTCCTTCCTCCTTCCTTCCCTCTTTCCCTCCTTCCTTCCCTCTTTCCCTTCCTTCTTTCCTTTCTTCCTTCCTTCCTTCCTTCCTCCTTCCTTCTTTCCTTCCTTCCTTCCCTCTTTCCCTTCCTTCCTTCCTTTCTTCCTTCCTTCCTTCGTTGAGAATTAAAAAAAAAAAAAAAAAAAAAAAAGGCAGGGGTGGCAGAAAGGTGTGATTAACAGTACTCTTTCCAAACCTGTGAGGTTACTTACTTGGTTTACTCGGTAGAGAGAAATATAAAACATTAATCTGAAATGCATCAAGATCTAAATTTGTTCCTTTAAATGTTGTTGGTTTCAAAACATGTTATTGTCTACATTTAAAAATTAAGTAAGGTGTTAAAAACAAAAATGCACACTGATAATTCCTTAATGCATTAACAACATGTTGAAAGATAAAGACTTTTCACTTTTAGAGCAGGAAATAGTAGGATAAGTGCCCTCAAAGTAGAAAAATGTACATTTAATGACTAAAGAACTGATATGAGAATCTAACTTTTGTGAAAGGTCCATAACCATAATTTTACAAACAAAAAGCATTTTAACTGTTTTATAGCCCTAACAGCATTGCAATGCTTTGCTAGAGCTGGTAAAATGGAACCAAATCGCCTCTTCAATGGATTTGGTCCCCTTCAACCAGCTGTAGCTATGCATTGATTACTACAAGACAGCCAACGTTTTCACTTCTAGTATCAGACATGTCAACTAATTTCAACTTATTTAAATTATTCAGACTGTGCTTTAAATTAAAAAATGTTATCCTCTTTTCTTCTTGTAAGAGCTATAGTGGTTAACAATGTTTATTAAAAGCTTTATGAAAAATGTGTGGGTCATTTAAGAATTACAAATAAAGTAATTTTACTTATTTATGGTCTCTTGGTATTAAATTTCTTACCCTTCGGAAAAGAAATGGTAATGAAATGTAGGCTATGCTGTATAACAATAGTTTTAAAAAAGAACTTCCTTCAGAGGGAAAAAATACCTGCGAAGGTCAACTGGAACCATAATAGGAATGCCACATTGTGGTTCACATGGACATATGCTAAATTAAAGAAAAATATAACGTTACATAAAATGACACACTAGAAATGTTGGGTAGTATCTTCCCTAGAATTAGCATTTAATTTTACTGCTATTTACCTGAATATTGATAGATAAGGTAAAAAAGATGATGATACTGAAGAATATCTTGTGAAGGGAAAAATAGTATCTCATTTTTCCAACCCTGAATCAAAAGTTCTTAATCCTCAAAAAGAAAAGAAAATGCTAACCATTGCTACCTTTTTCTCTATAGATATTTCATCTCTCCAACTTGTTTCCTCAACTATAAAGCTAACAATATTCTATGAAACTCTTCATTCCTTGTCTTCTTTGTCCTTCAAATATGTGTGTGTGTGTGTCTGTATATATATGTATATATATACATATATATATAAAACAAGCCTCTCTCTTTCAATGAAGAAAGAGGAAAATGACAATGATCCAACATCCTCTAATTTTCTTACTGACTGCAATAAAACTATGGTTAATGTAATGTTCTTTAACAAAGACAAGCATTTCATCAATTAATGAAAGATTACAGAGGGCAAGTAGTAGTTTAAAATCATAGGTGTTCACACAATCCTCAACTCCTGACCACTCCTCTATTTCAAAGCGAAGATCATCCCTTAAAAGAATGTGGGCAGCCCACCCAGCGTGGCTCAGGGGTTGAGCATCGACCTATGAACCAGGAGGTCACGGTTCGATTCCCGGTCAGGGCACACGCCAACGGATCGATGTTTCACTCCCTCTCCCTTTAAAACCAATAAAAACATTTTGCCGAAACCGGTTTGCCTCAGTGGATAGGGCGTCGGCCTGCAGACTGAAAGGTCCCAGGTTCGATTCTGGTCAAGGGCATGTACCTTGGCTGCCGGCACATCCCCAGGTGGAGGTGTGCAAGAGGCTGATTGATGTCTCTCTCTTATCGATGTTTCTGACTTTCTATCCCTCTCCCTTCCTCTCTGTGAAAAATCAATAAAATATATTAAAATAATAAATTAAAAAAAGAATGTGGGCAATGGAAGGCATATGTAAATGAGTCTTATCACTTCATCCAAGTTAATAGGCCTTCTTCCTTATATGAATTACAAGGCATGTAGTCTTTGAGTAGATGCATGGACACGAGAGAAAATGGACATACTGTAAGTACAGTACCATTCAATAGTCTCTCAGCTATTTTTTATATATAGCATTCAGCATATTTACAGTTTATAAGAAAAGAAAACCATTAAACACAAAGATATGGTCCAGATTATCAAATCTTTCCATATTCAAGTCTCATGATTTAAAAAATTAAATAAAGGCATAATAACATTCTTCAGGAAAAATATGAGTTGCTCACATATTTAGTTAGAATTAGTATGTGTCTTTGTGGGAATAAATAGATAAGTAAATAAGAAAGGACTGTGAAGTTACCTTAGTGCAATGTTAAACTGAAAATACATCACATCATATGGCTCACTAATATTTTACTATTACTTTTCCTATCCAATTTATATTAGAGAAAAATTTATAAATAACACTACATTAAGTTCATAATGTTGTGATTAGTCCTCCAAAATACCTAGCAATTGTTTTTTAACAGCTCTGCAGCGAATGCTGCTAATTTATTTTCATGTCTGTGAGGGAACTCTAAAAACTTCAAAGTACCTAAAAATGCAACATCTTCACAGAAAATACCTAAGTAATGTGCTGAATAGTGCCACTAATCCAAGAAAATTTAGTTTTCATCTTTAACAACAGAAATGTTTTCTGCTCTTCATTTAAATCTGAAATTTATACCTGTATATAAAAAGAAAGGACAATATGGCTAAATTCTAGGGAAAATGCCAAATATCAGAATACATAAATAGCACTGTTCTTAGTTAAGATTTCTTAAAATAAAAAACTACTATATTAAAACATACTTCAACTATATTCTAAAAAACTACAAACTTTACAAAGCATGACCAAAGTACTCAGTGTTTCACAGCAAAAACATATTCTCTTACATAATTTTGAAAGAAAAGCAATGCTTTATAACTTTTCCTCTTATTTATTTCAGTTACGGTCATATTATGAATAAACACCAAAATCAGGTCTGAAATCTGGAATCTCTATTGATCTGCACCTTTGAAATCTGGATTTCAAAAGTACATTCTTCAAAAACATCAGACATTTAGACATATTTTTGATGAACAGGAAAAGTCATTTTCTTTTAGAAAAGCACATTCAATAATTAGTAATCCTACGTTATTGACTATTACTGACTTATTGCTGAAAAATTATTATTAAAAGCAAAAATAGGAAATAGAATGCTACTTAAATTCCATGTGTATACATATACATACAAATTTCAAAAACTTTTCCACATTGCTAACTATAACAAATTTAAAGTATTATAAGAAAATATAATGCTGATACTAAATTATACTCACAATGATGTAAATAATTTACTGTAGAAATATATATATACACACACACATTCTAACAAAAGAAAACAGCTAAGAATTATATTAACAGGCCATCAATTGTCTGTCTGTCTGTATGTATGTATGTATTTTTATTGATTTTAGAGAGAAAAGGAGAGAGAAAGAGAGAACATCAATGATGAGAGAATCATTAATTGGTTGCCTCCTGCACGCCCCTACTGGGGATCGAACCCACAACCCAGGCATGTGCCCTTGACCAGAATCAAACCTAGGATCCTTCAGTTTGCAGGCTGATGCTCTATCCACTGAGCCAAACCAGCTAGAGCCCATCAATTGTATTTAAAGTTGACTATTCATTAAATCTAACAGGTAAGTCAGCTATACTAAAAAAAGTATAAATGCAGTATAAAACAAAAATCACAAATAACAAAATTAAAATGTTACAATTCAAGGTAATACATTCATTATGTTATATAAATTATAAAATACTTATAAGAAAGAGGGAAATGTTAGTACATGTGCCAATCTATTTAATATTTTATTCAAAAGTACTAACTCATAAGGTTCTGGAAATAATGTACTAACTGGTTTTCTCAAATAAGTGTTAGGGCCAGAGACTTCTTTAAAAAATTCTGGGCACACCAAAAACAGTTCCTTCTACATTACGACATCAATGGCAGTATAAGGAAAGAAAAGTGAATTTTAAGAATAAAAATTTGATATGAAGTTACAAATTTGCAATCATAAATGATATATAAGTTGTGTCATTCTTCTGACATCTTCCATGTCCAATTAACATTACACTCTTTATCTGGCAATCTACAGTCATACCTACATAAAATGCCTTAAGGAAACAGGAATAAAGAAGTCATGTAGAAAGTGCCTGGGCTGGGTAGCTAAGCTGGTTAGAGCGTCATCCTGATACACCAAGGTTGCGGGTTTGATCTCTGCTCAGGGTACATACAAGAAACAACCAATGAATGCATAAGTAAGTGGAACAACAAATCAATGTTTCTTTCTCTCTCTTTTCCTCTTCCTCTCTACCTCTTTCTCTAAAAATATCAATAAATGGAATTTAAAAAAAGGAATGATGTAACTTCAATTAAAGCACTACTTTATTGTAAACTAAAAGTATTTTTTCCTTTTTTTAAAATGTCATCTGACACCAATTATCTGGTTAAAGGTGTCACTGTTGAAAATGTTTAGGGGAATTCTCAAGAATTGAAGAAACAAAAGTAGTATATTTCCTCCTCCATATATATAGGCTTAGCATTATTAAACATATTATGACTACCAATAAAGTGAAACAAATCAAAATATTAGAAGTTACTCATTTCCTAAACTCTTCAATTTTCAGTTTACCTTAAACTTTATGATTTAATATTTAACCTAAATTTCCTCAATAAAAATCTCTTTTTGCCCATCCTAATCTGTAGTAATCATTCTGTTTAAACTCCTAATAGTTTCTCTACAGAATTTATTTTGTAATTGATCATATAGTCTCTAGTAATATCTAATACTGTCCTGACTGACAAATTAAGAGTGATATATACTGAGTTCCTACTATAGCCAAGGCATTGTGGGAAACATACAAATGAACATGAATGCCCATGATTTAAGTAGAAAGGAACATAAAAATGCATATACTAAGGGACAGGGCAAAGCAGATTAGAGGTGCAGTAAAAAAAGAACACAGAACAAGGAAGTACAGGGCAAAAAGAAAATAGTTTCTATGATGAGATCTAAGAGTTCTAGAAGAAAGATGGTTAAGATGAAAAAATGCTTAAATGAAAGAAGAAAGCAAACAAACTATCTTTAAAAAGGAGAGTAGAATAATGTAGCTGAAGAGCAAGGTAGGCAGATGGCTTTTATTTAGTGACACATAAAGTCAGGACACACTGTAAATGGGTTTGAATGCCAAGTCAAGATGTAAAGAATTTTATTCCGTGTACAATAGAAAGCAACTAAAGGCTTGGGAATAGGAGAGGGGAGCCATTTGGTCTATGCTCTTAAATGATAATTTGGTAGTTATATGAAAGTTGTCCAATAAAACTAAAATCTGGGAGAAAAATTAGAAAGATACTGTAATAAGTCAAGGTAAAGGTGGTCAATATTTAATTAGGTCAGCGACAATGGAAATAGAAAGAATGGAATGGAATGGATTGGAAATATGATACATGTAGAATAAAGAAACCTTTAGAACTAATTGGAAGTTCAGAATTAGTGACAGGGTAGTCCAAGTTAACCCTAATCAAAAGAGGCAGCAAGGACACTGATATATTAATGCTTTCTTAGTTAAATGATTCATTATCCATGTATTTCAGTCTTACCTCAGATAAGTGGGATAGGCTGAACTCTCCAGCAGCTGGTGGAGCTTGGCAGTAGCTCTCTCTCAGAGGTGCTGGTGGCCGTTGCCACCCAGCACAGAGACCCTGGGGCAGCACGGGCGAAGCTGATGCTGCCTGCTTGGCCTGGAGACTCCACCCATCCAACCTGAGCACAGCTGAACGTCACAGACAATTGGCCTGGAGGTCAACACCTCCAAGGGCTAACAACAATTAATCTAGGCTTAACTTCAACAAGACTGTGCAACCCATATCCACCTCAGGTAACTGGGAAGGCTGAGCCACTGTCCCTTAGAGGATATCTACCACACAAAGCTAATTGACCAACTCAGGAAAGCAGCCACCATGCAGAGACATGGAAAGAAATCAGATGTGAAAGAAATGGAGGGAAAAAAACGACTGGACATAGAATTCAAAACCACGGTTATAAGACTTTTCAAGAGGCTCCTAGAAAAGGCCAAGACCTACCAGGAAATAAACAAGACCTGCGAGGAAATGAACAAGACCTGCAAGGAAATGAATGAGACCTACAAGGAAATGAACGAGACCTACGAGGATATGAATGAGATCCTCAAGGATATGAAAAAGGACCAATCAGAAATTAAGCATACACTGACTGAAACAAAAAATATTATACAAAGACCTAAAAGTACTCCAGAGTACCGCAAGAACCAAGTTAAAGATTTGAAATACAAATAGGTAAAATCCACTCAGCTGAAAAAGCAAGAAACCAAAAGAATCCAAAAAGTTGAAGATAGTGTAAGGGGCCTCTGGGACAACCTCAAACATACCAACATCTGAATTATAGGGGTGCCAGAAAAAGAGAGAGAGCAAGACAATGAAAACCTATTTCAAGAAATAGTGACTGAAAACTTCCCACACCTGGTGAAAGAAATTGACTTAGGAGTCCAAGAAGCACACCAAACCCCAATATATAGGAACCCTAAGAGGACCACACCAAGGCACATAATTAAAATGCCAAGAGCAAAAGACAAAGAGAGAATATTAAAAGCAGCAAGAGAAAAACAGTTAGTTACCTATAAGGGAGCACCCATATGATTGTCAGCGGATTTCTCAACAAAAACGATGCAGGCTAGACGGGAATGGCAAGAAATACTCAAAGTGATGAATAGCAAGAATCTACAACCAAGAATACTCTATCCAGCAGAGCTATCATTCAGAATTGATGGTCAGATAAAGTGCTTCACAGATAAGAAAAAGCTAAAGGAGTTCATCACCGCCCAACCAATATTATATGAAATGGTGAAAGATATTCTTTAAGAAAAGGAAGAAGAAAAAGGTAAAAATATAAATTATGAACAACAAATACACATCTATCAACAAATGAACATAAAAATCAAGTGAACTGATAGGCTGTTGAACAGGATAAACTGGTGAATATAACAGAGACATGGACATAGAGAGGGAATGGACTGACAATTCTTGGGGAGACAAGGGGTGTGGGAGGTGCAGCAAGAGACTGGACAAAAATCATGCAACTATGGAAGAGGACAGTGGGGGGAAGGTGAGGGTGTACGGTGGGATAGGTACCGAGTAAAAGGGAGCTATGGGGGGGAAAAAGGGAGGAACAATGTAATTAATAAACTGAACAATAAAGATTAAAATTTTTAAAATAATTTAAAAAGTAAAAATTAAAAAAGCATTCATTCAGGGGAGAAACCAAAATAGCAGCATAGGTAAACACCTGAACTTGCCACATTGCACAACTACTTCAAAACTACAATAAAAGACAAAATGGACATCATCCAGAACCACAGGAAAGCTGGATGAGTGAAAATTCTAAACTAGAAGGAAAGAGATAAGCACACTGAGACTCAGAGGAGGTGCGGAAAGCAGAGTATGGAGGCACGCGGAGAGGGCTGGTAACTGAGTCTACAGCTGGCTATTTCAAGCCAGAGGGAGACACAAGCTCCCGACTGCTCTGAACTCCAGTTCCAGGCGAGACTCTGGGGACCCAGACTCATTCAGGGAGAAACTGGACTGTCGGGCAGCAGTCGGAACTCAAGGGCAACTTTCTCTCAGAGTGCTTACAGCAATTACCAAGGGACACTGTGAACTGGGGGCCTCTTAGGGCAGGGCTGACAGGAAGCCATTGCTGTTTGCTCCGCCCTGAGACTCCGTCCCATTCAAGCTGTGCACAGACGCTTTTGCATATGAACGGCCTGGTCCTTTGAAATCTAAACTTACCTAACAAACTGCAGCTGAATCAGAGAGACCCAGGACATCCAAAAGAAGGCCAAAGGCCCCACAACAGCTTTTATTGCTTCACAGCTGGGCCTCATCTGGGCACCTCCAAAACTCAAACAAAGAAGAAGATCTGCAGATCTTTCTGTAGCTTCTGCTTGATGGCCTCAAGCAGAAGATAAATTAGCACCTCCTTGGAGATCCAAGAGCCAGTATACCTAGTGGTCAGAGTAGGACCATACACATTACAACTCCTCAGATCCATAAGGGACACACTCAAGGGGAGACTTAGTGAGCACCAAAGTCCCACTGAAGCAAGTCTTGACTCATAAGGGTGTCTCCAGCACAGAAGTTCTCCGATCGCAGACACAGCTGATCCTCACAGCCAATTGGCCTGGAGGTCAATTCCTCCCAGTGATACCAATAATAATAAAGGCTTAACTACAACAAGACTGTTCACACAGTCAACAAAGGTTTGAACCAAGAGAGTTCACCTCAGGTAACCGGAGAGGCTGAGCCACTGGGCCCTATAGGACACCTAGCACACAAAGCCACTCTATCAACTCAAGAAAGCAGCCAAATTGTGGAGACAAAGGAACAGGTCACAAATGAAAGAAACGGAGGAAAGCAAATGACTGGAAATAGAGTTCAAAACATTGTTATAAGGTTTTGCAAGAATTTTCTGGGAAAAGATGATAAATTGCTGAAATCGGTTTGGCTCAGTGGATAGATCATCAGCCTGCAGACTGAAAGGTCCCAGGTTCGATTCCGGTCAAGGGCATGTATCTTGGTTGTGGGCACATCCTCAGTCGGGGGTTTGCAGGAGGCAGCTGATCCATGTTTCTCTCTCATCGATGTTTCTAACTTTCTATCCCTCTCTTTTCTTCTCTGTAAAAAAAAATCAATAAAATATATTTTTTAAAAGAAAAAGTTGATAAATTTAGCAAGACCCTCGAGGACATGAAAAAGGACCAACTAGAAATTAAACATACACTGACTGAAATAAAAACTAATATACAGAGATCCAATAGTAGACTAGAGGACTGCAAGAATCAAGTCAAAGATTTGAAATACAAAGAAGCAAAAAGCACCCAACGGGAAAAGCAAAAAGAAAAAAAATCCAAAAATATGAAGAAAGTGTAAGGAGCCTCTGGAACAACTTCAAGTGTACTAATATCCAAATTATGGGGGTGCAAGAAGAAGAGAGAGCGCGAGATACTGAAAACCTATTTGAAGAAATACTGACCGAAAACTTCCCCCACTTGGTGAAAGAAATAGACTTACAAGTCCAGGAAGTGCACAGAACCCCAAACAAAAGAAATCCAAAGAGGACCACACCAAGATACATCATAATTAAAATGCCAAGAGCAAAAGATAAAGAGAGAATATTAAAAGCAGCAAAAGAAAAACAGTTAGTTACCTACAAAGGAGCACCCATACGATTGTCAGCTGATTTCTCAACAGAAACTATGCAGTCCAGACGGGAGTGGCAAGAAATATTCAAAGTGATGATTAGCAAGAATCTACAACCAAGATTACTCTACCCAGCAAAGCTATCATTCAGAATTGAAGGTCAGATAAACAGCTTCACAGATAAGAAGAAGCTAAAGGAGTTCATCACCACCAAACCAGTATTATATGAAATCTGAAAGGTATTTTTTAAGAAGAGGAAAAAGAAAAAGGTAAAAATTATGAACAATAAGTACATATCTATTAACAAGTGGATCTAAAAATCAAGTGAATAAAAAATCTGATGACAGAATAATCTGGTGAATATAATAGAATCAGGAGCATAGAAAGAGAGGGGACTGACAATCCTTGTGGGGAAAGAGGTGTCGGGGGTGCGGGAAGAGACTGGACAAAAATCATACACCTATGAGAACAGTGGGGGGAGGGTAAGGGCATGGGGTGAAGTGGGGTGGGAGCTGGGAGGAGGGGAGCAATGGGGAGGTAAAAAAGAGGAAAACTGGAATAATATGAATAATAAAAATTTAAAATCTTTTTTTAAGAATTCATTCATAGTGACTATACTTGTAATACTACTGTATATATTGGAGAGTTGCTAAGACAGTAAATCTTAAAAGTTTCCATCACAAGAAAAAAAAATTTTAGCTATGTATGGTAATAGATATTAACTAGATTTATAGAGGTGGTAATTTCATAATATACATATACATTATCTAATCATTATGTTATACACTTGGAACTAATATAACGTTACATGTCAATTATATCTCAAGTTTAAGAAAAGATTTCAGGATATATTAAATTATTGAAATAAACTTCAAAGTGAACATTGCCTTCAGTCAAGACATATAGGCTTATTTGAGACAGCATGGATGAACCTAGAAGGTATTATGCTAAGTGAAATAAGTCAGTCAGAGAAAGAGAAATAGTGTATGATTTCTCTTATATGTGTAATCTAAAGAATACAAACAAACAAAACAGAATAGACTCATAGACACAGAGAACAAAAAAAATGATGTTTATCAGAAAAGGGCGGGGTGACTGGCTGAAAAAGGTGAAGGGATTGAAAAGTAGTTACAAAACTCATGGGAATGTAAAGCACAGCATAAATCATATAATCAATAATACTGTAATAAGTAAGTATGGTGCCAGTTGGGTGCTGGAAATATTGAGGGAAACACCTTGTAAAGTATATAATTGTCTAACCACTATGCTGTACACCTGAAACTAATAAAAAATATTATTGAATGAAATCTGATTTAACTTTAATTAAAAAATTAAATGTAGGCTTTATTCAACTATTAAAAAAAGACATCTGATGCAAAATTTTCTAAAATGCTTCTCAAGGTTCTGGTTGGTGTGGCTCAATTAATTGGAACATCATCCCAGCACCAAAAGGTTGCCAGTCTGATTCCCAGTCAGGGCACATTCCCAGTCAGGTTTGATCCCCGGTGAGGGTGCATATGGGAAACAACTGATAAGATGTTTCTCTCATATACCAATGTTTATCTTCCTTTCTCTCTCTCTCTCTCTTCCCCTCTAAGATCAGTAAAACATATCATTGGGTGAGAATTTAATAAGATAAAATAGATAAAACAAATAAAATGCTTTTCAGATAGAGCTATTGCCAAAAATTCATTCATGAAAATTCTAGGTTACCCTGGCCAGTATGAGTGAGTTGGTTGAGCATTGTCCCATGCACCAAAAGGTAACTGGTTTGATTAATTCCTCTATAGGGAGCAAGCAGGAGGCAACTGATGAATGTTTCTCTCTCCCTTTTCTTTCCTCTCTATGAAAAATATTCTAGGTTAAAGCAAAGTTAAACATTTTGTTTTCTGTGGACTTTGTCCACATTTTATGAATTCTGTGACTTTCCAAAAGTCTTTCTCAAACTTTAACCAGCAAATAAATTTTTTTCAGTAGACCACGTATAATTATAACTATGGTTACAGAACATCTACATTAGAAATTTATATAAAGAATTATATTAATAAGCAATTAGGTAAACTTAATAGTTATTTAGCCACAAGTTTTAAAAAACTACTATGCAAATGGATTAACATGGGGTATAAAGGACACCCTAAGAATGGCCTTAAAAAAAAATAAATCTCAAAATGCACTGCATCCTAATTAAAACTTTAAAATTTAAGTGAGTATTCCTGATCCTCTATATCCATATTGAATATATATTTTGACATTTCATACTTAGTTTAATAACACAAAAAATCATTATAAAATTATTCTAGTGAAGACAATTTCCACAGACCTTAAAATGATTTAAAATACTAAAATAATCAAAAATTATTTTCTTATTGTATCAGAAAAAGAGAACCAACAATAAAAAAATATTTTTAAACTGCACATAAAATGGTGAAAGGTAACGTTTTTACCTGGGATTTCCCCTTAGTGCAGCATGATGCAGGGCGTTAAACCCATTATTGTTTGTAATGGTAACATCTGCTCCAGCTTCTAGGAGGACTGCCAGGATATCATCACGTTTCTTACTGATTGCATCGTGAAGAGGAGTATCACCTTCAGAATCCTTTTTTTTTTTTGAATTTAAAAAGATTTTCATTAGTTCTTTTTCAATCATTCTCACATGTAATTATTAATACTTATAATGAACTACTAAACAAAGAAACAAAAACCCATATCCAACAACCATCAATAAAGCATACTATGTGTTAAATTTAATAAATGTAAGCAAGAAATAGCACTATAGTGAATAAACTTACACTCAATCTAAATGGCAAACACAATAAACATGCTGCAGCTTTTTAAAAAAAAATCAAAGAAATTAAATACCCTCAGAATAATTAAGTAAATAACAAAAATAAATGAGTTGGAAAACTGGCCAAAAAAATTCATTCGTTTAAAATGGCTTGCTATACCATTTTCCTACCATTAATTGCTGTACCCTGAAACTCCATACCAAACCTACACCAATCTCAGGGCCCATAGCAATTAATTAAAAGACCTGGCTGTACTTTAGAATCTGTTGGGAAGCTCTTAATATCCTGTAATAAAAAAATAAAATAAAATAATTCTATAATCCAGGCTGTTCTTCAGATCAAAAAGCCTAAAATCTGGGGTTGCAACACAGGCATTAGTAGTCTTTCCGAGTTCCCCAGATGAATATTGTAATATATTAAGCAGTCACTGTTGAGAATCATTACTCTAAACATTTTCAAAGGGCAGGAAAGAGTAGTTAACTCAAACTGAAAATAAATGTAAAAGAAAATTTGGCAGTCTCAGTCTATTTTTTTTTCAAGTTGATAACTTCCTTCATTAATCAACCAATGTAGCAATAACATTTTATTCATTATCAGTCATCTGTGTAAATGGGTAATTTAGCCTTCATTCATTTCATAGTTGCATAAGTACTATTTTCAGTAAAGCCATATATAGTCACCACAGTTGCCAAATCTAAGCTGCACCCTACTTTTGTAATTTTATTTACATATCCACACACATGCATTTATGTATTATCTACTAGAGGCCCAGTGCATGAAATTCATGAAGGGGGGTGGGGGGGATAAGGGGGTGGTCCCTCAGCCCGGCCTATACCCTCTCCAATCTGGGACTCCTTGAGAAATGTCCGACTGCCAGTTTAGGCCCAATCCCACAGGCAGTCAGACATCCCTCTCACAATCTGGGACTGTTGGCTCCTAAACGCTTCTGCCTGCCAACCTGATCACCCCCTAACTGCTCCCCTGCCAGCCTGATTGATGCCTAACTGCTCCCCTGCCAGCCTGATTGCCCCCAACTGCCCTCTCCTGCCAACCAAATCGCCCCCAACTTCCCTCCACGGTTGCCCTGACCTCCCCCCAACTACCCTGCCCTGCAGGCCTGGTCACCCCCAACTGCCCTCCCCTACCAGCCTGATCTCAGCCCTAACTGCCCTCCCCTGCCAGCCTGGTCACACTCAACTGCCCTCCCCTGCAGGCCTGGTCCCCCCCAACTGCCCTCCCCTGCAGGCCTGGTCACCCCCCAACTGCCCTCCCCTGCTGACCCAATCACCCACAACTGCTCTCCCCTGCTGGCCTGATCACCCACTACTGCCCTCCCCTGACAATCATCTTGTGGCAGCCATCTTGTGATATCGCATGATGCCCCTTAGGCTTTTATTACATAGGACTGGGTTTTTATTATATAGGATGGCTACTTTGGTGCTACAATGACAGCAGTGGATAATTGCAATAGAAATCATATGAAAACCAAAAATATTACCTGGCCTTTTTAAAATATATTTTTTATTGATTTTTAGAGAGAGGAAGGGAGAGGGAGAAAGAGAAACATCAATGAGAGAGAGTAATATCGATCAGTTGCTTCCTGCAAGCATACCTACTGGGAATCAAGCTCACAACTGGGGCATGTGCCCTGACTACGAATCAAATCAGCAACCTCTTGGTGCATGGGACAACGCCCAACCAACCGAGCTGACCCACAACAGCCAGGGCTTACCTGGCCTTTACAGAAAAAGTGTGTCAATCCTAGGTGGTATATTCATCCACCCACATAAGAAATTCAGTCCAACCTGTCATCCTCCTACGGCACTAAAAATTTATGGTCTCCAACTTGAGATGGGCCCTTAACCTGACAGGAATACGCTTCTATAGGCTCTGATCTGTTCTGTCTCTTGCTCCCTACAGTAGCTATTTCAATTACCTTTTCTATATTGACCACTCTCCACTCATTCTCACTTAATAACTTTGCCTCCCATATCAGCCAAAAAAAAAAAAAAAAGGCAGCAGGTATAAATTCCACACTCCAACAGATTCATACCATACCTCAAAACAACTCTCCCAACTTCTAATCCTGCCAATCAGTATCTTGGAAAAACTAGTCTGTAATAATCACCTAGCGGAACAGATCTCTGATACTTTGGATTCTCATCAAACCCTCAGTCCCATTACTCCTGTTCTACATTGCTTTCCTAAGACCAATCCAAATTAATTCATCTAGTTGCTGAAATTTTGAAGAGAATAATCATTTCATAGGTGACCCTTGCTTAAAAATAGTAGGTCCTACTATAATAAACTTTAAAAACCTATGTATTTTCCCAAAACAGAAAATCTTCTAAGACTGGACTAATGACTACACCAGGACTCTTAAATTACATAACGCTAGAACTAAAATAATTTGGATAGCTATGAAGTAACTATTACACTTCTTTAAGTTGTTGAAGCCCAATGTCACGATGAATAAAATTAAGTCAATTCAAGTCAAAAAGGAATAATTTTGCATGAAATCCTTAACCCCACCCCTCAATATAAAACAGATCTACTTGACACTTCCTTAAAAAGGCGTTTCTAAGAAGGAAGAGCTGCCAATTTTATTACATTCTATACCTTTGGTATCACTTACTATGACTAATCATATAAAAAAGAATTGTAACACAGAAATGCTGAACATGAGAGCTAGTACTGTCCTTTAATAGGATTCTAGCAATATCTACAGAATATAGTGTGTTAAAGGTTTTACCTGAAGACTGGGATGGCAACCAAAGTCCAATAAAGTCTTTACAACTTGAAGATGGCCTTTATTGACAGCAATATGAAGTGGTGTCTGTCGGCGTTTGTTGCGAGCATTCAAGTCAGCACTGCCTCGATGTAATACTTCTATAACAGCACCTTCATCTCCAAAAGCTGCATGGTGAACGGCTCTATCTCCATCTTTGTCCTAAACAGCAGCATTAAAATCTGAATTAATGAATATTTTAGAAAAATAAATAAAACTTGAAACTATAATTCATTACGAACCAAATTGATGTGAGAGAGAAAAAAATATTAAATGGAGCCAACAAAAGAAGCAGAAATTCACTTGAATAATGACTAACTTCAAAAATAAATGACGAATTCTGGATCCATACAGGGATGGGCAAAAGTAGGTTTATAGTTGTGAGTATGAAATACACAAAGTATATTCTTACACTATTATTTAATACTGTATTACTTGTATTACAACTGTGAACCTACTTTTGCTTATCCATGTGTATTATATCAGACATATATTGGACCAATAGTCATATCAGAAGAAGTTCAATTCTTCATTACCCTAATTTATCAGTCATGATGATAAGCCAATATTAGAAAAATACTGATAGATAACACAATACATAAATTTTTTTCCATTAAAAATTTTACAAAGACTTTTCAAGGACATAAAAATTACACTAATTTCACTTGAGTGATTTTAAAAAGAAGAAAGGATGCCAAACAGTGTGATCTCAATTAGTTTTAAGGGGAGAAATATATCAACATATTAATATTGGTTATCTTTAGCTGGTGAGCATACACTTTTTGTGTATTTAAAAAGAGAAAAAAAATGATTAAATACCATTTTAAAAGACAAAAATGAAACACAAACCAGCATAAATTCATACATCCAAAATTCTAAAACTATATCAGAGGAATCCAGTAGGCATGTCTCACCTTTAGTAACTGGAGAAGATGAGAGTCAGAGAATTGTTTACATTTTTTTTAAATATAAGAACAACTTTTTAAAGGGGTAAAAATGCCTGTCATGCATTATAAAGATTACACAGTTACACACACACCAAAAAAGAAGTCTTATTACACTGATAGATGCAGATGGAAAAGAATATTAAAAGGGTTCTATCATTAGTCCATATTCTAGCTCAAATTTTAACACCCAGAAGTAAGTAATCTTTAAGACTTTCTCCAGTGGTTCCCAGCTGATGCTCCTTGACCCCCGGTGGTCTATAATTTTTGCAAGTGGTTTGAAAATACATTACTTGGGATTAGTTTAACTACTTTCCAAAGTTAACACAGAAGAGTCCTGTTGCAATTAAATATATTTAAAACAAATGAAGAGTTCATTCAACACAGTTGAATGTGAAATAGTTTTTGGTTTTTGCAATTTTTCTCAAGCAGATATCAAAAGTAAAACTGCTGATATAGAAGTTCACAAAGATTTAACAACCATTCTCAAAAAGGTAGCAAACCAAAACTTAAGAGTACTTCTACCTTACTAATATTCCAGCTAAACCAGGTTAGGAGTTTTTGTTATCTATTTTGAGCATAAAAGAACTGGCAAGCACCACACAAAAGATTTAACACTTGAGCTTCTGAGCAGCATTATATTTAAACATCCCAGAAAAAAAAGAAAAATTATTTTTACAAAAAAAAAAAAATGTTTTTACTGATGTGTATCACTAACTTTTCTAGTAACATATTTCAATATTTTAGAATCTTAGATTTAAGATCTTACTAACCTCCGATCTGGATTTCTTTTCTGTTACAATTTTAAAGTCTACCTGGTGGTACTCCTTCCATTAAAAAGGAGAAAATCAATCCACTAACACTCACTGACTAAACTATTTATGAAGTGTACCATGTATTTATGATTATCGAAAAACTGCTATTGCAACAATTTTTGCAGGTCCCGTTAATTTATGTTAAAAAAAAAAAAACTAAAAACCCTAATACACACACACACACACACACACACACACACACACACTAGAGGTCCAGTGTATGAATTCGTGTACGGGTGGGATTCCTTGGCCTGGCCGGGGATCAGGGCCCATCAGGGGGAGGGATCATGGAAGATTAGCCAGCCATGGGAGGTTAACTGTGGGAGCACACTGACCACCAGGGGGCAGCTCCTGCATTGAGCCTGCCCCCTGGTGGTCAGTGCACATCATAGCAACTGGTTGACCAGTCATAACGGTCGCTTAGGCTTCCTACATAATAAAAGGTTAATATGCAAATAGGCTGAACAACCGGTCGCTATGATGCACGTTGACTACCAGGTAGCAGATGTTCAACACAGGAGCTGTCCCCTAGTGGTCAATGCACTCATAGGGGGAGAACCGCTCAGCCAGAAGCCGGGCTCACGGCTGGCAAGCGCTCAGGATGTCTGACTGCCGACTTCAGACATCCCTTGAGGGCTCCCAGATTGAGAAAGAGTGCAGGCCAGGCTCACCAAGACTAAACAAATTCTAATATACTAGTTCCCTTATAAAGGAAAAAAAACAACATAACAGAGGCCTCTCAGTATCACAAATCAGAAAAAAATCTTGACCCAGAGGATTTATATTTGTATTTCCCTCAATTTCCCCAGTATAATTCTTGGGGGAACCCAACTGGGCTTCCAACAGCTGTTGGAGCTATTGCCAAGAATACTGAGGGATCACAGATAACCAAGGAATGCTTCAGGTTGTCTTTTGTCAAATTTTTCTCTTCAATCAGAAAAGTCTTAGGTAAATATTAAATTTCAAGAATGAAAACAATTCATCTAATAATACAAAAGTAAGCACCATTTCTAGGACATTTTTACTGAAAATATTGTTCAAGCTTAGTTTAGTTACCTCTGCTTCTACATCCACATTTTGTTTCAAAAGTAACTTCAAAATATCAACATGTCCATTCTGACTAGCAGCTTGCATAGCAGTGTGGCCAGCACATTGTCCATTTACCTAAATAAATAAAAAGAGGATAGAATGTCACAAATCAGAAAGAGCCAATATATACATATAGTAAAGGTTCAAACTTGGTACATTGTATGATTCTATGAACATAATTTACTCTATCCCAAACTTATTATTTAGAATCAAAGAACACATAAAGATCTTCCCAGACAAGAAAAAGCTAAAGGAGTTAATCACCACCAGAGCAGTACAAGAAGTGTTAAAGAGTCTTCTTTAAGAGGAAGAAGAAAAAAGATTAAAAATATGAATACAATAGTAACAAATACATATTTATCACCAACAACTTGAAATGCAAATGGATTAAATGCTCCAATAAAAAGACATATCGTGGCTTAATGGGTAACAAAATAAGACCCATACATATGCTATTTACAAGAGACTCACTTCAAATCGAAAGACCACACAGACTAAAACAAGGAATAGAAAAAGATATTTCACAAGAATGGAAACAAAACAACAAAAAGCTGGAGTAGCAATACTTATACCAGACAAAATAGACTCTAAAACAAAGGCTCTAACAAGAGATAACAAAGGACTCAGCAATTCCACTTCCTGGTATTCATCTGTAGAAACTTAAAATACTAAATCAAAAAAAAAACACACACACACACACACACAAAACATTATGTTCACTGCAGCATTGTTTACAATAGGCAACATATATACGTGTCTATCAACAGATGAATGGATAATGAAATGGCACACATCCTATATAATAAAAGCGTAGTATGCAAATTGTCCCTTCGACCAGGAATTGTCCAGGAGTTTGACCAGGGGGCAGGGCCGACTGGGGGACGGGAGGGAGGCCCTGGCAACAGCAGGCAGCCAGGGGAAGGGAGAGAGTACCCAGCCAGCAACCACTAGGAACTCTTCCAATGCACGAGTTTTGTGCACTGGGCCTCTAGTATATAATAAAATTGTGACTCAACCATAAAAAAACGAATGAGATATTACCATCTGCAACAACATAGATGGCAACCCCAAGATGTGGCCTGACCAGAAATCATACCATAATTGAGGTTAGCACTCAATCACTGAACCACACCAGCTGCGCAAAACTTTTGTTTTTTAATCGCTATGTTGTAAAAAAAAAAAAAAAAAAAAATCACTATGTTGTACACCTGAAACTAATATAATATTGTATGTCAACTATAATTTTTAAAAACTTTACATTCCAGAATGGAAAGAAAACTTTGGGGAGGGAAACTTCACTTATAGATTTCAAGAAAGAAACTTCAATTATAGATGTTCCTCTGAATCAAGAGGAAGGTGCTATGAAAGAAAAAAAATACACAGAAAACCTAAGGAGAAAAGAAGTCCCGTTAGTAAGAGTGAAAATTTTTTCAGTGTTTAAGATTTTAAAAGTATATTTTGTCTGGCCAGTGTAGCTCAGCAGGTTGGGCGCTGTCTCATGCACTGAAAGGCTGCTGGTTCCTTTCCAGGTCAGGGAACATGCCTAGATTTCAGGCTTACTCCCAGGAGGCAGCTGATCCATCTCTCTCTCCCTTCTCCCTCCTCTCTTTCTAAAAACCAATTTTTAAAAAAAGTATATGCTTATACTTTTATTCATGGTACAAAACAACTGAACCTCAATAAACCTTTTAATAAAGTATATCCTTGTAAGAGTGTTTTTTATCTTTATTGTTGAAAATATCACAAATGTCCCCTATTTCCCTCCTATTATCCCCTTCTTCCCGGTTCCCACCCTACCGCAGGCCTTCCCCACTCCATTGTCTATGTCCATAAGTTATGCACATATGCATATAGGTTCTTTGGTTTATCTCTTCTCACCCCATCTCTCCTCCTTTTGAGATTCATCATTCTGTTCCATGCTTCAATGTGTCTGGACCTATTTTTTTGTTCGTCAATATATTTTTGTTTATTAGATTCCACTGATAAGTGAGATCACATATTTGTCTTTCTCTGACTGGCTTATTTCACTTAACATAACATTCTCCAGGTCCCTTCACACTGTCTCCAAGGGTAAGCATTCCTTTTTACAGCTGTATAGTATTCCACTGTGTAAATATAACACAGCTTTTTTTATCCACTCATCTACTGTTGGGCATTTGGGTTATTTCCAGATCTTAGCTATTGTAAATTATGCAGCTATAAACATATAAGGTGAATATATTCTTTCTGAATGGTATTTCGAGATTCTTAGGATAGATTCCTGGAAGTGGGATCACTAGATCGAACAGCAGTTCCATTTTTAATTTTTTGTTTTCAGTATGACTACACCAGTCTGCATTACCACCAAAGTGTACTAGAACATGTTTTTTCATTAAATAATGGGGTTGTATTTAATTTCATTATTTACGGCATCATACTAAAACAAGAATAACGTTTTATTTTCTCTTAAGCTTCAATCTACAAAGATAATTAGAACTAGCAAAACAGAAACTGCCCCACCACACACATATATAGGAAGCTGAAAAGCAGACCTAAATCTGCTATGAAAAATAGCTATAAAAAAGTAGCAACCCTTTTTCCAAGGAAGCTCAAAGGCTCAAAGTGGATGACCTCTGAAAATGGGGATAATATGGTAGTGGATGTTAAACACTAACGCATCAGTTGACAGTCTTTTTAAAAATCATTTAGATCCTGGATTCCCCACCTCTGCACAGCTGTTCCACCCTCACACTAACAGAAACCTGAAAGTTTATTCTCCAGGAAGGGTTAAGTGTCCCTGGCCACTATTAAGAATGGGGCAAAGTACTAAGAACAGAAATTTTATGTTAATATTTACAGGTCAAATCCTAAGAACCCAGGCCCTCTTTCCTTAATATTCATAAGGTTGGTATCTAGGTTTATAACCAGAAGAACTGGAGATCTTTCTGGGAAGTCAGACCAGCCCAAGAGAAAAGACCTAAAGACCAATACCCAAGAATAATCCAAGGAAATGTCCAGATCACTCGATAGTGAAAACCAGAGTCAACACACACACACACACACACACACACACACACACACACGCCTTTCACTGATCACTCTTATAGAGAAATGGACAATACCAAGGAACACCAGACATCTGAGGAATGACCTCTGACATGAAAAGATTGTTTGGAAGAGGTTAAAGAGGTAAAAATAGTTGACTCTGGAAGAATGATAAAATAAGGTTGAGAAGGAGATGCCATTTTTCATAAAAAATCTTGAACTATTTTCCCCTTAAATTTTTAGAATGTATGACACTGTTAAAAAATACCTGATACCAATCAGTAATTAAATTTTTAAAATTAAATATAAAATGTAAATCTGCTTGACTGAATATGAATAAAGTCTGACTTTGTATTTCAAACACAAAAACATTGGTACTTTCCTATCAGTAACAAATTATTTGTGATATATCTTACAACCAATCAAAAAAACACTTTGTTGCCGAGACCGGTTTGGCTCAGTGGATAGAGCGTCGGACTGCGGACTGAAGGGTCCCGGATTCGATTCCGGCAAGGGCATGTACCTTGGCTGCGGGCACATCCCCAGTAGGGGGCATGCAAGAGGCAGCTGATCGATGTCTCTCATCGATGTTTCTGACTTTCTATCCCTCTCCCTTCCGCTCTGTAAAAAATCAATAAAATATTTTAAAAAATAAAATAAAATAATTTTTAAAAAAAACACTTTGTTGTGCTATTGCAATTGCTCTCTCAAGCCTAAAACGCTATGTGAGTTCATAGGAATAAGATATTTATGCCTTACAATTAGAGATCTGATCTTCTTCAAACTGTCTAGCATATTTACATACAAAGATATGGCAACAAAAGCTGTCATAAACACAGCAACTGCCACTCTTACAATCTTGGTCGGTACTAAATATCCTATTGGTGCCAGCATGTCAGCAATGGCAAAGCCAAAGGATGACTAAGTAAAAACCAAAATAACCCATTTAAAATAAGGCTTATATGAACAGTAATATTACAACATAAACTATTAAGATTTACAAAGTGCATGACTTCTAAGTCATCTGCCTTACAAACTATGAAATAGTCAAGTTTCACAGGAATGAAAGGGTAAAAAATTTAAATATTTTAAAAAGAATAGAAAATTGCTTATAATATTTATTAAAATATATTTAAAACACATGATGATATTTACATGAGAAAAATTTACTCAATTTCCCAAAAGGACACTAAATCACTTAAAAACCTAAATATAAATTTTGTCAATCAGAAAATAAAGGTCACAGTGTTAAAATAAGAAAATTCCAATAATTTTTAGAAATGCACACTGAAAAATGATGGCTGGTATCTTCTTTAAAATATCTCAGAAACACAAGGACTAAAACACATGTGGCAAAGTCTTAATAAATATTGAAGTAATATGGCAAAATCTAAATAACTGTTGAAGTATAAGGTTCATTATACTATTCTATTTTAATGTATCCTTCAAAATAATTTTTAAATGCTCACATCCACATCTGGTCTTTTCAGCAAATCTTCCACTTTAGCAACATCTCCATTGGCAGCAGCCTTAACTAATTCTTCATTGAGGTCACCAGATTCTTGGGTTTCAAATAATTTCTTCAAGAGTTGGGAGAGTCTTTCTGTAAAGAATCAAATAAAGCTGCTAATACAGGAGAATCTCAAATTTTAACTACTAACAGACGAGCATTACCATATGCCTATAATATATACCTTCTTTATTATTTCTATAGTGTTATTTTTCTGTTATGCTACAGATATTACCCATCCAAGTTACAATTACTATTAAATTTGATACCATAAGTATTCCAAGTGTTTTCCAATTCCAATGTCTTTTAATTTACAATTTCAGAAAAAGCAGAGTTATAATAATAATTCAAGATGTGGAAGTCATACCAAAGATATTAGAAATGAACACATCATAACAGGACTACCATAATGAGACAAACTTCCTTTGAGGTCTTCAGCATATTAGCACAGTGAGTCGCTGAGCCCAATGCTACAGATCTTAGAATAAATCAACAGATCAATGATTATGACTCAAAAGAAATGTAATCTCTATAACATCAGGGAAAATATTTTACAAATAAACCAATTTTCAGTTGAAAATGGACATCTAAGTGTTAACATATTTCAAAGACGCCCATTGATTAGTTCAGACTAAAATGAGAAAGAACTAGGGATTTACAGACCCTTTCCTAATGTATTTTTTCTAAACAGCATTAATCAGTAAAAAAACCTACTAGTTCTACTCCTTAATTCTTGGATCTGCTTATTGGAAAGCAACGAAATCACACAATGGGGCAAGGACCACCAAGTTCACATTGCCTGAAAGAAGGATATTAACCATCCTTCACTCTTTTAATTTGTATGTAATCAGCCTGTTGTGATACCATCTAACTTCAAGGTAAAAATAAACACCACCTGAATTAAACTGTAAGCACACTAGCTAATTTCAGCAGGAAATAAGAGACAGAAGCAGAAGAAGTAGAAAGCAGTACAAAATAAAATTGGAAGTCACTCTTATGTTTTCCTTTACTTTCTTAATATTTATTTTACTGTTATGATTCTACTTTTCTGGATGACAACAATATATCTCAGTAACTTATAATCTGTTGTAGAATGAACTGAGTCTGTGTACATAACACTGGAGCATAGAAATGAAAGACTAAGCTTGAGTCTACCCAAGCATCCAGCATACTCACATCTCAACATGGTTTTGTACTCATTGTAGAATGTATAGTAACTTTTATTGAATACTAAGAGAAAAAATATGGTTGAGATGTAAAAATATCCAAAGAAAGCCATCTGCTAGCAATCATGTTGACAACAAAAGGAAAATAAAACAGTCTAAGAAAGTGATGGTTCTTTGGCAGAAAACAAAAGTTCTGACTAAAGAGAAGAATGCTGAATTTTAGGTATCTTAGATTTGATGTGGAGAAGCACTCAGTATATCTAAGATAAACCACATATTTATGGAACTTTTCCAGTGCATACCTCAGCCAGAACATAGGTTGTTCATTGTATTGGGGGGAGGGGGAGAAAGAAAAAAAATTATAAAAAGTTTAAAAGGCAGTTAACATTCAAGCAAAGTTATGTGATCTGAGAAAAAACCAAGAACACATACAACATTAGTGGTATATGAGAACTACGAAATGAGCAAAGGTTCTAATGTAAATCCTATTACTTTTAAAGAAACACGAAACAAAACATACCACCAGATGCATTGCTAATGGCTGATCCTGCAGATGCCACCTTGGAAACTGCTGCTGGATTGTATGTCCAGGATGTGCCACAAACTTCCACCTTTAAATCGCTGTCTGAATAAATCTGTTGTACTCGGCCAACTTTACCTAAAGTCTTTAAAAAAAATTAGATTCATATTTCCAAGTCCACAGTATATACCATAAAAAATCAAACACCAGGCTTTACATGTTTAAATAATTTATTTTATTTTGTTCCTAAAGGAAACCTTTTAAAGAATAACAATACTCCAATGAGTTATTCATTAATTACAAACTTTAAAGGTTAACTTTTAAAAATATTTTAATAAAACTATACTTACACACAAATATAAAAAAATAAATCATGAATCTATCTTATTTATAAAAGTCTACAAAATTTTGCTTTTTAATATTTAACCCTTCTTTTTTAACCCATAAGATAAATTTTGAGAACTTAGGGCTCAAGTAGTACACAATCCATCATTAATCTAAGACCAAAAATATAAAGTCTGATTTCTAAAAATATATACATATTTAAATTTAAATGGGCTCAAAGTTTACATCTATGTTTAAATCCTTTTTTGAATCATGCCTGATTCAAAAACTTAAGTGTGTAGAAATAACATGCCTATTAAATATGGGGGGAAAGGGGCAATTAGGTGCAGAACACAATCAGCAACCTCAGTTACCATGTGGCAAATGCTGTTCTAATGCGCTAAAATAGCAATTTTCAACCTTTTTCATGTCATGGCACACATAAGCTAATTACTAAAATTCTGTGGCACGCCCAAAATAGTATTTTATTTATTTGTTTATTTATTTATTTGGTTAATCCTCACCTGAGGATATTTTTCCCATTGATTTTAGAGAATGGAAGGGAAGAGAGAGAAACATTGATGTGAGAGAGATACATCTATTAATTGTCTCCCAAACATGCCTCAACCAGGTGGGGATTAAACCTGCAACCCTTTGTTTGGTCTGCAGGCCAACACTCCAACCATTGAGTCAAACCAGCCAGAGCCAAAACTGTGTATTTTTTGTTAATCTGGCAAAAAAAAAAGATATAATTTTGATTGATTTACAAATATAATAATAGTAATTACCTATCTTTTTTGCTCCGAAGTTACATTTTTAAGAATCAGGTGTCTATACTTGTATATAAGGATTTGTTACCAGGCATTAACCAATCAGACGCCACCTTATGTGCCATGACCAATAAAAAGCAACTCTGTTATATGACCTATATATATATATATATATCACCCTGAAAGTTAAGTGCTAGCATTAGCACCATTTCAAACTTAGTTCCAAAATCCATCCTCTTAAACATAATGTAACAGCAAATAACAATACTAGAAAGTTGGTAAAGTATAGTAATAATATCTGACTACTTTCAAGACAGGGCATTCACATAGACAGCTACTGTTGTGTTGGCTGTCGCCATTTTTTTATTTGACTGTCTAAAAGAAAAGAAGTCAGTGTCCCTGAGAAAATAGTCTGGTACTGCATGTTTCAAAAATTCTTGCAGCACTCTGGTCTGCCTTTTGTAGCACACCAGTTGGAAATCACTGTTGTAAGAGCTCTATATGTACTGACCCACCTAACACTGTAATCCTGAAAGTTAAATGCTAACATTAGCCCCATTTCAAACTTAGTTCCAAAATCCATTCTCTTAAACATAACAGAATCGTATATAATAAAATGCTAATATGCAAACTGACCAAACAGTAGAACAAACAGTCTCTATGACACACACTGACCACCAGGGGGAAGACGCTCAACACAGGAGCTGCCCCCTGGTGGTCAGTGTGCTCCCACAGGGGCAGCACTGGGCTCAGCCAGAAACTGGGCTCACAGCCGGCTTCTAAGGATGTTCAACAGTCAGACATCCCCGGAGGGCTCCAGGACTGCGAGAGGGCACAGACCAGGCTGAGGGACCCCCTGAGTGCACAAATTTCGTGCACCGGGCCTCTAGAAGCAAATAACAATACTAGAAAATTGGTGAAGTATAGTAATAATATCTGATTACTTTCTAACACAGAGAAGAAATTGCCCTTGACTTGTTTTCTCTTTTGACTTTTTTGCAGCATCTGATCCCAATTTTGAGATACTATTCCCTTGATTTCAGGATGACGGTCTAATCTTTCTGTTTCTCCCCTTCCTCCACTCACTGGTTCCTTTTCCTTCTTCAGATCCCCAAACATGTTATTTTCTAAAAACTTATTCATTCATTTTTTACTCTTCTTCCTTGAAAATTTAATCCACATTGACAATTATCATCTTATTTCAAAAGACTTGAAATATACTTCTCTAGCCCTGCTTAATTCTCTCCTTGCCCCTAACACACACCAATTTTAACTTTTTGTAAGAATTTTCCACCATGATCTCAAACTCTGAGAGTAGCTGCAGTCTTTGTTTTTTCCTCTTTAACTGTTCATTATGAAAAATCTCAAACACAAAAAAAGACAATAAAATATTTCTTTTTCCTTGTAATTCTGTTTTTGAAAATCATTTGGAATTTCCTTTTTATATGGTTACGCCAACAGAAAATACATTTAGGTTTGTTTCCTTTTATTTTCTACTTCTAGGAGTTTCATTTTTTAATTTGCTTTATAATTGTATAAAATATGTAGTTTCAAGTCAAATCTATAAAACAAGACGTATTCAAAGATGTCTCTCTTCTACCTCTGTCCCATGTCATATTCCTTTTTTATATACAAACACTTTTTTAAAACTTTATGGTTAATCCTCCCATTGTTTTTCTTTTTTAAATATAAAGTTTATATTAAAAAGTTATATTAAGCTATATTGTCCTAATGGTTACATTTATAATAATACCATTCCATATATATCCACATTCCCTCACGTATTGTTTATTTGCACTAATATATACAATATTGAAATTTGTCTTTCAAGTGTTCTTTCCTGTACCCTCTTTCTTCACTAATATTTTTATTTTAAATAATAGCATTAGTCCCAATTATTACCTTATCCCTACATTACATTCTCCACTAATGACTCTATCAAAAAATATTAATTGTAGCCCTTTTTGGACCTTCACTGGCTAATTTAACTGGAATAACTTAGAAAATAAAAGGCATAATTATGCCTAGCTGCCAATGTAGAACACAGTTCTCAAAGGATTATGCTAATTTAGTTTATAAACTTAAAGTACTTTTAAAAATTACATAAGCATGTTATAATTCCTAGTCGAAAACTATTTTATATATACTTACTGGGAGCATAGCTTCAGCCCATTCTCCATGTCCTCTTTGCAGAAGCTTAATTCTTTCCAGATCATAACAAACTTGTACAAGATCACCCACTTGAAACTGTGAGGTGCCTCCTTCTGCACCTTGAGCAGCATCCCCACTTCGGACAATGTTTGCTTTAGTGAGAACAGCAGGATTGAAGGTCCACCTGAGGATCAAAGACAAAACTCAAAATGAGTTAAGTTAATTTTAACATAACATTTTTTATTAAGCACTGCCGGGGGGAAAAAAGCCTTATAACACATCAAAAAAAGTAGTCATGCTTTATAATTACATCCTGAATTATTTGTATTTCATTTTATAATTTTAAAATACAAATTTGGGAAAAGAATCATCATAATCTCACCACTCGAATATGATATACTTCTGTATAGATTTATTACCCTTTGCATATTAAAAATTATTATAAAAATAATATATACTCATTGTTAAAAATTAAAACTTTTCGAAACATGTAAAGTATGTGAACCTTGAGAAGGAGCATATCTGCCACGAAGGACTCCTCGGGGTTAACTGGGCCCAAGTCTAGCAGCACACGGACAGAGCCCTCTCACACATTCTGCATTTGAGGGAAAAGCTACAGAGTGAGCTGCCAGCCTCCTGCTCCCTGTTTCTGAATTCTGAGTCAATCCTTACAAGGGAGTTCCTAGTATCATCTTTCAACCAATGGACTGAGACCTGCCACACCCAATCAGAACTGTATCATTTGATCTATCTGACCAATCAGAGCTGACCCATAATGACCAAATCAGAATAAATAATTTTGACCAATGAGGACCATGGCATTTGGATTAATCAGAACTCTGCAATTTCCGTTCCTCACTCATATAAAAATTCACAGAGAGCAGGGAGGAACTTTCTCTATGAAAAATAGCACTTTCAGTTTTCACCAGAGGTTGCATTTCCTTGGGTTGTAAACCTAAATAAAGTTTTTTCTCTTTCCACAGCTGAGACTGCTAATTTTTGTTGACAAATGACAGTTCCATTCAACACACACACTTGGATCACCATTCCCCACTCCACCAGAAGCCACTGTTAATACTACATTGTGTATCCAGGCACATCTATCAATATGCTGAGTGACAATTATAATATAGGAAGAGAATTGTTTTCTTTTCCAAAAATGGAATTATCATATAATTCTATGGTTTCTTTTTTCTCAGAGAATGTATCTGGGAAGATTTATTTTTCAATGTCACAGACATGGAACTACTTATTTCAGTTTAATGGCTACAGAATACTCTATAACATGGATAAACATTAATTACGTTACCATCGTATTGACCATCATTTAAAGTATTTCCACCCAGCCATCGTGGCTCAGTGGTTGAGCATCAGCTTATGAACTGGCTCAATTCCCCATGGTCAGGGCATGTGCCTGGGCCGTGGCTCGATCCCGTTACGGGTGTGCAGGAGGCAGCTAATCAATGACTCTCTCTAATCACTGATATTTCTATCTCTCTCCCTCTCTAAAATCAATAAATATATATTTTTTAAAAAATAAAGTATTTCCAAATTTTCACTACAGTATTACAAACAAAATTATAAAGAACATCCCTTTATGAACATCCTTATGCACATGGGGTATTTCATTAGAAATTCTTGAAAGAATTGCAACAATTTGTTTACAATTCTAATAAATAGAGCCAAACTGCTCTTCAGAGTCCACCATTTCTCCATATCATTGCCAATCTCATGGATAAAAATAATATTTGGTTTTAATTTGTCATGCATGGATATTGTACAATTGTAATCACTTTAGCAAAACAAATGTGGGTTCTGATTTCTTCTTTTCTATGCATAGCATTTTTCTATGCTGCTACCATTTTCATAACCACCATTTTATTGACTACTTAACATTCTACCAAATAATTGTATCATAATGTATATATTTCTCCTAATCCAACCCCAAAGATAAAAGTTTCCCTAGTCACTCTAGCCAGTTTTGCTCAGTGGATAGAGCATCAGCCTGGGGACTGATGGATCCCTAGTTTAATTCTGGTCAAGGGCACATGCCAGGGTTGTGAGCTCCATCCCCAGTAAGGGGCATTCAGGAGGCAGCCGATCAGTGATTCTCTCTCATCATTGATGTTTCTCTCTCTCTCTCCCTCTCCATTCTTCTCTAAAATCAATAAAAATATGTTTTTAAATAAATAAGAGTTTCCCTAGTCAAATAAGCTTTTATAATATGGTCATCCTATATAATAAAGAGCCAATATGCTAATTAGACCGAACAGCCAAACAACCTTCTGGACATCCTTCCAGATGACCTTCTGGACAAAGCCGGGGCTGCGAGGGCCGGCCAGGGCTGCAAGAGCCAGCTGGGACTGCCAAAGCTGGCCGAGGCTGCGAGGGCCTAGGGAGGCCCTTGCACAAATTTTGTGCATTGGGCCTCCAGTTATTATATAAAAGATGCTGAGTGGTCACAACATACAAAAACCTATTTACTAAAGTTCTGTAACCATGTACACTTTGCTTTATAAAACAACCGTAAAGAGAAAGAAGTGTCTCTGATAAGTTAAGAATAAAAGTCAGATACACAAAGCTTTCCTTGTGGCTTTATCAATCACAGTTCCCTTTATCTCACTCAATATTCCAAAATTTACTAGATCTATCATAGTGCCTGAACACAGCAGTATTTATGTAAGTTGCTCCCTCTGCCTACAGTGTTCCCCACCTTGGTGAAAACCGAGTTGCACTTTCAAACTTATGCACAATGTAATTTTCTCTCTGAAGTTTTTCTATGATTTGCCCAATTAAAATGATCACTCTTCTTCTGTACTTTCAGAATACCCTGAATTCTCACGCTCATAATTACTTAGAACACATTAATACTTATTTTTCGTTTTGTCTATCCAAACTAAAAGTAAAACCCCTTCAAAGCAGAGGACCATGTCTTAAATGTGTTTGAATCCTGCCACTAATTTTAGGGCCTTACACAGTATTTAATAAACTTTTGTTGAATAAATAAAGAATAAAAAGAAGTTGTTTTCTAAAACTCAAATGTCATTATCACTGTTAACACCATTGGCCAAGAAAAAATTCAAGTCGTCATCCTAATTTGTGTTAACCTAGTATTTCTAAACAGTGTGTGTGTGTATCACCCCAGGATATTTTTCCATTGATGTTGAGAGAGAACAAGGGAGGGAGGAGGGGAAGAAAGACACATACACATCAATTAGTTGCCTCCCTCGCACCCGACCAGGGCCAGAAATTGAGGTATATACCCTTGACCAGGAATCGAACCCACCTGGTTGATTCAGCACTGTTTACTTTTTTCTTTTTTTTTTTTGAGCTTTACTTTTTAAAAATTAAAGTGTAATTCACATTAAACACTTTGTTTCAGGCATACAACATAATGACTTGATATTAGTATATACTATCAGTACCATTTGTTGAATAGAATATTCTTTCCTCTTTGGACTGTGTTGGATCCTTGTCAAAAATAACCTTAACTATAAGGGCTTATTTCTGGACTTTCAATTCCATTCCATCAACCTACATGTCTATTCTTATGTTAGCAATACATTGATTACTGTAGCTTTGTGGTAAATTTTGAAATCAGGAAGTGTGAGTAGAAAATGTCCTCTTTAAAATTGTTTTGGCCATCCTGGAACCCTGGAATTTCCATATGAATTTTAGGATCAGTCTGCCAATTTCTTTAAAAAGAGCAGTAGGATTTTGACAGGGATTTCACTGAATCTATTGATTAGTTTGGGGAATACTGCCTCCTATTACATGTTGAATTATGTCCCTACAAAAGATATGTTGACATCCTAATCCCTGATAATTCCTGGATGTGAATATATTTAGAAATAGGATTTTACATATATAACCAAGTTAAAATGAGGTCATACTAAATTAGGGCAATTCCTAAATCCAACGACTGATGGCCTTATAAGAAGGTCATGTGAAAACAGCTTTTGATTATTTTCTATGTAAACGACTTTAGAATTTCCATTAGTTCAATTAATTTCCTTCTATGTCTCCTCAGGATTCCTTCCTCAGGGATGGTTAAGCTACATACGCTGGCCTGACAAAAATAAAAGAGTGGACTGAAGGATTATTTATGTGGCTCTCAGTCTCAAATGACCTCCCTACAACTGTCTGAGTTTGACTAGAGATTGATTTCAACACATATGAAAATAAAATTTGTACCCAGGAAAAAAATGTCATATGAAAACACAGTGACACATCAACTCACAGGGGAGAAGGCCAATAACACAAGAGGCAGAGAAGTGAGTGCTACATCTACAAAAGCCAAAGCACACCACGGACTGCTAGTAACCACTAAAAGATAGAAGCATAGGCTGAACCGGTTTGGCCCAGTGGATAGAGCGTCGGCCTGCAGACTGAAAGGTCCCAGGTTCGATTCCGGTCAGGGGCATGTACCTTGGCTGTGGGCACATCCCCAGTAGGAGGTGTGCAAGAGGCACCTGATAGATGTTTCTCTCCCATCGATGTTTCTGACTTTCTATCCCTCTCCCTTCCTCTCTGTGAAAAATCAATAAAACATATTAAAAAAAAAAAAAAAAAAGATAGAAGCATAGGACAGATTCTCCTAGAGCCCCCAAAAGATCCTAATCTTATCAACATCTTGATTTTGGACTTCTTATCTCCAGAATTATGAGAGAATCAATTTTGGTTTTTTAAGACATCTAGTTTGTGGAAATTTGTTCCTATGGCAACCATAGGAAACTAACATACCATCTAAACAATACTGCCGAAACCGGTTTGGCTTAGTGGATAGAGCGCGTCCCGCGGACTGAAAGGTCCCAGGTTCGATTCCGGCCAAGGGCATATACCTTGGCTATGGGCACATGCCCAATAGGGGGTGTGCAAGAGGCAGCTTATTGATGTTTCTCTCTCATCGATGTTTCTGACTTTCTATCCCTCTCCCTTCCTCTCTGTAAAAGATCAATAAAATATATTTTTTAAAATAAAATACAATAATAAGCAATGTTAAATCTTCCAATCTATAAACAGGAGATGTCTTTCCATTTATTTACATCTTCTTTGATTTCCTTCAACAATGTTTAGAGTTTTTAGTGTACAAGTTTTGTACTTTTAAGGCTACATTTATTCTTAAGTATGTTATTTTTTGTGATGCTATTATAAATGGAATTGTTTTCTTAATTTCATTTTCAAGATCTTAATTGCTAGTGTACAGAGATACACTTGAATCCTACAACTTTGCTGAACTCATTTACTAGTTCTAATAGTTTGTAGGTTCCTTGGATTTTTCTATACACAAGATCATGTCACCTGTAAACATAGATGATTTAACTTCTTCCTTTCTTACTTCTTCCTTTTCTTTTTCTTGCCTGTCCCAGCTAGACTCTCTAGGACAATACTGAATAGAAGTGAGGAAAGCAGATAAGCTTGTTTCGTTCCTGATCTTAAGGAAAAAAACATTTAGTCTTTCATCATTGAGTATATTACCTATGGGTTTTAGAAATTCCCTTCTGTTTCTACTTTATTTAGAGTTTTTATCATAAAAGGGTGTTAGATTTTGTCATATGCTTTTTCTGCATCTCTTGACAAAATTCTATATAATAAAAGTCTAATATACAAATTGTCCCCTCAACCGGGAGTTTGACCAGGAATTCCACCATTCGCTATGTTGAGCGCTGACCACTGGGGGCAGCACAGAACATGGCAGGCATCAGTGACACGGTGCTGGCAGCAGGTGGCAGTGGAGGCACTGCTGGCCCCATTTGGGCCCTGACAAAAGTGGGACCGCAGCAGGATGGTGGAGCAGGTAAGCAGGCGGCACCAGGCCAAGGCAGATGCAAGCTGGGCCTGATCACCCTACCAATCGCCCCACAGATGGCAACCAGCAGCAGGAATAGGGTGAGAGAGGCCGCTGGCCAGCTCGCAGGCACTGAGGGAGCCAGGAGGGGGCCCAATGACTCAGGCAGAAGGAGGCATGTGGGGTGCCTGCCCTTCTACTCCAGACACTAGCACTTCAATGGCCAGCCAGGCCTAGGGACCACACCAGTGACAAATTTCATGCACCTGGCCTCTAGTCATGTATCAAATCTGAATACAATTAGAACTAATTCTATACTTTGGTAAGCAATTTAATGTTAATTTTTCTAACTCCCTAAAGAACCTCAGGAGGAACTGGGTAAAAAAGATAAAGGGATTAAGAAGTACAAACTGGTAATTACAAAATAGTCACAGGGATGTATAATATGGCATAGGAAATATAGTCAATAATATTGTAATATGTATGGTTCCAGGTGAGTACTGGAAGTATTGGAGACCTCTCTTTAAAGTATATGATTGTCTAACCACTATGCTGTACCCCTGAAACTAATACAAAAGATATTGAATGTAAACTATAATTGAAAAATAAAAAACATTTAAAAAGCAGAAAAAAATAACCTGTTTCTTTAAGTACATGTCAAAAATAAAGTTGGACAATTATTCAAATATAACTACTGCTTTTTCTTTAAAATGCCATAAACATACAAGTAAATTAGGCATATTTTGACCTCTAAAGAGCAAATACATAAAAGGTACAGGTCCCGTCTCCAAGAAACTCACAACCTAGAGGTCAAATAAATAATCATTTTAATAGATAACAAAAGATTTAAACAGATGACTAATGTATGCATAAACCAAGGAGAGCAGAAGAAGAAAGGAGAGTCCCAAGTATATAAGCTCAATACTTATAGGATGCAAACCAGTTAATTCAGAGAAAGAGGGAATAAAGGAAGGAATGGTATTCTGCATGAAGAGAATGGTATGTACAAAGGAACAGAAGTGAGAAAATGCATTAACTCTATGTTGCTGATAAGGATTAGTATGTGTGTATGTGTCTGTGGCAAAGAAAGCTGTGTTACCAAGAAATAACTCTGGAGGTATGGACCAGAAGAGTATTAATTTTATCCTTCTCATTCAGGATAGATGGACTCACTGTGAACACAAAACGTTTTGCTATACCTGGACCTAATGATGACACAATATACTGTACATTCTGCTCCCTGAAGGATACACACACACAAACACTTCTTAACATTTATTCCCTTCCCACCTTACCATATTCTGGATTTTTACATACTGGAACTACCTTTCAACTCTGGTTATATTACATTGTTTGCTTTCTTTGACTCTTTTCTCTAGCTTTATTTGCCATTACTGAAAATTAAGAAATAGAACCAACCTATTGCCACTTGGATACTGTACTACAATGTCATGATCTTCATCAATGCCACAAACAGTTCCAGTTGTAGTTAAAGTCTCAAACATGCCATCAGTCCATCCTCCATGACCATGCTGCAAAGACTGTACAATTTCTAGGTCAAGATCTATATTTACCAGGTCACCAATCTGCAATCCACCAGGATTCCTGTTGCCATTCTGCTCACCTGTAATTGCAGAGGGGGTTGACGAAAGAAAAAGAAAGTTATAGCAACAACACGCAAAGGCATTATTTTTAAACAAAAACAAGCTCTAAGATTTCCAGGATTCATAATCATGAAACACTAAAATGAGGGATCCAAAATGTGTATGTTGATTCTATCTTTTTCTTGTGAAGGCCAGACACAAGAGGTTTTTTTTTTTTTTTCTTTTTTTTCTTTTTTGGTGCCAAAACCTGGGATTGCAATAAAGTTTCTGGTAGCAAGAGAAATGGATGCTCTCAGCAAAAAATATGTATTTCTTTTATATTCTCCTTTAAAAACAATAAGGTGTCATGCAGGAAAAGAACTCTTTTTATCAAAAAGGCAAATCCAAAGATTTGGCAAGAGGAACAGAGAGTCTACATGAGAAAGAAAAGCATTCAGAGACTAAAGGCTTATTAATCAGATGAATGTGGTGAATGTTCATCATGACAACAATAAAGAATCTATATCATTAAGGCAGTTTTGGTATTCTTATTCTTTTTTTATTTTAATGATAGTGAAATTATATTTATTATGTTACCTTAATCTTGGGAGTTTTTCTTGCATTTAGAAAGGAAATTCTAAGGATTCCATAAGCTTTAAATTGTCAGATTCTATTCTTAATAGTGAAGAGATGTAATATCTAATACAAAATTTTTCAATAATAAGTTTATAGTTAAAAGAAAAAGTTTCAAATAAATTATGACATAAATGGCATGTCAATTCTCAAGATATGACAACTCAGTGTCTATATAAATCATTTAAAAAGAACAAATTCTTGCCCTGGCTGGTTTTGCTCAGTGAATAGAGCATCAGCTTGCAGACTGAAGGGTCCCGGGTTCAATTCCAGTCAGGGGCACATGCCCAGTTTGTGAGCTCAATCCCCAGTAAAGGGTGTGCAGGAGGCAGCCAATCAATGATTCTCTCTCATCATTGATATTTCTCTCTCTCTTCCTCTACTTTCCTCTCTGAAATAAATAAAACATTATTATTTTTAAAAAGAACAAATTCTTTAAAACCAAAATAAGACCAAAAAAATATCTCTTCAAATAGCTTTAATGGTAACTAATTTGTTAGAAGTCCACTTAAATATTTTTCCGATTCCAGGAACTCTGCCCCATTATTTAGTTATTTCCTCCAGTCTGCTAACTCACCTAGCACAGGGCAATGATCTCTGTAGAAAGAACCTCCTTTGGCGTCCTGGACACACTTCAGATCAGACTAAGAAGGAAAAAGAAAAAATCACTCTTGAAAACGTCAAGTATAGCTCAATACCTAAAACAGACAAAATGTTCATTCAAAACATACTCTCAGCAGAAAAAGGTGACAGAATTAAGAAGTACCGATGGGCAGTTACAAAACAGCCATGGGGATTGTGAAGTACAGTATCAGAAATGTGGTCAATAATCCTATATAATAAAGAGGTAATATGCAAATTAATCCTCACGCCCCCACAAGATGACTGCCTACAACCAGGCCGGCAGGGGAGTTAGTGAGGGCCGACCAAACGACTGAACAAGCAGGCTGCGTGGGGCGACCAGGCCAGCAGGGGGTTGGTGAGGGCCGACCAAACGACTGAACAGCAGGCTGCGTGGGGCAACCAGGCCGGCAGGGGGTGAGTGAGGGCCGACCAAACGACTGAACAGCAGGCTGTGTGGGGCGACCAGGCCGGCAGGGGGTGAGTGAGGGCCGACCAAACAACTGAACAGCAGGCTGTGTGGGGCGACCAGGCCGGCAGGGGGTGAGTGAGGGCCGACCAAACAACTGAACAGCAGGCTGTGTGGGGCGACCAGGCCGGCAGGGAGTTAGTGAGGGCCGACCAAACGACTGAACAAGCAGGCTGCGTGGGGCGACCAGGCCGGCAGGGGGTTGGTGAGGGCCGACCAAACAACTGAACAGCAGGCTGTGTGGGGCGACCAGGCCGGCAGGGGGTGAGTGAGGGCCGACCAAACAACTGAACAGCAGGCTGTGTGGGGCGACCAGGCCGGCAGGGAGTTAGTGAGGGCCGACCAAACGACTGAACAAGCAGGCTGCGTGGGGCGACCAGGCCGGCAGGGGGTTGGTGAGGGCCGACCAAACAACTGAACAGCAGGCTGTGTGGGGCGACCAGGCCGGCAGGGGGTGAGTGAGGGCCGACCAAACAACTGAACAGCAGGCTGTGTGGGGCGACCAGGCCGGCAGGGAGTTAGTGAGGGCCGACCAAACGACTGAACAAGCAGGCTGCGTGGGGCGACCAGGCCGGCAGGGGGTTGGTGAGGGCCGACCAAACAACTGAACAGCAGGCTGAGTGGGGCGGCCAGGCCGGCAGGGGTTAGTGAGGATGACCAAACGACTGAACAGCAGGCTGTGTGGGGCGGCCAGGCCGGCAGGGGGTTAGTGAGGGCCGACCAAACGACGGAACAGCAGGCTGAGTGGGGCGACCAGGCCGGCAGGGGGTTAGTGAGGGCCGACCAAACGACTGAACAGCAGGCTGAGTGGGGCGGCCAGGCCGGCAGGGGTTAGTGAGGATGACCAAACGACTGAACAGCAGGCTGTGTGGGGCGGCCAGGCCGGCAGGGGGTTAGTCAGAGATGACCAAACAACTGAACAGCAGGCTTCATGGGGTTACCAGGCTGGCAGGGGGGCCATGAGGGATGATCAGGCTGGCAGGGGGAACAGATGGGGGCAACCAGGTCAGCTGGGGGGGGGGGGGGGGTTTGCAGTGAGACAACCAGGAAGGTGGGGGGGGGATAGTTAGGGGTGACCAGGCCAGCAGAGAGAGTGCAGTTGTGGGGAACCTGGCCAACAGGAAGGGCAGTTAAGGGCAATTAGGCTGGCAGAGGGGAGTTAGGAGAGACAAGGCCAACAGAGGGGGATAGTTGGGGATGACCAGGCAGGCAGGCAAGTGAGCAATTAGGAGCCAGCGGTCCAGGATTGTAACAGGGATGTCTGACTGCCAGTTTAGGCCCAATCCCAGGGATCCACAGTCATACATCCCCCAAGGGGTCCCAGATTAGAGAGGGTGCAGGCTGGGCTGAGGGGACCCCTCTCCCCATGCATGAATTTCATGCACCAGGTCTCTAGTCTCTACTAATAAAAGGGTATATGCTAACTAGATCAGGAGACCTTCAGGGACCTTTCCAGACGTCTTTCTGGACAAAGCCATGGTGGCAGGGCCAAGGCGCAGGCAGTTAGGGGTGATCAGACCAGCAAGGGAGGACAGTTCAGGGCAAGCAGAGTGGCGGGGGGGGGGGGGGGGATATTTGGGGGAAATCAGGCCAACAGGGGGCAGGTGGAGGCCATCAGGCGGGAAGTTGGGGGCAGTCAGGCTGGCGGGGGGGGGGGGGCAAGTGGGGGTCATCAGGCCAACAGTTGGGGGCAAGCACGCCAGCATGGGGGACAGGTGGGGGCAAGATAAGGCCAGCAGTGGGGGAGACAGTTGGGGGTGAGCAGGCCAGCGGGGGCAGGGGGAGTTGGGGGTGAGAAGGCTGATGGGGGAGCATTTAGGAGTGATCAGGCCAGCATGCAGGTGGTTGAGTGGCCTTAGCATATCATTAGCATATTATGCAGGCAGGCAGGTGAGCAGTTAGGACCCAGCGGTCCCAGATTACGAGGGATCAGGCCCAAACCAGCAGTCAGACATCCCCTGAGGGGTCCCAGATTGGAGAAGGTGCAGGCCAGGCTGAGGGACAACTGCCCCCCCCCCCACACCGTGCACAAATTTCATGCACTAGGCCACTAGTATTGTAATAAAAAAAGAAAGCAGAGGGGCAGTTGTTTTATATTTTAGATACATGAAATAGGGGGCTTGAATATATGCATTGATTATATAACTACTACATTACTATTACGCTTTATTATTAATATAAACCTTAGGGTAAACTTCAAAAACAAAAACAAAAAACAATTTTAACATCTGTTGTAATTTGTATTTTTACTAGAGACCTAGTGCACGAATTCATGCACCAGTGGGGTCCCTCAGCCTAGCCTGTTGGATCAGGTCAAAACCGGCTCTCTGACATCTCCCGAGGGGTGCCAGATTGTAAGAGGACGCAGGCCAGGCCAAGGGACCCCACCAGTGCACGATCAGGGACGGGGGGACATGGAAGGTTGGCCAGCCAGAGAAGGACCACAGGAGGGCTCCAGGGCGTGTCCAGCCCATCTCGCTCAGTCTTGATCATACAGACCCCAGCAGCAAGTTAACCTACCGGTGGGAGCATCTGCCCCCTGGGGGTCAGTGCATGTCATAGCAACTGGTTGACCAGTCAACTGTCTGCCCCCTGGTGGTCAGTGCACATCATAGCAAGTGGTTGAGCGGCCTTAGCATATCATTAGCATATTATACTTTGATTGGTTGAATGAACAACAGGGAAATTGGCATATTTGGCTTTTATTATATAGGATCAACCACAAAAGCCTAGAATGCAAATATACCATAAAAATCTTATTATAATACTATTTTCTATGCCCCTGCCAAGAAGCAGCCTTACAAATAATTAAGTCTTAGATTCTTACATTGACTATTAGTTAAAACAAATATAGTAAAAATGTAAAGTTTATTAAATTTTCACTTTATAGATTTCCCCTCCTATTCCATATTCATGATAATTCAGATGGCTGTATTCTGACAAAAGGAGATGACAAAAGAAAAAATTCAAAAATACAATTATTTCCCTTCTTTCATCTATCCAATATTTTCTTTTGTGGTTCTTACTACTTACCATGCCCTCAAAGCCAACTCGGTAAAGGTTCTTAGCACCATTATCCCAGAGAACATATGCTGCGCTATGTGGGCTTGATGCACTCCAGTCTTGGATTTCTGTTACCTGTACGAGAATTTTTTGAGAAAATTATTTTTAAAGGGAGATAGAAGAAGTTGGTTCTTTCAATTATACTTAAATCTTAAGAATTATTTATTATTCTGTATAACAAGATATGAATAATACTTATTTGCCAAATATATGTCACTTCTAATATATAATTGAATTATAATGAGGTATTTTTTCAGAATTATAATTTATAAAACAATTATAAAAATTTAAAATTGAAAGGCTTACTGATTACAATAAATTTTCAGAAAACACCAAAATCAATACAAAATTTTAAATCTTTACTCTTAAAGGTTCATTTTAAGAAGAATGTTTTCTTTTAAACCCACTATGTAATACAAAATTCAAAATCTTTGACCAAATACCCAAAATGATTCAAGATTAACCTGCTCGCTGGTCAGCTAAAATATGATAAGCATGAGGCTCGATAGCAATGTTCAAGGACACTTGAGTGACTTTGTTTCCCAGAAGTTCCTTCAGTTGCCTTAAAAAGTAGGCAATCTTAGCTAAAATACCATGACTGTCTACCATGGAAATCCAGACACAATCTCAAGCCCCCACACGGCATCAGAGACTAATTCATAAACTTATTATTTTAAGAATTTACTGGGTTACTACTGATTAAAGGCCAAGAATCAACTACACAAAAATAATACACAATGAGCACTAAATGTGGATATTCTCAAGTGAATCAGCCTACAGCTAAGAATGGGAAATGGTACATGTTCACTTATTACTTTTCTCCTTGTTGACACTTACAATCAGCCATCCTTCATAGTTACTTAGAATGCTAGGATGATGTTTAAGGAATGACCTGAAAAACAGGCTATTATTTCAAATATGACATATAATGACACTTTCATTTTTACAGTGTACTAAATAAATCATTTTGTAAGCTATGTATTTTATGATGCTATTGTAGAGGGAAAATTTTCAAAGTCTGTGTCATCTGAAGAAATCACAGGAACTAAAAAGCCTCTTTTGTACACATTGGTACAAAAAGAATTTTTTCAAGTTAAATTCTGTCACTATGGTGTGAGAGAGAAACATTGATGGGTTGCCTCTCGCATGCACCCTGATTGGGGATCAAACCCAAAACCTAGGTATGTGCCCTGATCAAGAATCAAACCCACAAACACTTCAGTGTACAGAATGATGCTCCTACCAACTGAGCCATCCAGTCAGGGCAAGTGTAGTTTGTATTGTCTGGCTTTGTTTTTACTTTATTCCCTCCACAACCACATAGAGACTGGTAGAAAGGAAAAAAAGACTGTGGGGGGGTAGAGATGCGGAAGGGGGTGGTCCCACATCCATGTGTGGCAGATAAAAATCAGAAGGAATATCTGGGCTGCAGAGGCTCCCTGCTGAGGAGTGAAGGCGTCCAGCCCCACACCAGGCCACACAGCCCAGGGTTCCAAACCAAGAAGAGAAGTTGTCACAATCTCTGGCTGTAAAATTCAACAGGAATTGTAAGTGAGTGAGACTGAGTAAGTCCCAGAAGGGCTCCCACAGGAGAACAGACTAACTTGCTCTGAGCTACAGTGCTGGGGCAGCAGCTTAAATGGTGCAGGAACATATGAGGAGGAACTAATTGCCTAGCATTAGGACAAGAACTGAAGGGACAACCTTTTCTCCAGACCAAATGCTGGCAGATGTCATTGTTCCTTTTCTAAACCCTCCTCCCAAAGAGCTGGCAAACAATGCCATATTTGAGTCTTCATCAACGTGGCTAACACTGTTCATCCCACCCTGGTGATTCCCTGGGACCTTGCCCCACCTAACTGCAGCCCATATACACATATCCAGAGGCTTTTCCATACAAATAGCCTCTCTTGGCTCATGCTTCAGACTCTTCTAAAATCTCTCAAACAAGTGCATCTGGCCTTGAGATGTGTTATACCTCTCACTAAGTGCCCCCAGGCCTGACAACAGTGGCAGCTGGCCTTAGTTCACGGGCTGACCTCTCCTAGGCACCTCCAAGCCCGGCATAAGTACCAGCCATCTTCAGATTGCTTTGTAGCTCAGGCCAGGTGGCCACAAATTTGGCCTGCTCTACCTGTAGGCCCCAGAGTCAGCATACCTGGTGGACAGCTTGAGAACACATCAAATAACCACCCAAGTGCCTTCATGAGCAACAACTCAAGGAGCAGGCTCAGAAGGCATCAGAGCCCTGCTGAAGTAAGTCCTATTCCATGTTGTCAGTGCCTGAAAAGCTGATCCTCCATGGTGGTTGTAGCCAGTCCTCGCAGCTGACTGATCTGGAGGTAAATTCCTTCCACTGAAGTGCCAACAGCAATCAATGTTCAACTACAACAAGAAGATGTACACTGCCCACTCTGGGGAGTTGGGAAGCTCTCCTGGAGTGACCGGCTCATGTGATTGGGGAAGCTGTACCACTGGACCCTGTAGTACACTAATAATTAATGCCACTATACAAAGTCCAGTAGACGAAGCAGCTCTATCTAATATATAGAAACAAATACAAGAAGGCTGCCAAAATGAGGGGACAAATATATATATATATATCTCCCCAAATGAAAGAACGGGAAAAAATTCCAGAAAAAGAACTAAATAAAATGAAAACAAGCAATCTACCAGATGAAAAGCTCAAAACACTGGTTATAAAGATGTTCAATAAAATTAGGTAAAGAGAAGACAAACTTAATGAGAACTTCAACAAAGATAAGAAACATAAAAATGGAACTAAGAAAACATAAAAATGAACCAGTAAGAAATGAAGACCTAAGTGAAATGAAGAATACAAAACAGGGAATCAACAGTGGAGTACATGAAGCAGATAATCAAATCAGAGATTTGGAAAATAAAAAAGCAAAAAATACCCAGTGGGAACAGTAAAATGAAAAAAGAATCCAAAAACTAAGTGTAGTGTAAGGAGCCTTTGGGACAACTTCAATCATGCCAATATTCATATCATGGGGGTACCAGAAGGAGAAGAGAGAAAGCAAGAAATTAAAAACCTTTTTGAAAAAATAATGATAGCCCTAACTGGTTTGGCTCAGTGGATAGAGCATTGGCCTGCGGACTGAGGGGACCCAGGTTTGATTCTGGTCAAGGGCATGTGCCTTGCCTGCAGGCACAACCCCAGTGTGGGGTATGCAGGAGGCAGCTGATCGATGTTTCTCTCTTATCAATGTTTCTAGCTCTCTATCTCTCTCCCTTCCTCTCTGTAAAAAATCAATAAAATATATTTAGAAGAAAAAAAAAAAGAAAGAAAAATGAATGACAGAAAACTTCCCTAATCTAGTTAAGGAAATGGACATACAAGTCCAAGAAGCACAGTGTTACAAATAAGATGAACCCAAAGAGGGCCACACCAAGACACGTCATAATTAAAATGACAAAAATCAAAGAAAAAGAGAATCTTAAAAACTTCAAGAGAAAAGCAGTTAGTTACCTACAAGGGAGCTCCCATAAGACTGTCAGCTGATTTTTCAACAGAAACTTTGCAGGCCAGAAGACAGTGGCAAGAAATATTCAAAGTGATGAAAAGCAATGACCTATAACCAAGATTACTCTACCCAGCAAAGCTATTGTTTAGAATTAAAAAACATATAAAGAGCTTCCCAAACAAACAAACAAAAGCTGAAGAAGTGATGACACCATCACGCCAGTAATACAATAAATGTTAAAGGATCTTTAAGAAGAAAAAGAAAAGTCTAAAATATGGATAATAAAATGACAATAAATACATATATACCACCAATTATTTTAAATGCAACTGTATTAAATGCTCCAATCAAAAGACATATAATGGCTGAATGGATAACAAAACAAGACCCTTACATATATTATCTATATGAGATTCCCTTCAGATTGAAAGACACACACAGACTGAAAATAAAGGTAAAGAAAAAACATTTTATGAAAATGCAAACCAAAAAAAAAGGCTAAAATAGCAATATTTATACCAACAAAATAGACTTTAAAACAAAGGCTATATAACACAAGACAAAGAAGAAACCAGCAATTGCACTTCTGGGAATTTTTTTTAATAAATTAATTAAAAAGACATATGCACCTATATCATTGCAGCATTATTTATAATAGCCAAGATATGGAAGCAGTCTAAGATGAATGGATAAAGTGGAAGTATTGCATATATATATAATGGAATATGACTCAGCCATAAAAAAGAATGAAATCTTGCCATCTGCAACATTATGGATATGTCTATAGGATGTTGTGCTAAGTGAAATAAGTCAGAGGAAGACAAATGCCATATGATTTCACTTAGACTTGGAATCTAAAGAGAAAAATAAATGAACAAGCAGAACAGAAACAGACTCATAGAACATTTTGATGGTTGTCTGATGGGAGGGGCTGGGGAAATGAGTGGAAAAGGTGAAGAGATAAAGAAGTACAAATTGCAGTTACAGAATAATCATGGGGATGTAAAGTACAATATAGGGAACACAGTCAATAATACTGTAACAGCTATGTATGGTGTTAACGGAGTACTAGATTGTGATAATCACTTAGTAAGTTATACAATATCAAATCACTGAGGTATACACTTGAAACTAATATAATGGATATCAACTGTAACTGAAAAATAAAAACATTATTTAAATTTAAAAAATTAATAATTCCTCAATGATAAAAAGTCTAAAATGTGAAATGTTATTTATTTCAGTGCATCTAGCATTTAGGATAACACAGAGTATACATAATTCAACACACATTTTTTTTTTTTTTACTGAATCAATGAATGATCAACAAAAGCAACATGAAATCCAAAATAAATAAATCCAACAACCCATTTAGCCTAATATCTCTGACTATCCCACCCAAGGGAAACAGGCTCTACACAATTCCTTTCAGAATAATTGTTAAAATTGACCCTAACCAGCTCTACACACTCCCTGAGAATAGTAACAAGAGTTAAGTGGACTAGATAACAAAGTAGCTGGTTATTATCCCCTAAGACTCAGGTCTTTGGAAGAATGGAATATAAAACAAGTGAAATTTTAGCCTTAACCGGTTTGGCTCAGTGGATAGAGTGTCACCTATGGACTAAAGGGTCCCAGGTTTGATTCCCGTCAAGAGCATGTACCTTGGCTGCATGCACATCCCCAGTAGGGAGTGTGCAGGAGGCAGCTGAATTGATGTTTCTCACTCATCGATGTTTCTAACTCTCTATCCCTCTCCCTCTGCCTTCCTCTCTGTGTAAAAAGTCAATAAAATATATTAAATAAATACATACATACATACATACATACATAAAATAAAACAAGTGAAATTATAATAGCAAGAAAGTTAAGAGCATTAGGAAAAGCTCAGGGAGGGCTGACCCAAACAGATTGTTTAGAATGGCATTCTGGGAAACAAAGTGGCAATATTGAAGCCTAAAGGTAGAAAGGTAAAATCTACCCATCTTTCTCAAGAAATACCAATATTTACCATGGAGAAGGAACAACCTCTTTTCATTCAAGAATAAAGGGAAATTAAGATTTAAAACATTGCTCCTGGCATAAAAAAAAAATGTGCCACAAAACTCAATTATATTAATAAATAAAAATCTCCTGACATACTATATTCTAGAATAACATGCTGAATTAAGACAAAAGTTTTACCTTCCCCCTACGTCCATTTCCTCCATCCTGATCTTCCCATTGCCAGTCTACTCCTCGTACCACTCTCGCACCTGCAAAGATCCCTCTGGCTGTAATCTTCTTAGATTTTCTACGAGATTCTAATAGTACCCTAAAAATAAAATTATTTCAAACTTGTTTAAAAATAGGTAACATTATTTTTAACAGTATATAAAAGGTTATTTCGAAAATATAAAAAAAATTTTAAATAGTAATGAAATCCACATATGAAACCAATCTAACTACTTCAAATTATCACTATACTCTTCACTGCTTTAGAGATAGCAAACTCAAATCAAGTACAACTGTTAGGCAAATAATATAAATGAGTTCCTAAGAAAAACAGCGCCACAGGAATGAAAAACGGCAAGTGGCACTTGACCTCAGGCTTGTTAAGGAAGACAACAGGGAGTGGTAGGGGCTTTGGTGGACTCAAGCATGGAGTGCTCCTGTGCTTCAGCAAACCCTTGCCATGAACAAATGTAGGCCCTGTGCTAAGTTTTCTGGGGGGTGTGCACCTAAGTGTGAGAGTGTGTGTGAATGTGTGCATGTTTTAAGAATTGATAAGCTTAGATTTTTGTGTGAAATCACCCATGTTCAAAATTTTGGAAGATTGTATATGTCAAGTAAAATACAACTGTGGTCTAGACTTGGACTGCATTAAACTGCCTCCAAAGTTCTACATACCTACAGAAGGCTGTGAACCTTGAAAAAGATTCTAAACTCAATTATATGGACCAGCTGGGTTTCCCAAGTATCTACCCCGTATTCTGTATCCTTCTCATTCATAAAACCAAAAAGATTTGGGGTTTTTTCCTTTTGCTTTTCTGCTTTCATCTCATTATTCTATTCATTTTTAGAATATCTTTAATATACTCTAATTTTTAAAATTTTAAAGAAAAGACAAAAAAAATAACTTGTTCCAATTACTTAGTTAATAAATGGTAGGACCACGATTTGAACTGGGAAACCAGGTCACCCAAATCCATTTTTCTATTACTCCTGCTGCTTCCCTATGATTGGCTAGATTCATGCTCCTATGCATTATCCATCCTATCTAATAAAAGAGTAATATGAAAATTGACTGTAACTCCAACACACAAGGTGGCTGCCCCCATATGAACACGAGGTGGCCACCACAAGATGATAGTCAGCAGGGCAGGGCAGTTGTGGGCAATCAGGTCAGCAGGGGAGGGCAATTAGGGGTGGCCAGGCCAGCAGAGAGGGAAGTTGGGAAAGACCAGGCCTGCAGGGGAGAGCAGTTAGGGGTGATCAGGCCAGTAGGGGAGGGCAGTTAGGGGCAACTGGGCCAGCAGAGGAGCAGTTAGGCATCAATCAGGCTGGCAGGGGAGTGGTTAGGGGGTGATCAGGCTGACAGGCATAAGCAGTTAGGGGCAAATAGGCAAGCAGGTAAGTGAGCAGTTGGGAGCCAGCAGTCCTGGATTGTGAGAGGGATGTCCGACTGCCCATTTAGGGTCAATCCCATCGGGCCTAAACAGGCAGTCAGATATCCCTCAAGAGGTCTCAGATTAGAAAGGGTGTAGGCTGGGCTGAGGGACACACACTACCCCTGTGCACAAATTTCATGCACCGGGCCTCTAGTATCTACATAAGAAGACTAAATTACCTGAAACTCTATGCCCATTCACAATCAACACTCCTCACTCTTACTCCTACAGCACTCAGTACATATCCCTACATAGAGTATAAAACGTCACATGATAATCACTGTTGATCAAATAATCCCTTAACCTGAAAACTCTTCAAATTTATACAAGCGTAATAGCTGCCTCAAAGTCTTAATAAATGCCTCTTAACTGAATCAATGGGCCCTAGTGATAGCAATTAACAGAATAGAAGGTATAGTAAGAAGAAAATAATCAGCCCTGATGGTAGCTCAGTTGGTTAGCACAGCATCCAATACACTAAGGTTGGGGGTTCAATCCCCTGTCAGGGAACAACATACAAGAATAAACTAATGAATGCATAAATAATAGGAACAATAAAACAATGTTTTCTAAAAATCAATCAACAAGATAATAATAATAAAAACACTTCATATGGTTAATAAAAAATAAAGAAAAAAATAATCAGTCTCTCTTGGGCTGCCCTTGCATTTCCAAATACTGAGTAGTGCCAGGTCTCTAATTGAGAGAAAGAATACCCTAGATTATCTTGGAAAAATACTTAGAGCTTCGTCTTCACAGAGGCAAGCCTGGTCCACTTCTAGCCTGCTATCTGCTACCTCCTGATTGAACTAGCTCTTAGAAGCTTTCCTAACCCTATTTTTAATGCTGAATAGTATAAAATTTAACACAAACAAGAAATTGAGACTGAAGGAAAATTATTTCCCATACCGCTCACTTCCAGGTGTAGTAATTCTATAGAAGCGATGCCTTAAGTGATGCTTATCTCCATGATAACACACTGTGCACAAATCATAATTTGTACACTCTGCACACTTCCATCGAATGCCAATGATTGGTTGCTGGCGGCAGGTATCACACATGGTTCCATCATGTTTAATGCCTATTAAAACAAGTATACATCCTTACATTAATTACAGGTATTATTTACTTGAATATTACTTCTTAAGAAGAAAAGTAAGAACACATTATTTTACCAAGCACTTCAATAAAGTAGGAAATAATATTTCAAATGCACTATATGTAGTTTTGAGATAACATATTACAAATATTTTAATCAGCACAAATTATAGGCTAAATGTCTTCTATCCCTTCTTTTTTCCATTAATAAAAAGATTTCTCAGTAGCACTTCCCTTTATCCCATCCACAAAATGAAACTGAGATTCAGTCCAGAGAAAGAAAGAAGAATCTTTTATCCCTAAGGAGATGTTTCAGACTTCAACACTCAGAAATCTTTTAAGAAATTTAAACTTATCCTCTAGGTAATTACTCCAAAAGAAAATACAATTTTAAAAAAAGAGAGAAAATACAATTTTATCCTCAAGATGTCATAGAAACAAACTATCAATTAGCTTAAGAATTTTTATCTAGTATTGAATATTTCCCTACAAACAATAAACTTCAGAAAATGATCAACAAGCAAGTTTCCCAGTTTAAAGGATATTAATATACTCCAATTGAATTTGTTGTATTTTCTTTCCTTAAGGAATAAGGAGTAATACACTCTAGAAAATGTTCACATGCATGGATGAGATAGACAATATAATGATAAAAGGTACCACTAAAAAGTAATGAAAATAGAAGAAAACCAAGATGGCGGCATAGGTAAAACACCTATCTTGCCGTCATACACAGCAATTTTAAAACTACAACTTAATGAAAGAACAAACACCACCCAGAATCACCGGAAAGCTGGCTGAGTGAAAATTCCACAAATAAAAGTGAAGATAAGACACTGTGACTCGGAGGAGCAGTGGCGGACAGCGTTGAAGATACGCACGGAGAGAGGTTTGGAGGAGCGCACACCAACGGATAAGGCGGGCAGCTGAAAACCGGCCAGTTTTCTCGAACGGGGGAGACAAAGACGTCCCACTGGACTGATTCTCCAGCTCTGGGCGAAGTCCAGAGAACTCACTATCATACGGGGTAAAAACTGGACAGTGGGAGGGCACCCCGAAGCTCAGGTGCTGCAGGGGCCTGAAGGTGGAAAAGGTGAGCTTGTGCGCATGAACTTGGGAACAGTGCAGCTGCCTGACCGCGCAGAGAGCACTCGTGACTTGCTCCTTCATTTGGGAAACCGTCAGACTGCTTTGTTTTACGACCCTGGGTGAGATGTTGGGTGTGCAGACTCATTTGGGGAGAGTCTGAATTCCCCGGCAGCCGGTGGAGCTCGGCAGCGGCTCTCTCTCAGAGGTGCTGGCGGCCATTGTCCCTGGCACAGAGTCCCTGGGGCCGCATAGGGCGGAGCTAACGCTGTCTGCTTGGCCCGGAGACTCCGCCCATCCGACCTGAGCACAGCTGAACGTCACAGACAATTGGCCTGGAGGTCAACACCTCCAAGAACTAACAACGATTAACCTGAGCTTAACTTCAGCAAGACTGTGTAACCCATATCCACCTCAGGTAACTGGGGAGGCTGAGCCACTGTCCCTTGTAGGACGTCTACCACACAAAGCTAATTGACCAGTTCAGGGAAGCAGCCACCATGCAGAGACATGGGAAGAAATCAGATGTGAAAGAAACGGAGGAAAAAAATGACTGGACATGGAATTCAAAACCACGGTTATAGGGCTTCTCAAGAGGCTCCTACAAAAGGTCAAGACCTATAAGGAAATAAGCAAGACCTGCAAGAAAATGAACGAGACCTACAAGGATATGAACGAGACTCTCAAGGATATGAAAAAGGACCAACCAGAAATTAAGCATACAGTGACTGAAATAAAAAATATTATACAAAGACCTAAAAGTACTCTAGAGCACCCCAAGAACCAAGTTAAAGATTTGAAATACAAAGAGGTAAAATCCACTCAGCTGAGAAAGCAAGAAAACAAAAGAATCCAAAAAATTGAAGATAGTGTAAGGGGCCTCTGGGACAACCTCAAGCATACCAACATCTGAATTATAGGGGTGCCAGAAAAAGAGAGAGTACAAGACAATGAAAACCTATTTGAAGAAATAGTGACCGAAAACTTCCCACACCTGGTGAAAGAAATTGACTTAGGAGTCCAAGAAGCGCACCGAACCCCAATATATAGGAACCCTAAGAGGACCACACCAAGGCACATCATAATTAAAATGCCAAGAGCAAAAGACAAAGAGAGAATATTAAAAGCAGCAAGAAAAAAACAGATAGTTACCTATAAGGGAGCACCCATACGATTGTCAGCTGATTTCTCAACAGAAACTATGCAGGCCAGACGGGAGTGGCAAGAAATATTCAAAGTGATGAATAGCAAGAATCTACAACCAAGATTACTCTATCCAGCAAAGCTATCATTCAGAATTGAAGGTCAGATAAAGTGCTTCACAGATAAGAAAAAGCTAAAGGAGTTCATCACCACCAAACCAGTATTATATGAAATGCTGAAAAATATTCAAGAAGAGGAAGAAGATAAAAGTGTAAATTATGAACAAATACACATCTATCAACAAATGAATAAAAAAACAAGTGAATTAGTAAGCTGATGATCAGGATAAACTGGTGAATGTAACAGAATCACGGACATAGAGAGGGAATGGACAATTCTTGGGGAGAATTCTTACTGGTGTGGGGGGTGCAGCAAGAGACTGGACAAAAATCATGCAACTATGGGAGAGGACAATGGAGAGGGATGAGGGCGGAGGGGTGGGATGGGTACCAGGTGGAGGGGAGCTTTAGGGGGGAAAAAAAGGGAACAATGTAATTAATAAACTGAACAATAAAGATTTTTTAAAAAGTAATGAAAATAACTGACATTTCAGAGTAACAGAATTGGGGATAATATTCTATTATTCTGTTACCAGAGGTCCAGTTCTCAGATTTGTGCACTGGTGGGGTCCCTTGGCCTGGTTTGCACCCTGTCAAAATCCAGGACCCCATAGGGGATGTCGGACTGCCAGTTTTGCCCAGATCCCCACAGGCCTTTCCAAGAAATCCCACAGGTGCACAAATCCATGCACCAGGCCTCTACTATGCATATAAGATCTTTGGTTAATCTCTTCCTACCCTCCCACTTCCCTCTGAGATTCATCAGTCTGTTCCATGTTTCCATGCCTGGGCATTAAGCATCTGCCCCCTGGTGGTCAGTGCATATCACGTAGGCTTTTATATCTATAATAATAAACGTGTAATATGCTAATTAGACAGAATGTCCTTCCAGATGACCTTCTGGATGAAGCTGCAGAAGCGGTTAGGGGCAATCAGGGAGGCAGGCAGGTGAGCAGTTTGGAGCCAGCAGTCCTGTATATTTAAATTGTTGCATTAAATGGTAAAACAGAGGTACGGGACTTAAGACTAGTTCTATAATGTACTAGCTAGGTAATGTTCAATATCAGTTTAAATTACTCTGGGGTCAATATTTTCACCTATAAATTAAGAAAATATTTCCTTTCATATGCAATGGACTGAATGTGTTCCCCAAAAATTCGTATGTTAAAGCCCTATCCCACAGTGTGACATTTGGAGGTGAGGCCTTTGGGAGGTAAATGAGGTAATGAGGGTAAGCCCCTACGATGGGATTAGTGCCCTCATAAGAAGAGAAAGAGAACAGGTCTCGCTCTCTCTATCTGCCTCATGAGGACACATTAAGAAGACAGCTATCTGCAAGCAAGGAGAGAGCTGTCACAGGTAACCAGCACCTTGATTTTGCCTACACCTTGATTTTGAACTTCCAACTATGAAAAATAAATTCCTGTTGTTTAAACCACCCAGTCAATGATAGTTTATTATGGCAGCTCAAGCAGACGATCACAACACAGAAAGGGACATTGTGAAGTCCTGTAATTCAGGTAAATACATTTTGAAAGGCTTTGTAGCAAAATATAAAGAACTTAACTTATAAAGAATTATACTGTACTTAGTTTCATATTAATATAGATTCATTAAATGTACTACCATCCATTTAAATAAATTAGTGATAAAAAAAATCATCATATATCCCAGGAAAATTTAACAATACTTGCACAGAAATCAAAGAACTTAACTTCTCAATTTCCCAGAGACTGCACATAGAGAATATTCAATTATTCATGTGTGGATTATCCTCATTTTAGCAATTAGCTACCTTCTCCTTAGCCATTCTCTTACTATATTATCCTCTCAGGTTTATTTATCTTTTATAATTGAAACTTTGTAGCCTTGAGTGGAGGCCTGGACCCACCAGGGTGTGTGGCAACTTGGCTTCCTCCATCCCTGGGGAAACCCAAACCTCCCTCTTGCTGGCTCAGTGGTCAAAGCCATCTTGATTGGGGTTAATTTGCATACTCACTCCTGATTGGCTGATGGGCATGGCTTGTGGGTGTGGCGGAGTGATGGTTAATTTGCATACTACTCTTTCATTAGATAGGCTTATTAATTTCATAATTTTTTTTTCTAATATATTTTGTTGATTTTTTACAGAGAAGAAGGGAGAGGGACAGAAAGTCAGAAACATCAATGAGAGGGAAACATCGAACAGCTGCCTCTTGCACACCCACCACTGGGGATGTGCCCACAACCAAGGTACATGCCCTTGACCGGAATCAAATCTGGGACCCTTCAGTCCGCAGGCCGATGCTCTATCCACTGAGCCAAACCAGTTTCAGCAATTTCATAATTTTAAAAAGAAAACACAGGAAGGAACCAAGATGGCGGCATAGGTAAACGCCTATACTGCTGCCTCACACAACAATTTCAAAACTACAACTAACAGACAAAACGGACATCATCCAGAACCACCGGAAAGCTGGCTGAGTGGAAATTCTACAACTAGAAGGAAAGATAAAACGACACTGAGACTCAGAGGAGGTGAGGAGGACAGAGATGCAGAGACGCGGAGAAGCGGAGACGCACATTCAAGTGGGACGGGTGGCTGAATACATGACTGGCTTTCTCGAACAGGGAGGGAGACAAAGGCTCCCCACTGTGCTGAACTCCAGTTCCAGGCGAGACTCGGGGAACCCAGACTCATATGGGGTGAAACTGGACTGTCAGGAGGAAGTACACTGATACTCAGGGGAGCTGTGGAGGTGCACGAGCTCGAGGAGACGGCGGGCAGCTGAATGCATAGCTGGCTCTCTCGTTCGGGAGAGAAATAAAACCTCCCAACTGCACTGTACTCCTGTTACGGGTGAGACTTGGGGTATCCAAACTTATTTGGAAAGAAACTAGACTGTCTGGCAGCGGGCAGAACTTGAGGCAGCTTTCTCTCACAGGTGCATGCAGCCATTGCAGCGGGACACTAAGACCCAGGAGCTGCTTAGGGCATGGCTGACAGGAAGCCAAGGCTGTCTGCTCAGCCTTGAGACTCTGCCCCATCCAAGCTGAGCACAGAAGCTTTCTCAGCATAGACACAGCTGATCCTCACAGCCAATAGGCCTGGAGGTCAACTCCTCCCAGTGATACCAACAATAATGTAGGCTTAACTACAACAAGACTGTGCAGCCCATAAAGTACCTGGGGAGGCTGAGCCACTGTGCCCTCAAGGACCCCTACCACACAAAGCTACTCGACCAACTCAGGGAAGCAGCAAAAATGCAGAGACAAAGAAACAGATCACAAGTAAAAAAAATGGAGGAAAGCAAACGACTGGATATAGAGTTCAAAACTACTGTTATAAGGTTTTCCAAAAATTTCCTAGAAAAGGCCGATAAATTTAGTGAGAACCTTGAGGATATGAAAAAGGACCAACCAGAAATTAAACATACACTGACTGAAATAAAATGCATTATACAGAGACCCAACATCAGACTAGAGGACGCAAGAATCAAGTCAAAGATTTGAAATACAAAGAAGCAAAAAACACTCTGCCGGAAAAGAAAAAAGAAAAAAGAACCCAAAAATTTGAAAATAGTATAAGGAGCCTCTGGGACAATCTCAAACGTACCAACATTTGAATTATGGGGGTGCCAGAAGAAGAGAGAGAGCAAGATACTGAAAACCTGTTTGAAGAAATAGTGACTGAAAACTTCTCCCACCTGGTGAAAGAAATAGACTTACAAGTCCAGGAAGCCCACAGAACCCCAAACAAAAGGAATCCAAAGAGGACCCCACTAAGATACATTGTAATTAAAATGCCAAGAGCAAAAGACAAAGAGAAAATATTGAAAGCAGCAAGAGAAAAACAATTAATTACCTACAAGGGAACACCCATAAGATTGTCAGCGGATTTCTCAACAGAAATTATGCAGGCCAGACAGGAGTGGCAAGAAATATTCAAAGTCATGAATAGCAAGAACTTACAACCAAGATTACTCTATCCAGCAAAGCTATCGTTCAGAATTGAAGGTCAGATAATGTGCTTCACAGATAAGAAAAAGCTAAAGGAGTTCATCAACACCAAACCTGTATAATATGAAATGCTGAAAGGTATTATTTTAGAAGAAGAAGAAGAAAAAGGTAAAGATAAAAATTGTGAACAACAACTGCATGTCTACCCACAAGTGAATCTAAAAATCAAGTGAATAAAAAATCTGATGAACACAATAAACTGGTGAATATGATAGAATCAGGGGCATAGAAAGGAAGTGGACTAACAATCCTCAGGAGAAAGGGGAGTGGGAGGTGTGGAAAGAGACTGGACAAAAAGTGTACACCTATGGATGAGGACAGTGGGGGGGATATAAGGGCAGAGGGTGGGATGGAATCCAGGTGGAGAGGAACTATGGGTGGGGGAAGGAGGAACAATTGTAATATTCTGAACAATAAAGATTAAATTTAAAAAAAAACACAGCCGTGGCCAATGTGTCACAGTGGGCTGTTTGTCACTCAGTGCACCAAAAGACAGTAGCCAAAGATAGTAAATTGTTTGAAGTAGATAAAAACAAAAATTTAACATAACTGATGTAAAAAATGTGGAATTATTGCCTGACTGGCATGGTTCAGTGGTTGAGCATCGACTTATGAACCAGGAGATCATGGTTAGATTCCCAGGCAGGGCACACGCCTGGGTTGCATGCTCAATCCCCTGTGTGGGGCATGCCAGAGGCAGTCGGTCAATGGTTCTCTCTCATCACTGATGTTTCTGTGTCTCTCTCCCTCTCCCTTCCCCTCTGAAATCAATAAAATATATTTTTAAATGAGATTACTTATGTATAAACTATAGTCATTCATAAAGGAAATTCAGTTATTAAACCATGTTGTAGAAGAAATGTTACTGACATCATAAACTGTATTATTATTTTATAAAGCAGTTTGCCAAGAAATATAGTATACATTTTAGAAAATAAATTACATAATACATATAATTCATGTGCACATTAAACTAGAAAGATAATCCCCAAAATGTACTAATGGAATTACTCTTTGTAGTTTTGCAAGTTTTCTGCACTGTATATTAATTCTAGGAAGCAGCTGGGTGAGTATGGGTATTTAATATGTAGTATAAGCACATAATTAAAATAAAAGCTAAAACAAAACCATGAGAGACTCTAAACAAATATTTATAGAAACCAACTTTTAAATAGTTACTTTAATAATAGAGTATTAACTGTTACTTATATTTTTTTTCTTGTAAGCCTTACACAAATTGAGCAATTCCATGTATATGAAAAGAAAACATATACCTTATTTAGATACACTTCTCATTGCCACACTTTTGAAGTTAGAGTCTAATCTGTCTTACTACAGGAAAACACTATGACCAAAAGCATATATCAAATAGCATAATAGTAAATATCTCCACAATGGCTAAGTTTCTGAACAAGATGTAAAATAGGTCTTCTGTCATTACAAAAAGTAAAATGTACTAAACAATCAGTATCCCTATGCATTTAGAGGTTTGTTTTGTTTTTTTTCTAAACTATCTGTGCAGCACTTCAAATGAGAGTTAGTTGATAAAAAGCATAGGGAAAAATGTATCCCAACCTCTCACTGACCAAAAAGAGAAAAAGTCCAGTTTTTAGCTATTTATATATTTCATCTCTACCTTAATTATCCACAAAGCACAATGATAACATTCATGAGCTCATAATCTTAAGCAGGCTTTCTTTAAAAGAAACCATTTAAAACACAATAGCTGGTTTAAGAAGAAAAAAAAAAGCCCTTCTACAATTCATGGTGTTTAAAGAATACTCCAGGAAAACCATTAATGCACACAAAAGCACATCCAAATCCGGGTTCCCACAGTTCAAACATCAACAAAGCTACTGAACAGCTGTGAAACAGACTAATGCTGAGAAATGGAAAAAATTAACAAAGCTACACCTCCTTCCATTACCAACATGAGCACTAAAAACTTTTTTAAGAATGCAACTAACTGAATTTTTTTAAGTTGATATTTAAAGAAAACATAAAACAGGAGAAGGGGCATTACATTAAAAAGGCCCAAATATGACTGATATAGGTGGCTTTTTTTGTTTCTGGTTACTACATCTATCCAATTTATTCTCATCTAAAACTATTTCCTCGCAGTCTGAACCTCCTTCACCCTGACAAGAATTATTTCTTAAAAATTTCACGTCATAAAACTTAATTTCCTAACTAAATCTATTACGCTTTTTCTCCTTCCTACAGAATACCATGTTACCATCAGGAGTTAATGCTCTCTCCCTTTGCTAAGCTTTGTGAAGACATCTGCCACCATTAGATGAACCACCTGATGATAGCTTTTGACTCATTCTACTAGTACTCAAATGGCCATCTGCTCTGTTTTTCAATGGCATCTGGCCTAAATGCAGTAACGTAGAGAATTTACATAGCTTAGGTCTCTTTGTTGGAAAATTTTATAAGAACAGTGAAATGTGCTAGTCAAGATTAATAACCACAAGTTAAAAGAGCCAATGAAAACAGCTCAAATTCACAAAGCACTGATCTATGCAAGTAAAATGTTTAATTTCTATCCAGAAAAGATGATTGAAAGAGGGTATTGAAGTTCTCATTACAAGCAGTTCACTATATGAATCATTTCGACATGGAACAAGAACATCTAAATTATCACTTTGCAAAATAGCAAAAGTAAGCAATATAATTGTCCATTCACAAAGAGAGTGTAAACCTGTATTAGATATACAATGGCATACCTAAAAGAAATGTTCAACATGGATGAATTCTTCAAATGCAATACTGAATTTTTTAAGTATACAATACAAAATGTTGCAAATAAAGCAGTACATACTGTTTACAGATATATAAAAACACTAGAGGCCTAATGCATGAAATTCATGCAAGAGTAGGCCTTCCTTCCCCCGGCTGCCAACACCAGCTTCCCTCTGACACCTAGGAAATGGGCTTCCCTCGCAGCCCCAGCTTCATCTGGATGGTTGTCCAGAAGGACCCCTAGAAGGACATCTGATCTAATTAGCATATTATGCTTTTATTATTATAGATAGTTAGCAAAGCCCTAGCCTGTTTGGTTCAGTGGATGGAGTGTCGACCCTCAGAATTAAGGGTCCCAGGATTGATTCCAGTCAAGGGCACGGACCTCAGTTGCAGGCTCATTCCCTGGCCCTGGTCAGTGCGCATGCAGGTGGCAACCAATTGATGTGTTTCTCTCACATCAAATCAATGTTTCTCTCTCTGTGTTTCTCCACCTTCTTTCCGCTCCCTCTAAAAAATTCAATGGATAAATATACTCAGGTGAGGATTAACAAAAGAGTAATTAATTAATTTAATTAAAACAGCATAAATATAGCCGAGACCGGTTTGGCTCAGTGGATAGAGCGTCGGACTGCAGACTGAAGGGTCCCAGGTTCGATTCCGGCAAGGGCATGTACCTTGGCTGCGGGCACATCCCCAGTAGGGGGCGTGCAAGAGGCAGCTGATCGATGTCTCTCTCTCATCGATGTTTCTGACTTTCTATCCCTCTCCCTTCTGCTCTGTAAAAAATCAATAAAATATTTTTTTAAAAAATCATAAATATAAACAAACCCATTGGAATAAGTTATTTCTAGATAGTGGTTACCCTAGGACAGTGGTCAGCAAACTGTAGCTCATGACTAATGAATCTGCGGCTTTGTTGACTAATGAGTTTGCTGACTCTGACCTAGAAGAAGGAAGAGAACGTAATTGGGAAGAACAGTGTTTCAAATGTATTAATAATGCTTTGCTTCTAGATGAGTTCACGGGTATTTATTAATTATTTATCTACTTGGATATTTAAGTATCATGTAATGAATTTATAAACTTATAAAATAAAAAAATCCCTAAATTAGTATAGTGCTTAATCCTCTAAATTTTTGCCCTAATTAAAAGATTTTACCTAAGATTAAAACATAATTTATAAGTTATTAACCAGTTCTTAGGTATAATTATTTATTGTGGCATATTGTTACCATTCAACCAAGAAACCATATTTCTGATTTATGGATTCATTCCATTTGAACCCCAAATTAATGTCATTCAATTTGAACCCCAAATTAATGTGACAAAATGTTTATAGAGATTTAAAAGATGATTAACCAACTAGAGTATGCATCTTATTTTCCCTTAAATTCCCAATAAGGATGAGGCCTTGGTAGCCTACCAGTTGGTGTATTCCACATTCCTTGCTCATGAGAAATACTAAATTAATGAAAACAGAATTGTTATTATTAATAACACTAGCCACTAATTATTAGTACCAAGCTGGGTACTTTTATTTTATTTAACCTTCCCAACAATACTAAATGGTAGACATTATTATCCCCAATTATAGAGGAAGAAATTGAGGCTCAGAGAAGTAACCTGCCTGAAACACACACTAGTAAGTGGCATGCTCAAATTCAAACCCAGGTGGGTCTGATTACAAAGCTTGGCCTCTTATGCTGTTCACTCTGCCAGAGATTTTTTCTACCTAGCTCTTATCTGAAAAAGAATTACATATCTAAAAGTTACGTTCCCCATTCAACATACTGGATTCAAAATATATGCTAATATGCTATTAAATCATATTCTAATGTTCAAGTAAATCTTAAAGAGATACATTTTAAACATTGAAAAGATTATCCTATTTTTGGTTAACTTCAACACCATCTACTTACAATCAACTCTTTTTTTGCAACCAACTCTTATTATGAGTATTTTTTTAAATGACTGAAGTTGTCTCACCCAAAATCTACAACTCTTTCTCACTTTTTCTATTGGACAAAAATTATTCTCTCATCTAATACCTAATTTTGTAGCTCTTACTACTCTATTAGAAGCATAACAGAATTACAAGCATCCAAACAAAAGAAGTTGTCAAATTAGGTATATAATTGACAATTTTATTAATATACTAGTGGCCCGGTGCATGAAATTCATGCACCTGGGGGGTTGTCTCTCAGTCCGGCCTGCATCCTCTCCAATTTGAGACCCCTGTGGGATCAGGCCTAAACTGGAACTTGGACAACCCCCTCGCAATCCGCTCCTAACTGCTCGCCTGCCTGACTGCTTGATCACCCCTAACCACTCTGCTTGCTGGCCTGATTGCCCCAACTGGTCCCCTCTGACGGCCTGCTCGGCCCTAACTGGCCACCACCACCAGCCTCATCACCCTCAACTGCCCTCCCCTCCTGGCCTGACCACCCCCAACTGCCTTCCCCTCCTGGCCTGATCACCCCAAACAGCCTCTGCCTTGGCCCCACCACCATGGCTTTGTCCTCTGGGACTGGGCTGCGATCAGGGACCCCTGGCACTCGCAGTTAAGCACCCACATGGCCAGCCTTTGCCTAGGACCACGGGGGGGGGGGGGGGGGCAGATCACCCACTGGGGCAGGGCTGCGATCCGGGACCCCTAGCGTCCGCAGCCGCGCTTGGCCCCACCCCCTGCTCCCGCGCACCGCGCTTGGCCCCAGCCCTGCTCCTGATATGCTGGTAGCATGGCGAAGGTACGGTCAAATTTGCATATTACTCTTTTATTAGACAGGATTTGGGTATTTTTTAGCACTTATTACATAGGAGTAGAAAATGAAGTCAAACAAAATTAGAAATTACATCTGATTTTTTTTCCTGCTAATTGGTAAAAACTCATCCATTTCAGAAGCAAAACACCTGTGTTCATACCTTGACCTACTCCAACTTCATTTTATAGGTGAAGAAATTAAGGCTCAAAGAGACTAATGTTATAAACTGGGCAAGAAGAAAAAAAAGACTGACAAATCTGGATTTGCATCTCCACAATCAACTTATTACTTATAAAATCTTGAACAAATTAGTTCATTTCTCAAAGCCTGTTTTCTCATTAGTAAAATGAAAGCCATCAAATAACATTTTTAGGAGGATTAAATTAGATAATGTATGTAAAACAATTAGCACAGCACCTGACACATGACTGGAACTCAGTAAATGTTAGTTCATGTCTCTAGTTAATAATCCATTTGATAAAAATCTAGAATGAACAAATGCTTTTTTTTCCCTGCTAAGTGACTGCATTATCCACTATTCCATGAAAAGAGACTATGGGCAAGGGGAGAGCAAGACACGATATATAAAATATTACCACTCCAAGCTTTTATGGTTTATTATCACTAGCTCAGCAAAACTCCTGAAATTCAAATAATTATTTTTTTAATATTAAAAAGTTCCCACCTCTTTCTTGCTTTTTTAGAAACAAAATTATCGCCAAGAGGATAATCTGCCCCTGGAGAAAACCAAATACTCACGAGTGTACTTAGAAAATATAAAGTAATTCTAACTAAAGTAAATGTGCTTTAAAAGGTATTCCAAAGGGGATAGGGGAGGCAGGTTAATGGGGGGGGGGGGGGGGCGGGAAACATATGTACTACTATTTGTAATACTTTAAAGAATAAAAATATATATATATATTGGGGGGGAAAAGTATTCCAAAGCCAAAAATCAATGTCTGTCTGCTGTGTTTCATTATCTCCTCTGCTAATTTAAACTCCACCTTATTTTGGTCAGTTGTTTGAAACTCAGAACCCATTTTTTTCTCCCAGAAACAAAATTTTAAAGATACTTAGATCTCAAGACTATTTTACAAAAACTGACTTACTCTACATAGAAATAATCTAGGGGCAAACAAAGATAAAAGTTATTGTTGTGTTCCTAGTTCCACCTGAGAGATGGTTCAATCACTGTAATCCAGACACAAAGGTAAAAGATGCAAGCTAAGCCAACACCGGTTTGCTCAGTGGATAGAGCGTCGGACTGAGGGGTCCCGGGTTCGATTCCGGTCAGGGGCATGTACCTTGGCTGCGGGCACATCCCCAGTACGGGGTGTGCAAGAGGCAGCTGATCGATGTTTCTCTCTCATCGATGTTTCTGACTTTCTATCCCTCTCCCTTCCGCTCTGTAAAAAAAAATCAATAAAATATATTAAAAAAAAAAAAAAAAGATGCAAGCTAAATGGTGTGGGGACATATGAAAGTATGCGAATAAAGAAATGGCTTTAAGCCTAAACTAGTTTGGTTTAGTGGATAGAGCGTCAGCCTGGGGACTGAAGGGTCCCTGGTTCGACTCCGGTCAAGGGCATGTACCTTGGCTGCGGGACAGCCCCAGTAGGGGGTGTAAGAGGTAGCTGATCGATGTTTCTAACGGTTTACCACCAACAACAAGATACTATGCATAGTATGTAGTCTTTAAGCACCTTAGTATAATTATTCATGTGTTTCACTGTAGAAATATTAATGTATTTGCTACCAAGGTGCTTCTGTAGACCTCAAAGTTGTGTTAAATAATATATGGCAAGCATACCATATTATAGTTCTAAAATCCAAAAGTTTATAAATTCAATCACAAGCATTCTGAATGAAGGGTTATGAACTTCCATTAAAACTTTTATTTTTGCCGAGACCGGTTTGGCTTAGTGGATAGAGCGTCGGACTGCGGACTGAAGGGTCCCGGGTTCGATTCCGGCAAGGGCATGAACCTTGGCTGCGGACACATCCCCAGTAGGGGCGTGCAAGAGGCAGCTGATCGATGTCTCTCTCTCATCGATGTTTCTGACTTTCTATCCCTCTCCCTTCTGCTCTGTAAAAAAATCAATAAAATATATTTTTTTAAATTAAAAAAACCTTTTATTTTTATAGTTATCCTATCTAATAAAAGAGCAATATGCAAACTGACTGTACCACCGATCAAGCCATGCCCACAGCCACGCCCATCAGCCAATCAGGAGCAAATTATGCAAATAAACCCCAACCAAGATGGTTGCCTCCACTGAGAGCAGGAGGGAGGCTTGGGTTTCCCCAGCAACGAAGGAAGCCAAGCTTTCCACCTGCCCTTGCCGGGCTAGGCCTCCACTCAATGCTACAAAGATTCAATTATAGAAGATACATAATCCCAAAAGAAATGGCAGCAGCCACAGAGCTGGAGAGAGAAGAGACTAGGGTTGCTGGGGCAAAGGAAGTGAAACTTCTGCAGGCCTAGCATAGGCCTCCACTCTAGGCTACAAAGTTTTAAACAAAAATGGCTGTCACCACTGAGTGGGCAGAAGGCTTGGCTCCACTCCAGGCTGCAAAGTTTCAATTGTAGACATAGATTAATTCCAGATCTCAGGGCCTCTGCTTGGGTCACTGGTGGGCGTGGCCGGCCTGCAAACCACCACAGGCCCCTCGCCCAGGCTGCCTCACACCCCAAGGAAAGCCCCACCGTGATCCAGGACACCCTTCAAGGCAAACCAGCTGATCCCCACCCATGCACCAGGCTCTATCCTATCTAATAAAAGAGTAATACGCAGGGAGAGAGGAACCAAGATGGCAGCATAGGTAAACACCTATCTTGCTGCCCCACACAGCAATTTCAAAACTACTACTTAACGACAGAACAAATATCATTCAGAATGACCAGAAAGCTGGCTGAGTGAAAATTCCACAAATAAAAGTAAAGATAGGACACTGTGACTCAGATAAGCAGTGGAGGGCAGAGTTGAGGATACACTCGGAGTTAGAGCTTTGGAACCATGCACACGTGCAAGTGGATAGGGCGGGCGGCTGCAAACCCGGCTGGTTTTCTTGAACAGGGAGGCAGACAAAGGCATCCCACTGTACTGATTCCCCAGTTCCAGGCAAGGTCCGGGAAACCCACACTCATGCAAGGTGAAACTGGACAGTAAGGAAGCACGTTGAAACTCTGGAGCTGCCGAGGTCTGCGAGCTTGCGGAGAGGGCGCATAAACTTGGGAACAGCAGAAGCACGTGAGCATGCAGAGAGGACTCATGACTTACTCTTTCGTTCAGGAAACCACCGGACTACATTGTTTTACAACCCTGGGTGAGACTTTGGGTGTGCAGACTCATTTGAGGAGAGGCTGAATTGTCCAGCAGCGGGTGGAGCTCGGCGGCAGCTTTCTCTCAGAGGTGCATACAGCCATTACCACCAGACACAGAGTCCCAGGTGCCACATAGGGTGGAGTTGATGAGAAATCAAGGCTGCCTGCTCAGCCTGGAGACTCCGCCCATCCAACCTGAGCACAGCTGATCCTCACAGCCAATTGGCCTGGAGGTCAAACCCTCCTAGTGCTAACAACAATAATCTAGGCTTAACTTCAACAAGACTGTGCAACCCATAAAGGGCTGCAGCAAGAGTATCCACCTCAGGTAACTGGGGAGACTGAGCCACTGCCCCTTAGAGGACATCTACCACACAAAGCTAATCGACCAACTCAGGGAAGCAGCCACCATGCAGAGACATGGAAAGAAATCAGATGTGAAAGATTGCCAAAACCGGTTTGGCTGAGTGGATAGAGCGTCGGCCTGCGGACTTAAGGGTCCCAGGTTCGATTCCAGTCAGGGGCATGTACCTTGGCTGCGAGCACATCCCCAGTGGGAGGCGTCCGGGAGGCGGCTGATCGATGTTTCTCTCTCATCGATGTTTCTGACTTTCTATCCCTCTCCCTTCCTCTCTGTAAAAAATCAATAAAATATTTTTTTTTTAAAGAAATCAGATGTGAAAGGAATGGAGGGAAAAAAACGACTGGACATACAGTTCAAAACCATGGTTATAAAGTTTTTCAAGAGGCTCCTAGAAAAGGCCAATGAACTTAATGAGACCTTCGAGGAAATGAACAAGACCTATGAGGATATGAACAAGAGCCTCGAGGAGATGAACGAGACCCTCAAGGATATGAAAAAGGAGCAATTAGAAATTAAGCATACACTGACTGAAATAAAAAATATTATACAAAGACCTAAAAGCAATCTAGAGGACCGCAAGAACCAAGTCAAAGATTTGAAATACAAAGAAGCAAAATCCACTCAGCTGGAAAAGAAGCAAAAAGAATCCAAAACACTGAAGACAGTGTAAGAGGCGTCTGGGACAACCTCAAGCATACCAACATCCGAATTATAGGGGTGCCAGAAAAAGAGAGAGAGCAAGACAATGAAAACCTATGTGAAGAAATAGTGACCGAAAACTTCCCACACCTGGTAAAAGAAATTGACTTAAAAGTCCAAGAAGCACACAGAACCCCAAACTATAGGAATCCAAAGAGGACCACACCAAGACACATCATAATTAAAATGCCAAGAGCAAAAGACAAAGAGAGAATACTAAAAGCAGCAAGAGAAAAAACAGTTAGTTACCTATAAGGGAGCACCCATACAACTGTCAGCGGATTTCTCAACAGAAATTATGCAGGCCAGACGGGAGTGGCAAGAAATATTCAAAGTGATGAATAGCAAGAATCTACAACCAAGATTATTCTACTCAGCAAAGCTATCATTCAGAATTGAAGGTCAGATAATGTGCTTCACAGATAAGAAAAAGCTAAAGGAGTTCATCACTGCCAAACCAATATTATATGAAATGCTAAAAGATATTCTTTAAGAAGAGGAAGAAGAAAAAGGTAAAAATAAAAATTATGAACAACAAATACACATTTATCAACAAATGAATCTAAAAATCAAGTGAATTAAAAATCTGATGAACAGGATAAACTGATGAATATAACAGAATCATGGGCATAGAGAGGGAATGGACTGACAATTCTTGGGGAGAATTCTTACAGGTGTGGGGGTGCAGCAAGAGACTGGACAAAAATCATACACCCATGGGAGAGGACAGTGAGGGGGAGGTAAGGGCAGAGGGTGGGATGGGTACCAGGTGTAGGGGAGCTACAGGGGGAAAATAAGGGGAATAATGTAATTAATAAACTGAACAATCAAGATTAAAATATTTTTTAAAAGTCCAAAAAAAAAGAGTGATATGCAGATTGACCATCACTCCAACACACAAGAGGGCTGCCCCCCTGTGGTCAAAGATCCTGCCCTCCTGTGGACACAAGATGGCCACCACAAGATGGCCAGCAGGGGAGAACAGTGGGAGATTCCAGGCCTGCAAGAAAGGGCAGTTGTGGACTATCAGGCCAGCAAGGGAGGACAGTTGAGAGGGACCAGGCCTGCAAGGGAGGGAACTTTGGGTGATCAAGCCCGCAGGGGAGGGCATTTAGGGTGACCAGACTGGCAGAGGAGGGAAGCTAGGGGCAAACAGACTGGCAGTGGAGCAGTCAGACATCAATTAGGCTGGCAGAGTAATGGTTAGGGGGTGATCAGGCTGGAAGGCAGAAGTGGTCAGGGGCAATCAGGGAGGCAGGCAGGTGAGCAGTTTGGAGCCATCAGTCCTGGATTGTGAGAAGGATGTCCAACTGCCCGTTTAGACCCAATCCTACTGGGATCGGGCCTAAACGGACAGTCCAACATCCCTTGAGGGGTCCCAGATTGGAGGGGGTGCAGGCTCTGCTAAGGGACACCCTCCCCCCACCCAAGCACAAATTTCATGCACTAGCCCTCTAGTTTTTTTCTAAAAAATATCTAATAATAAAATTAGGTTTTAGTAACTAAATTAGTCGGTTGACTAATTAGTCAGTGGGTCTCCATAAAATACATATATATATATATATGACATGTCACACCTGGAACACAAAGTGTACTCCAGGTGAGTGGGAGTTTGAGAGCAAGAAGACCTAACATTGATGTTCACCTCTGGCACATTAAGACCTGCTGCAGCTTTCAGGGGCCTAGTTAAGCAGATTTGTATAGTGTATCTTAATGATACAAAACAACAGGTTGTTGACTATCTTGAATCACATTTCTAAGAGTCCAAATTAAGAGTAAGTTCCAGCCCAGCTGGTGTGGCTCAGTGGTTGAGTGTCAATCTATGAACCAGGAAGTCACATACTGGGGTTTCAGCTCAATCCCCGATAATGTGGGGCATGCAGGAGACGGCCGATCAACAATTCTCTCTCATCATTGATGTTTCTCTCTCTCCCTCTCTGAAATCAATAAAAACATATTTAAAAAAAAAACATAAGGAGTATTGGGGAGGGGGGAAAAGAGATCAACCAAAGGACTTGTGTGCATGCATATAAGCACAGCTAATGGACACAAGACACTGAGCGGATGGGATGAGGGCATGCGACAGAGGGTGGAAGAGGCTGGGGGAAGGTCAATGGAGGAAAAAAAGGAGATATGTGTACTAATACATGTAATACTTTAAACAATAAAAAATTAAAATTAATTTTTTTAAAAAAAACAACACAAGGGGCTTAACAGGAGGGGTTCCATGAGGCAATATCCAGAGCTTTAAAGAGGAGTTAGCTGGTGCTGGGGCCACTGAGTAGTGGACACATCATGGCTATTTCTGAAAATAAGCAAACTAGAATCAAATACTGATAATGAAAAGCTGCTGGATGAGATGACACCAACAGGAGGAGCAAGGAAAACAAGGAAAGAGAAATCCCTTCTTCCCCTGCACCCTTCCAGTCTGCTCTAAAGTCCCCTAAGGTTGGCAAAGCCAACAGGGATTCAGTTGTTCAACAGAAATATTGTGTGCCAAACTCCCAGACCAACCTCACAACGCAGAGCTAGAGAAAAATTTATATTTAAATTGATCTAAAACATCTCATAAAGGAAAAAGCCACATAAAGAAAATTTCCTGCCACACCAGATTATGTAATTATCTATGTTGCCCTTCATCACACATACAAACATAAGTATGAATAGGCTCATTTTTTCTCAGAAAACAAAAAGAAGCTTAACAAAAAAATGGTCGGATTTCAGTAATTTGAATATTGGACAGGATGTGATAATTTAGTAGATATAACAAGGTAATCGCTTCTGCCAAGAGCACAGCTTGGATTCAAAAGTGTATGATTAAGAGAAGTCAATATGGCGGCATAGGTAAACACCTAAAATGCTGCCTTGCACAATTTCAAAACTTCATCTAAAAGACAAAATGTCTATCACCCAGAACCACGAGAAAACTGGCCAAGTGGAAGTTCTGCAACTAGAAAGACAGAGAAAAGAGCACTGAGACTTGCACAAGCGCAGAAAAACTAAGGTACGAAAGCGCGCGAACGGGGCAGGCGGCAGGCCACAGAGTGCTGCTGTTTTCAGCCCGAAGGGAAACAAGCCCCTGATTACTCTGAACTCATTTCTGGGGAGACACTGGCGACCCAGACTCCTACGGGGAGAAGCTGGAAAGTTTGCCATCGGGTGGGAAAGTGAGGGTGGCTCCCTTGCAGAGGTGCCCACAGCAATCATTGTTCACTGCGCAGGACACAGGAGACTTAGAAGTGCAGAGACACAGAAATGGCTGAGTGGCAGCCATCACTGTTTGCCACACCCTATGCCTAGCCTAGTGACTCCCTGAGACCCCACCCTGCACAATCTGCAAAACCTCCAGAGCTGCGTGCAGCGGTATTTTCATATAAATGGCCTGCCCCATGGCAGCTTAACCTAAACTGCAGTTCTGTCAGACCAGGAGTAATCTGTAGACCTCCTTGTAGCTCCTGCTGGGTCACCTCAGACAGTAGCTGACCTGCACCCCACTGGAGACCCAGAAGCTAGTGTATCTAGAGGTCAGTGTGAGACGACACCAGAATTCAATTACTCACATCCCTAAGTGACACATTCAAGAGGCAGACTCAGTGAGCACCAAAGCCCCACTGAAGCAAGTTCTGCCCCACAGGCGAGTCTCCAGTACAGCAGTTATTCCACTCCATCAGCAAAGGGAAGCAGCAAAATGCAGAGACAAAGAAACACGTCACAAATGAAAGAAATGGAGGACACAGAGTTCAGGACCACTTAAGGTTATTAAGGTTACTCAAGAATCTTCTAAACACCACCAAGAAACTTGATGAGACCCTTCAAGGACCTTAATGAGAATGCCAAGAAAATGGAAAAGGACCAGTTAGAAATTAAGCATACACTGTCTGAAATAAAGAATATACAAAAATTCAACGGTAGATAAAAGGACCCCAAGAATCAAACCAAAGATCTGAAACATGAGACAAAAAACACCCAATCAGAAATACAAAAAGAAAAAAGAATCCAAAAATATGAAGCTTGTGTAAGGAGCCTCCGGGACTTTAAGCAAAGCAACATCAGAATTATTGGGGTGCCAGAAGAAGAGAGAGAGCAAAATATTGAAAACCTACTAGAAGAAATGACAGAAAACTTTCACTATCTGGTGAAAGAAATAGACTTACAACCTGGAAGCACAGAGAATCCCAAACAAGAGGAATCCAAAGAGGACCACACCGAGACACATCATAATTAAAATGCCTAGAGCAAAAGACAAAGAGAGGATCTTGAAAGCAGCAAGAGAAAAACAAAAACAGTTGGTTACCTACAAGGGAGTATCCATACGACTGTCAGCTGATTTCCCAACAGAAACTATGTAAGCCAGACTAGACAAGTTTTTTTTCTTTTTATATCTGTTTTAACATAATATCAATCTAACCTCAGATCAAATGAGTGAAAAATTCTTGGAAAAAATTCTCAGAAAATTCATTCAGAGACATGGCTTTGCTACAAAATGGAGATACAAGGAACACACAAACACACTTTCCTTCCCCTCAAACTAATAATCTAGTGCAAAATTACAACACAGCATACCTGTGGCAATAGATAGAAACACAGAGTGTACTGGAATCACACTGCCTAACAATTAAAGAAGGTGGAGGAGAGATGCAAGTAGGTGGCTACCTGGAAATACATCCAAAAATAAACACCTAATCCAACCAGAGGGATAAGTACAGAACCAGAAATACATATTAAGATAGTATTACATTTATGCTCTGGCTGAGTGGCTTAGCTGGTTGAAGCTATTGTCCCACACACCAAAATGTTATTCAAAGTGTATCCAGGAGCTAGCAACCTCTGTGTATCACCTGTGAGTTTGTTAGAACTACTCTGGCTGAATCCCATCCACACAGAATCAGAATCTGCATTTTTAATGGTCCCCAAGCAATCTGTGGGCTTACTGAAGTTTGAGAAGAGTTGCTAGTTGATTTCTTGAGGTCCTCAGATTCAACCAAGCTGCAATCTACAGGAGTATTAAAACTATGTGGACTTTCATCCTTGAAAACATTGTTTTATTAGACAGAGATAAATAAGGAAAGATACTTTATGTAAGTCTTTAAAATAAGACAGAATATATAGGAAAATCAAGTTTTCTTTACAGGTGCCATTAGTAAGAAACACCTCACAATATTTCATCCTAACAGGTGTGGCATCCTCTTCCCCTGTGTTTTACGAAGGCTCTGCTACCTAATAATAATACTCCCTTCTCCTTCTGTAGTTCTGGAAACATCAGAAATAGGGGGTTTGGGCCGGCTGGTGTTGCTCGGTGGTTGAGTGTCGACCTATGAACCTGGAGGTCACAACTGATTCCCGGTCAGGGCACATGCCGGGGTTACAGGCTCAATCCCCAGGTGTGGGATATGCAGGAGGCAGCCAATCAATGATTCCCTCTTATCAATGATGTTTCTATCTCTCTCTCCCTCTCCCTTCCTCTCTGAAATCAATAAAAGATTAAACAAAAAAATAGGGGGTCTCCGAGAGGAAAAGTTGGAAATGTTAACTCATTTAATTTATTACCCAGGGTGAGCACTTTTAAATCTTCAGTTGAGTACTAACATCTGAGGAGTTTGTTAGAAGCACTCTGCTGGGAATGGAAGAAAAGTACAAAGAATTGCTCCCAAAACAGCCTGGACCAACAATCCCAGAAGCTATTTTTAAATAAACGTAATCATCTATACCCCTAACTTTTTTTTAAATATATTTTATTGATTTTTTACAGAGAGGAAGAGAGAGGGATAGAAAGTCAGAAACATCGATGGGAGAGAAACATCGATCAGCTGCCTCTTGCACACCCCCTACTGGAGATGTGCCCGCAGTCAAGGTACATGCCCTTGACCGGAATCGAACCAGGGACCTTTCAGTCCAAAGGCCGACGCTCTACCACTGAGCCAAACCGGTTTCAGCCCCCTAACTTTTTGTTATCCATATCAAGAGGGTAGAGAGAGCCTTAATAGGAAACCCAAATTCATTTTCTCTACTCTTTCTCTGGAAATAATACTGTAGTCAAGTGACCACAAAACAAGTATTAAATAAAAACACATTTTCCTGCTAAATCCTATAAAATCAGTACCTAAATGATAAAATATCAACTGTACATCAATTTCCCACAATTAACTCTAAACTAATTCAACAATAATATACATATATATTTGTGCTATCTTTTTGCTCACTACAAATTAGCCAAACATATCTGGACATAAGATAGAAGTTATATCATTCAAATATATACTAAATTCCTCTTCTCATGGCTTAACTCTCCTAGACCATAAATTCAAACATATCATGTGTCACCTAAGGAAAAAAAAAAACAATTTATATGCCAAAATATCAGACCCCACACAAAACCAAGACACAAAATATCCAATATGTAATAAGGGAATACCAGAGAGATTCACAATGATCCAATCACTCCAGAATCCTTAACGCTCAGAAAAGTTTTACAGAATTTTATTTTAAAGGTTACCCATTTCTTAATTCCCAAATATACTGTAATAAATTTTTTGTTCATATAGTGTGGGTATAAATAAGGAACAAAGAATGAACATCAAAGATAATCTCAACTGTCCTTATGGTAAATATTGTAGGACTTTTTAAAATTAACTATAAAATAAGTCAAGCACACAAAAAAGGCATAAAAATTTAACAAACACCTATGCAGCCACCACCTAGTTTAAGACTTAAAACATTTTCAAAATAAACTATAGCCCTTGGGGTACTACCATGAACTGCACTCCACTTTCTCCAACATAAAGATATCCACTCCCTGGAATTCGGTACATTACTTTTCTTGTAGACTTTTACCACACACATACATATTCCTAAACCAATGAGGATCAGGGGCAATTTTGCTCCCTGTGGGTATTTGGTAATATCTGGAAATATTTGGGGTTATCATGACTATATCTATAGATAGAGGCCAGGGAAGCTGGTCTACAATGCACAGAACAGCCCCCTACAACAAAGAATTATCTATTAGTCCAAAACAGCAATAGTGCCAAGCTAAGCAACCCTGCTCCAAACAATAAATAGTACTGTTTTGCACTTTAACACATCATAGGTTTTCTTTTCCAAAAACTTTACTTTCTTGCTTTATTTGCTTATTATTTTCTCTTCTATATAGAACTTCACTGTATAAATTCAGTTTGTTTACCCATTCTTCTGTTGATGTATCTTTAAGTTTTTTCCAATTGTTGGCTTTTTAAATCTTTTTATCCACTGAGCCAAACCAGCTAGGGTTCTAATTTTTTGCTTCTACATGCAATATTGCTGTGAACATTCTTATACAAGCCTCTTGATTCTCAATAATAGATTCTGTCTAGGGCAGTAATTTTCAAAATGTGATTCTTGAACCCCTATGGTAGTCCCTAGAACCCTTTCAGGGGCTTCATGAGGTCAAAGTATTTTCATAACTATACCAAGGTTATATTTGTCTTTTTCATGTTGGCATTGCAATGGTAGGTAAAAATGCTGATGAGTTAGCCAAGTTAACACACTCATTAATGAGACATATGAGTAGCCTGTATCTCCTGAAATAATGCAATTCTTAGGGTAAAGCATCTACGGTACTTATACCTAAAATATGTATCTGAATTGAATCATTCATGAGAAAACAGACAAACTCAACATAAAGGATATTCTATGAAATTATTAGTGTCAAAGTCATGAAAGACAAAGAAAGACTAACTGGACCAGATTGGAACGAACTGAATGACAACTAAATGCAATGTGTGATCCTGGATTGGACCCTGGAGCAGAAAAAGAACGTTAGTGGGACAACAGGCAAAATCTCAGTAAGGTCTGTAGATTAGTTAGTAGTGTTGTAGCAATATTATTTTTCTGGTTTCAATAACTGTACTTTATAAGACATTAATATTTTAAGACTATGGCTGAAAAGCCAAAAAAGGAACTCTTTTTACTAGTTTTGTAATTTTTTGTAAAGCTGAAATTATTTCAGAATGAAAATTTTAATTCCCTATTATGTAAATAAATATCAAGTATGGTATGTAATAAGTACATATTAAATCTTCAAAATGTAATGTAATTCTAATAAACATCTATTTTTAAATACTCTGAAGAAGAAAAACTTGGATAGTGGTGTTATATTCCTGGGGCAAAGCCAGAGCCAAGAGTTTGTGATGTGTTCCAGAATTTCTTCAGACTAGCTGCCCTTCTAGGAGTGCTTTTAAAATGTTCGCTGAAGAGCCCGGCCACCCGAGCCAGTCTGTCTCAAGGGACAGGTCATCCAGCTGAGGGCTGCAGGGTCCCTGGTTCTACACCTCAGTTGCAGGCTGGATCCCTGGCCCCGGTCAGGCCGCATGTCAGAGGCAACCAATCGATGGTATCTCTCTCACATAGATATTTGTCTCTCTGTCTCTCCCCCTCCCTTCCATTCTCTCTAAAAACATCCTCCCGTGAGGATTTAAAAGAAAAAAGGAGCCTGGTATGTGTTGCTCGGTGGTTTAGCATGGACACACGAACCAAGATGTCCCCAGTTCCCTTCCCAGTCAGGGCACATGCAGGGGTTTTGGGCTTGATCCCCAGTAGGGGGCGTGCAGGAAGCAGCCAGTCCATGTTTCTCTCTCATCAAACGTTCCATCCTATCTACCCCTCTCCCTTCCTCTCTTTCTAAAAAACAAAAGCTAAATAAATTTTTTAAAATTGTTTGCTAAAGAATCAGTTGAACAAGATGAACTGCTAACACACAGCAAATTAAATAATGGATGGAGTAATCTTGTAAATTAAACTAAGATTTTGGCCCTGACTGGTTTGGCTCAGTTGATAGGCCTGCGGATTGAAGGATCCCGGGTTCGATTCTGGTCAAGAGCATGTACCTTGGTTGCAGGGCGCCCCCAGTGCGGGGTATGCAGGAGGCAGCTGATCAATGTTTCTAACTCTCTATCCCTCTCCCTTCCTCTCTGTAAAAAAAAGTCAGTAAAATATTTTTTAAAAATAAATAAACTAAGATTTTATAACAGTTAACCTCTGAAAAACACCTGCTTTATTTAAGATAATGAAACTACTTATAGAACAGATATACTCCATACTACACATTAATATCCATTTAACAAATCGCTGTAGTACAAGATTTGCTACACTTTAAAAACATTTGCTACCCTGGAAAGACATTTAAATTTCCCTATAAACCTACAATAACTTATCCCATGATGCCTCCAAATTATTGAGTTATGTTTGAGGTAGCATAAAAATAGTTTCAGAATGTACAAAAACAGGTACAGGCCTCACACAGTGTTGCTATGAGTTTAAATTGGTAAATGTCTTTATAGGGCAATTAGTCGCTATCTATCAACATGTTAAATATGTATCCTTTGATGCAATTCCACTTCAGATATACTCAGCACAAATGCACAAGGATACATGTACAAGGATTATTCACTCCATGTCTGCAAATAAGAAGACATGAAACAATATCAATGCCGCTGGTTAAGTAAAATACTGCAGCCAGGCACTGGAATACTATGCGGCTATGAAAGAATAAGGTGCGCACATGGCACAATCGCCAATCCATGTTATTAAGAAACAAAAGTGCAGAAGAAAATAAAGTTTATTACTATTTTTGCTTATAGTTAATAGACTTATATTAGTATATATCCTTGCAATGAACAGAGTGCTGTGTAAGAATACACAAGAAATTGCAAACAATGTCTGCCCCTTTTTTGACTGTTGAAAGTTTCCTTTTGGGACTGCACGTACATTTTTTTTCAATGTTTAAAAAGCCAAGTAGGAAACACAATTTTATGAGTAATCTCAAAAACTGAGTTGGCTTGTATTCATATCCCTTTTTACTGCTGCTAACAATAACTAGGTACCCACCTAAGGATGTTAGGTTTTGTCAGAAGTAGTTTGTTTATGCACTCTAAAAGGTATCAAATTTTAAATTTGAACTATTTTCTACTGAATACTATTAAGGATAAATGTACATGAAAAATGAATTTGGTTAAAATATATTAGACCTTTAATTTATATTATATAAAAATTCTAGTCAATAACAAACAGATCCCTGAAATTTTGTGAATCAAGAAGGACACTGACTCATTGCTGTGTTATTGGGTAAGTCTTTGAACAGAAGCTTACGTACAAAATGAGACGTTAACAAAAACATATGCCGGGTGTTTTCTATGCTTAATTTTCCACTTGGAAAAAGTACTGAACAAAAAAGAAATGCTTAGACTATCTTCCCTGTATTGGTATAACGATATAAAATGAAACAATTTAGGTGAAAAATCACTCCGCGGGGTCAAAAGCAGCATTCAGCCACCGAACTCCAAGGGGGAGGGGAGAAGAGGGAAGGAGGGAAGGGGGTACCAAGGGCCCCTTGGCAACTGTAACCAGTGAACTAAGCAGCATATGGCAAGCCAAGCCTCCCTTCTGACAGCTTGCACTTGGTGTCTGATTAGTTTCTGATTCATTTCAAAGGCTGGTTAGACAAGCCTCTCCAGACCCCTACCCTAGAGCAGGGGGAGGAGGGACACTGTCTGCCTGACACTGAGTTGGCTTGTATTCATATCCCTTTTTACTGCTGCTAACAATAACTAGGTATCCACCTAAGGATGTTAGGCTTTGTCAGAAGTAGTTTGTTTATGCACTCTAAAAAGTATCATATTTTAAATTTGAACTATTTTCTACTGAATACTATTAAGGATAAATGTACATGAAAAATGAATTTGGTTAAAATATATTAGACCTTTAATTTATATTATATAAAAATTCTAGTCAATAACAAACAGATCCCTGAAATTTTGTGAATCAAGAAGGACACTGACTCATTGCTGTGTTATTAGGTCTTCCCGGGGCTTTGTGTCTCCCCGGCTGGACAGCATCCTGGCGACGGTGATGCTCACCTTTTCCCTTACTGATTTGGGGGGGGGGGGGGGGGAGGGACGAGGGCAGGGGAGCGGGAGTCTTTGCTGCAAGTGTTTGTTTATGATACTGAACCTAAAATTCCCTTTGCCTCTCCCCTCTCCGCTCCCCCCAGCCGGGCGCTGCGGGACAGGCGTTCCACCCGGGCCTCCTCCCGGGCGGCCGCCGGCCGCCCACCCGCCTCGCCCGGTCCCCGCGCGCGGCCCGGCGCCAGGCGGAGGCTTACCCGTGGGCGCGCTGTCCAGGATGCGCAGGTCGTAGGCCCCGGAGCAGCGGTAGTTGGCGGCGGTGCCGTTGTCCCACACCACCACCACCTCCTCGGGGCTCTCGAAGCTCCGCACCGTGCCCACATGGCCCTCGCCGCCGTCCTGCTTCCCCCACTTCCAGTCCGGGCCGCGGACTACCCGCGCCCCGACCCCTTCCACCATCACCCGGTTATTCCGGGAGTTACTCATCGGGGCGCCGGCGGTGGGCTCCGCTGCAGCCGCCGCTGCTGCCGCCGCCGGGGGCCCCGGGAGCGAGTCGGGCCCGGGCCGGCCTCTCGGCGCCGGCGGGGGCGGCAGCGAGGCGCGGGGAACGCGGGGGTAACTCTCGGGGGCGGCGGCGCGATCCCCGCCGAGCCCACCGCCACTCCCCAGCCGTCGCCGTCGCCACCGCCGCCGCCGCGGCCCCCGCTCAGACTGGACGCCGGACCGCAGCGACTCGGAGGCGGCGGCGGCGGGCCGGCGGGCGGAGGGGAGGGCGCCGTGGGCGGGGACTCCTCCGCTTCCTCCCGGCTCCCGACCGGGCTACAGCGACGGCCGCCGGGAAACCACGCTCTCCCCCGGCCGGGGGCGCGGGGAGCGCAGGGAGCCGAGGGGAAGGGCGGCGGGGGGGCGGGGGGGGCAAGCTTAACTGCCGCCCTCTTCTCTCCCCCGGGCCCTCGCTTCGGGTGGGCGCCCTAAGACCGGGCCGCCTCCTCCCCGTGGGCAGCGGCGGTGCCACCCGGCGTCTGGCGAGCGCCCCTGCCCTGGGGGGGGGGGGGGGCCGCTCTCAGCACCACGCACGCCGCCGCCGCCGCCGCTCCGCCCAGCCACGGAGTCCCCTCCGGCCGTCAGCGACTCCACATCCGGGTACTGGCGCCCCCGAGGCCGGAGCAGCACCCTCTCTCGGGGACTGGGAGAGGGATCCTCAAAAACAGCAGGGTGGGGGAGGCTTTGGAGCGCCGCGCGGCCCGGGAGAGAAAGGAGAGGGAAGAGGACCCCTCCGCGTCAGGCCGGGGCCCGGGCCGAGTGCGCATGCGCGCGCCACGGCGGGGAGAAAAAGGGAAGAAGAAAAGGCAGAGGGGTGGGTGGACGCCCGGCTTCAGCTTCGCTCGCTCGGGTGATGGGGAGGCGGCTCCCAGCAGTTTGCTACCGGCGGTGCGGCGCACCCCATTAGCTGCGAGGAACGGGGCGGGGCGAGGAGCTCGGGCTGGCGGGCCGGGCCGTGGGGCGGGAGGAAGTGAGGGTCGGGGTGCGACCCCCAGGTGACTAGAGAGCTACGATGAGGTCAGTCCTTATGTTCTAGGGTACTCGGTGTGAATTTGGGGTTCCGTGTTGTTTTAGTCTTTTTTGTTTTTTAACGGGGCGGGGCGGGGGTGTAGTATAGATTATGCACGGATTAAGGGCAACCTGCCTTTGTGCCTGTGTAAATTGAAAACATTTCAAACTAGAATGGATGGTTTGAGCAGAGCGGTACTGAATGAATGATGTGTGTCTTGCCTTCGTGCGGAGCCAGAGGGGTAAGTGGACTCCCCACAGCAAGCTTCCAGGAAAGTTTACAAGCATCTTACCCACTGATAACCCACACACACACACAAAATACAACTTTGAAACGAAAATAAAGAGGACTGTAACAGTGGTTTCTGATTGCTGTTATTTAAGTGACATTATGATGCCTAGCCGGTTGACTCAGTGGATAGATAGAGCGCCTGTCTGCGGACTGAAGGGTTGGTTCCAGGTTCAACCCGTCCAGGGCACTTGCTGGGATTGAAAAACTCATCCCCAGTAGGGGTTGTGCAGGAGGCAGCTGATTGGTGATTCTCTTTCATCATTGATGTTTCTATCTCTCTCCCTCTCCCTCAAGTCAATAAAATTATTTAAATAAATAATAAAATAAAATAAATGGCACTATGAGGTGTAGGATTTAAAATCATGTTTCACAGCCCAGCACGGATGCATTGTAAACATACTGTTGCTTTTCCTGGAAGTCAAAGGAGCAGGGAAGAGTCCAGGAGAATTGAATAATCAACTGAAAAGAAAAGAGACATAAAATGTAACCAATGAATTATGTAATAAAATAAATCAATGTTTTCAATTGTCTCCTGTAAATAAAATAGGAAAATACCAATATGGAGTCCCAAAGGCCAAGTAGAACTAATTTTAGAAACTAAACAGATAAAATATTTGCTCAAAAATAGGCCATTGAAATTTCTAGCAATGTCAAACATTTTCATTCTGGAAATTTTTTATATGTTCTTTTTTTTGGTTACTGTTACTTTTTAAATTTATCTTTACTGTTGAAAGTATTACAGAAACTTTCCCCCATTGCCTCCCTCCAGCTCCTTCCCCCTTCTCAGGCCTTCAGCGAACTATTGCCTATGTCCATGGGTTATACTTACCTGCGTGTAAATTCTTTGGTTAATCTCTTTCTGCACCCTTTCACCCCCTTTCATCCTAAAATTTTTAATGTCCTCATGCTGATGTTGCTCAACTACAACTAATAAATTACAGACATTTCAGAATTCCTGCTCTACCAACTCTTTCTTCTTTTTCTGGGATCTTTCCTGATTTTCTTTCCTTGTTAACCAGTTAAACTGATCACGTGAATTAATAAGTTAAAGGAAAGATGTTATAAAATTTATAGCCACTGCACAAGTTATACGCATCATTAACTTTGTAACTTAAAGTAAGTTGACTCAAGTAAAGGCCAATCAAAATGTTAGATTCTTAATAGTGCAACCTCGCATTTTATATCAAACGCAGTATATTAATAATTGCTTTCATATGTTTGTTTTATCTCACCCAAGAATTTTATACTTACTAAGATATAGTATTTAGAGACATTCTTTTTCTTAACCTTTATTTATTTATTTACTTACTTATTTTTAACATTTTATCATCTTTTATTTTTATTTATAATTGAAATACATTATTTATTACATAGTTTCAGGTGTACACATCAGATTAGATATAACTTAATAAGTGGTCATCCCAGTAAATCTGTCACCCATCTGACACCATACATTGTTATTAGAATATTAGAGGCCTGGTCCAAGAAATTCATGCATGGGGGATTCTATTATATTCACTAGTTTATTCTACTCATAACATGTTTTTATTCACTTGATGTTTTAGATTCACTTGTTGATAGATATGTATTTGTTGTTCATAATTTTCATCTTTACCTTTTTCTTCTTCCTCTTCTTAAAGAATATCTTTCAGCATTTCATATAATACTGGTTTGGCAGTAATGAACTCCTTTAGCTTTTTCTTATCTATGAAGCACTTTATCTGACCTTCAATTCTAAATGATAGCTTTGCTGGATAGAGTAATCTTGGTTGTAGATTCTTGCTGTTCATCACTTTGAATATTTCTCGCCACTCCCTTCTGGCCTGTTGAGAAAGCAGCTGACAATCATATGAGTGCTCCCTTGTAGGTAATTAAATGGTTTTCTTTTTTTTTTTACCTTTATTGTTCAGTTTATTAATTACATTTTCCCCCAATAGCTCCCCTCCACCCAGTACCCATCCCACTCTACACCCTTACCTCCCCGCTGCCGTCCTCTCCCACAGTTGCATGATTTTTGTCCAGTCTCTTGCTGTACTTCCCTCACCCTTTTTCTCACGAAGCATTATCAGTCCATTCCCTCTCTATGTCCATGATTCTGTTCTATTCCTCATTTTATCCTGATCATCAGGTTGTTAATTCACTTGATTTTTAGATTCATTTGTTGATAGATGTGTACTTGTTGTTCATAATGTACATTTTTACCTTTTTCTTCTTCCTCTTCTTAAACAATACCTTTCAGCATTTCATATAGTGTTGGTTTGGTGGTGATGAACTCCTTTAGCTTTTTCTTATCTGTGAAGCACTTTATCTGACCTTCAATTCTGAATGACAGCTTTGCTGGATAGAGCAGTCTTGGTCGTAGATTCTTGCTATTCATTACTTTGAATATTTCTTGCCACTCCCGTCTGGCCTGCATCGTTTCTGTTGAGAAATCTGCTGACAATCGTATGGGTGCTCCCTTATAGGTAACTGTTTTTCTCTTGCTGATTTTAATATTCTCTCTTTATCTTTTGCTCTTGGCATTTTAATTATGATGTGCCTTGGTGTGGTCCTCTTAGGGTTCCTATATATTGGGGTTCTGTGCACTTCTTGGGTTTTCAAGTCAATTTCTTTCGCCAGGTGGGGGAAGTTTTCAGTCACTATTTCTTCTAGTAGGTTTTCATTATCTTGCTTTCTCTCTTTTTCTGGCACCCCAATAATTCTGATGTTGGTATGCTTGAGGTTGTCCCAGAGGCCCCTTATACTATCTTCAATTTTTTGGACTCTTTTTGCTTCTTGCTTTTCCAGCTGAATGGATTTTTCTTTTTTGTATTTCAAATCTTTGACTTGGTTTTTGTGGTCGTCTGGACTGCTTTTAGGTCTTTGTATAATATTTTTTGTTTCAGTCAATGTATGCTTAATTTCTAGTTGGTCTTTTTTCATATCCTTGTAGGCGTTGTTCATTTCTTTGTAGGTGTTATTTATTTCGGCATAGTTCTCATTAATTTTCTCGGCCTTTTCTAGTAGCCTCTTCATAAACCTAATTACTGTGGTTTTGAACTCTATGTCTAGTCGTCTTTTTTCCTCCATTTCTTTCACAGCTGAGTTCTTTCCTTTTCTCTGCTTTGTGGTTGCTTTCCTGAGTTGGTCCCTTAGCAGTGTGTGATAGGTATCCTCTAAGGAACAGTGGCTCAGCTTCCTTATGCAGCGCCCGGCATCAGCCTTAGGTCTGCCCTACTTGGCGCACAGCTTCCGCGTCTAATGGGCGCGCGACATCAGCCCTAGGTCCGCCCTTCCTGGCGCACCGCTTCAGGTCTATGGGGCTCGCAGCGTCAGCTTATCTGTTCAGCTCACAGGTCTCGGTGTTGGGTGGCAATGTAAATCCACCGCTGGTCTCCCCATTGCCAGACAACTCTGCCTCTCCCCAAATGAGTCTGCACAGCCAAAGTCTCACTCAGGGTTGTAAAACAAAGCAGTATGGTGGTCTCCGAGCAAGTGAGCGAATCGCGCGTTCTCTGCCCGCGTTCTCTGCCCGGTTGCGCACTCCAATTTACTCCTGCACTCTCCCCAAACACACAGACCTCAGCCGTGCCCGGGATCCTCCTTTCCCTGACCTGGGAGCTCGCCTGGTACTGGGGGGTCAGTGCTGTGGGAGGCCTCCGCCCTCCCCGCTGGAGAAAACCAGCCGAGCTTGCTCTCTGCCACCCGTCCCTCACCGCTCGCTCGCGCTCTGAACCTCAAAGCTGCGCACCGCTGCTCCCGAGTCACCGCTGCATCCCGCCTCTACTTTTATGTGTGGAATTTTCCCTCAGCCAGCCCTCCTGATTCTGGGCATTGTTTGTTCTGTTGTTAAGTTGTAGTTTCAGAATTGTTGCGTGGACAGCTAGATAGGTGCTCACCTATGCCGCCATCTTAGTTCTCCATATTCTTTCTCTATCTTTTGCTCTTGGCATTTTAATTATGATGTGTCTTGGTATGGTCCTCTTTGGATTCCTCTTGTTTGGGGTTCTGTGCACTTCCTGGACTTGTAAATCTATTTCTTTCACCAAGTGGGGGAAGTTTTCTGTCATTATTTCTTCAAATAGGTTTTCAGTATCTTGTTCTCTCTCTTCTTCTGGCACCACCATAATTTGAATGTTGATATGCTTGAAGTTGTCTCAGAGGCTCCTCACACTATCTTCATATTTATGAATTCTTTTTTCTTTTTGCTTTTACAGTTGGGTGTTTTTGCTTCTTTGTATTTCAAATCTTTGACTTGATTCTTGTTCCTCTAGTCAGCTGTTGGGTCTCTGTATATTATTCTTTATTTCAGTCAGTGTATGCTTAATTTCTAGTTGATCCTTTTTCATATCCTCGAGGGTCTCACTAAATTTATTGACCTTTTCTAGGAAGTTATTGAAAAACCGTGGTTTTGAACTCTATATCCAGTCCTTTGCTTTCCTCCATTTCTTTCATTTGTGACGTATTCCTTTGTTTCTGTATTTTGGCTGATTCCCTATGTTGACAGAGTGGCTTTGTGTACTAGGTGGCTTATGGGGCCCAGTGGCTCTGCTTCCCCAGTCACTTGAGGTGGACACTCTTGATCCACCCCTTTGTGGGCTGTGTGCACAGCCTTGTTGTAGGTAAGCCTGGATTGTTGTTGGTATCACTGGGAGGAATTGACCTCCAGGCCAACTGGCTGTGAGGATCAGCTGTGTCTATGATGGGAGAACTTCTGTGCTGGAGACACCCTTATAGCGCAAGACGTGCTTTGGAGCTCACAGAGTCTGCCCCAGAGTATGTCCCTTATGGATCTGAGGAGTTGTAATCTGGATGGTTCCACTCTGACAACTGGGTATACTGGCTCTTGGATCTCCAAGGAGGTGCTACTTTAGCTTCTGCCTGAGGCCACCCAGCAGGAGCTACAGAGAGATCTGCAGATTCCTCTTCTTTGTTTGGGTTTTGGAGGTGCCCAGATGAGACCCAGCTGTGAAGCAATGCAAGCTGCTGTGGAGCCTTGGGCCTTCTTTTGGATGTTCTGGGTCTCTCTGATTCAGCTGCAGTTTGTTAGGTAATTTTAGATTTCAAAGGACCAGGCCATTCATATGCAAAAGCCTCTGTGCACAGCTTGGGTGGGGCAAGGTCTCAGGGCAGAGCAAACAGCAATGGCTTCCCATCAGTCCTGCCCTAAGAGGTCCCCAGGTCTCAGTGTCCTGAGGTAATCGCTGGGCTCACCTCTGAGAAAAAGCCGTGCTCAAGTTCTACCCGATGTCAGACAGTGCAGTTTCTCCCCAAATGAGTCTGGGTCCCCAGTGTCTCACCTGGAACTGGAGTTCAGAGCAGTCGGGAGCTTGTGTCTCCCTCCCAATTGAAAAAGACAAGCCTCGTCCCTCAGTTGCCAGCCTTCTCTGGGTGTGCACCTCCTTGCCTCTGCCCTTACTTCCGCACCTCCTTTTGAGTCTCAGTGCTTTTCTCTTTCCTTCTAGTTGTAGAATTTCCACTCAGCCAGCCTTCCTGTGGTTCTGGATGATGTCCATTTTGTCTTTTGTAGTTTTGAAGTGGTTGTGTGAGGCAGCAAGTTCAGGTGTTTACTTATGCCACCATATTGGTTTCTCCTACCTCACTATTTTTATCCACCATATATGGTTGTGAGACCATCCCATTCCTTGTCACCACCCCTCCTACCAGTCTCCATGTGGCTTCTTTAATTCTTAGTTGTAGCACTTCCATTCAAATCCATTTCAGTTGGTTCTGAATGATGGTTGTTCTATAGTACGGTTGTAATTTTGACATGATTGTGGGAGGAGGCAAGTACGTGTTTAAATACTTATACATCCATCCCCTTATTAAATACATTGTAAATTATCAACACTATCATATTGTTAAGACTATTTCAAGGTGGCCAAAACCGGTTTGGCTCAGTGCATAGGGCGTTGACCTGCAGACTGAAGAGCCCCAGGTTCGGTTCAGGTCAAGGGCATTTACCTTGGCTGCGGGCACATCCCCAGTAGAGGGTGTGCAAGAGGCAGCTGATCGATGTTTCTCTCTCATCGATGTTTCTGACTTTCTCTTTCCTTTCCTCTCTGTAAAAAATCGATAAAATACATATTTTTTTAAAAAGACTATTTCAAGGTGTTTAAATTAATATTGTTTGACAATGGTCTCTAAATATATTTGATGATAGATCTTTTCAGTGCAAATTTTTGAACATGTACTTCCAATATATATACTTATTTTTGTATAAATTATATATGTACTACCATGTCACATATTACAAAGCATACTCAAAGTATAAATTATAAGAGTATAAGATATAACATATATTGAGCCCCAGTTGGTTTGGCTCAGTAGATAGAGCGTCAGCCTGAGGACTGAAGGGTCCCGGGTTCAATTCTGGTGAAGAACACCGGCCCAGGTTGCAGGCTCAATCCCCAATAGGGGGCATGCAGGAGGCAGCAGATCAATCATTCTCTCTCATTATTGACATTTTTATCTCTCCCCTCTCCCTTTCTCTCTGAAACCCATCAAATAAATAAAACATATAGAAAAGTTTTCATACTCTCTTCCCTCACTCTTCTGCATTTCTAGATGTTTAAATTGGTATTCTCCAAAGTACACACACACCAATTTGACTACTGTGTCATACATGTGTCTGTCATGGTTAAAACCCATTCATTTGGCACATAAGTTTGCTTATCTGCCTATATTTTCAGAAATATTTAGGATCATTCAAAACTAGTGAGATTTTTATTCCAACCATAAGTAAGATCAATAAAATAATAAATCCTTGCCCCAGAAATGAAGTACTATTCATCTATTATTCTACTACTATGAATGAATTTGTGACTGCTTTACAATCTACAGAAATGTGTAAGTTAGAGTTATATCTAGCACATATCACTCAGTAGCATATAGTCTAGAATTCAGCCCCGTATAACTAAAATGGAGGGGAAATGTAGCTTAGCTGAGTGCTCAAGAAGAAAAATATATCATCTAGTGTCCATTTAGAAAAACATTTTCCACTGTAAATAGTCAAACATAAGGAATTTAATCCCAAAAATTGTCTGCTAAAGTGTTGTAAGGTCTGCAGACGCCAAAAGAGATTAATAACTGGGAAACACCATCCCCCAGGACTTGAGGAAGAAAAGAGAAAATGGTGTTATCTAGGACCCATGACCACTGTGCCACAGAGGCTGCTGATACTGGCACCACTGCTGTTTTGTAGTAACCTGGGAGCCCAGGCTACACTGGAGCTGCAGAGAAGCAGGAGCCCAAAGTCCCCACCATTGTCACCACCACTGCCAAAGTCACAGCTCCGTGAGTGCAGGGCACACACACTCTGCTGCTGCAACCCGGTAACTGCCCTGTCTAAGTAGGAACCTAGAAGCCGCCAGAGATTCCAGCAGAAACAAGAAATAATAAATGGCTTCTCTTTTCAGTTGGTCTGCCACTGGTCTCCCATTAGTCTGCCACAAATAACGGAGTAGTTTGCCTTGTTGGGCACTCAGCACCATTCTCACCCTTCTACCATACTGAAACTTCCGCACAACAAAACAATAACATCATGCATCTGCCTAACAGGATGCAACTATTCCACTTACACTGATGATACCTTCACCCTGTCTCCCCAGCAAGTTTTCCTGATTGTATTTTTTTGTAATGACTTAAGGTGCCCATCTCTTTAATTCACTGTGATTAATAGCCACCAAAGATCTATGGGAGCTAAAATATTCTGACCGCCATTCTGGTCCTCACACTCATTTTAGTAACTGCATTCATTGAGTCTTTGGTGAGTAAACCCTGATACCTGCCCTATGTTCCTCTGGCTTGAAATCAAAGAACCTTTTTCAATGGAGAAATCTCCCACCATCATCCCTGACCATGGCAGCCTCAATGAGCTTTTTAAAGATTTCTGGTGATCCCTTATCAATGCATTTCTCAATGTCCTAATGAACATGGTGTTCTCGGGAACAATTTTTCCTGCTCCCAAAGTTTTTGGTTTCTTTCCTTGAAATTATACCTGAGAGGTTTTGGTATCTTAACCTACTGAAAGTACTAGTAAGCCACCATTAACTCCTGTTTGCAGTTCATCGACATGCTAAGTGCACTACACATTATGTCTGAAAATGGTTAAGTTGATAAGTTCAGTCCAATCCAATGTTCTGTTCTTTGTGTTCTTTTACTGCCACTTGTAGAATCCATAGAATCCTACACATATTCTAAGGTCTCTGACAATATCAATTTGCAAAATGTTACAATTGCGCAGCAGGGAGGGTTAGAGATATAATCTAGCTTCTCCCAGGTCAACAAGGAACTACATCAGATGAATTTTGCTACAGGGTCTTCAATCAAGGGAAGTCTAGTCACCTCCAACATGGGGGAAAGGAATGTTTTGGTTGGCAAAGAAAGATTGGAGGAATGAAATGCTACAATTTAAAAAAAAAAGAAGAAGAAGAACACATTTAATGCACATAACAACTAGGTAGATCTCAAGGGCATTATCGCAAAGATTTACATACTATATAAGTGTATGTTTATAACACTTTGAAGTGACAAAATTATAGTGATAGAGGATCATATCAGGTTGTCAGGGGTTAGAGTTGGGGGAAGAGTGTGACTATTAAGGGTAATGCAAGAGTTTCTTTGTGTTAAAGGAACATTTCTGAATTATGATTGTGGTGTATTTATTTACCACACATACGATAAAATTTCATAAAACTGTGCATGCTAAAAAAAAAATGCTTGTAAAAACTGCCAAAATCTGAATACAGTATGTACCTGAGTTGATAATATTGTACCAATGTTAGTTTTCTAGTCTTTATAAGGTACTATGGCTGTGTAAGATCTTATCATTGGAGGAAACTGGGAATTCTGTATTTTTTTAAATTTTTTTATTGATTTCAGAGGGGAAAGGAAAGAGAGAGAAATAGAAATATCAGTGATGAGAATTTTTCATTGGCTTCTTCCTGCAGGCCCCTCCTACTGGGGATCGAGCCTGCAACCTGAGCCTGTCAGTCTGAAGACTGATGCTCTATTCACTGAGCCAACCCAGGTAGGGTGAGAACTCTGTATTTTTTGCAACTTTTCATGAGTCTTATACTATTTTTAAAAAGGAAGTTAGTAAAAAAAAAGAGAAAGAAAGAATAATATGAGGGGGAAATGAGGGTTTAAGTTTCTCAGATTTATCTTAATCCATCCAAATGTCTTCATTCTAATTCTCAAAAATTCCACTTTTTTTCTAATTTGTGCCCTGATATTTACTTAGAAGGGATTCTGGGTCCTCAGTGATATCACTGCACTGATGAGTTAAACTATCCCGGTATTTCCTTTTCTACTCTGCTTTTGACCTCTTTTATATGAGATTATAAATATTCTTCATGTTTAAGTGGTTTTTTATATCCTTCTTATTCAGTTGTTTTTGTAACTTGAAGCTGCATGCAATCCTAACTAATTCAAATTCTTGACATAATTAGTATATTAGTTAACAAATTTACTCTCTAAGGACTTCCATCCTTTCTTTTTAAAACTATACTTTTTCTAAACAACCAAAAACAATGTAATATTAGTTAGAAACTTTTTATTTCAAAGAACAGAAAATTCAACTCAAATTGGCTTGACCAAAAGGAGAAATTTATTAGATCGTGTAACTGAAACAAATGCACACACAAAAAACAGAAGTTCTGGATTAATAACTATACTGACTTAGCTCAAACAGCGTCTTTATGATTCAGGTTTTCTCCAGTTCTCATTTCTGCCTTTCCTTTTCTTTAATTCCTTTGTAGTCACCAAGTGGCCTCAAGCTCCTCCTAACTTCATTCACTCTTACTGCTAGAAGTTCCAGCAGAAAAGAACTCCCCTACCCTCTCCCAACAGTCCCAGCAATAGTCTCCTTGTGACACAATGACTCTGAATGGAGCAAAGATCTATCCTAGAACAAACTCAGAGGTCATGATAGGCCTGGATGTCATGTCAATCTTCAGTTGGGTGAGTTGTCAGCTCTACTCAAAGCTCTTGGTCCAAGAGTTTCATGAGCATTTATCCCAATGAAAGTGGGATAAATGCCCATGAAAAAGTTGTTTCGGAAAATATGTACTAATGATTGTGTTAGAACATACTTTGCCTTGTTTAAGCTGAAATTAATTCTGAAACAGATTTAGAAGAAATCATCTGACATTTTAGATAGCGTCAGCTTTTTGAATAGAAACAATGTGGTGGAAACAAATGAGGCATTTGTTCTAGCTTAACATTGAAGAATACTAGCTCTGTGAGCTTCAGCAAAATCACCTAACTTCCCTGGTCCTGGTTGCCTCACATATAAGACAAAGGAGTTAATACTATTTGTATGTATAATGATTCTTGGTTCTTTTCTTTCTTTTTCTTTTTTTGAATGTGTATTTCTCTTTTCTTTCTTTTTTTTTTTTTTTATTTCAGAGAGGAAGAGAGAGGCAGAGGGATAGAAACATCAATGATTAGAGAGAATCATTGATTAGCTGCCTCCTACTGGGGATCCAGCCCACAATCTGGGCATGCGCCCTTGACCGGAATCAAACCCTGGAACCTTCAGTTCTCAGGCCAACGTTCCATCCACTGAGCCAAACCAGCTAGGGTTCTTGATTCATTTTTTAAAAATATATCATAATATACTTAGGTTTGATAAGTGCCAAGGGTTGGTGTTGGATGAGTCACAACAAACATTTCTGTGGCCAAATTTGCCAGAAGTGAAAGCATATTAGGGCCATAAGTTTTATCCTGTTTGCACCAGTTGGCTCTTAAAGGCACTCTGCTCATAATTGCCAGTCTTTGTGAGCTGAGACATACTTGTATCACAAATTTGTACCAACACCATAGATCCCAACCAACAAAAAGCACTTCTCCTTTATCTTCCCAAGTTAGATTCACCAATAGTAACAGCTTAAGTGATGCAATAAGGCTCTGGTGAAATCTTAATCTGTTTTGTTTTTTTCTCCAGGACAACATTACAGAGCAATTTTTCCCTCCTGTTGGCATGTGATCAGACACTCAACATATAAGCTCCAGCAACTCCTCATGTTACCAGGAACCCCTTGGAGTGTTTTCAAGCATTCCACTGCAGAAAAAGATGGAAATTGGCAGTGAGTCCAATTATAATTCTTAGTACCAACTTTACAAACTTAGTGTTGTTTTTATTTATTTTTAATTACAATTTACATTTAATATTATTTTATATTAATTTCAGGTATACAGCATAGTGGTTAAACAATCATATGCCCTACAAAGTGTTCCCCCTGATATTTCCGGTATCCATCTGGTACCAGAGTTATTACAGTACTAGAGGCCTAGTGCACGAAATTCATGCACTTGGGGGAGAGGGGTCCCTCAGCCCAGCCTGCACTCGCTTGCAGTCTGGGGGCCCTCAGGGGATGTCCAACTGTGGGGAGCGGGCCTAAGCCAACAGTTGGATATCCTTAGCACTGCTGTGGAGGTGGGAGAGGCTCCCAATGCTGCCTGGTCATTCGCCCTTGGCTTTCTGACATCCACCAAGGAGTCCCGATTGTGAGAGGGCATAGGCCAGGCCGAGAGACCCTACTGGTACACAACAGGGACTGGGGAGTGACGTGGGAGGGCTCCAGGGTGTTTCCGGCCTGTCTTGCTCAGTCCCAATCAGTCAGACCCCAGCAAGCTAACCTATCAGTTGGAGCATCTGTCCTCTGGTGGTGATCAGTGCACATCATAGTGAGCAGTTGAGTGGCCTTAGCATATCATTAGCATATTACGTTTTGATTGGTTGAATGGCCAACAGATGACCAGACACTTAGCATATTAGGCTTTTATTATATAGGATTATTTCCTATGCTGTATTTTACATCCCATGACTATTCTGTAACTACCAATCTGTACTTCTCAATCCCTTCACCCCCATTTCACCCAGTCCTTCAAAACCCCTCCCTTCTGGCAATCATCAGTCTTGTAACTCTGTATTTATGAGTCTGATTCTGTGTTTTGTTCATTTATATTGTTTTTCAGATTCTAAGGATAAGTGAAATCGTATGGAATTTGTCTCACTCTGACTGACTCATTACACTAGCATAGTACCCTCTAGGGTCCACCCAGGCTGTTGCAAATAGTAAGATTTTGTGTTTTTATTATTGGTATGGTTATGTTATATATATGGTTATGATATATATACACTTTTTTTTTGTCCAGTCATCTATCATCTATTGATGGACACTTGGGTCTTTCAACAGTTCCTTATCAGTGTATAAAAATGCCAGGGGTTTTAGAATATTTTTTGTTGTATTTTGTTGTACTTTAGTGAATTTATCAATTCATGTCATCTGCAAATAATTATAGTTTACTTCTTTTTCTTAAATATGTTCTCATTAGTTTTTAGGGAATGAGGAAGGGAGAGGGGTAGAAAGATAGAAACATTGATGAGAGAGAAACGCCCCCTTTTAGGGATCAAGACTGCAACCCAGTCATGTGCCCTGACCAGGTATCGTCCCAGTCCTCCAGGTTCCTGGGTCGATGCTCAGCCACTGAGTCCCACTGGCTAGGCGACAGTTTACTTCTTCCTTTGAATTGGATGCCTTTTATTTCTTCTTCTTGTCTGATTGCTGCAGACATCTCTGTCTTGTTCTTAATCTTGAGAAAAATGCTTTTACTTTTTCTCCATTGAGTATGATGTTAGATGTGGGTTTTTCATATATGGCCTTTACTCTGCTGAGATATGTTCCCTCTTCTCTCATATTGCTGAGAGATTTTATCATAAATGAGTGCTGAATTTTGTCAACTGCTTTTCTGCATCTATTTGTATAATCATGATTTTTAGCCTTTTTTTGTTTATGTGGTGTATTGTGTTAACTGATTTACAGATATTGTGCCAACCTTGCATCTCCAAAATAAATCGCTCTTGATCATGGTGTATGATCTTTTTAATGAATTGCTAGATTCGGTTTGCTAATATTTTATTGAGGACTTTTATTTTTTAAATATATTTTATTGATTTTTTTTTTGCAGAAAAGAAGGGAGAGGAATAGCGAGTTAGAAATATCAATGAGAGAAGCCAAGATGGTGGCATAGGTAAACAATTTCAAAACTGCAACTAAAAGACAAAACGTCTATCACCCAGAACCATGGGAAAGCTGACCAAGAGGAAGTTCTGCAACTAGAAGGAAAGAGAAAAGAGCATTGAGATGTGCACAAGTGCTGAAAAGCTAAGGTATGGAGGTGCCCAACTGGCCTGGCAGCAGGCTAGGGGGCGCTGCTGTTTTCAACCTGAAGGGAAACAAGTTCCTGATTACCCTGAACTCAATCCTGTGGAGATGCTGGCAACCCAGACTCCTACGGGGAACAGTCTGCCATCAGATCAGAAAGCCAGGGTAGCTCCCTTGCAGAGGTGCGCAGCAATCATTGTTCACTAGGCGGGATGCGGAAAACTTGGAAACATGGAGAGGCAGAAACAGCTGAGTGGCAGCCATCGCTGGTTGCCTCACCCTAGCCTAGTGACTCCCTGAGACCCTGCACCTTACAATCTGCAAACCCACCTGAGCTGTGTGCAGTGGCATTTGCATATAAATGGCCTGCCCCATTGTAGCTTATTCTAAACTGCACCTCCAGTCAGACCAAGATAAATCTGCAGACCTCACTCTAGCTCCTGCTGGGTAGCCTCAGACAGTAGCTGACCTGCATTCCATTGGAGATCCAGAAGGTAAGTGTATCTAGAGGTCAGTGAGAGACAACATCAGAATTCAACTACTCACATCCATCAGTGACACATTCAAGAGGCAGATTCGGTGAGCATCAAAGCCCCACTGAAGCAAGTCCTGCCCCATAGGTGTATCTCCAGTACAGCAGTTTTTCCACTCCATCAGCACAGGGAAGCAGCAAAATGCAGAGACAAAGAAACATGTCACGAATGAAAGAAATAGAGGACATGGAATTCAGGACCACAGTTATTAAGGTTACTTAAGAATCTTCTAAAAACCACTGAGAAACTTGATGAGACCTTCAAGGATCTTAATGAGAATGCCAAGAAAATGGAAAAGGACCAGTCAGAAATTAAGCATACATTGTCTGAAATAAAGAATATACAGAGTCAAAACTGGTTTGGCTCAGTGGATAGAGTGTCGGCCTGTGAACTGAAAGGTCCCAGGTTCGATTCTGGTCAAGGACATGTACCTTGGTTTTGGGCACATCCGCAGGAGGGGGTGTTCAGGATGCAGCTGATCGATGTTTCTAACTCTCTATCTCTCTCCCTTCCTCTCTGTAAAAAATCAATTATATATATATATATATATTAAAAGAATAAATAGAAATTCAATGGTAGATCAAAGGACTCCAAGAATCAAACCAAAGATCTGAAATATGAGGAGACAAAAAAACACCCATCCAGAAAAACAAAATGAAAAAAGAATCCAAAAATATTAAGATAGTGTAAGGAGTCTCTGGGACAACTTTAAGCATACCAACATCTGAATTATTGGGGTGCCAGCAGAAGAGAGAGAGCAAAATATTGAAAATCTTTTAGAAGAAATAATGACAGAAAATTTTCCCTACCTGGTGAAAGAAATAGACTTACAAGTCCAGGAAGCACAGGAAACCCCAAACTAGAGGAATCCAAAGAGGACCACACCAAGACATATCATAATTAAAATGCCAACGCCAAAAGACAAAGAGAGAATCTTAAAAGCAGCAAGAGAAAAACAGTTGGTTACTTACAAGGGAGTGCCCATATGAATGTCAGCTGATTTCTCAACAGAAACTATGCAGGCCATATGAAAGTGGCAAGAAATATTCAAAGTGATGAACAGCAAGAACCTACATCCAAGATTATTCTACCCAGCAAGGCCATCATTCAGAATTGAGGGTCAGATAAGGAGCTTCACAGATAAGAAAAAGCTAAAGGAGTTCATCACCACTAAACCAGGATTACATGAAATGCTGAAGGGTATTCTTTAAGAAGAGGAAGAAGAAAAAGGTAAAGATAAAAACTATAAACAACAAAATGACAACAAATACATGCCTACCAACAAGTGAATCTAAAAATCAAGTGAATGAAAAATCTGATGAACAGAATGGACTGATGAATATAATAGAATCAGGGACATAGAAAGGGAGTGAACTGACAATTCTCAGTGGGAAGAAGGTGTGAGGGATGCGGGAAGAGATTGGACAAAAAAATTACACCTATGGATGAAGACAGGTTAAGGGCATGGGGTGGGATTGGGGATCGGGTGGAGGGGAGCTATGGGGGGGGGGAAGAGGAACACCTGTAGTAATCTGAACAATAAAGGTTTTTTTTTTTTTAATAAAAGAAACATCAATGAGAGAAACATTGATCAGCACCTCCTGCACATCCCCTAATGGGGATTTGCCTGCAATCAAGGTATATTCCCTTGACCAGAATCGAATCTGAAACCCTTTAGTCTGCAGGCCAACACTCTATCCACTGAGCCAAACCGGTTAGGGCTCTTTGTAGTGACTTTATTTGCTTTTGAAATTAGTATAATGCTGAGCTCGTAAAATGAGCTTGGGAGTTTTCCTTCCTCTTGAATTTTTTAAAAACAGTTTGAGACATATAGGTGTCAGTTCTTCTTTGCTGTTGTTTTTTATAAATGAATTTATTGGGTTACAAGTTTCAAGGGTACAACTTATAAAACATGACTTGCATGCTGCCCCAAACAAAATCTCTTTCAATCCCCATTTCCCCACCTTTACCCACATCCACCTGCTCCCAACCCCCTGCCCCTTCCCTCTGGCTATCATGAAGCTGTTGTCTGTGTCTATGTATTATATTCAGGGTGTACCAAAAATATGTTTTGCTTGGTCCCTTCACCTTCTTTTATCCAGTCCCCCAACACCTGTCCATTCTGACAACTGTCATTTGGTTCCATGTGTCCATCCCTCTGTTTCTATTTTGCTCATCAGTTTATTTTGTTCATTAGATTCTACATATAAGTGAGGTCAGATGGCATTTGTCTTTCCCTGACTGACTTATTTCACTTAGCATAATCATCTCCAGATCCATCAGGCTGTCACAAAGTCACAAAGATAATTCTCTTCTCTTCTCTTCTCTTCCCTACCCTTCCCTCTCCTTCCTTCCCTCTCCTTCCTTCCTTCCTTCCTTCCTTCCTTCCTTCCTTCCTTCCTTCCTTCCTCTTCTCCTCCTCCTCCTCTTCTTCCTCCTCCTTCTCCTCCTCCTCCTCCTCCTCCTCCTCCTCCTCCTCCTCCTCCTCCTTTTCTTCTTCTTCTTCTCCTTCTCCTCCTTCTCCTTCTTCTCTCTCTCTCTCTCTCTCTCTCCCTCTCCCTCTCCCTCTCCCTCTCCCTCTCCCTCTCCCTCTCCCTCTCCCTCTCCCTCTCCCTCTCCCTCTTCCTCTTCCTCTCCCTCTCCCTCTCCCTCTCTCTCTCTCTCTAGTATGCCATTGTGTCAATGTATCACAGCTTTGTATCACTCATGTGCTGATGGGCACTTGGGTTGTTTCCAGATCTTGCCTATTGTAAATAATGCAAAGAACAGAGGGGTGCATATATTTTTTCGAATTTGTCCTTCAGGCTTCTTTGGGGTGAGTGCAGGAGGCAACCAATCAATGTGTCTCTCTCACACTGATGTTTCTCTCTGTCCTCCTCCCTTCCACTCTCTCTAAAAAAATCAATGGGAAAATATCCTCACGTAAAGATTAACAACATCAACAACAAAAAACCCACAAGTGTTTATTATCTAACAATTTCTGTGGGTCAGGGGTCCAGGCATAGCTTAGCTGGGTCCTCTACTCTGGATACACTAGGCTAGTCAAGATGTTGGCCAGGCTGCGTTTTTATTAGAGATTTGACTGGGGAAGACTTGGCTTCTAAATTAATTCAAGGTATCAGCAGAATTTATTTCCTTGAGTCTGAGGGCCCCATCTTTTGCTGGTTGTCACCTAGATGCTACCACTAGTTTGCCTCTGTGTCCTCTCCAAGGGCAATTCATGTGGCTGTCTGCTTCCTCAAGGTGGGCAGGAGAGCCTTTAGCTACGGTGTGCTGCTCTAGAGTCAAATAACCTAATGTAATCCCAGGTGTGGTGATACCCCTTCACCTTTTTAATACTTTATAGGTTAGAATTAAATCACAGGTCCTATCTGTACTCACGGGAAAGAGATTACACAAAGGCCTGGATACCGAGGGAGAGATAATTGCTGGTCATATTACAGTCTGAACGCTTATTTCCCCATTTAAATTGGAAGTAACGCCGAACCGGTTTGGCTCAGTGGATAAAGCGTCGGCCTACGGACTGAAGGGTCCCAGGTTCGATTCCTGGCTGCGGGCACATCCACAGTAGGGGGTGTGCAAGAGGCAGCTGATCAATGTTTCTCTCCCATGGATGTTTCTGACTTTCTATCCCTCTTCCTTCCTCTCTGCGAAAAATCAATAAAAATATTTTTTAAAAGATAAAAATAAAAAATAAATAAATTGGAAGTAACAATACTTGCCTTAAGGAAAATTCTGAATGTTCTTTTAACAGGAAAGAACTTGGAAATCTTCCATCTCAACTATTTTTTGATAGACAAGGAATTGAGGCTCGAAAGAGTAAATGATTTGCTTAAGTTTGATGAGTGAGTTCAGACTTGTTTGCTCCCCAGTCAGAAAGCTTTCTACAAACTGTGGTGCCTATGATAGTTTATTTTTGTGATATTATCTTAGTTTATTTTATGATATTATAACTTCATTTTGAAAAAAAATTTTTTAATTTTCAATTAGCAGTAACCACGCCTCACACAAACCTCATAGGCTACAATACTGCCACTGCACAAAGCCTGAATATTTTTAATTTATGTTAGAGAGGGAGGAAGGGAGAGGGCTAGAGAGAGAAAAACAATGAGAGAGAGACATCAATCAGCTGCCTCCTGCATGCCCTCTACGTAGGGAGGATGAATTATTCTGGGTCATGGGAACCATCAGGTGGCAATGACCAAATCAAGGCAAAATAAATTGCTTCTTTCTGGCGCATCCCCTTTCCCCAGCACTATTTATATCATTAATGTACAACCCTGTGAAATTTTCATCGTTTATACAGCCCTTACTTTTTCCCTTTTGCCTGTTTGTCTTGCCACTCTTGGTACTTCTGGGGTGTGGGGATGGCTGGGGTGGGGAGGAGCTCATGAAAAACTTGTACACCTTTTAGATGTCTGTAAGTATCTCCTGGCTTTAGGCATGTTGCCTTCTATAAGCCTAGGAGAACCTACTTCATAAATCGTTTATCTGCATATTAGGTAATTTGAACTTCCTTCAAGTTCAAACATTAATAGACCGGAAATAGCCTTTATAATTCTTTAAAATCCCAGTTCATATTCTTGATCTACTCACTTATTTTCGGGAACTACTTCTCATTTAAGGCGTACTAAAGAATTCACAGAGAGGTTTAAAATCCAGTCCGAATGTCCTCACTGTTGAATGTTCATAGAATTTTTTTTTTTCCCTTTTGAAAGTCTTGGAGGACAACACAATTTCCGGGAAAGGGGTGTGTAGAATTTTTTCACCGCATAGTGAGTGCGTTCTCCTCCTTGGCATTAACTCCCCAAATCTTTGAATCCAACTTAAACTGTTGGTTTACAGGAAGGAGTAATCCAGACCTACCGCCTCTCGGAATTACTCAAGGTCACTGGGGCAGGTGTCCCGCCCGCCCATTTCCTTCTCCAGAGTCGGCGCCCCCGCTCTTCCCACTCTCGGGGTTCCCCCAGTCTGACAGCGACCTGGAGGCGAAACCCCGTTAGCCCTCGGGCGGCAGGGATGGCACCACGCCTCTGGAAGGTTGCTGAGTGGCTGGCGGTGGGGGCGGTCCGGAGGAAGCCGGGGCGGAGCCGGCGGCATCTGGCGGGCAGGGCTGCCCCTCCGGGGCCGCCCGGCCGAGCCACTCGGCGGAAGCCGCGCTCTGCCCGGCAGGCGACGCTCTGCTCCAGTGTCCTCCGCGCGCCGCGCCCGTCCGCTCGCCCGCCGGCTGGCCTCCCGCCGCAGGACCCGCGCGGGGCGCTCCCCGGGCCGTGCAGCGCTGAGCCATGGACCTGCGGATGCTCTCCCGGGAGCTGTCCCTGTACCTGGAGCACCAAGTCCGGGTCGGGTTCTTCGGTTCGGGAGTGGGCTTATCCCTGATCCTGGGCTTCAGCGTCGCTTACGCCTGCTACTACCTGAGCAGCATTGCCAAGGTGAGCCGAGGGGAGGCGCGGGCGCCGAGCGCGCGGCCAAGGGCGGCTTTGCCGGGAGCCACAGCATCGGGCGGAGCCCCAGGCTAGTCGCCGGCGGGAGCGAGTTGGCTGGGGACGTCCTGGGGGCGAGCGCGCTGCTCCCCCGGGTTGCCCTGTCCCCTCCCCGGCATCCGAGGGACGCCCTTGGAGCGCGCGCGGGAAAGCTGGCCAGCCCCTGCCCGCCGCGTGTGGCCCGGCCCCGCTCCGCGGACCGCAGCCCGCACCTTCTGACCTCTGTCACCCACCCCGGCAGAGCTGCTCGGGAATCCGGGACCACTTCTTAGTGCTAAAAAGTCAACTCTCGCCGGGCCCTGGGGGGGTTGCTAAACCACTCTCTCAAGTCCGTTGTGACTGTGAGTTATTTGCGTCGTCGGGCTAACAGGAATCCGGGGGATCCCCAAGCCCGGTTGGTGATGGTTTCCAGTTGGCAGAAACTTTGTTCTGCATCCTTTTTCACGGAGCTGTCTTTCCCCCTCAACAGAAGCCGCAGTTGGTGACGGGGGGTGAGAGTTTCGGCCGCTTTCTCCGGGACCACTGCCCCGTGGTGACGGAAACGTACTACCCGACGGTCTGGTGCTGGGAGAGCCGCGGGCAGACGCTGCTGAGACCCTTCATCACGGCCAAGCCCCCGGTGCGCTACAGGAAGTAAGTGAATTTCCACTTTCCGTCGTCTCTTCCCAATCGCGGTGCTTTGCATTCCGCTGGTTAGTAGAACCTCTGGTTTAGTAGGGAAAAAAAGGAGGAATGACAATGGAAAGCATGCCCTTCACCCCACACCAGGCTGCAGGAACATATCAAGTGTTGCCTTTCACCATTTTTGGGGGGCGGGAGGGGGGCGGTGTGCTCGGATGTAAATGGTTTATTTCTAGACAACGAGAAATGTTTGGGGGTTACTCTTTTCGAAATTCATCATGCACCTGCCCCTGAGGACGAAATCCTTTGATGAATATGTACAAGTCCACTGATGCTGGGGAGGAGGATGGGGGGGAGAGGATGAATTAATTTGGAATTTTGTGTGACAAATCCCTGTAAAAGGACTTTTTGATAAGCAAATGGGTTCTTGATGATAATGCCCTTGAGGTGTTAAGGATATGGTCCAGAATATACCAGTAACCAGGAGATTTAAATGGTGCCTATTATTAATTTCCCTGAGTCATCTAGTCCTTCTGGAGTTCCTTTAGTTGCCTGGAACTTGCACTGTTTGTCTGTGAAATTTCTATATGTTCAGAGATATTATGGGAGAAGTACTTTAAATTTAAGAAGCAAATTTTGTAATAGACTCTATGGGAAGACTCCGTTATTGAGTCAAACGGGCAGAGAAGAGGTCATATCAGCATTTTATTTATTCATAATTCCCTGTTGAATTATTTGTCTGGCCTCAATCAAATAGGGTGTTTCAGAGAAATGAGGAACTAATTAAATACTTGAGCCTTGATCTTTGAACCGGGAGTTTATGGTTCCATTCCCAGTCAGGGCCTGTACCTGGGGGGTGGGACAGGAGGCAGCTAATCAATGATTCTTTGTCATCATTGATGTTTCTATCTCCCTCTCCCCTCTTCTCTGAAATCAATAAGAAAATATATTTTTTTAAAAAAAAAAAAGATCAACCTAGCCGAAACCAGTTTGGCTCCGTGGATAGAGCTTCGGCCTGCAGACTGAAGTGTCCCAGGTTCAATTCCGGTCAGGGGCAAGTGCCTTGGTTGCAGGCACGTCCCGAGCTGGAGGTGTGCAAGAGGCAGCTGATCCGATGTTTCTCTCTCATCGATGTTTCTGACTTTCTATCCCTCTCCCTTCTTCTCTGTAAAAAAAAATTAATAAAAAAGATACACATTTTTTAAAAAAGATCAACCTGCTTCCATGGCTCAGTGGTTGAGCGTGGAACTGTGAAGCAGGAGGCCAATTCCGGGTGTGGGGACATGCCAGGTTTGCAGACTCAGTCCCCAGTAGGGAGCATTCAGGAAGCAGGCAATCAATGATTTTCTTTTAAATGTATTTTTATTGATTTTAGAGAGGAAGGGAAAGGGAGAGAGATAGAAACATCAGTGATGAGAGAGAACATTGATATGCTGCCTCCTGCACGCTCCCTACTGGGGATCAAGCCTTCAACACGGGCCTGTGCCCTTGACCGGAATTGAACCTAGGATCCTTCAGTCCTCAGTGCGACACTCTGTCCACTGAGCCAAACCAGCTAGGGCCAATCAATGGTTCTTATTGATGTTTCTATATCTCTCTCCCTTCTTCTTTGAAATCAATTTAAAAAAATAAAAAATCATAGTAATGAATAAAAAAAGATAAATACTTGAAGTACTTTGGAGTTCATTTTTATGTACTACCTTTTATTAGTGTTGCTGGAAATACTTTAAGGTACTAATTTCAGATATTTTTATAATGAAAGAAAGTGACATAAGTGTGTGTGAGTGCTGGAGAAAAGTTATTTTGAGATGACCAAATACTATCTTATAGTTATAGAATTAAGACACTAATATTAAGATGCAACTTGAAACACTGAATATGTCTTTGAATTGTTTCTTTTAGTGAATGTATTAAAACTGCAGATGGAGGACAGATTTTACTGGACTGGTTTGATAATGACAACAGTAAGAGTTATATGGATGCCAGCACCAGACCTACTATCTTACTGTTGCCTGGCCTCACTGGAACAAGCAAGGAGTCGTATATCCTTCATATGATCCATCTTAGTGAAGAACTAGGATACAGGTACTGGTGAAAGATTCCTTTTTCCATTTTTCACTTAATTAATTCTAAATGGAAAACAAATTACCTTCGTTTGTTTCAGAAATACTTATTATTTCTTGCATGGATTAAGCAACCCCATAAATTATTATGTTCTCTATTTCTTCCTTCCTCTGTTTTTTTTTTCTCCCCAGGAAGATGTGTAACTGAATCATTTCATGGGAAGTAGCACTTAGCACAGGAGGTACTCTGCAGATTTTGGTTGAATGAAATTAGAATCACCTAGGAATTGACATAGGACCCAGGTTTGAGAACCACTGAAGAGAGTGCTATACAGAATAGCAGATCCCTGAGAGAGTACACCGTGGACTTCATGTCACACTCCATATTTGAGCCCTCGATCCACTTATCTTGCCTCAGATCCCAAGTGTAAGATATATTCAAACTCAGCTTATAGGTGTCCTCATTTTTCCAAAGGTGACCTGTGCCTCTTTTCATGTCCACATAGCTAGTGTTCAGTTAATGATATTACACCATTTTTGGAAAACCATTATTCAACTTGGTTAGCAGATGCAATTGACTTAGCAATATAAAATTTCAGGTTCAACTCTAAAATCTTAAAACAGTCGTTGTGAAAGGTACTGCTTTTTTGTGCCTCAGTCTTTTCCAGCTGATAGTAATTATTGTAATGTAACACTGAGTTGCATTTAGAATTGTATCTTATGTTAAACTTGAAATACTTGTTTGTGAAAAACTGAGGTTGAGTTTATATTAATAAAAATATTTGTATATACATCTGTAATAGTGTCAACAATATAAGTAAAGAGAAAATATTTTTATATAAAGGGGAAAATGCCAAAAGAGTTATTTCAATTTTGACAAGTTAACTCTGACCTTTTATAGATAAAGCATATTTTGTCTATGAAGTGACAGTCTCTCAGAAGCTTTGATATGGAGTCTCAGAATTATGGCTTCAATGAAATTTACACTAAGCAATATCAGAAATTTATCATTATTTGATGCTTACGCACCAATGTGAGGCTTGATTCCAATTTTTTGCTAAAACTTAGTCATGCTCAAAAAAGTACAGATCGTAAAGCCTTTTGTACACATTTAAATTGCTGATTCTATACTTGGCCTGATCTATCTCCCAAGATTTAGAAAGTACTTTTAAAAACAATGCAGTTGAAACGCAGGCACTGAATCTTATAAGTCTTAGGGTTGCCAGTATGCATGGCTTTCTTCCATCATTTATAAAAGTTGCCAAGTTTGATTACCAAAATAGAGGCCCAGTGCAGGGATTCACGCACTGATGGGGCCCCTTGGCCTGGCCTGTGCCCTCTCACAATCTGGGACCCCTCAGAGGATGTTGGGTAGCCAGTGTGGGTCTGATCCCCACAGGCCTGATCCAGACAGGAGGGAGCCTGAAAGCTAACAAAGTCACAAAACTTTTTTGTTAAGGTCTACTAATTCACAATTAAAATGGATGAGGTGGAAACTCAGCTAAAGTTTGTTTGAAATAATTGTGAGCAAAGGCTTTATGAAGATGTCAAAGGTAAATAGAACTGAATGGGCAAATGCTTGGCCTATCTGCACGTTTTCCATCTTCATTGGCAGAGTGCAGTGTGTACTCCCTGGATAAAGGTGACTTTGAAGGGAAAAGGAGGATTTGCTGAGCTAGACAGCCCCGGTCATTCTTCCAAATTTTATCAATTAGATAAGTCCTCCATCTCCTGGGGAGCAAGTAAAGTGAGAAAGACTAGGAGTATGTTTACAGAGAAGCCTTCTTTTTTTTTTTTTAATATATTTTATTGATTTTTTACAGAGCAGAAGGGAGAGAGATAGAAAGTCAGAAAGATCGATGAGAGAGAGACATCGATCAGCTGCCTCTTGCACGCCCCCTACTGGGGATGTGCCCGCAGCCAAGGTACATGCCCTTGCCGGAATCGAACCCGGGACCTGATTCAGTCCGTAGTCCGACGCTCTATCCACTGAGCCAAACCGGTCTCGGCAGAGGAGCCTTCTAATAGAAACCAGAGGAAAAACTAGAGAAAAAGTTGTTCCCTCTAATATGTTAAACTAATTTGATTGATAAAGTAGTTAGAAATTTTATCCACTCGTTCAATGTTTCTTTTTTTAAAAAATTCAGTTACATGTGGCTGAGCATCGATCTATGAACCAGCAGGTCTCCGTTCAATTCTGGTCAAGGCACATGCCCAGGTTGCAGGCTCGATCCCCAATAGGGGGCGTGCAGGAGGCAGACAATCAATGATTCTCTCATCATTAATGTTTCTACCTCTCTCTCCTCCCTTCCTCTCTGAAGTTAATAAATATATATTTAAAAAATTCAGTAACACAGCTTGATGAATATAATTATTTACCTGGGTAATATCCTGTTTTCTTTTTAATCCTTACCTGAGGATATGTTTATTGATTTGAGAGAGAGGAAGCAGGGTGGAGGGGAGAGAAACATTGCTGTGAGAAACATCATTCAGTTGCCTCATATACACACCCTGACTGGAGATGGAACCCCAACCTAGGTATGTGCCCTGTCTGTGAATCGAACCCACAACCTTTTGGTGTATGGGACGACACGCCAACCAACTGAGCAACCCGTCTGGGGCAATATTCTCTTTTATAATTTTTTTCCCAAACATCTCTGAATTAATTTCTAGCACTACAACTAAAAACAGAGAGAAAACCAGTAACTCTGAGAACATCCAAATTATCTTTTTTTAAACCTTTTTTATTGAGAGCCTTCATTTAACATTTTATTCCACCCCTAAGTAATATTGAAAAGAGTGACCCAGCATGCCCTGTGGTTCAGTGGTTGGAGTGTTGGGCTGCAGACTGAAGGGTCGTGGGTTCGATTCCTCATCAAGGGCACATGCCTGGTTGTAGGTCTGATCCCTGACTCCAGGTTAGGGCATGTGCAGGGAGCAACCAATCAACGTCTGTCTGTCACATGGATGTTTCTCTTCTGTCTCCCCCTCCTACCTCCCTCCCACTCTTAGTTGTGTCTGACACTAGTGATTTATTCCTTCCCTCCATAAAATGTCTCATTTGGCTTTTCTGATATTCCAGAATACTGCCATCGCTAACACTGATGACTCAGTGCCAGGCGCTGCCGGTTATCTCCTACTATTCATTCTCCCTTTCCTCCCCAGGGACAGAATCCTCCAATTTCAGTTGGGTAGATAGCCGCCCAAAATGAAGACTTCACTTGAAAGCCTAAGTAATGCTAAGAAACAGCAGGCCAAAGTGATATCAGTAAAAGTAGTGGGCACAGTTGCTAGAAAGCATCCTTAAAGGACATTGGTGCTGCCTTCTTTATTCTTCATTTTTCTCTTTTTTGGGTGCTGGCATGCAGAGGTGATAGCTGGAGCTGAAGCAGCCATGGCTTATGAAGCCATGCAATAAAGGAAACTTAGTTTCCTGACACTATAGGGCACCTACAAGCCCTGGTCTACCTTCTTGGACTTTTACATGAGAAATAAATTTGTCTCTTGTTTAAGTTACTGTTATTTCAAGTTTTCTGTCACTTGTGGGCAATCCTGGTGCTTCCTAATACATTTCTTTCCTACCATGGCATATTCTTTGTCACTTCAATTAGACTGTATGCTCTTTGGGAATATAGGTTCTGATAGTGTCCTTTACAGTACCAAAATAATTAATGACTGGCCTAGATTTCAATGAACATTTTATTACATAATTCCTGTTGGGTCACAATTTTTAGTATTACTCAAATGCTGCAAGTTAAGATGCCCTTAGGAGACAAGAGCAAGAGTGGATCACACACTTGGCAACTTTAAAGCATTCTTTTACTTTCCAGTTTGGAGTTTGGGCCTGCCCCGTTTTTATTCAGGGGAAGTGGCACCACTGGATGCTAAGCTTTAGGTGACACTCAGCTGCTTTTCTTGCAGCTTTAGAAGTACACTAGTGGGTCATCTGTAGACTCTTCCTGAAGGAGGAGGGGAAAGGGAGGCTGAACTAAGAAAAATAAGGTGGTGAAACAGAAGGATGGGTTCTAATGACTCCCTAATCTAAAAGCAGTATCTTGGATACAAAGTAATTTTAAATGAACATTAGAATGTTTTTATCTAAAAATGTTTGTCCTTTTTCTTGTTGTTAAAATAATTCGGTTTTTAAATTTTGAGAATGAATCAGTTAATGATTATTCATGAGACTGGCTAGATGAAATAATGCATATTATAAAGCATTGAATGAAGGTATTTCTGGAAAACAGAATTAGTACCATTCTCTACGGACTTGACATTATCTTTCTAGTTGTTAGATATCCCACTGTAAAATGATACCCCAATTAACAAATTTCCAGAGACAAAGCTTTTTTAGAGAGCCTTGTGTTATCACTGTTGTTGTATTTATTCAACTGAAAATATGATACATTTCTTTTCAACCCAGCTAGATTCTATTCTCCTTGAGATTCTAGTCTCCTTATATTTTTATTTCATTTTTCTCCTGTAAGCTCCAGTTCCATATTGAAATTAGTTCAGCAAAACCCTGGACAAGTAGCTTAATTGGTTAGAGCATCATGCTGATATGCCAGGGTGGCGGGCCTCGCTTCCTTCCTCTCGTTCTGTCTCTAAAAACAGTTTTTAAACATTAGTTCAATACATATTCTGTTTGATAAATTTTGAGTGAATGTGTTATTCTAATATCCATATTCATGTAAAGTGCTTAGAACATGCTCTGGCACATAGAAAGCACTAACAAATATCTATTGTTATTATTATTACCTGAAATCAGTGTAGTGCTTTCTAAATGTTCATCTCCTTCATTTGCTGATTTTTATTTCTTTTTCTTTTAGTTTTATTTCTTATTAAATTTATTGGAGTGACATTGGTTAATAAGACCATATAGGTTTGAAGTGTACATTTCTATGATACATGAACTGTATATTGTATTGTATTATTTGTATCCTGAGATCAAAGACTTGTGGAATCTTAGAACTAGAAAATATTTAAGGTCCTCTGATAAAATCACTTTATTCTGGTAGGTCACTGGGCTTGAGCAGATTCAAGGCTATCTGGTCCATCTCACTATAATCGTGGTTCTCAAACAAGGAGGCTAGAGACAGCCCCCAATGTAAAGAATTACTTGGTCCATAATGTCCATAGTGCTAAAGGTTGAGAAATCCTGTGCTGAAGGTATGTCTGCTTACCTTCATTAAAGGAGACTCGCCTGCTTCCCTGGTTGACGTGTTTCATTGTCACAGAAAATTCTCAATACAGGTTTATCCTTTATTTGGTATGTCTTCTCTTTACTTGTATTTGCCATGCTTTGAGAGGAAAATTTAAATAGTTAAAATATGCAGGAAAAATAAGTTTTGCAGAACGATTTTTTTCATGTACGTACTCTTTAAAGTTGTTTGGGAGAAATTATTTGGAGAGAGCTGTTACATAGTTAACAGAGGCTTATTGAATACCTTAGCAATAGTAGTTGTTTCTGTTAAACAAAAAATTTTAACTTTAAAGAGACTGAGTGTGTGTGTGTGTGTGTGTGTGTGTGTGTGTTTGTGTGTGTTTTAAAGAAAGCGTTTATTGGGCCACTGCTAGCCAGAGAAGAAGATGGATCTTGGAGCATAGAGTCTAAACCACCTGCAACATCACTAGTAGAAAAGACAAACATCTCTTTCATGGCTTTTTTATACATCAAGTAGGGGAAAAAGATGTAAGCTGTTCTAAAATAATTTACACTAGCTATAGACAGAGGGATGGGAGACTAGTTCTGGGAGGGCCAGCAGTAAGCAAAGCTCCTGTGTAAGCAGGAAGCAGACGCCTGGGGTTCTGCACCTGGCTGTTCTATCTTTTATTTATTTTTTAAATATATTTTATTAATTTTTTACAGAGAGAAAGGGAGAGGGATAGAGAGAGTCAGAAACATCAAAGAGAGAGAAACATCATTTAGCTGCCTCCTGCACACTCCATACTGGGTATGTGCCCACAACCACGGTACATGCCCTTTACTGGAATTGAACCTGGGACCCTTGAGTCCGCAGGCTAACGCTCTATCCACTGAGCACCTGGCTGTTCTGTCTTTTAGACAGTCTCAGAAATAGCCGCCTGGAAGTTAGTTTAATAATTCCAACATACAGAAGAAAAAAGAAAAGAAGGAAAATAAAAGATAACTCCAGCATACATTGAAGAGTGTAAGCCTGTTTTGTTGGTTCTTTCCCCTGCTACTGTTACCTGATGAACCCTTTTGTGTCTCTTTTTAATTTAGAGCATCTCAGGTTTTTTCTTGTCATTTCACAACTACCTCTTTTAGCTTTATATGTAAAGTGCTCCCTGATGACTGACAGGGCAGAAACAGGGTTAAATGAAAGAAGAAGCTGGAGTGGGAGAAAGGAACAGAATGGCAGTCCCCATTCTGCCTTTCTCTGCAGCTGCTTTGCTCTTTCGTTCTTTCTCTCTCTGCCCATTTCCAACACTAGAGGTATATACAGTGATCACTGCTACTGAATGAACATTGTCAGGAACTAAGGCCTATGGAGAGGTCAGTGCAATTTCTCCTCTAGCAAGAGATACCAGAACTGTGATCCACTTTTAAAAGTTGCCTGAAAAAAAAAAGTGAAAATATCCCAGTCTGCAGTTTGGAAGAAAATCCCAGGTGTATAGACTGCTTTCTCATGAGTTTGCATCTTTCTCTTTCCTCTCATAAGGTCTGTTCTCTCCTCTCAGTGGCGGTCACACGGTGATGTCTTGCCCCAAAAGCCATTTTTTTTATCCAGTGGTTCTTTTCTGAATGAGTAGGATCTTCAAGGCTCAAGGTCACAATGAACTTTAGCCCCAATTCCAGTGTAACTTAGGTGCTTATGCAAGTAAATATACGTGACTAACTTAAATTTTATTTATGTCTAGTCTGTCTTGCCATATATTTAGCAAGAAAAGATTAAGGACTAACTGACATTATGCTAATGTTTCTGCATGTTTTTATAGCATATTTAAGGTCTTTCTTTGACTAGCCAATAAAATGTAATATTTCTAGCTTTTTCTCTAATTAGATTGCTGAGACTTTTAAACATTTCCTTTTTTAATAGTAAAATTTCCCATATGACATTTCAGAAGCAAGACAAAAACACATCCTGAAAACCACATTACACTCTAAGCGCCCTGAGAAGAGTCAGCGTGGTCGCATGTTCCGTAAGGCAGGCAGGTCACTGGTGCTCAGAACCCAGGCAACGATGAGCACCACCGTGAAGACAGGGATGAGAGCCTTAAACGTCCTTGATTGCTTGGATAAGTAAACAGTAAAAAACAAAATGAATTTTAATGGAATGAGTATAGATTAAATCAAAGAAACCTGTGCAGACACAAGTCAGGATTTGTTTCAGGATGGCACAGAATACCTCTCTGAGGCCATGATTGCCTGAAAATTTAATGAGAGTTAAACATTTCTTTGAAATTTAATAAATCTTTATTGTTCAGATTATTACAATTATTCCTCTTTTTTCCTGGTTCCCACCCCACCCTCTGCCCTTACCTCCCCCACACTGTCCTCATCCATAGGTGTACGATTTTTGTCGAATTTCTTTCTGCACCTCCCATACCCCTTTCCTCCCTTCCTATACCCCTGTTCTATTATATTCATCAGTTTATTCTGTTCATCAGATTTTTAATTCACTTGATTTTTAGATTCACTTGCTGATAGATAATGTATCTGTTGTTCATGATTTTTATCTTTACCTTTTTCTTCTTCTTCCTCTTTTTAAAGAATACCTTTCAGCATCCTATATAATAAAAGAGAAACATGCAAATTTGACCATTTCTTCGCTCCTGATTGGCTATGCTACCAGCCAATCAGGAGCGGGGGCAGGGCCAAGTGGCGCAAGCGCCAGGCCCTGGGTGTAAAGATGAAATGGTGGTGGCGGTGAGTGCCCAGCCCCCAGGTGCTGTGAGGGGAAGCTGTGGCAGCAGCAGCGGTGGTGGCAGTGGCAGGGAGCGCTCGGCCCCTGGGCACTGTGAGCAGAAGTGGCAGCGAGTGTCCAGCCCCTAGGGCCACATGGTCGCAGGCAGCAGGGGCTGAGCTGAGCAGGGTGATGGCTGGGTGGCCAAGGCCTAAAGCCTTGGCAGAGGCATTAGGCCTTGGGCAGGCTGGGGATGAGCAATCAGTTGGACATCCCCTGAGGGCTCCCAGTATGTGAGAGGAGGCAGGTTGGGTTGAGGGACCACCCACCCCCAGTGCACGAATTTCATGCACTGGGCTCCTAGTTTCATATAATACTGGTTTGGTGTTGATGAACTCCTTTAGCTTTTTCTTTTCTTTTCTTTCTATTTTGAAAAAATCTTTATTGTTGAAAGTATTACATAGGTCCTCTCCCCCCCCCCCTTTAACCTCTTTCAGCCTACTCCCATATGCCCCTGTCCCCTGACCATCACTACCCAATTGTCTGAGCCCACAGGTTATGCATATAAAAGTATGCATACAAGTTTATTGGTTGATTCATTTAGCTTTTTCTTATCTGTGAAGCTCTTTATCTGACCTTCAATTCCAAATGATAGATTGCTGTGTAGAGTAATCTTGGTTGTAGGTTCTTGCTATTCATCTCTTTGAATATTTCTTTGAATACTCTTGTCTGGCCTGCATAGTTTCTGTTGAGAAATCCGCTGATAATTGTATGGGTGCGCCCTTATAGGTAATTAACTGTTTCCCTCTTGCTGCTTTTAATATTCTCTCTTTGTCTTTTGCTCTTGGCATTTTAATTATGATGTGTCTTGGTGTGGTCCTCTTTGGGATTCTGTGTGCTTCCTGGACTTGTAAGTCTATTTCTTTCATCATGTGGGGGAAGTTTTCAATCATTCTTTCTTCAAATAGGTTTCCAGTATCTTGCTCTCTCTCTTCTGGCACCCCCATAGTTCTGATGTTGATATGCTTGAGGTTGTCCCAGAGGCACCTTATACTATCTTCATATTTTTGGGTTCTTTGTTCTTTTTGTTTTTCCAGCTGAGTGTTTTTTGCTTCTTTGTATTTCACATCTTTGACTTGATTCTTGCAGTCTTCTAGTCTGCTGTTAGGTCTCTGTATAATATCTTTTATTTCAGTCAGTGTATATTTAATTTCTAGTTGGTCCTTTTTCATATCCTCAAGGGCCTTGCTAAATTTAATAGCCTTTTCTAGGAAATTCTTGAAAAACCTTATAACCATGGTTTTGAAGTCTATATCCAGTCATTTGCTTTCCTCCATTTCTTTCATTTGTGATCTGTTTCTTTGTCTCTGCATTTTTCTTGCTTCCCTGAGTTGGTAGAGTAGCTTTGTGTGGTAGGTGTCCTATATGGCTCAGTGGCTCAGCCTCCCCGGTTACCTGAGGTGGATACTCTTGGTGCACCCTTTTGTGCACTAAGTGTACAGCCTAGTTGTAGTTAAACCTAGATTGTTGTTGGTATCACTGGGAGGAACTGACCTCCAGGCCAATTGGCTGTGAGAATCAGCTGTGTCTATGGTGGGAGACACCCTTATGAGATAGGACTTGCAAAATTGCAAAAGCCTCTGTGCTCAGGTTGGATGGGGCAGAGTTTCAGGGCAGTGCAGATAGCCTTGGCTTCCAGTCATCCCTGCCCTATGAGGCCCCTGGATCTCAGTGTCCCATGGTAATTGCTGTAAGAACCTCTGAGAGAAAGCCACCCCCGAGTTCCGCCCGCTGCCTGACAGTTCAGTTTTTCCCCAAATGAGTCTGGGTTCCCAGAGTCTCGCCCAGAACTGGAGTTCAGCACAGTCGGGTGCTTCCATCTCCCTCCACTTGAGAAAGCCAGCCACACACTCAGCAGTCAGTCCTCTCCATGCGCACGCCCCCAGACCTTTGCCTTCTGCAGCTCTCCTGAGTCTCAGTGTGCTTTTCTTTTTTCCTGACAGTCCAGATTCCCCTGCGATGAGTCTGGGTTCCCAGAATCTCACCTGGAACTGGAGTTTAGCATAGTCGGGAGCTTTTTGTCTCCTTCCCACTTGAGAAAGCCAGCTGCGCACTCAGCCCTCAGTCCTCTCCATGCACGTGTCTCTCTACCTCAGCCTTTTGTTGCTCCTCTGAGTCTCGATGTGCTTTTCTCTTTCCTTCTAGTTGTAGAATTTCCCCTCACCCAGCTTTTCTGTGGTTCTGGATGATGTCCATTTTGTCTTTTAGTTGTAGTTTTGAAATTGTTGTGTGAGGCAGCAGTTTAGGTGTTCACCTATGCCGCCATCTTGGTTTCTCTGAGAGTTAAATATTTTAAATGCAGAATGAGTATTTAAAACTAACCTGGCACTGCAATTGCCATTGTTATTAGTAGTAGCTGTCGTTGTGTACTTAGCATGAGCCTACTTTAACCCCTTTACGTGTGACCACTGACCCAGAGGGGCACAGGTTTACAGAAAACACAAGTATTCTTCCCTAAATCAACTGCACAACCCATGGGTCCCATCCTACCAGCTCAGGTGGCAGGCTCCTTTCAGCTCTACCTCTGGTAATGTTTTTGCCTCGGGTAAAATTCCAGTATCGGTGTTTGCTGAGCCTTGAGAGAACAAGAGCTTATTTTGAGGCTAGGAATAAATATTTATTAATGTGACAGATGGAGCAGGTAGAGGCCTTTTTAAAATTTGAACCAAAAACAATTAAATTTGACTTGTATTTAGAATTGTTTTAATAACATTTATTGGAAATGTATGCATATGAACGGGAAGAAGTTGTAAAAATTCTGCTTTTGGTAGGAAAATATAACATCATTTCAATATACAGTTTTCTGATTTGAACCCATGTATTGAATTTAGAGAACTGGAAATGTATTTTCATGCACTTAGATGAAATTGTCAAGCATGCTCATGTCTTTGGGAGAGATTTTTAAAACCTTTTTATGCTCTAAAACAGTGCTCGTAAGATCATTTTGATAATGTATTGTGAGCAAAAATCAAGTGAAAAATAACAAAATTGTTTTCTGCTTTTAGATGTGTGGTTTTTAACAACAGAGGAATGGCAGGGGAGAATCTTTTGGTAAGTAAATTTAAACTAATAACAGCTTAATTTTTAAAAGAATCATTTCTAGTTTTATAATGAAAAGCATAACTCATAAATAATACAGGTTCATTGTGGAAAATACATATAAGCAAAAAGAAAATGGAATTTGCAAGATCCACAATTATACAACCAGGGGAATCCCCTTGGTCTGTGTTCATTCAGATCTTATATTTAAATGGCAAAATGTAATATATTTCTGTTTTTATAAAAGTTAACGTTTTATTTTACCACAACCTTTGTACTTACTGTATTTGGACATCAATAGATATTCATCTACATCATTTTTAATGCAAAAACATGTTTTCTTTACAAATTAACTAGTACAGCCAAAATAGATTTGGCTCAGTGGATAGAGCACCCCCAGTAGGGGGTGTGCAGGAGGCAGCTGATCGATGTTTCTGACTCTCTATCCCTCTCCCTTCCTCTCTGTGAAAAATCAATAAAATATATTTTTTAAAAAATAAAAATTAACTAGTACAGCCCTAGCTAGTTTGGCTCAGTGGATAGAACGTCGACCTGTGAACCAAAGGGTCCTGGGTTCGATTTCAGTTAGGAGCACGTAGCTGTTGAAGGCTCTTCCCCCGCCGGGGCTCTGGTTGGGGCTCCTGCAGGAGGCAGCCAATCCATGTGTTTCTCTCACATCGATATTTCTCTGTCTTTCCCGCTCTCTTCCACTTACTGTAAAAATCAATGGAAAAATATCCTCAGGTGAGGATTAAAAATACAAAACAGAAATGTAAGTAGTATTTAACAAATTAGCCAGCACAGTGATCATTTTTTCCCTTAAGAATTCTACTTTTTCAGGAAACAGACTGACTGTGTTATATTCCTATATGCCCATCAAAGTTTACATAAATAAAATATTATTTCAAATCAAAGTTTTTCTAACCCTTGCAGTTTTTTTTTTAATGATGATAGAAGTTCTTTCATCTCCTAGAAGATTATCACTCTATTTGATGTTAAGCCTGTGAGATGGAATGAGAAGTATTATACGCATTGAAATTTTCTGAACACTTTTCAGCTATTAGTTCCTCACCACTTCAACAGGTCAAAGACAATTCTATCGGAATTGAAAGAAACATTAGTTTGAGTCATTGATAGAGCATATTATTATGTTTATAAATTAGTCATGCTGAAGGTAAAAAATTACAATCATGTCATTAATGCCAGTACTTTATGAGAACACAGGGAAAGAAGAGCTCTTTTTCTTTGTTTTAAGGTGACCTGGGCCTTGGAGGGAATCAAGATCAATATAATTTTAAAAGCTAAAGTTATTAAGTGTTTGTGATCTTACTAACATGCCTCATAATAGTTTGATGTGAAGGTTCACATTTCCTTACTTATCCAGAATTTAGGAAACTTGTAGCCAGATGGTGGATACTTTAACAGGGAAGATTTGGAATTTGTCACTGTGACCCTCGACTAAACAAGTTGTTTATTTGTTTTTAAGAGTGCAGTACTATTTATTTAATCCTCACCCGCGGACAGGTTCATTGATTTTCAGAGAAAGAGGTAGGGGGCAGAGAGAGACAGAGTGGCAGAGACAGAGACTGATGTGAGAGAGCAATTCATAGGTTGCCTCTCCTACACTCCCCCGACTAAGGATTGAACCTACAACCTAGATAAGTGCTCCTGACTGGAATCCAACCCTTGACCTTCTGGTGTAGGAGACCATGTTCCAACCAACTGAGTCATACCAGCCAGGGCACAAATTGTTTTTGAACAGCTTTTGATTGCTGTGTGCCTTTCTTTCTTTCTTTTTTTCTTTCTTCTTCTTCTTTTTATTATTATTATTATTATTATTATTATTATTATTATTATTATTTAGCTTGTGAGGAGTGAGGATAGTTTTCCACTGATTTCTAGAGAGAGAATGGGAGGTATGGGGAAGGGGAGAGAGAGAGAAAAGAGAGCGAACCATCAATGTGACAGAAGCACATCAGTTGGTTGCCTCCCGCACTCCCCTCAACTGGGACCCAAGATGGAACCTGGGCACGTGCCCTTGACTAGGGATCGACCCTGAGACTCTCTGGTGCACAGGCTGTCGCTCTAGCCCCTGAGCACAATGGCCAGAGTATGTGTCTTTCTAGGTGTTTGACGAATACAAAGATGGGAAGACATGATCTGAGGCTCTCAAGGAAATAATGTGCTACACAGTAAACTCTGTTAGGTCCCATAAAGTGAGGGACAAAGATCTGTTCACTCAGCAGAGCCGTGTTATTTACTTATTAAATCAGGCACTATAGGATGAAGAGTGAACATACATACTGTTAGACACAGCCCTAAGCCATAATAGCTTTAACTTAAGTTACAGGAGAGTGTCAGACACATAAAACTATGCACAGGGCAGTGCTAAGTGCAACCGTGAGAAGACCTATTAAGGCTACGGATCATAAAGGGACGGAGTAACTAATTGCCTGGGGAGGTGGGAGAACATTGTAGTGGAGATAAATTTGAGTTGGATCTTGAAGGCTCCGGTACTGAGCCAGGAGAGGGGAAAGAGGAGCCTTCTCAGCACAAAGAACAAGAGATTAAAGAGCGTGGCCTGCACACACCCACCCGTCATGGCACAGTGGTTGAGCATCAGCCAGGAGGTCACAGGTCAGTTCTCAGGCAGGGCACCTGCCCGGGTTGTGGGCTTGGTCCCCAGCAGGAGGTCACAGGTCAGTTCTCAGGCAGGGCACCTGCCCGGGTTGTGGGCTTGGTCCCCAGCAGGAGGAATGCAGAGGCAATAGATCAATGATTCTCTCTCATCGTTGATGTTTCTGTCTCTCTCTCCCTCTCTCCTCCTCGCTGAAATCAATAACAATATATTTGGGCCCTCGCTGGTTTTGCTTAGTGGTTAGAGCATCAGCCTGCGGACCAATGAGTCCCGGGTTCGGTTCTGATCAAGGGCATGTACTTTGGTTGCAGGCTTCTCCCTGGCTCCGGTCGTGGTTGGGGCTGCAAGAGGCAACCAATTGATGTGTTTCTCTCACATGATATTTCTCTCTGTCTTTCCCTCTCCCTTCCACTCTCTCTAAAAATCAATGGGAAAATATACTCGCTGAGGATTTACAAAATATAAATAAATAAGTAAATAAATAAATAAATAAATAAATAACACTAAAATTAACCTTTAAAATATGTATATTTGGAAAAGATATGAAGAGCATGGACTAGCAAATACTTGTGGAGGGGCCCAGGCAGCGTGGCTCAGTGGTTGAGCATCGACCTATGACCCAGGAGGTCAATAGTTCAATTCCCGGTCAGGGCACATGCCTGGGTTGCAGCCTTGGTCCCCAGTAGGGGGCATGTAGGAGGCAGCCAATCAATGATTCTCTCATCATTGATATTTCTATCTCTCTCTCCCTTTCCCTTCCTCTCTGAAATCAATAAAAATATTTTGGAAAAAAAGTACTTGCGGAGGGATAGTAATGATGATAATTTTGTCTAATGTTTATTGAGGGCTTAGAATATATCAGTTATGTTTTTTCATGCTTAATAATCAGCAATAGAAACAACTCGATGATTTAGGTAAATACAGTCACCATCATTCCCATTTTCCAGAGGAAGAAAATGAGACATAAACATGTTAAGAACTTGCCCTCGCCAAGGAATCCAGAGCTAGGATTCAGACCCAGGTAGTCTGACTGTGTGCTTATGCTCTTGACCATTATGCTGTACTCCCTTCTCATTATTCAGGAAGTGATGGGAATTCTTCTAGGACCAAATTTTGAAGTCTCATGTGTAGTATCCTCAGGAACACAGTATTGAACCATAGACATTAAAAAAACACATATATGGCCGAGACTGGTTTGGCTCAGTGGGTAGAGCGTCGGCCTGCGGACTGAAAGGTCCCAGGTTCAATTCTGGTCAAGGGCATGTACCTTGGCTGCGGGCACATCATCAGTAGGGGGTGTGCAAGAGGCAGCTGATGGATGTTTCTCTCTCATCGATGTTTCTGACTTTCTATCCCTCTCCTTTCCTCTCTGTGAAAAATCAATAAAATTTTAAATATATATATATATATGTGTTTTTTAGCCCTGGTGGGTTTCTCAGTGGTTAGAGCATTGGCCTTCACATCAGAGAGTGCCAGGTTCGATTCCCAACCTGGAGAGTTTCAGGTTCAATCCCCAACCCCAAGTCTCTCTCTCTTTCTCTGTTTCTCTCTCTCCCTCCCTCCCACTCTCTCTAAACATCAATGGAAAAAATATCCTTGGGTGAGGATGGATGTATAGGTAGGTAGATAAAACAATGTTTTTGCTTTATTGATGTATAATTGACATATGAAATAATTTGATCATAGTCAAGTCTTAGAGAATTTAGGGCAATATGTGAAAAAAGAGATGGAGGCCAGTAAAAAAAAAAATCAGTTACTATAGACCTACCCAGAGTTTGAAAGCAGAGGTAGGAAGAAGAGAGAATAAAAATGAGGGATATTCATGTGATAGATTATGTGGGAGTCAGGGTTAACAGACTCAGAGTAAGACCTTAGCTTAGGCAAAAGAACAAAAGATGAATCTGCAAAGATCAAACAGGAAGGAACTCTAACTGAAATGAACCCAAAAGAGCTAGAAAAGGTGAAATAGAATTTAGAGTAAGCATTTCTCCTAGGAATGGAAGAAATGCAAAAGTAAAAGGTTTGCTGAAATATGTTGGTGATATACTTAGAATTTATGGGGATTACTATGGCTTCTGCAAAGCAGTAAAGTAGAAATTTTCCGCCACCATATTGTCCTCGTTTCCCATTAGTCATTGCAGCGTTGAGGGAAAGCCAGAGTCTTACTCACGAGGAAATGAGAAGCCTGCACTTTGGTCCCCGGGGCGGTTAGCTGGAGGACAGGTCGTTCCCGTCTCAGAAGACTGAGCCTCAGATATTCCTGCAGGTGACTACTCTCCCGGAGTCCTTGGAGTAGTTGGTACCTTTTCTTGCTCCTCTCTGCAGATTGGTTTTCAAGATTAGGAATACAGAAAGTTGCCCACAGACGCCCTAATGTTAATGATTATTTTGTGAACTGTCATATTTTCGACTTACGTTAGGAATCATAATTTACAAAGGTTTCAGCCACTAAGATTTTCTGATCCTAATAATTTTTCATAGACCATTTTTCTTGTGCCCTAACTCTGTGTGTGGTCGTGTGTACGTGTATATGCATGTGTACCTACATGTGCACACATACTTCACTTAAAACTTGCATGACAAGAGTACATTTTGGTGACTTGTTCAGAAATAATTGAGAAATTTTAAAGCTATACAGTGTTTTATTTCTGCTGACGTAGTGTCCTCTCCTTAACCATGCTGCAAACTCGCAGTATTTCACACTCCTGTCTTTCTTCATCTTTCCTTATCCTCTAAGTCAAGCATGCCAAACTCAAAGGCTAACACAGGCCAAATAAACGAGGTTTAAGTTTATGTGGACTGCAAAAAAACAAAAGCTTCAATTTTCATAGAAACATAGGTTTATTTCAATAGAGACATGCTGAATATACAGGGCTGAAATACGTGAGTAATCATTAACATAAAATAATAGAACATTTTAATAAAAATTAATCGTTTTTTCTTGAACATTGACTTACCAGACACTGAATAACCGTACATGTTAATAAGCATAACGCAAATAAACCTAATTTTTTTATTCTCTGAAAGCGAAATATTTCCTGTTGTGCACACCAAACAAGTTAGTCCATGACTAATGACATGGCAATGGACTACTAAAATATTCACTGCTAGTGTTAGTGGAGAGAAATGGTGCATCTGCTCATAAGCTGCGTAAGGGAAATGAATGCAACACGATTATAGCAATCAGTCATTGGCAAACATTGTAGTTTGTTCTTAATAATTATGTATAAAAGATATTGTAAAAATTATGAAATTTTTATTAAAACATTTCTTATATACTGTTATATTGGCTGGATCACAAAAATACGCATTGTGAGCCGTGAGTTTGTCATGCTTGCTCTAAGTACTCATCTGAGCTACTCACTCCATCACTTCCTCCTTCCTTTTCACACATCCTTCTCTACTCATCCTCCTTTTCTCCTCTCCCGTCTCACTGCCCAGGCCCAGGAAATCTCTGTAGATTACAGATTGACCCGTCTTGTTTTTTGGATTGCCAGACAGTGCTAACAGAATCTTCAGAGCAAGAACATGTTCTTTAACACCCACTTCTATCATTAATTTTTTAAAATGAGCTTGATATTTCAACTTACCTAGACTGTTTGTCAATTAGAAAATGAGAGGGCTTTTGGTAAAATAAATGTCTTTAGGGTTCTTAATATCTCATATTCTATTTAGAAATCTAATACTCAGATTAAGGAATATGTGTGTGTGTGTGTGTGTGTGTGTGTGTGTGTGTGTGTGTGTGTGTGAAGCTATATGAGAATTTCAGTTGACATTTATGCATTGTCTATGTAAATCTGGTTTCCTATTTCATTGTGAATTTAAGCAGAAAAGTATATCTAAAATAAAATTGTTCTTATGTAAAAATTAAAAGTAATTTTAATTTATAACTATGCAGTGTGAAAAGACTCACATGTAATAAAAATGCCACGTAAAGATTATTTTTTTCACCTGAATACTTGTAACAAATTCTGCAGTCACTGTGAATGAGCATGGTAGTAGATATTGTCCTATTTAGATTTTACAGTGAATTTGTGTCACTCAAATGCATTTAATTATAGAGTATTTTTTAAATTATCTCAGCTTAGTCAGCTGTTCAGGTGTTACAGGATTTACTTAACCTTTCTAAAGTCAGTTTCCTGTTTGTAAAAGAAATGTGATAATAGGATCGCCCTCATGGTTTTGCCATTATAAATGCTGTCAGGTTAACATTTATCTTTTGGAAAATTCCATATTTAAAGATCTCAAAAAGATGACAGTAGGCAGTAGATAGTGTCTTAATCTTGGGTTTAATCAGGAGGATCATTGAAAATTGTAATTTTCTTAGACTACTCATTAGTGATTGAATAATGGATGACATACCTTCATATTGTGATTATGGTTTATTGTAATCACGGTTTATTGGAATACTATAATCAGGGTGGTGCAGATAGCTGGTTTCAGTATTTTTATTAGAGTAATGTTACCAGATTCCTCTCCTTGTTATTAAATTTTATTTTACATAAACTTTATTTATACACCCATTTGCACATATTCTACAAACAGGATTGCCCTTTCCTCATACAGCTCAAACAATGCATCTGTGAAGCTTTTCAACTAGAAACAGAGCCTTCATTGATGAAGTTCACATGAAAACCATTTATTTAAATACATTATGTATGGAAGCATAATCAGCTTTACATAGTTTACCATTTTAAGTGTCTGTTTCATTGAGATCTGCTGGGGCTTTTATTGTAAAGTCAAATGTTTAATTAATAGATCAGACTGGATATTGCTTTATCTAGAGTGAAGGCAATACCAGAAAGCCACACGCCTTCATTGGTAGACAGCTCTCATGATAGAGAAAACAGTTTTTCAGTTAGAAGTGAGCCAAAAATTTAATTTTTATGGCATTATTGGAGAGCCCTTTTTGTTTGTTTTTAAATAAAGAATTACTTTGTCAGGCATAAGGGTTTTTTTCTATAAGAAGGTGTAATGCTCCACTTTTTCTTCATAAATTGACTCTTCTTGTTTAGTCAGAGACACAGCTGAGTAGGGAACTGTGATTCTATTTAATTTAAGGTATTTAAGGTTTTGCCCATTTCTATCAAGCCTTCCTCGCTGATTAAAGTCTTTTTGTTAGTGTCAACTTGAATAGCATTGACTTTAAATAATATATATGTGTATTGCAAGATAAGGACGTTATAAATTTTTATTATTCATAATATGTGCAAAGGTAATTTCCCCATATTTATGACTTCTTGCTCTTTTTTGCATTTCTGCATTATACAAATCATGAACCTCACAATTTTAAATGATGAACTTTACCTGTCACTGCTTACAGACGCCAAGGACTTACTGTTGCGCAAACACTGAAGATTTGGAGGCAGTTATTCACCACGTACACAGTCTGTACCCCTCTGCTCCTTTCCTGGCAGCAGGGGTTTCAATGGGAGGGTAAGGTTTTTCCTTTCTAAAATGTCTGAGAGAAGTGGTCTTACCAACTGCCTCTTCCAGAGAGGATCATTAGCTACATAGACATTTTAAAGTAAATGTTTGATTAATTTTATCACATGATTGAATGACTGAAGGAATTTATGCAGGTGGATTTTAATATTTTCCTTGATTACTGGTCTCTGCAGTGGAAAGGATACAAGTACTTACTTGGGGTACTGGGGTCTTGTGAGCATGAAGGCTTGGCAGGTTCCCTGATGTACCCCTGGCTGGCCCTGCAACTGTGTTCTCCTGAACGTCTCAGGAAGCTGAACTTGTAGCATGACTTCTAGCCCTCCAGTCACAGAAATAAACACTTTCTGCTCCTCCAGCTGAAGAGGCCTTCAGAGACTCTTCCTCAGGTGTGGCTTGGTTGGTTTGGTTGGTTGGTTGGTTTGGTTTGGTTTGGTTTGGTTGTTGGGCAAATGACCTACTCTGGAGTGCTCTCCTAGAATCTGTAAAATTTTGTTGCTAATTCCCTATTACAGCTGATTTTTAAACCATATGAATATTATTATAATTTGTATTGCTTGCCATTACTTTGGGGCTCTCTTTTTTGGAACGTTTAGGCTATGTATTATATAGGTAGGTTCATTTCTACTAGTAATGTTTATATTTTTTGTTCTAGTGATACTGGACTTAATCAAACCCAAAATTTTTATTATCTGGCATTTTAGATTTCCTAAACCATTGCCCAGAGCTATTCTTTAAAACCAATACATGCATGATATACAATGCCTTAATTTTATAATTGACTTATCTGTCATTTCAATTTACAGATTGTCTTAAGAGCATTTTTATTTGAAAATGAAAGGCTTTTACAAATGATGGACTCTGAAAAATAGGCTTTACCCACCTCTTTAGACCCTGATAAACGTAAACAAAGAGGAAAAGAGTACGTTTCTTACATTAGCATGGGAGGTTGGACTTGACCTACTAAAGGGAGAAAGCTGAATCACGCAGAAAACCAGAGAATCTCGGAATTGTGCTTAATGGGCAGTTTTTCACTTTTGTTTCTTTTGCCCCAAATTGTGAACCTAAAAGGACAAGGTGCCAGCTGAACTTTTTCCCCTTAATCTTACAAATTCTTGACTTTTTTAAGGCCAGACCTTACATAAACAGGCCCAGATTCTCTATTCAGAAGCTCCTGGGAAATGCCTATTCATGTCACTTTGAAACCTCAGTGCCTGAAGGCAGAACTTGACCATTAGCCTTTGCAGCTGGTTGAATATTAATGTCTTGTAAATTGTTCAAAGGAAGCACCCTTTCTAGTTGCCTAGCACTATGACACATTCGCAAGTCAGTTTACCATTTGGGGATGTGTTTTGCAGCATGACATTTTTTTTTCCTTTTGGAGTGTAACAGACAAAAGCGTCTGACCAAGATCCTTATGCCCAAGCCTGTGATGCCTGGAGTCAAGTAGGGGCTTTGAACCAGAACTGAGTCTAACAAAGGAACCCAGGCTGCCTAGACCCCGTCTGATTCCAGACTCCCAGTGAATTGGTAAACTAGCTTTAAGAAGTGTATAGAGGAATAAAAAAGAAAAGAAAAGAAATGTCTACAAACTTACAAATATATATAAAAGTAAAGAGAAGATATAATGATCCCTCATATATGTTAATCACACAGCTTCAACAATTATCAACTCAAGGATAAACTCAAGGATATTCCCCATCCCTTCCAACTCTGATTATTCTACAATAAATTTTACATCACTTATAAATATTTCAGTAAGAATCTCTAAAAGTAGTCTCTTTAAAAAACAAACAGTACTGTTTTCATATGTAAACAAAACTAACAGTAATTCCTAAAATATTATCAAATATTTCGTCAGTGTCACATTTCTCCAACTGTCAGTCTGTGTGTTGGTTGGCTGATTTGAGTCAGGAGCCAGATAAAGTTCAAACATTTGGATTGATAGGCCTTTTAAGCTCTTAATCCTCTCTCTCTCTCTCTCTCTCTCTCTCTCTCTCTCTCTCTCTCTCTCTCTAAAAATAAAGTCCTTTTTCTATCAGAGTAAAGCAGCACTTTTTGGGTAATATCTTGACATAATTTTGCTCTTGGGTAATAACCAAAATGTATTCTAGCCACCTACTTGAATATAGCTAATATTGGTCCTACTTCCTGATGGCTTCCCTTCCACCCCTTCCAGTCTACCCATTATACTAGCCTCCCAGAAACCTATGACCTTCGGCCACAGAGTAGGGCCACCAAAACCAGGATCAGAGAATGAACCTGTTGCAGGAGAGTAAGCATGAATCCTTGAAATGGCTTGGTGAGCCACAGCACCGTATACAGAGTCGTCACAAGAAGTCCTTTTCCAAAATGAAATCTCCATTTCTGATCTGAAACCTCATCACATTCACTCTGCAAGCCATTTGGGAAAATGAAAAGAATTTTTACACATTTCTTCAATTTCAGAACTGGAAAGCACTGTAATGAGAAGCAGAATTTAGGGTATCATCCTTTTTCTTAGATGGCATTGTTAGACTAAGATTCCTGACATTGGTATTAGTACACCCCATTTTTGACCCTTTAACCACAACAGAACTAGGGTAGAATCAGGAACATTGATAGAATAAGAAGGAAGAAAATATGTGATGAGATAAAGATAAATAACAGGAAGGAGGAAACTAGTTACTTTAGGGGCCAGTTGCTCTGCCATGACTCAGAAAGTCTAAGTCTAGACGAGGGAACCCTTTAGAGATTGGCTCTCTGGTACAAGGATGCACAGGCAACCAGAATGGCGGCCCAGACCAATTCTTCAGAATCCCTGGGAGTGAGACACAATATCTGTAATAGTTTCAAAAACTCCCCAGGTGATTCCAATGTGCAGTCACATTTGAAAGCCTCTTCTGTGCCCTTTCCTCTACCAAGGGTTGGAAAACTACGGCCTGCAGGCCAGATCTGGCCAGCTGTCTGTGTTTGTATAGTCCAAAAGCTAAGAATGGTTATTTTACTTTTAAATGGTTGGGGGGGAATTAAAACAAGAATAATATTTTGTGACATCTGAAAATTATATGAAATTCCGATTTCAATGTCCATATAAAATGCTTTATTGGAACATGTTCATGTCCATTTATTTATGTATTGTCTACAGCTGCTTTGTAACTACAATGACAGAGTTAAGTTGTTGCAACAGAGATTATAGGCCCCCCCAATCCCAAAACATTTATTATGTAGCCCTTTATAGACAAAGTTTTGCTGAAACACCCCTGAAACACCCCTGAACTTTACAAAATTTTAATAAATCCCCAATATCATTTTGAAATAAAGAAAAAAAAATACTTTTACAATGGAATTCTCTCATGTTTTATTTCATAGAAGGATGCACATATAAGTAATAACTCTATGCTTTTTCTCACTCACAATACAGTCAACTGCAAGGTAAACGAGTATATGAATGTAAGGAAAGAATGAATTTACTCTACTTGCATGCTTTTCCAAGATAAAGTATTTAAACACTGGTTTATCTTTTTCTTCTTCATAGCTTATAAAGTTCACAGTTAGACATGGAATGTCTTGACAGATGACAAATTCATCACTAAGCTTCCTATTTCTCCTCATTTTAGAATGCTGCTTTTAAATTACCTGGGCAAAATTGGGACCAAAACCCCTTTGAAGGCAGCTGCAACCTTTTCAGTTGGTTGGAATACTTTTGCTTGTTCGGAGTCATTGGAGAAACCACTGAACTGGCTGCTTTTTAATTATTATTTGACAACTTGCCTCCAGTCTTCAGTTAATAAGTGAGTCATCTTTAAAATCTGCTAACTCCAAAATGTTTGGATTACATACCCCAACAATAAAAAGTTTTAAAGGACAGCACATTAACATATGTATATTTACATGACATTGCATGAATTCACTACTGCACAAAATAGTCTTTATATTAGAAATGTGTACAAAAGTAAAAAGATTTTAAGTATAAATTGAAAATGTAGAAAAAGTTCTAATGTTTTCTTTCTGTACCCCAATGGATTATCTTGTACAACCTCTATGGTATGGTCGTTATTTGAAGGTTGTTATTCTGGCACTGTTCTAAATTATTCTAAAAGACTAAAAACATTAGTATTACTGTGCTGAGTAACAATATGATTTTCGACTTGTTACTAATGTCAGTACCTAACTCTCTCATAGGTAGTAAGTAATGTATAAAGTGTTTTCATTGCTGAATAATAGGTTCCTTAAATATGTGCCTGCAGTCCCCCCAGTTCTTAACATTATCAAAATACCATCTTTGCACTCATTTTTCTGGAATTGTTTTTGTATATTCTAACAGTTAAACAGTAGGGTAGCAAAGAACATAAATATGTTTCTGTTTATTTTTTTATGACTGTTACCATGCATTTTTTGGTGACTTGCTAAATTAAAATATAAACTCTAAATAAAAGTCAGTTAATTTGTGCATGACTTATTGAAAACCATAGTTACCCAAAAGGTGACAGTAAGCATTGGATTAGACGTAACCTATCTGTTAAAGTGAGGGTGTGATTATAAAATACTGCTAAGAATACTAAAGAATCATCCGTCACTGTTGGTCACTGGGATGAGGGACAGTAGCCAGAAATGTGAAGAAGGTGATTCAAATTAAAATATGGTTACACAACAAAAATGACCAACATTTAAAAAATAAGTACGTATATAAAAATGCAAGTTGTAATTTTCAGTATAGCCATTTAAAAAATAGTATCTTCAGCCGAGACCGGTTTGGCTCAGTGGATAGAGCGTCGGACTTCGGACTGAAGGGTCCCGGGTTCGATTCCGGCAAGGGCATGTACCTTGGCTGCGGGCACATCCCCAGTGGGGGGCGTGCAAGAGGCAGCTGATCGATGTCTCTCTCTCATCGATGTTTCTGACTTTCTATCCCTCTCCCTTCTGCTCTGTAAAAAATCAATAAAATATATTTTTAAAAAAATAGTATCTTCAGATAATATATCCAATTAAAAGCTTCTGGATTAAATGAGGCCTTGTTGGCCAAATTGGTTTAATAGCAGCAGTGTGTGGTCTAATTTGTTACGAAACAGCCCTTACATTTATTTTATAGAACTGGCTCCTTCTTTCTCAATTAAGAAAAAACTACTTTAAACAGGCCAGTTGAGCATCGACCCATGAACCCAGAGGTCACTGGTTCAGCTCCCAGTCAGAGCACATGCCCAGGTCAAGGGCTAGATCCCCAGTAGGGGATGTACAGGAGGCAGCAGATCGATGTTTCTCTCTATATATCCCTCCCCTTTCCTTTCTCTCTAAAATCAATAAAAACATTTAAAATAGAAAAAAAGTACTTTTAAAAATGTCTTTGGGACAAATATCTGTGTATTCTGATTAAATATTTACCATGGAATACCAACTTGGTGCCCTGTGCTAGGCTTACTTATATATTATTTAGGTACTAGGCCCGGTACCCGAAATCTGTGCATGGCAGGGGGGGTGGTCCCTCAGCCCAACTGCCGCCTTTCACATACTGGGAGCCCGTAGGGGATGTCCAACTGATGGCTCAACCCCAGCCTGCCCAAGGCCTAAAGCCTCTGGCGAGGGGACTCAGCCCTATCTCCCTGCTCAGCTCAGCTCCAGCTGCCTGTGACCACCCAGCCCCAGGGGATGGGCACTCCCATTTGCTCCCTTGCCCGGGCCGCTTGCCCCGCCCCCTGGCCACCTCCTGTGCTCACGGTACCCCGCCCCCCCAGCCACCTCCAAGCCTGGGTGGCAGTGCTTCTGTGCTCGTCCCGCCCTGCCCCCCAGCTGCCTCCAAGCTCCAGAGGAGGCCAGGGCACCGTGGCCCGCTACTGCTTCGTCTCCACCCCTGGGGCCCAGCCCTCAGCCCTGCCCCCTGCTCCTGATTGGCTGGTAACAGCCAATCAGGAGCCAAGGTATGGTCACATTTGCATGTTACTCTTATTAGATAGGATGTTTGAGATAGGAATGACCTTACTTTGTTCCTTTTGAAATTCTTTTGTTTCAGGCACCGGCATATGTTTGTAAAACAGATTGACATGGATCATGTTATGAAGGTAGGAAAAAACTATATGTAATACTTTTATTTTCTTTTTTGATCCTCAAAATAATTACAATCTGTTTTTGTGTTACAGGCTAAATCCATTAGAGAATTTGATAAGCGATTTACAGCAGTCATGTTTGGATACCAAACAATTGATGATTATTATACTGATGCCAGTCCAAATCGAAGACTGAAATCAGTAGGGATTCCAGTGTTGTGTCTGAATTCTGTGGATGACGTTTTTTCACCCAGTCATGGTAAAATTAACATATATTTATATGAATTTTGACATGAGTTAACTGTTTTAAAATATTGTTAGGCACACAATAATAATAAATAAAATGCCAGTCTTGCAGTTTCCACTGTGATAAACAAAAAATAGTTAGATGCTCATACTTTAATCTAAATAGATCAGATCAGCTCTAGCCAGCCTTGGCTCAGTGGATAGAGGATCAGCTTATGGACTGAAGAGTCCCAGGTTTGATGCCAGTCAAGGGCCATGCCCAGGTTGTGGGCTTGGCCCCCAGTGAGGGCCATGCAGGAGGCAGCCAATCAGTGATTCTCTCTCATCATTAATGTTTCTCTCCCCCTCTCCCTTCCTCTCTGAAAGAAATAAACATATCATATCACTTTAAAGTTGTCACAGTCCACTATGAGAACAAATTAAGACTCAGTATTTCAATTGTTCTCATTTTTATAGCCTTTCCTTCTTATCAAATATATATTCTTTGGACAGTGTCTATTATAGTATCTTTACTTCAAAAGACACCACTTGCCTTTGCTTTCTGAGATTCTTCCTATACAGAAGGCTTTGAAATATTTCTCCCCTTCTAAATTGGAAGAGAACTGGAGATTTTATTACACAGCGTCCTTGAATCTCTTAATGAATGTAGCACATTCAGACTCTAAAGTTATATTTGAAGGAAACAGTCTTTGTTTTTTCTCTGGATATTGTACAAAAGAGAATTATGCCAAATTAACTTTCTCTCTTAATTCAAGAAATACGGAATTTGGGGGGAAAAAAATATGGGTCCCAGAGTTCGATTTCAGTCAAGGGCACATACTTGGGCTGCAAGCTTGAACTTCAGTCCTGGTCTGGGCACATAGGGGAGGCAACCAATCAATGTCTCTCTCACATGGATGTTTGTCTCTTCCCCTCCCTTCCACTCTCTCTTGGAGAAAAAAAAAAAAAAAAAAAAAAAACAGTGGAAAATATCCTTTGCTGAGGATCAACCAAAAAAACTTTTTTTAAATCAATGGTGATGACTAACAACAACAAATAATTGAACTACTATCTTAGGAATCAATAGACTTGACCTCTAAGTTTTTTCTGTGAAATTTTGTAAAGCTTTTTAGAAAACGTTTTCTCCCTGTTTTTCCCCCTAAGTACCTAAAAAAATGTTCTCACAGCTACTTAATTAAAAAAAAAATTTTTCTGAATACAAAAATAACATATATGTATTGTCAAATTTTCAAAAACTCCCCTAAAGTATGTAAAAAATAAATAAATCATTTATCATCTCTCTAGGAAATACCAGTTAATTGTGTGATTCATGATGAATCATAGATAACAGTAGATGACTGAAACTTTTGGCCTTTGGCCACAAATCAGAAATTGAAACTGTAAACTTTAATATCAGTTGAATTACATAATGATTGTTTAGCCTATCCATTGAATTAAGAAAGTCTAGTATTTATTTTTATTGTTCACCAACTCTTCTCCTACCAACAAAAATTTCCCAATATTTAACCTGACTCAATTGGTTTAAGTTTAAACTCGTTATTTTCTATTCTTTCTCAAGCTTATAAAATAGTCTTGCAACTTGAAATAATGGGCAATTGTCTGCATTCTGAGAGGGAAGGCAGCCAGCATCTTTCACATGTCAATGTGGACAGCCTTTTGTTCTTCTGATGTGACTGTAACTTTCAATGTTAGAAATTCCAGAGTGTATTCAGAGTGTAAAATTGGGACTCTTGATAATTCCATTACAGGCAAATGACGCACTCTAATCTAAGCCTTAGTGTAAGGTGAAAAGCAAAAGCAAAAATAGTATAGTTTTCCCTGCCCTTCCTCTTAGCTCTCACACCTGATCCTATTATAGAAGTTTGTTTTTTAGGTGTTGCTGGCTAAGGATGTGAGCTCAGGCCCCCTTTTAGGCAAGAACTTGACTTGCTAGGCCTTGAGTATTGAGGGGTCAAATTTAGAGCTTCATCTAAACAGGCAACTTAGGCACACAGCAGAAACCATCTTGGAAGGAGCTCAGTTCTCTTTATAGGGTCAGCATCTTTTCCTTTCTTAGAAGGGCGTGGGGTGGTAAGAGCTGACCTTTAGTTAGCTTATTTACCTCTAAACTCTGTCCGAGAGATGAAAGTCTAATTATTGCATCAACCATGTTATCTTAATTAGGGAGATAAGATTTAGCATATCGGAATCAAAGCAATCTTCATGCCAGTTTGGAATCCATTATAGATCTCAAATCAAAACATTTTCATTGTTTGAACTCTAAGCATGGGGGTGGAGGAGGGGAGAACAGCTTTAATTCATGTCCTTAAAGTTTTCACTCAGGAAGATTTTTGTAAAGCATATAAAAATACTCTCATTTCTGCTGAATTATTTACATACTAGAGGCCTGGTGCATGAAATTTGAGTGTGTGTGGGGGGGAGGGGTGTCCCTGAGCCCAGTCTGCTGCCCTCTTGCAATCCAGGACCCCTCCAGTAGGGTCTCCAGGCCAGGCTGGTGATCACAGCTTATCAGGGCTTTTCTTCCCCAGGCTGCTGGCAGCTGCCCTCCCCCGCCTTGCCATCTGTGCAGCGCTGCCCTCCCTCCCCTGCCATCAGTCACCTACCTCTAAGAGTAACAGGCGTGGGGTGTGATCGCTTGGCTGGCCTGGGCCTCCCTTGGCGGGGCAATGGCTGGCTGGCCCCACACACCCACCACAACATTGCTGGCCAGTGGCCTAGACCTCCCTCTGTGGGGCGGTCGATCATGGGGCCCCAGATTGATGCCCTGCAGAGGGAGCCCCCCCCCCCACAACCCACTATAGCACTGCCAGCAGGGTGGCCTGGCCTTCTCTCTGTGGGGCAATCAATTACAGGGATCTGTGATCTATGGCTCCTCAGAGGGAGGCCTCGCCCACCTGCCGCAGTACCACCAGCCAGGTAGCCTGGGTCTCACTCTTTAAGGCAAAGGCGGGGGATCCCCCACCCAATCACATTGCACCTTCCTTGGCTGGCCTAGCACCAGTGCATGTCATAGTGTGGTCGTCCAGATGGTCATTCTACTGTTAAGTCATTTGGTTAATTTGCGTATTATGTTTTTATTATTATAGATTATTATAGGTAGCAACTATATTTTCAAAGTAAAGTTATTCTTTTTCATGACTATAAATATAAATTTGGAGAAGGAATATAAAGAAAAATAACCACCAATGTTTTTTAACCACCCCAAAATAATCACTGTTACCACTTGGAGTAATATTTTATTTCATTCTTTTTTGCTATCTATATATGTTTTTACTATAAAGATCACATGTATAATTTTGAATCCTTGATACAGTCACCATTTGGGATCTAACTTCATGTAAAGTTGACCAAAGTCATACATAATGAATTTATAACTCTCATAAAGGTCATAAAATTGTTTTTCTTTCCTGGTGTAACACCTAAGTGGGAATCTTAGAGCATAATATAAATATTTACCATTCCTTGAAATATCTTTAATTTCTCATAATAAGATTGGTCCTGTTCTTTTGTGTTATGATTAAACACTTGAATTGATTTTTTCAAACATAATGGTCCAATACATAATTGTAAACATGAACTGTTGTAAGACTAAATCCTGGATGGTGTGGCTTAGTTGTCTGAGCATTGTCCATGCACGGAAAGATCACTGGTTCAGTTCCGGGTCAGGGCATATACCCAGGTTGTGGGTTTGATCCCAGGTCTGGATGCATGTGGGAGGCAACTGACAAATGTTTCTCTCTCTCTCTTCCTTCCCCTCTCTCTCTCAAAAATCAATAAAAATATATTTTTACAAGTATATAGATGATTAATATAAATTCGACTTATTCCATTAGCCATACTCATTACAAATATGTGTTTAATAGTGTTTTGTTTTTAATTATTGGAAATAATAAAGACATACACTTTTCCTTATTTTTTTATCTAAAAATTGGTAATAATTATATTTTTTCTCTCTCCTTCCCTTTCTTACCCACCCCATCTTTTCCCCCAAGCTATTCCAATAGAAACTGCTAAGCAAAATCCTAATGTTGCTTTGGTCCTTACTTCTTATGGAGGCCATATTGGTTTTCTGGAGGGCATGTGGCCAAGACAGTCCACTTACATGGATCGAGTCTTCAAGCAGTTTGTGCAGGCCATGGTTGAGCATGGACATGAACTCTCTAACATGTAGTTTTTCAGGTGCGTTTTGTCCGAACCACCATAGAAAGCAGCTCAGTTTACTGTGCACAAATCTTAACTACTGTATGTAAAGCAAATAAACCAGCTGGTGGTGAAGAGGTCCATAATGACATGCAAAAACTATTTTGGGGGGAAATAAAACAACTATGTAGCAAAAAATAAAATGCAGATTTAGATTGTAATTTATGTAGATTTTATTTTTACTATGCCTTACCAAGTATGACCTTAAATAAAGTAGTACAAACATGCAATTGCACTTAACCAAAACTATTGTGTAAAAATATTTTAATTCCTCAGGGTTTTAATTTAGACTAGTATGTTTTAGATTACTCATTTTACATGATTTAGTGGTACTTTAATAACTACCAGAGATTATTGGTAAGAGATCTTGGCTATTTGAATGTAAGTTATAAGTTGGCACATTCGTAAGGGTATTTATATGATAATGACATAATAACTGAAATAAGATAAAATATATGCTAAATATTTTATGTGTTCTAACTTTAAAAGCCAAATGCAACAATATTAGACTGACTTCTATACATGCTCTTTTACTCTGATAATATGAAATTAAGGCTGACTTATGTTTTATAATGATTATAGTTTACATGCTTATTTTTAAAATAGTATATATGCATATATATATATATCATTATATTAAAATAAATTATATTTTAAATTGTTTCTTTGTGAGTTTGTTTTTTGGCTTTTTTTAACCTTCAATTGAGGACATGATTATTGATTTTAGAGAGAGGGGAATGGAGAGAAAAAAAGAGAGAGAGAAACATCAAAGTATGAGAGAAACATTCATTAGTTACCTCCCATACTCACCCTGACCGGGGATCGAACCCAAACCCTAGGTATGTGCCCTGACCAGGAATTCAACACACAACCTTTCAGTTTATGGGACACTGTTCCAACCAACTGAGCCAACCAGCCAGGGCTCTTTGTGAGTTTTTATCTACAAAAAGTAATCCCTAGAAAGCAATTTATGATAAATTCATGAATTGCATTAGTCTGAAATATTAAAACGTTTTGCTCATTGTTTCCAGAATATTGGGCTCACACCGTGCATACCAATTAAAAATACTTTCAGCTAAAGAAACTTGTCAGGCAGTGACTTAGGTATAACGGTAGCTAATTACTTCACATCACAAGTCGTCTCTAGGTCAGGCTGGTGTCTACCAGAGTCTGAAGACTTAGGCTCTTGCCACTCCGTTCCTTAGCAGGATAACGAGTATCGACTCGACAAAGGATGGCTGCCGCATCTTCAGACACCACATTTATGTTCGGAGAAGGAAAACAGGGAGGGGTGGGGCCAGATACATCTGCCTCGTTGAAAGTGAAAGCTTTCCTGGAAGACTTGCTCTTAAATCCTTTGGCCAGAACTGTATCACATGGCCGCCCTAGTTGACTAAGAGGCTGGGAAATCAAGTATGTAAACTTTTCCCGTAGCGGAAGCAGACCACAGAGAGGCCTGCCTGTTCATTGAACTAGCAAGCCAATAGAAATGTCATTATCCAACATTTACAACGCCCCCCCTTTTTTTTTAGTTCTCACCCAAGGATATTTTTCCCATTGATTTTTAGAAAGAGTGAAAGGGAGGAAGGGAGAGGGAGAGAGACACTTTATCCACTGACCCAAACCGCCTAGGGGTCTTTCATGTTTTTATATTTAAGCTGATGGAAAGATAAATATATGCTTTTTAAAAATATATATTTTTAATTATTTCAGTGAGGGAGGGAGAAGGTGAGATAGAAACATCAATGATAAGAGAGAATCATTCATCGGCTGCCTCCTGCATGGCCCCTAATGGGAATCGAGCCCACAACCCGTGCATGGGTGCCCTTAACTGGAATCAAACAAACTCTGGACCCTTTAGTCCACAGGCTGACGCTCCATCCACTGAACCAAACCGGCTAGGGCAAAGTTAAATATCTTTATAATTAAATAATAGGCAGGTCACTCTTCATAAAAAGATAAGAAAATTGAGTTACTGGTTCAAATATCTGAAACATTCAGAAACAGCAGGAAGGCTAGATTTAGGCCCATTTTCTATTTTACCTAATTTCTCACAACACCAATCACCGGACTTTTTTGCCTACATAAGGTAAGCAACAAGTGACACTTCCTGGGGGTAGGGAGGCATGGGGGAGACCTTCCTTGAATGCAGTTCCTATGTTTTGAGATAAAAATGGAAATACTCAAAGCATTAACACCAAAAATGGCATACCACTTTCAGAAACAGGCAAACAAACTCTGCTGTTGGAAATCAGGATAGTCATTACCCTTCTTGAAAGAAGAGTGAGTAGGAGGGGCCACAAAGGGGTTTCTGGGTTTCTGCTAATGATTTATCTCTCGACCTGATTATATATGTTTTATATATGATTTGTATAATTTCCTATATGTGTGTTTACAGAAAACTATATATAAATTCCTGACACTTAAGAATGGTGGTGAGCTGCTGAAGCCGGTTTGGCTCAGCGATTAGAGCATCGGCCTGCGGACTGAGGGGTCCCAGGTTCAGTTCTGGTTGGGGGCATGTACCTTGGTTGCTGGCACATCCCCAGTGCGGGGTGTGCAGGGGGCGGCTGATCAATGTTTCTCTCTCATTGATGTTTCACTCTATCCTTCTCCTTTTCTCTCTGTAAAAAATCAATAAAATATATATATTTTTAAAAAGAATGGTGAGCTGATGAAAATTTATTGCCAAGGGCTGGGTCTTCCTTCCTACTATGTTCTTGTCTTCTATTTCATCTTTGGTTTCAACCAAGAATTAAATTAAAAGAAATGTTAAATTCTCTTGTTTTAAGAAGTTATTTATTGGTGTTCAGCTACACTGAAAACATAAAAATGGAATGACTTTGTGAAGAAAATTATAAAACTTCCTAAGAAATACAAAAGACTTAAATATACCAAAAAAAAAAAATGTTTCAACATGGCAAAAAAAAAAAAAAAAAAAGAATGTTGTAAACTATTTCCAAATCAACTTATAGGTTCAGTGAAATCCCAATTAAAATCCAAATAGGATTTCTTTAGAAATCATTAAAGCAATTGTAAAAGTCATCTACAAGAAGAAGCAGAAATAATAATCAAAAGTACTTTTTAAAGGAGGGAGATATTGTTCTACAGATATTGAAAGATGAATTAGTTTGTACTATCTTTAAACAGGTACTGGTGCAAAATTTGTCAGATTGATACTGTTGTAATCAACTAGTTATTGATAATAGAAAAATAACAAAGAGAAGGCCAGACATTATAGATCTATTCTCTGCAAAACACTGGGAAGGGAACCACACAAAGAAGATACTTTTTAATGGGTACAGATGGAAGCAAAATGAATGTGTAAAATAAGTTACAGAAAAATGAGAGGCAGTAAGTTAAAGACGAATCCATTTAAATCATTTTTCCTCTATAACAATTTCATACTACAAGCTTCCATATGTTAATCAGCTATTCATTCAACTTGACTTTTGGAAAGAGCATGTTTCAATTTCAACCTTATGTCTCAGTAACCTCAGAGTGACTTTCCGTAGCTTCTTTATACAAAGAAGGAGAGCAGTGAAAATGGAGTTCGAGCTCCTCTGAGTAACAGAAAGATGCATGGTTGTGCTGATTAATAATGCGGATTTTATAATCAAAGAAAACAGGAAAAGCATCAGAAGTGCTTCATTCAAAGTAATGTCCATCACTAGCTACACATTTTCCGCATCTTTCAGGTAATTTGTAGATACCATCCCAATAGAATTACTCTTGTTTTGAGGCAAACCATTTAGAGACCCAATTTTCCACTTTGTACATTTTGAAGTGCTGCTCAGAAAGTGTGTGTGCCATAGATTGGGACAAGTGGTAATCTGAAAGAGCAGGATCTGGCAAATACAGCGGGTGGGATAAGACTCCCCAGGCAAAATCTTTTAAAGGGTCTCAACTGGTTTTGAAGTGTGTGATGATGCGTTATCATGAAGCAAAATTACTTTGCTGTGTCTTGTGGCACATTCTGGTCATTTCATAATCAAAGTGTGGTTCAAATTGAATATTTGTTTTCGGTAGCGATCAGTATTAATGGTTTCGCCTGGTTTAGAAGCTCATAATACACCACACCTTCCTGATCCCACCAAACGCAGCACATTGTCTTCTTTCTGAAGCGATTTGGCCTTGCAGTTGACGTTGATGGTTGCATAGATCAACCCATGATTTTGTGTGCTTGGGATTCTCAAAATAAATCCACTTTTCATCACCAGTCACACTTTGATGCAAAAAACACTTTCTTTCATGTCATTGAAGCATCATTTTACTGATGACTTTTCGGTTGTCCACTTGTCTTTCGTTCAGTTGATGTGGCACCTAACTTCCTTCCTTTAAAATCTTTCCCATTGCTTGTAACTGATCAGAAATTGTTTGCTGAGCAATGTTTAATCTTTCTGCAAGTTGTTTTGGAGTTGGATACACATCTTAATCCAATAATGCTTGTAATTAATTGTCGGTCCTCAAACTTTTTTGGTTGACCTGGACATTCTTTCTCTTTCACCTTGAAATCATCATTTTTTAAAGTGTTTAAACCAATGTTCACAACTATCTTGAGATGGAGGATGTTCACCATAACCTTCCTGAAGTATACGATAACTTTCAGCAGTTTTCTTCAAAATAAAGTAATGAATTAAAATTTCCTGCAAATGCTCTTTTTTTGGCATTAAATTCGACATTCTTAAGTGTAAAAATATGTATGATGTTAACACCTCCAGAAAATTTGACATATGAAGTTTTGAAGCTTGTTGTCAATACAACATAGCATACACATCAAATTGCATATATATCAACATGTGTGTGACTCCATCTATTGAAAAAAAAAACAAAAAAACACCTGCCTATTAACCAGTAGTACCTTTGGAGAATCCTGAGCACAAAATTTAGCAAATCTCTCTGGAGGCAGAAATTCATTTGTTGTAGTTTCTTATTAGTGTCTTATATGTCCTTATTCTACTACTAAAAAATAAAATAAAGTAAAAAATAACAACCTCAATTGAAAGGTGGGATTGATATCAGGTATAAAACATAATCAGAGCACGTTTTAAACACCATTTAAAAGTTAATATATCTTCTCCCACATCTAATTTCAAGCCATATAAGTAGAAAGAAGACAAAAACCATTTGCTGAGCATGAATGGATTAGGTATTTTTTTTTAAGTATATTTTATTGAGTTTTCACAGAGGGGAAGAAAGAGGGATAGAAAGTCAGAAACATCGATGAGAGAGAAACATGGATAAGCTGCCTCTTGCACACCTCCTGCTGGGGATGTGCCCACAGCCACGGTACATACCCTTGACCAGAATCGAACCTGGGACCCTTCAGTCCGCAGGCCGGTGCTCCATCCACTTAGCTAAATCGGTTTCGGCTGGATTAGGTATTTTTAATACCTATAATTCCCTGTTCTACTGTCTGTCTATAATTGTGGTTTTCACTAGTACTACTAGAGGCCCAGATTACAAAATTCGTGCTTTGGGGGGGGGGGGGAGAGGTTCCCTTCAGCCTGGCCTGCCACCCTCTTGCAGCTCAGGAGCAGGCCTAAGCCGGCAGTCGAACATCCCTCTTACAGTCTGGGACCCCTCGCTCCTTACCACCCACCTGCTCACTGCTCCTTACTGCTTGGCTCGCTGTTCCTTAACGCTGCTGCAGAGGCAGGAGGGGCTCCCACCACAGCTGCTGCAATTACCAGCCGTGAGCCCAGCTTCTGGCTGAGTGGCACTCTCTATGTGGGAGTGTACTGACCACCAGGGGAAAGCTCCTGCATTGACTGTCTGCCCGCTGCTGGTCAGTGCACATGTACTGACTGGTCGGATGGTCGGACACTTAGCATATTAGCATTTTAAATATATAGATGATTAGGAAGCTCAAGCACATAAGCTTTATTCTTTTTTTCATTAAAAAATTCACCTGGGATATTTTTACTATTGATTTTTAGACAATGGAGGAAGAGAGAGAGAGAGAGAAAGCGATTGGTTACCTTCCTCATTCGCCTGGACCAGGGCTGGGGAAGGAAGCTGCTGCACCAGGCAGGTATGACTTTTTGCCTCTATCAATAAAACAGGTAGCCAGAGGTAGCGGTGTAGGTAAAATTGACTGTAGAAGCATTATGAGGATGAGAACATAGGTTGTCCTTGGACAGTTATTCTCGAGAAAATTTGCTGGCGAGAAAGCCTACAAATGAAGACCATGTGAATCACTTAAGAGCTAGGGTTTTAGAGAAACCAAGACGGCAGCATAGGTACACACCTAAACTGCTGCTGTGCACAGCAATTTCAATACTGCAACTAAAAGACAAAACAGACATCATCCAGAACCACAGGAAACCTGGCTGAGTGGAAATTCTATAATTAGAAGGAAAGAGGAAAGCTCACGGAGAATTAGAGGAGCTGCAAAAGGCTGAGGTACAGAGACACACATGCAGAAAAGAAGGGCAGTTGAGTGTCTGGCTGGCTTTCTCTGGCGGGAGGGAAAAGGAAGCTCCCGATTGCACTGAACTCCAGTTCTGACAGTACTGAACCCCAGATCCAGGCAAGACCCCAGGGAACCAGGCTCATATGGGGGAATCTGGCAGTAAGGCAGAAACTCAGGAGAGCCGTGAAAGGCAGAGGTCTGGAGGCTCACGTGAGTGCGCATAGAGAGGAAGCTCCCAACTGCGCTGAACTCCAGTTCCGGGTGAGAATCTGGGAATACTGATTAATTGGGGAAGAAACTAGACTGTCTGGCAGTAGGCGAAACTCAAAGGCAGCTTTCTCTCAGAGGTGCTTGCAGCGATTACCAAGAGGGCCTCACATGGCAGGACTGATGGGAAGTCAAGACTGACTGCTCAGCTCAGAGACTTTGCTCCATACAAGCAGAGCACAGAGGCTTTTGCAATTTTGCAAGTCTTGTCTCATAAGACTGTCTCAGGCATATAAGTTCTCCTGGCGTAGACACAGCTGATCCTCACAGCCAACTGGCCTGGAGGTCAATTCTTCCCAGTGATACCAACAACAATCAAGACTTAATTATAACAAGGCTATAAACACAGTCCACAAAGGGGTGCACCAAGAGTGTCCACCTCAGGTCACTGGGGAGGCTGAGACACTGGGCCATATAGTACAACTACCACACAAAAATACCCTACTAACTCAGGGAAGCAGCGAAAATGCGGAGACAAAGAAACAGATCACAAATGAAAGAAATGGAGGAAAACAAACAACTGGATATAGAGTTCAAAACACAGTTCTAAGGTTTTTCAATAATTTCCTCGAAAAGGCCAATAAATTTAGTGAGACCCTCGAGGATATGAAAAAAGACCAACTAGAAATTAAACATACACTGAATGGTCTCCCAGTGTAGCCACAGCTGATCCTCATAGTCAGCTGGCCTGGAGGTCAATTCCTCCCAGTGATACCAATAATAATCAAGACTTAACTGCAACAAGGCTGTACAGAGTCCACAAAGGGGTACACCAAGAGTGTCCACCTCGAGTAACAGGAGAGGCTGAGACACCTAGCACACAAAGCTACCCTACCAACTCAGGGAGGCAGTGAAAATGTGGAGAGAAAGAAACAGATCATAAACTAAAGAAATGGAGGAAAACAAACAACTGGATATAGAGTTCAAAACCATGGTTATAAGGCTTTTGAAGAGGTTCCTACAAAAGCCGATAAATTCAGCAAGACCCTCAAGGATATGAAAAAGGACTAACTAGAAATTAAACATACACTGACTGAAATAAAATATATTATACAGAGACCCAACAGCAGACTAGAGGAATGCAAGAATCAGGTCAAAGATTTGAAATACCAAGAGACAAGAAACACTCAACCAGAAAAGCAAAAATAAAAAAGAACCCCAAAATTTGAGGATAGTGTAAGAAGCCTCTGGGGACAACCTCAAGCGTACCAACATCAGAATTATGGGGTTGCCAGAAGAAGAGAGAGAACAAGATGCGGAAAACCTATTTGAAGAAAGAATGACTGAAAACTTCCCCCACCTGGTGAAAGAAATAGACTTACAAGTCCAGGAAGCACACAAAACCTCAAACAAAAGAAATCCAAAGAGGACCACACCAAGACACATCATAATTAAAATGCCAAGAGCAAAAGACAAAGAGAGAATATTAAAAGCAGCAAGATAAAACCAGTTAATTACCTACAAGGGAGCACTCATACGATTGTCAGCTGACTTCTCAACAGAAACTATGCAGGCCAGATGGTAGTGGCAAGAACTTTTCAAAGTGATGAAGATTACTCTATCCAGCAAAGCTATCATTCAGAATTGAAGGTAAGAGAAAGAGCTTCACAGATAAAAAGAAGCTAAAGGAGTTCATCAACACCAAACCAGTATTATATAAAATGCTGAGAAGTATTCTTTAAGAAGAAGAAAAAGGAGGAAAAGGTGGCTGCTTTAAACTAAAGCATGGATGGAACTGGAGAGCATTATGCTAAGTGAAATAAGCCAGTCAAAGAAAGGTAAGTATCACATGATCTTACTCATTTATGGAATATAATGAGCAACATAAACTGATGAACAAAAACAGATCCAGAGACAGAGAAGCATTGACTGTCAGACCTCAGAGGGAAGGTAGGGGAGGGTGGGATAAGGGGAAGAGATCAACCAAAGGACTTGTATGCATGCACATAAGCCTAATCAATAGACACGAATACCAGGGGGGTGAGGGCATAAGTGGTGAGAGAGGGTTGGAAGGGGTAATAGTGAAAGAGGACACATATGTAATACCTTAATCAATAAAGAAATTTTAAAAAATAAACATACACTGACTGAAATAAAAAATATTATACAGAGACCTAACAGCAGACTGGAGGAACACAAAAATCAAGTCAAAGATTTGAAATACAAAAAAGCAAAAAACACTCAACCTAAAAATAAAAAAGAAAAAATAATCCAAAAATGTGAGGAGAGTGTAAGAAGCCTCTGGGACAACTTCAAGCGTACCAACATCAGAATTATGGGGGTGCCAGCAGAAGAGAAAAAGCAAGATACTGAAAACCTATTTGAAGAAATAATGACTGAAAACTTCCCTCACCTGGTGAAAGAAATAGACTTATAAGTCCAGGAAGCACGCAGAACCCCAAACAAAAGGAACCCAAAGAAGACCACACCACAGATACATCATAATTAAAATGCCAAGAGAAAAAGAAAAAGAATATTAAAAGCAGCAAGAGAAAAACAGTTAATTACCTACAAGGGAGCACCCATATGATTGTCAGCTGATTTCTCAACAGAAACTATGCAGGCCAGATGGGAGTGGCAAGAAATATTTAAAGTGATGAATAGCAAGAACCTACAACCAAAATTACTCTACCCAGCAAAGTTATCATTCAGAATTGAACGTCAGAGAAAGAGCTTCACAGATAAGAAGCTAAAGGAGTTCATTACCAACAAACCAGTATTATATGAAATGTTAAAAGGTATTCTTTAAGAAGAGGAAGAAGCCAAAGCCAGTTTGGCTCAGTGGATAGAGCATCGTCCTGTGAACTGAAAGGTCCCAAGGTTTGATTCCGGTCAAGGGCATGTACCTTGGTTGCAGGCACATCCCCAGTGGGGGGTGTGCCGGAGGCAGCTGATCGATGTTTCTGACTTTCTATCCCTCTCCCTTCCTCTCTATAAAAAATCAATACAATATTTAAAAAAAAAAAAGAAGAAGAAGAAGAGAGAAACCAAGATGGCGGCATAAACACCTAAAATGCCGCCTCACACAAATTTCAAAACTACAACTAAAAGACAAAATGGACATCATCCAGAACTACAGGAAAGCTGGCTGAGTGGAAATTCTACAACTAGAAAGAAAGAAAAAAGCACATGGAGAATCAGAGGAGCTGCAAAAGCCTGAGGTATGGAGACACGCACATGGAGAGAAGTGAGAAAATGCTACAGATTGTTAACATTTACCAGCACACCACAGGCTGACAATAGGTAGCCTGTGAACCTTTTCTAGCAAGGTTGACATTTTCTAAACATAAATATAGCAGATGTCCACCTCCCGTGCCCACTCACCAATGACATTTTCAGAAATAATGTAGATTAATATTTTTTTCTTTGGTCAAATTTTCAAGTATAGCTTTGAAAATTATGTAATATTTTATAGAAAAATGATTTCAAGCTATATATTTCAGCTACTCACATTATTTACTCAATATTGAGACTCATCAATGTTGATACATGCAGCTCATCATTTTCATTATCCTATCTAATAAATAGAAAAGTTTTGCTAATCACACCCTCACAAATATGGTGGCGCCCACATCCAATAAGGAGGGAATATGCTAATTGTCACACCCTCAAATACAGTGGCACCCACAGCAGTGCCCAGTCCCCTCAGCCCTGCTGGATTCAGCCGTTCTGTGCACTTGCCTCTGGAGTCCCCCAGTCCCCTCAGTCCCCCAGCCACTTAGGGCCGGCCTGAGGGGCAGGCAAGCTTTGAATGGCGGCTGCCCAGGCTCAGGTAACCAGGGCCGGCTGAGGATGGCGCTGTCAGCAGTGGCAGCAGCAGAGGTGTGATGAAGGCATCTCCTTCCCTTGATTTCCGGGTCGCCTCCCACCCCTGAGGGCTCCCGGACTGTGAGAGGGAGCAGGCTGGGCTGAGGGACACCCCTCCAGTGCATGGGTTTTCATGCACTGGGCCTCTAGGTTTACTATATATACAACTAACTTTTCCTATTGTACAGGTAGTTAGATAATAGTTTTTTCTTTTTTACTGTTATAAAAGCTACTTACTGCAACATTCTTGAATATGTCCCCTTGGGTAAATGTGCACCAGATTTTTAACTTTTTAAAAAGAGAATAGTTTATTGATTTTTTTTCTTTTTCTTTCTTCTTCTCCTTCTCCTTCTCCTTCTTCTCCTCCTCCTCCTCCTTCTCCTTCTTCCTTCTTCTTCTCCTTCTCCTTCCTCTCCTCCTCCTTCTCCTCCTCCTTCTCCTTCTTCCTTCTTCTTCTCCTTCTTCTTCTTCCTTCTCCTTCTCCTTCTCCTTCTCCTCCTCCTCCTCCTCCTTCTCCTCCTTCTCCTTCTCCTTAACTTTTTTTTAGAGAGAAACATTGTTATGAGAGTTCAATGTCAAAACATCAATCAGCTACCTCCTGCACCCCACTACTGGGGATCAAACCCGAAACTCAGGAATGTGCACTTAACCAGGAATGGAACCAGCAACCTCCTGGTGTTCAGGTCAATGCCTAACCAACTGACCCACAGTGGCCAGGGCCTTTGTAATTCTGCAATTTTAGGGATGTTAGGCATCTCTTTCCCCCATTTTATTGGACTTCCTTCATGTGTAAATTGTCTATATTCTTTAGTCAATTTTCTTCTAGATCTTTTAATAATTTCAAGGAATATACCTTACAGATATTGCAGGTTTGGTCCCAGACCACCACAATAAAGTGAGTTGTCATCTTTTTGCTGGAGGATCTTGTCTTCAATTTGTAAAAAATGCATAATCTGTGAAGTGCAATAAAGCAGAGCACAATAAAATGAGGTATTCTATATTTTACACTTTAGATATTAATCTTTTGTCTTATGCTTTCCAACTATCTTTTCTCAATCGGTAGACTGCCTAAACACTTTTTAAAAAATATTTGGAAGTCTTTAAATCCTTTTTATAAATTCTGAGTGGTCTGAGAACATCAGTTACAGCAACATCTCAAGGAAAGGGGGTGGGATTATCTGTTGGTCCTTGCCTTCTCCAAGCCAGGGGGAAGGAGGTTTTGTGGTAACAGATGCAACTTCTCTCAGCTTTCAATCAATGCTCATGGCTCAGGAAGGGACACTGAGTGAAAAGTGAGCTGGAAGGAAACTTCTGAGGATCAGACTTGCTTCTTCCTTCTCTCTATTCCTTTCACTTCTCAGCAGAGCCTGGCTAGCCTGGGGCAGAGCACAGGCCCAGGAGTAGTTGGAAGAGGGTGGATGGGACAGAGCACCAAGGGAGGGGGCCCTGGGCCCAACGAGAGAGGGAACATAGACCTCACCCCACAGCTCCTCACTGAGTTCACAGGAAACACCTGTAGCCTGTTCTGGACTGAGGACGTGGCACGGCTCTTCTATGGCCTGGAGGCAGAATGCCTTAGGACAGAGTGAGGTAGAGTACGACACCGAGCAATGGGTTGGTTGGAGTTTGGAGGGAGGTGGTGGGTCACGCTCCAGCCAAGTGTGCCCAGGCGTTGCACCTGTGCCCTGAGTTCCTTGGAAACGGCTGAAATAACTTTTGTAACCTTTGGGTTGTCCTTGTAACTGTCCTGACTCCCTCTTGTGGTTTCTGAGTATAAATTTGCTGTAACACCTGTGGTCTGCACTGCAGTTCAGCCTTTACCGCAGTGAAGTGCTGCAACTGAAGTTGCTGGCCAGCTTAATGAAGGCTCATAAATTTTGATCTCTGTCCCTGGTGGTCATCTCTTGTGGGTCACCCCACAACAGTCCAACAGCTCCATGTGGAGGTATATATACCAAGATCCAAAGGGCAGGCAGGTGAGAGACAGATAGGGGCAGCAAAGACAACAGCCGGCAGGTCAGGATGGGTGGTGGCAAAAACTTCCTCCTACCTATAGGAGGAGGAGATAAGGCAACTGATATTGCTCTTGGTAGTCATGGCAATCAGCTTCCACCTAATGTCATAGGGCAAACAAGACTGGTCCACTTTATAATGAATCAAAGCCAGTTTGCAGTCCTCACTTTAGGGCTAACATCCAAAATGTGTAAGTCAGAATTAACTATGAGGTCAAATTCTTCTCTCAGGCCTTCATCAGATGAACTGGTACCTCCAGGGGACAATTTTGTCACCAACTACAGCAGCACTGGTGCCAGCAGGAACATGGGCCCTTTCCCTTAACTTCAATCTTTTTCCAGGTAAAGGACACAGGGTTAAACCATGGAAGTGCCAGTTCAGTCTTGCATTATAGCCACCAAAGATGTACAGCTCCCCATTGTAGCCAAAGGCTGAGTGGCTCTGGTGTCTGCTTGGGCAGTACCAGAGTGGCTGGACAGTCCAGCCAGGTATCAGTCCCGGTGCCAAAGTCTCGGATGGGTTGCAAGTAAATCTCATTGTTGGAATGGAATGGTCCAAAGCGGTCAGTGACATACATGTGACTGCCCAGCATTTGTGGCTGAGTGGAAGTCCCTCCAGCAGCACAAGATTACCCTTTGCACAGATAAGCGTCCATGTCATGGTATCTAGCTTGTGAATGTCATTAGAAAAGCAGTCCACCAGCTACTCATAACTCCTAAAATGTACATGGTCTTGCCCAAGACACAAGGTGATTATCTATCCAGGGCCCCAGAAATTGTTCCTAACGCTTGGGTTGTGGACCATTTGTATTGACATCAAAGGTGTAGAGCTCATTGCAGGCCCCTTTCGTGTCATTCTTTCCACCCCAATGGAAGACAATGTCGTCGATGAGGATGGTTGAGTGTCCATACTGCATGCATGGTACCCGTGGTTGATGGATCTTATGGGGGGAGAAGGGGGACAGCTTTGTCCAGCACAAGGACACTGCATTGAAAATATGCACAAAAGCCGAAACTGGTTTGGCTCAGTAGATAGAGCATCGGCCTGTGGACTGAAAGGTCCCGAGTTCGATTCCAGTCAAGGGCGTGTATCTTGGCTGTGGGCACATCCCCAGTAGGGGGTGTGCAAGAGGCAGCTGATTGATGTTTCTATCCCTCTCCCTTCCACTCTGTAAAAAATCAATAAAATATATATAAAGAAAATACGCACAAAAAATATGGAATGCTTCAGGGACTTGTGTCATCCTTGCGCGTGGACCATGCTAATCTTCTCTGTATGGCTCCAATTCCATTTTTAGTATATGTGCTGCCAAAGTGCACACCAAAACATTTTTACAATGGCACTATAATGTACCTCAGTGGTTAGCAAACTATGATCCTGAGTCAAATCTAGCCTTCTGCCCATTTTTGTATTTTGCCCAGAGCCACGCCCATTGACTTACCTGTTGCCTACAGCTACTTTAAGCAGAGTTGAATAATTGAGATACTCAGTGATTTTTAAACCTTTTTCATCTTATGGCACACATAATTACTAAAATTCTGCAGCTCACCAATAAATAAAATAGGCATGTTTGATTCATTTACACCAGATGGCTATTGTGTTGGCTGTTATTTTTGAATTTGACAAGCTAAAGGAAAAGAGGTCAGTGCCCCTGACAAAAGTCAGGTACTGCATGTTTTAAAAATTCTTGTGGCACACTGGTTGAAAATCACTGGCCTACAACATCTAAAATACTATTTGGCTTTTTAGAGTGAGCTTGGTGACTCCTAGTCTACTCCACAAGTAAGACACAAGAATGTTTTCCTTTTAAGAAATGTGATGAACTTCTTTATGACTATATTTGTCTTGTTTTCCTTGAATTCTCAAATGAAATCCTGGACCAAAGCACAGAAAAAAATGTTAAAGGCTTTTAAAGTATCCAGACAAGTTGCTTAATGTTTTTCTTTAAAAAAAATTTTTTTTTATTGATTTTTTACAGAGCAGAAGGGAGAGGGATAGAAAGTCAGAAACATCGATGAGAGACATTGATCAGCTGCCTCTTGCATGCCCCCTGCTGGGGATGTGCCCGCAGCCAAGGTACATGCCCTTGCTGGAATTGAACCCGGGACCCTTCAGTCCACAGTCCGACGCTCTATCCACTGAGCCAAACCGGTCTCGGCTGCTTAATGTTTTTCAATGCATCTTCCCATCAGCCTACTCAAAATAGTCTTCTACCTACATGGCAAAAAGCACTCTTCAAAAATTACTTGATCAAAAATAAAATCTGAGCCCTTCCAGTTTGGTTCAGTGGACAAAGCATCAGCCTGTGGACTGAGAGGTCTGGGTTCAATTCCGGGCAGGGGCACATGCCTGGGTTATGGGCTGAATCCCCAGTAGGGAGCATGCAGGGGGCAGCCAATCAGTGATTCTCTCTCATCATTGATGTTTCTCTCTCCCTCTCCCTTCCTTTCAGAAGTCAATAAAAATAAAATATGACCGAAAACTGCATGAGTACCAAGAAAATTTCCTCTGCTTTTAATATTTTACAATGTTGGGTATCTCATAAGGTTAAGTTCCTCCACTTTTTTCTTTTCTAAAAAAATGATGCATCTCCTACCGCCTCCTCATTCATCAGAATGAACACTGGAGCCAATTTACTTGTTAAGAACACAGGGTTCTTGTACATAGACTTGCCTTTAAATTCCAGCTCTGCTGATTAAAAACTGTGGGACTTTGGCAGTTACCTAACCTCTCTGGGCATGTTTTGTCTTTGAAAACAGAAAACACCATCTGCTACACAGAATTGTTAAGAGAGTTAAAAGAAATAACATATCAAATAACATATCAAGCACAGAACCTGGCACAGAGTAAAATAAATACTCCATCCAATATTTGTCAAATGACAAGGGTAGTTAATATTGTCCACTAAAAAAAATCCTTGTGGCTTGTATGCATGCATATAAGCCTAATCAATGGACACGGACACCAGGGAGGGGAGGGCACAAGTGCTGATGGGGGGAGGGGAGAGTTAGAAGGGGTAACTGGGTGATGAAGACACATATGTAATACCTTAATCAATAAAGAAATTAAAAATAGTAATAAAAGAAACCCTTGCTTGGCAACTGTATTCAATCTATAAGAAAAACCTGGCACAGAATAGGCATTAAATTCAAGAAATTACTTTAAAATTCACCAGGATAATTTTGTTAAGCCTTTAAATTGAGAAAATTCATTTAACGACACCTGCAATTTTCATCTCATGGCACACATAAACTAATAACTAAAATTCTGCAGCACAGCAAAAATATGTATTTTTGTCAACCTGACAAAATAGGTAGAATTAAGGTTTAGTTATACCGGATGGCCATTATTATGTTGGCTGTAGCCATTAAAAAAGAAAGAAAGAAAAAAACAGCCGAAACTGGTTTGGCTCAGTGGATAGAGCATCGGCCGGCGGATTGAAAGGTCCCACGTTCGATTCCGGTCAAGGGCATGTACCGTGGCTGCAGGCACATCCCCAGCGGGGAGTGGGCAAGAGGCAACTGATCAATGTTTCTTTCTCATTGATGTTTCTTTCTATCCCTCACCCTTTCTCTCTGTGAAAAATCAATAAATTAAAAAAAAAAAAACTTACCCAAGGATATTATGATTGACTTTAGAGAGGAAAAAATTGTAAGAATGAGGCAAAAATTACAAAGCTCCAGAAAACATGGAAAATCTTCACTGTCCTTGCAGGTTCATAATGCATATTATCTTTTAAAGATGTCATAACTCATATGATTCTGCTTACGAGCTAATCACATATCTGTAGTTCATCAAATCTAAGACATAGATTTTTAGATGCACTATTTTTTTGTACTAAAAAAAACCCGTCTGATTTGATGTCCACTCTTAAGTTCATGCCTTAATGATGCATCTTTTTAAATTTTTTTATTGATTTCAGAGATAGGGATAGACAGAAACAGCAGAGGTTGGCTGCCTCCTGCATACCCCACACTGGGAATTGAATGTTGACCTCCTGGTTCATAGGTTGACACTCAACCACTGAGCCATGCAGGCCGGACTTAATGATGCATCTTGAAATATGAAAACATATTTAATAAACCCATTACAGAATCCCTTCAGTTAAAAAAATATACAAAAAAACTTGTATGGTCAATCTTCATTATTCCTAGTCTGTATCTGGGAATTCACCTACTTGCTAAAATTTGTAACTCCCAAAATAAATACTAGAGGTGCCCTGTCACGCATGGACACGCATATGTACAACAGCAGTCTGCAAGTTTGTCCCGACATGCATGTTCCCAGGTGAGGTTGAAGAAAGTACTACTGCCTTACTTCAGCTCTCATACTGTAAATAAATGTCTTTTCATGATCTAGCGCCACTTGTTTTTTTTAAATTTGCGAGGAAGAGTAACATTGATGTGAGATCCACTGGTTGCTTCCTATGTATGTCCAAACAGGGGGCTGGACCCATGACCTAGGTATATGCCCTGACAGGATCAAACCTGTAACCTTCTGGTGCAAAAGACACTCCAACCAAGCCACACCAGCCAGGCAGTGCCACCTTTTCCATTTTTGTGATTTTGTTTAAAATGGCCCATAAGCAGTGCTTAAGCACCCCCAAGGTTATCATGTGCCTTTTGGAGAAAATACATGAGCTAAAAAGCTTCATTCAGGTTGAGTTATAATGCTAATAGAGGCCTGATGCACAAAATTCGTTCAAGGTTAGGGTCCTAAGGCCTGGCCAGGGATCAGGGCTGATCTTTGGGAAACTGGTGGGGAGATTGGGGGTGGGGGGTTCTCAGGCACCCATCTTGGTTCCACCACCTGGTCGATGTGCATATTGGGCTTTTATTAGGATAGGATTGGTTGTGAATTCAATGTAAATATATATTAGTCTTTAAACAGAAACACACATATGAAACAAGATTATATATTGATCAGATTGATGAAAATGTTACTGTAGGCTCATAGAAATCTAACCCTTTATTTCCCCTATGAATACCAGTTAACTCAGAATTTGCAGCAATTATAACGACTTAAATCTACTGCATTTGACATTTAGGGCTTTTGCTATTATTCTTCTATAAATTGAATCTCACATATACAGTAACCTTACCTAAAATATAAAATATACACTTTTTAACACTTTACTGACAGGAAAAGCTGGTTCCGATAAATGTAACACTACCATTTTCTACAGAAATATAGTTAGCCAATTTTTCTTCCTTTTCAAAAACATGCCCCTTAATTTTTAGATCCACAAAAATTTTCACAATAATCAAGGCTAATATTAGATGTACTTTTAAAATTATAATGTATATAGAAAATGACTGCTATTGGTTTAAGATGGACTTTCATCATGTTAAAAGAATCACCTTTCCAGTTTAGGGTCTTAGGAGTGTTATATCTTATGAAATGTCATTCTAATGAAATCACGTCAACTTTGACGGACTATATTAATACATTTCAAAATGCCAAGCCATCCTTACATATAACCATAATTAGAATAAACTAGGGGCCCAGTGCATGAATTTCTGCACCTTGAAAGAACTATGGGACGCAAAGCTGTGGTGGGCACAAGGACGGGTCTCAGCCCCTCCCATTGCAGATCCTGGTCCCTATTCACCAGAACCCTCACTCCTGTCCACTGATCATAGAGTAATTGGGGCCAGCGCCAGTAGCAGGTGGGAGTGGTGGTTGCTACCCTCATCATCCCTCAGGAGCAGAGGGAGGGGAAGAAGCCCTCAGGGTCAATCAAGGCCAGCAGCCGCTGCTCATACCCGCTCATGGCGCCAAGTGATTGGACTGGTGCCAGGTGCTGGCAGCAGGTATGAGCAGCAGCTCCAAGTGCTGGGTGAAACTGCAGCGTGTGGAAGCAACGAATTTTCAGTTACCATCAGGCTCACCCAGATGACAGCGACCAGCGCTCCGCCTTAATCTGGCACCACTGCTCCACCATCCCATCGTGGCCAATGCCCACCATGTTCCATGCACGCCCCTGGTGGTCGGCACACACCATAGCAACCGGTTGTCCCACTCTTCAGTCTATTTGCATATTAAGGTTTCACACACACACACACACACACTAAAAAACACTGTGAAATTTGATATTCTATTATTCCACTTACAATTTTCTATCTAAACGCAATTCTTAACCCCCCCCTCCAAAAAAAACAAATTTCACTAATCTTGCTTTAAAAGGTATTAGATATATACAAAATGCAGCAGCACTAAGATCTTTCTATATTTTTTTTTTTTTGGGGGGGGGAAGTAGGGCAAGAGAAGCATATTAAAACCTGGTCTGTGTTCTACTCATACTGCAGTGCTTCCTTTCTAGCTAACAACGGCAGTTCAAACAGCTTTTTTCTCATACATAAAAATGAAATAATGACTTCAAGTGGATTAAACTCAACCATGTAACCACTGTGGCTTACTTACATTTAAACTATGTTACTGGACTGGTTTCATAATGCAAACATCTAGATATTAAAGCATACACACAAAAAACAGGTTAATAACTTTGAGGTTACACTGGCATGACTTAAAATAAAAACGAGAAGCCAAGACATACTGCTTTAAAAAGACAACAGGAAGTACTCTTTATCGGATAGAGTTGCCACAATTTCCAGTTACATATCAATGTTTGATTTTGCTTCCCTTTTAGCCTATAAGGTCTGAGGACAAGAATCAACTTGTTAGTTCACTTGTGCTAGGTGGTTTCTGTTTGTTCCCCTTGAACATCCTCTTCACCTCGCTGCATCACTGGGTTCCTTGCTGTCTGCTTAGGTTCAAATAATTGGAATGCCAATAGATCATTGGGTAGACAAGATTGAGATACACATATACCACACACAAATACTCTTGCTCTCAGCTTACAAAACCTTTTTAGTCTACAATTTCATTAAAGACAAAAAAACTCAAGCTTAAATGAAAATAGACTTAATCCCCTCATCTTCAAAATTAATTTTCTTCCCTTAGCATATAAACAAATGGTAGTAAGATTTACAAGGAACTGTATATACTGAAAAGTATTTTTTTCTAAACTTAGCCAATTAAAACAATTTTTAAAAATCCTTTACTGGAAAGAATCCAGTGTTGTCATAAAATAAGTAGTTTTCCTTTTGTTCTTAAAGGACTCCTTGTAAAAGTTCTTGATAAAGGGGCCACTGTTAGGTGTATTCCACAATAACATATTTCAACACTGCTTACAACCAATAACCTAGTGAATGTTAACTGAAGTTTCTAGTCAGAGAATGGAAAATTATATTCTATTGAGAGACTACTGAAAAAATAAAACAAAAACCAAAAAACATCACAGCAAAACCAATGAGTCCTAACTTAGAAGATGACTATCACCTTTTACTAAGTACCTAAGTTTCCCTGGAGTAAAACTCAGGAAGGGAGAATCAATTTTACAGTCCATTTCACAGGACTTCAGATTCTGAAATAACAAACCATTTTCACCTGTAGGTAGGTTTCATAGAATTGAGTCAAAGCAACACAAACAAAATATATATTCAATGCATGTAAAGTAAAAAGATGTATGTATATTCTATATGTATTTATAAAAGAAATATTTTAGTTTAAAAAATTAAAAGCCTGATCTATGAATGGAATTCTGGAACTGCCATGTAATAATGCTCAGCTCTCCCTGTATTATGTCATAAACGTATATGAACTATTAAAACTAAATGTGATATAGTCAATAGACAGCTGGCCTACATTTATGTTTATTAAAAACTGACATAAACAAACAAAACCTGTACAAAAAATAACCCAAATCGCATCACTTTGAAACAGTAATCTTGAGAGACATTATCGCCTAGGACCCCCTCTTCCTCTGCCCCGACCACGTCCTCTTCCTCTTCCTCTTCCTCGGCCTCTTCCAGCAACTGAGGAAAGAAAAAAATGAGACAAGGTAAATTCTTTTCTGATCTGATGTTACCTGGTCACCACAAATAGCATCTACAGAAAACTTTCTCAGCTTCTCTCAAATGTAACCTCAAATCACCCCTTCAATACACGCAGAACCAAACACCACTGACCTTTACTGTAGTATTTGTTAGTTTGAATATAATTACTGAGAAGTCCATCAAGTTTTAAAATATTATCCTTTGTTATTGTGCCTCAAAATCCCCCCAAAATGAAATGCAAATTATCTGAACCTCACACAAGACGGAAGAGATATCTTATCAATGGAACAGAACATGAACACCACGTGCCAGACTTTTTGTTACTGAATAGAATCCTAGTATTTTAATCAAGTTTTACTAGTATTTTAATCAATAAAGCAATATCCCTTGTAACTTGGTCATCTTAAATCTATTAGAATATCAGTGACAGAAAACTCTTACCCAAATGAACTTATTTCATATTTGGACAGCTATAAATGTTTTAAAAAAATCCTGACATGCAGTTGTCAGTTACATTTTATCTATAATTTTCAACTTTCAAAGCAATAAAGTAAGTCTAGAATATCTGTTAAAACAAGGCAGATTAACCACATATCTCTAATTCCTTCTAAAACACTATTCATGATAGAAAAGCAATAAAAATGGTAAATACTCATAAGGACAAAAATAAAAGGCAGAGAACATACAGTGGCTGAAAGAATTTTCCCCACAAAATTTTAAGTTAGAAAGTAGTCTAAGGACAGTAAATGTTTAGTAAGGAAGAATAACTTCCTAGAGATCTAGAATGCTGAGAACCAAAGGTAAAATGAGGCCACTATCCTAAAAACAAACAAAAAAAATAGTTAACAATTTTATGTGGAGCAGTAAAATATCCAGTCCTCTTCCCCACCTTACAAAGCTAATATTATTTCCCTAACAGGTAGGTAAGAAAGAAAAGGTAAAATGAACCCAAAGACACAGAAAGTCTTCAGATTTGAAAACACAAAGTGGATAGGAGAAAGAGGCACAGAGCTAAGGGAAAAGGAAAGGGGTATTAAATCAGCATTTTTTAAGCTATGGGTTATAAGCTGAAATTTTCTTAACTAAAAGTGGACAGGGCCCTAGATGGTTTTGTTTAGTGGGTGAACCTCGACTCTTGGACTGAAGGGTCCCAGGTTCAATTCTGGTCAAGAGCACATGCCCAGGTTGTGGGCTCAGTCCCCAGTAGGGGGCGTGCAGGAGGCAGCTAATCCATGATTCTCTCTCATCATTGATGTTTCTATTGCTTTCCCCTTTCCCTTTCTTTCTGAAATCAATAAAAATATGTATTTTTTAAAAAGAGAGAGAATAGCCGAGACCGGTTTGGCTCAGTGGACAGAGTGTCAGATTGCGGACTGAAGGGTCCCGGGTTCGATTCCAGCAAGGGCATGTACCTTGGCTGCGGGCACATCCCCGGTAGGGGGCGTGCAAGAGGCAGCTGATCGATCTCTCTCTCTCTCATCAATGTTTCTGACTTTCTATCCCTCTCCCTTCTGCTCTGTAAAAAATCAATAAAATATATTAAAAAAAAATAAAATAAAGAGAGAGAATAGGATAGAAAGCTTAATAAAGGCCAAGTCTTTGTTCTTGAAATGTTTCAGTTATGAGTGGGTCACAATACAAGTATATTTTAGTGTGGATGGAAGGCAAAAGTCTCAAAATCATATTAAGTGACAGTGTATAAAATACCAGCTTCTTTCTCCTCCCTGCTCTTACAATAATACCCACCAGCTAAGAAAGCCAACTTTCCCTTCCCAGAACTTGTAGTAATAGATGACCAAAGAATAAGATAATTAATATTAAGACCAAATAAAAAGAGAAAATAAACAATGACAAGAACAGAAAACAAAAAAAAGAATACCACCCCAAAAATTATGATTAATATTCCTACCAGTTAATATCCTAGACAGTTATTATTCATAAAGGAAAAAAAAACCCTACATCTATATAATAAGAACAGAATTCTATGAAAAATTATCAGAGAACACAAGTGGCAAGAAGATTAAAGGTATGCTAGATTGGAAGATAAGGCCTAAGAAATTTCTCAGGAAACAGAAGAAAAAAAAAAAATGCATGTTGTAAGGTGCCACCAAGGACACAGAACAGCAAAATGAAGGGACAAAAAGGAGGACAAGCAAAGATCCTATACCAAGTCATTTAAAATTTTCAGAATACCGGGAATAAAGAGCCAATGTCCAAATCTTCCCTAAGTGTGTACAGGGTGGGAGATAAGGTACACACACAAAAGTATAGAAAGCAAGAATGGTATTCCTATTTTAATAACAATACCTGTAAAAATAATAAATACTATGATAACAAATGCACTCATGGCAAGTATAGGCAATTAAAAAAAACAACAACAACCCTGAGTTGATTGCAAACATTTGTATTTTGATTAGTGAATTAAGGTATAAATACATTCACAAAAATGTTTATAATCCTTCCAACTTACCAGCTTCTCTTTTCTTAGATTTCACCTTTGGTTCAACATCCACAAGTAGTGTATCCAAAGGTAAGCTGTCTGGCAGAATAAAATATCGAATGTTATTTCCACGAATACTCAGTGTTTCCAGCTGTACAGGTTCTCGGTTCTTCAGGGTCATTTTCACAGCTTTAAGATGAGTATTCATGCTGACATCTACACCTAGAGGGAAAAACAAGGGTGATTATTAGCACAATAAGAAAGGCACTTAGGGGTGACTGGGCAGGCAGAGGAGGGCAGTTGGGGTGATCAGGCCTGCAGGGGAGGACAGTTAGGGGCTACCAGACCGGCAGGGGAGAGCAGTTAGGGAAAATCGGGCCGGCAGAAACAGTTAAGAGGCAATCAGGCAGGCAAGTGGTTGGGAGCCAGCAGTCCTGTAATGTGAGAGGGATGGCCGACTGCCTGGTGAGATCAAGCCTAAAGAGGCAGTCAAACATCCCTCGAGGTGTCCCAGATTGGAGAGGGTGCACCAGGCCTCTAGTAAAAGTAATTCTATCTAATAAAGGAGAAACATGCAAATTGATCATACCTTCGCTACACTACCAGCCAATAGGAGTGATATGCCAATCAACCCCAAGCAAGATGGCGGGCAGACCCCCTTCGCCCCCAGCTGGCCACGGGCCCAGTGGTGCTTTGCTGCGGGCGCCCAGGGTCCCAGATCGCAGTCCAGCCCCAGCCCCAGCCCCAGCAGGCGACCCAGCCCCCCCCCCACGGCCCTCGGTGAAGGCTGGCCATGTGGGCGCTTAGCCTCGGGCGCCGGGGGTCCCTGAGGACAGAGGGGTCCCCAGCCCCAGAGGACAAAGCCATGGTGGTGGGGCCAAGGCAGAGGCCATTAGGGGTGATCAGGCCAGGAGGGGAGGGCACTTGGGGGTGATCAGGCCAAGGCAGAGGCCGTTAGGGGTGATCAGGCCAGGAGGGGAAGGCAGTTGGGAGTGATCAGGCCAGGAGGGGAGGGCACTTGGGGGTGATCAGGCTGGTGGTGGGGAGCAGTTGGGGCCAAGCAGGTTGGCAGAGGGGACCAGTTGGGGCAATCAGGCCAGCAAGCAGAGTGGTTAGGGATGATCAAGCAGTCAGGCAGATGAGCGGTTAGGAACAGATTACGAGGGGGTTGCCCAAGTGCCAGTTTAGTCCCGATCCCACAGGGTCTCAGATTGGAGAGGATGGAGGCCGGACTGAGAGACTACCCTCCCCAACCCCCACGTGCACGAATTTCGTGGGCCACTAGTAAAATATATTTTGCAAGATACAACATTCTAGGCTAAGGGACACACACACAGAGATAAAAGCATGAAAGGCATAAAAGTAGGATAACAGGGGTCACATGTGGGACATCTTGGGGAACCCAGTTCAGGCTTAGCACAAGTACTTAAGGGAAAGCTGAAGTAAGAAGGCCAGTGAAAGAATTCAGACAAAAAGAATGAAATCCCCACTATAAGAATGTTCATTAAGCAACCAAAAATAAATAAATAAATAAATAATAAAAAATAAAAAATTTCTGGCCTGTAGATAGAAGGGCTTTATAAAGCAGTCTAACATCCATACCTGTGATTGTTCCATGGACCTGTGTTCCATTCTTCAGTTCGATGGTCACAGTTTCGTGACTCAATTTCATCAAAAATCTATAGACAGCAGGAATAAAATGATAAATTTTCACCTGAAGTCAAAAGGGCGAAATTTCTAATTGTTGAAAATATGCTTACATGGTACCTGCATCAACTCCCTATTAATAATCTCCATAACAGTTTCAGCTTTCCCCGAATTAAAATCTTTAACATTTATGAAAGAGCATAATAGGAGCAGTCATTTGAACACTTCTGATTTTCTAAACCAGTAGTTTTCAACCTTTCTAATGTCACCACCCTTTAATACAGTTCCACACGTTGTGGTGACCCCCAACCATAAAATTATTTCTGTTGCTACTTCATAACTATAATTTTGCTACTGTTAATGAATTGTAATGTGAAGATCTGTGTTTTCCACAGGTTGAGAACCGCTAGCAGGGTTGCCTAAGACCATCAGAAAACACAGATATTTACATGAGGATTCATCAACAGTAGCAAAATTAGTTATGAAGTAGCAATGAAAGTAATTTTATGGTGGGGGGCCACCACAATATGAGGAACTGTATTAAAGGGTTGTGGCATTAGAAAGTTTGAGAACCACTGTATCTAAATAATTGTAAAGCACCATCTGTGCATACAGATCTTAAAGTCATTATAAGCCACAAAATTGAGATCAAGAAATTATATAGATGAAAGTGGTCAAAAGGTACACATTTCGTTATATAAGATACATAAATATTTGCGGTATGATGTACAACATGCTGACTACAGTTAACACTGCTGTATAGCATACTTGAAAGTTGTTTAGATTTTTGCATCTAACATATATTTGGAATGTCAGGGTAATTTCTGTTTCTGGACCCCTCAGGGCACAACCAATACACCAGAGTAGAGACTACAAATCCTCTCATTGTTATTGATGTTAATTCTGGACTATTAAATACCATGTACACGCCTATGTAAAAGATGCTTCATTTTACTTTTTATCCAATCCCAGAGGTTTCACTGCTTTGTTTTCTCCTGCCTCCCTCTCTGTCACCAATGAATTTCATGTAACCCACTTATATCTTCTTTCCATTATCTATATATTAGAGGCCTGGTGCACAGAATTGTATATGGGTGGTGTCCCTCAGCCTGGCCTGCACCCTCTCATAATCCAGGATAGCTGGGGGTGGTGGGGCGGTTTTAGCAGTGGTGAAGTGGCAGGCAGCCAGGGCCCGGTGCAACTCATCCCAGCCCTGCCGAGCCTGCTGCCGCTCGGCAGTAGCACTGCTGGGGAGGCAGGAGAGGCTCCCACTGCCGCAGCTGCACTCACCAGCCATGAACCTGGCTTCTGTCTGAACAAGTGCACTGACCACCAGAGGGCAGCTCCTGCGTTGAGCATCTGCCCCCTGGTGGTCCGTGAGCATCATAGTGACTTTTATATCTACACTAATAAAAGAGTAAGATGGAAATTGACCATACCTTCGCAACGCTCACCAGCTAATCAGGAGCGAGTATGCAAATTAACCCAAACAAAGATGACAGGTTAATTGGCATACACAGGCACCACCCCAGTCACTCCGGGCCTCTGGGCAACATGGGAAGGTGGAAAGGCAGATCCGGGCCACAACGAAAAAGTGACTCCAGCCAGAATGAAGGTGGTGCTGGCAGCCAGGATAAGGAAGGCCCATTCTTGCATGAATCTTTGTGCATCAGGCTTCTAGTATTCTAGTACATAGATAAAAGGGTAATATGCTGTCTCTCCACCTGTATGACTGGTCACTATGACACACACTGACTACCAAGGGGCAGACACTCAATGCAGGAGCTGCCGTGATATGCACTGGCCATTTGCAGAGAAATGGCAGCCCAGATCTGGTACCAACAAAGCAAAACTCAGCTTCACCCAAGTGGGACACAGACCCTGCCACCACCCCAAAGCAACACCCCCCAAATTGCAGCTGATGCTGCCAAGGCCCAAAATGGGGCCCACAGCCCCCAGCCCAGCCACGGAAACAGTGCCTGTTGGCGCCAGGTAACGATGTCATATAGCAACGCCCAGCTTCCTCTCCCTACTGACTAACAATTAGCCTCCTTTATAGTTTCTTTGGCCCAGGAACACGACTTGCTTTATAGACAGGTGGAAACATTTAAATTTTACTTTTTGTATATTTTTATTGATTTCAAAGAGGAAGGGAGAGATAGAAACATCAATGATGAGAATCATTGCTTGGCTGCCTCCTGCACACCCCCCACTGGGGATTGAGCCGACAACCTGGGCATGTGCCCTTGACCAGAATCGAACCCATAAACCTTTAGTCCCCAGGCTGACACTCTATTCACTGAGCCAAACAGGCTAGGGCAGTAGTCGGCAAACTCATTAGTCAACAGAGCCAAATATCAACAGTACAACCATTGAAATTTCTTTTGAGAGCCAAATTTTTTAACCTTAAACTTCTTCTAACACCACTTCTTCAAGATAGACTTGCCCAGGCTGTGGTATTTTGTGGAAGAGCCACACTCAAGGGGCCAAAGAGCCACATGTGGCTTGTGAGCTGCAGTTGGCCAACCACTGTTCTAGACCATTTTACAGTTTAGAGGCATTTTCACACGTGTGTTTGTGTGTGTATATATCTATACACACACACAGCTATCACAAATCCATTAATACAAATCCTCACAAACACTATCACCAATCTTAATTTTTGTGTGTGGGTGTATGTGTTTGAATCTGATGGAGGAGAAAAGGCAATCTGATTTCTTCTATTACTTGTGAGGTTGAATGTCTTTTCATAAATATGGAAAATTTATTTCATTTGTGAATTATCTATTCACATTATTCACACACTTTCAATTAGGTTAAAATTTTCTTTTATTTCTAACAGTTTGCCACAGCCATTCAAGTTTGTGGTTTTCTTTAGTGATACAATATTTTTCCCCATTTTATATTGCTAAATTTGTGAATACTTTCTAGGTATGTAATTTGTTTAGGAAAATGTTTTCCATCCCAAAACTGTCTCTCATTTTCATCCAATTCTGTATTTAGTACACTTCATCTAGTTTTTTGTTCTCACCCAACTTTTATTATGAAATATTGCAGAGGAAGAAAAGTTGAAGGGTTGATAAATTACTGCAATGCTGCCATTTGTATGTCTCCCTCCTATACACAAAAATTATACTTTCACCAAATCCCTTGAAAATAAATCAACATGCATTTTCTAATAGGACATTATCCCACACAATCACATCTAGGAAAATGAACAATAATCCCACAATCTGGATTTAATATGAAGTTCACATTCACAATTTCTGGTACATGTAGGATTACTTTTTTTTCTCCCCTACTAAACTGCTGTTGAAGGGTATGACTTATGATATTTAATCTAACTCTGATTGCCACAGGCACTAAATTAGCAGTTGGCTGAATGTTTCAATAATTAAAAAGAAGCCAACCTTAAAGTACTACTTTTTTTAGTGGCACAACCTTCAGAAAAGGGGAAATTACTTGGTCTGGGATAATTTTGTATTCATATTCTAAGACACAAAATAGTATTGAATACAGTCATTAAAATTTTTAAAAATATATTTTATGGACTTTTTACAGAGCGGAAGGGAGAGGAATAGGAAGTCATAAACATCGATGAGAGAGAAACATCGATCAGCTGCCTACTGCATGCCCCCTACTGGGGATGTGCCCACAGCCAAAGTACATGCCCTTGACCGGAATCAAACCCGGAACCCTGCAGTCCGCAGTCCGATGCTCTACCCACTGAGCCAAACCGGTCTTGGCCAGTCATTAAAATTTATAAGAAAATTGGTACCAACAATTTGTCTTTGAGACAAACTAATTTCCAAGAGTATTACATAAAACTTACCTAAATAGATTTAGACTATTCGGTATTGAGAAAACGCAAAAATACACTTTTTCCTAATTAAAAATAACGTTTTTTCAAGAAAAATGATTTTAAATACTATTACATTCAATAAACATCAGTATTTCAAGAAAAAAATTAAAATATTACCTAAAACTATGTTAGTATACTACAAAAGTTGTAGGAAATATTAAAAATCTGCAAACAAAAATGTTCTTTTAAATCCTGAGACTTTTTTTTTGGTTGTTAATCCCCACCCAAAGATATTTTCCTGTTGATTTTTTTAGAGAGTGGGAGGGGGAGAGACACAGAGAAACACTGATGTGAGACAGACACATTGATTGGTTGCCTCCCAGACCAGGAACAGCTACATGCCCTTGACTGGAACCAGGACCCTTCAGTACTTGGGCCGATGCTCTATCCACTGAGCCAAATCCACTAGGGCTCTGAGAGCTTTTCATCCAAAGTTATAGTTCAAATAATGGACTAAAAATTAACCTTAAATGCTTTTCTCTATGAACTCCACCCTGAAGAGTGTGAAAGGTCATTTCAATCACACTAAAAATTATCTACTAGTCTGCCTTCCCCACAAAACAGAAAAGTCCAACAGAGGGACTTTATCTTAAAAAAAGAAAGAGAAAGAAAGAAGGAAAGGAAAGGAAGGAAGGAAGGAAGGAAGGAGGAAAGGAGGAAAAGAGGAAGGAAGGAAGGAAGGAAGGAGGAAAGGAGGAAAAGAGGAAGGAAGGAAGGAAGGAAGGAAGGAAGGAAGGAAGGAAGGAAGGAAGGAAGGAAGGAAGGAAGGAAGGAATTCAAGCTCTGGCCGGGGAGTTCAGCTGGTTATCCCATATGCCAAAGATTTGGGTTCCATCCCGTCAGGGTACATACAAAAATCAACCAATGAATTTATAAATAAGTGGAACAACTCTTTCTTTCTTTCTCTCTATCTATAAATAAATCCATCCATTACCAGTGCACAAAGAGGTGCCCCATACTAACAATGTTTAACTCAATAGGCAAAATACTAGCTGAATATTTTATTTTTAAAAAATAGATATACTTTATTGATTTTTTACAGAGAGGAAGGGAGAGGGACAGAAAGCTAGAAACACCCATCAGCTGCCTCCAGCACGGCCCCCACTGGAGGCGTGCCCGCAACGACGGTTCAGGCCCTTGACCAGAATCGAACCCGGGACCCCTCAGCCCGCAGGCCGACGCTCCTAAATATTTTAACTTCCGGCTTGGTTATTTAGAAACCTTGACCTTCTCAGCCTCGAGGAAAAAACACCAACAGCAAATCTATTTGCAGACAGTGTAAAATCAGTTACTCAAGTATTCAGTAAACCAAACAAATTTAAGAAATAAAACGGAAGAAACAGCGAATATCCGTGTAGTCAGTCACAAATACCGAAGGTGATTCTGTCCCAAGTTGGGAAATTCTTCCTAAATCAAAGGCCTACTGTAGTTTTTACTGATTTTAGAGAAACAGCCATCGGCTGCCTCCCCAGAGGGGATCGAACCTGCCACCTTTTGGTGAACAAGACGACATTGCAACCAATTGAACCTCCCTGGCTGGGGCTCAAAGGCCTACTCCACTTTAAAGGGGAATGCAAGGGGAATAATCTTAAATCTAGCGAGCATCAAAAAATAAAAAAAGGCCAGAAGCTCATCTGATTTAAGACATTTCGAAAGATGGCTTCATTATTTCCCAGGTACACCCCCGCAGGTTTTAAGCACTCTATTTAATTTAAACTATGTATGCAGGACATGCAGTTTTTGTCTCTTCCACGAGCTCAGGGAGTGTGCCGAGTCCCGAGGGCCCAGGGGAGCTCCAGGCGGAATCTAGGCTAGAAACTCGGTAAAGCAACCGAAAGCAAGGCCCGTGAGCCTGAAGCTGCCCCATTAAGGCCGAAGACACTGGGCGGGAAGAAAAGGCTCGGTCCTTAGGTCCACCTCTTGGGCGACACGAGGGATCCCCACGCAATCTAGCCTGAAACGCCAGGCCTCAGCGCCGGCGGCGGCGCGGCCAAGAAAGGGCGGGAGCGGCGGGCGCCGGAGGCCGTTAGCAGGCCGCGCACGCGGCTTTCGCGCCTCTTGCGCCTCCGGCAAGGGGGGCAGCCCAGCCTCCCGCTACCGGCCCAAACCGGCCCTTCCCGGCCCCCACCCGGTTTGGTCACCTCCTCACCTCACGAGCTTCATCCTCACGAAGATTGCTGTCCGAGAGTGCACAAAACCCGACAACCGTGGGTCACCGGACCGGAGTATGAATGGCCGGAAACGCCTACTCCCAGGCCGCCGACGTAAAGAGCGCGCGGAGCGCTGCGAACGCACAGCGGAACCGCCGAGGCCGCGCTGGGCCGCGCTCCCTTCCGGCCGCGAGGAGCCACAGCGGGCCCTGCTGGCTGGAGGTGTGACTTGCAACTGCTGAGGGCACTCGCGACTGCTGAAGGCGTTTAGGGCTGAGGTGGGAGACTTCCTGTTAGAGGGAGATTTAAGGAAGTTAAATTCAATCAGGGGGCACTTCCGCACGGCAGTCCTCCTCGCGTCACGCCGCACCAAATACACCCCGGAGCGAAAGGAAGTTCTGAGAGAAGCCCAAAGGATTACGCTAATTCTGTTACAAAGCCAGGAACGTCGGCCTTATTGAACGTACCTGAAGAAAATCACACAATTTAGCTAGGTATTTTCACTTTAAATTCTGGTCACAAACTTCTAAAGGGTATCCTTCCCTACCCAGATATCGTGTTATGCTTCTCTAATGAGCTAAGAAACTATTTTATACCTTCGTTCTTCTCTTCCTCTCCAACCTTTTACAGTCCAAGTCCCTCTTCCAAATCACTCCCTCAATGTTTCCTGCCTCTGAGAAAACTGAACCCATCCTTCTGCTCTCCTTCCCCTTACAAGGGTAGACGTATTATTGCTTCTTTCAAAGGCAAATTCCTCTTTGTTGTATGAATTCCATCTCTCATTTTCTTAAACATTTCATTCATTCAAATATCCCCTTTGAACTGGAATCATCAATTTCTCCCTGTCTACTGGATTTTTTCCCATCACCATGCAAATTTATCTTACAAACAAAACAAAGTTCTCTGATGTAGCACCAACTACTACCAGATTTCTTTCACAGAAAAACCTCTTGAATGAACTGTCTCTACTGGTTTTTATCACCTCCAATTCACTCTGCAAACTACCCTGAAATTGCTTTTCTAGAGGTTATCAGAAACCTCCAAGGCTAACTTTTCCCTCATCTTGACATATCAGAAGTATTCAACATAGATACTCCCCTTTCAAAACACCGTCCATGTTGGGCTTCCAGGAGGCCAAACACACCTGGTTTCATTCCGACCTCACTCTCTAGGTCTCAGCTGCCACACCCTCCATTGAGCCATTGCATGTTGGTGAGCTTCAGAGATGACCCTATGTAGTCTCCTGATGGATACTTCCTCCTTTAGCCTAGATCCATCCATGGTTGACAGACTGCGACTCTTTGGCCCCTTGAGTGTGGCTCTTCCACAAAATACCATGGCCTGAGTGAGTCTCTTGAAGTGGTGTTAGAAGAAGTTTAAGTTTAAAAAATTTGGCTCTCAGAAGAAATTTCAATGGTTGTACTGTTGATATTTGGCTCTTTTGACTAATGCCGACCACTGGCTGGATGATCTCCTCCAAAACCATGGCTTTAATTTGTTTTTGCTTTTTTAAAAATATATTTTATTGATTTTTTTTTTACAGAGAGGAAGGGAGAGGGATAGAGAGTTAGAAACATCGATGAGAGAGAAACATCCGTCAGCTGCCTCCTGCACACCCCCTTCTGGAAATGTGCCCACAACCAAGGTACATGCCCTTGATCGAAATCAAACCTGGGACCTTCCAGTCCATAAGCCAATGCTCTATCCACTGAGCCAAACCGGTTAGGGCACCATGGCTTTACTTTGTATCTTCACGCCTGAATTTCATCTTTCATCTTCGGAACTCATGAATGCTGTAAAGCAATGCTCATCGAGCTTTACTGTGCAGCCCTGCCTAGGTGGCTCATTAGGTAGTAGGTTCCATTCCTGGTGAGTGCACATACCTAGGTTTTGGTTGGATTTGATCCCCAGTTGGGGCGTGTTCAGGAGGCAACTGATGGATGTTTCTCTCCCTCCCTCTTCTCTCTCCCTCCTTCCTTTCTCTAAAATCAACAAAAACTATTCTGAGGAGAGGATTCAAACAAACAAAAAACCTCAAAGGGCATAAAGACTCGATGAAACTTTAGAATGAAAATTCTGATTTAGTTAGTGTGGAGTCTCAAATTCTGCATTTCTAATGTAAAGAAAAAACCCCTACAGGCTCCAAATGCAGTAACTTGTGCTAACAGCCTATAATATCAAACCTAGATTTAATATCTGACATAATTGCATTTTCAGTCTCTGCCAGAAACATAACCTTACCCAGTGTGGAATTTCTGGTCAAGCACTTAGCAGTCTGTCATCCAGGCTCTCTCCATTCTTCCTGGATAAAAGAGGCAATCTACGTGTTAACAATCCATTTATCTTCCCCCAAAGATGCCTTGGCTTCCTCTTTCTCTTTCTTTCTTTCTTTCTTTCTTTCTTTCTTTCTTTCTTTCTTTCTTCCTTCCTTCCTTCCTTCCTTCCTTCCTTCCTTCCTTCCTTCTTTCTTTCTTTTTTTTTTCGTTAATAGCTTCCTTGCCCCAACCTGCTTCCATTTTTGTAGCCCTCACAGTTGCTAAATGGGATGCTGCCTGATTCATGAGTTGCTTAACAAAGCCAAAGACATTGTCAAATTTACTTGGTTGACTTTTTTTTTTTAACACTAACAAGCCTTCAGATGATAATTGATTAGCAAGGCTATGAGTAGTTGTGTGCTGTCTTCTCAAAACCTATCCCCTTCTCTTCACAACAGTTTCCAGTAATCATCTGGTGATTCATGTGGTCCTAAGGAAGCTAGCTCTACCCTTCTGTCAATAATCACACTCTATTACTTGTCCACAGTGAGCTTGGGATGTAAACTGATCAATCAGACCTTTGAAGGGGAACAATTTTTCCTTTTGGATATGAATGGAGAGGTAGTTATTGGAAATTCCCTAAGAGAATAACCAATCTTAAGCAAGTTTTAAGCCCTCGCCAGTGTGGCTCAGTTGGTTGGGTGTCATCCCATACACTGAGAGGCTGCTGGTGCGATTCCATATCAGGGCACCAGCCTGGCTTTCAGGCTTGATCCCTATTAGGGGGCGTGCAGGGGGCAGTGAATCACTGTTTCTCTCTCCTCCTTCTCCCTCTTTCTCTAAAATCGATAATAAAAAATATATATTTTTTGAAAATAAAAGTTTTAAGAAAACAAAACTGTTATTAATGAACCCCTGGATTAAAAATAGTGATTAAATGTGGGCGTTCAAATTAAAATTACATGAAATTGAAAAGTTAGTTTGGCTGGTATGGGTCAGTGATTGAGCACTGACTTATAAATCATGAGGTCATGGTTCAATTCCAGGTCAAGGGTTGTAGGCTCCATCCCCAGCAGGGGGCATGCAAGAGGTAGCCAATCAATGTTTCTCCCTCACCGATGTTTCTGTCTATCTCTCTCTCTGCCTTCCTCTCTGAAAGGAAAAAAAGAATTAAAAATTCAGTTCCTCAACTACAATGATCACATTTTATGTGCTCAATAGTCATATGTGGCCATGTTTACCCTCTGGACAATGCAGATACAGAACATTTCCACCCTCAGAGTTTGACTAGACAGTGCTGCTCTGTTAATCCTCATATTCATTTCTTTGTTTGCATTTACTTATTTATTTCCTGACACAAGAATATAACCGCCTAAGGTAAGGACTTGTATCTGTTCTATTCATCTCTGCATTTCCATCATTTAGAATAGTTCCTTGCGCAAAATGTGCCCTCAAATATTTGTGAAATAATTGAACTGTCTCTCCCTTTAGAATATATGCTGCACGGCCCAAGTGCCCATTTGTAGATGAGTGGATGAGAAAGCTGTGGTACATACATAATAGAATACTATTCAGCCATAAAAAAGAAAGAATTTTTACCTTTTGCAACAGCATAGATAGATGTGGGGAGTAGTAAGCTCAGTGAAATAAGTCAGTCAGAGGAAGATTAATACTACATGATTTCACCTATATGTGGAATATAATGAACAAAATAATCTTAGAAAGAAATTTATAGCTGTCAGAGGGGAAGAGGGAAGTGCTCAGAGAAAAGGGGGAAGGGATTAAGCAAAAACAAAAACAAACCCCAAACCCCCAGATGAACCATACTGCTCATTACCAGAGGAAAATGGGAGTAGAGGGAGGCAGGCAAGGGTCCTAGGGGATAAATGGTGATAGAAAGATACATGATGTGGGGTGGTAAACACACACTACAATATCTAGATGATGTATTACAGAACTGTACACCTGAAACATATAATTTTATTAACAAATGTAACATCAATAAATTCAGTTGAAAAAAAGAATGTATGCTGCACGAGGAAAGAGGCCTTGTATTGTTCATTCCAGTATCCCCAGTACTGAGCACAGGTATTATCCTCAAGGCTCTTCTTAACTTGAGCTCTGCCTACCTCTTAACACCTTTCCCCTCAATAGAATTGGAATATTTGACTTTCAGAAACTCATTAACTCACTCTCCTTTCCAGGCTTTTGTATATTTAGTTCTTTAATCTAGCTAATACCTACTTATCCCTTCTCACATATGTGAGGCCAGCATTATTACTTATATGTCAGTGGTAGGTGTCCCAGAAGATAGCAAAATGAAATGTCACTTGTAAGTTGATTTATACCAAATGGTTATACTTTTCCTGTTTTTCTTTTTATTTTCTTAAATTTATTTATTGATTTCAGAGAGAGAAAGAGGTAGAGAGATAAAAACATCAATGATGAGAGAGAATCATTGATTGGCTGCCTCCTGCATGCTCCCTACTGGGGATTGAGCCCACAACCTGGGCATGTGCCCTGGACCATAATCGAACCCAGGACTGAAATCGAACCCAGGACCTTTCAGTCCACAGGCCAATGGTCTAACCACTAGACAAAACTGGCTAGGGCTCTTGTTTTTATTTTCTACCTTGATTTTTTTGTTTATATTTTATTGATTTTTTACAGAGCAGAAGGGAGAGGGATAGAAAGTCAGAAACATGGATGAGAGAGAGACATCGATCAGCTGCCTCTTGCATGCCCCCTACTGGGGATGTGCCCGCAGCCAAGGTACATGCCCTTGCCGGAATCGAACCCGGGACCCTTCAGTCCGCAGTCCGACGCTCTATCCACTGAGCCAAACCGGTCTCGGCTCTACCTTGAATTTTTTTTAGAATTTTCACTCTCATCTTATAAGCCTGTCCTGAATTAAAGTTAATAAGAGTGATGTAACAAAGAAAAAGCCTTGATTTTCTGCTAGCAGGGGGGTTAGTCTGAAAATAAAACTACCCTGTCTTCTGGGAGTTAGTAGAAGTTACATGTTATAGGCATTTAGATGGCTCACAGGAAAGAAAAAGGACAAGGAAATGAGAATGTTATGTGTGGGTAAATGCAAATATTCCATTATTAGTTTTTAGAAGTAGATGTTCTAATGATAAGCAAGTGTAGAAAAGTACATTCTGTAGTTGGAGTCAGGAAGGAAAGCAGCTTAAATGCAGGAGATGACATTTTCAATTTTGAGTTACAAGTAAGGACTTTCATTTCTTTGTTGGTGATTATGAAAAACACCATTACAGTTGTATAAAAATAAATGTGCATGATTTCATATGGTCTGACATTTGTAAGGATTCCTATGCTCTTGATTGTGGCCAATACATGTGGAATGCATCACTCAGAAGCAGAGGCCTATTTTATGGTAATGTAAACTTGTAAATATGGTGTGTATGTGTGTGTGCCAGAATTTGAGTTACTAAAGATAAAGTTTGCACACGAAAAGAATTCCCACCAGTTATCTGACAATCTAAAGGTAAAGACAAATATAGATCAGATACTCTGGTAGATAACCAGTTTTAACCAGATTGGCAGTCTATTACTAAGTTTTTTTCCTTGTAATTTGAGCCATTTGGCATCTGTCATTAAAGTATAATCATCAGGCCCTGGAGATTGCAGTGGGAATAACAGGCAGGTTTTTGACAAGTAACATGTTTGATGATGTGGGCAATGGTATCACCAACCATGACTATTTTTTGCTTTCGTTTTTAAACTATAGACTCTCGCCAGACTAAATTGACAAGCAGTTCAATAAGATTTTGTGAGATGTATTGTTAGAAAAACATCAGGCTTGACAAACTTTGAACACATTTTGGTTGTACTGATTTTCAAAAAGGAGGGCCAGATGGGGAGACCTCACGTATGACCCTCTTTCCCGATTCTTAAAGGCAAGAATACCGATTTATCCGTCCCGACAGTTCTGCCAATGAGAGAGAGTAGCAGAGGAGAGCGTTTAAAAGCAGTGTGGGAACCACGAAGCCTGGTGATAGAACACCCCGGATTCTATCTTTAGAGGCTTGGAAGAGACAAAGCTTTGTCTGAATACCGGCCATGACCAAATCCAGTGGAATACTCTACAATTTCTTGTGGATTCTCGCCTTGTGCTCTGGTTCACAAGGGGGAAAGTGTGCAAGGAGAAGGTGAAGCGCTTCATTTTTTGGAGGCGCTGGAGTGCAATGCAGGGGAACGAAAGAGAAGGGTCAATTACCTCCCCTTTTCTTTGCCCATTAAGATTAAGGCATTTGAATTAGAGGTCGCAGAGAGCAGTGCCTAAATCCGACATAGGCCCTAGCAGCGACGCGCTTCCAGCACAAACTACCACCGCTGGGGCGTGGGCGGCTTTATTCCCAGAGACGACCCCGAGAACTGCAAGCGGCCACCGCTAGGGGGCGCAACCGCTCACCAGCGAGGCGCCCACCCGCGGTGCGCGCACGCGAGGCCTCCCACCGCGCCTGCGCCTAGGGTGGACGCCGGCTCGCCTTTCCCCGACGCCCCGCCGTCCCGGCCGGAGTGAAAAACTGCGTGACACGCAGCGAGCGTGGCGGCCATCTTCGTCTTCAAAGTACGTCAGCTGAGCCCGTTCGAGCTGAAGAGGAGCGTTGCGCAAGCGCGCCCAGTCCAGTCGCAGGTAACTCCCATCTGACCGCTGAGGCGTCGCCGTCGCCGTCGCCGCCGGAAGTTTGGCGTTTCTGCGCCGCGGAGGAGACGGCGGTCCCGGCAGAAGCAGCTGAGTGTCTCCTGATACCCGGATGTGAGGCGGTCTGCCGGCTCGCGTTGGACCCTCGGCCAGGAGTGAGGAAGGTCCGCGAGCGTCCCGACCGCCCCGCCGCCAGCTGTCGTGCCGCCTGCGTCCGCATTTCCCTTCGGCCAGCCCCTCTGGAGAGCCGGATCGCTCTCCTCCACCTGTCCCACCCTTGGGTCTTGCTGCCTCGCACGCCTCTTCCTACTCGGCTGGTCCGGCTCCCGGAGCCGCTGAGAGGCAGCGGGCGGCTACGACACGCCGTCGCCTGAGGTAAGCGAACAGCCTGCGCGTCTCGGCTGCCCCGGCGCCGCTTCACCTGCTGCTGCTTGCCGGGCGGCCGGCGGCAATAAGGGGCCGTGACCGGGGACTGGGTTAGGCTGGGGCTCCCCAGGCGGCCGCCGGGGTCCAGAGCCCCCAGGTGGCGTGCAGCCATTGCGGCGACGGGCGGCGTCGGCGCTGTCCCGCAGGTAGCCCGGCCTTGTTTCCGCCCCCCCGTGACTTTCCTGCGCGGCATTTCCCCCGAACCGCCCGCCGACCCGGCCTCAACCGTGAGCACGTCTCCGCAGTCCAGCGGGCGGGATCGGGGGTCCTGTTTTCACCGCCTTTAGCCTGGGGAGGGGAGAGGGGCCCAGGTCCAAGGTCGCAGAGTAGTTGGGTTTGGATATGAGGGTCGGCACAGGTAGACTTCCCCTGGATACAGGTGTCGTAATGAAATTTATAGCGATAGAGGCGGCAAGAGGGAATTGGGTTCTCGATTTTTATCGTTCATAAAATGGTTTGACAACGAGGGTTTGTTTTACTCGGGCAGAAGGGGATAGCCAGTCCAAAAATTAAGAGAACTCTCCCACTCCAGACTCGCAACCTCCTTGTCGCCCCACCCCCACCTCTAAAGGTGGAGTTCTGAAAAGCCAGCACCTACGGTGTTTTCCTGGGGGCGGGGCGGGGGGCGCAGCGGGGGAGGAGGGAGGCGGCAAGTCGTTGAGGTTTGGGAAGTACTTGTTTCTGTAGCACTTAGCTGAAATGGGATACTTTCAGCAGGAAGTAATTGCAGTGCACAGTGTTTAAATATTATCAAGTCATATTTCAGTAAATAATTGCCTTTTGCTGAAATCAGTAAAAGAGTGCTGCTTAGTGGAATAGTAAAAATGTGGGGTTATTTTCCCCCATTAAGTTAATTTTTAATAAAAGCCGGATGAAACACTGGTCAATTTGAAACATCCTGGATGCAGTGAACTTTGCTGTATTCAACCTTCTGATTTGGTCCTCAGTTTCTCATTTACAAAAAGGGTCACAATACCAATGGAACTTTTTTTTTTTAATTTGAGAAACTTGGAATTTCTCACCATGGAATCAGTTATAGGAATAGGATGAAAAGTGCTTTAAAAATGTTTAATTTGGAAGTTGCAAATTCAACTTTACAGCATGCGAGGAAATAAGAAAACAGAAACACTCGTTTTAGTCAGAGTTATTGATCAGCTCCCTCCTGTATGTCCTCCCCTGGGGATGGAGCCTGCAACCCCAGGCATGTTCCCTGACTGGGAATCAAACCCCAACCTCCTGATTCTTAGGTCCATGCCACACCAACTGGGTATGATTAAAATGTATCCCTTAGGTCAGGTGTGTGCTTCGGAAATACCCCTTTTATTTTATTGATTTTTTACAGAGTGGAAGGGAGAGGGATAGAAAGTCAGAAACATCGATGAGAGAGAGACATCGATCAGCTGCCTCTTGCACGTCCCCTACTGGGGATGTGCCCGCAGCCAAGATACATGCCCTTGACCGGAATCGAACCTGGGACCTTTCAGTCCGCAGTCCAACGCTCTATCCACTGAGCCAAACCGGTTTCGGCGGAAATACCCCTTTTAGAACAAAACTTGTCCTGGCTTATTAGCTTCTGCCCACTTTAATCGTTCCTGGCTGAGGAAGCGATGCTGTCATTCTTCATTGGTCAGCATTTTAATTCTGTAGTGAACAATAATTTTTTAACATCCGTCCCATACAAGATTTTATGCTAGGCATTTAAATAGACAAATTATGCTTCCAAAAGAACTGAAAAAGGACCCTAGTAAATAAATGCCATTAACCCCTTTCCTGGATGGCCCTTTCAAGGTTGGTCATTTATTACAGAAAAAGCATAATGTATAAAGAGGTGAATTAAAAAAATATTTTATTGATTTTTTTACAGAGAGGAAGGGAGAGATATAGAAATATCGATGAGAGAGAAACATGGATCAGCTGCCTCCTGCACACCCCTTACTGGGAATGTGCCTGCAACCAAGGTACCTGCCCTTGACCAGAATCAAACCTGGGACCTTTCAGTCCACAGGCTGATGCTCTTATCCACTGAGCCAAACTGGTTTCGGCTAGAGGTGAATTTTTAAAAAAAATACATTTTTATTGATTTCAGAGAGGAACTAAGAAGGAGAGATAGAATCATAAATGAGAGAGAATTATTGATCAGCTCCCTCCTGTATGTCCTCCCCTGGGGATGGAGCCTGCAACCCCAGGCATGTTCCCTGACTGGGAATCAAACCCCAACCTCCTGATTCTTAGGTCCATGCCACACCAACTGGGTATGATTAAAATTGGAGTACATTTTATTATAAAGCACTGTAGGAAATTGGATGTACTCTTAAATTCATTTTTAAAAAAATTACCATTTGTATTAGTTTCCTAGGGCTGCAACTATTACAAATTGGATGGCTTACAACATAAATTTATTCCCGTGGAGTCCTGTAAGCTTGAAGTTCAAATAAAGGTGTCACTAGGCCACACTCCTTCCAAAGCATGTAGAGAGGATACTTCTTGCCTCTAGAAGTAATCCTTGGTGTTTGTTGGCTTTTAGATGTCACTCCCAACTCTGCCTCCATTGTTGAATGGCCTTCTCAGTGTATCTCTGTGTTTTCTCTTTTTTTTTCTTTAATCTTCACTGGAGGATGGACATATATATATATTTTTATTCTTCCTCTTCTTTCCCGCCCCCCCTCCCCCCCATACAAAGTGGTTTATTACTCTTACAACAACATAAGATGCCATTAGAACTTTAAAGAAGAAAATAGCATTAGAATTTTTTTGTAGTTGTTAATCCTCTCCTGAGGATATTTTTTCCATTGCTTCTTCAGAGAATAGAAGGGAGGGAGAAACGTTGATATGAGAGAGACACATCAATTGGCTTCCTCCTGCACACACCCTGACCTTGGGCGGGGAACGAACCCATGACCCTTTGGTGTGCAGGCCGACACTGAGACATGTTGGTCAGGGCTATTACAACTTCTCTAGACCCTATTTTGTCAGCTGATGAAGTAGATACTTCAATATATAAAACTTTCCAGAGACAAGTGCTGAGCCAGATGGCAAAGGTCAGAATTGTGTGGACCCCGAGCTGTCCCACCATTTAGTGCAGCGAACTGCTTAGAAGTAGGGCTTGCGCTTGCGGCCGGTGTACTGAGTGTCAGGGCTGACTTCCTTGCCCTGGCGTCTACGGTGCTCTTTCTTTTCCAGCACCCACTCCCGGGTTTTCCTCACCATCCTGCTCCGTGCAATCCTGTTTGGGACCCTCTTGTTAGTGAATGTGGATTCCTTTGCCTCCTCTTCTTCCTTAATTTCATGTAGGCCCTTTGGCAGAAAGGTTGATGGCCCAGAAAACAAACAGAGGTAGAACTTCTTTGCTTTGGCACTGTTGGGGTAGTCCACCACCACACCACCAGTGAAACCAGCCTTGATGGCCTGGGTCATAATTAGCTCCAACTGCTCCGAGTTCTCAGAGTATAGCTGCAGAACAGCTTGGGCTCCATGGACCAGCATAGAATAAAGAAGAAAAAAAGCAGTTCAGGCGCTTGGCAGGAATGTCTGACTTCTTGTTAGCATTACAGAGCCACTGAACAGCAGAAATGCTGATACAACCGTCAAAGGAGCCTGGTTTGAAGGGAATGCCCTGGCCCATGTCCCCCAGAAGTAGGTCTCCTTGTGCTTCTCAGTCCAAAGCTGCATCCAGCATGGCAAGGCTGATGTTGATGCCCACCCAATAATGCCCTTCATCAGAGAGATAATCTCCACTCAGCCCAGTACCACAGCCAATATCCAACAGGAAACAGGGCTTCTCATCAGGAAGATCAAGGAGCTCCAATGCTCGCCCAGTCATCTTGGTCTTTACATCAATCATCCTAGAGTTGCGCATGTATTTCTGGGCTTCATTCTTGTTGTAAAACAGCTCTGGGGGACCACTGTGCTCCGGTCGGCGCCCACGACATGCTATGTCCATGCTGCAACCACACAGCCCCTCTTCTTAAAGAATACCTTTCATATAATATTGGTTTGGTGGTGATGAACTCCTTTAGCTTTTTCTTATCTGTGAAGCTCTTTATCTGCCCTTCAATTCTGAAGATAGCTTTGGTGGGTAGAGTAATCTTGGTTGTAGGTTCTTGCTGTTCATCACTTTGAATATCTCTTGCCACTCCCTTCTGGCCTGCATCGTTTCTATTGAGAAATCAGCTGACAGTCATGGGTACTCCCTTGCAGGTAACTGTTTTTCTCTTGCTGCTTTTAATATTCTCTGTCTTTTGCTCTTGGCATTTTAATTATGATGTGTCTTGGTGTGGTCCTCTTTGGATTCCTTTTATTTGGGGTTCTCTGCACTTCCTGGACTTGTAAGTCTATTTCTTTCACCAGGTGGGGGAAGCTTTTTTTATCACTATTTCTTCAAATAGGTTTTCATTATCTTGCTCTTTGTCTCCTTCTGGCACCTCCATAATTCTGATGTTGGTATGCTTAAAGTTGTCCCAGAGGCTCCTTACACTATCTTTACATTTTTGGATCCTTTTTTGCTTTTTGCTTTTCCAGTTGAGTATTTTTTGTTTCTTTGTATTTCAAATCTTTGACGTGATTCTTGCGGTTCTCTAGACTGTTTTTAGGTCTCTGTATAATATTTTTTATTTCAGTCAGTGTATGCTTAATTTCCAGTTGGTCCTTTTTCATATCCTTGAGGGTCTCATTAAATTTATCAGCCTTTTCTAGAAAATTCTTGAAAAACCTTATAACCGTGGTTTTGAACGCTATATCCAGGCGTTTGCTTTCCTCCATGTTTTTCATTTGTGATCTGTTTCTTTATCTCCGCATTTTGGCTGCTTCCCTGAGTTGGTAGAGTAGCTTTGTGTGCTAGGTGTCCTATATGGCCCAGTGACTCAGCCTCCCCTGTTACCTGAGGTGGTTACTCTTGGTGCACACCTTTGTGGGCTGTGTGCACATTCTTGTTGTAGTTAAGCCTTGATTGTTGTTGGTATCACTGGGAGAAATTGACCTCCAGGCAAATTGGCTGTGAGGATCAGCTGTGTCTATGATGGGAGAACTTCTGTGCTGGAGACACCCTTATGAGACAAGACTTGCATAAGCCTCTGTGCTCAGCTTGGATGGGGCAGAGTCTCAGGGCAGAGCAGACAGCATTAGTTTCCCGTTAGTCCTTCTCTAATAGGCTCCTGTGTCTCAGTGTCCTGTGGTAATCGCTGCAAGCACCTCTGAGAGAAAGCCGCCTTTTGAGTTCTGCCCTCGGCTAGACAGTCCAGTTTCTCCCAGAATGAGTCTGGGTCCCCAGAGTCTCGCCCGGAATTACAGTTCAGTACAATCGGGAAATTTTGTCTCCCTTCTGCTTGAGAAATCCAGCCATGCACTCAGTTGCCAGTCCTCTCTGTGCACATCTCTCTACTTCTGCCTCCTGCAGCTCCTCTGAGTCTCAGTGTGCTTTTCTCTTTCCTTCTAGTTGTAGAATTTCCACTCAGCCAGCCTTCCTGTGGTTCTGGATGATGTTCGTTTTGTCTTTTAGTTGTAGTTTTGAAATTGTTGTGGCGAGGCAGTTTAGGTGTTTAGCTATGTCACCATCTTGGTTTCTCCTTAAATTCTTTTTAACATGTATTCTTTAAATATCTTTCTATTGTAAAATGAAAATGGGGGTTTTCTGAAGTGATCATTTTATGTAAAGTTTGAATACTGTGGATTTTTTTGGGCCCCAATATGATTTCATTAGGATTATAGTAATAAGTTAGCTATGGGTTATTAGGTTAGAAAATGCATTTTTGTTTTTGATTGCAAGGCTTTATTTAACACAAAAGTAGTTATTAAGTTGTATAATATCGGATTGGTGATAATTTAGCATGTATGGCAAATTAAAGTGAAATTGTCCTCAGCATACCTGAATAGGTGATTGACCATTACTGTAGATTTGTGTATTAATTTACCTCTTTCCAAGGTAGGTGTCAACTGCCAAGTGTTTCTAAATAAAATATTTAGAAATTGAGAAGAAAAGAAGTATGGTTATGTAATTCATCAATTTAAAACTAGGATTTTTGGTGCTAATGTAATAAAGAAAATTAAGATAGTAATTACTTTTTCTTATACATCTGTAGAGCAGCTGTGGGTTAGGTGCCTTAGTTTAGGCTTAGCTGGGCATCTATGGGTATGGGTGGGCTTTGCTTCTCATTGTAGGTTGGGCTTGTCACCTTATTTTGTGTTTATTCTGGGGTCTAGGTTGAAAGGGCAGTGTCTGTGAAATTCTTATAGTGATGGCAGAGGTAGAAGAAGAGAAGCTCAATTGTACAAAGATATTTCAAATCTTTGTTTGCATCATTTCTGCTAACATTCTGTTGGCCAAAGTAGATCAGATGACCAAGGCATGGAGGCAGGGAAATATACTTTGCCCACCATAGGGCCAAAGTAAGGTATGTAGCCAAGCTTAGCAGCAGTTGGGAAGGGAAATAAATTTCTTTAATGGAGGTGATTATTTTTGAAAAAGAAAACCCATGTCTATTAAACAGTGTAAAATGAGATGATGCCCATATTGCAGCTGTGTAATGTTTTGCATGTAATCATGAAAATTTTCATTAGGCCTGCCCTAGCCATTTTGGCTTGGTGGATAGAGCATCGGCCTGTGGACTCAAGGATCTCAGGTTCAATTTTGGTCAAGGGCATGTATCTTGGTTCTGGGCATATCCCCAGCAGGGTGTGCAAGAGGCAGCTGATGAATGTTTCCTTCTCAATGATGTTTCTAACTCTATCTCTCTCCCTTCCTCTCTGTAAAAAAATCAATAAAATATATTTTAAAAAGAAGAAAATTGTCATTAGGCTGTTGTTTACTTAGTATTGCTTAGTTGAAGTTGTTTAATATATTAGTTAATAGAAAATAACTGTTTTTGTATGCTCATGTTTTTTAATAGATTTCCTAAACAAATGGGAAGTTATTAGAAGCATTATTCATTAGAAGCATCATCAGTCAACTTAAAGAAAAAAGTGGCATGTGATTTCCATTTCAGTAAGGTAAATAATTTATAGTTTTATAACTTGGTGCTTTCCAAGATGATTATTAGTGTATCAAATATACTTTATTTTCAGAGAGAAATTTTACTTACATTTTAATTTTTTGACAAGGTTATATGTCTACATAACAATACATTGAGTGCATATATAGTGAAAAGTATGCTTTTTTCTCACTCCTGACACTTGGTCCCATAGTTGTTTTATATTTATACTAGCGGCCTGGTGCACAAAATTTGTGCACGGGGGTAAGGGGGGGGCATTTCCCTCAGCCCAGCCTGCATGCTCTCCAGTCGGACCTCCCTCTTGCAATCTGGGACTGCTAACTGCTCACCTGCCTGCCTGGCTTGCCTGATTGCCTCTAACCTCTCTGCCTGCCTGCCTGATCACCCCTAACTGTCCTTCCCTGCTGGCCTGATCTTGCCCCAACATCCCACCTCTGCCGGCCTGATCTTGCCTCCAACTGCCCTCCCCTGTTGGCCTGATCTCACCCCCAACTGCCCTCTCCTGCTGGCCTGATCTCACCCCCAACTGCCCTCCCCTGCCGGCCTGATCTCGCCCCAATTGCTCTCCACTACTGGCTTGATCGCCCCTAACTGCCCTCCACTGCCGGCCTGATCTCACCCCCAACTTCCCTCCTCTGCTGGCCTGATCTCCCCTAACAGCCTCTGTGTTGGCCCCCACTAGCATGGCTTTGTCTGGAAGAAAGTCGGACCTCCAGAAGTTGGCCAATCAACCCAGTCTAATTAGCATGTTACCCTTGTATTTTTAAAATATTTTTATTGATTTTTTTACGGAGAGGAGGGGAGAGGGATAGAGAGTTAGAAACACCGATGAGAGGGAAACATTGATCAGCTGCCTCTTGCACACTGCCCGCTGGGGATGTGCTCGCAACCAAGGTACATGCCCTTGACCAGAATTGAACCTGGGACCCTTTGGTGCTCAGGCTGATACTCTATTCACTGAGCCAAACTGGTTAGGGCTTGGCAAGGGTACTTTAAAACATTTTTTTATTGATTTGAGAGAGAGCGAGGAACATTGATTTGTTGTTCAACTTATTTATGTACTCATCGATTGATTTTTGTATGTACCCTGACTGGGCATCAAACTGGTAACGTTGGTTTATTGGGACAGTAGGTCTAACCAACTGAGCTATCTGGCCAGGTTAACATGACTTTGTCCTTATATCCTTAGTTGTAGGCCTCTGTTCAGCTAGATTTCAGGCTGCTCTGAATGATGGTTGTTCTGTTGTAACCTTGATGTGGTTGTGGGAGGATTTGAGTACTGTGTTTACCTATGCCACCATCTTTTTCCTAAAAAAATATATTTTACTGATTTTCTATAGAGAGGAAGGGAGAGGGTTAGAGTTACAAACATCGATGAGAGGGAAACATCAATCAGCTGCCTCTTGCACACCCCCCACTGGGGTTGTGCCCACAACCAGGGTACATGCCCTTGACCGGAATCGAACCTGGAACCTTTCAGTCCGCAGGCTGACACTCGATCTGCCGAGCTAAACCGGTTTCAGCTATGCCACCATCTTGACCGGTGTGTGTGTGTGTGTGTGTGTGTGTATGTATGTATGTGACTATGCTTACTGACTGTGGGCCTTATTGGTATTTTTTTAGGTCTTTTCTCTAGACTTGTCAAATTCATTAGAAAATAATCTTGCAGTTTTCTTTGTAGAAGACATAGGCTTGCCTGCTGTTCTCTAGGAGTCTCTGAGTAGGCAAAGAGGGTGAAGGGAATGGGTTTTAACAATCAGTATATGAACTTATTTTCTTTGTTGTCACTTTGTTACTTCTTGCTTCATCTGTGATTATTGAGCCCCAAGATGAAAAGCCTTTTGTTTTACTCCGGCCAGAGATTTATACCTCCTGTCTTCAGGGAGTGATGCAGGGCAGTCTTCTGGGTGCCTGTAACTCAAAAGGCAGTATTGCAATCTTTTAATTTTTTTTTTTTTTTGAGTTCCATTTTTATCCCCATCTCCTATGAAACCTACCTGGTATTGCCAGGTCCTGAATCCTGAGGGATTCTGTGGTTTATATAGTTCTGCTGCTTATTACTTTCTCTTTTCCTTTGGATTTATGAGTTCATCTTATTTTATTCTAGTGCATTTTTAGTAGGTTTTACATGAGAGTAAAGGTTAATGTGTGTTTAAATTTTCCTTTTTCTTAAAATATGGAGAAATCTCAGAAGTAACCTATTTTGTGAACTGATTTTAGAGAGAGAGGGAGAGAGTGAGAGAGAAACATCAATGTGAGAGAGAAACATTGATTGGTTGCCTCCTGTACATTTCCCCACTGGGAATTGAATCCACAGCCTGGGTATGTGCCCTGACCAGGAATTGAATCTGAGACCTTTGGTGTCTGAGATGAAGCTCCAACCAACTCAGCCACACTGGCCAGGACTAAATTTGCCCTTTAAAAAAAAAAATATATATATATATATATATTATATTGATTTTTCACAAAGAGGAAGGGAGAGGGACAGAAAGTCAGAAACATCGATGAGAGAGAAACATCGATCAGCTGTCTCTTGCACACCCCTACTGGGGATGTGCCCGCAGCCAAGGTAGATATGCCCTGGACCAGAATCGAACCTGGGACCTTTCAGTCCGCAGGCCGACGCTCTATCCACTGAGCCAAACCGGTTTCGTCTAAATTTGCCTTCTTAACTGTCATTGTTTTTCTATGAATAGAGTTACTTATGCAGCACTGCTTTTCCTCACAATAGGATTTTATTTTACCAGTTTTTTTAATTGTCATAATCTTTTATTATGTATCAAATTGTCCTCAACATAAGTTACAATCTGATTAAATTTGATAGACATTTTTTTAAGTCTGTTTAAAGAAAAAAAATCTCTTTATGTACAATATCTTTTGTCTAGAGTCTAGCAAATATAGTACCTTTCATTGCAGGATTTCTGCCTAACATAATAAGCAAAACAAACAACCAAAAATTATAAACCTATTTTACCAGTTTTTAAAAAAATATGTTTTTGTTGATTTCAGAGAGGAAGGGAAAGAGAGACAGACACATCAATGATGAGAGAGAACCACTGATCCTGCTGCAGGCCCCCGCACTGGGGATCAAGCCTGCAACCTAGGCATATGCCCCTACTCGGAACTGAGCTGTGGTTTTCTGGTTTATGGGTTGACATTCAAACACTGAGCCATGCTGGCTGGGCCTACGTTACCAGTTTAACACATGTGCACCTTTAACGATTTCTTTTTTGTATTAAGACTTTTTCCCCTGCAATATAGAATTGATGCATGCTATTCTGTTAGATGCATGTAACATTGAAATTATGCTGTGTATAAAGTAAGCTCTGAAGACTAATGTTAGGACAGGGTAAAATTATGGATTGTGAAATTTGATGTGAGGGGAATGAATGATTACATTTTTTCTCTATTTTTCTCGTAGGTGCTATGTAATGTGTTGATATATAAGGAATGATTTTGTCAAATTTTCATGAGTTATGGTGGCTGAAAAATCAGTTTTGTCTTGTGGGAACAAAAGTGTAAGTAACCCCAAGTAAATTAATTTTCAACATCTATGCATATTATGTAATGCATATTATTGATTATTCATAAGAATATACTTGGGATACTTTATTCTTTTAGCCTTAATTATATAGACTAAATAATTCAAAAGAAGTTAGGTTTTATGTAAATATTTCTGTATAGTAGTAGCATTGCTATATTTCTTGGATTATATAAAATTTATTATTTTTTAATTTTTCAGAAATGGCAGCACAAAAGGAAATCTATGTTAATGAAATATTTTATTAAACGAAAGAGGTTATATAAGAACTTTAAACCAACAGACTCTGCAAATAAGGGAAGACATGTTTCAAATGAATCAAAGTGCAATATCTCTAGACTCCAGAAGAAAAAAGTTTTCAAAACCTTTGTCAAAACAGAGAGGTCAGTGATAAATAACTCCTCTAGTAATAGGGCAGACCTGAAGTCCAATATTAAATGAAAAATTATTAAAACAAATTCAACCTGAATTAAGTATCTTTCACAAAAAGTTATAAAAATATCAAATTGGAATTGTCTTCAAATTTCTGTTGCCTGGTTCAAAGTAAAGCAGATATCTTTTAGCCTTCATGCAAGCTTTTATCATGTTCTAGGAATGACAGAAACCCTTACTTGAAGCAAACTACTATTTTTGTTGAAATGTGTATCAGCATCAAAGTCATTTTTTAAGATCTGCTCCTCAGTAACAGTACTACTGGACATTCAGCATTCGCACCTACCAGGATACAAAAATCCTCTTAGAAGCCACTCAGTAAAGGAGAACTTGATTCAGGAACAATGTCCATTCAGGAGAAATCACAAGAAAATTCCTCCAATGTTATTAAATGTGATGATAAGAATTCAGAAGCACAAATCCAAGGTTCTGAAAAGAATCAAGCAATGAAATCAGGTCCAAAGCAAGCTATAAAATCAATGGTTAAATCTAGTGAAAGTAAAATAAATCAGCCTGAATTAGGGACATGTATGAGTACAAGGTCAGCAAAGGCAACATCCAATGATGAAAAAGCTATTAAATCCATTAATAAAAATACGGCGACTCTGAAGGGACATTCTCAACAAGAATCTACGAAAAAGAAATCTCAGAAAAAATCAGTGCATGAAATCCCTAAATCAAATGAACAGCCTAACCGGAGATCACAAAGACTACAACAGCTTACAGAGGTTTCAACAAGATCTCTGCGGAGTAGAGAAATCCAGGGTCAAGTTCAAGCAGTTAAACAGAGTTTGCCACCAGCAAGAAGAGAGTACATTAGTAATACTCCGAATAAATCTAATAGAGTTAAAACAAGTCAAAAACATGTGAAAAGAAAAGTACTGGAAATAAAATCTGACTCTAAAGGGGATGAAAATCCAGTTATTAATGAAGTAGTAAATTCCCCAAAAGGAAAAAAACGCAAAGTAGAGCATCAGTCAACTTATGCTTGTAGTTCTCAGTGCATGAAAGCATCTGAAAATTGTCTTCAGAAGAATATTAGAAAAGAGGAAACGAAATCTGTGCCTGTAACTTCTGAGATAAAAAGATCAAATATGGCTACTACAATGGTCTCTAAAAAAAATGAGATGAAGAAGTCTGTTCATTCACAAGTGAATACTAGTGCAAAACTCCCCACTAGTTCACAGCCATCAGTGCCTGAACAAAGTATAGATGAGCAAGCAGGAAAGAATAAACGAGGTAGCATTCTCCAGCTCTGTGAGGAAATTGCTGGTGAAATCGAGTCAGATACTGTAGAGGTAAAAAAAGAATCTTTACAAACGGAAAGTGTAAAGGAGGAGAAGCCTACAGAAATAAAATTGGAAAAGGCTGATATTGAAAGCCAAATACTTCATCAGAAGGAAACAAATCAGGAAGTTCAGTGTAATCGTTTCTTCCCTAGTAGAAAAACAAAGCCTGTGAAATGTGTATTAAATGGAATAAACAGCTCAACTAAAAAGAACTCCAACTGGACTAAAATTAAACTCTCAAAATTTAACTCTGTGCAGCAAAATAAGTTAGATTCTCAAGTTCCCCCTAAATTGGGCTCAGTACGAACTAGTTTTTCACTACCAGCATTAGAAATGCCTCATCCAGTGACTCAAAATACATTTTTAGGGACAAAACCACATGATAAAAATATAGCTTGCCAGCAGGAACAAATTAAATCTGAAGAAGTTAGAAGTAGTGATATTACAGTTGAAATTAATAAAGCCCCAAAAAGAGCTCCTGAAAATTGTCATTTGGATAATCAGATAAAACCACCTCCTGACTCACCATTGGATAACCAGATGAAAGATTCTTTTAAATCAACATCCGTTAAGGTAATATATTTTCATATGTACAGTAGAATTGTCTGAGTACTTTTTAATAAATAAGTCTTTACAATATATTTTATCTTAGGAATCAAAAATGACTGAAGAGTCATTTGTTTTATTAAGCCAATCTTGTGCTGAGTGGTAGAATTCTAGCTGTCTCAAATTTACATGAATGTTTCATTATTTTCTCATTTCCACACTTCATTTTTATTTTTTAAATATATTTTTATTGATTTCAGAGAAGAAGGGAGAAGAAGAAGGATAGAAACATCAATGATGAGAGAGAATTATAGATTGGATGCCTCCTACACCCCCACAAATCTGGAATGTGCCCTTGTCTGGAATTAAACCTGGGACCTGTCAGTCCTCAGGCCATCATTCTATCCAATGAACTAAACTTGCTAGGGTGCATTTTTTTCCCTCTTTTTTTTTTTTTTTTTAATTTACAATATAACTTATATTTAATAGTAGTACATATGTTTTCCTCCCCCCCCCAATATCCTCCCCCCAGCCTCCTTTACCCCCCAGCACATGTCCCCACCTGTCCCCCTCCCCGCCCCAGTGTCTTTCATTCATTGGTTATGCTCATATGCATGCATACAAGTCCTTCGGTTGATCTCCCCCAGCATCCGCCTCCCATCCACCCCAGCCTTCCCCCTGTAGCTTGACAGCCTGTTCTTTTTTTTTTTTTTTAATCTGAAGCATAAACCAGTTGAATTTTAGCTTTTCCTTTTCATTTAACTAGTGATATGTTTCATTTTTTCTGTTAATTGTAATCACAGAAACTATGTTTCATAGTGACTAAACTATAGAATTTAAAGTTGGGCTAAATTCTGACCAAGCCGTTAAAATTAATTTCAGCTGACACAAATCAGCCTATTTTTTCCATTTGATAAAATTTAAAAATTTCAGGTTTCCTTTGGTTTGCCATTTTGAACAGTTGGCAAATAATTTGTCTGAAAGATGTACATATTTCAATCTTTAGTCTTAAGAAATTAAAGAGGCTAAGAATTTTTATTTTAATCCTCACTTAAGGACATGCTTTAAAAAAATTGATTTTAGAGAGAGAGTAAGGGAGAAGGAGAGAGAGAAACATCAGTGTGAGAATGAAACATTTATTGGTTGCCTCCTGCATGTGCCCAGCCGGGGATGAAACTGACAACCTGGGTATGTGCCCCGACCAGGAATTGAACCTGCGACCTTCTGTTGAATAGGATGACAACAATCAATTGAGCCAAACCAGCAGGTCGTGGCTAAGAATTTTTAAAATGAAAAAGTAAATGAAAAACAATGTACTAAAAAAACGTTTAATGAATTGTCTAAGATGGTAGTTTGAAACTTCATAAAAGCACCTAAGCCCATTTTTTTCCAAATTAAATCATAGGTAAAATACCATATATAAAGTCAATGAGCAGAAATTTCATATATATAGAACCATGGAGTTCTATACTACAGATTTAAAACTCTGCTAATGTGTTTGTTATTTAAATTTATAAAGAGAAAAGTGAGCAATAGCGGAATGTGATTTAGGTCACATGTTTAGTGCCACAAATAGGATTACAATCCAGATGTCTTGAATCTCAAGCCCAGCATTCTTTTGTTTGTTTGTTTTTAATCCTCACCTGAAGATAGGTTTCTTGATTTCAGAGAGAGGAAGAGAGAGTGAGAGAAAGAGAAATACTGATATGGGAGAGAAACATCTATTGGTTGCTTCCCATATTTGCCCAGACCAGGAATCAAACCTGCAATCTTTTGGTGCATGGGACGACACTCAACCAACTGAGCCACCTGGCTAGGGCCCAGCATTCTTTCTATAGCAACATACTCTGAGCATTAAAAGATAATTTGAGGGGAAAAAATTAAGAATGGAGAAAAAGTCAAGTCATCTTAAAGTTTTGGTAGCAATTTAAAGCTTGTTTTATATGCATTTTGGTCTAGGAGCAAATTTGTATGAGTGAGAAGTCGGCTTTATACCAGAAGCCATGAAAATATAGATCATTGTTGATTCTCTTGAAGTAAAAAAGTGAACTTAAAGAGAAGAGACACTATATGATACTCTTAGATTTTATTTTCTGTACAAATGGAAATGAGAGCATTAATTAGAAGGTAATCATTCAAATAGTGAGTAATTAGAAGTAAGTAGTGAGTTGGTAGGAGTAGTAGTAAGTGTGGCTGCTTGTAGAGATGGAGTTGCTTTCTATTCAGAATGTTTTGTCAGCAAACATAGCTTCTACTCCAGGGTTGCTGGCAAGTGTCTTCTAATGCCTTGATGCAGAAATACCTGTCAAAACTTGAAAGGAGACAGTTTAAAAGAGAATATATTGAAGAATAAGAAATATAATTCATTTCTTTGGACTAAACTGTACTAGAATAGAGATACTCATTTAGTTCCATGCACCAAAATGTGCTTTGGATTTATATAATCCCTCTGTTTTGAGAAACATTATGAGAAACAGTCCTATGAAACTTGTGCTTAAAAGTTTTATTTATACTTGGAAATTCTTGAATATTTCAGACATTCTCAATATTACAGAGACTAATATTACATTAGTTTCTACCATCTAAATTTGACAAAAATTAACATTTTATTGAATCAGTGTCTTAAAATAAGAAAAATGCATTGCAGATAGAGTGAAATACCTCTTCTTTCCATTTCATCTGTCTTCCTAGAGTTGATGTAGATTTTTCTTTTAATGATTTTACTGTGTGTGTTTATATATATCCATACATAAAGAATACTCAGCACTATTTGTGTTTTAAATGCTCACATAAATGCTAACAGTTTGTGTGTATAGGAGAATGTGAAACAAATCTTACATCATTAGAAAACTTTTTCTATGGGTGCCCGTAATTTTGCTCTTTTAATTATGCAGTGTTAGTCTTAGCTATATTGAAATGATAAGGTTAAGCATCTCATCTAATGGGTCTTCAGTGAGTTTTTTAGCTGAATTTAAATTATTTGTGCTATATGGATTGTAAAGCTCAATTATTTTACAAATTTTAAACCATTAACTTTAACTTTCCTTTTAATGAAGATTAATTGGTAATATTGGTCTTGTTTTTAATTTTTCTGACTTTTCAATGAAAAAAGTTCATCTTTTTCAAAAACATAATGTTAAAAAATGTTGCACATTCATTGTAGCAATCTCAGTACAGATAGATATATATCACATGCTCAGAAAGTTAATTGGTTTCCTTTTTATTTCCATTTCTCTGAGATAGCCAATGTTGGTAAGAGATTGGATTATTTTCATTTGGAAGGTATTGAGTATCTGCTTTGACAAGGTTCTGACTTACGGCTCTTAGGGATACAGAGATAAATATAATGATTTTTGCCCTTAAGAATTATAGGAGGTGAACCAAAAATAACATTAAAAATAGGAAGTGATAAGGCCATGAACAGGTAGATATGAAGTAGATGGAGAATTTGGAGAAAGGGGATGGGAAAGCTCGGAAAAGGCTTTATTGAAAAGGTTATTTTAGTATTAAGTTGAGTGTATACAGGAAGAAAGGTGTTCTAGATTAGCACTATCCAGTAGAAATCTAATGTGAACCACATATATCTTTAAATTTTTCTGGTAGCTTTAAGAAAGAAAAGAGAAACTGGTAAAATTATTATATTTTATTTATTATGTCATCTATTTTATATAATAAAAGCCTAATATGCTGTGTCCAGTTGTCTGTTCAACCACTCAAAGTGTAATTAATATGCTAATGATATGCTAAGGCTGCTCAACTGTTTGCTATGATGCACACTGAACACCAAGGGGCAGTCGACTGACCAGTCACTATGATGTGCACTGACCACCAGGGGGCATATGCTCCGACTGGTGGGTTAGCTTGCTGCTGAGGTCTGGCTGATTGGGAATGAGTGAGATGGGCCAGACATGCCCTGGAGCCCTCCCATGCTCCCTTTCTGGCTGGCAACCTCCTGTGTCCTTCTCTAGCCCCAGTCGTACACCAGTGGGGTCTCTTGACCTGGCTTGCACCCTCTCACAATCTGGACCCCTTTGGGGATGTCAAAGAGCTGGTTTTGGCCCAATCCTGCAGGTCTAGTGACCCAACTGGTGCACGAATTTGTGCACTAGGCCTTTAGTATTTATATAGATTCAATTCTATTGATAAACTAAAACTAATTCAACTTATTCCCTACTGATGGAAATTTAGATTTGCAAATTCTCAATATAATCCTATATAATAAAAGCCTAATATGCTAAGGGTCTAGTCATTCAGTCATCAGTTCAATCAGTAGTTTTATTCATGCCAGATTATAAATTTGTAAGTCCCACTTCCCACAGGCCAGGCTGAGGGACCCACTGGTGCATTGGGCCTCTAGTATGTAGATAAAAGGCTGCTATGCAAAGTGTCCCCTCGGGAGTTCAACTGAGAGACCAGGAGTTGATTGCTCACTGTGATGCGCACTGACCACCAGAGGGTAGATCCTCATGCAGAGCTACTGAGCTGCAGTGACTTGGCAGTGATGGTTACTGGTTGATTGCACCCTGAAACCAAAGAGAAAGGAACCCCATTCCTCACGGGGCCACGTGATTCCACCTTCAGCCATGGGCTTTGTTGTTGCTGGGGCCCTGTCACCCCAAATCTGGTTTACTGCACACTTGCATTTGCGTTCCACACCCTGTATTACAGCAACTTTGCAGAGTGCCCTCTCACATTCCAGGACCCTTTGGGGAATGTCAGCAGTTTTGGCCCTATCCCGGCAAGCCAGGCTAAGGGACCCCACCTGCAAGAAGGGCCCCCACACCACAGACGCTGGGGAGAGACCAAATCTTAGTATGCTAAGATTCACTAAAAGTGTTTTAGGATATGACTCAAAGATTGATATAAAAGTACATATTAACATTTTGAATTATGTGTTCAGAATTTCAGCCTACATTTGGAATCTAAACTGGAAAACAATCTAGTAGAAAACAGTACTGCTTCAACTCTGCTCAGTCAAGCAAAAATTGATACAGGGGAGAGTAAATTTCCAGGTAACACTTTGAAAATATTACATGGATTTCACAATGTTCAGAGATTTTTTTTAATGTCATCATAAGGGGAAACCATATGAACTACTGGGTAGGCCTGTTAAATCCTTCTTAACTTATGTTTTTCAAAAGTGATCATCACCATAATTGCTTCTGTTGATTGACCTGTTTAAAGAACTTAGGTGTGATTCTTTGACTCGCTACCAAAAATCCTTTTATTTTAAATCTTTTGTTTTGTTTATGACTTACTCTCTAGAGAAATGGTACCTAATGAATTGGCTGCTTCCTGCATGCCCCCTACTGGGGATTAAGCAACCTAGGCTTGTGCCCTGGCAGGGAATTGAACCAAATCAAACTTACCACCTGGTTCATAGGTTGACACTAACCAGCCAGCCACACCTGAGAGTCCAGAGACTACAATTTCTTTATTTTTGTAACAATGGCAAATTTATTTATATATATATATTTATTTATTTCAGAGAGGAAGAGTGGGGGGGAGAGAGAGAAACATCAATGGTGAGAGAATCATTGATCGCTGCCTCCTGCACACCCCCTACTGGGGATTAAGTCCACAACCCAGGCATGTGCCCTTGACTGCAATCGAACCTGGGACCCGTCAGTCTGCAGGCTGAGCCAAACTGGCCAGGGCTACAATTTCTTTAAACAAAAATGTTTTCACTTATTTCCATTTAGAGTTTATATAATTATGCAAACATTAAGCAATTTCCTGTATTGTTCAGTTCCAGTAATTGGTAAAACTAGAGGCATGCTATTAATTTACCATTAGATCTCTTTGTGACTCTGGACAGCCTTTCTGCTGTTTTCTGAGCAGTAATTTCTAAAAAAGAGGCTGTAATTTTATCAAATAGTTTTAAAAAATAAAGCATGTGATATATTGAGCTTTTTTCTTCTGTGAAATGATTTTTTTAACTATTAGATGGGTAGCTAATATATAGCTTAATACATAACCTGTCTTGATTAAATTACAGGTTCAACTCCCAAACAGCACAATATAATCAATAATCAAACATTTAAGACCAGTGATAACAGGTAAGATATTAGTTTCATATAAGTGTAAATATGACAACAGTTAAAAGATAAACTGAAGCATATTAAAAAGTTTATTTGAGCAAAATCAGAATTGAGCAGCATTTAATCTAGCAAGGAGGAGCTTTGAGAACCTGTACAAAATGACTTTTATAGCAAAGGGAGTGGGAACAAGGAAGTTATTTTGGCAAAAAAAAGGGAGTGTTGGTTATTGCAGAGTTAACTTTCTGTAGGGGATTGCTAGGGTATATTAGGTGGATTGCCAAACTAGTGTTGATCAAGTGATTACTGATTGATTGGTTTAAAATTCTACTTCCGGGAGAGCCAAAACTGTATTTAAACTTCTATTTGATGACTTGGGGCTTAGGTGAGTGACTCCATTTTGGATCTGTTACCCTGTTTTTTACAGAATTTGATTTTAACCTCTAAGTTTTGAGTTTGGGAGATTTTTCCCTAACAAGTTATGCTTATAAACCCTCAGTTTTTCACACAGAAAGACAGTGACAAATTTCATTTTACATTTTTTCTATGCTTATGTTTACTGTTTTATAGCTTGTGTGTGTGTGTGTGTGTGTGTGTGTGTGTGTATATTTATATTTTATTGATTTTTTACAGAGCAGAAGGGAGAGGGATAGAAAGTCAGAAACATCGATGAGAGAGAGATATCGATCAGCTGCCTCTTGACCGTCCCCTACCGGGGATGTGCCCGCAGCCAAGGTACATGCCCTTGCTGGAATCGAACCCGGGACCCTTCAGTCCGCAGTCCGACGCTCTATCCACTGAGCCAAACCGGTCTCGGCTATATATATATTTTTCTTTAAAGTATTATAAATAGTAGTACATATGTTTCTCCCCCCCCAATTAACCTCAGCTTTTGTTTTTTTACTTAATATATTTGGGGCTGTATAATGTAACTTCTACCATCTTACTGCATTCTTTTAAAATCTACTTTAGATTGTGTTCCTTATTTAACACTTCACTTTATAGACATTTTGGTTGTCTCTAGTTTATTCCTATTAAAAAAAAAAAAGTCCTGTAAAAAGCATATATGTCTTTGCCCACTATGTGACTTATATCTAGGATAAATTTCATAGCCAGAGGACTTAACCTGCATTGCCAAATTTCCCTCCAAAGTGTAGCAAGTGTTTGAAAAAGCTCCTTTCCTCACACTCCTCAAAATGCTGGATATTATCAACATGTAAAAGTTTTAAAGTAGCCGAGACTGGTTTGGCTCAGTGGATAGAGCGTTGGACTGCGGACTAAAGGGTCCCGGGTTCGATTCCGGTCAAGGGCATGTACCTTGGCTGCGGGCACATCCCCAGTAGGGGGTGTGCAAGAAGCTGATCGGTGTTTCTCTATCATCGATGTTTCTAACTTTCTATCCATCTCCCTTCCGCTCTGTAAAAAATCAATAAGACATTAAAAAAAAAAAGTTTTAAAGTAGATCAAAAGTTTTTTTGTTTTGACTTGAATATCATAATTAAATTAAACCTGACTTATTTTACTTTAGAGCAACAGTCGCCAACCAATGGTCCTCGGACTCCTGCTGTTCTGTGAGGTCCAAAAGATTGGCCGCTGCTTTAGAGATTACTGAAAACAGTGTTTAGGACAAACTGTAGTGACTCAGATTGCTAAAACTATAAAACTTATTGAAACTATAGGAGGTAATGCAGTTTTTATTTGTTGAAACTTAGTAGTGTTCTTGGTTTTCCATTCCTGATTTTTAAAAGGTTAGTTTTTTTTCTCCTTGGAGTTGAAATTTGTGTTGCATAGGAAATAAGTTTTTTTTTCCTTTCAGTAATTTGAAGTGAAACAGATTTATTTCATAACATTTACTCGGGTTTTTGTTTGTTTGTTTTTAAAGGGAAACGACACCAAATCATTCTTGGCCCAAATGTAATTCCCATTTGGAGATAACAATTCCAAAGGATTTGAAATTAAAAGAAACAGAGAAAGCTGATGAAAAACAGTTGATCATAGTAAGTACATAAATAACTTGAACTTTTTGGCATAGTATTGTCATAAACATTTTATTTATGCACATTGTTAAAGAATAAATTCATTCTCTTTTTCTAAACAGCCTTTTTTTTGTCACCGTAAGTCTTCATTATGGAAATATTCCTAATATCATTACAAATTCCTCCCTCCCCATCCTCAAATAGTCTATCATAATAAAAAAAAAAATTTAAATTTGCCCTGCCTTAGTGGCTCAGTTGGTTGGAGCATTATCACATGCACCAAAAGGTTGTGGTTTCAATTCTCAGAGTACATACCAAGGTGTGGGTTCAATCCCTGGTAAGGATGCATATGGGAGGCAACTGATCAATATTTCTCTCTCACATCATTGTTTCTCTGTGCTACTGTCTCACTCTGTCCTCTCTCTAAACATATTCTCCATTGAGAATGAAAAACAAATTTATATATTTTTTTCTTTTTAATGAAGTGTGTGCCTTCCTTTTTTTTTTTTTTTTTTTTTAATTTTACTGATTTTAGAGAGGAAGAAAAAGGGAGAGAGAAATAGAACCATCAAACAGACAATCACTGAACTGCTACCTCCTGCATGCCGCTGGGGATTGAGCCTGCAACCCAGGCACGTACCCTGACTGGGAATTAAACCGTGACCTACTGGTTTATAGGTTAACACTCAACCACTGAGTCACACCAGCAGCATATTTCTAGTTTTATTTAACATATTGATGCTTTATTACTTTCTGAAATATATCACTTGATCTATCTTCAGTCTTTGCTCTTGGATATGCAAATTAACCAACATCTTGATTGGGTTAATTCGCTTCTCATTGGCTGGTGGGCATGGCTTGTGGGTGTAGCAGAAGTACAGTCAATTTGCATGTTTCTCTTTTATTAGATAGGATTTATAAAAGGCTATATATAAAAGGCTATATGCTAAGTGTTCTTCCCACTGTCCAGCTGGTCACTATGATGTTCACTGACCACCAGGGGACAGATGCTAAATGTAAGAGCTGCCCTGACGTACACTTACCATTTACAGAGAAATGGTCTTGTGGACCTAGCTGACAAAACAGCACTCGGCTTCCCCTAAGTAGGACACAGGCCCCGCCACCACCCAGAGTTACAGCCCACCAAATTGCAAGTGACGCTGCCAAGACCCCATGGCCAGCCAGGAAACTGTTGCTGTGAGCGCTGGGTGATGACATCACATAGCAATGCCTGGCTTTCTCTCCCTAGCGATTATCCTCCTTACAGTTTCTTCAGCCCAGGAACACAACTGGCTTTATACCCAGGTGGAAACATTTATACTTTATCTAATATGTGATGAAATTATAGTAAGTTATGTTTTGTTAAATTAATAATCAACTGTTTGCTTTTGCATTCTTTTTAAATTTTATTTGATTATTGACAGTATTGCAGATGTCTCCATTTTCTCCCTTTTTGCCCCCCTCCACCCAACTCCCACTCTACTCCAGGCCTTCCCATGCTATTGTTTATGCCCAGGGGTTATGCATATATGCATATATATTCTTTGGTTAATTTCCTCCTGTCCCCTCCCCCCACATTCCCACCTTAATTAAGGTGTTTTATTCTGTTCCATGCATTTGTGCCTCTGGACCTATTTTGTTCATCAGTTTATTTTGTTCTTTAAATTCCACTTATAAGTAAGATCATGTGATATTTGTCTTTCTCTAACTGGCCTATTTCCCTTAGCATAATAGTCTCCAGGTCCACCCATGCTGTCTCAAAGGTTAAGAGATCCTTCTTTTTTATAATTGCATAGTATTCCATGGTGTAAATGTACCATAGCTTTTTTATCCACTCCTCTATTGATGGTCCTTTGGGATGTCTTTAGATCTTAGCTATTGTAAATAACACTGCTATCAACCTAGGGGTGCATATATTCTTTCTGATTGCTAGGTCAAATGGAAGATCCATTTTTATTTTTTTTTAAATTTCTTTATTAATTAAGGTATTACATATGTGTCCTCATCGCCCATTACCCCTTCCAATCCCCTCCTCCCTCCGTCACCACTTATGCCCTCACCCCCCTGGTGTCCGTGTCCATTGATTAGGCTTATATGCATTAATAAAAGTCCTTTGGTTGATCTCTTCTCCTTACTCCCGCCCTCCCCTACCATCCCTCTGAGGTTTGACAGTCAGTGCTTTTCTGTCTCTGGATCTGTTTTTGTTCATCAGTTTATGTTGTTCATTGTTTTCCATAAATGTGTGAGTTCATGTGATACTTATCTTTGGCTTATTTCACTTGGCATAATGTTCTCCAGTTCCATCTATGCTCTAGTTTGAAGCAGACACCTTTTTCTCCTTTTTCTTCTTCTTAAAGAATACCTTTCAGCATTTCATACAATACTGGTTTGGTGTCGATGAACTCCTTTAGCTTCTTCTTATCTGTGAAGCTCTTTATCTGACCTTCAATTCTGAATGATAGCTTTTCTGGGTAGAATAATATTGGTTGTAGGTTCTTGCTATTCATCACTTTGAAAATTTCTTGCCACTCCTGTCTGGCCTGCATAGTTTCTGTTGAGAAGTCAGGTGACAAAGCGTATGGGTGCTGCCTTGTAGGAAATTAAGTGTTTTTCTCTTGCTGCTTTTAATATTCTCTCTTTGTCCTTTGCTCTTGGCATTTTAATTATGATGTGTCTTCGTGTGGTCTTCTCTGGATTCCTTTTGCTTGTTATTGTGTGCACTTCTTGGATTTGTAAGTCTATTTCTTTCACCAGGTGGGGGAAGTTTTCAGTCATTATTTCTTCATATATGTTTTCCGTTTCTTGCTCTCTCTCTTCTTCAGTTCTGATGTTGGTACGTTTGAAGTTGTCCCAGAGGCTTCTTACACTATCCTCAAATTTGGGGGTTCTTTTTTTTTTCCGGTTGAGTGTTTTTTGTCTCTTGGTATTTCAAATCTTTGACTTGATTCTTGAGGTCCTCTGGTGTGCTGTTGGGTTTCTGTAAAATATTTTTTATTTCAGTCAGTGTATGTTTAGTTTCTAGTTGGTCCTTTTTCATATCCATGAGGGTCTCGCTCATCTCCTCGAGGGTTTCGTTCATATCTTCGAGGTTCTCGCTAAGCTTATCGGCTTTTTCTAGGAGCCTCTTGAGTTACCTTATAACTGTGGTTTTGAACTCTATATCCAGTCGTTTGTTTTCCTCCATTTCTTTTGTCTGCAATCTTTTTCTTTCTCTCCCCATTTTCACTGCTTCCCTGAGTTGGTTGGGTAGCTTTGTGTACTAGGAGTCTCTGCCTCCCCTGTTACCTGAGGTGTATATTCTTGGTACACCCCTTTGTGGACTGTGTATACAGCCTTGTTTCAGATAAGTCTTGTTTGTTGTTGGTGTCACTGGGAGGAATTGACCTCCAGGCCAACTGACTGTGAGGATCAGCTGTGTCTACTCTAGAAGACAGCCTAATGCTCCTGGACTTGTCAACTTGCCAAAGTCTCTGTGCTCACTTTGGATTGGGCGGAGTTTCTGGGTGGGGCAGAGTTTCAGGGTGGAGCCCACAGCCTTGCCTTCCAGTCAGCCGCGCCCACAAGGTCCCTGGGTCCTAGCCTCTGCAGGCAATCGCAGCAGGCACCTTTGTGAGAAAGGTGCCCTCGTGATTTGCCTGCCACCAGAACGTCCAGTCCCCAATGGATCCGGAATCTCAGATTTTCACCTGACACCTGGGTTCAGTGCAATCAGAACTCCTTTTCTCTTCCGCCAGACACCAGCCACACAGCCAACAGAACGCCCTCACCGTGAGCACTTGTGTACGCCCTGGAGTTCCGCCTCTGGCTGGAGCTCCTTTCTCCTAACAGACACAGCCAGGGGCCCCTTTGTCCCCTCTGCAAGCACTCGTGTGCATGTCCCTGGAGTCTGCCTCTGGCTCTTCCCCTGGGATTCCGCCCAAAATCCAGGTTCTCCCGGTAAGGGACTGGTTCCCCGTGTTTTGAGAGCAAACTGAACTGGGTTCAGCACAGCCTGGAGTTTTTGTGTCCTTTCCGCCAGAGCACCCCTGCCAGGTTCAGACACCCCGTCTTCTCGTGTGCGAGTCTGCACCTTACTTGGGCTTTGCAGAGGCTGGTTATCCGTGTGCTCTTCTGTGACCCTCCAATTTCAGATCTTCCAGTCAGCCAGCCTTCCCGTGGTTCTGGACAGTGTCCGTTCTGTCCTTCAGTTCTATTCTCGTAATTGTTGTGCGGGACAAAAGCCTAGGTGTTTACCTATGCTGCCATCTTGGTTTTCCTCCATTTTTAATTTTTTGAGGAAGCTCCATACTGATTTCCACGGTGGCTATACCAGTCTGCATTCCTACCAGCAGTGCACTAGGGTTCCCTTTTCTCCACATCCTCACCAGCACTGGTTGTTTGTTAATTTGTTGATGGTAGCCATTCTGGCAGGAAATGAGGTGATAGCTCATTGTAGTTTTAATTTGCATCTATCTGTTGATTAGTGATGTTGAGCATTTCTTCATGTGTTTATTGGCAATCTGTATAGCCTCTGTGGAGAAGTGTATATTCAGGTCCTTTGCCCATCTTTTAATTGGATTGTCTTCCTGGTGTTGATGGTTTGTATATTTTTGAAATTAAATCCTTATCAGATGTATCATTGGCGAATGTGCTCTCCTATAGAGTAGTTTCCCTTTTCATTTTGTTGATGGTTTCTTTTGATGTGCAGAAGCTTTTTAGTTCGATGAAATTCTGTTTGTTAATTTTTTCCTTTGTTTCCCTTGCTCTAGGCAATGTATCAGTGGAAATAACTGCTATATGCTTTTGCATTCTTTCATGTGGCTACTAGAAAATTTAAAATTACAGCCGAGACTGGTTTGGCTCAGTGGATAGAGCGTCAGATTGCGGACTGAAGGGTCCCGGGTTCGATTCCGGTCAGGGGCATGTACCTTGGCTGCGGGCACATCCCTAGTAGGGGGCGTGCAAGAGGCAGCTGATCCATGTTTCTCTCATCGATGTTTCTGGCTTTCTATCCCTCTTCTTTCCTCTCTGTAAAAAAAAAAATAAATTTAAAATTACATTTGTGGATTACATTTTAGTTGGGTAGGGCTGGTCAGGAGATGATGATGATACTAATTATAATGATAGCAGTTAAGACTTTCTGAATGCATTTTTCCATGTAATCCATTCATATTAACTAAGTTAAGCTATATTAAAAAAACCATGAATTCAGTACTACTATATATTATTTCCCAATTACCAATGAGGAAATTGGGGAAGGAATGCTTACTCATTCCTATGAAAACGGCCTGCTTGAAGAGATATTTGTAAACTGATGTTCATTCATTATTCACATTAGCCAAAAGATGGAAGCAACCAAAGTGTCTATCAGTGGATGAATGGGTAAACAAAATGTGTTATATACTTAAAATAGAATATTATTCAGCCTAAAAAAGGAAGGAAATGTTGACACAGGGTACACTATGGTTGAACTTTAAGGATATTAAGCTAAGTGAAATAAGCCAGCACAGAAAGACAAATACTGTATGATTCCACTTCTATGAAGTACCTAGAACAGTCAAATTCATAGAAACAGTCCCAGATTACATTCATTGGGGAGGCCAGTAGACAGGGTATTTTGTGCTGAACTGTGCAGGTCAAAGGCCCTGGAATGCCTTTGCTGCAGACACTCATTTTCATCGTTGTTCTGAGGGAAGTCTTCAAGAACAGGTGATTTCCAAGAGCTGGGTAGGAAGAGGGATTAGGGAGCTGCTGTTTAATGAGTATAGAGTTTCAGTTTTGCAAAACGAAAAGAATTCTGGAGATTGGTTGCACAACATTGTAAATGCACTTAACATTACTGGATTGTATACTTTAAAATGATTAACATGGTAGATATGTTGTGTATATGTGTATCTTTTTAAAAAATACATATTTTAGCCGAGACCGGTTTGGCTCAGTGGATAGAGCGTTGGACTGCGGACTGAAGGGTCCCGGGTTCGATTCCGGCAAGGGCATGTACCGTGGCTGCGGGCACATCCCCAGTAGGGGGCGTGCAAGAGGCAGCTGATCGATGTCTCTCATCGATGTTTCTGACTATCTGTCTCCCTTTCACTCTGTAAAAAATCAATGAAATATATTTAAAAAAATACATATTTTAAAATTAATTTCAGAGAAGGAGAGAGAGGAAGAGAGAGACTGAAACATCAATGATGAGAGAGAATCATTGATTGGTTGTCCCCTGCATGCTCCGTACTAGAGATTGAGCCCATAACCTGTGCATGTGCTTTTGACCGGGATCAAACCCAGGACTCTCCAGTCCATAGGCCGACACTCTATCCAAAGAGCCAAACCAACTAGGGCAGTGTGTGTGTATCTTAACCACAGTTACAAATTGTTTCTTCTGCCTGAAATAGATTTGCAGGTAACTAATTTTGTCAGTGGTTCAAATTCTTTAAAATTAACTTCCCTTTAGTTTTATACACAATCTTTTATTTACCATTCGATTTCTCTTTGCTATTTGACCCTGGTTTTAATGTGCTATAGATACATATATCTTAAATTTTTCCCAGTAATTAGTTCAAGTTGCATAGTTTTAGAATAGAAAGAGTAAAATGATTGTTTTTCATTTTATTCTTTTAAAAAATACATGTTTTATTGATTTTTTTTACAGAGAAGAAGGGAGAGGGATAGAGAGTTAGAAACATCATTCAGCTGCCTCCTGCATAGCCCCCATTGGGGATGTTCCTGCAATTAAGGTACATGCCCTTGGCCAGAATCGAACCTGGGACCCTTCAGTCCACAGGCCGATGCTCTAGCCACTGAGCCAAACTGGTTAGGGCATTTCATTTTATTCTTAAAGTTAGATCTTATTGCTAAAATTTTCTTGTTGAATAAAACCAAGAATAGAAAACATTTGGTAAATAATTACTATTCTACAGTACAAGCATGATTTACTGGACCATAGTCGATTATAGTCAGTCTGTGGTACTTATGTAATAGATAGTAGAAAAAAATTAATTCTACCTTTTCTCAAGAGTTTCAGGTGACATCAAAATACTCTTTAATATCTACAAACTAGAATAAAACCACTAAAGAGAACAGACAAGATATTAAAAGGAGTATAAAATACTATTTTCTCTAAACTTTAGCAGTATAAATATTCCAGATAAAAGTATATATTTTCATTTGTAGAGTATTTTGCTATTTGGGGTTTTAGGAACAAGATTTTAGTGTTAAAGATATTTCTCAGTTCCTTTCATTTGTTATTATTAAATGCTGTGGAGTGAGTGATAAAATTACTAAATGGAACAGTTCTTGAAAAGATGGCACACATTTCAAATATTACATCTTTATTTTTGTAATCATCGTTGTGTATTATTCTCCTATATAATAAAAGAGCTACTATGCAAATGGCCATCACACAGTAATGGCTCAGACACTCAACAATGGGGAAAGAGAAATGGGAACTCCCAGGAACAAATGAGCTTGCAGGAGAAGAAGGGGGCCAGCCAGGGTGTGGCCCAGGAGAGGGACAGGCCACCTGCCTCATGATTCCAGGCGCCAGTGCCTGTGGCTGTGGTCCAGGCAAAGCCCCCACCCACAGACTCCTGCGGCTGCGGCTGGCCTGGGCAAAGCTGGCCCGGGTCCTGGGTGCCTGCGGCTGGCCAGAGGGAGGAAATCCTCGGTTCTGGGAGCCTACGGCTGGAGGAGGGAATCCTGGGTCCTGCGTGCGGGGTGAGGCAAAGGCGGTTAGGAGCGATCAGTTCCGCAGGGGAGCAGCTTGGGACAATCAGGCAAGCAGGCAGAGGGGTTAGGGGAGATCAGGCAGGCAGGTAGGTGAACAGTTAGGAGCCAGCGGTCCTGAGTTGTGAGAGGCAGTCGGACATCCCCCGAGGGATCCCAGATTGGAGAGGGTGCAGGCTGGGCTGAGGGACCCCCCTCTTCGTGCACAAAGCCTCAAGCTTATTATAGATTAAATACTTGTCATTTTATGTTCACACCATAGCTTTAGAGGTTAACGTTCTAGAATTATTTTTTTGGAAAGACAAAACTCTTGTTTGTTTTCATAAATAGGATGCAGGGCAAAAAAGATTTGGAGCAGTTTCCTGTAATGTTTGTGGCATGCTTTACACAGCTTCAAATCCGGAAGATGAAACACAGCATCTCCTCTTCCACAACCAGTTTATAAGTGCTGTAAAATATGTGGTAAGTGGAACTCATGCCTTATAAAACAGATTTTAAAGATATGAACAGCCAAATTTAAGTTATGGAAAATTTTCCAATTTTTGGAAATGATACTGTATACCAAGCCAAACATAAAAACCAGCTAATTTGTCTGGTTTATGTTGTGGGAATTTTAATTTAAGTTGTAATTTTAAGGTAGTTAATCTATCTGTTCTAACAAGTAATGCTACTCAACTTGAGTATTTTTAAAGTTTTTTTGATTTTAATAATTATTAGCTATTGATCAGTCTGTTTAATATTATATGGTTTGACATAATATTTTTACTTGGGGATTGATGGTGATATATATTATACCAAGTAGATGGAGTTGGAGATTTCCGTTGCCTTTTCTCTTTTTTGCTATTATAAGAGGTTTTCTTTATCAAATTTAAAAAGAAAGTTAAGACCTCAGGTTTTGTAATATACTAAAAAAGATCACACAAAGTAAATGTATTAGTACATATTTTTAAATGTATGTACACTTGTGGTATAATGAGTATTATTAAATATTTGTTTCTGTAAATAGCGAAGTTTTAAATAATTTTGAACCATTTTAGATATTTTATGAAAATAGTAATTTAATATAATTGCTGTTTACCTGTATCTGAAATGGAATTTACCTGAAATTGAATCTATTTTTGTTCTATACATGTTACCTTCACATTAATAAGACCTCCAGGATATCTGAACTGAGTTCACCAATTCATTTCATGTCAGCTTTATATATATATATATATACACACACACACCAGATGTTGAATTACTTAAAGACTTTTCTTGGCTTTAGTTAAATTTGTATTATTTTTGGCTGAGGATTTAAAAAAAATATATATTTTATTGATTTTTCACAGAGAGGAATTGAGAGGGATAGATAGAGAGTTAGAAACATCGATGAGAGAGAAACATCGATCAGCTGCCTCTTGCACACCTCCCACTGGGGATGTGCCCTCAACCAAGTCACATGCCCTTGACCGGAATCGAACCTGGGACCCTTCAGTCCGCAGGCTAACGCTCCATTGCCTGAGGGGTTTTTATTCATTGTTTCATTTATCCAGTTACTTCTACCCAAGATATATGGGGTTTTCTTTTTTATGGTTCCTTACTGTGGTGATACTTTATATTCCTTATTTCATCTTTTCTGCACCTTCCTCCTCCTACCACTTAACTAAATAAAATGTAAGGTATGTGGACATAGAATATTTATAGCTTTGATATTCGCATTTGAAATTTGTATTTTTCCACTTTGACTATATTATCCTTACAGTTTGAAAAGAAAAACAGTTATATCGAGTAGCTAAATTATAGAGTACTTCTGGGGTAAAAATATTTATTTTACACACGTGAATCTGATAAGGAGTTAATTTAAATGAGTTTTCAATTCACATTATTTAACTCTTGCCATCAGTTTCCTAAAGTTATAAGAAATTAGGTTTAAAAGGCTTAATTCTTCATCTTAGGGGAATTTCTTAATATCTGAGAGGAACATTAAAGAAATCAAGACATATGTACTCTGTTTTCCACAGTACCAAGGGAAATTAGTTTATGGAGCAAGGTGGAGTCATCACCTTCTAAACATATTCTAGGTCTTGTAAACTTTAAAGCAGTGTGGCAATTTTGGGAAAATTGATTTCTGTTCCAGTTTCCCTCCTCCCCCTTCTCCCTTGATGGGACAGAGCTATGGGTTGTTTATTTTTGAAATAAACTCAAGAGAAGGAATTGAGTTTAGCAGTTGGCCATCCTTTGCTAACATCAAGATCATTATTCTTACCTTTTGCTTTTTTCAAATGTAGGTAAACATAAAGTCTAAGATAGTAACTCTTCTAAAACATTGTAGCTGTTTTTTAGTGTATGGAGAGAGAACAAAAACATCTATATTAAAGATGTTCTGCTGTGCTTACAGCTCTGGATTATAGTTTGTGACATTACTACTTATATTCGGTATCTAGTGTGCTTTTGCATTAAGATATAATTGAATATTAAGCACTCTTTTAAAAAAATTTTTTTATTGATTTCAGAGAGGTAGGAGAGGGGGAGAGAGAAACATCAATGATGAAAGAGAATCATTGATTGGCTGCCCCCTACTGGGGATTGAGGCCACAAACTGGGCATATGCCCTTGACCGTAATTGAACCTGGGACCCTTTAGTCCACAGGCTGATGCTCTATCCACGGAGCCACACCAGCTAGGGTGAATATTAAGCACTCTTAAGTGTTTGACAAAACATCTAAATATTTTAATGCCAATTATCTGTTGTGTTTGTTTCTTGGAGAGAAGCACATGGAAAAGAAGTCATTTAGGTGCTCTGGCTTTAATTCATTTTAAATAAACAGTGTTTAGGGACTGAAATAAAGGTTTGTTCTACTTAAAAACAGAATAAATGAGAACAGTGAGCTTTACTTTTAAATTTTTAATTGAACATTCTTTAGAAAATAAGTAGCTTTTCCTTAGGGTAAAATTTTTCCTTTAGACATGGTAAATGTCTGTGATAGTTAAAAATGGCCAAAGACCTGTTTTTAAAATATTAAAATATTATTTAAATTATATCGTTATAGTAGAAATTGATTCTCATAGAACCCATTTTTGGTTGGCTAATATATTTCCTTTTCTTTATCCTCTTTGGTTTGGGGTTGGGGAGAGAGTGATGGTGCACTCTTTATCCCTTCATTGTACTTATCTGCCTCATTGACACCATTTGAGGACACGCATTTTATCTGACTTATTAGAAACTATTTAGGAAGGAGCCTCTTAATGCTTCAGAAGTAGATATTGCTTCTTGAAAGGCTTTTTCATGTGAAGTTGGTTGGGTAAGATAACTGGAACAACCAGTTAAGCTCATTCCTTCTGTGCTTATTATTTAAAGCTCCTAGTTTTAACCTCTGGTTCAGTCCCATCTTACTAGATTTAAGTGGCTTTTGTTTTGTTTTGTTTTTTCATGCAGGTTCTGCTCATTAATCACCACGAGTGTGGATCTGAAGAAGAGTTTATTACCTCTCTTTTTTTGAGTATGTTTAACTTCAGATACACACAACGTAGCCTCTCCTTCCCTATTAGATTCTTAGAAGGTAGTTATATTTTTACAGTCTCCTTCTTGTGACTTTGATAGTTGTGACCAATAAGAATAAATACTTATTCCTTACATGTTGGGCTACTGCATGCAAATCAGTTCATTTAAAACCTCCTGGAGGTCTTTGGCATGCTAGACATAAAACCATGAGTGTGTGTTTGTGGAGGTAACCATGTTCAAAAGTAATTTAAGAGTTTATTTCTTTAACAAGAAACTAGGAGAGTTATCTTTTAGGTTCTGGGAATCTTGACTTTTAAGGGGCTTGCTTTTGGTGTGTGATTTTTCAAAATTAAATGGGAAATGATAAATTAGAAATAGGCTTGTGATATCTCTGTGAGTAGTATAAAGATGTTAGCTTGCATTATATCTATTGTATGCTTAGCAAAATTGCTGATTTATCTTGTCATAGTTAAATATTAATAAGCATATAATTTTTCATGTTTGCAATATTTAGACACGTTGATTTTTTTCTTGTACATGAATATGAATGAAATCTAAATACAGTTTATTTTTCTTTTGTTTTAATTTAGGGCTGGAAAAAAGAAAGGATTTTGGCTGAATATCCTGATGGCAGGATAATAATGGTTCTTCCTGAAGATCCAAAGTATGCCCTGAAAAAGGTAAATTTCTAGTGAAATTTAATGTAGAATGGCTAAAATAATTTTGGACCTAATATTAAGAGAATAACATTCTAGCATAGCACATTTAAACACCAATTCTAAAAACAAGAAATAAGCATTTAAAGAATAAAACTCAACTAAAAAATCATGGTTAAACTTTGTAGTGTGTCCAATACATATGAACTGAATTTTCAGTGATGTGATTACTAGTCTATATTATCAATAATTTCAGTGATGATACAGAAAGCCTGGTAGTTAATAATGCCTCACAAATTCTAAGAATCAGGATTAAAATTGAAATTTGAATCATAATTTAGAAAAAAAAATAAATGTGAAGTTTTATTCTGAGAATAGATTTCTAAATAAAAACTGCAGAGGGAATCTAATAGTAGGTTTTAGTAATTTTGAAATTAAGCATGAGATAGTCATATGTTAAGAGAAAAAAAACAAGATATATTTGATCTGTAAATAAAGAGTGGGCCAAAAGTAGGTTTATAGTTGTGAGTTTGGGAAACAGAGTTTATTCTTGTATTATTATTTATGATTGTATTTTCTGTATGAACAACTGTAAATCTACTTTGACAACACTGTATAATACAGCAAAATTAATCCTCATATCTAGTATGAGCCAAGTTTTAATGCAACTTAGAATTCTATATTTTAAGGATTGAAAGAAATGAACCAGAGAAATAATGAAATCTGGAACCATTTTATTTTATTATTTAAAAAAAATATATTTTATTGATTTTTTACAGAGAGGAAGGGAGAGGGATAGAGAATTAGAAACATCAATGGGAGAGAAACATCGATCAGCTGCCTCCTGCACACCCTCCACTGGGGATGTGCCTGCAACCAACGTACATGCCCTTGACCGGAATCGAACCTGGAACCCCTCAGTTCGCAGTCTGACGCTTTATCCACTGAGCCAAACTGGTTTCGGCTAGTTGACATTCTACTTAAAGTTTATCCTATGGTTCCTGACTTTTCAGATAACACTGTATATATGATTGAACAATCCCAGATGCACAAATAAACTTCCATTCTACCACTGCCCAACCAGTATAGACTAGCATTTAGAATGACATGTAAATATGCCACCTGTCTCTGAAATACTGATCCTTGCACAAAAACAAGCACTTACTCAATTAATGTTGGATTAATGATTGACTTAATGAAAATCAAATTATGGAAATTTTGGAATTCCAACTATGATCGTTTAGAAACACACAGTGGGAACTTTGCTAAACAATCATATATGGCATCCAGCCTTTTATTAGTAAGACTCCTCAGTAAATGCTAATTTCCTCATTTAGTTTCTCAGGGCAAAATCTTAACCTGCAATTCAGTATGTTACTAGTTAATAACCCATAATAAACTAAAAATTAAAATCTAGGGTATTGTGAGTCATTTACCTTTAGGAATCAAATCAAGAGTTGTGAGATACTATTCCAGGAATAGAAGTTGGGTTTTCATAATTCAAAAAGGGATATATTATGTGGTATTCTATAAATCAGAGATGTGAATATTTAACCCTCTAAGGGGTTATTTGCATTTTAAATTTAGAGCACAAATCTATGTTTAGTGGACTGAATATCTGCAGATTATTTTGTAACTGGAAAAGAAACTAACCTTTAAGTGCCTACAAAAATCTGGACTTTGAGTACCTACAAAGGTTTGAGCTTATCTTTGACCATAATTCTAGGAGGTAAACTAAAGGAAGCACAGTTTGATGCCATATTAATATTAAGGGTTTAAATCTTTGCTTCTTGATTTTCAATATCTGCTATGGGAAAGTTGCTTAATTTTGAATTTTATTGCTTCCATAAGTAAAGTGAGGAACCATAGACCTCTAAGACAGTGGTTGGCTAATTGCAGCTTGCGAGCCACATGCGACTCTTTGGCCCCTTGAGTGTGGCTCTTTAACAAAATACCACTTGGCGGGGGCAAAGGAAAGTGGCTTTCCTGGGTAATATTCCAGTGAAATTCTCTCTGTGATGCTTAATGGGAAGCCTTAAATGTTTTTATTGCTTGTTATAGGACCTCTCACTTTTCTTGTTCCCTAGACTGGGCTTAGCATCACTCTGCAGTTTTTCCCCTTATTTTGTAAGTTGATCCACAGGATTTGAAAAACAGTTATTGATAGCACAGTCATTCAAAATAACTCATTGGAGTATGTCCTCAGAATGATATACTCAACTTATTGGCTTGAAATTGTATATTTTTACATATATACAATGCTTTCATTATTTTTTTTTAAATACTGTTCTTTACTTGACAGGTTGACGAAATTAGAGAAATGGTTGATAATGATTTAGGTTTCCAGCAGGCTCCACTAATGTGCTATTCCAGAACTAAAACTCTTCTCTTTATTTCTAATGACAAGAAAGTAGTTGGCTGCCTAATTGCAGAACATATCCAATGGGTAAGTGAATTTTAGAGTGTTCATATTTTGTTTGACATTTAAAGAGTTTACTATGTAATCTTGAATAACATAATCCTAGTAAATTTATGAACATTTAAGGTAAGGAAGAGTGTGAATACAACACTTCTGTGTGTAATTCTTGACTACAGTAGAGTTGTGTTTTCAGTGGGTATTAGTTTCTCAAGTTAAGTATGTAAGATAACAATTGTATAAATCAAAAGTACTTTTAAATTTTGTTTAGGAAGTTCCCATGTTAGATACTAATGTAATGTCTGTACCAATTAGTCCCTTCAGTATTGGAATAAAGAATTGGAAAACTATAGCTCTAGGTCAAAATCCAGCCGGATTTTGTAAATAAACTTTTATTGTAACACAGCCATATCCATTTGCTTTCATATTGTCTGTGGTTTCTTTAACACTACGAAGATTGAGTTAAATAATTGCGAGAGAGACCAGATGGCCTTTTATAAAAAATTGCCCACCTCCAAAATAGGTCACCACTTCTTTGGTTGAAATCTAGATGATGAGTTGGCTTGCATTCAGGATCTAAGTTGTTGAAAGGGTATATTCACATTACGAGAGTTAAGTAGGAACAGACTAACTTAAGAAAACAAGATTCAGAACTCTCCTAAATCATGCTCACTTTGAGGAATACCCCATTTGAAATTTGTTCTTTTCACTTGAATTCTTACTGATGCATTCAAAACTCATTGGATTTGACTTCTATTTGTTGGTACCTTTTAGGTTGCTTACAAAGGTGTACTTCATTATGAAGTTTTCTAATAAAGTCAAAAGTCAAAATAAGTGTGTGAGTTAATTTCTGTATGTGAAGCTATTTTTTTTCAAGAGAAAATTCAATCTGAAATTGTGTAGCTTTATGAATCTTGCTGTTTATAATAACAAAATTGATTTCAGTCAATAGCTGATAGAGGAGTTTGGGAATATTAATTTGATGTAAAATGACTAACTCATGAAAGCTTGCCATAGTGAAATTGAGTTAATTTTACATTGTGCAAAAACCCTTGTGTTTTTTTCTATCTTACCTAGTTCTAAAAATGACTTGCAGTTGAAATGTTTAGACTAGAAGATAGATATATAATGCTTACTTTTTGTGTTGTTGTTAATTCTTAATTGTATAGCCTAATTATTTTAAGACTAGACTGGTAGAGAAAATGTATGTTTTTTAAAGCACTTTGTTTTTTTTTAAGAAAGAGATGATTGTGTAGGGAAAAGTACTTTTCTAAATACTTGATTACTCTGCCATTCCTATTCCTTGTTCCCACATAGCCGTGAATGCTGGCGCTGTGGCAGCAAACACAGAGACCATTGTTACGACTGCTGAGTTCTTAAGATGCACTTTTACTGGTCCAGGGTGTGGGAGAGAGAACTAGCATTCAGTTCCTGTGTGTCAGCCATGATGACAAGATGCTTTATATGTATTACTTTAATCAGTTTCTCAACAATTCTCAGAGAAATGGATATTTCCAATTCATAGATAACGAACTCTAAGCTTAATGAAGTAACTTCCTCTCTTGGTTATGTAACTAGTAAATGAATTAGAACAGAATGTGGATCCAGATCTATTTCCTGAAATGAGTGTGAAACCATAAATTGTCCCCATATGTTTGTTAAGAAACAAGACAAATGTAGTGGCCTCCTCACTAAGGTCAGTACTAGACAATTGCTAAGTAATATTCTTATTTGAAAATTTTTTCCCAATTTTAATATAGGGCTACAGAGTTATAGAAGAAAAACTTCCAGTGACCAGGTCAGAAGAAGAAAAAGTGAGATTTGAAAGACAAAAAGCCTGGTGCTGCTCAACATTGCCAGAGCCTGCCATCTGTGGGATCAGTCGAATATGGGTATTCAGCATGATGCGTAGGAAAAAAATTGCTTCTCGCATGATTGAAAGTCTAAGGTAACTTGAATGTAATCTTTCACATTCTTTTCAGTATTTAAGAATAATTGCCTTAACTTAATATTGTTTATAAATTAAGCCTTTTATTCATTTTTATTTTGCTTTTCTCACTTGATTTTTAATCAAAGGTATTGAGGAAAAGACCAAATTGCATGCTTTGTTTCTTAAAGAACCTTTACTAAAAGATTAATGGAGAAGGTTAAAATTAGTCATGCAAAAGAGGTTTTTAGTTCAAGCTCTTGTGTTTATTCATAGGATCCCTATCTACTATCTGTTAATACCGTTTTCAAAATAATTCATCGTTTTGTTTTTTTATTTAAATATGTTTTATTGATTTTTTTACAGAGAGAAGGGAGAGGGATAGAGGGTGAGAAACATCTATGAGAGAGAAACATCGATCAGCTGCCTCCTGCACACCTCCTACTGGGGATGTGCCCGCAACCAAGGTACATGCCCTTGACCGGACTCGAACCTGGGACATTTCAGTCCGTAGGCCGACGCTCAATCCACTGAGCCAGACCAGTTAGGGCAATCCATCATTGTTTTAAGTAAGATTCTAAGGCAGTGATGGGCAACCTTTTGAGCTTAGTGTGTCAAAATTCGCCAAAAAAACCAAGCATAACCCAGGTGGTGTGTCACTTCGAGAAAAAACCCCAAACTTCTCTATGTGACACATGGGTGTCATCGAAAATGGCTCCACGTGTTAGTGCTGACACGTGTGTCACAGGCTCGCCATCACGCTTCTAAGGCTCTGGAATCTTAGCGTCTTTATGTGTTTCTTGTCTCTCTTCCTCTTATTTTATCACTTACGTCGTGATTCAGAAGGGCTCAGATCTAGCCACTCTTTTCATAACAAGAGGCAGGTCTGTTTTTAGCTCTTTCAGAACTAAATCTAGAAAATAAGCTGATTAAATTATAGTCTTAAATAAGGGTATTGCTCCATCTTTAAGTCTTGTAAAACTTACATTTTATGACAATCATAACATTGTTCTAGTTTATAAAAACATAAAACAGTATAGCCATGCCGAAACCCGTTTGGCTCAGTGGATAGAGCATCGGCCTGTGGACTGAACAGTCCCGGATTTGATTCCCTTCAAGGGTATGTACCTTGGTTGGGGGCACATTCCCAGTAGGGTGTGTGCAGGAGGCATCTGATCGATGTTTCTAGCTTTCTGTCCCTCTTCCTTCCTCTCTGTAAAAAAATCAATAAAGTATATTTAAAACAAACAAACAGTATAGCCATTGTATTTGTTCTGTGATAGTGATATTGATCCAATAAGCTTCCTGTTAAAGCACATAGAATTTTTAACTTTTTTTCATTTATTGATCTTTCTTGTTTTTGGATAATTCATTTCTAATATATAGAAATACAATTAATTTTTTAAAATACTGATCTTGTGTCCTATAAAATTGCGGATCTCATTTTTAATTAGGCTCTAGTACTACACTGATTTGAATAGTAGAGGTATGTGCAGAGATAGCCTTACCGTGTTCCTAATCTCTGGGGAACCATTTTCAGTCTTCTACCAGTGACATTTAGTGTTCCTTGCTATTCTTTTTCAGTTTGAGAAAGTTCCTTCTACTCAGGGTTGTTGAATACTGCTATCATGAAAAGGTGTTGGGTAAATGTTTTAAAAACCATTGTTGTTTTCATAATTTCTTTTACCTCAAATTATATTTTAGATGAATAGTTATTTTCACCATTTTTGGCATATACAGCATTACCTAAAAAGTCTACTCAAACTGTATTTGACAGGCTTTTCTAATTTTATCCTTCTATTTCCCCACCCGTCTTATTTTTAATAGGAGTAACTTTATATATGGCTCATATTTGAGTAAAGAAGAAATTGCTTTCTCAGATCCCACTCCTGATGGAAAACTGTTTGCAACACAGTACTGTGGCACTGGTCAATTTCTGGTATATAATTTTATTAATGGACAAAATAGCACCTAAAACAAAATCTTGCCTATAGTACCAGAAGACATCTATTGAAGAGTGGATTGGTTGCTGTCTTTAACCAGGAACTAGGGCCATTTTTGTTACAATGAACTCAGGACTGGCAACAGCCATGAGGTTGTTCCATTTTCATAAAATTGGAAACAATGCAGTAATAGCTTATTATTGTTTTGTTTTTTAAAGAAGATATTTTATTATCTTTTACAGAAATTTATGATTAATGTATTTTATCTATAGTTATTTAGACATGTTTACATGCAGCAGATACTTGTTCATAGTGGACTGAAAACTAATGCAAGGACTATGGTCTCAGTGATAAGTATATTTTGAAGTTCTTAATATGGAAATATACCAGTGTAGTTTGGTACTGTATTTTTTCTATATATTGATCTGCTGATACCAGTTATAGTTTTAAAGATTGTATTTTTACAGAGCAGAAACCAATGTTTTTAATCTATTACTCAAGGAGGGTGTAATATTAAGTGTTTAGGAATTCAAAGCTAATTTTTAAGGGCCTGAAATATACTTTGAAGGAATCTCCACTAAAAAGCAAAGCTCCAAATAAGCAGAAGGAATTTGGAATATTGAGCTTTTCCTTCCGTTTCTCTCTTTCCTGCTCTTGAAGGCAGAAAGAAGTGGAAGGTTATAAAGAATTGAATCTTTCCTTCTTGGAGACATATAAGTGACTAGAATTAGGATGGTACCCTCTAAAGTTTATTATCTTTTACTTCTTAAATGGCAACTGGGCACACTTAGGCTATTAACAAAACTCCAAAGAGGTTTATAAAAACGCGCGAAATAGTTGCCTGCTAAATGTTAATGACTTGGTATCTGCTTTGTTATTCCTCAGAAATACTACACTGAGTATATATCCTCATTACTGGACTTCATTTTGATACTTGTCAATCCTTCATAGTGCCCTCTACTTTTAAAGGGTTTATATGTTGAAAACTGCTGTGGCCTTTTATGACTTGTATATAATGTAGGATAAAATAATAAAATACTTGATAGCTTTTTCTAAGTAATAAATGAGTGTTGTCATTTGTGCTTTTTCAGGGAGTTTAGGTTTGATACCTTGAAAAATGATGAAAACACTGGCTTCTTAAAAGATTAGTTTTACACCAGTTTGCCAAAAGGTCAGCATGTCAGCAACAACTCTGAACTTTAATAAATGGCAAATCCTGACATGAGAATATCTATACACAAACACACACACACACACACACACACACACACACACACACACAAGAGGTAATAGGCAAATTGTCCGGGACACCGTAAAGTCGTGACCACTCAGGAGGAGGCTGTGCTGTGCGGGTGGGCGGGAGGGGACTTCATGCACGGAAGTCAAGCCACAGATGGCACAGGCCCTCAGAGAGTAGGGCCGCCAGCCTTGTGCTGGCAGTCCCACCTCTGCGCATGATCTGCAGAGGAAACACCTTTTCTGACCACTCACTGGCTAAGCTCCCTGTATGCCACTGGCAGTGTTCTTGGTAACTTGGGTAATAAGAATCCAAGAAGGTGATCTAGGGTTTTTCCACCTCATTCCTGGAGGAAAAAATGAAGGTCCGCTGCTAAAGGGGCTAAGAAATGTCATGCCCTGCCCTAGCGGGTTTGGCTCTGTGGATCAGAGTCTCGGCCTGCAGACTGCAGGGGCCTGGTTTGAGTCCGGTCAAGGACATGCACCTAGGTTGCATTTGAGTTTTTGCTGTGTGTCACACCCTGTGTATGGTGCTGCATTATTTTGTTTAGTTATCAAGACAACCTTGTGAGATAGGGTTTATAAATAAGGAATCTGGAATTTAGAAGGTAATGAAGAGATTACTAAAGCAGTCTGAGTAAAACATTTTGAAACATTGAACTAAAGCTGTGTTGTGTGGAATGAAGATGAGAGAAGATGGATAAACTCTGAAACAATATAGTGGAAGAACTGGTACAAGTTGATAACTGACCACAGAAGAATCATGGCAAAGGATCTAGAGTAATTGGGAATTTTGGTTTGGGTAATTGAGGAGATGGATTGACTGAGAAGGGAAAACTGGAGAATTTTATGTTGGGAGGATTGGTTAGAAGGATGAACTCAATTTTGGTAAAGAGTTTAAGGTAGTTGAATTCCAAGTGGTATATAATTGGATATGTTGATGTAGAATTTAGGAGATTGAATTAAGGAAATTTATGAATAGTTATTTGAAGGTTTAGAAGAGCTCACCACCCTGAGATTTATAAAATGAAAGGGTAGGAGAAAGTTGTGAGGAACATTATTACTTGAGATGGCATGCCCAAGAAGAGTGAGTGAAACTAAGGGAAGAGTCTCAAGAATAAAAAGAAGAATCAATACTGTCACATCACAATTGAAGCTGAAGAGTGACCTTAGAAAAAGAAGAGGGATCTACAGAGTGGTGGAGGTACTATTGGACACAGTAAGTATGCACTAGGAGTCACAGCTCAACTTCAAAGGAGGCTGATTATACAATTGCTGCTTATAAAGGGGCTTTTAAATTGTGTCTGCTGCCATTGAATAGTTTCATTATAAAAATGACTAGTCTATAGACATTATAGGAACCACAAGTATTGTCAGGAACTATCTGATTTTATTTGGGGTATGCTCTGGTCTACATGGCCATGTGAATTATAAATGTCACTTTTTTGCCAGTTCATAATATAAAATTGTGAACTTGGTAAAGGCATGACTTTGCTTTTTCTTCTTCTTTTTTTTTAATCTTTATTGTTCAGTTTATTAATTACATTGTTCGCTCTTTTTTCCCTCTATAAGCTCCCCTCCACCCGGTACCCATCCCATCCTCTGCCCTCATCTCCCCCACACTGTCCTCCCATAGGTGCATGATTTTTGTCCAGTAACTTGCTGCACCTCCCACACCCCTTTCCTCCCCAAGAATTGTCAGTCCATTCCCTCTCTATGTCCATGATTCTGTTATATTCACCAGTTTATCCTGTTCATCAGATTATTAATTCACTTGATTTTTGTATTCATTTGTTGATAGATGTGTATTTGTTGTTCATAATTTTTATTTTTACCTTTTTTTCTTCCTCTTCTTAAAGAATATCTTTCAGCATTTCGTATAATATTGGTTTGGTGGTGATGAACTCCTTTAGCTTTTTCTTATCTGCAAAGCACTTCATCTGACCTTCAATTCTGAATGATAGCTTTGCTGGGTAGAGTAATCATGGTTGTGGATTCTTGCTATTCATCACTTTGAATATTTCTTGCCACTCCCGTCTGGCCTGCATCGTTTCTGTTGAGAAATCCGCTGACAATCGTATGAGGGTGCTCCCTTATAGGTAAGTAACTGTTTTTCTCTTGCTGCTTTTAATATTCTCTCTTTGTCTTTTGCTCTTGGCATTTTAATTATGATGTGCCTTGGTGTGGTCCTCTTAGGGTTCCTATATATTGGGGTTCGGTGTGCTTCTTGGACTCCTAAGTCAGTTTCTTTTACCAGGTGTGGGAAGTTTTCGGTCACTATTTCTTCAAATAGGTTTTCATTGCCTCGCTCTCTCTCTTTTTCTGGCACCCCTATAATTCAGATGTTGGTATGCTTGAGGTTGTCCCAGAGGCCCCTTACACTATCTTCAATTTTTTGGATTCTTTTGTTTTCTTGCTTTTTCAGCTGAGTGGATTTTACCTCTTTGTATTTCAAATCTTTAACTTGGTTCTTGGGGTGCTCTAGAGTACTTTTAGGTCTTTGTATAATTTTTTTTATTTCAGTCAGTGTTGCTTAATTTCTGGTTGGTCCTTTTTCATATCCTTGAGAATCTCGTTCATTTCCTTGTAGGACTCATTCACTTCCACGTTGGTCTTGTTTATTTCCTTGCAGGTCTCGTTCATATCCTTGAGGGTCTCGTTCATTTCCTTGTAGGTCTTCCTTATTTCCTTATAGGTCTCGACCTTTTGTAGGAGCCTCTTGAGAAGCCCTATAACCGTGGTTTTGAATTCTGTGTCCAGTTGTGTTTTTTTCCCCCTCCATTTCTTTCACATCTGATTTATTTCCATGTCTCTGCATGGTGGCTGCTTCCCTGAGTTGGTCAATTAGCTTTGTGTGGTAGATGTCCTACAAGGGATAGTGGCTCAGCCTCCCCAGTTATCTGAGGTGGATATGGGTTGAACAGTCTTGTTGAAGTTAAGCTCAGGTTAATTGTTAGCACTTGGAGGGGTTGACCTCCAGGCCAACTGTCTGTGAAGTTTAGCTGTGCTCAGGTTGGATGGGCAGAGTCTCCGGGCCAAACAGACAGCGTCAGCTCTGCCCTATGCGGCCCCAGGATCTCTGAGAGAGAGCCGCTGCTGAGCTCCATCTGCTGCTGGAGAATTCAGCCTCTCCCCAAATGATTCTGCACACCCAATGTCTCACCCAAGATCGCAAAACAATGCAGTCTGACAGTTTCCCGAATGAAAGAGCAAGTCACGAGTGCTCTCTGCGCAGTCAGGCAGCTGCGCTGTTCCCAAGCTCACGTGCACTCCGCACAAGCTCGCCTTCTCCACAAGCCCGCTGACCCCTGCAGCACCCGAGCTTCGGCGTGCCCTCCCACTGTCCAGTTTTTACCCCGTATGATAGTGGGTTCCCTGGACTTCGCCCAGAGCTGGAGAATCAGTCCAGTGGGACATCTTTGTCTCCCCCGTTCGAGAAAACTGGCCGGTTTTCAGCCACCCACCCTATCCGCTGGCGAGCGCGCTCCTCCAAACCTCTCTCTGCACGTATCTTCAACGCTGTCCTCAGCCGCTCCTCCGAGTCAGTGTCCTATCTTCACTTTTATTTGTGCAATTTTCACTCAGCCAGCTTTCCGGTGATTCTGGATGGTGTTCTTTCGTTAACTTGTAGTTTTAAAATTGCTGTGTATGGCGGCAAGTTAGGTGTTTTACCTATGCCGCCATCTTGGTTCTCCCTGTATTTCAAATCTTTGACTTGGTTCTTGCAGTTGTCTGGACTGCTTTTAGGTCTTTGTATAATATTTTTCATTTCAGTCAGTGTATGCTTAATTTCTAGTTGGTCCTTTTTCATATCCTCGTAGGTCTTATTCATTTCCTCATAGGTCTTGTTCATTTCCTTTTATGTCTTGGCCTTTTCTCGGAGCCTCTTGAAAAGCCTTATAACCGTGGTTTTGAACTCTATGTCCAGTTGTTTTTTTCCCTCCATTTCTTTCACATCTGATTTCTTTCCATGTCTCTGCATGGTGGCTGCTTTCCTGAGTTGGTCCTTTAGCTTTGTGTGGTAGATGTCCTCTAAAGGACAGTGGCTCAGCCTCCTGTTACCTGAGGTGGCTACTCTTGCTGCAGCCCTTTATCGTTTGTACAGTATTGTTGAAGTTAAGCCCAGCTTATTGTTTTTTTTTTTAATGTATTTTTATTTTATTTTTTAAAATATATTTTATTGATTTTTTACAGAGCGAAGGGAGAGGGATAGAAAGTCAGAAACATCGATGAGAGAGAGACATCGATTAGCTGCCTCTTGCATGCCCCCTACTGGGGATGTGCCCACAGCCAAGGTACATGCCCTTGACCGGAATCGAACCCGGGACCCTTCAGTCCGCAGTCTGATGCTCTATCCACTGAGAAAACCAGTCTCGGCATGCCCAGCTTGTTGTTAGCACTAGGAAGGTTTGACCTCCAGGCCACTTGATTGTGAGGGTAAGCTGTGTTCAGGTTGGATGGACGGAGTCTCCGGGCTGAGCAGGCCGTGTCAGCTCCGCCCTGTGCAGCGCCAGGGTCTCTGTGCTGGGTGGTAACGGCTACACGCACCCCTGAGAGAAAGCCACTGCTGATCTCCACCCGCTGCCAGATAACTCAGCCTCTCCCCAAACGAGTCCGCACCCCCAAAGTCTGGCCCAGGGTTTTAACACAGTGCAGTCTGGTGGTCTCCCGAAAGAGAGCAAGTCATGAGTCCTCTCCATGCGGTCGTGCACTTCTGTTCCCGTTTACGCTCAAACTGCTTTTCCAAGTTTACAGCACTCTCCACAAGCTCGCAGACCTCTGCCGTGCCGGGCTTCAGCGTGCTTTCCCACTGCCCAGTTCTACCGCGTATGAGTGTGGGCTTCCCGGACCTTGCAGTGGGACGCCTCTGCCCTCCCCTTTGGAGAAAACCAGCCGGGTTTGCAACCGCCCGCCCTCTCCGCTGGCGCGCGCAGGACTCCAAACCTCTCTTCGTGCATATCTTCAACGCTGCGCTCCGCCGCTCCACTGAGTCACAGTGTCCTATCTTTACTTTTTTGTGTGGAATTTTCACTCGGCCAGCTTTCCAGTGATTCTGGATGATGTTTGTCCTGTCGTTAAGTTGTAGTTTTGGAATTGTTGTGTGGGGCAGCAAGATAGGTGCCCCATCTTGGTTCTCAGAAAGGTGCTTTTTCTTTTTTATAAAACTTGTTCTATCTTTTGTCATAGTCACTGAAGTAAATGCTAAGGGATTTACTGTGTGAATGGCTTTTTTCTTAGCCTTACTTTCCTGGAATCACCTTGAGTGAGGGTTTTTCAGTGAAGCCAGGGTTCAGTGTTACAGCAATATTATCTTAGACCTAGAGGAAACTTAAGGGCCAGTTACCGTGACTAGAGACTTCCAAGAAATGTTTGTCTCTGCATGATGTTATAGGTCTAATTAGCAGAATAGGAAGGTGTGACAGTTTTACAGCTTAGTCTTTCCAAGGCAACTGTTTTGGAATATTTAGTGGAACACTGGCTGTTTCTATTTTTTCTTAAATTTGTCATCACACTTATATTTATTGCCCCTCCTAAGGTAATGGGAGCCTTTGGCCTATGAGACTGTTTTCATGTTTCTACATAAGTATATTATTTTAAGTCTATAAAACTAACTGAAAGGCATTGTTCTGGAATAATAGTTACTCTCCTAATTTGGTAAAATTCAAGTTTAGAAATAAATTGGGAGATTAACATCATGTCATGGTACACAGTTCTTGCAAATGATTCTGCCTCAATGAAGGACAGCAAAGTGAGTACAGTTGTCACCTACATTAATAAGAGAGAAATATGTAAATTGACCATATCTCTGTGATGACCAACAGCCAATAATGAAGTAACATGCAAATTAGGACAAATATGGCAGTGGCCCTGCCCCCTGACTGCTCCAGATGGGAAGCAGCCAAGCGGGTGGGGCAGGATGCCTGCTATGAAGGGGAGGGTGGGGGGCAGAGAGAGCTACAAGAGCGGCGCTCTAGCAGGAGTGACGCGAAAACTCCGGCCGGAGCTAAGTGAAGACTGCAGACTCCAGCTGGAGTCAGCACCGAACGGCAGGAGCAAAGGTGGAAAGTGGCGGCCAGAGTGAGGGCCAGGATCCCGGGTGCCAGAGGAAAACTGGTTCCGGCGGCAAGGTGAAGGCAGGCCTATTGCACAAAAGATTTGTGCAACAGGCCTCGAGTCCATAAATAAGAGATTTGGGATATGTGTACAATGACTGTTTCTAACACATCTTGACTAATCACGTATAGATCTGGCTCCTATAATTATGTGGAACTCTGCAAATGGACATTGTTGTGGATAGTTATTTAACACTTTGATGGACTGTTATGCCAGGATAGTAGAATCTCAAGAGTCATCCAATCTGTGATATATGGACTCCCAGCTTTTCTTGGACACTGTCAGAGTCAGGGAGCTTATTTCATTTATGAATATGTCAGTTAAAGAAGGCAAACTTTTATTTTGGGTGTGAGAGAATTTTAATACATCACCAAATTAAATGGAAGGACAAGAACATATTGTAGACACAACTTAAGACAATTTAAAATCATAAACAAAATGTGAGGTAGACTAGTGAAATTCACCAAATTTTGGTTAAGAAAATTTTACAGTAATAAAGTTAACAGGTGCCTCCTTTTCTTAAAAAAAAAAAAAAAAAGCATTTGCATAAATTACAGCCAAAAAAACAAAACACGTGACTACAACAAATTCTAACATTACGTTCAGTATTAACCTGTGTAAACTGTCATAGTTCAACAGGTCTATAGGTTAATTATTATGGAGGCTTAGAGAACACATTCATACCACAATGTTTCTAAGGAATGGCAAGGCTTAAAGCTGAACACACCAAGGTATGTATTAACAAATCATGGTGTTCTGTGCTTGTGCAATTTTATCCTTAAAGGAGAAGGACCTAACATTCTCTAAAGAATTTTACTGATAAGGTGATTTTAAAAGCTTTAAACCTTAGTAAGAAAAACAATGAAAAGGATAGGCAGATCAATTTGAACTGTCTATCATTGGGGTAATGATCTTTTGACTTTATTCTGGTATTTCTTTCCACAGGGTTAAATAGTATTTAAGAGATCATAATCACTTGATTTTTCAGAGTGCAGCCTTCACTAATAATGGAGTACCTGCATCTAAAGTAACTACTTTAAAAACATTCTTTAGATTATGAAGCCATAAAGCCAGAAGAAAACCTGAGAAGCCACCTGCCCCAGCCAGGTACAACTAACTGTTTTAGAATTGTTTCAAGTATTTTATTTGCCCAATATAGTAATATTATTGGAATATTGCACAAACAGTGGGTTTCTTGATATCTGCATTAGGCCCTTTCAACCAAACAGGAACATTTGAAATACATTCATATCTAAATCAACCTACTTCAAAACGTACCTTTGCCAAAAATTCTGTTATACTAAAATTAAGGAGTATTTTTAAAGCATATATAAGGCAAATCAGATCCTCTTTTAAGGACAATTAAAAATGGGGTTTAAAAGAATTGTTCATTTAAAATATATTTAAAGCATCATAAGTATATTAAAACCAAGAGATCTGCAAACCATTTTCAGGTTAGTATATTCCATCTTACTAGCTGTAAACTCCTTGTTATCACAAGCTAATAAAATGGTCAATTAACACTATTTGTTCTAAGTAAATGCAGGCTTAGTAGACCCCCTTTCAGTAGTTTCAGGCCATAAATAAGATAACAATTCAAGTAAAAATGGCCATGTTAAGTGGGGATAAAGTACATACAGGCTAATGAGAAAAATGTCAAGAGGTTGTAGGATGAGAATTCGAGTAATTTAAGAGTAAACTTCCAATAGACTTAGTTCTAAAACATTTTCTAAAAATCTGTTTTTAATTTTAAAATAACGGTGATAAATTTATAGGAACTTATGCCTCCTACTACTGATACTGAGAAAACACTTCCCTTGCTGATTTTAATGAGTCAAAGACTTTTTAATGGAATCTTCCTTACTCCCTACAAAATAATTACTGATAGAGTTCTTTTTCAATGAGCTCATTTCCCTTGTCATCAATTTCTGTGTAGTGGTCAGTATAGGCAGATAAAATATTCATCAAGTGTATCTTTCAAAGGAAGCTTTGCTTGAGTCTCTGAAAAGAAACAAATAGTTCCACTCCACGTAGAGCCATTGGCATGTAACTTTGCTGGTGTCAACTGCTTAATTCCAACCAAGCAGAGTGGGCATGCAGTGACTGCCAAAAGTTCCTTAATTGGCTCAGCTACTGAATCAGGTTCTTCTTATACAAGATTAATCACTGTTCCACAGTCTCACAGACATGGTGTGCTTAGACACTGGAAACATGTTTAAAGAATGGAAAAAGCAAAGTAATTTAAGCAAAGAGAAGCTGCTATATACACAGTGCCTGCTCTGCATTTACTGATTTGTTTGTTCAGTTTAAATAGTAAACTTTAAACTCCTGTGGAAATTTTGCCAAAAGTTTCAATACATATAAGATTATAAATCTTAAACTAACACTGCACAGAGAAAGACAAAGCTACTTCTTTTTTAAATACAAATATCTTCTACATTCTATCATTTCAGACCCCTGAGTAATACTGTACCAAAGTACAGATCTGAAGAGAAACTGAGGGTTCAGGCCTCAAATGTTAATCTTCAATTAATTCCACACCAACGGTGTCTCATGTAACACATTCAGGCTAGCTAATGCTGAGAGTCAGCTTTCCCCCTAACAAGTTATAGTAGAAAACACAATGCAAACTCCATGTTCGTTCTCCAAAGTATATCCTCCTCAGGCTCCGCGGGCAGACCATCCTTAAGTAATTGAATAACTGCCTAAGATGGAGTTAACCTGAATGTAAGTCCTGAAATGGAACTGAAAGAGTAATGCCCCCCAAAGATTTGGGGCGTTCTTTGGAGAACAGACAGATATGTTGCACTTAGCTCCACAGTGATTGTACTTTAAAGGAAAAAAAACCCCAATAATTGTTTCTGTCCCACTCCCCTTAGGCATCCCTTTGCTATTTTTGTTCTCTTCAAAAGTTCATACATGACGTCCAGTAAGAAAATACAGGGGCTTGTCATCACTGCTGTTAGCAGTTTGAAATTCATCCCGGAGGCGGAACTGCCACTCATCCTCTAGCTCTAGGCGGACAATTGTCTGGCGTAGGGAGCTTCTGTCTTGGCAAATGACACACAGGGTAGCACCTTTGTTTAAAAAAAAAAGCAGAAGTGCATTTTAGGCTCAGGAATTGATAAGCAACTTTACCACCTCTCTATAATGATCCCTGAACACATCTGAGAACCAACATATTAGATAAGTAACCCATCATTTAATTTTTAAAAAAAATATATTTTATTGATTTTTTTACAGAGCAGAGGGAGAGGGATAGAAAGTTAGAAACATCGATGAGAGAGAGACATCGATCAGCTGCCTCTTGCACGCCCCCCACTGGGGATGTGCCCGCAGCCAAGGTACATGCCCTTGCCGGAATTGAACCCGGGACCCTTCAGTCCGCAGTCTGACGCTCTATCCACTGAGCCAAACCGGTCTTGGCCCATCATTTAATTTTATTGTTTATTTTGAATAAGTAGTATTTCCGATTCAAAGTCTACAGGATTGTGAAGTGAAAAATTTCCTAAATATACCCTCCTTTCCCCCTGTGGTAACCAATGTTAAAACCAATGCTATGTTTCTTATGTGTTCCTCTGAAGTGGGATTTCTCAACCTCAGCTGTATAAGACTGGATTATTCTAGGTTGTGGGGCTGCTCTGTTCTTTTGTTTGTTTTTAAACAGGACATGATTGTATTTAATACATAAGTTTGATACAACCAAAAAGTAAAACACCAGAGTAAATAGTAACAAAAAACATGGTATTTCATTTGCAATGCATGAGAAATGTTAACATCTTTAGTCGTAAACAAGCTCTTAAAGACCAATAACAGAGACAATATAATGCAAGGAAACTGGAAAACCTGAGATATTACAAGGGATGATTAAGAATTAAGCATATACGGTTATTTTGCTGAGCAGTGATGAAGAATAATTTCTCTGCAGTATCACAGTGAGCAGAGACACTGACACCTAATATTCTTCAGTTTTGAACAGTGTTGTGCAGTTTAAACTCTATAATTAGGAGGAAAGCTAGTTTTGAATCTATTTAGAAATTGAGTATTTTTAGCCAGAGCCGTTCCAATTAATTGGAATTATTTCAACAAGTTAGTTGAATAAATTCAATAGGAATGACATAAAAGCATGTTTAATGCAGAGGAAATGTGGTCAGTGTAAGCGCCTAAAACACTATTTGCCTATCAATCTATCAGCACAACCCAGAAGGGTGCACACAAACTCTATTAGTAGATGATAATGTAGGGAGTACAGTCAGTTGTACTGTGATCTGTATTCATGGGGCCTGGTGGGTACCAGAAATATTGAGGGGACATTTTACTTCACAGTATGCCTGAAAGTAATGTAAAATAATATTGAATATAATCTAAATGCAAAATAAAAAGACATATAACATGGGGGAAGGATATAATAAAAGGAAAACAAAGGTACATAAAGTAACTACATACTTAACAAATTTCTATGTTGCCTAGAATCTAAAGATTATTGTTTTTTAATATATTTTATTGATTTTTCACAGAGAGGAAGGGAGAGGGATAGAAAGTCAGAAACATAGATGGGAGAGAAACATCGATCAGCTGCCTCTTGCACACCTCCAACTGGGGATGTGCCCGCAGCCAAGGTACACGCCCTTGACCGGAATCGAACCTGGGACCTTTCAGTTCACAGGCCAACGCTCTATCCACTGAGCCAAACCGGTTCGGCTAAAGATTATTTTTAACGAATGCATTTTAAATCTACCCTGAGATAACAAGTAAAATCAGAATGTATGGGAGCTCTGGAGGAGGCCTCGCAATGGCACGTCCTGGGTTTCGGTATTAATGTCTCCAACTTCCCATCTCCTGGATTCAGTCCAACAGCAACAAGGACAACAGTCAACACGCCTGCTTACAGTTCTCTCCATGCCACCCTTTAAGTCACCTTGGACATGAGCTTTCTCACTCCTGTGTTGCTTGACAGGGAGTGTCCATGGCCACGCCCAGGAGGCATCTCTGAGCCTTTCTGAAGACTGGGTGTTTCAGATGGTGGCAGAAGCAAAGGCGCACGTCCTGTTCTGTCATTACATGCATGTTACCAGAGTGGCTGCTTCGTTCTTGTAGGATGTCTGGCAACATCCTTGGCTTCTACCTACTGTATTCCCAGCAACAGTGTAACAACCTAAATATCTCCAGATGTTGCCAAATGTCCTCTGCAAGGCAGTCATCCCCTACTACTGTTCCAGATGTGTGTTTTTTGTGTGTGTATAATTACCTAATTTCACTCGTAAAGTGGTAATACGCTGTACACAGTATTCTGAACCTTACTTTTTTCACTGGCCTCAAAGGGCATCTTGTCAGGATTATTTGTGATGCGTGATCTACAGTTTGTTCTTAGGCAAATCTAACTCTTTGTATAGGGCATACTGTCATAACTGAGGAACCTGATTTTTATTAAAATCAGATTAGATGAGAAGCATTACTTCTTGCATTGATTCCTTCCTAAAATTAATAGTGACAAAACATTTAATGTTACAAATCTGGCTATTCTCTAGTATTCATCTTAGTATATCAAGTCTTGATTCATAAGTTAAAACCAAGATACTCAATTTACTGGCAAAAAGTGACTATTAAAGTGCTTTTTAAAATATGTATTTTCACCTTTGTATTTTGTCCGATGAGAACCAATAGCATTCACAAGCAAAATACTGAATTTGATTTACCTTTTAGAAATTTAAATTTCTTAAGAAGATCAGCACCTACAAAAGAGTCACAGAGGTACAGGAGGAGTCCACTGAAAAACACCCCTTCACAGTTGGCATTGCTGGAGTGGGGTCTGGAGCTGATGTAGCAGATGGCCACCTGGAATGATCAAGCAGAAGGAGCATGGGCATTTCAGAAAGAAAGTGTCTGCACTTTAGCTGAATGAGTCAGTATCTTCCTCTGTAGCTGTCTGTTTCAGGATAAGGGGAAAAAAAAATATTTTTAATTGAAACTTAAATGAGTTGGTTATTTAAGCTTTGTACCTCTTCTATTTAGTGTACCAAGTTTTAACATATTTAAAACTTCCAGTTTATTTCTCATAATGAAGGATGGTTATGAAAGAATTAGTAGTAAGAAACAAAATAAGCCTCTTCATCTAAAAGTGTTTATAAAATTAAAAAAGTCGTCTTTCTCAGGAAGGTATACTGAGGAAAGATAAAATGTTTAGATTACCTTATTAGTGAGACATTTTAAATCAGCTTTTCATGTAGAGAGACTTAAATTTTCAATTGGTTAGAAGCATCAAACTGCATGGAATTAAATTTTTAGGTCTGTGTGGCTTCCATGTAGCTTCACAAAAATTACAGGTAAGTGAATGAGATAGTTGGGAGACTGAGAAAGATGGAATGGCTAAAAATGTGGGCCAGACTACTTGGGTTCGAGTACTGGTTCCTTGAGTAGCTGTGTGACTGAGCAGTCTCCTTCATTTCACCACATTTCATCTTCCTGCTCTGTAGAGATGATAGTAGTACCTGACTCATAGGACTATTTTGTGAGTTAATATAAATAGTAAGTATTCAGTGAGTGTTAGCTGCTGTTAGTAGTAGTGGTATTGGGATTTTGTTGTCCGACATCTACCGCCCTGGATCCTGGGATGGAAGAGTTGGGAAACCTGGGCAGGACATGAAACATACATTGATAACATGAAAGTGTGGTATCTGTTGTAAGCTCCTTCTACTTATAAAATTCAATTCATGTCCAACCCACAGTGTAGACTGTGAGAATGTAAAATATTTATAGTTAAATTTTAAAAGTCAGTTTTCAAAATTAAATACATCCGGTTTCAGTCTTTAGAGATTGTCAATACATGCAAAGAACAAAAGGCAAGAAGGAAATACAGTATACCAAAATGTTATTGTTCCTATTACAAGTTATTTCATTTTCTAACTTATACCTTTTATTTTTTAAAATTCTTTACAAGGAAGATATATTCTTGAATAGAATAAAATAGAATATTTAAAAACAGTACTAATAATATCAATAGAAAGCTTAGTGGTAGAAGCTATTTAAGTCTTGAAGGCTATCAGTGGTCAGAAGCCTAAAGGTAAGTTGCAAATTTTTTTAAAAGTAAAACTGATGGAGAACTTAAGACAGAGAGAAGAGAAAAAATGACAAATAAGGAAATCGTGGAAAAGAATTAAGTGCAGGAGTGGAAAATGACAACTATAGAGGTCTCCATGATACCTTAAATTGCTCAGCAATCACTGAGCTCCTCTTATGTGACTACAGTAGTGGGTAAGACACAGTGGGCCTCTGTTGTCACATGATTAAAATATCTGATGAGGATTAAAAAACTGGTACATCTACACAATGGAATACTACACTGCTGTAAAAGAAAAAAAAAAGAACTCTTACCATTTGCAACAGCATGGACGGACCTGGAAAGCATTATGCTAAGCGAAATAAGCCAGTCGGAGAAAGGTAAATATCACATGATCTCACTCATTTGTGGAAAATAATGAACAACAAAGTGATGGACAAAAATAAATCTAGAGACATAAAAGGATCAAATAGACCATCCAACCTCGGAGGGGGAGTTAAGAGATCCTGGGCTTGTATGCATGCATATAAGCATAACCAATGAACTCAGACAGTGGAGGGGGCGGTGAGGGCATTTGCTGGGGGTGGGAGTGGCTGGGAAGAGGTCCATGGGGAAAAAAAGGAGACATGTAACATTTTAAACCAGCGGCTGCAATCAGTGGTCCGGGAGGTCCAGAAGGTTGGCAACTGCAGGCTTAAGGAAAACTCTGGGGCAGCAGTTGCCAACTGGTGGCCCATGGACCATTGGTGGTCCGTGAGGTCTGAAAGGTTGGTGACTGCTGCTTTAAACAAAAGTAATTTTAAAATAAAATATCATCTGATACCTGTGATTAGGGGGAACAAACAGCTGTTTCTGCCCAGCTGAGGTAGTCGGCTTCTCAGCAGAGCTGAGCTCAGAGCTAAGCTTTGAATGTTCACTGGCTTACTGTGGAGAGGTGACGTGTGTGTGGGGAGGGACAACTACCATTGCACCTTGTGTCAGCCTTTGCATAAATGAGTCTGTTACAGGTTCCTTTTTGGCCTTTTCACATGGGAGCTAAAATGGAAAATAAATGGGTGGAAGTGGTAAAGCACAGTACTAGCCCGCTCCCCCTTTACCTCGGGTCCGATGTTAAGATAGCAATCAACAGCCAGCACCGGACTCCTGAAGCTCCGGATGGCCTTGGGGAAGAGTCTGTGTGAGGCGTGCTGAAGGAACTTCTCCAGGAGGAACTGCGCAGGGGCTGCCAGTAGTGTGTGCGCACTGTCGGGAGCACAGACATACTGAAGCGGCAGGATGGGTGCTAAGCTCTCTGACACCTGAAATCAGAGCCGAGATTATCATGGAAAATGTGTTTGTCACTGGATGACATAGACAAGGAAACACTGCATTGCATCCTGGCAGTCCCGACATAATAGTACAACAGTGACAAGTCTGTCCTTGGGTTCTGAAAATGTTTTTCACTCAGCACAGCACAGTACTGTCATATCTAACAATTCACACACAGCAAGAACAGGTGACAGTGGAAAGGCAGGCTTCTTTGAAAGTTACTGCATTTAGCAGCACACTGTGAGGAACAACAGAAAGCCTTTTATAGTGCTCTGGATATGGACGGGACAAATCCCATCCAATCACAGCTGAGCAAAAAAAAAGCAAAGGTTTCTGAGCTTCACTGGGGGTGGGGGTGGGGTCCCTTATATGTTATAAATGATTAGATACCAGTATTTCTTAAATAGAAAAGGATAACCCATGGAATTTGCAACCTTAACAGTTTTGATCTGTTACTTTTTCTGTTTTCAATCATTTTTATTTTTCAATTACAGTTGAAATATGATATAGTTTCAGGCATACACCCTCGTGATTAGACATTATATAACTTACTACGTGATCATTCCAATAAGTCTTGTACCTATATAACATCATACAGTTATTAGACTATTATTGACTGTATTTCCTATGCTGTGCTTTACACCCCCTTGACTATTCTGTAACAACCAATTTAAACTTAGTCTGTTCACCTTCTTCACCCAACACCCAACTCCCTCCTATCTGATGACCATCAAGACATACCCTGCATCTAAGTCTGTTTCTGTTCTGCTTCTTGAATATATTGCTTGTGGATATCATGGGGTACAGGTGTGCTGGCTCTAGGGACTCTAGGGAGGTGCAGGCCAAGGTCAGTCGCCTTTTGTGTTCTGGCTGGTCCACCCAGTGGTATAAACTATACAGCAATCTGCAGATGGCTGCTAATTTTCCTGGGTTTGGAGGTATCCAGGTGGGGCTAAGCTGTGAACCAAGGCCAGCTGCTATTGCCAGGCTGGGGACCACTTCATGAGAGGTATGGGGCACCCCGAGGCCAGACACTGCTGGTCTGAGAGATTTTAGGAAAGTTTGAAGTATAAGCCAAGACAGGCCATTTGTTTGAAAAAGCCACTGGAAACAGCTTGGGTGGGCCTGCAAGTTGGAAGGAGTGGGGTCTCCAGGAATCCCCAGGGCAGGCAGGAAAACGCTGATGGAGACTCAGGGCATCTGCCTGCCAGCTGTGTGTGTGGGATGTGGGGGAGGGGGTGTCTCAGAAAAGGAACAAGTGCCTCTGCCAGCACTTCTGTCTGGCAGAAAGCTGCCCCCTCCCCAGCTCTTACCCTAATGCCAGACAGTTTAGTTCCTCCCTGTATATCCCTGGACCATTTTGGCTGCTATCCCAGCACTGGTGCTCAGAGTGCAAATAAGTCTTATGTGTGGGCCCTTTGAGAGGAACTCTAGCAGCTCTTTGTCTTAGCAACAATCCCCACTGGTTTTACAGCCAGAAGTTATGGACACTTCTCCTGGCGCTGGACCCCTGGGCTGGGGTCCTGGTGTGGGACCTCCCCAGCCGAGATATCCTTTCTGATTTTTGACCAGCCCATTCTGTGTCCGCTCCTTCCAGTCTTCTTGTGGCTTCTTCCTTAAATCCCTAGTGGTAGGACTTCCATTCAGCTAGATTTCTGGTAGATCTGAATGATGGCTGTTGTATATTTCAGTTGTGATTTTGATGTGGTTGTGGGAGAAGGTGAGTACCGCATTTTTACCTATTCCTCCATCTCGACTGGAAGTCTCTGGTCTTTTACTTTCTTGACAAGCATCTTGATTTACTTTTCTCATATATTGCATAGAGAATACAGAATGTTAAGTTTGAAACTGAATCCTTGAAGGAATTGTGAAGCCTTAAATCTAAAGGGAAGTAATTTTGTTGTATTTTCAAATGTTATATCTGGCTGTAGATGAGTCCTCAGCAAGGAAAACGAGGACTGCAAATGCAAATTTGGCATGAAGGACTCCCCACTTTCTAATCAAGTGGCAAGTGCTTAATGCCAATATCTAATAACAAAGATATCAATAAGAAATTGTTATCTTAATTCAACAGTAGAATCCAGCTTGCAAACTTACCATGATCTTTGGTTTAATGATAAAGTCTCTTTGCCCTCCAACCTGGATGTGTTTCTTCATGAGACTGAAGTTATTAAAACGACAGATGAGCAGGCCACTGCTGTTTGTTCTCAGGTTAAAGTCAACGTCTTCACAGAAATACCTAAATCATAATCACAATAGGTTTCTTTGGTACCTGACACATCTCAACCATGATTACACACAAAGAAATAAATGTGTGGCAGAGGTTGAGAGACAGCCTGAAACAGCATCAACCTTGTCGTTTTGTAGAGCTGGCCCTCTTAACACCTGCCTGTGTGAAGCCCCCGATTTGGCAATTACAGCCATCAAACAAAGGAGGAGTGAGGCGACTCTGCTCCCAGACATTTCTCAGGACGTTCGGCTTCTCGAACCGAACTAGACTGCACGTCCTACCCACTCTTGCAAGACAGGAGTACATAGGTGCTACAAGTTTTAAAATTCTGACTGCAAACAGGAGGTAGCATCTGTCAAATTTAAAACAAGTGATATAGCTACAGAATATCCTAGTACAGTGGTTGGCAAACTCATTAGTCAACAGAGCCAAATATCAACAGTACAATGATTGAAATTTCTTTTGAGAGTCAAATTTTTTAAACTTAAATTTCTTCTAACGCCACTTTTTCAAAATAGACTCACCCAGGCCGTGGTATTTTTGTGTAAGAGCCACACTTAAGGGGCCAAAGAGCCGCATGTGGCTCGCAAGCTGCAGTTTGCCAACCACAGCTACAGGATTGGGGGTTCACATAAAAGGGACTTTAGAGTCCCTGGCTTTTGTTTGGCCAGATCAGATTTTCAGGCTATGGACATAATATTCAGGAGGAAGGCCCAGGTTAGCCTGCTCATTCTCATCTACTGGCTTTTCTACAGGATCCAGACCTCTGGTCTTATTAACATTTGGGGGAAATGGTTACCTTCTGAGGTCAGAGGAAGAAGGAAGAATTAACCTTCAGTGGGCTTATGGGTCCACACACTGACTGGTGTTGATTCAACAGTGTGTTCCTACGTTAGTTTTTGTGGAATAATGAGATCACCGAAACATGCTCTAAGCATTGTATATTCTAACACCTGTTCAGGATTTGAGTCGGTTTGAAGGATGGTGAAAGGACACTTTGAAACTTGATTCTCCCCCTTTCTCCTTGTCCATGTAAAGAGATTCTCAGTTTCCAATTAAAGACAGAAACAGGAATAAAAAGCATTATAGAGGTTAGAGCTGGCAGAGACAATGACTAGGAGCCTGACTACCTGTTGAAGTCGTACTGCACATTCTGAGTCAGGTCGATGTTGAGGAGAAGGAAGTCGTGCACGTGGCACCTGGAGAACGGGACCCTCGGGCTCTGGGAAGCCAGCTTGCTGCTCCATTTCTGTATTCCCAGGATTGCATAGTGAACGATTTTTGGTGTTGCTTCAATGTGCTGTAAGACACTCTTCAAGGACACATTCTTACTGGAAACTCCATCCATGGGCTGGCTATGAAATGTAAAGTTTTATATAAGTTATCAATAAATATTGTAGAAAACAGGGTCATTTATGAAGGGCCAGCACTACTATACAGTATAAACATCCGTAAAATAATTAGCTCATTTACTTTTTATTAGCCTGGCATGGAGGAAAGTGTCATGCCCAGTTTTCATACTGCCAGACACTGCTAATTTTAGCAAACTGCTTCTGGGGTGGGGTGTATCACTTTAAGACTGAGAAAGAAAGCCAGCCTCTGCTTCAAAGCGAATAATGAACAGGAAGTTACTAGAGTGAGGTCACCAGACGTCAGAAGTATACTTCCTAGTAATTATTGTATAATAATGGAATATTTGAGAATGTCAATGACTTCAAATCCACAATGGAAACAAGGACACAAAATCACAATGTTTGAGTTGGAAAGGACTAGAAATCTGGTTGTGTTTCAACGAGGGCGTTATTGACATCTGGGGCCATTTCTTGTGCTGGTCTTTCCCAGTGTTATTATCCCCTGGTTCTCATGGACCCCTCACCACTGCCCCAGGAGGAAAACCACTGATATTGGCCCAACCATAATTTTACAAGTGATGAAATTGAGAAAGGTGAAATAACTTTCCCTTTCATCCAGATAACATAGCAAAGCTGGGGCTAAAAAGCAGGCTCCCTGATTTAGAAGCCAATGCCTTTATTTTTTTTTTAATCCTCACCCCAGGATATTTTTCCATTTATTTTTAGAGAGAGGGAAAGACAGAGAGAAATATCAATGAGAGAGACACACATCGATTGGTTGCCTCCTGCATGCGCCCTAACCAGGGCCTGCGCCAGGGAGAAGTCTGCAACCAAGGTACGTGCCCTTGACTAGAATTGAACCCAGGACCCTTCGCTCTTCAGGCCAACACTCTATCCACTGAACCAAACCGGCAAGGACTGGATTTTCTAAACAAAACATACTCTCAATAGACTTATAGCTAACCAAAGCCATGATGCAGAAATGGTCCGGGAATTTAATGGCATACTGAATGTCTAAATTTTTTTAAAGATGTACTCATGAGGGTGGTCTTATGGATGACCTGCTATGGAAAGCTCTATCTCTTCTATTCCATGCATAACTGCAGCCCAGGAGAGGATCTTCTCAATAGGACTGTACCTATAGGAAGTGCCACTACCTGGTCTGCTCCTGAACAGTGTGAATGTTCCACAGGACACAGGAGTCATCCATCACAACGATGAAAGGCCAGACACACTGGCGTTTAATTCCCAGCTCCTCCAGGCGGTTCCTCTCCAGTTCCAGGTTGTGGTATGACAGCTCCTTAATGAGAAACCTGGCAGCACCTGGAAGGCAACACAAATACAGCAGCAGGTCCTTCACTCAGGAAGCCCCACTGCCAGCTCACACTCTCTCCACCGGCATGCCTGTTCACATGGTGACCACTGTGAGCAGGGTCAACTAGATGTTCAGAGCAACCTTCAGGTAAAAATCACAGAGGAAGTCTTTAAAATGCAGGCTCCTAGGGCCTAATACCAAAGACTCACTCACTCGAGTAGGTCTGATGAGGGGACAGAAGCCAGAGATGTCTGATGGTACAGATGATTCTGAACTACACTTTGAGGAATAGAGCAAGAATCCAGTATCCCTGATAGGACAAAGGATGCCACAGAGAAGAAACTCATTACTAGTCCGTTTCTGAAAGCCATGGTAAGAGGCTCTCTCAGTCTCAGAAGCAGTCTCTCACATGCCCTAGGGAGTAGCTATAGCCTGCAGTTAGCGGGTATGCCACTTAAACTAATGTGTTCCCTGCTTTAGATAACATTAGGAAATGGGTAGCATCTTCCCTGAAGACGATTCTGGCAACTGGCATTCTTTTCTTAGATAATTTCTTTCTTTTTCTTTTTTCGAGAGGCTGTGTGGCATAGTGAGTAGTAGCAATACTGGAGCCAAGCTGCCTAGGTTTGAATCCTGATCCCACCACTTTCTAACTTGGACAACGAACAAATTAACTCCCCTGTGCCTTAGCTTCTCCACCTGTAAGAAGGCCATCGCATCTATCTCACGAATTGTACGGTGCTAGGGATAGTGCCTAGCGTGTGCTAAGTACTCAATGAATATTAACAATTAAGATGATTGTCAAGCCAGTCAGAGAAAGACAAATATCACATGATCTTACTTATATGTGGAACCTAATGAACAAAATAAACTGATGAACAAAATAGGTCGAGACATGGATGCATGTAACAAACCGACACATCTCAGAGGGGTGAGAGGGATGAAAAGAGATTAGCCAAAAATCTTACATAAATATATGCATAGCCCATGGACACAGACAATAGTGTGGTGAAGTGGGGTGGGCAGGGGCTAGGTGGAGGATTGAATAGAGAAGGGAGTAGGGATACCTGTAATACTGTCAATAATAAAAAATATATATTAAAGATGATTATCACCAGGCATTAACCAAATTTTATGAGTGGCCCACCCTAAAATGAAAACAAAATGTAGATAACGAAATGAAAGGTAGTAAAGCTAATAAGTCTAACCAGAAAAACTATTTGAATAGATGAAGGGAAATAGGATTCAGAAAAATATACCTTCCAAGAGCATGAATGTAATAGTTTACATTCTCAACATAATAACTATCATATATGAAAAGCCCACAGGTAACATCATACTCAGTGGTGAAAGACTGAAAGCTTTTTCTCTAAGATCAGGAATAGGAAGGATGTCTACTTTAAGATGATCCTGGAAATCATAGCCAGCGCAATTTGGCAAAAATAAATAAAAGGCATCCAAGTTGTAAAGGAAGAAGTACAAGTATCTCTGTTTTTAGGCAACATTATTTTGCATGTAGAAAGCCCTAAAGATTTCACACACAAAAAAAGCTGTTAGAATAAAGTGAGTCAGTGAATACAAAAGCACTCAACAGTCAGTTGTGTTTATATAACAATAATCTAAAAAGGAAATTAAGGAAACAATTCAATTTATAATAGTATCAAAAGAATATGATTATTAGAAATAAATGTTTAATCAAGGAGGCAAAAGACTTGTACCCAGAAAAGCACAAAACATAGAAATTAAGTAGGACTCAAATAAATGGAAAGGCATCACATGTTCATGGATTGGAAGATATAATATTGTTAAGATGTCAATATTACCTAAGGCAGTCTACAGATTTAATATAATATCAATCAAAATCTCAATTTTTTTTTCAGAAGTAGAAAGTCCATCTTTAAATTCATATGGAATCTCAAGGGATGCTGAGGAGCCAAAACAATCTTGAAGAACAAAGTTGGAGGTCTCTTAGCCGATTTCAAATTTACTACAAAACTATAATAACTGAAGCAATGTGGTTAGTGACATATAGACAAATGGAATAAAAATACTGAGCCTGGCACTATACTCTTGCATATATTGTCAAATGATTTTGGACAAAGGCACCAAGACCATTCAATGGACAAAGAACAGTCTCTTCAACAAATGGTGTTGGGAAAGGTGAAATATCCATGTACGAAAGAATGAAGTTGGACTGTTACTATATAAAAATAATAAAATGGATCAAATAACTAAATGCAAGAACCAAAAGTATAAAACTTTTTTTGTTGCTGTTAATCTTCATCTGAGGATATTTTTCCATTGATTTTTAGAGAGAGTGAAGGGAGAAGGGAGACAGAGAAAAGCATTGATGTGAGAGACACATTGATTGGTTGCCTCCCACATCCACTTGAACCAGGGCCGGAAATTGAGCCTGCAACCGAGGGACAGCCCTCGACTGGAATAGAATCCGGGACTCTTCTGTGGGCCAACACTCCATCCACTGAGCTAAATCAGCAACAATATAAAACTCAGAAACGGGGAAAGCTTGATGATGTTGGATTTGGCAATGATTTTTTGGATATGATACCAAAGCACAGGCAACAAAATAAAAAATATAAGACCATACTATGTAAAAATCTGAAACTTCTGTGCAAAGACACAACTGTGAGAAGGCAACCTAGAGATTGGGAGAAAATATTTACAAAACATATGTCTGTTGAAGGGTTAAATATCCAAAATACATAAAAAACAAGTCAACAACAACAAAATCAACCTGATTAAAAAATAGGCAAAGCACATGTATAGATTCTCCAAGGAAAATACACATGACATCACTAATTAGGGAAATGGAAATCTAGGCACAAAAAGATCCACCTCACATCCATTAAGATATGAGGATATGGCAAAACGAATGATTTTGCACTGTTGGTAGGAATGTAAATTGTACGGCCATTATGGAAAACAGTATACTACTTCCTCAAAAAATTAAAAATGGAATTTTATGATTTAGCAATTCTACTCCAGGGTATATCCAAAAGAACTGAAAACAGGGTCCTGAAGGGAGATGTGTACCCGTGTTCACAGCACCATTATTCATAGCCCAAAGGTGGGGAGCAACCAAATGTCCACTGATGGGTGAATGGGGGAAGAGAGTGTGTAGACATATAGTGGAATATTGTTCAGCCTTAAAAAGGAATTAATGGTACTGAGATGCAGTTTTGCCAGACGAAGACAGACTTCCGGAGATTGGTTGTACAACAGCGTGGGTATATTAAACGCTGCTGATCCGTACACTTAAACATGGCTGAGATGGTAAGTTTTATGTTACGCATTTTTTATCACAAGTAAAAGTGAAGAAAAATATTTGCATTTATTTCATTTGTATATATAATGGCTTCTCTCTTCCCAAATTTGCAAAAATGGCAAAGCTAGCACGAAGGAAATTCAGGCAGATCTGGGATGAGGAAATCTTTTCACCTAAAGGTCAATACAGCACAGGAGGGAATAATTTGAGGGTCATATTCATATAGAAAAATATTTTAGTTTGTGAATATGTGGTTTTGGGGTGGATAAAGGATCAGAAATACATAACAAAACTTAATTGCTATACAGTGGTAAACATGGACAATAAAATTGCATCAAAATAATAAGCCAGTTTTCAAAAATACTTTAATCCCATATCAAGGCTAAGGTTTAAGGACATGAAAAGGAGTGGAAAGGAGAACAAGAAATGAAGACGCCTCATGAGGAGAGGAGAGAGGAGCAGACAGAGAGGGGACAGAAGTGAAGCGGGAAAATAAGGGCAAGAGAGACCCTGGAGAGGAGGACCACGTAGTCCAGGGAAACATCTCGGGTCTCATCCACTGTTCACTCCAGTCTGAGCTGGATGTTCCTCCTTCTCTCGAAAGTGTCAGTCAGCAGCTCTCGATCCTCAAACCCTTCAGAGACGCTGCACCACGTCAGACACTCGCAAAAGCAGGTCAGAAAAATGATTAAGAACCACGAGGCAAGAAGTGACCAGACAGTACTGCTCTAAACTGCTGATCCAGTTGAGGTAATGCAGGCATTCTAGATTTCCCCAGCGCCTCCCTCAACAACCCTGTCACCCAGCAACCAAGTGCCCCCTTTGGAGGAATCAGCCCAGTGCTCTTAAACCCTTTGGGGAAAGACAGGGAAGACGTCTACCAGGCCCTTTTACCATGACTGCCACAGTTTCCGCTTGTACTGAACCCCCTAGGACTTGCCATGCGCCTTAAAAATGACTAGGGATCCCTCGGGCACCCCTCCAGATGCCTCCAGACTACGCTTCTCACAGTCACATTCCTGCTGCTGGTGTATCCTGCCCAGGAACCTCTACTACCTTGTGGGGTGCGGCTACAGTGTTTGGACAGGTTCAAGCCTTGGGCGGGTGAGGGCACAGTGCTCTCGTGGCCACGTGCAAGTCCCAGCCTGCAGGGCAGAGCCCCCCCAGCACAATTACAGCAACAGCTGTAGCTGTAAGCTTGAACCTGTGGCCCGAACATGTGGCCGCACGTGCCTACGTGATTCAGGCTGCAAGGAAACAAAGCTTGGTCAGGCGCATGTCACTGAGTAGGATCGGAACTCACGAGAATGCTGTGCAAATCTTGACCACGCCCTTACTTTGCCGTGTGGCATCTGGCTATAAAATAAAGACACGGTTTGTAGTCTGTGGCGCTCTCTCAGGAAGCAGTGTCCCACCGAGTCCCAGCTTTCCTCCTCTCGTCTGTCTTTTCCAATCCTTCACCGCCCCCACTCAGCGTTCCTGGACCTGACTGAGCTGGCGTGGCACATCAGCGCCCTGGGGCTGAGTTTGCCATGGCCGTGCGGCTCCCACACTACTTCCAGCTCTCCGGGCTGCTCGATACGCCAGTGCCTGCTTCAGTTACTACTACTGAGGAGTGAAAAGTTCTGCAAAACTGCAGAGAAAGGAAAAACAAACTTTGAAAGAGGAGTAACAAGTCCTTGGGTCAGGAGGGCGGGACACTTTCCAGAGGCAGGGGAACCTCTGACAGTCTCACGCTCCGCCCTGCTCCCCACCCCGGGGCGGCCCTTACCCACGCCTGCGTTATTGAACGTGCCGGGAAGCACAAGCATGATGTGGTTGGGCCAGTACTTGCGGTACAGCGGCATCTCATACTCTTTGACCACGAGAAGATGCAGGTGGCTGATGCCCTCCATGGCGTGAAAAAGGTTTAGGAGCCCATGCTCATGGCGACCACTGGAAGGAGTGAAAATAGGGCTCTTGACCGCATTCAAATTCTGTTGAAAGAAAAAACGGAAACAAAAACCAGAGACCAAAAAGGGAAATTAAAACCCTTGGATTTAAGAAGCTTCGAGAACCTGGTATAGTACCTGAGGGTCCCTGTGTCCAGATACTGTCACCCACCTTGTCTGAAACCAGCGGCAGCCGCATGCTCTCCAGGTGTTTGCCCTGCTTGCTGAAGACAAAATGACTCTCTTTGGATTTGGGAATGATGAAATAGAGCTGCACCTCTTCTCCCAGCATGGAGGAAGAGAACGTAAATGCGTGAAGGGTGGAGTCAGAGACCTACATTTGCAAAGAAGGACAGGAAACTTGTTAGGATTGTTATTGAGAACTTACACCTGCCACAGGGCCTGGCCGTGGACAGGGTTGGAGAGGCAAACACTTTATCGTCGGTAGCTGCCACTGGTACGAGTGTCAAGCATCTGCCCCTACAGAGCCTGTCTGTGGGGGGCTTGGCACTGTTTTTGCAACCCCAATAGGCACTGGATACTACTCTCACTTGCTACTTTCCCCATCATTTGTACTTAGAGATGCTCTGGCAGAAAATAGATACTATGGGGTACCGGCTCACCTTCTGCGTTCCTACCTTTCAGTTCTTGCTAAATAAAAGCGTAAACATTGACTCCCCTGTATGCCTAGTGATCAAAACCATCCCATGCTAGAAATAAGGATGTGATTAGGTTGGTGCAAATCAATAAACTTGTTCACTGCCTAAAGGGCCCACCACACACATTTGTTAGCACCATTTTCACCAACAACCCAAAGGGGTTATCACTAAATACATCATAACATCTTCTTCAGGATCAGCTTTTTTCAGCGTCTCAGCCATTCTCTGACACATGTAACCGTTTTTTGATGAAGTGACTTAAGACACTAAAATTCAGTTTATTTCTCCTCTCTTACCACCCCCAGCCACATTCCAGAAAAGTCCAAAGTAATTTTAGTCAATTGCTTCATGCACCGTGCTCACAAAGAGTGGCTCCATTTCCCAAATAAGCATCCTTAGACGAGGGCCTGAAAAGGGGAGCCTGGGTCTCCACCCCGTACACCTGGAGTCCGGCTGGTAGCCGGCAGCGGGGAGGGCTGCACCTGGGAGGCGGAGGTGAAGTCCATGTACTGGTGGCACTGCTCGCAGTGGTGGAAAGTGTTGTACGCCGCGTACTTGGTCAGCATCATAGACACCGTTTCTCGTTTCCTGGGCTCCTCAGCTCTGGATTCCTTTATTGCTTCTGTGAACAAAGGCACAGAAAACCTTCCCGTGAGATGCATGAAGCCCCTGTGCCAGGGAGAAAAGCCCCCGCTCCCTGGAAAGGTTTACCCAAGGATTCTAGAATTTACACCGAGAAGCGGGCATGAAAAGTAAAAGGTGGTGTGTGTGTGTGTGTGTGTGTGTGTGTGTGTGTGTGTGTGAAAGGGATGAGAAATGCAGAGAGGAGACTTACTTAAGCTGTTCTCAAAGATTCAACTGCCTCAGGCCTCCTGCCCAACTTAGGTTCCCCTTGACCTTCAGAGGAGCTTAGCCTGGCTCCCTCGCACTGACCTTGTTTGACCCCTGCTTGCTTCTCAGTGTACACCAGGCTCATCTGACTGTACTTGGGGTCGTGCACACTGATGTCAAAGGGCATTTTACTGAAGCTCTCGATGTCGGGCCAGGGCTCTGCCTCAGACTGGCTCACTCCGCTGCTTTCACTGTGATCTAGGACAAGGAGAAAGAAAGTGTGCAGAGCGGGCACATGGCTCAGCCTCCCTCCCAAGTGTCAGGGACAGAAGGTTTCACGAAATATGAATTCCAATGGGTGGACAAAGGCATTTCTGGAAAATGAGCTCCCATCCCAAGGTGGAGGGAACCAGAACTGTCCCTCATACCCATGCTGGGAGGGGCGCCTGCCCTGACTGGCCCCCAGCATTAGCCTTTGCACATTTGGTCCATATCTATGAGATCAACGGGTCTCCCACATGAGCTCCTTACAGGTGCCAGCCGGGGAAACGCTGGGCAAGGGGGTCACAGCTGGGATGACCTTACTGAAAACCAGCCCCGAGGGGCATGAGCCCCTGTGTGTCACTGCCAATGTGAAGTGGTTTGTCCATGGCTCTGCTGCACAGGGAAGTTTTCATTTCACGAGAGCAATTAACCCATATACCTTCCCTCAGGGCCTGCGGTTAACAGAGAAGACACACTGACTCACCAGCAAAGCCCTAGTCTCCAGGATATAAAACATGCCCAGACCATTAAGTTGAGCACCACAAATGAATTGTAAACCTAAATGAGTCCACCTAAGCAATCAATCAACCAAACAGAGCTTCCTAAAATGCCTTCCCGCCCGCGTCTGGCTGCATGCAGAGATGCGGGGGCTCGGCGAAGGGGAAGGCGCCGCCGCTGACCTCAAGAGGCTGGAGCACAGCCACAGTTACTCCCACTTCCCGGCGTCAGCTGGCCTCTCACCGGATCCCGGACATGCGTCCCAGAAGAGATCCCGGAAGAGAGGGAAGCTCCGGGTTTGGTGCTACGTCCCACGGCTCGCCCCTGCCCCCCAGCTTCAGAACTCACCTGTGTTGATCTCTCCCTCATCATACACATCCACCTCCAGGAGCCTGATGAGCATGCGGAAGAGGATCCTAAGGAACTGCAAGTAGGAGCCTGTCTTTCCCACCTGGTGGACACAGTTTCCAACGGGGAGAGAGGGAAGGAAAATAGGTTTCACTCCTGGGCCCCTCGCGTCTCCTGCTCCAAGAGCCCTGAATGAGGGCCTCATTGTTCTGGGTCACACCCCCTTCCTTCTGCCCCCCCCCCCGCCCCCGGGCTTCTTTCCTGCTTGGGGACCCCAGCTTAGGATAGGGTCTGGCCCGGGCCCTACCTGGGGGGGCCCAGTCAGCAGCAGCCGCCGGGGGTGGCAGGCCCGGGCGCCGGAGCTGGGGTCGGGCTGGTTGCTGTAGTCGGCGTGGTGCGGCCGCGCCGAGGTCCACTGCCTGTAGTAGAGGGACTGCTCCTCGCTGCCCATGTCCTTGTGCAGGCGGGGCCGCAGGGGGCTCACCCAGGCCACGTCGGCGTGGGGCAGCAGGGATGCCGAGGACGGCAGCTTGCCTCCCCGCTGGGAGCCCAGGAGGCTGTAGGCCGCTTTGGACAGGATCACTGTGGGGGGCAGGGTGGCGTGCAGGCCCCTACAGCCTTGGACAGGCCCGGTGGGCCACGGGAGGGCCCGGGGACCCGAGGAGGAGGAGGAGGAGGACGATGAAGGCTTGGAGGTGGTGCTGCTCGCCATCTGGGGGCCCAGGGAATCGCACTCCTGCTTCAGGGTCTCCCCAGCTCCCGCCGTGCCTGCAGAGACCCCTTCCTCCAGCCCCGTGCTGTTGGCTGGGCTCTGGAAGCTGGGGGTCAGGGGCTGCTTCTGAGCCTTGTCCGCGGTGCTGGAAGAGCTCACCCCGTTCTCCATGATGGAGCCTGAAAGCAGATGGACAGAGCCCACCCTGTGACTGAAGCCGGGGCTCCTGGCACCTCCAGGAAGAAGGGCCAGGCCAGGAAACGGGGCTCTGTGCCCCAGCTCCAGAAGCTATTCTAGAAATCTTCCCCTGCCCTCCCTCCGCACTCTTCTTCCGCTCCCCTGGCCTTGCTCAGGGCGGGATGGCCAACGGGAGACACTGGCTGGAAACCGGCTGTTTATTCCCCGGCTCCCCGGCAGGGTCGCCAGGGTGGGCAGCCTTTCTCCACGAGGGCTGCGGCCCTGTCACTCTGGCTCCTCTGGCTTCCTCAGGCCCAGCAGGGCCAGGGCACCTGCGATTCCCTGTATCACATCTCTGTAAACAGTCCATTCTGAAACGTTCCCCAATTGCCTCATCTGGACGTGCTCGCTGACTCACTCCAGAACACTGACCGCGGCAGGCGTCACATTCCAGTCCCGCTCAAGCGGCACCGCCACCTCCTGGGTCTGAGGACCTCACCTCCTGGCTGCCGACAAGCCCCCTGGCTGTGGCACTTCCACAGACGCCCAAACCAGCAGGGGTTCGGAACCCTCCGTGGGAAGGAGGACGGAAGCATAATCTTCTCCTAAGGAGGCGCTGTTCTCGCCCAGAGGCCCCCGCACATTTGGCCAATTCACTATCGGTGTTTCCCCGCTAACAGGGCGGCCACTCTTTGGTTTGAGGACACACCTAAAGCTCATTACATTCAGGACTGAGGCCCCGTCTGGGCTCAGATCCTTGCTTCCCGGGCACGTAGGTCAAATCTCAACCTTGGGAGATTCTAGATCTAGATCACGAGCCACATGCGGCTCTTTGCCCCTTGAGTGTGGCTCTTCCACAAAATACCACATGCGGGTGTACACATACAATGCTTCATGGCCCATGTACAGAAATCGGTTTTCGGCTCTCAAAAGAAATTTCAACGTTGTACTGTTGATATTTGGCTCTGTTGACTGATGAGTTTGCCGACCACTGGTCTAGATGAACACCAGGAACTGGAGGTTATCGCAACCAAGTCACTCCACTCGCTCAGCTGCCTTTTGTCGTTGTCCCACGGTGCAGAGAGGATGCCTTTCTGCCCCGGCTCTGGCCTTCAGAGTCCACATGTCTGCGCACTCTGAGACCCTGGGAGTCGGCCCGGGGCTGAGGGATGTGTGTTCAGTGATGTGAACACTTCCGGGGGCGGGGGGCGGGATTCTAAATAGCAGAAGGCAAACCATGGCCTTTGTGTGAGTTCATCAGAGCAAGGCCAAGACCTTGTGGGACGGTTCTGGCAGTCAGGGCAAGGAGGGGATCTGATTAAAGAGCCACAGGAAGGAAGGCAAAATCTCCTACACTGACGCTGGCATCCCAAAGCTTCTAGATGGGACAGCCATCCCCCCTTCTGTTACCCTTTCCTGACCTTGCCCTTATTCTGAACTTGTCTCAGAGAGAAACCTGGGAGCCTTTAGTGGAGGTACAGCCCTGGTCCCTGGGGAGCAGCTGAGCCCACCCAATAGGACAGTCCTCAAGCTCTTTAGGCTGATGGTCACCAGTGAAAGAGAAAACCCCACCAACAACAGCCTTTTCAGTTCCCACAGGGAGCCATCTAACAGCTACGGATGAACAGAAAGACCAGCGCTGCTTTCGGACACGCAGTGGTGTGTGTGTTGGCAGCCCTGGCACAGTGACGATGGAGGAGGGGACAGGGACAGGAACATGACTGGTTACCTCTGGTAGAGGCTTTTCATTTCTCCTCTCTCCTCTCTGTTTTGTTACATGCGCCAAGTTTTCTATGTTAAGTTTTATTACTTTCATAGTCAGAACAAATGGAAATACTGCCGTATTTGCTATAATACAATTTATTAGAAGAAAACACACATGGAGCACTGCCATAGAGCTCAGGGATCCTTGCCTCTCCGCTGGGAGTAATGGGCTGCAAGAGGGCTGGCAGGCTGCATGGTGGACCATCCGTCAGCCAGTGGCCCCCGAGTAGCTTTCAGGATACAAACACTTGCCATTAAGTACTTAGAAAAGTCATCTATCCCTCTATCCATCTCTCCATCCATCCATCTGTCCATCCATCTGTTCATTCATTCATTCATTCATTCATGGAAATGCTTTGTGCCAGGTACTAAGTCAACTAATGCAAACTCACAGCTTCAGGGTCTGGAAGGAAGAGAGGGCCTCTGTGAAAATTCCGGATGTGTGGTGCCCACGAGATCATTAGGGTAGGAGAGACCAGGGGAAATGTGCAAACTAACGTTGATAAAATTTACTCACTCTGTTTAGCCTGTTATCAAGTTTGTCATTAAACGTTTACCCATAGAAGTATTTTGTGGCTGTTCAACAGTCATGCTAAGTTTCTCTCCCAAGAAACAAGTCTGGATGACTCAGAAGACCCCTCTAAAAACCTTGAGGGGTGTGAGTACATGCCTCTGCCTTCACACAGCTCCCTCCCTTCTCACTCCCCTTCCTCATCCTTCGAGAGAAAAGAGTACTAACCTGAGGTTCCAGTGATGGCACTGCTGTTGCTCTGGGGCCTCTCCAGATCGATCAGCAGCTCATCCGAGTCATTCTCGCTCACGGTGGCTCTTTCCTGCTCCTTCCCGCTGAGGTCCAGGGCAACAGTGGACCCCCGGATGACCTCTTTTGAGACATAGCAGCATGCCAGCCCCACCTCCTGCTCCAGGGCTGTGCGAGTTAAATAGCTTGAATCAATTAACCGGAGGTCACAGTACTTCAAAGACCTGCACAAAAGTAACGGTGTTTTTGTGAGACCATCTTCTTTGTATAGAGCGTTGGTGGATGTCTGGATAGCTGGGTATTTCCCAGAAGCTAAAGTCATGGGTTTCAGTGCCAAGTAAACCTTGATTTAAACCTAAGCTCTGCCACTTCCTAGCTGTTATGATGTCACCCTAGTCACTTCATTTTATCCAACTGTAAACAGATTAACAGTGCCCGGCTGATGTGATTTTTGTAAAGAATGAATGGCAGGACACATATAAGGGATGTAAGGCAATACAGTACACAGTAAGCATTCAGTTAATGCAATTATTACTGTTATTGCCATCACTCTGAAGGCCTTAGATCCTTGAAGGGACCGGGGACAGGTGATTAAGAGACTTCATCCATAAAGAAATCCTGGTTTCGGGCAGGTGTCTTTCCCCTCTGCCTCTCTGGCTGCCCCGCTTTAGTGAATAAACATTTCTCACTATGGCTATCTTCGATTCCCAACATTGCTAGGTGATCTCTGGAAAGTCAAAAGAAGGAATCAAAGAAAGCTTTATTTCTTATATCCCTGGAAAAAATTCCATTTCCACTTGCCAAATGAATGAGATAGTTAAGCATCAGCCAAATTTTAATCTTCGGCTTAGCTGGGCAACTAAAAAAAAATGTACCTGGGAAAGGTTTCTCCAAGAGGATCTTTGCCAGTTAGTATCACAATACAAGGCAGACCTTCTAAGTCTTGGTATGTCCGAGGGATCCATTCTTCAGGTTCATTTCCTCTCCAGGTCTGTAGAAAGGGGCCCATATGATAAAATTAAAACTCCTTACTTAAATTTCCACCTTTAAAAAAATTTCTAGGTCCAGATTTTTAAAACACATCTGTGCTTCCAAATGACTTTCAATAAGTATGTGTACACATTTTAACTGCTACTAAAAAGCACACAGAACACGCGAGAAGAATGTGTTTTATCTCAATAAGATGAAACAGGAGATCTTGGTATATACATCAAGCAAGAGCCACACAGGCCAAAGAAATGATGTGAAATATCCCACAAAGCTTACGGAAAAAACCTGGTTAAAATACTGGACTCAAGGCTCTCAAACAGACATTCTTCATATTAGACTCTGAGGCTGACTGAGAAAGTTTCAGCTCAGCTGGTGTGGCTCAGTGGTTGGGCGTCACCCTACGAACAAGGAGGTGACAGTTGGATTCCTGAGCTTTGGGATGCCAGCATCAGGGGAGGAGACTTTGCCTTTTTTCCTGTGGCCCTTTAATCCGATCCCCTTCTTCCCCTGCCTGCCAGGGGCACATTCCCGGGTTGTGGGCTTGATCCCCAGTGTGGTGCATGCAGGAGGCAGCCAATCAATGATTCTCTCTCATCATTGATGTTTCTATCTCTCTCTCTCTCTCTCCTTTCCTCTCTGCAACCAATAAAAATATATTTAAAAAAGAAAGGAAAAAAAGACAGTTTCAGTTGTGAGTGACTAAAAAAATGAATCATAACAAAAACCCAGGAAACAGAAATTTTCACGAAGAAAATCATTAAGTTAGCCACCTCTGATAGTTATTTTTCCTCTTTCTCCCTTTATTGACTTTGGAAATAACGGACAAGTAATAATTGGCTTTGGACTCCAAAAAGTCTTTCTTAGGAAGTCTAAAAATAGAACCAAACTGCGCCAACAAAAAGCCCATCCTTTCCTTGGAAGAATAATGCAATTAGCCCATGACTTTACATAGAGTCTATTAAGCACCAGCTTCTCATATATATAAACACATTTGTACATGTACACACATGTTTATCTATAATAAATGAAATGTAAATCTTGAAAACATGAATATATCAATGAATGAAAAACACCCCACTAACTTGAAAGATGTTTAAAAGTGAAAAGGGCTTACATTTTTAATATTTCCTACAACTTTTGTGATATTATACTATGCTGATATAGTTCGGTAGTATTATTATATTTAAATATTTTTTTCTTTGAAATATTAATGTTTATTGTATGTAAATGGATAATTATTTTGTGCCTACAATCTGGTAATAGATTTATTTTGTATATTGGGGAAAAAAGATCTTACAGATTCTTCTAATTTAGAACAGAAAAAATAGAGTATCTTTTACATAGATAAGATGGTTTCTACCTTTTATAAAGTATGTAGCATCTAACTATGCTTTATATCAGCTTTCTAGCCCTAGTTATATAAGAAATAAATGGACACTTCTGATAATGTTGGGAACAAGGACTAAGAAGTGAGGTGTTAAGTAATGCATGCAATGTTATTTAAAAATAGATGGGTACTTACTCTGCTAAACACAACATGGGATAAAAAGAAACCTCACAAGCAAGAAATAATCTGATAAAAAATTTGCTGATGTCTAGAAATACCAGTCTTTAGAAATAAATGTACTAACAATTATTCAAATGACATGTATATGCTTTGTAAAACTGGAAGAACTGTAACCTCATTGCCAAATCTTTGATCATATATTTGCATACTAAAGGGAAATCGGTGGATTTATGTAACTTTACAAATTTGAGAAACTTTTCTTGTACGAGAAAAATCAATCTATCAAAAATTTTTTTCAAGTATTAGAAGAAAGGTATCTACAAAAATTCAGTTTTCCATACATTTTCATGTGAAAGGGAGCCATGACTTTACGTGATTAAAAGCAAATAATTCTTCAGATGGAAAACATTTTATGTACAGTCATCCCACTGGATTCATGATTTCCCTGAATCATCCATAGACAATGGTTCCACCAAGAGTAATGAGGTCAGGTTACAATGATGGGATAGCAGGTGTTATAATTTACTACAAAAGATTAAACAAATCTTGCTTTTATTCTTGACTAGTCAGAGCTGGCCAAATCACTCTAAAATGCCTCTCTGTCATGTTGCTACTCCTTAGGAATGGTGGCGGCAGGTCTTAGATAGACTGACCCCACCCAGGGTGATGTCACTGCAACACAAAAGGCTGGGTGAGCCGAAACCGGTTTGGCTCAGTGGGTAGAGCGTTGACCTGCGGACTGAAGGGTCCCAGGTTCGATTCCGGTCAAGGGCACGTATCTTTGCTGCGGGCATATCCCCAGTAGGGGCGTGCAAGACAGCTGATCAGATGTTTCTGACTTTCTATCTCTGTCCCCTCCTCTCTGTAAAAATTCAATAAAATATATTAAAAAAAAAAAAAAGGCTGGGCGAGCCCTGAGTTCAAGGAGAATATGGGGTTCAAGGCAGGCAGAGTGCTTCTGGAGGAACTGATTTAGATCTAAACCCTGTACCCTTCCAAAGTGCTTGTAATCACTTCTAAGTTAACCACAATCCATGAAGGACAATGAAGGACAATTGGAAGGAAGCACAAAAACAAGGCCATCTAATAAAAGAAGAGCCACTGGATTTTACCCGAGGCCAGAGATAAAAAGCACAGCCAGGGCACCCCACAACAGTACAGGAGATTGGTAACGTAGAAATCAAAGGGCGAAGCAGAGACAGTCACCTGGGAAACGACAGTCTTGCTTAGGATGTGACTATTTCAACAGGATTTCATATTTTCACGTCCACACAAATAGTTTTAACAGGGTGAATAAACATGATCCAGCGGTTTTGGAAATATGGAAATCTCTTTTGTGTGGTTGGTGCCTGGCAGCTACTCATACAAATTGCGAGAGAAAGGCTTTGAGACTTCCCGCCCCTCCTCCCTGCTGGTGTATGGCGGCTCTCAGAACAGCACCTGCACAGAGCAGTCACCCTCTAAAAGCCCTGCGGTGACTCTGATACGCTGTCAGCCAGGTTCAGAGCCTGTTCTTGATTGTGGCTTTCAAACTGTGGCCTGGGGGCAAATTACTAGGACCTGCTGATTTATACTGACTTAGTAATTGGCACTTTTGAAGGGTCTGAACAAATGACCTAAGGCTCTAATAATAGCTACACTTGGTCAGTGTCAATGGAAACCCAGCAAAAACCTCGTAGCCTCACATCCTTTAAAATCATCTCCTGGCAACAGGTGTGGGGGACCTCACAGAGCAGTGCTGATGATTTACCTTTCCACAATTTTCACCATCAGCACTGTTCACATTGTCTCGAGACCTGTCTCAATGAGTTTCAGGACTCTTCTTTGTTAGTCAATCTAGGAATTCTGCTGGAATGTGGTCCACAACTATAATTTAAAATGGTGAACATTATATCTGCATATGAACCAGAAATGTTGCAATTTCCACTAAATATAGCAGCTTTTCTACTTTTAGGTTTGTTCTTGTTGTTCATTAAGCTAATAGAGATTGTGTTTGCATTTTGGATTATTCAATTGGGTTGGCTGACAGAATGTAATAAAAAAGTTTTTATTTGCAGAATGCTTCGTGAACACTAAATAATGACCCTAAGTTTAGAGTCCTTAGAGATCCCACAGTCCAATTGTCATTCGCAGACAGGAAACTGCAGCCCAGGGTGGCCATGCAAATCCCCCAAGACGGTGTGATTCTTTCCTTAAGAGACATGCCAAAGCAGATTTGTGTAAACTCAGTTTAGTTCCGTAGTTAGTGCAGGATGCAGACACCTTGTCAGTCTAAGGCAGACATATAACACCTAGCTCTGTGTCAGACTAATCCGTATGCAGGTATTTTATTAAATGCTTTTAAATGGCTAGGACACTCCAGATTATGAAAAACGTGAGCAGGGCACAAGGTAGGGAGTTAGTTAATTTAAGGATTCTCTCGCACTCCCCATGCTAACCGCAGTGCTTAGGAAAAGCAGGCATCTCCAGACTGTGCAGAGGGAGTGGGCTTGCTCATGCACCAAGTCCCTGTGCAGGATGCTCAGAGAGTCTCCCTCCAGCCCACGCCTTGGGGCTGAGCGTCAAAGCAAGTTCGAAGAAACAACAAACTGTTGAAGAATCCACATGCAATAGGGCAGGGAACAGTTCTACATGAGTACTGAAGATAAAACAATACTTTACCGACTCTAGACATGAGCTGACAGGCTAGACAGACAGAAAAGGATTAGTGAATCCATGATACTTATGTAAAGGCGTACCCCACAGAGGCCGGAGAGAACAACTTACCTTTTTATTTCTGAGAAAACAGATGGCCGTGGGCTAGATGCATCTCAGACAAGGTCAATAAACATGGGGTCAAATTGGGTCATCTCATTTTTGCACCTGCAGTTGGAGAGCATGGAAGACCAACTGCATGCACATGCTAAAAAACGGGGGAGCTTGACAGAAACTGAATAAACTGGTTCCGATTAGGAAAGGGAACACCTCCTTTAGTGCAGCCTTCACAGTGTCAGGAAGGTCAGACTGACATGTGTGCAAAACCCTGTGAGACTCAGGCTACTACCTATGTGGGATTTCTAGAAAATAGGAACAAACAGAATTTCCAAGGGGGAATGTCCGCCCGGTGCTAACCTTTAATCGTGCCACAAAGTGAGTTGCAACACTGACTTCAGAGGCAGGGTTCCCAAGGATGATCTCAAAGCGGTACTGCAGGCCCAGCTTGTCGCGCACTTCCTGCAGTCGCTCCTTGGCCAACATCGCCAGCTGCACGGAGGGCACCCTGATAATGAGCATGTGACCCCTCCCACTCTTGGTTTTTCCTGGGGAGCTGATGAGGTCATCCATAATGCTGAGCGTTTCCGGCGTGCTGTGGTCTCGGAGGGACGCCATGGTGGTGAGAGCCATCAGAGCTTCCGAGTACTGCTGGATGAGGAGGTAGCAGCGGACGACCATGCTGTGCAGCCGGGGGTACCTTCGACAGAACACAGGGAGCTAATACTCGGGCCAGGACTTGCTGGGACAATAAGGTCCACATGGTTGGAACCCAGACCAACCGTGGTGGGAAGGGGTTAGTGATCAACGGCAGCACTGAGTTAGAATGTTGTCAGCTTATTGCCAAACCTCATGACTCATTAAAGGAACTGAGACTTTAATATCATGTCTGTAGCATATCAGACATCAAAAGAGTAATTATTACTAATTCAAGGCTAGCCCCACAGATAGCAGTATGAATCTTCCCGTAGAATGTGACTTGGTGCTGGAGAACACTTGGAGCTGACTGGAGAAACAGCACCCCCTAGTGGTGCAGCCTCCTATCACCTAAGCCGGCTCAGTAAAGGGAACCTGGCAAGGAGCAGGGCTGTTTCCTGGCTTCACTCAATGGCCACCTCACCCCACCTCCTGCCTAGACTGCCGGGTAAAAAGATCACTTTACTAAAATTGACAGTTTTTACAAGTTCAGAGTAGGCAGAAAATAAATCTCTCATTTATGTGCTAGACCTCAGAAAGCCAGGTCTGCTGATAAAATGAGTATAAATGGTGAAAGAGGATCGACCCGCTTGCGGGCATGAACAGATGCTGGTCAAGAAAGTAGGTGCTGGCAAAATGAGGGTGAGTCTGTGAACTTTCTTCCTGGTTGCCATCTGGTGGCATCTGGGTAGGCCAGTGAAGGATTTCACCTTTGTCCCACTTTATAATTCTATTTAAAGTAAAACAAGTGGTTCACTGGCCTTCTACAGACAAGTACAAGGTCAAACACCAAGTAGGATAATCAAATGAATTGTGTTCTGAAGTACTTCAGAGTTGGAAAAGATCATAGATGCCCTGGGCTGTGACCAATCTACCTTCTCAGAGAAGGAGGAGTTAAGGGGCCGAGAGAAATTCAGCTACTTGCCCAAATCACCCAACTGGTCAGAGACACAGCTGGGACTAGAGTCCACTCAGGTCTCTGACAATAGTATCTTCTGACATTGCAAAGATTTAGTAGATTGGGGAGAAGAGAGGAAATCCTTCAGTTCAATCAGTCCTGGGCCAATCCCTTCAAGTAGTCAATACATTATAGCCATTTTTAGCCGGGGGCAACTGGATGGAAGAAGTAAGCACAGATAATCCATGTTTGAAGCTTCATGTTTTCTACTGAGCCATGTAGGAAAGCCAAAGTTAGAACAAATGGAAACTTTGACATGAAAGCATTTCACACTCTGAAAGAAGCATGAACAATCTGTTAATATTTGCATTAAACTGCAATTGAGTTTTGTATTACCAAAGTTGTAAGATATGTTGATGGGATCATCTACTAAAATACCAGTTATGAAACTCTGAATGATGTTACTGAAAGGAAAGATATATTTCAAGCTGGCAGACGTAATGAGTGGGTGGGAAACACAGGGGAAGCTCATGGGCTGATTTTGGAAGTCTAAGATCACATTTGCTGTGAGAAGGATTAATGTCACCACAGTGTCAGTTAAGTCTTCTCAAATCCAACAGCTGCAAACATATAAAATCCTTCTCCAACCCTACTCCTTTTCCTGACGTGGCATTTTAACTTGCTGGATAGGATGCATCCACCTGTCCTCATTTCATTTCTCTTTCTTTTTTCTTAGCACCATTATGAGGCAGATTGTTATATAGATGGCTTATGATCAAATTGAAGCAAATGTTAGTAACTAGAGCTACTTACCCCTGTCATTGGATGGTCAGAGAGTATTGTGGAGGGTAGGGAGGAACCTGTATTAGGTTAGGGAAATTCTAATGCCTCTACCTACTCTTTGAGTCCATGATTCAAGATCATAAAGGCAAAAAATAGGAAAGCTCTTTACTCGTACAGAGTTTGATCTGGGATTGGGGAGTAAAAAGAAGGCAGAGGAGTCTGAAGAGTCATGCCCTTAATTCCCAAGGTCGGGGCTGGAGAAGGTGCAGAAAGAACTGAGCTCACTCAAATGATCTGATTGCTCCTGAATTTCCCACAGTCTACACTCCAAATGTCTCACAGCAAAGTTTAGTTTTTACCAGGTCACCTAAGGGTACTGCTCATGGTGGACAGAGGAGAAAAAGGGGGACATGTGGGATGTAGGTTCGAGAGGCCAGACCTCAGAGGAATGGTCTTTAGTAAGCAGATCCCTCTCTGCCCAAGCAATGAAGCATGCTTGGGAGACGACTCAGGGCATGGGAAGTGGTTCTAAGTCCCACTTCGAGTCGCCAATTTCCTTTGTGGGTCTCAGATGATCATAGACAACCCACATGAGCAGAAGGTCATCTAAGGAAAGGCTATTTTTATTCTGCTGTCACTCGCCAACCACCCAGCCAGGCTCCACCAAATTCTCAGTGACATTGACACAAGACTTCTGGCTATTTTAAACATGCAAGTTCAGCTGAAGAAAAGGTTGAAGATTTTTATTTACCTCTCCAAGAGAGTGTTTACCATTTTTTCAAAAGTCTCATCGCATCTCAGAAGTGGGCTTGTGATCCCCCACTGTAGAGACTTACTGTACTCATTCAGGCCAAAGTACAGTTTTCCCTCGCAGCTCATGTCCTCCTGGTTCAAAATACAGAGCAAAGTCAGTGAAGACAGGATACAATGTGTCTTGTTTTTTAGGGGGGAAAACTGTGTAATAGGTTATTTCCTGGAAGGTTAAGAAATGTGAATAAACAGGTGGGACTACAGCAAACTGAAAAGCTTTGCACAGCAAAAGAAATGACCAATAAAATGAAAGGGCAACCTATGGAATGAAAGAAAATATTTGCAAATCATACATCCGGTAAGGAAGGGGGTGATATTCAAAATATGTAAAGAACCCACACAACTCAATACTGAAAAAACACACAACACCAATCCAATTAAAAAACGAACAGAGGAATTGAATAGACATTTTTTCTAAAGAAAATCTACGATCACTCTCAAGTATAGTCATCATGTGATACATTAGACCCTCAGACCTTACTCATCTGATATAGCTAACAGTTTGTATCCTTTTACCAACCTTTCCCTATTCCCCACCACCTGGTAGCACTATTCTACTCTGTTTTCATAGGTTTGACCTTTTTAAAATTTACCTTAGATTCCACGTATAGGTGATACAATGCACTATTTGTCTTTCTCTAACTCATTTCACTTAGCGCAATGCCTCAAGGTCCATCCATGTTGTTGCTAAATAATATTCCTATATAAGCATATATGTGTGCATACATACATATACAGGGGGAGGGGGTTGTGGTGATGGATGTTAACTAGACTTACTATGACAATCATTTCACAAAACAGTATATACAAATATTGAATCATTGTGTTGTGTACCTGAAACTAATATGATGTTATCTGTCAATTATATCTCTGAAAAATGCCGATGTTTTCTCCTCTGTGGCCCTGCCCAAGCTGTCTGCTGCTGGGAGCGCCTGGCCTATCCTTCCTCCGTTTCCAGGCCTATCCCCAGGGCTCTCTCCTCCATGTCTCCTTTCTTGGATTTCCCCAATGAATGGGCTTTCTCCCTCCTTTAAATAATTTGTTTTTTGAAATTATCTTATTCTACTTCGTTTTAGTTTTATGACAAATAAAAATTATACAAAAAATGGAAATATAATGGACATATAACATTATATTAGTTTCAGGTTAACAGCCATCACCACACATATTTACAGTTTTTTTCTTGTGCTAAGAACTTTTAATACCTGTTTTCTTAGCAACTTTTAAATATGCCATACAGTAGTGTTAACTGTAGTCACCACGCTGTACATCTTGGGACTTGTTTATGTTATAACTGGAGGTGTGTGTTTTTTGACTCCCTTCGCTCATTCTGCCTACCCCACTACCCCTGACTCTGGCACTCGCCAATCTGTTTTCTCTATCTATGTGTTATTCTCCTTTGGACAATAGTGACTTTGATATATATTTTGCTTTCTCCTATAAATCATGAACTCTTTGTGTTCTTGGAAAGACCTACCAAGCCCACACTGCACTCAATAATATTTTTGAGTTGAATTTCTTTGCTTTTTTTTCAGAGATATCTTCTTCAGGACATTGGCTTTAGGAGAACTAAAGAAGGTTAATTGTTAGGAGCGTCTTCTCTAAATGTATAAAGTTTTAGCTATAAATCAGATTCACTATTTCTACCTTTTCTCCATGTTGATATCAATTTCATAGGAATGATTTTTTTAAACTTTAGAGTATAATAACTCCCATTCCTCAATTATTTTGAATATAATCTTGGGTATATCATATCTTTATAAATATTTAACTAGATATCTCTAAGATAAGACCTCTTTAAAATACAATCACAATACCATTATTAATCCTAAAAATTAACCATAACACATAGGAATAACTTTTCAGAAAAATTAATTTGAGCCTGTTTCTCTTATTACTTCATTCAGGAGAAGATACTAGTAAAAGGCTGAGTCCTTCTTCCTATCACTGGTGTGATCTCTCTGGAAGAGGCCGAACCAAGAAGGTAAATTAGAATAGTTCTCTCCTGCCCAACAATATATTGAAATGTAACATTTAATAGGAGAACTATCTGTTGGATTAGGAAACTATTTTTCCTTTCATCAGTCCTATTGACAATCCATTCTGTGTCAGGGCAACTTCTTAGGTTGCTGATAGCGTGACCTACACTTCAGAGGCAAAGTGGTTGCCCCTTGCCCATAACTTGCCCACCTATTCAATGGACAGAGCTAGGGTGGAGAAGAGACAAGCAACTGTATGTGATAGTGAACACACTGAGACGTTCTCAGAAGGGAGCAACTGTTGATGCCAATGTGATTCAGTGGCCTAAGCTTGCTTGACTGTAATATCCAATTTGTCAATATTTCAATACAAAGGATCCACTACTTAATGGCTGATCTTTATTTTTTAAAATGAAACTCTTATTTATTTTCATTGATAGTATATTAAGCATACAACTTACAGGTCTTTGGGATTGAAACAAAAAAATATCAAGACCTGGATATGTACAATGTTGAGATGGTTCTTCTCAACACATTAATCTCAATGCATCATCCTCAGTTACAACCACGAGTCTGTGAGAACTGATTAAAAGGAAAAATCCAACTGATGGGGGAGCAGAGGGTAACTAAACAATGGTACAGATGAGCAAGACAAAAACATGGCAGAGATGCCACCCAACAGGACAATAAAATTTCCAAGTCTCAGACTGAAATGAATCAGTTAAAGTCACAAAGACAACCCATAATATTGATGACAGTGTCAGATTACATCATTTTTTGGGGAAATAAACTATATAGGATGGATAATTTTGTATCTGATAACCTAAAAAAAACACCTAATCAAATTTATGTAGGACATTATTCTATATTTTTAATGTTATGATAACTATAATTATTAGCAGATAAAGCATTATGTTAGTCAGCTTCTTGAATTCTTGTGCTGTATTTTACAAACCCATGACATATTTTGTTACAAGATTTGGCCCTGGGGAACTAAGAACATTGCCATGTATCGGCAGAGACTCACCGTGCTGTCCAGCTGTATCCAGTGAACCTCATTGCTGGAGCTGATTCGTGACTGTTGGGTCTGTAGAGTGTATGGGAAGGAGCTAACCTGGAGCACCAAGAGGTTAAAAGCTTCTAGAACTTCTCTGCAATTAATGACTCTATCAGCCAATCCATGGCTAGGTTCACCATGTGACAAAGAACCCGAAATGACACTGTAAAGATATTGAAAGTCATATTAAAACATCCTAATCAGACTGATTAGATGCAGAAGCTGACATCAAAATGGAGGTGACTTTTTAGCTCCCTTTTCTTCTTCTTTTTAATTGGGAGCAGAAGTAGAAGCAACTAACAATTTTACAAAGGTTTCAGGGATTTTTTTTTTCCCTTTTCCAGTTTGCTCCTGGTCTATTTACCTCAATGTGTAAACTCAGTTATCCAAGCCAAGGATAGCTAAATCTTCGGTAGAGATAGATCACTTTAGTTTGAAAGCTCACCTGAACGAGGAAGCTTCTCCATCAAAACATGATGCTTATCACTGTCCAGTGGTCTGTATTCCTTAGAGCGGCCTCAAAGCTGCAGGGGTCCCCCGGGTGTTAATACCACCCTCTTCCTCCCTCGGAGTTGCTAGACCAGCGATTTTCAACCAGTGTGCCACAAGAATTTTTAAAACACACAATACCTGACTACTTAGGGGCACTGACTTCTTTTCCTTTAGATTGTCAAATTAAAAAATGACAACAGCCTATACAACAATAGTCCTTCAGTGTGAATGAATTAAAATTATACCTATTCTTTTTGTCAGATCAGCAAAAAAGTATTTTTGGGGTGCTGCAGAGTTTCAGTAATTAGTTTATGTGTGCCATGAGATGAAAAAGGTTGGAAATTGGCTTGCTGGACTGTAGGGAGGGCTCCTCTTACCCATCTGCCCTGTGGACATTTTCATCTCTCTGAATCATTTTCAGTTGTGTACAACTTGGATTACCAAGATGCTCTGGAAATACTAGGGAATTAAATACAGAGACCCAATAATTCTCAGAACTATTACCCCAGTTTCAAAGACTAGGTATATAAATAAGGTCAGTGAGCTATTTCTGTTTATAGAACACTAGAGGTAACTAAATTCCTTTCCTTTTTCCTTCCTTCTTCATCCCCTCCCTCCTGTGCACTCTCCTGCCCACCCCCACCTCCTCTCTTAGACCTAATAAGATATATAAGATTACTTATACCTACATATGGTTCTAAATTTTATATTGTGGAGTGCCAAATACATTCTGGCTTCTGAAAAAGCACTTTTGCAATTCTGGCATTTTTAGCACAGACCAAAACACTTCCAGATTTTCAATCTCATTGTGTACTGAAGAACAGAAAATCTATAAGCATTTAATGATAATTAGTGCTTGAGGACTATCTAACCCTTTCAATTATTTGCCTTATTAATCCATAGGAGCAAAGATTCCCTGTACTAGATCATTACTGAAAGTTGGCCGCACCGTTTACTGTCACATTTACTATTCTTTCATTAATAAGCCCACTGAGAGGATATTTTCTTGTTTAAGCTGGTAAATTGTGGAAGGTCTCAGATCTGCTCTCAAATCATTAAAATGGCAACTCTACTGCTGTTAATGGTAAGAGGAAAGAGAGAAGGCAAAGAAAAAGAGAAACCAAAGGAGAGGAAGGAACAGAAGAGAAGGCAAAAAGAAAACAGGAAAGAACCGGGAGGAGGAATGGAGGTGAGAAGGGAAGCACACGGCCCTTCTGGGAGCTCATGAACCTCAACCTCCCCGTTGTCACGTTTTCTCTGAAGCAGCCAAGTTCCACAATGCTCTTAAGATAGTATTTTTAATAGGAATTTGTAAATTCGCCATCGTACATTTAAAATAAAGTGGTAAGAAAAGTTGAAAGAGCAAGGAAAGGGAGGAATAAACTGTACATAAGAAGATGCCAAATACTAGGGTCCCTGGGTTTTCAAATCATCACCTTTTAAATAATTTATCACATCACTACGCTGTGGAAGGAATAGTGCATTTGCTCACTCTGAAGCAATCACCTCGTTAGCTCCACATGGCAGTTGTCATGGACTAGCACAAACAGCGTGCACGGGTTCTGCCTCACTCTTCTCATGAAAACTTCAAACTTGGCCTGAATCTCATTGTCTAGACGAACAACATACTTCTCTGCTCTCTGATAGGCCGCCCCATTTTCCTCCAGACCCAAGTCTACAAGGACACCTGCCAAGAAGAAAAGAGTTACACGTAAATGAGATAAACTTAAGTTCAGTGTCAACTTATATACTGGGTACTAATCACATAGAGAGGTTTGCAGAGCAGATTTTTTTTTTCATATTCCCCACCACAATTTTGAGATGGAAATATCAGATTTTCTTTTCTTGAGAATACCTCACCCCAACTCTCACTCCTCCCACAAATGACGGCAGCAAACGATCTGATACATTACGTAGAAGCAGTTCAGTGTAGGAGTCCCCAGTCTAGTTAAATTCAATTTAAATATGAGGTGCTGCTGCTAACAGCTACTGCAGGTCACTCAAAAAAGTAACACTTTGGGCTGTAGTTCATGGCCAAATTAATATAGTCAGTCTTTCTTACTCCAAATTTAGCAATAAAACATATGTAAGAAGAAAAAGAAAATAACATGTTAGGTCTAAAGATACAACAAGTAGATTATGAGCTTTTAATTTAGTATTTTACTCATTTTTATACAGTGACATTCTGCACAGTATCTAGAATATAGGAATCCCACAATAAATGTCAATTTATGTACCAAATTAATAAAATGAACTAAATTACCCACTATTAATATATTCTCAAAATGTTAGAAATTATGAAACTTTGGTACTGTGTCACTATTTCTGTCTATAATAAAATGACTTCTACGTGTAAACATCTAAAATAGTTTTAGGCACATGAAATTGTTCTTGGCATAATTAATTAAAACACCAAATCCTCCTTTAAAATGAAGAGACAAAGTGGTAACTATATGAGAAGGATGTGTTAACTAATCTTAGTGTGATAAATGTATATATAAAAATGTATCAAATCCTCACAATGTACACCTTAAACTTACACAGTATTATTTGCCAATTATAGCTCAATAAAGCCAGGGGAAAACACAGACAAAATAAGGGCACACAACCCTCCGCCCGTAGACACTCAGCTGCATGGAGGGCGAGTGAAGCCTCTGAGATGAGAGCCTGGTGACAAGCCCATGGCCCTACAAGCAGGAGAAGGAATCAGAAGGTTGATTTGGGGTTAGATATGCCACATTTGGGGGTTAGATATAGTCCTTAGGACCAGCCCTCATTTCAGGGACTGAAGGATATCTATTTACAATCTAGTATCAGTCACATCTACTAGCCTCAACGGTGTGAAAAAAATTAAGAATATTAAAAAAATAAATAAAACAGAGACTTGAATTAATTGTTGACTTTATTTAGCTAGCTTTTTTTTATTTTTATTTTTTACTATAAAACCAGCTTAATTAACAACCAGGTGCAATTAACATCAAGATGCTATAATACAAATAGTTCTAATTGGCATTTAAAATTTTTTTTCAAAATATGTTTTATTGATTTTTTTACAGAGAGGAAGGAAGAAGGTTAGAGAATTAGAAACATCGACCAGCTGCCTCCTGAACACTTCCTACTGGGGATGTGCCTGCAACCAAGGTACATGTCCCTGAACAGAATCAAACTCGGGACCTTTCAGTCTGCAGGCTGACGCTCTATCCACTGAGAAAAACCGGCTAGATCTAACTGGTATCTTTTAGAAAGGACAAATGCTTTACCAAATGAAAAATTTGTTTTGTAAGAAAAGGTGCACAGAAGGTAATTTTGCTTTCAAACAAAGACTTTCCTCAGAGATTGTTTTCAGTTTCCACCCAAGGGTAATGAAATGTATTTCCAAAAGCAATCAAACATTTGATTTTGCAGGTATTCTGATTTTTTAAAAAGTGAACTGCTTTTAAAACTTATCTATTTCTACAAAGTAGCCAGTTGGGCTTTTGATAGAAAATGCATAGAATCTATAGACCAATTTGGGGGCTACTGCAATCATAAAGTATTAATTAGTTTTCCAATTCATGAACATAGGATATCTTTCCATTTATTTAGATCTTGTTTAGTTTTTTTCAACAATATTTTCTGGTTTTCGAAGTGTAGTTAACACATCTTTTGTCAAGTAAATGCTTTATTCTTGTTCATGCTATTATAAATGGAAATGGTTTCTTAATTACATTTTTTATCTCTTGTATCATTTTTGTGACTTTTCTGTAGATCTAAAATAAAACATTTTAAAAGAAGCATGACCATATCAAATATCTGCAACTAAAACACATATATTGCTGACGGAAATGTTAATATAACCACCTTAGGAAAAAAATGTACAATTATTTAGTGAAGTTGAAAATGTACATAATCCCTGTTCCAACAATTCTACTTCCAGAGACACTCTGTATATGTGTACTAGCACTGGTTGAAATAGTGAAAAACCATAAACACCCCAAATGTCCATTAGTAGTATTTAATATCAATATACTATTCTCTAATACACAGTTCATGTTTGAATTTGACTAATTGTCCGGCAGTTGTGTTTTTATTTTTTTAGGTCTAGGATCTAATCAGTAATTAAGCACTGCACTTGGTTACAATGTTTCTTTTCTTTTTTTTTTTCTTTACTTGTGGACATTTTAATGAACTTCCCTCCATGTAGCTTAAAGCTACTGGGACACAGGCCCCACCAACACCCTTCATCTTCTCAGCTCTTCTGCTGGAGAACTTGGCCTTCACAATGGCAGGCTGCTTTGGGAGCTTTTCCTTCCCCAGAACTCTGTAGTAGCCCAATCACATCACTTCAATGATAGGAGCAGCACCACTGTTGGCAGCATTTACTTGTGTCTGCTCACTGACCAGGACCCACAGTTTATCAGTTGGGCAGAAGCTCTGGTTCCTTTTTAAGTGGTGATGCCTCATACCAACTTTCCCAAAGTCACCTGGGTGATATTTGTCGAAGCTGATCCTGTGCTGATCAAGCCACACGGATTACCTTGGCTCCCCCGGGTGCTTCCTGTGCTTGCTGATGGGGCCGTAGCCGTGGCTCTCGTGCCCCGAAGTCTCCAGGTCTTCCTCAGCCTGGATGGCATGTCGGTGGCCGAGATGCAAGAGTGGTTGTCATGTTTCTTTATTCTCCATCGTTAAAACAGACTCCTAATTTTTTTCCTCTTTTTGGTTTTTCATTAATTTTTTTTTTAATGCAGGCTGTTTTGTAGAACGCTACAGAATCTGAATTTTTCTGGAGGTGTCTTGTGATTAGACCGAGGTTAAACATTTTTGGCAATTATACCTCATAAATGACATTGTGTACTTCCCGTTGCTCATAATGTCAACCTGACCCATAACTGGAGATGGCAAAGTTTGATTATCAGTTATAATAGTGTCTACTGCCAGATCTCTCCACTATAAAGATACCGTTTCCTTTTTGTAATTTTTAATATGTGGGTGATACTTTAAAACTGTGTGTGAATATTTGTTCCCAAATGACTTTTCCCCAATGGTTTTAGTATCCATTAATAATACTTATCAGAATCAATAATTACATTGGTATTGCAAAATAGGAATTCTCTATCATCCTACATTTATTAGGCAGTACTATTTTGTAAAGAAAGGCTTGCTCTTTCACCCCTCACATCTCCTGCCACATTTTTTTTTTTTATTACTATGGACTCAGGCTTAAAAAAAATCCAATATGTTACAATCTATTTCCATCATTCCTTTTGATATTCAAAATTACCAAATTTGGCCAGTAAAATCCCTTTCAAGCAGGCTGTTATGTTCTCTTGAAATGTCCCTAGCAATCTTTGAGTACTTCCTCACTTTTTGAAACAAGATATTCCAGGCTGTTCCCGTCTGAGCCGTAGGACAGTTGGGAATGATATTTATAAGCCAAGACCTAGAGGTTAAATGTTAACACTGATACTGAGATGCCACTGTTTTTAAGACCTTTCTGTGGACAGAGATAGGAAACATTTAATTTTTTCCAATTTATGAATTCATACTTATATCTCCAATATAAATCTAAAAGGACTATTCCTTATTCTTTCCCATTCCATATTTGAGGCTCTCTTCTTTCATGTGAAAACCCAGGTGTTAAAACCCTATTTTAATTTAACAAGATTAAAATATTTATGCATTTGCTATATCCTATGCAATACACACTTAGTTTTTTTTTTTTTAAATATATTTTATTGATTTTTTACAGAGCAGAAGGGAGAGGGATAGAAAGTCAGAAACATCGATGAGAGAGAGACATCGATTAGCTGCCTCTTGCACGCCCCCCACTGGGAATGTGCCCGCAGCCAAGGTACATGCCCTTGCCGGAATCGAACCCGGGACCCTTCAGTCCGCAGGCCGACGCTCTAACCACTGAGCCAAACCGGTCTCGGCAATACACACGTAGTTTTAAAATTATTAATACCACTTCCAACAACATAATGATTAAAACTCAAGATTTATTTGCAATTCTTTTTGCCCTTAAGATACATCACACTGAGATTGTACAAAAAGAAAACTGTGTTAAAAACAAACAAACTTGAATTAATTCTTTTTTGGTGTGTGGTTATAAATGTAATATACAGTTAGGTTCATTTATTTCTGTTTGCATTGAATATTAAGTTTTTCTCTTAATATTTTATGAAATATTTCTGAATATGTAACTCATTTATAAAGATAAACAGTTAGACTATATGCAAAGTTATATCATCCATCCCTAACTCTTCCACCCACATATATAAACTTTTTCATTAGTTTCTGGTTTAGTCTTTATGTTTTGTTTTGTTTTTTAAAATAGGCACAGAGGTGTGGAATCTGAAAATGGTCAGAAATTCTGAGAGAAATGTCTTATCTGAGAAAGGTCACTTTCTGTCTTCTTGAGAATTTGTTTATCAGGAACCTATAGTATTAAATAAAGGTATATTTTCTAATAAATTATGAGCAAATCTGTCACAATTTTACAACTCAATAAAAACTGGAGATCAACAGTTTAGCACCAAAGATATTAAATTTTACTTTTGACATGAATGGAAATTAGAAGGGAATAGTACTCTTCTTTTATGACATCTTACAACTCACTGAGTTTTAGAGCCCACAGCGGCGGGGGATCACTGTGTTCCCTGAAGGGGATTAATTTGTACCGGTGGAGCTGACATAAGGTGGTGCCAGTCATGGGCATCTTCCACAGAAATAACCAACCCGAAAGGTCCCCGGAGAGAAACTTTCTTGGACAGACAAGGACTCCAAGCAACTTGAGTATAGCCACTTGTGCCCCTTTTTCTTTACTGAGGGCTACAGAAACCGATGGACTTCAGAAACACTTGAGCCATAGCCCTTTGTGGGATTAGAGAAAAACAACATCATGTCCTCTGAGGCCCTTCCTCTCAAAACTTGAAAAGAGGAACAGCAAGTTTTCAACCATCTAGGGGCCTTGAAGGGAATGAAAATAAGAACACACACATACCAAGTCCACAATATCGTGTGAGTACCAGTATCAAAGGCCTTTTCATAAAGGTCAGAAGTCCAAATGAGTGGCTAGAACCCATCACTAGAAGGAGCTAAGGTCAGAGAAATCCAAAATGTTCAGGAGTCATTAAAGGAGATCCAGTACTCACCTCAATGTTCCATGACCCTGCCTATTTATTTGGAGAGAACAATGTATTCTAAGTTACACATTCCTATCCCTTGACATTTTTTTTAATAAAGAGTTTTATTTCTAATTTTAATTTCTTGTTTTCTCATCAAGAAGATATCCTAAAGAAAAATAAATCTGCTCTCAGTTTTAGCTGTTCACCTTTGCGGATTGAATTAATTTCTCCAAAGGTATGGCATGCAAAAATATTCTAATGTTTAAAAAGATATCAAAATCAAGAAAATATTAAATTTTAGAGCATGCTAACTTTTTAAGTATTACGATAACAATGGCTATTCCTTCACCCTGGCAGTATCTCTTTAGAGCAAATAAATAACCTGGAAGTTGAAATAGCTTGTTAAAATTCCTGCTAATCATCTTTTCGTGTCCATTGCATTGGCAGTCCCTTTGTTTTCTTTTCTTTTCTTTTTTAAAAATATATTTTATTGGTTTTTTTTTACAGAGTGGAAGGGAGAGGGATAGAAAGTCAGAAACATCGATCAGCTGCCTCTTGCACGCCCCCTACTGGGGATGTGCCCCCTGCCAAGGTACATGCCCTTGACTGGAATCAAACCCGGGACCCTTCAGTCCGCAGTCCGACGCTCTATCCACTGAGCCAAACCGGTCTCGGCGTCCCTTTGTGTTCTGGTGACTCAGCTGGGCTCCCTCTGTCTTTTCAGTTGGGGAGGGTTCTTAGTCTGGGTTTGCTGAGACCTGTCTGTGCTGTATACCTGTGCTGTTTGCTCGGGTCAAGGAGGGAAGCAGCTAGATCTGCACAGAACGGCATTCTGCACACACACAGATAACACTTCAGAAGGCTGTGTGACTGGCAGATACACCTGATACATACATATCTAAGGTGGGCAAAGTAGATTTCTAGGACATGGTTTAGACTTAATTTGTTTCTGCCAGAGGACTACCAAATCTCAAAGAGTACTATGTTTTCCTTTTAAAATAGATTTTAAATTCAATTCAACAAAATGTTATACAAAATTTAGTTCAATAAATATTAAGTGTCTGCTGTGTCATAAACAAAACAGAGATGTTTCCTGAGTCTTTTACTTCCTAGTTGAAGAGAAAGAGTATCTTAGAAGCTGAAGATACTGCAGGGAAGGAGTGGAGGTCACTTGTGCTGTCAAGAGTTCAGTAAAAGCCCTGCTGGCGAGGCTCAGTGGCTGAGCATAGACCTACGAACCAGGAGATCATGGTTCGATTCCTGGTCAGGACACATGTCCAGACTGGGGGCTTGATCCTCAGTGGGGAACGTGCAGGAGGCAGCCAAGCAATGATTCTCTTTTGTCATTGATGTTTCTATCTCTCTGAAATCAATTATATATATATGTGTATATGTGTATATATATACATATATATGTGTGTGTATATATATATGTGTATATGTATATACATACATATATTTATTTGTTTATTTGTTTATTTATTTATTTATTTATTTATTTTAAAAAAGGAGTCCAGAAAAGTCCTATAAGGGTAAGGGTGGGAAATGAAGGTCCATTTGTAGGGTGTTGAGGAGCAACTGGGAGGTGAGGAAATGGAAATAACTAACAACAGGCAACTCAATAAGGTTGGCAGTTAACTGGCGAAGGATGAGCTGGAGAGTTAGGTAGGATTAACAGGGACTTGTTTTGTCTTCCAGAGAGTGAGGCAGGTTACATCGAGAGCCATGGAAAGCAGGAGCCCAGGGGAGAACGAAGCTGAAGGTGGTAATGGGACAAGACATAATAGCGTGAGCGCCACGAGAAGAAGTGGCATTTACAAGGCGGGGGAATTGGGCTGAAACAGAGGAAGGCGGCTTTCACTGATCAAGAGGGAAGGGGCAAAGATGGATGTATCTACAGTTACCTGAAGTTTTCTTCTATTGGGGGAGGGGAGGACCGAAGTTGGTGGCTTGATCATTTGCTAAGAGAGAGAGTTTAAGTTGGAAGTTTGAGTGACAGAGTCTGCAATAGCCACTGCGGAGAATGGGAGAAAGAGCCAATCAAAGAACCAAAAAATAATTTATGATGGCATGCATCAGTTGGAAAGGTTGATTTCCCCCCTCTACAGTGTTTGTAGAAAAGAAGTCTGTGATCTGACATTGGGGATATTAAATTAAGGATTCTAGGATCCAGCAGGGTCTGGATATGTCTAGAGAGTAGGTAACTGAGGAGGAGTGCAGGTAAAGGTATTTGAGGATGAGGAATATTTGGTACTGAGACTAGGATAATTGACTGGTTGTCCACCTGAATAGAAAGTACCTCTGGATCTTGGGAAGACTTGAGGGGAAAAGCATGCTGGGTGTTTTGTAGAGTGGTTGGGGGGTAGCTAAAGAGCAGAATCGGATTCTGTAAATGTGGGGAGAAGGAAAGTTCAAGGTAGGAAAGAAGACGGGAAAGAGAGAATGAAGGGCTCCAATACAGAAATGAGAGCTGAGAAAGCACCCAAGATAAATTTTGTCATCTTGAAATATTTTGCCTGGAGTTGACCATGAATATTACAGTATTTACATGGTTTCTTAGCAAAACATAGGATATAAACTTTTTTTTCCAATTGAGAAGTTAAAAAACATACGGGAGGATAACCTGCAGAGCTCATTTAAGCTTGCATTTTGTCTACACTCAACAAAAGCAAAATAAATCTATTATCTGAACTAAAAAAAAAAAAAAGAAGAAGAAGAAGAAAGAAATACCTCCGGATGGAGTCAAGTTGGAAGGCAGAGAAGACTGTGAGCCAGGTGCCATCTTCTATACATCTGGCGTGGGCACTGGGCTAACTACTTATTTGGAAATTGACTTTAAGAATGCTAACTTTAGGGTGGGGTGGGAACCAGGAGGAGGAAAGCTATGGGGGAGGAACAATTGTAATAACCTGAACAATAAAGATTAAATGAAAAAAAAATTTAAAAAAAGAATGCTAACTTTAGGTACCTGTTCAACAATATTTGTACAAAGGAACCTCTAGTGTTTCCCGATTCCACCTCAAGACAGAGTGATTTCCTAGTACTTTCTCCCTCCCTTCTGCCTCTGTCCCTGCCCAGTAACTGCTGCCTTTCTTCTGCTTAAACTTTAGGGACTGACAAGGAGGTATAAGGTTAATATAATTTAGAATGTGAAAATGCCTTCATCTATCTTTTCACTTCCCTTTCTAACCTCTACTACCACCTTGAAGCTTCCTTACATCCATTTGGATAGAATAATGCATCTACCTATCAGTAGGTGAAAATGTCTCTCTGGTTCTTTTATAGTCAGGCACGTGTTGAGGTGTCAAATTGCCATCCTTCTCCTGAACTGATAAAGCTTCCCTGACTGCACACTACTACCCAGCCTGCCATTTGCTGGGCTCCCACCTGCACCATTTTAAAAGCAGGATGGAGGAAAGTGTGAACGGTCACTAAGACTCCCTGTTTTCGTCCCACTCACCTTGAACTGAAAGGGCCTTGCATCTTTAAAGCATGGATACCTAATTTATAGAACTCGGGGTCTCCTGAATTAGAAGAGTTATGTCACAACATCAAATTTCTAAAAATGAAACTGCTACTGCTGCACGGATCACTCCAGCAGTTACAAGTCCATTTTGGGCAAACTTACAAATGTTCAACACATTTCATTTTTTTAAAATTTCTTAAACTCTTTGCATAACATTTTCTTTTCCTCCCTGCCTCCCTTCCTGAATTAGAATGTAGTTGAGGTATCAAGTGCTATGCCTTAGTGCTGGGTCTGCAGCAATGTGATGGTTTCTATTTTCACCTTTCTTGTTCAGCCACACAGGGCTGCCAAGGATGTGACCTTCTGCGTGCCCTGGCGGCCTCTCCCTGCCTTGTGCTTTTCCTGGCAGGCTGGCTGCTGAAACATTTTCTTTAAGGAAAGGCACAGGGAACCAGAGCGCAGGGCACTTGAACATTGTTTCTCTCCCTGCCCGTCCTTCCTCTTCCTCACTCTTGCCTCCAGTCAAACATTAGTTGAGCACTTACTACTGCCAGGCCCCAGGAGGCACTGTGATAGCCACTACCCCCTGTGAACTTGGGCAACTAAAGCTCTCCTTGAGTCACATGGCAAAGCTTGAGGAAACGGAGTCGAGTGATTTCTTGAGAATCCTTTCTATTTTTATATCTGTGATTTTTTAAAGAGTTGTTTTAGTGAATAATCTCTTGCTAACTATTTACTCTGCTCTAGATAATTTCTCTTTACATCTTAACATCCTTATGGTACTTCCTGTTCCTCTTATCCATTCTTGTGTATTCCAAGAATATGAAGGTATTAAAATATCAAAGCAAATAAATTTTGGTGTGTTATGTATGATATGGAATATTACATATTTATTAAGAATGATACTTACAGCCTGGCCAGTGTGGCATCGACCTATGAACCAGGAGGTCATAGTTCAAACCCTGGTCAAGGCACACGCCCGGGTTGTGGGCTCGGTCCTCAGTGTGAGGCGTGTAGGAGGCAGCCAAACAATGACTCTCTCATCATTGATGTTTCCATCTCTCTCTTCCTCTCCCTTCCTCTCTGAAATCAACACAAATATATTTTAAAGAAAGAAAGATGCTTACAAAAGCATTTAATGACATGGTAAAATGTGTGTGCTATAATGTCGGGTAAAAACAGACACAGGCAAAGAAGAAAGCCTGGGACACCAGTGACTGAGTCATTTGTGAACACCTATATTTTAACAAGTGGTTATTCTTGAAAGGTGGGGTTATAAACGTGTGAATGTTCCTATTTACTTTTATTTTTCAAAATAATACTATAACTACTATGTTTCTCTATAATAAAAATGAATGCAGTTATTTAAAAACATAGAAGTGATTGTTATGGCAGCAAAAATTTCAGTATGTATGCTAACGTCAAACTTGAATACTTTAAAAAATGTTTTGCCTTGAATTTTTCAAATCTGTGCATAGCACTGATTTTTCTGAATTCCAAGCTTAGGTAACTAGTCAAATTATGGTGTCTTTCTGAGAAAAGATAATCCCTAAAATACTCATTTTAGAAAAATCGGAAGGCATTGAAAAGGGAAAAGGAAGGACCTACATAATTTTTTCATCTGTCAAAACTGCACAGTTTTATTTAGAGTCTTGCATTTAACAAGAGAGGTGAAAGCACAGGTTATCAAGGGGTCATTCCAGGAAAAGGCTCACAGAGAGCACAACTGCTGACCAGGGATGAGCTCACCACTTGAAACAGGTGCGATGAGTTTGCTCAAGTATAATTTGGAATATCAGATCGCAGGCTCAGGAAGGCCACAGATGCCAACTGGTACAAGTAAAATACCTACAAGAGCAGGCACTCCCTCCATGACATGGAAGTGGGAACCCATAAGAAGTAAGGTATCTGGCCAATGCTTACATAGTGACTAAAATCCATGCATTTCCCTCAATGGAGGGGGGCAGAAAGAAAATGGAGTAATAGCCAGTACTGAGGGAGCCTAGAGAGCTATAAGAGAAGGTGTTCCTGGGAGAGCTATAAGAGAAGGTGTTTGATCTTCTCTGGCTAATCACCTATAAGTCAATCCAACAGCTTTTGTAACAGGGCAACAGGTCATTTTGCAACTTGACATTCAAAATTTTAGAGGCACAGTTAGGCCTCCAGAAGGCATGGACTTTCCCTCTTTATAGAGGGGAAAACCCACTGTCAACTCATTTGGCCCATGGAACTAACAAAATATTTCCTATAAAGCTGTGCTACTCAAAGTGTGATCCTCAGACCAGCAGCTCTGGCATTTCCTGAGAGCTTGTTAAAAGCAGAATCTAGAGTCCACTCAGACCCACTGAGGGGGATTTTGCATTTTAACAAGATGCCCAGGTGACCTATAGCTACACTAACATCTAAGGAGCAATGGTGTGATAGGCACAAAACATAAAACCTACACTTAAAGCTTCTCTTAATTCTTCTGCCTCCTACCATTTTCAATATATTGAAAAAATATATATTTTTACTGTGGCAAAGATGTATCCTCCAGCTAAAATGGTGTGTGTGTGTGTGTGTGTGTGTGTTGCCCTCAGTTAAGGTACTCAGAAGCAACTTGACATTAATAATTTCCTTTTCGAACTGAGTTTACAAAGGCAAGAATTTTCTAAATTCTTTGCTGCTTCTTATCATTCTAAGCAAATTTTATGGTTAAAAGGGATATTACCACAGATTTCTAGATTTTTTGCTCTCTACCTTTTCATATTAACTGGGAAAATATTTTCTTCTATACTTATTCTCTTAAAGTCATTAGGAGAAATTTCAACTATGTTTTCCATTGAAGCATCCCATTACTGACATGGGGGATGGTGTTTTGCTCTCTGGGTTGAAAATGTACTGGTAGTGTACTAAATTGGTAAGAATCCACTGAGGGGTATGTTACCTATCCAAGCCATAGAAGGAGTTCGGGAGGCACAGACCCCATCATCCCATACAAGGTCATCCTCAAATGAGTGACCAGTATCTTGTCCATTGATGCTACTGTGGACTTCACAGTAGCATCAATTTACCCTTGACCAAAGAGAGAAAAGGCCAGACTACTTTGAGAGAAAACTTACAGATAAATTTGAGTAACATTTACTGTAAAAAAAGGATGAATTTGTCCTATAAACATTTGGATTAAGTAAAGAGGTAGGTAAGGTCCTCTTTGAAAGTTCAGTCTTACCTGATTGTCGAATCCGTTGAAGAGTTTGCTGCACCAGAACCTCTGATCTCGGGACAATGATGATGAAGTCCACTTTGCTGAAGTGGCCGAGATCCAGGCTCTGGCTGCCGCTGTCTGCTATAGCACACACCTGGGATAAGAGCTTTCTGGCAACTGTAAGCTGTGGTTGATAAATTTGGAAGGTTTCATTATCTACATCTAAAATTAAAAAAAGTTATAGGAAGAAGATTAATTCACTTCTGTAATGGCCACTGTGAATCAATGGGGACATCACACACACACACACACACAGTAAAGTAATGCTCTATCACCAAGAGCTCTCACTTTCTACTGCATTTAATAGATTTGTCTATTTTCCGTGAAAACCTGGTTGAAAGGATGTGTTCAAGAGTGGATGTGGTAATTGTACAAATGTAATATTTTAAAATCAATTGTGAATAAATTGCCTCATAAATCACTAACTCAACACTCCCCTCCCCCCGAACCCCCTCCTCCCTACCACCTCCGGGCCCCGGGAGAGGAAAGAGGGTATAGACCACACTCTCTCAGCTGGAGCCAGGTCTTATCTCTGGAAAGGGGAGGAAAGAGTTTCCAGTTTTCTTTAGGAATGTCAGCTCAGGTCAGGTGCCCTCGTCCAGGGAAGGAGGCAATGTCCTAACCACAATAATGCCGAGTTCCTCTGAGCTTTTCTGGGTGGCACCGCGTAAACATTTCCTCTCCAGCAAGCCCACTGCAACATGATTTAAAATACTCCTCCCGTAACCACCTAACACAGGTCATGAAGACACTACCTTCACCTTTTTCACACTTGACTTTGCCAGTGCTTGTGACCTGGCAGATCTAGGCGACTGTGGTCAACTCCAGTGCTGACACTTGTACTATCTGAAGAGACTCATGACACAGCCAGCTGGCCACTCAGTAGGTGACACATTAGACAAACATTGCCCAGATACTCTAAGTATGTCAGTAGCTTTTTATTACAAGTTATAACCAAGCAATCAATCTCTCTTATAATAATCTCTCTCCGTGCATGCAGGCACGGACGCAATGAGACAGACTTAGTCAGCTAAATGCCTGAGCAGGCAACATCCACTATCGCTTGAAAAGGCTGCTTTTCATCAGAAACACATGTGGAAGTCTCACTGGCACACACAAGGGCCCAATTAACCAGTGCTAACCAATACTCTGTAAATCAAACTGCAACACGGCCAACACAAAGATGGCGGTCCTTCCTGATGCCTCAGCCACCACAGGATCCTGACGGCGAGTGGAGGTTTACACAGGTGGGCGGGTCTTCTACTCGCTGAGAGAACCCGCTAGAAAAGTCCATAGCTGCCACTTTCAATAGTAGCCCCCCAAATTTCTGACCTCTCAAAGATTACCAATCAAAATAAGTCTGTCTTCTGATCACTAGATAACCTCTCTCCCCCTTCATTTCACAGATTAAATGGGTGGGGACTCCCCTAGGTAATGGGATAACTTTTGTAGAGTTTAACTTGGCAACTTTTGAAGTTTGAAGAAACCTACCAATATCTTTAAGCAATGTTTTTTAAACAGGGAATCAAGGATATGTATGTGGGAATTTGTAAGTCCTTTGAGAATTTATAAATTCTAACTTTGTTAGTATAAATACATTTTAGATAATCTTAATAATCACTTGATTATCAAATAATGTCCAGAAGTAAAAAAAAAAAAAAAAGTTTGTATTGCCCGTATTTGCATTGTTTTTATGGCCGAACTGATGCTAAGCCTAATATCTGCACGATGCATTCCTATCAAGTGGAGGCCAAAAAGTTGTCAGCAGCAGACTATATGGATCTGTTTTATATCTCTGTTTTCTCCCGTTCTTTTTTCCCCATCCTTTCCTATGATGTCCCTACCACACGGGGAACTGGGGGAAAGAATCTGAACGGAAAGGAATCCAATCTAATGACTGAACTCCTCACCCCGGGTCCCACCATTCCCCTTTGTGTCCAGGGAGCTTGTGATTAGACAGAAGATGTTTTGCTATTGCTGCCACATCTGTCGGGAAGGCCTCGTGATCCCTGATTGTGTCTTACATGTCAGAGAGTACATGAAGGCGATGGAGAGCCAGCCCTGCCCAGACTGTGGTCTAGGCTCTTTCGAGCAGTCCTCTGAAGGCTTCTGCACACCGACAGCTCCCTGGGCACAGCTGGTGGAGCTCGGGAAAGTACACCAGGGACCCAGGCATCTTTCCAGGAAAAAGGAGATAATGCTTAAAATAAAGTGTTTGACTTTGATTTAAATCCTAGGACATATTTACTAAGAACAAGGTGTTTGCTCCAGACCACTCGGAAAGGCATTTCTAACCCGAGCCAGGTTTATCATGCAGTTAATGATGAAAAACCTGTTACCGTCTGTGACCCGAAGACCTGAAAAACCCTCGGAAGGACTTAGTCTCTATAATGTCTGGCCTGAGGGCTGATTCCTGCTTTTGGTCTGAGGTGACATTACCCGGGGTTTGTGTGGGGATCATAGCAGCAGCCTCCTGAGGTGACACATATTCATGAAGGTCACCGTTGAAAGGAGTAACAACACTGTCGCCTCTTCTTTGTTGCATTTTTTCTAGCAGCTTGTCCAGGTCATCGCCTATTACAAAATAAAGCGGAGATAAGGAGATTACAAGGAATGATGTGCTTTCACCAGGCTCCAAGTAGGGCAGTTAAGCTGGGTTCTCATCGAGGTTGTCAGCCAGCCAGCTTTTCACGTCAGAGGTTACACTTGGCCATCCCTGCAGCAGCGTCTCCTTAGCCAGAGACACCTTCTTTATAGCATGCTTAGAGTTCAGACGCTCTCACATGCTCTATCTCTGGACCTCCATAACACTAAAAGCAGGCAGGATGGGATCATGATATCTCCACTTGACATTGAAAACCCGAGATCTGGAGAGAGAAACTGGCGCTCAAGGTCAGACAGCAAAGTGGTAGCTGAGCTGAGGCCACCCATTCTGGTAACCCCGATCCCCCCTCAGGCACAGAATACTGAGGAAAAACCTTTCCAAATGAAGGCAGGATGAAGGGAGCTCAGCTGGCAAGCTTAAGCTCCACCCTTATCTCCTTAACAGGCTAAGATTTAAATTCAGAAAGTCCCATAGCCAGGGTTGGTGATGTTGCTGAAACCTATGACCACTCACCTAATGATGTGGTTTTGAAATGCGATGCCAGGAAACTGACCTTTCCTGTGATGAGCTCATAACTTATTTCTTTTAGAAACTCACTTGTGGTGAGCATGCTCTCTGCCAGAGCTCTGGACTGATGCTGACCTGCAGAACACAGAGAGAGAAGATGACGTGCCAGTGAACAAATGTTCCCTGGGGCATGATTTATAACAGCGAAAATTGGCAACAACGAAAGCATATAATGATAGGGAGTTGGTTGAAGAAATTTCGGCACATTAAAAGATGGAAAATTACACAGCATTTGAAATTACAATTCTACACATGTTTATAATATGATGTTAGGTGGTAAAGGGAAAAAAATGATACATCTGATGTTTCTAACTGTGAAAACATACCAGACCTGTGTTTAAAGGCTATGGAGGAAAAATCTTTAAAAACTGTATTTACATGGTTATGATGAACATCCGTCTTAAAATATAAACTTATGCTCTAACTGGTTTGGCTCAATGGATAGAGGGTCAGTCTACGGACTGAAGGGTCCCAGGTTTGATTCTGGTCAGGGGCATGTAACTTGGTTGTGGGCACATCGCCAGTAGGAGGTGTGCAGGAGCGGCTGGTCGATGTTTCTCTCTCATGGGTGTTTCTACTCTCTATCCCTCTCCCTTCCTCTCTGTAAAAAAATAAAAATAAAAATCAATAAAATATATTAAAAAACATATAAACTTACGTTGTTAAATTGATTTTATAAATAAAAACAAAAAGTCCTAATGTATTACACTTCCTGAAAGAAACATATATCGTGGAGAGGTGGGAAGGCAGGTTTTGTCAAAATGAGAGGGCTTGGGCTCTTTGGTAGGAAGAGCTGAGAGCCACTCACTAGAGAAGAAAATCAAATTTAGTCCAAATGGCCACTCAGGATGGTACCTGATAGAAAAGCAGCATAAGAAACAAAAATACATATTGTAATGTACCAACTTTCTGAACCATTTACCGAGGGTCAACATTACAATATTAAATATTCTCTTCAGTGAGGAGGTGAATATATGAGCTAAGTTCCTGGCAAATCTGATTCACTGGCTTAGCCACCTGTGGCATGGCATTATCACATGCTAGAGTGGTAACATTTTCAAAACTTTTTAAGAAGAGAAGTTACATGAGACAAGGGTATCTGTTACGAGGGTATGCTTTGAAATAATGCTCCTACAACCAGCTGACAGGGACACCAGCCAAACTGAGGCCTACAAAAATCTGATCTGAAGAGCAAAGGAGAAGTTAAAATTAGGAGGAAGAACCTCAGTGAGAGCACTTAATCAGAGATTAATTGTATGAATACCTGAAACACCCAACAGCTATTTTTCAAATAATCAGATGATTGAATGAGTGGGTTAAAAAAAACACACACACAACACAACAAGAAACATTACTCACCTAACACTACCACACAAAATTCATTTCCTCTGATTTTCGATGCACAAATTGCCACCACATAATCTGGTAGCCTTTGATAGTGTCTCATTTCACTGAGAGTCCTCAATGTCTCTGAAATGCCCTCTGCCAAAGAGTTCTGGGTTACAATCACATGAACCAAGTCTTGAGATACGCTGGCAATTAATCTCGCCAGCCAGGGCAGTTGGCCTGGCGACACAGGTGTACACTGAGCACCCATCTGCAGGGCTCTCTCTCTCAGAGTAAATTCCTGCATAGCTTTCAGCATAATTTGCTCAAATTCTTCCCTGAGAGGTATCTGATCAGGACCTAAATTGAAGAGAATTAGAATTTAAAAAAAAATCACAGCTAGAAAAGAAAAACAGGCATGAACGTGCAATCCTTTTAAGCCCACCATACATACTCCAACTGTCAAATAAGCTTTTTCCTGTATTGGCCACAAGATAGAGTCCCTGCTAACCATTTTCCATTGTGAAATTACCATCTCTCTTCTCTGCCTGCCTCAATATTTTTTATATGTTTTATTGATTTCAGAGAGAGGAAGGGTGAGGAAGAGAGAGAGAGAAATTTCAATGATGAGAGAGAATCATCAATAGGCTGCCTCTTGCATGCTCCCTACTGGGGATCGAGCCCTAAGCAGGTGCCCTGACAAGGAATCGACTCATGACTTCCTGGTTCATGGATGGATGCTCAACCACACTGGATGGGCTACCTCAATATATTTTTTAAATGCAAGGTTTTGTTCTCCTTTATTCTAATCTTGATATCTTTAAAAGAGGTTGTATTCAGACATAGTATTAATTCTATTATACACCTTCTGGAGATGGTAACTGAAAGTGGCATATTGCCTAATCTATGAAAATTGGCATTATGTAAATGGTTAATGAATAACAAGGTAAGAAGCTACCCTATTAATATACTATAATCAACCTTAGGTTTCACTCTTTTCTCATTGTATTCATAGGTATTATGTAAAAACACTTTCATGTTTTGCCTCTATACCTAATTTTGAGAATACTGTCCATGGGAAAATGAAGTTTAATTCTTTTTACTCCCAATTTACATTTAGGGGGTCTCACACTGTCCTCAGATTGGGAATGCTCTCATCGTCTAGATATTCCCCAGAATTCTGGGTTGCTAACCGTGGCATGCAGCCTTTCCCACCACCGTGGTTGTGGCTAAGCTTCTACGGGTGACCTGTGGCCTCTGGAATTAGGAGGATTCTGCTTCTCTTATTCTCTTCAGAAACTCAACCAGGCTTCAGGACAAAATAAAAAAGTGTTGGGCATCCAAATGACACAAATGAATTTCTGCATTTAGTTTAAATTAAAACCAATGAGACTATGTTCACTTCTGCTATTCAGTCTTTTTTGTTGTTGTTGTTCTTTTCTGTGCAGAGGTTTGAAACCCAGGCTCTAGTAAACAGATTCAGACTCTTCAGAATCTGTGAGATCAGACAATGGTTTCAGAACTCAGGGCTAATAGTCCCTGTGAAAAAATACAGGGATAAGGGACTGGATTTCTGTAGGGGAAAGAGGCTTCGTGAGTGAGTCAAGGGTTGAAGTGGCCTACCTGTACCTTTCCAACTTCTCTGGGAAAGTAAGGAAATGAAGGTTTAGTAATACTGCTAGGATAGAAAAATTAAATAAATACTACACATTTAAAAAATAAACAATTTTAATCAGAGAAAAATGTTTTTCCAGGATTGGCTGGAGGCCAGAGGAAGGGAGGGGGGTGAAATCCTAACGGATAGTTTTCTCTTCTATATACATGGAAAGAGGGCCAGAAAATTGCAATGCTGACATTGTTTGTGTTTCCTTTGTCCTCCCCAGTCAGTTTCTAGGGGGATGTAGATGCCTTCTTGTCACCTGATCTTTATTTACTTTGTCAAATTAGCATCATGGTTAGTGGTCACTAGGTACACACTTGGTAGTGCGCTCAAAGGGGAGAGGTTTGCATTGACTGTGAAAGGAGTGAAATCCTGGAGAATAACTAGATGAGAGCTACTCTAACTGGGGAAAGTCAGAGTCTGTCTAAATATAAATTGGGAGTAAAAAGAATTCAGCTTCATTTTCCTGTGAACACTATCCTCAAAATTAGGTATAGAGGCAATACATGAAAGTGTTTTTACATAATACCTATGAATATAATGAAAAAAGAGTGAAATGTAAAGTTGATTATAGTATACCAGAGAAATGACGGCTTAAACTGTTTCCAATTTCCCTACCGCCTCTCAGAGACACCCTGAGGCTCAGAGGCCTGGTTAATAGGTGTGTCCGTAAGACTCGCTCCAAACTGTGATTAACATGTTCAATTAGGCAGCATAATTAAATCCAAGTATTAAGGCATTCTGGGAAAATAAAATCACTGAACATGTTCATAGCATTCTCCATGGCCTTAAAACTCACTTTTATAGAGTTTGAACTGAATTACTGTTAGGAATTGAGAAATGGAAAAATGTATCAAAGTTTCAATGAGGTAAGAGACTTCTTAAAGTAAAATGCCTTGCTTCCAATCACCTCCCATTATTTCATCCTCTGCCTTTAAATTGCAGGAGATAAATTGCAGGAGTTTTCCCCCTACTTTTCACAGATTTGAAAATAGAATTTGTTCCTTCAAGTGCTGATCTCCAGTAACTCAGCCTGGCTCAGGCGTCAGTTCTGATGGCTTTTCAGATAGAACTACCTTAAGAGGAAAAGACAAGATTCCAACAGACTCAGCCATCCCAGAATCTCTGGAGTTGCTGATTTCCCTATCTACTTCAAACGATTTTCAGATTGTGAAATAATAGAGATTTTTTTTTTTTTAAAGTGACTGTAGCGGAAAGGCCTGCTCCTTACGAAGAATCTTGCTTTTCTTCCTGTTATCTCCAAGTAACTGAACCTTCAAATCTTTAGATTTGCTTTTAGAAATTTGGATTTGCTTTTCAAAATGTCTATCTATAATCTACAGCATATGTGAAAATATTATTGCTCCTTTTTTCAAAACTTTGGAAGGCAAAAATATTTTTCAGTGACTCCAGATGAGTTAGTTGTTGAGAAGAAGCAATGTCCCAGTGTACACAATTTAGATTAAAAAAAAAAAGGAATTGCTATTCATCTTGCACATTAAAAGACATAGTTAATTGGCTATGAGTAAAAGCCAGAGAGAACTGATCCTGCAGGGTGAAGAAAAGTTTTATCTAATTGAATGAAAATTTTCCTATTTTTTTAAGGTCAGAGCTTTTAGTTATTTAAGGGAAGACATTTTTGTTTTGACCATTTAGTTCATTTGGTTAACTTTGATTTTTAAACTATTATTAAGACTGAAAAAAATGCTATCCTGATTGCCTTGGCTTGTTAAACTAGCATTACTTTATTTGTCCTTATTAAACTGATTCTGGATATATCTAAAGCTCATTTTAATCTTGGAATACAGTCAAAAGTCTGTACATACAAATTAAAATTATGACATCAAGTGGGCTGCAGACATAGATGGTTTTTATAATTTTATTACCCACTAATAAGCACGATTTACAAATCCTAGGTTTATCATGAAAGTGGCTCAGAGATATCTGAAGCCTCGCAAGTTTCAAAAGCCTGTGTCAAAGCAGTTCCCAGGTCAAAACAGGTCTTTGAGCTCTCAAGGCACCAAGAGTTGCAGTCAGGAATGCTAGCTGGCACCCCAAAGACTTTAAATCTGGCCTGCTGAAGCTTTCTTTTGCTTTTAACACTGTTGAGCCCAGTGTGTATTATTCAACACAAAAATATTTTTAAATATGAAAAAAATTTACAAAAGTGCAGATATAAATTTTTAGATGTAATTTTACACCTTGAACATCTTTGTGTAAGTAAATCAGTGGTTTGAAGTCCTAGTGTGAGTATATAATTAGGCTGCATGTTAGATGGCCTACTGCAGTTTGCAAAATAAAGGACATTGCAATGTAAATGATGCTGAATCACTATAGTATTGTCAAAGCACCTGCATACACCCACAGTGGGGCTCAGAGGAATTATCAAATAGAGGAAATGAAGGGTTCATGACCTATGTATCTCCCTTACCCTAAGGCCTAGAGAGCCTTCTAAATAGGTCTAGTTACTGCTTTAAAGAAGGAAAAAAGCACTATGGGACTACGTCAAAGAGGTATAGCTAGAGAAGAAAAAAATGGGTGTAGGGATAGTGGATAAACAAGATAAAAAGACTAAATGGAAAACTGAAAAATAATTTTCAATGGCTACATTTGCATTCCAGATGGTAGCTGCACTTTCAGAAAGGTCATTTGGCCAAGGAGGGGTGCTCAGGCCTCAACCCTTTGAGGTTCTGTCATTAAATACTCTGGAGACTTCAGATCCATCATGAGACTGGACACTAGGTGGAGCAATTTACCTCTCCTAGGACAGAAGATGCTGCATCTGAGAGAAATGGGGAAGGAAGAAAAAGGAAACAGGCAAGTGGTGGAAAGGGGGTAAAATGAATAGAAAAGAAATGGAGGAGAGGAAAGGGAAAGTCACAGAGAATTGAAGGAAAAGACTGTTGAAGGGAAAGTAAGAGATAGGCAGAATGTGAGAAAGTGGAGAATAAAAGGAAAGAAGTATGTCACAAAAAAGAATAAAAATTGTCAACATCAAGTGATTCTTGAAAATAACTTACCCAGCCGCACAAGATACTGTATTGTCAGAAGAATCATGTTTTCCACACTCAGCAGTTGGCTGCCAGTCAATCCTAATTGTTCCATATCTTTGTTTTCCAACTGTGGAATCTTGTAGCAATTCACCAGCAGAGGACTCACAACAATGTCACCAACATTTCCATAGAAATAGGGTAAAGTGCCATAGCCTGGCCCCAACAGAAGCAGGTTAATAAAGTTCTATCATTCTGAGATTCAATCAGAAACACTTGCTCAACTAGGATAAAAAATGCTTTAAAAAGTCCTCTACTCTCTGAAATGGCTACCATACAAATCACTCAAGTATATTAATTTTAGGGAATTCACTCAGATGTTTTCAATTCTACCCTTATGTTAAACCAGAAGCAAAATACTATATAAAATTATACTATCCCTGCTTCCCACAGAAAGGAGATGTTAATATTATATCTCTGCCATAAAGGATCAATGAGAATTTACAAAATATCCCTGTATCTTTTGTAAAATAACAAGAATAAAATATTTCCCCATAAAATTCCTGATCAAGTTTCTTTTCAGGTAAGTCAGAAAAGAAACTATGATAACCTGCATCACTTATGGAGGCTTTCCTTGAAAAATTTTTAATTCATTGATCAACAGCAATATTCCACCATTCGCTGGTCATTGGAAGTTCCACTCCTTTGCTATCCTAGCTACTTTTAAAAATATATATTTTATTAATTTTTTTATAGAGAGGAAGGGAGAGGGATAGAGAGTTAGAAACACTGATGAGAGAGAAACATTGATCAGCTGCCTCCTGCACATCCCCTACTGGGGATGTGTCCATAACCAAGGTACATGTCCTTGACTGGAATCAAACCTGGAACCCTTCAGTCTGCAGGCCGACACTCTATACACTGAGCCAAACTGGTTAGGACAATCCTAGCTACTTTTATGTTCTCTCTCTAATGTCAATAAACAGTCTCAAATTTATCTTAGAAGTAGATAGGACAAAAAGATGTTAAAATATACACTGAGTGGCCAGATTATTATGATATCTGAACGCATAATAATCTGGCCACTAAGTGGTGCATGAATTCGTGTATGGGTGTGGTCTGGCCAGCCTGGCCAGGTTGTCTGGTGGTTGAATTCCTGGTTGAGGGGACAATTTGCATATCAGCCTTTTATTATATAGGATATACACTCACTGGTCAGATTATTATGCGTTCAGAGATCATAATCTGGCCACTCAGTGTATATCCTGTTTTGGTAATGTAGTTGGAAGGACAGTCCCTCTGTGACTTTTTCTAAAAGGCAGACACAAATTGTTCTCAAGGCTTAATAGCATTATGCATGCAACTCAAAAGCTCAGTTAAAATTTACTGACATATGGAATTTAAATAACTGGGATTTCCCCCAGTGGCTACAGGTTTAGGATTAGTGGATAGGGAAGCATGGTAAAGTACAGGGCTTGAAATAAAACCATTCACGCCAGTAGGCTCAAGCCAGCTTGCAAGGAACAGCTTGCACTTCACGTAGACATGCACTAAATACGTGATGGGGATTAAACACCCTTCTGTTAAGTCCCAAAGGTAAAGCAGGCAGTCTCCTTCTGGTCTAGGCTAGCCCCCAAATGAGAGGACTCTTGAGTGGGTATGAAAGGCACTAAGTTGGTCTTAGAATATAGGGATCCCTAAATGTCTATACCTCCACTTATAGACAGCTTGGAATGACTCAGACTCCTTAAGTTTAAGATACTGATTCACAGATGCTTCCCCATCTACAACTCTGGGAGCTCTTGGTTTGTCCTGAGTGGGATCCATTAGCTGGTTCAGCTTGTTTCTTTTCTCTGTGGTTTGTCTCCCTTTAACTGAAAAGTCCCCTTCCCTGTCTTGTCCACTCTTGCCCACCCTTCAGAATCTCGCTGAAACATTACCTCTGAGAAGTCTTCTCAGACCCTTCTGCAGACAGAGTTAAGCTCCCTCTCCTCTGAGCTCTTGCAGTTCTTGGTTGTGAACCTCTACCAGCTCAAGTATCCTAGAGTGTTGTAATTGTCATTTACATGACAGACTCCCTCACTACCCAGTGTTCCTTGTGGGCCCAAAGACTGTCTTATTCCCAATGTCTAGTCACACATTTTGAGCTCACCAACAAAAGCTGAAAGAATCAATAACTGGATAAATATATTCATGAACACATGGATATTGCACAAACAATGCAATGGAGAAGCACTCCTAAATTCTAGCTGACACAGACAATTTGAAATTCCTTTGTCTTACCTATCAGAATTACTGGTCTAACGCCTGAGTTACTTAGCAGGTTTTCAGGAACAATTACAGTTTCCCCTGCAGGGATGGGTCGAGGCTGTAAAATTCCAGTTAATGGGGTCTGTGGAACTGGGGCAGATAGAAGGGACTCTGGAAAAAAGTAGTTTGACAAGAAGGATTAGACATGAAAGCAAAAGGCAACATAACAGTAATAGGTTTAAATGGAAGTTTTAGAAGTCTAATGGTTTATTTTTGTTTTTTATTAAAGTAGTTCATGCTTACTGTATAAAATTAGAAGTGAGAAAAACAAAAGGAAAAAAGTTAACAATTATCACATTATCTGGAGATAACTACTATTTAGCACTTTTGGTAGTTTTTTCTGCTAGGTAATCTTTTGTATTCTGTTTTGTATTTTATCTTTCCCCATCAGAATATCAAGTCATATCTTCTCGTTATAAAAAAATTGTAAGAGTATAGAAAAGTGTGAAGATCAACTCATCATTAATCAGTACTACCTATAGGCAACTGCAGTAACATATTGGCACGATTCTTTGTATATATAGCTGTATCGCTTTGTATTCTTTAAAATTGTTTATTTCAACAAATTTAAATTTTAAAAGAACTAGATCTATGTCTAAGAATTGGTATATTTACATTTGTCTCTGTTTAGTATGGCAATGTAGATGAGCATTTGAAGGTCTAACTATAGGCACCGTGTGGCCATAGCTTAGGTTAAAGAAGAACCAGTTGGTTTTTCAGAATCCTAGTCACCGACTGAACCATCCAGGCCAGAAATAAGTATGGGACACCTAAGGAACCAGATCATTGACGGACACATCTAACACCACTGATGGCAAAGCAAGTTCACTTGTGCTGTAAGATGGTGGGTTGGTAGCATTATGTCCTATGTAGAAAAGAATGGCTTATCAATACCATGGCTAAAACAAAACCAGATGGGGAATTAAGATCCGTTGTGATAACACATGTGCTTCCAGTGAAGGTAGATGTGACGGGGCCACATATTGGGTACTATCAATATCCTTACGCAATATTGGACACAGTGGTTGGTTAAGGAAATTTATCTTCAAGGGTTCAGGGAAAGAACAAGAGTAGGAGATACTCTGCTAATTCCATAAAGCTTAAAACCCCCCATCTGTTGAAATCTTACCAGTTCTTGAAAGAGGGCGAACGGTAGGAACAGGTACAACGGAACCAGGTTGGGGGACAGGTGGCCCAGGGCACCATCCCCGGTGCCGTTTCTTTGGTGGCCCAGAGGAGAACACGGTAGCTGGAGGCACAAAAGAAAGGTGACCCTTATCTTAGCAGGAGAAGAGAGGAAAGAAGCAGAGAAACAGAACCTTCAGTCTGATTGTATTCAGAAAACGTAAGCCACCCTTCTAGAGGAAAAGATAAAACTGGGAAAAGTCACACTAACAATACCGCTGTTGTACGATGTACAGCTTTACCCAGATTATTTCATTTCATTCTGTCAACATCCCTGTGAGGTTGTAGGACACATACATTGTTATCCTCATTTTGTAGATGGTGAAAGGAAGGCTCAGATTTTCCCAGAGTCACAATAGAGAAAAGTCCATGGTTTTTCAAGACACTTCCTTATACATAGGTTTCAGCATTATTTCCTAGGTAAGTGCTCATTCTGTACAACAACCAAGATATTTAATCATTTCTGCTTACACCAAACATAAAATTTTAAAATGTGTATTAGGAGCTAAGAAAATTTTTGAAAGTATACTGTCAGATAATTCATCATCCCAAACTCTGGAGCATTTAATTATTCTTCCATAATTAAGTTGCATTATTTCAAAACTCTATTGTACCTTGGTCTCCTGATGCATAGCTAGGTCTTGGTGACAAAGGGTAACTTCCTGGGCGGGTTTGAGTGGAGCTAGATGTACTGCTTTTCCCTCCTTGGCTACTGTTTCCATTGGCAGCATCTGTAACACACAAGAGCCAACACTCAGAGGAGAGGCTGGGCAGGAAGGACACTGCTTTCTGTGATGCTGCAACCACGTGATAAACCTCACACTCTAGGATAGAAAGGAATCTCACTGACAGGATAGCCCAGTTAGATACAGCCAATTATATCCATCAGAGTAATAACTTCAGCAAAGTGAAATACCACCTAAAAATCATCTTTTAGGACCCCAAGAGGTCTTTTAGAATCATTTTCAGTGAAATCTTTGGAGATGGTAGATAGAAGAAAACTTTTTTTAAAACTTTGTATTATGGAAAATTTCAAACATATATGAAAGTAGAGAGAATCCTATATAATAAAAGCCTAGTTGGTGTCACACCCTCACGCAATGTCACCCCAACATGGCTGCCACAAGATGGCCTACAGGGGAGGTCAGATGGGGATGACCAGGCCTGCAGGGGAGGGCAGTTAGGAGTGACCAGGTAAGCAGGGGAGGGCAGTTGGCAACGAGGCTGGCAGGGGAGCTTTTAGGGGGCAACCATGCTGGCAGGCAGAAGCGGTTAGGGGCAATCAGGCAGGTAGGCAGGTGAGTGGTTAGGAGCCAGTAGTCTGGATTGTGAGAGGGATGTCCAATTGCCGGTTTAGGCCCGGTCCCTGTGGGCCTGGTTGTCAGACATCCCTCAAGGGGTCCTAGGCTAGGCTGAGGGTTTCCCCCCTCCCATGTGCAAATTTCATGCACGAGGCCTCTAGTAGTATAATAAGCTTCGTACCCACACCCAGTTTGAACATTTACCAACAATTTCTAACTCATCCCCTCACTCCACATACACACATATATGCTCTGGATTATTTTGAAGCAAACTCCCTTATATAATTTCATCCATAAATGATGGATGTAAAAGAAAAGAACTCTCAACAAACAACTGTAATATTATTATATTTAAAATTAACAATGATTAATAATTCCTTAATATAAAATATTCAACCAGTATACAAATTTCCCCAAATATCTCACAAATGTTTTTCTATAGTTGGTTTGTTCAAACTGGGATTCAAAAAAGATCCACACATTGAATTTAGTTGTTCTGTCCCTTAAACTTATTTTAATATATCAGATTCCACTTCTTTTTCTTTTTTAGAATTAATTACTAAAAACCTTGCAGACCGAGAGAGGAACCAAGATGGCGGCATAAGTAAACACCTATCTTGCTGCCCCACACAGCAATTTCAAAACTACAACTTAACAACAGAACAACCATCATCCAGAATCACCAGAAAGCTGGCTGAGTGAAAATTCCACAAATAAAAGTAAAGATAGGACACCGTGACTCAGAGGAACGGCGGAGGGCAGCATTGAAGATACTCGCTGAGTCAGAAGTTTGGAGCTGTGCACGTGCGCGAGCGGAAAGGGCGGGTGGCTGCAAACCTGGCTGGCTTTCTTGAATGGGGAGAGAGGCAATGGCGTCCCACCGCACTGATTCTCCAGTTCCGGGTGAGGTCCGGGGAACGCACACTCATACGGGGTGAAATTGGACAGTAAGAAGGAAGAACGCTGAAATTTGGGTGCTACAAAGGTCTGTGAGTCTGTGGAGAGGGCACGTAAACTTGGGAACAGAAGTGCGTGGGCATGCAGAGAGGACTCGTGACTTGCTCTCTCGTTTGGGAAACCACCAGGCTGCATTGATTTACAACCCTGGGTGAGACTTTGGGTGTGCAGACTCATTTGGGGAGAGGCTGAATTGTCCGGCAGCGGGTAGAGCTCTGAGGCAGCTTTCTCTCAGAGGTGCGTGCAGCCATTACCACCCGGCACAGAGACCCAGGTGCCACATAGGGCAGAGCTGACGCTGCCTGCTCAGCCCAGAGACTCTGCCCATCCAACCTGAGCAGAGCTGATCCTCACAGCCAATTGGCCTGGAGGTCAAACCCTCCTAGTGCTGACAACAATAATCTAGGCTTAACTTCAACAATACTGTGCAACCCATAAAGGGCTGCACCAAGAGTATCCACCTCAGGTAACTGGGGAGGCTGAGCCACTGTCCCTTAGAGGACATCTACCACACAAAGCTAATCAACCAACTCAGCAAAGCAGCCACCATGCAGAGACATGGAAAGAAATCAGATGTGAAAGAAATGGAGGGGAAAAAAATGACTGGACATAGAGTTCAAAACCACGGTTATAAGGTTTTTCAAGAGGCTCCTAGAAAAGGCCGTGGAACTTAATGAGAACTACAAGGAAATGAACAAGACCTACGAGGATATGAACGAGACCCTCAAGGATATGAAAAAGGACCAACCAGATATTAAGCATACACTGACTGAAATAAAAAATATTACACAAAGACCTAAAAGCAGCCCAGACGACCGCAAGAACCAAGTTAAAGATTTGAAATACAAAGAGACAAAATCCACTCAGCTGTAAAAGCAAGAAGCCAAAAGAATCCAAAAAATTGAAGATAGTGTAAGGGGTCTCTGGGACAACCTCAAGCATACCAACATCCGAATTATAGGGGTGCCAGAAAAAGACAGCAAGGTAATGAAAACCTATTTGAAGAAATAGTGATCGAAAACTTCCCCACCTCCTGAAAGAAATTGACTTAGGAGTCCCAGAAGCACACAGAACCCCAAACTATAGGAATCTAAAGAGGACCGCACCAAGACACATAATAATTAAAATGCCAAGAGCAAAAGACAAAGAGAGAATATTAAAAGCAGCAAGAGAAAAACAGTTACTTACCTATAAGGGAGCACCTATACGATTATCAGCGGATTTCTCAACAGAAACGATGCAGGCCAGACGGGAGTGGCAAGAAATATTCAAAGTGATGAATAGCAAGAATTTACAACCAAGATTACTCTACCCAGCAAAGCTATCATTCAGAATTGAAGGTCAGATAAAGTGCTTCACAGATAAGAAAAAGCTAAAGGAGTTCATCACTGCCAAACCGATATTATATGAAATGCTGAAAGATATTCTTTAGGAAGAGGAAGAAGAAGAAGGTAAAAATAAAAATTATGAACAACAAATACACATCTATCAACAAATGAATCTAAAAATCAAGTGAATTAATAATCTGATGAACAGGATAAACTGGTGAATATAACAGAATCATGGACATAGAGAGGGAATGGACTGACAATTCTTGGAGAGAAAAGGGGTGTGGGTGGTGCAGCAAGAGACTGGACAAAAATCATGCACCTATGGGAGAGGACAGTGGGGGGGGGGAGGTGAAGGCGGAGGGTAGGTTGGGTACCGGACGGAGGGAAGCTATAGGGGGAAAAAAGGGGGAACAATGTAATTAATAAACTGAACAATAAAGATTAAAATATTAAAAAAAAAACAACCTTGCACCCTTTCTCATTTTTTAGATTTTGCTTATTGGATATCCATGGTGTCACTTAACATCTCCTCTATTTTAAAAATATATATATTTCATTGATTTTTTACAGAGAGGAAGGGAGAGGGATAGAAAGTCAGAAACATCAATGAGAGAGAAACATAGATTAGCTGCCTCTTACAAACCCCCTACTGGGGTTGTGCCCACAGCCAAGGTACATGCCCTTGACCGCAATCGAACCTGGAGTCTTTCAGTCCACAGGCTGACGCTCTTCCCACTGAGCCAAACTGGTTTCAGCCCTCCTCTATTTTTTTATAAACAAAGTCATTAGATATAAAGGCTTGCTCAGATTTGGGTTTGATTTTCTTTTATGAGAGTATCTCATAAGTACTGTTGTACTAGTAGTATACTTCCATCAAGGGGCATAGAATGGCTGGTTTCCTCTTATGATGTTAAGATTGATCAGGAGGTTCAGAGTTGTTAGGCTAATCTTGAATTATAAAGTTGTTCATCAGCCTTTCTTCTGATAGTTTTAGCAACCATGAGATTACTGCCAAGATCCATAATTTCATTAAGTTTTTAATACTGCAAAAATTTGGATCCAGTTTATGCAAATGTATAATCTAACCTGGATAAATTGTGATGCCTAATTTGGAAAGTTTTCTCCTCATTTTTCTACCTTGCTAATCATTTCTTTTCCGGATACACTGGAATTCTTTTAGGATTCTATACTTAGTTCATAGCTTTCCTTACCCTACATTATTCCTTGGCTGATCCTATTTACTCTAGTGATTTTAATTATATATTGGTGGCTCAACTTTATACTATAGCAGTGGACGGCAAACTGCGGCTTGCGAGCCACATGCGGCTCTTTGGCCCCTTGAGTGCGGCTCTTCCACAAAGTACCAAGTGCGGGCGTGCAAGTGCAGTGTGACTGAAACTTCGTGGCCCATGTGCAGAAGTTGGTTTTCTTCTCTCAAAAGAAATTTCAATCATTGTACTGCTGATATTTGGCTCTGTTGACTAATGAGTTTGCCGATCACTGTACTATATAGAATCGGTTCTGATTTTCCCCATGATAAATTAAATGACTGTTGAATCGCTCTTCACTTGAATGCCTGATGGGTATCTCAAACTCAACATATCTAAAGTCAAACTTACAATCTCCTCCTGGGGAACCTGCCCCCTTTTCTGTATTCCTTGTCTCAAGCAATGGCACCAGCATTAGCCCAGAAAGATGGACATAAACCAAAACCCCTTTTTCTTCATCCTCACTTTAATCAGTCAAGTCCTAATGATTTTTCTTCCTGAGTAGTTCTCCAATCTGTCTCCTCCTCTCCAACCTGTTATTAACCCTGGTTAAGGACCTCATCATTTCTTACTTAGATTACTGAAACAAACCCCAACTTATTTTCTCACCTCTAGTTTTCCTAGCTGCCAAAATGATCTTTCTCACGTTCAGATATGACCATGTCACTCCTCTGTTCCATAAGTTACAGAGTAAAATCCATGCTTCTGAGTCTGGTCTCTGTGACCTTTCCCCTATCTCCCACTTACTCACCTCCTGCCATTCCTTGAGTTTCACGTTTTGTGGTTCTAACAAGTCCAAACTGCTTAAGTTCCTGCACACATTACGCTGCCTCTTTCCTTTCCTTTTCAAGCTTTGCTCTTGTGTGTCTCTGAATTTTAAATGTCTTCCCAGAATTTATTTGTAGAGTGACTATCTCCTCATAGTTCAAAGACCAACCTCCTCCAATAACCCATTCTTGATTAATCCCAAAAATCTTGGATTAAAACCCATTTTCTGTGCTCCCCTATCCTATTGTTATATTTACTGCAGTACACGGACAATAACTTCTTATGGGTCTATCTCCCTTGCTAAGTTACAAGTACAATTAGAGTTTAGAAACTGAGCCTAATTTATCTTTGTACCCCCAGTTTCTCATCAAAACAGGTCCAATGAAAGCAGGCTTCTCTGTCTCCCCTGTGTGCCAAATGCCATTCTTTGATTCTTCTGGTTGGAACATAGAGAACACAAGATTTGTATAATAATACATTATTATAGACAGCCTCCCTTCTGTCTTCAATTGGCAAAGAAGCAGCTTCTGTTTTCTTCTACCAAGTTGTCAATTAAATTTCACACACGTCTTTTAGAGACCATATATTTACCAAAGAAATATAAGTGAGGAAAACATCACCTGCAGCATAAGTCTTCCCTACAACCTGCAAAGATAAAGCCAGTGGCTTCACAACATCCTTATTCCGGGTCAGGTCCTGAGCTCCACTTAAATTGATTGCAGAATTAGCTGGACTGAGAATTGGCGAATCTTTAAAATGAAAGAGGTTGTTCAAATTAGCAGCCATTTAAATATGCAGGAAGGAAGTTAATTAAATAAAAGTGAGGTGAGAGAAAGCAGATTATACAATTTCAGTTTTTTCCTTGACCCATTATAGGAAAGTCAATGTTCCTTTTTTTCAGGTTTTCTTTTCTTTTCTATGTATTTAACAAGCACTCACTAGAAGTTACTATGTGCTGGGCACTAGTATAAGAACCTTAGATATATCAATTCACTTAATCTCTATTAAAACTCAATTAGGAAGGTACTATTACCTTAAATAGTGATAGTCACTTAACTTGATTAAAGGCATATGAGTACAAACTCCAAATCCCTTACTCTACTCTAGCACAACAGCTTAATCAAAACACACTAGAAAATATCAAAGGGGGCTGTTGAAACTCTGAGAGTTTTGGGGAAAAACACTAAAAACCAGGATACTGATGGTGCTACACTAGCAATTATCTTAAAAATTAGTATTCATGCTGAAGCCAGTTTGGTTCAGTGGATAGAGCATTGGCCTGTGGCCTGAAGGGACCCACTTTTGATTCCAGTCAAGGGCATGTACCTTGGCTGCAGGCATATCCCCAGTAGGGGGTGTGCAAGAGGCAGCTGTTGATGTTTCTCTCTCATCAATGTTTCTGACTTTCTATCCCTCTCCCTTTCTCTCTGTAAAAAAATCAATATATTTTTTAAAATATCAGTATTCATACCACAAAATGATTCCTCAGACATCTAATCAGTATTTCTCATAAGAATTCAAAATATTTAAATGATCCTCGACTGACTCAGAAGACTTAATGTGCTTCTCTAAGGGCTCGATTCACCATCAGGGAATGGTTTCATAAAACCATTCTATTATCCTATATAATAAAAGCCTAATATGCTAATTGTCCAGTTGTCCATTCAACCAATCAAAGTACAATATGCTAACGATATGCTAAGGCCACTCAACCACTCACTATGATGTGCACTGACTATCAGGGAGCAGACCTTCTAACCGGTAAGTTAGCTTGCTGTTGTGGTCTATCTAGATCGGGAGTGAGATGGGCCAGACATGCCCTGGAGCCTCTCGCCATCCCTCTCCGGCTGGCCAACCTCCCATATCCCTTCCAAGCCCCAGGTGTGCACCTGGCGGGGTCCCTTGGCCTGGCTTGCACCCTCTCACAATCTGGGACCTCTCAGGGGATGTCGAAGGCCCAATCCCACAGGCCAGACTGAGGGACCCCACTGATGCCTGAATTTGTGCACCGAGCCTCTAGTATAACATAAAAGGAAATTCAGAAATAGAAACAAAAGTGCTAAAATCTTACTTCTCACACAAACCAATGTCTTTTTCTTTTAGTGTATGCCCTTGCACATATTATCCACATTATATTTCTTGCATCATATAACAAAAACACACAGAATTAATTTTTACTTAACAGAATTATTTCCTATGTGACTGAATAGTGTCATAATTATCTCCTTTTACATCTTTGTTATGTAAATATACTATGATTTATTCCAGTGGTCAGCAAACTGTGGCTCACAAGCCACATGTGGCGGCTCTTTGGCCCCTTGAGTGTGGCTCTTTCACAAAATATCACGGCGAGTCTATTTTGAAGAAGTTTATATTTAAAAAATTTGGCTCTCAAAAGAAATTTCAATCGTTGTACTGTTGATATTTGGCTCTGTTGACTAATGAGTTTGCCGACCACTGATTTATTTATTTCTATATTAATATTGCTTCTCTTTTTTTAGTTACTATAAAGAATAACTGCAATGAATATCTTGACTTTCCCTTTAGGTTATTTTCTTGGCTAAGCCTCTGAAGTTAGATTACTAGAGTAAAGGATATAAATATATTTTTAAAATATATTTTATTGATTTTTTTACAGAGAGGAAGGGAGAGGGACAGAGAGTTAGAAACATCGATCAGCTGCCTCCTGCACGCCCCCAACTGGGGATGTGCCCGCAACCAAAGTACATGCCCTTGACTGGAATCAAACCAGGGACCCCTCAGTCCGCAGGCCAATGCTCTATCCACTGAGCCAATGTTCTTGTTCTGTACTGTCAAACTGCTTTCTTTTTAAAAATGTTTTTTAATTGATTTTGAGAACGAGAAAGAGAGAGAGAAACATTAATCAGCTGCTTCCTATATGTCCCCACTCGGGATCAAGCCTGCAACCTGAACATGTGCCCCGACCAGGAGTCAAACCAGCAACCCCTGGGTGCATGGGACAACACCCAAACAGAGCCCCCACTGGCCAGGGCACCTCCACCAGCCTGGCTGAGAATGTCAGTCTTACCATATCCTTGCCAGCACTGTATATTATCATTTAAAGTGGTAGCTAATGTAATTAGTGAAAATGATTTTTCATTGTTATTACTAACACTTCTTCATTTCCACAAAGGGGACCATTCGTCCTTACACTTGCTAAATAGTGGTGTTTTCTCTTTTGTGGGGTAAGAGGAGAAGTCTCACAAGCATATTTGTGGGCCTGTTTCACAGTGCTGCAGACACTGGTTTTCTTCCTCTCCCACCCACAGATGCAAATGTTTATTAGTTAGCCTTTTCAGCAGGCCAGGCACCATGCTAGGCTTGGGGACAGAAGAGGGAGAGAAGGCAGATACAGCTACTGCCCAAGGAGTTAACAGTGTAAAGGAAGAGGCTACATGTTCTCAGTGTCTGGTTGGGAGCGGACAAATCTGCCAAAGGATTCCCACTGCATTTGGAAAAAGGAGATTGTGTTCTGGTAAAGGTTTAATTTGAATATTCATAAGCAACTGTGTTTTTTAAAACCTGCAAAAGAAACTTTTGATTATCCTGATATCAAGGAAAGTCAGTGGCTAAGGAAGATAAATACAAAGATCAAGTGGCATGTCATGGTTATTTTTAAAGTAATTTCCCTAATTGCCAAAGTAGTTAATCATCTTTCCATATATTTATTGGTCAATGGTATTTCCTCATTCATAAAGTGCTTGCGCAAGTCTCATTTTTTTCTATTAATGTCTTTTTCTTATTGATTTGTAAACACTCTTTATATGTTCTTTGTACTAGTCTTCTTAAAATTTATATATTATACATCTAGTTTATAGCTTGATTTTTTTACTGTCTTTCTGATTCCATCTAATAATTAGAAGGGGGAATTTTAATGCAGTGAAATATTCGTCTTTTCCTTCATGATCAGCACTTTTTCCTCTACTTTTAAGGTGCCACAGTGTCTAGGACAGTGGGCAAACTCATCAGTCAAGAGCTAAATATCAACAGGACAACGATTGAAATTTCTTTTGAGAGCCAAATTTTTTAAACTTAAACTTCTTTTAACACCATTTCTTCAAAATAGACTCACCCAGGCTGTAGTATTTTGTGGAAGAGCCACACTCAAGGGGTAAAAGAGCCGCATGTGGCTTGCGAGCCGCAGTTTGCTGACCACTGATCTAGGATATTCTAAAATATCTTGTTAAAAGCTTGACAGTTTTTGCCTTTTACATTTAGATCTTTCAGATACATGGAATTGATTTTTGTGTATAGTGTGAAATAGAGGTCCAGTTCATTTCCCCCCATAGAATATCCAATTTCTGAGCAGCATTCATTGAAATGAAAGGTCCCACTGATCTGCAAGTCGCCTCTGTTAATTATGAAATACCCATATGTTATATGAATCTGTTTTGAGACTTTCTACTCAGTGCCTATTCCTTTTCCAACTCCCCCCTGTCTTTATTAGTAAAGCATCATGAGTTTGATATATGATAGAGCAAGTCATTTCACTTGTTACTGTTCTTACTTTTTTAATACATACATAAACATAAACTAAGGAGCTTATGTTACTTTGAGCCTACTGTGGCTCACAGAGAAGAAAATCCTATTTCATGGACAATACTTCTGTCACCACTAACAGGGTCAACTTCCCCATTATACACAGAAAGCATGGTACCATGGGTCCATAATACTTTTAGGGGCTCATCAAAATGTTTTGATTAATAAAAACAATGAAATTTCTGGTCAAGTAAAGTATTTTAAAATATAATATTAAATATTCATTTTTGTACCAACACAGTCATAAAAATATTATTTATACTTTCCCAGGGAGAAAGGGCCCCAAAAGTCATAAAGTGGCCCTGCCTGACAGAGTCTTCTTAAAAATTAGCCTACTGGTATCAGGGGCAGAGCTTAGGTGGCTCACTCCCATCCTGCCCTACAGGCCAGCGCATAAAAACTTAATGGTAGATAGCATATCATCTTTATTTGGAAAAACATAACATAACATAATAAATAGTACATAATTCCCCAAATGCTAACTTTAAATTTAATTAAAATAAAATGTATTTCCGGGCATTTATCAGGTATTCGGGGGTATAAGGATAAATAAATGAACACAGAATATCTAAAATATCTTATATCTATAGAGAATATAGATGATTAGCAATTGTAATTGGCAAGAATGTCACACAAGTATAAGTATGGCAGCAAAGAAGAGTTAATCCTTAGTGGCAAAACAGGTGTAGTAATTTTTGTTTTTACAAATGAGGAAAACAAGGCACAGAACAATTGAGTGGCTTATCCCACGCTGCGGCAAATATATGTCAGGTACAGTATTTGAACACCAGGTCTCTGATTCCAAGCCCTGTGCTGTTTACCTTCTGGTCTGAAACAGCATTCATCCCATAGGAGAAATGCAATAAATTAGATTGTATTGAACAGAAACAGTGCCACTCCAAAGGATCTCACCGTCTTTCAGAGCAGCTTTTTAACCTTTTTCATACCTTTCTTTTAAAAAAAATTTCTTTATTGATTTCAGAGAGGAAGAGAGGAGAGAGAGAGAGAAACATTATCAATGATTCTCATAGGCTGCCTCCTGCACACCCCCTATTGGGGATGGAGCCCACAATCCAGGCATGTGCTCTCGGCCGGAATCAAACCTGGGACCCTTCAGTCGGCAGGCTGACGCTCTATCCACTGAGCCAAGCTGACTAGGGCATTTTCTTCAAGTATGTTTTACATATCATAAAATTCACCCATTTCAAATGTACAGTCCAATAATTTTTTGTGACTTTATCAAGTGGTGCAATCACCATAAAATCAGTTTTAGAACATTTTCATCTCACCAATTAGAACCTTCATGCACATTTTCAGTTAATTTCATTCCCACCTCTGCTCCCAGGCAACCACTAATCTATTTCCTGTCTCTTTAAATTGGTCTTTTCTGGATACTTAAAAAAATGAAATCTCTTTTGCCTGGTTTCTTTCACTTAGCATAACATTTTTGAGGTTCACCCATGATTTAACATGTGACAGCATTTGTTCCTTATAATTGTTCCTTAATATTGTTTAGCAATATTGTGTGGATACACATTTTTGTCTATCCATTCATAAGGTGACTGACATTTAAGTTTTTTCTAGGCTTCAACCACAATGAATAATGCTTCTATGAGCATTTGTGTACAAGTTCTTGTGAGAACATATATCTTCATTTCTCTTGGGTAGATATTTATAAATGGAATTGCTAGGTAGTAGTTTATGTTTAACTTTTTGAGAATCTACCAAACTGTATTCTAATGTGGCTGCCACATTTTACATTCCTACCATCAATGTACGAGAGTTCCAATTTCTGCACTTTTACAGACTTTTGGTTTTGATTGCAGTCATTTTAGTGGGTGTGCAGTGGTATGTCATTATGGTTTTGATTTGCATTTCCCTAATGACTAATCATGTTAAATGCCTTTTCATGTACTTATTAGCCTTTTGTACATATACATTCCTTGAAGAAAATGTCTATTCCAAATCTTTTGTAAAAGTGTTTTTGTTTTGTTTTTGTAAATTCTGGATACAAATCCTTTATTAAGTATGTGTTTTGCAAATGCTCTTTCTGTTGCTTATCTTTTTGTTTTCTTAATGCAGTTTTTTGAAGTGTAAAAGTCTTGAATTTTGATGAGGTCCTTTTTTATCAATTTTCCAAAAATAAATAGTTAGACTTAGTCAACTGATTTTTGCCAAATGCAATTCACTGACAAGAAGATAGTCTGTTCAAAGATGCTACTGAGATAATTGAATATTCATACGCAAAAAGATGAACTTAGATGTTCACCTCAGACCATACAAAAAATTAACTCAAAATGGCTCACAGACATTAATGCAAGATATAAAATAATAAAACTTTTAGAAGAAAACATGGAAAAGAATATTTCAAGATCTTGGGTTAGATTTTTTTCATCTATTCTTGAATTCTTGTTCAGATTAGACACAATACATCCCTGTGTGTGTGTGTGTGTGTGTGTGTGTGTATGTGTGAGCTATAACTATATAGACACCTTCAGTCAAAAGAAAAAATTGTACCAGGCTTGTTGACTAAAGTCTGAATTATCAATGACATAATATGTTGAAGGAAAGTATGCGAGGATAAGCCACAAGCCAACCAGAACAGAACATCCATAGCTTGGCAGGTGGAATTTAAGACAAAGCTGTGTAAATAGTCAGTAATCCCCTTTTTAAATAACTGTGCAATGGGTGTGTGCTTACATTTCATGCTAAAAAAACATTGATTATAGGCAGCCACTGATTGCAGATTAAGAAAACAATCTCCTGTAGAAGGATGACTTTCTATCAGCTAAGGAGACGCTGTATACTCTAATGTTTGTAATGATTTCAAAATGTTAACATGAAATTCTTACAGCCTATTATGTTCAACATATGTAAGAAGAAATTACTGTTGAAAATTGTTTGAACATAATTCATTAATAAATAGAGTTTTAGATGAAAGTCTCCTTTTTAAAAAAAATATATTTTATTGATTTTTTACAGAGCAGAAGGGAGAGGGATAGAAAGTCAGAAACATCGATGAGAGAGAGAGACATCGATCAGCTGCCTCTTGCACGCCCCCTACTGGGGATGTGCCTGCAGCCAAGGTACATGCCCTTGACCAGAATCGAACCCGGGACCCTTCAGCCCGCAGTCCGACGTTCTATCCACTGAGCCAAACCGGTCTCGGCTGATAGCCTCCTTTTTAAAGACACTTTCTTCTATTAAATTCTCTAGATTGCACCTAAAATTATTAAAAGCTAGTTTCATGATCAAATTGCCACTTTCCCTACCAGAAGAAAACACAAGAATATTGGCATAGATCTTGGCAGCTTGTGTTCACTGTGAGTCAGTCAGTGACATGGCTAACTGACAGAGCCTTTGCAAAAGTCTGAATCTTGGTTTCCTCTATTTCGGAGCAACATTTGTTTTCAAAACATATTTCTTGATATAGAGTCATGCATTGCTTAATGACAGGATGTTCTGAGACATGTGTTGTTAGGAAATTGCATCATTGTGTGAATATCATAGAGTGCACTTACACAAACCTAGATGGTATAGCCTACACCTAAGGCTATATTGTATAGCCTATTGCTAAATAGGATACAAACCTGAACAGCATGTTAGTGTATTGAACACGCTAGGCAATTGTAGCACAACTAGCGGCCCGGTGCACAAAATTCATGCATGGAGGGGGGTTCCCTCAGTCCAGCCTGCACCATCTCCAACTGGGGACCTCTTGGGGTATGTCTGACTGCCGGTTTAGGCCCAATCCCACAGGCCTAAACTGGCAGTCAGACATCCCTCTCGCAATCTGGGACCGCTGATTCCTAACTACTCACCTGCCTACCTGCCTGATCATCCTTAACTGCCTCTGCCTGCCTGCCTGATCACCCCTAACTGCCCTCCCCTCTCGGCCTGATCTCGCTCCCAACTGCTTCTGCCTGCCTGATCTCGCCCCCAACTGCCTTCCCGTCAGACTGATCTTGCCCCCAACTGCCCTCCCCTGCTAGCCTGATCTTGCCCCCAACTGCCTCTGCCTGCCTGATTTAGCCCTCAATTGCCCTCCCCTGCTTGCCTCATCTTGACCCCAATGACCCTCCCTGCTGACTTGATCTTGTCCCCAACTGTCATTCCCTGCCAGCCTGATCTCACCCCCAACAGCCCTCCTCTGCTGACCAATTTGGTTCTGATTGGTTGGTTTCTATGCCATCAATGTCAAAAGGTCTGCCTCCTAGGCAGCCATTGGCTCCTCACAGTTGACTCAGATTTTGTTCTGATTGGTCAGTTTCTATGCCAGTCTGCATCTCTGAGCCTTTTAATGGGGCCTGGTCAGAAATTTGGGGCTGATCAGCAGCCCTGGTGGAGGCCTGGAGAGAAATGAAGGCACAGCTGCTGGCCAGACTAGAAGAGAAAGAGAGAGCCAAGTGCTGATCGAAAGCTGCCACAGAGGCAACGGATCAGTGTCTGCTTCTCTCTTCAAGCTTCTCTCTGGCCCCGATCTGCAGCCCCCTCAGCAGTCAGTGCTGGGGCCCTGAGTCTGCAGCAGGAGCAGTCAGTGCTGGGTTGCCATGGCAACCTAGCTGACTGCAGGACTGACTTCCGGTTGATGGAGCCTCAGTCCTTACTGGTCATTATGACCTAGGGTTGTTGTTGTTGTTGTTGTTGTTGTTGTTGTTTTGCTTTTTTTAAAAATTGGTTTAAGAGAGGAGGAAAAGAAAGAGAGAGAGAAATATCAATGATGAGAGAGAATCGCTGATCTGCTGCCTCCCACATGTCCCCCACTGGGGAAAGAGTCCACAACTGAGGTACATGCCCTTGATTGGAATCAAACCCGGGGTACCCTTCAGTCCACAGGTTAATGGTCTATCCACTGAGCAAAACCAGCTATAGCACAACCCAGGGTTTTTATATATTAGAGTAGTATTTAAACATACCTAAATATAGAAAAGTTACAGTAAAAATATGATATGAAAGATAAAAATGTGTGTATGTATGCATGGGTGCATTGTGGAGAGGGGTGTAGAAGGAGAACTGTGGAGGGAGATTTTGCTTGTGAGAGATTGGTCATCAGGAGGATTGAGAGAGGAAGGGAGAGAAGGAAGAGAAGGGGAGATTAAGGAAGAGCAGAGATCAAAAGAGACCCAGGGAAATAATAAAACGGAGAGGGAGAGGGAGTATGGAGGGAAGGGACAAGAATAGAGGAGAAGAAGCAAGTATATGAGTGTGTGCCTGTGAGCACGTGTAGAAAGGCAGAAGGCAGATTGGTAAATAGCATGCTGAGCTTCCTCCTCTATTTAAACCATCTAGAGCTACCAGTAAATTCAACATTATAGTCAGGGCCAGCCTTTTCTTCAAGCATTTCAAACAAACTTTTTGCTTATAATCCACTACCTTATGGAACCACCATTATACACATAGTCTGTGATTACCTGAAATGTCATGAGGTGCATGACTGTAATGAGAATGTATTACTGCTTTCTTCTGCATTATTATTTATTATAATTTTAATATATTTCAGATACAAATGGTTATTTATATATCCACTAGAGGCCCTCGACCTGGCCTGCATCCCAATCTGGCACTCCTTGGGGGATGTCAGACTGCTGGTTTCAGCCCGATCCCTGCAGGCCAGGTCGAGGGACCCCACAAGTGCACCAGGCCTCTAGTATGCATATAAGATTTTTGGTTAATCTCTTCTTGCCCTACCCCCTTTCCTTTTCCCTTTGAAATTCACCAGTCTGTTTCACGTTTCCATGCCTGTGCACTGAGCATCTGCCACCTGGTAGTGAGTGCGCATCATAGCTAGCAGTCGAACAGTTGCTTAGGCTTTTATATATATAGATTTTGTTCTCTTATGAAATGTAACATGTTTTATTGTTCTTTTATTCTTTATATGAGTGGTTTTTAAGTCATCAGAGCCATACCCTACCTTACAGCATTTGACAAGGATATTAGAACATAATAAACAATTGATAAAAATTTTGTTGGCATGAAGTAAATATTCATTTTTAATATTGCAGTTTTAAAATTGCATTTCTTTGATCCCAAGGTCTAATGGCATAAATTATATCACAAAGTCAATAAAATTACTAAAATAATATTCTAAAAGAGACATGCATATTTATTGTAATGAAGCCCATCTTTCAATGCCAAGAGCTAAGCATCAACTTTTTTTCTTTCTTGAATACCTAGTGACATGATGTTCTCTTATTTATTCTAAAGAGAAATACTCTTTTTTCTTATATCACAGCCTCTATCTAAATCTCTTGGACTAATGAAAGACCTTTTTCTTTCTTTAAAATATTTTCCTGTTGATGCTATCCTCTAAGTTTTTTTTTTTGTATAAATCTATTTTTATTGATTTTAGAGAGGAAAGGAGAGGGAGAGAGAGAAATATCAATGATGGGAGAGAATCATTGATCAGCTGCTTCCTGCACACCCCCTACTGGGGATCAAGCCTGAAACCCAGGCATGTGCCCTTGACTGGAATCGAACCCGAGATACTTCAGTCCACAGGCTGACTCTCTATCCACGGAGCCAAACCACTTAGGGCGAACGTTATACTTTTAAAATCCAGAATGAAGTAGACTTAGCTGAATGCAGACACACAGCAAGAAGTGTCCCATATAAAGTCAGCCTTATTATCATTGCTATTGTTAATATATTTTAATAATCACTTCTATCTTCAAACAAATAGAAATAATTTATCATCTCATCAGAATTTCATATAGATTTTAAAAAGGAATGTTAAGCAGTGAAATAAATACAGCCTTCCTTTCAACTTGAATGGTTGACTGGACACTGGGAAAACACATATGCTATGAAGTCTGCATATCAGATGAGTAAAATGGTACTTTACAAAATACAAGTGCACTGAAAAAAATTCATAAATCGTTTAAAAACACTTTACTTCCTGCCTAAGATATAACCTAGACTGCTTCTGAATAATTTTCTCAAACACTATCTGCCCTCATCTTTTTGGTTATAGCCCTCCAGCCCTTGCGTCACCTGGAAATATTAATTCTCACCTAAAGCCTTGTTCTGACCTCAGGGCCTGGGCCTGTGCAGTCCTCTCTATACTGAAAGAATTTTCAGAGGCCTCAGACTAGTCACTTATCTGCTCAGCATCAGATTGTGCACTCCGCTGATCCTGCTGTGATACTGTAACAGTTTCAGGCACTAAAATTTTATCTGGTTATTCATATCCAAAGTCCTATCTTGAACCACTAGAAACTAGAACCTGGATTCTTCTGTTATGATCCTCAGTCCTATCCTGGGGCCTTACTTTTTATCCCAGTTGGGATAATACACCCTATTTTGGGGCTTAGTTAGAGACATACCTTGGAGCTTCTGTCCCCAAAACATGCCATCTGACAGCTATGAGGCAGACTTTCTTCATATCTGGATTTCCATTTATTGCCTTTATGTTTGAGTTAAATTTCCTGTCAACTACCAGTCCCTTTCTCCATCCTGTCCTAGCACTGGCAGGATTTGGGGTTCTGGTCACCCAGAGAGTGGCCTATCACCATGTTGAGTTATAATTCTAATAGTAACTCAAGTAATTCATCTCTATTTTAAAATATGTCTGTTCAAACCAGCCAAGAGTAAATTTTAGATGCCTCATTAAATATACATCTACTGTTTGAAATGCCAAAAGAAAACGCCGCATTACCTGTCTGAATGAATCCTGATTTGTATCCATTAGTTGTGCCATTTTCTGGGGTCACAGTTGATGATACTGAAGAGTTTGGTTTAATAGATTGGCAAGTAGCAGAGGATTGTCGGCTTCTACATTCTGAAAAAGAGTGAGAGTCACATTATGTGTGGAGGTCCATTATTATGTTAAAAAAGGTGATAGGGACACAAGCCATAAAATCTCTAAAATGAATTGCTGCTCCTTAAATGGCAGCCACTTTCCTTGTTTGAGGTCCCCCTGGCTTTAGTCCTGACTCCAACAGAATGTTCAACACGGTGAGCGCAATTTGCCTTCCCAGGGCCAGATGTCATGTTTAGAAAACCAAGAAATGGTCACAAAGAACGATCAGAATTTTTAACCCACAGACTAGTTACCAGGGGAAAAATTACTCATCACCAATAGAGTCTTACTAATTTTATGGGTAAGACTGAGTTTAAACTATCAATAGTTTATAAAATTCTAATAAGCTTTCAAATACCAATTAATCTGCTGTCCAGGATTGATTTAAATGTCGAACCATAACCTGGAGTCCAGCTAGGCCACCTTTAACCTTAGCTGATGCTCAAGAGTGCAAGAAAAAATTAGAAATGTTAAAATTATTATTCTCAGTTCTTATTAAAGGAAATAGACAATATTCAAGTTGATTACTGATCAGGAAACACCAAGCTTCATTTTAATTAAGTTAATATGGGTCTCTGATATATTTCAATAATAACTTATACTGGTTCAGGTAGATAGCAAATGCTATGACAATGTTCTGGACTGTAGCTTCCAACAAAGTTATACTATATGTTTTATCATATTAGTCTTAAGGTAGCATGTGAAGAAGCTATTTAGTTTGTTATAGGCCCATTCATTTAATTTTGCCTTTATTTCTCTTGACTTTGGGGTCAAATTAATGAAATGTTCTCTATGACCAAGATCTATACGTTTAGTACCTATGTTTTCATCTATAAAATTTATTGTTTCAGGTCTTATATTTATTTGAATCATTTTAAATTAATTTTGGTACATGAGGACAAAGTGTAGTTTAGTGCCATTCTTTTGCATATGTCTTTCCAACTTTCCCAGCACCAATTTTGGCTCCTTAGTAAAAAATTATTTGCCCATAAATATGTGGTTTTATTTCTGGGCTCTGGATTCTGTTCCATTGGTCCGTGTGTCTGTTTTTTTTTCCAGTACCATGCTGTTTTGATTATATTAGCTCTGTAGTATAATTTGAAGTCAGGGAGTATAATATCTCTGGCTTTGTTCTTTTTTCTCAGGATTGTTTTGGGTGTTTGGGTCTTTTGTGGTTTAATACAAATTTGATGTGTGCTTTTTTCTAATTATTTAAAAACTGACATTGGGATTTTGATGGGGATTGTATTAAATCTGTATATTGGTTTGGGTAATATGGCCACTTTATGTTGATTCTTCCAAGTCATAAACATGGAATATTTTTCCATATTGTTTTTTCCCCCTAATATCCTTTAGTAATGCTTTGTAGTTCTCAGTAGATAGGTCATTCACCTCCTTTATTAAGTTTATTCCTAGGTATTTTATTCTTTTGGTTGCTATTGCAAAAGAAATTGGGTTTTTTTTTCTTTTTTTTTCCCTGAGGTTTCATTGTTAGCATATAGGAAAGCAGTGGAATTTTGTAGATTGATTTTTGTATCCTTCAACTTTATTATTGTTTCTATAGTTTTTTTGGTAATGTCTTTAGGGTTTTTTTTGATACAGAATCATGTCATTTGCAAAGAATGATACATTTACTTGTTCATTACCAATTTGGATGCCTTTTATTTCTTCCTATTGCCTCATTGCTTTGGCTCAGACTTCCAGAACTATCCTTTATAATAAAAACCTAATATGCAAATCAACTGAATGGCAGAACTACCAGTGGAACAACCAGTTGCTATGATGCACACTGACCACCAGAGGGCAGACACTCAATGCAGGAGCTGCCACCAACCCACAGGCCCCAGGCCAGCTAAGGCAGGTGCCAGAAGGGGGCCCCCCAGTTGCCCCATAGATCGGCCCTGATTGCCAGCCAGGCCTAGGAACTCTACCCATGCACGAATTTTGTGCATCGGGCCTTTAGTGTTGAATAAGAGTGGTGAGAGTAGGCATCTTTGCCTTATTCCTGATGTTTTTAGGAAAAGCTTTCAGTTTTTCCCATTAAGTATGATATTGGCTGAAGTTTTGTCACGTATGATCTTTATTATGTTGAGCACTTTCCTTCTATACCATCTTCCTGAATGTTTTAATCATAAATGGATGTTGTACCTTATCAAATGTTTTTTTTCCTGCACCTATTGATAAAATCATGTGATTTTTATCTTTTGTTAATGCAGTGTATTCCGTTGATTGATTTGTGTATGTTGAACCATCCTTGTGCCCCTGGAATAAACACCCTTGATTGTGATGTATTATTTCTTAAATGTATTATTGTATTCTATTTGCTAGTATTTTATATAGAATTTTTGCATTTGTATTCATCAGAGATACTGGTCTGTAGTTTTCTTTTTTTGCATTATCCTTCCCAGGTTTTGGTATCAGGCTTACATTGGCCTCAAAAAATATGTTAGAAAGTATGTCTCTTTTTAAATTTTTTTGGAAGAGTTTAAGAAAGAGAGGTATCAAATCTTTTTTGAATGGTTGTTGGAATTCACTAGTGAAACCACCTGGTCTTGGACTTTTATTTTTTGGGAGATTTTTTTGTGGTTGTTTCAACTTCCTCACTGTTGATTGGTCTATTTAGATTTTCCAATTCTTCATGATTCAGTCTAGGAAAGTTATATATTTCTAGGAACTTATCCATTTCTTCCAGCTTATTGAATTTGGTGGCACATGATCTTTCACAGTATGCTAATATGATCCTTTGTATATCTATGATATCTGTCATAACTTCTCTTTCCTTTCTATATGAGTCTTTTCTCTTTTTTTCCTTAGTGAGTCTAGCCAGGGGTTTGCTAATTTTATTAATTTTTTCAAAGAACCAGCTTTTTGTTGTATTAATCTTTTGTATGGCCTTTTTGTTCATTATTTCATTCAATTCTGCTCTAATTTTTATTAATTTCTTTCTTCTGCTAATTTTGGGCTGTTTTTGTTCTTTTTCTCTGCTCCACCTGACTGAAGGGAGCACCAGTCATATCCAATTTCCTCCCTTCTCCAGGTTGAGCCCCGCAATGAGCTCCTGGCTGCCCAGCTACCTGGCACATCTCAGCCTTTCTGCCTTCTTGCCTCCCCTGTTTGCTTCCATTTGCTCACCTTTAAACGCTTCAATATCGTTTCCCATCAACCAACTATATGGGAGATGCCATTTGCAAACAATCGCTCCGACAAGGGGTTAATACCCAAAATATATAAAGAATTCATACAACTCAACACCAAACAAACAATCCAACTAAAAAATGAACAAATAAACAATCTAATTAAAAATGGACAGACACCTCTCCCAAGAAGACATACAAATGGCCAATAAATATATGAAAAGATGTTCAATTTCACTAGCTATTAGGGAAATAAATGCAAATCAAAACTACAATGAGATACCATCTCACACCTGTTAGAATGGCTATTATTAAGGCAGGTAATAACAAGTGTTGGAGAGACTGTGGAGAAAATGGAACCCTCATTCACTGCTGGTGGGAATGTAAACTGGTACAGCTACTATGGAAAACAGTATGGTGGTTCCTCAAAAAATTAAGAATAGAATTACTCTGTGACCCAGCAATCCTTCTGGGTATCTACCAGAAAAACCCAAAAGCATTTATTTGCAAAGATATATGCACCTCTATGTTCATTGTAGCATTATTCATTCACAGTGGCCAAGACATGGAGACAACCAAAGTGTCCTTAGATAAAGGATTGCATAAAGAAGATGTGGTTGCCAAAACCAACTTGGCTCAGTGGATAGTGTTGGCATGTGAACTGAAAGGTCCCAGGTCTGATTCCAGTCAAGGGCATGTACCTTGGTTGCAGGCACAACCCCAGTAGGCGGTGTGCAAGAGGCAGCTGATCGATGTTTCTCTCTCATCGATGTTTCTGACTTTCTATCCCTCTCCCTTCCTCTCTGAAAAAAAATCAATAAAATACATTTTAAAAAAAGAAGATGTGGTATGTGTATACAATGGAATACTACTAAGTCATAAGAAAAGATGAAATACTGTTATTTGCAATAACATGGATAGACCTCAAGAATATTGTGCTAAGCAAAATAAGTTAGTTAGGAAAAGCTAAGGACCATATGATTTCACTCAGATGTGGGATATAAAACTGAAACTCATAGACACAGACAACAGTAGGGTGGTTACCATACTGGTGGTGAGTAAATAGGGCCACATATATGGTGACAGAAGATGGTCTGACTTTGGGTGGTGTGCACACAATACAATATACAGATTTTGTACCACAGAAATGTATACTTGGAACCTACATGGTACTATTAACCAATGGCACCCCAATACATTTAATTAAAAGTAATAAATGGCTGTAAATGACAAAGCTAATTATAGAGGTTCCTTTATAGCGTTTCCAAGTTTATCAGAAACAAGCAAGGGTTGGAGGCAGTTTTTTTTTTTTATCTCTTTCTATGTTACGATCTTCCTTAAAGAGCTAATATACTAGTATTTCACCTAAGAGGATATTTCCATAGTATGTACATTTGTGACTATTTGTAATCTGATATTACATGTTATATATATGTATATAGACATATAAAATTCCAATTCCAGCAACTGCTATAAATGTGAGACTTCAGAAGTCACCCATTTGTATCATAAACTTTTTCACAGACATTCTTTCCTAGAAAAATGAGGTGTCACTAACCACTAAATAAGAAGTTAAAAATATTTTATGCAACCTAGGTTGCAGATTCTATCCCCATGCAGCGTACAGGAAGGCAACTGATTGATGTTTCTCACAATAATGTTTTTCTCTCTCTTCATTTCCCTCTCTCTAAAATCAATAAGCATGTCCTCAGATGAGGACTAAAATAAAGGGGAGACAAAACCTATCTTATTTTTCCTCTTTTATTAGAGCAAAATTAAAACAATTTTTCTATAGAAAAATTACTTAAATTGTATTAGAATAAAGAATTATTTATAATACACTATACTTATGATTTAGTAGTCACAAGTTAAGCTCATATCTGGTTTGGAACAGATAGTCATTTCCAAAGGAGTTACACAATATCATTTCAAATGTAACCACAAGCAAAAATGGTGAAAGACTCAGAGGCAATTCTGCAGTTGTAATTTGGATTTATTATGTTATTTTTCATGGTCAGGTCAAAATATTGCACAGACAACAAATAGAAACATTATAAACAATTATCATATTGTCTATAAAATAGTAATATAAATAACAGAAAAAATCTCAGCATACAAGAAACTGATCAAAAGAATAAGGATTAGATATTCCACTGCATTAGAATAATTATTAGAACTTGTGTTAAATTCTAATAATTTAACACACAAAGATGTGAAGTTTCAACTGGATTAATTTCTATAAATATGTTAGTTAAATTCTTCCTAACTAAAAATAAATAATACTTTGTCAACTGAACAGTGCATTTTCCCAGCTATTATAAGAGAGCATTATTTATTCTAAAGTATGCACAATTCTTATTAAAACAGAAAAATATAGGTGCTTGAAAATTACCAAAGAACCTATTAAGTAAAATAGAAAGAACATGTAACCAGGAAACTGACACTTTGAGGTCCTCTCCAAATGACAGAAGAGCTAGAGAGAGTCCATAACCCTTTCCCCCCAAGAGCTATACTCCATCCTCCCAAGAGACAAATACATAAAGACATGCACTTTCCTAAACTTGAATAGGCTCTACAAAAAATCAAAAGAAAATCAAATAACCTGCCAGAGGGCTTTGGGGTTTTGGATAGCTTTCTGAACTTGGGATGTTTATCTATAACACACCTGAATTCTGAATGGGCCACTTGTTATGGCGACATCCTAACTCCCTTCCCTTCCCTTTCCCTCCCAGAAGTGGATGCTACCTTTCCAGCAGATAAGAGGTCCCTTCGACAGAACACCCTGGGAGCTTCTGACTAGGTAGTACTTTAAGTGCTTCTGCTTCTTTGGCTGGGTGGTGAGCTTCAAGTTAATGTGATTGGAAAATTCCGTGAAATACCGAAATCCTCTTTCTCCACAGCCAATACAGTTTCCAGAAAACCCTGGAAGAAGGGAAATCCAAGTTACTGGTGGCCTTGTATGTTGTTACAATACCTTTATACGTAAGAAGTACACAATTATTAAGCATTTTTGACTTAATAATTTCCTAATTTAAAAAATAATTCAAAGGAAAAACACAGGGCTAGTATTTTAGCAGTTATTTCATAACAGTGAAAGAATGAAAATAATTTTTTAAATGTTTAATGCTCTAAGAAGACAATGGTTAGGAAAACAGAGTAGATAATAACATGTGATTGACTATATACTTGACATAAAAAATAGGAAAAGGCTTGGTCCTAGAGTTGTCTGTTATTTCTCCCCCACATACTCCCTTCTTAGACAACCTGCTGGTCTGATTCTCTGCCCTGCCCACTGTGTGTAATTGACTAATTAGACTGTGGGCCAATATCTGACTCAATCTGGGACACTCAGTACATCTCTCCTGAAATTTTGAAATAATTACAAAGAGTCAGTCAGATAGTCGTGGACCCTGAATTTACGAGGTTTGTAAAATTGGAACCCAAGTTGGGACTATGTCAACCACATGTCAGCTAAGGTGAGGGAGAGAACAATCAGGAGTGTGAAGAGGAAGCTGGTCTGTAGACAGAAGAGCATGGGCAGTGATGTGCAAACTCAGGGCGTTGTCAACTTTCCAGCTTCTTTGAGATCTAGCTGTACTTCCTGGCATGAGTTCCTTGAAATTCCCATTCTCTTTCTACTCAAACTAGCTTATGATTCTTTTAGATATACCATCCAAACAATTCTCAGTCAGATCAATTAAACAAAATAAAACTTTCAGTGACCTCCTTAAAACAGGAGACATAGAAAAAAGAAGAAATGGAGAAGGCTCGGAGGATGAGGCCAAGCTTTGCTTTGTTGGAAATGATTTTTTGGTTCCCCTTCATACACAGAGGAAAAGGTGGACAGGAAGAGAGTGAGTACCTCTGGTTGTGACTGATGGGGACATAACACATGTACTATTATACAGTGAACAAGGACAAAAATATAAATATAAATAAGAAAGGACATTCCAAATTTCATAAATACAACATGTCTACATACAAATAAGTAACTGGAAATAAATTCACTGATACATTTTTTTAAAGCCCTCAAAACAATCTACTACATAATTAACAAATATAGATAAGGAGAAAAGAGAAAGGCCATGAGGATTAAAGACAGACTATCTTAAATATATATATATATATATATATATATATATATATATGTGTGTGTGTGTGTGTGTGTGTGTGTGTGTGTGTGTGTGTGCGCGCGCGCGCGCGTATTATTTTTTTCAGAGTGGAAGGGAGAGGGGGAGAGATAGTAGAAACATCAATAATGAAAGAGAAGCATTGATTAGCTATCTCCTGTACACCCCACATCAGGGATTGAGCCTGCAACCTGGGCCTGTGCCCTGACCAGGAAATCAAACCTGGTTCATCGGTCTATGCTCAGCCACTACTAGGGAGAGGCAGGGATGCAAAACAGATTGGCCCCATTACATGTGTGTGGTGGTTGAAAATCGTGGAGGGATATTTCAACTGCAGAGTTTCCCCCCTGAAGAGCAAGGGGTCTAAGTTCCATGCCTAGCTCCCAGCCTGAAACACTAGTGTGGAAAGAAGAGCCCACATAACATTTGACTGTGAAAATCAGCAGAAATTTTGTCTGTCCAGCAAGACAGAAGGCTGCTGGAAACTCAGGTGTACCCCAAAGAGCCTGTATACAAGCTCTTGTTCACAGGCACTTACCCTGGGTTCTAGCAGAGGGACAGTGGCTGAGGGCGAAGGGCTCCAGAAACATATAGGAAGAAACTGAGGTGGTGGCTTCAGGGTGAGGGCTAGAAAGATGGCTGCCTTTGTTCCTATGTTGGGCCCTCCTAATGCATGGCCAAATCTGAATCTGCATTAGGCTGGTGAACTCCACTACTCCACCCTGATAGATGCTAACATGCACCCCACCCAACTCACATACTGCCAGAGGCTCCTACAGTAGCAGCCAGCCTAGACTCGTGTTGCAGTCTTTCCTTAAAAACACTCAAGGAACTCCAGTCAAACCAGGGGAGAAACTGAGTTGTGTGGCATCAGGATGAAGGCTAATGGAATGAGTACTATCTTTCCTATGTTGAGCCTTCTGCCTACACAGCCAAATCTGAATCTGCAATAGCCTGGTGAACTTGACCAGCTCTATCCTGAGACCCCACCCCATCACAAAAATCCACAGCCCCAGGTAGATGGCAGATGGTCTTGGTATGCCCAGTGGGACTGCATCAAACGAAAAAAGTTTTTGCATAGCAAAGAAAATCATCAACAAAATAAAAAGAACATAATGAATGGGAGAATGTATTCATCAATGATACATCTGATAAGGAGTCAATATCAAAATTTATAAATAATTCATATAAATCAACACCCAAATAACAAACAATCCCATTAAAAAATGCACTGAGAGTTCATCTCGTCGTAAAATTGCCTAACATGCAGAGAAACTAAAGCAGTCATATTTTTATGCAAAAATTAAAATTTAAAGTTACCAAGACTGTAATATAAAATTTCCAAAAGCCCCCATTAATAAAAAAAGAAAAATATCCTGTAAGTTACATCTAGAAAATTCTTACTTCAGAAAATTAATTTCCATTTATAATGCTAACAGCAGGACATCCATGAAAAACACACATGATGTCAAAATAAGCCAAGACCATATGGATTCCTGCAACAAAGAAAAATTGACAGGTCTGTTCTAACCACGAAGACAGTCCAGAGATGGAAGATGCTGACGACACCTTGCCATGCTAGCAGTCAGCAGCTGTGCGTTGCTGCAGGTTGCCCAGGACCAACCCAGAAAGGGTGGAACCTGCATTGCCACCATATGTCCACCATCCAGATACCATTGCTGACATGTTCACATAAGGATCTATTTGACATTGAAACTGGGACTCAGAACTGTTGGACATTGAAACAGACTCAAAACATTTTTTTGTTCTTATATGTTTATTTCTAGTATGCAGATGCAAGATTTTTTTTAAAGAAAAGAAATGGGGGAAAATAGATACAGAGGCAAAGAAGCACTGAACAGACTGTCAAACTACAATGGGAAGGCTGGGGAGGGTGAGGGGCAGGGGCAGTAAGAGATCAACCAGACTTGTATGCATGCATATAAGCATAATGAATGGATACAAGACACGGGGGGTGGGGGGTAGGCATGTGAGGGCATGTGCTGGGGGGTAGGGGATGCCGGGGGGAGGTCAATGGGGGCGGGGAGGAAACATATGTACTACTATTTGTAATACTTTAAATAATAAAAATAAATAAAAAATGGGCTGAGGACCTGACTAGAACTTCTCCAAAGAAAGCATACAGATGGCCAATAGACATATGAAATGATACTCAACATCAATAATTATCCGAGAAATGCAAATTAAAACCACAATGGGCTATCACCTCATACCTGTCAGGAAAGCTATCATCAATGAATCAACAAAGCAAATTTGTGCAGCCATTATGGAAAACTGTATGGAGGAGCCTTAAAAAGTTAAAAATGGCACTTTCATAACTAGAGAAAGAACTGGGAAAGCTCAGAGTAGGAATAATAAAGACCAGAGCAGAAATAAATGACAAAAACTAAAATAAAATTTAAAAAATTCCAAATAAAACCAAGAGCTGGTTCTTTAAAAACATAAAAAAGGATTGATGAAACTTGCCCTAGTTGATAGAACTTAGGCCTGCAGACTGAAGGGTCCCAGGTTCAATTCCAGTCAAGGGCACATGCCCAAGTTGTGGGCTTGGTCCTCAGTGTAGGGCGTGCAGGAGGCAGCCGATTAATGGTTCCCTCTCATTATTGATGTTTCTATCTCTTTCTCCCTCTCCCTTCCTTTCTAAAATCAATAAAAAAATTTTTAATTTGATGAAACTTTAACCAGACTTACCAAGAAACACATACACAGAGAGAGAGAAAGAGAGAGAACCCAAATAAATAAAATCAGAAATGAAACAGGAGAGTAACAACTGACATCACAGAAATATAAAGAATTGTAAGAAAATAGTATCGCCCTAGCCAGTTTTGCTCAGTGGTTAGAACATCAGCCTATGGAGTAAAGAGTCCCGGGTTTGATTCCAGTCAAGGGCACATGCTCGGGTTGTGGGCTCAACCTCTGAACCACATCCAGCATGGCAGTGGTGAACCTGAGGAGGGGCAGTGAAGGATTAAAGAAAACAGACAAGAGAATACAGTTGGGGCCAGGTGGGACCCTGTTCTTGGATGTAGAGACAGTGCCGCAGCCTGCACTGTCTCTATCTTATAGTCAGATTCCACAAGGCAAAGCAAGGGCATGGTCAAGATATTTACAATGTTCTGGAGAGTTTTGAATCTACTTGATTACATGCACCTGAGAACTCTGTCAAGTTTTGTTTTGGCAGCACTTGCTGCACCTCCCGCAGCCCACATCACTCAGCCACCTGGGACCATAGATTGGGACCATAAGGTCAAGTTTACAACCATAGCTTTTGGCTATAATTGTGCTAGGGGGGCTTTGCTATCTAAGCTGGGACCTGCACGTGGTTTTGCCATGAGAGGACCATGCCCTCTCATTGGTCCGTAGCTTGAACCTATCCAAACGCTGTAGCCACTCACCACAGACCCCCAGTAGGGGGCATGCAGGAGGCAGTGGATCAATGATTCTCTCTCATCATTGATGTTTCTATCTCTCTCTCCCTCTCTGATATCAATAAAAGGAAGGAAGGTAGGAAGGAAAGAAGGAAGGAAAGAAGAAAGGGGAAATAGTATGAATAACTATATGTCAACAAATAGGACAACCTGGATGAAAGAGACAAATTCCTGGAAACATACAATCTTCTAAAACTCAATCAGGAAGAATCACAAAACCTAAATAGACCAATAACAACTAATGAAATTCAAGCAGTAATAAAAACAGAACAAAATTCACAGCAAACAAAAGTCCTGGACCGGATGGTTTCACAGGCAAATTTTCCCATACATTCGAGGAAGAACTAAAACCTATCCTCCTCAAACTATTCCAAAAAATTCAAGAGGAGGGAATACTCTCAAGCTCATTTTACAAAGCCAAACTTATCCTAATTCCAAAATTAGACAAAGACACTACAAAGAAGAAAATTATAGGCCAATAGCACTGATGCTGAAATTCTCAAGAAAATATTAACTAATCAAATCCAACAATACATTAAACAGATTACATACCATAATCAAATGAAATTTATTCCAGGGATGCAAGGCTGGTACAATATTTACAAATCAACAAATGTGATACATCACATAAACAAAATGAAAGATAAAAACCACATGATCATATCAATTGATGAAGAAAAAAATCATTCGATAAAATCCAACACTAATTTATGATAAAAACTCTCACCAAAGTGGGAATAAAGGGACCATACCTCAACATAATAAAAGCCATATGTAAAAAACCTATAGCCAACATCATACTTAATGGACAAAAATTAAAAGTGTCTCCCTTAAGATCAGGAATAAGAGGGATGTTTGCTTTGACCACTCTTATTCAACATAGTACTGGAAGTTCTACCACAGTGATCAGAAAAGAAGAAATAAGAGGGATCCAAATTGGAAAGGAGGAAGTAAAACTGTCATTATTCACAGATCACATAATATCATATATAAAATACCCTGAAGATTACACTCTAAAACTGCTAGATCTAATAAATGAATTTTGGAAAGTAGCAGGATATAAACTCAATATCCAGAAATCTATACACCAATAATGAACTTTCAGAAAGAGAAACTACGAAAGCAATTCCATTTAAATACTGCAATAACAACAAAAAAGAAGGTACCAAAGAATAAATTTAACCAAGGAGGTAAAAGATCTGTACTCGAAAACCTGTAAGACATTTAAAAAAGAAACTGAAGAAGACACAAATAAGTGGAAGCAAATACCATGTTCATAGACTGTAAGAATTAATATCTTTATAATACCCATACATAATATCCATAGTAAAACAATCTATAGATTTAGTAAATCCCTATTAAAATATTAATGGCATATTTCACAAATCTAGAAAAAAGCATTTTAAAAATTTATATGGAACAAAAAAGACCCAAATAGCCTCAGCAATCTTAAGATAGTAGAACACAGTTGGATACCAGATATCAAACTATACCACAAGGCCACTGTAATCAAAATAGCCTGGAACTGGCAAAAAAAAATAGGCATATAGATTAATGGAACCAAACAGAGACCCCAGAAATCAATCCATGCCTCTATGGTCAATTAATATTTGACAAAGGAGGCAAGAGTATACAATGAAGTAAATATAGTTTCTTCAATAAATGGTGCTGGGAAAATTGGACAGGTACATGCAAAAAATGAAACTAGACCACCAACTTACACCAGACACAAAATACACTCAAAATGTTTAAATGACTTAAATGTAAGTCATAAAACCATAAAAACCCTAGAAGATATAGGCAGTAAAACCTCAAGAATCTCATACATCTCTCACAGCAGTATTTTTGCTGATGTATCACCTAGGGCAAGGGAAACAAAGAAACAAATAAACAAATAGAACCACAACAAACTAAAAAAGCTTCTGCACAACAAAAGAAACGACCATCAAAGTGAAAAGGGAATTCACTGTATGGGAGAACATATTCGCCAATGACACATCTGATAAGAGTTTAATTTCCAAAACATATGAAGAACACATACAACTCAACACAAGGAAGACAAACAATCCAGTTTAAAAAATGAACAAAGGACCTTTCAAAGAGGACATACAGATAGCCAACAGACATGAAAAAATGCTCACCATCACTAATCATCAAAGTGATGCTAATTAAAACTACAGTGACATATCATCTCACAACTGCCAGAGTGGCTACCATCAGTAAATCGACAAACAAGTGCTGGAGAGGATATAGAGAAAAAGGAGCCCTAGAGCACTGCTGGTAGGAATGTATACTGGTGTGCAGCCACTGCGAAAAACATTATGGAGTTTCCTCAAAAAATTAAAAATAAAACTGCCTTTTGACGCAGTAGACCTACTTCTGGGAATATATCCTAAGAATATATATCAGAAAAAAAATATATGTGCCCCTATGTTCATAGCAGAGCTATTTACAATAGACGAAATCTGGAAACAGCCCAAGTACTCATCGGTAGATGAGTGGTTAAAAAAGCTGTGGTACATTCAAACAATGGAACCCCGTGTGGTGACAAAAAGGGACTCTTGGGCTTTGTGACAGCATGGTTGGCCCTGAAGGTTATAATGTTAAGTGAAATAAGCTAATCAAAGAAAGACAAACACCATATGATCTTACTTACATGTGGCAAGTGAACAAAACAGAACCAGAGTCATGGATACCTAGTACAGTCTGACAAAAGTATGAGGGGAGGTGGTAGGGCAGATAGGATGAAAGGTGAAAAAATAGTCAAAGAACATATATACATAATCCATGAACACAGACAAAAATGTGGTTAGGGTCACAGGGAGAAAAGGCCAGGGTTTAGGTGTAAGGAGCAAAGGGAGAATGGGAAACATCTGTAATAACATCAACAATTAAAATAAAAAAAATAACAAAGAATAAACTACACAATAAAATGGCATGTCCATATGACCCAGCAATTCCACTTCTGGGTAAATATCTGAAGAAATCCAAAACACTAATTTAGAAAGGTATGTGCACTTCTATGTTTACAGCAGCATTATTTACAACTAGAGACCCATTGCAGGAAGATTCTTGCAAGAATAGAGCTTCCTGTAGCCTGAGCAAAGCTCCTTCCCTTCTCTGCTGCCTCGCTCCCTTCTCCACTACCTGGCTCTCTCCTGTCTCGGCTGCCTCGCTCCAGTATCCTCTGCCTTGCTCCCTCCCTTCTCCCCCACCCCGCTTGCTTACTTCTCCACAGCCTTGCTCCTTTCTGCAGTGGTTGGCTTCCTTCTACCCAGTCTTCTGTGTGTGAATATGCAAATTAACCACAATCTTGGTTGGGTTGATTTGCATACTAATGCTAATTGGCTTGTGGGTGTAGTGAAGGTATGGTCAATTTGCATATTACTCTTTTATTAGATAGGATAGCCAAGATATGGAAGCAAGATTGGATAAAAAGGATGTGGTATATATGTCCAATAGAGTATCACTTGGCCATAAAAAAAAAAAGACTGAAATTTTACCATTTGTGACTGCATGGATGGACCTAGAGGGTATTGTGCTAAGTGAAATAAGTCAGACAGAGAAAGACAAATACCATATAATTTCACTTATATGTGGAATCTAAAGAATAAAGTGAAAAAATAAATAAAACAGAAACAGACTGATAAATTCAGAGAACAAACTAAGGGTTTGCCAGATTGGAGGGGGGGGCAGAGGGGTGGTTGTTGTAGGGCTGAGTAAAAAAAAAGTGAGGGGATTAAGAAATACAATTTGGTAGTTACTAAATAGTCACATGGATGCAAAGCACAGCATTCCAGAAAGCAGAAACAATTCTGAGATAAAGGTATGCATTATTTTATATATATACTAGAGACCTGGTGCACAAAATTCATGTAATGGGAGGGTCCCTCAGCCTGGCCTGTACCCTCTCACAGTCCGGGACCCCTCAGGGGATATCCACTGATAGTCAGACATCCCTCTTGAGTCCGGGACCCCTTGCTCCTTACCACCCTCCTGCAGCAGAAGTGGGAGAGGCTCTTGCCATCGCAAACTGTGCTCACCAGCTGTGAGCCCAGCTTCTGGCTCCTGTGTTTGGTGTCTGCCCCCTGGTGGTGAGTGTTCATCATAGTGACCAATCATTTCACTGGTCATTCCACCATTTGGTCAATTTGCATATTAGGGTTTTATTATATAGGAGGATATATTTTTTCCTAGTTATGTTGGATGAACTATGCTAAATATAAAATAAGAATCACATCAACCAAGGGTAGTTATAAGTAATGGGTGGTATGGAAAAACTTCAAGTAAGTTACGAAGTAGATAATCCACAGCTGAATAATTGAGAGGACCTGACATTAGGTGTTTTGAGAATTAAAAAAAAAACAAACTTTTAATAAGTTAGTAAGAAAAATGTTTTATACTTGCACTAACCTATATAGGGTGGGGTAAAAGTAAGTTTACATTTGCTCAGATGGAAAATAATATAATAAATAATAATACAATAATAAACTGTGTTTTGCATACTCACAACTATAAACCTACTTATGCCAATCTCCACATTCCTCAACTAATTTTGCAATTTTAAAAAATTCAGTGATAATTTAAAATAAACTTGTATTTTAACTCCATCTTGAAAGGAATTTTATAGGTGTGAAATACTCACCTAAAAGTGCATTTTTCCCATGATCATCCGGTAGAAATCGTTTGTCCACAGCACACACTAGGATGTGTTCAGGAAGATTGGGAGACTTTGCCCCCACCAGAAGGAATCCTGCTGGGATGTCGATTTGTTCCATACACAGAGATACCAAACGCAAATCCTTTCCCGCTTGACAAAAACCTAAAAACCAGAAAAAAAGACAGAGAAATGTTTAGGGAGGTTAAAATTCTTTGTAACCCATTCGGAGGGTAAAGTTTACCTGTGGGAATCACTATTAAGAACATAAATTAAAGTCTGTGTACTCCAATGAGAAGACAAATCTATTATATTTATGGCCCTATGAATAGAGCTGAAAAGACACTAGGAGATATTCTGACTGGTGCAGCCAACATTGACAACTTTCATGTTTTTTCCCCCATAAGTAAGGACAAGATAAAGATACAACAAACTGAAAAAAAGTGTGTAATTTTTATATGCACATAATATAATATTTTAACTTTCAATGCAAATTCACTTTTCAAAGGAACAATCAAAGAACAGAGATGCTCTCCGTTTCGCATGAGAGGAGACTGAAGCTCCGAGTTTGGGACTCATAAACGAATTGGCCAGGACTAAACTCAGTAATATTAGGTTATTTTCACTAGTTATGACATGAAATGATAAGATATGACAAGGTAACATACTATAGTAATTCATTAGTTCATGATTTATTAAAAATCATTTGCAACTGATGTTGTACTAGGCCTGGGGATACAGATATCTTCCGCTAAGAACTCTTTATAGCCCTAGCTGGTTTGGCTCAGTGGATAAAGCGTTGGCCTGCAGACTGAAGGGTTCTGGGTTCGAATCCAATCAAGGGCACATATCTCAGTTGCAGGCTCTTCCCCAGGCCGGGGCCCTGGTTAGGACACGTAGAGGCAACCAATTGATGTGTTTACCTCACGTCAATATTTCTGTCTTTTCCTCTCTCTTCCACTCTCTCTAAAAATTAATGGAAAAATATCCTCGGGTGAGGATTAAAAAAAAGGAACTCATATTACAGTTAATTGGAAGACTGTATAAGGAACAGTCACAAAGCAATATTAAGGAGGACTGCTATTTTCTGCTACCGATCACTGATGTCCAAGTCTTCAGGGAGATGATCCTCCCTGCACTCTAATTATGGGATTCCCCTGAAGAGTTGGGACATTCCAGATTAATCTGAAACTGGCACCTGACCCAAGCTGGGCCACTGTAATATCCCCTGTTTCTAGACATACTTGATCAGTCCAGGGATGAGCACTTGACATACATCAGGCCAATCAAAGCATTTTTCTTAAGAATTCTGAACATGGAGAGAGCATGGCGTGGTTAGCTCTGTGCAACTCTGTTCCTTGCCGTGAGAGAAATCTGTCAGCAAAGATAGGATGGATAGGGTGGTGGGGGAGGATGTTCTGGCAGAGTTTGGGTCCCTGAAACTCAGCTGTATCTGCCTTTCCCATGGTTTGGTCATGACACCTTTTGCTTTGGAATTCTTCCAATAACCTCTTCGTTCTACCTAAGCTAGTCTGAGTTGGGTTTCTGTCATCTGCAACCAAATTAGGCTGAATGAAAGTATGATAAGTGCTATTTAAGGGAGTTATGGGAGAGAGAGAATGGACTCTTTACACACAAACCTGAGGTGACCTCTATCATCACTGCCCAATATAAAGTGGAGAAGAATCATGCTAAATTCTTCCAGCATCAATTAATATTATGTTAACCAAATGCCAACAAACAATTGGATGCCATCAGTTAGTATATGAGAAATGAAAAGAAAACAACATCCAAATTTTATATGAAGCTGTGGTGCATATAAAGCTCCTATATATGGTCTGGATCATCAAACCACACAGGCAGACATAATAAAACTGAAAAAAGTCAACAGAAGACTAAATTGATGTGGACAATGAGGTTCAATTATCTCAAGCTTGTAGATAACCTTTTAAACATTAAAAAATTTCAATTTTAACTTTCAATGTTTGGAAATTGAGAAAAGTAATATCAAAATGTTTTTGTGTGCCCTAGCTGATTTGGGTAAGTAGATAGAGCATCGGCCTGCAGACTGAAGGGTGCCAGGTTCAATTCCGGTCAATGTCACATGCCTGGGTTTCGGGCTTGGTCCCCAGTAGGGGGCGTGCAGGAGGCAGCCAATCAATGATCTCTCTCATCATTGATGTTTCAACCTTTCTCTCCCTCTCCTTTCTTCTCTGAATCAATAAAAATATATTTTAAAAGTTTTTGTGAATTCTTTAATAATTTTCAATGAATCTGTTTTTTTATCATTCACAATATCATCTATATTTGTTTGAAAAAAGTCATTTTTATATCTAGTCATATTAGTTATTCAATTTACAAACATTTTTGGAAGCTAAGAATACATAAACCCCTTAAAAAAATTCTGCTGCCCCAACTCCCAATAAGGGACAGGATTCACTGTTTATTTTAAACTCTGGAAATGGCAAATTGATAATAATGATGATATTATTATGATATTGATGGCAGCTAAAAGTTATGGAGCACTTAACGTAAGTCAGGTATAATGCTAACCACTATTTAAATTATGTTATTTAACTCTCTCAATAACTATAGATAGGTACTACTACCTCCTTTTCATAGATGGAGAAAATGAAGCTCAAAAAGGTTAGGGAACTTGCCCAAGGTTACATATGAGTTCAGTAAATTTTAGTGATATAAGACATGGGAAGTTTACCATGTGAAAACCGATAAAAAGTGTATTATTCAACTAGCTAAAGAAAAACTAAGAACAGTTATAATCCAGAGCTAAAACTATGAGGAATGAACAAGGTTTTTTTCCACCAAATTCTAAAATACTAAATCTGGAGCCGAGACCGGTTTGGCTCAGTGGATAGAGCGTCGGACTGCGGACTGAAGGGTCCCGGGTTCGATTCCAGCAAGGGCATGTACCTTGGCTGCGGGCACATCCCCAGTAGGGGGCGTGCAAGAGGCAGCTGATCGATATCTCTCTCTCATCGATGTTTCTAACTTTCTATCCCTCTCCCTTCTGCTCTGTAAAAAATCAATAAAATATATTTTAAAAAATAAATAAATAAAATAAAATACTAAATCTGGAGGCATTTTTACAATCCTAAAAGGAACACTAGATTTTTAATCAAATGAATTATTAATTTACATGTGGACAATAAACCTAAAAACACATTTCCCCTAAGAAGTATCACATTTATTATGATTTGTTCCAAAAAATAATATCTTCCCAAATTCAGTGATGAGAGGATCACAACTGTCTAATTTTTTAAATGAATTTTTATTGATTTCAGAGCGGAAAGGACAGGGGGAGATAGAAACATCAATGATGAGAGCGAACCATTGATCGGCTGTCTGCTGTATGGCCCACACTGGGGATAGGCCCACACTGGGGATCTAGCCATCAACCCAGACATTTGCCCTGACCGGGAATTGAACCTTGATCTCCTGGTTCATAGATTGAGGCTTAATTACTGATCCATGCCAGCCTGGCACGATTGCCTATTGGTGGCCAACAGAATACTTGAGGAATTGTCTCTGTCACTCAGTACTAATACAGCCATCTACAGCCTTGATTCACTCTACATAATTCTGTACCAATTTGTACTAATCTGCATATTATTATAAGCCTTTTTAGACCATCAGAGCTATATGGTACCTCAAGAGTATCAGTTAAAACATTCCCCAACAAATGATTATCAAACCCTCAGGGATTCAAATATCTGGTGTACCATGTGGTTCTATTTTCCCATTGTTAGAGATGTATTAGATTATTAACCTAATAAAGATCAATATTAAAGTTCAATTAAAATCTCAAACAAAATGAAAGAAACCTTATTACTTACTCCCTGTAGGATAATTTTAAATTAACTAGTCCCGAAAGAAAGATCTAATGTTTCTTTTAGAGGCTCCTGGATAAAGTATAGGCAAGAAAGATAAGCTATCATTGAGATGGGCATACAAATTACAGTTTATTTGACAAATGTGCCTCTAAATAGCTTCATTTTCTGAGAATAAATGTAAAATATTGTCTAAAACCAAGACTCTTGCAGCAAATTACTTAAATTTAAAAAGATAGTAGAGGGCTCCTTTTTATAAACTTCATCTGCATTTCCTTAAGAAAATAGCCACTTCACAGAACCCAATTTGCATTCTCCAATTATCTCCAATTTGAAGGTTACAGAGTAATCTAAATGGGGGGAGGGAAAAGTTTACTGAAACAGCTGTAAATACAAACTAAAGTAATCAAGGTAGTATTTGGAGGCCTAAAATTTGGTTGCTCTTCACCCTTTTTAGACACTCAACTGCCTCCCAGCAGGGTAGAAAACTACTCTATTCCAATAATTTACATAAGAAATTAACAACCAAAATTTACATCTGAATGGTAACCCCCCAGAAGCCCATCAGGTGTGAAGTATCTGCTTATCTAAATTGCCTCTAAAAATAGCTTCAGCTTCCTTTAAGCCTTAGGTAAATATAGGATTTCCCATGACAGGAAGGTGGTCCACTGAAGCAAGTCCAGCATTACCTTACCTTATTTTACTGACATTTTTATAAGGAACACTTCAGGGCTCTGAGTGAGAAGACTTTTAGAACTACCTTGGAATGAGTCAAATTGAAAGAGCCATGGATGTACTACAAATTATCAAATTATAAATGATGCCTTTTGTGTTTAATGACCACGTCACCCTCAGGTGAATTAAAGGAGAAAACAAATAATGGATGTTAATTAATTATAAAAAACCAAAGTAGCTAATGGAATCTAAGTGTAACTAGTATTTTGGGGTTGTCTTAAAATATGAATCTTGTTCTTTTTTGTTAGAAAAAAAATGTGTCTCTAAGATTACTATCCTCTTTAAAATAATGATTCTCTTTAAAAATAACTATTACTCTTCCCTTATGCTTCACAAAATCACTTGCTATCTGCTAAATCACTGAGTTTATATCTTGGTGAGTCATAAACAGCCTTCCATACCTGCTTATATATAATATCAACGGAGCCAGATACCTCAAAGGCAGTCTAAAAACGCACCCTCCCCCTATTTTTGGTATAAAATTTGTATTTCACAGTGATCCCCTAAAGCTTTTACTCTGGTTCTATTTTATTCTTACATAGCACAAGTTTCTTGATGTCAATCCAACAATATTTTAAGCACAATTTCCACCTTTAGCTATTACTTGATAAATATGAGTTGACTCATCAATTAAATAAAAGGCATGAAAATGGCATAAAATAGGTAAGTGGAAACCAAACATCAGTCACCTCCCACACCTCTAAGGTTTAAAGGCCTGTAATACATCAATGAGTAAATCAATGTGTATGATAATATAATAAGTCTCAGCAAAAGAATCATGTGGAAGCCAATACATAAGGAATGATGTGCCAGAAGCAGGCCCAACTCCGAGAGCAGTAGTATTTATTTGCTAGAGACCACCTGTGGTGAAGCAGGCTAGATAAGCTACAAGGAAGATTATTCAGGTTTCCAAATCCCCTAGGTAGTTTATCAGATAAGAGGGAAGGATGGAGAGAGGGGAAGAAAGGGAAGGGGAGAGGAAAAGAGAGAAATCAAAGAGAAACTAATACTTCCAAACAGTGCAGACTCATTCATCTGGCATGGCATGTTTGTGTCTAGTTTATACAAATTATTTGTACTTCAACCTCTACAGAGGGACTGTCCTCAAATTTTACTCCCTCCTCTTCTTCTCCCTTCCACCCCTAAGATTTTCACGATTTAGAATTACCCCTGATCCAAATCAGTATGGATAAAAAAGTTATACTTCGGGTAATATGTATAAAGTAGAATCCACCTACTAATCAGGGTAGGAAGATCAGAAAACAGAATTGTATAACACAAAATGGAGAAAATAGTGTATAAATTAAATTGTGACATCGCCAAAACCATGAAGTCCTGAAAATGTTTTATAATAGGACTAGGATTTTCTTTTTAAAGTGTGGTAGAAGAGGTGGTTGACAAAATACATTTTTTTCTTCTATAGATAACAATATACTGGATGAGTGTTCAAAATAAATGGAAAAGGTAAATATAAATCATCTGATATTTCTGTTATTATTTTGTGGGTAGAAAAGAAAGAAGTAGGGAAAGAAAACACTAAAAAACTTCCGAAAGTAGTACCATTCTTTCAGGAAGTACCTGGAGTACTAGAAAAACGTGACCAGAGTCTGCCATTCTCACATACCATCTCAAAAAGTCATCAACTGCTGTGAATCTTAGTCTCTTCATCGATAAGATGGGGTGATAATACTTGCCTTTTTTATAACACCTGCTATGAAGTCATAAGAGATAATGTAAGAGCATAATTATTCTTCATTCCTTTCTGTAATTATTGGTTTCTAGCCTTGAGCACCACATCTAATGACTGGAAACTAGTCAGGCAATATTAGAAGGATTAAAGAAAAAAAACCTGAAACCCACCATCTGTAGTGCAAGACCCTTCTGGGGCAGGTTTTTGTGAATAGGGAATTGGTGGGCTATTTGAATCAGACATTTCTTCATCATCTTCATCATCTTCCATTTCATTAACTGTTAGATTGTTAGAAAAATCCAGGCTTCCATTTTGAGTGTAGCGGTGTACCAAGTCTTTATCCAGATCCTCTACTTTGGGTTTTACATCTGGAAAGCAAATAGATCATAGGTAATTAATAAAAAGACGTTGAGGAAAGATAATCAAAAGAAAAATTCATAGTTCTGAAAGATGTCTGAAGACAGGTAGACTAGCATTTTCTAACAATTAACTAGTTTATTTCAGAGGCCCCCAATTTGGAAGGCCCACTTCTTTTAAAAGGAGTCTAGGAATGTATGTGATTGAGAAACTTACCTGCAGGTGAGAATGGATGTTGGTCAGGGTCCAAGTAGAGCTGGGAAAAAATTGGCCGTGGTACCACACTGCTACATCTCAGAGAGGCTTCTATGGAATTGTGGAGAGCTTCCTCAAATCGAGCAGATTTCAGTTGCCCAGCATATGAATTCCCCATGGTCTACACCACCATCCCCCCCACAAAAAGAAAAAGAAAAAAAAGAAGAAAATTTATATAGTTACAGGACCATATGTTTGCAGAGTACAAATATAGTGATGTAAACTATATTCATATATCTTAACATATGAACTATATGAACTATACATATATTTCTTGTTACGGCAATTTGTTTAAAGTATCTGTAATCAGGTCACATTGCCTTTTGTTTTTACAGTCCAAACACATTTCAAAAGCTACTTTAAAGGATCTTATATCTGAGAACCAAGTAGTAGTAATGCCTTATGTCAAGTTCTCCAACCAGTAATTCAAGATTGACCTGTCAATTGTGAAGCCAACCTGGTGACAACTGGGCCACACCTCCACCTTAAAACTGGTGGGCTACCATAACCTCACACCAACTCTATCAATGGTTCAGAGTAAATCTCTATTTCTTTCTCTACTAACATCTTATTACCCTAGGGCAGTTTGCCGCTCTGTTGACTAATGAGTTTGCCGACCATTGCCCTATGGGGAAAGATTTTTCTCTGGGGGGAAAAAAATGAAAGCTTTAGGATGATATATTTAATTGACAAATTTCTGAAAGCAAGATTTGAGCCCTTTAAACTCAAAGGACTCATATATGCATTACTAGCATTTATTTGAAAATCACTGTTGTGTCTTTTGCTCCCTCTGGACAACAATCTTATTTGAGACTCTTCAGGAGTTGATAGTAAGAAGTTCTGAAGTAATGGGTCTTTAATTCTCATCACTAATACTTGTATAGAATTTGCTATTTACAAAATTTTCACGTATATAATTACAGTTTTTCGTGTGTTATCGGTTACAATTCTCAAAGTAAGGTCTAAGGTTCCTGAGATCCTTTTTGAGGTTCACGAGGTCAAAACTCTTTTCAAACTATTACTTAGATATTACTTACCTTTTTCACTCTCATTCTCTTGTATGTGTAAATTTCTAGAGGTTGTAGGATGTGTGACATTGCAACAGATAAAATGCAGACAGACTCTTCTTCTCATTAATTTTTAAAAAAAGAAATAGTTATTTTTCATAAAATTTATTATTTATGTTGATACAAACCGGGTTACTATTTTTTAATTTAAAATATTTTATAATTTCTTAGTTTTAATTTCTAATAATATAATCTACATAAATAAAACTCAACTTTTTAGAGAACAAAAAGGTTCTGAGATGAAGAGTTTGAAAATTGTTGGGCGAGGCAGTATGCCAAGTACTTTATAAAGATTATCTAATTCTCGGTGTTCTGAAGTATGTATGACCTCTTCCCACCTCATAGATTAAAAAACTGAAGCTTGGAGAAGCCAAGTGACTTGCCCACTATCCTATCACCCAATTTTTCCAAACTACAAAATAAACGAACAAGCAAAATAGAAACAGACTCATAGAGAACAGACTGACAGCTTTCAGAGGTGAGGGGGTTTGTGGAATTAGGTGAAAAAGGTGAAGGGATTAAGAAAAAGGTAAGGGTGATATCTAGGCATGTGATCACAAATCCTGCACTCCTAGAGTACTACATAGGCTCAATTTAGGTAAATCCTCATTTTAAGAAAGGCAATTTTGCGAATATCTTAGTCCTACTTTTCCCAAACAAAGTGAGAGAGCGAGAAATATTCAATTTTATCTGGAATTCCAACTCTGATTGACTTCCTAGAGGAAGTCCCTGGAGGACTGGTTGAGAAGGAAAGTGAGTATGCATCTGGGCTCAGCAGGAGAAAGCCGAGATCCAGTGGTGAGGACTCAGAGAGGACACACATAATCCCTCAAGAGCATCAGCAATACTCAGATAAAGATAAAGGGAAGTAACCAGGAAGAGACTTGGTAGAGTGAAAGAAACTGACCAACTTTATTCCAAACGAAAGCATAACTGGGCTTCATTAAAAATGTTAATGATAATGTGAAGAATTATGGAACTGATCCTAGACTTGTTTTGTGCTTAGTATGAAGTTCTGATCCTTCTCATTGACAGTTCGATGCTATCATTGAACATGTAGTTGTATTTGATTTTGCTGTTCTTTATTTTATTATTTTTATTCAATTTGTTGAAGTAACATTAATAAAATTTATATAGGTTTCAGGTGTACAATTCTATAACATGTCAATTGCATATTGTATTGCATGTTTATCACCAAGCCTTCTTCCATCACCATTTACCCCCCTATACTCTACTCTTCTCTACCCTCCCCACCCCCATTTCCCTCTAGCCATAGTGCTCTCTGTGTGTATGAGTTTTGTTTTCGTTTTTTTTTCTTAATCCCTTCACCTTTTTCACCTAATTCCACAAACCCCCTCACCTCTGAAAGCTGTCAGTCTGTTCTCTATGAGTCTGTTTCTATTTTGCTTGTTCGTTTATTTTGTAGTTTGGAAAAATAGACTTCTTATTTAAAAAGATGGCAAGAACAAGTGAATTTGCAAAGTGAACATCCCCTCCACACCTTTCTGGTTCTTCAGGATTCCAGGGAAAATAAAATTCATTCCAGTGCTTGGAATGAGAACCTCTCATTAGTAGTTGGAATTTCTACCTCAGCCTTCTAGCATAATATTCCAAACCATTTCCCCCAGTTATGGTATACTTCTACTGACTCAACTATACTCTATCAACAAGTTTCTCTTTTGACCAAATACAAATATGTTGAAGGTACTGCACTTGGGCTATTAGTAAAGGTTAACTTTTAATAACAACTATCTGGAGGAGGTAAACAATATTTTTCAAAAAGTACTGTTAAAAGGATCATTATAGTTAGTGATAAGAAAGAACTAGGAAAAACACTAAAAAATTCATGTTCCCTGGTCGGGTAGCTCAGTTTGTTAGAACATTGTCCTGATACGCCAAGATTGTAGGTTCGATCTGAGGTCAGAGCACATACAAGAATCAACCAATGTATGTGTAAATAAGTGGAACAACAAACCAATATTCCTTTTTCTCTCCCCCTCCTCTCTTCCTCTCTCTCCGTCTCTCTTAACCAATCAGTAAAAACATCATGTACATGCTAAAAGAAAAGAACTGTATCTAGGATACTGCTTTAGGGTTGCCTGGTTTAACAGCTAGTTAGACTATGGAGCAGGAAGATGGGGATAGAATATTAAGTAATAATTTACTTTTTAAAAGGTTTTAAATTTTTATTCCCAAGCACTGTCTACTGAAAAGTCCAGGAAACAATGGCAATTCAATAACAATAAGCATTTCCTAATAGCATTCCCACTGAAAAGAATCAAAGTTCTTGGAAGATATGGCCAATTCCAGATTTGGGGCAGGAAAGACAAAAGATGAACCTTGAACATCTGAAAGCAAAGAAGCTGTCAAGGACTAATGGGTCATGTCAGAAGACACAGGTGTCAACATGAAGTGTTCCCATGAGCCTAAAATTAGAGAAATTCAACATAAAAGAAAACAAATGCAATGGACTAAAGCATATTTAAAAAGTAAAAACTCACAAATTAACTTTAATATTCAAAGAGAAAAGGAGAGTTCTCCTTTTGGAAAACAAAACAAACAAAAATAAAGCACCTATTTGAAACCTACTACAAGACAAAGGAAAGAGTGAAGCATTCTTCCTGCTCTTCCTGTACTTAAAATAACCAAATCCTGATTATTGAGAAAAAGGGTTTTTTTAAATGAAGAGTTCTTACTATAATAAATGTGGAAAGAATGACAAAATTATAAAATTATCAATTTTCAACCTTAATGCAAAATTCATTTTGACAGTGATATCAAGTGACACCATTAGATAAGCTGATGGAGAACTTTATAATGGAGGAATCGGGCGACACTTCCTGAATCCATTGGTCAAGCTGAGCACCACTAAAAGTGAAGCAACGAGAGGCTATGTGCCTCTCCAAGGAAGATAATATGAAACACACACACCACCTAGGAAGTATTCCTGCCGATGGGTATAATGATTATGGTTCAACCTCTAGAGCTAACTTCCATCTGTAGGACCAAGAAACAAGTAAATGAAAACACAAGGAAACAAGCAGATTCAGAATGAGGGACAGGCGGACAGAGCAAATGATCTAGTTTCTGCAACAAACCAAGGTTATCTAGTTTGTAAATGAGGAAACTAGGGTTCAGATTTAGATTTGTATGCCCATGTCTTCCTCCCCTCCCACTAAAACATTATTTGAAAGTGAAGATGGTACAGTCTATGTGTGCTGCATGTGTGTAGTTGTTTTGGTTTGAAGTGTTTTTTGGTTTTTTTTTAAGGCACAATTTATTGCCTATGTGCCAGGCATAGTGTTAAAAAGATAACTTTGCATAAGTTATCAGTTTTCTGTTACCTTTTTCTCTACAGATATGGTCACCCACTTGCCAAACGTTAACAATTGTCCACCAAGCCATACAGCATTTACATAAATTCTACTGTTAAAGTTGTGAAGCACATTGACTCTGGAGTCAGATGACCTTAATTCAAATTTTGCACCCACCAGCCTGTACCATATTGGGCAATCTGTTTAGTCTCCCAACTGTAAAATGGAGTAATACAACCAATGTCATTGGTTTTTATGAGATTTTATACACACAGAAAGTTTTTTGAATGATGCCTTGCACAAAATAAATGTGGAGAAAATGTTAGAAGAGTAAGTTGTTTTTTTTAAGCATTGTGCTACATTGAGCAGAATAAGAAAAGTAAGATACATTTCTTCTCTTGCATGTATTGGACACTACAGAAAATTCTGGGGCATTGTTCTAGGAACAAATGACCATCAAAAGTTCCAAAAGCTGCTATTTGGTATTATTATTTGGATTATTTGAATTACATAATTTATTAGAAAATTTTACAATCATATACACAAAACATTACTGTCCTCTATAGCCAGCAGACTCGTAAGACCCTGTGTAAAGAAATTATGTGCTATAGGCATCACTGTTTACAAGCCCTTTTCTTAAAAATATTCACTGATGATGCCCTGGCTAGTATACTCAATGGTTTGAGCACGGTCTGTGCACAAAAGGGTCATGGGTTTGAACCCTGGAAAAGGTGTGTGTGTGAGACAACCAATTGATATTTCTCTTCCACAATAATATTTGTCTTTCCCCCTCTTCCTTCATCTCTACAATCAATGAAAAATATATTCTTGGGTGAGGATTAAAAAAATATATATATATATACATGTATATATTCATAAATGAGCATGAGAACGTATGATTACTAGACAAAGATATCAAACGTGGTTCTTGGGAGTTCTTATAGACTCCATAATCCAAAATTAAAACAAGCATGTATTCACAGTTCTCTTTTGTACACTTTTCTCAGTTCATTTATTCTTTAAATTGATATTTGTCACTCTTAATAGTTGGATCTAATATTTGTCTAATTCCCCTACTGGACTATGAGTTCTTGAGGGAAAATATTTTGTTAAAAATGTGAACCAAATTTAAAAAAATAAAAATATTGAGACTTTTGTGTTTTATCCAGTTATATATTAAGTGGACTTGAAGAGATATTATCTCTTCCTAAGCATATTCCCAAAATCACAAAGCTAACAAAGCATTCAAAACAAGAGTTTTATTTTTATTCATCCTCCTTGCTAAAAATTTTTAGAAAATGCAAACAGATTAAAATAGAAAATTTCCAGTCTCTTTGAATGGTTCTGGACATTTAAATGTGAATGGATCTCTTGACAATTTCTGGAGGCCAACGTATTTTTGGTATTGAAATAAAAACCCAGACCTAATAACTTAATTATGCAATTAAACATTTTTACCAATAATAATTTATAGATATGCAATGTATCTTAAAGTGTTATAAAACTAATTATTGTAATATTCCAACTCATTTAATAATAATTACTAAAAACTGTCATAACTAAAAGATAAAGTACAATGCTATGTTTCCTTTGTAACAAAGAGTTACATGTTACTATTGGAAATCTTTACTTTCTTCCTCCTTGAAATGCCAGAAATTCTTCTGTAAAATAAACACATCTCATCAAGACTCTTCTGGAACTAGTATAATTACCAGAGGCAATCCCTGTGTAAGATCAAAGAAGCAAAACAATAATAGGCAACGTGTGACCTCTACCATGTCACCAGAGACCAATTTTTCAACAGGGAGAAGAGTCAATAATCCAGAACAGAAAACATTAAATAAGGAGAAATGCTTCCGAAGTGTGGTTTGCCACATCCATCAAGGTTGTCACATTCAGAGAGTTCCCAGTCTCTATGGTTTCAGACAACAAACTTCTGGGGATTTATCACAACAATCATTAAAATCTGCATAAAACACCAGAGGCAAAAGCCACTTTCCCCAATGAAGAGAAGAATTTCAAAAGATACTATAATAATTTTCCACATCTCACTGGATGCTTTAAAGGTAACACGGAAAGGACACAGATGACTAAATATTTTTCATGTAATATTCATCTAATTTCTCTTATTTATCTATCCCAATTTAATTTTCCTAAGAATATTTTTGGACGTGAGCTATGAACACTAACCAGATGAATATAATTAGTAATAACATACTGAAGACTTCTGCGGGATCACTACATCTAGAAACAAGGCTTTGGTCTCCTTTGTGATGCAATTGAACGACTAATAAGAATTACAAGGTTATAAAGAAAGATAAAGGGATTTCCACTCACAATAATTAAAATCAACTTTTAAAAGCACCACAACTAAAATTGTGCCTTAGAATCAGCAAAACCTGATTGTTTTTCTTGGACACCACTGCCAAACAGCTGTCTGTCATCTTTCAAAATCAGATGTGAGTTAGGGACTGAACAAGTGTATCTGAATTAGTTAACTTGCTAAAAACAAAAACAGCCATTCTGGTGATTCAGAGAGTAGTAGAAGAGGGACTCAGCTTAAAAGAAAAAGCATTGGAAATTCAAAGCAAACTGAACATTCTGTTCTGATATGGATTTTGTTACTCCCTCTGCCTTCATCTTTCCACACTGTCATCTGCCCCGTCTTTCCATCTTCTTATTAACATTGCTAATTGTATTTGTCAGTTTTGCCACAATTTCAATGCTACTTAAACAGCTGTGGATTTTCTCTAGGCAATTATCAGTCACTACACTTAGGTTTCTAAATTAGTTGTTGAAAGGCACTTTAACCTTGAGAAAGGAGACATTGAACACACTCCATACTTAGCCTTACATTTCAGTATAGGTTGCTTTAAAATGAGTAATTATCAAAAAGAATAGGAAAAAATCACACATACAAGTAATTCACATATTTTAAATTTATAAATTAGTAAGAAGATCCTAAAGAAAGCCTGCTGTATATGTCTCATCACTTTATCTTTTTCTCTTACTAACACATATTGTATATATACATGTACATAGTGTATAAAATTGGAACAATTATCAAATTCCTCTAACAGTCTCCTTGCTACCTGTCAATGGATAACACCCTTCAAAGATATCCACATCATGTAGGTGGTATACTGAGGTCATGGGCTGGCGAAACAAAGCTCTTACAACGTGCAGAGTCCTCCCCTCCCCCTTCTTCAGTTCCCTTCAAAAATAAAATTCTCTATTATATTTGTTTTTTAAACTATCTATTCTTAATTCTAGCATTTTCTTCTTAAGCTACAAAATGAGCAAGAAACACATTCAGGAAGAAAGACAAGGTTTAAGGTTATTCACTAACTGATACCCACTTCTATGAAATACACCTAAATTTTAAAAAAATCTTCTATGATTCAGAAACATTAAAATTCAACGATAACTTTTTAGAATTAACAAGTGTTGGTGTTTTTTAAAGGTTTGTAATATCCTGTTTGTGGGTCAGTCAAAAGCTTGTTAGAATGATTTTTAAATTAATTCTTTATCCCTATCTCTCCCCACTTTCTGCTCCAAGGAAATAAAAGGGTGATATCTCAATAGCGTAAAATTCTCCACTGAGTGAAACACATGAAAATGAAGAACACTTTGAAAAGCAGAGTACACTTCAAACCTTAACTATTCTCTCAGACCTGTATCGACTCTTATAGAAGTTGCTAACATTTGGTAAGGATTATCCTTCCATTAGACAAAAGCAAGCAATCCTTAGATAAATCAGGAGTTTTGCCGTGAGACTCATAAAACCTTTTCACAACACAGATTTTCAAGAGAATCCTTTAAGGTTTTAGGAGGCTGCTCCTTTTACTAAGTAACAAAATACACCCCATGGTGTCTCACTGACCCCACTCAGCTGTCCTTTGACCTCTTCAATTGTTGAAGCCTAACTCCGGGTCCGCAGAATTTGCCTCCCATATCAAAAAGGCCAATGTTGCTTCCTCCTGGCACCTGGTGTAACAAAATGCAACAGTTCTCTCTCTTCTGTCTCCTCAGCTCCATCTCTGACCACTTTCCAGATGTTCCAGGCCCAAATGTTAAGCCGACACTAGGTTTCAGGATCTGCGTGGTCACCGTGAGGGAACAACAGAGACCAGGCTGAAGTGGCAATGACCCTCTTGTTCCTGCTGGCCTCAAAAGGATACGACGGGTCATAAAAGCGGAAAAGATCTTTGGCCTCTCTGGAAAATGCCAGGCTATTTAAGCACACTGTAACTCTCAAAAGGAGAGAGATAGACTTAGGTTATGCCCTGTCAGATGAGGGTTAACTAAAACGGCACCCCTAAATGCTCAATTCTAAGTTAACTTCTGATTTTCTTTGACATAGGGAGAAAAAGGGCAATATTGCTTCTTTTTCTTTTCTAAATTACAAGACTTCTAAAAATAGAAAAAACACTTTTATAAAATTTTAAAAATATGCATTTCAGGATAGTTTGATTCCAATTTTAATATGGCTGTGTTTGTTTTTTTTTCTGCAGAGGCTAGTAGTCTAGATACTTAATAATAATCTCTTATTAGACAATTTGAAAGAAAGAACCAAGAATCAACAAAGGGGAATAAAAAACTGAATTCTATTATCTTAATTTAGATACTTAGGAAGTAAAACACAGAGGTTTTTGTAGTGGGAAAAACTTATTGCTGAATATTTCTTTCCTTTCTTTTTTGGTGGAGAGGATGGGGAAGGAGAGAGGAAAGCAGAGAGGGGAAGAAATGGAAAAAGAGCTCATAGAAATATCTGGTTAATTAGTTTAAGTACAAATATTGTAGCTTTATTTAAATTATAACTATAACTTCATAAAACGAATTTGGTCTTAAAAATTTGGGGGGTATATTATAATTGTACAATACCTTGGTTTATTTATTAACATTTTTGAGTCACGTTCATGATTAAGTTGGGATGTCAACACTTCAGGGAGCCTGTTGCCTAGATTTTACTTGTTTAAAGCTTTTTTGCACCTGCAAAAACATAAAACATAAAAATATATACATAAAGATGAGTTATTTAACAAATGCATTCTATTCCAGAATATAATAGTGCAAATATTTACAATTCCACAGAAATGACAATGAGAAATTAATTATCAAAAGATTACAAAATCATAACTGGAAAATACAGATATTTCTCCTTCTTCAATACTACCAAAATAATCATTCATGATGATATATATTCAAAAATAATTTCTGTTGTTCTTAATATTTCTGCTCACTGACTGTAAAATGAATAAACCTGCCAAGTCTGCATTTTGACAGGTGTTACCATAATGCTAAAAGCCTGAAAACTTTTATTCTATTTTAAGAACAAAACTAGTGGAAGATAATTTTCTTATTCTAAGTTTAAGTTTCTCTGAGGCTTCTCAAAATTTACCTCCTCAAAGAACTACAAAAAAATTAAAAATAAACATAGCTAATATTGATTAAAATTATTCTCTACTTTTTAAAACAAATGCTTTAATAATTTCCAAGAAAAAAGCCAGCCAAAAGAAAAAGAGCTACTGTTTTCCTACTCTTTAGAGTGGTGTATTCTAAGAAGAAATTAGACTATTTATAATTTTATAACTGGGTGAAAATTACAGAGTACATATTATTCTATTCTCTAAATAGATTATGGCCAATATAAACTACTGCATGGTCATAGTCATAAAGCATAAAGTGAAATAAAAACTATTTTTCATTGATTTTTATACATAACTTAGAAGTGCTTCTATTCCTTTGTTAGTGTCAAAAGAGAAAACAAAAGATCTTTCTAAGAATGAACTAATTTCAATATGCATATTTATAGCACTATAATATTTAAAGTGATATTAACTTATGTTTAAAAATGTTTTCACTTTACTCTCCTTTTATGTAAAATTAAAAGAGAGTAAAGAGAAAACACCATTTTAATTTTGAATTAAAAATCTTTATCTTACCTCTCTTACTGTTAGAAGAATGTCTTCAGACAAAAGAACAAATAAAAATGCAAGACCTAGATTTTCAAACTCATGTATTTCCTATCTACCCACACACAAATAGACATCCTTTTGTAAGTCAGGAGTTTTGCTACCTACATCCAAACCCAAGATTACCCCATATGGCCAACAAGGTCAAACTGCATTACTGCCAATGAAACTATATGACTCCACAAGGACCTTAATGATTTTTAAAAAAGGTCAGTAATCCAATTCCAGTAGCTGCAGAGTCTAAAATTGCTAATTTTTGGCCACGTGCTGCACACTTCACCTGCTAGTAATGACATTTTAGTATTTTCTTATAATTACACTCCAAACTAAGACCTTTGGCCCTGGGCCACAGACCCCTATTCAGGCTGCACACATTCTCTTAAACGACCCGATCCTTTGTTGTCACTCTTACTCTTTCATCTATTATTTACACCCAGAGAGAAGGAAGATATTCTACCATTTGTATAGCTTAAAGCTTCTAATCATCTTAATTTCTTTGCCTTCCAACCTATGGTCTTCTTTATAGACGAGTGCCAAAAAGTTTGACAAAATCATTTTTTTTTCCAACCACATTACCCCCCTTCACCCTCCTTAAGCCCTTCTTCCCTTTTTCTACTCTCTGACCATGCTCCTTCCTGGTTCCTCTGCTCACAACAGGCAGGGTTTACACATTGGACTTTTCTCAACAAAATTAATTTCTAAATATAGAAAATCTCCACCTTGTGCTGACAGATCAATAAGAATGATTTTTTTCCCTTTCAACAAAGAGCCATAAAATTAAAGAGAAGGTTGCTTAAAATCTGCCCCCAGCCTCCTTAAAGCCTGGGCATAGAATTTTCAGAATACCCCTGCAAAACATGTCAAAGAAGCTTCAGTATAGACAGTAAGGATGCTAGAAAGTGGCTAAAACTTTCTCAAACATCTTAATGTCTCAGTTGCTCACAAGAAGGAAACAGAGGAAGAAAAGAAAAAATAGAAAAATGAAATATAAAGAAAAATTTAAAGATTAACAAATGTTTAAGTCTTTACATTTTAAAAGACTACTAATGCCCTAAACATCAACACCCTCACATATAAAACATTCCATTCCGTATCCTTGTAATTTCCCAACACTCTTCCCAGGCCGTTTTGGTAATTAATGTCCAGACCCATTTTGCAAACCCAAAGCCAGAACTGTTTACCATGATGCAGATGTTCCCCTCAGATCACGATAGACACCAAAAGACTCTGATTTCCAAGTTGCTCATAAAATGGCATATAATCCATCTTTGCTCTCTCTTCCTCTATTGCTCAGCTTACTCTTGATTTCTAACAAACAGTATTTCCTTGTTGTCTGTCCTCTCTGCAGACCCTGAAGCCCCTTGTCTTTTCTTATTTTCACCATTTGCTTCAACCAGCAGTTCACTGGAGACCCATCCATCTTGTAGTGCCTACAGTGACAGATGCTCTCAGGAACCACCACACTGCTGAGTGAACAAAAGATAACATCACCTCTAGGAACTCCAGAGAGAAATACAACTGCAACCTCAAGACAGGGGCTGACTTGACAGACATTGGACCATAAACCTCTTCTAAGCGAAAAAGAAAACAATTGCCACACACCAAAAAAATCTGACACAATCAAAGGCAGAAAAGAGTGATTATTTGTGGATTGCCTTTTCACTCTGCGGCTCACTTTCCCCCCCACCCCCCCCAATGCTTTTATATTGGGGCAATTCACTTGCTAAGAGGCAACAGAAGTTCTTGGGGCAGGGGCAGGGGGGGAGCCTTTCTTAAGTATCTTCTTTTCTTCAACAATACTCAAAGAGAAATTCACATGTGTGTTTCAGTTAATCTAAGGCTTATGATACAGCATTCGTAAGCCTGACTTGGATTGTTTGCATAAAGCAATATTGGCACTCAGAAATGCTGACTCAATTCTACTGCTCTGAAAGGCATATACATGCTTTGCAAATTAAAAATACATTAGAAATTAAAAAGCAACATGTGATACAATGTCAACAATATGTGTAGCTCATAAAAAAAGCTCACCATTCATTTATTAGTCAGCCTCCAACTTGGGTTAAAAAGACAGTTAACAAGAGGATTCTGGGAAGGACTACAGATCTTTTTTCTGACAAAGGAAAGGTCATTTTAACATCTCCCAGCAGCAAACTAATGACAGGGATGCTGTAGATGCAGAGGACTCTGCTTGATGCTATCTAGTGTTCTTTTGTTTTTGTTGTTTAAGTATCTTAGTTAAAGTCTTCATTCAACATTAAGAAAATATAAACTCTAGCATTTAATTTTAATTTTAAATATAACATTTAGATAAATACAGTGAAGGAAAATTTTTGAAGAACAGAAAAACAAAAACTGGTTTGAAAAACAATTAAGAATATTGTGTGATCAATGTCAATTATGGAGATTAACAACCAGTTTTTCCAAAGGATATCAAGCACTACAGAGAAAAATCTCTGATGCAGCTAAACGTTATCATTTTCAAACAGGGTAAATAGTACAAATATCTGTCAAATCTAAGATAAAGAGCCAAATGCTCAAAAAAAGTTCTGTTAATTATATTTCTAACACAATAGAAGATATACAAGGACATTGCTTTAAGACAAATAGTTAACACTCTTGCACAAAAAGCTTTTAAGTTATAATTCTTTTGGGGTCACTAATGACTCCTCCCATGCCAATTTTACTAAAAATTGCTTTAAAAGATATTTTATCTGTTGTGTTTGAATTACTTGTGGAGTAAAAGAAACATTTTCAACTTGATAAGGCAACATATCTCTTCCTTAACATTTTTTATGTCTCCCTTATTTCCTTAAACACTTTAGTGTATCTGAACAAATAAGACAGTACAAATATTTGACAATCAAAAAATGTTTTGGTTTCTGTTTTATGCTGGCAAGACAGAAAACATACAAAATAATTAATTAAATACGTACAATTATATAACTCAATGAAAAAAAGATTAAATAATTACAGACTGTTTATCAACATATGAAGGTCTTGTTCTGATATGGACTTGATCTTTAGACAACTTTAGCACACTGACCCTAAGTAACCCCACAAAACTCCTATCCGAAAGTATCACATCCTTCAACACTCTCAGACTTTGGCATTAATAGTGAGAGAGTGGTGGTGTCTTTGGAATGACAGTTACATTACAGAAGGCTCTGGGAAGACCCAATTAAATGACCTATTTTTAAACACAATAGGATCAATATGCATGAGGAAAAGTACACCCCAGTGGAGAGTTCTTATTGCCTGATTGATCAAAAACTAAACAAAACTTTTCCTTCTTAAGGGTTCCTTCCAGATCATAGTCAGTTCAGGGCCAGAAATCCACACAGGAAAAAAATCCATCAAAATGAAACCCTAAAAGGGTTTACCCTTCACCATCCTATTTGCACTTCAAAAACCTCTAAGTCCTTCAGTTAAACCCCAGGGCTGAACCATTTCAATAATAAGAGAGGTGGCCAGCAGTGATTTATCTCCCATTTGGCCTCTGGACAGAGCTGTAATGTCTACGAAGCTTCCCTTCACTGACTCAAACCCTCCCCCAAGTCTCAACCTTCATTTGTGCAACTTTAGATCTACAATACCTTATAAACAACTCATCTGCCCCTTCCAATCAGATGCAAGAACAATCTGTAACTCAAGATTTGGGTACATTTTCTTGGCAATGCTTTCACTGCTGAGTAATCAGAGCGTTGAAAATACCAGGTTAAATTTCAGGTTCTCTTTAATACAAGTTGAAGAAAAAAAGAAACTTCCTTAACTTTAGATTCTTTCTTCTCACTGTTAATTGTCAGAACTTCTTCAATGGTTTCCAATTTATACATTGATATCCTTTACATTTTGGGCCACATCAGGCAACTTCCCGCAGTGGTGTTCATCTAAATTTAAATCCTTGCATGTAAAATATCTTAACAAATCCAAAAAATGAAGATTTCACAGGTCACAGACTCCTGGGTCAAAAAGACCTTAAAAACAGATATCAGACCACTGTGACTCAGCTGATTTATTATACCCTTGTTATCAAATGTGTATTATAACTGTCATCACACACACTCACACAATTTACCTCTAGTAAAATAACACCAAACAATGTCAACAGTTATTTAAATTGAAATATAACTCCCAGAAATTATCAAATGTGAAACATGGCAAACATAATTATTCCTTAAAAATAAAAGGATATTTTATCACCAGGCATGAATTTCAGAATTATGTTTATATACTTCCTAGTGTAAAAAGATAATGAAAAATATAAACATCTTTTCCCCTACCTGTTCATTGTTTTCTGACTTCATTTAAATGAGAGGAGTTTGTTTTTCTAATTGATTCTTGATAAATTCCATCTGAAAGCCATATTAGCAACTTGCACTAAATGACTCCACTATAATGATTCCAGTTCACAAGTTGATATTTTTCAAGCTATTTCACTAATTTCATAAATTAGGGATTCCACAGGCTAATAAATAGAAATGCACTTTATTTAAACCTAATATCAGTTAAGAAAAATTTTAAAAATAAAATAAATCGCTGATAGTTAAAAGTACAAGAAATACAAATTTTTGCTATTTACAAAAATTACTTATAATTTGGAGATATTTACCAATAAAATTATATTCCTCCCATTAAAAAAATGTACCACTAAGATTCTTATACCTCATTAGCAAATATTTTCCATTTTCAGAGTTCTAAATACTGCAAATTCTAAAAAACCTCAACCCTCACAGCAAGTGACTTTATTGCATGCTACCAGGTAGAGGAATAATAGAATTGTATTTGAGATAACATGAAAATTCAAACTCCTTACATAAATGAAGAAAAATAGCTGAAAAAACCTAAGGGACATAAATTTTTATATCACTGAAACAATTATAGATAACTGGCACTAACTATAATATTCAGGAAAACAAATTTCTTAACCTACTACATTATATTTAAAATTTTTTCTTCCTCAGAGAATCAACAAGAATAATTGATTCACCACAGAGGAAATATTCAATCTTCATTAAATATTTATTCAGTGCAGTAGGTTGTTAGGTCTATTTAGACCTCAAAGAAGAAATGGTTCCTGTCTAGTAGAAATCAGGTCTTGAGAAAATTGAATGGAGATGAGAAGCAGTTCCTCAAGTCATAACACTGAATTTCAAAATGATAATGTTAAAAACTAAAATCTGATACAAAGAAAGTGATACTTAAGACAGTATTAATTTTAATAAAGTTAGATAGGATAAGCACCTTGATTTTCTATTAAGGTAGCACAATAAAATTTGGATGTTCAAGATCTGCAGCTACCAACTCTTCTACTCTGTCACCTATCTTCTCTGGGCCTGTCCCCTTTCCCAGAAAATGGAGGTAAAAAGTAATACGTTTCTAGATTGAAAGCACTATGGGGCAATGGGATTGAGGATGAGATTCCATTCACAACAAAAATAAGACTCAGGAATCACCTTAATAACATATATGTGATAACATCATTTTCTAAATTGCCCAACTTCATCTAGGTGATTTAAGTGAAAATGTACACGTGCAACGAAATATGCTAGATTTCTTAAAGAGAAGCCTAATCATTATAAAACTATGTTTCTCAAACAAAATAACAAGTAACACAATCCCCCAAAATATCAGAATTTTGGGGAGCATTATTAAAACATCTTTCTGTGCCTATTCAAACTTATCTCCCGTCTTACTCAAATATGAAACCTGTTCCTACCAATTAAAAAAAAATTGTAATTGATTTTAGAGAGAGGAAGGGAGAGGGAGAGAGAGGTAGAAACATCAACATCAATCAGCTGCCTTTTGCACACCCTCCCCCTTGAGGACTGAGCCTGCAACCCGGCCATGTGCCCTGACCGGAAGCTGAGCGGGTTACCGCTCAGTGCAGGCATCAGCCCCCAACCACTGAGCCACACCGGCAGGCTGTTCCTATCAATCAGATTTTATCCCTGTCCCCTAGAAATAATCTCTCATCCATCTCTGTGCCTTTGTTCAAGTTGTCTGACCCACTCCTCACTTAATTTTTCAGCCAGTCATAATCAGTTTCTTACTTTGCTCATACTTATCTTTATTATTTTAACCGCCACAACAGCTAGCACAGGTCTAAGTGTATAGCTGGCACTTTAGACATAATGATATCACACTAATATTTTCAAGGTAAACCCTTCTAATATTGAATGAGTATGGAAACTCTGCCTCTATGGATACTTAGAATACTTTTAAGAACTGAAAAATTCTTCCTTTTATTTTTTGAGTAGTTAATATATTTACCAGATTAAAAATCTAGCAGTAAAAAGTATTTCCTCACTGCCGTCCCACAGTCTCCTGTCACAGGAAACCATATATATATATATACATATATATATATATGTATATGTATATATATATGTATATATATATGTATATATATGTGTGTGTATGTATATATATATGTATATGTGTGTATATATATATGTACACACATATACACACACACACATATATAGTGCATATCTGTGTAAAGACAAATTAAACACATTCACTCTTTTGGACATTGCTTATTTAAGGTAAAAACATTTTGGTGAGACCTTTACATAAGCAAATAAAAATCTTCCTCGTTCTTTTTTGTGGCTTCACAAAATTCCCTGGCATATGTGTGTGTGTGTGTGTGTGTGTGTGTGTGTGTGTAATGATTATCTTATACTAGTCCCTTAATGTTGTTGCACAATTAGTTTCTTTTTTTTTAAAATATGTCTTTATTGTTCAGATTATTACAATTGTTCCTCTTTTTTGCACAATTAGTTTCTGATGTTTGTTATTACTCAAAATATTGTAATAATTAACCCTGCATTAATTAATACACACTAATTTAGCACTAGTTGTTTAAATGCATAAAATGAAATTTATGGGTCAAAGGATATACAATATGCAGTTTCAATTTTGTTAGATATTGTCAACTGCCTTGTTTTTGTTTTGTTTTGTTTTAGCAGACCCAAAGCAATCTTCATTTCATCCACACATTTTAATTACAGTTTTCTAAGGTCTATATCAAGCGGTAAAAAGCCAAGAGCACACAAAATTGGTTTGGAGGAAATTCTGGTTATGAGGCACTAAGTGAGGGATGAACTAAGGGTTAAACCAATTTATACTCCCATGATCAATTTATGTAACTTATACCTTCAACAATATAGAGTACCACCTACTTTTGGATCTTTGTCAATCTGACAACTGAGAAATGATATTTCAATGCAGTTTTAATCTGTATTTTTCTTATTAAGAATGAAACTAAATATCTTTTCAATTCATTTTCATTTAAATGTCATTCTCTGAAATGTTCAGTCTTATCATTTTTCTGTTTGGTTGTTAGTTTTATAGTTGACTTATATATAGGTAGGAGCTCTGTATATATTATGGAATATTGTTCTTTGGGCATGATATGAGTTGCCACATTTCCCCCATAGTTTGCCATTTTGCCTTTGCTTATGGATTTATTTTTCCATGCAGTTTCAATTTTCATTTAATTAAATTTATCAAATTTTTAAATGTCAAACAGTTGCATGGAAGCACATAACTCACTTCACCTGTTTAAATAATCTACATAAGCCAGTGTTATATTTCCTAGAGGCATTAAGAAAGCAAAGGAGTGTAATAGAGGAGGAGAGAGGTAAGGAAAAACATCTATCTAAATAAACAAATCCTCAAAGATGTTTTTTTTCCCCTCAATTTAAGAAAGATTCTAAAGCTTTTCCCACTTATTTATAATTTTGTGAGGGTAACAAAAAAGTTATTCCCACTCTATCCTACCCACTCTAGCTTTTGCCAAGGGCATAAACACACACCACCATCACCACCACCATGCCACACCACAAAAAAAAACAGAACATTTTGAATGAACAAGGTATGTCTGACGTAGCCAAGAGAAGTCTAGGATAAAGTTTTTGATTAAGTAGTTTCTAATCTTAGAAGAAACAGAAAGAAAGAACATCTTTTCAGGCATTTTTTCCCCCTGGATTTTGGACTTCTAGTTAGTGAAAGAGCTGCATACTTCTGGTAGAGGGGAGAGGACCCCAGTCAAAAATGTCAAATACAGATTTTTTTCCCAACAAAGATGTTATGGATTTTCTTCCATCATCAAGAATTCCCACTACCAGCTCTTCTCCCACTTTCTATAGCTATTCTACCTTTTTAAATAATTACCTGAAAAACATGGGGTTGCTTATTATTGACTTTGCTGATGTCTCCTACATCTATATATTTAGCTATAAAGTCTTTTCTGAGTTGCTGCTGACCCCTCTACCTCAATATGTCAACTCAGTATGTCAAAAATTAATATATCCAAAACAAAACTCATTGTTCTTAGAGTAAAAGTTATCCTTATTTCCTAGTTTCATGAAATAATGTGAACTGTTCTAGGAAGGATGATAAAGGCAGTCCCTATCTAGAGATAAATATATTTTTAATTGCTTTATTAAGATATTACATATGTGTCCTCATTCCCTCATTACCCTCCCAATCCCTCCCCCCCCCCCCCCAAGTCATGGCCTCATCCCCCTGTTGTCTTTATCTATTGGTTAGGCTTATATGCATGCATACAAGTCCTTTGGTTGATCTCTCCCCTTTACCCTCATCCTCCCCTACCTTCCCTCTGAGGGTAAATACATTTTTAAAGGTAAATATTCACTAGAAGTTGGAACAAAGTTCTATAAAAGCACAGAGAAAGTAGTAATCCTGTCTGGACAAATAAAAGAAAATATCAGAGAAGAGATGACATTTGGGTGGCTTTAAAGGATACCATAATGAATTGGGTAGACCTCCTACTTATAATACAATGTTAAAGGCCTGGTGTATCTTAGAAATATTGGGAGTTGAGTTGCAAGAGAATAAAAAAAGTAGGTTGTGGCTAGTCTCTGTAAGGGACCTTATATGTCAAATTAAAAATGTGAATATCTAAAAGCAGGAGAAAGCCAATGGAGGATTTAAAAAACAATGAATTAACATAATCAGATTTTTAAAAAAAAATAGAAGCTAACTCTGGGAGTATTGTGAAAACTGAATTAGAAACCAGATCAAAGGTTTCTGTAAGAGTGTAGGAAGAGGTGATGGGAATGCACATCATTGGGGTTGAAAGGAACAGAGAAGAGAAGCCCTTTTGGTAGGCAGCTAGAAAGTCAGGACTCCAGCTCAGGAGTGGGGTCTGGACAAACCGAGCCTGGGGACAGATGGCTGCCACACAGATCTCTGATATTAGTAATGGTGAGGTTACCCAGGAATTGCTGCTGTACACAAAGGATTTGGAGTAAGAGGATCAAGCAGGGAAGCCTGAGAAACACTGCTACTAGAGAATCAAGCAAAGGAGGAGGAAAAACCCAGCCAATCAGATGGAGAAGTAGGAGCAATAGGAAGGAAACCAGAAACCAACAGGCTTGTGAAAGTCAGGAGACAAGAGAGTTTGGAGAAATGGGAGGTGGTCAACAGTTTCAATAGGTAAGAGAGGTAAAATAGGACCAAGGATGAAAATGGACCATGGCATATAGCAATTACTCTTTCAAGAAGTGTGGTGAACTAGGGTGGAAATAAGTTGGTAGCTACAGGAAAAAGAGTAATTACCAGGAAGGATGCTTACAGGGTAAGATTCTTCCCTCAAGGAAAAGAGAGGATACAGAAGAGTGGAGATGATTAATGGAATAAGGTCCTAGAGGCGTAAGAGAGGGAGAGGGGAAAGGATGCAAGCTGCACATTGATGACAGAGCTACAAGGCAGGAGCCTAGATCCCTGATGAGAGCAGAGATACTATTTCAGCCCTAGAAATTAGCCTCCAAACTTTTTGTGGGAAAGAAATAAATGTCCAAGTTGCTGTTTGGTTTTTCCTATCATTTTCAGACAAATGTAATCCTAACTGCTACAGGAGAGAAGGGTGTTGAAAAACAAATAAACATGCACGCATCTCTTTGAATTTGCACAGGATGTTCAGAAGACAAGGGCAATCTGCCCTTCCTAGAGGACCACTAGTGAGTGAGGGAGGGAGTGGATTAAGGAAGATGAAAATGTAGGTCCAGGTGTGAGGAGTTGAGACTGGATCCTATAGATAAAATGGAGCCACACAGAAAGGTATTGAGCAAAGGAATGACATGTTCCCATTTCAGCTTTGAATAGATTCCTCTCGTGGCAAGGGGGTCATTAGAATTGGTGACTAAATGACACGGGCAAAGGAGTCACAATGAAGCCTAGGTCTCTACTTTGCATTGCTTTTCTCACTCCACCTCCTCCCCCCACCTTCCTTTTGTCCCCCTCCCCCCTTCAATTCAAGCATGCCATTTCTTTATCATTTATTTAACAAATATTTATTGAGTGCCTCTTCTGTGTCTCCTCCTGCAGACATAATGGTAGAAATGGTCTTTGCCCTCAAAGATCTTAGGGATACCAGTTGTGGAAGCTTCATATGTAGTATCTCGTTTAAGCTTCAGAACACCTTATGACAATTTTATTATTATTGTCCCGATTTTTCAGGTAAGGTAACCCAGTCTTAGAAAGTTTAATAATTTGCTCAAGATCACATGGCTGTCTAGCTGATAAATGGTGGTGCCAGGAATCAGACACAGAAGCATCTTACTTAAAAGCATGCTTTTTAATTACTTGGCTATGTTATCTCTCATGCAACTTTGTGTGAAGTGTTAAGTACTATGACACAGAGTGCAGTGGTCTGGATTACTGCAGCTTCCCAAGTGGATGTTCTTTCTGCATGTGGCATGTTCCAGCCAGGCAGTTTTTCTAAAATGCACATTGGGAGGATGGTGGCACCTTCTCAAATTAAGGGCACCCTGAGGAAGAAGATGAGCCTTTGAATGGAAGGTAATCCATGCAGGTCTTAGCTATGCTGATTCTGAGATACTGTAAGAAATCCAGAGGGACATATCCAACAGTAATTTCACAGATAAGTGTGATGTTGAGGAGGAAGCAGGTTTGGAAATAAAGCACTTGGCATCACTAGCTCTTATAGGGCAGCTGAATTCAAGGCAATTACTGAGGATCTTGAGGACCTTCTCGAAGTGAGAGGAGCACCCCGCTGAGAAAAGGGCAGTGGGCACAGGCTTGAGGTTATATTTGGAATAACTGACCAGAGGTAAAGGACAGGGACTCAGCCAAAGCAGTCCAAGATACAACTGGGCTGTATTTAGGGTTAGGGGCAACGAATATATAATGATATCAATCTGCATGCCTGAGAGATTTTCTCCAGTAACAATCACTAACTCGAGAATAGGAAACCTTGCCAAATTTTTATTATTTTACCAGTTCTTTTCTCCCATTCTGACATAAGGCCTTGCCCCATTCTGACCTAAGGCTTTGAGTTCCCAAAGCACTCTGGATTTACCTTTGACCTGCTAATGAACACTTGAACTATCAGGTCCTATTTAACTCAATCTCCCTTTGGACTTGGAAATCCTCAAAAAGTCCTTTGAGATTTTAAAAACCTGTGTTTTTAAAAATCATTTTTTATTCCCAGCAACATGCACAGCACTATTTGTACACTTGTGTTGTCTTCCGTGAAGTCTGTACGTCTCCGAGGAGCAGGAACTCCGTCTCTGCACAGTCCTACGGGAGCGTCATGTCCGTTCAATTCTTGTGCACACTATACCCCCGTTAAACATTTGTGGGACTGGATCAACTTTAATCTGGAGCTGAAATGCAGAAGTTAACTATCTAATACTATCGAGCAGTGATTTTTAAGTTTTCAGATTTGGAATTAACAATCCCTCCTTTTAACCTGTCATCGTGTTTTTCCTTAAGAGGAAGTTAGAACAGCGCTGCCCCGTCCACGCCACTTTGTCCCGGGCGTTTGGGCCTTCCAGGCAGCTCTATGGGCTCTGTTACCGTGAATGAGCTACTAAGCATTCCTAGTCCTTTTGAATACTTATTAGTAAAACTCAAGTGATTGGACAGAACAATTGCCGATGTCCCTTCTCATTCTAAATCCCAAAGAATCCATGACCTCTGGAAGACCTTTAAACCACATCTGAGAACGACTGCCTTATAAAGAGCAATTAAACATGGGCTCCATTATTAGAAAATGGGGAAATAAATCCTTTTTCTATAAAACTGAGTTAAAATTTACAAAGATATGACTTCAAAACTGAGGATGCAGACACTTTATATTTAATTATTGCTCTGACTGCTGGTTAAAGCATTTTATCAGATGCAAGTATGTTTTTCCATGGTAGGTATACCCAAAAAGCAAATGAAAGGGCACCACAGTTCACTCTGGTAATAGAAAGAGCAGAAAGCTGGAAGAATGGGAAACATCATCTTGGATCCCAGACATACCTTGGTAACACCCCCCCCACCCCCCCAGATAAGAAATCAAAGAGTGTAAGTGACTTACTCAAGATCATAGATGTATGAAGTAGAAGGGCTGGTACTAGAGTCCAAGGCTCCCAATCATGGGCTTTCTTTTTTAAAAATAACCAAATTGCTCAAAAATCTCCTGAAAAACAAAACCAGATGAAGGTGACGTTGGTTGAGTTTAAACAGAGACTACTTTGTTCTTTCCAGGTTTAATAATAAACAATTCTAGTGATTGGTATGAAGGGGCAGCAGATGAAACATTCTGACCCCCTAAACAAAAATATTTGTATTTTTGCACCACAGTTAGTAAATCAATTGTAAAAATTAAGAAAACAAGGAGAATTAGCAAAGCCAGCAATTTTCCTTCACTCTTTTGGAAACAGACTGAAAAAAGAAAAAGAAAAATCCCTGTGGCTGCCTTCATTAGCAGCCAGGGTGTTGAGTCCCATTGTAAATCCCCGTTTATAAAGGCCCATGGCTACCTGCAGAGCCCAGGAGTACCAATCACATTAGTAAAGACACCAGATGACCAAAGGAAGCCATGAGGGTCTGGGAAAGCTGGTAAACAAAAGGCAGCATTCCAAGTGAATGCCATTGCTGGAGTCTGCATTGTAAAAGGCCTGGATTTCAGAATCCTAAAGCAGATTAACTGAAGGCAACAAAGGATTCAAATAAGATACAAAGAACTCATTTTGACACATTAAGAAACTGTCTTCATTAGATCATCAGGTATTTATGTATAATTATTTAAAAAAAAATTCCACCTAAGTTGTGTTTGAAGCATTGAGGCCTAGAAAAGCTGGGGCCTAAACATGGTTCTTGAATATCACGCGTTCACGACCAAAATTCATGACCAGGCTTTTGCCTTTTAATCTTCCTGACATTTTAAAGGCCTGTAACAACTTTAAAATTCGTTATGCCCATCATTTCAACTTTACCACGTTGTGTACAAGTGCTGATTTAAATACCAACTAGAATAACTCAGATCTTTCCAACTGTAAGTGATTTTTCTTCCTCATTTTTTTGCATCACGTACAAAGAAAGTAAGTGACACTTCTGGATATGAATTGCCAAAATGAAAAGAAGCAAAACATTAGGCTCTGGTATAATTCCCATCACTTCACATGCTTGTTTTGCTCTGCTTGCAAAGTTTAAACTCAAATACAATTTAGATGCTTAAATTTGAAAATGTGGAAGAAAAACCTTTATTTCCATGTGGACAAGACTGAGAATTGTTGTTTTTAATTTTGTTTTCTTTTTTGGGAGGGGGTGGGCTAGGGAATTATGTTAAATAATTTCAATAACTTGCCACATTATTTGCCAGTTTTATTCACTAAGGTATCCATATTGCTAAGTCTAATAACTGATGTAAAATTTAAATCATTACTCATTAAAAGTCCTGTAAGAAGATATGGGCACTGCTCTGGCCAGGTGGCTCAGTTGGTTGCAGCGTCATTCCGTACACTAAAAGACTGCAGGTAAGATTCCCAGTCAGGGCATATACCTAGGTTGGGTTGTGACTAGGAGGCAGCCAATCTCTCCCCCACCACACCTCCCTCTCTCTCTCTCTGTCTTCCTCCCTCCCCCTCCCCCCTTCTCTCTAAAATCAATAAAAACATATCTTCGGGTGAGGAGAAAAAAAAAAAAAGAAGACAACGTGGGCACTACATGTGTAATATTAGATCAAATGTCCTTTCACTTAACTTTTCAGGTATAAGGACCATCCATCATCCTGAAATCTTACAAATGTATTTAGAGACCCAGCAGATAAGCAGATAGATAAAAATGGTTCTGATAATTTAAATAGTCCCAAAAGCCTAAACCCCAAACTGAGATACAGTAATGAGAACCTTTCCCAATAATTTCTACTGTTTGGAAATTAATTTCTCTTCATACCTCTTCAGTTTCAATTATAATAGTCACCCTTCACTAAGAACAAAAGTAATTTAGCTCCCACTTTCCCTTTGAGAGATACTCCCATTGTTTTGTCAAATCCCAGCAGGGCCATAAACAAGGCAGCACTGACACAGAAGGAAAGAATTTACATCTAATGGTCTGATGTCAGCTGGGCCTTCAGGCCAGTTGATAACTTTGACTTCATTTGTGGTCAAGTGGAAGAACACTGGAAGAGTTCAATGAGTCTGAGCTTTTGACTTCACCACTCCTCTCGGTTTAAAATAATAAACTAATAAAATTATAATAAGTTTTAAAAGTTGTTAAATATTTATTCAAAAAATACAAGTCAGTCTTCCTTGTTTGACAGAGGGAAAAGAAAGGAAAGGGACATGTGGCTGAGCCACATTTCAAGTTGGTTGCAGAAGAGCAAACCTTCCCCCTCTCATCATCGAACAAATTCTCCACTGAAAACACCCCCCTCCGTGTTCTGGCCTGTCTGGCCATTTCAGTTTTGTCACACAGACAGTGGCAGAAATACGCCCCACCAAGACAGTAGCAGTGCATTTTCTCAAATAGCTCCTTATTTGCTGACTACCTCCATGGAGAGTCTCCTTTCATTGTCTCATCTCCTCCTTCCCCCTCTTTTTGAGAGCCAAGAGGTAGCACCAAGAATGGCCTGAGCTTTGCTGCAACCATTAAAACAGGCAGTGTGGTGAACAACAAATCTAATGAAAATATACTCTACTACTTTACAGCCACTTGGCTTAAGGCTACTTATCTGTAAAATGGGATTAATATCTCCTACCTCACAGAGTTATAGAGAAGATAATGTATGTGAAACTCTGGGCATATATTAGGCATACAATAAATGTTATACTCTTCCTTATAGAAATGCTTAACCACATGAAAAATAATGCTTTTATACTTTATAGAGCTCTTTCATGCAAATTATCTCAGTTAATCTTTCTAACATTACCCCACACATAAGTACTCATAAGCCAACTACTCAAGTGCATTGGTTCTCTGACTCCAGAACCAATGTTTTTTTCTATTGTTCTGCTATGTGAGGGGTTGTAGTAGTAGTGGAGACCACATTACATTCCTCTAACATAAACTCCTGTGGGTGAGTGGGGAGCAAGAGCTGAACCGGCAGGGATCTTCGGAGCATTCAAAGGTAGCCTGATAAGCTACCCTTGGGTTCATCAATAAAGTACTCTTTATTGATTAAAAAAAAAAAAAGCAATGAGAATAAAAATGAAATGATTATAATGTTTGAGGGCCCAGTTCTATATAGGAATGTGATAGTTTAGGTCAGTTCAAGAAAAAAAAAATAACAGACTTACAAAATATTATCTTTGTCTAAGGTTGAGAAAGGTTTCCTGTCAGTAGATGCAACCAACATTTAAATTAAGCCTAATTGCCCTGCCTGGTTTGGCTGAGTGGATAGAGCATTAGCCTGCGGACCCAAAGGTCCCTGGTTCGATTCCAGTCAAGGGCATGTACCTTGGTTGCAGGCTCCTCCCCGGACCAAGCCCTTTGGGGGCCTGTGCAGGAAGCAACCAATCAACATGTCTCTCTCACATCAATGTTTCTTTCTGTCTTTCCCTCTTTCTTCCACTCTCTCTAAAAAGATCAATGGAAAAATATCCTCAGGTAAGGATTAAAACAACAAAAAAATAATTAATTAACCCAAATTTTCACCTCAGAACTACAATGGGAGTTTTGATACACTTTACTTCATTTAATGCTCACAATAACATTCCAAGATACATAATATATTCATTACATATGAGAATACGAACTCCAGAAAATTTAGTGATTTGTTTGACAAAGCTTGCAGTGCTGAAATTCAAAGCTATATCCATTAAACCCTATATGTTATGTTTTTCAAGCTAAGTTACACTATGTTCTCTACAGTAACAGAATAGAATGTGCGCAGTGGTCCAAAATATAATCATAATTTTATTTATAACTCACAAGAGAACTAATGGTTATCAAGTTGGTTAAACATGAATTTACTTACACAAATTGTGAAAATCCCTAAATAGAAATTTCTAAGGTCAGAATGACATCCAAAAATTTTGGTTTAGATTTGAAAACAATTATGAAGTTATTTTTGGTCTATTACAGAAGTCAACCTAAAGAAACCAGAATTCCTAGCTTACTCTTACATGATTCTATATAACTAAATAAATTTTGACTTTATTATTGTCATTTTCAAACTTTAAATTTTCTAATAAGATAGATTTAAAACTTAGCTCAGAATAACAAAATTTCATCCAGAAATAAGAGCTTCACTCTGTTATAATCTTTCATTCTACTACCTAACCTGAGAAAATACTTGTTGAGAAGCAAAATTTAAGGAACTTCCTAATGGAATTGAGGTCTGTGGATTAATGGTATAGGTTGGAAGGCAAAAGGCTCTTTATTTTTGGATAAAAAGTGAATAAACCAAGGAAAATCCCAGGAAGAAACAACATGGAGAAACAAATAATCACAGCTATGGATGGAGACAATCTATAGTCAAGTGAAGCAGAGTGGGTCAGTCCTGCTGACTCAGGTGCCCAGAGAGGCTCTGGAAATCACGGCTGGTCAGATGGTGATGACAGGAGGTGGGAGTAGGGGGGGAAGATAAGAGTGGCGAAGGTGCTGAATGATAAGTCAGGAGTCATGGTATGGAAAAATAGAATGGATGTTCCCATTATTATCAATAACTGCTACAGCATTTGCTATAGTTGGCCTGAATGCTACAAAATAGAAAATCTGGTTGCAATTACTAGTACTTCTGATTTTTCTTGATGAAACCACTGTGGACACTGAAACACTCTTTGACCTTGGAGTCATTTAGATCAGTGTTTCTCACAAAGTCTAGTTCAAAGGCTGGGTCAGAGTCACCTGAAGAACACGTTTACTGTCGGTTCCTCATCCTCTCTTTCAGAGGTTTATGAGTCACTGGTTCTAGGGAAGGAATCTATCTGCATTCTGAATGCCAGTAAAAGGGTTGCCTGATTTAGCAGCTCTAACCCCAGATGATTCTATGACATCAGAGTTTGAAAACCACTTATTTGGATTAAAAAAGAGAAGATATTAAAATTGTGTATGATTGTTAAACAGGATGCTTCTTTGTAACAGTCAGCCAAACATAATAAAAAGAAAACAACAACAACACACGTTGCAGTCCGATTCTAGGGCTAGATACTTGCCTGCTCTGCACTTCAATCTCCTCCCTTGGAAAACGAAAACAAACCAATAATGGAACCTATGAAGCCCCCTGCCATTCTGTAATTATGTTCCAAAGAGGTACCAAGGAGCACAAGAGTCAGGGAAGGATATTTTGCTATGACAACAGCAACTTGCTCCTGGGATGAGTATCACGTCTGCCTCCCACCCCTTCTTGGGTGCCTTTGGCCTTTGACCCTTACCTGCTCCTTTCAGGCTGGCCTATCCAGAAACAAGTAGAGCTTTAAAAAAGTTAAATATTGTTTATTAACTAGATTTTAATTGTGAAACTAAAAAAAAAAAAAAGCAACAACGAAACAATCATTTGGAGCACTAAAAACAAGAAAATTGAATTCCAACAACTTCCTGAGAAGTATTTTTCTCATAAAAACACTGGGATGACATTATGCTTGGGATGCAAAAAAAAAAAAAAAAAAGCCCAACTCTCGTAGGTTCTGTATTCTGCTCTTCCTCTCCAAAACGGTTTCTAATCAAGTTTTAAGTAATAATTGGATCCTATGATATACGCAGTATCTGTTTGTTCACATTCATACTAGAGGCCTGATGCACAAAATTCATGCATGGGGGGGGGGGTGTCCCTCAACCCAGCATGCACCCTCTCCAATCTGGGACATCTTTCTCACAACCAGGACTGCTGGCTTTCAACCACTTGCCTACCTGCCTGCCTGATTGCCCCTAACTGCTTCTGCTTGCCAGCTGATCACCCCCTAACCATTCCCGTCAACTTGATCAACGCCTAACTGCTCCCCTGTCAGCCGATTGCCCCTAACTGCCCTCCCCTGCTGGCCTCGTCACCCCCAACTGCCCTCCCCTGCAGGCCTGGTTCCCCCTGCCAACTGCCCTCTCCTGCAGGCCTGGGCTCCCCCTCAACTGCCCTCCCCTGCAGGCCATCTTGTGGCAGCCATCTTGTGTCCACATGGGGGAAGCCATCTTTGACCACATGGGGATGGCCATCTTGTGTGATGGAGTGATGGTCAATTTGCATATTACCTCTTTATTATATTGGATTGTGGACTGTTCAACTATGTACTAAGAGGTATCTAGTCTGTGAAATTCTGCAGTAAAAGTGGCTATAAATGATACTCCTATCTTATGGAAAAGCAAGACAAAGATCACAATATTAGTAAATACCAATTATAAAGCATTTCACTAGAAAATAAATGCCGGAAGAAAGGGGAGTTCTTAGAAGTCCAAAAAGATACATTTTGATGACTAACATTATCTTGGTGGTTAATAAATGGCAATGTGCCTCAGAAATCATGGTGCTGCTGTCTCATACATCCTGCTCTGGTTTGCCAATGTCAGCGTATGCCATAAAGGGAAATAACTTTAAAAATCAGTCACATTCAGTCCAGAGATGGAAGACGCTGATGACACCTTGCCATGCTAGCAGTCAGCAGCTGTGTGTTGCTGCAGGTTGCCCAGGCCCAAACCAGAGAGGGTGGAACCTGCATTGCCACCATTTGTCCACCATTCCGATACCATTGCTGACATGTACACATAAGGAACTAGTTGACATTGAAACTGGGACTCAGAACTGTTGGACATTGAAACTGAGACTCAAACACTTTTTGTTCTTATGTTTATTTCTAGTATGCAGATGCAAGATTTTTTTTTTTTTTTAAAGAAACGGGGCGGAAAATAGATACAGATGGAAAGAAGCATTGAACAGACTGTCAAACTACAGTGGGAAGGCAGGGGAGGATGGGGGGCAGGGGCTGTGGGAGATCAACCGAAGGACTTGTATGCATGCATGTAAGAATAACCAATGGATACAAGACACTGGGGCGAGGGGGATGCAGGTGAGGGCATGTGCTGGGCGGGGGGGGGGGAGTATAGGGGAGGCCGGGGGGAGATTAAGGGGGGGAAAACATATGTACGTACTACTATTTGTAATACTTTAAACAATAAAATTATTAAAAAAATAAATCAGTCACATTAAGTAGAACTTAGGCACACAAATAAATATATGACTTGATGTAAGGAGGACAATAGAATTTGCTGAAGTTTTTTGGCTGCTTCATGATCCTTAGGTCCTGCTGCTTTCCCACTAACTGACAGATATGTAGAAGGTTGAGTGGAGCTTCACCTGGTGTCACTGCCAACTCAAGGGCTTAGTAATGACGTTCGTGGACTGTGAAAGCTGTCAGGGTTTCTCATTATTGCCCTTACTCTTAAGTGACTTCACAGAAGGAAGGAAGACACCTGATTCACACGACCAGGCATAGCAAAGGGAGCATGTGAACTTTCAACAGAAGAGGAAGCTTTGTACCAGATGTGAAGAAGTAAAGTTTATTTTTCCATTTAGCTTGTTTATTTAAGCAAGAAGGAAGGAGACTGCGGCAGCTTCCCTTTCCAAAGTGCTCAGGGGATGACCTTCTCCCTCTCTACCTCCTTTCTTTATAAATGAAGAAAGTTGGCTATTGCCATTTCCAGAGGGATCTAATGATTACATTTCATCCATAGCTACTTTAACTTTTGAAACCTGCCAATCAACAGAGTAGACCAAGAGGGAGGGTCAGTGCAGCCTTGCCCATGTAGCATTCTCTCACTGTGTAGAAGGAAAACGATTTATTAAGGAAATTATTTTAAAACTGCAAAGCAATGATAAAGGCTATAATCAAGGTCTTCCTAAGATTTGTTGAACAACTGAGAAACTCTTCAGTACTTTATTTTCCCTTCTAATCTTTGTGTATAAGAAGCCGAGTGATACAGCTTTTAAATGTAAAATAACAACCAAAAGAAAACATCTTTTGTCCTTGGTTCACCTCTCTTCTCACATTATTTTGGTCTGACACACCATTTGTTTCTAGACTAAAGATCTTCTTGGTATTTGTCCAAAGACACACTATCTTTTTTTCACAAATTGTTCAAACGTTCTTCCTAATGCTGAAGCTATGATATGCTACTAGTCAATAATATAAAACACACCACAAAACCTTTGCTTGTATTTTGATTACATGTACATTATCAAAAAGGCCAGGCTACAAAATATTAAATGACCTTCCCGTTAATCATTTACACATCATTTTAATTAACACACACCTTCTCTTCTCCCATTATAATACGCCCTCATCCTGCTTCTCGCAGGAAAAGAGAGAACACGATCACTAAGATTAATGGAGCATTGGTAGTGCATTTTAGGTACAAATGACCCACTTTTATGTGGTGCCAGAAGAACTCAGCAAGGGTTTAGGAAGGAGAAATCCTGAAGTTCTTTTCTACTGAATTCATGCAGCTGGTGGTGATAAATTGATTGTTCTCCTTTAATGGCAGGGCCAGAAAGACAATGAAAGAAGCATTTTCTATAACTGGCTATATTTCTTATTAATTAGGAAACAGTTTTTTCTTCAAATTGCTATGGAGATGAATCACCTCTAGTTTTAATTAAAGCCCTCTCAAAATTTTCTCTCATTCTGCTAAGAGTGCTGGAGTAGCACAGGGAGATGATTTTTCTTTCAGGAAGGCAAAATGCAAAATGTTCCCTCCTTATCAAGGAAGGAGAAAAGGAATTGCTTCAACTCCCAGACTTTCATTTCCTGGAATTGTTTTTTAAACATTTTGTGTGTTTCATGAAAATTATTCCTTTATCATCTTCAAAACTAAAACTGCAAATAGAATTGGTAATATATAAAAATTTAGATCCTGCTTAAAACCCAAGAATCCTAAATTTTGAACTTAAATCAATTCACCTAAGTATCATGATCAAGTGTGAATTAAAATAAGACTCAAAGTCACTTGGCCTTGGCGCTGACTCACAAAAATCTGAATCCTGCTCTACAATTACTACACTTGCTGTAAAACTTACAATTACTAACACTGGCTAAAACTTACAATGCTCGATTTAAAGATTTTTTCCAAGCAATCTAGCAGTCGATTCTTATTTAGTGTAGCTACCATTTCACAGCACTAGTGTTGGGGGCCCAAGAAAAATGGGGAAGGAATGTCTACAGTGGGATGGTCACCGCAACTCTGTTCTAAAGGCTCGAATGTAAAAGTGTGCCACTGGTCAAACATACTCATGGAGCCACTAAAATAACACATTACACATCGTATTAACATTTGACACATTAATAACTGGACACCTGTGTGTGAGCATGAGTGTAGATGTACACAGTCATGCATCCTTTCAGACAACAGACTCTGAGAAACCTCAACTACCTAGCCTAGAACCAGTAAAGTACCTGGAAATAAGAAAAAAATTACATTTTTACTGTGAATTCATGAAAGAAATGTGATTGTTTGTATTTCAGGTACAGGTTCACCTTCAGGTATAAAGCAGAGAAGTGATAACTCACCTGAAGGTAATAGTCTGCATATCTACAAAAAATAGGCAGTAAAAATAAAAGTATGGCTGCTCAGTGTATTTAGCACAGGAGCAAACAGCCTACACTCAATGAATACCTCAATAGTCACTAGGACATCATGTATTTCATTGTAGCACAATAGCAGATCTTCATAATGAGAACTCTGGGTCTGTTAATGTGCATTACTTAAGAGACACTATTAAGTAATATATTAAAGGAAGAATGTTCACTGAAAAAATATATTGCTTAAGTTGTAAGTCTTCAGTTATTAGGAAAATAAAAATTATTTGAAACAATTATTGTTATGTGTTTTTTTTTTTTATTGTTTAAAGTATTACATATTCTCCTTTTTCCCCAATTGACACTCCCCTCACTTCCTCCCCCTAGGACAAATCCCCAGCCCCTAGTGTCTGTGTCCTATTGTTATGTTTTATGCAATGTATTTTGTATTTAAATTTCAAAGACTTTTCTAAATACTGCTTTGTTATGTTTAGAGAGGTTATCTGGAATGTTATCTTAAGTATTATCACTATTTATACCTAATGCTATTATTATGTTATTTTAAAATCTGATGTTCTAACTGTTCTAAGATATTAAAGCCCTAAAGAGATTTGCATAAAGAACAGAAGGAGGAGTTGCTTGAAACAAAATTTCCCAATTCATTAATTACTCGTTGAATGTCACGATGTCATGGATGTAATCCACCAGTCTGGGAGAATGCTGAGAAGACAACAGAATAAGAAGATTTCAGAGTAGCTGGAATCTTTAACTCTCTTTCTTTGAAAATCTTCTGTCACAAGTCAGAAGGATAATGTCTCTTTTTACCCAATGAGAAAGCTGTTCTCACACGAGCATAATTAATCTTCTGACACCATGACAAAGAAATTCCTTAAAAGGATTTCTCTGATTTCCTCTCAAGACAGAAGATTGTCTTTATCCATCATCTGTTCTTCCTGATCCCTTCTTTTTGAATATCCACATCAGCAGAATTGTCCATCAGAAGAGACAGCAGGAGGGAAATCTCTGCATGACTGATAGGGCCCCAATGCTCTGCAGGCCTATTTAAGTGCAAGCATCTATTGTTGCAAACTTACTTTACAGCAGTTAAACAAATATAATAGTCACCAATTCAACCATTGTGCAGCTTAGACTTGACTAAAACTAGTAAGTGAAGTTCGCTAATGACAAGGCATTGATTTTGAAACCAGATAAAAACTCTACAGATAAATTAGCCTGATGTCTACTTTGAAAGAAGAAATTTCTCAAAGCTATGCAACAGTGATATGTGCTGTTGAACGTATTATATACTATACTGTATGTAGATGGAAATTCCCATTAAAAGCACAAGAAAAGTCTGATACTTTTCATTTTAACAATGATTCAATACTTCTTACCTACATCATGGCTATTGGGGTGGGGTTTAGGGGAGGAAACACCCAAAACTGTATGTTACCATCCAAAAAAAAATCAGGTGTTTCAAAGAAGAAAGTGCTCCCAACACTCCATCACAGTAAAGCTTTCTTAAAGAGAGATTTAGGTGTGTCTGTATGTTGTTAACCCCATTTGTGAAAAGAAAACAAACAAAGCCCACTTGAGACTCCTTGTGAGAACCCGCCTCTTCCTTGTGTGGAATGAATGAACCAGAGCACTATAGGTCAGCGTCAGGTGGGGGAGCAAAGCATATTGGGCAAAGGCCCAACCCACAGAAAATGCAAGCCTGGCTCTACTTTCAAAGCAGTCTTTACAAAATGGAAATAGATCTAGAAATCTCACTGAACTTGGTAAGAGCACACCCACTATCAACAGTAGAGGTTACAGCATGCTCTGTGTTCTTTACAGATGCTGCCAAAAAAAAAAAAAAAAAAAAAAAAAAAAAGCCACTAGAACCCAGACACCAGGACACATTGACACTATGAGTTCTGTCTGCACCACAGTGACCTTGACTACTCAGTTCTGGATGCACCCTGTGAAAATATTTGTTTATCCTTCCAATTCCCAAACAGTGAGGCTGTCCCTCACACTGGGGGCTCCAACCTATTGGTGCTTGCCCTGGGTTGGTTATTAGGACAGACTGCCCAGCCTGACTCACCGCAGGGCTTCTCCGGTTGACCTGCCTCTTTCCGCTGAGAAGAGCCACTGACGGCTGACCTATAGCCAAGACCCACATGTTCTGCAACGAGAGGCTCAGCTTTGGTTTTTCTTAACTGACAAAGCTATATTCAGCACTGACTACCCCTTTGAAGACCTAGAAAAAAAAACACCACCCACTTATCCAGGGATAAAGATCTGGGAAAGTCTTTGTGGCTAAAGAGGAACGCTAAGCATTGTGAATGTAGAATAAGAACACAGAGTTTGCATACAGAGAAGCAGGAAACCAACAGAGAACGGACTGGTAGTGAGAGTCATACAGAAGAGAGGAGCAGAGGGGGAATGCAGGCAAACATCACAGAGGCGACTCCGACGGGTTCCCTCTCTAGCCCAGGACCCAGAATCTCTCGAGGCCCACATCACCTGCAGCTCCACATCATTGTTAACAGCGCTTTTGTGAATGACTAGTCTTCCCAACAGGGTTGTGTGTATGCGTGTTTGGTGGGGATAGGGACAAGAACCAATCCTTGTCATTTTTGTATCCCTGTTATACATTGTACATAGCATCTTGTCAAAATCAATGAACACCTACTGACTGTTCAGAATGGGACTTGAGAGTAAGAGACTACTAGTGCTGCCCAAGGCCAGTTGTGTAAGATCCAGGAAGGATCAGACAAATCTTCCTCTTCCCCCAGGCTACTGTTTGTAGGTTGGGCTACTGGGGAGGGGTAGAGAGGAAGCAATCAGGTCTGTGAAATTAAAGTATAAGTTCCATAGGAGTATCCTCTTGCCTATAATAATCCTTAATGAGAAAAACCCACCAGTGGTATATGGGAAATCTCTGTACCTTCCTTTTAATATTGCTATAAATCTAAAACTGCTCTAAAAAATTAAGTCTAACAAAAAAGCCAAAAGCAGAACAAAATAAAATCTACTCGTGCTCACAAAAGCTCAGGAAAAAAAAAAAAAGCAACTTCAGTCTTTTGCCTTTTAGAAATATCTTTATAAGAAAAGGATCAGTTGTAATGTGGTCCATTACAAATATTTATAATTGTGTTCATAGAATTGACTTTGATTAAAACATGCATTGAATAGATTCCAGCTCCACCACTTCTAAGGGTGCACGTAATTCAGTCTCCCTTTGCCTCAGTTGCCTCATCTGTAAAGTAGAAATAATAATCATGCCTATACCTTGCAGGGTGTTGTAAGGATTAAATGTAAATCCTGACATTTGGTAAAAACTCACCACATAACAGCTAATTAATACTACTATTGCCCACTCCTGCCCCATTCAACTCTCTAATTGGGTATATCCAGCTCTATTTATGGAAGTTTATCTTGAGACACATATGTACACACACAAATGTGCATGCAATATGGGAGTTTTCAGTGCTAAAGAGCAGGCCCAATCGATTTAGCTAAATGGACACTTCTGAGCGATTGGGAGGAAAAAAAAAGAAAGAATGAGGGAATTAGGCAGAACAAGTAAAGAAGAATAGGGCAGGCCAGGGTGACACAAGGGCTGGAAACAAACAATTTCCCAGGCCTCTATTTGAACTACTGCAAGCATGTGTGGGCCTCATTCTGCCTCCCCTGGCTCCACTTTACCACCTGGTTTCCTGGCTGTCTTGGCACTGTTTGCAGGTTGGGATCTTCCTGGGATACAAAAGGCACATTCTGTACTTGTTTTTATTGCCACTGAATTCAACGAATATTTATTTTGCTTCTGTAAAGTGCCAAGTATTGAGAGATGCCGAGGATACATTCATGAACAAAACCATACCATCCTGAGGTTCACAGCTCAGAGAGGCTGACATGAAAACTACACACTGTTTAATAGAGAGCACAGTGTACCATGGAACACTGAAGCAAGTCCTGGTGGCCCTTAGAACTTCAAAGATGAACAGAAGTTTGTACAACAGAGAAAAGATGGGGAACTATGGGGGTGGGGGGGGGAGGGAGAAGTAAGTGTCACTTTTCATGTCTGAGCCCTAGAATGCATGAAGGCAGAATGGCAGGAGTTAGACTGGAGAGTGAAGCTAGGTTAGGAAAAGCGATTAGGCTTAAAAATTTTTTTTAACAGTTAAAGGGGTGGGGGAGGGGGACCTTAAAGATTATAGACAAAAGAGTGACATGATCAAATTTGTTTTTCAAAAAGGTAATTCACCGAACCAAAAGGAAAACATTGGAAAGGGAACAGGAAGGGGAACAGTCAGAAATTAGAGTTTGGGAAGGAGATGATTTTGGTAAAAGACAATGAAGGACTATTTGATTAAGACTTATGTAGGATGTTGAACTGATGGAATTTAGTGACCCACTAGAAGATGAAAAGGAAGGGAGGAGAAATCTACGGTAACTGAGAAGTTTCTAGTGATGAATGTCATGCTATTTATTTGGATATGCTAATTAAGGAAGTGTTGCCCTGTTTCTGTGTAATTTTGTAGAATCACAGGCCAAAGTTCTTTTTTTACCCTATGTCACTAACCCCTAGACCCTACAGAAGGGAATTTAAGAATAGATTGAAACCTTAGGAAAATAAGATTTTCAATTTGTTTTTAATAAGGTATTCTTTTACATGTACTTCCTTTCCAAAGGAATCCCATGACTCCTACTATATATAAATTTTAATTTTTAACAGTTGCCCCTGAAATTCAAAGTTTCATGGTTTATTTCATAAACGGAAAGGCTCACTGGAGTTTGTGGCTAGCCAAGTCTGTAAGTATGAGACAACGAGGTGAAAAAAGAAGGAAGAGTAGACATCTGCCAAAAGGCTACATCTGCCAAATGGGAAAAGAAAACATGTTTAGAGAAAGTGTCAGGAGGAACAACAGGGTGGTTAATGCCATCCTTTTACTGAGAGGGAAGTTTCTAAGTGGGAAGAACTTGTTTAATATATGAACTTGTTCATATATTAGAGGGTCAGTCAAAGAGAACATAAATCCTTTTCAGAAAGTAGCAAGCAACACAGTCTTATTCTCATATTATTGTTTTTCTGGTATCTCTTATATCATATTAAAAGATGATTTGTATTAACAATGAACTAAAGTGTTACAAGCAGAAATAAAATCAACATGGCATTTTAATGAAAAGCAACATGGTTAATTCACTAAATCACATGATCACCCAACACACTCACTTTTCCAAGAAGATTGTTGGGCCTTGGCTGGTGTGGCTCAGCTGGCCAGAGTGTGTCCCATACGCCAAAAGGTAGCGGGTTTGACTCCTGGGCAGGGCACAAGCCTAGATTAACGTTTCAATCCCCAGTTGGGGGCCTGTATGGGAGGCAAACTATCAATCATTGATGTTTCTCTCCCACTTCAATATTTCTCTCTCTGCCTTTCATTTTCTCTACAATCAATAAAAAAACTCATCCTCAGGTAAGGATAAACAATAAAAAAAAAAAGACTATAAAACTACCACTGATTTCTGGGAAGGACTGTAGACAAGATGCTTGGAGCTATCAGTCTTGGACCATGAGGTGTATTTATGAACAGTAGCCATGCATTTTGGAGCAAAAGACTGTAACCATCTCAGGCCTAGTTTGTCTCACCTGGGATTTTCTAAAAGTGAGAGAAAAATAAGATCTATTTTATTTAAACCACTATTTTTTACCTATCTCTTACTCACTGCCAAGTCTAATTCTAACAAAAACTCCTTTTTCGTTATTATCTTAGTTTTTGTTTAGTTTTTGTATGTGTATAATTTTTCTCACAAAGAAATTATATTGTATACACTGCTGTTTTTCTTTTATCAATTTATATTTTCTTATGCTAGAAAACAATCTATAATAATCTTTGAAGGCTCTTAAAAATTTTATCATATAAATGTACCATCCTATATATTAAAAGAGAAAAATGCAAATTTGACTGTACTTTCGCTCCTGATTGGCTATGCTACCAGCCCATCAGGAGCAGGGGCGGGGCCAAGTGGCACAAGTGCCAGGCCCCGGGGGTGGAGATAAATGGTGGTGGCAGTGAGCGCCCAGCCCCTGGGTGCTGTGAGGGGACGCGCACGGTGGCGGCAGCAGCGGTAGTGGTGGTGGCAGGGAGCACCCGGCCCCCGGGCGCTGTGAGCAGAAGTGGCGGCAAGCGCCCAGTCCCTGGGGCTGGGTGGTTGCAGGCAGCTGGGGCTGAGCTGAGCAGGGTGATGGCTGGGTGTCCAAGGGGGTGGCTGGGGGTGAGCCATCAGTTGGACATCCCCTGAGGGCTCCCAGTATATGAGAGGGGGCAGGTTGGGTTGAGGGACCACCCACCTCGAGTGCACGAATTTCATGCACCAGGCCCCTAGTCTATAATAATAAAAGCATAATATACTAATTAGACCAGATAGCCAAATGTCCTTCTGGACGACCTTCCGGATGAAGCTGGGGCTGCAAGGGCTAAGGCAAGCTGCCTCAGCTGTGAGGGCAGAGCCCCTTGCACGAATTTTGTGCATTGGGCCTCTAATAATTTAATAATCAAGACTGATGAACTGTTAGCAAGACTAACCAAGAAAAGAAGAGAAAGGACCCAAATAAATAAAGCCAGAAATGAAAGTGGGGAAGTAACCACTGACACCATAGAAATACAAAGGATTGTAAGAAAATACTATGAATAATTATATGCCAAACAAGCTGGACAATGTGGATGAAGTGGAAAAATTCCTGGAAAAATACAAACTCCCAAAACTGAATTAGGAAGGATCAGAAAACCTGAATAGGCCAATAACAACTGGTGAAATAGAAGCAGTAATAAAAAAAACTCTCAGAAAATAAAAGTCCAGGTCTGGATGGCTAAATGTACCATAATTTATAACCAGTTAAGTAGCTTTACCTATCAATGGACTCTCCCAATCCTATATAATCCTATATAATAAAAGCCTAATATGCAAATTGTCCCCTTAACTGGGAGTTCAATTGCTCATTATGATGTGTGCTGACCACCAGGTCAGCAGAACATGGCTGGCATCAGCAACACGGTGCTGGCAGCAGGCAGCAGTGGAGGCACTGCCAGCCCCGATGGGCCCTGATGAGAGCAGGACCATGGCAGGACGGTGGAGCAGATGAGCAGGTGGCACCAGGCTAAGGCGGGTGCATGCAGGGCCCAAATGGCCCACAGATTGCCCCATAGACGGTGATCTGCGGCAGCAGCAGTAGGTAGGGCTGCCACTTGGCTCCCAGGTGCTGAGGGAGCTGGGCAGGGGCCTGATGACTCAGGCAGAGGGGGGCACACAGGGCCCAGGTGCTTCCCAGGGCTCAGAGGTCAGCTGGGACCTGCCCTTCCATTCCAGACGCTTGTGTTTCGATTGTTCGCCAGGCCTAGACCACACCTGTGCACTAATTTCGTGCACTGGGCCTTTAGTTTATTATAGTTAACTAGCTAATATTAGACTAAAAATTATACAGATATACCTTCACAACAAGCCAGGATGACAAATATTCTCTGCCATATAGTGTTGAGCAGTATGGCCATTATTTCACTAAATTCAATTCCTAGGTTGCATCTGAGCATAGAAGAAAGGCTTAAGGAGGAACCTAGCAGATATTTGGCTTCTTGTCCACCAAAGATGAATAGAAGATAATGCTGCCACTTGTATAAACTTATTATAATTAACATTTCCCCCCAGCAAATCCATTGTCTATACTTTACTTGTTTCTGATGTCACTTGTTTCTGATGATACAGAGTGTTTGAGAGGTATAGTTCTAGAGTTGGATGACAAAGATTCAAATTCTAGCTATGATATTCACTGTTTATGTAAACTTGGAAAATTCTTTAATCTCTCTAGCACTCCACTTACAGGAGAAAATGTTAAATTTACCTTACAAGTTCATTATGTACTAACATTTTACCAAAGAGATTTAGACCAGAAAGAAGGTTCACCCCATGAAAACACTATCTATGGCAACTTCTCTAGCCTGATTGGGAGTAGATAAGACAGGTAGAATTCCTCTACTAAAGAGACTTTGGTGACATTTGGAACCTCCAATGTTGTAAAATTATATTTAAACTTGATATAAAATAAATATCAATAAATAAACTCTTACCAATAATTTTACTTAAAATCATTCTCAAATTCCAGTGAGCACCCTGAGATGAGGAGAAGCCAGTCTTGGGTATCGAGTGATCAGAAACTATAACTATCCACGATGCAGAGAGAAATGCTATTGAGACCTGTCACCCGAAGACCCAGGAGGAGTCCTCAGGCACAGAAATTAGCTCATCCCAGATATGGTCTTATTCTAGAGCAGAAGAGTGGAGTAATTCCCCTTAGGCACATATGCAATAATAAAGATTAAAACAAAATTTGTTTTCTCCGGTTGATTTTTAAAGGCACAAAAATTGCCAGCTACCTGTGATCATGTGAATAATGCCTTCTATATTTAATCAAGATTTAACTTTCCCTTATAAGCCAAATGGCACTGTAAAAATAGGGGTACATCCGCACTCAACTGCTCACAAACTAAGCTCTCTAATGCAGTTTTTGCTCTTATCCGGAATGATAGGATAATATAGCACTTCTTCAGTCAGGTTCAGTAAACATGAATTAAACATCTATGTGCTGAGTGTATATCATTTCATGAAATAGTATTTGTAAGAAGCATAAGTACGTACATACCCAATCTTCCCCATAATTCAAATATAGTAACAACTTCTCTCAGGGTCACTGACCCAGAAATTTCAACTACTGGAAACATAGTCCATTATCTAAAAGTAAGCAAATAACTGTGCAGACATGACAGACACCACAAAAGTCATTCTAGAAGTATTTTCACTTTACTCAGAGAAGACACTCATGAACTCATCCAAACTTGTTTCCTCTCATTTTAGACTCAGTTTGAAGAAATCTGCTTATACGATTCCCAGCTTTTGACAGTCCTTCTGGGTTGAAAGGTCTTCCTTATTATATCCTAAATTCCAATATTATTTCAGACTCTTATGATGACTTCAATATTATATTTGTCATAGCTTCATGTTTAATATTTGACAAAGGCTGTCTTTCACACTGCTACTGTCCTTATTCAGAAATTTTCCTGAATTTATTGCTTAATTTTATATAAGAACTTTTGAATCAGCTTTTCTGGTTCAAACTTTTTTATTGATATTTCACTAAACTTCTCATCAACTGGAGGCCCAGTGCACAAAATTCGTGAATGAGAGGCGGGGCATGTACCTCAGCCCAGCCTGCACTATCTCCAATCTGGGAGCCCTCAAGGGATCGGGTCTAAACCGGCAGTTGGACATACTTCTCACAATCCAGGCCTGCTGGCTCCAAACTGATCACCTGCCTGCCTCCCTGATTGCCCTTACCGCTTCTGCCTGCCAGCCTGATCACCCCATAACCACTACCCTGCCAGCCCGATTGATGTCTAACTGCTCCCCTGCCAGCCTGTTTGCCCCCAACTCCCCTCCTCTGCTGGCCTAGTCACCCCTAATTGCCCTCCCCTGCAGGTTTGATCGCCCCCAACTGCCCTCCCTTGCAGGCCTAGTTCCTCCCAACTGCTCTCTCCTGCTGGCCTGATTGCCCCCAACTGCCCTCTCTTGCAGGCCTGGAACCTCCCAACGGCCCTCCCCTGCTGGCCATCTTTTGGTGGCCATCTTTTGTCCACATGGGGGCAGGATCTTTGACTACATGGGGGAAGCCCTCTTGTGTTGGAGTGATGGTCAATCTGTGTATTACTCTTTTATTAGATAGGATAGAGGCCAGCTGGTTTGCCCTGAAGGGTGACCCAGATCAGGGTGGAGGTTCCCTTGGGGTGTGAGGTGGCCTGGGCAAGGGGCCTGTGGTGGTTTGAAGGCTGGCCATGCCCCGCAGCGACCCAAGTGGAGGCCCTGGGATCTGGGATTAATTAATTAATCGCTCGGGCAACCCTAGCCTCTGCTCTCTCCAGCTGCATGGCTGCTGCCATTTCTGTTGGGATATATCTTCTCTAATTGAAACTTTGTAACATTGCATGGAGGCCTAGGCCGGCAACGGCAGGTGGAAAGCTTGGCTTCCTCCATTGCCAGGGAAACCCAAGCCTCCTTCCTGTTCTCAGTGGCCACAGTCATCTTGGTTGGGGTTTATTTGCTCCTGATTGGCTAGTGGGTGTGGCTTGTGGGCATGGCTTGATCACAGGTATGGTCAATCTGCAAATTTCTCTTTTATTAAATAGGATAGAGAAATTTATATATTTTGCCATTTTAGAGCTTCTTATTCAAGAACATGGACTAGCTTTCCTTTATAGATCTAAGTAGCACTGTAAAGTTGTCTTCACTTAATCAGTTCTTCTCAACCTCAGTACTATTGACATTGGACCATCAAAATGTCTCTCGGGCCCTGGCCAGTGTGGCTCAGTCAGCTGCGTGCCGTCCGACGCCTGGGAGGTCACAGGTTCAGTTCCTGGTCAGGGCACATGTCCAGGTTTCAGGCTCAATTCCTGGTGGAGGGCGTGCCAAAGGTAGTTGTTTGATGCTTTTATCTCTCCTTCCCACCCCCTTCCTCTCTGTAACATAAATCAATAAAAACATATTTTAAGAAAATGTCTCTAGATATTGCCAAGTGTCCCCTGGGGGCAAAATCAGCCCCAGTTGAGAACCACTATTCAGATCAAGCATATTTCTCTTTAAGTTTAATACCAAGGTGTTTTCTTGCTAATCTAAATGGTATCTTTATAAACATTACTTACTTTCACATTTAAATGATATATCCAGCTACTTTCTGAATTCTCTTAATGTTTAACAACTTTTCAATCGATTCTCACGAGTTTATGAGGAAGATAATCACATCATCTGAAAAATGGTAATCTCAACTCCTATTTACAAATTTTAAACTCTTTCTCTTTTCTAACTTCACTAATAGCCCACAATGATAATAAATCAAGTTGGTAATAATGAACATCCTTATTTGAATGCTCCTAATATATCCTCATTAAGCATGATGCTGGTGTGGGATTGGATACATAGTGTATCATGCAAAGAAAATATTTATCTCTTGCGTTGGCCCTTATCTTTTTCTATTTTTTAGGAGTTTTTAACCAAGGGTAAATATTGAATTTACAAAGTAACTTTTCAACTTCTATAAAGATGAAATTATGCTTTTTCATTCAGGCATAAGATTATTCAAACAATTTTAGAATTCCCAGAATAAGTCCCACTTGGTAATAGTATATCACTGTTTTAGTATGTTTTTGAATTATCTGTGATTATCTGTTGTATACTGTCTCTTTTGGATTTGAATACCACTATCATGACAGCATCATAAAAAGAATTTTAAAGATTTCCTTCTTTTCAATAATGTAAATAGAGTGGAAATTTTTATTTCTTAGAAGTTTAACAGAATTGCCTCAAGAAAACATCTAAGATTGTCGCTGCAGTTAGAAACAAGGACAGACTGTCACATGTGACAAAGTGGATTCCCACTTGTTCTTGCTCTCCTCTTCCACATCTGGCTTCCTGTCCTGACTGCTGGCCAAGAGTGACTCCAGGCTGTCCGCCAGATGCTGGCTATGGCTTCCCAGAGGCAGCTACACGGAGGCAACAGTTTCCCAAAGAACTTTCCATGAGATGAGGCCCCATGTTGAGAGCAGGCCATGCTCAGCACCCACAGCAGTATTTCAGAATGCCTGGTTAGTGATTCCATGAACCTCTGACTACCCCTTTCAGATCTGCATGTAGATCCCCCCTACATTTGTGAAATGTATAATTCCTAAAATAAGTTTTAGGAATTATAGTGACTCTATTTCCCTGACTGAATGCTGACTGATTAAAGTAGGGACTCACACATTCACATGAAGATCCAGTTATGCATTTAATTTGAAATATAAAATGTGAATTCATTTGCTAATCTTTGAATGAATGAGAGCTTTTGCTTTGAGTATGGGGCCACTGCCTGGAGGTTCCTTCCATGAACCACTTCATAATGCATTATCTATAATTTCCAGTATTTATTTGCTTAGAATAAAATAATAATTTAAATATACTTATGAAAGAATATGAGTTCAGAATATTTGCAGATTTTGGTGATTTTTCCTATCAATATCTTTTACAATACTTAAACCACACCTATTACATTAAGAATTATTTTTTGGTGACCCTATTCTAATAGCTCAGTTGGTTAGAGCAGTGGTTGGCAAACTCATTAGTCAACAGAGCAGCAAACCGCAGCTCGGCTTGTGAGCCGCATGTGGCTTGTGAGCTGCAGTTTGCCAACCACTGGGTTAGAGCATAATCCCAATATGCCAAGGTTGTGGGTTCAATCCCAGTCAGGGCATATATAAGAAGCAATCAATGAATGTATAAATAAGTGGAAGAACAAATTGATGCCTCTCTCTCTTATCAATAAATACAATTTTTAAAAAATGAATTACTTTTGGCAAATCACCTTTATCAAATCTTTTCCAAATTGTTTAACCTAGTTCTCACAGAAAAATATAAATATATATTTTTTCAAATTTATATTTAATGTCTAATTAAATTGTGCAATTACAACTGGCAAATACATGATTGGAAACAAATATAAATAACTGCTGGGAGGGGAATGCCTGGGCCATGATCATTTAGCCATCAGTATTCTGTCAAGAATCTCGTGAGCACTGTTTTATAGTTGGAATGAAGAGCTCAGATTATTCTTATGAGGTTGAAGTATTTATCACTATAATCTGAATCTGACACATCCCACATATTGTTTTTGGAACATATCTGTGACATTGACATGTTTACTTATCACTCACTCTTCATGAAGGTAAAGAACAGAGTATACAAGAAGTACCTGAATTTCATACTAATTAGATTTATATTATTTAAAGTTTTCTAAATTTTAGATATAAGAAGGTAGAGACCAATTATGACTTGGTTTCCACTCATAGATATGGGCTTTGTCAAAGTCACACTAGTTCTTTGGAAGAATCTAGACTACTTTTTAAAAAGCATATAATCGCCAAGACCGGTTTGGCTCAGTGGTGGAGCGTCGGCCTGCGGACTGAGGGGTCCCGGGTTCGATTCTGGCGGGGGCATGTGCCTTGGCTGCGGGCGCATCCCCGGTGGGGGGCGTGCAGGGGGCAGCTGATCGATGTCTCTCTCTCATCGATGTTTCTGACTTTCTATCCCTCTTCCTTCTGCTCTGTAAAAAATCAATAAAATATATTTTAAAAAAATAAAATAAAATAAAAAGCATATAATCAAACGAATCTAGCAAGGTAGAACCTTTAAGGCCAGTATGCTGTTTGTATCTAGGGGAAAGCAAAAACCCCAATAAGATACCCTAGGGACCATGGGGACTCATTTGAATTTAAGAACTAATTCACTATTATATATATACTAGGAGCCCAGGGCACGAAATTCATGCACTGGGGGTGGGTGGTCCCTCAACCCAACCTGCCCCTTCTCACATACTGGGAACCCTCAGGGGATGTCCAATTGATGGCTCACCCTGCTCAGCTCAGCCCCGGCTACCTGTGACCACCCAGCCCTGGGGGCCTGGCACTCCCTGCCACCGCTTCCCCTCACAGTGCCCAGGGGCTGGGTGCTTGCCGCCACTGCCGTTTCATCTCCACCCGGGGCTGGTGCTCACGCCACTTGGCCCCGCCCTCACTCCTGATTGGCTGGTAGCATAGCCAATCAGGAGCGAAAGTACGGTCAAATTTGAATGTTTCTCTTTTATTATATAGGAGGACTAGAGGCCCGTTGCATGAAGATTCATGCAATAGGCTTTCCTTCCCCTGGCTGCCAGGACCAGTTTTCCTCTGGAACCTGAGACCCAGGCCTTCCCTCTGGCTGTTGCCTTCCGTTTTTGCTTTGGCCGGCTGGAGGCTTCACTCCAGCCAGTGCCTTCAGTCTTCTCTGCTCTGTCGGAGTGCCACGCCGCCGCCGCTTTGTCTCCATGCTGGGGGCTGGGCGCTCCCTGCTGCCGCCTCTGCTCAGCTCTTGGGGCCGAGTGCTCGGGCTGCTCAGTCCCACCCCCCGCTCCTGATTGGCTGGTAGCATAGCAAAGGTATGGTCAAATTTGCATGTTTCTCTTTTATTATATAGGATTATATAGGTTATTGATTTCAGAGAGGAAGGGGAGAGAGAGAGAGAAACATCAATCATGAGAATCATTGATTGGGTGCCTCCTGCACACCCCACAGCAGGGATTGAGCCCACAACCCTGACATGTGCCCTGACCAGGAATCGAACTGTGACTACCTGGTTCATAGGTTGACACTCAACTACTGAGCGACATTGACAGGGCAGGAGGTTATACTTCTCAGTTGAAGGAAAAACACCTGATAAACTGATATTTGTCTTATAATTACAAAATTACTATATAATGAGTTTATAATTATTTAAAAATATTATAGAACTTTGGGTAGGAAAAATTTTTAAATGTATCAGCAAAAATTTTGCTAAGAAACAGAAATAACATGATCAATTTTTTTAAAAATCACAGTAATAAGTAATAGTAATAATAATGGCAGTATAACTTTGTATTTCTATAGATAACTCTCTTTTCAAAAAAATTTTTTTTAATTCTGGAAACATTAGCTACTATTTTTTATATATATATAAAAGCCCAGTAGCAAGAGGAGACAACAAGCTCAGAAAGTCCCAAGAACACAGAAGCATGTGGTGTTCTGTCCAATAATACGGACTTCATCTCTTCAGCCACTATCAAAATGAGTCAATGTCATTTGGCAGCAACAAAGAGATCTGAGAGAGAAATTTCAGCTGTAATCTTAAGAGTATTCTAAACATAATGTTTCACTTTTTCTGGTTTTCTGTAATTTGAGCCAGATTGCTCTCTTCCAGCACTTAGACAAAGACTAGCACAAAAGGAAATTGCTCGTGTCCTAGTTTTGCTGATGCTTTCAATAACACCAGAGTTAATGTTGCAGATTTGTTTTTTGCTGTCACAAACATGTTTCCCTGGTTTACTGTAATAAAGAGACTACAGCTAGGAACCCAGACTATAATAAAATTAACAGCTTATATCCCCCACCGAGCCTCTAAGTGAATTTTGAAAAGATTTGTCTATTTTGTGTGCCTTTCTATCCATGTAATAAATGTTTCCAAGATCATAAAAACTCTGGTTATAGCCTCTGGGGAGTTCTTATTGGAGTTTTTTTAATGTTTTGGTTTCAGTTACTTTAATTTACATGTTTAAACATCATTTATTTGGGTGAAACACTCACAGGACTAAAAAAATGTGAATTGCCAATGCTCCCCAAACCACGAATACATCCACCTTAGTGTCACTCTTTGTACTTAGTTTGAATACTGTTCTGTGCTTATCACTGTCTGCTATACGTATTTTTTATCAATGCATAAACATCCCAGACAGAACACTTCTATCTCTGTTCTACTCCTGGCTCACCAGTCACATAATAGGGGGAGGGATCTGGTAGAGAGAAAAGTAAACCAATGGCCTGTTCCACACAAAGTTCTCTTCGTATGCTGTTACCATGATCCCCCTCAAGCTTCTTATGAGGTATCGCCATTTAAAAACAAAACAAAACTGCCCTAGTCGGTTTTGCTCAGTGGATAGAGCGTTGGCCTGCGGACTGAAGGGTCCCAGGTTCTATTCTGGTCAAGGGCACATGTCTGGGCTGCAGTCCTGGATCCCCAGTGTGGGGCATGCAGGAGGCAGCAGATCAATGATTATCATCATTGATGTTTCTCCCTCTCTCTCTTCCTCTCTGAAATCAATACAAATATATTTTTAAAAAGACACTATCATTAAAAAACAAATAAAAAACACAAAACAAACTAAAAGTTGAAGTTCAAAGAAGTTAAAAGATTTCCTATGTTACACACAGTAAAGAGTCGGAATGAGATCCAAACCAAGGTCTGCCCTGGCTGACCCACACTGACTTCCTCTGCCGATTTTTAGGATGTCCTTCATTTAATGATGTCCTTTCATCATAAGAAAGGCAATAAATTCTATTTTAAAGATCAAAAGGAGAGTAAAATATTTTTTCCAGCCTCCTGAGAACTATGATAAAGAAAGCTAATTATTGTAGTATTACCTGCATTTATTAACACTTTTGGTAAAAAATGTAGGTGTTTTATGTTATCTTTGTCTTGATTATTAATGTAACACATACTCCCTGTGAGACATACGACGAGTAGAGAACAAGTTCAAGTATTTTTTTCTCTATTGAATTTAGTGGGTGACATTGCTTAATAGTTATATAAATTTCAGGTATTCAATTCTATAACACATCATTTCCATATTATTTTGTGTGTTCACCACTCCAAGTCAAGTTTCCCTCCATCACCATTTTCTCCCTCTGATAATCACTATACTGTTGTCTGTACCTATGAGGGGTTTTGTGTGTATACGCGTGTGTTTGCTCTATCCCTTCACCTTCTTCACCAAGCCTTCCCAACACCTCTTCCCCTGACAGCTGTCAATTTGTTCTCGGTATCTATCTATGAGTCTGCTTCTATTTTGTTTATTTTGTTCATTAGATTCCACGTATAAGTGAAATCATATGGTGCTTGCTTTTCTCTAGCTTATTTCACTTAACATATTACTGTCCAGGTCTATCCATGCTTTCACAAAGGTAAGACTTCCTTCTTTTTTATGACCCAGTAGTATCTCACTGTGTAAATGTAACACAGATTTTTTTTTAATCTACTTATCTGCTGATGGACACTTGGGCTGCTTCCAAATCTTAGCTATTGTAAATAATGATGCACTGAACATAGGGGTGCATATATTCTTTTGAATTAGAGTTTAAGTTTCTTCAAATACATTCCCAGAAATTGAATTGCTGGATCATAAGGCAGTTCTATTTTTAATTTTTTGAGGTAACTCCATACTGCTTTCCACAGTGGTTATACCAATCTGCATTCTCACGAACAGCACACAAGGGATCCCTTTTCTCCACATCCTAGCCAATACTTGTTTGTTGATTTGTTGATGATAATCATTCTGACAGGTGTAAAGTGACATCTCATTGTAGTTTTAATTTGCATGTCTATGATGGTTAGTGACACTGAGCATCTTTTCATATGTCTATTGGCCATCTCTATGTCCTCAAACTTTGTTCTTTCTCAAGATTGCTGTGGCTATTTTGGGTCACTTGCGGTTCCATATAATTTTTTGAATATTTGTTTTAGTTCTGTGAAATCCGCCATTGGTATCTTGATAGGAACTACATTGAATCTTTAGATTGCTTTGGATAGTATGGACATTTTAAAAATAGTTTTGTTTTGCTAATCCTCACCCAAGGATATTTTCCATTGATCTTTTAGAGAGAGTGGAAGAGAAAAGGAAAGACTGAAACATCGATGTGAGAGAAACATCAAATAGTTGCCTCCTGTATGCACCTTGACCAGGGCCTAGGCCTGGGAGAAGCCTGCAACAAAGCTATGCGCCCTTGTCCAGAATCAAACCTGGGACCCTTTGATCCACAGGCCAACACTCTATCCACTGAGCCAAACCGGCTCTGGCAGTATGGATATTTTAATGATGTTAATTCTTTCTATCCATAAACACAATATATGCTTCCACTTATTTGTATCTTCTTTAAAAAAATACATTTTTATTTATTTCAGAAAGAAAGAGAGAGGGAGAGAAACATTAATAATGAGAGAGAATCATTCATTGGCTACCTCCTGCATAACCCCTTACTGGGGATTGAGCCTGCAACCCAGGCATGTGCCCTGGCCAGAATCGACGCAGGGCCTCCTGGTTCATAGGTCGATGCTCAGCCCCTGAGCCACAACCGAGCTTTATCTTCTTAAATTTCTTTTTTTGGTATTTTAAATTTTCTGAATACAGGTCTTTCACATCCTTGGTTAATTTTATTCCTAGGTATTTTATTTTCTTGATGCAATTGTAAATGGGATTGTTTTCTTAGTTTCCTTTTCTGATAGTTCATTACTGATGTATTAAAATGCAACTGATTTCTGGATATTTATTTATTTACTTATTTATTTTAAATATCTTTTATTGATTTTTTACAGAGAGGAAGGAAGAAGGATAGAAAGTTAGAAACATCAATGAGAGAGAAACATTGATCAGCTGCCTCCTGCACACCTCCCACTGGAGATGTGCCTGCAACCAACGTACATGCCCTTGATTGGAATCAAACCTGAGACCCTTCAGTTCACAGGCTGACGCTTTCTCCACTGAGCCAAACCAGCTAGTGCTGGATATTTATTTTGTATCCTGCTACTTTACTGGATTCATTTTTCAGTTCTAGTAGTTTTTGGTGGAATCTTTAGGGTTCATCATGTCATCTGTGAATAATGAGTTTCACTTCTTCCTTCCATTTCTTACTCTTATCAGACTGCTGTGGCCAGGACTTCCAGTACTATGTTGAATTACATGGTGAAAGGGGACATTCTTGTCTTGTTCCCAATCTTAAAGGAAATGCTTATACTTCTTCCCCATTGAGTATGATGTTGGCTGTTTGTTACATGAGGTATGTTCCCTCGATTTCTACTTTGCTGAGAGTTTTTATCATAAATGAGTGCTGGATTTTATCAAAAGCTTTTTATGCATCTATTATATAATCATGTGGTTTCCATAATTTGTTTATGTGGTGTATCATATTTATTGATTTGTTGACATTATATCAGCTTTGCATCCCAGAATAAATTCCACTTTTTAATATATTGCTAGATCTGGTTTGCTAATATTTTGTTGAGAATTTTAGTATCTATGTTCACCAGGGATACTGGTCTATAACTTTCTTTTGTGAAGTGTTTTTTTTTTCTGGTTTTGGAATTAGAATAATGTTGATCTTGGAAAATGAGCTTGGGAGTTTTCTTTCCTCTTGAATATTTGGAATGGTTTGAGAATAGATGTTAGTTCTTTGAATATTTGGTAAAATTTATCTGTGAAGCCACCTGATCTAAGACTTCTGTTGGTTGGCAGTTTTTTTTTTTTAATTTTATTACTGCTTCAATTTTACTAGTTGTAATCGGTCAATTCAGATTCTCTCATTCTTTCTGATTCATTCATTCTTTTTGGAAGATTGTATGTTCCTAGGAACTTATTTCTTCCAGGTTGTCTAACTTGTTGCATATAGCTGTCCATAATATTTCCTGACCATCTTTACATTTCTTTGCTGTTAGTTGTTACTTCTCCTCTTTCATGTTTGATTTTATTTGGGTCCTTTCTCTTTTTTTTCTTGAAGAGTCTGGTTAAAGGTTTTTCCATCTGGTTTACCTTTTTAAAGAACCAGCATTTGCTTTCATTGATCTTTTGTATTTTTTTTAAGATGCTATTTTATTCATTTTTACTCTGATCTTTATTATTTCCTTTCTTCTACTCACTTTGGGCTTTGTTGTAAAAGTTCACGTGTGTGTGTGTGTGTGTGTGTGTTGTGTGCATGTGTGTGTGTGTGTGTGTGTGTGTGTGAGAGAGAGAGAGAGAGAGAGAGAGTTTAAATCACTCTAGTCTCAGCATTCAGCGACAATTGCATTTATTTTTAAAAATAAATCTTTATTGTTCAGATTATTACAGTTGTTCCTCTCCCGCCCCCCTCCCCAATAGCTCCCCTCCACCTGGTTCCCACCTCACCCTCTGCCCTTACCACACATCTCCAACTGTCCTCATCCATAGGTGTACGATTTTTGTCCAGTCTCTTTACATCCCCTCCCCTCCCCCAGGAATTGTTAGTTCACTACCTTTCTATGCCCCTGATTCTATTCTATTCACCAGTTTATTCTCTTCATCAGATATTTTATTCAGTTGATTTTTAGATTCACTTGTTGATAGATATGTATTTGTTGTTCATAATTTTCATCCTTTCCTTTTTCTTCTTCTTCTTCTTCTTAAAGAACACCTTTCAGCATTTCATATAATACTGGTTTGGCAGTGATGAACTCCTTTAGCTTTTTCTTAACTGTAAATCTCTTTGATTCTGAATGATAGCTTTGCTGGGTAAAGTAATCTTGGTTGTAGGTTCTTGCTATTCATTACTTTGAATATTTCTTGCCATTCCCATCTGGCCTGCATAGTTTCTGTTGAGAAATCAGCTGACAATTGTATGAGTGCTCCCTTGTAGGTAACTGTTTTTCTCTTGCTGCTTTTAATACTCTCTCTTTGTCTTTTGCTCTTGGCATTTTTATTATGATGTGTCTTGGTGTGGTCCTCTTTGGATTCCTTTTGTTTGGGGTTCTCTGTGATTCCTGGACTTGTAAGTCTATTTCTTTCACCTGGTTGGGAAAAGTTTTCTGTCATTATTTCTTCAAATAGGTTTTTAATATCTTGCTCTCTCTCTCTCTTCTTCCAGCACCCCCATAATTCGATGTTGGTATGCTTGAAGTTGTCCCAGAGGCTCCTTACACTATCTTCATATTTTTGGATTATTTTTCTTCCTGCTTTTCTGGCTGAGAGTTTTTTGCTTCTTTGTATTTCAAATCTTTGACTTGATTCTTGTGATCCTCTAGTCTGCTGTTGGATCCCTGTATATTATTCTTTATTGCAGTCACTGTATGCTTAATTTCTAGTTGGTCCTCTTTCATATCATCAGGGGTCTTACTAAATTTATTGGCCTTTTCTAGGAAATTCTTGAAAAACCTTATAACCATGGTTTTGAACTCTATATCCAGTTGTTTGCTTTCCTCCATTTCTGTCATTTGTGACCTGTTTATTTATCTCTGCATTTTGACTGCTTCCCAGTGTTGACAGAGTGGCTTTGTGTGCTGGGTGTCCTATAGAGCCCAGTGGCTCAGCCTCCCCAGTTACCTGAGGTGGACACTATTGGTGGACCCCTTTGAACTATATGCACAGTCTTGTTGTACTTAAGACTTGATTGTTGTTGGTATCACTGGGAGAAATTGGCCTCCAGGCCAATTGGCTGTGAGAATCAGCTGTGTCTATGATGGGAGAAATTCTGTGCTGGAGACTCCCTTATGGGGCAAGACTTGCCTCAGTGGGGCTTTGATGCTCACTGAGCCTGACCCCTGAGTGTGTCTGTTATGGATCTGAGGAGGTGTAATCTGGATGGTCCCACTCTGACCACTGGGTACACTGGTTCTTGTATCTCTAAGGAGGTGCTAATTTAGCCTCAGACTGAGGCCACCCAGCAGGAGCTACAGAGAGATCTGCAGAGTCCTCTTCTTTATTTGGGGTTTGGAATTGCCCAGATGAGTCCCAGCTGTGAAGCAATGCAAGCTGCTGTGGAGCCTTGGGCCTTCTTTTAGATGTTCTGGGTCTCCCTGACCCAGCTACAGTTTGTTAGGTAATTTTAAATTGCAAAGTGCCAGGCCATTCATATGCAAAAGCCTCTGTGCACCACTTGGGTGGGTTGGGGTCTCAGGAAATAAGCAGGGCGGGGCAAACAACTATGGCTGATCCTTAGCCCGGCCTTAAGAGGCTCCTGGGGTCTAAGTGTCCCTTGGTAATTGCTATCCCTTGGTTTTTTCTGAGAGAAAACCTCCCTCATGTTCCAGCCCAATGCCAGTTTCTCCCCATATGAGTCTGGGTTCCCAAAGTCTCACCCAGAACTGAAGGTTAGAACAGTGGGGAGCTTGTGTCTCCCTTTGGATTGAAAAAGACAAGTGTGACCTCAGTTGCCAGCCTTTCTGTGCAGGTGCCTCTATACTTCTGTACTTTATTTCCACACCTCCTCTGAATATCAGTGTGCTTTTCTCTTTCCTTCTTGTTGTAGAATTTTCACTCAGCTGGCCTTTCTGTGGTTCTGGATGATATCCGTTTTGTCTTTAGTTGTAGTTTTGAAGTGGTTATGCGAGGCAGCAAGTTCAGGTGTTTACCTATGCCGCCATCTTGGTTTCTCCTCAATGAACCAGTATTTTAGAGCAGTTCTGCTCTGGCCCACCTCTTGCTACACCCTTCTCCACAAGAGAAGGATCCATAGGGAAAGGAGGATATATCCACACAGAATCTGTGTCATCCTTCTAGACCAGTGGTCGGCAAACCACGACTTACGAGCCACATGCGGCTCTTTGCCCCCTTGAGTGTGGCTCTTCCATAAAATACCACAGCCTAGGTGAGTCTATTTTTAAGAAGTGGCATTAGAAGAAGTTTAAGTTTAAAAAATTTGGCTCTCAAAAAAAATTTCAATCATTGTACTGTTGATATTTGGCTCTGTTGACTAATGAGTTAGCCGACCACTGTTCTAGACCATTCTTGAAGTATGTGGAATCCTGATATACCATTACCAAGAGGCCCTGCTCAGACTTCTGGAGGCTCATCCCTAAGGGCCAACTGTGCAGCACTATATACACCAGGCCCAAGGATGGCCAAGTAGTCAGAGAGTGTTGGTGGTCTTTGGATTTGAGAGTTAGGTATCCTCACAAGTGTGTGTAAGGCTACTCTTGGTGTGGAAGCAAAACAGAGCTAGGGGGTGTAAGGGACTGGCTCTCCTCATTCTACCACATTCCAGCATGGAATTCCAGAGTCCAAAAATTCTAAACTTAAACCTGACCTTCCAGGTCATTTGGAAAGTATATTTGTCAAAGCAGGAGGATGAAACATACTCTGCCTATTTGGTAGTTTAATTTACAACTTTTAAATGTCCTAGGATTAAAAAATGTGGTAGTGAGAGGCTAGCAATAGATACATTTTCTAATGTTCAACATTTTAATGGCTCCTAAAATTTTAAAAAAATGTTATTTTTTATTTTTATAAAATATATCTTTATTAATTTCAGAGAAGAAAGGAGAAGGAGATAGATAGGAACATCAATGATGAGAGAATCACTGATTGGCTGCATCCTGCACGACCCCACTGGGGGTTGAGCCCACAACAGGGCATGTGCCCTTGATCAGAACTGAACCCGGAACCCCTCAGTCCATAAGCTGATGCTCTATCCACTGAGTGAAACGAGCTAGGGTGGTTCCTACATTTTCATTTAAAATGATGAATTTTAATTTAAGTTAGCCCAACAGGCGTGGCTCAGTGGTTGAGCGTCAACTTATAAACCAGGAAGTCATAGACCACACAGCTGAGGTGCGGGCTTCATCCCCAATAGGAGCGTGCAGGAGGCAACTGATCAAAGATTCTCTCTCACCATTGATATTTCCATCTCTCTGTTCCTCTTCCTTCCTCTCTGAAATCCACAAAAATATATTTAAAAAATAAAAATAAAATAATGTAAGTCAAATATTCATACATAAATATTTGCTTTTATTACTGATTACTTCTTAAGATACACTCCAAAAAGAAAAATTTTGGGGCTAAAGAGTATAAACCCTTAACATCCAACATCTTAAACTAATGGCTAGATTAACTGGAGATTTTACTGAATGCAATCTCTACCTCTCTACCCTCTACCTCTATGCCAAGTCCACTGACCTACATTAATGGTTACAGAGGCCATCTCTATTTTTACAAGACTTTCATATATGGTCATTTGTTTTCAGATAAAAAGCTGACTTACGGAATATCTTTTTTTAAAACTGAGGTATAATTGACATAAAACATTATATTAGTTTCAGGTGTACAACATAATGATTCAATATTATACACAGTAAGTCCAGTTAATATCCACAAAATATATTTTGATATGCTTGAGAAATCCATTAAGTTTCAATTCCAAGCCTGGCCAATGGGCATGGTTCAGAGGTTGAGCATCGACCTCTGAACCAGGAGGTCACATGCTGGGGTTACAGACTCAATCCCCAGTGGGGGTTGTGCAGGAGGCAGCCAATCAAGGATTCTCTATCATCATTGATGTTTCTATCTTTCCCTTTCCCTTTCTCTTTTAAATCAATAAAAATACATATTAAAAAATTTTTTTTCAATTCCTAAAGTCAGAAACAGGCAACTATGTTCCTTGAGCCAAATCCAACCTGCAGCCTGTTTTTATAAAGAAAGTTTCATTGGAACACAGCCATATGCACTCATTTCTATACTATGTATATCCGCTTTCACAATACAGAGACACAGGTGAGTAATTGCCACAGAGATCATATATGGCTGGCCTGCAATGCCTGAAATATTTACTATCTAGCCCTTTTTAAAAAAATTGATCCTGATATATTTTCAACCCCAATCTAAAATTACCTACGAAACAGAAAATTACGGAATACTGAGTAGTCATAAATCTTCAACAGGTTCTTCCCCATTTCAAAGATCGGACGCCTGGCCTCAGCAGGCTTGCATGTTTGTTTTGGTGTTCCTATCTTGATCAAGCTGCTAATATCTTCTTGATTTAACAAACATGTATCAAGTGTCTTCTACATGTCAAGCAGATTTTGTACTACGTGCTAAGGGCTCAAAAGCGATCATTTTTAGCTTCAAGGAGTTGATAAATGTGCCTATTATGTTTCAAACAGTACTTGTGCGACATTCACACAAGAATAATTCATCATTTTTGGATTCAAGAAGTTTACTGGTTTTCCAGTAAAAGCACATGCTTTCACAAAGCCAAAGGGATAATTACAGTATTCCTAGAGCACTTCCTAGTACCTCTGAGATTCTAAGAATGGGTGGCATAAAGAACATGTGTTACTACCCTATTGCCCGGTTCCATGGGCTATGCATATACCGTAAGAATATAAGTTCTTTGATTTATCTCTTCTCGTCCCGCTATAGGGTAATGAAGACCTAGGGAGTATGTAGGGGTTGAGAGGAGGGGGGCAAAGGAGAGAAAACGGGAGATATCTGGAATATTATTAATAAAAAATACATTTTTTAAAAAAAGAAGATATGTCATATGGAAAGTGTGGCAGAGAGTAGAAGCCTTTCCTATAGCAACTTGGGCGTTTGAACCACAATAATTAGGCCATTCTGGTAAAAAAAAAAAAATCACTGACGACAGACACAGGAAGAGCTGGCAAACAGGCAAAACAAACAATTCACACAATTCCTAGGTACCAAGTAATCCTTCCCACAGAAATTCCCTTAATCTTTCTGCTTTAGCCAGCCAGGGAATTGCCCACTTTTTGACACCAGAATAAGCAAGAGACTGGTAAATGGCTATTTCGTTTATTAAAAAAAAACAAAACAAAACAAAACAGCAAAATTTATATTTATAAGAAAAATCCTATATATGAATAGTGAGGAATGGAAGAAACCAAAGAAGCTGTCACTATTCTTTCACTCTCTGTAAAGATGGAGCAATAGCAGTGTAATTTGGCTTTGGGAGAGGACATAAACCTGAGCCAAGTATTTTAGAGGATTCTAAGAAATGTCATTTGAATCCAAAGTAGAGGGATTTTTTTAAATTTTAGTTTTAGTGGAAAGATAAAAGGGAAAAGAAATTATTTACAACCCCAACACTTTCTCACTTTTTGCTGCACAATTAATCTATATATATAAAAGCCCAGTGACTGGAATAGCAGAATGACTAGAACAACTAGTGGCTATGATGGGCACTGTAGCAGCCAACCAGCCTGATCTGGGCCCTAATTGGCACACCTCCTGCCTCCAGCCAGCTAGGCTCCTGATCGGCCCCCAACACCCTGGTCAGGGGCGGGACCAGCTGGCCAACCTCCTGCATCCCCTTCCCCTGGCCAGCCCAGCCCAAGCAGCCCAAGCAGCTCAGATCAGGGCAGGTCAGCCGGACCCCACCCATGCATGATGAGTTCATACACCAGGCCTCTAGTCCTATCTAATAAAAGAGTAATATGCAAATTTGACCAGATCTTTGCCACACCCACAAGACACGTCCACCAGCCAATAAGGAGCAAATTATGCAAATAAACCCCAATCAAGATGGCTGCCACCACTGAGAGCAGGAGGGAGGCTTGGGTTTCCCTGGCAATGGAGGAAGCCAAGCTTTCAGTCTGCCATTGCTGGCCTAGGCCTCCACTCTAAGCTACAATGTTTCAAACAGAAATGGCTGCTCCCTCAGCCATTTTGGAGGGAGCAGAAGGCTTGGCTCCACACCAGGCTACAAAGTTTCAATTGTAGACATAGATTAATCCCAGATCCCAGGGCCTCCGCTTGGGTCACAGCTGGGGGGCGTGGCCAACCTGCAAACCTCCACAGGCCCCTCGCCCAGGCTGCCCTCTCCCCAAGGGAACCCCCACCCTGATCTGGGACATTCTTCAGGGCAAACCAGCTGGCTCCAACCCATACACCAGGCCTCTATCCTATCTAATAAAAGAGTAATTTGCAGATTGACCATCACTCCAACACACAAGAGGGCTGCCTCCATGTGGTCAAAGATCCTGCCTCCATGTGGACACAAGATGGCCACCACAAGATGGCCAGCAGGGACGGGCCATTGGAGGTTCCAAGCCCTGCAAGAGAGGGCAGTTGTGGGCGATCAGGCCAGCAGGGGAGGGCAGTTGGGAGGGACCAGGCCTGCAAGGGAGGGCATTTAGGGATGACCAGGCCGGCAGAGGAGGGAAGTTGGAGACAAGCAGGCTGGCAGGGGAGCAGTTAAAAATCAATTAGGCTGGTAGGGTAGTGGTTATGGGGTGATCAGGCTGGCAGGCAGAAGCGGTTAGGGGCAATCAGGGAGGCAGGCAGGCGAGCAGTTTGGAGCCAGCAGTCCTAGATTGTGAGAAGGATGTCCAATTGCCCGTTTAGGCCTAATCCTACCAGGAATGGGCCTAGACGGGCAGTAGGATATACCTTGAGGGGTCACAGATTGGAGAGGGTGCAGGCTGGGCTAAGGAACATCCCCCCGCCAATGCACAAATTTTGTGCACCGTGCCTCAAGTCTGTCATAAAATTACTTTGGGAGACTACAAACCAAAAGCAAATGTCTTGCATGCTCTATGTTCTTGGATCATCTCTGGTGTGGTTAGCCTATATCACTCGAGTAAAAGGTCCTGTATCTGTGGGTTTATGCTCCTCCTCTTATTAGCTGGACAGGCTTAAGTAAGTTTCCTCACTTCTCAGAGCCTCTTCCTCTGCAATATGTGGTTAATACCCCTTACATTGCTGTGTTCTCTTACAGACTAAGTAACACCAGTCAGCTCATAACACAGCTACTGGCATTTAGTTGGTACTAAATAAAATATCTTTTTGTTGTTGTCATCATAATATACATCATATGTTAAAGTCTCTAAAACAGCTCTAAAGCTGACGTGGCAGACACTTGCCTCCATGGTTTGGCTTGGTAATTACCTGCCTTGCTCCTATGTTTGTGTTACAGTCACTAGAACTCTGTAAAAGTCTTCCTCAGGCTACTGAAATGTCACCCACTGAGCGCTGAGAGTGGCCAGCAAAAATGAGTATGCCTCTGTACACTTGACATCTTAACATGTTACCGAAGACCCCTGTTTGAGGATTAGGAGGTATTTAGTGAGCATAACATAACGTCTTTAGAATAAAGTTCCTGTGTTGAGCAGCACATTTGTGTGGAGGAAGGAAGAAATATATAGCAGGCAGTGGGTGGGTGCCACTTTGGCTCATTTGTGGAAATATGCTCATTTGTAAAGAGGAATACTACCTATCTGCAAAAAGTGAGGCCAGTCCTGCCTATTCATGCTAATTCAAAACCATTAGAGTGACTTGTTCTGACCTCCTTAGAATGACAACTACTTGCATTATCCGACTTTTATGAAAAAAACAAAAACAAAAACCAGTTTTCAAAAAAAATTTCCAAAGTATCTGCCAAGGACTTTGTTTTGTTATTTTGTTCTTGTGAGAGAAGGCAATGATAACTCATGGCTTCTTTAAATTCGTTTTCAAGGGTTTCAAATGTAGAAGTACCTATTCTTTGCCTGGCCAACAAAATCAATTATTGTCCTGTCCCTCACCATGTGTTGGAACAGTTTGTCTCTATTTCCTCACCATCTATCACTCCCTTCACTCCTTATAAATGTTACATTTCACCACTTTATGGATATAGCTTTCTCAAAATTTGACATCACAGGCCCTCTGCTCACCAAGTTCATCTTGTGTCCATCTTCAGCCTCTATAACAATGGTCTCTAACAAGATGTGTGCTATGTAAGACAGTATTTGAGGTGCGGGAAAAATTTTTTTTTAATTTTAACTGTAAAGTTTTTATTTTGTGTATTTTTTACAAGGCATACAACATATCAAGTTTAACATGCTCTAGACATAACTCCTCAACTTTCCAAGTAAATCTGCTACTCATTCTGTTGTCTTTCCTTATTAATTAATAACATCACAGTTATCTCTATTACTCAGATTTGGACTACTGAAATGATCTTTACTTTTCACTTCTTCCCCATTACTCCCATGTCTAACTAGGTGCCCAGGCCTATACATTCCATTCCTGAAACATCACTTGTATCTCCCCTGTCCATTTCTCAACTAGTTTTGGCCTCCTTACTTCTGCCCTAGGTGATTAAATCTCTTTGTCAAGAAGTTCAAGTTCTCAGTGATTCAAAAACCACCCCACCTTTTAATGCTCCTGTGCTACCTGCCCGCAGGTAAGTATTACATAACACTCTTGGAAAGGTCTTTTGGAAATTGCTGTGTGGTTCTTTATCATTCGTCATTCTTCATAGGTATGAGGGTAGAGTCCTGCACAGAAGAAGAAGGCTTTGGTATGTGAGAGAGCCCAAATCTGCTGCTAGGCAGTGAGAGCAGAGATACTGAAAAATCACCCCAATGAGTTATAACACCAATACTACACATATACTTGCAGGAGTTAAAATTCTTAGCTGGAACAGGCTGGAGTAGACAAGGGAAGGCTCAGCAAGAATGGGACAAAAGCTTTACATGTAGAGCCACAGAGACGGGAAGAAGGTTGAAGGGGAAAAGACAGTATGGAAGGTATGCTGAATATCTCCTATTTGGCCCTTTGATCCCATCTATACCCATCTGCACTGCTCTGTGCTGGGAGTCTGACCTGAATTCACCACATCCACCAAAGTTATCTGTGCTCTTGCTTCTGGTTGGTGCTGGCCTAAGGGAGTCCTGGAGGGAGGGAGATTGGAAGGAGGAATGGGAGAGTGAAGTTAGAGTATTATCCTACCAGCTAGATTTCCTATGGATGCCTAATCCTCCAGTGAAGTTTACAGCTCCCGTCAGGCAGCATCCTCAGTTCTCCATGGTGCTGGGTCCTAGTAGTGGCCCCTCCCTAGCACCTTGAGCTAATAAGAACTCACTGTTACCAGTCCTGAGGTCCTGCACCATCCCTGTGCTGTGCTATCTCCTGCCTACACCTTTGTAAATAGTAACTTTTTGAACTGCTCAAACCATTCTAATTTGAGTATGTCATGTATTTCCTGTTGGAACCCTGATGGATACACATGAATACCGAAAAAAAATTCAGTGACACTAAATAAAGAGAAAGAGGAAAAAAGGAGGATGAGGAGGAGGAAAAAGAGGAGGAGGAGGGGAGATAGTAACTAATTTTCCTCCATGAAACATGCCCTTCTCCTATCTTGGCCATATTCTTCCTCTTCCATCTTAAGTTATCTTCTTCTCCTTCCACATTTCTTTATTTACTTTTCCTATCACTTTACTTGATGCTCCATCATCTCTTCCCTCCACATCCATTGCTTATAATTTTTTTAAAAATATACTTTATTGATTTTTAAAATATATATATATATATTATTGATTTTTTACAGAGAGGAAGAGAGAGGGATAGAATGTCAGAAACATCGATGACAGAGAAACATCGATCAGCTGCCTCTTGCACACCCCCTACTGGGGATGTGCGTACAGCCAAGGTACATGCCCTTGACCGGAATCGAACCCAGGACCTTTCAATCCAAAGGCCGACGCTCTATATCCACTGAGCCAAACCGGTTTCAGCTATTTTATTGATTTTTTATAGAGAGCAAGGGAGAGGGACAGAAAGTGAGAAACATCAATGGGAGAAAAACATCCACCAACCACCTCCTGCACACACCTTACTGGGGATATGACCGCAACCAAGGTACATGCCCTTGACTGGAATTGAACCTGGGACCTTTCAGTCCACAGGCCGACGCTCTATTCATTGAGCCAAACTGGTTTCGGCTTGCTTATAATTTATTAACCTAAGCTCTTCTTCCTACAACTCTTTGTTCATTCTGAAATAAACATGAGCTTCATCTTCAACACAATCACATGGCTTTCTGGGCCCTGCCTCATCTAAACTTCCTGTTGATGGGGCTTCTGCAAAAGTCCTGTTTTCCACAGAAAACCAACATCGCCTTCAGTCTCATGGCTGTTTTGAATACACTCCTATTACTACATCCTCTAAATTCCCTCGCTTCTCTTGCCCCCAGGCACACACCATTTCTGCCTATTATTTGTCATTCAAAGAACAGAGGACCTATGGTCTAGATTTGTATTGTCTGCTGAAACTGGTGTGGCTCAGTGGATAGAGAGTCGGCCTACGGAGTGAAGGGTACCGGGTTCAATTCCAGTCAAGGGCATGGACCTTGGCTGCGGGCACATGCCCAGTAGGGGGCATGCAGGAGGCAGATGATAGATGTTTCTCTCTCATCGATGTTTCTAGCTCTCCCTCTCCATTTCTCTCTGTGAAAAATCAATAAAATATATTTAAAAAAATAGATTTGTATTGTCTAGTCTGGTAGCCAACTATAGTATACCTATTTAACTTAAAAGAAAATAAAAAAATTCAGTCTCACAGTTACATTAGCTACATTTTGAATGCTCAATAGCCACATATAGTAATGAGCACTGTATAGAACATTGCCATTATTACAGACAGTTCTATTGAACAGATTAGGGTCTATATTAGGGTTTTTAAACCTTAGAACTATTGACATATTGAGCCAGATATATTTTCATTTGGGGGGGAAGGGGAACTATCCTGTGCATGGTAGGATGTTTAGCACTATCTCTGTCCTCTACCCACTGATGCCAGTAGCACTCTCAAAGTTGTGACAACCAAAAATGTCTCCAGGCATTCCAGGACTCTGTTTCAAATGAAACCATTCTGCAATAGATTATGTTTTGCTCACCCACAGAGAAGGGGCAAGACCAGTCAAGGGAAAAAAAAAGGTTGAGATGCACTTGAAGCAAGAGTTGACATACAGCTAGAGTAGGAGATAGGATAAGTCCTAGTCTTTGAGTGAGGTTCAGTGAATGTTCTGGAGGCTCCCATGGCCTTGGTGTCCCCACCCCACTCCCTAAAAATATCACAGAATTTTGGCTGTTATGTAGACTGATGATCAATCCCTCCCATTAGGAGCATGAAGTGTAGGGCCGCCAAGACATCCTATCTAATAAAAGAATAATATGCAAATTGACCATACCACCAATGAAGCCATGCCCACAAGCCACACCCACTAGCCAATCAGGAGCAAATATACCCTAACCAAGATGGCTGTGGCCACTAAGAGCAGGAGGGAGGCTTGGGTTTCCCCAGCAATGGAGGAAGCCAAGCTTTCTGCCTGTCCTTGCTGGCCTACGTCTCCACTCAATGCTACAAAGTTTCAATTATAGAAGATACATAATTCCAACAGAAGTGGTGGCACCCACAGAGCTGGAGAGAGCAGAGGCTAGGGTTGCTGGGTGATGGAGGAAGCCAAGCTTCTGCAGCCCTAGCACCTAGGCGTCCACTCTAGGCGACAAAGTTTCAACTATAGAATTTAAATAAACCCACACAGAAATGGCTGTCTCCACGGAGCAAGCAGAAGGTTTGACTCCACTCCAGGCTACAAAGTTTCAATTGTAGAACATAAATTAATGCCAGATCCCAGGGCCTCCACTTGGGTCGCTGGGGGGCATGGCCAGCCTGCAAACCATCATAGGTCCCTTGCCCAGGCCGCTCTACACCCAGTTGGGGGCAAACAGGCTGGCAGGGGAGCAGTTAGACATCAATTAGGCTGGCAGGGTAGTGGTTAGCGGGTGATCAGGGTGGCAGGCAGAAGTGATTAGGGCCCATCAGGGAGGCAGGCAGGTGAGCAGTTTGGAGCCAGCAGTCCTGGGATGTGAGAAGGCTGTCCGGCTGCCCATTTAGGCCTGATCCTACTTGGGATCGGGTCTAAATGGGCAGTTGGACATTCCTGGAGGGGTCCCAGATTGGAGAGGGTGCAGGCTGGGGTGAGGGACACCACCCACCTCCACCCCCACCCCCGTGCACGAATTTCGTGCACTGGGCCTCTAGTTATCATATAATGATGTTAAAGATAACCAAGAAGCCTTCCTAACTGGACAGGGTCACTCACACCCATCCCTCCTCCTAGCGCAGGATAGGAAATGTCACATCTTTCTTGACCTGCCTAATTCTGTGGCCTCTGACTTTAACAGCTCTTTAGGATTAGTAATAATTGAGAGCAACACAGGAAAAAGTTACTACAGCTTGAGGCTCCAGTGGGTATAACTTAACTATGCACAGCAGAGTTCTCTCAAATATAGGCACCAATCCTAAGAAATGTCCTTCAGTAAACAAAACATTTAAATACAATTGCCCAAATCTATTCAACCATAGGCCCTTCTCCTGAATATGTTTTATCCAATGCTAACATAAAGAAAAGAAGACTTGTGCTCAACTGGGATATTCCATCTGCCCAGAAGGATTTCATTGACACTATAAAGGTTCCCACACAGAAAGATGAAAGTACAAAAGAGGTCCTGTTACGGGCTCAGGAAACAGTCACGCTTGAAAATTACAGAGGTCACTATACAGAACTAGGAGCTGGGAACTGAGAACGCAACAAGCCAGGACCAGGCATCAGGCACAACCCGACAGGCTGGTGATTTCCAGCTTTTTTTTTTTTTTTTTAGCAAGCTCTCAAAACAGGAGACTACTGAGGACTTAGGAGCATCATGGGCTGTAAGGACACAAAAATCAGGTTGATACCTCCCTACTCGGTCCATGGCCACAAAGAAGGACAGCAGGGATTCTAAGCATTAGCAAGGTTTACAAACTAGTGGTATGACTGAACAAAACAAATCACGAGGTGAACGTCTCCTGCGGGCTCAAGCAAGACACTGTGTGGTGCTCAAACTCTAGACATGAATAAGGCAAAGCCCATGCCCTTCGTGAGCCCATGATCAACTCCCTATGGACCAACGATGATGATGGAGGTGGTAGTGGTAGTGGTATTACTCCACTGTTCTTAATACTGGCAAATGTGTGAAGCTGGGATGGAGGGACTCCTGGTCCAGGATTGCGAATTATAATTATCTGAACACCTAGAATGTTCTGTAAATACACAATTGGATATAGCTACATAATGGCAGAAACCAAATAGTGCCCCCTTTGTATTCACCTAAGACCGATACAACCTGTTTTGGTTTACAATAAATGATGACTGAATACTGAGTAAGGTGAATAGATCTGGGGGATCTATTTCACATAATAGATTGCTCAAAAGGCAGTAACTTTCTCTTTTATTTTGTGCCCACTCTGCTGCCTATCCAGGTGGTATCTATGCTTTGTCAAAAACAGTTGATAGTATCCAAAATACAAGAAATTATAACATCTGCATTAGACAGGATCCCAACAAGAAACAGATGGTTCATTCAAATTAGAATCATCTGTGGAGATTTATTTGAAAGGGACTGTTTGTAAGGATATGGACACAGTGTACGGGAACTATAAGGATACTGCTATAATTTGGGAGTGGTGGCGGTAGCTCTCTTACACTCCTGGGGGAGAGATGAGAGGAAGAATAGATTGCAGAACCCCAGAAGGAGAAAGCCTTGTAGTGATGCATCATGACCTTAGGTCGAGGGGCACAGGCAGCCCAAGGCAACCCCTCAAGGAGGGAGCCAGGGGAATAATTAGCCTGACCTTACTCTCATCCTTCCCTTGGATCTCCTGCTGGGACTCTACCATTGGTGGAAGTCAGAGGGCATGGAGCTCTTGTGTAGTCCTCACAGGCAGCCTCCAGTGTAGATGGGGGGGGCGGGGGGAGTTAGGAAAGGGTGGAGAATAGATCAGAAGGGGCAAAAGGAAGATAATCCTTAACAATAGGTGATCTCTATTCCTGAACTGGTGGCGTATGGAAATCTTTAAGATGCCAGTTTATCCATGATCTACTGAGAAAGAATTTCTATACTTTTATTCTCTATTTTGATTGAAATCTGAGTGTGAGGTCTACCATGCTAATTTAAAAAGAAGAATTTCATCCAGACCAAAAATCGAATCCCAATTAAAAGGAAGTTAAGTTCAAACAACAGAGAAATTGTGAACTTTAATTCTGCCAGACTTGACGGAAAATCACAGATACCAATTCTGAACTCTCCTGGCTACAGGTAAAGATGGTGATCAATTTTTATCAGGAGAAATGATCAAAGGATTAATGTACCAATGCATATAACTAATACTACTATTGTTAAAGACTATTGCAAAGTTCAGTATTTGGGGGTTTGTTAGTGGAATAAGTGGAAGGAAAGTGCCCAAACTTCTAAAGAAAAACAAACATCTTTATATCTTTTCATTCTGATAATTCTATGGTGTGTGGTCTATTGACATTTATTATTACACCATTGTAAGGGAGAGAAAAAAAAATCTTTTGATTTTCTCCTCTTTTCTGTCTTAATAATAGGCATACATTCAACTCATTATACTTGATTTGCATAGATTTACAGTCACAAAATAACTATGTAAGTATTCGTTACTTATATGATTATTAGTTCCTTGCAAAATCATCATATATGCAAAATCTTTACAGCTAAATTAATTGCTGTTAACTACACTCAGTCTGGATTTGATGTTTTCTTTCCTGAGAGATGTAGGCATGGCTAGTACCTCCTGTTCAGAACAAACTGTTCTCATCATAATGAGCACCTACCACAATTTCAGACTCTTATCTGCAAGGAGTACACTTCGTACTGTTGTTCAAGCATATTAACGCTCACAACAATTTGAAAATAAAAGATATACACAACTGATAAATGATTACCAGTTTACTAGTATATGCAATGGACATTGCAAAAACTAACTCACCACAAGCATAAATTTCTTTTGTCAGGTCACAAATTAATGGAATAACCAAAAAAGAAAGATCCATTTCTTTGCCTTTGGATCACTTAATTGTCATGAAAATTTGGCAGAAATATTCTTATTAAAATATTACCCATACTGATTCAGTACTTTATATTCTCCATAGGCCTAAATATTCTTATTCACTAATTCAACCATAAACACTTAATGAGCACTTACTGCACATACAGACAATGTTACAGGTCCTAAGGATACATCAGTGAACAAGACAGACAAGGTCTCTGCCCTTATGAAGCTTACATTCCAGGGAAGATGGTGAATTTAAATAAATGGATAAATAATAACTTTATAAAGATAGTGATCTTTGCTAAGAATAAAATAAAATAGACAATGGAATGGAGAATAACAGTGGAGGGAGAGACATAATTCAGATGAGATATTTAGGGAAGGCCTCTGTGAGGCACTGACATTTTAGGAAAGACTTAAACAATAGAAGTCAGCTACATGAAGATCTGACGGAAGAGCATTTCAAGACAGAGAGGAGTTAAGGAAAAAGCCCTAAGGTGGGTACAAGCTTGGGATGCTTGAGGAAAGTCAGATGGTTAGTAACCGAGAGGAAAATGATAGAAGATAAGACAGCAGAGCTAGTCAGATACCAGCCCAGGCAGTGCCTTGCAGAGCAAGGAATTTGGATTTTGTTTCAAGAGTGATGGGAAGTTGCCGTGGGGTTTTGAGATGGAGTGGATCTGATCTCTACTTTAAAGGATCACTCTGGTTCTGAATGAAGGAGAAGGCCATTGCAGATACTGCAGAGAAGATGGTGGCTGGCATTTCAGTGGGGAAAAAAGGAGCAGACAGATCTTGGGACCTCTTCTCGAGATAGGCCTGCTTACAGATTGAATGTCTATGGGGAATATGTTCAGGGAAAGAAAAAAATAACTCCTAGGTTTTCTATCTAAGCAACTAAATATTATCATTAACTGAAAGAGGTAAGCAATATAGAAAAGCAGGCATGAGGTAGGTGGAGTGATTATGGAAGGAATGAAGAGTTACATTATGTACATAGAATAGATGCCAAATAGAGATATAAAGCATACAGTAGTATGGAGTTCTGGGGAGAGGTCAGATACATGCTTTTTGAAATCCCAAATGAAAAATATTATTAGAAAAATATGCTCAAGAAAGGTAAGAACTGAGTCTTTAAATCTACTCTGTAGACTCCTGCGGCTCACATACTGAAGTGCTGAGAAAAACACAGGACAATGAGAAGTAGTTACCATAAAACCAAACACTGAAATATCCTCTTTGATTTGTTTCTTGGTACTCCTACCAAGTTAGCTCAAGTATTCCTCCACCAAAAATAATTTGACTGACAATTACTTGTAGCAGAGAGTGACCACCATTAGGAAAGTCATAAGCAGGAAACAATAATGCCGGCTTAGCTAATGAAGATGTGAAGTACTCCACTAATTCTGAACCAGATGCACTGATTCAAGCCTGAACACAATAGCACAGATGATGTCTCTGAAGGCAGGACAACTGCAGGAAAGGTCTGTCAGTAACTACTACATCAAAAGAGCAAATTCTACGAGGGGCAACTGACTAAAAGGTGTTAATTCCTTTTTTTGGGGGGGCGGGTAATATAGGTCAACAGAATTTCATAGAAATGAAAACACCTTCTGACAGGTTGTTCCCCAATAGCCTCAGCTTCTTTCTGGTTGGCTGGATCTCTCACTCAACTACGTGATTCATCATCAATTTGTGAAAGAAAGGAGAGGCAAAAGGCATTTCAGTTCTCCTAAGAGGAGCTCTGACGTCCCAGTAAGCAATACCTTATAATTATACAATTAAGCAGGTTTAAATGAAAAGCAAATGTGAATTTAATAGACATGCATATATCAAGAATTTTTACTTAGGCTAATTTCTTTACAGTAAGGTCTACACTTCTTTGTAAGGACAATAGGACAGGAAGTGGCAAAGTCATAATCAGTGATCTTAGATCTTTTTGAAGTGCAAAGAGACAAAGTAACAGCTTACAGGGTAAAACTAACATCACACCTCTGAATCAGTAAGTGAAGAGAAAATCATTAACAGCTAACCTATTCTTTAGTGAGAGTTTTCAAAACCAATTTGAAAGTCCATGAAAAATGTTATATTTATGCTTAATAGTCTTTCTAAAAATTTATTTCCAATAAATTTCAGAATAAAAAAATCCCAAAGAACAATACTTTTCTATTTGGGAACTTCCTTTTCTATTTTTAGTTTAATACTAAGGGATTATTTAGTGGTTTCTGTGCAAGTCTAATAGATGACCGTAGCCACAACCAAGGGGTGAGAATGCAGTATATGAGCACTTCAAGGTGAACCTTAAAGGTATCCATGCGAAGACCTGGACCTGAAGAACATGTTGCATTCAAAAGGTTTGGCATCCAGACGACATGATAATTATAACTCTATGACTACAGAATCTCCACCTCCTTCAAAAACTATAATATTACAACTCATTGCTACTCCATACTTTGGACGGTGAGGTATTTCTTCCAATCTTCTACCTCCCCTTCCCAGAAAAACTTGTGCATCTTAGATATTAGTCTGCTTTTACATGAAGGAGAGGGGGTTAAAAAAAGAAAAGGGAATGTTTATTGTAATATGCCAGAGTCAAGAGGTAAATGCTGTCAAAAGTTTGTCTACCAGGACATCCATCCTCTCAGTCTCTCTCCTTTCAGTTTCCTCCTCCTATCTCCTGTCTCCTGTTTTCCTTACTTTAGCAACCTCCTCCTAGCTCCAGCCTCTATGCCACCAATGGCCACACCATGCAAAAACAGACCCAAAAAAGTATGGATATATATCAATGGTTTTAATAGATGAATGTAGCATATTATAATTAGTCATTTTAAAGATGTGGTAATTGGCTTGAATCAAGCCACAAATTCAAGATCAGTAATTTCTCATCCAATATAAAAAAATGTTTTGTTCTTTCCAATCAGATATCACAACCAGCTATAAAAAACAGGTAGTTTTAATCAAACTATGTCCCAAGAGCTATTTAGGAAGACCTGATTAATATTTCAGTTCCACTACTTCTAGGCTTTCTCCCAAAATTTCACCAGTGTCTAGGCTGAGAGCATGAAAAGAATTTAGATAACTCAATTGCTTTCAATTCTTTTTTAAACGTGTGTGTGTGTGTGTGTGTGTGTGTGTGTGTGTGTGTGTGTGTGTGTGTTTTAAAGAGGAAGGGAGAGGGAGAGAGAGAAACATCAATGATGAAAGAGAATCATTGATCGGCTATCTCCTGCATGCTCCACACTGGGGATCGAACCTGAAACCCGGGCATATGCCCTGACTGGGAATTGAACTGTGACCTCCTGGTTCATAGGTCAACACTCAATCACTAAGCCACGCAGGTCAGGCAAATGCTTTCAATTCTTTATGAGCAAGGTGTATATGTGTACCATTTGCTAAAAGAGGTAGATGGGCTCTCAGGGGAAATAACTAGGAACTAAAACCTATACCAGAGGGAAGTGTCTGGGAAGGAGTTTCACAAGCTTCCCTCCCATGATATTAGAACCAAAAGATATAATTCTTCCTATTAAGTTCTACAAAACAAACAAAATAACCTGTTGACACCCTCACTCCAACAATGCACTTAAATTCCTTTAAGACCAGTGAAATAAATGGCAAATGACCTCAGTTATACTAAATGATTCTAAGAACACTTACATTTCTTTTCTGAATAGCCAATGCCAGCAACATGGAGAGCATTCTGTGTACTGAATTAAACGCAGACCCTACATTTCAAATGTGGAGACAATCCAGGAAAGACTCAAACTTCCTTTAGGCATACATTAGGCATGACTTGGGTAATCCTTACTTACAGCACCAGCAAGGCCTTCCTGAAAATAAGCTGGAGGATAATTTTCTGAGAGCAGGAACCTAATTGTAGGATAATGTGACTTTATTAAGGCAGCCTTCTTTCTTCTTACTTAAGAGAGTGTGTGTTCTGGGGATCAGGGGAATCTAGGTGGTAGTATTTTGAGAAAAGAGAAAGAGAGGACAATAACAAGAACACAGCAGTAAAAGAAGTTTTCCATATTGGTTTTGTACAATGTCTGGCATGTAGGTAGACATACCAGTTGAAAATATGTTCCATTCTGTCTATTTTGAGATGATTATATAAAACAAAACAACGTAATTACATCAAAGCATCTGTGAAGATAAAATCTAAAAAGTTTCCAAAACAGGAGAATGGAGAGGGGGCAGGGAAGAGGCAACCCAAGTTGGAGCAGCTAAAGTACAGTTAACAAAACTGGCTTCTGAACAAAACAAAATGGGAGCATAAAACATTTATGACTGTTTTCACTTATACAGTTTCTTCCTAAATCAATTAAAACCTTGGCTTATGATGGATTTACACCATAGTGAAACTTCTGACAACTTCAAAATCAACTTCATGTTTGGGTCCCATTCTTTCAGGTGATGAAATAGTAGGACATCCGTGAAGGAATGCCACTTGAAGTCAATCATTTATCATGAACCAAAATGGCTAAGTGCCCCATAAACTGCAATGATCCATTTCCTATTAGCATCACACAACAGAAGGCAGCCTCATCTGCATTAACAAGCTTTATGACCTCTGCAGGCAGAGGCTTATGTTAGGAAAAGGGTTATTTTTGTTTTGTTATAAATGTTCATTATGATCCCATAAAAAATTCTTTGAAAATACAAACTACTGATTGGTTTATTAAGGAATTCTTTAAAAAGGTTGTCTGTCTTAGGCTTTATTATTTTTAAAATTTAATCCTGGTAAAGAAATTTCACTCTTTTTGGCCAAGATCTAGTTAGTTTTCTATATGTAATACACACTTTTTTTTTTTGCCATAATGTCAACTATCATGGCAAACCACAATTAAAATATTTCCTCACTTTCCCCAAATTTAGATGACACTGACCATTTTCAGCATCCCAAGTTTCAAATATAAATATGTCTTTTGATTTTAGGCTAATTCTAGGTTTCCTAATTCTAAGAAAAGGCATTAAAAATAGCATGTCATGGTTTGAAAATAAGGAAAAGTGTTAAAGTATTTAAGTTCAATAAGTTTCCCATAAAATACAATCTAATGGTTTGAAATGTGTTAGTGGGTCACATCCAGATGACTAGTGACACTCTTGACTACAAACATGGCCAGTAGTTACCTTCCTACAACAAATGGTATCGCTTCCAGAGAGAAAAAAGAAAGGAAACCCAAATGGCAAGATGAGAAAAGCAACTAAGGAAAATGGGTTCCATATAAAAAGAGTAGGAAAACAGAATTTCTTCTTCTATATATTTCCTTTTAAAACCTCCTCTTCTGAATGCACAAAAATTCCAATTTTTATCTGGCAGTATTGTTTTTGCTTAATTTTTACAGAGTATAGCTTCAAATGCACACTGCATTTTTATTGTATTTTTTAAGACTCTTCAGTCTTCCCTCAGCCCCTCACTATTTTTTTGGCAGAAAAACATCAATGAACTTGGAAAACAAAAATGTATATGGAAAATTATATTATTTAATTGTTTTTCATTCAATTATAAGCATCCCTGAAAATAACTATATCATAAAGTCACAAATTCCCAGGGGAGACAAAAAATTAGATGTGGTCCATGTCCTCAAGAAGCTTATATTTTATTTAGAGAGACAGGATACATTCATTAATAAGAAAAATAAATGAACCTTAAGTGAGTTGTCAGAAAATAACTATATACCACTTTTCAAATATTAGGACTAAAAAAATACTTGACTTAAAAAGAACTTCAGAATACAGAAAAAGGAAAAGAGAACAAACTATGAAGTGAAGGACAACTTAAGCGTCCTCGAAGAATAAGCACTTTAGCACACTGACAATTTCAACTTTTTTGTTTTAAAACAAAATAATCTGGAATATATGGGTTCCCCTTAAGTGTTGTCCCAACTAGAATATATGGTTTTGAGTCCCCCAAAACAGCAAGCCATTCATAGTTGGACTTTTAACCTCTCCATTTCCTCAAATTATCCCTTGATGCCTATTCACCAAATGATGACCATCATTGTTTTCCTTTCTCCTTTGAAATCACTAATAACCCTCAAGTCAGATGATCCCACCCACCAATAACTAGGGGATCCTGCAGAGTGAGGGCTGAATGTTTATGACCTTATTTATGCCAAGTAGATTTTAATCATCAGAAACTTCCTTGACCTTTTGAGAGAATGCCACACAAGGATAAACTAAAACAAAACAAAAGTTACAAGGTGTCCCCCAAAAGGTACAAAGGAATCTTTTTTAATTCCTTCCAAGCTTTGACCTGAAGATTTGGGGATGAGTGTTTAGATCCGTAAGTATGACCATATTCTTTACTCTTAGTCTCTCTCATCTTGTGTGTGACTGCAACTGTCTCCTAACATGTTTCACATACCGTAGAACACCCCCAACCAGTCCATTCTGCATGACTTTGCCAGGACAATCTTCCTAGACCACAACATGGTACACATAACATCCTCTGATGAAAAACCTTCAGGGGATCCCCACTACTGACAGTATGCAGTCCAACTTTAGCTGGTGCTTCCCTCATGGCACCCAGAGAAAATGCAAGAATATTTGGAGCACATACAGATAACCAGAGGGGAGTTCTTGCTGACAAATACAGACAAGGCTAGAAAGGATAGCAATACCACTGCCCACCTGTAATTCATTCCTAGCCCAGCATAAGAGCTGGAAAATGAGTAATGTGCCCTCTGCAATCATATTTCTTTATTTTTTCCTCTCAAACTTTACTATGCATTTGAGCCACCTGCGATCTTATGAAAAGGCAAATGCTGATTTTTTTGAGATTCAGCATTTCTAACAAGCTTCCAGGTGGGGCTGGCTCTGCTGGTCCAAGGACCACACAATGTATGGGCCAAGAGATTCCAATTCAATGGCCCTCCACCACGGCCGCACATTAAAAATCACCTATGGGACTTAAAATGTCTCTGGATGCCCAGGCTACACCTCAGTTCAATCAGAATCTTAGGGGAGTTTTTCAAGCTCCACAGCAGACCTTAATGTGCAGCCCAGTTGTATTTTCTACTTCAGCCAAACCACTCTCTCATTACTCCCTCTACCCAGTACTTTCCACTCCTCTGCCCCATTAAGTCCTATCCTCCTTTTACACTTGATGCCAGTCCTCCCTCTGTGAAGATGTCTCCAGCACTGAATACTGGCAACATCCTCTCAGACCCTGTAGTACCGCCTGTCCCCTTCCTGTTCCCTGTCCTGCATTAGCAGTGCCGTGTGCATCACTTGAAGCAGGTGATGTTTATTATACTCTTTCATACTCTTAAGGCAAGTACGTACAAACGTTAGAAGTACCTTGTTATGACTTTGAGACAGACGTTTAAGAAAATTCAGCAAATAACAGCAAGTAAATTATTTTGAGTTGAAAAGAAACAGAACAAAACAAAAATGTGCCTTCTTTTCTCAGCCAGGAAGGGACATTTCAGGACTTGACCATGCCTGTTAAACAGGTGCAGAGATCTAGTTCCTCTTGGTTAAGAAAAGCAAAGCCTCTATCTAGTTGCTAAGACTTGCTCTGAGGAAAAAAAGGGCAAAACGGAAGAAAGAAGTCAGAGTCTGGGAACATGACATTTAGGGTAAGCTTTGGAGAGGCTAAAAAAACAAGCCAATTCCTCACCACCTGGAAAGAAGAATTCTCTGGGCATGATGGCCACAGGAGCCCATTCAAATCTGGGACTGAATGGACTGGGTACTTGGATTTAACTCTTAACAGCCAGGGTCTGGGTCCACGGCAGGTCTGCCTAGGGCCAGCCGGTAGTGTGGGGGTTCTTGATTCACAATATCAGTCCAGGTGATTTTGAGAGTTTGTTTATTAAAGCTGGGGACTGTGAAACAAAGAAAAGGCTTAAGGTAGGAGAGAGAAATTCAGTGAAAAGGAGGCCATGGAGAGAGGTTGAGGGGGTTAGCCTGCCGAGCTGCTATTGCCCACTGCTCCCCTGGTTGCAAGTCTCATGGGGTCCCTTAGAGTTTAGGAGAAAAACAGCAAACATACAAAACTGTGGCTCTTTGTCTTGAGGTTTCTTATATGTCTCTGGCTGGTACCCTAGGGGAGGTCTCAGGGAAGGGTAGTATCAAGATATTCATTAGCTTTTCAGGTATGCCCTTAGATATGTTGACTCATCAAAATGTGCATATAGAGGGGTCAGAGGTTATTTTCTGGTTAGCTTCATTTTTAAAGAATGTCATAAAGAATACCACTGAAGAGGGACCTAGACCAAGATTGTTCTGTTCCAGGAAGGTCTGGAATATGTAAGCCATTTGCTCCTTAGTGTCCTTGGTTAGGAAAGATAAAGCCTTGTGATTCACTAGCTGGCTATAAATTGCTCAGATTGTTTCACCTTGTCTCATCTAACAAAAGAGTAATATGCAAATTGACCTTCGCTACAACTACCAACCATGCCCACCAGCCACACCCACCAGCCAATCAGGAACGGGGGCGGGGGTGGGACTGAGGTGGCCCAGGCAGCTGGGGCAGGAGAGCGAGGCCAAGGTGGCCAGGGCTGGGAGAGGAGGGGGGAGCAGGGTGTGGGATCCAGGGCCAGGGGGGTGGAGTGGGGCCGAGGTGGCCAGGGCCATGGGGGGACAGGGTCGAGGTGGCCAGCATGCGCTGGCCAGGGAGAAGGCCTGGGCTGGGGCCAAGGCCTGTGCTATTTGGGCTTGAACTAGCTAGGGTGAAGGCCCACGCCGGGAGGTGGGAGGGTATGTGGCTGGGATGGAGCCAGCCATTGGCCCCATTGCAGGGCGATGGCTCCGTGTGTGGTCAGTAGGACATCCCCTGAGGGCTCCCAGTATGTGTGAGGGGGCAGGTTGGGCTGAGAGATCACCAAACCCCAGTGCACGAATTTCATGCACTGGGCCCCTAGTTTAATTATATTGCTTCAGTTTCCCTTATTCTACTTGTTAAGGAATTTCCCTAGCTTCTTAGTCTCCTGTTTATAATTAATTCCCCAAACCATTCCATTTTAGGACATAACACACTCCTAGTGCCATAAAAATATGGGGGGGGGGGATTGTCAATATAGCTATTTCATGAATTCTTGAAATGCTTAGTTATTAGAATAGACTATCTTATAACATCAGTATCTTATCTAGAAACCATTTTTCAATATGAAATCAGGTTAAAAAGGGAAAAAATACTAGTATAAGACTTATGATGATCAGAACAATCATGGAAGACACATTTAGGAAAATCCATCACAATTCCAAACTAAGAAAAATTTATGTTGGGAGATGCAGAATCAGTAATGAAGAATTCGTCTCCAAAGTCATTATGAGCTCTCTCCATTCACTGTGTCCTTAGGCAAATTCCTTCATCTTTCTAAGCCTCCACTTTTTTCTGTTAAATGAGTATCATAATGACAATTCATCCATCTATTTTAAATGATAAATGTGGTAGCTCTGCAGTGTATACCACAAAGTAGATGCTAAATTTGTTTTTAATCTATTCAATTAGGCTTTTATCATAAGAGCCATGCCTTATAGCTCTATAATTTGACCCTACCAAGCCACACACCTTTTCCTGAACTTGCATACATATTTTTAGTGTCTCAATGCTTCTGCATACTATGCCCACTGCCTGTAATGAACCCTCTTAACTTCCTTCCCTCCTCTTTTTTAAGTCTCACTTCCATGCTACCTCCTCTCCTCTGGGTTTTTTCTCTATCACCTCTGCCACCAGAGGCTGTCTCCTGAACTTCTAAGAGCACTTTATAGGGGCCTGGATTGTGAGCACCTGTGTTTCTGTCTCTCATTTGTGAACCTCTAGAGCCAAGCTGTCCAACATGATAGCCACTAGCCTCATGTGTCATTATTAATATTTAAATTAATTAAAAATATACACAGAAAAAAATAAAAAAATAAAAAAAAATATACACAGAGTGGCCAGATTAGTATGATCTCTGAACGCATAATAATCTCGTCACACACACACACATATGTACATATTAGAGGCCTGGTGCATGAATTCTTGCATGGGTGGGATCCGGCCAGTCTGGCCAGGGAGAGGGGACATGGGCGGTTGGCTGGCCTGCCTGCTGGCCCAACTCCTGGTCGAGGGGACAATTTGCATATTAGCCTTTTATTATATAGTATATACATTGAGTGGCCAGATTATTATGTATTCAGACATCATAATAATCTGGCCACTCAGTGTACAAAAATTAAAATGGAGTTCCTCAGTACATGAGCCATAATTCAAGTGGTCAAGAGACACATGTGGCTATGGCTATTGTGTTGGACCACACAAAATGTTGCTATCATCACAGAGTATTCTCTTGAACTACACAGTCCAATCTCTTGGTCAGGGACATCATCTTTTACTTTTTTAAAATCCTTGCCAAGGATATGTCTATTGGTTTTAGAGAGAAGAAGAGGAAGAGAGAAAGATAGAGAGAGACAGAATTATCAATGTGAGAAAGAAATATTGATTGGTTGCCTCTCATCCGTGTCCCAACCAGGGACCTAACACCCAACCGAGGTATATGCCCTCACTAGGAATTGAACCCACAACCTTTTGGTGTACGGGATGATGCTCCAACCAACTGAGCCACACTGGCCAGAGCTGAACCACATCTTTTTCATTCCCAGAACCTAGCACTCACTTTAGTGAGCTTGTAAATGAATGATAATAAACAGAAAAACAGGCATGTTTACACATACTCTTTTGGCTGAATGAGAAAGGATTAATTATTCATTAGTGTTTAAACCTACAAGAAAGGAAAACTAAAAATAAGCCTAAGAATGTGTTGCATGAAAAGAACAAGTTTATATTCCAACATCGAGCAAACCACTCATTTGAGAATTCAATGGAATATGAAATATATATTTTAATAATTAAACTTTGTAAACAACAGTTATATACACACACAAAAACACTACAAGAGAAAAAAGAAAATACACGTAAACCACCTAACATGAAGGCCATCACAAGGCAAGCAATAAATAAAGGGTGCTTAATCACAAGTGAGTTGAGAAGTCCAACTCCTTGTCTTCTTATAATTCATATAGCTATTCTGTCAGAAGATTATTAAGATTTTGTGTTAAGGGATATCATTACAATGGTTGAATAGTCAGTCCTATTTGGTGATTTGGATGTGCCTTACTTGCCTAGTTTTGCCAAGTGTACTACTTGGTCCTTAATCTCAGAACCAGAAGGTATTCCTCTCATGTGAGAGCCTGAAAATCAGCTCTGCATGTCTCTAACAGACTCAGACAAGGCCAGCGGCATGACAAGGCCGACAGAAAACATTTCCCCCAAGGCCAAACCAGAGTTGCAAAACCACTGCTCTTGTGAATCCTGCTTTCATCCCAATGACTTCCCGAGCCATCTCTGTGCCTCTCCTATCCTAAACAAAGATTGCTGAGATACAATCACTAAACCACCACCCAGTCCAATGTCTTCCCTAGTCCCTCCTTAGGATCATTCAGCACGAGTCCAAACACTACAAAAAGACCTTCATCTTGCTAGATGTCCTGCCGTGCCCTGCTGTGGTCTCTCCTTTGCTACATCAGGTTAATAAGCCTAACTAGGATTTCAGTAGTGTTCTCACAGTCTTTCCTTAGGGTCAAAATTCAGGACTGACCCTGTAGTGGTATTCATTTCACTTTATACAATTTTCCATAGCAGAAAATAACAATGTTTCTCAATTCAGCTATAAAAAAGAATGAGGTTCTGATACATATTCCAGCATGAATAAACCTTGAAAACATTATGCTCAGTGAATGAAGCCAGACACAAAAGACTACAGATTGTATAATTCCATTTATATGAAGTGTCTAGAATATGCAAATCTATATAGAGAGAAGATTCTAGTGGTTGTCAGGGGCTAATAGGAAGCAGGAATGGAGAGTGACTGCTAACCGGTATGGGGCTTCTTTTGGGGATGATGAAAATGTTCTGAGATTATATGGTGGTGATGGTTGCACAACCGTGTTAATGTATGAGAGGTCACTGAATTCTACACTTTAAAAAAGTGAATTTTATGGTAAGTAAATTACGTTTCAATTTTTTAAAAGACTATATTTAGTTCTGCTGTTTTCTTTTTTTTACATATACATCTTTATTGATTTCAGAGAGGCGAGAGAGATAGAAACATCAAAGATGAGAATCACTGATCAGCTGCCTCCTACACGCCCCCACTGGGAATCGAACTTGCAACCCAGGCATGTGCCCTTGACTGGAATCGAACCAGGGACCTTTCAGTCCACAGGCCGACACTCTATCCAATGAGCCAAACCAGCAAGGGCTATATCTCAATTTAAAAAAGAAGTAAGTTTCTTGATTTTGACTGGTAGTACAGTTTCCTGTGCAAATTACAGAGTTGTGGAAGGCAAATAGTATCTTAAAGGAAAGTGATTAAACTACTTTGGATAGAGTAACTTAATTGATCCCAGTAGCACCTAATAAGATTTCTCAAGTAAATTATTGTCTTTATTCATATTAATCCCTTGTTTGTTTCCTTCTCTTATTGCTTTCACCTTTTTCTCTCAAGTCCATCAGTTCTACCTTTTGAATTTTTTATCATAAAACTGCCTTACCAAATAATTTAACTTTTCAAATGCTGGTCTGGTCTATAATTAAAACCAATGTACAAATATAGCTTCACTTGTCCACTTGTCTCTACCTTACAAAAAATACATTATTTCAAGATGGTGTTGAGCATAGAAGAGTTAAACACGGATGCCCAGGAACTGCTGGTACTGGAGCAGGTCTAATGGTACCAAACAAGATGGATTAAGATTCTATGCAATGGGGGATCCACACTCAATTTGATTACAAATAGGCAATGTCACTGCGCTCAGAAATGGCTTAAAACATCCCTCTTATTGCCACAGTGCACAAAGCACATTCATTCCACAGAGAACAAAGGCATTTAACCAAGAGATCACTGGAAAGAAAGAGGCACAGAATGGCAGCTCCATTAAATGATAACATACACAACTAGCACCGGCACAGCATTTCATAGGAAGGACAGCCTTCTCCAGAAATCTAGTGTGGAGGAAGGGTATTTGAGACTGTTCTGAGCAAGTGACTCAGTAAAAAAACAAGAACTTTTTTTTAAAACCATTTACAACTTGTAATTAAGATGCTCAAGCAAGAGGCAGACATCCTCACATAGAAGACTTGTGAGCTGGCAATGTGGAAGCAAACAGAGTCAACAGAGAATGATCATGACAGAGAATGTTCCCTGGCTATTTGCTAAGGGCTATTACCAGCTTCTCAGAGAAGAAGAAATTGAAAGAAACATCAAAAAAACCTGTATACTTTATAGTTCATATTGTATGTACCTGCAACCAAGGTACATGCCCTTGACTGGAATCGAACCTGGTACCTTTGAGGCTGCAGGCTGACGCTCTATCCACTGAGCCAAATCAGTTAGAGCAGGTTCTGTTATTTTTAATGAAACTATTAGCCCTTTGGTGTCATTACATAGTGATACCTGCACCCATGGGGTGTGGTAGTGGTTTCAGGGCCCCCAGCAATTCCATAATCCACCCCTCAGCCCTCAAAGTAGTCCATACTTAATGTGTTCTCTTCCTTTAACGATTCAGTCCCCAGTGAAATGCATGAATTCAGCCTTACAAGGGAAGCCTAGTACTCTAGACACTTCACCTATTTCACAGTTTGTTCAAGTTTGGCCTATTCACAATTTCAGCATGTTGTTTAATATGTTCATAATATCTTCAAGTAACATGGGTTCCTCCCTTCCTCTCTCCTTTAGTAGTAAAAAGAAATTTTTAAAAAATGATATCAGCAGTCTCTTACTCTGTATTCATTCACCTAAAATACATTGAGTACCAGGAACTGTACCAGGTGTTGAGAACACAAAGGAGAAAAAGCACTCACTCAGTAGGGGAGAAGCAGACATGTGCCCAACAGGGAAATGTCCCTGATGTTCCTAACATGGGGGTGACAGTGAGTCAGAAAAGGCTTCAACACTGAAGGTAACCCAGGAGCTGAGCTGAGCCAGGATATCCTCAGGCAAACAGGTCAGTGAGAGCAGGGGCAGGGAGCACAGGCCAGGTCAGCAGAGGGAAGCGTGTATGCGAAGTCACTCAGATATGACAAGGCTTGGGATTCAGGGACAATGAGACAAGTCTTCAGGGTAGCTAGGGCACAGCCTGGGGAGGTCGAAGAGGAGATGAAATAGGCTCGGATTATTATGTGTGATCACCTGGATGAAGAATAATGGCCTAGAAATCGCTTGTAGTTGTTGACATCAGTGGGATGATAAAAAACAAAACAAAAAAAAGTACTTGTTTAGAGAATAAATTGTTTGAACAGGAAAAAATCCTACAGCAGAACAAATATTGCTTGTTATAAAGCACTTTCAAAAGGAAAAGTCGCTTTATATAAATGAGAGCTAATAAGGTCGCTTGTAGAGGTCTGCTAAGAATTACATGCCTTGAGCCTACAGTAAAGCTTCATCTAACTTGAAATGTTCAACTTTAAATAAACTTTTTTTGGAAAAATCCAGATCATGACTTAGAAAAGTGAAACAGAGCCATCCGTCCAGTAGTTAGGAATTAGATAAGCACTTACATAAACTATAATTTTTAAGTATAACATTTATGTTAGTGTTATGATATCAAAATGAAACAGAGTGAATTAAATACCAAAAGATGGCTCATTCATTTAATGCAAAATATAAGGAACCTATATGAAAAATAAAGGCCAAAAAACTTACTTTATCCTTGAAAGGAATTTGGTACTACAGTTAGTTAGCATTGACTGAAGTTTCTTCACTCTCATTTTTTGGCTGGAATGTAATTAAAATGATCCATTTGGTAGTTAAATGAAGTAGAATGGGAAACCAAGTGTCCATGCTGTTATATTTTTCACAGAAACACTCCAAGGCCAAAGCCCACTTTACCATTTTCATTGCCCAGAGCCAGGCAGCAGCCTAGCATTTGTCAGCAATCACAAAGACAGGGCAGTAAGTCAGGAGTAAGTAAGCTCTTACAACCCACCTGTCTCAGCCGCTCTGGTCAGTGAGTCGCTGGTTCTGACAGAGCTACTTTTGCATTTTGTGCTAGCATTATGCAGCGTCAACAGGAAAGCCTCCATGCTTTCCTAAATTTTTGAGACAATTAATAGCAATCACGAATGTATCCTGTTGCTATGGTAATGAAATGCCATTTTCAACTATCACCCATTTCACTTGATCAATAACTACCCAAAGCAAAAAATGGTAATTTTGACTCTCATGCTTGATATAAAAATATACCAAGAGCAGTGTTTCTCCGGCTAAGGGCAGGAGTGACTCAAAAGCTATTTGGCTGCTTCAGGAAACAAAAATATTGGGGCTCTGGTGCTGGTCAGTGTTGTTCCGGTAAGAGCATTGGACCACATACCAAAGGGTCACAGGTTTGATTCCCTGTCAAGAGCATGTATCTGGGTTGTAAGTCCCTGGCCATAGTCAGGAAGCAACCAATCAATGTGTCTCTGTCACATCAATATGTGTGTGTGTCTCTCTCTCCATCCTTTCCTCCTCCTCCCCTCTTCTCCCTTCTACTCGCTCTAAGAATCAATGGGAAAAAAATATATCATTGGGTGAGAATTAACAACAAAGATTGGGTCTATGTTTTAAATTAATTTTTACTTTTGTAACATGTAGGAAAACTCAATAATTTCAATGACGAACAGAAGACAGGGCTAACTTTCAATGTATGATAACAGACAATTAAAATATTTGAGTCATTTACTACAGAATATGTTTTTCAAATGGCAATAAACATTATACTCCATTTTAACAAAAGACTTTCCTGAGGAGTTACTATTTACAAGTGCCCACAGTGCAATGGAGTGTGTAGTTCTTCAGAACAAATGTGTTTAAGTCCTGTTCTAAATTCTGGTATGGAGGGAAATAGTATGAATAACTAACTACTTACATGTTTTATTCTATTTCTTTTCTAGTTCTTAAATAAAAAACTCACACCAAAAAATGTTTCATATAATTAATTTTTTTTAGAGGTCAATTCATTTGGAAAATCATGGCACCAACAGGGCTTAAAGCAGCCGAGATAAAAGACTTTATCATATGCAATGGAGACATTACAAAACTACATGATTAGAATTAGATTTGTAAAATGCTACTTAAAAATTGGAATTGAGAATCTCTGGCCCAGTGTTAGCATCCACCCTACTTTTAATCCACTTCATATGGTTATGTTATTCCAGCCATGACTACAACCCTCAGAACTGTCTCCTGTTAAACCATTTCATCTCTTTCATTCAAGGCCAAATCTTTAAAAAAAAACAAAAAAAAAACTTAGACAAACAGCAGTAAGGAGGGCTGAGAAGCATGGTAAACAGGCTATCTGGTATCCAAACACAGTGATAATTCTCAAGTCCATGGCCGAAAATACAAAGCAAGATTTATCAAAACTGCTGTGTTTAGATACTCATTTAGAAGCTGAAAAAAATCAAGGTTCTGGGTTACATACTCCACACATCTGAAAATCATGTGACCTTGGGGCAAGATACTCAACTTCTTGGAGCCTGTTTCTTCATTTGATAAAATGAGGTTAATAATACCACCACACAAGATTGTTATAAACATTAAGTGACATAGCATATGTAAAGTGTTTAGTACTGTATTTACTGCATAATAGGAGTTCAGTAAATATTTCTGCTGATATTCCATTTTTAATTCCACAGCCTCAGATTTGACCAGGTACATTTACTCTCCATCTTTTGCCTGAAGTCACATCTTACTTCTCACTGTTGTTTCTGTACCCTTACAATGCAAAACTACAATAATCAAGACTGTGTGCTATTGGCATAAAAATAGGCATATAAGAATATAATTTAGGGTTCAAAAAAAAACACACCTTACCTCTATGGTCAAATTAAAAAAAAATTAATGATTTCAGAGAGGAAGGGAGAGGGAGAGAGAGATGGAAACATCAATAATGAGACAGAGTCATTGATTGGCTGCCTCCTGCTCGCCCTTACTGGGGATCAAGCCCACAACCCAGGCATGTGCCCTTGACCAGAATCAAATCCGGGGCCCTTCAGTCCCACTGAGCCAAACCGGTTAGGACAGTGGTTGGCAAACTCATTGGTCAACAGAGCCAAATATCAACCGTACAATGATTGAAATTATTTCTGAGAGCCAAATTTTTTAAACTTAAAACTTCTTCTAACGCCACTGCTTCAAAATAGACTTGCCCAGACCGTGGTATTTTGTGGAAGAGCCATACTCAAGGGCCACTGAGCCACATGTGGCTCCCAAATCGCGGTTTGCTGACCACTGGGTTAGCTATGGTCAATTAATTTTTTATAGGAAAGAAGAATCTTTTCAACAAATGGTGCCAAAACAACTTGATGTTGACATTAAAGGAACGAAGTTGGACCTCTACCTTATACTATACATTAAAATTAACTCAAAATGAATAGTAGACCTAAATGTAAGAGCTGAAACTATAAAACTCTTATAGGAAAATATAGATATAAGTCTTTTGGATTAGGCAATGGTTTCTTAGTCACGACACTGAAAGCACATTTGACAAAATAAATAAAAAAAAACACATTAACTAGACATCACCAAAATTAAAAACTCTTATGCCTTGAAACAGAGTGTGGACTCTCAGAGGGAAGGGTGGGGAGGGTGGATAGGGAGAAGTAATAAACCAAAGACCTTGTATGCATATATGCATAACCCATGGATGCAGAAAGTGAGGTGGTAAGAGCCTGAGGCGGGGGGGGGGGGGTAGGGAGAGGGGTGTGTGTGTGAGGGTGGGCTGGAGGGAGTTGATGGGGGAGAAAATGAGACATGTAATACTTTCAACAATAAAGATAAAAAAAACTTTTATGCTTGAAAGGATATCATCAAGAAAATGAAAAGACAGCCCACAAAATGGTAGAAAATGTTTTAAAATCACATATGTGATATATGCCTTGTATGTAGACTATGTAATGAATTTTTACAACTCAGTAATAAAGCCAAATAACCCAGTCAAAAAGAAGGCAAAGGATTTGAATAGGTATTTCTCCCAAGAAGACATACAAATAAATACTCAATAAACACATGAAAAAGTGCTCAACATCATTAGCTATAAGGGAAATGCAAATCAAAACCACAATGAGATACTACATCATATATTTTATTCTTCTGGAAATTATTTTGATTTTAAAAGTGAATTTGATGAGTGCCAGTCAAGATGGTGAAATAAGTACACTGTGCTCATCTCCTCCCACAGCCACATAAAAATTACAACTAAATTACAGAACAATCAATTTGGAGAACCATATGAAGACTAAGTGAACAGAGGTCCTATAACTAAGACTATAAAGAAGCCATGCCAAAGCTGGTAGGGAGGTAGAGTTGTGAAATGAGCTGGCCTCTACCCACACGTAGTGGTTGAGAATTGGGCGGGAAATCTCAGCTGAAGAGGTCCCTGCTAAAAAGCGAGAGGTCCTAGCCCCACACCAGGCTCCATAGCCCAGAGCACCAAAGCCAGGAAGAGGACACCCTACATCTGGCTGCAGAGATCAGCAATTTTGTCCCTCCACACAGAACAGAAGGCTGCTGGAGACCCAGGTGTCCTCTTACAGGGCCCTTCCAGACTCACTTCCCCCAGGCACTAACCCTGAGCTCCAAGGGAGGCACAGCAGATCAGGGAGCACCAGAGATATATAGGGAGAAACTGGGTTGTGTGGCTTCAAGGTGAGGGCTGCTGTTGTCCCTGTGTTGAACCCTGCTCTCACACAGCCAGTAGACAGATTCCATCTTTCTAGTGTGAGACCTTCCCTAACACAGCCAAACCTGAATCTGCATTAAAATGGTGAACACAACTCTCTCCACCCAGGTGACTCCCAGAGACCCCACTTTATCCAACAGTGCCACTTCAAAAACTTCCTTAAATCTGTAGTATAAATTATGTATTTCCTGTTACTCTTTGCCGTTCTAGCCCTCATTCCAAGATAAAGTCAGACAGTTATATAATTACAGACTAGTGTGTTTATTACTATCTTCTGTTTGAGTAGGAACTCATTGAATGTTGGTTGTATGAATGAATAGAAAATTAAAATGGTATTACGACTATTATTCGTGAAATAAAAATCTCACTAACTTATTCCCCACATATGTGAAATTTATGGCCACTCATATTGAACTGTATATTTAATCTACTTATGAAAAAAATTTAAGATCTTTGCCTTATAAGTTCTTTATACATCTGGATGCCATTCCTACATATGTTAATTATTTGTGAGCAGCTAGTCAAATGTTTTCTCTCCTATGCTGTAGAGAAAACATACTTTTATGAAAATCCTATAGACCAAAATAGTGAATTCAAAACTAGCCTTCTCTCGAATTGAAGTTTTCCTAATGCTAATACATTCATTCATGCATTTATCTATTCAGTCATTCGTTTAATTACATGTTTACTGATTACCTTCTAGGCATTACATCCTGGTGATTGAAAGATGAATTCTACCTGGTCTGTTGCCTCTGAGAGTTTACAACCCAGTGAGGTACTTGCCAAGCAGTTATTACATCCACGGAGCAGCACGCACAGAAGTAAGCATAGCAGACTGGAGAGGTCAGGGAAGGTTTTTCGGAAATAATATGCTTGAGACTTTACTCCCCATACTTTAACTGTCTATAAAGAGGAATAGTAGATTAAATACCTTTAAGAAATGACAAAAGATAGAAAATCTCATTTATTTAAAATTTCTAATGAAATTTACGTTTCACATTAGCAAAGAATGTTTACCTGTTTTGTCAACCCTCTTCCATGACAACTAGACTTCACTCAACTGAAGGTGGCAGAGGCTGACTAGATGCTCACCAAACCCACTTCCTCTCCTGGGAGACATGGCCAAACAATATCTCCTAGTTCTCGGAACGGAATGTGCCTGATGTAATGGCCAAGACAGCTAAGTGCTGTGTACCTTCCCTATACCCTCTCCTCCTTACAGAGGCCGGAGTTCGAAGATGACAGCAGGACAAGATGAAAGGAGCTTGGATCCCTGAGACACTGCGAGGAGAAACGCCTCACCGTGACACAGGCTGCAATGTGAGTGAGGAATTAAGTAGCTGAAATTTTGAGAATGTTTGATAGAGCAGTTAGTTTATCCTAATGAGTCATTTCACTGTGAAGGTAGCATGTAGTCAATCAGAACTTTAAAAAACATAGTGATGACAGATATTTCTAATACTCACCCTCCTCCTTCTTGTTAATAGCACCCTGATTTTGTTTGAGGTGCTAATGCACACAGCTCCAGGAGGATTCTGAATGGTCTAAGTGATGAATTCTGCTCCCCACCTTCCTAGCCTTTCCTGCAGTGAGGGATGGCCACGCAGCCCCATTGTAAGGAGACCTAAAGGCAGTGTACTGCAGAGATTCCTGGGGTGAAGGGGGACCTGCACAGATGGCATCATCCCTCTTTCCTCTCCTTGACTCAAACCTGCATGACTGGGGCTGCATTCTAAGTGAATGTAACATATCACCAGAGCCATAAATCTGTGGGCTGACAGTAGACATGCATGAGAAGAAAAGTGCATGCCCCAACTAAAGGCATTCAAAGATACTTTTTATTTAAACACTGACATGACAAAATAAAAGCCCCGATGGGCCCACAGCCGTTCATAAAATTTGAAAATGTTAATTTCATTTTCTGTCATCATCTATTATTTATCTCTCACACTTTCCTAATGTGCTTTTTCAAACTAGTCAAATGTACTGGCTAAGAGCTCAGGCTTTGGAGTCAGAATGCCTGGACTTTTGGATCCCAGCTCTGGCCCTTACTCTGAGTATAAATGATAAACTTCTGGGGTTTTTTTTTTATTACTAAAATAAAGTTAATAATAGCAAATGCTAGAGATGGTGATAATGATACAATAAATATAAAATACTTAGTAGAGTGTCTGGCACATAATGCTTAATAAATATGACATAAAAATGTAATAAATACAAAATTTGTCTTTATTACCTCCAAATTTCAGCCATACAGCTTCAAGTAATGAAATAACTCATGGGGTGTGTATGGGAGGAGAGGTGTCTTCGCTTCGTGCGGGTATATGAGTGCTTTACATTCATGGCCTCCTGGTGAGTAAACTAAAGAATAATTAAGGCTGGCCGACAGCCTTTGGACTCCTTAGGTTTTAAACAGGGTTAAAATAACATCACGGCTAAGTTGTTTTAAGCAAAGGATTAGAGTCAGTGACTAAGAGTCAAGGGCGGGACGAGAGAGGACACTAGAACAGTGAGCTGTGTGCCCTCTCCTGCCTCTGTGAAACTCGTGCTTGTGGACTCTGGAGCCTCACCCCAGACAAGATAATAAAGAACAAGTAAAGCCATAGATGATAATCCCAACACCCTCCTTCCACTGCCCCATTCACCATCCCATGCTTCTCCAACTGGCTTATTCACCATTACAAGGACACAGCCCACTTTCTTCTGCCTCCACATCTCTGCTCATCTGATTACTTCCCCTAAAAAAAACCCATCAGCTTTTCAAAGCCCTCCTCATTTCTCAGTCAAGCACAAAAACCTCCTCTTTCAAGATAGTACCTCTAGTTTAGCCTCTCAAATAGTCTGCCTCACTTTTATGAACCTTTGTTGAGCTTCATTCATTCAAAAAAACATTTTTCAAGTATCTCCATGACCTTGGAATTATCCCATATATCAAGAGGGAACATAGTCTTGACTCTTTTGGGAATAGTTTTAACGGTTACAATAAATTGAATTTATTTGTAACTTTCCTCTTCCCCAACAGAAAGTACACTGGCTTACAATAAGAGATATACACTGTGTAATCTTAAAATAAAGTTCATGGCTAGAACAGAGAAGAAATCAGATATACTAACCAGCAAATATATAGTTCAGCACGAAATGTAGCTCCTGGGAAACCAGGGTAATAAAAAGAGGAACATAATGATCTTTTATCAGTACATTCTCTTACCAACAGAGAAGACAGCATACCAGTTCCTCAGGTCAAATAAAACCCAAAGTACCACATACTTTCTTCCTTAGCAGGGTTACAGAGGTTTCAAATAATTACATTTCAATCTCAAAACTACTAAGAGAGAGGCATGGGATACAAACTAGTTCACTAAATTCCAAACTCCTTAAATGTAAGTAGTACATTTATTAAGATCAATAAAGACAATAACACTATATTGGAGGGGAACTCACTCTAGATCTCTTTTTCAGAATTAAACAAGCTAAAATAGCATGCAAGAATTAAATGAATGTCATTCACAGTACAACAAAGCACACATCGCATAGAGATGAAAGGTAACGTTTGAGTCAAATAGTAAAGGTATATTCATTTTTACATCTCCCTGTAGTGGACATCATATTGTTACTAGGAAACAATTCGTTCCACTGAAACGGAGTCCGATACGACTTTGGGTAAAGGAAAAGAGCTTGCCTTCTCTGGTCAGAAGATGACGCACTCGGGGCAATCTGGGCCTGAAGGAACAGTGTTGTGGCCATCCACAGTTTTAATTTACTTTGAGATCTTTGTTTAATCCCACTCTTTTTGTTGTTGTTGTTTAATCCTGAAGACATTTTCCCATTGATTTTCAGAGTGGAAGGGAGGGGGAGAAACAGAGAGACAGAAACGTGCACGTGCTCCCTGACCAGGGCCGGGATCGAGTCTGCAATTGGGGTTTGTGCCCATGATGGGAACTGAACCCGGGACCCTTCAGACTGAGGGCCAATGCTTTATCCACTGAGCCAAACTGACTAGGGGTACAATTACACTTTCACCTAAACATTCCCATCATATCAACCTTAATCTAAAATCAAATTCATCAACTCTCTCTCCAAAACACCAATTTCTAATTGCCCTGTTTCTGTTAATGGTACCATTTTTCTCTAAAGCAATTTGGCTTGAAACCATGGAGTAATCAGTCTTTCATTCATTTCTCTTTATTCCAAAACTCAATCAGTAATCATATATATATAATCTTTTCATTTTATTTTTTGAGACTCTTTTTTTTTATTACCAATATCATATTTAGGTCCATTTTACCTTGAGTCCCTATGTATATAATAGAAATATTCTATTTCTAAAATGAAACATTGTCACACTCCTGTACGGAAACTTTCAGTGAGCCCTGTTACTCACTAAACGGAGGCTGTACTTCAGAGCCTATAACTCACCTACTTTATAACCTGGTCTCTACCCAACAGCTTGACTCCCTATCAACTTCTTACGTACATCACTTTAATATTGTTCTGCCACTACCCCTATATTCACACTCCCTGTTCCTCAATGCCAAACTGATCACCTTACCTTTGCTCTATAAATCCAAATTCAATTCTTCAAGGATTAGGTACAATCTTAACCTCCTAAGCAGTGTTTCCTTAGACTTCTCCATCCTTCATTGAACTCATTATTACTGTCATCTACCTGGCTTACTCAACAACTATCTCTATATATAAAACCCTAATATGCAAACAGACCAAACAGCAGAACAATGAACAACCAGTCACTATGATGTGTGCCGACCACCAGGGGTGCGCGCAGAACATGGCGGGTGCCGGCAGCAGGCAGCTGAGTGTGGAACATGGTGGGCACTGGCTACAGCGGGATGGTGGAGCAGGTGAGCAGGGGCACCAGACCAAGGTGGGGCGCTGGTCACTGTCATTGGGGTGAGCCTCTGGTGGTCAATGAAAATTCTTTGCTCTCCTGTGCCACAGTCCCATCCGGCACCTGCACCCACTGCCGGTGCTGGCCCCACTTTCACCCGCTGCCAGCACCTGGTGCTGGTCCCGATCGCTCCGCACTGTCAGCGGGTGCTGGCAGAGCTGGTGCCATCAGGGCATGGGAATGGGCAGGAGCAGGGCTGCTGGCAGACAGGGAACCGCAGGCTGCGGTGGGAAGGGCTGAGCGGGGACACGGAGGATGGGCCGAGACCCACCTCTGTGCCCACCACAGCTTTGCTGCTCACAGTTCCTTTCGTGCACTGGGCTCCTAGTTTGAATATAACTCTATACATTAATTTTCTCTTATAGAGCTTTATCTTATCTTCCCAACTAAAATGTAAGTTCCTTATACTTCTTTGCCCAACAATACTTAGCACCTAGTAGGCATTTAAATATATCATAGATTTTGAGAAAGGAAGCCCTAGAGGTCATCTATTGCCAACTCCTGTCCAAGATGGGAATCCTTTTGATATTCCTTAGAGCCAATCCTCAAGCTTTAATTGAACACTTGAGTTCATAGCTACATCACAAGACAGAGTGTTCCACTGCTGAAGAGCATTAGTCAACAGAAAAGCTTTCATCAATCTCAAAAATTCAGCTAAGTGAGTGAAAATGCAAAGAACCAAAAACTATGCTCTGTGTGAGTCCCTACATAGGCACACACATATCGAGAATATATCAGGAAGGCTATCCAAGAAGCTGGGGTTATCTCCAGATGGAAATGGGAGTTGGGTGACTGAAAGACAAAGGTGGGAAAAAACCTAATTGTCACTATTAGACTCTGGTTTACTTAATAATTAAACAAGTAAAATATGTTTTAAGTTCTTTCTTGTTATGTACTTAAGTCTTCCTCTGTGAAACTTTTATTCCAATCGTATTTATGATCTCTAAAGCTGCCCAACATATCTCAACTATGTTGATTGATTGGAATTTTGATGAACTGATGCTAAGAATCAGGTCAATATGCACATTCAACTTAAACTTATTAATCCCTTAAAAGTAACAATTCTCTTAAATAAGTTAAAATTGGCTCCAATATGTTTTAATATGATTAAATAATACTTATTTTTATGTACACTTTCCAAATCAGTTGTCTTAATTGTCTTAATATTGTACACAGGCCCTCAATTATATTTCATCCCTATCATCATAAGACATTTGTTGTCTAAGGCATTTTGATGTTATCTTGTAAACATACATGAGCAGCTTTGTGATGATCTTGACACCTGCAGTGCCTTCTTATTACCTAAATACCTAAGACATGGTCATCAGCTTTAAGAATATATTAATACCTTCGAGAATTATGCACAATCCCCAAATTTCAAAAACAGTCTTGAGAAGAAAGGCCATTCCTAAATATTTCTTAAACTTTGCACAATGGATGAAAATGTTTTCTCACCATTCTGAATAAGCACATATCTTAGCAATCAGATGGTCCTGGCTATGTAAGCATCTCTGGGCCCTCAATTTCTTCTCCATCAGGAACACAGGCAAAGGTATCACACTTGTGTTGAGAGCCCTTTCCCACGTAGCTTGCCGTCTGCTTACGACGTCTTCGCTCCAGCAGGTGCTCAGGTATTACAGCACACTCAGTTAGGATTTATAACTGCTTACCTTATGAAAGCATTTCTCTTCCTGGGACTATGGTGAGAATTCCTTTATGCTGGAATCATCACTGGCTCCACGCATTCCCCTTGTCATTTCTCAACAACAAACAACTTGGACAGAGATCTTTCATGAACCTGTTTGTGTTTCATATGAGACCAATCGCCCCATTTGAACTATGAGATATTGACATCTTGAAACTTGTCAGCCTTAAACTTTCCTGAGTTTGTAGAGTTATAGTGGAGACCTGAAGCAATGATGACTACTGTCAACAGCTACACTGTGTACTGTAATTGGTAATGGGCTCTAAAAGTCTCATTAATAAAATCCAGCTCAATTAAGTAAGCACTCCTTGAGTGTCTACTAGACACAAGGCAATGTGGGGGGAAAGCTTTGCTCTTTTCTACCCAGTACAAAGAGAAGACATATAAAAGGCCTCTTCTGAGTGAAAGGCTGCTTGAGATTACACTGTGCTCACCAAGCATCTATCTGCCATCTGCTCCTATCAATTCTATCACGATTACTAGATTCCAATCTTGCATCTAGAAATTTTTCCTGTAATGTATATCCTGTAGTTCCAGTTCTCAATAACGTCAGAACCAACTGAATCCTGAGGCAAACTATCCCCCCACACCCCAAAGTCCAGGCTGGTGATGTGATCCTGTTATTGTGCATTTTCCTATCAGCATTTGGGATACCTGGAAACCTCACTTTGCCTTTCTAATGTGTCAGAAAAAAATAATAAAGACTTATCTTAAATCTCCTTTGTCATTTCTATTACTCCTGGAGGGCAGAAAGCAATAGTGCAAAAAAAAATTCCTGCAAATACCTTCCCTTATCAGCCTTTTAATTGGAAGAGGTCATAATGCAATTAAACGCGTGCTTCTCGAAATATCTATGCTGGGATCTGAAGAATCCAAAGGCAGAGAAAACACTGTACCTGCTCTCGTGAGCCTCGTGATTGAATGAGGAGGTGGGCTTACCCCAAACCCAGCTGAGAACAGCTAAGTGACAAGTCACCTGATACTAACAGTAAAATAAGAAAACAACCATACAACCTTAGAACTATAGGAAACCTGGAAGGTGGGGGGTTTTGCTCTCCCCATGAGCAAAAATACCCCACCCCACCCCCTGTCAGGATCATTAAGTTTCTGATCTAATGTGGAACTCACATTTCACAAAGCAGCCCATTTAATTTTTCAAAATCTCTTACTGCTAAAACATTTTATCCTATGCTGAACCAAATCTCTCAACTATCTATTATTCTATGCTTTTCAAACTTTATTTTTTTAGGAAGTGCAATGTATCTTTAAAAGAAATCTTAGGCCCAAACCAATATATAAAGCAGTTAAAAATGGAATTCTTCTGTTGGGAGCTGCAGAGGGCCCTCAGCATATCCACTGGCACCCCTTCTCCTCTACCTCCCAGCAGCACAAAGCACACCACAGAAAGCCTGCAGCTCTGCAGAGAAAAATACGAAAACCACTGTTTTAAGGATATATTAACAGTGTTAAGAGCTTTAAGGTAAGTAGGTAAATCTGATTCCAGCTGTACATCTTCAGCCCATAAAGACAGCCATCTTGTCTCTACATCTTCTTGGATTAAATTTGCCCTTTCAAATTGTCTATTCCCTTATAGTCAATACATATTTTAAATTATTTTTAAATACTGTAATCAGCTAAGGATACTGTGCGTCTTTTATTCTCTGGACAGTGCTCAAAGCTGAAGAGGGCTTAGTGAGTGGAGAAGGACCTGGCGTGGGCCTTGAGAAACGTAGTGTGTAGACCGACAGAGAGATGATGAAATTCCAGGCTGGGAAGCCAGCATGAACAAAGATACAGAAATTGAAATAAGGGCCACAGGACACACTTTAAACACTTCTCTTCCTGGCCTTACTCGTTCTTTTTCACTTAGCCAGCTGCCCACTCTATTTCTCAGAAGAAAATTAAGCCAGATCTTATCTCCATGAATGTAGACTTCTATTGTCTTGTTACCAAATGAGGGACACGATTTGATTAGTTCTAAAACCAGATCATTTCAATATTACAGTTACTGCCACATGGGGTAAGAGTACTTGATGGAGATGTTTGATAAGTCTGGTGGGGGGGTGTGAGAAACACTGTCATCTTACGAGTCAACACCTTGACAAGAAGATTCATAAAAGTTATAACACTATTGAGAATTATTCCTGGGGATTCTCAAATCTAAAGCACATTCAAAGAATCCTGGCCAGTGTGGTCCAGCTGGCTGATCACTGGCTTGCTTGATCATCGTCCTGTGCACTGATTACTGGTCAGGCCAAGTTGTGGGTCCAATCCCCAGTGGGAGCACACATGGGAGTCAACCAATCCATGCTTCTCTCTCACATCAATGTTCGTATCTCTCTCCCCCCCCCCTTCCTCTCTCTCTAAAATCAATAAAAATACTTTTTTTAAGTAAAAAAAGACCTGTGCATTTCATTAAACAATAAATAAGTAAATCATACCCAAAAAACACCTTCCCTCTAAAAAGTTATCTTTTGTTTACCACTTAACAAGCACCTGTAATATGTGCCCCAATGGTCTCTTAGCTGTAAAAACAACAGCATTTTCAGATATACTAGTATGAGTGTTAATCCACTAAGGTAAAACATCCTCAAAGATAAATATAAAAATACTGATTTTGGGGGGAGGCGGGGGGTTAGTATGTTCATCCAAGTCCAACTTCTCGTGTTAATTTTACCATTTACAGATAAGAATTCAAACACAACGGACATTTCATATAATTCGGTTTATTATTAAAGATAGGGTATTTCACTATATATCCTTTTCCCATATAATGTATTTATTAGTGATTATATGAATACTTATTATTTTACATTACAAGAAAATGGTATTTTCACATACGTACACATAGCACTCAAAAGCCTGGGGAAATTAATATTGTTCTAAATTTTAATATGTGTGTGAATCTATAGAATTTTAGGATATTGAGAAAAAAAACTGATCTTACTAGCATTCAGGGTAAATTATTCAAACATTTTATTTCCATTATTTTCTTTTTTCCTTCATCTCAAAAGGGGATAATCTGAATTGCTCTAATCTGAAAAACAAGTGTAGCAAATACTTGACAATGAAGATGGAAAGCTTCTAAAAATCTGTTACCTTAGTAACGGCAAGAATGTGGAAGAATAAGAATACACTGTCAGGACATCATTTCAGATTCCACAGATTTGAGGCCTAAATACAGTCAGCTTTCATTAGCTTTTTGTTTTTCCCAGCAGGTCCTTGGACTTTGAAACAAAACCTGAATGACAGCTATGAGCAATTCCAGCCTGGCTCCTGATTAGCTATGCCAAACAAAACAACTCTCTGCAGTGTAAACTTTCCAGGCATCTGCAACCAAACCTCTGTAGAGACTATAATTCCTCAGTGAGATTTGAAGGAGTCAGAGGTTGGCGGGTTGGGGGGTTGGGGGAGGTAGAGAGAAAAGGGTAAACAGGAGGGGGAGGGGGAGAAAAGAATAAGACCTTCCCCTCTACCTCAACTAATTCCCTGAACTAGTTTCTGATTAAAGCAGGGAGGAAAGAAAAGTAGAACTTGTCTTGGTGGTGGTGGTATTGTCATTGTAGTTTTTACCTATGTCTATTCTACAATTTTGACTAACAAGTTCTATAAATTTAAATATTTGATTCCAATTAACACATGTAACATCCTCATATTCCAAACCACCTATGCATTTAAACGTAACAAGTAATTCTGAGGTCCTATTCCCATCAAATAGAGCAAGCAGTCCATTAAAGAGATCTGAAAGAGAAAGGGAGCAACATATATGAATAGGCTATATCCCAAATGGATGCAAACTAAGGTTTGTGCCATTTGTTGTCATCCACTTTCCTGCAATACATACCTAAAAGTAATTACATCAAATGACTGAACTGTGCTGGGTGGTCCCATCTGCCACATACAGTAGGTGCTGGTGGAACTATTAAGAAGCCTTTTTTCTTATGATCAGTTCCCTTGATTCTACCTAAAGAACACTCCTTTATCTACAGAAAGGAATTACAACAGTAGATCTCAAAGCTGTCCACTGTGATCAGATGCTTGCTTTCAAAGTTGCAAGTGGTTTCAGAAAAAGCTGTCGGGAGAAAATTCTGTGTTGGACTGTGTGATGGTAATTCAGATGTAAAGAGATGGGTTAAACGAAAAGGTTAACTTAAACAGCCAGCAATCCTCCTAAAACTTCAGCAGTGAAAATAATTATTTTTATGTTTCTTCGCCACACAGTAAGATGGCAGCGTTCAAACTTCCTCTTTTCTTCCGGAAAAGTGACGTTTAACCGCACTCTGATCTCTACTGCTTCTGAGATAACCTTCAAAACTGATGGTTGGCTTCCTAGGAATGGTGGGCAACAAAGATCCCTGCTTCTGCTCAATAACCATTTTTCTAACAGTCTCATGATGAATACATAGCATTTAAAGTAAGGAAAATAGCTCCAACATCTCAAGATGTAATTATCAGACATGGCAGCAGAAATCTTAATGTTTCATCATCGCATTATAAAAACCTAGCCTACAATTAGAACAACATCCAATTTAAATCATCAAAGATTTGAGTGGAAAATTCAAGCTAAACATAGAGGAGTTATAACAAATTTCACCAAAAATCGCAATCAGGGAGATAATAATTTTGGAAAATAAGGACCAGAAAATTTTCAAAGTTTGAGATAGGTAATATAAAACCTGAAAGCTACATTCCCAATTATTTTATTTGACTTGTCTGCAATGTCACCATCCTATTAAACTATTGAAAAGAACCTTGAGGGCTTTTTTTATATATTAGATGAAGATAAGGATAGTGATATTAGAACAGCAGAAAACCCTTCATTATGAGCCTATGCTTGAAATCCCAAACCAAACCTGCTGGTTCAGCACAAAGTCATCAACAGAGTTCTTATCTGTGAAGGGACAATCCATTGTCCGGCTGAAACAAAGGGCAGTGCAGAGGAAATCAGCCAAATCTGGGCCAGATGGTCACAGATTCAAGTTTCATTCTCCCCACCACCCACCCTCCCTGGCACTACAAAAATGAATGCAGACAGCATTTTCGATTACCAGGTAATAACCTTGGGTGTAAGGTATAAATTTTTTACAGTTACTTAGACCACCCACCACCTCAGCACCATCTAATTACTAAGTGAGAAAATGGCTATGCAGCAGCTATTAAAAGAAAAATACCTTTAAAAACCCAATGTCTTTTTGTTAGGCATGACTTGGAGTTTTACCAGGTGGAACAATTTAAAATATTTATATTAATTTGTTCCCATCTATTGTGTTACCTTACACCATGACACAAAACGGAAACAAACCCAGAGAAAACTGATTTATTACACTCATTTTCTACGTGCTAACTACTGGGTCATCACCTTACAAAGAGTCTTGTGGTTTTTAACCCAGAATCACTTTTCACCAACGATAAGCTACCAACAAAAGAAATCACTGATTTTGCTTATAAACCAATGTGTCTGCCCTCATTTCACAGAACCTGTAAATCAGGATACTGCTTTAAAGGCATACTGCACATCCCTACTGGGTACTATAAAACTCAATTTTAAATTCTAAACAGCAACTATAAATTAAAGCAAAACATGCAGAATTACATCTTAAAACCTGTAAGCCCTCTATGGAAACATACATTAAAGAATGTCATAACTAAAAATTCAGGATCTCTCAATAAATTTATTCAGAAAATACTCCTTTACTTATCCTAGCTGTATACAAGGGATATATTTAGATTAAACAAAGGTCTTTTCTTTGAAGAGAACCCTTGACTCAATAGCTGTTGCTTGGGAAATATTTACATTATGTGACCAAAGTAAATTTTACCAAACAACAAATAGCAATTCCTTTAGTAAATTTTATAATCCCTTTAATAATTACTTTGTAAATGCCAATACAGGAGTATATTTTATTGGCATGCTGCAGTGCCACTTTTCCAAAATTTACATATAGAAAGGTTAGGGTAGATCAAAGAGATTTTTGTCTAATTTGTTTATTTTACCCAAGATAATCACAGGCTGGTAATTCAATGGCTAAACACAAAAATGACTTCAAAATATGCAATCAACTCACACAAATGGCCTGTTTTATTGTAGGGAAGTAGAAAAAGCTGCTAAAGTCAACATAAGGTAACTTCCCTTAAGAGAACATTCATGGTAGCTTATACAATGCCAACAAGTGAATATAAAATTAAGCCAAATTACAAAGCTTTGAATCTTGACCTTCTGTCTTAAAGGGAATAGTGCTAAGTGGATACTTCTTCAAAAACTTGTCTTCAGAAATTATTTCTGAAAGTTGATTTATATTCAGAATACCAGACTAAGTTTTAAGCATTGGTTTAAAATGTCTCAATATATACTGGGTAGGTAAGTGTGGGTGAGATACATATGTTAGTGTGCTTCTGCTAACTTCCATATTTTTTAACATCTCAAATGTAATTATTTGAAGTGTATTTCTACAATCTCATTTCTACTACTGATTTCCTTTACCGAGTATGACAAAATAATACTCAGCATCATACTGGAAATTGGTGAACTGTTGTTATAGCATATACATTTTTGTTTAACATAATTAAATCTTAGAAAAAGTGCTAATGTGAAAAATTAATAATCCATTAAAGACTTTTAAAATAAGGCAGTTCAATACTGGCTATTTAACATGTTGTTTTTTTCTTTAGTGTAAAATAGGATTTTAATTCAATGTTCATGAAAAAGAAGAAAATGACTATTCAAATTAAAATTCTCTACCTTCTGAGCTCATCTTTGGAGTCTCTAAGACAAATTTACATTTGAATGAAACACACACAAAGGCAGCTGGACTATCATAACCATCCCACACACATTAGTTTTTTCAGAGATTTAAATCTCTAATTCTTAGGAGAGAGAAAATTGTGACTACACAATTATTTTAAGTCAGTCAGTTTTATTTATACATTATTGCAATAGGATTTATGTGCTAATGGTTTAACTAAATATAAGAGTTAAGGGAAATGTGTCTCTAACGAGGTCAAAATATAATTTTATTAACAAAAGTCAACTCAGAAGAGACTTCTCATGCATGAAATATAAAGAACAGCTTTTAAATAAGATACAAACAAAAACTATATCGATAAAAAATTACATAAATGTAATGAGTTAGAATTTAGCAGACTAAATTATGATCTTGGTTCTTTAGTAAGCCCTAGGATAAAGCAGTTAAAGTACTTCAGACCTTTATTCTTTTTATTTTTCTTTCCCTAACTTGCTATTTTCCTTTCTCTTATGGTTCGCAATTCAGGTAGAAAATTTAATTCTATTAAATTAAAGAAGAAAACTATAAAAAGACAACATATTTATGACAAATCACTAATTAGTCTTATTTTTATTATTGTACATAATGAGAAACATATCAAGGGCCAAACTGGAGTGTACATAGCTTTCACTGAGGAAAAAGTGATGTGAATCCAAATGTCTAAAGAGTGAATTGTATTTATAAGAAAATGCTTTATGATCTATGCTTCAAATGTTTGTTACTTCCTAACATAATCCATATACATTTGTAAGAGAGTAATGTATTAAATTAAGTACTCTCATATGGCTGTAAATGTGCTTTAAACACACCAGGTCAAAATAAGCTTCCATTAATTTTCTGTGTAAATTATACTTTCTTATACCTTAAATTTACCTCATAAAGAACGTCTCAAAAGGAGCTTATTTACTATAGTTAATCTCTGCTCTAAGACACGAGGGATCTGAATGAAATGTGAGGAAATCCATATACCTCTTTCAAAATACACTTGTCACAATTTCTTTTGTTTTATTTATAGGTATTTTACTGTACATGAGGTGTTACTAACAAACCATGATTTCCTTAACATCTCCAGCACTGTTTCAGATTTAACATTCAGTGCCTCATGAACAAAGTTGAAAGTATCTTCTAGATTAAAAAATGAAATGGGGAGAGGAATCAAGATGGTGGCATAGGTAAACACCTACCTTGCTGCCCCACACAACAATTTCAAAACTACAACTTAATGACAGAACGGACATCATCCAGAATCACGGTATAGCTGGCTGAGTGGAAATTCCACAAATAAAAGTAAGAGAGGACACTGTGACTCAGAGGAGCGGCGGAGGGCAGAGTTGAGGATACCCATGGAGACAGAGGTTTGGAGCCGTGCGCGCATGAGCAGATAGGGCGGGTGGCTGGATACCCGGCTGGTTCTTTCAAACAAGGAGGGTGACAAAGGTGTCCCATTGCACTTATTCCCCAGTTCTGGGTGAGGTCCAGGGAACCCACACTCATACCGGATTAAACTGGACAGTAAGGAGGAAGAACGCTGAAACTTGGGCACTATAGAGGTCTGTGAGCTTGCGGAGAGGGTGTTAAACTTGGGAACTGCAGAAGCGTGCAAGAGGACTCGTGACTTGCTCTCTCGTTTGGGAGAAAAAAAAGGAAGAAGGGAAACCACTGGACTGCACTTTGGGTGTGCAGTCTCATTTGGGGAGAGGCTGAATTGTCCGGCAGCAGGTAGAGCTCCAAGGCAGCTTTCTCTCAGAGGTGTGTGCAGCCATTAGCACCAGGCACAGAGACCCAGGTGCCACATAGGGTGGAGCTGACGCTGCCTGCTCAGCCCAGAGACTCTGCCCATCCAACCTGAGCACAGCTGATCCTCACGGCCAATTGGCCTGGAGGTCAAACTCCCTAGTGCTGACAACAATAATCTAGGCTTAACTTCAACAAGACTGTGCAACCCATAAAGGGCTGCACCAAGAGTATCCACCTCAGCTAACTGGGGAGGCTGAGCCACTGTCCCTTAGAGGACATCTACCACACAAAGCTAATTGATCAACTCAGGGAAGCAGCCACCATGCAGAGACATGGAAATAAATCATATATGAGAGAAATGAGGGGAAAAAAAGACTGGACATAGAGTTCAAAACCACGGTTATAAGGTTTTTCAAGAGGCTCCTAGAAAAGGCCGTGAACTTAATGACACCTTCGAGGAAATGAACGAGACCTTCGAGGTTATGAAAAAGCACCAACTAGAAACTAAGCATACACTGACTGAAATAAAAAATATTATACAAAGACCTAAAAACAGTCTAGAGAACCTCAAGAATCAAGTCAAAGATTTGAAATACAAAGAGGCAAAATCCACTCAGCTGGAAAAGCAAGAAGCAAAAATAATCCAAAAAACTGAAGATAGTGTGAGAGGCCTCTGGGACAACCTCAAGCATGCCAACATCTGCATTATGGGGGTGCCAGAAAAAGAGAGAGAGTAAGATAATGAAAATCTATTTGAAGAAATAGTGACCAAAAACTTTCCCACCTCCTGAAAGAAATTGACTTAAAAGTCCAAGAAGTGCATAGAACCCAAACTATAGGAATCCAAAGAGGACCACACCAAGGCACATCATAATTAAAATGCCAAGAGCAAAAGACAAAAAGAGAATATTAAAAGCAGCAAGAGAAAAACAGTTAGTTACCTATTAGAGAGCACCATACGATTGTCAGCAGATTTCTCAACAGAAATGATGCAGACCAGATGGGAGTGGCAAGAAATATTCAAAGTGATGAATAGCAAGAATCTACAACCAAGATTACTCTACCCAGCAAAGCTATCATTCAGAATTGAAGGTCAGATAAAGTGCTTCATAGATAAGAAAAAGCTAAAGGAGTTCATCACCGCCAAACCAATATTATATGAAATGCTGAAAGGTATTCTTTAAGAAGAGGAAGAACAAGGTAAAAATAAAAATTATGAACAACAAATACACATCTATCAACAAATGAATCTAAAAATCAAATGAATTAAGAATCTGATGAACAGGATAAACTGGTGAATATAACAGAATCATGGGTATAGAGGGGAATGGACTGACAATTCTTGGGGAGAAAAGGGATGTGGGTGGTGCAGCAAGAGCCTGGACAAAAATCATACACCTATGGAAGAGGACAGTGGGGGGGAGGTAAGGGCAGAGGGTGGGATAGGTACCAGGTGGAGGGGAGCTACAGGGGGAAAAAAGGGGAACAATGTAATTAATAAACTGAACAATAAAGATTAAAATATTTAAAAAATGAAATGGGGCCGAGACCGGTTTGGCTCAGTGGATAGAGCGTCGGACTGCAGACTGAAGGGTCCTGGGTTCGATTCCGGTCAAGGGCATGTACCTTGGCTGCGGGCACATCCCCAGTAAGGGGCGTGCAAGAGGCAGCTGATCGATGTCTCTCTCTCATCGATGTTTCTGACTTTCTATCCCTCTCCCTTCCGCTCTGTAGAAAAATCAATAAAATATATTTTTTAAAAAATGAAATGGGTATACAGGTACTATTTGTAATACATTAAACAATAAAATAAAATTTTAAAAAATGAAATGGATATTAAGTCTCCATTAGATACCAGTTCAATTGAATTCTTTTATAGTTTTGGTATATGGTCAGAGAATAAATGACATCCTTACATATTATGTTATATGAATCTTTTACTACATTAGTAATGATTTGAGGAACATGGTTTAAATAAAATTAGTTCTAGATCTACAAAATCATAAGCACATAACTGTGCTTTAACTGGATTATAGGCTTCCCCAACCTCAGGGACAGTTCTTTATTTTCCTTTCTTTTTCTCCACAGCACCATTCCAATTATAGGTACTTGATAAAGACTTAAGTTGACTTTTATTATTAACTTTCTGCCCAGTGGAGAATTCTATTATCTCTACTGGATATAAACTTCTTGCTCAGTAGGAAAACTATGAAAAGAAAAATTATTTCTAAAAAGTGACAAATGTATTTGATATAATAATTACTTTTTACCCAAATGAAAACTGAAAAGCAGTTTGATATTATAATTGCAATTGCCAATTACCACTTCAAAGACTTTTAAAAAATCATTGCAGGTTAAACACAAACTTTACTCTAGGACAGAATTATGGTGTCTGTCTGCAATACGTAAACTTTAGCTTCCCAAGGGTAAACACCATACAGAAGTCTGGTAATTTCTCATGTAACAGTATCTAAAGTAAGCCCACACTGTTTTGATTTTGAAAATCTTATCAATTTACAATCTAATTAACAAAATTAATTGTAGCATTTACACAGTACAAGAAATTCGTTACATTTATCAAAACATGTTTTCCAGACAATCAATTCCATGGTTCTACCCTACTCTACAGTATTATCCTAGAAACATATAGCATTTCAGTAATTTTTATTAACTAAGATATATTTATTGGTAAATTTAAAGTCCACATTACCTAAATTATATAAGTAAATTTATAAGTAAGTAAATTTGATGATGAACTGAAAATGCATGAAGAATTACAAAAGCATCCATTTGTAAAACTCGAAGAGAAGGGGAAAAAATGCATCCCCTTTCATCTCTGCCGCAGAATTGTTTGGGATTTATTTTCCCTGTTAACATCCTTTATTCAAAAGATAATGTTATTGACCTAGCTTCCAAAGGACCTGGGCCTCACTTTGGTATCTCCAGTAGAGGTGATAAGCTTACGTAGTTCTATCTACCCTCCCTTCTCCCAGCACCTTTGGAGTCAGTGGTTTAGGTCTGAAATAAGTTTGGACCAGGTTAAGGATTCCACAGGCATGGTAGAAAGCTAACAGGCCCCTACAGGTACAGAGGTCATTCATTCATTCATTGAAAAATACTCATTGAAGGACAACTGTGTACTTGTTCTAGGTGTGGAGATAGGGAGCAAAAAAGACAAAGTACCTATCTATACCATCTTCAGCAAGAGCGGCAACATTGGCCACAAGTTATCTTGCTGGGTAATATAACGAATAAAATACAATCCTTGACATTCAGATCTTACAATCCAATTGAGTTATGAGGCATGTATCCAAGAGCATGACACAAAGGAAAGAACAAAGACTTTGGAATCATCCAGCCGGTAGGTTTGAATTCTGACTTTTCCACTTATTATTTGTGGGCTCTTGTGAAATTTACTTACCCTTTTCAGAGGCTTATTTTTCTTAGCTATAAAAAGAGAATCATAATGTCTACATTACAAGGATGTTGTGAGCATTAGAAATAATGTGTATACAATGCCTAAAATAGTGTAAATCAATTTTTATTAAGTTATTGGATTAAATTATTAATTCCAGCTATAAATTAAAGTATTAAATAGCAGGAAAGGAGCAGGCAAAGAAGCACTTGTGAGTCATAAAGACCTTTATAGTTGATGTTTACTAAAGGTTATTTTTTGTACGTACACACATCTTCTGACATATATACACACTCTCTCTGAAATTCCAGATATGCAACTATGCCATGTACTATTACACGGTTCCATCAGAGCTTCTGCTCTGGAGGCAGAAGTTGAGATAACGCATACCAGTGACTCAGGAGTCTTTATTATGGCAAAAACCTCAAGCATTTAGAATATCTGAAATGTCATAACCCAACCCATTTCCAGCCTTCAACAGAGCTTCAAATAGATGTGAAGATGGTCCATTTAATGCATACCAATATCAACCAATTCCTTATACATCTTTTGACTAAGAATACTATGAAACACTCTAATGCTAGCATTAGATTGTTCCATTAATATGAACAAGGGGATGAAATGTGATTTTTCCATGGTCCAATTTTCCTTAAAAAAGAAGAACTTAGTATTATTAGTTGGGAGACAAAACTTTAATACTAGTTGCTACTCCTTGGTGAAGTCTGAAGACTTATTCAGCACGTCTGATGAGGAAAAAGATCTAGCATTTCCTGAGGGTCTATTTTATACCTGGCATGTGCTTGGTGCATTGATCCATTATCTCAAATATGTGACTGTTCTGAAATAAAATTATGAATCAACTGTGTTAGAGCCTCAGAGGAAAACAGTTATTTGTTCAAGAGAGATTTTGTTTCTTAAATAATGAATTAGATTGATTTTGTATTATAAGGTAACTAGAGGCCCAGTGCACAAAATTCGTTCCAATCAGCCTGGCCTGCATCCTCTCGCAATCCGGGACCCCTTGGGGGACGTCAGGCCTAAACCGGCAGTGGGACATTCCTCTCGCAATCTGAGACGCTGAATGCACCAGTGACCATACTTTTGATACAGGTGAAATGGTTCTTGTATGGGCAGCTACATTTTTTTGGTCCTGATTATAAGAAGTAGTACATAACACGATCTTTCTGAGGCAGTAGCACCATTTCCCCCATCTTATGGGTGGAAAAACTGAAGCAGAGAGAAGTTAAGTAATTGGCTTTGTCTCCGAGTTTTAAGTGTCAGAATCAGGGCTGACCACAAAATGGGCAAGCCAGAGTCCATGGATGTCATAGCTGCATCATCCTGTTTTTTCAGTGTTAGAGAAGTCTTGCCAGGTTTTAATTTTTAAATCTAAGAGACTGTTCCCAATATACAGGGTAGGGTCTCTAGACCTGGCCAGCCATCAGAGTCATCTGTGGAGCGACCTGCTGGTGGGTCGATCAGGGGGCCCCTGCTGGCATTTGCCTTGGCTGGCAGCCTGGTACTGCCCCCCCCCAATTACCGTGGCAAGTTGCCTCCCTCTTGGGGGCACATGCTCAACACAGGCACTGCCCCCAATTGGGGGAAGCTCCTGCATTGAGCATCTGCCTCCTGGTGGTCAGTGTAGGTGATAGCAACCAGTGGTTCCACCAGTCATTCTGCTGTTCGGTCAATTTGCATTTTAGGGTTTTATTATATAGGATAAGGCTGCCAAAGAACGTAGTTGTTGGTTTTCACATCAATCCACTGAATGATACAATCTGTAAAATTATGTGAAAGAAAATGTAAGAGAAACATTCCTTACATTAGTCCGAAGTGAGATGCTGATGCTCATACTCCCATTTCTACTAATATTACTATTACCAAGACCTTAATCTCCTGCTCCAGCATTTCTCAAGGGATTATTAAATCATCAAAGTAGATAGAAAAGCTAGCTGGAGATAAACCCTTATTCATGTGGGGAGTTAGGTTGCAACAGGAAGTTTCTCTATCAGCTAAGGCTCCAGAGATTTGATTAGTTTATGTTCTACATGAGAATCAAGAGATCAGAGCACTTTTAAAATAGCCATCTAACCTAATTCCAGATAAAGACACTACAGAAAAAGAAAATGATAGGCCAGTATCTCTGATGAACACAGATGCTGAAATCCTCAAAAAATATTAGCAAACCAGATCTAGCAATACATTAAAAAGATCATGCACCATGAACAAGTGGAATTTATTCTGGGTATGTCCAAAAATCAATAAACATACACCACATAAGCAAAATGAAAATATGATACAACTATATGACCATATCAATATGGAAAAAATATTTTTATAAGATCCAGCATCCATTTTTTTAATACAAAGTCTTAACAAAGTGGGAATAGAGGGAGCATACCTCAACGTAACAAAGGGCATATATGACAACTCATAGCTAATACTCAATGGGCAAAAACTACAAGCTTTCCCTTAGGATCAGGAACAAGACAGGGATGTCCGCTTTCACCACTCTTATTCAACATAATACAGGAAGTCTTTCACCCCAAAATCAGACAAGAATAAGAAATAAAAGGCATCCAAATTGGAAAGGAAGTGAAACTGTCAATATTTGCAGATGACATGATACTATATATAGAGGCCCTAAAGATTCAACCAAAAATTCACTAGAACTAGTAAATAAATTCAGTAATGTAGCAGGGTCAAAATAAATATCCAGAAATTAGCTTCATTTCTAGTTACCAATAATGAAAGGGAAACTAAAACACCAATTATACAAAAAATAATACCTAAGAATAAATTTAACCAAGGAGGTAGACCTGTACTCAAAAAATTATAAGACACTGAACTAGATACAAATAAGTCAAAGCATATGCCTGTTCATGGATAGGAAGAATTAATATCATTAAAATGTCCATACTACCCAAAGCAATCTATAGATTCACTGCAATTCCTACCAAGATACCAACGGCATATTTCACAGAATTAGAACAAATATTGCAAAACCTTATACTGAACCACAGCAATCTTGAGAAAGAAAAACAAAGTTGGAGGAATCAAACTATACTACAAGGTCATAGTAATCAAAACAGCATAGCTCTGGCATAAAAACAGACATATAGATCAATGGAACAGAACACAGAGTCCAGCAATAAACCCACGCCTTTATGTCAGTTAATATCTGACACAGGAGACAAACACTACAACAGGGTAAAGATAGTCTATTCAATGAATGGTGTTGGGAAAACTGGACAAATACACGAAAAAAAGTAACTAGACATCCTTGTCACACCATATGCAAAATAAACTCAAAATGGATTAAAGACTTAAAATATTAGACTCAAAAATCATAAAACTCATAGGAGAAAACACAGGCAGTAGACTCCTGGACATTTCTCATAGAAATATTTTTTTCCAATATATCTCCTTGGGTAAGGGAAACAAAAGAAAAAATAAACAAATAGGACTACATCAAACTAAAAAGTTATTTTTTTTAAATGAGGCTTATTCTCTCTTTTTTATAATCTTTTAAAGTATTTCTTTTATGATTTCAGAAAGGAAAGGAGAGGGGGAGATAGATAGAAACATGATAAGAGAGAATCACTGAATGGCTGCTTCTTGTACATCCCATACTGGGGATCAAACCTAAAACCTGGGCATGTGCCCTTGACCAGAATCAAACCCGGAACCCTTCATACTGCAGGCCAATGCTCTATCCATTGAGCCAAACCAGCTATGGCAAACTAAAAAGTTTTTGCACAGCAAAGAAAATCATCAACAAAATAAGACAACATACTGAATGGGAGAACATATTCACCAATGATACATTTAACAAGAGGTTAATATCCAAAATTTATAAATAACTTACAAAACAACACCAAAAAAACCCCAAACAATCCCATTAAAAAAATGGGCAAAGGACCTAAATGGACTTCTCTGAAGAGGACATACAGATGGCTAATAGACATCTGAGAAGATACTCAAGGTCACTAATTATCAGAAAAATGCAAATTAAAACACAATGAGGTATTATGTTACACCTGTTAGATGGCTGTCATTAATAAATCAACAAACAAGTGGATGTAAAGAAAAAAAATCCTTGTTGGTGGAAATGCAGAGGAAAGCAATATGGAGCTACCTCCAAAAAATTAAAAATGGAACTCCCTTATGACTCATCAATTCTACTTCTGGGAATCCTATCTAATAAAAGAGCAATATGCAAATTTGCCCGCACCTTTGTCACACCCACAAACACGCCCACCAACCAATCAGGAGCAGATTATGCAAATAAACCCCAACCAAGATGGCTGCCACCACTAAGAGCAAGAGGAAGGTTTGGGTTTCCCTGGCAACAGAGGAAGCCAAGCTTTCCGCCTGCCTAGGCCTCTACTCAATGTTACAAAGTTTCAAGTATGAAAGATACAGAAATGGGCAGCCACTGAGCAGGAGAGAACAGAGGCTTGGGTTTCCCTGGCAATGGAGGAAGCCAAGCTTTCAGTCTACCATTGCTGGCCTAGGCCTCCACTCTAGGCTACAATGTTTCAAACAGAAATGGCTGCCGCCCTGGAGCAAGCAGAAGGCTTGGCTCCACTCCAGGCTACAAAGTTTCAATTGTAGAACATAAATTAATCCCAGATCCCAGGGCCTCCGCTTGGGTTGCTGGGGGTGTGGCCAGCCTGCAAACCTCCACAGGCCCCTCACCCAGGCCACCCTTCACCCCAAGGGAACCCCCACCCTGATCTGGGACACCCTTCAGGGCAAACTAGCTGGCCCCACCCATACACCAGGCCTCTATCCTATCTAATAAAAGAGTAATTTGCAGATTGACCATCACTCCAATATACAAGAGGGCTGCCCCCATGTGGTCAAAGATCCTGCCTCTATGTGGACACAAGATGGCCACCACAAGATGGCCAGCAGGGGAGAGCCATTGGAGGTTCCAGGCCCTGCAAGGGAGGGCAGTTGTGGGTGATTAGGCCAGCAGGGGAGGGCAGTTGGGAGAGACCAGGCCTGCAAGGGAGGGCAGTTGGGGGTGATGAAACCTGCAGGGGAGGGCAGTTAGGGGTGACCAGGCTGGCAGATGAGGGAAGTTGGAGGCAGATAGGCTGGCAGGGGAGCAGTTAAAAAAAATCAATTAGGCTGGCAGGGTAGTGGTTATGGGGTGATCATGATGGAAGGCAGAAGTGGTTAGGGGCAATCAGGGAGGCAGGCAGGCGAGCAGTTTGGAGCCAGCAGTCCTGGATTGTAAGGAGGATGTCCGACTGCCCGTTTAGACCTGATTCTTAACAGGATCAGGCCTAAACGGGCAGTCGGACATCTCTTGAGGGGTCCCAGATTAGAGAGGGTGCAGGCTGGGCTAAGGGATATCCCCCGCCCCTTGCACGAATTTCATGCACCAGGCCTCTAGTATATCCATAAAAACCCAAAACACTAATTCCAAAGAAAGTATGTACCATCATTGCAACATTATTTACAATAGCCAAGATTTGAAGCAGGCCAAGTACCTAAAACCTATATAATTTTATTAACCAATCTCACCCCAATAAATTCAATAAAAAATGAAATAAAATAGCCATTTTTAAAATGTTGCAAATCTAAACATAATAGGGAACATTTTAATGTAACATTTATTAGCAATCTAACCAGAATTTTCAGGTTTCTTTCCAACAAATAAAATTGAGGAAAAATATTGTGGAAATACCCTTACCATCATCCATCTTCCATCTCCAATTTTGTACACAGTATTATGATTTTTCAAAGAACTGCCAATGAAATATAGACTGTTGTATTTACTATGTACTCAACATTCTATTAGACATTTTAGGAAGTACAGACTATAAAATGCTATAGTACCTCCTCTCAAGGGGCTTATACTTTAATATACAGAAAAAAATGCTTTCTGAAATAATCAGAAAGTACAGATTTCTAAAATAAAATTCTAAAAGTGATATAAACTGTAAGTACTACAGAAGTTTAGAGGAGGAAAAATTAATAAAAACTCCAGTATTTAGTATATTTCCATGAAGGAAATAAACTAGACCTCAAAGCAGTGGTTCTTCAACTTTTGGGGGCATGAAAATGGTCGAGGGCCTACTCCTAGGACCCAAAATCTGCATTTAAATAGCATTTCCAATTGATTCTAAGTGGCCTATAGTTTGTCAAAACTGGGTTAAATAATTGTATAATTTGCAAGAGTCTCTAGCGCAATGCTGCTCTACAGTACTCTCTGCAATGGTAGAAATATTCTATACCTATGCAGTCTATACAGTCTTAATGATTGGCCACGTGTGGCCATTAAGCTCTTGAAATACAATCAGTTTATCAGAGAAACTGAATTTTTAATTTATTTAACTTAAATTTAATTTAAATAGCCACAGCCAGCTCTAGAGAATATGAAGATATTTCTAAAAGAAACATGAGCCAAGCCATAGATAGAAATGCACACGAGCAAAAAAAAAAAAAAAAAGTAAGAAAAAGAAATGCACATGAGCAGGATATATAGGCAGGAGAGACACCTGATTGGCTTGTTTATAACAGAAGTTTTGTATTAGATTATCATAAAGTCAGATTATGAAGAGTCTTGAAGGGAACTGAAGAAAATGGGTTTCATGACACACACTGCTGGCTGCCTAATGCAGCCATTTCCTTTTTTTCTTCAATAGTAATAACTCCAGAGCGTTTGTGTGCTTACCTAAGAGAATGGACCTTGATTATTCTATACCACTCATGGTTGATCTATTTTTCTTGTCAGTGATCGGCTTATGCCAGTGTGTTAAATTCTGGCCAGACATTTGGGACATCTGAAAACTGTTCAGCCCTGGCCAGTGTGGCTCGGTGGATAGAGCATCGTGCCACTTGGCCCCGCCCCCTGCTCCTGATTGGCTGGTAGCATAGCCAATCAGGAGCCAAGGTATGATCACATTTGCATGTTACTCTTTTTTTAGATAGGATTATGGGGTTTGGGTGTTTTGTTGTTTTTACTTTGTTTTTATTGTCTAAAGTTTTACGTATGTCTCTTTTTCCCCACAAATGAGCCCCCCTGTTGTTTTTTTTTATTTTTATTTTATTTTATTTTATTTTTTATTTTTATTTTTATTTATTTATTTTTTTAAATTATTTTTTATTGATTTTTTGCAGTATAATAGTAGTACATGTTTTCCTTTCCCCCTCCCCCTTATCCTCCCCCCAGCCTCCCCCACCCCCCAGCACATATTCCCAGCTTCCCCCCCTCCCCGCCCCAGTGTCTTTCATTCATTGGTTATGTTCATATGCATGTTTTTTTAAATCCTCACCCAAGGATATGTTTACTGATTTTAGACAGAGAGAAAAGGAGAGAAAGAGAGAGAGAAGCTTTGATGTGAAAGAAACATTGATAGGTTGCCTCCTGCACCTGCCCAGCCAGAGTTCAAACTCATAACCTAGGTATATGCCCTGACTGGGACTCAAAATCACAACCTTTTGGTGTATGGGATGATGCTCCAACCATCTGAGCTACCTGGAAGGACTAAAATTATGTTTTATAAAATATTTTACATTACTTTATTAGGAGTTCCTTATATGCCAGAAATGATCATCTTTTTCTGCATATGTAGAGATTATCTATTGTATAGTTCTTTTTTGCTTCACAAAAAATGTTTTTAAAATACATTATCAGATATGTCCACTTTTTAATATATATAGTTCTGTTTTCCTAGTTAGTTAAAATGAATGCCCTTTGTTAAAGTAATAGTGATTTAACTGTGGAATATGTATACTACAGAATATTATGTAGTCACTAGAGGCCTGGTGCACTAAATTTGTGCACAGAGGCAGGGAGTGTCCCTCAGTCCAGTCTGCACCTCTCCAATCTGGGATCCCTTGAGGGATATCCGACTGCCTGTTTAGGCCCGATCCCATATGGGCAGTTGGACATCCTTCTCACAATTCAGGACTGTTGGCTCCAAACTGCTCACCTGCCTGCCTCCCTGATTGCCCCTAACTGCTCCTGCCTGCCAGCCTGATCACCCCCTAACCACTACCCTGCCAGCCTAATTGATGTCTAACTGCTCCCCTGCCAGCCTGTTTGCCCCCAACTTCCCTCCTCCGCCGGCCTGGTCACCCTAACTGCCCTCCCCTGCAGGCTTGATTGCCTCCAACTGCCCCCCCCCCTGCAGGCCTGGAACCTCCTAACAGCCCTTCCTTGCTGGCCATCTTGTGGTGGCCATCTTGTGTCTATATGGGGGCAGGATCTTTGACCACATGGGGGCAGCCCTCTTGTGTGTTGGAGTGATGGTCAATCTGTGTATTACTCTTTTATTTGATAGGATAGAGGCCTGGTGCATGGGTGGAGGCTGCTGTTTTACCCTGAAGAGTGTCCCAGATCAGGGTGGAGATTCCCTTGGGCTGTGGGGTGGCCTGGGTGAGGGGCCTATGGTGGTTTGCAGGCTGGCCATGCCCCCCAGCAACCCAAGCAGAAGCCCTGGGATCTTGGATTAATTTATGTTCTACAGTTGAAACTTTGTAGCCTATAGTGGAGGCCTAGGTGCTAGGGCTTCCTCCATCGTCCGGACAACCCTAGCCTCTGCTCTCTCCAGATTAGTGGCTGCGGCCATTTCTGTTGGGATTATGTATCTTCTATAATTGAAACTTTGTAACATTGAGTGGAGGCGTAGGCCAGCAAGAGCAGGTGGAAATCTTGGCTTTCTTTATTGCCGGGGAAATCCAAGCCTCCCTCCTGCTCTCAGTGGCTGCAGCCATCTTGGTTGGGGTTTATTTGCATAATTTGCTCCTGATTGGCTAATGGGCATTGCTGTGAGTGTGGCTTGATCAAAGGTATGGTCAATTTGCATATTACCCTTTTATTAGATAGGATTAAGAAGAATAAATAAGAACTATACCAATTTACTTAGAGGTATACCCCTCGTGTTTTATTATTAAGTGAAAAATAAATATGATTTTATATATATACTTACATGTGAAAATGTATATATGACCCTAAAATTACATCCTACATACAAGTTTCATGATCATCGAAAAAGTTTTAACAAAATAAATAGCAGATGGGCCACATTGTTGGCTTGACAATGGAGGGTAAAGAGGAAATTTAGGCTCCCTACATTTTTTAAAAGATGTGATTACAGTTTTATAAAAAAAAACTAGAGGCCCAGTGCATGAAATTCGTGCATAGGAGGGGGTTGTCCCTCAGCCCAGCCTGTGCCCTCTTTCAGTCTGGGACCCTTCGCTCCTTACCGCCCACTTGCTTGCTGCTCTCCTCCGCTCAGCTTGCTGCTCCTTAGTGCTGCCATGAAGGCTCCCACCACCACCCTTGTACTTACCAGCCATAAGCCTGGTTTCTGGCTGAGCAGCGCTCCTCCTGTGGGAGCATCTGCCCCCTGATGGTCAGTTCATAGCAACCAGTCATTGCACAGTTCAGTAGATTTGCATATTAGGGTTTTATTATATAGGATGTAATACAATCCCATTATGTAAAATTGTGTTGGTGACTACAGGTATATATACTAGTAAATTTGCATAGAAACACATAAAAGAATGGCCACCAAAAAGTTAATGGTGTTTAATTTAGAATGGTTAGATTTGAAGATGAAGGGAAGAGGAAGAAGAAAAAAGAGAGAGATAAAAAGAGAGAAGAAAAGAAAACATGGTAAAATAAATTTAAAGTTGTTCTTTCCAAAAACAGAACAGACTGATGAGGGAGAGACAGAACCCTCAAGTGAAGATTCCCCAATTCTCTGATGTGGCTAAGAATTAGGGTAAATATTCAGTTCCCTGAATATGCTAATAGAGGTATATACATAAGCTTACTATAAGTAGTGTCAATTTAATAAATTTAAGATACAAGAAAGAAATGAGACATTACACCAATTATACTAGTATCTTCTCTTCACATTGTGACCTCTACAGGCAATTTTAGGCACACCTGCTCTATAAAAACCGAGTTTACAGAATGATAAACCTAAGCCTAAAGGAGTATTTCTAAGACTTTTGTGTTCATAAAATCACTTGGGAAGGTTGTCAAAATGCACAATCCAGGGTCCTACACCAGAAATTCTTATTCAGCAGATTGAGGGACCAATAATCCACATTTAACAAGCATCCTTAGCAAATAAGGCAGGTGTTGAAAGATCACACCAAAAAACAGTGAATTTAAAGATGTTTGGTCTATTTACAAACTGATTAAGCAAAGAATTTGAAGAGTGTGGTACACTAGAGAGAACAAAGAATTTTGAAGTCAAAAGATCTAGATTACCTCTCTGACCTAATCCCCCACTCACTCTGTCACTTGCCTCTGCTCTTCCACGGTGGGATTGGCCTCCTAGTTACCCCCTCACAACAGCCAAGAATGCTCTTCCTCTAAACTTCCAATGGTTCAGGTCCCTTGCAGCCCTCAGGTCTTCACTCAAATGTCACTCGTCAGTGACGCCTTGTAGAAAAATCTCAACTACCATCTCACTTTCGACATTCCCTTTTAGGACTCTCATGTGCCTCTGTTCATTGTTTGGTGAAAATCAACCTTTTATTCTATATGAGAACAGCTGTGGGCTAAAAAGGGAAAGCTTTGTTATACTTGTATATATCTGTTAGAGAGAAAAATTGTTCTCCTGTTCTCTAGGACCTAAGCTATCTACTCAAATAAATAAAATGACTCTACAGTAAAGATATTTTCACTTAATAATATATCATGGATATTTACTAAAACCTAATTAAAAAAAACACACACACACACACGATATTTAGCTTCTTTGTAATTCTTTTACTCTTATAAATAATGTTCCAGGTAATGTTTTCATTATATGCCCTTGTGCTTTGTCTAATTATTTCTTCCTAACAAATTCTTAGAAGAGAAATTTCTGTGTCAAAGAGCTTAGACCAGTGCTGTCCAATGATGGAAATGTTTTGTGTCTTTACAGTCCAATATAGTAGCCACCAGCCACATGCAGCTATTTAGCACCTGAAATATGACTAGTGCAACTGAGAAACGGAATCTTTAGTTATATATAATGTTAAGTTAAATAGCACATGTAGCAAGGGACTACCACATTGAACAGGGCAGGGATAGATATTTAAAGTTTTGATAACTGATGCGAAATGGATCTCCAGAAAAGTTGTAATTATTTGCCTTCATTCTATAGTGTTTAACCATAACCACTTCTTTACCCCGTTGCCAACACTAGATATTATCAATCTACTAAAGGCCCAGAACATGATATTCGTGCATGGGTGCAGTCCCTACAGCCAGTGATCAAAGCATGAGCATCTGGTGTGGAAGGGCAGGTCCCAACTGATCTCTGGGCCCTGGGAAGCACCTGGGCCCCTGTACACCACCCTCTGCCTGAATCATCAGGCCTCCACACGGCTCCCTCAGCACCTGGGAGCTGGGCAGTGGTCCCACCCTCCCCACTGCCACTGGTATGGTTGCCATCTGCGGGTTGATCGGCAGGGCAATCGGGCCCTGCTTGCATCCAACTTTGCCTGGTGCCACTTGCTTACCTGCTCCACAATCCCACCACAGTCCCGCTCTCATTGGGGCCTATGGGGGCCAGTAGCACCTCCACTGCTGCCAGCGCCGTATTGCCAACCCCCTGGTGGTCAACGCATGTCATAGCAAGCAGTCGAACTCCTGGTCAAACTCCAGGTCAAGGGGACAATTTGCATATTCGGCTTTGATTATATAGAATTGAATCTTTATAACCGGAAATTTGAAAAAAGCATTTCTTTATTAATATGTATTTATTTATTAATAACTAGTGGCCTGGTGCACAAATTCATGCACATTGAAAGAGAATTCAGGTATTCGGGTATCTGGCTCCCTCCTCCCTCCTATCAGGGTCCGGGATTCGGGTGAATGGGAATCTGGGCTGTCAGGGTGCAGACAGCAAGCTGACTAACAGCCGATTCCGTGTGGAATGGGGCTCCTGCCTCCCTGCTGTCAGGGTCTGGGTTGCAGGTGAATGGGATTTGGGGCTGTCAGGGCACTGACAGCAAGGTCTGGGTCAGTGCTCATCATAGCTACCCTCTGGTCATCTGGTTGTTGGTCATTCTGTTTGTTACACCATAATGTCACTGGGCTTTTATTATATAGGATATTGAACAAGGTTGTTTTGTTTGTCATAATCATTCAAATGCAAATATTCTCACCCATGTTAATTAAATGAACAGCAGATTTGTTTTACTGGGCCCATATGTTTTCTTTAAAATTTAGTGTCAACATTTAAATCCATATAAAAATACAAATTCCCAGCTCCAGTTCAAAAATCAAGTAATCTGGCAATGGTGACCCACTCTACCATCGGGCATCAATCAGTGGAGCCTTAGAAATCTGCCACCTTCAGACTTTCTTGTCCACCAAAACTTATCATTCCTTATTGCTACACAGAGTTCCTGCTTGGCCTCTACAAGCAACCCGGTTTATAATTCCCACTCTGATTTAAATTTTGAGAGATTAAAAGACAAATAGCAGCCTGACCAGTGAATCTCAGTGGTTAGCATTGACCTATGAACCAGGAGGGTTCGATTCCTGCTCAGGACATATGCCTGGATTGTGGGCAAAATCCCCAGTAGAGGGCTTCATAAGGCAGCCAATCAATGATTTTCTCTCATCATTGATGTTTTTATCTCTCTGTCCCTCTCCCTTCCTCTCTCAAATAATATATATATAAAGAAAAACAGCAGCTAATAATAGTTAACTTTCATTTTATACTTAGCATTCAAAAGTGATGCTGTGGTATGTCTGGATTATTTTCTAACTAATATTCAACTAGTAGAAGAATACTTTTCTAGTGGTTATTTCCTACCCTCTTGAGCAGTGGTTCAGCAGCAGAAGGGCTGTTAAAACGCGGACCTGTAGGCCCCAACCCCGAAGTTTCTGATTGAATAGGTTGGACTGGGCTTCGATAATTTTTATCTAATCCCAAACTCCAAGTACAGCTCCACAATGAGATGAGATTTCCTCAAGAACATGGACACTCCTGGAAGTGTAGTGATAATGTATAATTCTGACAACATAATATAAATTTTCCAAAACATGTCCACATTTATTATTTCACTTTATTTTCACAGTAATCCTGTGCTCAAGGTTGATAAATAGAGCAGTAATTGTTCATCCCATTTTACAGAAGAAAAGTAAGGTATAGGAGTCAAGAATCTCCCCTAAACACACAAGAAGCTAAAAGAGTCACAACAAAGAGGTTTCCTAACGCATAACCTTGTAATATAGGCAATCCAAGACACAACTGGAGCTTGCTTCTCCAGACTGGTCCCATAAAAGTAGAACCATGCCCAGTAACAGAGAAGACCACATGATGTATGGTTCACAGCAACAAACATTTATCAAGTGCCGATTACATATTATTCTATGCTAATCATGCCTATAGTCTCTACTATAGGGACATTCATCCGACATAGAAAAAGATTAAAAATAAAATCCGAAACCACAACCTTGAAAAGATAGTGAAATCTCTATAACATAAGTCAAAAGCAAATATGCTCAAGGGGTGGGTAGTAGGGGTAAATACAGAGTTGGGTAGAAGAGAGGAGTCTCTGTGGGAGCTTCACATCTGGACTTGGAGTAGTTGCTATCGCCAGTCAGTCAAGAATGGGAGGGAAGGAAGAGTACACAATAGGGAGCCCTCCTGGGGCTCAGCAGCACAAAGAGCTGCTGTTATCCATGGTGGGTGTGTGTTTGCCAGAAATATCAGGCCTGCTGGAACTCCAGAAGTTACAAGGGCATGCTTTTGTGTAGTCTAAATTACCTTGACTGTATAAGAACGCAAGTCAGAGGGCATAACTTCATTATTCATTTGTAGCCAAAAGATAACATGATTAGAAATCATGCATCTTTTTCTCTGATTTCCCCCCAAATTTTGAGAAGCATTCCTAGTAAAAATCCACTTGATTGTGACCACAATCATGCTAATTATAAATCAGCCCTTCAAAAGAGAAAAAGAGGGTTTCATCTCCACTTCAATAGAATTGTTATATATTCTTTATTAATTTTAACAGCGACTTTTCTAAGATTAAAAATAATAATTAATAAAAATTACTATAGACTGAGAACACAAAACTATAATTAATTTGAAAGAATTGCCCTGGCCGGTTTTGGCTCAGTGGACAGAGTGTCAACCTGCGGATTGAAGAATCCCAGGTTCGATTCCGGTCAAGAGCATGTACCTTGGTTGCGGGTGCATCCCCAGAGGGGGGTGTGCAGGAGGGAGCTGATCTTTGTTCCTCTCTCATCGATGTTTTTAACTCTCTATCCTTCTCCATAAAAAATTCAATAAAATATATTTGAAAAATAAATAAAAGTTATTTTTTAAAAAAGAAAGAATTGATTATAAAATTTGATTCTGTGACTGACCTGCTCTGCCCATCTTATAGATTATTTCAAAATGACTGAAGTGATGAGGCATCTACCAACCCATGTTGAAAACTGTAGCAAATACTGCTGGAAAAGTTCCTCTCACTTCTCACAAGACCAAAGAAACACAACACAAAACAAAGGGATACAACTTTACACTGGCTACACAAGTTAGTCACACTAATATAAATGTTTTAAAGTAACAAGCATACACACAGACTGTTAATGAGGTATAAATTTATATAATCCTTTTGGAAAGTAAGTTGGTGATTATCAGAAATCAGAAAAAGTCCTAATAAAAATAAGAGCTAACATTTACTAGCATATGTGTTGTCATGTATTGCAACTTCTACTATACCCATTTTACAGGTTAGAAAGCTCTGAGAACATAAATTACTCGCCTAGTATTGCCAATAAGTGATGGAGCAATGTTTTGGACCCTGAACCTTTATGTTAAAGCTCACCCAATTACAGCTACATCATACTGACTTTTCAGGGGAACAATCCTAAGGAAGTTTTCTAAAAAGAATAAGAAGAAAGTTACATTCATGAGGATGGGCATTATATATTTTTTAAATACTGGGAGGGGGGAAATCTCAAAATAGATGAAAGGCTAATAAATTATTGTATGACAAACTATTACAAATAATTGGAAGTGAATTATAGCAAAATGTTTATGAAAAATCAGTGTAAAAATGTATCTGCAATATAAGACATATGGCAAGACTAGGAAAAAAACTGGAAAAATAAAAACTATTCCATTTTAGAATTTCACTATTAGTACTTAATTTTATTTTGTTTCTTGTCAATTTTGTCAATGAAGATTACTCTAACTACCCCTACAAATCTATTTCAGTTCTAAACAATTTCTAGTTGTAATATCAATTTCTAAAACTTCACTATAATTTATTTACATTACAGACTTATTCAAAATAATTACATAATAATAATTACATAAAATTTAAAGTATGAGATCTTAACATCAAGGATATTTGTAATCACCAATTACAGCATTCTTCTGAAATCCCTTAATTGAGATCATACACAATGACTAAAAGAAGCTAATTTTTTTACTGTCATAACCTTGCAATGGCTCCTCAGCTCCCTGTGTGCATCCAGGAATCATTACCCCAGAGGTTGCAAGTATTTTAGAGATTAGAAAAGTTTTCTACTAATAACGTTATCACTAAGTGAATAAGTATAAAAGTAGCTAAATTATCTTAGCTATAAGGGATATTCATTTTCTAAATACCTTTGAGAATTACTAATTAAGTCACATCAAGTCCCTTTGAAGTAGATACATAAACTTTACTACCACTTTAACAAAAAAAAAAAAAGAAAAGCAAGATGCTGGGAAGAGTAATTTTCCCCAAAATGATACCCTGAGCTGTGAAGAAAATTCCCTCTCTCTCCTCAGCCATACAAGGTGATGCACAGAGGCCCAGTCAGCCCAAGGTTTGACCTCTTTCAGTAAAAATACAAAAAACAAACAAACAAAAAAACAGACATTGTGTGGAAAACTAAAGCGGCTGTTCTCCAATAATATCAATATCATAAGAGCAGCAATGTAGTTTAAATATCGATAACTTCCTCTTTATGAATCTGCCATTCAGGAATTTACTTTGTCACTCCACAGGTCCAACTGGGTTGTCTATGGACAGACGTAGGACACCCACAGAAACTTTTTAATCACAGCAGTGTGGAGCTAGAAGGACACTCAGAAGCCCCATAGTTCAATTCCTTTAATTGAGGGAGAAACAAAAGCATTTCTAAGAAAGTGACTTCATTTAGCTAGAACAAACCCAGACTTGCAACTAGAAGGTGGGAACAAATGTCTTAAACTTGGCCTTCATATTTCTCTTACCATTAAAATGTTTATACTGTCTTCTTAACAAAAGTATGCATATGTCCTTCCAATGTCTTCAGATATGTATGGCACTAGACAAAATAAACTTCTCGTTCTCTACTTCATAAAGAGTTCCCAAGGGGAGAAAAAAGTCAACAAAGGCCACACAAACCACTGCTGATGGGCCCGCAGGTGGGATAACAGCTTAACAGTTGTGCTTCCTCGTGGATACTTGCCCTAAGAATTTTAGTACTCTAACTGGTCTTCAGCTGTGATAAGTCTTCCCCAGGCCAAATAAAAGGCTCTAACGTCATCATGAGTAAACATCAAATTAATAGCCATCACCACTGATATATAATTCATTCTTGACTCACATTCCATTCTTTTCTCCTTTTAGTTCCATAATGTAATTCCATTTTAATAGGAAGCTTATGGAGGGATATACAAGAAATTGACAACAGTGGCCTCTGGGGAGGAGGAGGAGGGCATTGGGAGTATGGGGTGGGAGAAAGAGAACTCACTTTACACGTTAGACATTTTTACTCTATGCATATTACTTTTCAATGTACACTCATTAAAAATTCCCTTTTAAACACATGCGTACAATTCTATGGCTAAATATTTCCTATAAGACAATTACTTTCAAATTTTTTCTTTTAAGTGAGTTTCCGGTATTGCCATTTGTAAAACCACATAGATCTATTCAACAAGAAAAAGAACCAACACAGTCACAACATTCCAAGCAGAATTCCAGGATCTGAGGTATAAGAACATGTGTCGAGGGGCCATTTAACTCAAAACCCTTGTGCCGAAAACCTCTTCCCCATATTTAAATGGCTGGGTTTTAAAGAGAGATTTACGTAGGGTTTCCCAGCTTTTTTGGGGGGGGGGGGGGGGCGATCCTAAAGGTGTGAAAAGTAGAAATTTAAAAAACTGGTTTCTACCTTGTGGACAGGGGACAGAGGGCTGGGTGGGGTGCACGAAGCCCTTGCAGCAGCCCCGTCCACAGAGGAAAGGAAGGGGACGGCGAGCGTCCCCGGGGTCCGCCGCCTCGGGGCAGCTCCCGTGCAGATGCACCGGTTCTGGGGCTTGCGTGGGCTCCGTTTAACCGAGCAAGCCCACGAACCGAATCTACACAGAATCTCCTTTAATGGGGCTCAGAAGAGCGACCGGGGGGATTGATTTACTGGGGCAAACCGCGACACCCGCGCCCGGCCGGGGCACGCACCTCACTTCGCCGTCTGCTTGTGTCAGGGTCAGCTGTCAGCACAGCCGGCTGTGTCTCCCTCGGAACAGGGGCGAGCGAGGGGTCCTGAGCCGCCCACCGGGGAGCGGCGCGGCGGCCGGAACACACGCTCGCGCTCGTGACGGAGTGACATTTAGTGCGGAGCAGAGAGACCCGGGGACGCCAGCGAGCAAACGCCCGGCCGCCGCCGGACGCTCTCAACTCCCCCCGGCTGAGCGCTCTGCATCCTCTTCCAGGCACCGCGCCGCCCTCCCCGCCGCCCCCGAGCGCCCCTCGCAGCCCCTGGAGCTCCGGGGCCGGCCGGGGCGCGCCCCTCGCCACCTCCGCTCCGCGCTGCCCGCCGCGCGGCAGCCTCCCAAGCCCACGCTCGGGCTTCCTCGCTCCCGCCACAAAGGCGCGAGAAGGGCTGGGGTGACAGGCCTTCGGCCTCCGGGCGCGGATCGCCCGGGCTGGGTCCTCTCCGGAGCTGACGCGAGGCGGCGGGAGAGGACGGGTTCGGGTCCGGGACGGCACCCGCGCCTGCCCTCGCCAGACACACACGCTCGCGCTGCCGGCCCCGCGCCGCCTTCCCGGTCCTCCTCTCCAGAAAAAGTCCTCACACACAGCCCGCCACAGGGCAGCTCCGGCCCCGCACCGGCGTGCGCTCGCGCCCGGATGGCGACCTCTCACCTCCCGCCGCCCGGCCCGCGCGCCCCGTGTCCCCGCAGCCGCTCACCTGGCCCTGGAGTGGCGCGAGGGCAGAGGACCAGGGGGGTGGCCCTCGCCTCGGCCGGGGATCGTCTCCCCACCCCCAGTCCGGGTCCCAGCGCCGCGCCTCCGCTCGCCGAGGCCGCCCTCCGCCGAGGTGCTAGCGCCGCCGGTGGCTGGCGTCTCTCGGGCAGGCGCGCAGGTCGCGCGCTCAGTTCCCCGGGGCGGAGCGAGGCGGCGGCCACCGCGGCCGGAGGCGGATTCCTCAGGTGCTGCCCCTCCCGCTTCCCCAGAACCTCCGCGGCCCGGACCCCCGCGCCTCCTCCCCCGCCCCGCCTTTTCGGCCTCCTGCAGCCTCCGCGCCCCGCGCGTGGCCTCCAAGGGCCACCTTGCCCTCGAGTGTCAAGGGCGCACGTTGCCTTAACCACCCCCTCCACGATCACGCCTCCGTTTCCCAACTCCCCGGCAGAAGTGGTGGGTGTGGCCACGGCGAGTGTGGAGGGGTCTTCTGGAAGGAAGGTCGCCCCCCGGGGCGGCCGACGCGCGCAGCCGAGAACATTTTCTCCCTCTGGTTCCGCGCGTAGTCGGTGCTCTGGCCTCCCTCGCGCGATTGCTTTCTCCGCCTGGAGGACGGCGGCCGAGCGCGAACTCCGCCCGGGCAATGGTGGGTCAGAAGCCCTCGGCCTTTTGCAGGAAGGGAGAGGGCAGGGCAGGGCGCGGACAAAACCGAACAGCCCCGGGAGCTCCGGCCAGAGCCGCCTTTTGCACCTACGGGCGAAGCTCGCCGGCCCCGCGCCCAGGGAGGCTGCAGGCTCGCCACGGCTCGCCCGAACTTTAGAGCCCAAAGGAATGCTCCGCCCGAGGGCAGCCCCTTCCAGGGGACCCTGGGCCTTGCTGGGTACTGCAGAGACAAATGTTCCCGAGAGAGATTTAGCTCCACTTTTCACAACTGGTGGTTTTTCTTATTAGAAATGTAGCTCCATTTAAAAAAAAAAAACTGTCATTGTTGCCAGACAGGCGACTAGACTCCTTCCTTCGCTGGATGGCCCACACCCTAGAAGCAGCAGCTCCAAGCTAGATGTGGTGGGAGAGTCCGGGTAAAGTTTACCTATTTTTAGTGCCTTTGAGGCACAGAGAGCTCCGGGTAGCTCAGCAAGCAGAGCCCCAGGAAACTCAGCATGCTCTCCGAAGTGGGGAAGCTACCTTGGCGCCCAGTCCTACACACACACACACACACACACACACACACACACGCACGGGTTGGTTATCCTTCCATTGTTACCGTATAGTTGTTAATTAAAATAGATCTCATACGATCTCCAACTCATGACGTTTTGTTTGCCTGTCTTGCCTGATGTTGTTTTTTTTTTTTTGAACCCAAGTGGATCCCCCCTCCTCCTTTCTCTTTTGTAGCTACAGAAGGAATTGAGTGCAAGTCTGGATCTCCCGGAAATAACAGAAGGCATAGTTCAGTTGAGACCAGCAAAAGTAAGATATTTATTTATTTGTGGTTCTCTCCAGCCTCCACTGGGAAGACATACTCAAGTGCTATTGTTTTTAATCGCTTTATTACTTGTGGTATGGATAAGCAGCAGAAATGTTCTTTGTTTTGTTTTGCCATTGCATTCCCATTATCCAGTCTTTAAAAAACACATAGAAACATTTTTTTCTGGGCCACAGAGAGCAAGAAACGTGGCTTTCTCAGTCGCCGCTATACCACCACAATTCTGGATCTTGCTCACATGCAGGTTTAGTAAATGAAATCGATATGGTTTTCAGTAACTGCAGCAGAGAAAGATGCAGATGATTAGCATTATAGCTAAACATGTGGGGAAAGAATCCAATGTCAGCAAACTCACCGGGGGAACTGGCCATGTATGTGTAAAAGACAGTGAGTAGAAACCTGAGATTTCAAGTTCACCTGGTGAATATAACCTAAGCTCACAAGAGGTTAGAGCAGGTAAGCCCTCTTGAAAAACTCAGTCCTTCACAAGGTCTGTATAGTTAGGAAAGGGGGACACCTTCCATTGTAAAGATAAGCAAACAGAACAATGAGCAGCCTTAAGCTAAAACCATTGTGCCGTTTTCTCTCACTTTAGTTCAAGGAACATTTGTTGAGTCCTAAATGCACTAGACTCTGGAGGTGTGAGAGCAAATTTGGCACACTTGCTCAAGGACCTTAAGCTAATATGACAAAACTCTAGCATTCGTTCTTCATTCACGCAACAAGTATTAATTGAGCACCTACTGTAAGCCAGATGGTGTAATGGGAACTGATAAATAAAAAAATGTCCCTAACAAGGTTAAAAGTTAGTGATAGTAGTCTACTGTATTCTGGTAGATTGAAACGTATCTATGCCTTCTTTACTAGATAATACACTCCCTTATCCTGAAGTTATTTGTGTATATGCTTTGGGCCACCTTCAGGGTTTGCATATCTTTTATTATGCCCAATAGATTTCTGTGACTATCAACTTTGATAGAATTAAGAGTGACCACTTTGGAGTTAGGTTCCACATTTTTAAATTCTGGTTCCAAGACTTATTTATTGTGTAACCTTGACAAAGTTACTTGACCCCATCTTAGTGTCCCCATCTGTAGAATAACATTATAATAGTACAAACCTAAGGGAGTAAATGTGTGAATTAAGACAATGCATTGTGCCTACACACTATGAAATGTTACCTTGTCTGTGAATCCCTCCACTCTTCTTCATAACAATAATTCCTGAATACTTCTCCATAGGTAGATACATTACATTAGAACCCAAGTTCAATGAAAAAGGTGAGTCTCATAGCAGTCCAGGTCTTTAAATAATAGCATCTTTCCAGGTGGTTATTGAGAAGATCCTTTGCCTATCCATAGAAGTTCTATGATTATATCCTGGTTCTGCTCTCAAGGATGAATACCCTTTTCCACAAATTTCTGTGGTTTTCAGTTCCACAGTCTGGAAGGCTCTTTCTTGTTCTTTGTCTTCCATGGCCACATTTCAGATGGCACTGGGAAGTGAAACTGTGCAGTTTCCACAGCCTATTTCCTGCTGGTACAAGTCTGGGACAACTGGATACCCACATGCTAAAGAATGAATTCTTACATCCACCTTACGGAGGGCACAAAAATTAACTCAAAATGGATCTTAGGTATACAATAGTCTCCCCATATCTGCGGGATATACATACCAAGACACACACCCCTCCATGGATGCCTCAAACCACAGGTAGTACCCAACCCTATATATATTATGTTTTTTTTTCTGTTCATAGATACCTATGGTAAAGTTTAATTTCTAAATTAGTCACAGTAAGAGATTAACAACAATAACTAATAAAATAGAACAATTAAACAACATACTGTAATAAAAAGAAAAATTGTGAAAATTTGGAGGTCATAAGTAAAATAAGGGTTACTTGAACACAAGCACTGTAATACTGGGGCAATCAATCTGATAACTAAGATAGCTAAAAGTGATTAATGGGTGGGTAATGTATACAGCATGCATATGCTAGACAAAGGGATGATCTATATCTCTGCTAAGCAGAAAGTAGCAAGATTTTATCACACTACTCAGAATAGCATGAAATTTAAAATTGTATGAATTAGTTCTGAAATTTTCCATTTCGTATTTTCAGATTGTGGTTGACTGAATGGCAACCGAGACCATGGAAAAATGGAGCCGCTGATGGAGGACAGCGGTCACTGTGATGTGAGAGCTGAAACTATAAAATTATAAAGTTGTTTGACAATGGGTTAGGTAATGATTTCTTAATATGACACCAAAAGTATAAGCAACAAAGGAAAAATTAGGTAAATTGACTCATAAGATTAAAAATTTTTGTGCATCAAAGGACAGTATCAAGAAAGTGAAAAGGCAACCTACAATATGGGAGAAAATATTTGTAAGTAATATGTCTGTTAAGGATCTGTTTTCTAGACTATATATCCTAAGAATCCTGAAATGCCAATCAGAAAGAATATATGCACCCCTATGTTCACAACAGTGTTACTTATAATAGCTAACTAAGATCTGGTAATAGCCCAAGTGCCCATCAATAGATGAATAGATTAAACACACACACACACACACACACACAAAAACTGGTGCATTTATACAATGGAATACTACACAACTGTAAAAAAGAAAGGATCTATTACCCTTTGAGGGACATGGAGATGATTATGCTAAGTGAAATAAGCCAGTCAGAGAAAGATAAACATCATATGATCTCACTTGTTATGTGGAATCTTATGAACACAATAAACTGATGAGTAAAATAGAACCAGAGATGTGGAATCATGGAACAGAGAGATGAATCTCAGAGGAAAGGGAGAGTACGGGAAGAAATTAACCAAATAACTTACACATATGCATGCCCATGAACATAGACAATAGGGTGGTGAAGGCCTGGGGCAAGGCAGGAACCTAGTGGTGGGGGGTTAACGAGGGGAAGGGGATATTTGTAATACTCTCAACAATAAAGGTGTTGTGTTTTTTTTTTTAAATAACGCTTACAACTCAACAATAAAAACAAATAATCAAAATGAAAAATGGACAGAGGAGTTGAGTAGACACTTCTCCAGTGAAGATGTACAAATAGCCAATTATCATACACAAAAAAATGCTCAACATAATTAGCCACTAGGGAAATCTAAATCACAATATGTCACCCTAGCTGATGTAGAGCATGGGCCTGCGGACTAAAGGGTCTCGGGTTCTACTCTGATCAAGAGCGAATCCTCAGTTACAGGCTGCTCCCCAGCCCGGGCCCTGGTTGGGCTCCTGCAGGAGGCAGCCAGGCGAGATGTTTCTCACGTCAGTATGTCTCTGTCTTTCCCTCTCTCTTCCACTCTCTCTAAAAATCAATGGAAAAAATATCCTTGGGTGAGGATTAAAAATAATAACAATAAATTAAAATCGTGATATGCCACTTTACATTCCTTAGCATGACAGTTAGCAAAACAACCCCTCCAAAAAAACAAAAACCCAGAAAACAGAAGGATATATACAATGAAATATCATCCAGCTTTAAAAAAGGAAGGAAATTCTGACACATGCAACAGGAGGGGTGAATCTTGAAGTCAGTATACTTAGTGAAATAAACCAATAACAAAAGGACAAATACTCTTTAATTCCACTTATATGAGCTATCTGGAGTGGTCAAATTCACAGAAACAGAGTGATAGTTGATCTGGGGCCAAGGTGAAGAGGAGGAGGTGATGGGAGTTATTGTTTAATGGGTATTGTTATTAGGGTTAGGGTTAAAGTTTCAGTTTGGGAACATGAAAAAGTTCTAGAGATGGGTGGTGGTGATGAATGTACAACAATATGAATATACTTAATACAACAGAACTGTACCCTCAAAATGGTTAAATGGTAAATTTTATATTTTGTATAATTCACCATAATCTTTTAAAGGCTCTATTTTTAAAAAATATATATAATAACAAATGTTAGTGAAGACGTGGAGAAATGGGACCCTGACACATTGCTGGTAGGAATGTGAGTATCAAATGATGGAGCCACTGTGAAAAACAGTCTGGCAGTTCCTCAAAAAGTTAAACAGTTATAATATGACCCAACAATTCCACTGCTAGATGCATACCCAAGATATTTAAAACATATATTCACACATAAACTTGTATGTGAGTGTTCATAGTATCATTGTATTCAACAGTCAAAAAGTGGTCACAACCTACATGTCCATAAGCAGGTGTGAATGGTTAAAAAAGTGGTATATGCATACTATAGAGCGTTATTCAGCTTTAAAAAGAAAGGAAATCCTGACACATGCTACAATATGGATGAACCTGGAGAACTTCCTACCAAATTATTGTTTTCTAGTTATTTAGGTTATCCTATAATATCTTTTCTAAATGTTTTTATCTCTTTGTAGATAGATACTTTCAGTAGAGAGATCATGAAATCTGCGATTTCTTTGAGACTATGTAGAACTAGTTGTTGGAATGTTTCATCTATTTCCTTGATAGGTTTTTCTGAAAAGTTGGTTTTTTCTCTACCTATTTCTTTCCTCCTTTTTATGTATTACTTTTCCAGTTTTTTTTTAACACACACACATGTTCCACAGTGATATTTTCTTGTTATCAATACTTACCTTTGTTTGCTGAAGAATAATGTGAGGTGGAGGGATAAGAAAAGATAAAGAGAGAGAGAAAAGATGAATTTGGCAGTCCCAAGGGTGATTTGGACTTTTTCCCTCCATCATTAATGTACTCTTACCAAGTTTGATATATCCTTTCCCACAGGCATGTCTCCTTTTAGTTATTGACATTTGAGAAGATAATGTTATGCTCAGCAAAGCTTCTATGTCAGGGGCTCTTTTCCCTGTAATGTAGCAATCACTTCTCTGCCTCTTCCAACTTACCTTAGACAGAGGCTAGGTTGTTAGGCTTATATATTAAAGGAGAGTCAATTTGATGATCTACCTTCAGGAATAAACAAATCAAAGAGGGAGGTTGTTACGGGTTGAGTTACTAGTATGTCCTCCCCAAATTCATGTGTTAAAGTCCTAACTCCCAGAACCTCAGAATGTGACCTTATTTGGAAACAAGGTTGTTGCAGATGTAATTAGTTAAGTTAGAATGAGGTCAGACTGGGCTAGAGTGGGCCCCTCGTTCAATATGACTGCAGTTTTCATAAAAAGGGAAATTTGGACGCAGACGAGCACTCAGGCAGAACACCACGTGAAGACTAAGTCAGAGACTGGGGAACACGTCGACAAACCAAAGAGCACCAAAATTTCCTAACAAACAACCCGAAGCTAGGAGAGAGGCATGGAACAGAATTCCCCCAATATCCCTCAGAAAGGACCGGCCCTGCTGACACCTTGATTTTGGACTTAGCCTCCAGAACTGTGAGATAATAAATTCCTGTTGTGTGAGCCACCTAGTTTATGGTACTTTGTTATGGCAACCTATACAGAGGCTTCTCAAGGCACTTTATATCTATGACCACCTCAGGCATACAATCATAGTTAAGACTTTAAAAAAACTCTCAGGAATTTTCTTTATCTGTACACTTTTTTAATGAGGTATAATTGACATACATTATACTAGTTTCAAGTGTACAACATAACGATTCTATATTTGTATAGGTTGTAAAGTGATCTCCACAGTAAGTCTAGTCAACAACCATCTCCATACATGGTTACTGAATTTTTTTTTTCTTGTGATGAGAACTTTGAATATCTACTCTTTTAGTAAATTTCAAATATGCAATACGGTATCATTCACTATAGCCCCCATGCTGTACACTATAGCCCCATGACTTAGTTATCTTCTAACTGAGGCATGGAAACATGAAAGAGCCTCAGAGGGAAATTTGTACCTTTTTACTTCCTTCACCCCTTTTGTCCACCCCTCCACACCCTGCCTTGAGCAACTATCAATCGATTCTCTGTATATGTGAGCATAGTGCTTTCTTTTAAGATTTCACATATAAGTGAGTCATACACTACTTGCTTTTCTCTATTTGACTTATTTCACTTAGCATAATGCCTTTAAGGTCCATTCATGCTACCACAAATGGCAAGATTAAATTCCATTTGATGGCTGGATAATATTCATACACATGCACACATATACCCCACATTTTCTTTATCTATTCATCTATCAATGGACACAGTTTATATTCATATCTTGGCTATTATAAATAATGCTGCAGTGAACATGGGAGTGTATATCTTTTTGAGGTAGTGCTTTTATTTTCTTTGTATAAATACCCAGAAGTGTGATTGCTATATTATATGGTAGTCCTATTTTTAATTTTTTAAGAAAGTTTCATATTTTTTTCCATAGTGGCTGCACCAATTTACATTCCCACTAACAGTGCACAAGGATTCCTTTTTCTCCACATCTTCATCAGCATCTGTGGTCTCTTATCTTTTTTATAAAAACCATTCTAACAGGTGGAGGTGATATCTTATCTGGTTTTGATTTGCATTTCCCTGATGATTGGATATGTTAGGCATCTTTGTCATATACCTGTTGGCTTTCTATATATGCTGTCTTTGAGAAAATGTCTATTGAGAACCACTGTCCATTTTCTAATTGGAGTATTTGGGGGTTTTTTTTTTTTTGTTTGTTTTTGCTATTGAGTTGTATGAGTACTCTATATTTTGGATATTAGGAATTTCATAACTTTGTAGTTTTTCCATGTTTATTAGAGTCTTTAGTGAATAATGATTAATACCGTAAGACATAAGGGCCAGGTCGTTTCCTTTTGGGCATTTGAAGAAGGAATTTACGAAAATCATGCTTCTCTTTACCGACAGTCTTTAGGGAAAAGGGGGGGAAATGACAGAAGGATGAAAAGACAATGTCAACATAAAAAAGGAAAGACAAGAAGGCTGCCTTGGGGCCTGTCTAAATAAATAAATAAATAAATAAATAAATAAATAAATAAATAAATAAATAAAAGGAGAGGATAGGGAGCTTCTCTGGTTTCCCAATACCTTTAACTTCTCTTCTCCAGAGAATCACAGAATTCTCTTAGTGGACCTCTTACGTGTTGTTTGTTCCTGTCCTTTTTCAGCCTAAATGTTCATAGCCGGTACTAGGAACGAGACAAACAAGACCCCTAGGATGCAAAATGTAAGGAAGCATTTATTCTGCAGTGCCAACCCTGAGTTTCCACCACCCTGAGCGTGAGGCCCTCCTCCCTACATTTTGCACCCTAAGTGCCCATTAAGTGCAACAAGGCTATCCAACCTTCAGTACTCATCTATTTCTCTCGATAACTTCAGTCAAAACTAATTGCTTGTCCAATGTGCTGCCATAACACTTTGCTTATTTTTCTATTAACTGAAGTACTCATATCGCTCCATGTCAAAATTTGGATTCATCTTTGATTCAACCTATTATTTCACACCCCACTCTGAATCCATCAAGAAATCTTGACTCTGCTTTAGTAAGTCTGATCACTTCTAACTCCTGCACTGTTACCACATTGTTCTGAGACTCTAGACAATAGCAATAGCCTCCCAGTTTCCACTCACCAGCTTCCCCCCAAACTCCACCCCATCCCACCCCCACCTGTGCCCCAGTCTGTACTCCAGAAAGTAGTCAAATCTACCATCACCTTTTTAAATTTGAGACATCACATCACTCTTCCCTATCAAAACGCCAGTTGGCTCTCCTGTGTTCCTCAGAATAAAGGCCAGTCTCCTGGGTAGGACCAAGCCTATGCATTCCTACCTGAGTCCAGCTTCTCTCTCCTACCTGATTTCCTATCATATTCTTTCTACCTTAGCTCCAATCACACTCTCCAAGTACATTCATTCCCTCCCTAGAGCTCCTTCCAGCCTATTCCTGCCTCAGGATCTTTGCCATTCCAGTTGACTCTACCCGGAAATCTGTTCACTCAGAAAGTAACAGCTTTATTTCTTAATCCTTTTCAATTCTCAGCTTAAACACCACTTTCTTAGAGAGGCTTATCTAAAATAATACCCGGGGGGGGGGGGACCTTCTCTTGGGAGCACTTTTCCCCACCCACTTCCCCCAGGCACCTTCTCCTTATCACTCTCTCTCCTAAACTTCAAGGACCCTTCTTTTGCCTCTTTAAATTATATCCTGAGCCCATTTCTTCTATAGTTCATTTCTTGAACTTCTGTGACTTTCTAAATAAACTTTCTTTTTTAAAAAAAATATTTTTATTGATTTCAGAGAAGAAGGGAGAGAGATAGAAACATCAGTGATGAGAGGGAATTGTTGATTGACTGCCTTCTGCATGCCCTCTACTGTGGTCAAGCTCCAAACCCAGGCATGTGCCTTTGACCAGAATGGAACCTGGGACCCTTCAGTCCACAGGTCGACACTCTGTCCATTGAGCCAAACCAGCTAGGGGTAAATAAACTTTCTCTTATAAAAATAAAAAATTACACCCTAATCACTGGTTTATACTGCTTAATATTTTATAATGCTTTATTTTTCTTCAAGGTATTTATTACTATCTATATTTTATTATTCATTTATTTGTATACTAGAGGTCCAGGACCCCTGGCTCCTTACCACCTGCCTGCTCACTACTCCATACCGATCACTTGGCTCAGTGCTCCTTAGCGATGCCACGGAAGTAGGAGAGTCCCCTGCCACCACCACTGGACTCGCCAGCGTCCAGCCGTGAGCCCTGCTCTGGCTGAGCTGTGCTCCCTTTGTGGGAGGTCACTGACCACCAGGGGGCAGCTCCTGTGCTGAACGTCTGTCCCCTGGTGGTCAGTGCACATCATAGTGACCGGTCGTTCCTCAGATCATTTCACTGTTTGGTCAATTTGCATATTAGGGTTTTATTATATAGGATTATCTATCTTCTGCACTAGAACATGGGCTACATATTGGCAAGTCTTTTGTCTTTCTTTCTGGGCTTTATCTTCAGCGCTTAGAACTGTGACTGGCATAGAAGAGCAAAAGGAATATTCAGTGGTTGGATGGATGGATAAATGAGTTTTACTTAGTTTTATAGTTCTTTTATATTGTATTGTTTTACCCATTACAAGTTGTTTTGGTAACTGTCAAGATTTCACTGCTCTATATTCCCAAGGCATCTAGCATAGTGCTTTGCTATTCATTTATACTCAGTCAGTGTCTGTTAAATTGAATCAAATCTACCCTTCTCTAACTTTTTTCTCCCTTACTCTTATCCATCACACATATTTCTACAAGATTAAGCCAGTTAAAAATCTAGGTCTGATCATGTCTCTCCCCTAATGAAAATCCTCAAAGGGATTTTTTTAAACGGAATTTTTTATGTAACTATTGTCTTGGTAAATCTTCTATTTATGAAATACAGATAGATTGCATACATGCTATCTAATTAGCATACATGCTATTTAATTCTCATGATTACACTATAAGTAATATTTCTTTTCTTGATAGATGAGGAAACAGCCTTAGAAAGGTTTAATATTTTTTCTAGGGTCAGTTATCTAATAATTGTCTGACCTATCTGATTCTAAGAATGCAGCTGAACTCTAGCCAGTTTGGCTCAGTGATAGAGCATCGGCCCTCAGACTGAAGGGTCTTGGGTTCAATTCCGGTCGAGGACATGTATCTCAGTTGTAGGCTCAAACCCCCAGCCCTGGTGGAGCATGTGCAGGAAGCAACCAATTGGTGTTTCTCTCTCTATGTGTCTTCCTCACCCTTCCACTCTCTCCAAAAAAATCAATGGAAAAGTATCCTCGGGTGGGGATTAACAACAACAAAAAGAATGCAAATGTTTACACTATACTTTGCAACTCTTCTTATGCTTCCAAATTTTATAATAAAATATTAGGAAAATTATTTAATATAGGAACATTCCTATAATAAAGTAATGTATTTTAAAACTATGAGAAAATTTTATATGAAAATTAGTCCAAATGTATAAAAAGACTGTCCTCCCCCCAAATAGGAAAGAATATTTATTAAATTATTAATAGTAGCAGTATTTTTATACCATTACAGGGTATATTTTTCTCTTTTGTACTCCTTAGCATTTTACAAATGTTTAATTAACATGTTATTCAATTCAAATAAAAATTAAATATTTTAATAAGTAAAAATGCATAGCAAATTGTACTTTACAATCCTATAGTAAAATTAGTAGGATTCGTGAGAGAAAATGGGAATTAACAGATAGAAGCAGGCAGATAAAATGGAGAATTGGCCCTAAGACTGCCTCCCTGCTTTGATAAATGTTACCTGAGTTACTTACAGGAAACCCCCCACCCCACTTTTACCAAAAGATCTCTGCTATTAAAATATACCTATTTTCATTTTCCCCTTGATGTTAAAAAAGGCCATTTCTAACAAAACTCTTTATACTCCTCTAGGTCCCACTGCTTAGAGCTGACCTAAATCTATGGAGCCTTTGACAGCAACCATTCACTATCTCACTTTGTGTGTGAGTAGAGGCCTCCCAGTCATGTGGAGTTTCAGATTTGTTAAATACATCTTGGGGCTTTTTTTTGCAAGAATATTCCTGGAATTCCGGCTCCCTACTGTTAAAACAAATAAATTCTCTACACCACCATGCCAGAATGGAATTGGGCTTTGGAGCTAAGGTCAAGGGTAGGGTCAATCAGCAGGGGTCTTACAAAATCTTGGCGGTTCTGACGCCTTAGTGCAGGCTAAGTTTTTTCTAATGTAAAAGTGAGTGTTTGCAGATTCTCAAAACAAACAAACAAATGTGACTTGACATCTTTTTTTTTTGGCCTCCTTTAAAAAAAAATCTCTAGTAGTTATCAGGTGGCAAAATCATAATTAAATAAAGTTCCAGGCCTTATTTAATAAAAAGTAACCTTTCTTAGACTTAACTATTATTTTAATCAGATAATTTCCCACAATGTCTATAAAAATGGACAAATGCAAGCATAAAAAGCTGTCTTTAAGGCAGTATCTTTGGAGAAAACACTAAAGAATCAAGAAACTAAAATTAAAAGCAAAAGAAAAATTACTGAGTTTAAATGATGTTCTTGGCACCATTGCAGTGCATTAATGTAATACAGATTTAGTTATAACTGCAATTTGGTTTGAGTTACCTGAGGGGGGGAGGAAATGAACATGTTCTTTAAGTTTGTAGTGTATAAAAGTCATATGGTTCTTATACATTCTAAGTGATATTAGCACTAGCAAGGTAATTAGATTCACAAATATTCATTTAATGCACAAATGCAGAATTATAGCATCGTTTTTTAAGGCAGAAAAGGTATTCTTATTTCCCAAATTTCATTTTCAGAATACAGTCTTACGTAATGTTTCATTTAAAAAAAAAGTATTCAATAGTCAAATAAGGTTTGGAAATTATATATGTTCTACCCTCATCTTGAAAACTCATAATTCAAGTAATCATATGAAAGGCTGTGAGAATTCTATGATAAGAACCTTGTATAACTTTGTCTAAACCATGTTTCTGAAACTTACATGATCATGGAGCCTTTTTGCATAATATTTATTAACATTTTGCATAACTTCTTTGGGAAATACTGCTCTAAACCAACACTTTAATTTGTATAGGAAGGGAGAGCCCAGAGGTAAACTGATTTGCTTAGGAAACAGTCCTTTATTTTCAGACATACTTATAGGTAAGTGAGCTGCATAGTATTTTAATTTAAAAACCAATTTCAATTATTTCTTCCTATTGCAGCTTTGCTTTGAACTATCAGTTATTATGGTCAGAAACAATCTAGACTTATCTTGATTTCTGCAGCTAGACTCTTGGTGAAACATTCTACATACTCTACTCTTCCCTGAATCTTAAATTGGTTTATGTAAATCAAGTAACTGGGCATCTGACAAAAATTAAATTATTGGGGTTGGGGGAGGGTAACTCACCTGTTGATGACCTACCTATAAAAATGTCACTGTAAAAAGGGTTTTCAAAATTTAGTAGGGTTTCCACTACCCTAGAAAGTCTTCCCTGAAAACTCCCATTTACAGTGATTTTTTCCCTTCTCTGATCTGTATGTAGTAAAATTCTGTCTTCTATTGTTACTTAACTGCTCTGTATATCATATCTCCCTCCATAGATTGTAAGCTCCTAGAACTAATTCTTACTTTTCTTTTGAGTCACCTTAGATACATAATAGATTCTCAATAAATACTTTTGAATGACTCACAAATGACCAGTGCAGTGGCTTTCTTGACATTTGGTTAAATTGTCTTTCTTAAATAAAAGCTGGTCTCAGAGTAAAAGTAGTTCTAACGGTGTTTTAGCCTTCTTATGACAAGACCTTAGAGATGTTGAAAGGAATAAAGGAAACTTCCTATCCCTCCCTGTCACTGATGATTCAGAGATTTTGTTAGAGGACAAGGGCTGTACTAAAAAGGTTTAAACAAACCCAGCATCCACAAAGTGGAATATTCCACTGTTCTCAAGAATTGCAACTTGTGTTATATATACATCTTGGGTTGATATGCACCAGTATGGTCAAGTTAACTCATTTTTTCCCCCACAAACAAATCTATGTGTGCTCATTGTGTAGGTGCCATGTTCTATAAGCACTGAGGGGTTATGGAAGGTGTATAATTGTGAGTAAGGTTCCTCCCTTCTAGGGATTTACAACCCAAAATGGTGGGATAAGCCCTAGCTGGTTTGGTCCAGTGGATAGAGCGTTGGCCTGCAGACTGAAGGGTCCCAGGTTCAATTCCAGTCAAGGGCACATGCCTGGGTTGTGGGCAAGATTCCCAGTAGGGGGCATGCAAGAGGCAGCTAATCAATGATTCTCTCTCATTAGTGATGTTTCTATTTCTCCCTCTCCCTTCCTCTATGAACTCAATAAAAATATACTTTAAGAAATAAAATAAGTAAAAAGTGGGGAGGGGACCTGAATAGACCTTTCTCAAAAGAAAACATACAAAAGGTCATAAACATATGGGGGGAAATGCTTAACATCACTAATCATTAGGGAAATGCTAATTAAAACCACAATGAGATATCATCTCATACCTGTCAGAACGGCTATTATCAAAAAGTCAACAAATAACAAATATTGGTGAGGATGAGGAGAAAGGAAGACCCTAATACACAGCTGGTGGGATTGTAAATTGGAGTAGCCACTGTGGAAAACAGTGTGGATGTTCCTCAGAAAGTTAAAAACAGAACTACCATGTGGCCCAGCAATTTCACTTCTGGGCATTTATCTGAAGAAAATTAAAATACTCATTTGAAAAGGGATATACATTCCCATATTTATTGCAGTATTATTACAATAGCCAATTTATGAAAGCAACCTAGTTGTCCATAGATAGATGAAATATTACTCAGCCATAAAAAAATAAACTTTTGCCATTTGTGACACAATGGATGAACCTAGAGGGTATTGTGCTAAGTGAAATAAGTCAGACAGACCAAGGCAAATACTATAAATGATTTCATTTATATGTGAGTTCTAAAATAAACAAAACCAAACAGAAACAGACTCATAGACACAGAGAACAAACTGATGGTTGCCAGAAGGTTAGGGCTTGGGAGGGGTGGTGATAGATAAGAGGTACAAAATTCCAATTACAAAAGAAGCATGGGCATGTAATGTATACCTTAGAGATTATAGTCAATAATATGACGATAACCTTGTATAGTGTCAGATGGTTACTAGATTTGTCATGGTGATCACATCATAAGATAGATAAATGTTGAATCACTATGTTGTAGACTTAAAACTAATATAATGTATGAAACTATATTTTAATTTTTAAAACTTTGATAAAGGCTCATCTATTTAGTCATTCTATAAAACATTAGGCAAATTCAAGCCTCAGTTTTCCCACCTTTAAAATGGAGGTGGATTGAGAGAAACCAAGATGGCAGCATAGATGAACACCTGAAATTGCTGCCTTGCACAACCACTTCAGAACTACAACTAAAAGACAAAACAGACATCATCCAGAACCACAGAAAGGCTGGCTGAGTGGAAATTCTACAACTAGAAGGAAAGAGAAAAGCACACTGAGACTCAGAGGAAGCGTGGAAGTAAAGTGTAGAGGTACGGAGGCACACGTGGAAAGGGCTGGCAACTGAGGACATGATTGTCTTTTTCAATCAGGAGGGAGACACAAGCTCCTGACTGCTCTGAACTCCAGTTCCAGGTGAGACTCTGGGGACCCAGACTCATATGGGAAGAAACTGGATTGTTTGGCATCAGATGGAACTTAGGGGCGGCTTTCTCTCAGAGGGCTTGCAGCAATTACCATTGGACACTGAGACCTGAGGGTCTCTTAGAGCAGGGCTGATGATAAGCCATAGCTGTTTGCTCCACCTTGTTAATTCCCTGAGACCCTGGCCCATCCAAGTGGTACGCAGAGGCTTTTGCATACAAATTTCCTGGCTCTTTGCAATCTAAACTTACCTAACAAACTGCAGCTGGGTCAAAGAGACCCAGAACATCCAAAAGAAGGCCCAAGGCCCCACAGAAGGTTACATTGCTTTACAGCTGGGCCTCATCTGGGACCTGCAAATCCCAAACAAAGAAGAGGAATCTACAGTTTTCTCCATAGCTCCCTCCTGCTGGGCCTCAGGCAGAGGCTAAATTAGCACCTTCTTAGAGATCCAAGAGCCAGTGCATCCAGTGGTCAGAGTAGGACCATCCCGCTTACAACTCCTCAGATCCATAAGGAACACACTCAGGGGGCAGACTCAGTGAGCACCAAAGACCCACTGAAGCAAGTCTTGCCCCATAAGGGTGTCTCCAGCACAGAAGTTCTCCCTTCATAGACACAGCTGATTCTCACAGCCAATTGGCCTGGAGGCTAATTTCTCCCAGTGATACCAACAACAATCAAAGCTTAACTACAATAAGACTGGGCACACAGCTCACAAAGGGGTGTACCAAGAGTGTCCACCTCAGGTAACTGAGGAGGTTGAGCCACTGGGCCCTATAGGATACCTACCATACAAAGCCACTCTTATCAACACAGGGAAGTAGCCAAAATGCGAAGACAAAGAAACAGGTCACAAATGACAGAAATGGAGGAAAGCAAATGACTGGATATAGAGTTCAAAACCAGTTATAAGTTTTTTCAAGAATCTTCTAGAAACCACTGATAAATTTAGTGAGAGAGACCCTCGAGGATGTGAAAAAGGACCAACTAGAAATTAAGCATACACTGATTGAAATAAAAATAATATACAGAGATCCAACAGCAGACTAGAGGATCGTAAGAATCAAGTCAAAGAGTTAAAATATGAAGAAGCAAAAAACACCCAACTGGAAAAGCAAAAAGAATCCAAAAATATGAAGATAGTGCAAGGATCCTCTGGGACAATTTCAAGCATACCAACACCTGAATTATGGGGGTACTAGGAGAAGAGAGAAGGCAAGATATTGAAAACCTATTTGAAGAAATAATGACAGAAAACTTCTCCCATCTGGTGAAAGAAATAGACTTACAAGTTCAGGAAGCACCTGCACCAAACCTCAAACCAAAGGAATCCAAAGAGGACCACACCAAGACACATCATAATTAAAATGCCAAGAGCAAAAGATAAAGAGAGAATATTAAAAGCAGCAAGAGAAAAACACTTAATTACCTACAAGGGAGTACCCATACGATTGTCAGCTGATTTCTCAACAGAAACTATGCAGGCCAGATGGGAGTGGCACAGTGAAATATTCAAAGTGATGAATAGCAAGAACCTACAACCAAGATTACTTTACCCAGTAAAGCTGTCATTCAGAATTGAAGGTCAGATAAAGAGCTTCACAGATAAGAAAAAGCTAAAGGAATTCATCACCACCAAACCAGTATTATATGAAATGATGAAAGATATTATTTAAGAAGAGGAGGAAGAAGAAAAAGGTAAAGATAAAAATTATAAACAACAAATATATATCAGCAAGTGAATTTAAAAATCAAGTGAATAAAAAATCTGATGAACAGAATAAACTGGTGAATATAATAGAATCAGGGGCATAGAAAGGGAGTGGACTGACAATTCCTGGGGTCGTGGGGGATGAATGGGGGGGAAGGGAAGAGAATGGACAAAAATGGTACACCTATAGATGAGGACAGAGGGTGGGATGGTAACCGGGTGGAGGGGGCTATGGGGAGAAAAAAGAGGAACAATTATAATAATCTGAACAATAAAGATTTATTTTTAAAAATATATCCTCAGGTGAAGATTAAAAAACAATAATAATAACAATAATAATAATAATAATAAAATGGAGGTAGATTATACCAAAAACATAAGCAACAAAGAAAAAATTAGATAAATTCAAATTCGTAAAAATTTTAAGCTTTTGTACTTCAAAGGACGAAACCAAGAAAGTAAAAAGACAACTCACAGAATGGGAAAAAATATATACAAATCGTATATCTATTTATTTACTTACTTAATCCTCACCCAAGGATATTTTCCCATTGGTTTTTAGAGACAGAAGAGAGAGGGAAAGACAGAGAGGCACATTGATTAGGGCCCAGGCAGGGGAGGAGCCTACAACCGAGGTACGCACCCTCATTCCACAGGAGGGTGCTCTGTTCACTGAGCCACACCAGCTAGGGCCGGAATAGACACTCTGTAAAGAGGACATACTACAGACGGCTAATAGACATTCGAAAGGGCGCTTCATGCCACTAATCATCAGAGAAATGCAAATTAAAACCACAATGAGATATCATCTCACACCTGTCAGAATGGCTATCATCAATAAATCAGCAAACAAATGGTGATGTAGATGTGGAGAAGAGAGAACCTTTGTGTATTGTTGGTGGGAATGGAAATGGATGCAGCCACTGTGGAAAGCAGTATGGAGTTAACTCAAAAAAATAAAAATGAAACTATCTTATGACCCAGCTATTCCACTTCTGGGACTGTATCCAAAGAATTCTGAAACACTAATTCAAAAGAATATATGCATCCCTATTTTCATTGCAGTGTTGTATACAATAGCCAAGATCTGGAAGCAGCCCAAGGCCCATCAGTTGATGAGTGGATAAAAAATCTGCATTACAAGTGCAGGGGTGTGGGTGAGGGCGTATGGAAGGGGGTAAAGATACATATGTAATATCTCAATCAATAAAGAAAAAAATGTTTAAATCTGTGTTATATTTACACAATGGAATACTACTCAGCTGTTAAAAAACTATCATGTTAAGGGAAATAAGCCAGTCAAAGGAAGACAAGGACCATATGATTGTACTTATATGTGAAATCGAAGGAATAAAATAAACTAACAGAGGAGACAGACTCATGAATACCGAGAATAGACTGACATCTGTCAGAGGAGATGGAGTGGGGGGCTAGGTGAAAAGTGAAGGCGTTAGGCAAAGAAAAAAACAAAAGACTCATGGACACCAATAATATGGTAATTACCAGAAGGAAGTGGGGTAGGGAGAGGTTGAAGAGGGCCAAAAGGGAATATATAGTGATAGAAGGAGACTTGACTTGCAGTGGTAAACACACAATACAATATACAGATGAATATATTGTAGAATTATATACCTGAAACCTATATAGTTTTGTTAGCCAATGTCATCCCAATAAATTCAATAAAAACAGTTTTAACAAAACTTAAAGGTAAACCACATACAAGAAAGAGATAGGCTATGGGAAACAAAGGATCCAGTACAATAGAAAGGCCAACAGAATCCTTAGAATGACGATGAAATAATATCCCAAGATAATTCCTATTTACCAAGGAGAGATGACAATTTGTCCAAATTGATTAAGCCAGGAAGTTCAGAGATAGCTTCTTAAGAAGATTAAATTGATGGAATGCCTGATGCTCATAAATGTGTTAAAAGATTTAGAGGAGAAAGGAAGATGATGGAGTAGGATGCCGTAGGTAAATGCCTGTACTCACAACCTCCCACAACTACAAAAATATAGAACAACCATCATCCAGAACCACTGGAAAGCTGGCTGAATGAAAGCCCTAAAACTAGAGAAGTAAAGAAGAAAACACAGTGAGATTGGTAAGAGGTGCAGAAGCTCAGAACGGGCTGGTCCGGCACCCACGTGGTCCGCTTTTTTAATCGGGAGGGAGATCATCTCTGCAGAGGCTGCCCAGAGGAGCAAGAGGTCCCAGCTCCACACCAGACCCCCCTACTCCAGGGTCCCAGAGCTGGGAAAAGAAGACCCTGTGGGCAATAAGTATCAGGGCCTGTAAAAACCAGTGCGGATTGGGGCTCAGTGACACAGAGGCTATGGGAGACTTAGCTGTTTCTCTTAAGCACTACGGATGGAGCTTACAAAGTCCCGCTTCCTCTGAGCTCCAGCACCAGGTTGAGGTTCTGGGGGACACATACACATACAAGGAGAAACTGGATTGTCTGGTATCAAAGCAGGAGCTCAGGGCAGCTTTCTCCCAGACGAAGGTACTCGCAGGGATCACACAGAGAAACATTGGTTGCCTCCTGCATGATCCTTGACCAGGACTGGAGCTGGGGAGAAACCTGCAACTGAGATACGTGCCCTTGACCAGAATCGAACCCGGGACCTTTTGGTCCAAAGGCCAATGCTCTATCCACTGAGCCATACCAGCTAGGGCCAAAATCCTTTTTGTTTATAATGGAGTTCTATTCATAATGTCTGAAGTTGAAAAATCATAAAATAGCAGTATAAGTGTATTACTTGGATAAATGGAGATAAATATCAAAATTTATAGATAAGAGAAGTAATGGGGTGTAATGGTTTTTCCAAATAAGCCTATGGAACTCTCTGGCTCTTTAAATACACACATCTAAATATTGCCAAAAGTATGCCCAAACCGGTTTGGCTCAGTGGATAGAGCGTCAGCCTGTAGACTGAAAGGTCCCAGGTTCAATTCCACTCAAGGGCATGTACTTTGGTCGCAGGCACATCCCCAGTAGGAGGTGTGCAGGAGGCAGCTGATCGATGTTTCTCTCTCATCGATGTTTCTGACTCTCTATCCTCCCTTCCTCTCTGTAAAAAAATTAATAAAATATATTTCATAAATAAATAAATAAATATTGCCAAAAGTAAAAGCAAAGTTTATAATGGTGGTATGGGGGATGAAAAATAATAAGATATAGTTCCTTAAATTGTTTATTGTCAAGTTGGGGGAAGAGAGATGAGACTGAAGGTGACCTGCTCTAAAAGCTGAAAACAGAAAACTCTGGGAATCCTGAAGAGAAAGAAAGCTTTAGAGACAAACAATTTTTCATAAAGGCTTTATTTTAGGTCTGGAAGGAAATGGGGGATTTTAGCATGTTGAGACTAATCTGCCTGGTGTTGAGCCTCCCGGGTAAAGGGATTGTGTAAGGCAGATAGAGCAGAAAAGCTGTGATCTTCTCCAGGGAGGAAAGCATGCTGATTTGATGGAGTGTGTGGTGAGAAATAAGGCTGTGGAGGGAAGTTGAGGATAGACCTTTGGATGACCTTGAATAATACCCCATGAAAGCTTTTGGATGGCAATGGGAAATGAAGTTTTTTGAGCAGAGAATTGATATGATCTGAACTGTAATTCAGGAAGATAATCTGGCACCAATACTGGAACGAGGTAAAAAAGACAAGGCAATAATAAGGCACTCATTTCAGTAACCCAGGGCAGTGGCATAAGGGTATAACCTTAAACAGGATTAGTGGCACTTGAAAGGCAGCAATGGATGGGAGATATTTCAGAGGAACCAATTAAACTAGCTTTATATATATATATATATATATATATATATATATATATATAAATTTGCTTTTTTTTCTCTTGGAAATTCTTTATGAGGACTTTGGCTTTAACTGGCTGATGTAGGCAGATTGGGTGCCAAGTGAATCATGTTGATTTGTAGCTTATATATTTAAAAAAGCCAACTAGTTAATAAGCTTTAGAACATTGTGATCTTAGTACAAACGCTTGATGTGCTCATGTTCTCAAACATTGTATTTCATTTCAGTTGGTTTTTTAATGTGTAGTTGCTATGCCATTGACCAAGGACTTCAAAAATAACTTAATTATGCTTTACTTTTCATTATATAATCATTCTTCTGAGCCAAAATTATTTTAAAACAAATTAAGAAATAATAAATTCGCAAATCTATTATGTCTAACCACATTCCCAATCTACCCATCATTCACAACACTGTCAGATAAATATTTCTATTTAATATTCAATCACCCATTCAAATTTGAATAGTGATTCCCTAATGCCTGTGCCCCAAATTGCAAATTTTCTGCTAGACATTCAAGCAGAAAAGACCAGGTCCCCTTTACCTCTTCATCTTTACCTTCGGTGACCTCTAACACTACACCTTCCCTCCAGTCTATCTGATCTCTTTGTTATCCCCTCCTCTCAACATGCACGTTTGTGCCTCAGTGTTGTGCTTTCAGACTTTTTCTACCTGCAGTTCCCTCCCTTGACCTTTTCCTAATTTAATTTTTACCTGCTCTTTAAGACTGACTTAGATTCTACCTTCTTCTTTACCTCCTGTCCCAGGTACTTCAGAGAAAGCTGATCTCTACATTTGCTAAAGTGTATAGCATTATAAGGAACTATTTGACATTGAAACTGGGACTCAGAACTGTTGGACATTGAAATTGAGACTCAAACATTTTTTGTTCTTATATGTTTATTTCTAGTATGCAGATGCAAAGTTTTTAAAGAAAAGAAACAGGGGGAAATAGATATAGAAGCAAAGAAGCACTGAACAAACTGTCAAGCTACAGAGGGAAGGCAGGGGAGATTGGGGGGCAGGGGCTGTAAGAGATCAACCGAAGGACTTGTACGCATGCAAATAAGCATAACCAATAGATACAAGACACTGGGGGGGGGGGGGGAGGGGTAGACAGGTGAGGGCACATGCTGAGGGGTACGGGAGGCCGGTGGGAGGTCAATGGGGAAAATAAGGAAACATATGTACTACTATTTGTAATACTTTAAACAATTAAAAAAATAAAGTGTATAGCATTTATTGTCTGCACCACATATTCTGGCATTTAATGATCTGCTTTATTTTTTATATGTGCTGGCTGTGTCTCTTTTCCTTGAGAACAGGTTAACTATTAGGTACTTTGATCCTCTCCACCTTTACTCTCACTCAGCATTAGTTAGAATTATTTTGGTTGCATGTGACAAAACCTCAATTCAAATTAGCTTTGAAAAGGGAATTATTTTACCTCTTGTAAAGAGTCCATGGATAGAATAGGATTTAGAAGCATATTTGAATGTAGGTGCTTAAGCAACGTCACCAATTTCTCTCCTTATCTTGGCTCTGGTTTCCTCTGAAAGAATGAGTTTGGGCTAAGTATGAATATTAGCAAATGGGGCCAGTAGCAACTTATGCAGTTACATCTAATTTACTGAGTAAATTCATCAGGAAGAATGCATACTTTTTCTGCATTGTTCTAGAAAAAGACCCAAGGCCAACCCTCATCGACCTCGCAAGGATCATATACCAGTACTATCCCTAAATCAATCACGGAAATGTTTCTTCATTTATTTTATTTTTGTAATTTTATTTTAATAAAATACATTTTTATTGATTTCAGAGAGGAATGGAGACGGAGAGAAAGATAGGAACATTGATGATGAGAGAGAATCATCGATCAGCTCCTGCACACCCCACACTGTGGATGGAGTCTACAACCCAGGCATGTGCCGTGACCGGAAATTGAACTGGTGACCACCTCTTAGTTCTTGGGTTGGGCTTCAATTACAGTTTACATTCAGTATTATTTTGTACGAGAGGCCGGGTGAACAAAATTCATGCACAAGGGAGGGTGTGTCCCTCAGCCTGCCTGCATCCTCTCCAATCTGGGACCCCTTGAGGGATGTCCAACTGCCCATTTAGTCCTGATCCCGGATGAGGTCTAAACAGGCAGTCGGACATCCCTCTCACAATCCAGGACTGCTGGATTCCAACCTGCCTGCCTTCCTGATTGCCCCTAACCACTTCTGCCTCCCAGCCTGGTCACCCCCTAACCACTCCTCTGCTAGCCTGATCGATGCCTAACTGCTCCCCTGCCAGCCCGATTGCCCCTAACTGCCCTCCCCTGCAGTTCTGGTCAACCCTAACTGCCCTCCTCAGCCAGCCTGGTTGCCTCTAACTGTCCTCCCCTATAGACCCAGTCACCCCCAACTGCCCTCCCCTGAAGGCCTGGTAGCCCCCAACTGCCCTTCCCTGCCAGCCTGGTCATACCTAACTGCCCTCCTCTGCAGGTCATCTTGTGGGGGCAATCTTGTGTCCACATGGGGGCAGCCATCTTGTGTGTTGGAGTGATGGTCAATTTGTATATTACTCTTTTATTAGAAGGATTAGTTTTAGGTGTATAGCATAGTGGCTAGATAATCATGTACTTTACATTAGGGAATCACTATACCAATGTGAATGGGTGATTAAATATTAAACAGGAACTTTAAACTGACAATGTTGTGAATGAGTAGATTGGGAATGTTGTTAAAGATAATAGATTTGCCAATGTATTATTTCTTAATTTAAAAAATAATTTTGGCTCACAAGGCGATAATTAAGTTATTTTTGAAGTTCTTAGTCAATGTATAGCAACTACACATTTAAATAAAAATAAAACAACTGAAATGAAGTATAATGTTGGAGAACATGAGCACATCAATATTTCAAGTACTCACCTTATTGACTATATTCCCTATACTGTACTTTACATCCTCATTACTATTTTGTGACTACTAATTTGTAGTTCTTAATTCTTATTTCATCTTTTACACCAATCCTTCAACCCCCTCACCTCTGGCAACCATCAGTCTGATCTCTGTATCTATGAATCTGTTCCTATTTTTTTTTTGCTTGTTTATTTTTTCTTTAGATTTAACATATAAGTAAAATCATAACACTACAATGAACATAGTGGTGCATATATTCTTTCAAATTAGTGTTTTGGATTCCCTTGAATGTGTACCCAGAAGTGGAATTGCTGAGTCATAAGGAAGTTTCATTTTTAATTTTTAATTTTTATTTGTTTTTTATTTTTATTTGAACCTTCATATGTTTTCCATAGTGGCTACATCAATGAGCATTGCCACCAACAGTGCATGTGAGTTCCCTTTTCTCCACATCCTGCCAACACTTGTTATTTAGCCATTCTGACAACTACATGATGGTATCTCCTTGTGGTTTTAATTTGTATTTCTCTGATGATTAGTGATGTTGAGCATCTTTTCATATGCCTATTTGCCATCTCTATGTCCTTTTTGGAGAAATATCTATTTAAGTTTTCTGATGATTTTTATTTATTTTTATTTTTTAAAATATTTCTTTATTTTTTTGCAATATAACTTAGATTTAATAGTAGTATATGTTTTCCTTCCCCCCCCCGCCCGCCATTGTCCTCCCCCCAGCCTCCCAGAGGCTGGGGGGAGGTCCGTGGGGGGGGAAGGAAAATGTTACTACCCCTCAGCACATGTCCCCACCTACCCCCCACCCCGGTGTCTTGTATTCATTGGTTATGCTCATATGCATGCACACAAGTCCTTCGGTTGATCTCCCCCAGCACCCGCCCCCCCACTCTCCCCAGCCTCCCCCCTGTAGCTTGACAGTCTGTTCAATGCCTCCCTGCCTTTATATCAATCACTCTCCCTTGTTTCTTTTCTTCAAAAATATCTTGCCTCTGCATACTAGAAATAAATGTATAAGAACAAAAAATATTTGAGTCCCAGTTTCAATGTCAAATAGTTCTTTATATGTACATGTCAGCAATGGTATCCAGATGGTGGACACATTGTTGCAATTCAGGTTCCACCCTCTCTGTTTTGGTCCTGGGAAATCTGCAGTGACGCACAGCTGCTGACTGCTAGCATGGCAAGGTGTCGTCAGTGTCCCCCATCTCTGGACCACCCTCATGACTGGAACAGACCCATCAGTTCCTCACTGTCGCAGGAACCCATATGGTCTTGGAGTTGTTCTCTGAAAACACACAAACACATTCTTGACCAAAAGTTAACAAAGGGATCCTCTCTGCAAATTAGACTTGGGATTCTTTTTATTTTTGCCCAAATGACTTTCCTTTGGCTTATTTTGACACCATCTGAGTTTTTCATGGGTGTCCTTCTGTTGGCATTACAAATGGAAGTTACTTTTCTGGAGTAAGAATTTTCTAGATGTATTTTACTTACAAGATATTTTTCCTTACATGATATTACCCCACTTACCCCCCCCCCCCTTTTTTTTATCAATGGGGGATTTTGGAAATTTTAGATTGCAGTCTTGGTAATTTTAAATTTTAATTTTTGCAAACAAATATGACTGCTTTAGGTTCTTTGGATGTTAGGCAATTTTACAGTGAGATGAACTACTAATAGATATTTTAGTTAATGTTTTAGGAACAGCTTTTTGACCAGTACACTTAAATTTTCTTGAGTATTCACTTATTTCACTTGGCCAATTTAAATTAATCTGAAAACTTGATTACTATTTTACTGTCAATTTTAAAACTCAAGCAAAAATCTTAGTTTACCCTGTAAATATTAGTGGAAAGGATTATTTGCATTCTTGAATAGGCCCTGAGCATTCCTGGTACTAGACTGAATTTAGATATAGAGCAGCTATTACTGGCCAAGTCTCTGTCTGCAACCTGGGTCCCAATCTGAGCTGTGAGTGGGAGGCAAAGCAGCCGTGTGGGCAGGAGACCTTCCTCAGAAGGGGTGAGAGTTCAGGTCCCTGCAAGGTTTGTGGGTGAGGGTCTGTGCCCTACCTCTGTTGACCTTTTAGTTCTCTCCTGTTGGCCCCTCTGCGACTGTGCCTGTCTTAGGTTGTTCCTTCCCTGAGGAATCTTATCCATCTCTGGCTAACCAGCCATCCTCCGGGGCCAAACAGGGTGATGTGAGTGAGAATCAGTTCTGACTCCTTTGTAGTCTATGCCCCCGTGGCCTCCACATCCAGCACCTGCCTTGGGGTCCCCTCGTCTGCTGGCGGGGTCCCGGTACTGATCACATATCTCGGGGACCCAGGTTTCTTCTCCAGAGAGGGCTCAGCTCACACCATTAGGCAAGAGAGATCCATGGTGCTAGTGACCCAGAGGCTTCAGCCACAGCTTGACCTGAAAGCTTAGGCAACAGCTCTGTGTATTTGGATTGTAAGAAGAGGGTCCCTCTTGGCAAAAAGGGCAAGAGGGGCCAATATAGAATGCTCAAGTGCCTTAATTCCTTCTGAAAGGGATTAATTTCTTGCCCATCTTTTTTTAAATTGCTGCCAAACATTCAAAGAATTAGTTTGTAAGTTTACTTGGGATAATTGTATAATATGCTGTTGTCAAATATCAAAAATTATAATGACATTATAGAATAATATCATGTAGGTATTATGGTGTCACAGGAGGTTAAGGAGGGCGTAGCCTAAGGACTGGTATCCATAGGAGATGACAAGCTCTAGGCCATGTCAATTCAGTCTCAAACTAGCTGACAATTTTTTTTATAACTTTATATAAACTTTGTCAGGGATGAAAATGATTAGTGATGTTGAGCATCTTTTCATATGCCTATTTGCCATCTCTATGTCCTTTTTGGAGAAATATCTATTTAAGTTTTCTGATGATTTTTTATTGGATTGCTTGTGTTTTGCTTTGGTTTGATTTTTCAGTGTTGAGTTTTATGAGTTCTTCATAAATTTTTTATATTGACCCACTATCAGATATATTATTGGCAAATATCTTTTCCATTAAGTAGTCTGTCTTTCCATGTTGTTGATAGTTTCCTTGGCAGTACAAAAACTTTTAGTTTGCTGTAATCCCATTTATCGTTGTTGTTTTGTGCCCTTACCCAAGGAGATATATTCAGAAAATATACTGCTACAAGAAATGTCCAAGAATTTATTGCCCGTGTTTTCTTCTAAAAGTTTTATGGTCTCAAGTCTTCCATTTAAGTCTGTAATCCATTTTGAGTTTATACTTGTATATGGTATAAGGAGGTTCTTCTCCTTCTCCTTCTTCTTCCTTCTTTTGCTTCATGTATCTGTTCAATTTTCCCAATACCATTTATCAGATAGACCAACTTTTCCCATTGTATGTGTTTGCCTCGTATGTCAAATATTAATTGACCATAAAGGGGTTTATTTCTGGGTTGTCTGTTCTGTTCCATTAATGTATGTGTCTGTTTTTATGCTAGTACCATGCTGTTTTTGATTAATAGAGCTATAGTATAGTTTAATATCAGGTACCTCTGACTTTATTCTTCTTTCTCAAGATTACTGTGATTTTTTGGGATCGTTTGTTCCATATAAATTTTTGGATGATTTTTCTAGTTCTCTGAAAAATACCATTGGTATTTTTATGGGAATTGCTTTGACTCTACAGATTACTTAGAGTAGTATAAACATTTTAATGATATTAATTCTTCCTATCCATGAACACAGTATATGCTTCCACTTATTTGTATGTTCTTCAATTTTGTTTTCTTCAGTGTCTTCTAATTTTTGAAGTGCAGGTCTTTTATCTCTTTGGTTAAGTTTATTCCCAGGTATCTTATTTTATTTTATTAATGAAATTGTAAATGGTATTGTTTTCTTAGTTTTCTTTCTGATAATTCATTATTTGTATATAAAAATGCAACCAATTTCTGTTTATTTATTTTGTATCTTGCTACTTTACTGAATTCATTTGTCAGTAGTACTTTTTTTGGTGGAAACTTTAGGGTTCTCTATGTACAGTATCATGTTATCTGCAAATAATGATAGTTTTACTTCTTCCTTTCCAATTTGGCTGCTTTTTATTACTTCTTCTTGTTTGATTGCCAAAGCTAGGACTTCCAATACTATGTTGAATAAGAGTTGTAAAAGTGGACATCCCTGACTTGTTCCTGATCTTAAGGAAATCTCTTATAGTTTCTGCCATTGAGTATGATGTTAGCTTTGGGTTTGTCATATATGGCCTTTATTATGTAGAGGTATATTTTTCTATTTGCACTTTGTTAAGAATTTTTAAAATCATAATGGGTGGTAGTTTTTGTCAAATTCTTTTTCTGCATCTGTTGATATAATTATGTGATTTTTAAATCCTTCATTCTCTTTATATAGTATACAATGTTAATTGATTTGTGGATATTATACCAACTTTGCATCCCAAGAATAAATCCCACTTGAACATAGTATGTGATCTTTTTAATGTGTTGCTGGACTTTTTTTTTTTTTAATTGATTTCAGAGAGAGAAAGGGGGAGGAAGAAAGAGATAGAAACATCAGTGATGAGAGAGAATCATTGATCAGCTGCCTCCTGCACACCTCCTACTGGGGATTGATTACACAATCCAGGAATGTACCCTGATCAGGAATTGAACCACAACTTCCTGGTTCGTGGGCTGATTCTCAACCATTGTGCAACACCGGCCAGGCAGATTTTTTCTTGTTTCTTGAGTTAGGCTCAATGCTATGAATTTCCCCCTTAGAACTGCTTTAATAGTGTCCTATAGATTTGAGGTTGTTCTGTTTTCATTTTGTCTCAATGTGTCTTTTTATTTTTCCCTTAATCTCATTGTTAGCCCATTTATTGTTGAGTAAAATGTTATTTAATCTCTGTGTCTTTGTGTGTTTTTCAGGTTTTCTTCTTATAATGGATTTCTAGTTTCATAGAATTGAGGCTAGAGTAGGTACTTGGACTGATTGCATTGTTTTTAAATTTATTGAGACTTTGAGGGGGAGGGTGAATATGGGAAGTTTTTGTTTCTTTTTATTTATCCTTCAATTTTGAATGATAGCCTTACTGGAAGTCTTGATTGTATGTCATTGCTTTTCATCACTTTGAATATTTTGTACCAATTCTTTTCTGACCTTAAATGTTTCTGTTGAGAAGTCAGCTGACAATCTATGGGAGCTCCTTGGCAGGTAACTGTCATTCTCTTGCTGCTTTTAAAATTCTCTTTTTGTCTTTACCCTTTGCAATATGAATTATGATGTGTGTTAGTGAAGGCCATCTTGTTTGGTACTCTATGTGCTTTCTGGGTTTGTGTGTCTTTTTTCTTCACCAGGTTAGGGAAGTTTGCAGTCATTATTTCTTTGAAAAGGTTCACAATTTCTTGCTCTTCATCTTCTCTTTCGGTGCCCCTATAATGCAGATGTTGTTATACTTGATGTTGTCCCAGAGTTCCCTTAAACTATTCTAATTTAAAACAATTTTTTCCGGCTGAGGGGTCCGCGGGTGGCTGGCGGTGGCGGCGGAGCTGGGACTGAAGAAGCCGCCCTGACGTGGGGGGCAGGCCGTCTTCACGTCGCCCAGGAGAACCAAGATGGCAGCATAGGTAAATACCTATTGTTCTGCCCCACGCAATGATTTAAGAACTACAACATAACAGCAGAACAGACATCACCCAGAATCGCCAGAAAGCTGGCTGAGTGAAAACTCCACAAATAAGAGTAAAGGTGGGACACTGAGACTCAGAGGAGCAGCGGGAGCGCAGCCTTGAAGACGGAAACAGGTTAGGAGCCGTCCTGGTCGCGCGCGCGCGGGCTGTAGGGCTGGAGCAGCAACCCCGGCTGGATTTCGCCAACAGGGAGGGCAGAGACGTCCCACTACACGGATTCCCCAGCGCCAGGCAAGGTCCGAGATCTGGGGTACGTGGAGACATCCCACTGCACAGATTCCCCAGTGCCAGGCGAGGTCCAAGGTCCGGGGGACGCACCCTGGAAGTGGGGTGCAGCAGAGGCTCCTAGTCTGAGGAGAAATCCGGAGGCAAGGAAAAGAAGTTTGCCCGCAAGTGTTGCACAAACCCGCAACTTGCCCCCTGGAAACTTGTCTCCTGGTCCTGGAAACCATCTATTTTACAACCCTGGGCTAGACTTTGGGTGTGCAGACACATTTGGGGAGAGGCAGAGTTGTCTGGCAAGGGGAAGAGACTAGCGGCTTTCTCTTGGAGGTTTCTGCAGCCATCCCCATCCAACAAAGACCCGCGCGCGCGAGCGCCGCATAGGACATAGCTGACACTGAGGCTGCCTGCGCAGCTCAGAGACTACTCCCATCCAACCTGAACACAGTCTTCCTTCACATCCAATTGGCCTGGAGGTCAAACCCTCCTAGGGCTAACAACAACAAGCTGGGTTTAAATTAAAAAATACTGTACAACCCATAAAGGATTGCAGTAAGAGTACCCACCTCAGGTAACTGGGGAGGCTGAGCCACTGTCCCTTTGAGGATATCTACCACATAAAGCAGCCACCATGCAGAGATACGGAAAGAAATCAGGTGTGAAAGAAATGGAGGAGAAAAGACGACAAGACATAGAGTTCAAAACCACGGTTATAAGGCTTTTCAAGAGGCTCCTAGAAAAGGCCAATCAACTTAATGAGAATTACGAGGAAATAAACAAGACCAACCAGGAAATGAATGAGACTTACAAGGAAATGAATAAGACCCTCAAGGAAATGAACAAGACCTCTGAAGATATGAACCAGACCTTCACGGATATGAAAAAGGACCAACTAGAAATCAAGCATACACAGACTGAAATAAAAAATATTACACAAAGTCCTAAAAGCAGTCCAGAGGGCCACAAGAACCAAGTCAAAATTTTGAAATACAAAGAAGCAAAATCCACGCAGCTGGAAAAGCAAAAAACAAAAAGAATTCAGATAATTGAAGATAGTGTAAGGGGCCTCTGGGACAACCTCAAGCATGCCAACATCCGAATTATTGGGGTGCCAGAAAAGGAGAGAGAGCAAGTTAATGAAAACCTACTTGAAGAAATAGTGACTGAAAACTTCCCCCACCTGGTGAAAGAAACTGACTTAAAAGCCCAAGAAGTACACAGAACCCCAAAATATAGGAATCCAAAGAGGACCACACCAAGGCACATCATAATTAAAATGCCAAGAGCAAAAGATAAAGAGAGAATATTAAAAGCAGCAAGAGAAAAACAGTTGGTTACCTACAGGGGAGCACCCATACGATTGTCAGCGGATTTCTCAACAGAAACGATGCAGGCCAGACGGGAGTGGCAAGAAATATTCAAAATAATGAATAGCAAGAATCTACAACCAAGATTACTCTATCCAGCAAAGCTATCATTCAGAATTGAAGGTCAGATAAAGTGCTTCATAGATAAGAAAAAGCTAAAGGAGTTCATCACCACCAAACCAATATTATATGAAATGCTGAAAGATATTCTTTAAGAAGAGGAAGAAGAAAAAGGTAAAAATATAAATTATGAACAACAAATAAACATCTATCAACAAATGAACATAAAAATCAAGTGAATTGATAGGCTGATGAACAAGATAAACTGGTGAATATAACAGAAACATGGACATAGAGAGGGAATGGACTGACAATTCTTGGGGAGAAAAGGTTTGTGGGAAGTACAGCAAGAGATTGGACAAAAATCTTGCAACAATGGGAGAGGACATTGGGGAGGGGGAGGTGAGGGTGTAGGGTGGGATAGGTACAGGGTGGAGGGGAGATATAGGGGGATAAAAAAGGGGAAACAATGTAATTAATAAACTGAACAATAAAGATTAAAAAAATAAATTTACTGGGAAAAAAAATAAATAAAGAACATTTTCAAGTAAAAAAAAAACCCAAAAAACAATTTTTTCCCTTTTTGCTACTCTAAATGGGTGTTTTCTGCAACTTTTTCTTCCAAATCACTGATTTGATCCTTTGCTTTATCTATCTGCTGTTGATTCCTTCTAATCTATTCTTCGTTTCAGATATTGTATTCTTCATTCTAACTGGTTCTTTTTTTAGGGTTTCTATGTCCTTTTCTTAAAAAAAAATACATATTATCTCTTTTGTTGAAGTTCTCACTGAGTTTATCCATTCTTCCCCTAAGTTTTCTGAGCATCCTTATAACCATTGTTTTGAATTCTGTGTCTAGTAGATTGCTTGCCTCCATTTCATTGAGTTCTTTTTCTGGGGATTTCTCCTGTTCTTTCACTTGAGGCACATTTATTTGCCTCTTCATTTTGCTGCTTCTCTGTATTTTTTCTGTGCATTAGGTAGATTTTTTATGTCTCACAGTGTATGTAGGGTGGCCCTATGTACTAGGTATTCTGGGGGCTCCGTGGTGTAATCTCCCTCATCTTCTGAGCTAGGTGCTCCAGGAATGTTTCTTGTTTGGGTTATGTAAACCCTTCTGTTTGTGTGGGGAAGCATGGGACTTGGTTGGAAAGTCTGTAAGGAGGAATCTCTGAAAGGTTGGAGGCCTCTGGGGGACCTTGCTGAAGGTAGCAGCCCCTGCCTCGATTTTTCCAAACAAGTCTGACCCCCTGGGTGTTTTACTAGAATATTTATGTTTAGGCTTCAAAACGTCCTTGTTTGAAAGACACTACAGATGCAGGTGCTTTCTCAAGGATGCTTACCCTGCTGATTGTATCTAGAGGTTAATTTTAGTTCAAGTTGTTATGACAATAAAAACCTAAGAAGGCAGGCAATGGAGCCTATTTTCTTCTAAAGCACAATATCCCCTTTCACAAAAATGCCTGTTAGAGTAATCATTCATCCATCATTCTGGTCTGCTGTCAACCCTGGCACTACTGTAGTTGAGTGTTTTTAAAAAATATATTTTTAACTTATTTTTAGAAAGATAGGAAGCGAGGGTGATAGGGAGAGAAAAACATTGCTGTGAGATCGAAATGTCCATCAGCTGCCTCTCATTTGTCTTGCCTGGGAATTGAACCAGCAACCTTTCAGTGCATGGGACAATACCCAGCCAACTGAGGCACACCAGCCAGGGCTGCAATTGAATCTTTTTAAAAACTGAATTAAAACTATTTACTGTTGTAAACATTTAACAAAAGCATTTTGAGACCTAAATACAGTCTTTGACAGTTTTAACAAATAGTGGTATATTTAAAAAACAAAGCTACTGAGCATTAGATCCATTCAATATATTTTATTTCAACCATTCCAGCAAGAGAACAGCACAGTATTTTTAAAAAGGAATACAGCAAAGATTATCCCTATTATAATGGCAAACTCTGGAAATTGTAACAAACAAAAGTAATTGAACAGTCAAATGGTCATATTCCTAATCAGGAAGATATTAGAGTAAGAACAGTCTGCAAATACTCAATTGTCGACAGAAAATGCTTTTTCTTGTCAGTTGATTTCATGTAGTTGAGTCTTGATTACTGTTGGCCCATATGTGGGTGAGGTAGATCCTCAGGCTGACTGATTGTGAGGATCAACTCCAACCACAGTGGACAAGCTGCTTTTGGGAATGATCCCACAGAGCAAAATTTACCCCAGCAGGTTGTTGTGTCTGTCATGATCTCCTTTTGGGTTGCTACTTGTGGAGCTGCTCTGACATATTCAGCAGCCAGCCACCAGATATGTTGGTACTGGGGCCTCTTGAGATCAATATTAGATGCTGCCTGTGACTAGCCCTTGGCTACCTGCTAAGAGCTACAAAATAATTAGTGACTGCTTCTACTGGGCCTGGTGTGTGTAGGAGAGGCCAAGCTACATACCGAGGCCAGCTTCTATCAGTACCAAGCCTGAGGCAGGTCAGCAGAAGGCCCAAAGTACCATGTGATCTGGCTCTTCTGCTGGCTGCCTGGTAAGGTCAGCCACTGAAAGAGCCTCTGGCAGTAGGTGAATTGCGTGCGGGAGGTTCTGACGCACCAAGTAGGGGCAAGTGGTGTTAACCAAGTTGATACAGGTTCAAACTCAGCACCACTGCTGGGTTCGTGGCCACTCAGAAAATGCCTCATGCTACCCAAAGCCCAGTCACCATTCTCCCGGGGTATATGAATCATTGCAGTGGTAAGGGGTCTCAGAGAGTTTTCAGGGTGAAGCCAGTGGATTTAATCAGACTAAAACAGTTAAGTTAAGGTTTGTTCATGTGTCAAGGTTCAGCACAGGAACAGTAGTGCCTGTCATGGTGTACTGGGAAAAATGACCATCATCCCAGAGTCATATAACTCAGTCTCTCTCTGTGTGGACCTCTGACACTCCCCGAGTCTGCCCGGACCTCCTTGAGAGCCTTCTGAGGAAGACTTCAGGAGGGCCCGGGCTGCCTGCAGTTACCCGCTTCCTTGGCAGGGCACGAGCTTTGCAGGGTGGGACCACAGTGAGTCAGGAGGGTGGAGCTAACGCAATTCTCCAGGCTGACACTGCATAGAGGGGAATACTCCATGCAGGAAAGAAGGCATTTATGGGAGGTGTCTGAGTGGAACTCAGCACAGGGACAATGGTAGTTGTCCCTCTAGCCCTCTCTCCAATCTCTTCCTGCATGACTCCAATCTGCTCTGAGCCACCATCCCTCTGCCAGAGCCCAGGGTGAGTGCCTCAAAATGATATTTTGTGTGCTAGCCCTTTAGAGGGTGCCTGAGTTTCTAGAAGTTCCCATCTCTCCTTAGTGGATGAAATCCTTGTTGGTTTTCACAGGCAGATGTTATGTGGGCTCCTCTTCCCAGCTCTAGTGCTCTGGATTGAAGAGCCTGGCATGGGGTTGAAAACTCTCACTTATGAGGTGGGACCTGTGCAGCTGAGATATCCCTCCAGATTCTCAACTGCTGCATGTGGGTCATGTTTCTGTGTCTTTCTATTCTGGCTGCCTCTCTGCATTTGTTTCTGTATATTAGGTCAGCCCTTTCTGCAGCCTTACTCTTCCAATCGGTCTTAATGTGGCTTCTTCTGTATGTCCTTAGCTATAAGACTTTTGTTCATCTAGTCTTCAATTGGTTATTCACATTGATTACTCTATAGTTCAGTTGTAATTTTAAATTGATTCTGAAAAGAGGTGAATGTAATTTCTACCTACTTTGCTGCCATCTCCAAATCACTTGTTAAAGCCTCTGTTTCATCTAGTCTGCTTTTGATTCCTTCTAGTGTATTCTTCATTTCAGATAGTGGATTCTTTATTTCTGACTGGTTCTTTTATTATGGTTTTATAGCCTTTTTGATGCTTTCTGTCTCTTTGTTAAAGGTTTCACTAAGTTTCTTGAGCACCCTTAAAAACCATTGTTTTGAGCTCCATCTGGTAGATTGCTTGCCTCCATTTCATTCCGTTCCTCCCTCCGCCTAGGGATTTCTTCTGTTCTTTCATTTAGGTCATGTTTTTGTGTCTATTTTGGCTACCTCTCTGCATTTGTGTCTGTATCCCAGTCTTCGTAGAGTGGCCTAATGTAATAGGTGTCCTGGGAGCTCCATGGTGTAGTCTCCCTGGTCTCTTGAGCTAGCTACTCCAGGAATGTCCTTTGTTTGGGCTATGTGGGCCTTTATGTTGTCTTGATTGCTGTTGGCCCATCACTGGGTGGGGTTGACTCTTAAGCAGACTGACTGTAAGGATTGACCTGCTGTGCGGGGTCTGACCCCTATGAAGTATAATTTGTCCAGTAGGGTCTGGTGCGTGCTGGAAAAAAAAAAAAAAGCAATTTCCTCTGGGTGTGCCACTTGTAGAGCTAATCAGGTTATGCTCTGATATAGTCTGCAGTCAGCCGTCAGGTGTGCTGGTTCTGAGGGATCTTGGAAGGACTCCAATGCAGGCCAATGTCAGCTGTTGTCTGTGACCAGCCTTAGGCTACCTGTTAGGAACTACAAAGAAATCCACAGTTAGTAGCTGCCTCTGCTGGACCTTGGTATGTGTGGGAGGGGCCAAGCTGCCTACTGACGCGAGCTTACAGCAATACTAAGCCTGGGGCAGGTCAGCAAAGGCCCAAGGCACCCTGTGATCTGGCTCTGCTGCCAGCTGCTTGTGAGATTTGGCCACTGAAGGAGTCTCTGCTGGTATGTGAGTTGCATGAGGCATGTTCTGAAGTCACCTGGTATGGGCGAGCGGTGTTCACAAGGTTAAAACAGATTCAAACTCGGCACCACTGCTGGTTCTGTGGCCACTCAGCAAAAGTGTCCTGATACCCCAACGTGACACAAAACACAGCACATTAACTGAGAAGATAAACAAATGAAGGTGTTTGTTAAAACCAATCAGCAACTTGGGTCAATTTGGTAAGGAATAGGTCTAGAAATAAAAGAGATATCCCTCGGAAGTTTATTTCTTTATTTTACTGATTTTTAAAAGGATTTTTAATTGATTTTTTTAGAGCAACAAGAAAAGAGAGAGAAAGAGAGAGAGAAACATTGATGTGAGAGTGAAACATTGATCAGCTGCCCCCCTACATGTCTCCTACCAGGGATTGAGCTCACAACCCAGGCATGTGCCCTGAAGAGGAATTGAACCTACCACCTTTCAGTGTATGGGCCGACACTCAACCAACTGAGCCAAAATGGCCAGGACAGGAGTTTATTTTTTAAATCTTAGATTAAATACCTGTTTCATGATTCACACGATGGGAAAAAGCCTGTGTCCATCTTTAATTAGAGCAGAGAGTGGGAAAATAGGAAACGGAGAAAAATTGGAACTTTGAAGTCAGATCAAATTCAATCTTCTGCCACTTACTAAACATAAACTTTGCAGTTTTGCATTCTTTCCAAGCCTGTTTCACTATTTGTAAAATATGGAATAACAACAGCAATATATACCTTACATAGATTGTTTTAAGAATTAAGTGAAAAAATGCATGTGAGATATTTTGCGCAATAACTGGAATATATAGTGAATGCTAATTAATTATCAGCTAATATTATGTTGCATTATTATTATTATTATTATTATTATTATTATTAATGCCTAAGGTGAGTTTTTTGAAGGAAAGGATGAACCATCAAAATGACTGCCTTGTGGCCAAAACCTGTTTGGCTCAGTGGATAGAGCGTCGGCCTGCGGACTGAAGGGTCCCAGGTTCGACTCTGGTCAAGGGCATGTGCCTTGGTTGTGGGCATATCCCCAGCAGGGGGTGTGCAGGAGGCAGCTGATGGATGTTTCTCCCTCATCGATGTTTCTGACTTTCTGTCCCTCTCTCTTCCTCTCTGTAAAAAGTCAATACGATATATATTTTTAAATGACTGCTTTGTGGAAGCAGGAACAGAACACACCTGAATGAGTTCAACGTGTTCAAGATCCTGACAGTGCATTTGCAAGCGTAACTCAAGAGCGTTCTGGATTCACTTGCAGAAAAATGATCAGAGTCCCTGTGGATGTCAAGCAGGCGAGGATGAGAATGAAGCCTCTTGTAAAGTCGGAATTGTGGTGTCTTGTTCACATCTCTATTATGTGGGCCTGTGTCTCGGGACTTTTTGATACAACGAATGAATCTAGGACAAACTATTTTGGACATGTGTCCACTCAGAATTCATAAAGTGATTTTTTAAGTATTAAAATTTTATAAACAATCTGTAGGTTTCAGGAAAAGAGAGATCACGATAACAATACCCAGGTCTGTAAGGGGTCATTGTGCCTGAAGGAAACATCCTAGCAGCCCAAGGAACCAAAATATTGTCAGGTAATGTTTTATTTTTATTTTTAAAATTTCATTGATTTTTTACAGAGAGGAAGGGAGAGGGATAGAGAGTTAGAAACATCTATCAGCTGCCTCCTGCATGCCCCCCACTGTGGATGTGCCCACAACCAAGGTACATGCCCTTGACCAGAATCGAACCTGGGACCTTTCAGTCCACAGGCCGACGCTCTATCCACTGAGCCAAACCAGTTGTCAGGTAATATTTTAGCTTCAGTTTTTATGTTGCTGTTACTTCTAGAATACCAGAACTATGTACAACGATGAGGCAGAATGGACTATGAGGCAGGGTCAAATTTAAAGCACAATGCATTTTCAAATTTAAATCAACTGAGTGCATGCTCGGTCTCCACAAATCCAGGTCCCTTCAGGTAGCTTTAGGTCCTTAGGTTTGTTTCTTTCATTACTTTTATTTTTAAGTGTTACTGTGGTGTATATTCTCCTATTGGCTGCCATTTGTAGAAATTATTTATATTTCATTGAGACTGTTTTCAAATAAAACAGTGACAAAAGCAAATTTTATTCAATAAACCTCAAAATTTTAAAAAATTATATACATTAGGAAAGCAAAGTCTTTATATAAAAAAATAGCTTTTAACAATAGCTAAATGCTGTCCAAATAAGGTTTAAAAGCAGTTAGTGACTGAAACTGAGCAATAATGTTCAATAAGTTCCAATGACATAACTATCACAAAAGTAATATGCATGAGAAATGACTTTTTCTCTTTTAAATGAAATGTGTATTCTATAACTACTAAACAAATAAGTTAAATGTTGGCTAAAAATGGGAAACCAGAGTAAAAGAGAACATGGGTAAAGGAGACTAATACAATAAAGAATAAAATAGATTACAAATAAAGAGATATGGGATTGGAAGAAATAAGGTTGATTAAAGGAGAGAATAAGTGATGAACCTAAATTGTGGAAGAGGAATAGTGAGATGAAGAGTTTGAGGAAAGGGAGAGGTTTCTCAAGACCTCCATATCAAAGAGAAACCAAGATTTAAACCCAGAGCCTGCAATTCTCTTGGGACTTGGGAACAGACCAGCATCTGCCACCGTAATTACAAAAGGTGTCATCTGACTGACCTCATGCTGCAATGTTAGACTAGTCGTGTGAAACAAAACAAAATTTTACTTTCTTAACATCCTTTAAATATGTGTTACTTCCTTTAACAGCTCTGCTGTACTTGGTCGGGGAAGAAGAGAAAGTTAAATCCTCATTCAATAGCTTTAATAATGTTCTATTATTTTAAGCCTATTGTTTTCCTTAAGTCTTCTAACTTTTCCCTTCTTACTTACATGATTTTGAAGTATTTTTAATTTGCTCTCATTCAAAACACAAAGTAGTTATTACAAGATCTTTAGGTCTTGCCTTTAGAATAAATAATTTAAAATTCTAAATTTGAGTTATACTCAATACAAAATTAATTTCCCTTTCATTTGCGTGGTGGCACCTAGTTTTCAAGTGTTTTGTTTACGGGTTTTTTTGGGGGAAGGGGTTATGACTGAATATCACAGCTAATATAGTGAAGATATTTTTGGTGATCAAACCTAAATATAATTTTAACATTTTCCATGAGAATAAAATAAAGGATGAAAAATTAAGTTATATGTGTCTGTAACTCTGGTCACAGTTAAAATGGGCAATATTTTATTCTTCAGTAAAACTCTCATCTAATATTTATAGAAACTTTCATCTATAAACTTTCATCTAATTTTTAAATACTAAATAAAGCATGTACCTCCTAGAAAATAACAGAAATTAAGAGTAAAGTCCTACAAGCAAAATAATGAATTACCTGTTGCTAGTACATTTATGTTTATATTCTCTTTTTTAAAAGATGATAGCAATAGTCATAAATTGACCTGATAATCAATCAGTATAACACCTCTTTGGGCCTTAACACATAGTCTACTTTCTTCCCTCGTAGTCATTCATCTTTCAGCAGTTAGTCTATGTTGGGGTTTGAGGTGCTGTCTCTAAAGTGTATCCATCAGTATAAACTTTCAGTTTTCTCTGGTAGTCTGAGTAGAGGACTTGCGCTCTTAGACATCTGCAGAATTCTTTTCTACCTCACAGTGAGAATTGAATGCTTTACCAGATTTTGGCTTTTATATCAGTTATGATGGGCACAGAATGTAGATAATGAGTAAGGCCTTTTTAATTACTAAAAAGGGTACCTAATTTCTCAGGTTACTTTTGAGAAATATTGTATATGTCTTCTTTGGCTTCTTATTTTAAAAGACAATCTAAGAAGTGTTTTCTAAAATGTCCACTTGACTCGAATGAGTCCTCCATATTCCTGCAATTCAAAATCTCCCAAACACTTGAAGCTTGTAAGTTATTTGTTTGATTATCTACTTGAGAATATTTTGGGTAAAGACATAAAAGGAAGTATAGGGTGGTTAAAAACAAACATACTTTGGGTCCATTACTTAATAACACTGACCTCAGCTTTCTCAGCTATAAAACAGGATAGTAATACTTACCTCATAGGTTGATGTGAAGACTAAAATAAGTTAAATAAGAAAACATAGAAAGTGCACAATGCAGCACCTGACACATAAAATATGTTTAATAAATAGTAACTGATATTATTAAAAACATTAAGATAGGGAAGAAATATCTAAGGTAGGTCTCCTATTGATGAGCAGGCTACTATAATCTGAACAATTGTTCCTTATTTCCTTTATCTAATCTTAGAAAAAATATATTTGGAATAACGATAAAAGCTTTTAAAAATGTTTTTATTTTTCAATTGCAGTTGACATACAATATTATAGTAGTTTCAGTTGTACAACCCAGTGATTAGACATTATATAACTTATAAAGTAATCACCCTGCTAAATCTATTACCTGTCTGACACCATAGATAGTTATTACGATATTATTGACTATATTCCCTATGCCATAATTTACATACTCATGACTATTTTTATAACTGACAATTTGCACATCTTAATCCCTTCCTCTTTTTCACCCAGCCCCCAAACCCCCTCCCATCAAAATGTTCTTAGCAACTTCCTGTCAAGATGGTGGTTGAATCCTCCCACAATCACATCAGAATTACAACTAACCTACAGGACAACCATCATTTAGAATTACCTGAAATCTAGCTGAATGCAAGTGCTACAATTTGGGATTTAAAGAAAAAGCCACATTGTGCCTGGAAGGTGGGGCAGAGATGCAGAACAGGCTGATCCCACCCCACATATGGCACTTTAAAATTGGGAAGGATATCTGGGCTGTGGAGCCCCGCCCCCCCCCTTCCCCAGGAGCAGGCATCCCAGCCCAGCATTTGAGAGCCAGAAAAGGAAGTCCCCATGACTTCTGGTGTAAAAACCAGTGGGATTGAGGGAGACAGAGGGCTGCTGGAGACCTAGGTGGTTCTTAAAGGGCCCGCACATTAACTTACTCAGACTCACTTCCTCTGAACTCTAGCACTGGGGCAGCAGCTTGAAAGGAATCAGGCACATATGGGGAGGAACTGAATTGTCTGGCATCAGAATGAGAACAGGAAGGGCAGCTTTCTGTCAGAAAAAAAGTGCTGGCAGAAGCCTTTAGTCCTATTCCGAGAGAGCCTCAAGCAGTGGGCACCATATCTGATTCTCCATCAACCTGGCTAACACTGTTACCCCCATTGCCTAGTGATTCCCTGAGACCCCACCTCACAGAACTTGCCAGCCCACCCGAACGGTTTCCAGTGGCTTTTCCATGCAAATGGCCTCTCTTGTCTCATGCTTTGGACTTTCCTAAAATCTCTCAAACAACCAGCATCTGGCCTCTTTTGTACCCCATTTCTTTTGTTAAGTGGCCCCAGGTCTGGCACTAGTGGCACCCTTTGATCACAGGTTGGCCTTTCCTGGGCACCGTCAAGCCCAGCACAAGTAATAGCCATCTGTAGATCACTTTGTAGCTTGTGCCGAGTGGCCCCAGCCAGGGCACAAGCAGTGGCTGACCTTGGACTTCCTATGAGGCCCCTGAGCCAGGCACCCAGTGAACAGCCTCAGACCATGCCAAATTACAACCTTATCACTTCCACAAGTGACACACTCAAGGGTCAGACTCAGTGAGGACCAAACCCCCACTGAAGCCTGTTGTGCTCTGTAGGTTTGACTTCTGCACAGAGTTCCTCTGCTATAGTTGCAGCCAGTCCTCACAGGTGATTGCCCTGAGGGTCAGTCTCTCCCAGTGACACAAACAGCAATTAAGTCTCAACTACAACAGGACAGGGCACATAACCCACATAGGGGAGCACTTGGAGCACCCAGGTCAAGTTCCTGGGGAGACTGCACCACTGGGCCCTACAGGACACCTGCTACACAAGGCCACTCTATCAAGTCTGGGAGACATAGCAGCTCTACCTAATACATAGAAACAAACATAGGAAAGCAGCCCAAATACAGAGACAAAGAAACAGGTCCCAAATGAAAGAACAGGAGAAACCTCCAGAAAAAGAACTAAGTGAAATAGTGGTAAGGAAACTACCAGATGCAGAGTTCAAAACAATGGTTGGAAGGATGCTCAAGGAGCTTAGTGAGAACCTCAACAGCATGAAAAAGGACATAGATTCCATAACAAAGAACCAGTAAAAAATAAAGGCTACACTAACTCAAATGAAGAATAATTTACAGGAAATCAATAGTAAAGTAGATGAAGCTGAAAATCAAAACAGCTATTTGGGATATAAGGAAGCAAAAGACACCTAATCAGAAAAACAGCGAAACAACAACAAAAAAGAATTTTAAAAAATGAAGATAATATAAGGAGCCACCGGGACAATTTCAAGCATACCAACATTTGCATTATGGGATGCTGGAAGGAGAAGAGAGAGAGCAAGAAACTGAAAACCTATTTGAAAAAATGATAGAAAATTTCCCTACCCTTGGGAAGGAAAGAGACATGCAAGTTCAGGAAGCACAGAGAATCCCAAACATGATGAACACAAGGAGACCTGTACCAACACACATCATAATTAAAATGTAAAAGGTTAGAAACAAAGAGAGATTCTTAACAGCAGCGAGAGAAGAGCAGTTAGTTGCCTACAAGGGAGGTCCCATCAGACTGTCAGCTGATTTCTCAACTGAAATTTTGCAGGCCAGAAGGGAGTGGCAAGAAATATTCAAAGTGATAAAAAGCAAGGACCTATAACCAAGATTACTCTACCCAGAAAAGCTTTCATTTAGAATCAAAGGACAGCCCTAACTGGTTTGGCTCAGTGGATAGAGTGTCAGTCTACAGACCAAAGGGTACCGAGTTTGATTCTCGTCAAGGGCATTTACTTCAGTTTCAGGCTCCTCCCCAGCCCAGGAGCAGGTCAGGGCTCATGCAGGAGGCAACCAATCAGTGTGTTTCTTTCATATCAATATTTTTCTCTGTCCCTCTCCCACTCTTTCTAAAAATCGGTGGAAAAATATACTCAGCTGAGGATTAAAAATAAAAAAAAGAAACTAGAATCAAAGACATATAACGAAGTTCCCAAACAAGAACAAGCTAAAGGAGTTCATTAATGCCAAACCAACATTACATGAAATGTTAAAGGACTTTCTGAAGAAGAAGAAGAAGAAGAAGAAGAAGAAGAAGAAGAAGAAGAAGAAGAAGAAGAAGGAGGAGGAGGAGGAGGAGGAGGAGGAGGAGGAGGAGGAGGAGGAGGAGGAAGAGGAGGAGGAGGGGGAGGAGGGGGAGGGGGAGGGGGAGGAGGGGAAATAGTAATAGAAGAAGTAGTAGAAGAAGAAGAAGAAAAAAGAAGATAAAATATTTAAATAGTAACCTGGCAATAAATACAAATCTATCAACAATCTAATCTAGCCTCGCTGATGTGGCTCAATGGTTGAGCATCAGCTTATGAATTCAGGAGGTCAGAGTTTGATTCACAGTCAGGGCACATGCCCAGGTTGCAGGCTTGATTCCCAGTAAGGGAGCATGCAGGTGGCAACTGATTAGTAATTTTCTCACGTCATTGATATCTCTATCTCTCCCTTCTCCCTTCCTCTCTAAAATCAATAAAAATATTAAAAAAATAAAACACAAAAACTTTTGAATCTAAAAACAAAATAAATGAACAAACATAGGTACAAACAACATTTTGATGGTTGCCAGACAGGAGGGGTGTTGGTGGGATGGGTGAAAAAGGTGGGGGGATGAAGAAGTACAAATTGGTTGCTTCAGAATATTCAAGGGGATATAGTCAATATCCTAAGTACAGGATATGGAATCCTATATAATAAAGGGGTAATATGCAAATTAACCATCACTCTAACACACAAGATGGCCACCCCCATGTGGTCACAAGATGGCCAGCAGGGGAGGGCAGTTGTGGGTGATCAGGCCAGCAGGGGAGGGCAGTTGGGAGGGACCAGGTCTACAAGGGAGGGCAGTTGTAGGCAATCAGGCCTGCAGGGGAGGGCAGTTAGGGGTTATCGGCCCAGCAGGGGAGAGTAGTTGGGGGGACCAGGCCTGCAAGGGAAGGCAGTTGGGGTGACCAGGCCTGCAGGGGAGAATTGTTGGGGGTGATGAGGCTGGCAGGGAAGGGCAGTTAGGGGCAATTGGGCCAGCAGGGGAGCAGTTAGGCATTAATTAGGATGACAGGTGAGCGGTTGGGAGCCAGGAGTCCAGTGGGATTGGGCCTAAGCAGGCAGTCGGACATCCCTTGAGGGGTCTCAGATTGGGGAGGGTGCAGTCTGGGCTGAGGGGCACACACACTCCCCATGCATGAATTTCGTGCACCAGGCCTCTACTATCCTCACTAAAGAGAAAGATGCTAATTGACCGTACCTCTGCTATACCCACAGCCAATCAGGAGTGATATACAAATAAACCCAACTAAGATGGCGGGTAAATTTGCATATGCAGGCGGGGCAGGCAGTGCCTGACACCCTTGGGGAGGCAAGGCGGCAATCAGACCCAGCAGGCTTGGTGAGCAGCACCTGACTTGGTTTTCCATGGGATTCAGGGGGTGATTGGGACCCGGCAGGTGGCATGGACAGCGCCTAATGCTGGCCATGGTGTCCAGGCAGCGATTGGGACTGGGCAGTTCCAGCAGACAGCACAGGGTGTTACCCCACGAGGTCCAGGCAGCAATTGGGATCCAGGCAGGTGGCATGGACAGTGTCTGACACCCCCCATGGAGTACAGGCAGCGATCGGACCTGGCAGGCCCGGTGGACAGCGCCTGATGTCGCCTGCGGAGTCCAGGCGGCAATCCGGACTGGACAGTTCCACCAGGCAGTGCCTGACTGCCCGCAAGGTCCAGGCGGCAATCAGAACTGGGCAGGCGGCATGGACAGCGCCTGACGTCACCTGCGGGGTCCAGGCGGTGATCGGGACTGGGCAGTTCCAGCAGGCAACTCCTAATGTCGCCCGCCCGGTCCAGGCAGCTATCTGGACTGGGCAGGCGACATGGACAGCGCCTGACGCTTCCCGTGGAGTTCAGGCGGAAATCGGGACCGGGCTGTTCCAGCAGGCAGCGCCCGATGCTCCCCGTGGTGTCCAGCCAGCGATAGAGACCTGTCAGGCCCGGTGGACAGCGCCTGATGTCGCCTGCGGAGTCCAGGCAGCGATCCGGACTGGACAGTTCCAGCAGGCAGCGCCTGACTGCCCACAGGGTCCAAGCGGCAATCGGAACCGGGCAGGCGGCATGGACAGCACCTGACGTCACCCGCGGGGTCTAGGCGGTGATTGGGACTGAGCAGTTCCAGCAGGCAACTCCTGATGTCGCCCCCCGGGGTCCAAGCAGCTATCTGGACTGGGCAGGCGACATGGACAGCACGGACGCTTCCCATGGAGTTCAGGCGGCAATTGGGACTGGGCTGTTCCAGCAGGCAGCGCCTGACGTCACCCGAAGGGTCCAGGCGGCGATCGGGATTGAGCAGTTCCAGCAGGCAATGCCTGAGGTTGCCCGCAGGTCCAGGCAGCTATCGGGGACCCAGGCAGGCGGCATGAACAGTGCCTGACACTCCCCCGGAGTTCAGGCGGCAATCGGGACTGGGCTGTTCCAGCAGGCAGCTCCTGACGTCACCCGAGGGGTCCAGGCGGCTATCGGGGAAAAGACCAATAATAATACAAATATATCCCTTTCCGGGTAGCTCACTTGGTAAGAGCATTGTCCTGATATGCCAAGGTTGCAGGTTTGATCTCTGGTCAAGAATCAACCAATGAATGCATAAATAAATAGAACAACAAATCAGTGTTTCTCTTTCTCTCCCTTCTCTCTCTCTTTAAAATCAATAAGAAAAATTAAAATAAAATAATCTCTGTGTCTTTGAGTTTGCTTCTGATTTGTTTGTTCATTATTTTGTTTTTAGATTCCACATGTAAATGAAAGTATATGGTATTTGTCATTCTTTTCCTCCTTTATTCCATTTAGCATAATGCCCCCTAGGTTTATCCATGTTGTCAGAAATGGCAAGATTCCATTCTTTTTTATGGCTGAGTAATATGCCATTGTATAAATGTACCACCTTTTCTTTATCCATTCATCTATTGATGGACACTTAGGTTGCTTTTTGGTAAATAATGATGCAATGAACAAATAGAGGCATATGTCTTTTCACATCAGTGCTTTGAGCCTGGCGAGTGTGGCTCAGTAGTTGAGTGTTGATCTATGAACCAGGTGGTCACGGTTCGATTCCCAGTTAGGGCCCATGCCTGAGTTGTGGGCTCAGTCCTCATTGTGGGGCATGCAGGAGGCAGCTGATCAATGATTCTCATCATTGATGTTTCTCTCTCTCTCTCTCTCTATCTCTATCTCTCAAATCAAAAAAATATCTTTAAAAATTAGTATTTTGAGTTTCTTTGGCCATATACCCAGAAGTGGAATTGTTAGGTACTTCTTTGTCTCTTGTTATAGCCTTTGTTTTAAAGTCTATTTTGTCTGATATATCTATTGTTATCCCAGCTTTTTTAAAAATTTGCATTGGCATAAAATATCTTTTCCAATCCCTTTATTAGGATAAAAGTTTTTTTAAATATAGTTTTACACAAATATTAGAAAAAAGTTAATTTTAATTTGGAAACAGAATGTTATATGCATTAAAAGTGGTCCTTAAATATTATTTTCAGACAGTTACAAGTTGGGCAAAAGTAGGTTTACAGTTGTGGATATGTGAAACACTTTGTTCTCATATTATTATTTATTTATTAGTAATAAATATAACCTGTATGTCTGTTTCCATCTGAATAGCTCTAAACCTACTTTTGCACACCCCCCCCGGAATAAGTTTTTAATGTTCCTTCTCTGTGATAAACTGAGAATGAAAGAAGATATTGAATCAAAGGACATGGTAAAAAATAACTAGGATCGGAAAACCCTGAGAAACAAAGGAAAATTAAAGATGATAGGAACACTTCATTCCAATTCCTTCACATATGATCCTTGTTTTATCTGTCACATTAGCAACAACATATAAATGTTGTTCAGGTTTAGGCTCAAGGTTGATCTGCTAAATGAAGCTAAAATAAATTTCCAGGAAAATGTAATAGATTGGCCTACCCTACGTTGTACCCTGTAAGTTTTATGGAAGAAATTACCGTTCCTTAAGGAAAAGAATAAAATGTTGTTCTATTTCTAACTCAGTCACTATAAGTCACCTGGAAGCAGAGGTTTGTCAAATGGATGTTCCCCAACCAAATGAATTGCAAAGAGGCTGAACTGTTTGATTGAAATAAGATGAAAATTTCAATTATTTGCTAAAGCTGCATTCACAGTATAACAAAAAGCATTATTGCCACAAGAGAAATACTTTCAAGACTCAGTGTTCTTTCACTAATATAAATAACTCCATTTGGCAGTTCTGATCATTTGGAATCCAACAAAACAGAACATTGTCAGTAACATCGCTGTAATAGAAAGCAATGTCAAATTTTCTTCTTTGAAGCACTGACTTAGATTCTTATGTGATCTTCCTAGGATTAGAGTGTCTCAGTTCTTTTCAGCATGTGAACTTTCTTAGATTAGTTCCAAGTTGCAAGGCGTTTCTATCTGGGGTTGTTTCTTGGGGTTTTATGCAGACTAGATTTAAAATGGAATTAGTCTTTTTTCCCCCCGAAAGAGTTGAGGAATCCAGAACTTGGGCAGGTTGAGTAGGGAGACCAATAAGAAGGTTGTTGTGACCAGCCAGTGTAGTTCAGTGGTTAAACATCAACCTATGAACCAGGAAGTCACAGTTCGATTCCCAGTCAGGGCACATGCTTAAGATGTGGACTTGATCCCCAGTAGGGGGTGTGCAGGAGGCAGCTGATTAGTGATTCTCTTTCATCATTGATGCTTCTCTCTCTCTCTCTCTCTCTCTCTCTCTCTCTCTCTCTCTCTCTCTCTGTCTCTCTCCCCTTTCCTCTCTGAAATCAATGAAAAGAAAAAAGAAAAAAAGAAAGAAGGTTGTGGCCATGCAGTAGGTTGGGCCCAGGGTAGTAGCAGAGGAGGTAAAGAGTAGTAGGTATATTAAATGTATACTTTGGAGTCAGAAACAATAGACTTTGTTAAAAAGTCAAGAATGACGATCAAATTTTAGGTTAGAATAATTAGATAGGAGTGAAGCCATTTACAAAGCTGCTAAACTCAGAGATCTGAAAAGAAAAATAGAAGTTAAAGTTAATATGTGACTCTCCCTGTGCATAAGAAATTTTAAAATACCCTTAAGTAAAGCACCCTCAAGTCTTTGCTTTTGAAAGCATGTTCTAATTTTTTTCCTTGGTACAGTATTGTTTTGGTGTATTCTTCATACCTCTTAAATTATTTAATGCTTTGAAAGTTCTACCGATAATCATAATGAATGATAAAATACTACGCACTCATTTCAAATGAGTTTATCTTTTGTGAAGATTGGGAAAAAAATTTTTAGATAATCTTTTCAGCCTTTCCCCAAGTTCCATGATTTTTCAAATAAATACAGTGCTTTTAAAAATCATTTCTTGTCAGTCACTATTAGTTGTTCTGGCAATGCTAAACTAACTCATATAACATTATTTAAAGAGGGGCGAGGGAAGGGAGAAAGACTATTTTTTTCCTTTACTTATTAAGGTACTACATATGTGTCCTTATCTCCTATTGCCCTCCCACCCTAACCCCCGACTCAGGTCCTCACCCCCCTGGTGTCTGTGTCCATTGGTTAGGTTTATATGCATCCATTACAAGTCCTTTGGTTATTCTCTCCCCTTTACCCCCACCCTCCTCTACCTTCCCTCTGAGGTTTGACAGTCTGATCGATGCTTCTCTGTGTCTGGGTCAGTTTGTGTTCATCAGTTTATGTTGTTCATTATATTCTACAAATGAGTGAGATCATGTGGTATTTATCGGAGAAAGACTACTTTAAAAATAACTTTAGATGCTCATTCATTCAAACAAAAGATAATAGTGACCTCTAGTGTTCATTGGGAGTATCTGAAATTTACCTGCCCTACAGATATTGAATGTAGCATAGAAATGAATGAGAGGGAGACAAGTGAAAAAGGTCATTGTAGTAACTATAGTAATGATTAAAATGGGTGCATAATTTCTGAGAGCTTAGAGTCCCTAATCTGATTTTAGAAATTGAGGAGTAAGATCCTGAAGTAACTACCTCCCTGAACTAATACGAAAACGGGGGGAAAAAATCACAGGGGTTAGGATGGGAAGAGCACTGCTGTCAAAAAACAAACAAATACAGCAGTGTGAGTCAATGTGGAAAACAAAATAATGAGTTACATTGTGGGACAGTTTTAACTGCACCAGCATAAAACAAGGAGCAGTGAGTGTCAGGAAGGGAAGCAGGAGAGGGAAGCAAAGCTAAGATCAAGCAGAGTTTATACTTTCTACATAACAGCAAGCCACCCTAGAGACAGCCTTATGATTCATATGGAGATGAGGCAGCCCCTGGGGGAAGAGGGGGAAGTAGTGACTAAAATTGGATGTTATTGTAGTAGATGATGTAATAAGAAGACAAGATGGATTTAATAAATAATTGGAAGACAAAATCAATAATTGGGCTTGATTGTGTATAAAACCTAATGCCAAGGATGTCACCTTCCTTTAAAGGTCAGATAGATTGTATGTTCATCAATTAATGCTTTTAAATTATAAGAAAAAGACTATGGTTAGTAGGAAAGATGACATGTTAACTCTGAGGAGCGTGGGAAATAGTAATGTGTCAATGCCAACAGGTGATTGGATTTCCTGCTTTTGATTCTTTGAGGAGAGAATTAAGTAATGAATTTACTTTTATCTGCATAGAGGTGGCCGCTGAAACAATAAAAGTGGATAAGATTTCTCAGAAAGGACTATCCTATCTAATAAAAGAGTAACATGCAAATTTGACCCTACCTTCGCCACACCGACAAGCCACGCCCATCAGCCATGCCCACCAGCCAATCAGGAGCAAATCATGCAAATAAACCCCAACCAAGATGACTGCCACCACTGAGGGCAGGAAGAAGGCTTGGGTTTCCCCAGCAACAGAGGAAGTTAAGCTTTCCTCCTGCCATTGTGGGCATAAGCCTCCACTCAAGGATACAATGTTTCAATTATAAAAGATACAGAAATGGCAGCAGCCACTGAGCTGGAGAGAACAGAGGCTTGGATTTCCCTGGCAATGGAGGAAGCCAAGCTTTCAGCCTGTTTTTGCTGGCTGCTTTTGTAGGCCTCCACTCTAGGCTACAAAGTTTTAAACAGAAATGGCTGCCACCCCAGAGCGAGTAGAAGGCTTGGCTCTGCTCCAGGCTATAAAGTTTCAATTGTAGACATAGGTTAATCCCAGAACCCAGGGCCTCCGCTTGGGTCGCTGGGGGGGGAGAGGGGGAGGGTGTAGCCGGCCTGGAAACCTCCACAGGCCCCTCGCCCAGGCCACCTTTTATCCCAAAGGAACTCCCACCCTGATCTGCGACACTCTTCAGGGCAAACCAGCTGGCCCTCACCCATGTACCAGGCCTCTATCCTATCTAATAAAAGAGTAATTTGCAGATTGACCATCACTCCAACACACAAAATAGCTGCTCCCATGTGGTCAAATATCCTGCTCCCATGTGGACACACGATGGCCACCACAAGATGGCCAGCAGGGGAGGGTCGTTGGGAGGTTCCAGGCCCTGCAAGGGAGGGCAATTGGGGGTGATCAAGCCTGCAGGGGAGGGCAGTTAGGGGTGACCAGGCCAGCAGAGGAGGGAAGTTGGGGGCAAACAGGCTGGCAGGGGAGCAGTTAGACATCAATTAGGCTGGCAGGGTAGTGATTAGCAGGTGATCAGGCTGGCATGCAGAAGCGGTTAGGGGCAATGAAGGAGGCAGGCAGGTGAGCAGTTTGGAACCAGCAGTCCTGGATTGTGAGAAGATGTCCCACTGCCCATTTAGGATCATCCCTCGAGGGGTCCCAGATTGGAGAGGGTGCACACTGGGCTAAGGGACATCCCCCGCCCCCCATGCACAAATTTCATATACTGGGCCTCTAGTCTATATAATAAAAGCCCAGTGACTGTTATGGTGGAACGACCAGAACAACCAGTCGCTATGGCATGCACTGACCACCAGGGGACAGACACTCAATGCAGGGCTGCCTCCTGATGGTCCACAGGGGGAGTGCCTCTTCGCCAGAAGCTGGGCTCACAGTTGGTAATAGCACGAGTGCCGTGGTAACAGCACGAACGTCTCCTGCCTCGCGGCAGCACCAAGAAGCTGCGAGCCGAGCGGCAAGTAGTGAGCAGGTGGGCGGTTAGAAGCAAGAGGTCCCAGATGGCGAGAGAAATGTCCGACTTCTGATTGAGGCCTAAACGTTGGACATCCCCCGAGGGGTTCCGGATTGCAAGAGGGCGCAGGCTGGGCTAAGGCCCTCCTTCCCCCGCATGAATTTCGTGCATTGGTCCTCTAGTATAGTATACAACAAAAAAGAGCAATTTTTCAGGGTTGGATTTATTTAGAATATATTAGAAAGAAAGGGTTGGTCTCACTTCTGCAGCATATACACTAAAATTGGAATGATACAGAGAAGATTAGAATGGTCCCTGTGCAAGGATTACACACAAATTTGTGAAGCGTTCCATAGTTTGCGTTGTGCCTGGACGGAGCTGGGAAGGAATATGAGTCCAAGCAAAATCAATATGTGGCACTCAGCAGAATTGTGACCTTTGCACTCTAAAGATATTCGTATAAGGCCAAAAAAGGAGGGAGGGAAGGAAGGGAGGGAGAGAGGGAGGGAGGGAGGGAGGACCCAAATTTATTCAATATCAAAGTATAATTTAATAAAAGAATCAATATTTCCGAGGTTGTCTTTTGAGGTTGCCATTATTGTAGTATCAAATGAATATATATTTATTTGCTATATTAATCAGGACTCCTTCAGCAAATAAGTAAATAAATAATGAACTTTACATAAACTAGCCCAGATAAAAGACTTCCTTACCATGCAAACTGAAGTCTCAGGGAATTGACTACTCCAGGCACAGCTGAATCCAAATGTCATGTCTTTAGTGGGCTCTATCCATGTCTAGAAGGTACTTGAGTATCTGTATTTTCACACAGAGGCAAAAAAAAAAAAAAAAAGAAAGAAAGAAAGAAAAGAAAAAAGATTGTGGGATGAATTTGCATGTAAAACTAATGATAACTGAGGAAAAAAATAACTCTTTGCCTACAGTGTCACATATCCACCTCCCTAAAAGAACTCTGATTGGTTTGATGTTGATCAACCAATCACTGTGTCCAGAAAGATGATATATTCTGATTGATCATCCTGTTTTATGGCACATGGTGATAACAGTAAAGCCATATATATTAGATAGCCCTCTAAAAATGTTACCTCCAATAGTTTGGATATGAGAAGAATATAGATGCTGCAATATAAGCAAAGACTATGAAAGGAACATCTTCTAATGGGAGAGAGTTTCTTGAAAGTCATTTCATTTCAGGGTGTACTGCCTAAAGAGTTTGATGTCCTTCATCCTTACACCACATACACAACTACCGGGAGTGAGAAAGCTAAAGGAGTGGGCTGTTGTAGGTCTGGATCACGCCAGTGAGGTAAGCCATCAGGCAGACAATATTTGTAAGCTACAGATATGTCCAGACTGTTTTAATAGCTCAATAATAACTTAATGGCTATTTGGAAATCAGAAGAAAGGGTTGGTGTATGTGCTCAATACAGACATACTAGAGGCTTGGTGCATGAAATTCGTGCATGGGGGGTGGGGGGGGAGGGTCCCTCAGCCCAGCCTGCACCCTCTCCAATCTGGGACCCCTCAAGGGATGTCCAATTGCCCGTCTGGGCCCGATCCCAGGAGGATCAGGCCTAAACTGGCAGTCGGACATCCCTCTCACATACAGGACTGCTGGCTTCCAACTGCTCCCTTTCCTGCCTGCCTGATTGCCCTTAACCACCTCTGCCTGCCAGCCTGTTTACTCTCCTGCCAGCCTGATTGATGCCTAACTGCACCCCTGCCATCCTGATTGTTCTAATTGCCCTCCCCTGCTATCCTGGTCACCCCTAACTGCCCTCCCCTGCAGGCCTGGTCCTCCCCAACTGCCCTTTCCTGTGGACCTGATCACCCCCAACTTCCCTCTGCCAGTCTGGTCACCCCTAACTGCCCTCCCCTGCTGGCCATCTTGTGGTGGCCATTTTGTGTCCACATGGGGACAAGCCATCTTGTGTGTTGGAGTGATGGTCAATTTGCATATTACTCTTTTATTAGATAGAGAATATAGAGATTGTGCTATGGAATCTATTGCTGCATTCACATCAAGGGTTACATCTACTCTCTGATAGATTTTCCCATTTCACTACCAATTAAATATTCAGCAATGTAGCTTCTGCCTTTTGCCATGGACTATCTTTGTTTCATCGGGCAACACAATAGCATCCTACTTGCCTGCAGGTGGTGGGCAAACTAGTCTCAAGTCTATATTTCACTGCCTGTTTTCTTAGACCACTTCTGACTTTATTCCAGGGTGCCCTCTCAAAGCAGATACTGAGACTGGATTGAGTATAAAGGCTTTTATTGAGGGGATTGTTTCATATAGCCATTATATCACACTGCAAGTCTGACCTACAATAAAAGAGAGAAGGAAGGAAAGCTATGTGTCATTCAGTCTAGGAAAGTTCAGAAAGGCCAACAAGGAGTGATCAGCACAAAGTGAGCCATCAGGGGATCCCTTAGAACCTGCCACTCTGAGGGTGGCACTGGCAGCAGCCTGCAGGGAGTGTGGCCTTAGCACAGACATGGTGATGATTTCACAGTATGGCAGCTCCCGTCCTCAGTCAGCGATGCTCCCAGGAGCTGGTGGCCTGAGAGGCAATTCTCATAACCACCCTGGTTCGTGAACTTGCAGAAAGACCATTACATTCTGCAAAGTGAAGGGAAATAAGATTGCAAATAAAGAATGTTCTCTGAGATCTTTGGAACATTTTTTGTGATCTAACACATGTATAATTTGAATGCCAGAATGAGAAGAGAAAGGAAATGGGACTAAAAAAGAACTAGGGAAAAAAATACTTGAAATTTTCACAAAATTGTGGAAATAATTCACTTACCTATCCAAGAAGCTCAACACATTCAAAGCAAGATAAACACAAGAATATCACTAGTCCAACTACCAAAAGTTAAACTAAATAAATTACATTGAAAGCAGTCAGAGAAAAACATTACATACAGTAGAACAATGATATATAATGCATTGCGCTATTGAAATGACATTTTATGAGAAGCAATGGATGCCAGAAAACAATAGAAAACCATCTTTTAAAGTGCAGCTGGAGCATTCATCAATATGGTTACATGCTAAGCCATAAAACAACTTTAATGAAATATCAAAAATGTTGAAATTTTAAAGTATATCTCCTGACAACAATGGAATTAAAGAACAGAAAGAATTAAATTGCCTTTATTTCCAGATGATATGATTGTTCATACAGAAACATCAAAATGAAGAAAAATAACTTAGTAGCCACAAAAATTTATTGCTGTTTACTGGCAATTGGAAAATGAAAAATTTAAATATCATTTACAATGACATAAAAAATATAAACTATTTGCCGAAACCAGTTTGGCTCAGTGGATAGAGCGTCAGCCTGCGGACTGAAAGGTCCCGGGTTCGATTCCAGTCAAGGGCATGTACCTTGGCTGCGGGCACATCCCCAGTGGGGTGTGTGCAAGAGGCAGCTAATCGATGTTTCTCTCTCATCAATGTTTCTGACTTTCTATCTCTCTCCCTTCCTCTCTGTAAAAATATCAATAAAATATATTTAAAAATATATATATATAATCTATTTAAGAGTAAATTTTTGAGAAACCAAGATGGTGGCATAGGTGAACACCTAAACTGCTACCTTGCACAAGAATTTCAAAAACACAACTAAGGGACAAAATGGACATCATCCAGAACCACAGGAAAGCTGGCTGACTGGAAATTCTACAACTAGAAGGACGGAGAGGGGCACACGGAGAGTCAGAGGAGCTGCAAAGCCTGAGGTAGGAAGACAGGCGCATGTGCAGAGAGGACAGGGCTAGAGAAGACAAGGCAGCTGAGTGCCTGGCTGGCGTGCTCTGGGGGGAAGGAGACAAAAGCTCCAGACTACGCTGAACCCCAGTTACAACTGCACTGAACCCCAGTTCTGGGCAGAGGCCTGGGGACCCAGGCTCATACAGGGGGAATCTGGATTGTAAGGTGGAAACTCAGGGGAGCAGTGAAAGGCAGAGGTCCGGAGAAGTGTGCGTGAGTGCGCGCAGAGGACGGACTGTTGAGTGTGCCACTGGCTCAATCTAGTGGGAAGGAGACAAAAGTTCCAGACAGTGCTGAACCCCAGTACCCGGCAAGAATCTGGGAATCCAGAGTCATTGGGGGAGAGACTGGACTGTTTGGCAGTGGGTGAAACTCGAGGGTGCCTTTCTCTCAGAGGTGACTGCAGTGATTACCTGTGGACATTGTGACCCAGGAAACTCATGGGGCGGGGCTGACTAGAAGCCAAGGCTGTCGGCTCCACCCTGAAACTCTGGCCCATCCTAGCAGACCACAGAGGCTTTTGCAATTTTGCAAGTCTTGTCACATAAGGCTGTCTCCCAGCGTAGACACAGCTGATCCTCACAGCCAATTGGCCTGGAGGTCAATTCCTCCCAGTGATACCAACAACAATCAAGACTTAACTACAACAAGGCTGTACACACAGTCCACAAAGGGGTGTACCAAGAGTGTCCACCTCAGGTAACAGGGGAGACCTAGACACCTAGCACACAAAGCTACCCTAACAACTCAGGGAATCAGTGAAAATGTGGAGACAAAGAAACAGATCATAAATGAAAGAAATGGAGGAAAACAAATGGCTGAATATAGAGTTCAAAACCACGGTTATAAGGTTTTTTCAAGGGGTTCCTAGAAAAGCCAATAAATTCAGCGAGACCCTCAAGGATATGAAAAAGGACAAACTAGAAATTAAACATACACTGACTGAAATGAAAAATATTATACAGAGACCCAACAGCAGACTTGAGGAATGCAAGAATCAGGTCAAAGATTTGAAATACCAAGAGACAAAAAACCTTCAACCAGAAAAGAAAAAAGAAAAAAGAATCCAAAAATTTGAGGATAGTGTAAGAAACCTCTGAGACAACTTCAAGTGTAGCAACATTAAAATTATGGGGGTGCCAGAAAAAGAGAGAGAGCAAGATACTGAAAACCTATTTGAAGAAATAATGACTGAAAACTTCCCCCACCTGGTGAAAGAAATAGACCTACAAGCCCAGGAAGTGCACAGAACCCCAAACAAAAGGAATCCAAAGAGGACCACACCAAGACACATCATAATTAAAATGCCAAGAGCAAAAGACAAAGAGAGAATATTAAAAGCAGCAAGAGAAAAACACTTAGTTATCTACAAGGGAGCACCCATACAATTGTCAGCTGATTTCTCAACAGAAACTATGCAGGCCAGATGGTAGTGGCAAGAAATTTTCAAAGTGATGAATAGCAAGAACCTACAACCAAGATTACTCTACCCAGCAAAGCTATCATTCAGAATTGAAGGGCAGATAAAGAGCTTCACAGGTAAGAAGAAGCTAAAGGAGTTCACCAGCAAACCAGTATCATATGAAATGCTGAAAGGTATTTTTTAAGAAGAAGAAGGAGGAGGAGGAAAAGGTGGCTGCTTTAAACTAGAGCATGGATAGAACTATAGAGCATTATGCTAAGTGAAATAAGCCAGTCAAAGAAAGATAAGTATCACATGATCTCACTCGTTTATGGAATATAATGAACAACATAAACTGACGAACAAAACAGATCCAGAGACAGAGAAGCTTTGATGTCAAACTTCAGAGGGAAGGTAGGGGAGAGTAGCGGTGAGGGGAAGAGGACTTGTATGCATGTACATAAGCCGAATCAATGGACACAGACACTGGGGGGGAGGAGAGGAAGGGGAGAGGGGGGAGAACATAAGTGAGGAGGGGGGTGTTGGAAGGGTAGGGGGGTGTGAGGACACATATGTAATACCTTAATCAATAAAGAAATGTTTAAAAATTGCAGTACAAAAAAAGTAAATTTTCAAAAATTGTGCAAAACATTAACAGTGGTAAATACAAAATATTGGTAAGAGATATTAAAGAAAATCTAGGCCCTGGCCAGGTGGCTCATTTGGTTGGAACATTGTCCATGCACCAAGGGTTGCGGTCTATTTTCGGTCAGGGCACAAACTTAGTCTGCAGGCTCTATCCCTAGTTGAGGTGTGCACAGGAGGCAATTGATGTTTCTCTCTCACATCAATGTTTCTCTCTCTCTCTCCCTTCCATCCTCCCTCTCTAAAATCAACACAAAAACATATCCTTGGGTGAAGATTTTTTTTAAATCTAGATAAGTGGGAACTTATATTATGATCATCAGTTGGAAGACACAATCTTATTAAGATTAGCGGTCTTCCAAAAATGACCTGTAAATTCAACATAATTCCAAACAAAATCCTAACAGACTTTTTCTAGAAATTGACAAGTTGATTCTAAAATTTTTCTGGAAATGCAGCAGAGGAGGGCAGTTAGGGGCAATCAGGCCAGCAAGGGAGGGCAATTAGGGGTGACCAGGCTGGCAAGGGAGGGAAGTTAGGGGTGACTGGGCCATCAGGAGAAGGCAGTTAGGGGTGACCATGCTTGCAGGAGGACAGTTAGGGGTGACCAAGCCTGCAAGAGAGGGCAATCAGGAGTGCCCGGACCAGAAGGGGAGGGCAGTTGGGGGTGACCAGGCTGGCAAGGGAGGGAAGCTAGGGGTGACCAGGCCAACAGGACAGTTAGGGGTGAGGCCTGCAGGGGAGGGCAGTTAGGGGCAATCAGGCCAGCAGAGGAGGGCAGTTAGGGGTGACCAGGTCAGCAGGGGAGGGCAGTTAGGGGTGACCGGGCCAGCAGGAGAGGGCAGTTAGGGGTAACCAAGTTGGCATGGGAGTGATTAGGGGGTAATCAGGCTGGCAGGCAGAAGCAGTTAGGGGCAATCAGGCAGGCAGGTAGGCAAGTGGTTGGAAGCCAGCAGTCTTTGATTGTGAGAGGGATCCCAGATTAGAGAGGGTAGAAGCTGGGCTAAGGGACACCCCCCCCCCCGTGCATGAATTTTATGCACTGGGCCTCTAGTGTAGGTATAAAAGAGAAAATTCATATTTTTCTCCCTACCGGAATGGATTTTTAAAATATTTTCTTATGTTTTTATTGTATATTGTATGCCTCTTTTCTCTAGAGTTCTTTGAAGAGAGGGTATTGTCTTATTATTTTCATGTCACATACAATGCACCTAGTAGCTCTTTAATATATGTATGTGTCTGTGTGCAGATAAACTGGGGAATCTGTACTGCTTGGTGTCAGAGGTGAAGAGCTGGGTGTTCTCGGTTAGAACAGAAATAATAGTGAATCTCTGAAGAAGATCTAGAAAATGCTCTGCTATTCTTTCTTGGAAAGCAACTTAGCCCAGTAAGGATAAAAATGTGTATTAAATACAAATACTGCGTGTTTTTATAACCTTAGATGGAAATAATCAGAGAAGATGCCTTGTGATTTTGATATCATTTGTTTCCTTGAACAATAAAAGTTCTTCTTTGAATTGAAAAAACAGAGGAGAATGGAGAATGGACTCAAGTATGTGTCTAGTAACACATCAACATCTCTAAAAACATTGCTTAAAAACTAGTCTTTCTTGGCTGAGTGCTGTAATTTATAACATAGTTCCCACAGAGGTTTTCATGGTCATAAATGGCTTTATTTTTATAACTTTAGCTACAATCTTAAAAATGCCAAATGGAGGCCTTTTTCTGTTGGGGTGGATGGGAGGAGAAAGGTAACCCTAATGGTACTACCTAAAATTTTTGTATTTGAGAATTTCACTATTAGACTTATGATTTAGGTTAAAGCATTATCTTAAAAGCAGCCATTAGATTATTTATATCTTATTGCATGAATTTGCACAGCAGATATTTTCTAGAATAGGTAGACTGTATGCAGAGGTTAAAAGATGACATACTCCAGACCTTCTTTGACTTCTCAGCCAAGAGATCTTGAACAAAAGAGGCTTAATCTCTCTAGCTTCATTTTACTAATCTATGAAATGGGACTAATAGTACCTATCACACAGGGATGTTGTAAGGATTAAATCAAGAACAAATGTGAAGTTCCTCTAAAACAGTTCTGAGTGTTTTTTGTTAGCTAAGAAAGAGCAGAGCATAGTATAAGACCCTGGATCCATAGGTTAAGTTTTGATGGAATGGAAGGGACTGGGTAAGGCCTAAGCACAGGGAGCTACCATGGAAGGAAAGAAAAGGCTTTGGCTGAGAATGCCAGCGGATAGAAGCCATCATGGGGATTCTGAAAGGCACCGGGGCCTCTCCAGAAGGAGGGTTAGGACATCATCCCAATATTGGGAGCTAGTGCCAAAAAACCACCAAAAAACCATGGCTACTTGGCAGTTTTACTTAGAACAGATCTAAGTAAATATTTACCTCATTTTGACATAGGAAAAAGACTTCTCAAGTTTGGAAACAATGTAAGAAATCATACACACAAAGTTAATGTTTGACTACCAAAAAAAAAAAAAATCCACTTGACCTCTGTACTTTAAAAATATTTAAAGAATTTTTAAATGAATAGAAACGTCGTAAACAGAAGTTTCTTTTAAAGGTCCCACAGAAGACCTTTAAGGTAATGACAGTGGATTACACATAGGCATCTACTTTTCCACTAAAACAACAGTGAAGTAATTGTCATAAAGGCATAAACCCACATGAGTGGAGAGGAAGGGGAAAGGAGGCAATGGAAGCAAGATTTTGAAACTAAAAAACAGATGGGGTGATAAATGGCTTAGTAAGCCACCCGAAAATAGAACCTTCAGTCAGCAGCGGGGAATGGCACCCATTCCAATTTACACCACAGTCTCCAGGGGGCTCAGGTGGTGGCAGCATGTGGAAGCTCGGAAGTGGAGGGGCAGATGGAAAATAGGATGATTAGTTGAGAGTCTGCTAACGTAAATGGACCCCAGGTCTCTTCCCCACTCGCAGCTGGGCTACTGGTAAGAGCCCGCTGAGCCCATGGAGGTTTGCTCCAGAAGAGATTAAAACGGGGAACACTAGGCATGACTAAAAGTGGGACATACAGAACTGAAAGCAGAGATTAAGGAAACATCTACAGCTGCATCCTGAGACGTCTTGGTCTCTTCCCCAATCAGCAATCAGAAGCCCTGTCCTTAACAAAGGAGGTCAGAAGAGTTTTCTTTGAGGAATTTGCCCAATAAAACAGACCTAAACATACTGGCAGCTCACCCTGTTATGAAGGCCACATTCAACACATGCTCCCTTCCTCCTTTCCCCTTCCCTCTTAGAGCCTGCCAGTAGCTTTTTAGTCCCTATTCTTGAGGATATGAAAACAACCAAGAAGGACCAAACATCTGAGGGGAGTATCCAGTATGAAAGATAGAAACCAAAGAAATAAACAGAAAAAAGCCACTTGGAGAAACATACCTTGCAAGAGAAAAAAATACTGTGGAGGAGGAGGAGGAAGAGGAAGAGGAGGAGAAGGAGGAGGAGGAGGAATAGGAGGAGGAGGAGGAGGAGGAAAAGGATGAGGAGGAGAAGGAAGAGGAGGGGGAGGAGGAGAAAGAGGAGGAGGAGGAGGAGGAGGAGGAGGAGGAGGAGGAAGAGGAGGGGGAAGAGGAGGGGGAGGGGGAGGGAGAAAGGAGGGAGAGGGAAAGGGGGAGGGGAAGGGGGAGGGAGAGAGGGAGGAGCGTGATGAAAAGAAAGGCTGCCATTAATATCCTGAGGAAACTTATGGCCACATGAAATAACAGGATGCTATTTTTAAAAGTAGGAGAGGTCTCACAAAGGAAATATCCAGAAATATGATAGTAAAAATATGATAGTAAAAATTGTAACTCAAAGGGTTGAAAGAAAGTTTAAGGAAGTCATCTAGAAAACAAGGTAAAAGACAAGCAGATAAGCAAGAAAAGCAGACAGAAACATTAGAGGTCCAGCGAGAAGGTCTAAAATCCTACTAACAGGAACTCCAGAAATATAGAATAAGGAAAATGAGTAAGAGTGTTCAAAGAAAAGATTCAATAACATTTTTTGTGTCTGAAGCACTTGAATCTTCAAATGAAGAGTCTTGAAAGCACAGCACAATGGATAAAAACAGGCCCACACCAAAGCACATATGATGGTTAATTTTATGTCAACTTGGCTACATTGAAAATGTCTAAACAAGATACTTACCAGACATTTCTGGGTGTTTTTGTGAAGGTATTTGGGATCGGATTAACACTTAGATTGCTGGACTTTAAGTAAAGCAGGTTGCCTTCCATAATGTGAGTGGGCCCCATCTAATCAGTAGAAGTCCTGGTTAGATTGACCTGCAGCTTAGCCCACCATTCAGACTTCTTCAATACTTATGAGGATTCCCCTGGGGTCTTTTTACCATCTTCATGATCTGGCTCCTGCGATATTTCTCTCCTCACCCCTGAGTCTATCAGACATGTCCCATTGTGAAGAGAGTCAACTCCTTTTCCACAGAACTCTTGAGACATTCAAATGTAGAAATATGCCTGGGCACATGTTTGACAGTCCCCAAACAGCCCACTGAGAGTAAACATAAGGCCCTTGAGAGAGGTATTTTCTGACATCTTAGACTAGCTTGTCTCCATCTCAAATCCCTATAGCCAAGATAATTTTATTATACAATGTAGTTTATTATTATGTAAAGTCTTATATATACTCCTGGTTTCCTAAACTTAGCAACTACTTTATTTTATTTTTACATAATTATGTTCTGAGATAAATGGTTTTTACCAACTAAGACATTAGTGTTTGCAAGGGGGAGTGGTGATGTTATGTTCTTTAAGAGAGTCATCGAGTTGAAATATAAGTATGAAAGCAAAAAAAAAAAAAAAAAGGTATCGTGCTTTCTCTTAAAAACATCTGGCTATCGCATTTTTTAAAACCAGGGGCCTGCTGATGGTCTCAAAATATGCACGAAACTTAGACATTTATTATACAAAGGAAGACCTACCCCACCTAAACTAGTGACAGCTACTTATATAATCCTGTGAATGTTCTTTGACCATGTGTCAAACAATCAAGGTGAAATGCTGTTACTATCAAAGATAGCCAAATGAGGAGAGGCAGTCGTAAGCAGCTGGAATCAGAAAAAGAATTGTGATACTTTCATTTTGCATTCAAGTTTGTTTTTCTGCAAGTACTTTCTTACAAGTAGGTTAAACTACCACTAGATGGCAGTGCAGTGGTGTGCTGGTGGCCTTTAAACTACAAGTTAATCAGAACCAGGAAACTGATTAACTGGCTTGAGTCCTGCCCATAAGCCAGGCTGAAACTCAAAGCTGAGACTCTGACATGGCTTTCATCTTTCCATCCATCCATCCATCCATCCATCCATCCATCCATCCAATATTTGTCCAGTAAATATTCATTGCCCTTAAAAAGAACTTTGATAATGGTACAATTGAGTTTAAAGCAATATTATCAAAACCATATTTTAAAGTAACTGAAGAAGACAGAAAAGAAACAGGTTGAAGTACATTGTTCCTGAATAATTGGTATAGATGGATAAGTTCAAAAGTAGGCACTACTATGTTTCTTAAGCACAAGGAATCAAGCATTTCGTTTGATTCAATGACAGAGCTTTGAAAGCCATTTCATGGGATTCAAGGTCAAAGCTTTGGAACTAGAGAAAGTAAAACATCTTCAGTCAACAATAAGGTGATGCTTAATGAATTTTCGCTCCTGTTCCCTGTGGATCCAGGTAATTTTATAGATCTGTCACACAAATAGCCGAGGACAGAGACAATTTGGTACCCTGCTTATCAATTTTTAGCTGGAATTACTTTTCCTGTATGCTATCAGAAAGAAGCATTTAGTTCCTTTGCTTTCAGCGTTTGTGTGCCGCTTGTATACTCCCTGCTCTGTTGTTTCTAGACTAAATTTCATCTACATCTGCTGGGAGTTTTGTCTTCTCTACTAAGAGACCTTTGTATGACTGTTCCAAAATTAATGAGAGAAGTGGGTTTGTTTCTCAAGCTGGCCCCTTTGTTCAAACTGCCTTAAAACAAAACTGCCTTCTACAAGCATATCAAACAGAGAAAAATGTGGCATCCTCTAATGATCAAAAGTGTGACTGTATTCTTTTTGCATAGAGAGAGAATAACCTACAGTAGAGAGTAGCCTTGCCCTCTAAAGCAATGCCTTTTAACCCTTTTAGAATCTGACCCTCAATAAGAAATAGGTTTTACTTCACAGCCGTGCCAGCCGTTAGCTGGTTGGCTCTCAAATCCATTCCCTGCTCTTCTGCAGTTCCTGAGAGGCTGCATTTCTAGAGCTTCCAGGTTCTGTGAACTGACTTCTGTCTAGGTTCCAACCGTGTGTGGCCCTGCTATGACACTGGAGAGTAGAGGAATGAAAAATTTACGGTGATTCTCCTCATTGTTCTCTGCCTGTAGTGCATCTTTGACAGTAGCTGAGTCTCCTCTCTGGCTCCAGCTCCAGCTCCAACACCAGCCCCAGCCCTAGCTCCAGCCAAAAGGCCCCCCTGTGATCTGCTGGATGATCCCAGGTCTGGGACCCAGCAACACGGCCAGCTCTCTTCTCCCTCCTATCCAAAGGTGTTAGTGGTTTCTGCCATTGCTGCCCTCTGGGCTGCCTCACCTTCCCCTCCTTGGCTTCTCAACCTTTCAGCGTTTGTGTGACAAGTTCCTGTATTAAATTCCCTCTGTTCAAATCACAGTGACAGTGATGTCAGTTTTCCTGATACATTGATTTCCTGAAGCCAATGTTTCATTGATAATATTTCTTCTCTTGTGTGCAGTGATTCTGCTATTTCTTACTGTATTCTGTCTCACTTTTGTTTTTTAAAGCAACTTTTTAAAAAATATATTTTTATTTGTTTTGTAATTTATTAGGCTGAAACCACTTAATAGGTCTTAAATGCTGAGTCCAATCACTGAAGGCGTGGGGATGAGAATTCTTCACAGAATTACCTCAAAGATGTTCATGTTCAAAGGTGAAAGAGTAAATAGGTTGGGCCCTGGAGTCTTACTTTCTAAGATGGAATTCTGCATCCTTTTTCTGGTGCCTCATCATATTCAGCAAATTAAATTACTTAACCTCCCTTCAGTTGTAGTTTCCTCCTCTGTAACAGGAGATGCAAAGGCCCTGGCTGGTGCGGCTCAGTTGGCTGAGCGCCATCCCATGCCCAGAGGTTCCCAATTCCACGCCAGGGTCCATAAGCCAGAAACCATGCCTGGGTTTCTGGCTTATGGACAGCCCAGTGAACAGCCGATAGATGTTTCTCTCTCTCACACTCTCTTTCAATTTATATATTTAAAAAATTTTTTAAGTGAGATGGTAAGAATGGTACATTTCACTGAATTATTGTGGAGAAAAGATATATGTGTAAAACAATTAGTAAATGACTGGTCACAGTAAGTACTCAGCAAATTAGAATATGTGCTATGACAGCTGGTATGAATTTAGTGAGTCTAAAAAGTCAGGAGGAACAACTTTTATTTTTTTCAGACAACACACCCTGTAAGCCCCTATTGCTCATTTCTGAGTGTCTGGGAGGAGTGCCATTACCAACCAAGAAGGAAAAAATGCCTTGAGGCCAGGAAGAAATGTTGTGAATCCAACTTTGGGGACTGCCCATTGACTCTGGCACCTAAAATCATTAAGTTTGACAGTCATTGGACTATACATCAACAAGTGTGTTGTGGGGGTGGGATGTCCACGTCTCCTTCTAATAATCTTTTCAATTCATACGACAGGACACCCAATGCATGTCTTGAAAAGATGCAAACAGCCTGGTACAGTGAGAAGAACCCTGGATTTAAAGCCAGATCACTTTGGTACCAGCTTGGACTTTGCCACTTTTTACTCATGTGCCAGTCACTTAGAAGTTCTATGCCCTGACTTCCTCATCTGTAAATGGGTATGTAATATGATTATTTTCCATAAATCTTCCTGAAGCTATTGTCTTTACAATGCTTTCAAAATTAACATTTCATCATCTCATATGGAAAATACATTTGATTATTCAAATGTGGCCATTCAGGTTTGAATTATATGAACTCCCTGTGATGTGATGAGCACGGAGATTATTTCTGTGAAAGTATTTGTTATTGCTTCTGCAATAAAGACTGATTGAGTTTATAACACACTATTGTACCCAACCCCTGAATGGCAAGGCTTAATACTTACCAGGCATGCACATTCTAACAGCCTTTGTGTTAGTATAATGGACTAGTGAATTCTATTTGCTGCTGGGGATTTGATCATATCCTACAAACAAAGACAGATTGTTTTGAATTAGTGTCTGTTGGGCAAAGATGTTCAAGTGTTAAATTACATTAACTGTGTGTGAGTTTTAATCAACTTGAGCCTATTACTTTGCAAATATTTCTCTGTAGAATAACATTTTTCTTAACAAATTAGATAAACCAAATTATTGGTAAATTTCTACATTTAAATCACACTTGCAGCATATACAGTCAATTTTTAGAAACACATTTTGTAGTTTTCAGAAAGCTACTAAAAGATGCCTTTAAAAAGCAAAAAAGTACCATAGTTAAGGCTTAACTGTTTTCTAGGTAGTCACATCTGATAAATTTGTTAAGGTGCCTGAAAATGAACATGTGTAATACCCATTCACCCTTTCTGTTATAAAGTATCTATTATATACTTGGAATTGTGTTGCTGGAGGAATACCATACAAAGATGAATAAGGCTCACAATCTATTGAAGAGATAAGGATAAAAACAAATAATTTGTAATACAAAACAGGGGGTACTATTATTGAGATGTGAATTTATCAAAAAAATATCTTTGAATGAATTTATTGCCAGCATGTTCCAGACCCTATACTAGCTATTAAGAATAAATGTAAGATTTAAGAATTTATAGTCAAAAGAAGACATTGGCAAATATGGAAGAAATTACCAAAGGATACCTAACTCTGTGGAATTGTACAGGAAAGGCTCCTTGTAGATAAAATTTAAACTGAGTTCTTAGCAATTAACAGGAGTAAAAGGAAGAAAAGGAATAAGGGTGTTCTAGGCAGAAAAACAACTTTTGCAAAGGTACAAAGATGAGGAAACTGCAAATAATTTAGTTGTCTGGATCCTTGGTACACATTGGAAAGTGGCAAGAGATGCAGCTGAGCTGAATTGAGTCCAAATAATGAAGTTCTGTGTGTGCTGTTCTAAGTGGTTGTATTTTATTCAAACCATTGAAGGCTTTTCATCAGAGAATATATACACACATATATTTTCACAGATGTGTGTGTGTGTGTGTGTGTGTGTGTGTGTGTGTGTGTAATGTACTTTTTTGAGAAATAATTCACATACCATTAGATTATTTAGTATATTCACTGAATTGTGCTACAATCTTCAAAACCATATTTGAAATATTTTATCTCTCCAAAAAGAAACTCTGTACTCATTAACAGTCACACACCACCATACCACACTCCCAACTTTACACAAACACTTTCTGTCTCTATAGATTTGCCTACTGTGGGCATTTCATATAAATGGAATCATGCAATATGTGTTTTTGTGTGACCAGATTCATTCACTTAGCTTAATGTTTTTAAAGTTTATGCATGTTGTATCATGTATCAGTACTCATTCCTTTTTATTGTTGAATAAATATTCTGTTTTAGTTTTATATTGCTGCCATAACAAGTTAGCACATACTCAGTGAGTTAAAACAATGCACATTTATTACCTGAGGTCAAAAGTCCGGTGTTATTGGGCTAAAATTAGGGTGTTGTCAGGGATGCATTCCTTTCTGGAAGCTCTAGAGGAGAATCTGTTTCCTTGCTCTTTTCAGCTTCTAGAGGCTGCCTGCATTCCTTGGCCAGTAGTTGGTTTCCTTCCTCCAACTTCAAAGTCAATGACAACAGACTATCCTTCTCATATTGCCCAATCCAATGGTTTCTTTTGCCTCTTCCACTTTTAAGACTCTCTATTTTAAGGTCAGCTGATTAGCAATCTTAATTCTATCTGCTGTTTTCGTCCTCCATTTGGCATATAACATATTCACAGATTCTGGGAATTAGGATGTAGATATGAAATGGTTTTCCTACCACTCATTGTAAAAATATACCACCTTTTATTTTATCTATTCATCGGTTGATGGACATTTGGACTACATTCAGGTTTTTGCTGGATATAACAAACTAGAGGCCCGACACACGAAATTCATGCAAGGGCTTTGGCCCTCGCAGCTGTGGCGGCTGCCTTGGCCCTTGTAGCCCTGGCTTCATCCGGAAGGTTGTCCGGAATGTTGTTTGGAAGGTCGTTCGGCCATCTGGTCTAATTAGCATATTACGCTTTTCTTAGTATAGATGCTGCTATGAACATTTGTGTACAAGGTTTTGAACAGTTATATGTTTTCATTTCTCTTAGGTGTATACCTAGGAGTGGAATTGCTGGGTTAAGACTTATTTTTTTGGCCCTAGCTGGTTTGGCTCAGGGATAGAACCTTGGCCTGTAGACTGAGGATCCCAGATTCAATTCCAGCGAGGGTTGTGGGCTCCATCCCCAGTAGGAGGTGTGCAGGAGGCAGCCAATCGATGATTGTCTTTCATCCTTGACGTTTCTATCTCTCCCTCTCTCACTCTCTGAAATCAATAAAAAATATATATATTTTAAAAACTTACCCTTTGGGAAGATCATTTAGCCAAAAGTAAAGAATGGTTAAGGGAGATATATACTGAATGTTATGCAAATATGGAGAGAGAACAAATAATACCTATTAGTGAAGGCCTCAGAGCGGAAACATTTGAGCTGGATCCTTTAAAGGTTATAATATAATTTACTGACATTTTTAAATTGGTTTTTTTTTATCTTTATTGTTGAAAGTATTACATAGGTTCTCCTTTTCCTCCCATTAAACCCTTCCAGCACACTCCCAGCCCTCCCTTCCCAGGCCTTTACCACCCCATTATCTGTGTCCACAGGTTATGCGTATATGCATACAAGTTCATTGATTGGTCTTTTCCCACTCACCCTCCCCTTCCTTCCTCTGAGGTTCAACAGTCTGTTCATGCTTCTGTTTCTCTGGGTCTATTTTGATAATCAGTTTATTTGATTCATTAGATTCCAAATATAAATAAGGTCATGTGATACTTCTTTCTCTGCTTGGCTTATTTCACTCAGCATAATACTCTCCAGGTCCATCCACACCATTGAAAATAAGAGTTCTTTCTTTCTTTTTTTTTACAGAGAGGAAGGGAAGGGATATGTAGTTAGAAACATTGATGAGAGAGAAACATTGATCGGCTGCCTCCTGCACACTTCCTACTGGAGTGTGCCTGCAACCAAGATATATGCCCTTGACCAGAATTGAACCTGTAACCCTTCAGTCCACAGGCCAACGCTCTATCCACTGAGCCAAACTGGTTGGGGCGAGTTCTTTTTTTTTTATTTCAGCATAGTGTTCCATTGTGTAAATGTACAGCAGTTTTTTATCCACTGATCTGCAATGGACACTTAAGCTGTTTTCATCTTTAAAAAATGGGCAAAGAACCCAGTAGACACTAGTGGATATACAGAAAGCCAAGAGACATATGAAAAAAATGATCAAAGTTACTAACCATGTGAGAGATGCAAATCAAAATGACAATGAGATATCACCTTACACCTGTCAGAATGGCTGTCATCTCCAAATCAACAAATGACAAGTGTTGGCAGGGTTATGAAGAAAAGGGAATCCTAGTACACTGCTTGTGGGAATGCAGACTGGTGCAGCCATTATGGAAAACAGTATGGAGTTTCCTCAAAAAATAAAAAATGGAACTCCCATTTAACCCAGTGGTCCCACTTTAAGGAATATATCCTAATAAAACCAAAACACTCATCAGAGAGAATATATGCACCCCTATGTTCAGAGCAGCTCAATTTTTTAAATTGTTAACTTAACAAATTTATTGTAGAGAATTTTTAAACTTAGAAGTTTCTAAAAGAAATTTAAAAATCACTTAATACCCCCCAGCACAGTGAAAACCACTGTTAATTTTCTGCAATACTTTCATTGTGTGTAGGCATATGAATTGAGTTTGTATAGAATATTCTAGAGGCCCGGTGCATCATTAAATTATGAGTGTGTAGGGTCCCCTAGGCCTAACCTGCCATCAGGACCATGTCGCTGCCCTGCGAAACCTCGCACACGCTGTGGACGCTGCTGCCAGCCCGCAACACTTCTCAGACGCTGCTGGCGCCCCATGACACTTCAGAAGTCCCTCCCACCGTGGCCACCACAGGACCCATCAATGCACCGCCTGGTGAGTTCAGTAGTGGGTCCTCATGCCATCATGGTGTAACAACCACAGGCCTTTTATGATAAAGATAATTTTACTAGAGGCCCAATCCACAAAATTAGTGCACTGGGCCGGGGGGTGTCCCTCAGCTCAGCCTGCACCCTCTCGCAGTCTAGGACCCCTCAGAACATATCCAACTGCCAGCTTATGCCCTCTCTTATTGCAAACCTTTAGTGATTTTTCAGAATTCTGAAAAAGTTAATAGGATTTTGACAGTTTTCACTAGTGTTCTCATGGCTTTTTATGAAGAAGTGAGTTTTAGAGGTCCTTGACTGGTCATTTCAGAATAATCAATTGTATATTCACGTTCTATAGTTATGTAACAAAATTACCACAAATTTAGCAGCTAAAACAACACCCATGTATTACGTTATAGTTGTTGTAGTTAGAAAGTCCTGGCACAGAGTAACTGGGTTTTCACGGGGAGTGGGCCTTAACCAGCAGTCAGACATCCCTCTAGCAGTCCAGGACCCCTCGCTCCTTACCACCAACTTGCTCACTGCTCCTTAGCGCTGCTGTGGAGGCAGGAGAGGCTCCCAGCACTGCTGCTGTGCTCACCGGCTGTGAGCCCAGCTTCTGGCTGAGCAGCACTCCCCCTGTGGGAGCACACTGACCACCAGGGGGCAGTTCCTGCATTGAGTGTCTGCCCCCTGGTAGTCTGTGTGCATCATAGCAACTGGTCATTCTGGTTGTTCTGCCATAATTGTCGCTTATTATATAGGTTGTCCGTTCTTTTCAGTTAACATTACATCATGAGCATTTCCCATATCTTTAACTATCAAAAACAATAAAAATGTTATGTAGTATTACAGAATAAGAAAATACCATCTCTCATTTAGTCCTCTACTGTAGGATATTTAGGTTTATTTCCCACTTTCTATAATGATCGGTAATACTATGAGGAGAATATATTTTCTTTGATTTGGATCTTAAAGAATGAGTAAACTGGATATCATGGAGTCTAGAAAGATAGTGGTCCCCCAAGAACATGTATCAGATGCCTTTGTGCACTAATCCTAAAGGATATAAGAATTAAAGTGTTCAAAAATTAAAGGGTTGAGTTTGCATTTCTATCTATAATAATAAAAGCATAATATGCTAATTAGACTGGATGTCCTTCCAGACGAAGCCGGGGCTGCAAGGAAAACTCGGGTGCTGGGTTCTAGAGAGAAACTGATGATGGCAGCTGGGGGAAGGAAGGCCTACTCTTGCATGAATTTTGTGCATCGGGCTTTTAGTACATAAAATAAAATTCTTGATGATGCAAAATTTTATTCCAGCCATGATAATAATCTATCACTGTTACTCTTAATGTGTAAAACTATCAGTCTAATGGTAAGCTGACCAAACTTTACCTTTTCTCTCCCAAGAGTTGTTTTTCTAAACCAGATATTACAAGATTTTTAAAACTTTACAATATTGCCATGCCAGTTGATAGATACTACTTTACATTTCCCAAACTACAAAATTAAGTCTTTATTTGAAAAGAAATCTAATTATTGAAGAAAATTATTTTGTAAATAAGCTTGGGTGTCATTATTTTTTTTGTTGTTAATCCTCATCTGAGGATATTTTCCCCATTGATTGTTAGAAAGAGTGGGAGGGAAGGAGAGAAAGAGAGAGAAACATCAATGGTTGCCTCCCACACGTGCTCCAACCAGGGCTGGGATCATACCTGCAACCTGTGTTCATGCCCTTGACCAAGAATTAAACCCAAGTGGTCCAATGCTCTAACCACTGACCTATTACCGGGGCCTTTTTGATGTTATTAATAATAGATTTGGCACTTCAGTACTAGCTATCCTGGCCTCAATGGTGCCTGTCCCATAAGGTTGTGACTTCTATGTCAGAGACAAGCCATAGATTCACATGCAGTTCCTGTTTATTTCCCCTTTATTACTTATTATTCACATCTGCCAAATAAGCAGTTCCTATAATGCTAATATTCCAAAGTGTTCTGTTGTTTTACCATCAATGCAATATGGGTGAGAAGTCAACCTCTGAGTCAAAAATGCCAATGGAGAATATGATTGTGATATTGTATACAAAGTGCAGCTAGCCTTCATGGATTTTAAAGGTAAAAGTGATTTAATTCCAGTGTGCTGGGACAGAATTTTAGATCTCCGTCAGGTATATGGGGGAAATTTTTAATGTAGCCACATTTTTTTTATTTTGATCTCTTTAGTAAAATTAGAGGTGGTTTTTCATTATGAGTCAAGTATAAAAAGCAAAAAAACTTTCTTTAGAGGTTGAGAAGCCATCTATCACCATTTATCATTGATGGAAGAATCTAAGTTATAGATCCTAAGTTCGTTGAGTAACTAGTATTAGCAGCATGATTTCTAAAACCATGTTTAAATATCCTACATAATAAAAGCCTAATATGCTAAGTGTCTGGTTGATGGGTCAGTCGTTCAACAAATCAAAGTGTAATATGCTAATGACATGCTAAGGCTGCTCGACTGCTTGCACTGACCACGAGGAGGCAGACAGTCGACCGGTCAACCAGTCGCTGATGTGCACTGACCACCAGGGGGCAGATGCTCCAACCGTTAGATTAGCTTGCTGCTGGGATCTGGCCAATTGGGACTGAGCGAGATAGGCTGGCCATGCCCTGGAGCCTTCCTATGGTCCCTCCCTAGCCCCCATCATGCACTGGTGGGGTCCTTCAGCCTGGCCTGTGTCCTCTCGCAATCTGGGACCCCTCAGGGGATGTTGGAGAGCCAGTGCTTAATGTAGTGCTTATCTATATATATATAAAAGGCTAATATGTGAAGTGTCCCCTCGGGAGTTCAATGGGGGACTGGGAGTTCAATCGCTCACTATGATGTGTGTTGACCAACAGGGGGTGGTATGGAATGAGGGAAGGCTCCGGCCAGCAGTTGGAAGGCCCCATTGGGTCCTGATTGCTGGCTATGCCTAGGGATCCTCCCTGTGCATGAGTTTCGTGTACCAGGTCTCTAGTTACCTTAATGTAAAGTAATTGGTCACTTTTTTTTTATCTGAAAAAATAATCCGTTTAATTGACAAATGTGGAGCATATTATCCCACTCTCCTAGGTGAGGGGCCAAAGAGACCAGGGTCCCTACATCACTTCATAGCCACTTTGGATACTCTTCTCAAGGCAGCAGGCAAAGGTAATTCCCAGGACCTCCACAAAGGCAATGCCCAGGACTGCTGCAGCCACCACCAGCACGTTGCTCCTCAGCCAGGCCCCAGTCTTCTCCACACAGCCCTCAGTGTGGATGTCCTTCACCTTGAAATTAACCCCGCAGCCCTCAGTGACATTGACGCAGCAGGAGTCAGGGACACGGTTTTGGGGCTCAAGAAGGACCGTCTCCCAATCCACCCCGCAGCACTCGAATTGTTTCTGCATCCTGTCCAGGAAAAAATCTGTCTGGTTTTGTTTGGGATAGTTCTTCACGTGCTGCCGGATGTCCTTATTAAATTCTGACATCACCTTCCCTCAGAGCACATAGCCAGCGATGGCGGTGGCCACCTCCCCCAGCACGGTAAGAGACAGGAAGGTGACAGACGTGACCATAAGACAGTAGCTCTCCTGGCAGGCCCCACAGCAGCCCACAGTGGCCACCAGGAAGAGGAAGACACCCACTGCGATGATGACCACAGGCAGCATGGAGCTAGCGGCCCCCTGGTTGACAGTCTGACTGCAGACGAACAGGACCCCTATTCCCACAGCCATCAGTCCGCACAGGCGGGAAAGGCCAGCAGAAGAACGTAGTGCAGGATCTTGACACACTTCATGCCTCCTTCCACCACCATGGCTGCCGGGCCCCCTGGGATCCCCATCCCATCCAAGCCGACAGCCTCCCCGGCCACGAGGCAGACGACACGGCGAGGGGCGGCCCACGGGGTCCCCGGGCCGGGCTCGTAACTGGTCACTTTTATTGTCACCAAGTTCACAGACCAAATATCTCAAGCTAGGAATCTTTTGTGGAGAGGACTCTTAGTTATAGTGACTCTTCGTTCTTACATATCCTCATCTGAGGATATTTTTCCCATTGATTGTTAGAAAACCTTTTGATCTTCTCTGACGTTCCATCTCCTCAACCTTTCTCTAAATTCTGTTTGCTTAGTCCTTACTTTTTACTCCATACTCTTCCGTTCTCTCTAAAAATCAATGGAAGGAATTATAGTAGAATTCCTGAGAATATAGTCTAATGTTATCATAAGACTTTTCCTACGTAATCTATGAGAACTCTGTTTCCTACATACTTCTGTGAGAGATCTGTTTTTCTTTCCTTCTAACACATACCCGTATGTTTTGATTAACGCTTGAGCCACCCCTCTCCAGTGGTAACATAGCTCAGATCATTTTTCTAGTGCGCTGATGAGATTGTCTTGTGGAATGGAATCAAAGCCTCAAGGAGCAAATTATATTGACTTTCCTTTCCATACAAGATCCTGACGGAAATTAAACTGCTTTCATGTGGCTTGCATTCAGATGCACTATGGCATAAGATGGTGTTTTGCCAACATATTTCCCTATTTTCCAATTGAATGCAGCTAACAACCTTACTGGGAAAGACAAACAAGCTTTGAAAAAAATAAAAACAAAAAACAGGCCTCAACCTTTTAAACAGTAAATTCAACTTGCCGACGTGTTTTTGTTTGTTTGTTTGTTTTTAAGACCGGAAATAATCTTATTGAGGATGTGTAACCAAGAATTCTCAAAATTTAACACAAGTGCTTTTCATCTTTAGGATGATGACCTGAGAAAAAGAGTACAGTGCCAAGAAAAATATCTCATGGTTCAGGTTTTGTAAATAATATGCTAAAAAATAAAAATAAAAATAAAAAAAGGTGGCACAAAATTTTGGGAAAACAGAACAAGTAAATACTATAGGTATAATTAATCTCTACCAGGGTAATATTTTTAAGAGAGGACATGGTCATTATTGTGCTGGGATGGACAACATGGTAAAAATGCAAGAGAGCAGCCAGGCTCCATGTCAGAAGGCTGGGGTCTTGTCCTGGCTCCATCATTTACTAGCTGTGTTAACTTAGACAAGCTACCTCCCTCTCTGAGATTGGCTTTACTCATCTGAAACATTAAAGTAATAACATCTACCTGCCTATCTCCAGAGTTGTTGTGAGAAACAAATTAGTTGAGCTATGAAAGCGCAAGTGTATTCAAATTATAAAGTGATGAATCCTGGCCAGGCAACTCAGTTGGTTAGAGCATCGTCCCAAAATGCCAATGTTGTGGGTTCAATCCCTAGTCAGGGCACATACAAGAAGCAAACAGTGGGTGCCTGGATGAGTGGAACAGCAAGTCCATGCTTCTTTCTCTCTCTCTACATCTCTCTCTCAAACCAACAAGTAAAAACTTAAAAAATTGTGAAGTGATGTATCAAGGTAAGGAATTATTACTAATGTAATATTTCAAGATAATTAATAATGTGAATGAGGAGGAACTGAAAGTGTGGCTGCATCAGGAGTGGGCAATGTAGGCAGGAGCTCTGTGTGTGGGCTGTCACCGACAAGTGGTTTCACCTCTCCTCAGCAAGGGAAGTGCTGTTCCTTGCACAAATAGCTTCTGGCAAATTTGTGGAGGAGACAATCTGTATTTGACATCAAGAATCTCTCCTTCCCTAAGTTCTTGTCCTCTCCCTTTCCATTTGTTAATTCCAACAGTCTATTCCTTTCTGTTCTCAGGAACATATGCTGGGTGAAATACAAGTGGTAATATGGGTTCACATGTTCCTTCACAGAGGTAATTAGGGGATTCAAGCCTAAAACACAAGCAGTGGTAATCAAATCAAATGTCACAGGGACAGAACAGTTGATATAAATGAGCAAAGCAGGTTAAGGAAAGCAGGGAGGTGATGGGACAGAGACCAAGGAGAGCATAGGGCTCTCTCAGAGATGGCATCCAGTTCCTGCCCACTGCTGCCAAGTAGGTGTGTGGGCACCAGTATTCCCAGATCTTCTGACAGTTCATTTCCAATTCAGATTTCTGTGACAAATCTTCCAGTTTTAAAAAGATTAGGCTCTACTGTTTGAGGGCTAAGCTTAACACACATGCAAGTTGCATTTATCTGCAAGCTACCTGTGTGTGTCTTCGGACAACAGATAGTTGGAAGGCTGTATGAATCAGTGGAAAGAGTTTTGGAGCGCCACATACCTGCGGAGATCTCAGTTTTGTCCCCATTGATTAAGCTTGAGCAAGTAATCTTTTGTTGTTGTTAATCCTCACCCAAGGATATTTTTTCCTTTTTTGGGGGGTGGGGAGGGGAGTGGAAGGGAGGGAGAGAGGGAAAAAGAGAGAAAAAGAAAGAAAAAGGGAAGAAGAGAGGGAGAGACAGAGACAGAAATAGAGACAGAGACAGACATGGATGTGAGAGCGACATATTGATTGGTTGCTTCTTGCATGAACCCCCACTGGGCCAAGGATCAAACCTGCAACTCAAGTGTAAGCCTTGACCGGGAATCAAACTGGCGAGTGAAGCTCTGACTACTGAAACCATTGGCCAGGGCTTGATCAAATCATTTAATATCCTCCGGCTTAACTTCTCTTGTCCATAAAGGGGGTAAGTAATCCCAGCCTTGCAAAAAATTTTAGGTTAAGTTACAAAACATATAAAAAGCATCAGTCTGGCATATACAGTTGCTATTACTACTGCTACTGCTACTACTGGTACTACCTCTGTTTCCTGTTAGGATAGTGGGATTTCAGGCATCAATCAACATATGAAGGAGGTACTCAAAAAGGGGTACATTTTCTGAAACTCCTTAAGTACACCACAAAGGAGGGTTGCCTATCTGCATACAATATTATTCCCACCTGTATGGTCTGATATGGATATCGTCAGACTATGGATATATCAAATAATTCTATGATTATAGCTTGTGGGAGAGTTGACACAAGACATTGAAGTATATAACTACGCTTAAGCCAAATATTAAAAGTTTCAGTATTTTGATGTATATTATGAAAAATTTATAGCAAAACTTTATTTACTTAATTCTATGGAGAAAAGACAAAAAAGATGGCATAAAGGCAAACTAATGTGAAAATGAATTATAGCCTATTCCTTATCCCATTCTAAGTTAAAATGCATAACATAATTAAGCCCTTATAAATAAATGGAAAAGTTGATTAAGTCCTAATAAGGAAATTCAAATCCAAACTCAGTTTATTAAAATGAGCTAGAATAAACCCAGTTATCTCATTTCCCCCACCCCTTAATTTAAATCTGAATCCTGCCAAAACTTTCCAACTTTACCATGGATTTTTCTCTTAAAGAAACGTAAAGGGGGCCCTAGCCAATTTGGCTCAGTGGATAGAGCGTCGGCCTGCAGACTGAAGAGTCCTGGGTTCCATTCCAGTCAAGGGCATGGACCTCGGTTGCAAGCTCAAACCCCGGCTCTGGTTGGGGTGCATGTGGGAGGCAGCCGGTTGATGTGTCTCTCTCACATCAATGTTTCTCTCTGTGTGTCTCTCCCTCTTTCTTCCACTCTCTCCAAAAATCAATGGAAAAATAACCTCAAGTGAGGATTAACGAAAAATAAAAATAAAAATAAAATAACATCAAATAAAATGAACTTAAGCGGGGAGGGAGACCAGAAATGCACAGGATAGAATAAGGCAAGGGAGTCTGATATCAGACATATTTGTTCGACTAAAGGGTCAGAGAGTGGTAATAAGTGTATATAGAGTTTGAATACGGAGAACACGAATACAGAGGTGTTGGGAGTAAGATTCCTGGCACACATGCTAAGGATTAATGTATTTTAATCAATTTTTTGTGAAATAGATATTCTCAAGTTCTTTTCCCAATTTCAACTCTTCTCTCCAGCTTTATTAGGTGACACACATTCTCTTTTTTTAAGTTGTTTTTTTTTTTTTTCAGAGGAAGAGAGAGGGGACAGATAGAAACATAAATGATGAGAGAGAATCATTGATCAGCTGCCTCCTACATGCCCCCTACTGGCAATCAAGACTACAATCCCAGCATGTGACCTTGACCTGAATCAAACCCGGGACCCTTTAGTCAGTAGGCCGATGTTCCATTTACTGAGCCAAACCAGCCAGGGCAGGTGACAAACATTCTTAAAGTTCTGAGAATTATTTTATTAAAGAGGGTTTTTCTATGCCTGAATAGAGGAAAGTGAATATGAGGTGGGGGAGATAGGGATAGAGAAAATAGTGTATCAGAAGTTGTTCTAAGTTTAAAGGAAAGAGAAAGAAGACTGTCAAAGAATTCATGGCTATGATATCAAGATAGGTGACTGGTATTCTATATACATTTCAGACAATATTAGCATATATTACTCTTCTATTTACTACTTTAGAACAAGATTTGTTTGTTTGTGGTGGTAGAAGTAATTCCATCTGTTTCAAAAGACTTTTGCCCACAATTATTTATTTTTTATTGTTTACATAAAACAGCCATGTTTCCTTGGTTTTATTTACCCCAGAAAATGTTGGACCAGAGCAGTGCTGTATTTGAAGTGGTTTTTATGAGTTTCTCTATGTGTGTTTTGATATCTGATTAAGACGAGGTGTGTCCTTTTGGTAGACCTTCTGGTTTCTGGGAAGAATTTATATAATTTTTCTATGCTAGAAAGCAGATGTCTAAATAGCTCCCCTTATAATTTTCTCCTTGTAGAGTGAAAATACTTGATGGAAAGGAGGAAGGAATACTTGGAATAAATACAACAATATGTTATTTTAAAATGCCACCATCCTCCTCTCTCCTCCCCTTTTTTGCACCGCATTCATTACTTTTGATGCAATGAGACACAAATTGGTCTTGTCTCTTGCTCAGTGTGTCTGCCTTTACAGGCTCTGCTGCCCAATGATCTCTAACAGACCTTTACATTCTAGTAATGTATTCATGGGAAAATAATAGTATCTTTATATTTCTGGTATTGTTGATAGTAGAATATGGGATGCAATAAAGTTGAGCTAGCAAGGAAGAGCCAAAGCTAGGAGTAGGAAGGAACATTTTTTATGTTCAGAGAACCCAGTTGCTCACTGTGGAAGTTACAGTGATGTTTAAAATGTGGTCTTTACCTTCAATGGACTTAGCAGTCAACTGGAAGAGAACAGTCAGATACCCCATCACAGCATAAATTAAGTAGATAGTTAGAGATGACTTCAGTGCTATGAGAGGGTCCACAGAGGGTGTGTTTGCTTGTCTGCTAACAGCTTTATTGAGATCCTAGAGGCCTGATGCACGAAATTCATGTAAGAGTAGGCCTTTCTTCCCCTGGCTGCTGGCACTGGCTTCCCTGGGGCACCAGGACCCGGGCTTCCCTCGCAGCCCCTGCTTCGTCCAGAAGGTCGACCAGAAGGATGTCCGGTCTAATTAGCATATCATACTTTTATTATTATAGATACAGCAATTTATATGTAATAAAACACACACATTGGGCATGTCCATCTGAATGCTTTTTTAGTAAATTTATATAATTGTGCTGTCATCACCACAGTCCATTTTTAGAGTATTTCTCTTACTCTGAAAGTTTTCCTTGTGTGCTCACTTGCAGCAAATCTCCCATTTCTACCCCCACCCTAAGGCGCCCATTGATTTGCTGAAGTCTAGAGCTAATTGACCTCACCACTGAGACTGTGCCCTTCTGAGGACTTTACCCAGTGCCTGTGGAAACATGAACTATTCTCAGCCCTGTACAAATAATCCTGTAGGAATTTTTTTCCTGCCCCTTTCCTGTGGTTCTTCCCTCAGCTTCATAATTCCCTCACACTCAGCCTAAAACTTAAGAGGACTTCTCTGCAAATCTCTAAGAGTGATGATTCACGTGCGGCTCTCTCTCCTCTGATGCTTTGCCTCAGACATGGTGATTGATTGCTTTGGCCTTCTCAAGCTCTCAGCTCTGGCTCTCCAATGCAGTGAAACTATTGGGCTTAGCTGTTGTTTTTCTTCCCTGCATCATGGCCTGTGAGCTGGGGTACTCTTTGGGCTCTCGCCTCATTTGTTCTCTTATCTCAGGGATTGCTGTCTTGTGCTGCCTATTGTCTAACATATGAAAATCAGTGTCTTATAAATTGTATCCAGTTTTCTAGTTGTTAAAGGTAGATGGGTAAGTTTAGTCTCTGTTATTGCATCATGACCAGAAGAACAAGTTCTAGATTTGAGGGTATTTTCCTATTATTCCCATGTATCACCTACCAATGGCCAGTTCTATATAATACAATGGATTCTTAATGTGTTATCAATGACTCAAACAAGTGGTAATCAAACACAGTAAATATAAATGTAAGTATATCTATATTTTATTTTATATTTTTAATTTTTAAAAATATATCTTATTGATTTTTTTACAGAGAGGGAGAAGGATAGAGAGTTAGAAACATCGATGAGAGGGAAACATTGAACAGCTGCCTCCTGCACATCTCCTACAGGGGATGTACCCACAACCAAGGTACATTCCCTTGACCGGAATCGAACCTGGGACCTTTCAGTCTGCAGGCCGACGCTCTATCCACTGAGCCAAACCAGTTAGGGTGTATATCTCTATTCTAAAAGCATGAAAATAGTGATAAATCATTATGTTTTATCACATATGTTGTTATGAATTATAACTAGAGGCCTGGGTGCACTGCACTTAGGAGGGGATGGGTCCCTCAGCTTGGCCTACACCCTCTCCCTGTCTGGCAGTCCTTGGAGGATGTCTGACTGACAGCTTAGGCCCACTCCCTTAGGACCTTTTCCTGCCACTGCCTCTGCGCCCACCAGCTCTGAGCCCAGCTTCTGGCTGAGCTGTGCTCCCTCTATGGGAGCATACTGACCACTGGGGGACAGCTCCTACACTGAGTGTCTGCCCCCTGGTGGTCAGTGCACATCATAGCGACCAGTGATTCCACCATTCAGTCGATTTGCAGATTAGCCTTTTATTACATATGATACTTACCATATTATGTAAACTTAATAACAGCCTATCCTTTTAATAGTTATATGCAGATAAATATCTTGAATTTTATATGGAACAGGGGGTCAAATGATTCACTTGTTTTTAAATTTAAAAAACTAAATATATTTTGTTATATTTCGTATGACATTACAAGTTTTCCTAGTAGAGAAGAAATAGAACAGTGGAAGCATGGAATACCACAGCCAATATCTTACATGATGTGCTTATGGTATACTCTCATCCAGACAAACTGTATTTGTATTCTTGTCATTCTTTTGAATGACATTTACGGACATAAATATGTTCTTTTGTCAGGAGTTTAGGGTTGCTAGTGACAAAAATCCCTAATCAAACTAGTTAATCAAAAAAGGGAATTAAACTATGTTGCATGTTATACATCTGAAACTAATACAGAATTATACTGAAAAAAGAAATTAAATAACTAGCTAAACTTAGGGTCTATAGTTAGGTCTAGTTTCACATGTGGCTGGATATAGACGACCAAAAATGTTATCAACTTTCTGCTTTTTCTCTCCAATTCGGCCCCACTTCCTTTGTTGTTTGTTTCTGGCTTCATTGTTGCCCCTAGGCTGCATATTTCCATTTTGTAATTCCAAGTATTCCAAGTAAAGATCCCAAAATTCACTCTGGATCAGCATAGGTCATATCTTCACCTTGACCACTTTGGCAAAGAATATGTAATGCACTAATTGGTTTAAGCCAAGGTCATGCACTTTACCTTAGACCAGTGGTTCCAAATGTGGGCACATGCCCCACAACAGGGCAATTTGATTTTTAAGGGGGGCAATTCGAGAATGAGTTATTACCAGTGATTTTTTTTGCATTTCTTATGAATTCAGAGGCCTCATATGCAGTATATAAATATATATTGTGATGTATTTATGCATTTCAATTCTATATTATGTTTTAAAACTTTATTTACTATTTTTTCATATCGCTTCATGTTATTATTATTTTTTAACAATTTCTTCCTCAGTACTTCAACTGTTCTTTCATTCTTTTTATTTTTCCCTTTCATGGATGCCATGTTCTTTGGAAGCTTGTTTAGACCAAGTTAATGGCTTCTTCCACATGACTAAGAGTTTACTTTTTGAATAATAAGAATTATATGTCATGGGGGAGGGGCATCAGGATTTTAGAGATGCTCAGGTAGGGCATGGCCAAAAAATGGTTGGGAACCACTGTCTCAGACCAAGGGTAGAGGTCCTCTTAGATCATGTGAGTTGACACTGAAAATCAGGTTATGGTTGGAAGATGGGCAAATGGCTGCTGCAAAGGCAAATAATAAATGTGCTCTCTGTACACCAGATATAATTGTAGCCAAATAAGTTTACGTTAAATTTACTTCAAACCATATTTTGATGGTGGCAGTCTATATTATCTTCTCCTCCACTCTTGCCCTGAACACATATAGAGTCTTATTACTCTAATTAAGTAAGGACTGATTATACTTGAAGTACATTATGCAATAGAACATATAAGGAGAATATAAATTAGACAGTGGAAATTGTAGAAAACCTCAAGAAAAAGGAAGACTTAAGTATCAAGAGATAGACATTCAAGGAAAGAGAACAGCACAAAGAAAACAGGCAGGAAAGTGTGGAATAATAAATAGATCAGTAAAAGTACAGGTTGGGGTCAAGGGTGAGACTGTAAAGAGACTGAGGAAATGTCAAGCAAGTTCTTGAACCTCAGGTTCCAGGGTATGAATTTACTCTGACTGTGGAAACGCATAGGTCAGCAAACTTTAAAAAAAAAAAAAAATCCGGATAGCAAATGTTTTAGGCTTTTCAGGTCAAAAGGCAAAATCAAGGATATTTTTGTAAGTAGTACTTAAAAACAAGCGAGAAACACATTTCTATAATGGAATTCAAAATATAAAATAATAATAATACACTATTTTCTAATATAGGCCTACTCTATGAAGTTGTTTTGGGGGATCAAATTTTACTCGATTGGGGCTCAAAGTCAGTGTGTCTACCAACAAATGCATAACAAATGTTCATGTGTAAAAACCATTCTTAGTTCAGAAGCCACACAAAAACAGGAAGCTGGATTTGCTCCACTGGCAATAGTTTGTCAACCACTAGGGAATACTTTCATGTTTTTGAAAAGGGGAGGTGATCTGATCATAATGTTAGTTACTTCAGAATGAAACAAACTGGAGGCAGTAGAGTATCAGAAAGAGATAATGAGAAACTAAATTAGAACGTCATGGGTTTGAATAGTCATGTAGCTGAAGCAAGTACAAACCTTAGTTCAATTCAAAGTCAGATGGAATTTAGAATTAACTACTCAGATGGATCAACCTTTATTGTAAAACTAGAGGCCTGGTGCATGAATTCATTTACCAGTGGGGTCCTTTGGCCTGGCCTGTGGGATTGGGCCAAAACTGGCTGACATCCCCTGAGGGGTATTGCCAGAGGGTGCAAGCCAGGCCGAGGGACCCCACCAGTTCATGATCCGAGCTGGGGAGGGACTCAGGAGGTTGATCAGCTGGGGCGGGATCATGAGAGGGCTCCAAGGCATGTCTGGCCTGTCTCTCTCAGTCCTGATTAGACCTCAGCAGCAAGCTCACCTACAGTTAGAGCATCTCCACCCTGGTGGTCAGTGCACATCATAATGAGCAATTGAGTGGCCCTAACATATCATTAGCATATTGTGATTTGATTGGTTGAACGGATGACCAGACAACAGGATACTTAGCATATTAAGCTTTTATTAGATAGGACTAGAGGCCCAGTGCGTGAAATTTGTACATGGGGGTGTGTGTGTTTTCCTCAGCCCAGCCTGCACCCTCTCCAATCTGGAACCCCTCAAAGAGATGTCCAACTGCCCATTTAGGCCTGATCCTACTAAACGGGCAGTCAGACATCCCTCTCACAATCCAGGACTGCTGGATCCCAACCGCTTGCTTGCCTGCCTGCCTGCCTGATTGTCCTTAACCGCTTCTGCCTGCCAGCCTGATCACCCCCTAACCACTCCCCTGCCAGCCTGATTGATGCCTAACTTTTCCCCTGCCAGCCCAATTGCACCTAACTGCCCTCCTCTGCTGGCCTGATTGCCCACAACTGCCCTCCTCTCCTGGCCTGATTGCCCAATTTCCCTCCCTTGCTGACCCAGTCATTCCTAATTGCCCTCCCCTGCCAGCCTCATTGCCCTGAACTGCTCTCCCCTGCTGATCTGGTCCCCCCCCCCCCCCAATGGCCCTCCGGTGCAGGCCTGGTCCTCCCCAACTGCTCTCCCCTGCAGGCTTGGGTCCCCCCCAATTTCCCTCCCCTGTAGGCTCAGTCACCCCCAACTTTTCTCCTCTGCCAGCCTGGTCACCCCTAACTGCCCTCCCCTGCAGGCTTGATCACCCCCAATTGCCCTCCCTTGCAGGCCTGGTCCCCCCCAACTGTCCCTCCCTGCAGGCCCAGTAGCCCCCAAATTCCCTCTCCTGAAGGCCTGGTCACCCCCAACTTCCCTCTCCTGCAGGCCTGGTCCCCCTCCAACTGCTCTCCCCTGTGGGCCTGGGTCCCCCCAAACTTCCCTCTTGCAGGCTCGGTCGCCCCCAACTTCCCGCCTCTGCCAGCCTGGTCACCCCTAACTGCCCTCCCCTGCAGGCTTGATCACCCCCAACTGCCCTCCCTTGTAGGTCTCTTCCAACTGCCCTCCCCTGCTGGCCATCTTATGTCCACATGGTGGCAGCCATCTTGTGTGTTGAAGTGATGGTCAATTTGCATATTACTCTTTTATTAGATAGGATGTTCACTCCCTGTTCTATACCTCCTCCACAGGTCACAGGCCTCTGATTTGTATTGGGGAGGGAGTCTAGATGCCTGTAGGCAGGTTTTGCCCCTGATTGAAGCAGAGTAAGAAAAGCTAAGAGAGCCCCCAGTATAAAACATTTGAAAGATGAACTGACTGGGCAAGGAGAAGGGAAACTTGTTGAACTCTGTTTTCAGGCAGAGACCCTCTAATATTTAGAGTCAAGGGGAGGGGAATCATTTCTGTGTGAAATAGTTTTGTAACTACAGTGAACCATATCTTTAGAAACTCTTCTGTTTGGTTATATAGTCTTGTCAACTGGGTCAAACAGTTAGTTACCTAATCAACATCCTAATAATAAATAGATTTTAATGCCACATTAGGTAGATACTGTATCAAATGAAGCTGCTTTCCAAAATGTGAAAATTATGTGCTATTGAAGTTTCATCTTGAGCCTGAATCTTATTCACCTAGAATCCCAGGTGAGTGAATATGTGAGCATGTTTCAAGAAACCGTGTCTGGGCCATGGAAGTTTGTTTACATGGAGGACCAAGGATCCTGCTTGGACTGTCAGTGTTGGGGGAGAGGAATTGATCTGAATAAGGCAGTAGTGGTCAATTAAATTGTGGTCTTGTCTAGTTCCCACAGACTTCTGCTTTAGATGTAGGGCACTAGGGAGACAACAAAGGAGGGAGTTAAAACTGAGTTGAGAGATTAAGGACCCTTGGAATCAGTGATTTCATCATTCACAGAAGACTTGCACTTGATCTTGGCATCCTTGACTCAAGTATTTACCATCTTTGGGTGAATGTTGGCAGCAGGGCACTTGTGTGACCCTGAAAGTGAAGGCCTCCTTAAACGTTGTGCACCCTAGTCCCAGCCCTGGTCAGCACTCATAGACCACAGTGATGCCAGTTTTGGTGACAACTAAATGCTAATAGAGAAAAAGAAATTACATAGGAAACCATCATGTGCTGTCTTTGAAAAACTCATGAGAAGATAGTCACCTCATGAGCACATGTAGCACAAATCTTAGGGAGGCCTCAGAAGAATATGCACCATTGTCTCATATCTGTGGCACACGGTGGACTCAAACAATCATATAACATGTTATTAGGAAGTTGTGGGTGTTATACAGATATGTGAATTCTACTTCCATAAAACAAAGTGTATTTGGTGTATTATATTCCTCCTGGAAAGCTTCGGAGAAGTTGCAGCCAAGCAGTTATGTTATTTCCCATTGAGTGTTTGCTTTGTCATGAAGGAAAACAAACACATTTCTTAAGGAAAGGTATAGTGCTAGTAGTCAGAATAGCAAATAGCAATGACCTGCTGCCCTGGAAACAGCCTGGTGTCCTAGCAACAAGCACATTCATTTGCCTGCCCTGCCCTGTGGAGTTCTGTCAACACAGGTAAAGGGCTTATCCATAGAACTGAAGTGACAGCCTTTCAGTTCCAGAGTAAAGCTAGCCCATATCTGTAAACCTGGAAAACGAGGAGAAACTGAATCATTCTGCCAAGCAGTTAGAGTTTAGAAGGTAAAAGAACAACAATGTAGAGGTTAAATTTACTTACATTTACTCTTCGTCTAAATGGGTTAGACATAAGTTTCTTTTTTTGAATTGTTGACTCTTCTTAAAGAAGGATTAAAAATGTGGTGTCAGTGGCTAAAGCTAAGACTTATGGCTCTGTTCCCCCTGCCTTCTTCGGGTTAAGAAGTGCAGTATTTCCCCCAAATTTCATTTGAGCTCTGCCTCTATGTTTTAAGTCATAAAGACTAGGAAAAAGAGCTCAGGACACATCCTGGTAGTGATTTGAAGGTTGTAAAATATGTTTTTCACATATTTTAATTATAATTCCTAAATTCTATAAGAATGATTGAGGTTTTTAATATGAAAAAAATGTTCCAAAAATATATATGTACATATCATTATAATGATTGCATAAAAAGAAATTACTTAAATAAGACTTTTATTCCTTTCGAATGGTCTAACCCTTTTTATTAATTGGTATCATAGTCTAGTAAGTCATACTCATGCATACACAAAACGTTTAAAAGTTTTTTATAATAAAATTACCAGAATGGTAATGACTCAAAATGGTGTCACATAAACAAAAAAACCCAAAACCAAAACCAACCAACCAAAAAAAAAAAAAAATGGTATCATAAAACTCTAGTGAATTAATATTTTAAAGAACTAACAAAAAGAATAATACAGATTGTAAAATTAGTTTAAAAATTCAAGTGGATGCCTAAAATAATGCCTTTGGTAACTGGAGAGATAATTGTTTATAACAAAGAACATGATGAGTAACTATATTGTTGTCATTATGACAACTTAGGCTTTTAGAATGAAGCCTTACACAGAAGGTAATAATTTCTTACTTCCAAGTTGGTGACCAACCAACCAATTTAGATCTAAAAACTATAAATCAATTGTATTAGATTTCAGCTGATTACATTTAATCATTTAGTAAGAGAAAGCACAAACAGATGAGAGACTTTTTTTGGCATATTATTGATAAGGAAAAAAAGCAAATGATTTCCAGTGATGGCCTGAGGCAAGTTTCAGCAGAGTATAAGGAGAAACTAGGAAATAATCACAGATAAAGCCAAGCAATATAAGGGGAGAGTCTTGAAGAAGATAATAGAACATTTTTGTTAAAAGTAAATACATAGAAAGTAACACATGTGCATGTTGCTAATAGCTTAAATAAACAACCAAATAAATTTTATTTTAAGCAAAATCTTTAATTAAATATAATAGCAACAAGTAGTTATGTCAACTTCTATTTTAGTGACATGGTTAAAGCAGATTACAAATCTCCTAGTAACAATGTAGCCACAGTTCTTGAAAAAAAAAATTGTTTCTCTTCAGCACTTGCTTAGAAAGAAAACGTATCTGTAGAAACCAAAAAGGTTGTTGGCAAAGCATGTGCATTTTGACTTGCAGTACGCTCACTGAAATGTATTTAATTTTCCAAAGGACAATTCTATACAAGGTTAAACATGAGGCTTAACAGGAGTTTTAAAGTCCTGTAAAACATTTTCTAAGAGTTCCAATCTCACTTCCATTTTACTTCTGCTTCTCTGTGGTCACTACTAGTGCGCAAGAAGCAATTTTGCAAGCATTTAAATGGCTGTGAGCCATGTATGAGTCAATTAGATTGCCTATTTTTTAAATCTCTCTAAAAGTTTATAGAACAGACTAACCTCTTTTCTCTCACTGCATCAGGCTTGGATTCTGCCCTTTTGAGGAAGAATACATTAGAAAGGGGGGGAAAAAGCAACCCAGTGAGATCAGGGTAGAAAGTTAGTATCAAATTCCTCTTCCTCTCCTCCTTTTTCTCCTTTTAAAAATGACATACAAACTCCTCTTGAGGTCCATTTGTGCACACATGTAATGCTTAGAAACAGCAATTCATTAATAACAGGATCCAACAGATTCCCCCACACCTAATCACCCTGCCACCCCATATGTTTGTTTAAGAATGGCAAAGCCATGTTGCTTATCAAAATTACAAATAACTTCCTATGAGAAATCCATTTTCCATGAATACATGTCTCTATAGTTAGAAGAGAAAGTCAGTGATGTGAAGCGTAGTTTGTTCAACATCACTTTAGGCCAGTATTTAACAAAGCTAAATGTAATAGACTGATGAAATGAATCATATGGATAATGCATAAAAACAGGGGGTAGAAAAAAAAAGTTTTTCTTTGCCTTTGGGGACAGCAGTCTCGCCTTCCTTTCTCTTTTCTTCCATCCTTCATTACTGCGTGCTGATGAAGCTAATATGAGCATTAGTTTGTATTCCCCGAGTGAAAGGCCACTAGTGATGAGCAGTGGACTAATAATGTGATGAAAAAAATTCAACCTGGAATTTCAGCTTAATATGTCTTTGTCATAAGAACTACTTGGCATACCTTAATAAGATCATAGAATGCTATTTTATTCAGCATGTATGTTCTGTATCAGACGATACAGCAATTGATATTGGCCATTCACTACCTAAGAGCAGGGATGGGACTTCTTTTTGCTTATCATTACAGCCCTAGAATCTAGCAGAGCATGGCATAGAATAGGCACTCAACAAAAATTGAGAGACAGTGTAGCTTTGTTTTACTTTTTCTGAGCATTTACAAATGTAAATAAGTACAGAAAACAGCATGAAATACCCATGCTGAAACTATTCACCCTTAACCAAATACACCAAGTTCTCTAGCTACATGTCTCTGGATTTTGACCCACTGTTACTCAGTGTAACTGTAATACTTTTACCTGTAGATTCCGACTTAACCCTCAGGTTCGCTTAGGGGCTTAACCGCAAGGAACAACAACAGCCTGTAATTATTGGAATATGCTCCTGTAATGCTTGAGCAGACTCTTGTTTTGTGATGTTTTCTTCCTTTACAAGGGCATGTAGTTAGTTGGGTTGCAGTTTCGAACCCTGGCCCTGACAGGGGCATGTGTGAGAGGCAACCAATCAATGTATCTCTTTCAGATCGATGTTTCTCTCTCTTTCTCTCTTTTCTTCTCCTCCTTTTTCTCTCTCTCTCCTTTTCTCTTTCCTTTCCACTCATTCTAAAAAAAAAAAAAAAAAAATCAATGGAAAAAGTGTCCTTGGGTGAGGATTAATGAAACAAAACTAAAGAACAAAAACTGTTCTAAAAAAGAAAGTATTAAAATTTTTTTTGAAAAATAAAAATATTTAAAACTGCTATTTGTGAGTCATTTAGTATGTTTTATATAGTATGTCTAAACTTGATTTCTTAGCCACTCAGAGATTGTTTGGATTTTCATTTTTTTTCATACTTTTATAATATTAGAGCAAAACACACTTCTATTAAAATATCAGTCCTAACCGGTTTGGTTCAGTTTGGCTCAGTGGATAGAGCATCAGCCTGAGGACTGAAGGGTCCAGGTTCGATTCCAGTCAAGGGTATGTACTTTAGTTGCAGGCACATCCCCAGTAGGATGTGTGCAGGAGGCAGCTGATTAATATTTCCCTCTCATCTATGTTTCTAACTCTCTATCCCTCTCTTTTCCTCTCCATAAAAAAATCAATAAAATATATTTTTTTAAAAAATAAATAAAATATCAGATAACAATATTCCTTTCAGGAGCCAAAAGAATGATAAAAACATAAATGTAATCATGAGATGCACAGTATGACTCTAGACACCATATCTTTTTTAAAATCCTGAAATATTATATAAATCTTAGGTCCCTTACAATTGATATGAGAGGAGGGAAATTTTTCTTAGTTTTCTCTTTTAACACAAATGAAAATAGTACAGAATGTTTACTTGTATATTAAAACAGATACAGAAATATATATAAACACATGAAAATTCACAATGAAGTCAGAGACCTGTTCAAAATTATGTTTCTATCATATCTTAGCTGCCTGATATGTATATATCCATTCATACTCTGAGGATCAATATCTTTGTAAAATGGAGCTATATCAGAGGATTGTGATTATTAAAATGAGATAACCAGATAATATACTAGAACTACAAAAGACACATAGTAAGGGCTTAATAAACATTGATAAATATAATAAATATTCATTAAAATTATAAATATTACTTATTATTACATTCATCCAACACCTATCTCTGACATTTTATTCTATATAACTAATGAAGTTTAAAATAAATGCTATGTTTTAGTGAAATATCTATATTTATCTCTTAACTATAGAAAACTACAAAACATGCCTTTAATGAAAAATTTTAATCTTTTGGAAAGCTTCCACTTAAAAATTTGGTTGTTAGACTTTAGTAGTGAGAAACTGAATAATGAAGTGAACAATCCACTTGTAAATAAATTGTTTTTATCTTTCACAAATGCCAATTCTTAGTCATTATTAATGCACTCTCTGTCTCCTAATTACCTGTTCAGTGAAAAATACATAAAACTCCTGTTTAGAGTGCAAGCAATCAAGATAATAAAATAATTTTAAAATTTTTGTACTTAATACTTACCAAAAAAAAAATAAAGATCCCAATCAACATTCCCACTTTATAAACAATAGGATTCTAGAAATGTGTAGATGCTTGGCCAAATGAGTGCTATTAATAATATGTAAAATTGCTTGATTAAACATTTATTACTTTTAAAAAATCGCAATAAAAATGAATTCCAAATAGGCAAGCTAATTTGAAGAATTCTTTTAAAAATTCAATTATCCAGGTTATACTTTCAGCAGTATTTTCTTCAGCTTTTATGAAGTTACTAGAGGCCTGGTGCATGAAATTCACGCACGGGGGGCAGGGGATGTCTCTTAGCTCAGCCTGCACCCTCTCCAATCTGGGACCCCTCAAGGGATGTCGGCCTGCCCGTTTAGGCCTGATCCCATTGGCGGACATCGTTGGCAGGCGGACATTCTTCTCACAATCCAGGACTGCTGGCTCCAAACTGCTCACCTGCCTGCCTCCCTCATTGCCCCTAACCACTTCTGCCTGCCAGCCTGATTACCTGCTAACCACTACCCTACCAGCCTGATTGATGTCTAAATGCTCCCCTGCCAGCCTGTTTTCCCCCAACTTTCCTCCTCTGCTGGCCTAGTCACCCCTAATTGCCCTCCCCTGCAGGCTTGATCGCACCCAACTGCCCTCTCCTGCAGGGCCTGGAACCTCCCAATGGCCCTCCCCTACTGGCCATCTTGTGATGGCCATCTTGTGTCCACATGGGGGGCAGGATCTTTGACCACATGGGGGGAGCCCTCTTGTGGTTTGGAGTTATGATCAAGCTGCAAATTACTCTTTTATTAGATAGGACGTTCATGCCAATACAAGCTGATCAAAAACATGATTACTGAAGCACACTAAGATCTTTAAATTATTCTGAATAATGCAAAAACAATTCAGTATAATTTGTGTTAAATTATTTTCAAATATAATTAATGATTTTTATCAGCCTCACATATTTAGTTTTAAAGTCTCTGCACACAAAAATACTATGTGTGCAGAGACTTTAAAACTAAAGAGCTGAATTACACAATAAGGTTTCATTCCAACTAACCATATCTGAAACAGAATATATTTATGTATCTTGAGCTGGAGTGATGATTGGATATGAATTCTGAGAACTTCAAGACTGGTATTTAGGGGCAATATATTTTAGAAATAGCCAGGGGGAAGATTTTCAGCTTTTCAAATTTAGTCTTTAAAAGATAAGATGTACCATGTATATTTGTGGAAATATTTTCTATTCTTAAAATACCTTTAAATGAACATGGCCTCACTGAAAATAATGTGAATTTGGTTGAATCATCTTGTTGAAAACAGAAAGCAGATGAATTAATATAAAGGATAAGGGACTTTTAAAAATAATTTGCTCACTATATATGTAAGTCAAATCATTATGTTATAGTCCTTAAACTTACACAGTACTATATGTCAGTGTATCTCAATAAAACTGAAAGAAAAATTTGCTAAAATACAAACTGCTTCTCTTCCTAAAGTAAACAAAACAACAACAACAACAAAAACAAAAACAAAATTTGAATGAAAATATAACCTAAATAAAAGTATCGACTTTTCCAATTAAAACTAAATCATTAAAATGATAAATTTTAGTGGTTCATATAAAAGGCAATATATTAATACCTAACATTGAGAGTTTTATAGGTTTTAAATTATTTTTATCAATTATCTTGTTTCTCACAACAGAAATCTGAAGCAGGAATTATCATAATCCTCATATTCCATATGAGAAATTTGAGACTAAGAAAGGATACTCCCCATTTTCATGATTTAACTTTTCTGCCAAATCACACCAAAGATAGTTCAGGCAGTAAGAGCTGTTTTCTAGTTTGTAGTTTTTGTTTTTCTAAGTTCCATGCCAGGGAAATAAGTCAAGAATAGGTAGCGTGGATATACTATTTCCTACACCATTGACATAGCAAACTGTGGTGGCTAATGCTGCCTTGTTAGGACCAAAAACAACCTAATAAAACTCTCCACTGCTCTGAGATCCAGAAATAGATATCAAGTCCATCCTGGCTCCCTCAGGAATCTAGGTTGGCATTTAGGGAGTGGGAGTGTGTGTACTCTGGCATTAGGGGTCACTCTGAGGCTCAGTCCCACTAATATTTACTAGAACAGAACAATAGTTTTGGGGGAGTAGAGGACAAGGAAATAGGCTAGAGGTCCCAAAATGTAAGAGAAAAAAAAAACACAATAGGAGGTTATCTTCAGGATTTCAAATTTCATTCAATCTACTATTTTAATCACCATAAAAGGTTTGCTAAGATTTTTCTCTTTTGCTAATGTGAGATTGCCTTGTTTTAGTCACTACACAGCTCTCAACTTGTTCTGTAAGCCAAATAGTTCTGTTTTTAGAAACATGTAAACTACTGTAGTTATCTGACAAAATTAGATTAAGATGTGTGACTAGGGAGTGTGAGATGGAGTACTTCCAGTTCATAACTCTGAAGGGCTTGCATTGAAAAAGAAGGAAAAGGAAGTTTAGCATGGATAAAGAGAAATGTTATATGTTTATAAATAGGTAATTCATCAAAAAGATGTAACAATCCTTAATGTGTATGTACCTAACAATAGGGCTTCAAATTATAGAAAGCAGAAACTAATAGAACTAAAGGGAAAATCCAAATTTTTACAGGGAGACATCAACTCTTCTTTCTCAGAAATTAATGTGACAATGTAATAAACAACTCATAGAGTATAAAAGAATAATACTATCAACCAACTGGACCATATTTAAATTTAGAGACTATTTCACCATCAGTAGAATACACAAATTTTTCAAATGCACAGGGAAACATCTACTAAGAAAGACCATAATCAGAGCCATAAAACAAATCTTAACAAATGTAAAGTATTAAAAACATACACAGCCCAGCCAGTGGTGGCTCCATGACTGGGCATCAACCCATGCACTAAAGGTCAGCGTTTGGTTCCTGGTAAGGGCACAGGCCTAGGTTGCAGACTTGATCCCCAGAAGAGGGCATGCAGGAGGCAGCCAAATGATGTTTCTCTCTCATTAATGTTTCTCTCTCTCTCTCCTTTCTTTTTCTAAAATCAATAAAACATGGATTTTGGGGTTGTTTTTTATAGAGAAAAACATACACAGAATGGGCAAATTCATATATACAGACAGTCAAATAGAGATTACAAGGGGCTGGGAAAAGGAGAGTTATTGTTTAGTAGGTGAAGAGTTTTTATTTGGGATGGTGAAAAAGTTCTAGAAATAGCTAGTGGTGATAATTATACAACATTGTGAATGTGCTGAAAGCCATTCTTGTACACTTAAAATGTTTAAATGGTAAGTTTTATGTTTTGTGTATTTTATCACAATAAAAAATTAATTGGGAAAAAACCTACATACACAATATATTGTATTATCTCACCAGAACAGAATTAAACAATAAAACAAAAGGAAGATATCAGGAAAATCCTCTAGCATTTGGAAATTAAACAACACATTTCTAAATAAACCATGTGTCAAAGAGAAAATCTCAGGGGAAATTAGAAAATATGTTGAACTGAATGAAAATACACCATGTAAAAATTTGTGGAATGTAGCCAGTACTTAGAAGAAAATTTCTAGAACTGAATGTTTTATATTAGAAAAGAACAAAGGTCTAAAATCAAAAGCCTAAGTTTTCAGCTGAAGAACTTATAAAAAGAGGAGCAAATTAAATGCAAAGCAAGTAGAAGAAAATAATAAAATATGGAAATCAATAAATTTGAAAACAGAAAAATAATAGAAAAAACAATGAAACCAAAAGTTGGTTCCTTGGATAAGTAAAATTTATAAACCTCTAGCCAAACTGACCAAGAAAAAGGAGAAGAGATACAAACTACGAATATTAGGAATGAAAGGGAGGGGGCATCACTAGAAACACTACAGACATTACAAGGACAATAGGGAAATACAGAGTGGGGCAAAAGTTGTTTCCCATCTGTGAGTATGCAAAACACAGTTTAGTCCTGTATTATTTATTAACTAGTGACCTGGTGCACGAAATTTGTGCACTGGGGGAGGGGGGTTGAGGAGGGTGTGTCCCTTAGCCTGGCCTGCATCCTCTCTAATCTGGGACCCCTGTGGGATCGGGCCTAAAGTGGCAGTCAGACAACCCCCTCACAATCCGGGACTACTGGCTCCTAACTGCTCACCTGCCTGCTTGCTTGATCTCCCCTAACCACTCGGGCTGCTGGCCTACTTGCCCCCAACTGCACCCCCTGCCAGCCTGATCACCTCCAACTGCCCTCCCTGATCACCCATAACCAACTGCCAACCAGATCACCCCCAACTGCCATCTCCTCCTGCCTGATCACCCATAACCGCCTCTGCCTCTGCCCACCACCATGGCCTTGTCCAGAAGGATTTATGGAATGTCTCATGGTCTAATTAGCATATTACCCTTTTATTAATATAGATAAGATATGACATACTGCCATAACTACAACATATCTACCAATATTACCTATGAGAATACATACTTCATGAGATAGGAAGGCATCTTAATACATTATATTGTATATGTTGTAAGTAGTAGGAAATACAATATTTGTAGCAATAATTTACACCTTATGACTTCCCTTCCTGATCTGGGAATGGTTCCCAGGTCTTTGAACATTTCCTGGCCCCTAATGTATGTATGTATGTATGTATGTATGTATTTATTTATTTATTTATTTATTTTGCCATTCAGTGTAACTTTATTTACTATTTATTGTGGCTCAGGGGGTGAAGCGCCCGGAGGCACGTCGACTCTGGGGCAGCCAGGAAGTCGGCATGGCCATGGGCCCCCAGAGAGAGGAGGGAAGGCGAGACTGAGGGAGGGACCCCCTGCAGGGAGCCAGAGACTGTGGCTGGGAGGGCTTCCAGGTGCTCAGGGTCCGGCCAAGGCATGGCTGTTGCTTTGTTTCTGGCAGACAGAGTTAGAAGTTGGAAACAGCCAAACTGTGACAGAATCTTTCCCTGCAGAGCGGCGTGCTCCACAGCCCTCCTCAGGACAGCTCAAGCATCCTCTGTCATTGCCCTTCTCCCTTAAGGCCCCCTCTGTGCCAGGCTATTTGCCAGGCTGTGTGCCAGGGTTTCAGGCTCCACCAGGGCACAGACTCTGCTTCCCCTTTTTTTCCGACCTGTTGGTGGCCTGTGCTCAGCACTGTGGCTGCCCCATATGAACTTACTAAAATGCAGATCTTACCCTGCCAGTCCGGGGGCCCCTGCGCAGTGGCGGAACGACCAGCTGAGGACACGAGAGACCTGCAGGGCCACCTAGGACAGTCCTGGGTGGCCCCACCCCTTGCCTCGGGCATGCGTGGCTTGGCCCCGCCCTCTGCTCCTGATTGGCTGGTAGTGTAGGGAAGGTACGGTAATTTGCATGTTTCTCTTTTATTAGATAGGATTATTGTATTATTTTCCATATGAACAATTCTAAACCTACTTTTGCATCACACTATATAATGAAAAAATTAATTTCCAGAAATAGAATAATTTAGATGAAGTAGAACAATTCTTTGAAAGATACAAATTAACAAAGAAATGAATAACCTTAATATGTACAAAAGAAATAGAATTTTTGGCTTAAAACTTCCAACAAAGAAAACTCCAGGTTTCACTTGTGAGTTATATCTAACATTTAAAGATATTATAACAATTCTACAGAAACTCTACTAGAAAATAATAGAGGAAGAAAAAACTGCAACTCATTAATGAGGCTAGCATTACCAAGATAGTGAAATAAACAAAAAAGAAAAGGGGGTAAAAAAGAAGAAAGAAAGAAAGATAAGACCGGTTTGGCTCAGTGGATAGAGCGTCGGACTGCGGACTGAAGGGTCCCGGGTTCAATTCCGGTCAAGGGCATGTACCTTGGCTGCGGGCACATCCCCAGTAGGGGGCGTGCAAGAGACAGCTGATCGATGTCTGTCTCTCATCGATGTTTCTGGCTTTCTATCGCTCTCCTTTCCTCTCTGTAAAAAAAATCAATACAATATATTAAAAAAAAGAAGAAGAAAGAAAGAAAACATAAATATAGAAACACAAAAATACTTTTTAAATGTTACTAAAATGAACCTAGCAATGTATAAAAAAAAGTAATACTTCATGGTAAGTTGGGGGTTTACCCAAGAAATGAAATGTTGGTTTAACAATTTAAAAACTATGTAATTTACTGTATCAATAGAATAAAAGAGGAAAAAACACATAGTCATCTTAGCAGGTGGCAAAAAACATCCATATTTGAATATTAAAGTTAAAAACTTTTTTAAAAAATATATTTTATTGATTTTTCACAGAGCGGAAGGGAGAGGGATAGAAAGTCAGAAACATCGATGAGAGAGAGAGACATCAATCAGCTGCCTCTTGCACACCCTCTACTGGGGATGTGCCCGCAGCCAAGGTACATGCCCTTGCCAGAATCGAACCTGGGACCCTTCAGTCCGCAGTCCGACGCTCTATCCACTGAGCCAAACCGATCTCGGCTAAAAACATTTTTTTTTAAAAAAAAACAACAAACCTCATCAAACCAAGAATAGAAAGAAATTTCCCCATTGTAATAGAGTTCCCTATAACTAACATAATGATGGAAGACAATGTTTTCTTTTATGACCTGGTACAACCGAACTATGTCCACTTACATTGCTTCTATCATCACTGTAATAAGGGCCAAACCAGTGCAATCCTATACAATAAAGAGGCAATATGCAAATTGACCATCACTGCAACACAGAAGGTGGCCACCCCCATGTGGTCAAAGATGGCCACCCCCATGTGGTCACAAGATGGCCAGCAATGGAGGACAGTTTGGAGGGAGCAGGCCTGCAAGGGAGTTCAGTTGGGGGCAATCAAGCCTGCAGGGGAGGGCAGTTAAGGGGGACCAGGCCTGCAGGGGAGGGCAATTAGGGGTGACCAGGCCTGCAAAGGAGGGCAGTTAGGCATCAATTAGGCTGGCATGGTAGTGGTTAGGGGGTGATCAGGCTGGCAGGCAAAAGTGGTTAGGGGCAATCAGGAAGGCAGGCAGGCGAGCAGTTGGGAGCCAGCAGTCCTGGATTGTGAGAGGGATGTCTGACTGCCTATTTAGGCCCAATCTGGGCAGCTCGACATTCCTCAAGGGGTTCCATATTGGAGAGGGTGCAGGCTGGGCAGAGGGACACACACCCCTGTGCATGAATTTCGTACACAAGGCCTCTAGTTGATTATATGTAGGTGTACATTTGCTGTGCCTATAGCAGAAGGTGAATTCAGCATCTTCTTATGCCACCAACTTGGACCCTGCCCAATATTTTTTTCTTTGCATTTAGTTTTCAGTAGTTTGATTATAATGTGTCTAGGTGTGATTTCCTTTGAGTTTATTCTGTTTTACTTTCTTGAACTTTTTGAATTTTCAATTTAATGTCTTTCACCAAAATTTAGAAAGTTTTCAGCTATTGTTTCCCTAAATATCTTATGACTAATTATTTTCAGCATCAATATTTTTGTTATTAGTGTTACATTTTTTTATGTAATCTCATGCCTCCCTTAAGTTATATACAGTTTCTTACAATCTTCTCTTGTTCTTCAAATTTGGGTAATTTCTATTAATCTTTCTCCAAGTTCACTATTCCTTTCTCTGTCATCTTTAAGTTCATCAAGTAGAATGTAATAGTTTTAATAGTTTTGTTCTTTATTTAAAATTTAATGTCTTGGCTAAGAACTTTCATCTTTCCCCTTATTTCATGTGTGTTTGTCTTTACCTCATGGAATTTATTTTAGTATCTGCTTTAAAGCCAGTGTCTTATAATTTTAATATCTATGTCATCTTGTAGTTGGTATCTGTTGATTATCATTTCCCCTGATAATTGGTCACATTCTCCTTGTCCTTTGCTTAAGTAATTTTGGATTTGTATTCTAAACTTCTTGAATATTAACTTTTGTAGACATGAATACTGTTTAAATTTTCTAAGGGATGTTATTATTATTGTTGTTGTTTTATCAGGTAATCAACCCAGTAAGCTTCAGACTGTAAGTTTTTATAATCACTTTCTAGACCGCAGGCAAGACATCGGAATGTGCAGCATCCTCAAACTTGCCAGCAAGTGAGCAGATCTTCTGCACCCGCCAAGGACTATCTCTGACACCATGGTGGAACCCCAACGCACCTCATCCCCCAGCTGCTGGACCAACTTTGTGAACTTCATGTGCTCCCCAAAGGGAACTATTCTGATAATTGAGATTATATTCTGCATAGTGGTTCTGTGCTGCTTCAAGGGTGTAGAATACTACCACCTGTCGGGGGCTGAGTTGGTCCTTGGCATTTTCTTCTTTATCATGTACGCAGGTAGCCTGAAAGACTACATAACCTGGATCAGCTGGCCCTGGTGTGATTTCTTCCGAACCTTTGTAGCAGCACTCCTCTACCTGATCTCCTCCATTCCTTCCCTTTCTGTGAGAGGAAGCCGCGCTGCAGCCATCGAAGGGTCTGTGGGCCTATTCGCTACATTCCTCTTTGGCTGTGATGCCTTTCTCTCTTTTCCCTTAAGGCGGTAAAGACATACAGCAACCACTACTGACCTGCAGATGGCCCGACATAGTGAATTCCCTTAATTTCTCTCTGCAATCTGCAAATCCTCCACCCCTAAAACATGTCTAGCCAACTCCTAGCTCCCTATTGAGATAAAAATGCCTTTATTGGAATAATTTGTCTTCCAGCCTGCTCATCAACCCTCCTGATTGTGGCCACATTTATGGATGCATCTAAGTTCCCATTGTGCAGTATCCAAAAGGAGACACTAATTCTGCCTGGACTATGCCCCAATCTAAACCACAAAATGAGTGAGGAAGCCACCTGACATTTCAGACTCTAGGGTCCAGCTTATAATACCACTCCAAATAACCACCTCAGTGTGAGGTTGGTTCAATAGATGACTAAATAAATAATAAACAGATTGCTTGAATCAAAAAAATTACTTTCTGTGGCAGTGGTTTCAATCTCAGTTCAGTTTTTTAAACCTTATTGATGTTGCTTTGGGTATGTTCAATATGTGCATCTCTAAGAGGTTGGTTCAGACCTGGTTGGTGGTTTAATACTTAGTTCAAGTTTCAAAATGTTTGCTGATTTGGTCTGTCCCAATGTATATGAAGCTCAAGGGTAAACTGGGGACTTGTCACGTTTCTTGCACAATAGTGAGCCATCTTCTTCTCCAGCTCACTTCTCTCCAAGAATTCTCCTACACTCTCTGCCCCAGTTTTTCTGTGCAAAATATGAGGCTTCTTTTAGAGTTTTAACTGAGCAGCTGTGTGCTTAGGGCCTGTTCTTGGGGCAAAGCCACATGAGAAAAGGAGGGAAATAATGGAAAACTCATTCTCAAATATGTTGCTTCTTTAAGTTTTTACTCCAGTCCACAATTGACCTGATTTTACTTACTTTTAGTAGCCCCCAGATATTGCTTTTGTGCATTTCCCCCCCCTAGAGATTTTAGTTGTAATCAGGAGGAGAGATAGTCCATAATAGATATACTCTATCTTGGTCACAATTAGAAGCCATATCTTAATATTTGATGTAAGGAAATTTTTCTAAGGATGTTTATAAAGATATGACAATGTAACAAAATGCAAGACAGGGGTCTTAAAGATCACACAGTCTAATGGAACTCCCTCAGTAGTTCCCTGGGATAGGACTGGGTAAGAGGGAGTGCTAAGTATAGACAACAACAATCAAGTGTATCCTTAAAATAAATGCCTGAAGTCAGAACTCAAACATTCTAGTTATGCTGAGATATCTTGATGCCCTTTCTTGTATTATTCTTCAGCTTTGCACAAATAGCCTTTATTGATGTCTAGGGTAAGGATTTAGAATGTATGCACTCCAAGCTCTAAGCAGTCCATAGAGCCCTTTCAGGGCCAAAAGTACTGGGAAGTAGCTGGACTCTTTGGTGCCACTCCCTTTCTCAACAGCCCACTTGCTTTTCATATTGGATTGTATGTATCATAAGATCTCTTACAATTAAGATTTACACTGCTAAAAAAAATCATAGAAAGCCACCAACAATAGTCATATGTGATGGTGCTTTCTATCTCTTTTCCTCTGATGCTTGTAAAATAGCTGAGATACTCTAGATAAGAAATGCTGAGAACATTTTAGGGATTGCCTAGGGAAGGTTCAGAGCAGTAAAAGTGTCACAAAAGAGTAAATAATGTGTGATTCCATTTCAATGAAATTTTTAAAACATATAGACCTAATCTATGGTGATAGAAATCAGAATATATATTAACCTTAGTGAGAGATTTATGGGGGGAGAGAATAAGGAAATATTTTGGAGTGCTGAAAGTGTTCTATAATTGATTTGGTTAGTGCTTACATGGGTATATACATATGTAAAATTCCATTGAGCTGTACACCTAAGATTTGTTTATTTTATTAGATAAAGTTATATCTTTTTTTGAAAAAATATCTGTGCCTATGACAGTGAATGGGTTATTAAAAAAGAAAAAGAGCAGGCCAAATTGAAATTAAAACAAATTGAAATAAAAACATGCTAGAAAATTCCTCAAGGAAACCAATAATTTTAAATGCAGTAACTCAAATAAAATCCATTCTGGAGGCAGAATACAGCTTTCTCAATGAAAAACAAATAAAATCAGTGTTTCAGAAGGCAAATTCACTTGAGGTTTTCCAAAATGTGGAAGAACATAGAAAAATAAAAAGACATAAGGAGAACAAGGATGAGATCCCAAGTAATGAGAACAGATGTTTCAAAAGAAGAAAATAAGATAAATGGAGCATAGACAATAGATTAATACAGTATAAGAAAATTTTCCTGAGGTGATAAAATACCCGAGTCTTTTAAAGAGTACCCTCTTCCAGAAAAAAGAAAAAAAAAAAGATGTGAGATCCACCAGTAGTATTATCCCAGTGAAGTTTTTCAACTTCATAAATACTCAAAAAATCCTACATGAGCTACACAAGAAAATGTTGCCTATAAAGTAGCAAACAACAAAGTAAAAAAAAAAAAAAAAACCATGGAGTAAATCCAAAAGGTTTTTAAGACAAAGTTTGTGAATCAAAACTACTATATCTATCATGTTATTTATCATTGATGTGTGAGGACAACAGACATTCTTAGATATTTTCTAGCTCTAACCTAAGTATTCCTCATTTTAAAATTATTTAAGGCTTTACTTAGATCACTCAAAAATAAGTAAAAATTAAAATTCAAGAAAACAAATTCTCTACAAAGACTGGAAGCAAATATAGAAATTAAATACACAGATGGACGTTCCTCAGAAAACTAGAAAATGGAACTACCTTATAACCCAGTGATTCCACTTCTGGATAAATATCTGAAGAAACCCCAAACACTAATTTAAAAGAATATATGCACCCTTATGTTTACTGCAGCATATTTATAATAGCCAAGCTATGGAAGCAATCCAATTGCCCATTAATAGATGAGTAGACAAAAAAAGTGGTGAGATATATATAGATATATATCTCCTATATAATAAAGTGGTAATATGCAAATTAACCCTCATGCCCTCACAAGATGGCTGCCTACAACCAGGCCAGTAGGAGGGTTTGTGAGGGACAACCAAACAACTGAACAAGCAGGTTGCATGGGGTGACCAGGCTGGCAGGGGGTTTAGTGAGGGACGACCAAATTATTGAACAAGCAGTCTGTGTGGAGTGACCAGGCTGGGGGCGGGGGGGCCGTGAGGGGTGACCAGGCCAGCAGGGGGGCAGTTGGGGGTAACTAGGCCAGCAGGAGGGTCAGTAAGAGGTGACACAGGCAGCAGGGGGGCAGTTAGGGGCAACCAGGTTGGCAGGGGGGCAGTTAGGGGTGATCAGGCTGGCACGCAGAGACAGTGAAGAGCGATCAGATCAGTGGAAGGGGGGGCAGTTAGGGGGGACCAAACAGGCAGGCAGGTGATGATTAGGAACCAGGAGTCCAGGATTGTGAGAGGCACATTAGACTGCTGGTTTAGGCCTGATCCCCAGGATTGGACCTAAATTGGCAGTCGGACATCCCCTGAGAGGTCCTGGATTGGAGAGGGTGCAGTTTGGACGGAGGGGACCTCATCTGTGCATGAATTTCATGCACCAGGCCTCTAGTCTATATACATACAAATATCACTCAGCCATAAAAAAAGAATGAAATCTTACAATCTGTGACAACATGGATGGGCCTAGAAGGTATTATGCTAAGAGAAATAAATCAATCATAGAAGCACAAATAGTAGTTCAGTAAAATGGCTGGGTAAAAGATGATAACTATATCATAATCAACAATACTTCTATTGATAATAATCAAATAATCAAAACAAACTTCCTATACAGGACAGCAACCATGGTTTTAGGATACTCAGAAATAATCACAGTGAGAAATATGTGTGGTCCAGGAGATAAAAATCTATAAAACATTGTCAAATATGTATTTTTAAATTTTGAATAAAAGTTACTAATTTTTGATTGGGAAGATGAAATATCATAAGGATTTCCTTTACAAATTAAGCTATAAATTTAAAATACTTTTCAGTTTAAATGCCAGTGAAATGGAGGGGAAACGGATGGTTTTTGAAAAGTTATTCCAAAAAATAATTCTATCTAATAAAAATGTAATATGCAAATTTGACTGTACCTTCGCCACACCCACAAGCCATGCCCATAGCCACTAGCCAATCAGGAACAGATTATGCAAATAAACTCCAACCAAGATGGCTGCCGCCACTGAGAGCAGGAGGAAGGCTTGGGTTTCCCTGGCAACAGAGGAAGCCAAACTTTCTGCCTCCCTAGGCCTCCACTCAACGTTACAAAGTTTAAAGTATGAAAGATACAGAAACAGTGGCAGCCACTGAGCTGGAGAGAACAGAGGCTTGGGTTTCCCTGGCAATGGAAGAAGCCAAGCTTTCAGTCTGCCTTGCGGGCCTAGGTCTCCACTCTAGGCTACAATGTTTCAAACAGAAATGGCTGCTGCCCTGGAAGGAGCAGAAGGCTTGGCTCCGCTCCAGGCTACAAAGTTTCAATTGTAGAACATAAATTAATCCCAGATCCCAGGGCCTCCGCTTGGGTTGCTGGGGGGCGTGGCCAGTCTGCAAACCTCCACAGGCCCCTCGCCCAGGCCGCCCCTTACCCCAAGGGAACCCCCACCCTGATCTGGGACACTCTTCAGGGCAAACCAGCTGGCCCCCACCCATGCACCAAGCCACTATCCTACTTAATAAAAGAGTAATTTTCAGATTAACCATCACTCTGACACAAAAGATGGCTGCCTCTATGTGGTCAAAGATCCTGCCCCCATGTGGACACAAGATGGCCACCAGAAGGCCAGCAGGGAAGGGCCATTGGAGGTTCCAGGCCCTGCAAGGGAGGGCAGTTGTGGGCTATCAGGCCATCAGGGAAGGGCAGTTGGGAGGGATTAGGCCTGCAAGGGAGGGCAGTTGGGGCAATCAAGCCGGCAGGGGAGGGCAGTTAGGAGTGACCAGGCCAGCAGAGGAGGGAAGTTTGGGGCAAATAGGCTGACAGGGGAGCAGTTAAAAATCAATTAGGCTGGCAGGGTAGTGGTTAGGAGGTGATCAGGCTGGCAGGCAGAAGCGGTTAGGGGCAATGAGGGAGGCAGGCAGGTGAGCAGTTTGAAGCCAGCAGTCCTGGATTGTGAGAAGGATGTCCGACTGCCTGTTTAGGCCCCATCCTACTGGGATTGAGCATAAACGGACAGGCAGACATCCCTCAAGAGGTCCCAGATTGGAGAGAGTGCAGGCTGGGCTAAGGGACATCCCCCACCCGGTGCATGAATTTCATGCACCAGGCGTCTAGTATGTAATAATAACTGATTACAACAGCTTAGGAACTTATTTTACAAGAATCCTAACAGACCAACTGGTGTTGCTCACTGGTTGAGCAGCTACCAATGAACCAGGAGGTTAAGGTTCAATTCCCAGTCAGAGCACATGCCCAGTTACAGGCTTGATCCCCAGTAGGGGAAATGCAGAAGGCAGCTGATCAATGATTCTCATCACTGTTGTTTCTGTTTCTCTCTCCCTCTCCCTTCCTCTCTGAAATCAATTATATATGTGTGTATATATATTTTTTTCTTTTTTAAGAAAAAACTGTCCCTAGCCAGTTTGGCTCAGAGGATAGTTTGGACTGCAGATTCCTGGGTTTGAGTCCAGCCAAGGACACCAACCTCAATTGTAGACTCCTCCCTGGCCAGTCTGGTTGGGGCTCGTAATGTGTTCACACTGACATTTCTCTCTGTCTTTCCTTCTCTCTTCCACTCTCTCTAAAAATCAATGGAAAGATATTCTTGACTGAGGTTTCAAAAAAGGAACACAAAGCAAAAAAAAAAAAAAAAAAACCCACAAAAAAACAAAACAACCTCATGAATAAAAATGTTCATAGCAGCATTATTTATAGGATGAACAGAGTAATGGTTAAATAAGCTATGGTAAACAACTGGTACAAAATATTATCAGGTATTAAAATTTATGTTTAAGAAAAAATGATTATATGATTATATAAACTGAAAAACAGTATACAAGAACTGTACACACAGCATATAAAACAATTCTTTGCAGGGCGGAAAACTAAAGAAAAACTTGGGAGATTTTCAATAGTGAGTGGTGGGAATATGGGTGATTTTGATCTCTGTCTTACTTTCGCTTATTTCCTAAAATTTTATAAATAAGCATGTACTATTTTTACAATGAAAGAAATATATAATTTTTGCTTTTAAAGTCCATTAGTTGGCAAACTCATTAGTTAACAGAGGCAAATATCAACAGTACAACAATTGAAATTTCTTTTGAGAGCCAAATATTTTAAACTTGAACTTCTTCTAATGCCACTTCTTCAAATCAGACTCGCCCAGACCATGGTATTTTGTGGAAGAGCCACACTCAAGGGGCCAAAGAGCCACGTATGGCTCATGAGCTGCAGTTTGCCGACCACGGTCCTAGACTATGTACCAGGACCGTGATGGCAAACCTATGACACACGTGTCAGCACTGACACAAGCAGCCATTTTCGATGACACATGGCCGCATGCGGTCGTATACAGAGAAGTATGGGGCCACATGCCGAGAAGGACGTTTCATCCTCAGCTACTGCACGACCAAGTGCAATAGCTGAGGATGAAACTTTTGCTGTAGTGTAGTGTAGACATTCTGTGCCGGTGGTCTGTAGGCCAAAACAACAGAACTCCAGCACAGAGCGTCTAGTTCTGGGACTTCTGGTTAGGCCATTAGGGAGATCTTTGACCTCACTTCTGGCCGGCGGAGCAGGGAGCAGCACAATGCTGGAGGACACATCTCTGGGGGCCCTGTGATTGCCATTACCAGCAACCACATAACCACAGCAACCATCATTCAATCTGTTCTGGGGTGTTGTGGATTTCTAATTGACCATCATTACTGAGATAAGTGAGGGGGAGGCTGGGAGAGGCGAGGGCTTGTGCTATGGATGCCATTTCCTGCCATTAGAAATAGCAGCAGCCATCTTAATTTATATAAGAAACACCATTTTGATGCATAGTGCAGACTCCATTCCACCACTATTACTGTTGTGCATCCTTATTAACCCCTATTTCTGCGTATTCACCCTGCCCTTTCCTAAAAGACAGTTACATGTGCCATCTTCTGGTCAGTTAGGCTAGTTAACCCCTAATTGCCTGCAGGGCTAACAGGATGTCTATAATTCTATCTTCTGTCACTGCCCCCCTCCCATGGAGAACCCAAGAAATAAAAAACCAAGGTTAAGTAAAGGTTGTGGTAGTAGCAGTAGCTGACCCTTTCAAGAGACATGGACCAAGATGTAAGGCATTATAGAAAAAAAATGATAGATCATTTTTCATTCTCTGTACTGAAACAGTAGTAAACAGAATGTGGAATATAAATAGACATTTTGAAACTAATCATTCCCAGCTCTTGAAAAAAAAAAAGTGAGGATGAAAGGAAGGAATACATTTCCAGGCAGCTACACCTTTATAAGAGCCAATCTAATTCCATCCTTAAATTTATAAAATGCTCTACAAATTTAACATCTGCAAGTTTGAGCATTGCTCACTCCATGGAAAAGCACTCAGTGAGGGCAGATTTATTAAAGAAACTCTCCTAAGATGTACACCACTTCTATTTTATGATTTGCAGAATAAAGATGCAATTACTAAGAGAATATCTGAGTTAACTATTCAGTAGAAATATCGTGAAAGACCAAATAATGAGACTGAACACAAACGTACAACATCAATTAAAGAGAGACATAAGTAATTGTAAATGTTTTTCAATCTCTCTTGATGAAACTACTGATGTCACATCATATGCTCAGTTGGCCCTTATTGGTCGATAGTCTGATAGTCTCACAACGAGAGAAGAGTTGATAAAGTTAGTAACAGTGCCAACAATTACATCAGGAAGCAAAATATGTAAGGTAGTTATACAAACATTCCGTGACCTAAGCATTGATACCTCTAAAGTTGTGTCAGTGACGACAGATGGGGCACTAAACATGGTGGGGGAAAAAGTCGGATTTGTCAAATTGTTTACGGAAGCTATTAGGTATCCGATTGTGCCTTTTCATTGTATTATCCATCAGGAGGTTTTATGTGCCAATGCTGGATTCACCAACTTAAACAACTTAATGTCAGTTGTTATAAAAATAGTTAACTTAATAGCTGCTTGCCCCCTTCACAAGCGAGAATTTTCTGCACTTTTACTGCAGGTTGATTCCACCTACAGTGGACTGCTGATGGACAATAATGTAAGATGGCTGAGCCGAGGCAAAGTTCTTGAGCACTTTGTGGAGTGCTTTGAAGAAATTAAGGCATTCCGTGAGGATAAGGATCTGAGAAACTTTTCTCAGCTCAATGATGATAAGTGGGTCAACACCCTGATATTTTTACAGATCTCTCTGTTCATATTAATAAACTGAACTTAAAGTTACAAGGTTTTGGCAAAAGTATTGACGTTATGTTTGGATACATAAAAGCTTTTGAAAGTAAACTTAAAATTTTCAAGCGAGACATAGAAACTAAAACTTGTAAGTATTTTCCTCGAGTAACAAAGTATTTTGAGAAGGCCAGTGCAGCTGTACAAAATGAAATGGAATCCTTGCATAGAAAGTACCAGCATGTTTTAGACTTGTTACTTGAACAGTTCAGTGATAGATTTAATCAATTTAGAAGCCTAGAACAGATCATAAAAATAATTAAGTATCCTGATGTAGTAGTCTACAGTAGTTTGGAATTAAATTGTTTCCAATGGATGCAAATTGATTATTTGGAGAAGCAATTTGCAGAATTTTAAGACAGTATCTGGGCTCAGATGTTTGTCTACTTGAGGTCAAAGTCTGAGAATCTGGAAAGGTGCTGCTTGGAGAATCAAGAGGAGTGCCACTAAGAACAGGAAATTTTGAGTGCCTGGAACCAATTACCAGACACATTTAGCACCCTGAAAAATATAGCAATGACTTTACTCACAAGTTTTTCATCTACGTACTTTTGTGAGACCTTATTCTCAGTGTTAAATAATTTCAAAACCAACAAAAGCAAAAACAGATTGACAGATGAAGTTAGTAGCGCTTCCTTGGGCTTGAAATGTAGAACATACCAACCTTCGATTGAAGGTTTTTAGCCAATGAAATTCAGCAACAAAAAAGTCACTAGTAGGCAGGTTAGTTAAAGAATTCCCCCTCCCCCTCACTTATCTTAGTTCACCACACCCCACACAAGTTAAATAATATCAAGACCGACAAAAGAAACCGACTGACAGATGAACAAAGAAGTCACTAAGCAGGTAAATTAAATAATTAGTTTTTCGTTTATTAAATACATTTATATATTACAATTATACATTTTTGTTATTTAAACTATAAATATTGTGAAATTATGTGTTGTTTTTTTCCTCGAAGTGACACACTCCCCGAGTTATGCTCGGTTTTTTGGCAAATTTTGACACACCAAGCTCAAAAGGTTGCCCATCACTGTACTAGGGCATGTAGAAGCAGCAATCTCAAGAACAGGAACAGAAACAAATGTGTAAATTCAACTAGCAGAGTTACTGTCTGCAAACAAAAGGTTATGAGGGATTGTATGATAGAACAGGTTCCCTCTCTCTCCCCCAAAGTTGTGGGAGAGTTGGGAGGCGGGTTAGATCGAGGTGAGAGAGCTTGTTCTCTACATCCACAGGTAGTACAAGGTGCTTCTAAGTTGTGTCCTCTCCTTGGGGAGTGGCCCCCACTCAGTCTGGGCACAAGGCTCTTTGGTATTGGGGATCTGCTGACCGGCAGTGGAATGGGATGACCCTGGGCACTTGGCCCTTTTGTGGAAGCAGCAAGGTGGAGCAGCCCGTTGCTGTAAATTTAGGACCAGAATATTGCACTGCTAAGTTGTGAGCTAGAAGGGAGACAGATACAGAGAAGCCATACCACCTAGAATCTTATTTTTAGCAGATTTGCTCTGAAATGTGTTAAGCCAGATAGCCTGGGCTTGTCCTCTGCCTCTCACAGTCCCACCTGCCTTGGGCATGTAGGGCAAGCCTTGGGTAGGCCTTCTCAGTCCATCTTCTCTAGGAATCCAGAAGCCAGAGGGCTGACAGGAGCCAGGACCTGTAACAGTAGTAGTTGATTCTGCTAGTGTGGGCACCTGTGCCCAGAGAGTAGAGGTAAGACCAGGCAGTGCCTCATGTGAGGAGTCCCTCATGGCATGGCTCACTCTCCTTACTTTTCTCTCTTGTTTCATTACAACCTGTGTCCAAAGCTATTTCCTGTTGTTACTTTTAGTCTTGAGCTCCTATTATTTTCAAACTGGTGAGGGAGCCACTGTTGGTGGAAGATGCAAACTGTGAGTTATATTACTTCCAGGTGATGGGCTCATCAAGTCTCATTCCAACACCTACTGGGCAGTGGGTTTGGGGGAGAAAAAAATTGTGAGTGGTGCTTTCTCCCTTATTTTCTGAAGGGCTTTAGTCTCTGAATTGCAGCTATGTCGATGGCAACTAGGGGATGATGTCAAACAGTATGTCTGATGGAGGGCCTTGTGCTGTGTGGGCCAGAACAGTGTGGCCTCACATGTTTGGGATTACCTTCCTCCTATGTGTGTGTGCACGGTTGTGTACACACACACACACACACACACACACACACAGAATTTGTTTCCCCTGGGAGTGCATGCTGCCATCATGGGGGTGGCAGGGCTTTTCTGTGGGCCACTGTCCCAAGAGAGTGAATGCAGAAGGCCATGTCAGGACTTCCTCCTGAGCTGTCCTCCGTCCCCAAGCCAAAGTGCCTTACAAGGTATAGCTCTTCACTGGGCCACATGACAAACATCACTGTGCTCGAGAAAACATGGGACACTGACTAGACATTGTGTAGAAGTGTCATATCTGGAATCTCTTTGAGATTGCTGTGCTTCATCCACTGGGCTCACCCTTTCTGCATGGTCACTTCTTGCCCAGATCCTACCTATCCTTCAAAGTCCTGGATAGAATTAGCAACTCAATATGTGATTCCTGAATAAAAACGATAGTTTGATGGTCTAGATCATATGTGAAGATTCAAATATCACAGCACCTTCCCCCTTCTCTTCCTTGCTGGTATCTTTGTCCTTTAAGGAGGCTGTCACTCTAGGCCACTTTGTTCACTAGTTCCCCACTGCCCTCCCCTGCCGGCCTGATCTCACTCCCAATGGCCTTTCCTTGCTGGCCTGATCTTGCCCCCAACTCCCCTCCCCTACAGGTCTGATCTTGCCCCCAACTCCCCTCCCCTGCTGGCCTGATTTCACCCCCAACTGCCTTCCCCTACAGGTCTGATCTTGCCCCCAACTGCCCTCCTCTGCTGGCCAGTTTGGTTTTGATTGGTTAGTTTCTATGCCAGTCAGCATCAAAAGCTTCACCTCCTAGGCAGCCATTGGCTCCTCATAGTTGACCCAGATTTGGTTCTGATTGGTCAGTTTCTATGCCAGTCAGCATCTCTGGGCCTATCAATGGGATTTGATTAGAAAGGCGGGGCTGATCAGCAGTCCTGGTGGAGGCCTGGAGAGAAATGGGGTGTAGATGCTGGCTAGACTAGGAGAGAAAGAGAGAGGCAAGTGCTGTTCAAAAGCTGCCACAGAGGCCTCCCTCTGGCTCTGATTCGAAGCCCCCGCAGCAGTCAGTGCTGGGGCACTGTGCCTGTAGCAGAAGCTGTTGCAGGACTGACTTTCAGTTGGTTGAACCACGTTGTGACCGAGGGTTTTTATATATTAGGATGCCTCCTGTTACAGTATTGCTTTCTTTATACACTCCTGTTCTCAGGAATCCTAGAACCTATGGGACCCCAAGACTTTCATAAGTCAGACAGCCAGAGAATTTCACTCCTCTAACTCAATGGTCGGCAAACTGCGGCTCATGAGCCACATGCAACTTGCGAGCCAAGGTTTGCTGCTCTGTTGAGTTTGCCAACCATTGGACTAGACTAAATGTTACCGTGTAGTTGGAAGCTGTGAGGATTAGGCAATTGTGGCATATTGTGTGCAAAGAGGTACAGGGTTAGTATATGACAGTTGTCAGCAAACTCATTAGTCAACAGAGCGACAAACCCAGGGTCTAACTGAAAGGTGTATTCTCTCCGTGTTCAGTAGGAAGCAGTTACAGAAGTCTTGACCTATTCCGTCAAGAACGAGGAGTAAAAAATTTCATGGGTAACTGTTAAGATAGGAAAAGGATCTCAAGGTCTGGGCCATTCTTACTAAATGCTATTCTTGCTAAATATTAAAATGCAGCACAATATTTTGTAGACCAACTGAAACCAGTATGAGCTAGACAGGAATCCAACCCAATAAGTATAGCTAACTGAAATCAACATGTAATTGACCAGATAGTATATATAAGCAATGGCTAAGTCTCCTTTTGGGCAGGCAGAGCTTGGATATGAATCCTGTCTCCTTTACTTGCTGCAGATAAATAAAACTATCTTGCAACAACCACATCTCATTTTTTTTAATATCTATTGATTTGAGAGAGGAAGGAAATGGGGAGAGGGAGAGAGAGAGATAAAACATCAATGATGAGAGAGAATTATCCATCAGCTGCCTACTGAATGCCCCTACACTGGGGATTGAGCCCGCGACCCAAGCATGTGCCCTGACTGGAATTGAACCATGACCTCCTGGTTCATAGGTCAATGCTCAACCACTGGGATATGCCAGCTGGACCTGCATCTGATTCTTGTTTTTTGGTGGGGGGGAAGGTATTCATTCTTGAATAGAGTATCCCAAGCAGCGAACTCCTTGAGTAATAGAATCAATGCCTCTCTTCCAGTGACAGAGATTTTAGGGAAGATGTTATATTTCAGGAGTTGTTTGAGTGATGAAGGGGTGAGGGAAATGGTGAAATGTCAAAAACAGACATTTTTCTATTTCCAGGTGTTTGATGTAGAAGTCCTAAAGCTGGGACTGAAATAAGTGATATAAATTGTAATGAATTAGAGAAAAAGGGAAGTAGATAATGGGTGAAGAGCCACTGCCAAAAAAGGCAATTCCCCCGTTTAAGGGAACTAAAGAGGAAGATGTAAGAACCTGAAAAGCAATACATCCGAAAGCACACAGCCTCGGGACTCAGTGGAGTGCTGCTGGGTAGGAGGAAAAAACTTGGATAGCAGGCTGTTGCAAAAAATGAGAGAGTATGTGACCAACTATGTATATCTGTTGTTATGTCCTTGATCTGTGCTTCTCTCTCTTACAGTGGTCATACACCCATCAGCTCAGGAGAGTCACAAGCATAAATGTCCACACCCTTGAAATAAATTATAACATCAGTCATTTGCGTGCTTGGATATGTTAGTGTGGTAACAATAGGGTCCCCAAGATGATAATGGCATACAGCAGGGAAGTAGTTGTTTTACAGAAATCTGTTTCCCTATTCTGATTTTAGGGTCAGTGCAAGTGTTTTTGCAATGGAATGGAACAGCAGCTTCTAAGAAATAAAAAAACAGGTTAGAGGAAGGCATTCCAGGCTGAGTCAGGAGAAGTCCTTAAGGGTACTCTGTGTTCACAGCTTACCCTACACTTTTCCTTGTTATAATATTTAGTTCTCTCTCTCCTTTCCCTAGGTGTACTCTGACCTTTCCTTAAGAAGGTGCAGAGCTCCTCCGAGTCTGTATTCTCGCTGCCTGAGATCCAGTGTTCTGGTTTCGCAGTTGGTCCCTGAGCATTCTGTTTGTAGAGTCACGGGATATATAGGCTTCTGCCACTCTCCCCTTCAAGTTAGAGCGGTCTCCAATGGCATCTAAAAGATGCTCTGTTGAGTCCTGTCGTCACTTCCCCCAGCTGATGCAGGGTGGCTCTCTCCACCAGAAGCCCTCACTGCAGGACCTTGAACTCACGTCTTCCAGGTATTGTGGGACCAGTGGTGCTCAGCCTCCTTGCTGTAATATTGATAGATGCCCACAACCCCAGCTCTTCCTGAGTGGCACCAAGGCTGTAGCAGATCTAAAAATGTCATAATACACTGACTCTCAAGCTTGAATGTCCTTCGAAAGAGATACCCCTATTTAAAGGAACAATTCCACCTGATTTATTTTAATTGGCTGCCTCCATAAAGAAAAATAAGTACTTATACGTTACTTTGGGGTAAATGTTAATCATATAAAACCAACCTCTTAAACCAGAAATGAACCTAAAACTCACAATTTTCTGTTTACTAAAGTTGTTTAGAATCAAGGAAAATTGTTCTACATTTTTAAAAATGCAATGCCTCTTTGGAATGTTATATTAAAAATAACAAGCATCTTACTTTCTTGGAAAGTTTCTATAGGAAATTAGCCATATCACATTCTTAACACATCTGTGGTACACCTTTTTGAAATTACAGGCAATTGATGGCACTAAATTATAATTGATATGCAAGTTACAGTGTGTACCTGAATTTTTGGTATATTTTTTAAACAGAATAGACATGAGTATGCATGCATTAAAGTGAAGTATAAAAATACAGGCAAAATGTTTATATGGGAATATGATAACTATAATAATTTGGAAATCTGGAAGCATTCCTTAATTTATTTAAAAAGATTGACATTTCTTTTGTTGAAGTGAAGACAGTAAATATGAGTTAATTTTCATTCCTTTGATGCTCCATTGTGGACAGATTTTTTTCTATAGTGGTTAAAAAAAGTATAACAATAAACAACAACAACAACAACAACACAACAACAAAAGTATAACAAACAGGTACTCCCAATATATCTCTTTATATAAAAGGCTAATATGCAAAGTGACCCCTTGGGAGCCTGACTGGGAGACTGGGAGTTTGCTCACTCACTATGACATGTACTGACTACCAGGGGGGTGGCACAGAACATGGCAAGTGACCAGCAGCAGTGGCAGGGCACTGAGGGAGTGAGGGAAGGAAGAGGTGGGGAGGCAGGGAGGCAGGGGAACCTGATCAGCCCTGATAGGACCTGATCGCCTGACAAGCCTAGGGACCCTACCTGTGCACGAATTTTGTGCACCAGGCCTCTAGTCTATATAATAAAAGCCTAAATGACAGTTACGGCCTAATGACCAAAAAAATCAGTCACTATGATGTGCACTGACCACCTAGGGGCAGATGCTCAACAAAGGAGCTGCCTCCTGGTGGTAAGTGCACTCCTGCAGAGGGAGCACTGCTCAGCCAGAAGCTGGGCTCAAGGCTGGTGAGTGCAGGGGCGGTGGCAGGAGCCTCTGCGGCAGTGCTAAGGACCAGTGAGCTGAGCAATAAGGAACAGCAAGCAGATGGGCGGTAAGGAGGGGTCCCGACTGCAAGAGGGTGCATGCCAGGCTGAGGGACCTTCTACTTCCAGTGCACGAATTTTGTGCACCGGGCCTCTAGTATCTCTATATACTTAACTATCTATAATTCTTTTCATGAAATTCAATTGCTTTGGTTATCTATTGCTGAGAAACCACACAAAAGTTATTAGCTCAGACAGGCAACCATTTTATTATTTTTTTCATGAGTGCTGTGTGGGCAGTATGTGGAGAGATTAACTTGTTTCTGCTCCACATGGTGTCATCTGGGGTGTTTCAAATGGCTAGGGGCTGCTGAAATGAATGGCACAATTTGGGTCATAAATTTGGAGTCTCTGTTTCCAAGGTCTCCTGGATTCCTCAGTTGTCTTCCATGTGATCACTTCATGTGGTTAGTTAAGCTTGGGTTTCCTCACACCAAGTGATCTTAGTTTAGTTGGACTTCCCAGAGCACTGAAATATTTCCAGGCAAACTTTCAAAGTTTAGGCCTGACAGAGGCTCAGTGCCATCTTTACTGCATTCTATTGGTTAAAGCAGGTCATTAGGCCCTAGCCCGGGTTCAGTGGAGGGAGTTCCACAGGCCCTGAATACTGGAAGACATGGTTCATTGGGGGCCATCTTTGGAGGCTAGTTACCACATCAATGTTTATGAAGGCAATTCCATAAACATTAAGCTGACTCTATTTCCTACCAAATAACCAAAAGCAAAGGAATGCTCAACTTAATTGTCTTTCACTATACACAAGTCTACACTCAAGTCCTTCTGATTTTTTCCCCATGATCTGTCTCAAATTTGTTTCATTCAAATTCTTTCAGCATTGCAGTCTCTTCATTAGGTCCTAGAATAAGTCATCTAAATTATACATTTCCAAATGTTTGAATTCCCAAAGCTAGAAAAATTAAGGTAAGACTAATTTAATCTATATATTTGTATAGTTAACTTTGTAATTCTTAAATTTGTTAGAATAATTAAAACTATACCATTTATTATTACTCTTGCTTCTTAAAGGAACATTGAATTTTTAAAAAAGTAATAAAGAGAATTTTAGACTGAATTAGAATTGCTTATTTTATGAAAACATATAGTACTAGAGGCACAGTGCATGAAATTCATGCACAGGTGTGTGTGTGTGTGTGTGTGTGTGTGTGTGTGTGTGTCACTCAGCCCAGCCTGCACCCTATCCAATCTGGGCCTTCAAGAGGGATGTCCGACAACCGGCAGTTGGATATCCCTCTCACAATCCAGGACTGCTGGTTCCCAACTGTTTGCCTGCCTGCCTTCCTGATTGCCCCTAACCACTTCTGCCTGCCAGCCTGATCACCCCCTAACAACTACCCTACCAACCTGATCAATTGCCCTCCCCTACAGGCATGGTTCCCCTCAACTGCCCTCCCTTTCAGGCCTGGTCCTTCCCAACTGCCATCCCCTGCAGTATTGATCACCCACAACTGCCATCCCCTGCCGGCCATCTTGTGGCAACCATCTTGTGTCCACATGGGGGCAGCCATCTTGTGTGTTGGAGTGATGGTCAATTTGCATATTACCTATTTATTATATAGGATTATATCTTTACTAGAGGCTCAATGCATGAAATTTGTGCAAGAGTTGGCCTTCCTTCCCCCAGTTGCTGGCACTGGTTTCCCTCTGGCACCTGGGACCTGGGCTTCCCTCTGGCCATGGGCAAGGCACCCAAGACCCAGGCTTCCCTTGTAGCCCCGGCTTAGTCCAAAAGGATGTCCAGTTTAATTAGCATATTATGCTTTTATTATTATAGATTATTATAGATTCTTCTTATTTGGGTGCAGGTAAGGAAAATTCCATCAATAACTGACACTGGTTCTTGGATCTAGTATTTGGGAACTTCTAGTCAAACTAAAATCTGTGCTAATGTAAAGAATACAATTATGAAATACTTTTCATTGTATTAGGATTGATAGTGTTAGCATACTCAGCAGCTATGAATGAGGACACTCTGGAGTCAGACTGCTTCTGTTCCAATCTGAGTTGTCATAACTTGAGCAAAAACTTTTCACCTAATTAAGTTCAACCTTGCTGCACCTCAGTTTCCTCAACAATCATGTAAGTATAATCATAGCAGAGTTCTTTAAAAATTTTAATAAATACTATGTATAAAATACAGGGATTAGTGCCCAGCACATGATAAGCACTCAGTATGTATAATTAACATTTTATTATATTTATACATAATATCAGGATTTTGCATTTGACTTAGGATCTTAATATGTATTTTAAGGGTAATCTCAAATATCCACAATGCTTTTGAAGAAATTAGTCACAATTAGACGATAAAATTTTAAAGTTGGAAGGAACCTCAATATCATATAATTCTATCCTGTATAGAGCTGAGGACTTTATCCAAAAATCACAAAACATTGATATAGAGGCCATCTATCTACAATCATCAGATTAACCTAATAGATAAGTAAATATATATATATATATAAACTCCACAGATATTTCTAGCAGCTTTGTTAGGTTGGTTTTCAGTCCCACTTACATTTATCAGTGCCACTCACAGATTAACTACCTGGACTTAATCATGTATGTCCAAATAGAAAGCAACATAATGCTCAGTCTCTACAAAACAACATTCCTAAAAATACCTAAAAATGGTAAAAAGGACAAGCAGTGTTTAAGAAATTTCAGGGCACTGCCAGATTTATTTTAAGCCCTATGCTTAAAAATAAATTTAATTCACATGACTGGCTTAAAATATCAGAGCCAAGAAAAGTCACTGCAAAAGTATTTAATGAAATACCTGTATTTGCGTAATGGTTGTCTTTGATATGACTCTTGTGAACTTACTATTTTGATTTATACAGTGGATTTTATATCTAAATATTTCTTGTATATAATAAAATGAAAACAGAATAGTCATTTTTCAAACTATATATATATATATATATAACATTTTCTTAAACTCTGATATGATAAAGTTGTTGGACTATTCAGATGCTGTCCAATGTTTTTTATGCAGAAAAAAAATTGGTTCATCTGTTGCATTTCTAGTGTGAAGTCAAACATCCACGTTTTCTACTTGACCTAAAGCTACAAACTAAGATAGACTAAAAATTTAGGTAGATTTCCTACTGAAAGCAACGAAGAACATTATCAGCTGATTGAGTAACAAGTCTTTCACCCTCACACCACAGTCAATGAAGCAATTGAATTAGGGAGGAAATGACCATTATTTTGATGTTCTAATAAGCTCTGGTAAAATCACAATTCTATTTCACTGAACGTTTTGAAATCGAAATCGGAGGATTTCACAGCAAGAAGAGAAATACAATGGGAGCGTTAATGGTGTGGGAGAACTAGTATAAATAACTTCAGTGTTGTTGTTTTTCTGAGATTATTTTCCTTTTTTAAAAAGAATCAATTGAGCTTGGCTTCCATTGACTCTATTTCCCGGAGTCAATATTTTAATGCTCTCCTGACACACACGTTCGGCTCTGGAGGGCTGAGCACCAATGTGCTTTGTAATTTTCCCACAGACTTCTAGGCGGGTTAAACGTGGTGGGGTTCACGGGGCGCCCCACACCACACCCCGCTGGTGCCAAAATTCTGGGGCCTGTCGGCGAACAAGCATCTTGCCTTAAAAACAAAAATAATAATAATAATAATAAATACACACACACAGAAAAAGAAAACAAAACCCCAAAGCCCTGTCTCCAAAATAACAATAAAGCATCCTTTCTTTCTTGTCAGAACTCCCCGGACGATGGCAGCCCAGAGGAAGCAGAGCTGGGGCAGCAGCCAGGACCCGACCCGAGAGGCTGCGAGGCGAGGCGAGGCGAGGCCCGCCCGCCCCGCCCCGACCTCCCGGGCAGCTCCGGAGCCATGCGTGGCTTCTCACAGCCTGCCAAAGCCGGGGCCGTGCCGCCGCCGCGCCCTGTCGGCTTCTCCCGGGGGCCAGCCTCCCGGCTCAGTCCGCGAAGCCCCGGGCGCGCCCCGCCCCGCCCAGTCGGACTCTGAGGAGGCGCCGGCGTGCGCGCGCGCGCGCGCGGGGCCCCGCTGGTTCCCCTTCCCAGCGTCCGCGCCCCGCATGCGCAGTCCACCCCGGCGGTCTCCGTTTGTTTAAACAGGAAGACGGACATATTAGTCCCTCACGGCCCCCCTTGCCCCACCCCCCCGGGCTTTCGCCTTCGCCACTTGCCCTTTCCCCAGCCCGGGCCACGGCGCCTCCCAGAAGCTCCCCCATCCACAGTCGCCGGGACCCGACTCTCGCCTTCCTCACCGCCCGCTCGCCAGCCTTCCCGAGTCTCCATCCGGCACCGACCTCGCCCTGCCCCGCCGGACACCGCGGCAGACGCCCCAGAAGCGACGGGAAGAACTAGGAAAGCGAGGCTATCCCGCGAGGACCGGCTCTCGGCCGACACGGATCGGGGCGTTGGACCGGGCCCACGGCAGCTGGGGGATGCGGGGCTAGACCGCCTACAACGCCTCGGCGCGGAGCGGGCCCGCCCGTGGCCCCAGCGGCGGCGGTAGCAGCTGGCACAGCTCCGCACCCACCCTCGCCTTTTCGCCTTTCCTCTTTTCCCTCCCCTGCTGCCCAGAGGAGTCTCCACCCTGCTTCTCTGTCGCACCCCCCTCCTGCCCATCTCGGGACGGGGAACCCTCCATGGCGAAGGCGGCTCGGGCCCGCTAGGCTGAAGCACCTCGCGGGAGCGACGAGGCTGGTGGCGACGGCACTGTCGGCTGCCGTGAGGGGCTGCCGGGGGGTGGGATGCGACTTTGGGCGTCCGAGCGGCTGTGGGTCGCAGTCGCCCCGGGCCCGGGGTCTGGAGAGCGGAGATCCCCTCAGTGAGGGGAAGGAAGAGGGGGAACTGGGCGCACCTGGTGACCCTGAGGTTCCGGCTCCTGCGCCCCACGGCTGCGAACCCACCGACGGAGGAAGTTGGTTGAAATTGCTTTCCGCTGTTGGTTGCTGGGACCAGGGTATTGTCACAGGAGCAGCAACATGTCGACGGGGGACAGTTTTGAGACTCGGTTTGAAAAAATCGACAACCTGCTGCGGGATCCCAAATCGGAAGTGAATTCTGATTGTTTGCTGGTGAGTTAGCCCTGTTCTCTTCTGCGCCTATGGGATTGTCTCTGCCTTCCTCTTGCTTTCGGTCTAGTTATCTGCAAAAGAAGGTTGCAGCTGTAACACAGTCTTGGAAAACAACCAAGTCTGGTGTTTGGCCACCCGAAGAATCTTGGAGTACCTCTAAAAGTCTCATGCTGTGGCCCTGTTTATCATTGGACGGACTGTCCTAACTACTCTCTGAACTTTTAGCTCTGGCTCAGTTCAGCATTACACAAAAGATACTCATAAACCTCTATTGCAGGCATCATATAAAAAGTTAACCACGTCAGAGTTATTACCACACGTATAGCTTGTTGCATGCGATCTTTGTCATATTACCTTCCTGATCGGTTTGGCAGTATTATTGGCAAGACCACTTTCCATTTAGGATTTAGCTCCTAAGTTAGTTTTTAGATGTGGAAGTGACAATAGAGAATCATATCGAGGAAGTGATTTTTGAGTGAAAAAATGTTACAGGGGGCTTGAGTCTGAAGGAACTTCTCGCTGGACTGTTTAAAAACTCAAGGGAACTGATGATAGGTCATCACAATATTGCAGCATTATTGATTACAAAAGGACCACACATATATTTTACCATAACTGCCATTTTTGGTGGTATTATGCTTAACAATGTCACTTTTAAAACATTCCAGAGAAGATTTTATGACATGAAAGACCCAAATCCTATTTTAAAGATCCTTCAGGGGTTGATAGTATAGACAATCAAGCAATTGGAGTTTTTTAAGGTTTGTCAATTTCTTTTAATAGTAATACTCTTTGTAAGCGAGTTTCTTCTTTTACTTTACTGAAAACTAAAACTTATATAATAATTCTATTTTAGTCCAAACAAAACCATATACTCTCTAAAATTGCAGGGAGTATGTAAGTGGATAGTAACTTAAAGCCTCCTCAGAATTAATGTTAGATGTGCACAATATTTGGTAATAAGATTAAGTGGACAAAATACTAGAATGCCATTCAGAGAAATAATACCATATAAAAATTTCATCTTGAATCAGGAAAATCATATAGATTGTTTAAAATTAACAATTAGTTACTCTAGATACCTGTGTATATTTTAAAACGTATGTGGTTTTACAGGAAAGTTTTTCCCCCAAAGCTTTCAAAATCACTCTAAGAATCCTTGATTATGGAAATGAGTCTTGTGAGTTGTATGTTTGAAATGTCTCACTCACCTACATTGTGGATGCACTTTAGATTGAGAAACAGAAAGGAGGGTTGATGCTTAATACAATTTAAAACCTTTTACTGAATGGGAGAAGTGGGAGGAATTAGAATACATCTTTCTAGTAAGGATTTCTATAACTTATAGGAAGTCTAATTTTTCTTTTAATATCCAATTTCCATATAGTATGTTTGATTTTACTTGGCTTTTTTATCTCTTGGCTTTTTTATCTCTTTATTCTATGAAGCGGGGAGGTTATAGTAGTTTTTTTCTTCTTCCTGTTTTAGTTGTCTTCTAGCTTCTGGCCATAGCTTCATTTGGTGGGTACCTCAGAGATTTATTGAAATGTGTAGGCTGCAAGATTTTGTAAATGTTGAACTCTTTCCTTGAAACTCCAATCTATTTAGGAAAACCAGACCTAATCTCACATACGTACATAGAAACAAAGCAAAACACTTCACAGATTGAGAAAATATATGATAAATTTCACATGGTTGGTATAGGTAACATGTTCTTGAATATTGAAAGGAAACAATCACTGAGAGGAGAGCCAGGATATGCTTTATGATGGATGGACAGGATTTAGATAGTGTATTCATAGGGGTAGTGGAGAATAGTATGAATATGTGGAGGGTAAAGATATGACTAGCTAAGAAATGTTTAGGTGGAACAGAAGATAAAGTTGAAAGGGTAGATTGGGGTTAGAATGTGGAGAATTTGATTGTTAGGCTAAGGAGTTTAAATTTAGGATGTTTTGACCATTAAATATTGTAAACAAGACTATGCCAAGATAAATGAAAAAATGAACCTGGTAGTGGTGTGCAGGATGGGTTATGTGGAAAGAGACTGGAGATGGGGTGAGATTGGAGAGACTTAAAAAATTATTATAATAGCTCAGAAATTATTAAAAGCCCCACATTGGGATATTAGAATGGAGAAGGAGGCATTGCTGGACCTTGATTGACAGGATTGGGATGGAGAGAGGGAACAAGAGAGGGAGACACAGAAAGACAGAGAGACTAGATAGATGATCCTAAAAATTTTGAGCCTGGATTATATAGTGAGACTGGTGAGAACAGCAAAGTCAGTTTTGGAAATAGCTTAGAAAGAATAGGCAACAGATACATTCAGTGTTAGATTTGTTTTGTTTGAGTGGAAACTGGACAACCACAAAGAAATGACTTGTAGACTATTGGCAATTTGAAACTCAGATCATAATTAAAGATAACAATTTGGAAGTAATTTGTACAGAGGTGCAAATTGAAACTGATATAATGATAAAAGGGTAAAGATGGAAGTTGAACAAAAAGTAAAGAAAGTAGCCAATCAAGGCTTTTTAGAGTTAGGATGGCCAGGTATCTTGTAGCACAATATTTCTAAAAGAATATTTTAAAAAAGAAGGTAATCAACAGACAGATTTTTCCCCCTTGTAATCTTATCTTCATTCTTTTTTTGTTTAGTTTCATAATTGTTTATTGATAGCTGTTGAGATTTATCACCATATTAATCTGAACTTGTAAAGACTAAAATTTTATTTGGAGACAAAATCCTTTTTCCAGTTTTGTAATGTCTAGTATGAATTTCTCTGCATGATATATTATGTTTATCATTTAGTCATTCATTCATTCTTTGGGCATCTCTTGTATCATGGGCACAACAACCCACTTATTTTTATTTATTTTTTGTTAATCCTTACCAAAGGATATTTTTTTCATTGCTTTTTAGAGAGAATGGAAGGAAGGGAGGCAGGGAGGAGTGGGGGCAGGGATGGAGAGAGAGAGAGAAACATCCATACATCCACATGAGAGACGCACATCTATTGATTGCCTCCTGCAGATGCCCTGACCAGGACCAGGGATGAAACCTGCAATCCAGGTACATGCCTTTGACTGGGAATTGAATTCTCAACTCTTTGGTGAGCAGACTGACACTCTAACCATTGAGCAACATATGCCAGGGCAGGACAATACCACATTTGCCTTTCTCTATTATTTTGGCCTTTGTTGATTTATTCAAGTGATACTTATTGAGTATGCTTTATGTGCCATGTGCAGCACTCAAGTTCTAGGGCTTATTTTGTAATCTCAGATTATGTTTATTCTCCACTTCCTTGACTAGATCCACTCTTCAGAAGTGAAAGTTCCTAAACCATTTAGTACTAGAAGAGTTTGCTGGCAAATGTCTTTTAAACGACCTTACTCACCAAATAGTTTTTTTTGTTGCTCAACTACTTTTAAAATAATGTAGCTGGATAAGTGGTTATCCAGCCTTTTTTTTTGAAGACATAATTTATTCTAAGGACTAGATAAATTCATTTTTTTCATATTGCAAATAAAAAATGCTAAAATAGTCTGCATATACTAAGATAATATTATCATAACTATTTACTTCTTTCGCAGATCATCCAAATTGCTCAAACTTGGTTTTTTTTAAGTCAGATTCTTTCCAGTATCCTAGTGATTCTGTTACTTAATGGTCCATGTTATAGTGTATAGTGATTATCAAGAACTGTTTTCCTTTTCCAATTTTTTTTTTGACCTCAGAATTATTTTTATCTGGGACTGCTTATAATTTCTAAATAAGTAAGATAAGTGGGTGGGAGGGTTAGGTATATATCTGTCTTGAAATTTAACATTTCTTGAAAATACAGTTATCTTGCCTGTAGCACGTTTAGCACACTCTTGTAGGATGCTAGTTAAGAGCATGACTTTTTTTTGTTTCTGTTTAACTGGTGGAGGTATAGCAATGGGGTGTGTAAAAAGAAAGGAGGGAAGGAAACCAATATTAATTGAACAGTGCATACTGAATTCTAACACTGCTGTCCCCTTTGTACGTATTTGTTGCTACCATATTTTATTAGCTTTTTAAAACATTAAAAAAATTTGTATCGAATTTGAGAGAGAGAGGGAGGGAGAGAGAGGAACAAACATTACAATTTGTCGTTTCACTTATTTATGCCTTTATTGGTTGATTCTTATATGTGTTTTGACCAGGGATTAAATCTGCAAACCTTTGTGTATGAGCTACTCATTCAGGGCAATTTTTATTTTATTTTTTTTTTTTTTTTTTGCAGGGGGAGAAGGGGAGGAGATGTAGAAGGCAAATCTAAGTATCAGGTGTTTGTTTTGAGCTTTTCTTCTTTTAAATTCTCGTTTCTTGGGCTTCTTGACCTAGTGTTTTCTCTTTTCGTTGCTGATTTCTTTTTCTCTTAGGCTCAGTCTTTGACTTACAATATTTATCTTTCTCTTCACTCTCTTGGAGAGTTTATCTATTTTTTTAATATGTCTTTATTGATTTCAGAGAGGAAGAGGGAGAAAAAGAGAGAAACATCCATGATGAGAGAGAGAACCATTGATCAGCTACCTCCTGCATGCCCCCTACTGGAGATTGAGCCCGCAACCCAGGCATGTGTCCTGATTGGGAACGGAACCGTGACCTCTTGGTTCATAGGTCTGCGCTCAACCAATGAGCTTTGCCGGTGGGGCAAGGTTATTCATTCTTACAGCTTCAACTGCTATTATCTCTATGCCCATGCTAGTCAAATCTTTATTTTTCATTCTTTTTTAGGGGGAGGGGGGGTGCGTAAATCCTATATTTTTGACTGTCTACTAGACCTTTTTACTTTGATGTCATGTTATCATTCAGATTCTTCCTATTTCAAAATAAGCTTTCTCCCATGCACTTAACCTGTTTTGTCATCACCATTGCTAAATTGGAATTTTTGTTTTGAACATTAATTTTGACAATCCTAAACCACACATTGGCTAGTATTCCAGATTCTACATTGATGTTTTATCTCTGTATGTTCTGCCAGTTGAATTGATCTCATTTAAGGATAAAATACTGTTAGTGGAATGAAAAGACCTGGAGTCATTAAAAGTTTGGGCTATTTGCCTGCCATTGTTCATAATTTATGAGTTATTGGGTATTAGTAGTATCAGTTAGTTGCATATCTGGTTAGTTTGGACCAGTCTGTTTTGATGTTAATATGTTGCAAGAATTTTTTTAAAAAAAATTTCTCTATTGATTTGTTCAGCAAATCTTTTGTATGGGGTCTGAACTTGAATTCAGATGTAGACTCTGCAGTGTACTTACTAGATGATTTTTGGTGAGGTTTTTTTTTAACCTCTCAAAGCTCATTTCATCTTCAGGAAACTGGGGGGTAACAGCACTAGGTGGTTTTAAGAATTAAATAATATAGACAAAGGAATCACAGCATATGGCATCTAGTAAGCATTTGTTAATTGCTAACTATTATTTTTATCATACTTATAGTATTCTTGTTATATGCTAGTCATTATGCTTAGTCTGGAAGTTGGTAATTTATCTGGTACCTCAAGCCATGCCCATAAATTCATAATTAAGCTGTACTTAATTGAAGTGTCTAAAGCAATTATAACTGAAAATGGAGGCATTTAGATGGACTTCAGTAGCATGAAGAGGGGATTTTGGAGACTTCATTCATTTAGTCATGATTTATAACATACCTACTTTGTGACAAGAGTTTAGATTGATGAGAAAGACAGTTGAGAGCTGGTTTGTGGAAATTTAGTTGTTTTCCTGCTCTCTTTCTGTGTGTCTTTTATATTTTCAGTATGTGTTTGATAAATAGACTGTCCTGCACTACAAGCACCCTGTGGGTGTATAGAGAGGTGGTTCAGAGTAACAGCTGAAACATGAATTGGGCCATTCATTAATCTCTTGAGTCAGAAATGGTTTTAATCGAGAAGGAGCCACATGTAAAATTTTATAATGAACAAAGAGTAAATTCTCTGTTTTAGATTACATTTTGTATTACTTTACAGTTTAGTTTTATTTCAAGATTGTAAGTTTTGATACCCAGTATATATGGTGAAAACTAGAGATTCTGTTAAATGACAGAATAGCCCACACATTAGGAATACTACAAAATGAATACTAGTGCTGAAGATAGTAACTTCACTTCCCCATCTCCATCCCCACTAAAATAGAGGTACATTCATTTAGTTTAAGTCTAGAGAGCATCTGATGAATACCACACATGTATGAACAAGATGAGCAGATGGTGCTACATTTCATAGTGGAAACTATTTATTTTTAAATATATGCTATTAGCATGATGTAGTAAAAAGAACACTGGACTAGAATTCAGAGCATTGGGACATCCTAGTTTTGCTATTAACTCTCTGTAACTAAGTAATTATTTTTAATCTGGCTTCAGTTCCCCCATTTGTAAAATAAAGAGTTGAGCCATATAATTGCTGATGTCTATTGTGTCTCTAAAAGTTCTGTGAATCTCCCCTATGTCCCCAGGTATATGTCCTCCCTTCTTTCCACCTGTGCAGTCATTGCTGCACCACCTGACTACAAATCAGACACCCAGTTTCAGTGTGGTATTTTCATTTTTAAATGAAGATCGAGATATGAACCCCAGTTTTTGTGCCATTCAGTCACCCAGATCCTTAAACTTAACTATGGTATAGGCTTCTCTGAGTCCCATTCCGGTGTAAAGAGAGGCTTTGTTCCTGCCGTGGCCCTGCCTCCAAGCTGCAGGGAATCTCTAGGTCTGCCAGGCTGTGTAGGGAGAAGCAACAGTAAGCCCTGACTTATGACATTGGGGACTTATATTTGAAGTACACTGGCTATTGAAAACAAAATTTTGGGTTGAGGAGAGGGGTGGTTGAGGCATTATGAAATGGGAGAATCAGCATTTAATATTATAACCATAAAAAGAACACTTTCTTCTGCCTGCTGTTTGTGAAAGCTCTTTGAGAAGATCTTTTACAAAGACCAATTTTTAAATATAATTTGCCTACCTAGTATAAGTGTCCTACGCATATATAGAAGCTTCCAAAACTGTTTGTGTACTTAGAAAATACACAAGAATCTTTATCAAATCTAAAAGTATGAACTTGTGATAACTAAAAATTTTTTTTCTGTGAATCATTATTATACTTCCATAAAAACTTTAAAAATTGTATCATTGACTTATTTAAGAAATAAAATTTAAAAGTTAAATGGTGTTGAGAATAAGGAACCATCTTTTTAAATGCTTTTTTTGGAACTAGTTCTATGTAGCCTTGCAAGATCATCCTAAACTAATTTTTATTTTTAAAAATATATATTTTATTGTTTTTTTTACAGAGAGTAAGGGAGAGGGATAGAGAGTTAGAAACATCAATCAGCTACCTCCTGCAACCCCCCTCCCCCCGGGGATGTGCCCACAACCAAGGAACATGGCCCTGACTGGAATTGAACCTGGGACCCTTGAGTCTGCAGGCCAGTGCTCTATCCACTGAGCCAAACCAGCTTGGGCCTAAACTAATATTTAATTGTTATATTTGGCACCTATTCTTTTTTGCATTTGTGACTTGTGTTCATAACTCTAGGGTTTTGTACTTTTTGAACAGAGAAAGTAATGATTGAATTACTCATTTGTGTATCCTTTAAAAATGTATAGATGTATTTTACTTCTCTAATATACCTACCTTCTTAGTTTGGGATTGTGAAATAATAGAATATATTTTCATTATAGTTTCTAAACAGTAGGAAGTTAGATGTTCAAATTAATGTCCAAAATTTAATGTCTCAGTGAGGGGAAAGGCTAACTTATGTCATATTTTAAGAGGTAGGCTACCTTGTGTACCCTTTTTTTCCTTTTTATTTTTATTACTAGAGGCCCGATGCACACAAAATTTGGTCACTTGGGTGAGGTGGGGGGTCCCCTCAGCCTAGTCTGCACCCTCTTGCAATCCAGGAGCCCTCAGGGGATGTCTGGTTGATGGCTTAGGCCCACTCCCCAACTAAGCCAGAAGTTTGACATCTTTAGCGCTGCCTTTCTTTATAATTCATGATCAACAATGACAGATGGAAACACACATGTGCGATTGACTGCAGTGAGAGCTTTATATGTATTGCCCATGTGGAAGTCAACTTAGCCTTTTATAGATATAGAATAAACTTGCTTAACTAGACCTGCTTTCTGATTTAGCTAAACGTTTTCCAGCCCAGTGAAGTCCCCCAACTTCTCTTTCAGGTAATTCTCAGCAACACAGCAGTAAATATCAACATGAAGCAGATTATTGTAGATCACGCAGAGAGAACAAAGGATAAAATACTTAACTGCAACAGTATTTGACTATATTCTGTGCAGTGACAAAACCTGAAGTCATTTTCAAGGTTCATCATTTCTCATTTCTTTTCAGTTGGGTCAAGTTTCTAAACTTTCTAAATCTCCGTTTCTGGCAAATGAAAAGAAAATAGGATTCCACTGAGTCTCCTATCTACCTACTCTAGGACTTATGTGAGGATCAGATGAGATGAGACACGGGAACCACTCACAGACATTTGGTTAAAGTGTAAATGTTTTCACCTGTGTTCCTGGGCTGAAGAAACTGTAAGGAGGCTAGTTGCTAGGGAGAGGAAGCTGGGTGTTGCTACGTGATATTATTACTGGAGCCCACAGTGCCCATTTCCAGGTTGGGATGGGTTGTGGTCAGCATTTTGTGCCCTGGAGTCTTGGCAGTGTTGGCTGAGATTTGGTGGGGTGTCACTTTAGGGTGGTGGTGGGGCTTATGTCCCGTGTCCATGGTGCCACCCAGTGTGCATCATGGCAGTTTCTGTATTGAGCGTCTGCCCCCTGGCGGTCAATGTGCATCATAGTGACCAGTCAGATGGTAGGAGGGACATTTAGCATATTAGCCTTTTATATATAGAGAGATAGGTGGAGCATTTTCCCTTGATATGTGAATTTTGGGTGAGGTGGCAAAAAGCCAATAATACCCATTTTTATTAGACTTTGTACGTTCATTACTTTATTAATCTTTGCAACAATAATTTGGACTGGGTGAGGCAAATACTGTTTTCACTTTGTAAATGAAATTAAACCTTAGAAAAAGTAAATGAGTTGCCCAATAGCATATAGCCAGCAAGTGGCAGGTTGTCAGGTCATTGATCTATAGCAGTGGTCAGCAAACTCAATAGTCAACAGAACCAAATATCAACAGTACAATGATGAAATTTCTTTTGAGAGCCAAATTTTTTAAACTTCTAATGCCACTTCTTCAAAATAGACTCGCCCAGGCCATGATATTTTGTGGAAGAGCTACCCATACTCAAGGGGCCAAAGAGCCGCATGTGGCTCGCCAGCCGCAGTTTGCCAACCACTGGTCCATAGTATAGTGGAACAAGCACCAAAGTTGTACATAACATGCGACAAAGAGAAGTGTTTCCATAGCACTTCGGAGAATACTTTGTATACAGAATGCACCAACTGAAAAATATTTAAATTGTTGAAAAGTATGGAGATTGGTAAAAAATGGAGTGGGGGAAAATGAGCTTTAAAGTAGTAGGAAAAGATTGTAGTGTTTATTGATTGTGTTGGAGCAGTGGTCCAGAACTTGACTGGATGAGAGATGGCAGCCAGTTCTTTGACCAAACCTGTAGAGTATTGCAAGGTTCAAATAACTGCCTGCTAACACATATCTTTGTTGAATTTGACTTATCTGGAAAGTGAGTGTTGATAGTCAATCTGAGCTATGAAGCATGATAATCTAAAATAGAATCAAATGAAGAGTTACAATGATTATGATTAATGGCATGTACATAATTTAACAGTAGGCAATAGTAACATTTCATTAAATAGGTATGAAGTAAAATATGAGAGAACAGAGCAAATGTTAAAAAATTAATATTCCTGTATTTGGTGAATGGCTTACTGTCATATAACAGAGCTGAACATTTATCAGGGGCTGGGCATGGGATACTGGATTAACTATGGAGAAGTATGAGGGAACATTTAGGATGACAAAGTGTTTTGTATATTGATTGGGGTGATGGTTGTAGTTACATAACTAAATTCAAAGAACTATAAACCTAAAAAAGGATGAATTTTACTTTATGTATATTTACCTCAATAAACCTTTAAAAATAAAAAAAAGGACTTTAAAAAATAAAGAAAAAAAAACTTGGTTAAGGCATGAATGTACCATGATGGGACTGAACATTTATTTGTTATTATCAGTAATATGGCCTTTGGATATGAAGAATATATCTATGTATGACTTAAGTGTATGTATCTATCACTTGGGAAGGACCTTTCTAACTGTATTTTGAAGTATGAGTTTTGTCAGTCCACTCCCTTTCTATATCCCTGATTCTATTATATCCACCAGTTTATTCTGTTCATCAGATTTTTTATTCACTTGATTTTTAGATTCACTTATCGATAGATATGTATTTGTTGTTCATAATTTTTATCTTTACCTTTTCCTTCTTCTTCCTCTTCTTAAAAAATACCTTTCAGCATTTCATATAATACTGGTTTGGTGTTGATGAATTCCTTTAGCTTTTTCTTATCTGTGAAGCTCTTTATCTGCCCTTCAATTCTGAATGATAGCTTTGCTGAGTAGAGTAATCTTGGTTGTAGGTTCTTGCTATTCATCATTTTGAGTATTTCTTGCCACTCCGTCTGGCCTGCATAGTTTCTGTTGAGAAATCAGCTGACAATCGTATGGGTGCTCCCTTATAGGTAACTAACTTTTTTTCTTGCTGCTTTTAATATTCTCTCTTTGTCTTTTGCTGTTGGCGTTTTAATTATGATGTGTCTTGGTGTGGTCCTCTTTGGATTCCTTTTGTTTGGGGTTCAGTGTGCTTCATGAACTTGTAAGTCTATTTCTTGCACAAAGTTGGGGAAGTTTTCTGTTATTTCTTCAAATAGGTTTTCAGTATCTTGCGCTCTCTCTTCTTCTGGCACCCCCATATTTTGGATGTTGGTACGCTTGAAGTTGTCCCAGATGCTCCTTACACTATCTTCATATTTTTGAATTCTTTTTTCTTTTCCAGTTAGCTGTTTTTTTGCTTCTTTGTATTTCAAATCTTTGACTTGATTCTTGTGATCCTTTAGTCTGTTATTGGATCTCTGTATATTATTTTTTCATTTCAATCAGTGTATGCTTAATTTCTAGTTGGTCCTTTATCATATCCTCGAGGGTCTCGCTATATTTATCAGCCTTTTCTAGAAAATCCTTGAAAAACTTTACAACCATGGTTTTGAACTCTATCAGTCGTTTGTTTTCCTCCATTTCTTTTGTTTGTGATCTGTTTCTTTGTCTCCGCATTTTGGCTGGTTCCCTGAGTAGATAGAGTGGCTTTGTGTGCTAGATGTCCTATAGGGCTCAGTGGCTGAGCCTTCCCAGTTACCTGAGGTACACACTCTTGGTGCACCCCTTTTGGACTGTGTGCACAATCTTGTTGTAGTTAAGCCTTGATTGTTGTTGTTATCACTGGGAGGAATTGATCTCCAGGCCAATTAGCTGTGAAGATCAGCTGTGTATATGCTGGGAGAACTTCTGTGCCTGAAGATAGCCTTATGAGACAAGACTTGCAAAATTGCAAAAGCCTCTGTGCTTTTTTTTTTTTTGGATGGGGCGGAGTCTCAGGATGGAGTAGACAACAATGGCTTCCTATCAGCCTTGCCCTAAGAGGTTTCTGTGTCTCAGTGTCCAGCAGTAATCGCTGCAAGTACCTCAGGAAAAACTGCCCTCCAGTTTCGCCTGCTGTCAGTCTAATTTCTCCCTGAATGAGTCTGGGTCCCCAGAGTCTCGCCCAGAACTGGAGTTCAGAGCTGTCAGGAGCTTTTGTCTCCTTCCCGATTGAGAAAGCCAGCCGCATACTCGGTTGCCAGCCCTCTCTGCACGTGCGCACGCCTCGATATTTCTGCCTTTTGCAGTTCCTCTGAGTCTTAGTATGCTTTTCTCTTTTCTGACAGTCCATCTCCCCAAATGAGTCTGGGTCCCGGTTGAGAAAGCCAGCTGCATACTCAGTGCCAGCCCTCTCTGCGCGTGCCTCAGTAACTCTGCCTCTGCAGCTCATCTGAATCTCAGTGTGCTTTTCTCTTTCCTTCTAATTGTAGAATTTCCACTCAGCTAGCCTTTCTGTGGTTCTGCATGATGCTCGTTTCGTCTTTTAGTTGTAGTTTTGAAATTGTGTGAGGCAGCAGTTTAGGTGTTTACTTATGCCGCCATCTTGGTTTCTCCCAAGACTTTCTCTTGGACCATGGATCATTTAGAAATATTTTATTTCCCAAGTGTTTGGACATTACTCTCTTTCTCTTATTTCTATTAGTTTGATTGCCTTTGGTCAGACAACACACTTTGATTTTAATTCTTATAAATTTGTTGAGGATTGAAATATGATGTAGGATATTCTATATCTCGGTAATTATTCTGTGAGCACTTAATTAAAAAATGTTTTTTGCTCTTGTGGGTGTGGAGTGTTCCATAAATGTCAATTTGATCCTGTTGGTTTCTGATGTTGTTCAATTCTCTTTGCTGATGTTCTGTCCATTTCAATCAGTTGTTTAGGGAGACATGTCAAGGTTGCCAACTAAAATTGTGGATTTGTGTATTTCTCTTTTCAATTCTATCCATTTTTGCTTCATATATTTTGCAGCTCTGTTGTATAGAACAAACACATTTTAAGATTGGTGAATTGACTCTTATCATTATGTAATTTCCCATTCTGTCTCTTGTCATTTCTTTGCTCTGAAGTTTTATGATATACCCAATCCTACTTTATTGATATCTATTTGTATAATATGTAGTTTCTCCTCTTTTTACTTTTAGCCTAACCACCTTGTTACATTTGAAGTGAATTTCTTGACTATAGATTGGCTTGCTAACCTTCCTCTTATTCTTTCTAAAATCTCTCCTTTAGGGTCAGTTCAAATTTCATCTCCTTTATGAAGCAAGCCACAGTTGATTAATTTGTCCTTTGTCTGTTCATGTGGTACCTACTTATAACACTTAGGATCCTGTGTTATTTGCTTTTCCTACCTAGTAATCAAAGGACTCCCAAAGACAGGATGTATCCTATATAGTAAAAGGCCGGAGACCGTAACAGCATCGTGACCATAACAACCGTTAGACCAGAACCACCACAGCCCCTCGCCGGGCTGGCCTCGCCCCCAAGCAAGCGGTTAGGGGTGATCAGGCAGGCAGAGTGGTTAGGGGTAATCAGACAGGCAGACTAGCAGTTAGGGGTGATCAGGTAGCCAGGCAAGTGGTTTGGGGCAATCAGGCACACAGCCCCTTACAGGGCTGACCTCGCCCCCAAGCAAGCAGTTAGGAGTTATTAGGCAGGCAGAGTGGTTAGGGGTGATCAGGTAAGCAGATGACCCCTTGCAGGGCTGGCCCTGCCCCCCAGCAAGCAGTTAGGTCTGATCAGGTAGGTAGGCAAGTGATTAGGAGTAATCTGGCAGACAGGCAGAGGGGTTAGGAGTGATCAGGCTGGCAGGGGAGCAGTTAGGAGCAGGCAGAGGGATTAGGGGTGATCAGGCAAACAGGCAGAGAGGTTAGGGGTGATCAGGCAGGCAGGTGAGTGGTTAGGCTCCAGCCATTCGGATTGCAAGAGGGATGTCTGAGGGGTCCCGGATTGGAGAGGGTGTAGGCCAGGCTAAGGGACACCACCTCCGTGCACGAGTTTCGTGCACTGGGCCTCTAGTTTACTACTACTACTACTACTACTACTACTACTACTACTACTACTAGAGGCCTAGTGCACCCTGTGGCTGCGAGGTTGCAGTGGGTACAGGGTCAGGTCTCGGCCCATCTTCTGCACTTCTCCTCAGCCCCTCAGGTTGCAATCCCTGGTTTCCTGTCTGCTGGCAGCCCCACTCCTGCTGCCACCACTCCCACTTGCTGATGGTGTTGGCCCCGCTCGCACCCACTGATGGCATTGAGTGGTTGGGGCCAGCACCAGCAGTGGCTGTAAGCGGTGCCTGCTTCTCCAATCACCCCTCAGGAGCAGAGGGAGTTGGAAAAGCCCTCAGTGGCAATTGGGGCCGGCAGCCGCTACTCTGACCTGATGGCATGGAGTGATTGGTACCTGTGCCAGGTGCTGACAGTTGGTGCGAGCAGGGCAAAGAATTTTTAGTAACCACCAGAGGCTTGCCTTAGTGACAGCGACCAGCGTCATGCCTGGTCTGGTGCCCCCACTCATTTGTTCCACTATCCCACCGCAGCAAATGCCCGCCATGTTCCGTGCTCTACCACCTGTTTCCGACGCCCGCTATATTACGTGCGCAACCACTGCTAGTCAGCGTACATCATAGCAACTGGTTGTTATGTTGTTCAGTTGTTCCGCCATTTGGTCTATTTGCATATTAGGGTTATATATATATAGATTACTATCTGTTTTCCTACAGAGGAAGAGGAGGCAGAGTTATAAATACAACCTAAAATTAAATATAATAATTCCTATGATTGGAAACACATAGGAGGTCATTATTAATAGTGTCTCAGGATGTTGGGGAAGGAAGGCAGCACAAAGTGACATTGAGGTAATCTGAATGTAAGTAATGTTCACGTTCCAGCTAGAGAAAAGAGCTGGTGCAAAAGCTATGGAGTAGGGTGAGCATGGCCTATTTGACACTATATACATGCCAATTTTTTTTTAGGACAATTATATTGCAAAAAAATTAGGTATTCTAAACATTTAGTAAAATAGACAATGCCATTCTGAATCAGTTCCCAACTAAGTGTAGACTTATGTAACTTAGTTGGTGACTGATTTGAAAGTGCCATTTTAGAGATCGAAACGTGTAGAGAAAGTGAGTCATAGGAAGCATTGTCATATATTCAGTAATGTCACACTGGTTAAATAAATTTCGATTGTGTTTAACATCAGAAGTTGTTCAAATTCCCTGAGGAAATTCTGTTTTCATTTTCATATTAGTACTTAATCTTGAGAAATTTCTTATCTCTTTACCCAGCAAAGATTTATATGTGCCAAAAATACTTTCTTTAAATGGTACATGTGCTGTCATCAAGTTTAACAGAAGTCTTTAGTACCAAAGGTCAGCCTATTTTAGAAGTAGTTGGGTTTTCAGAAGCCCTGGTTTTACTGCCATAGTTTTAATGGATTTTTTTGGTGGTTTCTCAAAAAACATGTCCATGTTTAGAATAGTAAACATTTAGATTTTGAAATTTTACTTTAAAATGTTTTTTTATGCATAGCATACCTTTCCTAGTGCCATTATATTCTCACTAGAGGCCTTGTGCATGAAATTCATGCACTCCGGGGCGGGGGGCAGGGGATTCCCTAGCCTGGCCTGTCCCCTGTCACAATGTTGAAGACCCGCGATCAATTGCCCCAAAGAAGTAGGCCCCACCCACCCATCCAGGGCTCCCTGATGGATTGCCCCAAAGAGGTAGGCTGGAGCCAGGGGTCCCACCTCTGTGCCATGTGGAGATGGTAGGCCTCACTGCGTGGGAGCCCCAGGCAGGCCATCCTGTGCAAAGGCAAGATCCCCAGGCAGGCCTTGCTGTGTGGAGCCAGGGGACCCCCAGGCAGGCCTCACTACGCAAAGCTGGGAGGAGGCGGGACTCCCATGCAGGCTCTGTGCCACGCACATAGCTTCAAGCCCGGCTCAGCCCACCTGTGTGCACCCGCTGTGCATGCAGCCATCTTGTGATGGCGTGAGGGCATCACAGTGTGACTACCACTTAGGCTTTTATTAGTAAGGATACCTTATAAGAAATATATTATTACTAGTAGATGTAATTTTAAATTACATTTTGCACAGGACTCTTAATTTTTATAATTCAAAACTATCCAGAGAACTAGAGTGTATAGCAGTGTTCAGATGAATAATTGTTCCTGCTTTTCCTTTTGCTTATGCTCTGTTGTGAGGTAACACAACTAGAGTTTTTCCCTCTCCTAATGCCAGTACTTCTTAAGAAATGTGAAATGTAAATGTTCATTCTTTAGAGGTCCTTGTAAAATGTCCTATCTAATAAAAGAGTAATATGCAAATTGACCATACCTTTGCTACACCCACAAGCCATGCCCACCAGCCAATCAGGGGCCAAGGTGGCCTGGGTCCTGGGGCATGCGCTGGCCAGGGAGAAGGCCTGGGCCGGGGAGCGGGGCCAAGGCCCGTGCTAGCTGGGCGTGAGCTGGCTGGGGCGAGGGCCTGGGGCGTGGGGGGCATGGCTGAGACAGAGCCAGCCTTCGGCCCCATTGCAGGGCGATGGCTGGGTACCCAAGGCCTAAAGCCTTGCCCAGAGGCTTTAGGCCTTGGGCAGGCTGGGGGTGAGTGGTCGGTTGGACATCCCCTTAGAGCTCCCAGTGTGTATGAGGGGGCAGGTTGGGCTGAGGGATCACCCACCGCAGTGCACAAATTTTGTGCACTGGGCCCCTAGTTTTAATTAAACGTACCTACTTCCGTGTGTTTATGTGGAAGTACTTCACCAGTGTGATTAGCTTCTTTCAAAATATGTTGCTCTGACTGATCTTCTGTCATTGGTAAACCATGAGTAGCAAATAATTTAATTATTATAAATATTTGACATTGATTGGCTCCTGTCTTATATGTCCTCTCCCCTACAAATTTTAAACTGATGGTTAAGCTAGATGATGGACATGTTGTGAAAGTAGAAGGTAACTTTCATGTCTTTTTAAAAATATATATATATTTCTTTGTTGATTTCAGAAAGGAAGGGAAAGGGATAGAGAGATAGAAACATCAATGATGAGAGAGAATCATTGATCGGCTGCCTCCTGCATGTCCCCTATTGGGGGTCGAGCCCACAACCCAGGCATATGCCCTTGGCTGGAATCGAACCTGGAACTCTTCAGTCTGCAGGCTGACGCTCTATCCAGTGAGCCAAACTGGCTAGGGCTCTTTCATGTCTTAATCATAAAATTAAGTGAAGGAGTAAGTTGTAGGACAGACAACATGCTTTGGCTGTCATTCCTTGTGAATTGTTTTTGCTCTTGGAGGAATGTTAATTTCTGTTAGGATCCTGAATCCTGTTACTATAATATGGACTTTAGGAAGTGGGGAAGTCTCATTTTTCATTATTTTACAGACTTGTTAGTACTGAATAAAAGTCAGAATTCCTTGCTCTAGTTTATGGCTGTATGTAGACATTCCTTGTGTTGTGTGGCTTCTTCACTGCATTAAAATGAAAGCTTGTGTCCCTGTCTCCCACCTCAATATTTTGACTCCCCTTAGCCACTGTTGTTATATGTCTTAGATTATGCTAGAAGAATACCTTCTTGCCCATTCTATTTCTCTGATAAAAGGCAAATAATTTTTGCTTATGGATGATACTGAAAAGCCATATACCATCTCATACGACTAGAAGTCCAAATACCTAGTGTCTTTACACAATTAGTGGAGGCAGCTAGTTTCCATTAACAAATGCATGATCAAATTCTGTGGTCAAGCAAGTCAGGTGCCCCATGTTTAAAAAATAATCATAGATGGAATTACTACAGAGGGGAAGGATTTAACATATTGACCTAAGATTTATTCTTAAGTTGTTCTTGTTTGTTTTTTTAATGCTCTCCGGAAGAGTGAAGATATTTTTCCATTGGATTTTAGAGAGTGGAAGGGTGGGGGGAGGGGGAGAGAGAGAGAAGAGAGAAGTGGAGAGGGAGAGAAACATCATATGAGAGAGAGACATTGATTTTATTGCCTCCCATAAGCACCCCAAAGGGGACAAGGCGGGAGGACAAAGATCAAACCTGCAGCCTCTATACGTGCCCTTGACTGGGAATTGAACCTGAGACTTTCTAGTACACAGGCTGATGCTCTAACCATGGAACCGTGCTGGCCAGGTGTACTCTTTTAAGTTTTTATGACCACATCACTAACTATAGTGCCTATTTTCTCTGTATGTCATTTCTATCAATAGTGAGATTTACAAAACTTCAAATGTCAGCTAAAGAAATAAAAAGAGGGAAGTGGGACTTAGGGACCAAACACTTCACATTCTTCACTTATTTAATTCTCATAAATCTAGGATGAGTTGTAGGTAGTTATCTTCATTTTACGAAAGAGAAAACTGAAGTTCAGAAAGATTATTTTATTTGTCTTTCCAACAGTAACACACAAATACACATGTGTCTTTTTCTTTAAAAAGCTTTTACTTTATTTTTTTAATGTTTCAAGTATTTCAGCCCATGGAATGAATTTTTTTATTAAACGTGGCTCAAAAAAAATCATTCTTTTCCATAGTGCTGTCCTATTATACAAACATTTACCAGAGTGATACTTTCTGTCAACCTCATCTTGCCCCTACTTTCACTATTGAATGGGCAGTTCCCCTACCTTTTCACTGGAGCAAGTCCTATTGCCTTGGTCAATGCTGTTTCAGTGCAGTGGCATTTATTGAGCTCTTACTGTGTATTTCCGTTTGGATGGTTTTAGTCACAAGAAATAGAAAATGTGATGTAAATTGAGTTAGGCCATAATGAAAATGTATTGGATAGAGTGGCTATAGAATAGGTTAATTCATTGGTTCAACAAACATCCTTGAGCTCTGGGTGACCGGGGGGGGGGGGGGGGGGCAGGGGGACCTGCCTCCAGAGCCCCCAGTTCCTTACATCCTTGAGCTTTGTTGTCCTCATTGTGTTTGGCTTTGTTTTCTGCCAACATCTCTTGAGGATGCAAATGGCTGTTGATTTTCCCTCACATCTCGTGTACCAGATTATTACCATGTTCCTCTATTTAAGCTGAATACTGGCAAGAGTAATGAGCCTCCATGTTTGCCTTGAGTTAGACTAATCAGAACCAGCAACCTGTAGCTGGAAAAGATTTCTCCGTCCTTGGAAGCTCATGGTCTCTTGAAAGAAGGTGGGTAGCTGAAACAAAATCAGGGTTAAATTAGGAAAGTAGAAATAATTATTGGAGTAGGATACCAACAGTATCGATTTTGCTACTTGGTCCACTAAGCACCTTGAGCAAGCTACTGTATAGCTTGCTCAAGGTGCTTGAGATGTAGAAGATTGAAATTAAAGTAACTCTAATAAGGAGTTTTTATAGGTAGTTTAGGGGAGATTATGCAGAAAAGGAAGTAATAGTATAGCAGAGAAAATTTAGGATTTTGAGCCTGTGGTATAGTAGAGTAAACATAGGATTTTGAGTTCTAACTAGTGTACTTTCTGTTTTTTTTCTAACGTTTTTATTGATTTTAGAGAGGAGGGTAGAAGAGAAATAAAAACCTAATAAAGAGGGAATATGGTAATTGACCATCACACCCTCACAAAGATGGCAGCAGCCACAGCCAATAAGGAGGGAACATGCTAATTGACTGTTACGCCATCAAAGATGGCGATGCCCAGTCCCCTCAGCCCCGCTGGGGTGGCAGGTGTGCGGCATGGCCGGGCCTACCACCAGGGGGCCTGGCCACTCCATGTACCTGCCTCTGGAGTCCTCAGTCCCCTTAGCCCCCCAGCCACGCAGTTCTGGCCCACGCCGCAGGCAAACCTCAGATGGTAACTGCCCAGCCAACCAGGGCCGGCCTGAGGTGCAGGCAAGCCTCGGATGGCAGCTGTCCAGTCACTCATGGCCAGCCGAGGATTGCACTGCTGATAATGGCAGCAACAGAGGTGTGATGGGAGCTTCACCTTCCCCTGATTGTTGGGTCACCTTCTGCCTCTGAGGGCTCCCGGACTGTTAGAGAGGGGTGAGGGCACACCCCTCTAGTCCCCGGGTCTCTAGTCAATAAGAGAGAATCATTGATTGGCTGCTCCTGCATTCCCCACACGGGGATTGAGCTGGCAGCTTGGGGATATGCCCTGACCAGAAATGGAACCATGACCTTCTGGTCCATAGGTTGATGCTTGCTGCTCAACCATTGAGCTATACTGGCTAGGCTGTACTTTCTGTTATAATTAGAAGAATGATTGGTGATTTTTTATTAATTTTTGAACAGTCCGTATTGGGTTTAAATATACATGTTTATTCTCAATTCCTAATTTCATTTTTAAGAGATTGATATTTAAAAATATATATATTTTATTGATTTTTTTTACAGAGAGGAAGGGAGAGAGATAAAAAGTCAGAAACATGGATGAGAGTGAAACCTCAGTCAGCTGTCTCTTGCACACCCCCTACTGGGGATGTGCCCGCAACTAACGTACATGTCCTTGATCGGAATCAAACCTGGGACCTTTTAGTCCGCAGGCTAATGCTCTATCCACTGAGCCAAACCAGTTTCAGCAGATTGAGATTTTTAATTTTTTTTTCTATTTTATTTTATTATTTTTTTAATTTTATTTACAATATAACTTATATTTAATAGTAGTACATGTTTTCCTCCCCCCCAATATCCTCCCCCCAGCCTCCCCTAGCCCCCCGCACATGTCCCCACCTGCCTCCCTCCCCACCCCAGAGTCTTTCATTCATTGGTTATGCTCATATGTATGCTTACAGGTCTTTCGGTTGATCTCCCCCAGCATCTGCCTCCCCTCCACTCCAGCCTTCTCCCTGTAGCTTGACAGTCTGTTCGAGGCCACCCTGCCTCTATATTAATCACTCAGATTGAGATTTTTAAAACTATGTTTTTATCATGATCATGTATTTATCTCTAACTACTAGACTAAGTTAGTATTTTGATCCTTCATAGCTTACTAGCTAGCTGTGTGGCATTGGGCAAGTAAATTAATATTTCTGGTTGTTATTTGCCTTGGGTATAAAATGAGGGCATTAAGGTAAATTTTGAGGTTCTTTTCTATCTAACATTTAATAATTTTTCTAAAATCTTATTTGGAGTAAGAATGGAGGCAATTGTTTAAAATATACTTACCAAAGAGAGCATTTGAGTAAAATTTAATATATCCCTCACTGTTTAAATTTTTATTTGATATTAGAAAATAATCTGAGCTAATATAAATTTAGGTGTTCTGAACCTTTTAAAACTGGAATGTATCTTTGGAAGTAAATGTTTGTTAGGGGTTCTTAAAATAATTGTTATCATAAAGTATAATGATCTATTGAGGGTATTGTACTATACCTACTTGCATTTCCTAGACAACATTAAGATGTCAAAATTTGGCCTGAAATTGTTCTTGTCTAATAATATAGTAGTCCCCCTTATCCACAGGAAATATATTCCTAACCCCCAGTGAATGCCTGAAACTGCGGATAGTACCGAACCCTATATGTACTTTCCCCCCTATACATACATACACTTACTAATGGCTTCTCTTTGGCATATCTGAATTACCAGCATCACTGCTCTACACTTTGAAGCCATTATTAAGTAAAGTAAGAGACAAGCATTGGGATGCCACAACAGTGATCTGATAACCAGGACGGCTCCTAAGTGAAGGGGGTGGTAACATATACATGTAGGTACTCTGGACAAAGGGATGGTTCATGTCCCAAGCGGGATGGCGTGGATGGTGTGAGATTTCATTGTGCTACTCATAATGACACATAATTTAAAACTTGAATTGTTTATTTTTGAAATTTTTCATTTAACATTTTTGGACTAAGGTTAACCATGGGTAACTGAAACCATGGAAAAGGGGGAGAAGGGAATACCATGCTCGCACTCTCCTGTAGTCCATATTATTTTTTGAGTGACATGGTACATTGAAACTTGGTGTTTAGTCTAAGGAAAATATTATTTCTTGAATATTGTACTGCCTTTGCTATTGAACATAAAAATCGTTGGTTTATTGTACCTGTTATGCCTACTCGTCCAGGTCATTTTTTAAGGTACTGTAGAAGAAAATGAGATGTTAACTATGTTAACATCTATTCAAAATGTAAAAAAATATATTCAAAATGTAAAAACTTAAAATCTATTCAAAATATAAAAAAAAATATTCATCTTTAATTTACCTTTTTTTGTTTTTTAAATATTTTAATCTTTATTGTTCCGTTTATTAATTACATGTTCCCCCTTTTTCCCCCTGTAGCTCCCCACCACCCAGTACCCATCCCACCCTCCGCCCTCACCCCCCCCCGTCCTCTCCCATAGATGTATGATTTTTTTCCAGTCTCTTGCTACACCTCCCAGACCCCTTTTCTCCGCAAGAATTCAGTCCATTCCCTCCCTATGCTTATGATTCTATTATATTCACCAGTTTGTCCTGTTCATCAGATTTTTAATTCACTTGATTTTTATATTCATTTGTTGATAGATGTGTATTTGTTGTTCATAATTTATATTTTTACCCTTTTCTTCTTCCTCTTCATAAAGAACATCTTTCAGCATTTCATATAATATTGGTTTGATGGTGATGAACTCCTTTAGCTTTTTCTTATCTGTGAAGCACTTTATCTGACCTTCAATTCTGAATGATAGCTTTGCTGGGTAGAGTAATCTTGGTTGTAGATTCTTGCTATTTATCACTTTGAATATTTCTTGCCACTCCCGTCTGGCCTGCATCGTTTCTGTTGAGAAATCCGCTGACAATCGTATGGGTGCTCCCTTATAGGTAACTAACTGTTTTTCTCTTGCTGCTTTTAATATTCTCTCTTTGTCTTTTGCTCTTGGCATTTTTATTATGATGTGTCTTGGTGTGGTCCTCTTAGGGTTCCTATATATTGGGGTTCAGTGCGCTTCTTGGACTCCTACGTCAATTTCTTTCACCAGGTGTGGGAAGTTTCAGTCACTATTTCTTCAAATAGGTTTTCATTGTCTTGCTCTCTGTCTTTTTCTGGCACCCCTATAATTCGGAGGTGGGTATGCTTGAGGTTGTCCCAGAGGTCCCTTACACTATCTTCAATTTTTTGGATTATTTTGGTTTCTTGCTTTTCCATCTGAGTGGGTTTTACCTCTTTGTATTTCAAATCTTTAACATGGTTCTTGCGGTCTTCTAGAGTACTTTTAGGTCTTTGTATAATATTTTTTATTTCAATCAGTGTATGTTTAATTTCTAGTTGGTCCTTTTTCATATTCTTGAGGATCTCGTTCATATCCTTGAGGGTCTCGTTCAAATCCTTGTAGGTCTCATTCATTTCCTTGTAGGTCTTGTTCATTTCCTTGTAGGTCTCGGCCTTTTCTAGGAGCCTCTTGAAAAGACTTATAACCGTGGTTTTGAATTCTATGTCCAGTCGTTTTTTTTCCCTCCATTTCTTTCACATCTGATTTCTTTCTATGTCTCTGCATGGTGGCTGCTTTCCTGAGTTGGTCGATTAGCTTTGTATGGTAGATGTCCTCTAAGGGACAGTGGCTCAGCCTCTCCAGTTACCTGATGTGGATATGGGTTGCACAGTCTTGTTGAAGTTAAGCCAAGATTATTGTTGCCAGCACTAGGAGGGTTTGACCTCCAGGCCAATTGGCTATGAGGTTCGGCTGTGTTCAGGTTGCATGGGCGAAGTCTCCGGCCAAGCAGACAGCGTCAGCTCCGCCCTATGCGGCCCCAGGGACTCTGTGCCAGGTGGCAATGGCTGCCAGCACCTCTGAGAGAGCTGCTGCTGAGTTCCATCCGCTGCCGGACAGTTCAGCCTCTCCCCAAATGAGTCTGCATGCCCCACGTCTCACCCAGGGTTGTAAAACAATGCAGTCCGATGGTTTCCCGAACGAGAGAGTAAGTCACGAGTCATCTCTGCGCGGTCACGCAGCTGTGCTGTTCCCAAGTTCACGCGCACTCTGCACAAGCTTGCCCTCTCCACAAGCTTGCAGCCCCTTGCAGCGCCCGAGTTTCGGCGTGCCTCACCACTGTCCAGTTTTTACCCCGTATGATTGTGAGTTCCCTGGACTTCGCCCAAAGCTGGAGAATTAGTGCAGTGGGACGTCTTTGTCTCCCCCATTCGAGAAAACCGGCCGGGTTTTCAGCCACCCACCCTATCCGTTGGCGCGCGCACTGCTCCAAACCTCTCTCCGCGTGTATCTTCAATGCTGTCCTCCGCTGCTCCTCTGAGTCACAGTATCTGATATTCACTTTTATTTGTGGCATTTTCACTCAGCCAGCTTTCCGGTGATTCTGGATGATGTTTGTTTTTTCGTTAAGTTGTAGTTTTGAAATTACTGTGCATGGCAGCAAGATAGGCGTTTACCTATGCCGCCATCATGGTTCCTCCTCCTTTAATTTACCTTTTCATAGAAAACAGTGAATTCAAATATTTAGTGGTTTGTTTTTTTTCCTATGGTCTTTCTGAACAAATCCTATATAAGGAAAGGCTAATATGCAAATCGACCACATGGCAGAACGACTGGTCACTATGACATGCACTGATCACCATGGGTCAGATGCTCAATGCAGGAGGAGTGTCGCCCAGCAAGAAGCCAAGCTCATGGCTGGCGATTGCAGCAGCAGTGGTGGGAGTCTCTCCCACCTCCGAGGCAGCGTTAAGGATGTTCAACTGCTGGCCATCAGTTGGACATCCCCTAAGGGCTTCCAGACTGTGAGAGGGTGCAGGCTGGGCTGAGACTCCCCCACCCCCTGAGTGCACGACTTTTGTGTACCGGGCCACTAGTTCACATATAAAGATTCTCATATCTTTTCTGTAAAAAGAATGAACAAATATCCAAATGGCTTATAAGATTCTAATAAATGTATCTCAGGAATAGATAAACTTTTTTTAGTGGAGGAGCTTTTTCTTCAGATCTGCACAAATCTCTGAATTTTAAAAAGACAATCTAGGGCAGGTTGATCTCTTCAAGTAGTCCACAGAGTTGGTATTATTAGTTTTCTTCTTCTTTATCAGTTTCCAATTCATGCATTGATATATTTTAAAGCTTTGACTCTGTTTTTTTATTTTGTAGGGGAATATTTTAAGTATTCTACAATAACTAGGTGATTCACACTTGTGGCTTAACACAAAGTATAAAATCTGTATGTTCTCTGTTTTTTTCCTCCTTTTATGAACACAACTGAATAGGGTTTGCAGAAGGTGCATCTTCTTTTACTGCTCCTTTCTTTATTCTTGGGCTCTGCTGGGGCAAATTACATTACTCCAGCTAAATAAGATGAATATTACTTGGTTTATCAGAATGTTCCTACCGCATTCCACTTAACTGATTGTGACACCTTCACATTGCCCTGCACTTGCTTAGAAGTAAAAGTAAACACTCACGTTTGTCCTTTACTAATGGCTGCCCTGGAAAGTGCTTCAAGGAAAGAAAAAGAACTCTTATTAAAACACAATATCTTATCTATCTATCTATCTATCTATCTATCTATCTATCTATCTATCTATCTATCTCAAACCCTAAGATGCAAATAGACTGAATGGTGGAACAACCCAACATCCAGTCAGTGTGATGTGCGCTGACCCCCAGAGGGCACGCACAGAACATGGCAGGTGTCAGCAGTAGGCTGCAGAACGCAGAACATGGCGGCCATCAGCCATGATGGGATGGTGGAGCAGGTGAGGGGGCTGGGCACCAGACCAAGGTGGGGCGCCAGTTGCTATCATTGGGGTGACCCTCTGGTGGTTACTAAAATTCTTTGCTCCCGCATGCCACAATCCCGCAGGGTGCTTGCACCTGCTGCTGGCCCTGGCCCCCTTCACACCTGCTGCCAGTGCTGGAGCTGCCACTCGCACCCGCTGCTGGCCCTGATTGCTTGGTGCCCTCAGTGGGTGTGAGCAGTGGCTGCTGGCCCTGATTTCCCCACAGGGCTTTCCTACCTTTCCTTACTCCTGAGGGGCAATTGGGGCCGGCAGCTGCTGTTTGCATCCAGTACCAGTGCTAGTTCCTCTTGCACCCACTGCTAGCTATAGCCCCGCTCGCACCCGCTGCTAGTGCTTGGCACCAGTCCTGATTGCTTGGCACTGTCAGCGGGTGCAAGCGGTGGCTGCGGGCCTCATTCACCCCGTAGGGCTTCTCCACTTTCATCTGCTCCTGAGGGGCGATTGGGGCAGCTGCCACTACTCACACCTGCTGACAGTGCTGGCCCCACTTGCATCTGCTGCTGGCACCAGCCCCAATCGCTCCATGCTGTCAGTGGGTGTGAGCAGGGTTGGCACCGCCAGTGCGTGGGAATGGCGGTGGCAGCGTGAACTGGGTTACAGGCAGATAGGGGGCCGTGGTGGGAGGGACTGGGAAGGGGTATGGAGGGTGGGCCAAAACCTGTCCCAGGGCAGCCTCGTGGCCCACAGTTCCTTCGAAGGTGCACAAATTTTGTGCACTGGGCCCCTAGTATTTTTATAATTAAAAGTGTATCTAACTGCTGAATTTATCCTACACTTAATTTCATATTTTAGGAACTATTATTTTTAGCTACTTCCTTGTAAAATATGTGTAGGCACAAAGGCCATTTGTTTTTGATGAGTGTCTGAAATAAAGATAAATGCAGTAGTAAGGGAGAATGAAAAGTAAAATGTTATGCTCTCATGAGGGGAAAAGGCATGAGTTGAAGTCAGTTGTAGCCAATTAGTGGTTTGTTGCTGCTCCTCTGGGAGAATTAGAATGTGAAAAATCTATATATGAAATAAAAGTAAATGTTCTTTTATCTCAGTACTCATGTAACCTTACATATAGAAAGTATCAAGTGAATGCAAGATGTATGAGAGCTAATTAAAAATTAAGAGGTATACTTTATTCTTTACTCATAAAAAAGGAAAGTTCGTAGAGTGATCCAGAAAACTAACTGTTTGTTTGTTTATTTGTTTAGGATGGATTGGATGCTTTGGTATATGATTTGGATTTTCCTGCCTTAAGAAAAAACAAAAATATTGACAACTTTTTAAGCAGATGTAAGTAATTTTTGTGAAGGTTAATTACAGATATTATATATAATGAAATCGTGACTTAGATAATTCAAGCCCTTTTTTCTCCTTCTGTGTACTCTTTGGTTATTTCATCAATAGTTTGTACATAAAATGAATGAAACGGGAAACTTTATTAGTCAGTTTGGGTGCTTATCAGAAGAATCTATAAAATACTTTGCAGATTAGGGAATGAAAAGTAAAGGGCTAAAGTAAATATATTAAAATAAGCATATATATATGCACATTAAATTTCAGTAATTATTTTTATTCTCTATTTGTCTCTTATAAATGAATTAGCTATTATATTTTAATATTTGTAAGTAAAAATAGATTACATATGAAAATCCCACCTGAGATATGGGAATTTTCTTTGTGAAAGTTGGCTTTTATTTAATTTTTACAGATATTCTTTTCTAAAAACATTATTTTGTATTTAATATTAGACATTATCATTTAAAATTTTGATTAAAGAACTTATTAAAATTGTTTAAAGAACTTGATAATAAGATTTTAGATAATAAAATCTTCCCTATTCCATTTCTTTATTTCTGTTTCCTAAACCATATATATTGATATATTTAGGTGGGGTTGCTTTTAGTGTTGTCTTTCAATTTTGGTTACATATATTTGGTTATACAAGTTTTATTTTTCTAAGTATTCAAACGTTTTTACTTTGTTGTAATTTCTTTTATCATTTGTGCACTTGGAAATCTTGCCTCAGAATTTTACTTATCAATTTTATGTTGTTTTAGTTTTCTGGTTTTTTAAAAATAAAAATATTTATTTAGCCTTAATTTTATTTTGGAATATGGTTCCAGAGTCTGAATGGGGACTTTTTAAATTTCTCACATCTTAACTGAAATTGAAGGACATTTTTATTATTGTTTACATTTGGTTACCTCCCTATTTAACGATGTAGCAAAATAACCAAAAAGGAGGAGAAACATGACCCTTTTCTATTTGATGGGAGGCAGATGAATAAATGCTCATTAATACCAAGGGGAGTATGTAACTTTGAGAGGGTAGGAAGAATTGGAACACTTACTTTCTTAATTTGTTACTCCCTTTTGTTATGCAGCATTCATTCATAATATTAAGTATGCCTTTATGTTAACATTTTATAAGTAGAAACATCAGTAATCACAAAAGAAATAAGTAAAATACTGGTAAAATGAAAACATAAACTGTTTTAACTGATACACTTGTATATGTGTATTTTAGCCTGTTTTTTATTTTTATTTTTTGTTCCTGAAACTTTTCTTAAATTTACTTTTCAGTTACAGTTTACATTCAATGTTGTTTTATATTAGTTTCAGGTATACAACATAGTGGTTAGATATCATATACTTTACAAAGTATTCCCCTGATACTTCCTTTACCCACCTGGCATCATACATAGTTGTTGCAGTATTATTGACTGTATTCTGTATGCTGTTCTTTATATCCTGTGACTATTTTGTAATTACATATTTGTACTTCTTAACGTTTTTTTTGTCCAGTCCCCGCTTTCCCTCTGTCAACCATCAGTCTGTTCTCTGTGTCTTTGAGTCTATTTCAGTTTTGTTTGTTAATTTATTTTGTTCTTTAGATCCACATATACTTGAAATCTTGGTATTTGTGTTTCTCTGACTGACTTATTTCTCCCATCCATGTTGTCACAAATGGAAAGATTTCATTCTTTTTTATGGGCAAATAACATTCCATTGTATATGTGTACCACATCTTCTTTATCCAGTCATGTAATTATGGGCTCTTGTTGTATCTTTGCTATCTATACTAATAAAAAGGTAATATGCTAATTAGACTGGGTCGACCGGCCATCTTCCAGATTTCCGACTTCTTTCTGGACAAAGCCATGGTGGTGGGAGTCAAGATAGAGGCTGTTAGAGGCGATCAGGTCAGCAGAGGAGGGCAGTTTGGAGTGAGATCAGGCTGGCAGGGGAGGGCAGTTGGGTGTGAGATCAGGTCAGCAGGGGAGGACAGTTGGGGGCAACCAGGCTGGCAGGCAGAGACAGTTAGGGGCCATCAGGCAGGCAGGCAGAAGGGATAGGTGCTATCAGACAGGCAGGCAAAGGTAGTTAGGGGCAGTCAGGCAGACAAGCAAGTGAGCGGTTAGGAGCCAGTGGACCCAGATTGTGAGGAGATGTCCGATTGGAGAGGGTACAGGCTGGGCTGAGGGAATCCTCCCCCACCCCCCGCCATGCACGAATTTTGTGCACTGGACCACTAGTTGTAAATAACGTTGCAATGAATATAGTGGTGCAAATATTCTCTTGAATTAATGTTTTTGGGTTTCTTTGAATATATACCCAGATGTGAAATCTCTGGTTTATAAGGCAGTTTTATTTTTAATTTTTTGTGGACCCTCCATACTTACTATTTCACATAGAGGCTGCACCAATCTGCATTCCCACCAAAAGTACATGAGAGTTTTCTTTTCTTCACATCCTTGCCAACACTTGTTTGTAGTTTATTGATGATAGGCATTCTGACAGGTGTGAAATGATATCTCATTGTAGTTTTAATTTGCATTTCTCAGAAGATTCATGATATTGAACATCTTTTCATGTGTCTATTGATCACCTGTCCTCTTTGGAGAAATAGCTACTCAGGTCCTCTGTCTATTTTTTAATTGGATTTTTTTTAGTGTTGAGCTATCTTAGTTCTTTATCAATTTTGGATATTAATCCTCAATGGGATGTATTATTGGCAGATACCTTTCTTGATTCAGTAGGTTGCCATTTTGTTTTGTTGATGATTTCCTTTGCTGTGCAAAAACTTTTGTTTGGCATAGCCCTATTTATTTTTTCTTTTGTTTCCCTTGCCCAAAGAGATATATCAGAAAAAATACTGCTACGAGAAATGTGCCAGGTTTTACTGCCTGTGTTTTCTTCTAGGAGTGTTGTGGTTTTGAGTCTTAAATTTAAATCTTTAATCCATTTTGAGTTTATTCATATTTATGATGTTAGAAAGTTGTCTGTTTTCATTTTATTTTTGCATGTATCTGTTCAGTTTTCCCAACATCATTTATCAAATAGATTATATTTACCCCCATTGTATATGTTTGCCTCCTTTGTCAAATATAGACCTTAAAGGCATGAATTTATTTCTGGGCTGTTAGGTTCCATTCTTATATGTGTCTGTTTTTATGCCAGTACCATGATATTTTGATTACCCTAGCTTTGTAGTGTAGTTTGATATTAAGTAGCCTGATACCTCCCACCTTGTTCTTCTTTCTCAAGATTCCTGTGCCTATTCGGGGTCTTTTGTGATTCCATGTAATTTTGGGGGTTATTTTTTCTAGTTCTCTGAAAAACACCATTTATTTTGATAGGAATTATGTTAAATCTATTGATTGCTTTGGGTAGTATGGACATTTTAATGATGTTAATTCTTCTTAACCATTGAGTACAGTATATGCTTCCATTTATTTGTATCTTCTTCAGGTACTTTCTTCAGTATCTTCTAATTTTCCAAGAACAGGACTTTTACCTCTTTGGCTTAATTTATTCCGAGATTTGTTGTTTTTATGTACTTGTAAATGGAATTATTTTCTTAGTTCCCCTTTCTGATAGTCTAGTTTTTAAATCGAAGGAAAGTACAGAAAATAAAACAAAATTGAAGAAATCATATCTTGAACCAGGTAACAATTGTGACCAAGGAGCATTTATACCAATATTGCAAAGTTAGTTCAGGGTTCAAAAATCTATCACTATATTAACATGCTAAAAGAGAAAATCCATAATGTCATAGATGCTCAGAACACATTTAAGAAAATTCAGAATTCTTGATTTTAAAATATCTCTCTGAACCTAGGATTTGAAGGAAAATTCTCTTACCTGAGAAAGAGAACCTACAAAAAACTCAGTTCATACTATATTTCTGTATGACTCTGCTTTTTCTTTAAGATTAGAAAAAGTCAGTCTTTTCTCACCACTTTCATTTAACATTGTCCTAGAAGTTTTAGTGCAATTAGGTGAAATAAAGAAAACTTATATAAATTAAAACAGAAGTAAAACTGTATTTATAGAAAACATGCTTTTTCAATAGAAATCCTCAAGAGTCTACAAAACAGTTTTAAGAACTATTTAAATTGAACAGTTGCAAGTTAGAAAATGAATATGCAAAAAGCAATTCTATTTCTGTATATTAGCAATAAGCAACTTGAAATAGATATCATAATAAATATAGCACTATTGCATTAGAAGTGAAACCATGAAAAATTTGGCAATAAATTTGACAGAATATGTGTAAGATTTGTATACTGAAAACTATATAATATTTCTTAGCTAAACTAAAGGAATAAATAATAAAAATATATTTAATGTTCTAGATTAGAAAATTCAGTATTAAAATGTTAAAGAGTTCCCAAATTAATTGATTTATGAAGTCCATGTAGTCTCATAATTTTAAAGTAGCACGTTTTTGTGTAAAGTGGCCAGCAATTCTAAAATTCATATGGAAATTTGGATAGTCAAACAGTTTTGTGAAATAAGAGCAAAGTTGGAGGACTGCCATTACTCAGTTTCAACATCAAGACAGTATAATTAATATTATTAAAAGAATAGATGCATAGATAAATGGAACAGAATAGAGTCCCAGTGTGTGTGTGTGTGTGTGTGTGTGTGTGTGTGTGTGTGTGTGTGTGTGTGTGAATAAAAGGTTAACATGCAAAGTGTCCCCTTGGGAGTTTGAACACGATACTGGGAGTTCGATCGCTCACTATGATGTGTGCCGATCACAAGGGGGTGGTGCAGAACATGGCGGGTGATCAGGGGGAGCTGACAGGTGGCGGCAGCAGGCTAGAGAAAGGAGGAAGCAGGGAGGTGAGGAACCTGATCGCCGGCCAGGCCTAGGGACCCTACACATGCATGGAATTTCATTCACCAGGCCTCTAGCATATATATGTATGTCCCTCAGCCCGGCCTGCACCCTTTCTAATCTGGGACCCCTTAGGGAATGTCCGACTTCTGGTTTAGGCCTGATCCTGGATAGGGCCTAAACCAACAGTCAGGCATCCCCTCATAATCCAGGACCACTGGCTGCTAACCACTAACCTACCTGCCTGCCTAGTGCTCCCAACAGCCCTCTCTTGTCAGCCTGCTCATCCCCACTGCCCTTCCCTGCTGGCCTGGGCACCCCCAACTACCTTCCCCTGCCAGCCTGATCATCCCTAACCTCCTGTCGGCCTGATCTTGCCCCTAACTGCCTCTGCCTTGACCCTCACCACCATGGCTTTTTCGGAAGGAAGTCAGATGTCCGGAAGATGACTAGTTGACTGGGTCTACTTAGCATATTACCCTTTTATTAGTGTGTGTATATATGTATGTATGGATATACACGTGTGTGTGTGTGTGTGTGTGTGTGTGTGTGTGTGTGTGTGTGTACTAGAGGCCTGGTGCACGAAATTCGTGCATGGGAGGGGGGTGTCCCTGAGCCCAGTCTGCACCCTCTCCAAAATGGGAACCCTCGAGGGATGACTGATTGCCCGTTTAGGCCTGATCCTGATCCTACTGGGATCGGGCCTAAATATGCAGTCAGACTCACAATCCAGTATTGCTGGCTCCCAACTGCTTGCCTGCCTGCCTCCCTGATTGCCCCTAACCACTTCTGCCTGCCAGCCTGATCACCCCTAACCACTACCCTGCCAGCCTGATTGATGTATAACTGCTCCCCTGTCAGCCTATTTGCCCCTAATTTTCCTCCTCTGCTAGCCTGGTCACCCCAAACTGCCCTCCCCCCTGCAGGCTTGATCGCACCAAACTCCCATTTCTTGCAGGCCTGGTCCCTCCCAACTGCCCTCCCATGCTGTCCTGATCGCACACAACTGTCCTCTCTTGCAGGCCTGGAACCTCCCAATGGCCCTCCCCTGCAGGCCATCTGTGGTGGCCATCTTGTGTCCACATGGTGGCAGGATCTTTGACCATATGGGGGCAGCCATCTTGTGTGTTGGAGTGATGATCAATCTGTGTATTACTCTTTTATTAGATAGGATAGAGGCCTGGTGCATGGGTGGGGGCCAACTGGTTTGCCCTGAAGGGTGTCCCGGATCAGGGTGGGGGTTCCCTTGGGGCATGGGGCAGCCTGGGTGAGGGACCTGTGGTGGTTTGCAGGCCGGCCACGCCCCCCAGCGACCCAAGCGGAGGCCCTGGGATCTGGGATTAATTTATGTTTTATAATTGAAATTTTGTAGCCTGGAACAGAGCCAAGCCTTCTGCTTGCTGCATGGCGACAGCCATTTCTGTTTGAAACCTTGTAGCCTGGAATGGAGGCCTAGGCCGGCTAGGGCTGCAGAAGTTTGGCTTCCTCCATTGCCCAGCAACCCTAGTCTCTTCTCTCTCCAGCTCCATGGCTGCCACCATTTCTGTTGGGATTATGTATCTTCTATAATTGAAACTTTGTAGCACTGAATGGAGGCCTAGGCTGGCAACAGCAGGCGGAAAGCTTGGCTTCCTCCATTGCCGAGGAAACCCAAGCCTCCCTCCTGCTCTCAGTGGCGTCAGCCATCTTGGTTGGGGTTTATTTGCATAATTTGCTCCTGATTGGTTGGTGAGTGTGGCTGTGAGCGTGGCTTGATCAAAGGTATGGTCAATTTGCATATTATTCTTTTACTAGATGGGATAGAGAGAGAGAAAGTCAATTGATTGGGGGTAAGGTAATTTAATATTCACCCTTAACTTCGAATGACATACAAAATTTAACTCAAAATGTATGATAGACCTAAATGTAAGAACTAGGACTATACTACTTCTGGAAGAAAAAATAAAAAATATTTGTGACTTTGGTTAAGCAAATATTTGTTATATGGAACACAAATAGCACAAACCATGATTGTTGTTGCTGTTTAAACATAGGTTAGAATTCATCAAAATTCAAAACCTTTTATTTTTAGGAGACACTGTTAAAAAATTAAAAGATTGAGAGAAAATAGTTGCTCAAACATGTGAAAGGGAAATGAATAGTGTTTTCAGTAAAGGGATATCCATATGCAAAGGAATGAAATTGGGCTTTTACCTTACATCATAGGCAAATTTAGTTCAGAATGTAAGAACTAAAACTTTTTAAAAATATATATTTTATTGATTTTTTTACAGAGCGGAAGGGAGAGGGATAGAAAGTCAGAAACATCGTGAGAGAGAAACATCGATCGGCTGCCTCTTGCACGCCCCCTACTGGGGATGTGCACACAACCAAGGTACATGCCCTTGACCGGAATCGAACCCGGGACCCTTCAGTCCGCAGTCTGACACTCTATCCACTGAGCCAAACCGGTCTCGGCAGAACTAAAACTTTTAGAAGAAAACATAGACATAAATCTTCATGATCCTGGTTAGGCAGTTGTTTCTTAGATATAATTCCTAAAGTATAATCAACAAAAGAAAAATAAATTGGGTACATGGAAATTAAAAACTTGTGCTTTACATAACACTGTCAAGGAAGTGAAAAGACAATCCACAAAATGGGAGAAAACATTAGCAAGTTATATACTTGATAAAGGATTGATATCTAGAATATATAAAAACTAGAGGCCTGGTGCACAAAATTTGTGCACTCAGTGGGGGGATGGGTCCCCCAGCCTGGCCTGGGCCCTGTCACAATGCAGAAGCTCCGCCCAACCCTCTGGGACTCCTTGATGAATTGTCCCAAAGAGGTAGGCTGGAGCTGAGGATCCTGCCTCTGCGCCATATGGATTTGGGAGGCAGGACACCTACGACCCCCAAGCAAGCCTAGCCATGTGGAGCCGAGGAACCCCCCCCCCCCTCCAGGCAGGCCTTGCCTTGTGGGGCTGAGGGACCTCTACGCAGGCCTTGCCATGTAGAGTGAGGGGACTCCCCGGCAGGCCATGCTGGACACCCAGGCAGGCCTTGCTTAGAGCTGGGAGATCCACCTCCTCCCAGCTCCACATAGCCAGGAGGAGGCGGGACTACCAGGCAGGCTCCATGTTATGCACACAGCATCAAGCCAAGCCCTGCCACCTGCATGTGCCTGCTGTGTGCGCAGCCATCTTGTGAGGGTGTGAGGGCATCACAGCATGACCACCACTTAGGCTTTTGTTAGTAGGATACATGTTCATAGGGACTTTATTCATAATAGCCAGAAAGTAGAAAAAGAGCAAGAGTCTATACACATTTGAATAAACATCCTCATATATAAAAATTGCGACCCCTGCAGCCCCCAGTGCCACCATGGCCGGGCTTGGGGCCAGATTTGTGGCTGTGATCGGGAACCCCCAGACCCCAGCACCGCCTTGGCAGGGTGTGGGGCCGGGTTTGTGGCTGCAATTGCCACCCCCACAGCCCCCAGCGCCGCCATTGCCAGGTTTGGGGCTGGGCATGTGGCTGTGATCACCACCCCGTGGCCCCCAGTAGCATCATGGCCGGGCGTGGGGCCGGGTTTGTGGCTGCGATCGCCACCCCCACGGCTCCCAGCGCCTCCATGGCCACGCTTGGGGCCGGATATGTGGCTGTGATGGCAGCCCCCGTAGCCCCAAGGCCTCCATGGCCGGGCTTGGGGCCGGGTTCGTGGCTGCGATCCCCACCCCCAGTGCCGCCATTGCCAGGTTTGGGGCCGGGTGTGTGGCTGCAATCTCTACCCCCTGGCCCCTGCGCCGCCATGGCCTGGGCTTGTGGCCAGGTTTGTGGCTTCAGTCACGGCTCCCAGCGCCGCCATTGCTGCGATTGGTGACCCCTGGGGTCCCCAGCGCCACCATGGCCGGGCTTAGGGCAGTGGGGGCTGGATCCCCTGCTGGGCCTGGGGCTGGGATGGGGACCCCCACCGCTCCAGCACTGCCATGGCCAGCTCGGGGCTGAGGCGACCCGCCCGCCATCTTGGTTGGGGTTAATTTGCATATTGCTCCTATTGGTTGAAGTGTAGCAAAGGTGTGGTCAATTTGCATGTTTCTCTTTTATTAGATAGGATGCCTTGCAACTCAAAAATAAAAAGGTAACCCAATTTAAAATGAGCAAAGGATTTGAATAGGCATTTCTCCAAAGAAGATACACAAGTGGCCTATATGGACATGAAAAGCTGTTAAAGCCTTGAGGTGTTGGCTCAGTTGGGACAATGTGCCAGAAGGTCGTGGATTCCGTCTGCACATGTGCCTGGGTTTCAGGTTTGATCTTCAGGAGGTAACCAATGAATGTGTGTCTTTCTCTCTGTTCCTGCCTTTTTAAAAAAAATAAAAATAAAAATAAAGTAGCTGTTTAATATGATTAGTCATTAGGAAGTCATTTTGCCATTTATGGGACAGTGAGACCAGTACACATGTATTATAATAACTAAAAATTTTAAAACTGACAAAATCAAGTACATATATATGAAAATGTGGAGCATCTGAACCCTGACACATTTCAGGTTTGTCTGTAAAATAATAAGGCATTTAAAAAAATAGTTTGGCACTTTTCTTATAAAGTTACTAGGGGCCCAGTGCACGGATTCTTGCACATTGAAAGGAAATTAATTAGAAGGTGGGCCAATGGGGTGGGACTGGGTGAGACAGGCCGGACAGGCCCTGGAGGCAAACTCCCGTGGTCCCTTCCTTCTGGCTGCACCTGGGGCAGCGCCATGGCTCGAAGGGCGTCTGCGGGGTGAGTGGGTCCCTTTGGCAGGTGGGGTCCCTTGGCCTGACCTATGAGCTGAAATCGTCTCTTCGACATCCCCTGAGGGGGGTCCCGGAGTGTGTGTGAGAGGGCACCCTGCAAAGTTGCTGTCGCTCAGCAGCTCCTGGGTTGAGCATTTGCCCCTGGTGGTCAGTGTGCCTGATAGCTACTGGCCAGTTGGTCGACTGGAAGGTCGCTTAGTCTCTTATATATATAGATACATGCATTTACCATGTGACCCAGGAATCGCGCTTGTAGGTATTTAAGAAAAATGAAAGTATGTGTCCATATGAAGATCTGTATGTGAATGTTTAAGGTAGCTTTATAATTGCTGTTACCTGGAAGCAACGCAAATACCCATTGGCAGGTAAATGGGTAAACAAATTGTGGTACATCCATATAATGGAATACTTAAATAGTGAAAAGGTATAAGATACTGATATGTATAGTAACATTGATAAATCTCAAAAACATGTGGAAAGTGAAAAAAGGCACAAAAGGATGCATACTCTATGATTCTATTTATATGACTAAACATTCCCCATCAATTCCTGAAGTTGTATTTATGTAATATCTTTCACAGATTAACAGAAATTCCTAGGATAGTATTTTACATACTTCTGAAATTCAGTTATATGGATACATATAACTTTCATTAGTGAATATATAAAAATTATTTTATTGGAGTTAAATGTTTTGTTTTGAATTGCTTTTTGCTGACAGATATCTGATGTAGTTAGTGATCTAACAATATACTTGGAATATGGAATAAAATCTTTCTTTTTAGGATGTGCTACGTCTCACTAAAGTATAGCAACTTTAAGTACTTTAAATTTTCAGGCCTAATTATATTACAACCTGTTAATTTTCATCTCTATGAGTTGGAGACTGTGTGGACACTAAAAGAGAAAGAGAATCTGTGACCATTGAGCTGTATATGTAGTTAATTATAAAGATTTAATTTTAGGTAGAGATTAGAGACATATTCAGATCAAATAAAAGCTGTATTGGGAGGAGTTACCCACGTTTTTGAAGAAACACATTGAGTGGGGGCCATTGGGAGGTGGATGGAAGGAGAATTTAGGAACTGTGATTAATGACTATATGTCTGTAAACCATTATGAATGTGTCTTTGAGACTAATTAAATATCTTAGCAGAAGAGTATTAAACAAGTTTAAACAAATTAGTATTTATTATTAGTACTAAAAAATAAGTATTTATTAAATTAATTTGAGCATGCTATAAAGAAAATAATGTAGGGTGGAAGAGCATTGTGTGAAGAAAACCCTTGAACCGAAGCTGATTTGGCACAATGCATAGAGTGTCAGCCTGCGGACTGAAGGATCCTGGGTTTGATTCCACTCAAGAGCACATGCCCGGGTTGGGGACTCGATCCGCAATGGGGGTATGTAGGAAACAGCTAAACAATGATTCTCTCTCATCATCAATGTTTATATCTTTCTCTCTCCCTTCTGAAATCAATAAAAAATATTTCTGTTTTAAAAAGGAAACCCTGAACCTAAGAGTAAAAATATGGTAGAAAGCATTTATTTGGATTAAAAAAAAAAAAAAGCTCAGTAATTATATTTTGCTAGAGGCCCGGTGCATGAAATTCATGCATGGGGGGGTGTCCCTCAGCCCAGCCTGCATCTTCTCCAATATGGGACCCCTCGAGGGATGTCCAACTGCCTGTTTAGGCCTGATCACCCCTTAACCACTCCCTGACAGCCTGATTGATGCCTAACTGCTCCTCTGTCAGCCTGATTGCCCCTAATTGGCCTCCCCTGAAGTCCTGGTCACCCCTGACTGCCCTCCCTTGCAGGCCTGGTCCCCCCAACTGCCCTCCCCTGTTGGCCATCTTGTGGTGGCCATCTTGTGTCCACATAGGGGCAGGATCTTTGACCACATAGAGGCAGCCATCTTGTGTGTTAGAGTGATGGGCAATTTGCATATTACTCTCTTATTAGATAGGATAGAGGCCTGGTGCATGGGTGGGGGGCAGCTGGTTTGCCCAGAAGGGTGTCCCAGGTCAGGTTGGGAGTTCTCTTGAGGTGTTGGGTGGCTTGGGCGAGGGGCCTGTGGTGGTTTGCAGGCTGGCCATGCCCCCTGGCAACCTAAGCAGAGGCCCTGGTATCTGCAATTTATTCTTCTATAATTGAAACTTTGTAGTCTTGAGCGAAGCCAAATTTCCTGCTTGCTCCATGGCCACAGCCATTTTGGTTGGGATTTACTTATCTTCTATAATTGAAACTTTGTAGCTTTAAGGAGAGGCCAAGGCAGGCCAGGGCTGTGGAAAGCTTGGCTTCCTCTGTCGCTGGGGACAACTCAAGCCTCCTGCTCTCTCCAGGTTTATGGCTGCTACCATTTTTGTTGGGATTTATTTGTCTTCTATAATTGAAACTTGGTAGCCCTGAGTGGAGGCCTGGGCCTGCCAGGGTGTGCAGAAAGCTTGGCTTCCTCAATTGCCGGGGAAACCCAAGCCTCCTGCTCTCTTCATGGCTATAGCTGTCTTGGTTGGGTTAATTTCCATACTCTCTCCTGATTGGCTGGTGGGCATGGCTTATGGATATAGTAGAGTGATGATTAATTTGCATGTTAATCTTTTATTAGATAGGACTAGGAGCCTGGTGCACAAAATTTGTACACTGGGAGTGGGTGTTCCCTCAGCCCAACCTGCCCCCTCACACATAGTGGGAGCCCTCAGGGGATGTCCTACTGACCACTCACCCCCGGCCTGCCCAAGGCCTAAAGCCTCTGGCCAAGGGTAAGCAATGGGGTGAATGGCTTGCTCTATCCCAGCCCTGCCCCCGCCCCCCCTCCCACCCAGGCCTTTGCCCCAGGGGCCATGTGCCTGCTGGCCTTCGCCCCAGGCCTCTGCCCCGACCCCACCCCAGTTCCTGATTGGCTGGCGGGCATGGTTTGATCAGAGGTACAGTCAATTTGCATATTATTCTTTTATTAGATAGGATGATAGTGTGCTTTGTATATAATTTTCCTAATACTGATTACAAAAGCAGCATGATAGCTATGGTAGTTAATAGACAGCTGCTACTGTCCACTTATGAAAGCATATGGAACAACTGATGAAATCTTTATTTACTTTGCCAGTGATTTAATTGTTGAGAAAGTGATGCGAGTAATTGCTATTCTGGGTTTGTGATCAAAAGGCTGAATTGATTTAGCATTTGGGAGGTGTCAGGGACCTTGAGACAGAGGACTCAGTTTACCTTAGACCAGTGACTCTATTGAAATATTGGGTCAGGTAACTCTTGTTGGGGGCTGGTCTTTGCAATCTAAGATATTTTGCAGCATCTCTGGCCTCTTCCTTCTAGAGGCTAGTAGCATACTTCCCCCATCTCCACGGCCCCTCCCCGCCACCAAGTTGTGACAACCAAAACTGTCTCAAGACTTGGCTAGATGTCCCCGGTAGGTCAAAATTACCCTCAGTTGAGAACCATCTCCTTGAAGGAAAGAAATGCTGTGTACAATCAGGCATGTGTTCCACCCTTAGGAAATTTAATCCAGTTTATTGAAAAAATTCTAAATGACAGATATTTCAAAAACGAGTAAATATAAGAAGGTTGCAGCCAAAGAAACCAAGGTTATTTCACAGGTCAGACTGGAAAAGATGTGAATGACTGTATTAAGTATGAGTACATATATAGGTTTAAATGCAAAATAGGAGCATTAACCTATAAAAATTATTAGGCCAAAAGCCCATGATCATCCAAAGTTCTTATGAAAAGTTCTGAAGACAGTAAAAGTAATTTCTTCCCTCTAAGCCTTCCCCTTTTTAGAGTTATGAGTTTAAGATGTGTGAGAAAATGACAAATCCTCTACATGAGACCACTTAATATTGAATTATTTTTTGAATGTCCAGTCACTAAAAATATAAAATCTTTTTTCTTTAAAACTGTAGCTCTTATCTCTTGTGAAGGGAGATACACACAGAAGCAAATAGTAACTTACATATCCCTTTATAATTGTGGAAGTTTGTGGAGAATGTAATGAATGATACATAGATCTTGTAGGGAGTAAAAGACTTCAGGAAGTAAGATTTAAGTTGATACTTAAAAGGCGGCTAGATTTCTCAACTGACGAAGAATAGTTCAGGTAGAGAGGAAACAGCATTTGTTTGATATCACTAGCATGATATCTTTCAGGAACTAGGAGTTTGCTATAATTGAACTTCGTTTGTGATGAGCCGGAAGGGGTAAGGAGGACAGATGGCAGGAAGAGTGAAATGGCAGGCTGGACCTTATGGGTTAAGGCCGTGGTCAGCAAACTGGGGCTCTCAAGTCACATGCAGCTACTTGGCCCATTGAGTGTGGCTCTTTTACAAAATACCGTGGCCTGGGCGAGTCTATTTTGAAGAAGTGGCGTTAGAAGTTTAAGTTTAAAAAATTTGACTCTGTTGACAAATGAGTGTGCCGACCACAGGGTTAAGGGATTAGATTAAAAAGAATTACATTGAATCTTGTTTATTGTTGTCGTCGTCATTTGTGTAAGTTTTTAAAATGAAGAAATTAGTCCTAACCATGTTGGCTCAGTGGATAGAGTGTCGACCTGCGGACTGAAAGTTCCCAGGTTCGAGTCTGTACCTTGGTTGCAGGAATATCTCCAGTAGGATATGTGCAGGAGGCATCTGATCGATGTTTCTAACTCTTTATCCCTTTCTCTTCTCTGTAAGAAATCAATAAAATGTATTTTTTAAAAAGTAAATAAATGAATTAAAGTTTAGGGAAAGAGAAGAAATTTGAGCCACTTTAAGTTAGTTTATCCCCCAGATCTAAGGAGGATTACATGCTAGAATTTTGAATTAACATGCTGATATGATTGAGGATCTTTAGAAAAGCTTTGGAGAACAGTGGAGCTGCCAGAAAATTGAAGATAGTAACCAAAGACAGGTAAACACAGATTTCTGACCAGGCGGTCTTCAGGCAGAAGCTTAAACTTCTCTTTGTTTACTACAACTACTCTTGTTCAAGTTTCGTCATCTCACTTGAGTGATCACAATGAACCTGTCTAGTGCATTTACTTTTTTGCCTGTTTACAGTTAGTTCCACATTGCTGCCAGAGAGTTATTTTTAAGTTGCTGATTTGAATGTCACATCTCACTCCCAGCCTTTTTTTATTTTCCTAATGTGACACTGTATGATCTTTTAAGTTACATTCTTTTCTGTACTACTCGCCTCATTTGCTTACACCGCAGCCATACAAGGTACATGTATTTCCTAGAAAGTACCTTGACATCTCCTCCACAGACTTTTTGTTTGCCTTTCCTAGAATTCCTTCCAATCCCATCCAGCTAAAGGAGTCTTTATCCTTTAAATTTCAAATAAGGCTTCACTTTAGTTGCCTAACCTATTGGGCTAGTTAGATGCCCTGTTGCTGGCTGTATATTTTCATGGCATCTTGTGCACTTACCACAGTTAGATTATATTTATTTGTGTGGTTATTTGATTGTTATATTCCCCTTCTTCCTCGTCAGTAGGTTGTAAATGTCATCAGAGCAGAGGACTTTTATATTTAATCTTAAACCCGACTGAATATTAGGTACTCATAAAGTATTTGTTAAATGTTTATTAGGTTAAATGTTGACTTGTTAGAGATGATCTAAAAAATATTTCTTTGTGGGTAGAGTTTGGGCATGATCATTAGTTTTTTTAAATTATTCTTAATTACTACATATATATCACCTATCTGACCACTGATAATCAGAATTAACCTCATAGTTAACATTTTGCCCTATTTGTTTCTGGTCTTTTATTTAAAAGAAAATGTTAAGTTACAGCACTTGCTGGTGTGACTCAATTGGTTGAAGCTTTGTTCCATCCACTGAGGGGGTTTTGGGTTTGATCCCCTGTCAAGGTGTGTATGGGAGGCAACCAATCAATATTTCTCTCTCGCATCTATGTTTTCTTCTCTTCCCTCTTTCTGTCTCTGAAAAACATATTCTCAGAAGAGAATTAGGAAAAAAAAAAAAGTCAAGTTATAATCTAAGTCTTGGGCCTCGTGTTGCTTCCAGAGGTAACCACTCTATCAGCTAGAGTTAATATATTTAATCATTGCATCTTAAACTTTCTCAGAATATTGATTTCTCTCCTACTATACAAAATCATCACATCAAAAATAAACATAATAAACTAACAAACAAGCCACACATAGTAAGAACAAAATAATTTCAATTGAGTTATAGAAAATAAAGTTCTTTCAAAAGTTTCTATTCTCTGATTGTAAAGGGTAAATCATTGTATCACTGTATTAAGGGGTACATTACATGTGTCATTGTAAAAGGGTTGTATCTAAAGTTTTTATTTATTTTTCCAAGTAATTATACCCTATTTAATAAAAGCCTAATGTGTGAAGTGTCTAATTGTCCCGTCGCCCATTCAACTAATCAAAGCATAACATGCTAATGATATGCTAAGGCTGCTCAACCACTCGCTATGACATGCACTGACTACCAGGGGGCAGACAATTGACTGGTCAACCAGTTGATATGACGTGGACTGATCACCAGGAGGCAGATGCTCCAACTGGTAGGTTAGCTTGCTGCTGGGGTCTGACCAATAGGGACTAAGCAAGACTGGCCGGACATGCCCTGGAGCCCTCCTGTGGCCCCTCCCCAACTGGCCAACCTTCCACATCCCAGTCCCTCAGCCTTGCCTATGCCCTCTCGTAGTCCAGGACCCCTCGGGGGATGTCGGAGAGCCAATTTCATTGATTTAAAAACAATAGAGAAATAAATTATTTTCAGTTCAACATGTTCTACTCATATCAGTGAATCTGTTGTTCATCCAAGAAAGTAAAAACAACTTGACTATGTTTTCTTAGCTCTTTGTGGCATTGCACAAAAGGTACATATTGCTCAATAGAAAAGGGTAAACTTTTTTTCTTATTTTAAATTAAGATGTCATAATAATTTAAACAAAACATTAGAAGATTTTGTGACTTGCAGAAAGGTCTTCATTTTATTTTATTTTTTAAGAAATATGTTTTATTTATTTTTTACAGAGAGGAAGGGGTAGGGATAGAGCGTTAGAAACATTGATGAGAGAGAAACATTAATCAGCTGCTCCCTGCATGCTCCCTACTGTGAATGTGCCCGCAACCAAGGTACATGCCCTCGACCAGAATCGAACCTGGGCCCTTGAGTCCGCAGGCCGATGCTCTATCCACTGAGTCAAACCGGTTAGGGCAAGGGCCTTCATTTTAATAATTGTGGCTAGTTTTTCCTAAAGGTATCTCATTACGATTATAAAATCATGTACTGTAATATTGAAATGAGTACTACATTATCTGTAGTAAAATTAAAAAGGGTTTTCACATACTAGTATTTTGGATATAACTTTAAATATAGTTAGAAATCTATACTTTTTGAGGAATTATAAGAAAAATAATTCTAAAAACAGCAAAGTTTATATAACTATCTTTTATACACAATATATTTACTTCTATATTTAAAAAGAATAAATTTCTTGAGTTAGGAGGGTATAGATTATATTGACCATATGTTGTGATTAGTATACACTACTATTTTGAATCTTCTTAACTATGAAAAATGTAAAAATACCATTTGGTAGTGTCATTAAAACTTTCTTCTTCACAACTAAATATTAAAGGTACATATAAAAGTCTGCACTATTGTGGGATACATCCAGCTAGAAAGCATTAAAATGGAGTAAGGTTTTAGCATGTTTGATTTTTTTATTTTTATGAAGTCTATAAATGACTTCCATAGCTTGGTAATAACTTCAGCTTTCTATGGTGAATGTATTTCTATTTGGGGATTGCAGGGGTAGGATTGTGATTGTGACATTTTGGGATTATTTCTTCAAACTTGATACTGAAGAATAAGAAAAATAGTACTTTGTTGAAGGACCAGTAGGTCATCATAGAGAGTCTAGAGCATTTTTTTTTTTTAAGATGAAAATTTGACATAAGCTTAATATGGCACTTAGGGGAAAAGGTAGATTATTCAATGATTTATATTGAGACAATTGGATATCCATATGAGGAGAAAATGAAATTGTAGGTATTATGTTTATAGTCTTTATCCAAGGAAGTAAAAATAACTTGAAATTATAGGTATTATGTTTATAGTCTTCAAGTAGGGACTACCTTTAAAAATTTTTTTAATTGATATTTTAGAGAGAAGGAAGGGAGACATTGATTTGCTGTGCTTCTTATTTATGAATTCATTAATTGATTCTTGTATATGCTCTAATGGGGCATTGAACCCATAAACTTGATATATTGGGACGATGCTCTAACTGAGCTACCTGGTCAGGGCCAGGACTTCCTCTTTGAAAAGCAGGATACCAGGACTAGGAACTGAAGCTGGGGTGGAGATCATCTGGCCTGAGGGCCATTAAGGCCTTGCAAAATCATTTGTTTTGGCCCTGCCAAGGCATTGGGGGTGAGTTAATTAAATATTTGACCAAATATAGCAGGCTAATTTTTGAGTTGATAATTCCATATGGTCCTCGAATGATTTTATAAATATCCAAGTAGCCTTGTCAGAAAAAAGGAAACATTGATATATTTTGGCATATCAAAACTATATATATGATTTTTTAAAAACTATATAAAGAACACCAACAAACTGGGGAAAATTCCAACATACTTAACAGAATTATATTCCTGATATATAAAGAGATCCTCTAATAAAAACATAAATAATTTAAAAATGGACACAGTAACTGAATATCCTCCTAAAATAATAAAAAACCCTGGGTCTGTCACGACCGGAGGCTCGACCAACTGAAGTCAGTCCTGCAGTCAGCACTGGGTTGATGTGGCGACCTAGCACTGGCTGCTGTGGCTGGAGGTGCAGTGACCCAGCAATGACTGCTGTGGAGAGGCCTGAAGAGAGAAGCAGGGTCTGATCCATAGCCTGTGTGGCAGCTGTTGATCAGCACTTGCTTCTCTCTTTCTCTCTGGTTTGGGCCAACAGCTATGCCTCCATTTCTCTCCAGGCCTCCACCAGAGCTGCTGATCAGCCATGTCTTTCTGATCAGGTCTCATTGATAGGCCCAGAGACGCTGACTGGCATAGAAACTGACCAATGAGAACCAAATTGGCCAGCAGAGGAGGGCAACTGGGGGTGAAATCAGGCCGGCAAGGGAGGGCACTTAGGGGTAATCAGGCAGGCAGAGGCAGTTAGGGGTGATCAGACTGGTAGGGGAGGGCAGTTAGGGACAAGATCAGGCTGGCAGGGGAGGGCCGTTGGGGTGATCAGGAACGCAGGCAGAGAGGTTAGAGGCAATCAGGCAGAGGGGTTGGGGCAATCAGGCAGGCAGGCAGAGGCAGTTAGGGGAAATCAGGCAGGCAGACATGTGAACAGTTAGGAGCCAATGGTCCCAAATTGTGATCCCTATGGGATCAGGCCTAACCCGGCAGTCGGACATCCTCCAAGGAGTCCCCAAGTGGAGGGGGTGCAGGCTGGGCTGAGGGAAACTCCCTCTGTGCATGAATTTCATGCACCAGGCCACTAGTACTATCTAATAAAAGAGTGATATGCAAATTGACTGTAGCTCAGCTACACCCACCAGGAGTGAATATGCAAATAAACCCAACCAAGATGGCTGTGGCCACAGAGAACAGGAGGGAGGCTTGGGTTTCCCTGGCAATGGAGGAAGCCAAGCTTTCCACCTGCCCTTGAGGCTCAGGCCTCCACTCAATGCTACAAAATTTCAATGATAGAAGATAAGTAAAAATGATGACAGCCATGGAGTTAGAGCATCAGGCTTGAGTTGCACCTGAAGATGGAGGAAGCCAAGCTTTCCACCTGCCCTGGCCAGCCCAGGCCTCCACTTCAGGCTACAAAGTTTCAATTATAGAAGATAAGTAAATTCCAACAGAAATTGCTGTCGCCATGGAGTGAGCAGAAGGCTTGGCTCCGCTCCAGGCTACAAAGTTTCAATTGTAGAAATAAATCCCAGATACCAGGGCCTCCACTTGGGTCTTGGGGTGTGTGGCCAGCCTGCAAACCACCACAGGCCCCTACCCCAGGCCACCCCACATCCCAAGGGAACCCCCACCCTGATCTGGGACACCCTTCAGGGCAAACCAGCTGGCCCCCAACTGTGCATCAGGCCTCTATCCTATCTAATACAGATTGACTATCACTCCAACACACAAGATGGCTGCGTCTATGTGGTCAAAGATCCTGCTCTATGTGGACACAAGATGGCCACCACAAGATGGCCAGCAGGAAGGGCAGTTGAGGGTGATCAGGCCAGCAGGGGAGGGCACTTGAAGGTGATCAAGCCTGCAGGAGAGGGCAGTCAGGGGTGACCAGACCGGCAGAACAGGGATGTTGGGGGTAACCTGGCCTGCAGGAAAGGGCAATTGGGGGGGAACCCAGGCCTGCAGGAGAGAACAGGTGGAGGGGACCAGGCCTGCAGGGGAGGGCATTTAGGGGCAAACAGGCTGGCAGGGTAGCAATTAGGCATCAATCAGGCTGACAGGGGAGTGTTTAGGGGATGATCAGGCTGGCAGGCAGAAGTGGTTAGGGACAATCAGGAAGGCAGGCAGGCGAGCAGTTGGGAGCCTGCAGTCCTGGATTGTGAGAAGGATGTCCGACTGCTCATTTAGGCCTGATTCCAGTAGGACATCACCCAAGGAGGCCCAGATTGGAGAAGGTGCAGCCTGGACTGAGGGACACTCTTACCCTCCCCCCAACCCCGTGCATGAATTTTGTGCACCAGGCCTCTAATCCTCCTATTTAATAAAAGTAATATGCAAATTGACCGTACCTTCTCTACACCCACAAGCCATGCCCACCAGCCAATCAGGAGCAGGTGGTGGGGCTGGGGCCGGGGCCAGGGCCAGGTAGTGGGGCCAAGGTGGCACGGGTCGAGGGGCTGGGGCTGAGATGGCCTAGGCTGTGGGGGTGGGGCTGAGGCAGCCAGGGGTCAGGGGTGGGGCTGGGGGACGGGGCCAAGGCGACCAGGGCCATGGAGAGTTGGGCCAAGGCAGCCAGGGCAGTGGGGCGTAGGGCCGAGGCGGCCAGGGCCAGGGAGGGTGGGGCTGAGGCACCAGGGCCATGAGGGGCGGGGCTGAGGTGGCTAGCGCATGCTGGCCAGGGAGAAGGCCTGGGCTAGGGGTGGGGAGGCCGAGGCCCGAGCTATCCGGCTCAAGCTGGCTAGGACGAAGGCCCGGGCCGGGGTGGGATGGGGTATGTGGGGACTGAGCCAGCCATCGGCCCCATTGCAGGGCAATGGCTGGGTGCCCAAGGCCTAAAGCCTCTGGCGAGTTAGATTGAAGAGTCTGAGTTTGAAATCCTTATGAATATTTAGTGACTCTATAAATAAATGAATATTTAGTGTAACTATAAATCCTCAACCTTTTATACTATCTTTTCTGCTTGGGCAGGCTGGGGTGAGCCATCAGTTGGACATCCCCTGAGGGCTTCCAGTTTCCAGTATGTGAGAGGGGGCAGGTTGGGCTGAGGGACCACCCACCCCCAGTGCACGAATTTCATGCACCGGGCTCCTAGTCCTATATAATAAAAGAGAAACATGCAAATTTGACCGTACCTTTGCTCCTGATTGGCTATGCCACCAGCCAATCAGGAGCAGGGGCGGGGCCAAGAGGCTTGAGCACCGGGCCCCTCGGGTGGAGATGAAACGGTGGTGGCGGTGAGCACCCAGCCCCCAGGCACTGTGAGGGGAAGCTGTGGCAGCAGCAGCGGTGATGGTGGCGGCGGCAGGGAGTGCCCAGCCCCCAGGGCCAGGTGATCACAGGCATCCGGGGCTGAGCTGAGCAGGGCATGGCTGGGTGCCCAAGGTCTAAAGCCTTGCCAGAGGCTTTAGGTCTTGGGCAGGCTAGGGGTGAGCCACCAGTTGGACATCCCCCGAAGGCTCCCAGTATGAGAGGGGGCAGTTTGGGTTGAGGGACCACTCATCCCCAGTGCATGAATTTCGTGCACCAGGCCCCTAGTATATAATAAAAGGCTAATATGCAAATTGACCAAATGGTACAACAACCAGGTGCTATGACATGCACTGACTACCAGGGGGCAAACGCTCGATGCAGGAGCTGTCCCCTGGTGAACAGTGTACTCACACAGGGGGAGCGCCACTTAGCCAGAAGCTGGGCTCACGGCTGGCAGAGCACAGCATTGGTGGCAACAGTCAGACATCACTCAATGGCTTCCGAACTGCGAGAGGGCTCAGGCCCAGCTGAGGAATGCACCCCCCTCCAGTGCTCGATTTTCATGCATCGGACCTCTAGTATAGCATAAAGGAGAAAAAATAAAAATGACCAATGAACTGTTGATAGTCAAACAAATGCATTAATATTAATGTGGCTTAAAATTAGAAAACAATTCTATCCCTACCTTCAACTTAAATCAGAATCAGAAAAATAAAAAAATAATATAAAGGATTGGTGAGTATTAAGAGTGAAAATTGATGCAGTCATTTTGTTTGACAGTATATTTCAAAACTAATAATGTTCCTGAGCATAACCTATTACTTTTACTTAAAGAAATGTTTCCTGCAAAAACAGCTCTGCAAATGTACAGAGTAAAAATATATTGCTAGAGCAAAACATTAGGACAACCCAAATATAAATAAATAGAATTTAGTCAGCTATCCAGTGTGTTTAGTGAAAAGCAATTCACAAAATATATTTTATGTCAATAATTATGTATAGATTGCACATTTTAAAAAATGAATGCATGTGTATAGCTGGAGTGGCTCAGTGGTTGAGCATTGACCTATGAACCAGGAGATCAGGTTTCGATTCCCAGTCAGGGCACATGCCCAGCAGTGAGCTTCATTCCCAGTGTGGGGCCTGCAGGAGGCAGCCAATCAATGATTCTCTCTGATGTTTCTGTCGCTCTTTCTCCATTTCCCTTTCTCTCTGAAATCAATTAAAAAAAAATATTTTTTAGTTGAGTTCATAAATCACATGAAATTTATTCTGTTTCTTTGTTCAACATTTCCTGTTGAATATCATTCTGTGTAATTATTCTTCAACAAAATTTTAAATGTTGCCTAATATTTTATTTATGAATATTAAATTATTTAATCTTTACATTAAAAAACATTTTATTATAGAAATCTTGGTTCCACGTCATATATAATTTCTTTAGGACAAATTTCCAAAAGTAGAATTTATTGGGTATAAAGTGTGATTTTTAAAAAGCACTTAATAACCATCCATTTGCTCTCTAGAAAGTTAGATTGAAAGAGTCTGTGTTTGAAATCCTTATGAATATTTAGTGACTCTATGAATAATTGAATATTTAGTGAAACTATAAATCCTCAACCTTTTACACTACCTCTTCTGCTAACTTGTGATCAGAGACAGAATAGCTTGGTAGTGGCCTGTCAAGAGTTACGGTGTCTTCACCATTTCATTTCTTACTTACTGTGTAGTAATATCTCAGTACCTTGAATTGTAGCTTTCTTCTTGGCTCAATACAATAGACAGCCAGAAATTGGTAAGAGAGTCTGATGTTCACCACAATCCTGTTTATTGGTCTGAGAATTAGTAAGGGCTTACCAAATTTATAATTTTGTGAGTTTCATTTTGTAAGAAATAAATTCTGTAAATAAAGAGGCTGGTATTTGTTATAGGGGAAAATATAATGCTATAAGATGGGAATTTCTCAGAAGTTTTCAGTTTTAGGTAGTGTGACTAGTGTAGGGCTCACAGAAAAAGTAAAATTTGATAAAATAATTAACGTATTTGAAAGAGTTGGCCATACAGATGTTTGAGAGAAGAGAATCACATGCAGAGGAATAGCCAGTGGGAAAGGTCTTAATAGAGGAGTGTACAGGCATGTTTGAGGAGCATCAAGGGAGAGAATTGTAGGATAATGTCAGAGAAGTAAAGAAATAGGGAGGCTAGGTCATGTAGAGTCTTGTAGGCCATTGTAAGATCTTTGGACTTTTGCTCTGGGTGAGATGGCAAGACATTAGAGCGCTTTGAGCAGAGGAGTGACATGATCTGACTTGTGTTTTAAGAGTATCACCCTGTGTTAAGAATAGACTGTAGAGAGGCAAGGATACACACAGGGAAATTAGTTAAGAAGCCATTGCAATAATCTAAAGAAGAGATTATGGTAGCTTGGTCCAGCATAGTAGTGAATAGGATGAGAAATGATCAGGTTCTAGATATATTTCAAAGGTAGAGGCTGCATGTTTTACTGAAAGATAGGATGTGGAATATAAGGGGAAAAGGGGAGTTAAGAATGTTTAAATGTTGGCTGTCATTGAATTTTCATTGAAAACTTATTGACTGTAGCAATAAGGTTTTGCTTCAGACTTAATAATGTTTCTAATTAAATTCAACTTAAAATTAAAAAGCGAAATAGCACTTTTATGCAAAACTTAAATGTAATAAAGTCATTTTGACACCTAATTTTGTTTGAATCACAATACCAAGCTGCTTTATACATTTCCTGTGCTGTTCAGAAATTAAAACAGGAAGCAAGATATTTATTCCCACACAAATTTGCAGCAGATATATTTTCTGAGATCATGCTACTGTATATTTATAGTCTATTTACGGCTCTAAACCTCATAGGCTATTATATAATATATTAGAGGCCCAGTACACAAAATTCATGCATGGGGTCGGGGGGGGGGGGGTCCCTCAGCCCGGCCTGCACCCTCTTGCAATTTGGGACTGCTGCCTCCTAACTGCTCACCTGCCTACCTGCCTAATCGCCCGTAACCCCTCTGTCTGCCTGCCTGATTGCCCCTAACCACTCCTGCCTGACCCCTACCCTGCTGCTGCCTGATTGCCCCTAACCACCTCTGCCTTGGCCCCTGCTGCAGCGGCTTCATTTGGAATGACGTTCAGAAGGTCATTCAGCTGTCTGGCCTAATTAGCATATTACACGTTTATTATTATAGATTATTCTGGTTCAGGCCTTTTATCTATTTTACATATTGAAATGCTTTAAATTTTATTGTGAAAAATATTTTGATTGCTAAGTAATAATTATATGACTAGAGGTAAGTTCTACTCCTTAACCATTTTGGGTCTTTCTAAACTCTCCTGCTAATCCTTACCACAACCTTGATATAGCTCTAATAACACAGAGCTTCTTATATACAGTTCCTCTGTGCCTTGCTTGTATTGCCATCTGCCTATAGTGTTCTCTCTTTTCTTCTATTACTCTGCATTTTAGACTTGTTTGAGGTGTCATCATCTCCAGAAAGCCTTTTTTAGCCACCTTTCTCCCAGGCAGGCTTGGGTTAGGTGTCTTTAGTACTCAGCAAACTTTGCTTATCTCCCTTATTGTTTGGGGTGTTTTATTTTGTTTTGTTTTGTTTTGAAATATTTTTATTGATTTCAGAGAGGAAGAAAGAGGGAAACTAACAGAAACATCAATGATGAGAGACAATCATTAATTAATTGGCTGCCCACTGCATGCCCCATACTGGGAATTGAGCCCGGAACCCGGACATGTGCCATGACCAGGAATTGAACCCTGACTCCTGGGTCATAGGTTGATGCTCAACCACTGAGCCATGCCGGCTGGGCTGTGTTTTGTTTTTTTTGTTTGTTTTTCTGTTTCATTTCCAGAGTTTGAACTCTTTAAGATAAACTATGTTTTAAAATTATCTTTATATATCTACAATTATTACTGTTGAGCCTGTATGGTAGATACAAATATTTGGGTAGTGAATCTTTCTGGTGCGTCTTGCAGTAGATATGTAATCTAAAATTAAGTGTACTTAGGTTATCTCTGTGTGAAAATATACTCTGTTGCATGTGCTTATTGGTCATAATGAACACAAACACTGGATTGAAATGTGCATTTAAAAGGAAAGACCAAAAATAAATAAAAATAAAAAAATAGAAAGACAGAGTATTATTTGCAGCTTTTATTGGGAACTAGAACTTAAGTTTAATAGCTGTTCTGTATTTTGTACAACTCTGAAATATGAAGCTTTTCCATGTAATCTTATGCCAATGTTGACCATGTGGATTAAAATAGCCCTATTTTAATCTATGACCAAATTAGGAAGAGAATATCTATCCAGTGGGGATTTGTAAATTATTGTAGTTTGTAGCATGACAGGTTTATATAAATAATTGCAGTGATTCCCACTGTTTTAAATGAAAGTCTAAGTTCAAATAGAGAAATGTAATCATACAAGTATGTGATTATTTAGCATGTTTGCCTTTGATATCTTAAATTAGTTTCTTTTTTAAAGGATCATCAAAACTGATGATAAAGAGAAAAGTTTATTTCATTAATCTGAAATATCTACTCATGGGTTTCAATTCAAATTTGATATGTACTTAAAATAACAATAACTAATTAAATAATTATCCTTAATGTACATTTATAGTATAATTGTTTTCTAAGATATTCTAATAAGTCAGATTTTAATGAAAACATTTCAATAGGGTTAAGTCATTCCAAAATTTATTTAAAGCAATTTTTTGTACATGAAACATTTCTCTATTTTATAACTTTACATTTTACTATTTGTAACAAAATAATTTCAATGAATTTCTTTTTCATTATTTTTCAAGAGCCTAAATGTAAAATAAGCGGTGTTAGTAAAATGTTTCAGTGATTTAAAATGATGAACTTTTCTTTCCATACAGATAAAGACACAATTAATAAAATTAGAGACTTACGAATGAAAGCTGAAGACTATGAAGTGGTGAAGGTGATTGGGAGAGGTGCATTTGGAGAAGTTCAGTTGGTAGGTTATTTTTTAATACGATTCAAAATAGAAACTTTTTTTAAAAGTAAAAAATCTACTTGTATTTTTAACATCTTATTTAGGAAAATAGCATTAAAAAAATTATTGCTTTAAATTGCTCTAGATATTCTTGCCTCAGGATATGAAAGCCTAAAGTCAAATTCAGTAGTATGAAATATTTTTTCCACATGTTCATCAGTAGAAAAAAGGTTTCAAGCATTAAAAGAGAAATCTTTACTTCTAATATTAGACTATCTAAAATGCTGTGGAATAGTAAATTTTATAAATAGGAAGCAACATACATAGCAGGATGGAGGGGGCAGAATGTACTATCATAGAAAAAATAAAGAATGTTTTTCTGCCATTACTGGCTTCTGGAAATTAAAGTTTTTATATTATCTAATTGGGATAATTCAGCAAAAGAGAAGAAAAAATAGTGTAAATTATTTAACAAGTTGTTAAAATCATATAACAAATTATTCTAGGAGATATTGAGATTTAAATTTAAATGTTAACACAAAAGCTTATTATTTTGCATTTTCAATTTTAAAGGTAAGGCATAAATCCACCAGGAAGGTATATGCTATGAAGCTTCTCAGCAAATTTGAAATGATTAAGAGATCCGATTCCGCTTTTTTCTGGGAAGAAAGGGACATCATGGCTTTTGCTAATAGCCCTTGGGTTGTTCAGGTATGATATTATTATTCTTTCATTTTTGTTATACTAGTTTGTTAATTAAACATATCTGAGAAGCTTAGTTTTCTTTTTCAGAACAGTAATTGAGAATTTATTGGCAATTACAGAATTGTCTAATATACTATTATCTTTAAAATCATAACATTTAATTTTATTGAATCAGCTCCATGAGGAAAGTAAGGCTAAAGCAAAACAGAATTTAAATATTAGAAATTTTAAATAATCTGCTTTAATTTGGAAGAAGTCATATATTATTATACTCTAAGTATATTTGTTTAATATTGAAATTTAAATTATTTTCCCCAAATATAAGGTCTTATTTTATTTATTTAACTATTCATGTATTTGTCACTCTCATGTAGTGGAGAGGAAAGAATGGAAAAAATGAGGGGTAAAGTGAGTTCTGCTAGGCCTCCAAATAATATTATATTCGCTTCAGGCTTTTCCATGGAAAGAAGAGCCAGTAGTTGTGAGTCCTGATCTTCACCCCATGACCTGTATGAAACTGTGGCGAGGTTATTTACATCTCTGGGCATCGATTTCCTTCCTTAAAAATGTGCAAGTTGGTTTAGATTGGTTATTTTAAACTATGGAGATACTGCAGGCGAAATCATAAGGCAAAGGAGGAATTTGGGGTTGGTTATAATTCTAGATTTTCTATTTCTGCCTCAACTATTTATCTATATCTATCTATCTATCTATCTATCTATCTATCTATCTATCTATGGATCATCTATTTACAGTATATAATGAAGCATATCTTAACATCCTAGTAATTGTGATAAGAAGGGTATGGAAAATGTTTAAGGTTAACATAAGGAGGCTTTTATACCTGACTGTCTATTCTTTTTTTTATCACCTGTGTATAACATGGTTTCCTGGGCTCAGTATTATATGACATTTTGAGCCAGGTAATCGTTTGTTGGGGCCTATTCTGTGCATCCTTGGCTTCTGCCCAGAGAATGCCAGTAGCACTTTTCCCCACTCCCACACATCGGTTTTAACAACCCAATATGTGCTCAGACATTATTGTCTCCTTGGGCTGGGAACCACCAATACAGAAAAAATACCTGCTGTTCTGTAGAGTTACGACCCATGACATAATTGTTACTTTTAGGGTTTAAATTTACAACTTATGTGCTTGGAACTTTGTTTTTCTTGATACATTGTTTATAAATAAACTGCCATTAGTATCAACAATGTTTCTATAATTATGGTGGCTAATTTATATCTGTGGTAGCCATGAAATGCCACTTAGTTTCTTATCTTCCCCATATATTTATTTATTTATTTTAAATATCCTCACGCAAGGATATTTTTGCATTTATTTTTAGAGAGAGTGGAAGAAAGAGGGAAAGACAGAGAGAAATATCGATGTTAGAGAAATACATTGATTGGTTGCCTCCTGCATGAACCTTGACCAGGGCCTGGGCTGGGGAGGGACCTGAAACCCAAGTACATTTCCTGGACCGGACTCGAACTCAGGACCCTTTGATCTGCAGGCCGATACTCTATCCACTGAGCAAACTGGCTAGGGCTCCTATATATATGTATATATACGTATATATACGTATATATACGTATATATATATAATATATGAACTAAATCTGGGGCCCATCCAGTGTGGCAACTGGTTGAACATCGACCTGTGTATGCACCAGGAGGTTGCCTGGTCAGGGCACATGCCCAGTTTTAGGCTCAATCCCCAGCAGGAGGCAGCCGATTAATTGATGTTTCTCTTTCTCTCCCTCTCCTTTCTTCTCTCTCTAAAGCCAGTAAAAACATTTAAAAATAACTAAATCTGAAACTGAAAAAGAAGATTTTTGACATAAGTGTCTAGGTAAATTGGGTATTTTTTTTCTCTTAGGCTTATTTTATTCATATTAGTTGGATTCTAATCTTATGTTTACCTAAAATGTCCTTTTGTAAACGTGCTCTTTTTCTCTATCTTCAATCCTGGTTACATAATAAATGCATTTATGCCTGGCTTTCTTGCCAATTTCATATCAATGGAATTTATTCTTTCTGCTTTGAGTTTAGCTGCTGCCTCCCACTGTTTCTTTGTTAGTTATTCTCCTTTTGCCTCCTGTCATTCACTGAGCACCTCCTCTGTTAAGTGCTTTTTATATTCACTAAATTTTAAAACAACTCTGAAAGGCAGTTAATCCCTGTTAGGTGCAGTCCAATTTATAGATTAATTTATGCTTTATTCATTAGACATTTATTAAGCACTCACTGATTGCCAGACATCCAGATGCTGACTGAGCAGCAAGTATAAAAGTCAAATAAGGTACAGTCCCTTACATTCTTCTTGAAGGGGTTATAGTGGCAGGGACTAAGGGAGGTTAAATAAATTGCCCAGTCACACAGCTAATAAGGGACAGCTGAGACTTTTTGAGAATTGTGATTTTGATATAAATCAAACAGTAAACCTCACTAAAGCACAATTTAAATTAGAGCCAAACTATTTCTTTGCTTAGGAGACTTGTATGAAACTATTATAATTTTTAATTCTCAATATAAAAAATTCAGTTAATATAGATATATATATTTCCCTGGCCAGTTGCTCAGTTGGTTGGAACATTATCCAAGGTTGTTGCAGGTTTCATCCTCAGTCAGGGCACATACAACTATCAACCAATGAATGCATGAATGAGTGTAACAACAAATCAGTGTCTCTCTCTCTCTCTCTCTCTCTCTCTCTCTCTCTCTCTCTCTCTCTCTCTCTCTCTCTCTCTCTCTCTCTCTCTCTCTCCTTTCTTCCCTCATTCTTTTACTCTCTCAAATCAATCAATAAAATTTTTAACAGAAGAAGTATAGATAAAAAGTCTCCACCTAAATCTTCAGAAATAATCACTGTTAACAGTTCCTTTGCATATGCAAGGGTCTTTGTGGTGTTTATGTTTGTGTTCGTTTCTGTTTTGAAAGGTTATTACAACTCCTGCTATTTGACTATTTTAATGAAATATTGTAATTATTATTTTTGCAAATTTTTAAATGAAACCATTTTGCTTAATCTTAATGAATTGTTTTTTGTATTTGTATAGCTTTTTTATGCATTCCAAGATGATCGTTATCTCTACATGGTGATGGAATACATGCCTGGTGGAGATCTTGTAAACTTAATGAGCAACTATGATGTGCCTGAAAAATGGGCACGATTCTATACTGCAGAAGTAGTTCTTGCATTGGATGCAATCCATTCCATGGGTTTTATTCATAGGTAAAGATAAAAATGCTTTAAATTTTCTCATTTGTTGAAGAGAGAAGCTAAAAATACATAAACTTTATTCAATTAACATTTTCCATTCTAAATCCATCTATTTTCCATCTGTAGACATGAGTGGTATTTCAGAACTTAACACTTTGAAATTTGTAGTTTTAACATTTCAGTTTAATGTTTATATAAGTGTACTTTTTGCTACCTCTTAATCTGATCATACAGTTTTTATTTGGTGTTGTGAACAGTAAAAATTATAAGCTGGTTTTCTGAAGTTTGTGCCAGAGTGTTAAACAATTTTTATTTTTAATAAAATATTAATTTTCTTTTGATTCGTTTTTATGTACAAATTTTTAAAATACAGATTAATTTGCTTTTAATTAGTTAATATATCATCTTTTTTAGAATAATAATTTTATTTGTTCTGCAAACACCATTTGAATTTATCATGTAGTTGCTATGCTAAGTTCCAAGGATACAAAATGAAAGTGACATAGGTCCTGTGCTGAAATTATTTATGTGCTTATGCTGAGACGTGTGTTTCCATTACTTTTTATGTCTGAATGGTACATTTTTATGTTTATTCTCTCAAATGATTTGATCCTACTCCCACTTCCTCTGGAAGAATCGGACTCTAAATATGTCTTCTTCTGAGGCATTAACATATAATGAACTTTCCTTGCTGAAGTTTAATTTCTACATATACAAGATAGAGAGCATATAAAGGTCAAAAGTGTCATATCTACATTGAATGAGGAGAAATAGCCTAAAATAACTGCTTCGTATAATTTTTATCAGTATCTGATCTCTTTCAGAAATGCTTTTTTTATTCCCCCCCTCAGAGATGTGAAGCCTGATAACATGCTGCTGGATAAATCTGGACATTTGAAGTTAGCCGATTTTGGTACTTGTATGAAGATGAATAAGGTTAAATAATTATATTTTAATTTAATTTTTGCTAATTCAAGACAGATACTTTTTAGAAGATGTTACAAGAATTTACTAACTGTAGCTGAACTTATACAGAACTGATGTGACCTGTCTCATTTGTTGAAATAGGTGCTACAATTGCAATGTTGTATAAGTAACTTGTGATTTATCTTTTTACTCTCTATTTAGGGTAAGTGTAAATTGCCAGATTTACTAAATCCTTTATAATAACTCTCTAGTAAACTACTGGTAACTAGAAATGGAAATAGTCCCTAAATACTAACGCCAATATTAAAATTAGAGTTTCATAAATATTAGATTTCAGTAATGTGCGTATTTTTAGTATTTTACTTAGCCTTTCAGTGTTTTACTTAGCCTTCTATTAACATTTTTGGGAGTCAATCTTAAATTATACCCATTCTCACTGTTTATATAATAACATGTGTAGCTGAAGTAGCAGATATGCTGCTTTATTTTCAGTTGAAACAGTTTATATTCTTTGAAACTTATCACAGAACAATATCCAGGAAGTTGTATTTATTATTTTAAATGGAAAATTATTGGTTAGAAGGAAACACTGCATGAGAACTTTTGTGTGAACATTTTATTATAATTCTATTGCATTAATACCAGCTAAAATAAGTAACAGGTATGTATAGTTGTTTGTTTTTGACAGTTAAAATGTATATTAAATTTTCACTGTGCTTAACACTGTTATGCCCTTTTCCCATGCTTTCCCATTTTATATTTGTACACTCGATTTTTATGTTTTCTTCAGTTTTAAGCATTGTTAAATTGAACAGCTATTTTATTTTATTTTTTAAATCTTTATTGTTGAAAGTATTACATAGGTTCCCCTTCCACTCTTCCCCCATTAACCTTTTCCAAGCTCTCCTGTCCTTGAACAGCTATTTTAGTAAAAATAATTAAATTGCATTTGTATATTATTATTATCAAATGATTCATCTTATTGGCCCCGCAGTCTTTTTGCATTGGTTTACATACTTGCTCTCTGTGGTTAAGATGGGGTTATTATATTGGTACAACTGGGGGAATAATAAATGTTGGCATTGTGTCTTGTATTATTAAAAAATAAAAATCACTTATGTATACACACATGAATATAATGTGTACAAAATAAGTATATATGGTTAAGGTATTTGTTAATTTTTGTTAAATTTGCATTACATTTTGATATGATAGTTTATAGCCCAACGATTTTGAGTTTTGCAGATTATATATCATTTTAAGTAATTGAGACTTTATATCCTAATCAAAATTTGACCTGCAATTCATTTTAGGAAGGTATGGTACGATGTGACACAGCAGTTGGAACACCTGATTATATTTCCCCTGAAGTATTAAAATCTCAAGGTGGTGATGGTTATTATGGACGAGAATGTGACTGGTGGTCAGTTGGGGTGTTTTTGTATGAAATGCTTGTAGGTAAGTAAAAGAAAATTTTGTGTACCTCTGATGTAGTTGTTTATCCCAATATTTACCATTTAGTTTTCTTCTACTACAATTCTTACTACATTAAGCCATTTTGATTTTGTTTATATGAAACAAAGTGATCCAAACTTGTGTGTGTGTTTTTTTAAAAACTATTTAGAAGATGAAAGCAACTTTATGGATTTCTTTTTACATATAAAGTATATGTTTTTAGTTTATGTATATTTAGTAAATCTTTAAACAGGTAACAGTAAGTCTTCCTTTGAAACTGATTTTTTTTTAATGTGTCTTATTGTGCTTTTATTTTCCTTATCAATTTTTCAGGTGATACACCTTTTTATGCAGATTCTCTGGTTGGAACTTATAGTAAGATTATGAACCATAAAAATTCACTTACGTTCCCTGATGATAATGATATATCAAAAGAAGCAAAAAATCTTATTTGTGCCTTCCTTACTGATAGGTAAATAATTTTAACATTGAGTTTACTTCTTATTTTGCTGCTCAATTTTAAAGGTCTGTATCTGAGTACCTGTGTTTGATGTTTTGGAATAAAAATGCTATCATTCCCAAAATAATTCATGACAGTGAAACCTAATATAGTTTTATGATTTTCTGGATGCCTTTTCTGGGTCTCTACGCACTTTCTTTACCTAAGAAACTAAAATACAGTTCTTTTCTAATGGCTAGACCAGATGATTCTTTGTTTTTCATTGTTAAATTTTTAACTTGGTTAAGTATAAAAATGATGGTAATTTTATCGAGTCTGAGATTTTTTAAAACATGTTAACATCTCTGAAATAAAGTTCATCTTTGCATAAATATAGATGTAAATATAGGTGTTGTGCTGTGTGTTAGGTGCTTGGGGTATAGAAATGAACAAGACACACTGCCACTGTTCTCCACTACCTCATAGTCCTTTGGGGGAAATAGACAAGCAAATGAGACACTTATTGTACAGCAGGATAGGTACTCTGAATTAAATAGTGTGTGCCATAGAATCATGGCAAGGTTCTCTGGTTCAGTCTGAGTCATTGAAAACTTCTTTAAAAAGCATCACATATCTAAAACAATTTACCTTTTAACTCCTGAAAAAAATTGGAATTCGGGGTGTTATTATTGTTTATAAGTACTCTACTGGAGAGCAAAAGTTGCTGAGTTCCTCTTTTAAAATCAGCTAACGGCACATCTTTAAACGTGTGTTCACTGCAGAGGCCGGAATCATTAACTTGTCTCAATAAAGCTCTCAATGTCACAGTAATGTCAAGAATTAATTATTATTTGTTTTTGATTGGTAAGAAATAATTACTAGTAATAGATTATAAAATGGAAATTTAAAATTTAAAATGCCTTTCTGAATTTTTGTTAGCTTGTGGTGTGAAATAAAGTTGTTGGTTGCAAAAAACTACCACTGTTTTAAAAAGCTATCAAGAAAATTTACTGTTTTATTTATTCTTATGAAGCAGGGTGAAATCATATCGTATCAACAAATATGTGTTTTCTTTAAAAAATTCTTTAGTATTCTCAGTCTTCAACTTTTTAATTTAAGCTGAAAACTATGCTGACAGTCAGTATAATTTTAGGATGACTTAGACCTATACTGGTATTTATCCTGCGTAGATTTGGCATTATGCCCACAAATAAATCTAGACAGATGATAATATCTTAAGTTATTAATTACATTTTTCCTTCTTTATTCAGAGAGGTGAGATTAGGGCGAAATGGTGTAGAAGAAATCAAACGACATCTCTTCTTCAAAAATGATCAGTGGGCTTGGGAAACACTTCGAGACAGTAAGTTAATTTTTCTTGCATATCACAGTGAATACTTGAAAGTAATGGTAGTCTGTTCAAACTGCCTTGCTAATATATTACGTATAGCAATGAAAATCTGAAGTACACAGATGCAATATGGGTATTGTCCTATCTGTTAAAGAGAGAATATTTGATAGTATTGGGAAAATTGCATTGCTACTTCTTTTACATTACACTCAAGATAAGAAAATTAAATATTATATACATGTAATGGAGTTGGGTTCAGCAGTCACAATTTGATTTTGAACTTTGTTGAATTGCTCTTTGTTTTAGACATTAGTATCTCATTGTAGGAGAGTCAAAAAATAAGTTAATTAAATTAAAATATATTTCTTGTGAAAATACCAAGGATTCTCTTATTTTTACTTAAACCTAACAAAATACAATTTTCTATTATTAATATATGTTAGTAGGATATTAATTTGTATAAGGATACAGGAAATTATGATATACTTAATTCCAGTAGGCTTGAAGCTTGCAATTCACAAATAAAAATATGTAGTATTTGAGAAGTTCATTTTCAGTCAGTTTAGGACATTTCTCTATTTTTAAAAAAGTTAAAACTATGTGATAATTCACAGAAAACCTAGTTCAACATAGTTCAATCAAAATTATAATGGCACCAAAGTTCTTATCATCTTTGTGGGTTTGGGAGGTCAAGAATTTATCTTTCCACTGTTAAAGTCTCAGGAACTTTCTTCCCTTTAATTTGTCAAAGAAATTATATTGTATACCAGCCCTTCATTCCTTTCTAATAACAAGGAATAGTTATAATGGAAATGAACTCAGTTGTGTGATTTTAGGAACAGTTACAAATTAGGTATTTGTCTTAAGGACTGCCTATCTAGTTGAGACTTTCAGGGGAGAAAAAATCATATTAAATTTGAAGAAATAAATTGTGTATATTTGCCAAACTTCGTGAAGTATTCTAGTTATCAAATATCTTAAAAGAAATAGTTATATTGTGTTTGAGTACTGTGTATGTATTGCACTAAGCTATAAAATTGAGTGAGAAGAGAAAAGGAGAAATAAATTCTTGTGGAAATTAAGAAATTATATCACTAGACAGAATGACATTGTATAACCTGCTATCTGGACAACTATAGTAGCAGCTAGACCTTGAGAAAACTTATTAATACTTAAAACTGGGAAGTAAGGAATTTCCTCTTCCTCCTCACAAGTAAATGTGATACGGTTGTTGCCTTCATGTTGCATGAGAAACTTGCAAGACAGAGAGATTAGTAGCGAGTGAGGTGATGAATGGTTGCGTTGAAAAGCTCTATGTTTTATTTTATGTTTATATTTAGTAATGTTTTAGAAGGCTAAAAACATACAAATGTGTTTATAAAACTTAAGAAAATTTAGAAGGAGAAATACAAAGTATCTCTTGTATTGCTTTAAATTCATTTTCCAAGTGAAAGAATGCATTAATAACTAGAATAACCACACAATAAATGACTCTAAAAAAAGTAAGGAGGACATCATTTCCTTTTGTGTATAGAAAAGCTGATCATTAATTAAGAGGGGAGGTAATCTGATCAACAAATATTGAACATTTATGTGCTGAGCACTATTTTATTTTAGGCACTAGGAAAACAGGAGTGATCAACAAATGTTCTTTACCTTGTGTAGCTCAGTCTAGTGGAATTGGGGGGTCCAAATCAATGCCGTTTTATAATATTGTTGTGCCTCTTTAATATAACTGTCCATGGTTATGAAAACATGTAAAGTGAATTACTTCCTTAACTTAAATCAAGAATTTTATATTTAAAGAATTTCTGTAATTATATAATTCTGTTAGTATTATCATTTCTATATTTTTTAAAGCTCTTTAATGCTATCTATGGTTTTGCTATCATATACTTAGATTTAACATACTTGCAAGCATTTTAATAGTTTTTTCTAATCCTAATAACTCCTATTTGGTAGTTATTTAAAAAATAAAGAAAAATTAGACTTTAATTGTTCTTTTCTTCTTTCTTCCTACCCCTTTCACTTCCCACCTCTAAAATACCAAGAATACTTTTATTCTGAACTGACCTTTCTGACCTGCTAAGTTTTTAAAAGTTATATAACAGTTTTAATTGTTTTCAGCTCTCTAATTTTTGTTGTCAAAATTGCTTAACTTATGCAAATAATAGTTCTTTTGATAGTTTTACCACTTAGATATAAGTTACAATTAATCTTTACCATCTGTTTTTTGGTGGTGTGAGAGCAGGATTTTGGCAGATTTCTGTAAACTTTCTGATCTTATTCACTCTTAATTTATAGGTACAAAGTATTAAGTTTATAAAGTTACTTTTTCTAATAATTTGAGTTAGAAATAAAGAAATGACAGGTGTGGGATTAAAGACAGAAAGCAGAAAAAATTGAAAAAACCTAAATAACTAGATAGATCACACTAGTGAATCCTAGACAATGCCAGGATTCATATCTAAGTCTGTTTGACTCCAAAGCCTTTGGTCTTCTGGAATACCATGTACCACTTAAAGATTTTCACTATTTAGTATTATACAGACTAGAAATGTAGGGAATCAACAACTAGTTGTCAGTTAAATTTTGTTAATTTTATTTTTATTTTTAGCTGTAGCACCAGTTGTACCTGATTTAAGTAGTGACATTGATACAAGTAACTTTGATGACTTGGAAGAAGATAAAGGAGATGAGGAAACATTCCCTATACCTAAAGCTTTTGTTGGCAATCAACTACCTTTTGTAGGATTTACATATTATAGCAATCGTAGGTAAGTATGATTTTAGGGAGAGGTACTAATTTATGTTGTATTTTCTTAGGGTATCTAAAAACTATCTGAAGAACTTTAAAGTAGATTTAATGGTATATAAGGAGATAAAATATCATTAAAATAATATATCATTTTTAGCAATGCGTGTTTTTTCTAGTATTTCATATTTAACTTCTTTCAGACTTGTCATGTTCAGGATATTGTTTTACAGAAATTATTTTTTGAATGATATACTATATATCTTCAAGTTAATACTAATCTTTTAATACTAATATTATGGTTAATATTGTTATCCAAAGAGTTCTTATTTATAATACATTTTAGAACAACATACAGTTTTCTAGCATTATCATCACTATATTGATGTTACCAAAGGCCTATAATTTTTAGTTCTTTGAAAATTGTGATTCCTTCCAAAGGACCACTAAATGATTTCATAATATCTTACAACATGTAAGACTCTGTGACTTTAGGCTAGTGACTTTGACCTTTTATGCCCCCATTTTCTGAAAAATAGGGATGATGATTATGATAATAATGATAACATTAGTCTCATAGTGTTGTTGTAAAGATTAAGTGTACCAAAACACAGCAATACACTTAGAACAATGCTTTACATGGAGTAAGCAGTCATTGTTTATCATTAACTAGAGGCCTGGTGCACGAGATTCATACACTTGGTGGTTCCCTCAGCCCAGGAGCCCTCACGGGATGTCCAGCTGACAGCTTAGGCCTGCTCTCTGCTTATTGCTGCTGCAGAGATGGGAGAGGCTCCTGCCGCCACAGCTGTGTTCGCCAGTCATGAGCCTGGCTTCTGGGCTTCTGACTGAGCAGCGCTTCCCCTGTGCAAGCTCACTGACCACCAGGGGCAGCTCCTGCGTTGAGCATCTGCCCTCTGGTGGTCTGTACGTGTCATAGCGACTGGTGGTTCTGCTGTTCTGTTGGTTTGCATATTACCCTTTTATTATATAGGACTAGAAGCCCGATGCACTAAGAATGGGCTTTCTTTTCCCGGCTGTCAACACTGCCTTTCCACTCTGGCCCATCCCTGGAGTTGCCTCTTTTCACTCCGTCCTTGCCTTCCCACACTTCCCAGAGAGACCAGGGGTGGGGCGGAACGCAAGTGTCCTGCCAGAGTCATTCAATGCCTATGTATGCAAATTAACTGCCATATTGTGTTAATTTGTATATCACTCCTGATGGGCTGTGGGTGTAGCAGAGATACAGTCAATTTACTGTCTGTTATTAGGTAACATAGTATGAGCTTACATTAGCTTTAATTTTTAAAAATGGACTTGAAATATAAGTTAAACATTTAACATCATTTCACTTTGCTGAGCATTATTTATTCACTAGAGGCCCGGTGGATGAAATTCGTGCATGGCGGGGCTGGGGATGTCCCTTAGCCCAGCCTGCACCCTCTCCAATCTGGGACCCCTCAAGGGATGTCTGACTACCCGTTTAGGCCTGATCCTACTAGGGCAATCGGATATCCTTCTCACAATCCAGGACTGCTGGCTCCAAACTGCTTACCTGCCTGCCTCCCTGATTGCCCCTACATGCCTCTTTGACCACATCGGGACAGCCCTCTTGTGTGCTGAAGTGATGGTCAATCTGCAAATTACTCTTTTATTAGATAGGATAGAGGCCTGGTGCATGGGTGGGGGTCAGCTAGTTTGCCCTGAAGTGTGTCCCGGATCAGGGTGGGGGTTCCCTTGGGGTGAGGGACGGCCTGGGTAAGGGGCCTGTGGAGGTTTGCAGGCCGGCCACGTGCCCCTCCCCCCCCCCCCCCCCCCCCAGCGACCCAAGCAGAGGCCCTGGTATTGGATTAATCTATGTCTACAATTGAAACTTTGTAGCCTGGAGCAGAGTCAAGCCTTCTGCTTGCTCCGGGGCGGCAGCTATTTCTGTTTGAAACTTTGTAACCTAGAGTGGAGGTGTAGGCCGGCAATGGCAGGCTGAAAGCTTGGCTTCTTCCATTGCCAGGGAAACCCAAGCCTCTGTTCTCTCCAGCTTGGTGGCTGCCACCATTTCTGTATCTTTTATAATTAAAACGTTGTAACATTGAATGGAGGCCTAGGCCCACAATGGTAGGCGGAAAGCCTTCCACCTGCTCTCAGTGTCGGCAGCCATCTTGGTTTGGGTTTATTTGCATAATCTGCTCCTGGTGGGCATGGCTGATGGGCGTGGCTTGTGGGTATTGTGAAAGTACAGTCAAATTTGCATATTACTCTTTTATTAGATAGGATTCATTCAGTAGACATGTTTGACAACTTACTATTTGTCATCTATGTACTAAGCATCAAGGTACAGGAAGAGGATGAATAAGAGTACTTTCTCTTGAGATGCTAACATCCTAGCGAGGCTATGGATAAGATTGTATAATATAGGTTGGTAAGTGCTGCACAGTAGAAATCTGAATACAATGAACTATTTGGCAACATTTCCTAGGTGTATTAAATCTATTAAATTTATGTTTAAAAATATTTTTTTAATTAAATGATACTCCATTAGAGTGGTATTAGGTATTTTTATTGCTTGGAGTAATTATTAAATTTGAGGTTATTACAAGCTAACCTTATTTTAAAGTGAAGTGTCTTGTCATTTTAGTCAACTTTTTTTTGTAAGTGCTAATTCAGGTCAAATTTAGGAAACAAGAATGCAATTTAATCTTGGCTTATGAAATTATTTTCAATAACCCAAATGTTAAACAGTATTCAGTACTTTTTGTTGCATCACCAACCAAGTAAGTAGTACTTGAAAAGTCCCAGGTTTAATTATTTTTCCCTCCTAACCCTTCATGAGTATAATACTACAGCTCTTTTATACTGAAATAAATATTCAGAGAAGCTTTAAAGTGGTTTATGCTGAAATATCCTTTCAATTTTTATTTTTTGTAGTTTTATAAATTCTGTCTTGCTTTCTGAAACACTCATGATGTTGATGTCAACAACCCCATGTTTTTTGGATTTTCTTACATAATAGCAGTTAATTACTTTATTTAGGCTTATCTATACAATGCTAATTTTGAATTAGAAAAACATTATGCTATCTAATTTTGAATTAGATAAACATTGTACAATGTTGTCATACACTTAATTATGTTCTCTGGTTTTTCCTTGTATTTATATGTTACATATCCCAAACTAACTTCCGAGGTTCTGAAAAATAGAAATTGAACTTTGGTCTTAAGTACCATTACCTTATTGAGTGACATAGCATTTTTTTAAATTATGTATTATGTGAGTGATCGAGGGGATGGTTGCTTATTGATTATTCTTACTGTAATACATAGTATGTAAATATAATTTTGAATTACTGGCATAAAATAGGAAACTTCTGAAATTATTGCTTCTGAAACCTAAACATACTTTTAATTATTTAGGACAGAGATCTTTATTGCTAAAGTATATCTGAATTTAAAATGATTTACAAATAGCCTTAAACTTTTTAGCTACATTTCTAATCATCTACCATCTCTTTCACAAAAGTTACCTAAATGACCAGATTCTATATAAAATTGACAATATAATATGCAAAAGAAACTTGAAAAAGAAAATAAGGCAAGAAGTAGAATAATAAATGGATGTATATCGGTGTGTGCTTACATTTCCAGTGCTGCATTCAAAGAAACATTATTAATTTTGAAGAAAGCTGAATATCAACTTCAGCTTATACATAATACAAAATTTACCTTATTAAATTTAATAACATTAAATTTAGAAGACATTTTAGAGATCAACGAGGGTTATCTCCTAATTCAGATTTTATTGGCATTGCTATATACTTCTATTTACATAATGCAAAATCTCACACTGAATTTCTGAATTACTTAATAGTCAATGGAATTAAGTTGTACTACATCTAGAATTTGTCGCTTTTCACAGGAGACTTTTTCTCTACCAGTCTATTGCATAGTCCCAGTTGTCTCCTGATTATTTGATTCTCTAGTTGATTGGAATAATTTTCCAAGAACACATAGGAAGTGACGTATTTTCCAGCTGTTTTAGACCACTATTAATATATGTGTTTTTGTGGGTTTTTTAAAAATCTTTACCCAAGGATATATATAAATATTTTTAATATTTTATTAATTTTCCACAGAGAGGAAGGGGGAGAGAGAGAGTTAGAAACATTGATAAGAGAGAAACATTGACCAGATGACTCCTGCACACCCCCTACTGGGGATTTGCCTGCACCCAAGCTACATGCCCCTGACCGGAATCGAACTTGGGACCTCTCAGTCCGCATGCCGATGCTCTACCCACTGAGCCAAACCAGTCAGGGCCCAAGGATATATTTTTATTGATTTTAGCAACTTTAGTGTATCGGGGGAGAGAAAGAGAAACATTGATGTGAGAAAGGAATATTGATTGGTTGCCTCCAGTATGTGTCCCTACCGGAGATTGAGCCAGCAACCTAAGTATGTGCCTTGATCAGGAATCAAATTTGCAGCCTTTTGGTGTACAAGATGACACTCCAATCACCTGAACCACCTGGCCAGGGCTGTTAAATATGTTTAAAAGTAGTTAAAGGACATTTGATTACCTTCTGTTTTTTACTATTAATGTCTAGCACATTAATACTGCCCCACAAGAACTATACAGAATACTGTAGCTATTTGGTATATTTTTGAGAAAGCTCTCCTGATTAAACAAGGCAGTGGCTATAGTGGTGGTGATAGAAGTATTAATAATAGTGTTTGTAGCATGGCAGAGGAAGTAGCTGGGGAAGTGGCAGCAGCAGCATTAATACCTTACCTGTACTCAATTTTTAAAAAGCAGAGCAAGCCCAGGCGGTGTGGCTCAGTGGTTGAGCGTCAGCCTATGGACCAGGAAGTCACGGTTCAATTCTGATCAGAGCACATGCCTGGGTTGCAAGCTCGATTCCCAGCATGGAGTGTGCAGGAAGCAGCTGATCGATGACTTTCTCATCATAGATGTTTCTTGCTCGCTCTCCATTCCTCTCTCACATCAATATAAATACCCTATCTAATAAAAGAGTAATGTGCAAATTGACTGTACCTCTGTACACCCACCAGCCACACCCACCAGCCAATCAGGAGTGATATGCAAATCAACCCCAACCAAGATGGCTTCTGGCCTTGGGCAGGCTGGGGCTGGGGCAGAGCCTGTCATCAGCCCCATTGCAGGGTGATCGCTGGGTGCCCAAGGCCAGAAAGCCTCGGCCAGAGGCCTTTGGCCTTGGGCAGGCCGGGGGTGAGCCATCAGTAGGATATCCCCTGAGGGCTCCCAGTATGATAGTGGGGACAGGTTGGGCTGAGGGACCACCCATTCCCAGTGCATGAATTTCGTGCACCAGGCCCCTAGTATCCTATATAACAAAAGGGAAACATGCAAATTTGACCGTACCTTCGCTCCTGATTAGCTATGCTACCAGCCAATCGAGTGGGGGCGGGGCCAAGTGGCGTGAACTCCGGGCCGGGGGATGGAGATGAAATGGCAGTGGCGGTGAGTGCCCAGCCCCAGGCGCTATGAGGGGAAGCGGCTGCAGCAGCAGTGGTGGTGATGGCGTCAGGGAGTGCCTGGCCCCTGGGGCCAGGTGTCGCAGGCAGCCTGGGTTGAGCTGAACAGGACGATGGCTGGGGGTGAGCCATCAGTTGGACATCCCCTGAGGGCTCCCAGTATGTGAGAAGGGGCAGGTTGGGTTGAGGGACCACCCACCCCCAGTACACAAATTTCATGCACCGGGACCTTAGTGTATATATATATATAAAATAGCAAGTATAATACTGAATGAAAAATAAACATGTAGTATTTGTTATCAATTGTTATTGGACATTAAATAATTTTTTGTTTTGTTTAATTTTAAAATCTTTGTTCCTTCAGATACTTATCTTCAGCAAATCCTAATGATAACAGAACTAGCTCCAATGTGGATAAAAGCTTGGTAGGTATTTTCCTATTCTTTTTAAAAGTTGCCTTGTAGACAATGTATTTTGTGTGCATGATATTAAGTAAACATATTCTGAATATGTAGTTAGTGAACTGAACTTTTTTTTTTTAATTCTCACCTGAGGATATGCTTTTCATTTATTTTAGAGGAAGGGAGAGAGAGACAGAGAGAGACAGAAAGAGACATTAGTTGCCTCCCATGCATGCCCAGACTGGGGATCAAACCTGCAACCTTGGTATGTTCCCTGACTGGGAATCGAATCTGTCACCTTTGGGTGTATGCGACAGTATTCCAGACAAGTGAGCCACACAGGCCAGGGCTAAACTTAAATTTTTATAGCACTTTTTATGAACTATCTACTCTCCAGTTTGATTTCGTGCCTAAATATCAAATAGGATATTATCTGTGGAGGCAGTTAATAAACTATAAATTGCTACACAGATAGACAGTCATGGTCTTCCTAATCCCTTGAAGTTTCCAATTTATGATAAATCAATGCATCGGTAAGAGTATTAATAGGAAAACAGATGGCACATTCGAAAGATTTAAATGAAGAGAATTTTGTGTGTGTGATAATATACATAACACAAAATTTACCATTTTAACCAATTTTTAAGTGAATAATTAAGTGGCATTAAGCACCTTCACATTGTTTTGCAACCATCACCACCATCCATCTTCATAACCTTTTCTTCATCCCAGACTTAAACTTTTTATCCTTTAAACTCCCCATTGTTCCTTCCCTATGCCCCTAGTTAATTATTATTCTACTGTCTATCTCTATGAATTTTGTTGTGGGGTGTCTTCCATGACCGGTTGCAAATGACCACGGAGGCAGTTAAGTTGGTAATAAGCAAGGATTTATTTACTGGCCAGGACGGTCGGAGGGTACCACACGCGCGGAGACCTAACACTCACGACGGCACTGTCCCCGGTGAAGGCAGTCCTTTTATAGGGTCTTAATGATAAGCTTCCATTGTTTTAAATTCTGAGAACAGTTCTCAGGATCGTATCTGGGATGGAAAAGTTACAGCAGACTATGAATGACTCTGTTACCTGCTCCTTGTCTCTAACCATGTATCTTGCTAGACGCGGGAACATAGTCCTATCTCGCAAAAGCAGGTAGCTGAAGACTACCCTTTTGTTTTAAGCAGAATAGCAGGATCAAATTTCAGCAGTTTTACCAGAGATGATTGCTACCATATTTCAAATTTGACTACTTTAGGTACTTCATATATGTGGAATCATACACTGAGTGGCCAGATTATTATGATCTCTGGGGGGGGGGGGGGGGCGGAAATATATATATCTCCTATCTAATAAAAGAGAAATATGCAGAATGACCATCACTCCAACACACAAGAGGGCTGCCCCCATGGGGTCAGAGATCCTGCCCCCATGTGGACACAAGATGTCCACCACAAGATGGCCAGCAGGGGAAGGCCGTTTGTTGGGAGGTTCCAGGGCCTGCAAGGGAGGGCAGTTGGTGATCAAGCCTGCAGGGGAGGGCAGTTAGGGATGACCAGATTGGCAGAGGAGGGAAGTTGGGGCAAACAGGCTGACAGGGGAGCAGTTAGACATCAATTAGGCTGGCAGGGTAGTGGTTAGGAGGTGGGTGATCAGGCTGGAAGGCAGAAGGGTTAGGGATATTCAGGGAGGCAGGCAGGTGAGCAGTTTGGAGCCAGCAACCCTGGGTTGTGAGAAGGATGTCCAAATTCCCGTTTAGGCCCGATCCCAGTAGGATCGGGCCTAAAGGGGCAGTCAGACATCCCTCGAGGGGTCTCAGATTGGAGAGGGTGCAGGCTGGGCTAAGAGACATCCCCCCCCCTCGTGCACAAATTTCATGCACCAGGCCTCTAGAGTGTGTGTGTCTGTGTGTCTCTGTGTGTGTGTGTGTGTCTGTGTATTTTAGAGGCCCAGTGCATGAATTCGTGCATTGATGGGGTCCAGCCAGCCTGGCCAGGGGCGGGGACATGGGCAATTGGCCGACCTGCCTACCAGTCAAACTCCTGGTTGAGGGGACAATTTGCATATTAAGCTTTTTATTATATAGGATATACACTGAGTGGCCAGATTATTATGTGTTCAGATATCATAATAATCTGGGCACTCAGTGTATAATACGTAACTTTTTGTGATTATTTTATTTCACTTAGCCCAGTGGTCTGCAAACTCATTAGTCAACAGAACCAAATATCAACAGTATGACGATTGAAATTTCTTTTGAGAGCTGAAAACCAACTTCGGCGCATGGGCCATGAAGTTTTCAATCGCACTGTACGTGTGCTCCCACATGTGATATTTTGTGGAAGAGCCACACTCAAGGGGCCAAAGAATTGCAGATTGCTGACCACTGACTAAGCCTAATGTCCTCAGGTTCATCTTTGTAGCATGTAATGGAATTTTATTCATGTTTAAGGCTGAATATGTTCTATGATATGTATAAACCACATTTTGTCCAATTATTAAATGAAGGGGTTTTATAAAGGAACTATTAACAGTGGTATAAGCAGGATCAAGGGGAGCAATAAATACAGAGTGTTAAAGCACTCAATGATTAACAATGAGATACCATTGCCCCTAGTTGAAGGGCCAAAGAGAGACAAATCTTGTTACCACAACTCTGAGAAAGCATGCTATATAATAAAAGGCTTATATGCAAATTGCCCTCTCGGGAGTTTGACCAACCAGGAGTTCATTCGCTGTGACATGTGGTGACCACCAGGGGGAAGCACAGAATGAAGTCAGGCCCCGGCCAGCAGCTGGGAGAAGGAAGGCCTTGATCAGCCTTGATTGCCAGCCAGGCCTAGGGGACCCTACCCATGCATGAATTTCATGCACTGGGCCTCTAGGGGAATCATAAAAGAGGAACATAGAACATAGAACACTATTAGAACCACAGTAATGATTGAAGCATGTGGGGAGAATGAATATTACTTCATTTCTTCCACCTTCTGATTTCCTGCTGGTGTTCCCCATAGTCTGAAAATAACCTTAAAATTACAGGGCAACAGAAAAATCCCAGGTAATCCAGTGTGTAGATTTCAAGGCAAAAAGGGACAGAGGATGGATCTTCAATGAGAAAAGGGAAAAGAGGCAAATGGAGAATGACTACTGGCTTGTCCACTGAAAATGACTGGAAGTAACTATTAGAGACATGATTCCTTTCTGTTTTCATATAATTCATATTCAGAAGATAGAGGTTAAAGTAAAAGTCTTACATAGCTACATTTGAGAAGGCCCTTTTGGGTAAACCAGACTTTTCTTATAAATATCAGAAATAATAACCTGACTACCCTTAGAGCATTTTTTGAATTCTTTATGTACTGTTGCCTGCATAATTTTAACTGAAGAGGACAGTGGGTAGCAATAATTTTTTATATGCTGATATAATTCTCTTTCTCCTTGATATATTAACTCTTATATGTAAGAAAACAGCCCTAGCTGGTTTGGCTCAGTCTGCAGAACAAAAGGTCCCAGGTTCGATTCTGGTCAAGGCCACATGCCAGGGTTTGTGGGCTCCATCCCCAGTAGGGGACATGCAGGAGGCAGCCAATCAGTGATTCTCATCATTGATGTTTCTATCTCTTTCTCCCTCTCCCTTCCTCTCTGAAATCAATAAAAATTATTTTAAAAAAAGAATCTGAATTTCTTTAAAAATATATATATATATATATAAGAGAACAAGTGATGGGAAGGGAAAGTGAGAAGAGGGGAAATGAACTATGTGAGCATCTGTTAACTGTTGGAGTCATCTTTCTTAAATTTCCATCCCAATAGAGCTTTTGCCAAGTTATAGAGCTAAGAAGAGCTGAGAAATTTTTTAGATGTATATACCTTTAACCTGGGGAAAGTAACAATAATGAGCTTTTGTAACCCCTCTCTCAGTGTATTACTTAATCTGTAGGATTAGTGGTACATCAGGACTTCAAAGAATATTCAATGGAATTGTGTTTTGGGGAGCTGATCTTATTTAGTGCTGATTGCCTTTCATTCTTTCAGTGGCTGCCACCTTTTATCTTTTGCTCTGGTAAGATCACAGAGGAAAAGAAAACATTGGCATGCCTACCATTTCTGTTAGCCAGAACTAAACATGAAAGGCAATTAATTTAATTTTCAGCTCTTCCTTGAAAGCCTTCTAGCAGAGATGCTAATGAATAACTTTGTGATTGTCAAATACAATGAATAATTTTCGTTCCATATCTGTTTTTCTTTTTTGCTATATTTGTACTAATTCCTCCTCCTTAGAACTTGTAGAGTTTATAACTTTTTCATGTTCCCATTCTTTCTTTTCTCTTTTTTTTCCTGCCTCTTTGGATTTTATTTTTAGTCCACTTTGCAGGTTCTCTTCCCCTTTCCTATATTTGCTTCCTCCCTCCCCTTTATTATTAAACTAGAGGCCCGATGCACGAAATTTGTGCGGGGGCTGGGAGGAGGATGTCCCTCAACCCTGCCTGCACCCTCTCCAATCTGGGATCCCTCTCACAATCCGGGACCTCTGGCTCATAACCACTCGCCTGCCTGCCTGCCTGCCTGCCTGCCAGCCTGATCACCCCCTAACTGCTCCCCTGCTGGCCTGATCGCCACCTAACTGCTATCCTGCAGCCTAATCGCCACCAACTGCCCTCCCCTGTCAGCCTGATTGCCCACAACTGCCCTCCCCTGCCGGCCTAATCGCCCACATCTACTGTCTGCGGCCCACCTCCAGGCCTCCTCCTTCCCACACAGAGACGCAGTACCCCCAGGCCTCACTGCACAGAGTGGCCACCGGGCCCCATCTCCCGTGTGCACACAGCCATCTTGTGGCGACATGCATCATACGAGGGTGTGACACTTCCTAGACTTTTATTATATGGGATAGAATGTTTCTCAGGGTGGTTCTGATCTTGACTCTGTTCATTCTCAGGTAATCTCATACATGTTCAGTTTGTTCCTCTGTGCTCCAGCCCTTACTTCTCTCTCTCTCTCTCTCTCTCTCTCTCTCTCTCTCTCTCTCCCTCTCCCTCTCCCTCTCCCTCCCTCCCTCCCTCCCTCCCTCCCTCCCTCCACTTCTCTCTTTGCACTTCTCTCAGGCATCTCAACCTAGGTCAAAGCTTAACTCACAGTTCTTCTCTCTCCATTCCTTCCCCAGCAATTGTTATTGTGTTACTTATCGTTGGTAATGGTACTCTCTGTTCTTATTTCTAATCAGTTGTTAGGTTATAAATTCTACCTTCCAATTGACACCGTTATCAATTTTCTCCTCTTTCTTTCTACAGTCTCTGCTTTATATCAAACTTGAAAATACTGGAACTGGTTGCTTTGTCTAAAATTTTTCTACCCTCTAATCTATTCACCTTGCTGTTATTGAAGTGATCTTTCTAAAATGCCAGTACTATGTCATTTCCCTTTTTAAAGTACCTATTTTTGCATACAAGGATTATGGTCCCACTCACCTTTTCAGATTTTAGGTGATTCATTCTCCGTTATGTTATGTGCTCTGCCTATACTTAATTCTATTTCCCAAATACATTATGTTTTCTACTGCCTTTCTACTTTTGGAAGGCTAAAATGCCTTCCTTTTGTCACCTTCTCTGCTTAGTAAATACCTTTTATTTTTTAGGTCTCACCTCAAACTTTGCATCTTCCTGGAAAAATTGGATGTGATCTCTTCTCTCCTTCATAACATTTCATATATAATTTTGTCATTATTTACTATATTATATTGTAATATTTTTTGTGTCCATGGTTTACTGTAGGTTCTTTTCATCCTCTCATTCTTCTATGCCCCATTAGTTAATTATTGACCAAATCTCTTTAATTTTTCTTTTACCAATGTCTGCCACAGTGCTTTACATATGTTTGGTATTGGGGGGGGGTGGAGATGGGAGGGAAAAAGTAAACAGTGTAAAATGATAACATAAACTTGCTATTTTTAAAATCTATGAATATTCTTAGTAGAATGAGTTTTACTTTGTTTTCAATTAAAGCAGGAAAGTTTGCAAAAAACAATTTACAAGCTGGAAGAACAACTGCATAATGAAATGCAATTAAAAGATGAAATGGAGCAGAAGTGCAGGTGAGAATAAACTATGTTTCTTACGTTCAAAGTTGTATAGTGAAGCTTAAAACTTGCACCTGTAAATACTTGATAGTAGAAGTAAAGTGCTAATATACAGTCAATAAAGAATGTCTTGTTAGAATTGGAAAGTAATATGTATGTTGGCATTAGTTATAGTTATCTTTTCCTCAGAATATAAACTATTTGCTCCTCATGGTCTTATTAAAAAACTATATAGTGTTGATTCATTTAGTGCCTGATTTATTGCTTTTCTCTCCCATTTTAATTAGGTAGCTGAAAGAGCAAATTAGTTTACATTAAATAAGGTGCTTTCTAAAATGTAAATGTTGTTGAAGATTAAAATTCATTAAATTTTTGATACAGACATTCTTTTTTTCTGTGATTATTTTAGAGTAGTAATTCAGATTTTTTTCCTATGAGTCTAAATTTGATAAATGTATACTTATGAAAATGTAGAAAGATTACTTTAAATATCAGCTTAATGGTGAGTTACTTATTAATTACAAAAAATAAGTTTTTATACTTATATTTTAGTGGATATATTAAGTAAATGAAATACAGAGATAACATAGAGATAAAGTATGCAACAAATGGAATTGGGAAAACTGGCAATTTTGTGCCTGGGATTAAGAGAAAACAAGTAAAATTCTCACTGCATACCATTCCTGTTAGAATATATAGCAAAGCTTATAATACAGACATTTTTTATAAAAGCATTTTAATATAAGCAAATAATTGATACCCGGATTTGGAATGAATTTTTAAGTATAAAATATGGAAATAGTGGGGGTTGGGGGGTAAATAGATGTTATTACATAAATATTGAAAACTTTCTACATTCAAAAAATTCTATAATGAAAATTAAAAGGCAAATGACAAACTTGGTAGTGGTGGTGATGAGGATCAGTTTGGGCAAGAAATAAGAATGTCAAGTAGCCAGTAATCACAGGAAAATGTGAGGTGTGTGGGTGCCTAAGTTTGAGACTAGGAGGGTCAATAGAATCTAGATCTTAGAGGACTTTGTTTATGACAAGCTAAGAAATTTGTGATTTTTACCTTAAACATGATGGAAAAACATTGAAAGTTATTAAACTAATAAGTAAAAACAAACAAAATAACTTAAAAATAGAAGTAAAAACATAACAAATTTCCTTTTGTTGTTAATCCTCATCAGAGGATATTTTTTGCATTGATTTTGAGAGAGAGAAACATCTATCCGTGTGAAAGAGACACAGCAGTTGGTTGTCTCCTGCGTGTGCCCCCCAAGGGATTGAACCTGCATCCCAGGTATGATCCAAATTGAATCCTTTGGTGTGCGGCCAGTGCTCTAACCACTGGGAATACCAGCCAGGGCTAAAATTTCCTTTTTAAAAAGAGCTCTGGTTAGTTGGTAGCAGTTGACATTTATTAACTCAATTAAATGGCAATGAGGGAGGAAGATCAATCAAGGATGATTTCTAGGTGGTGTCCTTTACTTAGGGATACTTAGAGAAGAAGCAGATTAGTATTGTGGATAAGGGTGTAGAGCAAGGAGAGAGGAAGTTTAGTTCTGGAAATGCTGAATGAGGTATTTGAGGGGATATTTGTGTAAAATACTGTATATGCAAATTTGAAACTCAGAATTATGTTTAGAGCCAAAGAAAATGAATTGTGATAGAGATAATATACTTTTAGCTTACCTCAAATTTTTGCTCAAGTTGCTAGTAAGTATAATTACTTATATATGCTACCTTTCCCTTCATTTACTTCATTTTGTATTAAAGGATAAATGGCTAATTTTTATTTGGTATTGTATAACATAAGCAACATGGAAGGAATTCAAAGTCTTTAAACTCGAATGAGAAAAAGTGAATATTTTCTCTAACTTATAAGTGAAGTTCAGCATTTCCTTTATGAACATCAGTAAGAAACCACACTTATTTGCAATAGCTGTGAAATTGTTATTACCAATAGAAATTACAAATATTTTCTTATAATACAGTTGTTACCTCTAAATATCTTTTGTGCTCACTACAACTTTGAATTACTGCCACTAGATCTTGTGGTTTAATATGTTAACAGAGAAGTACACATATTACTAAATCACACATTTTTTTAAAGTTTGTGACTGTATTTTAATATCTTGGCTTTTTTTAATCCTCTGTATTTTATTTTATGCTAAAAATATTATTTGGACAAAAGGCTTCACTAGGCCAAAGAGATCCACAGTATTGAAACAGATAAGAAATCTTAATTAAATGGAAAAGTGAGAAATGTAGAGTTTACTCTTGGTTAATAAAAAATAAGCATATTTTAAATATATATTGCTTTTGTTTTTACAGAACTTCAAACATTAAAATAGACAAAATAATGAAAGAATTGGATGAAGAGGTAGGTACTTTTGGCTTTCTAATCAGTAGGAGTTTTTTGAGAATTTACCTCACTCTTTCAGATTGTTTTGTTTTCTGAGAAAATTACATTTGAACTTTATAGGTTGAAATACAAAAAATTATCATGAAAGCCTCACATTGGAGCTGCAGTTTCAAGTAATGCAGATTAGATTATACTTTAGTTTATTTTGGTATAGTTTTATTGTAGAACAGCGTTGAAGTTTTAGCACAAAAATTTTACTTCAGTTGTTCTTAATAGTTGAAACTCAGTGAGAAATGAGCAAAAGAATCAAGAGATTAGAAATTGAATCTGCAACCATAGCAGAAAGAAACAAATAGGAAAGAGGGGAAAATACAATTTTAAAAGGACTTTCATTAACAAAATTTCATGTGCTTAAGTGGAAAATACATTGATTTTTAAATTACTTATATTTTTCATGGTCACCCAACAAGCCGTTTTTATTATTAGTGAAACATTTCATGATACATACATTTGTTTGTGAATATGTAATACATTTTCTTTTGGTCAACTTGTACATGTCTTTTTACCTCATGTATGAAGGGTCCCTTAAAAGAAATGTTCTCTGTATAGTCTTCCTTTCATTGATGACTTGCTTTATTTTAGAAGTAATCTTTTTGATAGTTTTTGTATTGTCTTAATTTTCTCTTGAGGAATAGTGACTTTTTTGGGGGGAGGGGGTTCATTTGTAGCTTTGGGTATCCCTATAATCATCTGAGGAGATATAGATAATAATTTATCAACTTGCCATTGGTCTTTGTATATCCAGCCTAGTGCTTTTTATTTGACTCTAAATAGTTAAATTCTTTTTTGCATATCCTCCACTTTTTATTTCATTTCTAAAATACAAATAAAGTTATAGTGTGCTACATTCAAGTTATTCAGCCTTCCAAATTCAAGGTAGGAAGGGAAATCTTAATTATAACGTTAGAATACATTTGTCCCCACCTTATCTGCTGAAATATATTTTTTTGTTTGATTGATTGATTAATATATTTTTATTAATTTCAGAAAGAGAGGGAGAGGGAGGGGGAGTTAGAAACATTAATGATGAGAGAGAATCATTGATCGGCTGCCTCCTGCACACTCTCCCTACTGGGGATCGAACCCACAACCCCGCCATGTGCTCTTGACCGGAATCAAACCTGGAACCCTTCAGTCTGCAGGCCAATGCTTTATCCACTGAGCCAGCAAACCAGCTATATTTCATGACCTCATAGTGGATGCCTAAAACACCCAATAGTATTGAACCCTATGTATACTGTTTTTTTCTATATATACATGCCTTTTCACTTGAAGCATTTTATAACTTTGCTTCGGCATATCTGAATTGCTAGCATCACTACTCTTGGGCTTTGGGGCCATTATTAAGTAAAATAAGGGTTATTTGAACATGAGCACCATGATACTGTGACATTCAATTTGATAACCAAGATGGGGAGCATACAGACAGCATGGATACTCTCAGCAAAGGAATGATTCACATCCTGAGCAATATAGAGCGTACAGTGTGAGATTTCATCACATTGATCAAAATGGTGTGCAGTAGAAACTTACAAATTGTTTATTTCTCGAATTTTCAGTTTAATATTTCTGGATCTCAGTTGATTGCAATTAATTGAAACCATGGAGAGTGAAACTGCAAACAACGGATTGCTATAGCCTGCTTCTAGAAAGATGGCGTGAAAGTACTTTCCCCTATTCTGCCTACAAAGTACAGCTTAAAAGCCTAGACATTAAATAAAACAAATGTAAATATGATTCTGAATGTTGAAGAGAAGATAGACTAACTAGAGGACTTGGTTTCCAAGAAACTACACAGAAATAAATATTATGGGTTGTCTTTTTGTTCCACATATCCCAGACTGGCTGCTGGAGAAGTCAGCAATCTGGAAAAACCAACAAGCATAGATAAGAAAAGCCACACTCTCTAGCTAACAGGCCAGGAAAAGGGCAGGCTAGCAAGTCTGAAAACTTACATAATCACAGCTCGTGTCAACCACATACAACATAAAAAATGTAGCCCCACCCCACCCGCAAAGGGTGAGTGAAAAGCCTAGACTTTCAGCTCTCTGGCACAGTGGTGTCAGAATATCCAGTGGAAGGACTTTCATATCCCCTAAGAAGTGACAAGCCTTCCCCCCCCACACACACTTCCCCAGTTAGAGTCATTGACAACCATGTGAGGAGTTTGGTTTTTACTTTCACTCAGTAGCAATAGGCACCCCTCTTACTCTCTGCTGGGTGGTGTCAGAAAGTCAAGTCCAGTTTAAACTCTCAACACTGAAATAACAAGTCTGCCCCCCATCCCCCAGTTCCCAGCAGTAATGAGGACCCATTCCCCCTCAATCTCTGTGTCAAAAAAAAGTGGAAAATGAGGCATTATCTTTTAATCCCACCAGAACCGTGCCAGAAGAGACCTGTTAAAATAGAAGACTTAAATAAGATCCAGAAAAATGAAACTGGAAAGTCACATGCAAACGAATGAAACTGGATTATAGTTTGTCCCCACATACAAAAGTTAATTCAAAATGGACCAAACACCTAAATATAAGACCTGAAGCAATAAGTTACGTAGAAGAAAATATAGGTACCAAATTTAGGGACTTCAAAACACTAGTTATAAGAATTCTCAATGAACTTAGAAATTGAACAGCATGAAAGGATATGTACACCTTAAAAAACTGTCAGAAATAAAGGATATACTAACTGAAATGAAGAATAATTTTAGGGAATCAGCACCAATACAGTAGATGAAGCTGAGAGAATCAAAAGATTTGGAATATAAGGAAGCAAAAAACACCCAATCAGAACAGCAAAAAAAATTTTTTTAATTCAACAAAATGAAGATAGTGTAAGGTGCCTCTGGGTCTTCAGCACAGTACTAACATGCACATCATGGGTGTGCTGAAAGGAGGAGAGAGAGACAAATTTGAAAACCTATTTGAAAAAAACTTCCCTAACCTGGTGGAGAAAATGAAGCCTTGGTCGGTTTTACTCAGTGGTTAGAGCTTCAGCCAATGGACCAAAGAGTCTGGTTCAATTCATGGTCAAGGGTATGTGCCTTGGTCACAGGTTGATCCTCGGCCCCTATTGGGGCAAGAGCTAGAGGCAACCAATCAATGTGTCTATGTCTTGTCAATGTTTCTTTCTCTCGCTTCTGTCTCCCTTCCACTCTCTAAAAAGTCAGTAGAAAAAATATCCTTGGGTGAGGGTAAAACAAAAAAATAAAAAGTGAAGCATCAAAAGCAGGATATGCTGATAATGGTAACTCAGAAACAGAAGATAAGTTTTCAAGTTGTGGAAGTTTGGGTTGTTCCCCCCACCTAACTTTCCTCTCCCCTATGGTTTCATTTTCTAAAATAGGTATCTTCTCCATTACTTTTTTTAAAATACATTTTTTAAATTTTATTTCAGAGAGGAAGGGAAAGGGAGAGAGAGAGAGAAACATCAATGATGAGAATCATTGATCGGCTGACTCCTCCACAACCCACACTGGGGATCGAGCCCACAACCTAGGCATGTGTCCTGACTGGGAATCGAACTGTAAACTCCTGGTTCCATAGGTCAATGCTCAACCACTGAGCTATGTCGGCTGGGCCTCCATTACTTTTTAGTATGCATTAGTAGGTAGATACATAAAAAATTTTAGAAAAGTTCAGCTGTTGAGGCAGGGAAAGGATTAATAAAGTAGATACACAGGGACTGATTAATTTACTGCATTTGGTACCATTTGAACTTCACACAATTTATTTATTAAATATGTCATTATTACCTGATCCCTTTCATATTTTGTATCTTAAATGTAGGGTTGTAAATAAACCAAAATGTTGGTAATACAATACATTGTTGTTACCTTAAAACTAATAAAGTGATTCAATCTGATGGGTGTTTTATATGCATGGATTTAAAACTCCTTGAAAAGGTTACATATCTAGTTCAAGTAGAGTATTCTCACTGTCTTATAAGGCAAACTAATTCTGTTATTAGAAAGTTGTCAAATATCTGATATTTGAAACAAAAATTAGGTCTTTGTGTTTTTGTTTTTAAGAACAGTATTCTCTCAAATAAATGAGGAGTATTACAATGATAACTTGTCATTATAATTTCAGGGGAATCAAAGAAGAAATCTAGAATCTACAGTGTCTCAGATTGAGAAAGAGAAAATGTTGCTACAGCATAGAATTAATGAATACCAAAGAAAAGCAGAACAGGAAAATGAAAAGAGGAGAAATGTAGAAAATGAAGGTAAATTATTACTTCTTTTGAAATGCTGGAATTTCTAACACTGTCCTTGAAATCTTTGTCATGAGGTTTTCTTAATTTTAGTGCCTCTGATGTATTTTTAAAATCATAATTCTATGACACCTCATGAGCTAAATACCCATATCTCAAGATAAAATAAGGAGCATATTAAGATCAGTAGTAATGTTTTAAGTAAAGCAGTTATTTTCACCATTGTGTATATATTGGAATCTCCTGGAAAGCTTTAAAGAATACTGATACCTAAACTCCAGAAATTCTAATTTAATTGATCTAGACATGTGGCCTGAGCATCAGTATTTTTACTAAGCTCTCTAGGCACTTCTAGCAAGCAGCCACCTTACAGAACTCATAAACTATAATTTCATGTTTAATGTTAGTGTTATAAATGCTTCTAAAATAGCTTTCTAGCCCTTGCTGGTTTTTCTCGGTGGTTAGAGTATTGGTCGGCCCGAGGACTAAAGGGTTCTGGGTTTGATTCCAGTAAAGGGCATGTACCTTGTTTACAGGTTCGATCTCCTGCTCCAGTTGGACCATGTGTGGGAGGCAACTAATTGATGTGTCTCTCTCATATTGATGGTTCTCTATCTGTCTCTCTCTCTCCCTTCCACTCTCTTTAAAAAATATTCTCGGGTGAGGAGTAATTAAAAAAAATTAAAATAGCTTTCTACAGCTCTGATCCAGTGATTTTTCTTCTAAAAATTTTTTTACACACTTATGCAATGTAAATTGATGTATAAACAATTGTAGCAATTTTTTAAATGGCAAAATTATAAACAACATAAATGTAATCAATGCTATAATAAATTTTGGTATGCCTGTATCATAGAATACTATGTGTCCTATAAAAGAATAATGCATTTTCTTATATGTTATAAAAGAATTTCTAAAGTGTGTCTTTAAGTGGAAAAAAAAAGTACAGATCGGTTAAAACAGGGGTGCTTGTCTATCTAGCTTAAACATATGCATACATATCAATGTGTGCATATATATATATATATCATTACGTGCATGTTTTTATAATTTCTCAAATTGATTTTAGAGAAAGGAAGAGAAAGAGAAGAGGCTGGGGGATAGGGAGGGAGGGGCGGGAAAGAGAAACATTGATGTGAGAGAGAAACAATTGTTTGCCTTCCATACACAGCCAGACTGGGGATTGAACACCCAACCAGGGTACGGGCCGTGACCAGGAATCCCTAGATCGTTCACTGTATGGGATGACACTCCAACCAGCGGAGCCAGGGTTATTACATGTTTGTTTGTATATATTAGGATATGGATGCATAGGTTATCTTAGAAAGGATATGAAAAAATTAGTAATAGTGTGGCTGGGGAGGAGAATCAGAGGGCCTAAAGGATAATGTGGAGATAGGAAAACTCATTCTACACTATATACCATTTGGTACCTTTGGAGTGTTTAACCATTTTAAAAATACTGAACTATTCAAAAATAAATTATATTAAAACTGGCTCTATAACATTTTACTAATAGATTGACCTTATTAAAGGCATAAAAGAATTTGGAATATTATAATAGTAAAAACAAATCTATTTTTGCATTTTATATTATAAAATGATACTTACTTTTTGATGAATTTTAAGAGTACTTCCAAGATGGAATTTTATTTTAGGAATGGACCTGCTGTAGCTGACTATTATGGCCTAAGATTAAATTTCATTTTTTTAAAGTAAGTTTATATTTCTTTTCCATGAAAACTTTGTGATTTCTACATCTTATTCCTTCATTTACTAGTTTCTACATTAAAGGATCAGTTGGAAGACTTAAAGAAAGTAAGTCAGAATTCACAACTTGCTAATGAGAAGCTGGCACAATTACAAAAACAGGTATGTTTTTGGAATGTGGTTTATTAAAATATAATTAATAAGTTTGATTGTATTTTAGTGAAAATCTACTTTCTTGCTCCTTTTTTTTTTTTTCTTTGAATAGCTGGAAGAAGCCAATGACTTACTAAGGACCGAATCAGACACAGCTGTAAGATTAAGGAAAAGTCACACAGAGATGAGCAAGTCAATTAGTCAACTAGAGTCCCTGAACAGAGAATTGCAGGAGAGAAATAGAATTCTAGAGAATTCCAAGTCACAAACGGATAAGGAATATTACCAGCTGCAAGCTGCATTGGAAGCTGAACGAAGAGACAGAGGTCATGATTCTGAGATGATTGGAGACCTTCAAGGTATTTTTTTTTTACTGTGGTAAAATATATGTAATAAAATCTATCCATTTTTAAATGTATGGTTCAGTTGCATAAAGTACTTGCATATTGTTGTGCAATCATTATGGCTGCCCATCTGCATAACTTTTCTTTCATCCCAAACTAAAACTCTATACCCTTTAAACAGTTAGCTCCTCATTATTCACTCCTCCTCTGTGCTAGTAAACACCAACTCACTTTATGTCTCTATGAGTTTAACTACCATAAAAGTGAAGTTATACAGTATTTGTTCTTTTGTGTCTATCGTGCTTCACTTAGCATAATGACTTCAGATTCATTCATGTTTAGCATGTGTCAGAATTTCCTTCCTTTGTAAGGCTGAATCATATTTCACTGTATGTATATAAGACATTTTACTTATCAATAGTAGGTATTTTTCTAAATTTTTTTATTGTAATTGTGTTTCAAAGCATAAAATTTACCATCTCAATTTTTTTAAGTGTAATATATATATATATTTTTTAACATGTTGCCCTCATAAAGAAAATGACTTTGGTGAAACCAGAAATAGGTAAGCATTTTTCTTTTTTCAGGTTAATGCCTACCTTTGTATCACATTGTAATTTCCTTACTCTCATGGGCATGCCTGTGAGGTAGATAGCGTGGATATTTCCATTTAACAGCCAGATTACTGAAAACATCATTTTTAAAACATGCCTGATTCACAAAAGTCTTACTAAAAGTGGGACTAATCCAGAGGATTATCACTATTAAAACCTGGGAATTCCTCCTGCATTGTTGGTAGAAATAGAAACTCAATTGCAGAAGTAGAATCCTATTACAAATGAAGATTAGATATTTGGGAAGGTTAGAACTAGAAATATCAGAAGCTTTGTGAGTTAAAAGAAAGTTTGAGTATAACAGTGAATAAATGAACATTTTCATAATGCTGTTAAAATTTAGTTTGTTTTGAGAAAAGTTGCCTGGTTCTACCCACTTCTCATATATTTTTCAATTTTTTATTCCTGTTAGCAACAGCATCTATATTACTTAATCAAATAGATATCCATGGAAGTTGCCAGATCTCTCAGGGAAAAATTGGGGGTAGGGTAGTCCATTTTAACCTTAGTCACAGGATGGGAACATAGTTTGGGGTCTCATGGGGTTTGATGATTAGCTATAATTCTGTGGGGAGAAGTCAGGGTCAATTTTTGTGACTGGAAATGGAAATTATGACCTCCCTTCGGTTCGTAGCTGAGGAGTTTTGTGCAATCTTATTTCTCAGGCTTAAAATAGATCTAAATATAATCAAGAAAGTAACCTCATATGTATTAGAAAAGCCTCATTTAAATTGCTTTTCTAGGCCTTTTTTTAATATAGCTTACTGTTTGAAAGTCACTAAATCATTTCATCAGCCTTTGTTATCTATAAACCAAGGAGAATAAAGTAGGTGACCCCCTATAAATTCTAAAATTCTTTTTTTAAAAATATATATTTTATTGATTTTTTACAGAGAGGAGGGAGAGGGATAGAGAGTCAGAAACATCAATGAGAGAGAAACATTGATCAGCTGTCTCCTGCACACCCCCCACTGGGGATGTACCCGCAACCAAGGTACATGCCTTTAATTGGAATCGAACCCGGGACCCTTCAGTCCACAGGCCAATGCTCTATCCACTCAGCCAAACCGTTTTTGGCCTTAAATTCCTTTAAGAATGTGATCTTTCAGATATGACTGAGCTTTGAAGTGTTTACCTTACAAGAAGAGACCATCATGCATGTGTTCATCAACAATGGTTTTAATCTATTTTCTAGACTTTAGGGTTATTAAAGAAAATTCATAGCATGGTTTATAGAGGCTTATCTTTTTTCTATGCTTACTTTGAGGTTTAATTTTTTAATTTAAATGAATCAAAGCTGGTACGCATCAAAAAATGTACACAACTTATATGACACTCAACATACATAAAAAGATGCATTCTGACCCTGGCTGGGTAGCTCAGTTGGTTAGAGTGTCACCCTGCTACTGCCAAGGTTGCAGGTTTGATCCCTGGTCAGGGCACATATAAGAATCACCCAATGAATGTATAAATAAATGGCACAACAAATCAATGTCTCTCTCTCTCTCTCTCTCTCTCTCTCTCTCTCTCTCTCTCTCTCTCTCTCCCTCTCTTCTCTCTCTCTCTCTCTCTCTCTCTCTCTCCCTCCCTCCCTCCCTCCCTCTCTTCTTCCCTCCCTCTCTTTTTCTCCTTTTCCCTCTCCCTTTCTCTCTCTAAAAAAATCAATCAATACAAATGATTTTTTAAAAGATGCATTTTAGTTAAAAAACGCACACAGTTTTTACATTAATCTTTCATGGTCTTTAAGAAATATCAGGTCCCTCAGATATAAATTTCTTATAGTCTAGGACACTAGTCTTCTGGCAGAGTCAAGATTATTTCCTAGTTCAGTGTCCTTTATGTATACTTGTAGACATGTATGGGAAATGACTTCCCAAATATAATTGGGTAGTAAATATTTTAGGTTTTGTGGGGCAGATTCGGTCTCTGTTACATATTTTTCTTTTTCACTTTTTAAAAAATATATATATTTTATTGATTTTTTTATAGAGCGGAAGGGAGAGGGATAGAAGGTCAGAAACATCGATGAGAGAGAAACATCGACCAGCTGCCTCTTGCACGCCCTCTACTGGGGATGTGCCCGCAGCCAAGGTACATGCCCTTGACCGGAATCGAACCCGGGACCCTTCAGTCCGCAGTCCGACACCCTATCCACTGAGCCAAACCAGTTTCTGCTCTTTTTCACTTTTTACAAACCTTTAAAAATGGGAGGAAAAAAAAAGAAAAAAAAAGTTTTAGCTTTATGTCTGTAGAGAGACTATGGGTCTGAAGTTTGCCAACACCTGGACCAGTGTACAGATAAGGCTGTTGTTATAGACAAAATTAGTTTCCAAAAGTCCAGACCATATAGGCTTAAATAAAATGAATAGATAAAGAACAAAATATGATGGAGGAATGAAATTTTAAATTCAAATGAAAGCTCTTCATGTAGTAAGTTTACTTTTTGAATCTTCAGATTAAAATGCAAAAAGACATGTTTTTCAATTAACCATTTTAAAAAGTCTTTTAAAAAAATCCTCTTGTTTAGCCCTAGCCAGTGGGGCTCAGTTGGCTGTAGGGTCCGTCATGCACTGGAAAATCATGGGTTCGATCCCAGTCAACACAGGTGGGGTGCGTACTGGAGTCAATCAGTGTATCTTTCTCTCGCTCTCCTTCTTCTTCTTCCTCTTCCTCTCCTTCCTCTTCCTCTTCTTCCTCCTCCTCTTCCTCTCCTTCCTCCTCTTCTTCTTCCTTCTCTAAAATCAATAACTAATAAATAATTTTTCAGAAATCCTATTGTTTAGTTGGTTGTTTCACTTTTTACGTTGGAAATTTCACTCATATACCATAAGAGAATATATAATGACCCTAGGTCCCCTTTATTCAGTTTTTTTTCTTTTTTTTTATCTTTATTGTTCAGTTTATTAATTACATTGTTTCCCCTTTTTATCCCCCTATAGCTCCCCTTCACCCTGTACCTATCCCACCCTCCACCCTCACCTCCCCCTCCCCACTGTCCTCTCCCATTGTTGCAAGATTTTTGTCCAGACTCTTGCTGCACTTCCCACAACCCTTTTCTCCCCAAGAATTGTCAGTCCATTCCCTCTCTATGTCCATGTCTCTGTTATATTCACCAGTCTATCCTGTTCAACAGCCTATCAATTCACTTGATTTTTATGTTCATTTGTTGATAGATGTGTATTTGTTGTTCATAATTTTCATCTTTACCTTTTTCTTCTTCCTCTTCTTAAAGAATATCTTTCAGCATTTCATATAATGTTGGTTTGATGGTGATGAACTCCTTTAGCTTTTTCTTATCTGCGAAGCACTTCATCTGACCTTCAATTCTGGATGATAGCTTTGCTGGATAGAGTAATCTTGGTTGTAGATTCTTGCTGTTCATCACTTTGAATATTTCTTGCCACTCACGTCTGGCCTGCATCGTTTCTGTTGAGAAATCCGCTGACAATCATATGGGTGCTCCCTTATAGGTAACCAACTGTTTCTCTCTTGCTGCTTTTAATATTCTCTCTTTGTCTTTTGCTGTTGGCATTTTAATTATGATGTGCCTTGGTGTCCCTTTATTCAGTTTTAGTAATCTTCATCTATCAGCCAGTCATGTTTTATTTATACCCCCACCTCCCTTTCCCAATCATCTGACACTAAACTTATTTTGAAGCAAATTGCGGGTGACTTATTGTTTAGTTTGTAAATATTTTACTATCTTTTAAAGATAAAGGATTCTTAAAAGAAAAAACAGACATGACCACAATATCATTATCAACCCTGGGGGGAAAGTTGGTAATTATTTAATATTGTAATATCTAGTATTGTAACATCTAGTCAGTGCTCAGATTCTTCCTTTTTATTAAGCCATTCATCTATTGATGGATATTGAGTTATTTCCTGTAGTCCCATTATTGGTTGTTGTTTTTGTATTTTACGTGAATTAGGCTCTAATTAAGATCTACACATTGCATTTATAATATGTCCCTTGAGTGTTTTTTTAATCTATATGTTCCCCCTCCGTTTTTTGTTGTTTGTAGTTGCTATTGGTTGAAGAAAACAGGTTTTTTTATTCTGTTAATTATCTCCCATTCTGAATTTTGCTGATTCCATCAATTAACATGTTGCTCTGGTCCTTGTAATACTTTAAACTGAACTGGTATGTCTGGAGCTTGATCTGTTTCAGGTAGGACTTTAGCAAGAATACTTTTAAGACATATTGTTTATGTACCAAGAGACAAACAAAGTCTGACTGTCTCTTTTGGTGATGTGATAAGCCGTTGGTGATCATTGCTTAGATCCTTTTGTTTCTTTAGGAGTTTGCAGTGCTGATATCTTTTTAGCATTCTTCATTCCTTCATTAATCCAAATACTACTAAAAACATTTTTTCAAGTATATATTTTGAGGTACAGCTTATAAAAAAATCAAGTTAAATACTTGATTTTTTTATTATTTTTCCAAATGGTAAGTTATTTCCTCAGCATACTCCTAAGGTAACCAGTGACATTTTAAAATATACTATTTTTGAACTTACAAATTTTAATATATTTAAATATGTTAGCTCACTATAATATTCTTATTGACGTTCATTTGTGGCTAATGGGAATCTTCATTTTCTTTAATTTAATAAATCTTTATTGTTCAGATTATTACAATCTTTTTTCCCCCCATAGCTCGCCTCCACCCATTTTCCATCCCACCCTCTGCCCTTACCTACCCCCCACTGTCCTCATCCATAGGTGTACAATTTTTGTCCAGTCTCTTCCCGCACCTCCCACACCCCTTTCTGCCTGAGAATTGTCAGTCCACTCCCTTTTTATCCCCTGATTCTATTATATTCACCAGTTTATTCTGTTCATCCGATTTTTTATTCACTTGATTTTTAGATTCACTTGTTGATAGACATGTATTTCTTGTTCATAATTTTTATCTTTACCTTCTTCTTCTTCTTCCTCTTATTAAAAAATAATTTTCAGCATTTCATATAATACTGGTTTGGTGTTGATGAACTTTTTTAGCTTTTTCTTATTGTGAAGCTCTTTATCTGCCCTTCAATTCTGAATGATAGCTTTGCTGGGTAGAGTAATCTTGGTTGAAGATTCTTGCTATTCATCACTTTGAATATTTCTTGCCACTCCCGTCTGGCCGGCATACTTTCTGTTGAGAAATCAGCTTACAGCCGTGTGGATACTCCCTTGTAGGTAATTAATTGTTTTTCTCTTGCTGCTTTTAATATTCTCTCTTTGTCTTTTGCTGTTGGCATTTTAATTATGATGTGTCTTGGTGTGATCCTCTTTGGATTCCTTTTGTTTGGGGTTCTCTGCGCTTCTTGGACTTGTAAGTCTATTTCTTTCACCAGGTAGGGGAAGTTTTCGGTCACTTTTTCTTCAAGTAGGTTTTCAGTATCTTTTTCTTTTTTTCTGGCACCCCCATAATTTGGATGTTGGTATGCTTGAGGTTGTCCCAGAGACTCCTTACACTATCTTCAACTTTTTTTAATTCTTTTTGCTTTTCCAGCTGAGTGGTTTTTGCTTCTTAATATTTCAAATCTTTGACTTGATTCTTGCTGTACTCTAATATGCTTTTAGGTCTCTGTATAATATTTTTATTTCAGACAGTGTATGCTTAATTTCTAGTTGGTCCTTTTTCATATCCTCAAGGGTCTTGTTAAATTTATCGGCCTTTTCTAGGAACCTCTTGAAAAACCTTATAACTGTGGTTTTGAACTTTATGTCCAGTCATTTTTTTCCCCTCCATTTCTTTCAAATGTGATCTGTGTCCTGGTCTCTGAGTTTTGGCTGCTTCCCTGAGTTGGTCCATTAGCTTTGTGTGGTAGGTGTCCTCTAGGGGACAGTGGCTCAGCCTCCCCAGTTACCTGAGGTGGATACTCTTGGTGCACCCCTTTATGAACTACAGTTTTGTTGTAGTTAAGCCTAGATTGTTGTTGGTATTATTGGGAGGGGTTGACCTCCAGGCCAACTGACTGTGAGAATCAGCTGTGTCTACGCTGGTGGAGCCTCTGTACTCAGCTTGGATGGGACAGAGTCTCAGGGCTGAGCAGTCAGTCTTGGTTTCCCTTCAGCGGCGTCCTAAGCGGCATCTGGGTCTTTGTGTTCTCGGAGCAATGGCTGAAGCTGCCCTCAAGTTTTGCCCACTTCCAGACAGTCTAGTTTCTTCCCAAATGAGTATGGATACCCAAAATCTCACCCAGAACTGGAAAACAATGCAGTCCAGAGGTGTTTTTTTTTCCCCCTCTCAAACAAGAGAGCCAGCCACACACCCTCTCCATGATCTCGCGCGCCTCTGCAGCTCCTGAGTTTCAATGTGCTTCCTCCTGACAGTCCAGTTTCACCCCATATGAGTCTGGGTTTCCCAAGACTCGCCCAGAACTGGGGATCAGTGCAGTGGGGAGCCTGTGTCTCCCTCCCTGTTCGAGAAAACCAGCCGGATATGCAGCCAACTGCCCTTTCCGCTCGAGTGTGTCTTCGCACCTCTGTCTCCACGTCTCCGTAACTCTGCCCTCCGCAGCACCTCTGAGTCTCAGTGTCCTTTTATCTTTCCTTCTATTTGTAGAATTTCCATTCAGCCAGCTTTCCAGTGGTTCTGGATGATGTCTGTTTTGTCTTTTAGTTGTAGTTTTGAAATTGTTGTGCGAGGCAGCAGTATAGGTGTTTACCTATGCCACCATCTTGGTTCTCTTCTGTTGTTAATTTCGGTCATTATTTCTTCAGATAAGTTTTCAGTATCTTGCTGTCTCTCTTCTTCTGACACCCCATAGTTCTGATGGTACGCTTAAGGTTGTCCCAAAGGCTTCTTACACTATCTTCAAATTTTTGGATTCATTTTGCTTTTTGCTTTTCCAGTTGGGTGTTTTTTGCTTCTTTGTATTTCAAATCTTTGACTTGATTCTTGCAATCTTCTAGTCTGCTGTTGGCTCTCTGCATATTATTTTTATTTCATTCAGTGTATGCTTCATTTCTAGTTGGTCCTTTTTCGTATCCTCGAGGGTCTCGCTAAATTTATCAGCCTTTTCTAGGAAATTCTTGAAAAACTTTTTTGTTGTTGTTGTTAGAACAACTCAGCAAAATAAAATTCCCGTTTATTGTGGACAACATTGTTTCACACATACATCAAACAGGCCAAAAAAAAATAAACAGCAATTTCATAGACAAAAAAGGGTAAAAAGAAATCTTTTTATCTTTGGCCTTTTTAACCATCTCATACAAACCAACTACTTATAGTACAGCTAAGTACATACACAAAGTTACTGGAATGCTCGGAATAAGATTTTGTTGTTGTTGTTTTTGCTTTTTTTACAAGGTATTTTTTCTCCTTTGAGATTATTATGAACATGGTCACACCACAAGCAAAGTTGGAAGTAGGACAGAGAATGCTCCAAAGGCTGGTTTGGTCATCCCAAGATCATTAAAAATGGCTGACCCCTAACGATATGTACAAAAATATAAAATGTAAATAAAAAATACAAATTTTCCTTTTTAAAGTACTTTCAAGAAAAAACGCAGGGCCTTGGAAGTTTTGGTTCTTTTTTTCTCCCTGTTGCAAATTCCCATTGTGGTTTTGGTTGGGTGGTGAAGAGTGTGTCACCTGCAGGTGGCGCTGCCCAGAGGTGGGTGGGCAGGCGGGCGGGAGTCTCTGCTCGAAGGCGACCACGTTTAGATTCTGAGACGGGAAGTGGAGGGTGAATAGGTCACGGAGGCCTTTAACTTTTCCTTTTTTTGCTGTCTAGTCATCCTCATTAGTCTTCTGCTTCTTGGTGTCAACATCGTCATCCTCATCATCTTCAGCTGCCCGTTTGCCTGTAGCTGACTCAGCCTCCTCATCTTCAACTCCATCCTCTTCCTTGCCATCACCTTCCTCTTCTTCCTCCTCCTCCTCCCCTCCTTCTTCCTCTTCTTCATCTACCTCATTGTCAGCCTCCTTCTCCCCATTTTCCTCATTCTCAGCATTTCCATCCGCAAGTGCATCTCTTCCATTCTCTGCCTCCTCCACAACTTCCTTCTTCTCCTTTAAGTCCTTGGTGGTGATCTTGGAGCTGGTGTCCACAGCCATGTCTGACATGGTGGGGCACACCGGTGATCCTATGCAGAGGATTTTCTTAAAAAAAAAAAAAAAAGCATGAGTTGGAGGACTCTGGGGAAGGAGCTGCCGGAGTCCGCGGCGGTGGAGGCGGCGCACGGCGGAGGTGGTTGCAGCGAGCAGAGAGGAAGCCACAGGAACAATGCAAAGATGGCTTTTCAGAGCAGCCAGTGGGGCTTGAAAAACCTTATAACTGTGGTTTTAAACTCCCGTCGTTTGTTTTTCTCCATGTCTTTCATTTGTGATCTGTTTCTTTGTCTCCGCATTTTCACTGCTTCCCTGAGTTGTTAGGGCAGCTTTGTGTGCTAGGTGTCCTGTGTGGCCCCATGGGTCAGCCTCCCCAGATACCTGAAGTGGACACTCTTGGTGCACTCCTTTGTGGACTGTGTGTACAGCCTTGTTGTAGTTAAGTCTTTTTTTTTTTTTTTGTAGTTAAGTCTTGATTGTTGTTGGTATCACTGGGAGGAAATGACCTTCAGGCCAGTTGGCTGTGAGGTTCAAGTGTGTTTGTGTCAGGAGAACTTCTGTGCTAGAGACAGCCTTATGAGACAAAACTTGCAAAATTGCAAAAGCCTCTGTGCTCAGCTTGGATGGGGAGGCCGACCCACAGGGCCATAGACATCTGCTCAGACTCAGGGCTGAGCAGACACAGTCTTGCCTTCCTGTCAGCCCTGCCCTATGAGGCCCTTATTTTCACTGTCCCTCAGTAATCGCTGTAAGTACCTTTGAGAGAAAGGTGCTCTCGAGTTTAGCCCACTGCCAGCCAGTCCAGTTTCTCCCCCAATGAATCTGGATTTCCAGATTCTCGCCTGGAACTGGAGTTCAGAGCAGTCAGGAGCTTCCGTTTCCCTCCAGCTAGAGAAAGCCAGCGGCACACTCAACAGTCAGTCTTCTCTGCACACATCTCCAGATCTCTGCATTTCATGGCTCCCCTGAATTCCCACCTGACAGTCCAGATTCCCCCCTATGAGCCTGGGTCCCCAGGGTCTCGCTCAGAACTGGGGTTCAGTGCAGTCAGAACTGGGATTCAGTGTAGTCGGGAGCTTTTGTCTCCTTCCTGCTAGAGAAAAGCAGCCAGTCACTCGGCCGCCCGTCCCCTCTGCTTGCATGTCTCCATACCTCAGCCTTTTGCAGCTCCTCTGATTCTCCGTGAGCTTTTCTCTTCTAGTTGTAGAATTTCCACTTAGCCAGCTTTCCTGTGGTTCTGGATGATGTCTATTTTGTCTTTTAGTGGTAGTTTTGAAATTGTTGTGCGAGGCAGCAATTTAGGTGTTTACCTATGCCACCATCTTGAATTCTCCTGGGAATCTTCAATTTTATGCAGTGTCTAGTAGTCCTAATAGCATCTTTTCTTTTTGGTGTGCATAATATATTTTTCAGGATCATTTTCTATTCTACATTTGTAATTGCCCATTTTCAATGAAGCCTAGTTCATTTTTGTAGCATGTGGCATTCAGAGACTGTAATCTAGATGCTGTGGGTACTGACTGCTATTGCATTGGTAAATGTTTGTAGAGATTTTTAATGAAGAAAGGTAGGAAATACTTATTTTTCATTGTAATTGTTGATTTCTTAATTTATTGTATCGTGATTAAAAACTATTACATTCCTGGTATCTACCACAGTTTTTTTCTGGCTTCGTTCATAATGCATTTTGTTTTGTTTTTAGTTGTCAAGGGGCATTTGAAATTGTGAAGGTTTTTTACCTAATATTTTTTTTTTGTTTTGTTTTGTTTTGTGTGGAAGAAAATCAATAGATCAATTTTCTAATCTAATCAGTCAGTCTTATCAGACTCCATTTATTCTTTCTGTCTTTTAATCTGTCAAATTTTAAAATGTGTTTTAGAAGTTAACATTATGGTGATTCGATTCTCGGGGCACATGCCCAGGTTATGGGCTCGAATCTCTGTTGTGGGGCATACAAGAGGCAGCTGATCAGTGATTCTCCCTCATCATTGATGTTTTTAGCTCTCTCCTTCTACCTTCCTCTCTGAAATCAATAAAAATATATATTTTTTTAAAGTTAACCATTTGGTTTGACTTTTTTTTCCTCCTAGCCCCCTTTTATTTCTGACAGCTTATGTTTTATGTATTTTTTTATTGAGGTGAAATTTGTATAACAAAAAATTAACCATTTAAAAGTGCATAATTTAGTGGCATTTAGTATATTCACAGTGTTGTGCAGTCACCTCCTCTGTTTAGTTTTAAATATTTTCATTATTCCAAAAGAATACCTTGTATGCATTAAGCTGTCCTTCCCTTAAATCCCCCTCCCCTAGCCCCTGGTAACCAATCTCCTTTCTTTCCCTGACTTGACTTGTTCTGGATATTTCACATAAATGACACCATACTGTATGTGACCTTTTGTATTGGGCTTCTTTCACTTGGTACATTTTTAAGATTTATCCATGTTGTAGCATGTATCAGTACTTCATTTATGGCTGAGTAATATTCTGTTGTATGTCTATACCATATTTTGTTAAGCAATTCACCTATTAATGGACATTGAGTTATTTCCTCCTTTTGTCTATTGTGAATAACATTGCTGTGAACATTTGTGTACAAGGATTTCTTGTATCTGGTTTCAAATCTTTTAGTTATATACTATATCTAGTAGTCGAATTGCTCGGTCATGTGGTAATTCTATGTTTAACTTTTGAGGAACTTACAATCTTTTGAAAGAAACTGACAGGTGTTTCTTTCTCCTACATGAACATACTCCTACATACACATATGCCATTTTGTGTGTGTGTGTGTGTGTGTGTGAGAGAGAGAGAGAGAGAGAGAGAGAGAGAGAGAGAGAATAAAATTTGTTTCATTGCTCTCTAGCAGATAAGCATCAGGTGCCAAATATTTAATATTCATTTGTTCATTAAAAAATACTTTGTTCATTAAAAATTACTTCGGAAACACTAAAACATAGGAAGCAGGTAGAGTGTAAATTTAAAGTACAGCAAGTTAAACACTGAACTTTTGAAGAAATACAAAATTTTTCTTGTCCTTCAGGGTGCCTTATCCATTCCCTGCCAAATCCTAGACCACTTTGAATAACAAAGTAAGAAATTAGATTCTAGCTTTTGAACTAGACCATATGATTATATTTGTTAAATTCTACATGTATTAAATTTGTGATGGTTACATATTTATGTTTTAAAAGCCTTAAAGGCCCTAGTGGTTTGGCTCAGTGCATAGAGCGTCAGCCTGTAGACCGAAGGGTCCCAGGTTCGATTCCAGTCAAGGGCACATACCCAGGTTGTGGGTTCCAATAGAGGGCATGCAGGAGGCAGCCAATCAATGATTGTCTCTTATCATGGATGTTTCTCTCTCTCTCCCTCTCCCTTCCTCTCTGAAATCAATAAAAATATATTATAAATAAATAAATGCCTAAAAGGCATAAAGAATGTTATGAGGAGAGTATTAAGTATGAATTGTTACCATTGTATGGCATGAGCCTTAAGTGCATTAAAACTAAGCTTTGTTAGAATGCTTGAATTCCTTAAAACATAGTTTTCTATAAAAATTGAGTTTGGTTCCATTAAGTTTAAGAGTAAAATTAAACACTTTCAGAATGTCTGGCACATAAAATCCACTTAAATACTTGCCATAAACTAAAGTGTCTCACTCTTAATATGGTAGAAAGCGCTGAATATAAACTCAGATATGACTTATGGACTAAGCTAAGGTTTATCTTTTTTACCATTTGTGAAGTAAAGAATATATACTAGATGATTTCCAATTAGTATTAACAGTTTTTATTATGCTAGGGGCCTGGTGCATGAAATTCGTGCACTGGGGGTGGGTGGTCCCTCAGCCCAACCCGCTCCCTCTCACATACTGGGAGTCCTCAGGGGATGTCCTACTGACAGCTCACCCCCAGTCTTGGGCAGCAGCCATCTTGGTTGGGATTAATTTACATATTGTTCCTGATTGGCTCATTGGCGTGGCTGGTGGGTGTAGCAGAAGTACCGTCAATTTGCATATTACTCTTTTATTAGATAAGACTAGTGGCCTGGTGCACGAAATTCATGCACATGGGGAGGAGGTTTCCCTCAGCCCAGCCTGCACCTTCTCCAATCTGGGACCCCTCGGGTGATGTCTGACTGCCCGTTTAAGCCCGATCCCAGTAGTGGGTTTGGGCCTAAATGAGCAGTCAGACATCCTTCTCACAATCCAGTATTGCTAGCTCCCAACTGCTCACCTGCCTGACTGCCCCTAACCACTTCTGCCTGCCTGCCTGATCACCCCCTAACCATTTCCCTGCCACCCTGGTCACCCCTAACTCTCCTCTCCTACAGCCCTGGTTGTCCCCAATTGCCCTCCCTGCAAGCCTGATAACCCCTAACTGTCCTCCCGTGCCAGCCTTGTTGTCCCTAACTTCCCTCATCTGCTGGCCCGATTGTCCCAAACTGCCCTCCCCTGGTGGCCTGGTCACTCCTAACTGCCCTCCCCTGCTGGCCTGGTCACCCCCAACTGCCCTCCCCTGCTGGTCCGGTCAACCCCTAACTGCCCTCCCTTGCCAGCCTGGCCACCCATAACTGCCCTCCTCTAATGGCCTGGTCACCCCCAACTGCCTTCTTCTATTGGCCCATTCACCCCTGACTACCCTCCCCTGCAGGCCTGATCACTCCCAACTGTTCTCCCTTGCAGGCCTGGACCCTCCCAACTACTCTTCCCTGCTGACCTGATTGCCCACAATAGCCCTCCCTTGCCGGCCATCTTGTGGCGGCCATCTTGTGTGTTGGAGTGACCATCAATTTGCATATTACCTCTTTATTATATAGGATATTGTAGTTACTGTATATATTACCAAGGTAACAATGTAGTCTGATTAGGAAATTTAAAACTTTTTTATCTTAATGGTCATGCTGAACAAAAAGACTTGTTTTAATGACTATGAGACTTGAACTTTTTTCTCATTTGATAGCTCGAATTACATCTTTACAAGAGGAGGTAAAGCATCTCAAACATAATGTTGAAAGAGTAGAAGAAGAAAGAAAAGATGCTCAAGACATGCTTAATCATTCAGAAAAGGTAAATGATTAAATGTTACCAATTATGAGAGTATTTACTAGGTGTCACATATTATAAGGATTATATAAAATAGCATTTATTCCTAATGTTTATATATTATGTTTCTAAAAGTTTTCTGGTTGATCAGTTGGTTGTGGAGAGTGGGGGTTATATGTCTTGGTTAGAGCTTTTATTGTGTTATTTTTGTTTTTACCATTGAAGAGTATTAGTTGTTTGATACTATCTTATCACAAATTGCTTTGGTTTGAAAAATACCTTTTCATATAGAAAGGGTTTTTTTCCTTTTTTCTTTTTTTTTTTGTACACGGGTATTATGAAGGTGCTGAACCTTATTACTAGACTTAGGAAGAAGGAAAACAAAGGGTCAGTATATAGACCATGTATGCTCTTTCCATTTTGTTGATAGGAGTTAGCAAAATAGAAAATGCACAAAGTGATTGGCCTTTACATGTAGAATTTTTTTAGTCAAAAATGTCATTGGTTATCCTCTCTCCCTACCTTGCAAAAAAAATAAAAGGGGGCGGATTAAATAGATAATATGCAGATCTAGCACTCACATTTTTGATGCCTTGTTGTAAACATGTAGTTTTAGTAGATCCTCAGATAAATGAGAAAATCTACCAGTTATCTTGTCCTTCGTACATTTTTTGTGACACTCAGAATAGTTTTTTCATGTCTCAGCCTGGTATAAATGAGAAATAAGATGTAAAAGGAAGAGTAGAAGAAGCACTCAAATAGAAATGAAATAAATTTTGACTTGTTCTTTCATCAAAACAACATAAATCGAGGTAAAGATACAAATGTACATGGAGGTAATTTAAATGTTTTTTAAAAAGTGATAGCAAATTTTTTTTATGAATTGAAGAATTGTCCTATTTAACTCTGATCCTAGCAATTCACCTTTCTAGTATAAACACCATCACAACTTTGCTCTGCCATCAGCCATGGCTAATGATTCAAATAAGAAGTTGTAAGTAAAGAAAGGTGATGTTTTTCTTTTAATTTTATGTGTTCATTGTGATTTAAAAAGTAAGACATTATAGTCCAGCTGGTGTGGCTCAATGGATGAGCATTGACCAGGAGGTCAGGGTTTGATTCCCTGTCAGGGCACCTGCTCAGGTTTCTAGCTCAGTCCCCAATAGGGGGTATGCAGCAGGCAGCAAATCAATGATTCTCTCTCATCATTGATGTTTCTATCTCTATCTCTCTCTCTCTCTGAAATCAATAAAAACTTTTATTTTTAAAGTAAGACATTATAGGTAATGTGAAGTATACAAGGAAGTGTAAAAAATAAACTAAGAAATATGTTGTCCCTTTTCAGACCAGTTGATTCATATATTATTTCTTGTGGGATATTAATAATGTAAGATTTAACGTGTCTTTTGAACTGTATATTATATGACTCATTTTACAGGAAAAAAATAATTTAGAGATAGATTTAAACTATAAGCTGAAATCCTTACAACAACGGTTAGAACAAGAGGTAAATGAACATAAAGTAACCAAAGCTCGTTTAACTGACAAACATCAGTCTATTGAAGAGGCAAAATCTGTTGCAATGTACGGTAAGTGTCAATTTTAATGTTTTCTGCATGATATGTTTTAATATTAGAGTAGTACAACTTATTAAAATTATAAATAGTCATCTAGGAAGAGGATAGTTATCCCCCCTTTTTTGGATACCTTCCAGTTTTTAAAAATACAATTTCATCTTCTAGTTTCCTCACTCTACCACCCTGTACTACAAAAATAGAGTGGAATCCATTTTTTTTCTCTAGTTTTTCAGTTCTTTATTTTTTTACCAATTTATTCTGGAACTTACTGTCTGTTAATTCATCTGCTTTCTTGCTTTGTACCCTCGATTTTCTCATTTCTTTGTAATTCCACTACATGAGGCCCCTAAATATAACCCTGGATCAGACCAACTAGCCACTTTTTTTTACTTCATCTAGTTCTTCAGATGAGTGTTAGCCCAATGCATTATCTTCAATCATTTGAACTGTCTTTTTTTTTTTTTTTTTTAATATATCACTCATCAGTTCCTTCTTCCAGACTGATTTCTTTTATCGAGCTTCCTGTGCCATTTCTTTATTATTCCACTGTTAGGTGAACTTTTCTCCTATTTCAAAAAGAAGTTGTGAAAGCATAGGTGTGAATTCTTCAAAATCTAGTTCTCTTACTTAATCAACCGATTCTATCTGTTTAACCAGCTTCAGTATCTTCTCTCTCATCTTAGAGGGTGAACCTCTTTCTATCCTGGCTGATAGTGCTCTAGCTGTATTCAGATCCCATCTCTTCTTATGTCATTTTAACTTATTTACAGTAGGTCCTTCCTTATCCATGGTTTCACTTTCTGCCAATTCAGTTACCTGTAGTCATCTGAAGTCCAAAAATATTAAATGGAAAATTACAGAAATAATTCATAAGTTTTATTTTTTTAATATATTTTATTGATTTTTTACAGAGAGGAAGAGAGAGGGATAGAGAGGTAGAAACATCGATGAGAGAGAAACATCGATCAGCTGCCTCCTGTACACTGCTTACTGGGGATGTGCCCACAACTAAGGTACATGCCCTTGACCAGAATCGAACCTGGGCCTTTCAGTCCACAGGCTGACTCTATTCAGTGAACCACGGCAGTTAGGAAAACAATAAATTTTAAATTGCATGCTATTCTGAGTATCATGATGAAGTTTTTCAGTGTCCTGCTTCGTTCCTCCAGGACTCTTTATCCAGAGTGTCCATGTTGTTCCCCACCTGTTAGTCACTTAAGTAGCCTTATTGGTCTTCGGATACACTGTTGCAGTAGCTTGTGTTCAAGTAACCCTTGTTTTACTTAATAATGGCCCCAAAACGGAAGAGTAGTGATGCTGGCAATTCAGATATGCCAAAGAGCAGCCAAAGAGTGCTTGTTAGATACTGTCAGAAACTCAATGGTAGCCTAATGCTATATCACAATTCTTATGTCATTCACCTCACTTCATTTCATAACATAGGCATTTTACATTTCACATCATCACAAGAAAAAGGGTGAGCACAGTACAGTCAGATATTTTGAGAGAAACAGATCATGTTCACCTAACTTTTTTTTTTTACAGTATCCTATCTAATAAAAGAATAATATACAAATTGACTATACCTCCCATACACTCACAAGTCATGTCCACCAGCCAGTTAGGAACAAATAAATCCCAATCAAGATGGCTACGGCCACTGAGAGCAGGAGGGAGGCTTGGATTTCCCTAGCAATGGACAAAGCCAAGCTTTCCGCCTGTCCTTGCCGGCTTAGGCCTCCACTCAATGATACAAAGTTTCAATTGTAGGAGATACATATATCCCAACAGCAATGGCGGCAGCCACAGAGCTGGAGAGAGCAGAGGCTAGGGTTGCCCCAGAGATGAAGGAAGCCAAGCTTCTGCAGCCCTAGTGCCTAGGCCTCCACTCTAGGCTATAAAGTTTCAGTTATAGAATTTAAATAAACCCAAACAGAAATGGCTGTTGCCAGGAGCGAGCAGAAGGTTTGGCTCTGCTCCAGGCTACAAAGTTTCAATTGTAGAACATAAATTAATCCCAGATCCCAGGGCCTCCACTTGGGTCACCCAGGGTTGGGGGGAGGGGCATGGCCGGCCTCCAAACCACCATAGGCCACTCGCCCAGGCCGCCCCACACCTCAAGGGCACCCCCACCCTGATCCGGGACACCCTCCAGGGCAAACCAGCCAGCCCCCACCCATGCACCAGGCCTCTATACTATCTAATAAAAGAATAATACGCAAATTGACCATCACTCCAACACATAAGAGGGATGCCCCCATGTGGTCACAAGATGCCCACCACAAGATGGCCAGCAGGGGAGGGCCTTTGGGAGGTTCCAGGCCTGCAAGGGAGGGCAGTTGTGGGCAATCAGGTCAGCAGGGGAGGGCAGTTGGGTGACCAGGCCAGCAGAGGAGGGAAGTTGGGGGCAAACAGGCTGGCAGGGGAGCAGTTAGACATCAATTAGGCTGGCAGGGTAGCGGTTAGAGGGTGATCAGGCTGGCAGGCAGAAGCAGTTAGGGGCAGTCAGGGAAGCAGGCAGGCAAGCAGTTTGGAGCCAGCAATCCTGGATTGTGGCCTGATCCCTATCCTACTGGGATCAGGCCTAAATGGGCAGTCAGACATCCCTCAAGGGGTCCCAGATTGGAGAGGGTGCAAGCTGGGCTAGGGGACACCCCTGCCCCCCATGCACGAATTTCATGCACCCGGCCTCTAGTATTTTTACAAAATAACAATTGGTATTAACTGCAGTTTTATGAATCCACTGGGGGTTTGGAGTGTGTTCATGTGGATAAGGGGTGACTACTGTATCATTTTTTCTCTTCCTGATCCTCTATCTTTTCTCCTCCATTGAATCCTTTATTGTTATAAACAGCTACAAGTCTCTCCCCCCCCCATCATTAAAAAATAAAAATAAAGACATCTCTTCCAGCAACTGGTGATCTTCTTAGTTGCCACTGTTTTATTAACCTCTTTATAGCCAAACTTCTTTTTAAAAAAAATCTTCCTTTACTTTCTGCTCACTTCATAATCCACTACAATCTGCAAGTGTCGCTTAGCACCTTGAATTTAGTTCAAGGGAAACAAGATATTATCTGTCAAACCTGTTCTTTTTCTTTTTTTCAAACCTGTTTTTATTCCCTATTCTTACTATCCTGGTTAATGGTTGTATTATTTTATGAGCCCAGGCTTGAAATCACACAAGTCTATTTTTAGCCAGTCCATGACAAATTAAAAAATTAAGTAATAAACAGGCATGTAAAAATGTCTAGACATAGAAAACTTTCAGTAAATTAGAGATATTGTTATGGTTAAGGAGGGTGATGGTTTTTAATATGCAGGAGGGAGGCCAAGTCAGAAATTTAGTAATCATTCAGGATTTCTGCTTCCAAATGGTATATACAATGTAATCCTTCTTTCGTATTCCCTTTTAGTTTGTGATTAGATCATCACTTTGCTTGATCTGTTACAATAGACATTTACTTTTTACTCTGCCAAGAGTCATTACACCCATCAATCTGTTGTTTTTACTTAGATCAAAATGATCTTTTTAAAATTCAAATCTTGCCTGGCTGGTGTGATTCAGTAATTGAGCATCTACCTATAAACCAGGAAGTTGTGGTTCAGTTCCCAGTCAGGGCACATATGTGGGTTCCCAGTGTGGGACATGCAGGAGGCAGCTGATCAATGATTCTCTCTCATCATCGATGTTTCTCTCTTTCCTTTCCTCTCTGAAATAAAAAAATATATATTAGAAATAAATAAAATAAAATTCAAATCGTATTCTGTTAATCTTTCTTAAAATCCTTTCGTGGCTTTTCATTACTCATAAAGCACATGAAAATTCCACATGACATACAGAATCTTTGAATTGGCACTTAACTTATCTTTATACTCTTAGTGCTCTGCATTTTTTTATGTGTACCCATTTTTCAGCTATATTGAGCGACTTTTATTTCTTTCACATATGTTAATTAGTTACTACCTATTATAGGCCAAGCACACTGAAAATAAGACTTCAGAGAACTCTTCCTCTTAGAGATCATATTCTATTGGTAGAAATAAACCAATAAAATAGGTACTGATTTAATCATTAATGTGAAAATACACACAATGTGATGGGGTTTCAAGGAAAGGCCTCTCTAAGCTAATGATATGTGAGGTAAAAAATGAAAGTAAAAATGAATCAGACAATAGAGGCAGGGTGGCCTCGAACAGGCTGTCAAGCTACAGGGGGAAGGCTGGGGTGGATGGGAGGCAGATACTGGGGGAGATCAACCGAAGGACTTGTATGCATACATATGAGCATAACCAATGAATGAAAGACACTGGGGCGGGGAGGGGGGCAGGTGGGGACATGTGCTGGGGGGTAGGGGAGGCTGGGGGGAGGATATTGGGGGGGGAGGAAAACATATGTACTACTATTAAATATAAGTTATATTGTAAATAAAATTTTTAAAAAAAAGAAAGGAAAAAAAAAAGATTGGGAAAGAAATAGAAAAAAAAATGAATCAGACATTTTAAGATTAGGAGGAAGTATGTTCCAGGCAAAATTTATTCTAAGTTCAATACTCTTATTCTAAGAATGGTAAGAAGCCATTGGAGTGTTGTAAGCTGTGCTGAGATGTGTAATTTGTGTTTTTAAAAGACCACCCCTGCGCTGCCTGAGTGGCCCAGTTGTTTGGAGTATCATTTAGTACACCAAAAAAAGTTGTGGGTGTGCCCTGGCTGGTGTGGCTCAGTTGATTGGGTGTCGTCTCATGCACCAAAGGTTGCTGGTTTGATTCCCTGATTAAGGACACATGTCCAGGTCATAGGCTTGAACCCCAGTAGGGGGCATGCAGGAGGTAGCCAGTCGATACTGTACTTTCACATCGATGTTTCTCTCCCTCTCTCTCTTCCTCAATCTCTAAAAATTATTAGAACTATTCTTTAAAATAAAAGAAAGTTTGGGGTTCAATTCCTGGTCAGGGTCAATACCTAGGTTGCAGGTTTTATCCCCAGTTGAGACGTGAGTGGGAAGCAACCAATTAATGTTTCTTTCTCGCATCAATAGTTCATTTCCCTCTCCCTCCATCTCTTTCTCAGGCTCTCCTTTCCTCTCTCTCTAAAATCAAGAAACATCTTCAGGTGAGGATTAAAAAAAGAAAAAAAAAAAAAGACCACCCCTGCTGCTATGTCAGAAATGCTTTTGAGAGAGAGATTACAGCTTGCAAAGGGAGGTCGGCTAGAAGGCTGCATGGTGTAGGCATTGGTGGTAGTAAAGCTGAAAAGAATTGGAGATACAGAGGATAAGGATTTGTGATAAATTGAATGGAAAGAGGAAAAAGAAGGAATCAAGAAAGATTTGGGCCTTTAATTTTAATAACTGGATAGATGTTAACATATTTTGACACTGAAGTGATTGATAGAGATAGGACAAAAATAATGGTGTCTAAATTTGAAAAGCATGTTTGATATCTAGGTGGATATGTCAGATAGTAAATCCTATATAATAAAAGCCTAATATGCTAAGTGTTTGGTCGACCATTCAACCAATCAAAGCATTATATGGTAATGATATGCTAAGGCCGCTCAACCACTCACTATGATGTATACTGACCACCAGGGGACAGGCAATTGACCAGTAGGTTAGCTTGCTGCTGGGGTCTGGCCAATTGGGACTGAGCAAGATGGAATAGGCATGCCCTGGAGCCCTCCTGCAGTCCCTTCCCGGCTGACCAACCTCCTGCATCCCTCCTTGGCGAGCCAGCCCCAATTGGGACTGGGCAAGATGGGGCCAGACACACCCTGGAGCCCTCCCACGGTCCCTCCACAGCCCCAGTTATGCACTGGTGGGGTCCCTTGGCCTAGCCTGAACCCTCTAGCAATTTGGGACCCCTCAGGGGATGCTGGTTTCAGCCCAATTCCGCAGACCAGGCTGAGGGACCCCCTGGTGCATGAATTCATGCACCGGGCTTTTAGTTTGTATATAAGTCTGTAACTCAGGGAGAGTGTAAATTCAGGAGTCATATGAAGAACATGATGAAATCAGCCTAGGGAAGAATAAGTTAGGAAAAGAAGAATCATAATGAAGCCTGTAGTAATCTAAATTTGGAGATCAAGTAGAAGAAGAGAAACCAACAAAGGAAACTGAAAGAGAGAGAGCAGCCAGAGGGGTAATAGGACAATCAAGAGTAAGTTATTAGAAGCTTAAAGAGTAAAAAGCACTGGAAAAATGAGGAAATGGTTCAATATATTGAATTCTGTTAAGGCCAGTGAAGATGAAAACATGGATATTGTCTGTCTTCTAAATTTTGCAAGATGGACATCATTGGTTAACATACATAGAGCAGTTTCAGTGAAATGATGGAGATAGAAGCCAAATTGGAAAGAGATAAATGTGTAATAGGTAAGGCACTGGATATAGTAAGTGTAGACAACTCTTTCATAAATTTGGCTGTGAACAGAAATGGGGTGGTAGTTGAAGAGAGATCAATAGAGGGCATTTAAAGAGATAATAATTTAGTTTATTATGTTGATGGGAGTGATTCATTTGGTAAGAAGAAATTGTTAAGCCAGCAAAGAAATAAAATAATTCAAGGAACAATGTCCAGAACTGAAGTGGATGGATTTATGTTTGATTAGAGAGATGGGAATATAAGAGGTGATGACTATATTGGTGCAGCTAAGTTAGTAGGATTGGGAGAAAAGGTGAAATTGTATTCTAATGGTTTCATTTTTCACCTACAGTGCAGTCTCTGAGAATGGGAAAGCATACTGAATAAGTATGAATACTATTGATACAATTTACTAATTGCAAGACCAGGAAAAGTTAGCCTCTTAGAACCTTAGTTACCATTATCTAAAAAAATGAACCTCAGTGTAGGCTAATATCTTCTGATAAAAATTAAAATAGGTGTTATACTACCATGGAATTTAGTTTATCTAAGTTGCATACATTAGAATTCCTATCATAGCCTAAGTATCTTGAAACTTTTTTTGAACAATGCAAGATACAGATTAATAACCACAAACTATTTTCTTTTATCTGAACTACTTCCGTTGTTGTTGTTCTTCTTCTTTTTAGTTATACTTTCACCTTCTGGTCTGAATGCTAATCTCTCATATTGGGTAAAAGCTGTATTTAGAAAATTTCATTTTATTACTTTATTATATTTTACTTGAGGCCTGATGCACAAAGATTCGTGCAAGAATGGGCCTTCCTCCCCCTGGCTGCCAGCACTGTCTTTGCTCTGGCCCAGAACTGCCTTTCTGCCTTCCCATGCTGCCCAGGGGCCTGAAGCTGCTGTGGCGGTGTGGAACGCCTGCGTCGTCACCGTGGCTGTGACGCAAGCATCCCACCTCGCACCTGGCACCTGCATATGCAAATGAACCCACCATTTTTTCTTTTTCTTTCTTTCTTTTTTTTTTTTTTTTGTTTGTTAATTTGGACTCTCACTCCTGATTGGCTAGTGGGCATCGTGAAAGTATGGTCAATTTGCATCTTTCTATTTTATTATAGTGTAGATAACTTTTTTCCTTTAGAGAGCCCACTATATAAATAATTTAAATAACATTAAGACTTCTTTAATGAATAATAATAGCTTTATTAAAGGAACAGGATAAAAACGGGGATTTTTGGCACAAGCTTGTTTTAAACAGCCCATGAATGTAAAAAGTAATGAAATAATATCTTTCTTTAAATGTATGCTTGCAATTTTTTGTTCACAGAGATGGAAAAAAAGCTGAAGGAAGAGAGAGAAGCTCGAGAAAAGGCTGAAAATAGGGTTGTTCAGATTGAGAAACAGTGTTCCATGCTAGATGTTGATCTGAAACAATCTCAGCAGAAGCTTGAACACTTGACTGAAAGTAAAGAAAGAATGGAGGATGAAGTAAGACAAATAGACAGTACTGATTTTGATCAGCTTGTAAAGAGAAACAATCCCATGTTACATCTGAAAAGTCACTATAATTTAAACATGGAAAAAACTCGAATGAAATAATCTATATGTATCTGTGTTCACTGCTGTATGGTCTCTATTATCCCTAGCTCTTAGAATTTTCATCTTCAAATAGTTATTAAACATTCATACATAGGGTCTGTATCAATTTGCACAGACAGCACAACTATGTAGAACTATCATAGCTCCTCCTCTGAAGAAGCTGACCATCTGCTTTTAAAAACAAACAAAAAAACCTGTCCTTATTCAAAGGACACAGACAACAAGAGGGTGAGGACATGAGTAGAGGGTAGGGAGGAGGAATGGGGCAATAAGGACACATATGTAATACCTTAATAACAGAGAAAAAAATTGTCCTTATTGTAAAGGATTCTATAATCCCAAAGAGGAGTGTTGCTGTTAGGATTCCAAAAAGGTGTTAACCTGTGGTCTTGACTGGCTTAGATTGATAGAAACCACAGGATACACATTTATAAAGCAATAAATAAAAAGACGAAATGATATATTCTTGTGGCTACGATATGTATTTTAGAAATTATTTAGAAAATGAAAGTAACTATTCTATACATGTGAGAGAAGGGAGAAAGAGAAGACCAGAATAATCAGGAAAATCTGAATAATCTTCACAAAAGAGGGACAGAATGTCACTGTTATTTTAAAGGTTGAGAAAGACCTCAGATGTTAATAGTTTGAGAGTCAGAAGTCTGAGTTGGTGGAGGGGACATTATCAGTGAAGATGAAAATGAAAGAGAGATTACTGAGTACTTAAAAGATAGGTACGTAAGGAAAAAAGGGAACTTGATCTGACCAGAGAAGAGTATTAATAGTCTCTTAAATTTAAAATGGGAGCTAGAGGCGAAAAGATTCTTTAAAGAAAACTGGTAATAGTATATATAATGTCCTATAAAGAAGAGAAATTAGAGGTACTGTTAGAGTAAGGATGCAGGAACAATGTATGCTGAAAGTTTGAAAGATAATATTCAGTCACTTAAAATAATTTTTGACCAGCTATTATCCCCCCATTTCTGTGCTAGGAGTTGGGATACTGAATAATAGAGGTATGGTCTTGACTTTTGTGAAACTTACAGTCCAGAGGGAAAGATAGATATTAAAATAGTAATTACAAAAATAGTAATTACAAGCATGACATATGTTTAAAAGAGGATATAGTGAGTGCTGTAGGAGTGTTATGACATCTGGTAGTTAAGGAAGACCTCAAAAACTTTGGAAGATAATAGTTGAACATAAACACTTATGAATGAACAGATAAATGTAAGTACCTCTTAGGAAGTTCCCCCCAAAAGTGGCATTTGTACTCATTTCCAAAATTTCTATACAGGTTAGAGTAGAAAGAAACCAAAACTTTTCTCCTTAAAATATGATATCTGAAACTTGGGTATTAATTTGACTTAGTAAATTCTGCAGTCATAAACACATAGAATAATGGAGAATGTTTAGAATGTTGATATTCTGTATTTGTGTAAGGCATTACAATATACTTGAGATTTGATTTGTATTCTTTAAAATAATATCTAATAAGCTTAATGAGATTTAAGATCCCATTTTTCTCTTCATAGGTTAAGAATCTCACTCTGCTATTGGAGCAGGAATCTAATAAACGACTCTTGTTACAAAATGAATTGAAGACTCAAGCATTTGAGGCAGACAATTTAAAAGGTCTAGAAAAGCAGATGAAACAGGAAATAAATACTTTATTGGAAGCAAAGAGATTATTAGAATTTGAATTAGCTCAACTTACAAAGTAAGTATCAAAAAAGCATTCTTAAAGAAAAATTCTTGATTTTTTTTGTGTTCAGCATTGCTTACGTGTTTGATATTTTATGTATGTATAGATTATGTACTTAGAATTTGTGAAAAGAAAACTTAAAGCATTTAGAAATAAAGTAACTTACTTGCAAAGAAATTTTACAGGAGCGTTCAGTCTTTGGAAGGACAGACTTTCTAAAAAAAAACAACACAGTTATTTCAAGGAAGAAAAAGTAAATTATTAAAGCTACTTCTTTCCAGTAAGAAAACTCCACAATTTTCTCACGATTTTCATATCCACAAAAGTCATCTTTTTTCATATTTAAATTTCTAATATCATGGATGACATTTTTATTATGGATTCAGTACCTTACAGGAAATGTTCAAGGTTTACTTTAAAGACTAGAATTAAGACATGATGACTCTGTATTTGTTTTGTTTTCTTCCTTTGGTTCATCTCAAAATGCAAAGTGCTTATATCTTCATTTGCCAGCTTCATTTAAAACAGAGATTTTTTGGATAAACTTGTCAGTTTTGACTTCATTAGATTTATACTGGTGAAATTCTTTTTTTTTCTTTTAGACTCACTATTCTCACCAAGCAATATATTTTGTAGTTTTCTTCTCCCAAAATTAAGTTATCATTCAGTGATCATTTACTATGTACCTTCTATTAACCATATCCCTTATTAGATGCTAAAAATGCAAAGCTATTAATATCTAATATGAAAACCTAGCAACTGCAGGTGAAATTTTTTATCTTTGAAAATCTGTCTATGGGAAACATTGTGTCACTGTCTTTTTGAGTCTGTTCCTCTTTATCCAGTTGTGTTTATGTATATGTATATTCTATATATGTAGTTAGTTGTCTGTGTTTCTTTTCTCCCTTTTTTTTCCTTACCTGATTATTCTTTTCTACCCACCTCCCCCTTTCTTTTTTTCAAATTGGTCATAATACATGGTACTGATTTGTATTATATATTAAGGTATTGTATGCCCTTTGTTTTTAATGGTTTACTTACCACATAAAACATTTTAAATGTATCCCTAAAAATGCTTTTATTTATAAAAATTTACCTCAAAAAATAATTTTTATTTGTGTAATATGCGTTAATCCACAACTAATACTCTCCCTAAAGTGATCTTTGTTAAAAAAGCGTTCCCTCTACTTTGCATAACATCCTATCTAATAAAAGAGTAATATGCAAATTTGATCATACCTTTGCCACACCCACAAGCCACGCCCACCAATAAATCAGGAGCAGATTATGCAAATAAACCCAAACCAAGATGGCTGCCACCACAGGAGACCAGGAGAAAGGCTTGGGTTTCCCCAGCAACAGAGGAAGCCAAGCTTTCCGCCTGCTGTTGCCTGCCTAAGCCTCCATTCAATGTTACAAAGTTTCAATTATAAAAGATACAGAAATGACGGCAGCCACTGAGCTGGAGAGAACAGAGGCTTGGGTTTCCCTGGCAATGGAGGAAGCCAAGCTTTCCGTCTGCCACTGCCAGCCTAGGCACCCACTCTAGGCTACAATGCTTCAAACAGAAATGGCTGCCACCATGGAGCGAGCAAAAGGCTTGGCTCCGCTCCAGGCTACAAAGTTTGAATTGTAAACATAGATTAATCCCAGATACCAGGGCCTCCACTTGGGTCACTGGGGGGCATGGCCAGCCTGCAAACCACCACAGGCGCCCCTTATCCCAAGGGAACTCCCACCCTGATCTGGGTTACTCTTCAGGGCAAACCAGCTAGCCCCCACCCATGCACCAGGCCTCTATCCTATCTAATAAAAGAGTAATATGCATATTGACTATCACTCCAACACTCAAGAGGGCTGCCCCCATGTGGTCAAAGATCCTGTCCCCATGTGGACACAAGATGACTGCCACAAGATGACCAGCAGGGTAGGGCAGTTGGGTGGGACCAGGCCTGCAAGGGAGGGCAGTTGGGAATGATCAAGCCTGCAGGGGAGGGCAGTTAGGGGTGACTAGGCCAGCAGAGGAGGGCGGTTTGGGGCAATTGGGCTGGCAGGAGAGCAGTTAGACATCAATTAGGCTGGCAAAGTAGTGGTTAGGGGGTGATCAGATTGGCAGGCAGAAGCTGTTAGGGGCAGTCGGAGGCAGTCAGGTGAGCAGTTTGGAGCCCGCAGTCCTGGATTGTGAGAAGGATGTCCAACTGCCCGTTTAGGCCCGATCCTAAGGATCGGGCCTAAACGGGCAGTCGAACATCCCTCGAGGGTTCCCAGATTGGAGAGGGTGCAGGCTGGGCTAAGGAACATCCCCGCGCGCACACACACACACACACACACACACCCACCCATGCACGAATTTTGTGCACCGGGCCTTTAGTTACTTTATAAGGAGCAAATGGAACCAGACATTATGGTCTAACCAAATATAAATATTAAAGTAATACTGTGTAATGAACTATGGTTTTGTAAAACAAAGGTCATTTTAGTAAGCCTTTTTATTTTAGCAACTTTATTAAATAAAGAATAATATAAAGTCTGCTATAAATAGGAGCATGTGTTTACTATTTTCTTTTTTGTCTGAAGACAATATAGAGGAAATGAAGGACAGATGCGGGAACTACAAGATCAACTTGAAGCTGAACAATATTTCTCGGTGAGAATCATTTTTAACATTAGACTGTTCAAAACCTGACTTAAAACAAGATATTTAGATTATTAATGTGAACTGTGATTCTTTTTTAAATGATTATGAAGCTGTTTTCTCTCTTTTATGTTACTATTTCTACATTTCATCTCTGAATCTGAGTTCGTGGTCTATTAAGTTGTAAAGAAAAGACCATTTTTGTGCAGAAATTTTCAGAATTGCCATCAAACTCTGGAGCTGCATACCAGATTTTTTGTTAAGGGTTCTGTCCACCTGGTAGCAAGTTCAGGTGGTTTAGAGTGCTTATATTATCACATGTGGTTCATGTAGGCATATTACAGTAATCTGCATACATATATTTGTCCAAGAGATTTTTCCTGTTTGGCTCTATATGCATTTTATGCATCTGTTTTGCTTTTTCTCCAAAGGAGTTACTCTCACTCATTTTTCACAGGCCAAGTTATTTTTGCTACCACCATTGATGAGCATTTACAGCTTTGAGGCTCTATTGAAGCCTCTGAATTTTTTGTTTGTTTCTTTTGGTTGCCAAACTTGTGTTCTACCATTTAAATTCTTGGGAGTGGAATTATTGGATCATCTGTTAGTTATTTAACTTTGTAAGAAACTACCAACACTTTTTAACCCACTATAAACACTTTTTTTTCCCTTATCACTTGTTTTGCAGACACTTTATAAGACCCAGGTAAAGGAACTGAAGGAAGAAATTGAAGAAAAAAACAGAGAAAATTTAAAGAAAATACAGGAACTACAAAATGAGAAGTATGTTTATTTTACTTTAGAACAAGACTCAGTATTACAACAAAACATTCTTAAAATTTAAAGATAGGTAGTAGATGTGCCATTATTCTGATGGCAGTGGTATAGCAAATCATGTTGGGTTAATTCAAAACAAATCAAACTAGATTTAGGCTAAAGTTTACCTTTATGGTGAAAAAGACAGTTTTGTACATTAACACTGTAGCAATTATACAGAGATTCACTAAACTGTGACAGTAAATTGTTTTCAAGGGTCTCCTAATTTTCTTTTTTTTTAATTTTATTTAAATTTTTATTGTTGAGAGTATTACAGATATCCCCTTTTTTCCTCCATTGCCCCCCTGCATCCAGTTCCCATCCTGCCCCATGCCTTTACCTCCATATTGTCTGTGTCCATCGGTAAAATATATACGCATATAAGTTCTTTGGTTAACTGCTTCCCACCTCCCCTCCCCTGTTTCTTTTGAGATTCGTCAGTCTTTTCCATATTTCCATGACTCTGGCTTTATTTTATTCATCTATTAATTTTGTTCATTGGATTCCTTATTTTGCATATAAATAGTTCAGTAGTTCATGCTATACTCACAAGTAATTTTATGTTACATAAAGGTATTTAAATTCTTGTGTGAAATTAACCTATTTTGATGGTTAATTTTTATTGCATATGTGCCTTAGAAAGAGAAGACCTTTAAACCTACTTAAGTGTAATTCTCATAACTAATATCAGAACAGACACTGGAACTAGTTTTCTGACATAGTTATGTTCTCTTTTCATATAACCACATTTGAAATTAATTAATTAATTATTGTTAGTCCTCACCAGAGGATATCCTCCATTGATTTTTTTAGAGAGTGGAAGGGATAGGGAGAGACAGAAATTGATGTGAGAGAGACACATCTACTGGTTGCCTCCCACACTGAGGCTGGGATTCAAACTGGCAACCCAGGTATATGCCTTTGACCTGAGGAATTAAACCTGAGACCTTTCAGTCAAAGGCCAACAGTATCCACTGAGCCAAACCAGCTAGAGTTGAAAGAAATTTTAAAAATTTGACTTTAATATTGAAGCAAACAAATACATAAAATAATAAAACATGCATAGTTTTATGAATTATATGACAAACTAGGGCCCCGGTGCATGAAATTTGTGCACTGGGGGTGGGTGAATCCTTAGTCCAACCTGCCCCCTCACACATACTGGGAGCCCTCAGGGAATGTTCTACTAACCATTGGCCAGAGGCTTTATTTAGGACTGGGCACCCAGCCATTGCCCTGCAATGAGGCCGATGGCTGGCTCCATCCCAGCCACATACCCCCACCCCCGGCCCGGGCCTTCGCCCTAGCCAGCTTGAGCTTGGATAACACAAGCCTTGGCCCCGGCCCCAGCTGCCTTGGCCCTGCCCCCCTGGCCCTGGCCGCTGAGGCCCAACTCCCCTGCAGCCCTGGCCACCTCAGTCTTGCCTCCCTGTGGCCCCGGCCTCAGCCACCTCAGCCCTGCTCCCCCAGCCTTGGCTTCCTCAGCACCCCCTCCCCAAGGCTCGGGCTGCCTCGGCCCTGCCCACCTCGGCCCTGCCCCCACTCCTGATCGGTTGGTGGGTGTGACTGATGGGCGTGGCTTGTGGGTGTAGTGAAGGTACAGTCAATTTGCATATTACTCTTTTATTAGATAGGTTGTCATTGTAACTACTACCCATGGAAGAGATGGAACTTTGCTCTTCACCCCAGAATTTCACTATATCCCCTCTCTAATTATATATATTTTTTCCTCCCCACTACAAGAATATCATCTTTCCTCCCACCACAAGAGTATCAGTTATTTTTTGAAAAAATGGATTATTTATCCTATGTATTTTTCCTCAGTTGTGATTTTGTTGATTTTATTTCCATAGTTAATTGAATATTTTCATCCTCTTTCTATGTTTCCTACAATTCAGTGGTTAAATTTAGAGTTGTGCTATCCAGTGTGTAGCCACCAGCCACATGTAGCCATTTAAATTTAAATTTTAATTCATTTAAATATAATTAAAACTTTAGTTCATCAGCTGTACTAGCCACATTTCAGGTGCTTAATAGTCTACATGTGGTTAGTGTCTACCATATTGGACAGCACAAGTGTAGAACATTTCATCATTGTAGAAAATTTAATTGGACATTCCTAATCTGGAGGCTTAATCAGATTCAAATCTGATCTTTAGAGGGGACAAGACTGCCTCATAGATGACTTTATAATATCTTGTTTCCTGTCTGTGTTGTCAGTGATATTGACCTTCAGTGTTTAGATCCTTACCATATTAGATGGAGTCTAAAGTAGGCAGAGAGTTACGTTTCCTGGTTAGTCAGTCCTGTGATGGTGTCCCCCTAGTGTCTGATCTTAACGTATTAGATGGAGTCTAAAGTAGGCAGAGAGTTACGTTTCCTGGTTAGTCAGTCCTGTGATGGTGTCCCCCTAGTGTCTGATCTTAACATATTAGATGGAGTCTAAAGTAGATAGAGAGTTACGTTTCCTGGTTAGTCAGTCCTGTGATGGTGTCCCCCTAGTGTCTGATCTTAACGTATTAGATGGAGTCTAAAGTAGGCAGAGAGTTACGTTTCCTGGTTAGTCAGTCCTGTGATGGTGTCCCCCTAGTGTCTGATCTTAACATATTAGATGGAGTCTAAAGTAGGCAGAGAGTTATGTTTCCTGGTTAGTCAGTCCTGTGATGGTGTCCCCCTAGTGTCTGATCTTAGTTCACCAGCCAGAATTTAAAAAATAGAACAGAGAATAAAAGCCAAAGTCCCTTTGTTGTTGAAGAAAGGCGTATAATGTCTGTTATTCTCTCCACCATCCTCCTGCCCCTTCTCTTGCTATGTCTTACAACTTTCACCCATCTCTCAGTCTATTCACATTAGCTTTCTTCAGACCAACCTTAGGGCATTTGTTATTAGATGTTTCCTCTGCCCAAACACTGTATTGCTAGCTACCTACCTGGCTTACTCTCTTATTTCATATCTCTTCTCAAGTGCATCTGAACAGAAAGGTCTTCAAAATAATGACCACATTTTATATAGCAACCACTTTCTTTCATCTTTTTTTTTTTTAATTCTTCTCTGGCATACTGTATATTACTTCATTTTCGTAAATTTTATCACCCTAATAATGTATGCTTTCTAAGACCAGCAACTGTATTTCTGCTGTATGCGTTAATTCCTTGAACAATGTTTGGCACATGCTTACACACACACGCACACACGAGGACACACACACACACACACACACACACACACACACGAGGCCCAGCACGCACAAAACCTAGGTCTAGCCTGGCCTCCATTGCTGGGTTCTGCTACCCTGCGAGGCTACGTGAACCTTCCCGCCCCAGGACGCTCCATGATGCTTGCGGCCCCTTGGCTGATCTGCCAGACTTCTGCTCTGCTACTGCTCCGCGAGACTTCCCCTACCCCGCCATGCACAGTGAAATCCGCTCCCCCCCAACTGCTCTGCGAGGCTCCTCCCACCCCGTGACTCCTCGACGAGGCTTCCCCCTGCTCCTCAACTGCTTCGCAAAATTCCCCCCATCCCACGACTGCTCCGAGGCTCCCTCTGCCCCTTAACTGCTCTACAAAGCTTGCTGCCGCCCCACAAAGCCGGCCACTGGACAGTCCGCGGAGCAGTCCCCGCCCTGTGACTGCTCTGCAAAACTCGCTGTGGCCCAGTGCTGTCCTGCAAAGCAGCCCGCTGCCACAGCCACCGCCACTCAACAGTCCCCAGTCCCCCCCGCCGCCACTCCCGCTTCATGGCAAGTGGCTGGGGGGGAGGGGGAGATAGAGAGGTGCTTCATGCACTTCATGGGGACCGGTCGTCTGTTCGGTCGTGATGGCATTTGGCTCTTTATATATTAGGATTTTTTAGTTATTACGCTATGACTTTCTCCTTAGGCCTGAGACAGAAAATTCAAATTTATATCACTTTCTTAGTAGAAAACAGGTGGAAGGCATTCATTTAGCAAACATTTATTGAGCCTGATATATTCAGAGGGCATCATCATGACTGGACTAGCTTATTGAAGAGAGGTTCTTTGGGGAAAAAAAGATTAGGCAAACTGAAATGATCTGGTCTGATCTGATTGTCAGTTCTGAAGATTAAAAGTGTAATTCTCAAGGAATTTTCCTAGAATAGGTTATAGTGGTTTGTAAATCTTTTCATAAGATGTTATAATCTCATTGAATTTTAGAGCTGGGAGAGACCTCAAAAACACTTTAGTTTAACCCGCTTATTTTACAGAGGGGATTAAGTTGAGCTCCAAGACATGTAAGGAACTGGTCCAATGTCCCTGTCAATTAGTTAGTGATAAAACAGGGATAAGGGGGAGCAGGCTAGAGGAGATTAATGGGGGGGAAAGGAGGACTATGTAATACTTTCAACAATTAAGATTAAAGGGGGGCAAGAGGGAAGAACAGAGAGATAAGGGCTTAAGGTTTGGCCTCCTAATTTACAAGCCATGACTTTTCCCCTGTGCCATGCTACCTTCTGTTCCAAATCCACAACAAATTCCTTTTCAAAAGTAGACTACTTGCCATTGCTTTTTTATCTTTTCTTAGATAAGCACAATAGCATATTATTGATTATTAAACATTAAAGAGCTCTTTACTGCCCTGGCCAGGTGGCTCAATTGGTTGAAGTGTTATCCGATACACCAAAAGGTTGTGGTTTCAATTCCTGGTCAGGGCACATAGCTAGGTCTGGGGTTCAGTCTGCTGTTGGGGCACATATGGGAGGTGACTATCAGTGTGGGAGATAACTAATCAATGTATCTCTCTCATATCGATGTCTGTTTCTCCCTCCAACCCTCCCTCCCTCCTTCCATCCCTTCTTCCTACCTCCCTCACTCTCCCTCTCCCTTCCTCCCTCCTTTCTTTTTTTTTTTTAATATATTTGATTGATTTTTATTTATTTATTTATTTATTTTTTACAGAGAGGAAGGGAGAGGGATAGAAAGTCAGAAACACCGATGAGAGAGAAACATCCATCAGCTGCCTCCTGCACATCCCCCACTGGGGATGTGCCTGTAGCCAAGGTACATGCCCTTGACCAGAATTGAAGCTGGGACCCTTCGGTTTTGACTCCTGCCTCCTTTCCTTTCTCTCTCCCTCCATCCCATTCCATGCCTTCTTCCCTGCCTCCCTTCCTCCTTATCTAAAAACGTCAATAAAAAAAGGATAGCTCAGGTTCTCTAATAGTAGTTGGATGAAAGATGTGCTAAATCTCAGGTTCTAGAAGAGTTGATTTTGAGCTCAGTCACCCTTTGAGAGAAGACATACCAGCTCGCGTGATTTCATGAACTATAAGAATGCTCATGGCAATCACTGTGCAGTAGTGAAGAGTTTATTTGTATCCATTTCTCTTATAAATGTATTGCAGAGAAACTCTTGCTACTCAGCTGGATCTAGCCGAAACAAAAGCTGAGTCTGAGCAGTTGGCTCGAGGGCTTTTAGAAGAACAGTACTTCGAATTGACCCAAGAAAGCAAGAAAGCTGCTTCAAGAAATAGACAAGAAATTACAGATAAAGATCACACTGTTAATCGGGTAAGTGGCGATAGGCGGTTATATGACTAAAATTTTAAATAAAAATAGGTTACATCTTAAAGTTTAGGATGTGAGTGTGTGTGCATGCATGTTTACAGTGGTCAGTCTGTAATTCAGAATAATTATTAGGAATTGAAATTGTATTCATTGTATTGGGGATTTTTTCCCTCCTTTTGGCTATAGGTGTTAAAATATTTTACGTGAAGAAATGCTTAGTTTAAGTTCATTTATTGTATTATTTTCATACATTGAAACTGATTAATTTCTCCAAGTCTCAAATTCTTCATCTATAAAATAGAAATAATAATACTCTTCAGAATTCTTATGAAGATTAAATTAAATAATCTACATAGAGTGATGAATAAGTCTAAAAGTAATTAATCAAACATTTTAAATTGTCATGTTCATTATCATTCAGGTGAAGGAAATGAGACTCAGAAGAATCACAAAGCTAGAAAAGTAAATGGAAATTTTCTAGTTTCAGTCTAGTTTTCTTTCCATCACACTTTTCTTCATGTGTATTTGCAAGCATACACACACTCTCTCTCTGAAATAATTTTTGGAAGTTAACAATTGTTTTTAACTAATTTAATTATAATTACATATTGTAAACTGGAAACCAGGCATATATATATAGTTAAGCAGTGACAGATCTGTTTTCATTTAGGGAAAAATGAAAGTATTTTTTAAAGGTTATTGCTTTAAATATAAGACTAGCAAAGAGATTATAGCTTAAACTTTTGTGTGCTTTGTTTAGCTTGAGGAAATGAACAGCATGCTAACCAAAGATATTGAATTATTAAGAAAAGAAAATGAAGACCTAACTGATAAAATGAGGAAATCAGAGGAAGGTATGTAGGGTTGTTGTTTTGTTTCAGCATAACATTAAATCAGTTCAGAGTAAATTTTTAGCTGTTAACATTATGTTTTAGAAATGTTTGTTTTCATATGTTAATAACTTCTTTAGTCTTAAGAATTATTTAGTAGAACTTAAATAGTCTCACTCTTAAATAAATAAATAAACAAACAAGGTAAATCTGTGAGGTAGATATTTTAACTCAATGGGGAAGGGAGGAATCCTTTCACAGTGTATATATGGGATGGGCAAAAGTAGTTTTACAGTTGTGAGTTTGTGAAAGAATTTATTCTTGTATTATTATTTATTAATTATTACATTATTTATTTGTATTACATTGCTGATTTGGAGTGCAGAAATTAAAGTAATTAATGCCATACAATAACTTTTCATATAAATTGTTGACAGATTATAAACAGAAGAAAGAGGAGGAGATCAATAATCTTAAGGCTGCCTTTGAAAAGAATATCAGTACAGAACGAACCCTTAAAACACAGGTACATGAGCTCAATCTTTTCCATGTTTGTATTTGAGTATTGAATATTCAGAAGTTAATATTTGCTTTTTATATACTTTTTCTTAAAACTGAGGGTATAATACCTGACTGGTTATTCAGTGGTTAGAGCATCAGCCTATAAACCAATTCCCGGTCAAGGGCACATACCTCAATTGCAGATTCTGCAACCCCAACAGGGGTGCATGTGGAAGGCAGCCAGTAGATACGTCTCTCTCACATCGATGTTTCTCTCTTTCTCTCTCCTTGCCCTTCCCCCTCCTTCCACTCTCTCTCTGGAAATCATTGAAAAAAAATCCTTGGGTGAGGATTTTAAAAAAAAAAAAAATGAAGGTATAAGAGTCAGGCTTTTAATTGGAACAAATAATGCAATAGTTTTTCTTCATTAAATAAAGATTTATTCAGGAAATAGGATCTCAATTGAGTTAAGAAAGCTAGTTTGTCCCTAACCAGTTTGGCTCAGGGGATAGAGCATCAGCCTGTGGACTTTAGGGTCCCAAGTTCGATTCTGGTCAAGTTGCATGTACCTTGGTTGCAGGCACATCCCCAGGAGGGGGTGGTGCAGGAGGCAGCTGATTGATGTTTCTCTCTCATCGATGTTTATAGCTCTCTCTCCCTCTCCCTTCCTCTCTGTAAAAAAAAAAAATCAATTAATATATATATATATAAAAGAAAGCTAGTTTGTCTAGTCATTTGACTAGAAAGAATATATTAGGTGATACAGAAGACTCTAATTTACAGTTGTAAAATTTAATGAAGGGAAAACATTGACTGAAGCCAAGAGAGAAGAATTGGGAATAAATAAGAAACTATAGGGGTAGATATAATACTTTGTACTTAATGCTACAGCTAAGTAGATTTTTTCAACACTAAAACTTGATATCCTGTCATTTTATGAAACTGTCCAATAGTTTAAATCTTTTTAAAGTACTGTGTACCTCAGTTGATTTTTACAGTAAAATAAATATTTTCTACCACTAATGTACTCTCCTTCTTAATAATCCTTTATGTTGCAACTAATCTTCCAAAAATGTACTTATTATCTTGAAAATTTTTCAGTGTAGGTTTTTCTTTCTTTCTTTTTTTTTTAAATATATTTTATTGATTTTTCACAGAGAGGAAGAGAGAGGGATAGCAAGTCAGAAACATCGATGAGAGAGAAACATCGATCAGCTGCCTCTTGCACACCCCCTGCTGGGGATGTGCCCGCAGCCATGGTACATGCCCCCGACCGGAATTGAACCTGGGACCTTTCAGTCTGTAGGCCAACGCTCTATCCACTGAGCCAAACTGGCTTCGGCCAGTGTAGGTTTTTCTTACCTTTATATCAAACAGAGAATAAAGAAAAAGGTTAACATTTATTACATAAAAATGTAGATCTGTGGAACCCAAAACAGTATAAGTTGGGAAAAAACTAGGAAGAATATTTACAGCAAATATAAATAAATATAAAGAACATCTTCAAATAAGAAAAAGACAGTTTAATAGAAGAAAAAAGGGGACATTTGAGAGAAAAGGAAACAGTAAAGATCTTTGAAAAGCTCAACCACAATAATAAAGAAATAGAAATTAAAATGAGGTATCTTTTTGACAATCAAAATGGGCAGATTTAAATGAGATTATACTCAGCTTTGGCACCAGTGAACGTAGGGAAAGTTTATATCCTTTAAGAGTAAAAAAATAGAAATGACCCATCACCCATCAGTATACTATTAATAAATCATGATACATCCATAAAGTGGAAAGCAAAGGAGCCATTGAAAATAAATGAAGTAGGTTTACGTATATATATAATCTACTTATATACAGAGAAACGTCTAGAAGGATAGAAGAAAAGAGAAGCAGAATAAAAGAAAAGAGAAGGCTTTAGCGGAGATGGTCTTTGAGGGGATATTACAAGGGCTTTCCACTTTCTTCATAATACTCGTATATCTCTGTATTTGATTTTTTTATAATATGTTAGATTTATGATTAGGAAAAAAAACACAAATATTCATTTATAAATTTAGTGAAGTAAGCTTTTACTGCATTAAATTACTCAAGAGCTCCTCATCCTAGATGGAACTTTATCTACATGACAATGATAGTGGTAGGACTTCTTTTTTCTATGTTAATGGACAATCTTTTATTTAACACTAGTGGCCTGGTACACAAAATTCGTGCACATTAAAAGGGAATTAATTAGGGGAAATATTTTAATATTGCTATTTGCCTTTTCACTATTATAGAAATGTCAGAGATGAAAGAAAATTAGTAAAATGCATATGAAAATTTTCCTCCTGTTAGGCTAGGGTGCACTGCGGAACCCAGAGTCAAGTCCCCACCCACCCATGCATGCCTTGAAATCACGTGAGACCAGACCCAGCCGGCCCCACTTCTTTCAAGCCCAGCTGGGCAGGGGGGCGCAGCCTCAGGTCCCTTGCCTGGTGCCGTGGCGGAGGGCATGGCCTCAGGGTCCCTGGCCCGGCACTGGGACAGAGGGTACGGCCTGAGGTCCCCCGGCCCTGGCTGGGGCGGGGAGCATGCTTTGAGGTCCCCTGTCAAGTCCCACTGGGCGGGGAGCATGACCTGAGGTTCCCTGGCCTAGGCCAGGGCTGGGGGGTGTGGCATGAGATTCCCCGACCCAGCGCTGGGGCGGGGTGTGTGGCCTAAGGTTCCTCATCAAGCCCCACTGGGCAGGAGGCACAGACTTAGGTCCCCTACCCCGACCCAGCGCAACGCAGCCTCAGGTCCCTGCTGATTGCTCTTTAAGACTCGTTACGGGAACTTGGCCTCTGCTATGGGCGCAGCCATCTTCTGTTACGGAAATCCCCCCACCTCCGCTGTGGGCACCGCCATTTTTGTTGCGATGTTACCCTCAAATATATATTTACACTAGAGGCCTGGTGCATGAAAATTCATGCACTGGAGTGGGAGTCCTTCAGCCCAGCCTGCCCCCTCCTGCAGTCCAGGAGCCCTCAAGGGTGGGAGGGGACCTGACAATCAGGGGAAGGCGATGCTCCATCACATCTTTGCTGCTGTTACTGCCAGCAGCGCAAGCCTTGGCTAGCCCTGGTTACCTGAGCCTCAGGCGGCCCTGGGCGGCTGAGCAGCCACCATCCGAGGCTTGCCTGTGCCTCAGGCCGGCACTTGCCATGCACCTGCTGCCTCAGGGGACTGGGTGCTGCCATCTTGTGGTTGTGGGTGCCACCATCTTTGTGAGGGCATGAGGGTCAAGTAGCATATTGCCTCTTTATTAGATAGGATTTCCTTTCACTTTCAAAAGAATCTCAGTGTGGCCTACTCAGTTTGCCTTGTCATCTACTTTCCTACTTGTCCTAAGGGGAAAAAAACTATCTTGGGCCTTTTTGCCATGTACTGCTTCCTCTAATTGTAATGCCATCTTTGCCTCCCCTCCTTTGTACCATGTTTTTGCTTATCCACCTTCTCTTTGTCTCTTAAGAAACATGTGTGGACACATATGCAGGTCCATGAGGAAGCCTTTCCTACTTCTAACTCTCAGTTAGGTACTACTGCTAACGCACCCTTACATGCCTCTTTCTTCTTACCACTCTACTGAAATGCTTGCTTGTCTGGCTCCTCCACCAGACTAGAATGCCTTTGGGGCATATCTGTATTTACCATCTTTATGTCTAGTACCTAGCAGAGTACCTACATACAATATAATAAGTGCTGGATAATTGTTGAATGCTAAAAGATTTTTTCAAGCTTATCTGGTTTTTACATTTGAGCAATGAGATAAGTCAGTAATTGTTGCTACTTGTGCTACCAATTATCATGTCCCAACTTTCATTAGGTTATCCTAGTTTTTATCAACACAAAAAAAGTCGTCCTTCCTGATTTTGAAGAAAAAACACATTTTTAGTGGAAATTTAAATTGGATGGCTACACTGAAATTCCTACTAATAATATCTTAATATTTTAATAGGCTGTTAACAAGTTGGCAGAAATAATGAATCGAAAAGACTTTAAAATTGATAGAAAGAAAGCTAATACACAGGATTTGAGGAAGAAAGAAAAGGAAAATCGAAAGCTACAACTGGAACTCAACCAAGAAAGAGAGAAATTCAACCAGATGGTAGTAAAACATCAGAAGGAACTGAATGACATGCAAGCGGTAAGGTTTGTTATGTATGCACATGGAGGGTAATTTTCTTAAATTGTTATTGCTGAATATGCATATTATCCTTGTTTATATTAGGTTTTTCATATAAAAATGCATATTTTGGTTTATACTCTCCAAAATTTGATTATTATTACCCTAATATGAACCATGATCTTGAAATAGAAAGATGCTGTATTGTCTATTAACCATTATATCTTGAGTAATTTTTACCCATTAGCATCTGCTCTTTGATTTTAGGCTGAAATTGAGGTATGGTTGGTATTATTTATATATATGAAAAGCCAGTGACTGTCACGGCCATAATGACCATAATGACTGGTCACTATGATGCCCACTGTAGCCAGTGATCTGGGGGTGGGGCTGACTGGCCAACCTCACGGCTCCTCCCTCCTGCCTGCCTGCCCCTGATTGGACTGTCCCACCCCAATCAAGAGCGGGCCTGTGGCCAAATCCCTTCTCCCTCCCCCCAGTCCAGCCCCGTCCCCTGTCAGCCTGCCCTACCTCAATAAGCCTGCAGCCCCTCCCCACCGGCTGCCCACCCCTGATTGCACCTCTCCACCTTAGTAGGGGGGCAAGGCCAGCCTGTCAACCTTCTGAAGCCCCTCTCCTGGCCTGACTCTACCCCAGATCAGCCCCCCCTCCCCCTCCTATCAAGGACAGGGCCGGCCAGCCAACCAGCTATGGCCCCCTCCCCCAGGCCACTGGCCCCCTGATTGGCACCCCTTACCCCATTTGCGGATGTGTCAGGTCAGCCCACCCCCCACAGCCCCATCCCCAATTAGCCAGCCCCACCTCCAATTAGCTCCCCAACCCCACTCGGGGGCAGGGCCCATCGGCCCGTCGCCCACTGCCCCTTCCCCTAGCCAGCCCGGCTCTGATCAGGCCTTGATCAGGGCAGGCTGGCTAGCCAACCTCCTGCCATCTCCTCCCAACAGGCCCAGCCCTGATCCACCTGATTGGGGCAGGGCCGGCTGGATCCCACCTGTGCACAAATTCGTACACTGGGCCTCTTGTAGTGACTATAATTGGGATAGAGGTGTTGGTTTATTGAAGCTGTATATTATATACTTGGTATATTTATTTTCTTTAATTAGGACTCACCTTTCTGAAATCAGAATGTCAAACTTAATTTTTTGATATGTTCTGGATTATTAATAGCACAAAATTGAGAACATGGTCTCAGGTCTTAAATTTAGATCCAAGCATTGACTCTGTCATTTAAAAATCTGTACTGAGAAGCTTTCTGTACCCTTTAAACTATTTCATTTGGAACCTCCCAAAAGCATTTTATAGTAACATGTGTTTCTTTTTTGTTTTTTGATGCTTTGTATTTAAAAAAAAAACACTCATTAAAAGCAAGGAGAAAAGGAGCTTAACCAAACAATGTGTTCCTGAGGAAGAGAACCTCCTTTTGTGTAGTCAGATCAAAGTCTGTAACAGTAAACATCTATGACGTTTTCAGTAAATTTTTCAGTTTTGCAACTTTAGATTATTTATAGTTCCATCAATTTTTAATTTCTAATGTTGGAAATTTATACTTGACTCTTTATATTATCTTGCTATTTTTCAAAAATAGCAATTGGTGGAAGAATGTACACATAGGAATGAGCTTCAGATGCAGCTGGCTAGCAAAGAGAGTGATGTCGAGCAATTGCGTGCTAAACTTCTGGACCTTTCGGATTCTACGAGTGTTGCTAGTTTTCCTAGTGCTGATGAAACTGATGGAAACCTTCCAGGTAAGAATATTTCTGTTACTTCATTCAAGTTTGTTTAAATGTCATGGGAATTAATGTGTGTTTCTTTCATTTGGTATTCTGCCTCTTGTCATTTTGTCATTGGATCCTTAAGAGGGAGAGAATTTGTTTCTGATAATCAGCCTCTTGGTATTTGTATACTTAGTGCACTTTATGGAATAAAATCAGTCATAAGCAATGTTAGGCTATTATAATAGATCTGAGGGCTATATATCAATAGAAATCTGAAGAACTTTAATGAGCCTATTTTGAGCAGCCTAACTTCAAGGTGAAAGTAAAAGCTGCTGCAGCACCTCTCCTAGTTAAAGAAAACTATGTTCATGAGTAGCAGCTCTTTAATGTTGTTGTTGTTTTGTTTTTGTTTTTTTGTATTTTTGTACTAAAACTAAGAACTGTACTTAATCAGAACCACAGCAGCCCTATATAGAAGCATACCTAATGTAGTAGTCATAAACTTTAGTCATACTTTACTTTTCAAATTTAGAGAAATAGATTAAAAGGTTTGGAAAATGTGGACAGGAGGCAGGGAGTCAAGTAAACACAAAGTGCATGTAGCTAGGACTTCAGACTTTTTTCTGCCTTCTTTTCTCCAGGGGAGAATAACTTAAAAATAAACACAGCTTCATTCTTGGGTTAACTGTAGTGCAAGCTGTCGTACATGTCTTTTTAAAAGAAATGATCAATATATATATATTACAGGTTCAAATAACAAATGAAATAAATAGGTTATATATTTATTATATATATGTATTAAAACTTGCATTACAAATTTTAAAGGCATTCACACATTTGGCATACTATACATTCTTAGTTCAAGGTTTGGAAGTTTTGTTTACATTGTCATAAACTTGAAAATGTTTTAATTAGTTTATTTCCTGGACAATTCATGAATACAAAGATGTTTATGAAGCAACATGTTCGATATTATAAGGATGTTATTTTAACTGATATTACTTGATATAAGAAACATGATAAACTACTTAGAAAATTTTTGTTGTCATTCTTGGCCAAGAAAGTGGGACTTAATGTGGGAAGCTAATTCATCTCTATTTGTATACTGTATAATCCCTGTCCTCATTCTTCTGTAGCTTTGCTAGCTCAAAATCAGATATTTGAAAGGGTAGGGCAGGGAATGAATATTTCTTACTCCAATGGTCAAGAAATTTCTTCTCTTTTCTCATTTTTTGGCTCTCTGAAACCTCCTGCCTATTGTAGGTGCATTATTTTTATCAGAGGATCATTTAGATTTAAAAGGAATCTCTAGCTTCAGGTGTTGTTTGAACATCTTTCTAAAGTTGGACTTATTTATTAGTAAGAATTGACTTTTAGAGGTATTTGGCTACACTCAGGTATCTGAAAGATTTTTCAAAGGTAATAACTAATTATTAATTTTACTTATTTTAGAAAATTAGTAAATGGACTTAAAATACAGACTAAAAAAAGAAAGAACTTTAAATGAAATAATTAACAGTTAAAAAGCCTTTTGAAATATGGATCATATTTTTAGTTTGATAAAATGTTCTTTTTTAAGTAGTTGGGTAGATGAACTGATATATAACTTTAATTGTTTCTTTTAGATTTCATCATTTTCTAAAAAATCTTATTTAATTATCATGTGTATCTAAATTTCAGTTTCCATAATTTTAGTGGATGTCTTTCATTAACTAGATTAAATCTAAGTTCCCAAATTGGGAAAGCTTAGAAAAAAAATCATTACTCCTACTCTGACTTATAACCCTTTGAAGTTCTTAAAAACACTCATTTTATTAATCTTATGTCTTTATCCTTCTTTTGTTTTTGTGACAGGTTGTAGCCCAGCACACTGTGTAAATTTAAAGATTACCTTTAGGGTTAAGTTTGCCTATTATCTAGATCAGTGGTCGGCAAACTCATTAGTCAACAGAGCCAAATACCAACAGTACAACGATTGAAATTTCTTTTGAGAGCCAAAAACCGACTTCTGCACATGAGCCAGAAATTTCAATCGCACTGTTATGTGCACACCCACACGTGGTATTTTGTGGAAGAGCCACACTCAAGGGGCCAAAGAGCCGCATGTGGCTCGCGAGCTGCAGTTTGCTGACCACTGGTCTAGATGACACAAAGACTAATGTAATAAATGTCTCTCTTTCCTTGTTTTGTAACTATTGACCTAAGAATATTAAAGTAGATGAAGCATTAGGAAAAACACTTGGTGTCAGCACTCCATTAATATTCATTATATCTTATTATCTGCACAATTCTCTTTCCATCCAGTTCATCTCAAGTTGTGCAATTTAAATCTTTAAATGATAGATTTCTTTATGTGTTTCCAAGTATTTGAGCATATGAGAGTTTGTGATTTTGTCCAAATATAACCAGTGATTTAAAAGATAATCAGTGCATCTGAATTCTTAAGTATTGGTTGATTTCATTTTTTAATATCACTTCTGAATATAATTAAAATATGTTAGAATGGTTCTCTAGTTGTTTCTTAAGCAGTATGTGGTTTATCCAGGTAAACTTAGGTAGTCATCAGAATTTAGCTTTGATGTTTAAATTGGCTATGTTAAATATTGATTTACATATAGTTAGTCTCTCTATCTCTTGTTTGGGTAAAGGAGTCAATTGTTGATATTGCAGTAATGACATGTAATTTTTTTTTTAAGTTAAAGTTGCTCTACAAATACAGAAAATGTGCTACCAACTTGTTTTTGTACTTCTGTAGTATGTTATTGATGATAACCCAGATTTAGAAGTCCTCAACATTTCTTTATCTGGAGAAGCTGATTTCTGTGTCTGTGATATAATAGATGGAATTGATTGCTTTATACTTTCAGATTGCCACTTATATTATAAGTGGTCATGATCGTAAAGGTGGTCTTTATAATATTAAAAGCTGGTACATTAACTTTCATCTAAAAAGAAAGGAAATAGCCCAGCTGGTGTGGTTGAGCGTTGACCTATGAACCAGGAAGTCATGGGAGGATCCCTCGTTAGGGCACATGCCTAGATTGTAGGCTCAATCCCCAGTAGGTGGCAGATGATCAGTGATTCTCACTCATCGTTGATGTTTCTCTTCCTCTCCCTTCCTCTCTGAAATAACTTTTTTTTAAAGAAAGGACAAAGAGGAGAAGCTAGTATGTATTTTTTGTTATAGCTGAGTATATATTGTGTATTCGTTCAACTGTTTCTCTGAAGATAATTCACCAGAAGGAAAAACTAAAATTTTCTTCCATAACATTATTGTTTTAAATTGGCAAAAAACACATATCCTCTGTACCTTTTCTGATCTCTAAATTTCTTCATTTAAATTACAACAAATATAAAACTGGTCTTATTTGATTCATAAAATACCTTTGGTATATAAAATTTCTATAGGAATATTAAAATGACAGATAAAGTTATAACATATACTAATTCATTGAAAAAAAATAAAGAAAACACTGGCAGGTTAATCCAAACTCAGAACCAGAAAGAATAAATATTTTTGGCATTTATCCTCATAGAAAAAAATAACTGGGAGGGGGGTATTTTGGCATATACAATTTTGTATAAATGTCAAGATTTCAGTGGCTTTCATATCTTTTATTTTCAGTGAGGAATTACTGGTATTAAATAGATTTAGGAATAGGAGGTCCAATTTTTGGCACTTTGGAGGAAAATTGTCCTAGGAATAATTCTTTGCTTTTCTAAGAGAATATTTGTGAATGATCACCATCCTTCTGCACGCCATTTAATATAAAACAGCCCTTTGGTTGTTAAGTTATAATCATTATTTACAGAAAATGGCTTAATTGGCTGACTTTTAAAAAAGCAGAATTGTTAAATAATCAACAAATAGTTATCAAGTACCTACTCTATATGTAAGATGCAGTGGGGTATATAAAAGTGGTAGGCTATGGTCTCTGCACTCTCAAAACTTACCAAGGAAAGGAACTACCTAAGGAAACAAAATAATTATTGATGCACTAAATAACAGCAACTAAGAAAAAGCTGGGAAAAGAGGGCAGTCATTTTGAGCTGAAGTTTCTCACTATTTCCTTTACTTTAACAAGTGCAAGGGAATAACAAAAGCAAAGGACATTAAGTACATTGAAGAAGTTGGAACAAGAACATGACCCTGATTCAATTAACTTCAAAGCTTGTTAAAGGACATAATATATTGTGCTCTAGGAATCTAAGCTCAGAAATTAGAACGCCAAGGCAGGCCTTCGAGCTTTGACATTACTGATAAGAGTACCCTTAGGCCCCTTGCTAACCCTCAGTCTCTTTATTTGTAAATGGAAGATGATAATAGAGTCTATCCTATCCTATATTCCTGTATTCATGGAATTATACACATTTTTAGATGAGATATTACTTGTAAAGCACTTGGCAAAAATGTTCAATGAATGTTATCCATTGTTACCTTTAATGTAAACCTGAGCTCTTTTACAGCCTTTGTGTAGAAAGGGCAGTATACATATTTTTTTTTCTGATTAGATCATGGCATAATCTGTCACATTATAGTATTATATTTTAAATTTGGTTACTTTTCCATTTTTTTTGTTGTTTAAAATATTAAATCAATATACAAGAACAATTAAGTGCACTTATCTCTAACCTGATATAAAATAACTATTTCTAATGGAATCATCTTTTTCTTGCAAATATTTCTAATAAACAATTACAATCAAACAGTAATGATAATTACTATAAAATGCCTTGATAGAATTAGTCTAGAATTTCTGGTATGTACAAACTCGTTAAAATATTAAAGGTGACCAACTGAATTCTGTGTTCTTTTGCTATTTATTAAATTTTAGTACCACAATTAGTTAAAAAGCTTTGCACTTTTTTAGTTTAATGAGAATTGTAATTGGACTTACCACTAGAATTAAAGTACCCCACCAACTAAATTTGGACAGTATTATTGAAATTATTATGGGTATTTTACCAAAAAGTTTATCAGAATATTGTACTGAGAAAACAAATAAAATGCTTGTCTCTTATTCTTTATATCTAGTTGATTCTGCCTGCATTCCTTATTTATTTATCTTCTATTCTTATCTTCTGTGAGTAATAGGACACTTCTGTACTTTTGCTTGCTCTTTCTTGTGTAAATCATGGCTCTGATTTGTTCTCCTTGCTGCATAATTTTTTTTTGCTAAGTATTTTTATATGAATGTTAAATTATATTTATAGTCTTCTGTATCATATCCCATTTAAGCTGTAGTCCATTCCAGTCTTGCCTGGCTCTTAAGGTTATTGTTATTTCATACTTTTGTAATTGAGTACTAAGTGTTAATTTTATGGGAAAGGTGGCTTGGAATTTTTTTCTGCAATCTTTGTATGGCCATTAAAGTTGATTTGTGTGATTGAAGCATGAAAGAGCAAATTATAGCACTTATTCATTTAGCTGTGTTCAAATGCCTGTTGCTGCATGCTGTCAGACAACTTGTTAATAGCTTTTCCTTTTGTTATAATTTAAGACTGAATATTATATATTCTTTTTCTCTTAGAGTCAAGAATTGAAGGTTGGCTTTCAGTACCCAATAGAGGAAATATCAAACGATATGGCTGGAAGAAACAAGTATGATATGCCTCATTGTTTTCCAGTTAATATTTTGTTATGTATTTACTTTTAAGTCTAGAACTTGTATTAACTGCCCTATTATTAGCATTGATTTTAGATTAATCCATATATACAAAAGCCTAAGCAACTGTTACAACTGGAACTACCGGTCGACCAGTCGCTATGACACACACTGACCACCAGGGGGCAGACGTGCAATGCAGAAGCTGCCCCTGGTGGTCAGTGCATTCCCACAGGAGGAGTGCCCGCTCAGCTAGAAGCCAGGCTCACAGCTGGCAAGTGCAGCTGTGGCAGTGGGAGCCTCTCCTGATTCTGTGGGCAGCACTACTAAGTGGCGGCAGCAGGTGCAATGGGCTGGGATGAGCGTGAGCAGTGTGGCACAAGCTCGTGTTCCTCCCTGCCTGCCTGTGGCTTGATGCACTGCTACATCCCTTAGGGGATGTCTAACTGCCAGTTTAGGCCCAATGCCCGCAGGCCTACTCTTAAACTGGCAGTCGGACTTACCCTGAGGGGTCCAGGATTTCGAGAGGGCACTGGCCAAGCTGAGGGGAACCCCCCTTCTGTGCACTAATCTGTGCACTGGGCCTCTAGTATAATATAATTTACTATGCCTATTCCTTTCAACCAAGTTAATGTTGATCTTTTTTCTCATTTCAGTATGTTGTGGTAAGCAGCAAAAAAATTTTATTTTATAACGATGAACAAGATAAGGAGCAATCCAATCCATCTATGGTGTTAGACATAGAGTAAGTTACTTTTGATTGAATTTTAAGTCAATTGAGTGTTAACTTAAATTTATTTTAATTTTATTTTTTAATAATTCTTTATTATTAAAAGTATTATATATATATATAATCAATTATTCTTAGACTTACAGTTTAGTTTATTTTATTGAAACAATGTTACACACTTTTCTCTTTTTCTTTAATTTTACATTAAATCTTAAATAAAATGTGAAAGGGAAAATTTTGCATAACTGACTTACGTATTCTAAAGACAATATATGTTTTTAAATGATCACCCAAGGATATCTTTATTGATTTTAGAGAGAAAGGAAGGTGGGAGAAAGAGAGAAACATCAATGTGAGAAACATTGATTGGTTGCCTCCCATACGCCCTGCCCAGGGATTGAACCCACAACCTTTTGGTATCCGGGAAGATGCTCCAGCCAATTAAACCACCCAGACAGGGCACATTTTTCTAAAGTAAAGTTTTTATTTCAATGTTTATTGGTTCTAAGTTTAGAAAGCATCTCAAAATGTATATGATCATGTGGTCATTTTTATAAAGTAAATATAAATGTATCTCTTATTTTCTAATAACAGACCAAAAAGGCCTGTAATAAGCTTGGTTTTTTTTTTCCTTGTATGCATTCTAAAGTCATTTCCCAGCACTGCTTCCTGTATTCTAACAAGTGCTATAGATTATATAAAGAAGATCTGAGAAATATGCCATTGGTATTTTAATGGGGATTGCATTGAATCTATAGATTGCTTTGGGTAGTATGGATATTTTAATGATGTTGATTCTACCAATTCATGAACATGGTGTATTCTCCCATTTGTTTATGTCTTCCTCTATCTCTGTTTTCAGTTTCTGGAGTTTTCTGAGTACAGGTCTTTTACCTCCTTAGTTAAGTTTATTTCTAGGTATCTTAGTTTTTTTGTTGCAATAGTAAATAGGATTGTTTTTTTAGTTTCTCTTTCTGTAAGTTTATTATTGATGCATAAAAAGGTCATAGATTTCTGGGTGTTAATTTTGTGTCCTGCTACATTGCCGAATTCATTTATTAGTTCTAGTAGTTTTCTGATGGAGTCTTTAGGGTTTTCTATGTACAATATCATGTCATCTGTAAGTAATGACAGTTTTACTTTTTCTTTTCCAATTTGGATGCGTTTTATTTCTTTTGGTCTAATTGCTATGATTAACACTTCCAAAATACTATGTCTAACAGGAGTGATGAGAGTGGGCATCCCTGTCTTGTTCCTGTTCTTAGGTGAAATCGTTTTAGTTTCTGCCCACTGAGTATAAAGCTTTTATTATGTTGAGGTATAATCCCTCTATTCCTACTTTGCTGAGGATTTTTATCAAGAAAAGGTGTTAGATTTTGTCAAATGCTTTTTCTGCATCAACTGATATGATTATATGATTTTTGTTTCTTAGTTTGTTTATGTGATGTATCACATTTATTGATTTGCAGATATTGTACTATCCTTGCATCTCCAGAATAAATCCCATTTGGTAAAGGTGTATAATATTTCTAATGTAATGCTGGATCTGATTTGCTAGAATTTTGTTGAGGATTTTAGCATCTATGTTCATCAGGAATATTGACCTGTAATTCTCTTTCTGTGTAGTGTCTATCTGGTTTTGGGATTGGGGTAATTCTGGCTTCATAGATTAAGATAGTTCTGTATTTAAGTTTAAAGACTAAAGGTAAAACATACGCAACAAAATGTAAATTTAAAGTGTAGTGGGTGTATTCAAGAAAAACATAAGCTTAAAATGAAGTATTGCCATTGGAATTCAATATTTGTGGAGCCATTTATACTTAGAATATAAAAGAACTGAGCAAATACCAGAGTACTGATATTTCATTTCCTATTTTTTAAAAAAGCATTAGTTATGAAAACTTAAATGATCACATAAATGGAATAATACATAAACAATAAAAGAGGCATCATCTTTCAACTAAGTCTAATACTTTTTAGATCAATGAGAGGTCATTTTTATTTTACCTTTTTATTGAGGTATGATTTTCATATATTAAAATGTGTACATCTTAAATGTTCTGTTCAGTGATTTTTATAAACACCCAAAGTAATCACTGCTCAAGACAAGATAAAACATTTCCATCATCCTAGAAATCTCACCTTTGACCCTTCTCAGAAGGAAAAAAAATCTGGCCCTAGCCAGTGTCACTCATCGGTTGAGCATAGACCCATGCACCAAAAGGTCACATGTATCTCTCTCTCTCTTTCTTCCTCCCTCTACAATAAATAAAAACATGTTTTTAAAAATCTGAATTCTAGCCAGGCCGATGTGGCTCTGTGATTGAGCATCAACCCATGAACCAAGAGATTTCTGGTTGGATTTCCAGTCAGGGCACATGCCCAGATTCTGGGCTCCATTTCCAGTAGGGGGTGTGCAGGAGGCAACCACTCAATGATGTTTCTCTCTCATTGATATTTCTATCCGTTTCCCTTCCTCTCTCTAAAAATTAATAAAAACATTTAAAAATCTAAATTCTATCACTAAAATTAATTTTGCCTATTCTACAAATGGAATTATACAGTGTATACTCTTTAATGTCTGGCTTTTTCACTCAGCATATTGTTTTACTATGTGTAGCAATTTCTGTCTGTTTTTTTTTTTTTTTTAACGCTGTATAGTATTCTGTTGAAAGAATATATCTCAATTGTTGTTGACAGACACTTGAGTTGCTTCCAGTTTGGGACTATTTGAAATTAGACTGCTATGAACATTCCTTTTAGGAACTTTAGGAGTGGGATTTTGTGTCATAGAGCAGACCTGTGTTTAATCTTTAAAAAAAATCTACCAAATAGTTTTCAAAAATGTTTACACTATATTATATTTAACCAGAATATGGGTTTCAGTTGCTCCACATCCTCACCAACAGATGGTGTTGTCAGTCTTTGATTTTTTTCTGTTCTAATTGATATGAAATGCTATCTCATTGTTTAATTTGTATTTTTCTCATGACTAATTATGCCAAGAATATTTTATATTTTTATTGGCCATTTGTATATATTTTAAGTGTTTCCAAATCTTTTACCCATTTTTTAATTATGTACTTATTTTTTTAATATTGATTTATAGAAGTTCTGTATAAATTATGGATACAAATTCAGTGACAGAAATATGTAGTATAAATATTTCCCTGTGCATAGCTTGCCTGTTCCTTTACAGTATTTTTAAACAGAGACCATATAGCAAGTTTTTTAAAAGAATTACTATTTTTTTAAAATCTGTCCAAGAAATTTTTGCCTGCCCCAAAATTGTTGAAGGTGTTCTTTGTTTCCTTCTAGAAAATTTATTGTTCTAGGTTTTACAATTAAGTTATGATTGATCTAAAATTTAAGAGATTCTGGTTGAAGTTAGTTTTTTTTCTCCATGAATATCTGGTTGTTGTTTTTTTTCCATATGAATAGCTGGTTGTTTTTTTTCCATATGAGTATCTGGTTGTTACAACACTTTATTTTTATATATTGATCTTGAATTCTCTAATCTTGTTATTCACTTATTTTTATAGTTTTTTTTATTCCATAGGGATTTTCTACATATACAATCATGTTATCTCCAAATAGTAATAATTTTACTTCTTTCTTTTCAATCTGTATGCCCTTATCACATGTATAGATTCTTGTGTCCATCACCACAGTCAATATACAGAACAGTTCCATCACAGGGATTCCTCATGTTACCCTTTTAGCCACAAGAAGCTCCTTTTCTCCATCCCTCCCTAATTCCTTGCAATCACTAATATGTTCTCCATCTCTATAATTTTATCATTACAAGGATGTTATATAAATGGGATAAAATACTATATAAACTTCAGGATTGTTTTCTTTCACTCACTGTAATTCCTCTGAGATCCATCCAGGTTGTAGTTTTTTTCTTTCAGTTGTTTGGTATTCCATGGTTTGTATGTACCACCATTTGTTTAACAACTCATTTGGGTTGTTTCCAGTTTTTGGCTATTGTAGATAAAGCTCCTGTGAACATACTTGTATAGATTTTCACATAGATATAAATTTTTCTTTAGAGTCAAGACCCAGGAGTGCAGTTGCCACCCTCTTTTTCAGAGTGGCTCTGCAATTTTACATTTCTACCACAATTGCATGAGTGATCTAGTTTCTCTGCATGCTCATCAGCATTTGATTTGTTAGTATTTTTATTTTTCAAATTCTTATAGATGTATAGTGATACTGTGATTTTAAGTTATATTTTTCTAATGACTAATTTCTCTTTAAAAAATGTTTGTTTATACCTTTACTGAGTTTTTATGATGGCTTTTATCATATTTGTTTCCATTTTAGTAAATTATTTCATGTTCGACCTGTAACCCAAGGAGATGTATATAGAGCTGAAACTGAAGAAATTCCTAAAATATTTCAGGTAAAAATATGATATTATAATTTCAGAAGATCTTTTACCTAAGTACTAAATACAACTTTTGAGGTAAATCTATATTCACCAATGCTTTTATACATTTGAAATTTGTATGTACAGATACAAATCTTTTTTATCTTCTTTCTTTTACCATTCCTGAATAGATACTTTATGCAAATGAAGGTGAATGTAGAAAAGATGTAGAGATGGAACCAGTACAACAAGCTGAAAAAACTAATTTTCAGAATCACAAAGGCCATGAGTTCATTCCTACACTCTACCACTTTCCTGCCAACTGTGAGGCCTGTGCCAAACCTCTCTGGCATGTTTTTAAGCCACCCCCTGCCCTAGAATGTCGCAGATGCCATGTTAAGTGCCACAGAGATCACTTAGATAAGAAAGAGGACCTGATTTCTCCATGTAAAGGTAAGGCATGAAAAATTTTACAGCTTAAAACAAATTAGTGCCCTAGCTGGTTTGGCTCAGTGGATAGAGCATAGGTCTATGGACAGAAAGGTCCCAGGTTTGATTCCAGTAAGAAGCACATGCCAGGATTGTGGGCTCAATCCCCAGTAGGGGGCAGGGTGTACAGGAGGTAGCCGATCAATGATTCTCATCATTGATGTTTCTACCCTTCTCTCCCTCTTCCTTCCTCTCTGAAATCAATAAAAATACATTAAAAAAAAAACACACACACACACACGCACAAAACAAATTAGAGAATTACATCCCAATAACTTTTTCAAGTGTAGCATTTTCTATACCAAGTTGAAAAAAAGTATAAGCTGTGAAATATATGTCTAAAGCAGTGGTCAATAAACTCATTAGTCAACAGAGCCAAATATCAACAGTACAACGATTGAAATTTCTTTTGAGAGCCAAATTTTCTAACACCACATCTTCCAAATAGACTCGCCCAGGCCGTGGTATTTTGTGGAAGAGCCACACTCAAGGGGCCAAAGAGCCGCATGTAGCTCGCAAGCCACAGTTTGCTGATCATGGTCTAAAGAACCTTTGTTGCAAGGTAGTTTCTACCTCCATTGGTCTGGATCATTTTAATAATTACAGAACATGCTCAAATTTAAGGAAAAAAAACGTTATAAGAAGTAACATTTTGATATGGTAGAACAACATATAGCTATCATTTTACAGTTAAAGATTTGTCTCTGAACATAATATCTTTAAAAGAGAATGACCCATTTGTAAAAAAAGATAATTATTATAAATTGGAGAGAAAAGCTATAGATTAGTTCCACTATATTCCACTCCTTGAATTTTTACCTCTGACTTGTTTTCTTTTTTTATTGATTCAGAGAGGAAGTGAGAGAGACAGAAACATCAGTGATGAGAGAAAATCATTGATTAGCTGCCTCCTGCACGCCCCACACTGGGGATCAAGCCCCCAACCCAGGCATATCATATGCCCTGACCAGGAACTTAACTATGACCTCCTGGTTTATAGGTTGACACTCAACCACTGAGCCATGCCAGCTAGGCCTGATTTGTTTTCTTTTTATCTGGTTTTCACTGCCTGGACCATCATACTATATCATAGACAAAATATCTATTTTACCAGGGGTAGCTAGGTGGAAAGAATACAGAATATAGGTATTTTAAGATAAGAAACTTGTGTTCTAAATATACATTTATTTGTTTCACTAATGCATTTATTGTATTTCAGATTTTACTTTGTTTTTCTTACTAGTTTATAACTAGTGTTTTTTTTTTTAATTTCAGCCTTAATTATATTAAGGGGAAAAGGATACTGTCCAAGCTTAATTAAGCATATATAGTAAATCTTTTCAGATTTTAAGAACTTAGAAAATTATGCATTTAATAGGGCTTTTTTAGATTTTATATGACTTTAATTGAATTCTTTTTTTTCTTAACATAGTAAGTTATGATGTAACATCAGCAAGAGATATGCTGTTGTTAGCATGTTCTCAGGATGAACAAAAGAAATGGGTAACTCATTTAGTGAAAAAGATACCTAAGAATCCACCATCTGGTTTTGTTCGTGCATCCCCTCGAACACTTTCTACAAGATCCACTGCAAATCAGTCTTTCCGGAAAGTGGTCAAAAATACATCTGGAAAAACTAGGTAAGGGTTGAAATGCTTACCTTTTTAACAGTGAGAAAGTGATGAGTATCATATGTACCTAGGAATTTATATATGACTAGAAATGACTTTACAAATTAGTTTAACTGATTCCTATTAAATAATATTTTATATAGCATATTTATTTACTTCCATGTCAAATTTTGTCATTGGTTGGTATACATGGCACATATTTAGCCCATAATAGTTCTTGTTTTGTTTTAATTTTTCATTTTTGAAAGTATTACATATGTCCCCTTTATTGACCCCCTCCAACCCACCCCTGTCCCTCCCCCCTTTTACCCCTCAGTTCCCTCGCTGCCCTGATAGCTGTATGCTATGAAGGGCCATGCATGTATGCATACAGGTTCTTGGTTGATTACTTCCCACCCATAGCCCATAATGTTTTTTAAAATCTTGTGATTTATCGCTTTTTTAATATAAACAGATTTATATAAAACTTTGTTCATTTTTTAATTTTTAACTGTATTGATGTAGTGATTTTTTTTAAATCAAAATTATTTGGTATAATCAGGGACCATAATGTTACAAATAAACTTCTGAGTAAGTTCTCTTTTTGACAGGATTGAGATTCAAAGGAATTAGATGACCTGAATAAGACCCCACAGCTCAATAGTGCATAGTCAGGATTGGAGCCCATTTGACTCTGAAGTGAGACCCATCACAGATTTGCCTCTCTGTAGAGTCCTTTATCAATCCCCTCCTGTATAGGCTAAAATTATTTAAAATTGCTTTTTATTGCTTTGTGAAATTGTGTGTGTGTGTGTGTGTATACTACTATATGCACACATGTATGCATATATATATACACATACTAGTATATGCATATATGTTTTGAAATATATATGTTTTAAATAGAGTAAAAGCAAAAAGGCGATAATATTAAGTATATTTTTCCATTTTCTTATTTTTCAAGTTTTGTGTTAGTTATTAGATATAAAAATAATATAATTTACCTTTCCCTACAACTGAGTACATTTTTTAAATTACAGTTTTTCTTTTTTTTCCCACCAACAGTTAACCGTGTGACCTAGCACCTTGTGGAATCATGTGGGATGCTACCTGATAAACCAGGCTTCTTTAACCATGCAGAACAGACAGGCTGTTCCTCTGACACAATATCACAGGCTTCAGGGTTAAGATTGCTGTTATTCTGTCCATGCTTTGGCACAAAAGCACACCAAGGGTTCATTTGTTTGTTTTTTGTTTTTTTATTGCGGGTTTGCCTACAGGTAGATTAGATTAATTATTACTATGTAATGCAAGTACAATTGGTGAAAAGCTTAGCTAGATATATATTTTTTAAAAAGGTGCTGCCTTTTTGAATTTCTAAGAAAACGCCTGTCAATCATGATAGAACACAGTTTCCTCAGATGAGAAAGAGGAAGGGACTTTCACTTTTAAGTGGAATGGCCATCACTATCAAGATCAGCTCATGGAAGGAGTAAAGAAAATATCTCAAAATGAGACAACTGCAATTTTTTTTAATGACTTCAGTTTTTGTGCTCTTGCAAGACTATACAAAACTATTTTAAGAAAACAGTGACTTCACTTGACTTCAGTGCCCTCACTGTAGAATTTAAAAGCCTTATTGTTGATTGCCATGGTGGACTTAATGGAGAATAAATATTTTACATTATGCTTTACAAAATACTGTATGTTTCAGCAAATTTGTAGATTGGTGAATGGGAGAAGGCAAAAAATATTACACTTAATCTATGCATTTTTGCCAAGCCATATTGAATTATTTTACTACTAGAGACTTTAGGAACTAACTGTAAAAAAGAACCAAGTTTAAAAACATTTTGTGGGGTACATCATTTCTGTAATTGTATAATGTATTTCTTCGTGGTTTTAAGTGATAAAAACATTAAGTTAACAAACATATAAGAAATGTATGCACTGTTTGAAATGTAAATTATTCTTAGAACACTTCAATGGGCGTTGCATTGAGCTTTTAGTGCCTTAATTTGAGAGAATTATTTTACTGCCATGTCTAAATATAGAAGTTTCAAAAAAACATATTTTCAAAAAATTATGTCAGTGAGTTTTTCATTGATATTTGGTTTAATTTTAAATATTTAGAGGTTTGTTGGACTTTCATAAATTAAGTACAATCTTTGCATCAAACTACCTGCTAAAATAATGAATGACTTTATAAAACTGAAAAACATGTAGAAGGTTGCACCAATATAAAAGAAAATTATGGCAATACATCTGTGATGTTTTCCAGTTAACATAGGAATTACCAGATAAATACTGATAAACTCTTGTGCAATAGCAAGAGTAGATTTGTATGGGCAGTATGATTTATTGTTTATTTTTTTAACCAAATACCTCCTCAGTAATTTATAATGGCTTTGCAGTAATGTGTATCAAATAAGCACTGGAAAACTGATTCGTCTCTAGGATGATATGCATGTTTCAAGTGGTATTGAAAGCCGCACTGATGGATATGTAATAATAAACATATCTGTTATTAATATGCTAATGACTCTGTGCTCATTTAATGAGAAATAAAAGTAATTTATGGATGGATACCTTTAATAATGACTGTATGTGTTTTCTCCTGGCTGAAATGAATAGAAATCATGCTATAAATTAGTTTCTATGTATAAATGTTTGTTCAGTTCCACAATTAAAGTGAGTTTTTAAAAGATAGAACCTGTTTGGGTTCTAAAAGAAGAATGGCTACATTGAAATGAAAAGTTGACTAATGTCTTTGTAGGGGTGGAGAACCTTATCTCTGCCAAGGGTTTCATTTGCAGGCTATACAAAATTATCAACTAAAAAATTAGCCTGCTGTATTTGGTCAAACTTTTAATTAAGTCACCCTAATGCCTTAGCAGGACCAGACAAATGATTTGGCGGGCTTTTTATAGCTCTCAGGCCAGATATTCCCCATCCCTGGTCTATTTTGAAACTATTTTACTTGGATCTGTTACATTTCTTATATCTTATGGTCAGAGAGAATTCTGCATAGTGAACAACCCTGGGAGATATTGTGTCTCCTCAAGAGAAAGGCAGGTATGTCTACCTATCTGGTATATTGAAGATAATGTTTCCTCCAGATCTGCAAAGGTTGGGCAGGTTCTGCTTGAATTCTTTACGAAAGATTCTGATACCCTAAACTTGGGGCTCCTCGGCTGTGATGTAAACCCACGGTATGTTCAGGCACCCAGCTGAGCCATTTTGCATTGCTCTCATGGGACTTGGGGGCAAGGGGAACTGACAAGAACATGATGCTGGCCGAAACCGGTTTGGCTCAGTGGATAGAGCGTCGGCCTGCGGACTGAAAAGTCCCAGGTTCAATTCCAGTCAAGAGCACGTACCTTGGTTGTGGGCACATCCCCAGCAGGGGGTGTGCAAGAGGCAGCTGATTGATGTTTCTCTCTCATCAATGTTTCTGACTTTCTATCCCTCTCCCTTCCTCTCTGTAAAAAATTAATAAAATATATTTAAAAAAAAAAAAAAGAACCTGAAGTTCATGCTGCTTGTACTGTTAGTGTAAAGTTGTTTGGCTGTGATCCAGGAATCTCATGTCTTTTGCCAGGATCCATGAAATGTTGGCAGGCTAACTTCGGTTTGTAAGTACAGTTAAATCTCAGACTCTTCATTGTTCTTGACAATATCCTTATCATCATCTTAGAACCATTCACCTAATGTAATAAAGTAAAATGTATTTTTTATTAATATTTAGAGAGAGACAGAGAAATATCAATTTGTTGTTCCACATTTGTTACACATTCTTTGGTTGCTTCTTACCTGAAATCAAACTCACAACCTTGGTGTACTGGGACAATGGTCTCACCAGTTGAGCTACCCGGCCAGTTTGTGTCCTATTTAGAAATCTGCCTATTCTACAGGGTCATGAAGATGATTCTGTGTTAGTTTCTGGAAGCATTACTGTTTAAACTTGCACATTTAGATCTACAATCCATATGGAATTCATGTGTGTGTATGTGTGATGTAGAGGTTAAAGATTTTGTTTTGGTTTTTTATTTTCTCCATGTGGATGTCCAATTGATCCTGCAGTACCTATCAAAAAGACAATTCATCCTGAATCATAAATCAGGTGACCAACCTATTTCTATATTCTTGCCAATATTACACTGTTTTAATTACTATAGCTTTATAAGATTTTACTAGAGGCTTGGTGCATGAAATTCCTCAGCCCAGCCTGCACCTTCTCCAATGTGGGACCCCTTGAGGGCAGTCAGACATCCCTCTCACAATCCAGGATTGTTGGCTCCCAACTGCTCACCTGCCTGGCAGCCTGATCACCCCCTAACCATTCCTCTACCAGCTTGATTGATGCCTAAATGCTCTCCTGCCAGCCTGATCGCCCCCAACTGCCCTTCCCTGCTGGCCCAGTCACACCTAACTGCCCTCCCTTGCCAGCCTGGTCCCTCCCAACTGCCCTTCCCTGCAGACCTTCTCCCTCTCAAGTGCCCTCCCCTGTAGGCCTGGTCACTCCCAATTTCCATCCCCTGCAGGCTTGCCCCCTGACCCCAATTGCCCTCCACTGCAGGCCCGGTTGCCCCTAACTGTCCTCCCCTGCAGGACTGGCCCCCCCAATTGCCCTCCCCTGCAGGGCTGGTCCCCCCTCCCCGACTGCCCTCTCTGAAGGCCTGGGTTCCCCCCAACTGTCCTCCCCTGCAGGTCTGGTTGCCCCCAACTGCCCTCCCTTTCAGGCTTGGTCCCTTCCAACTGCCCTCCCCTACTGACCTGATCGCCCACAACTGCCCTCCCTTTCAGGCCTGGTCCCTTCCAACTGCCCTCCCCTGCTGACCTGATCATCCACAACTGCCCTCTCCTGCCAGCCATATTGTGGTGGCCATTTTGTCTCCACATGGGGTTGGCCATCTTGTGTTGGAGTGACAAGTCAATTTGCATATTACCTCTGTTATATAGGATATCTGTAGTCTAAGTTCTCCAACTTCATACTTCTTCCAGATTGACTTGACTGTTCTTGCCTTTTACATTCCTATATGTTTTCAAAACATCTTAATTTCTACCAAAGAAAGAAAAAGACTTCTAGGCTTATAATTGGGATTGCATTCAATCTGTAGATCAATCTGGGGGGAATTGATATCTTTACAGTTTTGTTTTCCAGTCTATGAGTATGATAAGTTACTGCATAGAAATAAAACTGACATATTTGCAAATGTCATAATTGTGCATGTAGAAGTCTAAAAGTCACAAAGTGCTAGAATTAAGTGAATTTTCAAAGGCCTCTGTACACAAAATAATATACAGAACTACATTGTTTTCCTATTTACTGGCAACAATTGGAAAGGGAAACTTTTTAATGATACCATTTACAATGAAGTAAACAAAATTCACTGAAAAATGTGTACAATATCCACTAAAGAAATTATGAAACATTCAGAAAAATTAAAAACCTACATACATCTAAATAAATTTTTTAGGTAAAACATTTTCACATAAAATTACTAAAATAAATGAGTATATTCTAAGGACCTAATGAGATTTTAGCCTTTTCAAAAAATAATACCTATATATTTTTTATTGATTTTGGAGAGGAAGGGAGAAGGGAAAGAGATTTAAACATCAATGAGAGAAAATCATTGTACACCCTCAACTGGTGATCAAGCCCACAATCAGGACATGTGCCCTTGACCAGAATAGAACCCAGGATCCTTTGCCCCAGGCTGACGCTCTACTCATTGAGCCAAATCGGACAGGGCAGAACCTTGCTTTTTAATTTACACTTGGAAATATTAGTCACATTGTTTTATACCTATGATTTTTACTAAACAAAACACTTTCTAGTTGAATAATATGTGTGCATAAAGCTGTACTCAGTGCTTTAGGTATGTTTATTTCAACCTTTTATCCTTTTTAAAAATTTTATAGATTTGAGGGGGAGAGAGAGAAACATCAGTTTGTTGCTCCATTTATTTATGCATTCATTGGTTGCTTCTTGTATGTGCACCGATACAGGATCGAACTTGAAACCTTGGCATAGCAGGATAACCCTCTAACCAACTGAGCACCCGTCCAGGGCTCCCACTCTTTCCTGCTTTTAACATTGTTTTTATAACAAGTTCTATGCTCATTGTAAGAAGTTGAAGAATTGCAAAAGTACAAATGATAATTGAAGGCTGCCCAAAACCCCACCCCACCCTACCAGTTCCTTAATAACCAATAACAACAGTTCAGTGTGTTTGCTAATGAATTATTTCCAAAGTATATATAACTTAGATTTTTGTGAGGGTAGGGGAAAACGAATACTAATTCTGCTTCACACATACAAAGCCTGTTTTTCAAATGGTAATGAATTGTTATATCAGAACTAAAATATGACATTTTTCTCAAGCTATTGTTTCCCATAAAGTACTTTGAGATACTAGAGATATGGGGTGAGGAGGGGGATGAAAACGTTTAGAAATAGACCATATGATTCAAAATTATTGAATAGAATAATAGTTGTTTAATCCTATACATATAGTTCCTTGTAGGTTTTCTTTTTTTTTTTTTCTCACCCCACCTAATGATATGTTTAGTGATTTTAGAGAGAGAGGAACATCAATGGATGCCTTCCCTGCACACCCAGGAACTAAACCCAAAACCTAGGTATGTACCCTGACTGAGAGTTGAGCCCAAAACCTTTTGGTATCTGGGACAACGATCCAACCAATTGAGCTACCAGCCAGGCCCTTGTAGGTTTCCAAAAGTTACTATATAGCCTGATTTGGCCATTAAATTGAATATAGTTTATTTGCATCTCCATTGAGGTGAAAGTAGCATTTATTTAGACTAATTAAGATAAGTCTACAACTTACAGCAAAAATGTATTTTAGCCGAACCGGTTTGGCTCAGCGGATAGAGCGTCGGCCTTCGGACTGAAAGGTCCGGGGTTCGATTTCGGTCAAGGGCATGTACCTTGGCTGCGGGCACATCCCCAGTAGGAGGTGTGCAAGAGGCAGCTGATCGATGTTTCTCTCCCATCGATGTTTCTGACTTTCTATCCCTGTCCCTTCCCCTCTGTAAAAAATCAATAAAATATATTTTTAAAAAATGTATTTTAGGCCCTGGCCAGTGTTCCTAAATGGTTATAGCATGGGTGCTGAGCACCAGAGGGTCATGAGTTAAATTTCTGGTCAAGGGTATGTACCTGGGTTTCAGGTTTGATCCCCAGCCTCAATTGGAGTGCCTAAGGAAGACAACCAACTGATGTCTCTCAGATAAATGTTTTTCCCTTACTCTTTTCCTTTCTCTCTTCCTCTTCCTCCTTCCCTCCCCCTCTGTCTAAAAATCAGTGGAAAAAATATCCTCGGTAAGTATTAACAACAACAACAAAAAAAATAATAATGGTCTAGCTGAGTAAAAGGAAATATTCTGGATCTCCTTTGGCTAAATGGATGCTTCTTAGATCTGCTGCTCATTACATCTGGTCAAGATGTCATTAGTTCTATGTGATACAAGCCCTGTTATACCTGTAACACATTTGCTAACTCAACTCAGACCCAATACTCATTCAAAATAACTCCGTTAACAAGAAGGGCCATCTGAAATTAGGGATAAATGAGGTCAAGTATATAACTACCAAAAGAAAAAAAAGAAAACCTCAAAAATTATTTCTTTACTGCATTATTACCATGAGATACCTCAAGATTGAAACTATTAAGAATATTTCAAAGATAACATGAGCCAAAACCAGTTTGGTTCAGTGGATAGAGCATTGGCCTGAGGATTGAAAGGTCCCAGGTTCAATTCCAGTCAAGGGCATGTACCTTGGTTGTGGGCACACTTCCAATAGGGGGTGTGCAGGAGGCAGCTGATCGATGTTTCTCTCTCATCAATGTTTCTAACTTTCTATCCCTTTCCCTTCCTCTCTGCAAAAAATCAATAAGATATATATTTTTTAAAAAGATAACATGACTTCATTGACATTTATAAAAGTACTAGTGGCCCAGTGCACGAAATCTATGCACAGTGGGGGGAGGGGAGACTCTCAACCCGGCCTGCACCCTCTCCAATCTGGGACCCCTTAGGCATCGGGCATCCCTCTCACAATCTGGGACTGCTGGCTCCTAAGCACTCGCCTGCCTGCCTGCCTAACCACTTTGCCTGCCAGCCTGTTTGCCCCCGACTCCCTCCTCCTCCTGGCCTGCTCACCACCAACTGCCCCCCTTGCTGGCCTGCTTGCCCCCAATGCCCCACCTCCACCTGCTCGCCCCCAACTGCCCTCCCCTGCCAGCCTGATCATCTCAAACTTCCCTCCCCTGCTGGCCTGATCACCCCTAACCACCTCTGCCTCATCCCCACCACCATTGCTTTGTCTGGAAGGTCTCCCAGTCTAATTAGCATATTACCCTTTAATAGTATAGAGTTTATTTAATTCTCACTAATAACTGTATGAAATAGGTATTACTATCTCTGGTTTATCCTCTGTTCTAGATCACACAGCTATAAATCTCAATTTTCCATCTGGGATATGAAAGTTAATCCAGCTTTGAAGGAAAATAGTCATAAATCTTGATTCTTTCCTTACTAGGCTTACATAAGTTTCACATATTATAACCTATTATTTAAGGGGGGGAAACTTGGATTTCATTCTACGGTATGGAAAAATGCCTATTGGGTTTCTAAGCGTTATAGTAGGCCAAGATATAAACATAAAGGAAAATTCATCAAATGCAAAGTAACACAAATACAGTAATGGGTGTCATTTATTTTTACTGGATTGAAAGCCTCTCCTTAATTGAATACGCTTCATGAAGAAACTATTAAGTAAATTATGAGCCCTTTGCACCCTAAAGATTATTTCTCTTTTATCATACATCATTTAACAGGAACTTTATTTGCTGACATTTATCTCTAGACATTGTTCAGTTGGATACATATTATATTGTACATTTTCATTATTTCATAATGAAGCTAATATTTGCTTTTTTACATCCCTACTTCAGAACATGGCACATGAAATTGCCCACAATCAGTCATTTATCTTTTATAATGCCCTTTGAAATACTTATCGCTATTTTTATTGGCCTCGAGTGTATTAATTACATGTGTTCAGTACATTCTTTTAGAATCTAGAGTGTAATTACAATTAGGTTTTACACCTAATTACAAACACAATTTATTATAATTGCTTCAAGTGTTACCTTCTGTCTAGAGGGTATTTTTAACCGTTTTTCCAAGTTCTGATGGAATTTATATAACCACTTATTTTTTATGTCTCAGGATTTCACAGCTTCCACCCAAACATCAGCCTCACTTTTAGAAATAATTTCTGATTTCATCTATAACTTCTTTCACATAAAATCACTTCAGGCTTGATATAACTTCCTATTGCTGAATTTTTATATATGCAGCTCCTTTATGATTTTGGCACTATTTCAGCATATTTTCCTACTGTTAAGTAATACAGTTGACAATCAGTTTTAGGAAAACTTGGAGGGAAAAAAAATCATTGCATGACTTTTTGCATTAATACAATGCTGGCTCAGCCTTAGTCATTATTACATTACCATTACCTCCACTCTATGTTATATATTTAGAACAAATCAAGACTTTATGAATGTGGCTTAGAAGCTTCAGGGACTGTATAACAACCTTACCACAGTTTTGCTTAGTCACCATACAGCATTAGTCAGGAGAGCTGGATTATGCAGTAGTATCAAATAATCCCCTAAATCTCAGTGGTTATGGAAACAAAGATTTTTCTCCCTCAGCTGCAGCCTTGTTCCACATGCTCTTCACTCTAGGGACCCAGCTGATGGAGCAGCTTCTGTTGGTCTTACCACTGATCATCATGGCAAAGGAAAACACAAGAATTATTGGGGAACAATGATTTACCACAATTATTTTCTTTTTCTTTGGCCAACAAATCAAAGCTTTTATACATGATCACCTCAAGTAAATACCCAGGTTTTACTGAAAGTGGTTTGACTTACCTTCTCTATTTCCTTCTATTTAGTATAATTTTTTTCCTGGTCATGGCACATGCCCAGATTGCGGGCTCAATCTCCAGTGGGGGTGTGTGTTGGAGGCAACCCATCAATGATTCTCACCACTGATGTTTCTATCTCTCCCTCTCTCTTTCTCTCTGATATCAATAAAGTATTTTTAATTGTTTACATAATTAAAGGTAATACAGGATCAGGAGCTTAGGTTGAAAGTGATTCAAGAATGTCTCACTCATTCCATAATAACGGGTACTGTAAGACTTGCCTAATATCAATATCTTTGAATGCAACATATTTTTGACCAATTTTACATGATTTTGTACAGTATTAGTGAAGCTTTGGAGTCATTCTAATCTCTTTTGATGGCAAAGCCAAAGACATTGCAGGGGTTATTTATGGTTTTGTCACCCAACATCTATTTTCCTCTTTTGTTTCAGCATTTTAATTTTGGGGGATAGGAGTGGGAGGAACTTCCCTTCTGCTATTGTTTTCTGTTTTGACTGTCAATCAAGGTGATTCCTCTGATTAAGTGTGTCATGATTTTTGTTATACCAGTAGTGATGATTAATTTTATGTGTCAGCTTAACTGAGCCATAGGATGCCTAGATATGTGGCCAACCATTATTCTGTGAGGATGTTTCCATGAGATCAATATTGAATCTGTAGACTGAGAAATATGGGTTGCCCTCTCGAATGTGCATGGGCCTCCTGCAATCAGTTGAAGACCTGGATTGAACAAAAAGGCTGAGTAAGAAGGAACTCCTCCTGCCTGGCTGCATGAGCTGGGACATTAGTTGTTCCTGGCCTTCAGACTCAAATTGAAATGTCAGCTCTTGCCGAAACCGGTTTGGCTCAGTGGATAGAGCGTCGGACTGCAGACTGAAAGGTCCCAGGTTCGATTCTGGTCGAGGGCATGTACCTTGGCTGCAGGCACACCCCCAGCAGGGGGTGTGCAAGAGGCAGCTGTTTCTCTCTCATTGATGTTTCTAACTTTCTATCCTTCTCCTTTCCTCTCTGTAAAAAATCAATAAAAATATATTTTAAAAAAAGAAAAGAAAAGAAAAGAAATGCCAGCTCTTCTAGATCACAAGCCTGCTAACTTTCAAAAGAAAATTATGCCATCAGCTTTTCTGAGTCTCCAACTTGGTGGCTGTGGATCTTGGGAATTCTCAGCCTCCATAATTGCATAAACTAATTTCTTTTATAATACATACTAAAGGCCTGGTGCACAAAATTCATGCACTGGGGTGGTGTCCCTCAGCCTAACCTGCACCCTCTCCAATCTGGGACCCCTGGCAGTTGGACATCCCTCTCACAATCTAGGACTGCTGGCTCCCAACTGCTCACCTGCCTGCCTCATTGCCCCTAAGCACTTCTGCCTGCCAGCCTGATCATCCCCTAACCATTCGTCTGCCAGCCTGATCAATGCCTAACTGCTCCTCTGCCAGCCCAATCATCCCCAACTGCCCTCCCCTGACAACCTGGTCACCCCAAATGCCCTCCCCTGCATATTCCCTCTTTATTAGATAGGGTTTTTTGCTTTAGCATATTGGACAGCCCTAACTGTTTGGCTTAGTGGATGGAGCATTGACCTGCAGACTGAAGGATCCCAGGTTCAATTCCGGTCAAGGTTATATACCTGGGTTGGGGGCACATACCCAGTGGGGAGTGTGCAGGAGGCACCTAATAGATGTTTCTCTCTCATAGATGTTTCTAGCTCTCTATCCGTTCCCCTTCCTCTCTATAAAAAAAAAATCAATAAAATATATATTTTTTAAAAAGGAACATTTAAGATTCCTCCACATCTACCTGGCTGCTGTGATTCAGTGGTTGAGACCCCAGGCTGCCACCACTGGAAGGGTATCACACCTCAGCCAGGCTGAGACCCAGCCCAGGCTGCCATCTCAGCATGGCCAGAGATCACACCAAAGGGATGTGCACCCCAGCCAGGCTGAGACCGAGCTCAGGCTGACATCTCAGCCTGGCCAGAGATATGCACCCCCACCAGGCTGAGACCCCTGCCAGGCTGAGACCCCCGCCAGGCTGAGACCCAAGCCAGGCTGAGGATCGTGCCCTGGGATAGAGGTAGGGAGGTGGGTGTGTGGCCCTGCCCACATGAGACCCCAGCTCAACCTGCTGCCCCTGGCCAGGTGATCGTGCGGTTGGGTGCGTGGCCCCAGCCCAAGCTGCTGCTGTTGGCTAGGGATCACGCTGGGTGCTGGTGCCTCCCAGCTGGACACCCCAGGCTGCTGCCGCTAGGCAGACTGGGGACTCCAGCGGGGCTAAGAGGACGGGGCACTGCCATCTTGTGGCTATGGGTGCCGCCATTTTTGTAGCAGGTTACTCTTTTATTAGATAGGATAATTGAAACTTTGTAGCATTGAATGGAGGCCTAGGCCGGCAAGGACAAGGCAGAAAGCTTGGCTTCCTCCGTTGCTGGGGAAACCCAAGCCTCCTTCCTGCCATCTGGTTGGCTGCTCCTGATTGGCTGATGGGTGTGGCTGGTGGGCGTGGCTTTGGGGTGTAGCAGAAGTGCAGTCAATTTGCATATTACTCTTTCATTAGTTAGGATGGGGAGGAGAGAAAAAACAATTTTAATGATGTCCAAAAAATGGCAAACCAACAATTCTAGAATACCAGACATTTTATAGTATGAAACAAGTTACCTGGCTTTTCTAAAGATCAATGGCATGAAAATAAAGGAATGGAAGGAGAAGGGAAAGCTGCTTTATTTTAAAAGACTTGGGTGTCATAACAACCCATTGTAATATATGAATCTCATCTGGATCCTGATTCTAAAAAACAAAACAAAACAGATTTTTTAAAAAAGCTGTGATAATAACATTGTGGTTATATGATAAAATAACCTATCTATATTTTTAATTGATTTCAGAGAAGAAGAGAGAGGGAGAGATAGAAACATCAATGATGAGAGAGAATCATTGATTGGCCACTCCTGCACACCCCTCACTGGGGATCGAGTTGCCCCCTACTGGGGATTGAGTTGCAATCTAGGCATGTGCCCTTGGCAGGAATAAAATCAGGGACCCTTCAGTCTGAAGGGTGACACTCTATCCACTGAGCCAAACCAACTGGGGCAATCCATATATTTTTAGAGATATTTAACTGAGGCTCTTGAGCAAAGAAAGAGGGGAAAGGGCAAATGGGGCAATTAGCAAAAATTAAGAATTTTTGTTAAATCTGAAAACTGGAAATATAGACTTTCAGTGTAAAGAGAGATTAGGCAATATTTAAAACTAATTCCTTAGTTCAAAGGCTTACCCCTAGAAATGAGAAGGATAAATTAAAATAAATACATGTCCAGACATATAACAATAAAACTGTATAATATATTAGTTTTTTTATTGATTGTAGGGGGAGATAGAAACATCAATGATAAGAGAGAATAATTAATTGGCTGCCTCCTACACACCCCACACTGGGGACCAAGCCCACAACCCAGGCATGTGCCCAGATCAGGAATCGAACCGGGACCTCCTGGCTCATAGGTCGATGCTCAACCACTGGTCCACACCAGTTGGGAGAAGTAGGAATGGAAAGGGGAGAAAGATATCCCATAATAAGCTACATCCTCATATTTTACAATAGGATTCAATAGATATTGTATAACTTGATAAATTAACAAATAAAATTATAAGAATATTATTTAGAATTATAATAATTCTAAATAATTATAATTCTTACAATTCCTGAAGGAGACCACCAGGAGTCCTAAATCACAAAGGGTTCAGGTTGACTGCCTGTGAGAAGTAGGATTGGGGGTGGGATGGGAAGATAATAGCTTTTTCTTTGAATATCTTCCTGTTACTGTTTGAATTTTAAACTTGTACATGTATTACTTTTCTCTAATTTTTAAAATAGAAAACATTAAAATGGCCTTTCTGCCTTGAATCACTGGAATCCCTATAAAAGAATTCTTGACTTAGATAAGATCTTTGCTTTGGAATGAGACATCATCTGGAATAGTCTAGCACATGGAAATGTCAATATTACTTTTCTTGTAGGTGATGCTTAGAGACTTTAAGAAGATAGAAAACCTCTACATTTTTTATCCTGGCATTCAGGCTCTCTATAATCATGTCCCACACTGACCATCCTACATTATCTATTGCCACAGCTTGCACATGTTCTCCGCTCTATTCTAGCTAGTCTCCTTCCCATCATTTACATGCATAGTTATTACTTATTTTAATATTTCTCTACATTTTCTGGCAAACTGTGAGCTCCTGCAATGCAGGGTCCATGAATAGACAATCAATAAATAATTATTTTGTGTTTTTTTTTCTAAGACCTTCCTGCCTTCCACTTGCTTCCATTTCTTTTTCTTTGAATTCCTATCACCAACACCAGCAATCCATTATTCAGCAAATAAGGTATTTACTTCATGCTGGGCCTGTGCAGGCCCAGCAGATACAGAAATGAACAAGATATGAAGTAGATAATACACATAGTGATCTAATTAAAATTACTCTATAAAACTTCTTCAGAGTATAACATAGTCCTGAAATTATCTAATTCAATTAACCATGAAATATTTCTGAAGTAGGATATATCTGCTATATACATATATAAAAAGACAGTAAGTAGGGTAAACTAATATGTCTGCTTGAGTATTAAAATTGACAGTAAAATAGTAATCAATTTAAATTGGCTAAGTGAAATAAGTGAATACTCGCCGAGACCGGTTTGGCTCAGTGGATAGAGCGTCGGACTGCGGACTGCGGGGTCCCGGGTTCGATTCCGGCAAGGGCATGTACCTTGGCTGCGGGCACATCCCCAGTAGGGGGCGTGCAAGAGGCAGCTGATCGATGTCTCTCTCTCATTGATGTTTCTGACTTTCTATCCCTCTCCCTTCCTCTCTGTAAAAAATCAATAAAATATATTTTAAAAAAAAGAAAAGAAATAAGTGAATACTCAAGAAAATTTAAGTGTACTGGACAAAAAGCTGTTCCTAAAACATTAACTAAAATATCTATTAGTAGTTCATCTCACTGTAAAATTGCCTAACATCCAAAGAACCTAAAGCAGTCATATTTGTGTGCAAAAATTAAAATTTAAAATTACCAAGACTGTAATATAAAATTTCCAAAAGCCCCCATTAATCAAAAAAGGGGCAGGAAGTGGGATAATATCATGTAAGGAAAAATATCCTGTAAGTAAAATACATCTAGAAAATTCTTACTCCAGAAAAGTAACTTCCATTTGTAAAGCCAACAGCAGGACACCCATGAAAAAACACACATGGTGTCAAAATAAGCCAAAGGAAAATCATTTGGGCAAAAATAAAAAGAATTCCTAGTCTAATTTGCAGAGAGGATCCCTCTGTTAACTTTTGGTCAAGAATGTGTTTGTGTGTTTTCAGAGAACAACTCCAAGACCATGTGGGTTCCTGAGACAGTGAGGAACTGACGGGTCTGTTCCAGCCACTAGGACGGTCCAGAGATGGGGGACGCTGACGACACCTTGCCATGCTAGCAGTGGGCAGCTGTGCGTGGCTGCAGGCAGCCCAGGGCCAAACCAGAGTGGATGAAACTTGCATTGCCACTATGTGTCCACCATCCAGATACCATTGCTGACATCTACATTTAGCATTGAAACTGGGACTCAGAACAGTTGGACATTGAAACTGAGACTCAAACATTTTTTGTTCTTATACATTTATTTCTAGTATGCAGAGGCAAGATATTTTTGAAGAAAAGAAACAGGGGGGAGTGATTGATATAGAGGCAGGGAGGCATTGAACAGACTGTCAGGCTACAGGGGGAAGGCTGGGGAGGGTGGGGGGCGGATGCTGGGGGAGATCAACCGAAGGACTTGTATGCATGCAGATGAGCATAACCAATGAATGAAAGACACCGGGGCGGGGAGGGGGGCAGGTGGGGACATGTGCTGTGGGGTAGGGGAGGCTGGGGGGAGGATAATGGGGGGAAAAAGGAAAACATATGTACTACTATTATATCTAAGTTATACTGCAAAAAAATAAAAATTAAAAATTAAAAAAATACTTATTGAATAAATATATATAATATATTTTTAAAGACTTAAAAGTGGAAAAAAAAGACAGTAAGTAATAAATGTTAAATAAATGATCTAAAAAGCAATTGCTTAAAGAGACAGACAAATCTGTTGATTGTAAGGTAGAAATGTGTCATTGAAGTGAGATGTAAGTGGAGAAAATGGGGAGAACTTGATTCTAAGGTAGGGATGAGGGAACAAAAATGGAAGGCAAACAAGCAAAGCAATTCAAGCATCATTTAATTTAATTGAAGTATAAGTTAGTATAGATAGCAAAATATTAGGCCAGAACAGTTATATCTGTCCAATTGAGGAAATTCTTGTTTCTGAAAGAAATTTTTTGAGGGTGAGAACTACAAATCATTTACTTCTGTTTTGGGTTCATTAATTAGAATTTCTGGAATTGAATTTAGCCTGGAAGGTAGATGTTTAAACATACAAGTGTCCCTGGTATTCATTCTGCTCTAGATCAGCTCTATTTGGTCATTATTCCTGATATATATGCACTCATCAAGTTATTTAAATTTTAGAACATTGAGAGCATTCAGGAACAGATATTTAAAATTTTCCTTTTACGGATTAAAAAAACAACAACCTCTAAGCAACTGGGAGTTTTGTCACTTATGTTAGGAAAACTTTATAAGCTTGAACATTACTTACAAGAGTCCAACATTTGCTTGGCAGAGACAGCTGGTTTTCCACCAAAATCCATTGCTTCCCTCTTACATAAAATAGAGTTTAAGCTTGAATCCCTCTGCTCTGTTAGGAAGGCCAGGAACTATTTTCACCAATGAGCTGTGAATGCAAGTGATTTGTTTCACATCCTTTCCATTCCTTTTGCTGAAAAGGAAATTGCTACTCTGTCATTTCCTCCCTTCTTTTTCTTCTTCCTATGGACTAAAATCCAGATAGTCCTGCAGCCTATCTTCAACCAACACCCTTAATGACTTGCTGCTCAAAATGGTGATTTTTGCCCTAGTCAATTTGGCTCAATGGATAGAGCTTAGGACTTTGGACTGGAGGTTCTAGGATTCAATTCTGGTTAAGGGCACATAGCTTGGTTGCAGGCTCTGGACCTTGGGGAGTGGGGTATGAGGCAACCAAAAGTATATTATAATGTGTCTCTCTCACATCAATGTTTCTGTCTCTCCTTCTTCCAACTTTCTCTAAAAATCAATGGAAAAAATATCCTCAGGTGAGGATTTTTCTTTAAAAAAAGAAAAAAAAGGAGTGCTTTCTTGAGAACTTAGTATCTTAGACATTTTCCTGGACCTACTGATTCAGAATCTAAATTTTAATAAGATCCTAGGTCAGTGATGAGCAACCCTTTGAGCTTGGTGTGTCAAAATTCACCAAAAAAAATCAAGCATAACTCAGGTGGTGTGTCACTTCAAGAAAAAACCCCATAATTTCACGATATTTATAGTTTAAATAACAAAAATGTATAATTGTAATATATAACCAAAAACTAATTTTTTAACTTGTTCACCTGTCAGTCGGTTTAATTAACCAAAAACTAATTATTTAACTTGTGAAAGGGCAGAGCGGGACTGCAAAGACAGCTGCCATTCTGGACTGTGTGACTCGACAGCCATGTGATATGTAAACTTACCTGGGGACTGCCATCTTGAAATCACAAAGACCAACCCCTCCCTTTGAGTTAGCCAATCGCGAAAGACTGTGCGCTTGAGCTCTAACCAAGCCCCACCTCCCTATAAAATCGCCACGTTGTTAGATATTTCCCCTCCTTTGGGTCCTGCTGCTGCGATGGTGGAGGCAGAGGGTCAAGCCCGGACTAGAATGAAGGCTCTTTTGCTTTTGCATCAAAATTGGCTCCCTGGTGGTTTCTGGGGATCTTGAAATCTGGACATAACACTTGTTCATTGTCAGTTGGTTTCCTTTGTTGGTCTTGATATTATTTAACTTGTGTGGGGTGCCATGAACTAAGATAAATGAGGGGGAGGGGGCATTCTTTAACTAACATGCCTATTAGTGACTTTTTTGTTGCTGAATTTCATTGGCTAAACCTTCAATTGAAAGTTGGTATTTTGTACACTTCAAGCCCAAGTGTTGGTTTTGATATTATTTAACGCTGAAAATAAGGTCTCACAAAAGTATGTAGAGGGAAAAATTGTGAGTAAAGCCATTGCTATATTTTTCAGGGTGCTAAAAGTGTCTGGTAATCAGTTCCAGGCACTCAAAATTTCGTGTTCTTAGTGGCACTCCTCTTGATTCTCCAAGCAGCACCTTTCCAGATTCTCAAGCTTTGACCTCAACTCAACAAACACCTAAGCCCAGATGCTGTCTTGAAATTCTGCAAGTTGCATCTCCAAATCATCAATTTGCATCCATTGGAAATCATTTAATTCCAAACTACTGTAGACTACTACATCAGGATACTTAATTATTTTTATGGTCTGTTCTAGGCTTCTAAATTGATTAAATCTATTACTGAACTGGTCAAGTAACGAGTCTAAAACATGTTGGTACTTTCTATGCAAGGGTTCCATTTCATTTTGTACAGCCGCACTGGCCTTCTCAAAATACTTTGTTACTCAAGGAAAATACTTATAAGTTTTAGTTTCTACATCTCGCTTGAAAATTTTAAGTTTACTTTCAAAAGCTTTTATGTATCCAAACATAACGTCAATACTTTTGCCAAAACCTTGTAACTTTAAGTTCAGTTTTTTAATATGAGCAGAGCTCTGTAAAAAATGTCAGGGTGTTGACCCACTTATCATGATTGAGCTGAGAAAAGTTTCCCAGATCCTTATCCTCAAGAAATACATTAATTTCTTCAAAGCACTCCACAAAGCTCTCCAGAACATTGCCTCGGCTCAGCCATCTTACATTATTGTACATCAGCAGTCCACTGTAGGTGGAATCAACCTCCAGTCAAAGTGCAGAAAATTCTTGCTTGTGAAGAGGGCGAGCAGCTATTAAATAAACTATTTTTTGTAACAATTGACATGAAGTCGTTTAAGTCAGTGAATCCTGCCTTGGCACATAAAACCTCCTGATGGATAATACAATGAAAAGGCACAATCGGCTGTCCAATAGCTTCCATAAACAGTTTGACAAATCGGCTTTTTTTCCCCACCATGTTTAGTGCCCCATCTGTCGTCACTGACACAACTTTAGAGATATCAATGCTTAAGTCACGGAATGTTTGTATAACAACCTTACATATTTTGCTTCCTGATGTACTTGTTGGCACCGATACTAACTTTATCAACTCTTCTCTCATTGTGAGACCATCAGAATATCGACCAATAATGGCCAACTGAGCATGTGATGTGACATCAGTAGCTTCATCAAGAGAGATAGAAAAATATTTACAATTACTTATGTCTCTCTTTAATTGATGTTTTATGTTTGTGATCAGTCTCATTATTCGGTCTTTTATGATATTTCTGCAGAGTGGTAACTCAGATATTCTTTTAATAATTGCATCTTTATTCTGCATATCATGAAACAGAACTGGTGCACATCTTAGGAGAGTTTCTTTAATAAATTCTCCCTCACTGAGTGCTTTTCCATGCTTAGCTATGGAGTGAGCAATGCTCAAACTTGCAGATGTTCAATTTGTAGAGCCTTTTATAAATTTAAGTGTGGAATTAGATTGGCTCTTATAAAGGTGTAGCTGCCTGGAAATGTATTCCTTCCTTTCATCCTCACTTTTTTTCAAGAGCTGGGAATGATTAGTTTCAAAATGTCTATTTATATTCCACATTCTGTTTACTACTATTTCAGTACAGAGAATGCAAAGTGATCTGTTATTTTTTTCTATAATGCCATACATCTTGGTCCATGTCTCTTGAAAGGGTCGGCTACTGCTACTACCACAACCTTTACTTAACCTTGTTTTTTTTATTTCTTGGGTTCTCCATGGGGGGGGGGGGCAGTGACAGAAGATAGAATTATAGATAGCCTGTTAGCCCTGCAGGCAATTAGGGGTTAACTAGCCTAACTGACCACAAGATATCACATGTAACTGTCTTTTAAAGAAGGGCAGAGTTAATAAGTAGAAATAGGGGTTAATAAGGATGCACAACAGTAATAGTGATGAAATGGAGTCTGCACTATGCTGCAAAATGGCGTTCCTTATATAAATTAAGATGGCTCCTGCTATTTCTAATGGCAGGAAATGGCACCCATAGCACAGGCCCTCGCCTCTCTGAGGCCCCCCCCCCCCACTTATCTCAGTAATGATGATCAATTAGAAATTCATGACACCCCATAACAGTAGAGTGGATTATGGTTGCTGTGTTTATGTGGTTGCTGGTAATGGTGATCATAGGGCTCCAGAGATGCGTTTCCAGGGCATTCCGCTGCTCCCTGCCCCGCTGGCCAGAAGTGAGGTCAAAGATCCCTTAATGGCCTAACCAGAAGTCCCAGAACTAGATGCTCTGTGCTAGAGTTCTGTTGTTTTGGCCTACAGACCTCTGGCATAGAGTGTCTACACTACACTACAGCAAATGTTTCATCCTCGGCTTCTGTACCTGGCTGTGCAGTAGCTGAGGATGAAACGTCCTTCTTGGCATGTGGCCCCATACTTCTCTGTATGCGACGGCATGCAGCTGTGTGTCATCGAAAATGGCTATGCGTGTCATTGCTGAAACACATGTCAGAGGCTCATGTCATAGGCTCACCATCATGGTCCTAGGTGATTCCTGTTCACATTAAATTAAAAAAGAACTGCTTTAGGGAATGTTGGCCTTTGAATGACCTCATGTAGCACAGCCATTTGCTTTCCCCCATTCATCCATAACTTGTTAGCAATTGAATTTTGATGTCTATTGTAGTAGAATAGCATTCACCTTAATATAATTTGCCTTACTTTTGACTGAAAACTAATTTATGCATTTATTTAGGAAATGCTTATTGAACACATTTTATAGGCGAGGCACTGTTCCAGGCCCTCTTCCCACCCACAGTTTGGAAATATAATATACCAGAGGCTCAGCGTGCAAAATCGGAGAGACCCAGACTCCCACTCTGCTGCAAGACCGAGACCTGCCGTGCTGCGTGACCCATCAGTGCACCTCCTGGTGACCAGTTGTTTGGTCGTTCCGGCTATCCAGCATTCTGGCCACTGGCTTTTTATAATACAGATTACACATACAATATTATACATATTTATACATATTTAAGTAGTTTGGAATATACATAACATATATTATATATACATAATATTTGGGAATATAAATTCCCAAATTATTTAAGGCTGGTTTTTTCCCTGCAAGAGTTTATAACTTATTAGAGAAAAAAAAGACATAGAAATATTAAAATTATAGGTGCTATAAGAAAGCATAGTCAACATTTGGTGGTTTTTAAAAATACATATTTTTATTGATTTCAGAAAGGAAGAGAGAGGGGGGGAGAGATAGAAACATCAATGACAAGAGAATTATTGATTGGCTGCCTCCTACACACCTTCTACTGGGGATCAAACCTGCAACGTGTTGACCAGAATCGAACCCGGGACCATTTAGTCGCAGGTTGACGCTCTATCCACTGAGCCAAACTAGTTAGGGCTTTTCTGTGGTTTTTTGTTTGTTTGTTTGTTTTTTAGTAGCAAAGGTGGAAATTTGTTGAAGAACAAGCACAGACTCCCATGTGGGGAGGGGAAAGAGTCCCGTACTTTTTGTTTGTCTGTTTTGTTTTTTTATGCCTACGGCAGAATAATTTTTCTCCAAAGATGGCCATGTCCTAATCTCTTGAACCTGTAAATATACCACCTTCCATGCAGAGGGTCTTTGCAGTGAAATCAAGTACAAATTTAGGGTGAGAAGAGTGTCCTGGATTATCCAGGCGGGGCCAAATGAAATCAAGATGGAGGCAAAGGATGGCATTCTGTGCAGGAGCTGTGAGGATAGACGCAGAGGCTGGAGAAGTGCCATTGCTGGAATAGGCCATGAGACGAGGAACATAGGCAGCCTCGAGGTTCTGGAAAGAGGTAAGGAATGAATTCTACATAGTGTCTACAGAAGGAGTGCAGTCTTGCTAACCCCTTAAGGTTAAAACCATTCTTGGACTTCTGTAGGCCAGAACTGTAAAATGATAGATTTGTGTTGTTCCAGGCCACTAAGTGTATAGTAATTGTTACAGTAGCCATAGGAAACTAATACATAGCCCTTCCATTTGGGGCAGCTCACCCCAATGTGTCTGAGTGGGAGGCAGAGCCAGGCATTCCTTTCCTCATCATCGGCCAATTATATATTCTTGTTTGGGCTATGCAATCTTGAGGGTGTGAGGTAGACACAGAATTAGAACTTACGCAGGGAGGCAGGAGTGGCCAGACGGTTCCTGTGACATGACTTTGTCCATGTTCCCTGGTGCCCATATCCCTTGGTTCCTATACAATATCTAAGCTTGGTTTGCTGCTTTTCCTATTGATTCTGTTAGCTTACCCTACATTCTGCCAATTACTTTCTTCTCTGGTTTCTGTTGTTTATAGCCATGATTTTTGACTAATTCAGAGACCCATGTAGTTAGTGTGCACATATTTCAGTATTCCTAGTAGGTACTCAGTTTTATGAAAACAGAACTTTTGTTTAATTCATCTTTGTATCCACAGTTTCTGTATTGAGTATCTTGCACTCAATCTATACTTATTAAATAAGAGAAGCAAACAGCTACAATGTAATGTTAGTTGATAGAAAAGGATAATTGCAGGAGTAGGCTTTAAGTGTATAAGAGAGAGCATTAAATGGAGACTTTAAAGTTGGATACAACTTCTGTTGAGCAGATGATGAGGGGACATTCAATCAATAAACCGTAGGTAATTCACTTTCTGATATTTAGCCTTTTTTACACTTTATTTATTTGCATTTAGGTCAAGATATTACCAATATCTTAATTACTTAAAGAAGTCCACCTTAAGCAGCATCTTCTATCCATTAGACACATGTAGACCAGGGCTTAACAGCGTATGGCATGTGGGGCAACGTTGCTGTCATCCGTAACTCTGGCTGACATTGAGGGAGGCCAGCTATGTACATTTTCTTTTACGCTTTCTTTCAGTTACCAGCGATACTCCACACCCTCACTTGGCCCCATTTCTCTTAAATTCAGATCCCTATGTGCCCCCAAAGAGGCTAGAAGTTAGTTGCACCAAAAGGGGAAGGGTGTGCTTAAAACAAACTCGGTCATATTTATTTTTGCGACAAAAAATCCTTAAAGGGACGGCTAGCTGTTTTCATTAAGTAAACAGACCGATCTGAGGAGTGGAGCAAGGGCTCTCTCGGCTCTACGGCTGGCTACATTGACGACAAAAACCCCCGGCTTCTGCCGGCCCGCCGGTCTATCAGAGTGGGGGAAGACTTCCCAAAACCCGCAAGAACTCCAACTCTCCCCTCCGCCCGCGGCCCGGCTGGGCGGGGCCGAGCCCACGTGGCCCGCGGCGCGGGGCGGGGGCGCGCAGTGCGCAGGCGCCCCGCCGAGTGGCGCAGGGGCAGCGAGCCCACGCGCCGCGCCCGCCGTCTCGCCGGCCTCCGCCTCTCGGGGCCGCCTTCCCCCCGCGCCGGCTCTCCCCCCGCCAGGCCCCGCCTCGCCGCTCGGCGCCGCGCCTCCTCCAGCCCCGCGGGCGAACTGCGTGTTGCTGCGTCATCGCTAGTGGCCGGTTTGAATGAGGCTCCCGTCGCACCCGAGCTGCCGCCAACCCCGCGCCGGCCTGTCGCCTGCTGCCGCAGCTCCTCCGCGTCCCTTTCCCTTCGCCGCCCTTGCCGGGCCCAGCCTCCCTGTGCCGCCGCCTCCCCGCGCACCCCGCCATGCCGCTGTACTCCGGTGAGCTCCCCTCTCGCCTCTGGCCCCGCGGTCCTCGCCAGCGCCGGGCCTGTCAGGAAGGCCTGGCCTGCGGGGCGGACGCCTGGCTCCGCATGGACGGGGGAGGGGACGGGAAGGGGACGCGGAGGCGTGGGCGGGGGCGGCTGCGGCGCGGAGTGGAGCTGGTCTCTCTCTCTCTCTCTCCATGCCCGTCGCGCCCTCCAACGCGAGGGAGCGCTGTCTGCCCGGGGCCGCCTGGCGGGTGCGGTGGCAGCGGGCGTGGAGATGGGGCAGCGGAGCGGCGGCCTCCGGGAGCGGTGACTCTGCAGAATAGTTTCTGTCGCTGTCCTGGCGAGCGGGGACAGGTGAGGGTGTGTCCTGGGGCCCCCGAGCCAGACTGGGGGTGCCGTGGGTGCTCCTCGTGCTCCTCGGTGGCGGCTGTGGAAGGGGGCGCCAAGGAGGGAACCCCGGGGGAAGGAAGGGATGGATGGAGGGACCTGAGATGTAAGATGAGCCTTCACCATTCATGTCAGGGGGTTTCCCTTCGCTTACCCCTTGCTGCCCCGTTGCAAAACCCCCTCTTTATGTACCAATTTCTGTTTTGGTTCCAAAGCAGATTGCGACTTACTGTGTTGTGTGTGTGTTTTTAACTTCGTTTTTACTTCATCAAGCGTGCTGAGTTTCAGTGTCCGAAGCGTGGTATCAGCTTTGCGAGGTAGATGAGTATGGTATACCTCTCCGCGGGGCGTCGTTCCTTGTGATTGGCGCTGGGCGGATTTTTGCCTGATGGTAGTCTAAGAAGGGATTGGCCGGGGATCAAAATTTTAATTGATGGACCTTCCTGTTTCCTGATCTGATTCAAAACGGCAGCTAAGATGTACGCGGTGGCCTCAGTTGGCTACGGATGTGTGTGATTCGTTGGCCGTACCAGACTGTCATAATTCTTTTATTGAAGATTCAGCATTTTCAAAGAAAGACATGCAATAAAAAAGTAATGTTTAACATTGAGGTGGATTCTTGATCTAGATTCTTCAATTGAATGCTCTAGTAGTGATGGCTCAAGCTATTTCTGTAATTATTAGCAGAATAGCTACACAATAATAAATAGTAGAACCATACTTGAAGTATTACATTTATGCAGTATAGAGTTGAGGGAAGCACTAATGTAGAGAAATCCCACGGTAGGCTAATACTTAAACACACAGGTAGACAGATACACATAAAACAAAACCAACCCCTCTCTTTTGTTCCCCTAAAAATATGCCTATATTCGCCAAGCTGTCGCATCTTAAAAATCGCGTTCTTAAATATTTAATCAAACTTTTCTTTATTTCCAAAATAGAAGAGTTGAAGTCGATATGTAAGGTTTCTTCCTTTGACACCTCTATATTGAGAATCTGTATTTTCGGGTTCTGCAAAAAGCCCTATATTAAAACGAGAACATTTTAAGTACTGTTTCATAACTTTTGGTAGAAAATAAAGTATCCAGATTTTTATATAGTTAAGGTAAGTGCCACAAAACTCAGTTGCCACCTGTGTACCTGGTACAAAGCTAGTGTTTTTGTACATGTAGATTTATTTCAATCTGCAACATAATCCTGAGATACTAGTATAATTCTCCTTTATGGGTTAGCACAAAAGTTTAATTTGCCCATGTGACACAGCGAAGTACATTTCAGATAGGTTCCTCTTCGGTCTTGTTTTGGGTTAGTCCTATATTTTGCTTGTATTACTATGTTTTTAGCTTATCTCAGTGTTTACAATTGTACCGTCTTCAATTTCTCTGCTGCTGAGGGCATAATCTCATGTTCAAACCAGATCAAAGTTGCCTTTATGAAAACCTTTCAGAGATTGTACATTTTCTATGACATAAAGCCTGTATGTTTTAGCATAATTGTGTTATTTTCCTTGACTTGATCCTTGGCCAGCTTCCAGTTTCAGCTGATTCTGTTTCACCCTGGGAATTATATACCATGCTGCATTATGTTTTTCTTGTCTTTTCCAGGAATGCTTTTCTTTTTTCTTTTTCTCTAACATCTAATTTATCTTTGAGTCTTAGCTTGATAGTGATAAAGAATTGATAGTGAAAATACAAAGTTATCACTTCCTCCAGGGAATTCTTCCTTGCTCAGGAAGCATTTTTCTGTGCACTGGTAGCGTTTATAATACGGATATTACTTATTTTAACATTTTCTTCTCCATTTCTCCCTTGTTAGACTATAAATAAGTTCATAAGAGTCTTCCCTAATGTTTGTTTCTGGGTTTATCATTGAGTAAATGCAGAATACATTGATTGAACTGATGAAAGAATTGGTCTTTGGAGTCAGGGTCAGTTTTTCATATTATGATTTTAGTAGTTAGAAATCAGACAGCTGATAGTTGTGAGATTCTCGTTTCAAATAGGTATAAAGTTTTTAGTGGAAACAAACTATATCCTTGAGTTTATTTATTTTTACATAGTTCAAAGATTAGCTATTAGACTAATTGGAAGTTTGTTTTTCTTTTTGAAGTATATATTTCATTGATTTTTTACAGAGAGGAAGGGAGAGGTATAGAGAGAATCATCGATGAGAGAGAATCATCGATGAGAGAGAAACATCGATCAGCTTCCTCCTGCACATTCCCTACTGGGTATGTGCCTGCAATCAAGGTACATGCCCTTGACCGGAATCGAACCTGGGACCCTTGAGTCTGCAGGCCAATGCTCTGGCCATTGAGCCAAACTGGTTAGGGCCTAATTAAAAGTTTTTTATTGGCTGATTGAAATTTTCTTATTATGTAACATAAAATGTACTATTTTAGTCATTATTGAGTGTACAGTTTTTGGCCTTCAGTACATTCACATTGTTGTGTAGTCATCATCACTAACCACCTCCCAAACTTTTTCATGTTTCTAAACTGAAACTGTTTCACTGAATAATATGCTCCCTTTTTCTATTTCCTCCATTCTACTTTATGCCTCTGAATTTGACTACTATAGTACCTCATATAAGTGGAATCATACAGTAATTGTCCTGTTGTGCCTGCGTAATTTCGTTTAGTATATAATGTCTCCAAGATTTATCCATGTTGTACCGTGTATAAGAATTTCATTACTTTTTAAGGCAGATAATGTTCATTGTGGATATATGCTATATTTTATGCACCCATTTATCTGTTGATGGACACTTAGGTTGTTCCCATTTTTTGGCTATTGTGAATAATGCTGGGTATAAAATACCAGTTTTAGTCCCTGCTTTGCATACTTTTTGGTGTACACCTAGAAGTAGAATTACTGGATTATATGGTAATTCTATGTTTAATTTTGTTACGTACTGCTATATGTTTTTCCACAATGCCTGCACCATTTTATAGTCTTGTTAGCAATGACAATAGTTCTTCATCATATTATTTTCTAAATGGATATTTGAATGGCTATGAAGTAGGATTTCAGTAATTTTTAGTGATTTAATTACATTTTTATATAACTAAAGAAATATGTAATTATTAATACTTGACCATCTTATGCTCAGGAACCACACTTTTCAATTCTTAGAATTCAGAATCTGTATTCCTTAACTTTAAAAAAAAAATGTTTTTATCTTCCCATTTTTTTTTCCTCTCTAGTCACCTTTCAAAAACCTTTTTCCTCTCTATTCCAATCAGATTGTAGATTTTAATGGCTTCTTAATTAAATACATTTTGAAATCTGTGAATCTTATTCTGGGAAATATCTCAGTGTGATCATATTTTGTAGAAGTTATTGATACAGGATTCCAAAGAATTGAATATTTGCTAACTAGTCTTTTTCACATTAGTAAGTCAACCAACTTCTCTTAACTGTTGGTTTCCTTATTTATCATATGAGAAGTTGGATTAGATCCAATTAAATTTTGTTCAGGACCTACTGTATTCAGATCACTTCTGATTTAGTATAGGCATTATGAACATAAAAAGATGAATGACATAGTTTGGCTTTCAAGAACTAGCCTTCTCATTGTGAAGTCCTGTTATTTTTGTAAATGAAAACAATAAATTACGGTTTTGTTTGCAGTTACTGTGAAGTGGGGAAAAGAGAAATTTGAAGGTGTAGAATTGAATACTGATGAACCTCCAATGGTGTTCAAGGCTCAGCTTTTTGCACTGACTGGAGTCCAGCCATCCAGACAGAAAGTTATGGTGAAAGGAGGAACACTGAAGGTAAAACTTAATCCATATTTTCATTATATACTATTAAGAGGCCCGGTGCATGAAATTCATGCACTCTGGGCGGGCCGGAGGGAGGGATCCCTTAGCCTGTCCTTCACCTTCTCAAAGTCCAGGAGCCCTTAGGGGATGTAAGCCATCAGTCAGACATTCTTAGTTGCTGCTACCGCCCCTGCACCCAGATTCTGGCTGAGCGGCGCTCCTCCCACCCCCTTTTGGTCAGTATGCGTCATAGTGACCAGTCATTCTGCTATTCGGTTGATTTGCATATTAGCCTTTTATTATATAGGATAGGATAAGATGATATACTTAGTGGAATGTAGCATATGAGGTTTATTTTACTTGGTAAGTGTAGTTAAGGGATTATAACTATTTTATTTATGTTAGTGTAAGGAGGAACATTGTAGCCATTTCAAACATTATACTATAAAAGCATCACTAAATTTTTTATTTTCAAATGCACTATATTAATGAATACCTCTGTGGGTCATGGGAATCAGGTCAAGGCCTGGTTTTGAAATACTGGAAAACTGTTAATTTTTTTCCTGTGGCCTTTCTTGCATCCTACCCATTAAAAAAGAACTCCATTCTCTTAAGATTTATTGCTTTCTAACACTTATCTGAAGGTGGGAAAGAAAAAATTTTGTTTAAAAAAAATAGAGAATTAAATTTTTTCAATTTCTCTTGGAATGATCACATTGACTACAGTTAAGAGTCCAAGCTTACTAGAATCATTGATGAAGGACCACAAAAAAAGATGCAAGGGTATTTTCTTCATTGTTGTTTATAATACTATATAAGTATAGTTTTAAAAACATACTTATGAAATGCTAAAGAACTATAGAGATAAGTGTTGGCCACCCCTGTTAGCTGGGCAGTAAAACAGATGTTGGTGAAGAACATTATTTTCCCTCCAAGTTGCAGTATGAATTTTTTAGTCATTGACTAGAGGCCTGGTATATGAAATTTGTGCACTCGGGGGTCCCTCAGCCCTGCTTAGGCCCGCTCCCATGCGAGCCATCAGTCAGACATCCTTAATGCTGCTACAGCAGCAGGAGATATTCCTGCCATCGCCACTGTGCTTTCCAGCCATGAGCCCGGCTTCTGGCTGAGTAGCACTACTCCTGTGGGAGTGCATTGACCCTGAGGGGGCAGCTCCTGATTGAGCGTCTGCCCTCTGGTGGTCAGTGCACGTCATAGTGACTGGTTGTTCTGCTGTTTGGTCAATTTGCGTCTTAGGCTTTTATTATATAGAGTAACCTAATTTCTGCTGAGCTCTGTGCAGGCATATCTCAGAGATATTGCTGGTTTGGTTCCAAACTACTGCAGTAAAGTCTATTGAGTGTGCAATAGCATTATGTTTAGAAAAACAATGTACATACCTTAATTAAAAAATACTTTATTGCTAAAAAATGATAATTTTCTGAGCTTTCAAATTTTTGCTGGAGGAAGGTCTTGTAAAAATCACAATATCTGCAAAGTGCAATAAAGCAAAGGTAATAAAACAAGGCATGCCTGGACTGGTGGAGTACTGTAGGGAGTTATAGAAAAATGCTAATTAAATGAAATTGCTTACTATATAACTATCACTTATTGAATACATACATAGTGTCAGGTTTTTATTATTAAAAAAAATTCTCATCTGTATATATTTTAAAAATGATGAAAATAATTGTATTTTATATATTTTATAAATGATAAAACAGCGTAAGAGAGCTTTAAGTAAGATACCAAAAGGAAATATGTACAAGTCAAGTAGATTTGGGTTCATTTCCCAGCTCTGTGACCTCAGGTAAGTAAGTGCTCTGAGGGGGCATATATAGTTATTATTACTTATGATTAGCAGTAGTAGCCCTTAAACTGAGAAGTCTTTTTTTAAATTTTATTAATATGTTTTTATTGATTTCAGAGAGAGGAAGGGAGAGGGAGAGAGATATAAGCATCAATGATGAGAGAGAATCATCGATCTGCCCCTACTGGGAATTGAGCCCGCAATCCCGGCATGTGCCTCAACCAGGAGTCAGACTGTGATCCCCTGGTTCATAGGGTGACGCTCAACCACGAACCCACCTGGGCCCAGTGAGGAGAGTCATTAACAAGTCACTGTGCCACTTTGAAGCAGGGTGTCCAGAGAGATAATTAGTGACTCCCCCAAAGGGAAGCAAATTGAGTGCTTGATACTTTCCTAAAAAAAAAAAAGGAGTAATATAGAACTGACTTTATTCTGTGTAGGAAAGGGCATAGCTTTAGTAGGCCAAAATATCTGTGAACCACTCATGGTATTAAGAAAAAAATTTTGGTTTAATTGAACATATTCAAGTAAAAGTATTGATTGTTTCATAGATGTGAAACGGGACAGAACAAGTATTATTAAGGGTTACTTTGCATTGGGTGGTCTTGTTTACTCTCCTAGAACCATTTTTAATAGCATTTTATAAAGAATCTCTGGATTTGAATGGTAAATTCTGTAATTACCCTAATTATGTAGACCTTATTTCATGTTACTCTTCATTTTTGTCACCTGAGGTAGTTACTGGCTGTACTGATTCCAAACATGCAGCGAACATGCAAAAATTAGCATCTTTCATTTGTAATCAATCAGGTGTTTATTAGTACTTTTGGTGCTGCCAGTTTTACTGTCTTAGATTGTGTCTTATGTAGTTTAAGCAATTAATAGACTTAGTATCTTTAGGATTGCATATGTATTTTAAAATACTTTGACTACAATAATATGAAATCTGAGAGAAAAATTATATTTTGACTAGCTTATAATTAGTTGATTATTAGAATATGCTCGGATTGTACAGGGGTGATTAAAAGTTTTTTATTTGTCTTTAAAACAGGATGATGATTGGGGAAACATCAAAATAAAAAATGTAAGTGTAATCCTAAGAACATTATTTATTATAATGCAATTTTCTAATTATTATTTTAAGATATATTCCAAATGTTCTTTTTTCCATGTGTACATTGAGTTGTTCCAGCAACATCTGTTGAAAATACTTTCCTCTTCCCATTGACTTGTGTTGGAAATTTTCTTGAAAGTTAATTGTACGTTTGTTTTTGGCCACTTGTTTCATATATGTATTAGATTAAACTTAACTATTACCATATTCTTGATTACTAAAACTTTATAAAGTCTGGATATAAGATAGTATAAGTTCTCCAACTTTTTCTTCTTTGAGACTGTTTTAGCTCCTTTGAATTTTTTTGTAATTTTAGAGAAGTCTGTCAATTTCTACAAATAGATTTCTGGAATTTTGTTTGAGATTACATTGAATTACTAGTTCAATTTGGGGAGAATGTACATCATAACAATATTGAGTATTAAAATCCTTAAATATGGTCTTATTCTTCATTTGTTTAAGTCTTTATATTCTTTTAGCAGAGCTTTAGTTTTTCATTTCAGCATAGAAGTTTTGCATGCTTTTTGCTAGATTCATGAAACTTAATGTTTCTTAGCTGTTGAAAATGATACTTAAAAATGTGTTTTCTGCCAAAACTGATTTGGCTCAGTGGATAGAGCTTTGGCCTGCGCACTGAAAGGTCCCAGGTTTGATTCTGGTCAAGGGTATGTACCTTGGTTGCGGGCACATCACCAGTGGGGGATGTGCAGGAGGCAGCTGATTAATGTTTCTCTCTCATTGATGTTTCTAATTCTCTATCCCTTTCCCTTCCTCTCTGTAAAAAAATCAATAAAATATATTTAAAAAATGTGTTTTCCAATGTTCATGACTGGATTATAAAAATATAGTATATTTGTGTCCACATACTCACCAGCACTTCTTTGTTGATTAACTTATGGTTGCCATTCTTGCAGGTGTAAGGTCAGATAACTCATTGAAATTTATTTGCATCTCTGATGATTAGTGACTTTGAACATTTTTTTCATATGTCTGTTGGCCATCTGTATTCTCTTTGGATAAGTGTCTATTTAGGTCCTTGGCTCCTTTTTTAATTGGATTGTTTGTCTTCCTGGTGTTGACATATATGAGTTCCTTGCATATTTTGGAAATTCTTATTAGATACTTACCATTGGCAAATGTTTTCTCATACAGTGAGAAGACTTTTAATTATGAATTTAGTGTCTTTAAATAAATGAAGAACTATCAGATACTATATTTTCTTTTACATCAATTTTGGAAGTTTGCCTCTTTTAAGGCATTGGTATGTTAAATTTAAATTGTTGAATTGATAGGCGTACTATACTTTTAATTCTAGAATCTATAGTGCTGTGTTTTCATTTTCCCCTTGGTATTGGCAAATTACATTTCTTAGCTATTGTCATGGGTATGAATTTGCTATATTAAGTAAAGATTATGAAGTTTCTAATAAAAAAGATTTTATAGTTCAAAAAGAAATTTCATTAAATTTGGATAATAATTTGGAATCATGTTTTTACAAGAATTTTTCCAGTCCAGAATCCTGTTATGTCCTTTAATTTATTTAGATGTTTTTTTTATATCCTTAACTAGAGCTTTATAGTTATATTTTTCATAGATATATATGTGTGTGTCTGTATACTATCTAATAAAAGAGTAATATACAAATTGACCATACCTCCGCTATACCCACAAGCCACACCCACCAGCCACTCAGGAGCAGATATGCAAATAAACCCCAACCAAGATGGCTGTGGCCACTGAGAGCAGGAGGGAGGCTTTGGTTTCTCCGGCGATGGAGGAAGCCAAGCTTCCTGCCTGCCCTTGCTGGCCTAAGACTCCACTCAGTGATACAAAGTTTCAATTATAGAAGATACATAAATCCCATCAGAAATAGAAGCAGCCACAGAGCTGGAGAGATGAGGGGTTAGGGTTGCCCCTGGCTAAGGAGGAAGGCAAGCTTCTACAGCCCTGGCCAGCCTATGCCTCCAATCCAGGCTACCAGATTTCAATTATAGAAGATAAATAAATCTCAACAGAAATGACTGTGAGCGAGCAGGGGGCTTGGCTCTGCTCCAGGCTACAAAGTTTCAATTGTAGAAGATAAATAAATCCCAGATACCAGGGCCTCTGCTTGGATCGCTGGGGTGTGTGGCCGGCCTGCAAACCACCACAGGCCCCTCGCCCAGGCTGTCCCACACCCCAAGGGAACCCCACCCTGATCCGGGACACCCTCAGGGCAAACCAGCTGGCTCCAACACATGCACTAGGCCTCTGTCCTATCTAATAAAAGAGTAATATGCAGCCAGTCCATTTGGCTCAGCAGATAGAGCGTCGGCCTGGGGACTGATTCTGGTCAAGAGAATGTACCTTGGTTGCGGGCTTATCCCCAGTGTGCGGTGTGCAGGAGGCAACTGATTGATGTTTCTCTCTCATCGATGTTTCTAGCTCTCTATCCCTCTCCCTTCCTCTCTGTAAAAAATCAATAAAATATATTTAAAAATGTATATAGTAGAGGCTGGGTGCATGAAATTTGTGCATGGGGGCAGGGGGGTGAGGGAGTGTTTCTCAGCCTAGCCTGTACCCTCTCCAATCTGGGACCCCTTGAGGGATGTCTGACTGCCTGTTTAGGCCCGATTCTACCGGGATCGGGCCTAAATGGTCAGTTGGACATCCTTCTCACAATCCAGGTCAGTTGGTCTTTTGTTGTATAGATTGGTATATATGTATTAAATGTAAGTATTCGGTTAGATTAATAATGTGTGGAATTATAAAATTGAGTATTTTGAACTTATGTGTTTGGTTTGATGTTTTCCATTAGTGGAGTTTTAAATGTACTCAATATTTTTATTTAAATGTAAACAATTGTTACAGTTACATAATAGATGTTTATAGAAAAAATCTTAATCAGGTTTAGTTTATTTGTTATGGGAAGAAATTGTGCCATTAAATGTTAATGATCATTTGAAGAATTCCCTTCTCTGCAGTATGTAAACATTCTCAACTTTGTTTATTACAGTGTTTTTTCTTTTAGCTTTATTGATTTATAATTTTTATAGAGCAAAATTTACCTTTTTTTAGTGTATAGTTTGATGAATTTGGTTAATTTTGTATAGTTCTTTAACAACACCACAATCAAGATACAGAAGTTCCATCAGTCTAAAAAGTTTCCTCATGTTTGCCAATAAGCCTGAAGGAGAAATTTCATACTTAAATTTTTTTTTTTTAATTTTTAGTATATCGACAGAGTTGTGAAATCTTCTCCACAGTCTAATTTTAGGATATTTCCATTACCCTGAAAGAAATGCACATCTATTTGAAGTCACTCCCTCTTTCCACCTTCAGTCCTAACAACTGCTAATCTACTTTGTATCTCTATTAACAGGGAATAACTCTACTAATGATGGGATCAGCAGATGCACTTCCTGAAGAACCCTCAGCTAAAACTGTCTTTGTAGAAGATATGACAGAAGAACAGTTAGCATCTGCTGTAAGACAAACCACATTTTATAAGACCACTACTTTTCAGAAGTACAGTTGCTAAGGTGCCTTTCAGAAAGTAGCACATGAATGCTTTGAAGATTTAATAATTAATATTAAGATGTATTCATTATAAAGGCAGTTAATATACTATTGAATAAAAGAGTAATATGCAAATTTGACCATACCTTTGCTACACCCACAAGCCATGCCCACAGACACACCCATCAGTCAGTCAGGAGCAGATTATGCAAATAAACCCCAACCAAGATGGCTGCCGACACTGAGAGCAGGAGGAAGGCTTGGGTTTCCCTGGCAATAGAGGAAGCCAAGCTTTCCGCCTTCCGTTGCCGGCCTAGGCCTCCACTCAGTGCTCCAAAGTTTCAATTATAGACGATACAGAAATGTTGGCAGCCACTGAGCTGGAGAGAACAGAGGCTTGGGTTTCCCTGCCAACAGAGGAAGTCAAGCTTTCCACCTGCTGTTGCAGGCCTAGGCCTTCACTCTAGGCTACAAAGTTTCAAACAGAAATGGCTGCCGCCATGGAGCGAGCAGAAGGCTTGGCTTCACTCCAGGCTACAAAGTTTCAATTGTAGAACATAAATTAATTCCAGATCCCAGGGCCTCCACTTGGGTTGCTGGGGGGCATGGCTGGTTTGCAAACCTCCACAGGCCCCTTGCCCAGGCTGCCCCCCACCCTAAGGGAACCCTTACCTTGATCTGGGACACTCTTTAGGGCAAACCAACTGGCCCCCACCCATGCACCAGGCCTCTATCCTATCTAATAAAAGAGTAATTTGCGGATTGACCATCACCCCAACACACAAGAGGGCTGCCTCCATGTAGCCAAAGATCTTGCCCCCATGTGGACACAAGATGGCCAGCAGGGGAGGGCAGTTGAGAGGTTCCAGACCCTGCAAGGGAGGGCCATTAGGGGTGACCAGGCCAGCAGAGGAGGGAAGTTCAGGGCAAACAGGCTGGCAGGGAAGCAGTTAGACATCAATTAGGCTGGGGGGTAGAGGTTAGCAGGTGACCAGGCTGGCAGGCAGTAGCAGTTAGGGGCAATCAGAGAGGCAGGCAGGTGAGCACTTTGGAGCCAGCAGTCCTGGATTGTGACAGGAGGTCTGACTGCCCGTTTAGGCCCTATCCTACCGTGCATTCTGGACATTCCTTGAGGGGTCCCAGATTGGAGAGGGTGCAGGCTGGGCCAGGGGACATCCCCCGACCCCGCGCATGAATTTTGTGCGCCGGGCCTCTAGTCCGTAATAAATGCAAGTCTGGCAGGTAGTCAGCACTATTTAAATGTTTACTATTTATGGGGAAGCAGGCACAGAGAGACAAAGTAGTTTAAATGCTGGGACATTTAAATTCTTAAAACTTTCCATGTTGAAAACACAATTTTCAATTTAAATGCAGTGTTGGTTTAGAAAATGATCATCATACACTTGTCAAATGTTATTAGTTTTACCACCCAGCTTTTATGTGGTACCATTCCTTTTTTTGAAAGTATTTCTAAATGTATTTCATCACCCTATTTTAATGATAAGCCTGAAAGGGTGTAGGATTGATAGGACTATCCTTTTATTCTTTGAATATTATCAAGAAAGGAATTAAAACAGAGAATAACTGTTAGTATGGTGTGGGAAAAATTTTTGTTGGGAAAATAAAACATTACTTTAGGGTAAAAGTGGAATATACATAGGTATAAGTTAGAAATTTTACTTGCTTTTAAATGTATACTTTAGTGATTTGTATGTTACTAGAGGCCCCGTGCATGAAATTTGTGGGGAAGGGGGTCCTCTCAGCTCAGCCTGCACCCTCTCCAATATGGGATCCCTTTCACAGTTCTGGACCACTGTCTCCTAATCGCTCACCTGCCTGCGTGATTGCCCCTAACTGCCCCCCGCCAGCCTGGTCGCCCCTAACTGTGCCCGCTGCGGGACAGGTTACCCCCAACTGGTCCTCCCTGCTGGCCTTGTCGCTCCTAACTTTACCCACCTTGGCCTGGTTACCCTTTACTGCTTCCCCATTGGCCTGATTGCTCCCAACTGTCCCCCCTGCCAGCCTGGTCACCCCCAACTGCCCCACCCCACGCCAGCCTAGTTGCCCCTGTAGCCTGCTGTTCAGTCTTTTGGTTGTCCCTCACTAACCCCCTGCCATCCTGGTCGTTCCATGCAGCCTGCTTTTTAGTCATTTGGTCATTCATCACTAACCCCCCTGCTGACCTGGTCACCCCATGCAGCCTACTGTTCAGTCATTTGTTTGTCCCTCACTAACCACACCCCTGCTGGCCTTGTCTCCCAATGCAGCCTGCTAGTTTAGTCGTTTGGTCGTCCCTCACAAACCCCCCGGTCGGCATGGTTGTAGGCAGCCATCTTGTGAGGGAGTTAGGGTCAATTTGCATATTATCTCTTCATTATATAGGATATCATTTTATAAAAAATGATTTCTCTTATCAGATGGAGTTACCATGTGGATTGACAAACCTGGGTAACACTTGTTACATGAATGCTACAGTTCAGTGTATTCGTTCTGTGCCTGAACTCAAAGATGCTCTTAAAAGGTAAGATAAAAGATAAATATTTTAAGTCTTCTTTAGGTAACAGAGGAGGCAAGAACATCCTGCACTGGGGAGGGTGGGGTGAGAACCTGTAGTGTCCCCTCACCAGTCCTTCACCACCCACTGCTTGCACTCAGTGTCCCGCTGCCCACCTGCCAGGGGAAGGAACACAGCGTAGCAGGCGGGAGGTTTCCGTGCTTTCCTCTGGCACCATGACCGGGAGGAGCCACCACGTTCCGCAGACAGGGCAGAAGGAGGGAGGCACCGGGAGAAGGCAGGGACCAGTCCAAGGCGACTTGAGGGACTGAGGGCGAGGCTTGAAGTGGACAGAGATGGCCAGAGGGGTTGGGGGCTAGGCTAGGCATGCTGGAGCTCTGCGTGGAGAGGTTTGAGTGTCAAGGTAGGATGGTGGGTGGGTGTGCTGGGCTCCTATACATGTGTGTGTGTGTGTGTGTGTGTGTGTGTGTGTGTGTGTGTGTGTGTATACACACTAGGGGGACAGTGCATGAATTTCGTGCACTGGAGGGTAGTTGATCCCTCAGCCCAACCTGCCCCCTCACACATACTGGGAGCCCTCAGGGGATGTCCTACTGACCACTCACCTCCAGGCCCTGGGTACCCAGCCTTGCCCTACAATGGGGCTGATGGCTGGCTCTGCCCCAGCCCTTCCTCCCTGACCTGGTCCTTCACCCCAGCCAGCTCACGCCTGGCTAGTGTGGGCTTTGGCTCTGACCCCTGGCCCAGGCCTTCTCCCTGGCCAGCATGCATTGGCTGCCTCAGCCCCAGCCCCTCCCCACCCCCCCGGCCTGGGCTGTGTGCTCATTGGCTGGCTCTGCCCCAGCACCTGATTGGCTTGTGGGTGTGGCTTGATTGGGGGTGTGGTCAATTTGCATATTAGTCTTTCTTTTAGATAGGACGTCTATCTAATGAAGGAGTAATATGCAAATTGACCATATCTTCCCTATACCCACAAGCCACGCCCACCAGCCAGTCAGGAGCAAGTATGCAGATTAACTTCAATCAAGATGGTTGTGGCCATGAAGAGAGCAGGAGGGAGACTTGGGTTTCTACGGCGATAGAGGAAGCCAAGCTTTCTGCACACCCTGGCTGGCCGAGGCCTCCACTCAATGCTACAAAGTTTCAATTATAGAAGATAAATAAATTCCAACAAAATGGCGGCAGCCATGGAGCTGGAGAGAGCAGGAGGCTAAGGTTGCCCCCAGCAATGGAGGAAGCCAAGCTTTTTGCAGCCTTGGCCTGCCTTGGCCTCCACTTAAGGCTACAAAGTTTCAGTTATAGAAGATAAATAAATCCCAACAGAAATGACTGTGCCATGGAACGAGCCAGAGGCTTGGCTCTGCTCCAGGCTACAAAGTTTCAATTGTAGAAGATAAGTAAATCCCAGGTCCTCCACTTGGGTCGCCAGGGGACGTGGCCTGCCTGCAAACCACAGACTCCGCCCAGGCAGCCCCATGCCCAAAGGGAACTCCCATCCTGATCTTGGACACTCTTCTGGGCAAACCAGCTGGCCTCACCCATACACCAGGCCTCTATCTTATCTAATAAAAGAGTAATATGCAGATTGACCATCCAACAGTCAAGATGGCAGCCTCCATGTGGTCAAAGATCCTGCCCCCATGTGGATACAAGATGGCCAGCAGGGAAGGGCATTTGGGAGGGACCACGCCTGCAAGGGAGGGCAGTTGTGTGCGATCAGGATGGCATGGCAGGGCAATTGGGAGGGACCAGGCCTTCAAGCGAAGGCAGTTGGGGGTGATCAAGCCTGCAGGGGAGAGCAGTTAGGGGTGACCAGGCCGTCAGAGGAGGGAAGTTGGGGGCAAAAAGGCTGGTAGGGGAGCAGTTAGACATCAATTAGGCTGGCAGGGTAGTGGTTAGGGGGTGGTCAGGCTGGCAGGCAGAAGCGGTTAGGGTCAGTCAGGGAGGCACGCAGGTGAGCAGATTGGATCCAGCAGTCATGGATTGTGAGAAGGATGTCCGACTGCCCGTTTAGGTCCGATTCTACTGGGATTGGGCCTCAATGGGCAGTCGGACATTCCACAGGGGGTCCCAGATTGGAGAGGGTGCAGGGTGGGCTGAGGGACATCCCCCACCTCCCGTGCATGAATTTCATGCACCGGGGCTCTAATTGGATTATAATATCCAGAAAAGTATACAAATGAATTCTCCCAGAATGAACACGTTCATGTAACCAATACAGATAAACATAACGATAGCACTCCCAAAATCCTCTGACATATCCCTTTCTAATCACTACTCCAGCCTGTTTCTAAAGTTGTTAATACTAACCCTACTTAATTGACTATTTTCAACTATTTATAAACAAAAACATATACTAGTATATTGTGTTTATTTAGTCTGGCTCATTATGTTTGATTTATCCATGGTGTGTATTTATAGGTGGAGTTCATTTATGTTCATGCTATATAATATACCCTTTATGTATATGTTACCACATAGTTATTCATTCTTCTGTTCATAAATGTTTTAGGTTGATCTGATGTATGATTGCTTGTTCTGAATATTTCACAGATAGAAAAGTTAAGACAACCTCTTTTTGTAGGTGATAAAGTGTAATAGACATTAAGCTAACTTAATTACATTTAAATTTTTATATCATAATTTAATTTTTATTTATTGACTTGACAAAGACTCTTGGTTCTTTTATCTGTAAAACTCAGTATTTCTATCTTTTAAACAAACCCCTTAGTATTTCTGTCAGTTTCTTTCTATTTTCTAACAGTTTTTCTTTATGAAGTTCATTGTTAATGTTATTTGGCTTATTGGATAATTTTATCTTAAGTAGGAACTATGTTTTCCTGTAAAAGAGTTTTTAGGGGATGGAATTAAGTTACATGTGATATTTGTATTCTCAGTTTCCAACAGATCTAAATAAATGAAAAAAAGAAAAAACTAAACTATTCAGTTGAATATAATCCCGAATAACAACTGGGTCAGGGATCAGCAGGAGGGTGGGGCAGTGATAGGAGGGGGCAGGGAAGCAAGCTATGTGTGTGTGGGGGTGGTTTGCAGAGAGAGCTACTGGCTACAGGTGGGTGACAGAGCTACAGGAGGGGGCACGACATCAAGTTATGGGGAGAGGTGGTGGTAAGGGGAGCTACAGGAGGGCAGGGCAGTAGGCAAAGAGCTATTGGAGGGTGGCAGTGAGCTACTGGCACATGGGTTCGTGTGCAGGGCTAGTTTAACAATATTTTTTGTGACCTTTCTATTTATATAAGCAGAGTTTTTGTTGTAGATTATATTTCAATTAAAATTTAACATCTTAGTAAAAGGCATGCATTTTAAATGTTCAGTGTGATCAGTTTTGAAAAATGCAAACCTATTTTGCAATGAAATTATAAAACATTTTCACCATCCTATAAAGTTTTCTTAGGCCTTTCCCTTTCTGTCCTCATCCCTTTCCACCATTGTGCATTCTTAAATGCACAGAATGTACAGAATGTACTTTTTTTTTTTGCTTTTGTTTTGTTTTGACTTAGTTCACTCGAGCATAGTGTCTGAGAGTCATCCATATTATTGATTGTGTCAGTAGTTCTGGTTGCTCCAGATTCTTGCCAGTTTTGGGTGATATCACTCATGTTAATTTTAGTAGATATATAGTATGTAAGCATAGTTTTGATTATGGTGAATATGCAGTCTCTCTCCTCCTAATGTTTGAATGTTACCTGAATAATTTCTGATCTTTTGTCATAAAAGATATTGTATTAGTAAATACTGTGGTTTGAATATTTCCTTTGGAAAGCTAGTTTTTTGTATTACTATAAGGTAACAGAATTGTAGAACTGAAAGTAGATTTGTAAATTATTTAATAGTGCTCATTTTATAGATGAGCAAACTGACTTGAAATTTAAGTGACTTAATTTTGAATATAGGTAAATTGATTTAATGTTTTTTATCTAATGTCTTTTTTCTTCATTTTGAAGTTTTATTTTACTTTCTTTGTAATAGACAGTTAACATATATTTTTTGTTTTACACTGTTATTAGAAAATGTTTGGTATAGATGAGTTAGATTGGGTAAAGAATTTAAAATCTTTTTATTGATTTTAGAGAGGAAGGGAAAGGGATAGAGAGAGAGAAACATCAATGATGAAAATCATTGATCAGTTGCATCCTGCTCACCCTGTACTGGGGATCGAGCCCGCAACCCAGGGATGAGCCCTTGGCCGGAATTGAACCTGGTACCTTTCAGTCCGTGCGCAGGCCGACACTCTATCCAATGACCCAAACTGGCTAGGGCAAGAAAGAATTTAAAGTGTGGCTTTGCTCATTTAAATTCCCTTTTTCTTGATACTCCTTTTCTGCCCATATAAAGCTTAAAGGAACAAAACCAGAGAGATGAAAATAGAAAGATGGGAGCAAATCTGAGAAACTTGCAGTTAGTGTCATAATAAGTCCTTTTAACTGGTTTCTTCCCATTTAAGTTTGAGAATGAATTGAATTCTAATTAATTCTACCTTAATGTCTCTAGGTATGCTGGTGCCTTGAGAGCTTCAGGGGAAATGGCTTCAGCACAATATATTACTGCAGGTCAGTGAATTAAAAGTACATACTCTTCAAGAGAGAGTATACTATTCAATAAATATTATTTTTACTCACAGTTTGTTTAGTGCCTTTCAGTTTACAAAATGTGTTTTCTAAAACATTACCTCATTAAATTTTATCTACTTACTATAAACATTTAGGGACTTATTTTATTATCCAAACTAGGGGCCTAGTGCAGGAATTCATGCAACTTGAGAGGAATTGTGGGCCGTGAGGCTGAAGTAGGCACAGGAGGCAGGTCTTGGCCCATCCCTGCACCCCTGCCTGGCCCCTCCCGCTGTGGCCCCCAGACTGCTGGCAGGCTACTCCTGCCTTCACAGTCACACCTGATGGCGCAAAAGCGACTGGGGTTGGCGCCAGCAGCAGGTGCGAGTGGCAGCTGTTGCCCCAGTTGCCCCTCAGGAGGTGCAGAAGCCCTCAGGGACGATCAGGGCTGGCAGCTGCTTCTCTCATCTGCTGATGGTGCCGAGTATTGGGACCAGTGCCAGGCACCGGCAGCCAGCCTGAGTGGCAGCTCTGGTGCCAGCTGTGAGTGTAAGCAGGGCCGGCACTAGCAGTGGGTGCAAGCAGCAGCTCTGTGAGTGGGGCTGGTGCTAGCAGCAGGTGCGGAAGCAAATAATTTTCAGTTAGCGCCAGAGGCTTGCCCCAATGACAGTGACAGGCGCCCCACCTTGGTCTGGTGACCCTGCTCACCTGCTCCACCATCCTACCATAGCCAATGCCTGCCATGTTCCACACACACCCTGTCTGTTGTCATAGCGCATGTCATAGTGTCTGGTTGTTTGGTGTTTCTGGCTTTTGGTCTATTTGCATACTAGCCTTTTAGTATATAGCATTATAAACGAGTGATAGGAGAATGATTTGGAACCCAATATTTGGATTAAATTATAATTTTGGCTTTATTAGTATAATATATCTTTAAGGATATCCAAATATAGGTTATATTATAGTTGATGTGATCATTATAAAAGAGAATCCTGGTGGATATTAGTGTAAGGAAGTGGTGTATGAGGAGACATGGAAATTCCTGAATGATAGAAATAACTTATTTCTTCATTACATGAGGCCATTATCCCCCTGTCTCATTTTGGGACAACTTGACAAAATGAGTACCCTCTTATTTTTGTTTCAGTTGATTTTAGAGAGAGGAAGGGAGAGAGAGAGAAATGTCAATATGGTAGAGAAACATTGGTTGGCTACCTGTATGCCCCCTAACTGGGGAACAAACCCACAATTCAGATATGTGCCCTGACCAGGAATTTAACCGCTGATGGTGACCTGTGACCTTTTGGTGCATGGGCAGTACTCATTCAACAGAATCACATTAGGCAGGGCAAAATGAATACCCTCTTCAATCATTGGGCTAGGTCAGTGGTCGGCAAACTCATCAGTCAAGAGAGCCAAATATCAACAGTACAACGATTGAAATTTCTTTTGAGAGCCAGGTTTTTTAAAATCTAAACTTCTAACACCACTTCTTCAAAATACACCCACCCAGGCCATGGTATTTTGTGGAAGAGCCACACTCAAGGGGCCAAAGAGCTGCATGTGGCTCGCCAGCGATGGTTTGCTGGTCACTGGGATAGGTTAATAAGGGTTTATAGGCATACCATTTTTGGTAACCACTTTTTGAGATATTCACATATTATACAGTTCACCCATGCAAAGTATACAATTCATTGCTTTTTAGTATATTTACAGAGTTGTGCAACCATCACCAAAATTAATTTTAGAACATTTTCATCACTCCAAAAGAAACTCGAACTTTTAGTAGTCACCCTGTTTTCGGCTAACCAGTCCCAGCCCTATGGAGCCACTAATTAGCTATCGGCCTCTCTAGTTTTACTTATTTTGGACTTTTGATATAAATGGAATTACACAATATATACTCTTTTTTGACGTTCACTTAGAATGATTTCAAGGTTCATCCACATTATAGTAGGTATCAGTACTTCATTCCTTTTTATTGCTGAAGAAAGAATGTGGTGGAAAAACCCTAGATCACCTTGGATTCTTATTACCCAAGTTACCAAGAACACTGCAAGTGATGGCGTTCAGGGAGCTTAGCCAATGAGTGGTCAGAAAAGGTGTTTATGCTGGAACTGGTTTGGCTCAGTGGATGCTTAAATTTCAGCCCTCACTCCAAAAAATATATTTTTATTGATTTCAGAGAGGAATGGAGAGGAAGAGAGAGAGAGAAACATCAGAGAGAATCGTCGGTCGGCTGCCTCCTGTATGCCCCTTATCAGAGATTGAGCCTGCAAACAGGTCCTGTGCCGTGACTTAAGGATGGAACTATGACCTCTTGGTTGATAGAACCATGGTCAAACACAGAGCCGTAATGGTTAGAACCAAATGTATTTTTTAAGCATTATGTTTAATTGATTTATTCAGGAATATTTAATTGAGCTCTTGCTATGTGCTGAGATGTAGTATTTACTGGGTTTCAGTTATTTATAACAATAATATATAACATTCACATTTTAGTTAACAAGTCAAGATAAGCTAGATTAGTTTTGCTGTACATGAAATATGGACAAAATAATAGATGGGAAATCAGCAAAGGAAAAGTAGTCTAACCTCCAAGCCAGGGCTAAGTCCATGATGTTGAGACGGGGTAAACGAAAGATTTTGAAGAAGGCAAATTAGTTTTTTAAAAAAAATATGTCTTTGTTAATTTCAGAGACAAAGGGAGAGAGAAAGAAACATCAGTGATGAAAGAGAATCATTGATTGTCTGCCGCCTGCGCATCCCCCAGTGGGGATCAAGCCCCCAAACCAGGCATGTGCCCTTGACCGGAACCGAACCTGGGACCCTTCAGTCCGAAGGCCAATGCTCTATTCACTGAGCCAAACTAGCCAGGGCAGGTTTTTTTTTTTTTTTAAAGTTGTTCAGTACAATCAGGAAATATGTTGCTTAAAGAGCCAGATTTCAATATTCAGGAGTTCAGTAGATGGGGACCAAGTAAAGGGACGTGAGTTAGGAGTGAAGACCTGATGGCTTGCACAGTGGCAGAACAGTAACATTATACCTGTTTGATCTCTAGACAGAAGTTGTATGTATTTGTATTGAATTATTATATACCCTGCTTTGTTTGGGAAAACGGCGGCTGGAAAGGAGAGAGGGTCAGGGCTCAGAAGTTGTTTATAGCTAATGACTGCGGTATAAATTCTGGTGAGTTCATTAAGATTTGAAAACCAATCTTTTTCTTATTAGGAATCTAATAATTGCAAAAGGAATAGATGTACATAAAAAGTTAAGCAGTTTTGCCGAGACCGGTTTGGCTCAGTGGATAGAGCGTTGGACTGCGGACTGAAAGGTCCTGGGTTTGATTCCGGTCGAGGGCATGTACCTTGGCTGTGGGCATGTCCCCAGTAGGGGGCGTGCAAGAGGCGGCTGATCGATGTTTCTCTCTCATCGATGTTTCTGACTTTCTATCCCTCTCCCTTCTGATCTGTAAAAAATCAATAAAATATATTTTTTAAAAAGTTAAGCAGTTTTTTTTTCTGTAGCAATTGAAATTTAATTTACAGTAGCATGTGTTAAATATGCCACTCTTACTAAGGTACTGTTGCTTTGTTTTTAAGCTCTTAGAGATTTGTTTGATTCCATGGATAAAACTTCTTCTAGTATTCCACCTATTATTCTACTGCAGTTTTTGCACATGGCTTTTCCACAGTTTGCAGAGAAGGGCGAACAAGGACAGTATCTTCAACAGGTAATCAGGTCAAGGTTCTTGGTTTTCATTTTATAAATGTAAATTTTAGGTTTTCTACACTTATGGAATATTTTGGAAATACAAAAATATACATCATCTAGTTCTATTATGTCTTGCCTGGCATGATGTAATATTCTGTTAACTGATCCTCTTGCTCTGTTTTTGTTATCTTTGCAAAGTTTCTCCATATAGTCCCCAGAGGCCTTTTAAAGTGTAAATAAGATGATGTTGGTCCCATGTTCATTCAGTACTTCCTAATGATTTTCCATCCCTAAGTAAGCTAAATCCTAAATAATCCTAAAATAATCTAGCCTCTGGCTACCTTTCTGAACTCATCAGATGCCACTGTCTTCCTTGCTTCTCTCCAGATGCTGACTTCCTTGCTATTTTTTTTTAAAGTGATGTTTTAATTGATTTCAGAGAGAGAGAGAGAGAGAGAGAGAGAGAGAGAGAGAGAGAGAGAGAGAGAGAAAGAAAGAAATACCAATGATGAGAGAGAATTTTAAAAAACTTACATTTGGCCCCTACTGGGGATTGAGCCTGCAACCCATGTTATGCCCTGATCAGGAGTCTAACTGGGACTTCCTGGTTCATGGGTTGATGTTCAAACACTGAGCCCGACCAACAGGGCTTCCTTGCTACTTTTTAAACCCTCCATGTATCCTTGTTCCCTTTCGCTCTCAGTGCATGACTTTCCTCCTTACCTTCAGGTCTCATGACTCAAATGCCAAGGCATCAGAAAGACAGTCCTCCTATTGAAATACCACACTTTCCTTGCTCCTGTATTACTTGCTCTCCCCCCCCACTTTATAACCATTCTTTGAACTTGAATTAATGTTATATATTTTTTATCTGTGTTTCCCATTTGAACTTTATTTTATTTACTGCTTTGTATTCCTAGTGTCTAGAACAATGTTTAGCATAATTAGGAGTTCAGTAAACAGTTTTGAATGATTGAAAGAAACTATTTTGGAATTTTTATTGTTTTGAAGATCATAAAATACTTGCTCTTGGCTTAACATTTTTTTTTTTAAAAGTAGCTTTCTTTTTCTCTAAGAACACAAATTATTTTGGGAGGATTCTATAAACCAAACACTGCCATAGTCAAGATTACTTACTGTCATTTAAAAAATTACAGGATGCTAATGAATGTTGGATACAAATGATGCGAGTATTGCAACAGAAATTGGAAGCCATAGAGGATGATTCTGTACAAGAGGTAATCTATATCATAAAAGGCCTGTGGTTATGACACTGTAATGGTGGGGCAGGGCGTGAGCTACTCAATGGCAAAGAGCTACTGGGGCAGTGAGCTACGAGTGGCGGAGGGTAGGGTGGCCAGCTGAGGCAAGCGAAAGTGAGCTACTTGCACAGGATTTTGTGTGCGCAGGGCCTCTGGTTGAAATATATTTATGATTACAGATCTTCGTTGTACCTTGATTCATTCCTACCCTAAAGGCTTGAAATAAATTAATTTTAATGAATAGACACGTACTTGTATACTTTTTAGTGCTCAGCAAACTACGGCTTGCGAGCCACATGTGGCTCTTTGGCCCCTTGAGTGTGGCTCTTCCACAAAATAGCATGGCCTGGGTGAGTCTATTTTTGAACAAGTGGTGTTAGAAGAAGTTTAAGTTTAAAAAATTTGGCTCTCAAAAGAAATTTCAATCGTTGAACTTTACGTCAAATATCAAAAATCGTTGATATTTGGCTCTGTTGACTAATGAGTTTGCCAACCACTGCTTTAGATGGTCAATCAATCTATAGTTGGAATTTGGAAGCTTGCATTTGATACTTAAATTCAGTGTATTGTATTAAACTTAATTAATTGATATTATTGTGCATCTGTAGTTTTTTGGCAATATTTTTTGAGTAGCAGCAGGATTGTGTAGAAAGGGATTGCATTTAAAAAAACTTACATTTGGCCCTAACTGGTTTGGCTCAGTGGATAGAGCATCGGCCTGCCAACTGAAAGATCCCAGGTTCTATATTGGTCAAGGGCATGTACCTTGGTTGTGAGCACATCCCCAATTGGGGTGGGCAGGAGGCAGCTGATTGATGTTTCTCTCTCATTCATGTTTCTAACTCTCTATCCCTCTCCCTTCCTCTCGGTAAAAAATCAATATATTAAAAACAAAACAAAAACAAAAAACTTACATTTGTATTACTAAACTGGATTGTGTAGTAGGTAATATATATTAAAAATTACATGTTTTTAATTTTTGCAGACAGATTCTTCATCTGCATCAGCAGTGGCACCAACTAAAAAGAAAAGTTTAATTGACCAATACTTTGGAGTTGAGTTTGAAACTACGTATCCTTATGAGCCAAGATATGTATAAACTACTCAGAAGTTACTAGAAGCATATGAAGTGAATTGCTATAAATACATTGGCTGATTGGAGTGGTGGGTGGGATGGGAGGAGAATTTTTTAGAGGTTTTTATGTCTAAAACATGTCATGGAAATAAGAAATTTGGAGAAATATATCCATTAGAGTGATCTTAAAGGTTAGATAAGTGTATATACTTTGAGGATATTTATTATTTTTTCTTACAAACATCTTTAACATAGTCAACTTCATTTATTTGTCTCAAAGAGAATTTTTAATTGTATGAAATAGAGTGTATCAGTTATATACATAGGATTGAACAAGTCATCAAACATGAATGTAGGGAAGTATTCCAGCTGATGGGTAGAAACTTAGAAAATATTTCTCTTTATGTATCTTTTGGTTAAGACCATGTAAATGGCAACTTTGTTTTTTTAATGTTTATCCTTTTTTTACATTCATTACTCAATATTGTTGGTAAATGAATTAGCATTTTAAAATATGTTGAAATAAATCTCTATTGGAAGACCAAAATGTTTTAAATGCTAATGAATGATACTACCAGTTTTAATAGCATTAGCCATTTTCCTTATCTTACTTTGCATAGCATGAGATGCACAGAATCTGAAGAAGAAGAAGTCACTAAAGGAAAAGAAAATCAGCTTCAGCTTAGCTGTTTTATCAATCAAGAAGTCAAGTATCTTTTTACAGGACTTAAATTGGTAAGAACAATTGGAGTTGATCATCATTATTTATGGATTCTGCATTTGCAAGTGCATCTATTCGCTAAAATTTGTTTGTGACCTAACATCAATACTTGCGGTGTTTTCACAGCCATTTGAAGACATACTTAGTGTGGCAAAATTTTTGAGTTGTCTGAAACACACACTGTCCCAGAAAAGTGATGCTCTGGCTTCTCATTTCAGCTCTCATACTATAAACAAGTGTCTTTGCAATCATTTTTTAGTGCCACATGTTTTGCATTTTTGTGCTTATTGATTTAGCTATTTAAAATGACCTTCAGACATAGTGTTGAAGTGCTGTCTCATGTTTTAAGTGGAAGAGGGCTATGACATATCTTAAGGAGAAAATTAAGTTTTTCAGATAAGTGTTGTTCAGGGATGAGTTTTGGTGTAGGTGTGACTCAGTTTCATGTTAATGATTAACAGTGTATGTTAAGAACGGCATTATCATTATACAGAAATATAAAACAAGGTTGTGCATTGATTGGTTGGCAAAAATGGAACCAGAGGCTTGCAGGAGGCTCTGAGGGTATGGTAATGAGGGTATTTAATAATTATGATTTATAAACTGGGATTGTACTGTGCAGATTGGGACTGAGTCATTCTGCCATTGCAGTAGTATTAAAGGTGAGGTCCTAGAATTTAAGTGACTTAATTTGATTTATGACAGATCTGGAACAAGAACTTAGTATTCTTTGCCTAGTGCCATACTAAGGAATGCACTACAGTGAGCAGATTGATAAAATATAATGGTTTGCCTGCCAACTTGTTAATTTGCTGTGATTTGGGGAATATGCACATCTTTTTGAAGGATAGGTAGTGAAATGGGGTAGGTATCTTGATAAGATAATTTGTTGTCAGGGAACTCCCATTTATAGTTTGGGATAAAATGGGTTAGGGGGAGGCTTAGTAAATTTAGACACAAGGAGATAGATAAATAGTGATATTCTTTGCTTCCTGGTATTGGGAGGAGAATTGTGAGATATAATGGCTTTTAAGAGAAATTAAGCATTACAAATACTAGCTAACCACCAAGAGTCCTTATAACAACTTATAATGTGCAAGTATCAGGGCTTCAGAACATGAAGCATAGAACTTCTAGATGATAGTGTATTGGTGATAATAGGTATAGCTTGTTATCTGATGACTAACATAGCAATAGCAGTGCTTCCTTGAAAAACAGGTATGCATGAGATTTTATGTTATTGTAATTTTTAGATCATTTGTTCTGATTATTGGATCGTTTTAATGTGTTAGATTATTTTTATCATTTAAGTAATTTGGCCTCACATTTCATTACTTTTTTGTTTCTGAATAAACTTGATTGAATGTTCAGAAGCTATTCTGCAGTGATAACTTTGTAATGTGATTCGCAGGTTTTTTTTAATTGGTTGTAGAAAGAGGAATGGAGAGGGAGGGAGGGATAAACATCAATGATGAGAGAATCATTGATTGGCTGCCTTCTGCATACCCCCTATTGGTTGATTGAGTCCAAGCATGTGCCCTGACTGGGAATTGAACAATGACCTTCTGGTTCATAGGTCAGCATTCAGTCAGCAAGCCACCCCAGCTGGGTGTGATTAGTAATTTTTAAAAACCAAACTTAAAAAAATTTTTTTAAACAAGTGAAACATGCTTAATATAAGTAGTAACAGTGAATTATTTTAACTCTGATTTCTTATATATTTATATTCCCAAAGTTGAGCACATTAGTAGTGTTATTTTTTCCCGATTTCATTTTACTTTTTTTTAAATACTTGTTTTTATTGATTTCAGAGAGGAAAGGAGAGGGAGAGAGAGATAGAACTATCAATTATGAAAGAGAATCATTGATCTGCCCCCTGCATACCCTCCCATTGGGGTTGGAGCCCGAAACCCGGGCAGGTGCCCTTGACTGGAATTGGACCTGGGACCTTTTAGTCCACAGGTCCAAGCTCCATTTACTGAGTCAAATCAGTGAGGGCTCATATTACTTTTTAAAATGAACTTATTGGGGGTGATATTTTCTATCTGTATACACTGAGTGGCCAGGTTATTATGATCTCTGAGTGCATAATAATCTGACCACTCTGTGTGGTGTATATGTATGTGTGTGTATGTGTGTGTGTGTGTGTGTGTGTGTGTGTGTGTATGTATATATGATCTCTGAGCGCATAATAATCTGACCACTCTGTGTATGTGTGTGTGTGTGTGTGTGTGTGTGTGTGTGTATATGATCTCTGAGCGCATAATAATCTGACCACTCTGTGTGTGTGTGTGTGTGTGTGTGTGTGTATGATCTCTGAGCGCATAATAATCTGACCACTCTGTGTGGTGTGTGTGTGTGTGTGTGTGTATGTATATATGATCTCTGAGCGCATAATAATCTGACCACTCTGTGTATGTGTGTGTGTATGTATGTGTGTATATGTGTGTGTGTGTGTGTGTGTGTGTGTGTGTGTGTGTATTAGAGAATCGGTGCATGAATTCATGCATGGGTGGGGTCTGGCCAGTCTGGACAGGGGGAGGGGACAAGGGCAATTGGCTAGCATACCTGCTGGTCAAACTCCTGGTCAAAGGGACAATTTGCATATTAGCCTTTTATTATATAGGATATACACTGAGTGGCCAGATTATTAGATGTTCAGTGATCATAATAATCTGGCCACTCAGTGTATATATAAAGATGTAATATGCAAATTAGGACTCATGACCAGACAGGAGGAAGTTGGGCGCACAAGTGAGGCTTGGGGCGGAGATGGAGACAGAGGCAGCCCTGGAGCAGACACAGGCAGGGAGCCAGGGAGTGCTGTGAGTTAGGCCCGGGTCCTGGCAGTCCCTTGGCGCTGCTCAGGCCTGACTCCTGCAGTGGCCAGTGCTGTACAAGTCAGGCATGGGTCTTGGCCCCCCACAGTGCCAGTCTGGCCTGACTCTCACAGTAGCCGACTGCCCCAAGGGTGCCTCCTCACACAATATCAATCGCATGTTGGGCCTCTAGTCCTATCTAATAAAGATGGATATGCAAATTGACCATCACTCTGTGACAGAGATGGTTGTGGCCATGTTCTGCTCCGCTCCGGGCCTCTGGGCAGTGCGCTCAGGCGCCAAGTGGCTGGGGCGGGGCGGGGTGCCTGCTATGGGGAAGTGGGGTGTGGAGGGAGCTACAGGAGGGCGGCAGAGCTGGAGCGAAGGCAGAAGGTGGCGACTGGAGCGAGGGTCGAGGTCCCAGGTGCCAGAGGGAAACCAGTGGCAGCAGCCACGGGAAGGAAGGCCTATTCTTGCACGAATCTTTGTGCATCTGACCTCTAGTCCTATCTAATAAAAGAGTAATATGCAAATTGACTGTACCTCTGATCAAGCCATGCCCACAGCCACACCCATTAGCCAATCAGAAGCAAATTATGCAAATAAATCCCAACCAAGATGGCTGTAGCCACTGAGAGCAGGAGGGAGGTTTGGGTTTCCCCGGCAATAGAGGAAGCCAAGCTTTCTGCCTGCCGTTGCTGGTCTAGGCCTCCACTCAATGCTATAAAGTTTCAATTATAGAAGATATATCCCAACAGAAATGGCGGTGGCCACGGAGCTGGAGAGAGCAGAGGCTAGGGTTGCCAGAGCGATAGAGGAAGCCAAGCTTTTGCAGTCCTAGCGCCTAGGCCTCCACTCTAGGCTACAAAGTTTCAATTACAGAATTGAAACCCAAACAGAAATGGCTGTTGTCACAGAGCGAGCAGAATGCTTGGCTCCACTCTAGGCTACAAAGTTTCAATTGTAGAACATAAATTAATCCCAGATCCCAGGGCCTCCGCTTGGGTCGCTGGGGGGTGTGGCCAGCCTGCAAACCACCATAGGCCCCTTGCCCAGGCTACCCCACACCCCAAGGGAGATCCACCCTGATCCGGGACACTCTTCAGGGCAAATCAGCAAGCCCCCACCCATGCACCAGGCCTCTAACCTATTAATAAAAGAGTAATTTGCAGATTGACCATCACTCCAACACACAAGAGTGCTGTCCCCATGTGGTCAAAGATTCTACCCCCATGTGGACACAAGATGGCCACCACAAGATGGCCAGCAGGGAAGGGCCATTGGAAGGTTCCAGGCCTGCAAGGGAGGGCAGTTGTGGGTGATCAGGCGAGCACGGGAGGGTAGTTGGGAGGTTCCAGGCTTGCAAGGGAGGGCAGTTGGGGGTGATCAAGCCTCCAGGGTAGGGTAATTAAGGGTGATTAGGCTGGCAGAGGAGGGAATTTGGAGGCTGGCAGGGTAGTGGTTAGGGGGTGATCAGGCTGGCAGGCAGAAGTGGTTAGGGGCAATCAGGGAGGCAGGCAGATGAGCAGTTCGGAGCCAGCAGTCTTGGATTGTGAGAGGGATGTCCAACCCTCGAGGGGTTCCAGATTGGAGAGGGTGCAGGCTGGGCTGAGGGACATCTCCTGCACCCCTTCCCCACCCACCCCCCGTGCATGAATTTCGTGCACCGGGCCTCTAGTGTGTATATAAAAGACTAACATGGTATGTGTCTGATCATATAGGTGGTCACAATGACACACAGTGACCACCAGGGGGCAGATGCTCAATGTAAGAGTTGCTGTTGATGTACACTGCTCACTTACAGAGAAATGGCACCATGGACCGGGCGCCTACAAAGCAATACTTGGCTTTCCCCAAGTGGGACACAGGCCCCACCACCACCCTGGAGAGATACCCCACCAAATCACAGCTAGTGCTGCTGAGACCCCATGGCACAAAATGCAGCCCACAGTCCAGCCCGGAAATGATGGCTGTAGGCACTGGGTGATGACATCATGTAGCATCGTTGGACTTACTCTCCCTAGCAACTAGCCTCCTTGCAGTTTCTTAAGCCTAGGAGCACAACTTGCTTTATAATCAGGTGAAAACAGTCATTAGCCAGAAAACAGATTTAGAAAGCTTAGAAACTTAACCCAACTGAAAAGAAGTAAGAAATGTTGGACCTTGAAAATGACTTTAGTCAAACACTGCTGCAGCTAAACATTTTACCCTTTGTTCTCCCTGTGTGATCTACAATAATAATCTGCTTTGTGTTGATTTTATTGCTGTGTTTCTGACAATTATATGAAAGAGAAGTTGGAGTGCTTCACTGGGCTGGATAAAGTTAGCTAAATCAGAAAGCAGGTCTTATTAAAGCAAGTTTATATCTATAAAAGGCTGTTGACTCGCACATGTGCGATGCATATAAAGCTCTTGCAGGTGTGTGTTTTGATCTGGCATTTTTGATTGCGAATTTGGTTGACACAGAAAAAGGGTGAATAGTGATATTAAAATATTTCTTCTAATTTCCTTTCAATGTGCATAAATTCATGCACGGGCCACTAGTTGGTTATAAAATTATATAGGTTTTATATGTATAGCTCTTTAATACATCATCAGTGTATTGCATTGTGTGTTCACCATCACAAATCAGGTCTCATTTTATCACCATTTATTCCCCCTTTCAGTGCTAACTCTTTTTAGTATTTTTTTTTTTATTGACTTCTGAGAGGAAGGGAGAGGGAGAGATAGAAATATCAATGATGAGACAGAATCACATAGGTACTATTATCACCATTTACAAGTAATTCCTAGAGGGTATAACTACCTGGCCCAGTGTCACAGGCTCTAAGAAGTAGATAGGATCATTAAGATATGCGTATTGGACATTGGCTAGATTAACAGATTTCTTTTGAAATCATAAGTAGAGGAATGCCATAAAAGACTTTATGTAAAATGCAGTATAGACTCTCAGAATCTTAATAACATTTGGTCATAATTTTAAAGCTTTAAATATTATGTTTTATATTTCAATGAGTTCACACAAGTATAAATTTTTGATGCTGTCTGATGCCTTTTAAGAACTAAACCATAGGGAGAACTAAGATGGCGGCAAAGGTAAAACACCTATCTTGCCATCATAATCAGCAATTTTAATACTACAACTTAACGAAAGAACAAACACCTTCCAGAATCACCAGAAAGCTCGCCGAGAGAAAATTCCACAAATAAAAGTGAAGATAAGACACTGTGACTCGGAGGTGCGGCGGCGAACAGCGTTGAAAGATTCGCGCGCAGAGAGAGGTTTGGAATGCGCGCCTGCGGAGAGGGCGGGCGGCTGGAAACCGGCCAGTTTTCTCGAACGGGGAGACAAAGGCGTCCCACTGGACTGATTCTCCAGTTCTGGGCGAAGTCCAGGGAACCCACTATCACACGGGGTGAAAACTGGACAGTGGGAGGGCACGCCAAAGCTCGGGTGCTGCCGGGTCTGCCGGCTTGTGGAGAAGGAAGCTTGTGCAAACAGCTTGGCTGCGTGATGGTGCAGGGAGCTTTCTGCGACTTGTCTCTCATTCGGAAAACCGTCAGTCTGCTTTGTTTTACGACCCTGGGTGAGACATTGCGCATGCAAAGTCATTTGGGGACAGTCTGAATTCCCCGGCAGCCGGTGGAGCTCCACAGCGGCTCTCTCTCAGAGGTGCTGGCAGCCATTGCCCCCAGCACAGAGCCCCTGGGGCTGTGTAGGGCGGAGCTAACGCTGTCTGCTTGGCCCGGAGACTCCAACCATCCAACCTGAGCACTGCTGAGCTTCACAGACAATTGGCCTGGAGGTCAAACCCTCCTAGGGCTAACAACAACAAGCTGGGTTTAAATTCAAAAACACTGAATACAACCCAATAAAGGATTGCAGTAAGAGTACCCACCTCAGGTAACTGGGGAGACTGAGCCACTGTCCCTTTGAGGATAGCCACCACATAAAGCAACCACCATGCAGAGACATGGAAAGAAATCAGGTGTGAAAGAAATGGAGGAGAAAAGACGACAAGACATAGAGTTCAAAACCACGGTTATAAGGCTTTTCAAGAGGCTCCTACAAAAGGCCGATCAACTTAATGAGAATTACCAGGAAATAAACGAGACCAACCAGCAAATGAATGAGAATTACAAAGAGATGAATGATACTTACAAGGAAATGAATGAGACCCTCAGGGAAATGAACAAGACCTCTGAGGATACGAACCAGACCCTCACAGATAAAAAAAAGGACCAACTAGAAAACAAGCATACACAGACTGAAATAAAAAATATTACACAAAGTCCTAAAAGCAGTCCAGAGGGCCACAAGAACCAAGTCAAAGATTTGAAATACAAAGAACCAAAATCCACTCAGCTGGAAAAGCAAGAAACAAAAAGAATTCAGATAATTGAAGATAGCATAAGGGGCCTCTGGGACAACCTCAAGCAAGCCAACATCCGAATTATTGGGGTGCCAGAAAAAGAGAGAGAGCAAGTTAATGAAAACCTACTTGAAGAAATAGTGACTGAAAACTTTCCCCACCTGGTGAAAGAAACTGACTTAAAAGCCCAAGAAGTACACAGAACCCCAAAATATAGGAATCTAAAGAGGACCACACCAAGACATATCATAATTAAAGTGCCAAGAGCAAAAGATAAAGAGAGAATATTAAAAGCAGCAAGAGAAAAACAGTTGGTTACCTACAGGGGAGCACCCATACGATTGTCAGCAGATTTCTCAACAGAAACGATGCAGGCCAGACGGGAGTGGCAAGAAATATTCAAAGTGATGAAGAGCAAGAATCTACAACCAAGATTACTCTATCCAGCAAAGCTATCATTCAGAATTGAGGATCAGATAAAGTGCTTCGCAGATAAGAAAAAGCTAAAGGAGTTCATCACCACCAAACCAGTATTATATGAAATGCTGAAAGATATTCTTTAAGAAGAGGAAGAAGAAAAAGGTAAAAATATAAATTATGAACAACAAATACACATCTATCAACAAATGAACATAAAAATCAAGTGAACTGATAGGCTGATGAACAAGATAAACTTGTGACTGTAACAGAAACATGGACATAGAGAGGGAATGGACTGACAATTCTTGGGGAGAAAAGTGTTGTTGGAAGTACAGCAAGAGATTGGACAAATATCTTGCAACAATGGGAGAGGACATTGGGGAGGGGGAGGTGAGGGTGGAGGGTGGGATAGGTACAGGGTGGAGGGAAGATATAGGGGGATAAAAGGGAAACAATGTAATTAATAAACTGAACAATAAAAAAAATTAAAAAAAAAAAAACTAAACCATATCTAAAAAGAAACATCTTCCCATATTGTCTTCATTCAGTACCTTGGTTATGGGCACATTCCCAGTAGGGGGTGTGCAGGAGGCAGCTGAATCGATATTTCTTTCATTGATGTTTCTAACTCTATCCCTCTCCCTCTCTGTAAAAAATCAATAAAATATATTTAAAAAATAACAACCCCCCCCCCAAAAAAAAAACAACAAAAAACAAAAAAAAACTAACGTTTGGCCCTAACTGTTTTGACTTAATGGATAGAGTGTCAGCCTGCGGACTGAAGAGTCCCAAGTTTGATTCCAGTCAAGGCCATGTACCTTGGTGTTGTAGGCACATCCTCAGTGGGAGGTGTGCAGGAGGCAGCTGATCGATGTTTCTAACTCTCTCTTTCCATTCTTCTCTGTAAAAAAATCAATAAAATATATTTAAAACAACAACAAAAAAACATTCGGTCCTCTATTATGTTCTTTTTCAGCGACTTCAGGAAGAAATCACTAAACAGTCTCCAACATTGCAAAGAAATGCTTTGTACATCAAATCTGTAAGTTATTCATTCCTTTTGAAATAGAATTCCATTTTGTTAAGAGTTTTCCAGTTAATTACTGTTGCCCAGTCTGTTTTTACCAAACTAATGAACTGAAAACTTGTGTGGCATATCCATGTAAAATGATTTCTTTCTATTTTTTTCTTCTCAGTCCAAGATCAGCCGGCTACCTGCTTACTTGACTATTCAGATGGTTCGATTTTTTTATAAAGAGAAGGAATCTGTGAATGCTAAAGTTCTTAAGGTTAGTGTAATAAAATTTTCAGTGTAATAAAAAGTTATTCTTTGAAGGCAATTTCTAACTTACAAGGCAATTCACAACTTATAGTAGGTTTCTTTAGTACTTTCGGGATAGTTAAAATTTTCTTTCTTTTTTTTATGTTTTTTTTTTATTGATTTTTTTACAGAGCAGAAGGGAGAGGGATAGAAAGTCAGAAACATCGATGAGAGAGAAACATCGATCAGCTGCCTCTTGCACGCCCCCTACTGGGGATGTGCCTACAGCCAAGGTACATGCCCTTGACCCGAATCGAACCTGGGACCCTTCAGTCCACAGTCCACCGCTCTATCCACTGAGCCAAACCGGTCTTGGCAAAATTTTCTTTAAAATATAAATAAGGGAGTTATTAACATTAGACAAGAGGTTTTTAACCAAGATGTGCATTGGAATTACCTATTCTCATATATATCTCTGGCTCCCCCCCCCCCCGCCCCCAATTCTGATTAAGTGGGGCCTGAAGTAGTACATTTAAAAAAGATTTCTAGATAATTATGATGGATGCCCTCCATTTCCCAGAAACACTGCACTAGACCAGAGATCCTTATCCTTGTAGCTTTAGGGCTGGGGCAGGCTAGGGTGCAGTATAACACCTGCGCTCTGTTCTGGGTGGTTCCTTTCTTTCAAGTGAAGAGAATGTTAAATTATTGGTGCCCAAAGAGTACTTACATTGTAATCTGTTGACGTAGAAGCCAGCCTTATGATGTAGCTGTTTTATTGAACTGTAGCTCTGCTATATATCCAGAGTTCCTGGTCTAGCCTGTTGAGCTGAAATTTATAATACATTTTCAAATATACTTAGTGTTATATTAGAAGGTTGACTATAGTTGAAGTATCTACTTGTGTTCACTTCATATGTTGGTATTAGTTACTGAACTATATCACTATTGTTTCTATGTGAAATTGTATTTCAAATTATAGCCAGAAGTGACTCCACTTGTAAATTGACTCCTCTGATGGTCTCCATTATTTTCACAACTGGTTTAATATTTCTAAAATGCTTCCTTGTTATATGAAATTTGGTAACTCCTCTCTGGTCAGTTTCTTGGGTTAAAATGTTTAATTGAAAAAATGTCTAAAATTTATCTTACCTTGAAATTACTACCAGATTGAAAATAAGCACTAGATGTTTTTAACTGAAAAGATTTCCAAGCAGTTTTTACAGGTTTTATTTTCAATTTTATTTGAATTATGAAAGCACTACTTTAAAAGTATGATAGATATTTTAAATAACTACCTTGGTAAGTCTATCTACATATTTTTTTCTCTTTGATTTGTATACAGGATGTCAAATTTCCTCTTATGTTGGATGTGTATGAACTGTGTACACCAGAACTTCAAGAGAAGATGATCTCTTTTCGATCAAAATTCAAGGATCTAGAAGATAAAAAAGTGGATCAGCAGACAAAGACAGTAGGTTCTTATTGCTGATTTTTTAATCTTAATATTCCAATCTTCAACAATTACTTTGTATTGTTATTTATTGTAGAAATTTATTTAGCTCATATACAAATCCCACATATATTAATGTAAGCCTTTAAAGTTTTAGGTGTATTTTAGCATATGAAAAAGAACTTCAGTATGGAAAGTTGTTCTTTATAGTAGAACGAATTTGTGCATCTTGAAAGAACTGTGGGCCACGAGGCTGCAGTGGGCCCAAGGGCGGGTCTTGGCCCATGCTTCATGCTTCTGCCGGACCCCTCCTGCAGTGGCTCCCCGGTCCTCTGTCTGCCAGCGGCTCTGCTTCCGCCGCTGCCAGTCCCACTTGCACCTGCTGATGGCGTTGGAGCAATTGGGACCTGCACCAGCAACGGGTGCAAGCGGGGCCGGCACAGTCAGCAGGTGCGAGTGGCAGCTGTGCTTTGATCACCCCTCAGGAGCAGGGGAAGGGAAGCGGAGAAGCTTCAGGGGCAGTTCGGGCCAGCAGTTGCCTCTCCCACCTGATGATGGCCCCGAGGGATCGGGACCAGCTCTGGGTGCGAGCAGCGGCTCCAGCATCAGCTTTGGGTGTGAGCAGTGAGTACGAGGGGCAGCTGCTGGCCCTAATTGCCCCTCAGGGGCAGGGGGAGGTGGAGAAGCCCTGAGGGGCGATCCGGGCCAGCAGCCTCTGCTCACACCCACTGACGGCACTGAGCGATCAGGACTGGCACTGGGAGTGGGTGGGAGTGCCAGTTCTGCACCGGCAGTGGGTGTGAGGGATGGCTGCCAACCCGGATCACACATCAGGCACAGGGAGAGGTGGAGCAGCCCTGAGGGGCAATTGGGGCCAGCAGGTGCGAGCAGGGCTGGCACCAGCAGCAGGCACAAGTGTGCTGGGTGAGACTGCGGTGTGTAGGAGCAAAGAATTTTCAGTAACCACCAGAGATTCGCCCTGATTACAGTGACCGGTGCCCTGCCTTGATCTGGTGCCCCTGCTCACCTGGTCCACCGTCCCACTGTGGCCTGCGGCTGTCGCCTGCCAATTTCACGTGCAACCCCTGGTGGCCAGCACACATCATAGTGACCAGTTCAGTTCTGCTGTTTAGTCTGTTCGCATATGAGGATTTTTATCTATAATTAGAGACCCATTGCAGGAAGAGTCCTGCAAGAATAGAGCTTCCTGCAGCCTGAGCAAAGCTCCCTCCCTTCTCTGCTGCCTCGCTCCCTTCTCCACTACCTTGCTCTCTCCCGTCTCTGTTGCCTTGCTCGCTCTGTCTCTGCTGCCTTGCTCCTATCTCATCTGCCTCGCCCCTTCCCTTCTCCCCCACTCCGCTTGCTTCTCTGCAGCTTTGCTCTCTTCTGCAGTGCTTGGCTTCATTCTATATCACCACCATCTTCTGCGTGCGGAGATGCAAATTAACTGCCATCTTGGGTTAATTTGCATAGTTGCTTTGATTGGTTTGTGGGAGTGACTTGTGGGTGCAGCGAAGGTGTGGTCAATTTGCATATTACTCTTTATTAGATAGGACTAGAGGCCTGGTGCACGAAATTCATGCACGGGGAGCAGGGGATGTCCCTTAGCCCAGCCTGCACCCTCTCTAATCTGGGACCCCTCAAGGTATGTCCGACTGCCCGGGCAATCGGACATCCTTCTCACAATCCAGGACTGCTGGCTCCAATCTGCTCATCTGCCTGCTTCCCTGATTGCCCCTAACCGCTTCTGCCTGCCAGCCCCACTACCCGCTAACCACTACCTTGCCAGCCTAATTGATGTCTGACTGCTCCCCTGCCAGCCTATTTGCCCCAAATTCCCTCCTTTGCTGGCCTCGTCACCTCTAACTGCCCTCCCCTGCAGGCTTGATCGCCCCCAACTGCCCTCGCTTGCAGGCCTGGTCCCTCCCAACTGCCCTCTCCTGCTGGCCTGATCGCCCACAACTGCCCTCCCTTCAGGGCCTGGAACTTCCAACGGCCCTCCCCTGCTGGCCATCTTGTGGTGGCCATCTTCTGTACACATGGGGGCAGCCCTCTTGTGTGACAGAGTGATGGTCAATCTGCAAATTACTCTTTTATTAGGTAGGATAGAGGCCTGGTGCATGGGTGGGGGCCAGCTGGTTTGCCCTGAAGGGTGTCCCAGATCAGGGTGGAGGTTCCCTTGGGGCTTGGGGCAACCTGGGCGAGGGGCCAGTAGAGGTTTGCAGGCCGGCCACGCCCCCAGCGACCCAAGTGGAGGCCCTGGGATCTGGGATAAATCTATGTCTACAATTGAAACTTTGTAGCCTGGAGCAGAGCCAAGCCTTCTGCTCTCTCTCCAGGGCAGCAGCCATTTCTGTTTGAAACATTGTAGCCTAGAGTGGAGGCGTAGGCCAGCAACAGCTTGGCTTCTTCTGTTGCCAGGGAAACGCAAGCCTCTGTTCTCTCCAGCTCAGTGGCTGCCGCCATTTCTGTATCTTTTACAATTGAAACTTTGTAACATTGAGTGGAGGCATAGGCAGGCAGAAAGCTTAGCTTCCTCTGTTGGCGGGAAACCCAAGCCTTCCTCCTGCTGTCAATGGCGGCAGCCATCTTGGTGGGGGTTTATTTACATAATTTGCTCCTTATTGGCTGGTGAGTGTGGGTGTGGCAAAGGTATGGTCAAATTTGCATATTACTCTTTTATTAGATAGGATAATAAAAGTGTAATATGCTAATTAGACCAGACATCATTCCTGAGGACCTTCTGAATGAAGCTGGGCTGTGAGGGAAGCCCAGGTCCCGGATGCCTGCCTGCGACCAGAGGGAAGCTAGGGAAGGAAGGCCTACTCTTGCACGAATTTCATGCATCAGGTCTCTTGTATATAGATAAGCTTAATTCCTTTTCTCCTGTAAACTGCAGATTATGTTTCTTTTCTATATATTTCCTCAAAGCATATATAGAAAACCTTGCCTAGATTTTCAGTATATTTTATTACTTTCTTTGCTAGGCATGGAATTACCTATATCTCCATTTTTTGTGTGGAAATGGTGGAATAAAATATTGATTGACTCGTTTATGCCCTCTGAGAAAACTATCTGTTGTTGTTATGCTTAAAACTGCTAAAATTATAACCATATCAACTTCATATTTAACAGATTATGTTATTTTGGATTTATACAAAGTATACCTGCGTTACTATATATTGGATTTTTTTTTAATGAAAAAGTTATTTCCTGTTAATAAAGATTTTCAGTGTGATATTATAATATGTCAGATTTTAACTTCACCCAGCCAGTGTGGCTTGGTGGTTGAGTGTCAGCCTCAGTCACCCAGCCGCACTGTGACGTCAGTCACAGTTCAGTTCAGTTAGGACACATGGCCGGGTCGGGCTCGATCCCCAGTATGGGACGTGCTGGAGGCAGCCAATTAATGATTTTCTCTCAACATTGATGTTTTTATCTCTCCTCCCTCCCTCTCTCTCTCTCTCTCTCTCTCTCTCTCTCCTCTCCCTCTCCTCTCCTCTCCTCTCCCTCTCTCTCCCTCCCCATCCCCCCCCAATCTCCCTAATTCTCTGAAAGATCTTTGTGTTATTTTTCTTTATTATTTTTTTCTGTGCCTAATTCAATGAATTTCTACTTTTAAACTACTTTTTTATGCTTGTTTTGTATTTATTTTTTGCTCTTATTCTTAAGGTAGGGGAGCTTAGTTTTTATTTCAGACTTTTCTCTTTTTTCTAACATAAGCATTTAGGGCAATATACTTCTCATCAGTGCTTTCACTATGTCCTACAAATTTAATTATATTGTATTTTCATTCTATTCCTTGTATTTTTTTTCATGTATTTCCCTTGAGACTTCACTTTGATCTTAAATTATTTACAAGTATCTTATTGACTTTCTAGATGTTAAGAAAAATTCCTGCTATCTATTATAGGTTCTAGTTTGATTCCATTGTAGTGAGGAACATACTCCTGCTATTTAAGTTTTTAAAAATTTGTAGAGGTTTGCATTAGATGCTTCAGGATGTGATCCAGCTTGTACACTTGAAAAGAATGTGCTTTCTATTGTTGAGTGTTCTGTAGATACCCGTTACAGCCAGTTGGTTAATGGTGGTATTGCAGTTTTCTGTAACCTGGCTGTTTTTCTGTCTAATTCTGTCATTTGTTGAGTGTGGAGTGAAGTCCTCAGCTAAAATTGTGCAATTGTATTTCCCCATTCAGTTCTCTCAGTTTTTGCTTTGCATGTTTTATAGCACTGTTATTGGGTACATATACATTTAGGATTTTTTGTCATCTTGGTGTAGTGAACCTTTCATTATGCAATATTCATCTCTGTCCCTGATTTTTTGCTCCGAACTCTATCTGATTAACATTGCTATTGGTGCTTTTTTTTCCTACTGTCTTCATGATACATTTTTTTTTTATTCTTTTACTTTAAAATTTCCCATACTGTTGTATTTGAAGAGAGTTTCTTACAGATCTTATTGATCATGTATAGTTGGATCATGTTTTTAATCTAGTTTGTTACCCTCTTTTATGTACAATAATTTGCATTTATGTAATTATTGATACATTACTGTGTAAGTCTTTTTTATATTTTCTCAGTATTTTGTTTCATTTTTGTTTTGTCTTCCTATAGATTACATGAACATTTTCTTTTTAAGATTTAAAATTGATATTTAGAGAGGAAGGGAGAGAGAGAGAAGCATGAATCAGCTGCCTCCTGCATAACCCCTACCGGCTCTCCAGCTCACAACCCGGGCATGTGTCCTGACTGAGAATCGAACCAGCAGCTTATTGGTGCATGGGATGACTCCTAACCAACTGAGCCACACTGACCAGGGACTAAACGTGTTTTTTAGAATTCTAGATGGATTTATGTGTAATATATTTAAGTGTATTTCTTTCATAGCTTTGTTTGGGTTGTTGTATTACATTGTATACAGTGACTCTTGAACCAGTGTGAGGTTAGGGATGTAGTAAAATGTGCATGTGTAACTTAAGCTGGTCCTCTGCATGCACATTCCAAACCACCAGTTGACACTGAACAGTGCTGGTTTGAACTGTGTGGGTCAATTGAAAACAAACCACATGCAAAAAAGTGGACAGTAAATATTTGTGGAAATGAATACAGGTATTCACCACTTTCTGCAAGTTCTTGTTACATCACTTCACTTTTATGAAAGACCTACCGGTTTTAGCCAACTGAAAGAAATCTGAAGAGGAATTTGCTTTTATGAAAAAAGCCATTACCATACTAATGTAGGTTTTTTGCTTTTTGTAAAAGTAAAGTGGAATAATGTGAACTTTCTGAGATCTGGGGATACTCTTCGCTTTATATATGCGTTTGGCTTTTGAAAGTTTTCATAGGAATGCTACTTTCAGATACTGGGGAAACATGTACTCTCATTGAGAAAGCAAATTTTATTTATGATATGGTTTAAAATTAAACATTTTTTTCCCTTCAGAGTGACAAAAAGAGTAGTCCCCAGAAAGACGTTAAATATGAACCCTTTTCTTTTGCTGATGGTAAGTGAATATTCATTTCAATTGAGGTGGTGTGTGTGTATGTGTGTGTTTGTTTTAAGGTAAAATTACTATCTAGTCACATAACTTTTTTGTTTCGTTTTGTTTTTTAGTTATGCTTTAAAAAAAGTCAGGGTTGCCGAAACTGGTTTGGCTCAGTGGATAGAGCATCGGCCTGAGGACTGAAAAAGGTCCCAGGTTCGATTCTGGTCAAGGGCATGTGTCTTGGTTGGGGGTACATCCCCAGTAGGGGGTGTGCAGGAGGCAGTTGATCGATGTTTCTCTCTCATTGATGTTTCTGACTTCCTATCCCTCTCCCTTCCTCTCTAGGGAAAATCAATAAAATATATTAAAAAAAATAAAGTCAGGGTTCTTGAAGTATAATTTATCTCAGTATGACATGCAGTAAAAACCATTCTTTTTAGCATAAACTTCTAAAACATCTTTCATGAAGCCTTAGTTTTGGACAGTAGTATCTTACTGGATTCTAATAATAAAGTAGTGCTAAACTTCAAAACATAATTCTTGCTTGCTATTTGGTTTTAGAAAGCAGATGTCTGTCTGTCTAATATTACTGAATTTATATCTTTCTTTAGACATTGGCTCCAATAATTGTGGATACTATGATTTACAAGCAGTGTTAACACATCAGGGAAGGTCTAGCTCTTCAGGTCATTATGTATCATGGGTGAAAAGAAAAGAAGGTAAAGATTCTATTTTTTCTTCAGTTGTTACATATTATTTTATTAGTTTAATATAAATATTATAACTGGTTCTCAAACTTTTCGATTTCAGAATCCATTTCCACTCATACTTATTGGGAAACTTCCCAAAGAGCTTTTGTTATGGGATTATGTTTCTTATTTATTATAATAGGAATTAAAACTGAGAAGTAAATTAATTTATTCAAAACTGACAGTAATACATAAATATTTACAAAATAAGTCATAATTTCTCCCCCCAAAAATGATATTGACTTACATTTTTATAAGTCTTTAATAGGAGACAGCTAGATTCTCCTAATTATTTCATTGTCTTTTGCTTTATCACACATCGTGTAGCCTTTGGAAAATTCTATAGTACACTGGAAAGAATAAGGGGAAAAGTACTTAATGCTTTAGTAGTGCTATGAGAATAGTTGTAACCTTCATGGAACTCCTGAAATGGTTTTGAACCTGAGGAGTCCCTGGATCATGCTTTGAGAATTGTTGCTATGGTGGGTGGAATACCACTGTGCGTAAAATACCTTTTTGAAATGGAACTCTGAAAAAATTGTGAATGGTTTTAATTTCCTTTTCCTCTCTTGTTCTCTAGATGAATGGATTAAATTTGATGATGATAAGGTCAGCATTGTGACACCAGAAGATATCTTGCGGCTTTCTGGTGGTGGAGACTGGCATATAGCTTATGTTTTGCTCTATGGGCCTCGCAGAGTTGAAATAATGGAAGAGGAAAGTGAACAGTAATCTTCATTTTAGCTATTTATGCTTAGGTGTGAAATAAATGTTATTTGTTGATCATTTCTATAATCCAGAGCTTTAGAGGAAGATATATAAGTGGTTTGTTTTCCCTCATATGGAACCAAGGGCAGAAGCAGACCACTCTGTGTGTCAACCTAAAATATTGCAGAAAAGAAAATTGCCTTTGAACTGTGCTGCTCTGTATAAAGGTGACAGGAAGAAAATTTTAAAAAGCTTATTTCTTGCATTAATTTTCTAAAATTCTGAGTTGAAATGCCTTTCAACCATTATTTTCTGTGATAATTTTCCCTGCCTTTTTCAGCTCAATATTCAGCAATGAAATGTTTATTGCACACCTATTACTGTTATTTGTTGTTCTTGCATGGTTCAAACCACAGGTAATTTCCTTTGCCTTACCTAACACATTTTGCCAGGAAGATGGAAAGGAAGTGTTGCTCTCATTGTGCTCTCAGTGCTGCTGTCCACATAGCCCCTGGAAACATGGATACAATCAAGTATTTGTCCAGCCTGATTGTTGCTGGCTTTCATGACTTTAAAATAAATTGTGATCAATAGTACATTTGATTATACATTTATTACTGTCTCTGTGATGTACTATGGTTTGTACATTTAACTCTGCAATGGTTTGGTAGTAACCAATCTTAAAAAGATGTTGACAGGCTCTGGTTGCTTATTTTTAGAAAATAGGGATATTTAATAAAGAAAAAGAGGGATTAACAGTTTTTTGCCCAACAGTTACAAGTCTTTTGTCTGTTGAGTTGGCTGAAGTTCCAGTATGTTAACCCTAATGGGTAGTTTTATTCTGCTGTTAAGTATCCATTTAAAAACGTTATCTTTGCCTGTTAATATTATATTGTTTAAAAAGGAAAGATAAAGTTGTAAGAGCAATGGAGTTTTTTAGATGCTGAATGCAGCATTTATCAATCAGATCTGTTCTTTGGCTGTTCTTTATTTTTATACTTCTGACAGTTCCCAAAATCTTAATGTCTTTTTCACAGCTTAATATCAATGATTTTTCTAGTGTTGGTAGGAATACTAAGAGTATGAGGTATTTCAATATAGTTTAATATATTCTAATTAGTCAGTTCCTCATCTTTGTCTTAGGAGCCTTGATTGTTAGAGAAAGGTTAGAATATTACCAAAATTGTCTCTTGATTTCCAGTTGGGTATTTATAATTAAGTTTTGGGGGTTATCATGAAATCTTATCTCTGCTTACTTTTTTGTTTTAATGCTCTGCAGAGCACAGACAGCACTGACAATTAGTAGATTCCTAGAGAATAATGGCTATTTTTGAGTTTGAGCAATATGATATAATCTGAGAACACTAGGGGACTAAGTATTTCAGGGAAACTTTATTTGTATATAGTTTATTCAGCTAATCTCTAATTACTTGAATTATTGGCAATCAGTACTTCCTTTGCTTTGAAGGAGGGTACAGAATAGGATTGGGAAAATGAGACCATAAGAATTGTGATTTTTAAAAATATATTGGTATGCTGCTTGTAATTCTGCAATTTTTTATTCACCGTTATATTTGGCCTGAACAATTTTGAGGACATAATTTAGCAATTAAAATTTAGATTTTCTGATTTGCAGGATGCTGTAGCTACTAGAGATCAGGTAGATTTAGAACAAAGTATATAAACCTATAGAATTAGAATTTTAAAATTGTAATCGTAAAAAAAAAACTTCATTTTATTTGATCCAAAAAAAGCATTATTCCAAAGATATTTTAAGAAATTGGACTTAAACCAGTGTTGTTTTAAACCAGTAAGGCTGTTTTAGAATTCAGCCTTGCATGTAGGGTCTTTGAGAGTAAGCAAGAAAAGGTCTTGACTCCTGAGTGTGCCTTATACGCTGTGCCACTAGCACGACGCCCTTTTGATACTAGAGCTGTGCTGTATGCTGTTGGACTAGCTAGTGAAGTTAAGCCGAAGCAAGAACATTTGTTATAATGTACATTTAGTAGCTGTTCTTCTCAATTCAAAACAGTGGCAACAATCTTAGATCCCTAAAGGATAATGCTTAGGTGGGGACAGGAAAAAGATAGTTCTGTCTCCAACCATTACTACCTAGTGCTTTGCTGTTTACAGGGTGCTTTCACAGACATCTCATTTGAACTTCACAACAATCCCTGAGCAATGTATCCCTATTTTAATGAGAGATTAATTTTTATAAGGCTAAAGGAACTAGGTTTTAGACTTCATCCCATTTCTTTTACATTTGGAATCAGCAAACATTTTCTGTAGCGGGCCAGATAGTAAATATTTTTAGCTTTGCAAACTATAACTTTTTTGTTGCAACTATTTAATTTGCCGTTGTAGCAGGAAAGAAGCCATAGACAATAAATACCTAAAAAAAAAAAAAATCAGCATGGGTGTGTGCTGATTCAATTTTACTTATAAAACCAAGTGGTAAACGGACCATTGTTTGCTGATCCTCTGTTTTAAAGCATGAGACTAGAGCAGCCATATGGATTCAAAGTCTTATTCTGGGGTTTTCAGAATAGCAAGTTAAATTTCATAACTGCTAATGGCATGCAGAAACTGATTTGGCATGGTGTATTTTAGGAAACACTATGCCCCTAAATATCGCTTGTTGACCTAATTATTAACACATTTCACATAAATATATTATGACCTTGAGGTCATGTCACTTTGGCCATTTTTCCAACCACCTACTCCCTCCTCCCCAAACCCTGAGGATCAGTTATCAAGAGCCAATATGTATTTTGTTCTTGGAATACCAGCCAACTGTACAACTGTTATAAAAATGTTTATTGTTTACCAAAACCAGTGGACCTCTTAACAAATGCTGCTTGGTAACAAAGTCTTATCACAGTTTTAATAAAAAAAAAAAAAAAAAAGGCTAACTATTTGTCTCATTGTCATTAGTTAGACTTTCTGCAAGGTCACTCAATCCAGACTTATTCAGCGCATGAATCAGATTCTCAGGCGTTGCATGGACACCCTCTTGATCTTGCCAGGCAACTAGTAACTGCCTAGCCCTCATCTTCACGTCTTCAGTGTCACACTCAATCTGTCTAATTTCCGAGTCTTTCATTTCCAAGTAGGGAGCCAGAATCTTCCATTGCTCACCCAACTTGTTGGCAAATATCTCTATTTGTTCCCCTGTTACAGGTTTGTCTCGGCGAACATCAGGGCCTAGAAAACACAAGAAACGTAAATTATGTGCCAAGTACAAGGACAAGTACTATATCTATACAACAGAAATGGGAAGATACGGGGCCACCGAAATATTAATCCCCTTCAACAAGCTTTATTTTAAAAGTAAAACAGTTCCTTTTTATATTTTTCCATGGGTTGAATACTGTTCTTACGAACATTAGGAAATCATTTTTAAGTTGTTGTCAAGCAGTGCCTTAAATTCCTTACTATAAGAAACAGCTGAGATACATGGTAGAAGTTGAGAAGTAGATCAAATTAAATAACGTACCTCTCAACAAAGAACCACAATCTTTGTAAAGTAGCCAAGAAAATTCAATTCTTACTTTCATTTTCCTTCAGTAAAGCATCATTATCTTCCTCATCTTCATCCTCACCTGTTTTTATTTCTTCAGAAGGAGGCTAAAATGAGTAAGGAGAATGTTTGAAAGAATGCCAACTTGTAAAGTAACTGGGGATTCATTTGTTTAAATAAGCTAGCTGGTTGTGACATTCCAATTATAGGACCTAGAACTTTACCCCTGAGGGTGTTAAATGTGAATGTTAAATATGACAAATAGAACAGTGTTAACCTGGAGAAGGAGTAGGATGGGGAAGATCTGAAAGTTGGAAAGACTTCCCCTTACTCAACCTGGGAAGAAGGGAGTCAGTAAAAGATGTTAAAATGATTTTCACATACCTAGCATATAGTAATAATACTCTAGGAAAGATTGAGCAATTGTGTCCTTAGCATTTTTTGAGTGATTTTATCAGCTTTTATGCACACAGTTATTAATACCATATTGTAGCAATGCAATGAGAAAACTGGATTGAAAAAGAAAGCCAGAGTAGTAAGGCCAAGTTGCCTACTGCTGTCGTCTTTGAATATAATGCACCAACAAACAGGAAAAATGACAGTTTATCCAAAAGTATTACATACATTAAATTATACATGGAGTATAAAAATTATTAAAGTTTATCATTTAAGTACTGCCTATGAAATGTATTCTCAAATGCATTTTTCCTCATTCTAAAGCATGGGGGTTGGTAGATTTTTCCCACAACTCTAAATTCAGCTCTGTTCAAATGATAGCAACTTTAAAGAAAATAACATTAAAGGAAATTAAAAAAAATATTTATAGTACTTACTGGTAATTCCTTTGCTAGCTTTATTACCATGTTTTCAAGATATTCTGGCAAACTTTTGAACTGCTGGTTGGTTGGCTGGAAGAAGTGAGGGCTTCGCCGTGCTAACAGTCTTAGGGCTCTCCAACCATAATTTGAATTGTTCACAGCCCTATAAAAAGATGTCGGTCTTAAAACTTTATACAGTCATTTACTTCTGTATTCCCTTCTCATCAATGTAACTCACCATGTGAAACTATAACTCTTAAGTAGCTGAAGGCACCATTCTTTCACTCTCATATTTCCAAAGAACCTCAGTGTGCAGGTCACTTACAATAGATAGAAACCAACAGTCTGAAGAGGCAGGTCACACCAGCAAGGCACATTTAAGAAGTTTGTATGCATTTTACTTAATTTAAAAAAGCCAATTCATATGTGCAGGGCTGACTAGATGTTGTATGTGCAGGACAGAAATCTAGTTATTTAGGAGGGAAATGAATTCATAATAGGTTTTAGTGAGTTGATATCCGCCAGCATAATGGCACCTATAGGTGTGATTTCCAGAAAAGTTCAACACTGAGTTCCAATCATTAATTTAATCAATGTTTGGTTTCCTATTTATACAATGCCTAAACTTTAATTTGCTCAGAACCAACCTGATGGGATAAAAATGGCTTCAAAACTAAAAGGAAAAAATACCCAGTAGCCAAGAGAGTAAGCAGTGATGCCAAGAATAGAACCCATGAACTGTTCTCTAAGGAAGCAAAGTGGTAATAGGTGGTATACAGTAAGTTGAAAAATGAAAACCTCAGGGAAATTTTAAAGACAGTGTTCCTGAAACTGGCAAGCTGCAGAAGAATCCAGATCACAATTTTTTTTCCATTTATGAATTTTTTGCAAGTCATTTGGAAAAACCCTCCCTCCCCACATTGTTAGAGTAGCACCTTTGTTTACTTAGGGCCTCATTTCCTTTGAGGCATGCTGGCGCCTGCAAAACTATTCCTGACACTGGGGACCCTTACCAAAGGGCTCATGCTGAGGCTTTGCCAAAATAACCTTTTCTCTGACACATTTCTGTTCAAATAATTTGAATCAAGCATTTTATTCTGTCAATCATACATACAAAACTATTCTCCAGAGATACACAGCATCCAGATTCTTAAACTAATCTCAGAGGGCTAATCGCTACCTAGTTTTACCTAACAATAGTAAATCAATATTCATTCAACAAACACTTGAGCTGGGCACTCAGGAGTCGTGGAGATTTTAAGGTCACCCTGAACACTTGAGGCACAACACTACAGTTCAGGGCCTCTGAGGTCACAGTGGTTTTCCTGGCTTTGCCATTTACTAGCTGAAATAAGAACAATTTCTACCTTAAGAGTTTATAAGGTAAGTGCTTAGGAAGTAACTGACATAGTAAATAAATCTGTTGCGAAGCATCATTATTGATAAATACAAGGATTAAGACAATTTCAGGTAGTGGAAAGGATGAGAAAAAAATCACAAATTCAGATGTTGAAACGTACTATAAAATAAATGTTAACAGGGCTACATTACAGAGGGAAAGGAGAAGACTTGGTCAGGGAAAACTGCTCAGTATTGAAGATAAGAGTTTGAGAGAGCAAGCCATGGGATCGCCATGAAGGAAGTTTCCGGCAAATGAACAGCAGTACAAAGGTCCAGATTTGAGTTGAACAAAACAGCTGGTACGGTTTGAGCAGAGAAAATAAAGAAGATGTGATGAGAGAGGTAGAAAGGTGCAAATCAGACAAAGAAGGCTTGTTAGTAAGACTTCATCTTAATTTTAACAGTAGCAACAGATTTGACTTGTTAATTTAAAGATCACTGGCTAATGCATGGAAACTTGACCAGAACTGGTCAGAGCATTCTTTTCGAAGTGCTAACTACATCACGCGCAGTTCAAAATAAATTATCTTAATCCTTAGAATAGCGCTGTGAAATGGGTACTGTTCCTGTTAGTAGACCAGGAAACAAGCAGAAGGGTTTAGTTAGTTCTTGCAGCTGAGCGAGTGGGGTGAGTGGTGGGGCCCCAGGGCTGGAACCTAAGCAGCCTGACAGGGGCCCTTGCCCTTCAATCGGCACCACAGGCCCACTCAGCACCAGGGGCTGTGGTGGTACCTAGAAGGTTTAGGTGAAGAACCTGAGACAGTCCTGAAGCTACTCCAAATTTCTAAGTTAGGCAGAGGCTTGGGAGCCAGCCATGGAGACAGAAGCAATTGGACAAAAGGTAACAGTGGGAGCTACAGTTTGACGGCTGCCGAGAGAAGAAAATGTTATCGAACAAGGCAAAAATCAACTAGGAATACTACTGAGAGGTTAAAATAAAAAGTGACCTTGATAAGAGCTATATGACAGCCTGAGTCAGCCCACCAGGAACGGGCTGAGGACAATGGGAAGGGGGAAACGAAGGCAGCAGTTATCAAGAATTGTTGGGAGAGACAAGCATACCTCGCAGATACTGCGGGTTTGCTTCCAGACCACTGCAGTAGTGAGTACTGCAATAGTGTTGTAATTTTTTTTTTGCTCGTAAAGGATTTTGGCTTCAATTTGTAAAAAACCTGACATGTGACTGGAAACTGGTTTGGCTCAGTGTATAGAGCTTTGGTCTGCGGACTGAGGGGTCCCAGATTCGATTCCGGTCAAGGGCATGTACCTTGGCTGTGGGCACATCCCCATAGGGGGTGTGCAAGAGACAGCTGATCGATGTAAAAAAATCAATAAAAAAAACAACAAAAAACGCTGACATTTGTGAAGAGTAATAAAGTGCAATAAAACGAGGTATGCCTGACTTTGCTGTGAAGGGAAACAAAAAATAATTGGAGAGAGATGTAGGTTCAAGAGGGATTTTATTTTTTTGAAATAAGCTTGATTTTAAGTAATGTCTATTAAGTTGATGGGAATGGTCATCAAAATCAGATGTGTAATAATGTGAACTTGGTACATACACTCACCTAAGAGGAAAAGTACCACTCTATCAACTGTCTCCCTTATTAGCATTCTAGTATACATGAAATTCCTAAGGAAAAGTACTAGAGAAAATGAGCTCACGAGAAAGAAACATTACTTACTTATATTCATTTTCAACCATGCTTTCCGGGTCAGCCTGTTCAATGGCTTCTTCAAAGAATTCCTCCAAAGTTGGCATATATTCTCTGGATGTTAAAAAATAACCAGTGAAGATTCTAATGTTATTCACACTTGTCATATAGTTTGTTACTAGTTGCAGAGGGCAGCCAGGGGTTTACTAGCATTTGAATTTCTCCAGCAAGCAGGAAGTTTTCACATTATGTCCACACATGGATTTTTTCCCCCTTTAAACCAGGATTAAACAAAAAATAATAACCAGACATACTGAGATTTCAAGAACTTTAAGTTTCTTTTAGATTGCTGCCATGGTAGCATGGCTGTTTTTATTTTTTAAATGTTTATCGATTTCAGAGAGGGAGAGGGAGACAAAAACATCCATGATGAGAGAGAATCATTTTCTGGCTGCCTCCTGCATGCCCCCTACTGGGGATTGAGTCCACAACCCTGGCGTGTGCCTTTGGCCCCGAATTGAGCCCCTGACCCTTCAGTTAGCAGGCCGACACCCTGACCTAACTGAGCTAAACTGGCTAGGGCAAACGGCTGGTTTTCACTTGCATCTTATTAAATTTGTCTTCAGAAATAAAAATCTGAGACAGAGTCAAATAAGACCTAAAGATTTGATCAGAAGACATCTTTTTACTAAAATGAGAAAAGTGAGCTCTCTAAAGAAAAATGAAGCCTACAATCTCGTGACTCACTGGAATGTAACATGCTCTGTAACTGGTGAACATCACGGCCTGTAATGCTGCTTGTGAGCTTACCGTCACTCTCCTACACATCACACTAGTGAAAGCGGGCTCACACTAACACTCCATAAATGTTTGAAACCATTTGCTTGCTTTATAATGAGCACTGTAGGTTTTGCCCTATCTGCTTTAGACTTTGAAATGCTACTACAGTTGAGGTATCCATGCACCTCTCATTTTCTCTCCCCAAAGGTAGTCATTCTTTAGAATTTGGTGTTTATCATTCATGTGCTTCTTAAGAAAAAAAAGTATTATTTTGAATCTTTTCAAATTTTAAATGAATGGAATTCAGCTTGTACCCACCTACAAACCTGATTTGTATTTTATTTGACCACTTGAATTTTCTATATTTTTTCCTCAACTTATTTCTTTTATCTACTTAGCATGCTTTACTTGAAGTCTAGTTATTATCTCTATCTTCATCTGTAACATTCTTTAATTCTGATCACTCCTTAGATTAGGGTTCCTTTTCATCAAGTGTGTTAGTTCCACCTTTATAAAATACCCCCAATTATTTATATTACTGCTTTATACAATGAATCTGATGAAACTTACTCATATTTACTAATGTCTTTGGATAGCAATCCTTGCAATTTCACATTGTTTTTGGGTTCAACTTCTGACAGGTTTTTAAAGACTGCTGATGACAGACTCTCACTTTAATCTGAAAGTAACTTTACTTCTCTCCTGACTGACCGGCCCACTGTTTAACTTGTTACACAGAATGGTAACACCTGGGCGTTACCATTCCGCCGTCTGTGGCTCTTTGGCCTTACAGTCTGCTATCAGCTGGCTTTTTGCGCCTTTGAAGGCAGTCTGGTTTTTCTCTCTGGTGACTATTACAATGTGTAGAGATAAAGATTTATTTTGTTTATCCCACTTAAATCTGTACCACGTGAACCTCAGAATTTATGCTAATTCTTGGTTCTGAAACAAAAATTCTGTCATTATGTCCTTGATTACTGCCTCTTTGCCATTCTCTTATTTCCTCCTTCTATTAGAAGTCTGTTGGACCTTCTCATTATGTGGTTCTTGACTTTTTAATATTTTCTTTTTTTAAAATATATTTTATTGAATTATTACAGAGAGGAAGGGAGAAGGATAGAAAGTCAGAAACGTCGATGAGAGAGAAGCATTGATCAGCTGCCTCTGCACACCTGCCACTGGGGATGTGCCTGCAACCAAGATACATGCCCTTGACCAGAATCGAACCCGGGACCCTTCAGTCCGCAGGCCGATGCTCTATCCACTGAGCAAAACTGGTTCTGGCCTTTTTCATATTTTCTAATTCTTGATCCCTCTGTACTGCTTTCTGGGTGACTTTTTAAATCATTAATTCTATTTCACCTGTATCAAGCCTGCTATTTTTACCTGCCTATTTTGTAATTTCAATGACTAGGTCATGTCCTGTTTCTTTTATTTTCAATTCCTTCTTTTAATTATCTTAAATAAACTTATTGTAAGCCTTAACCTGATGTTTAACTTCTGTGGCTTGTTCTGTCTGCTCTTACTCATGGCGAATGGTCTTCTTGAATGTTCAGTGAAGTCTGGATGGTGAACTTCAGGTTTTCATCTGCAGGGTCCTAGGCTCGGGGTGAAGATGTGACCCCAGAAAGGCGGGCTCCTTTCCACGCTGGGAGGATATGTTTTTACCCTGTCGGAGCGCGTGGCAGCAGGCTGGTGGTTACAATTTCCCAGGAATACTTTCTCCTTTTGTGCCCACAGCCTAGACCAGAGGTTGGCAAACTGCGGCTCGTGAGCCACATGCGGCTCTCTGGCCCCTCGAGTGTGGCTCTTCCACAAAATACCCCGGCCTGGGCGAGTCGCTTTTGAAGAAATGTCGTTAGAAGAAGTTTAAGTTAAAAAAATTTGGCTCTCAAAAAAATTTTCAATCGTCGTACTGTTGATATTTGGCTCTGCTGACTAATGAGTTTGCTGACCGCTGGGCTTAGAAAATAATGGACAAGCTTTGTTTCCTGTAGCAGTGGGCAAGTCTCCATCTTCCACTCTGCCCTTCTTTTACAGAAAATGTAGTGCACCAAGGGGCTCAGCTCTATTCAGGGGAACTCAGTTACTAATTCATGTAGGCCTAGGGCCTGATTCTGTCCTTTTGTGGCTGTTAAAACCCAAGTTCCCTGGTTCCCAAAAGTGGAAATCATCTTCACTGCTCCCTAGCTAGAAGCAACCACAAAATTAGGTCCTACCTTGGTTTGTAGTTCCTTCTATTTTTGCGAATTCTTATTTTCTTGATTTCTAAAATTACTGTGCCAAAGTCAACCACAATTTTTGAACTCTCCTGATAGCTGACAAAAGGCCATTCTATTTTACTAAACATTTCAGAAAAGTAATACTTGATGTGAAACATTTGAAACTTGCCTTGTGTCTGATTTACAGGCTTCCATATTATCAGGGCAGAGATTCCAAAGCCTTGTTAACTCCTCACTAAAAAATACACATAAACAAATACATTTTTAATAGACACCATACTGATATATCTAAAGCTATAGAAATACTTAAAGTTAAATAGTGGAGTTTTAATTCTCTTCACTAAATTTTGGTATTTAGCAAATTTTCTATATGAGCATATATTGAATGACAGTAAATTTTTTCTAAAAACATTCAAGCACAATATAAAGCAATTTACAGTTAACTAGAAGGTAATAGAAAGGACTGTGGTGTTTTGCAACAACTAGAAATGAGGTGGATCAATGCAATTGCATTGTCTGTGATGTGGTAAAAATGCCATAGCCTAGAACCTGGGATTGTGGAAGCAGGAGACATAATGGAAGTACTAGTTTGTATACTTGCATGAACCACATAGTAGGCCTTACAGATTGACAGGGGGTATTTTGCGTTAGTCATCATCTATGTATATACCTAACACATAAAAAACTAGACAAACACAAAAATTGGAGCGTTCTTATAGTAACATCTTCAAAATAAAAAATAACTAACAACATTCCACGTATGAAGACAGGTTAACCTACTTTCCCATCAGAATCCTCTTGTTGGGCCCTTTCCCCAGGAAGTCCTCTGGTGCCGTTCTCTTCCGCACTGCTCTCGGCGGCTTGGTGTCTGATGTTCTGTGGGAACAAAACACACTGAGATTACAAATGGACAGCAGAAATGGGAGTGTTTAATGTAAAAGGAAAGTTTTCTTAAAAAGGTGAAAGCTTCATATTATTAATGAACACTTAGCAGCTAAAAAAACAAAATGCCACATCCTGGTACAAATGGTAAGTGGGTATACAAATTTTTTTTGGATAATTAATGATACATCAATTTGTTCTGGGAGCTTAATTATAAGAAATTTGAGATGAAAATTTCAAATAAAATAAATTGGAGTGGTTATATTGAGTTCAACTTATTTTTTTAAACCCTCATCCAAGAATATTTTTCCCCACTGATTTTAGAGAAAGTGGGAGGGAGGGAGAGAAGGCGGGAGGGAGGGAGAGATGGATGTGAGGGAGTCACACTGATTGGTTGCTTCCCACATGCTCCCCAACTGGGGCCAGGTATCAAACCTGCAACCCAGGCACGTGCCCCTGACCAGGAACCAAGCCTGTGACCCCTTCAGTCTGCGGACCAACAGTGTGACTGACCGCTGAGTCACACTGGCCGGGGCTTAACTTAATTTTTTATACGGAATACATGCACACACATCTCTACATGACATCAAATTGTATTTTAATATTTCTCATATTGACTCAGTATATATTTACCTTTCTTTCACAAAACTTGGGCAGCCTTCATTTTTCCATGAGTTCCAGTTTTCTTCAGTGTTTAATATATGCTGAGGAAAACAAGTTACATTTGCATAATGGGAACTTCTAAAATTGTATTTGGTGCTAAGAAAACTAAACATAAAACACGTACCTCTACCATCTTTGAAAATCTTTCTCCATCGGGTGGGTTTTCAGATAGCAGCTGTGATTAGAAAGAATATACTAAGCTTTCAACAACTTTCTGCATCATAGGAGTGGTTTGCAGGCAGAGAACCAGGAAGTGTTTGTGGTCTTGTACCTGAGCTTAACTTTATCCTTATTTTCCTATTTGGGGCTGAAACAAAGAAAATTCTAAATTTCCATTTTGTTCAATCATGGGTTGTTGCGTGTTGAACTTACTTGATAAACTGATTTTGTAGTATCTTCAATCCAGAGTGACTGCTCATCAGTTAAAACATAGTTTGAACTACGGAACAAAGCAATAAAAGCATGCTTGAATTAACAGCAATGTACATTCAATTTTAAGTTTTATATTCTTTTTGAAAAAAACACAAGACATGTAACAGATAAGTTAGGCATAATATAAAAAGCGTCAAGAATTACCAAGACAAGAACAATCACAAATGAGATAATTATATAAGAAACTTATTGCACTTCATCTTCAAGATACAATGGTTAGAATTGAACACATGAAAGTATAGAGAAGACCAAAGCATTCAATTAATCTAATTAAATAAAAATTGAGCAGTGAATGTTTCCTAAAATAATCAGTTTAATGTGGGGTGAAAACCTCTGAGAGATATTAACCTATTCCTCTACATCAGGGTGGGGAGCGTCTGGCCATTGGGCCGTGTAAGACCCAATTTGCTCTAGCGCTGCCAAGGCATTAGGGATAAGTTAATTAAATGTTTGACTAAATATAGCAACTAATGTTGATAATTTTGTATGGCCTGCAAATGATGTTATAAATATCCAAATTGGCTCTTGGTAGAAAAAGGTTCCTCATTCGTGCAGTAAATGATGCAATTCGGATAGAACATGCTGCATTCCTTTAAAATACATTTTCCAAATATAGTGAATAAAAACCCCAAGCCCTAGAGAAGGAGAGAAGCAGACCCAAATAATTAATAATTGGCATCAGTTCAGCTCTCACTATGTATTAGGTGCTTTATGGCCAATCAAGAAATATTAATAGACTACCAGAGACCTGAGTACTTTATATGCATTACTCATTTAGTTCTCGGAATGAGAACGTGTGCATCTTAAACGGACTTTAGAGGTTCAATGATTTGTCCAAGGCCATAAAGCTTGAATTCAAATCTAGGTCAGGCTCTAAAAAGCCCTTATTCTTTCTCTATGTTATACCAAACCTCCACAACAAACAGAAGGATAAGAAAGAACATTTCTAAGTGCTTGATATGTGTTATCTTAAAATTACAAGTCAGAAAGAGTGATGAAAGTGGGATCTGAAGCCAGCAGGCAGTAAAGCCACGTTCTTTACACAATTGCGCTGGTAATGTAATACTTCTTTGCAAGTATTTAGACCTTTTCTCTAAAACAAATATCCTAACATCTAGTCTAATAAAAGCTCAATTATCTAATGTTGCTGCAAAAGAAATGTTTTAGGGATGTGAGTTATACATAAAATGAGCCCAATATTTAAGAAAAATACATCAATCAAGTCCTTTTCTTTCTGGTCTATAAACTACTACCCATTTATTAATTTATACTTACCTTTTGAATTTCACCTGTCCCTTGAGATACTGGAATAAAATGAGATACTGCAGGAGGATGTGTCGGCGAAAGTTACTGTCACTCAGTTGTAAATCCATCAACTACTCGGAAAAAAAGCATATATACAAAATGCATTAAATTAAAATTTTGCCTAAAGGTACAGGTTCTGTTATTACAGAAACAGAATCTTTCAGTTAAAATAACATTTGCTGAAGGCATTTCGGCACATGAGGCATTAATGCATAAGCCCCAGAACAGAATGGCAAAAGCTCCATTTAGATTTCTATTAATTTCTATCATGACATATTTGTGTCGGTGGATAGCAATGTTATTTTTGTGGTCCTGAAGTCAGAATAAAGGCAGAATATAAAAAAGCAAAAGACTGCCACTTTCCCACAGAGAGACAGCGGTGGAGAGCCGAGCTGGAGCGGCTCCGCTGGCTGAGGGTCCCGTGCATCGAAAGGCTGCTGATTCAAGTCCCAGTCAGGGCACATGCGTTAAGTCTACGAAACAGACAACGCAGAACCACCTCTTTTCATAGACGCCAAATTAGTCTTACTTGTTCAAGGAAGAACTAGGACTCTAAAACTAACATTTATCAGCTTTAACCAAAAGTGAACATTTCCACTGAACTTAAATTAAGAAGTATATCAAATAGAAAAAAAATAATTTTATTATGCTTAGTGAGTTATACCTTTTCACTTGTTAAAAATTTTGCAAAATATACATGTTCTCCTCCTGTTTTTAATTCTTCCATCTTTTTTCTTGAGGCCTGAGTATCATCTAATTTATAACTCTTGAAAACAGCCAGAACTTCTTCTGAGTACTGCAAAGTAAAAATATCGAGTTATACTTGCCATTGTTGCCCAATAATTTGTTTAGTGCTTTTCTGTATCAGAATATCTAGAATTTATTCCCAGTTACCATACATGCATGTTGTAAGGCAAATTATGATAGCCGAAACTGGTATGGCTCGGTGGATAGAGCGTCAGCCTGTGGACTGAAAGGACCCGGGTTTGATTCTGTTCAAGGGCATGTACCTTGGCTGCGGGCACATCCCAAATGGGGGGTGTGCAGGAGGCAGCTGATCAATGTTTCTCTCTCATCGATGTTTCTAATTCTCTATCCCTCTTCCTTCCTCTCTGTAAAAAATCAATACATTAAAAAAAATTATGATAGCAAAATGAGGGTAAAACTACTTTGTAGGAAATTTATGGTACTGTAAAAGAAGGAATAAACTCTCTCCTGATGGAATGTAATTTTTCATGCAGTGTAAGGGGTAAGCAGAGAAAGGAATGTCTGAGAGAATATAGTAATTTGCCAGTGAAATTAGCTTTTTAGCCAGCTATGGAAACTCTTAACCATTTTTGTGCTAAAGACTGTGACAAAATGAAACAATGTCACACCCTATCCAGTGGAGGGGCAATAAAATATTGAATTTTCGGTAGTCTGGGATTGGCAACTCACCTTGAGAAAAGTTTTCCATGAAATTTTCTCATAGCATTGCACAGGGTTTCTGAAGTAATCCTGGAGTGACCAGAATTTTCGATACAGGTTGTAATCAATTGGAATGGAGCTAATAAAAGAAATTATACATTAAGTAATTTAAGTTCTCTTAAAAATATCTAAATGCATTTAAGTTGGTGAAAACTACAATCTGTTTCCCCAGAAAAGTGCACATTAGTAATACATACAAGCTTTTATAAATAATTTCAAGTGAAATTAATAAATAGACCCACCCCCCTTTATCTAGTGATGGAACCCTTGAATTTTGATTGGATGTAAGATGTTACTAGCACAAATCTAGTGTCAATATATATTTATAAATTTTAGATTTATATGCAATCATTATACTATACCATGTTGTAACTTTAATGTTAAAACATCAGATTTTTTAAATCCATGAAATTAATGTTTTAACAAAATCCTCTACATCATTTAAAACAGCCTTTTAGTATAATCCATATGTAAAAACTGCTTGAGATATTAAATACTGCATATCCTAAATATCTATAAAAATGTTCAATATTATTGCTATAAAATTAATTTTGTCTGTAATTATGTACTTCATTCTTTCTAAATAAACCTTAATAAGTTGAACCGGTGGGTTATAGTTGGCTTTTCTCTTAACTCCATGCCTGTACAAATATTCTAAATAAGACGGCAATTTAATAGGTTAGGTGATCCACATAGTCCCATGATCTTAAGAGTCCTGCCATCTCTATTTTGCCCAATGACAGCAAGTTAACCTCCCATTCATCATCTTCAGGATGGATATATTGCAAATTACCTCTTCTGATGACGAGGGAGTATCAGAGACATATTATAATACTTTTGAATGGATTATAGTAAAATAAAGTGAGTATAATTTTTAACATGAACTAAAAAGTTTTTTGGGGGAATTGGGATCTAAGGTTTAGAAGACTGAAAAATGCCTTAGTTTCTTTGTAAATAAAATAAGAATAAAAAGTGTAGGATAACTCGCTGGGGTAAAATTTAATTTAAAAAGTCTGAACCCTAACTGTTTGGCTCAGTGGATAGAGTGTCGGCCTGCAGACCGAAGGGTCCCAGGCTCGATTCCGGTCAAGGGCATGTACCTTGGTTGAGGGCACATCCCCAGTAGGGGGTGTGCAGGAGGCAGCTGATAGATATTTCTAACTCTCTATCCCTCTTCCTTCCTCTATGTAAAAAAATCAATAAAATTTATTTTTTTAAAAAAGAAGACTGAAAGTTATTTTAGTGACCTAAGAAAAAACAAAGGGAAAAGTATTTTAGTAAAACATATGGAAGCACATTTGATAAAAAAAAAAAAAGCTCACCACAGAAATTTAATTCATATGGTTAATAAGACAAACTGCAAGTCAATATCATAAAATATCCATTTAAAGAATAATTTTATTAGTTTGAATTGACATCAATGGCATAACACTTAAAAAAAACCACACACATCGAAAATCACATAGTAACACATTGCATCTTTCATTCACACTCTGACAACTGCCTGGAAAAAAGCTGTGAACTTGGAAATAATTGAAAAAGTCCATGTTTTGCAAGGAAATAGCAGTCACAAAGTTCATGCATTTTATTTTATAAAAAGATGCTTAAAGTTATCTCTCTATAAAACCCCAATATGCAAATGACCAAACAGCGGAACAACAGAACAACCGGTCACTATGACATGCCCTGACCACCATGGGGCATGTGTGGAACATGGCGAGTGTCAGCAGCAGGCAACAGAGCACGGAACATGGCGGGTGTTGGCCACAGTGGGATGGTGGAGCAGGTGAGTGGGGGTGCCAGACCAAGGTGGAGCGCCGGTCGCCTTAATTGGGGTGAGCCTCTGGTGGTTACTGAAAATTCTTTGCTCCTGTGTGCTGTAGTCCTGCCTGGTGCTCGCACCCACTGCTAGCCCTGATCACACCTCACACCCACTGCTGGTGCTGGCCTCAATCGCTCTGTGCCATCAGTGGTTGTGAGTGGGGCCAGTGCTGTCAGCACGTGGTAGTAGTGGCGGTGGGAGAGGGACTGCTAGCAGACAGGGGACCAGGGGCTGCAGCAGGAGGGGCTGGGCGGAGGCATGGAGGATGGACCGAGACCCACCCCTGTGCCCACCACAGCCTCGTGGCCCACAGTTTCTTTCAAGGTGCACGAATTTGTACAGTGGGCCCCTAGTGCTATGTAATAAAAGCCTAATATGCTAAATATCCGGTTGACCAGTTGGCCATTCAACCAACCAAAGTGCCATATGTTAATGATATGCTAAAGCACTCAACCGCTCACTATGTGCACTGACCACCACACCAGCAGGCAGATGCTTTGACTGGTAGGTTAGCTTGCTGCTGGGGTCCAGCCAATAGGGACTGAGCGAGATGGGCCGGACATGCTCTGGAGCCCTCCCACGGTCTCTCCCCGCTGGCCAACCTCCCGCCCCACCCCCATGCCCCAATTGTGCACTGGTAGGGTCCCTCGACCTGGCCTGCACCCTCTCGCAATCTGGAACCCCTTGCGGGGTGAGAGCTGGTTTTGGTCTGATCCTGCAGGCCTGGCTGAGGGCCCCACTAGTGCATGAATTTGTGCACTGGGCCTCTAGTGCTTATACACTCACTCGCCCAGATTACAATGGCTTTGGATTGTGTGTAAAATCAGATAAATAATTTAGCAAGTTTATCAAGTTTTGATAAAATAATGTTAACTGCTAGAATAACTGCTAATATCTCAAGCATGTGGATCTTGCTTCAAACCAATAATGAAGAATACTGACAACTTTTACTTAACAATAATCTAGCCTCTGCCAAAAGTTTTGTCAAGAACCAGCAATATTCCAAAGAATCTAATGGGCATGTTAACTTTTGCTTTTTCTAAGCTCTTCCCTAGTATCAAACCACCTTGAAAACAGGAAAACAATTATTTGAACATCAACTTCTTTCTATAATTAAAGCAACATTAATGGTTTACAAAATAAGATTATAGGTCTGGGTTTTCTCTAAGTCAAGTTATAAAGAAAAAAAAAAAAAAAAACAAAAAAAACCCACCACAGAGCATTTCTCAAAATGTCAAAGTAAAATGGAATAAGAAACAGCTATATATAAATTATTTGTATTCATGAAACAATATTTAACATTTTTATAGTTCCATACACTTCATAAAAAAAGCCTACTCTATCCATAACGCACATGAAAAATAAGTCTCTAAAAAAATCCAAAAGACAAAAAACTATATATAATAGCTACTGGGCACTGAATAGATACTGTACTAAGTGCTTTACATATGTTACTCTATGCAACATCAACAAATACAGTCATAATAAGGATAACAAACCATTTCTGAATAGCGTCTCACTTATTCTTCTCAATAACTGAAGCAGGTAATGGCATTACTACATTTTTAAATACTCTGAAACTGAGTTGCTGGTAGGTTAAGTAGTTTGTTCAAGGTTCTGTCAGTAATAAATACAGGAATTATGCCTGGAGCTACGCTACTTTCAATGTTCTTTGGAGCTATGTGTTTGAATTTGAAATTTGGGATTAAAGGAATATATCTCCCTGTACAGATACAAAAACCCTTTCTTAATCTTCAAGAAATCTTTCAATTGTAACTGATGATATCTGTTTTAAAGAATGCTAGTGAAAGTGTTCCTTTATACCTTCAGGTTCTGCTTCATTGCTTATAACCAGTATTAAAAATAAATTATTTGGAAGGAAAGCATAGGCTTATAGAGGACGAAATAAGAGACAGTGACAGAAGGGAGGAGAAGAGAGAAAAAAAATTTCTTATCTCTATTTCATTAAATAATCAGGCTCAATATCCACAGGCATTGAGCCCACAAGCTGAATGGAAGGGAGAAGGGGAAGAGTACCTAGGTTGCTTGTGCTTGGTCTTTTACATGTTAGGAACAATGAACCGTCTGCGCACGCAATTTAGAAACCACTGGATACAGGCCATTAATAACTGGAATTTATAATTTTAAGTAATTTACATGAAAGTTACAAATGAATCTACAAGCGTGATTTCCTCCATCTTTGTCTACATTCTCTCTCTAGAACTTGTTAAGTCATTAAGGTATTAACTTTGTAAATCAAGAAATCTGGACTAAAAACTCACCAAGTTGTTGGGGCTTCATCATCACCCATTTCACCTTCTTCTACATCCATTCCTTCTTCTCTATCTTCAGTGTGCTAAGTCAAAAAGAAACAAACAACAGGACAGCCTGTCATGAAGCAGTTGTCAGGCAGAAGGTAAATGCTGGAGTGTCACTCACACAATGCTAAAAAATCAGTAGAAGAAAAGTCTAGTAATAGTAACTACCTAGACCTATAGTTAATCCTTAAGGCAATGTGAATTTTATGCAACAGGGATCTGAGAACTTAAGACCCACCCGTATGACAATGATATAGGACAGCCATGAAGACAACGTGAAGTTTTAACCAGTATTTCTTCAAACATAGTTAAGTAGATTCTCTCTGGGAATAAAGAATGTATGGCAAAATACCTTTTGGATATATATATAGAACGACCTTTTAGAGAATTGAGAAAATCATTAGTATATTAAGGACCCTAAGAACTTAAATAAAATGAATTTAAGTAGTTTTTAATCTCCACCTTCAATTTGATTATAGAAATCCTCCCTGATTCCCACACAGAACACTTGTTAATCTGGGAATATGATAGGATTGCTGGGTGTCCAGCTCTACATTGAAAAATTCAAAATAAGTTCACATGGGATAGTCCAAGAAGTACCTAAAAGATACATAAAGGTGAAGGACAAGATTTTGAAAAAACCTCAAACAAAGCCAACATCACTTCCAAATTGATAATGATTTTACACTTTAAGTAATAAATTACATAAAGTAGTCATTAATTTACAGTGAGATATTAGTTTTATCTAATAATTTTTAAAACTTTTAACTGGCTTCTAAATGAAGAATAGGTGCTGAATGTCCAGGAATTTCCCAACTCTGGACAATCTTCTGGATATATTATAATTTTAAAAAATCAGCGGGCAAACAATGGATTATTTAACAAATGGTTCTGAGATAACTGGCTCATTATTTGGAAAAAAATAAAATAACTCAATTTATTTTAAACTCTAATATGTCTGCTGGGTTAAAAGGAAACAAAACCTTAAATGCACCAGAAGAAAACAAAGGGGCTGAATCTTATGTAGAAGCCTTAAGTATGACAAAGGCCAGAAATAATAAAACAAAGACCAACAAATGTTAATATTATAACCAAATAAAAAAGTTCTATACAGCAAAGGCTCCATAAAGTTACAAGTAAAAGTATAAACTGAGAAAAATTATATCAACATATGGTAGGCAATGAATTAATATTGTCTATAAAATATTCTATAGAATGAGTTTCTACACATCAGTAAAAAAAAACCAAAAAAACATTTCAGAGTAAATTGGGCAAATGGCAAAAATAGGCAATTCTTTTCCTAAGGCTTCAAACCAGAAGTAAATTCCCACCAACAAACAGTAAGTTCCTCAACTTCAATAATAACCAAGGAAGTAAGTAAAAATAAAAACAATTTACTTTTTAAGTACACAACATTTAAGCAAAGATTTTAAAAGTGGTAATTCCCAGGATTGCTGTGGGGTTGAACGAAAATGGGCAGGCATTCTCTATGTGCCACTGGTGATAGTCTCAACGATTATAACCTCTTTGAGTAAGTAACCAGTCAACAACCATCAAAATCTGATATGTGTATTATTTTGATACAGCAATTTCACTTATTAAACTTTATCTTACAGATACACCTGTATAATACAGCAATATCATTCACTATAATGCTGTTAACAATTTTTCACTTTTAGACATTATCTAAATGCCACTGTCAGGACTGTTATACATCAAAAGATTTATCAAGCCAAAACTGGTTTGGCTCAGTGGATAGAGCATCGGCCTGCGGACTGAAAGGTACCAAGTTCGATTCCAATCAAGGGCATGTACCTTGGTTGTGGGCATATCCCCAGTAGGGGGTGTGCAGGAGGCAGCTGATTGATGTTTCTCTCTCATCAATGTTTCTGACTTTCTATCCCTCTCCTTTCCTCTCTGTGAAAAAAATCAATAAAATATATTTAAAAAAAAAAGATTTATCAAGAGCCATGAACACTGATATACATCTAAACATTACTGATGCAAAAATGCATCCATTTTTTTTTTTACTGCTTGATTTATAAGAAAGTGAATTTCAGAACAGTATGTAGTGTATGACTTCATTCTTGGAATAAAACTACATTTATACAGAAAGTCTTACGAAGCTAGACAGAATGTTAAGAGTGGTTATTTTTTGGGCCTTGGATTATAGGGTAGCTATACTATTTTAAATATTTCTATTTTGTTTGCATTTTTAACAGAAAATACATATTATTTCTATAAATTGGAAATAAAGGTTTTAAATTTTTGATGACTTAGAAGACCCATTCATAAGTTACTTCAATAACAAACATAAACATGTTCTGTTAGATTTCGTATCAGCCTCACCTTCTGACCCAAGGTACTTTCTTGCTCATTGGTATTGAAAACAGTGACATTTTCCAGATTAAACTGACTCTGCAAGTTAAGGCCTATTAAGAAAAAAAAATAAAATAAAAAAGATTTCAAAGTAAATCCACGGAACACCTAAACTTGCAAGAATATAAGTTCGTTGTCATATAACTAAAACATATACAATAATAAATCCATAATCAAGAAAAAGATCAAGTTAGAAACACCACCACACTTGTATGTTCAAATTGTTCTAAAATTCATTTCTTAAAGATGCCTTCAGAGCACACAGAATTCTACATATAGTTGATCCTTATTATTCATGAATATTTAAGAACAATTTTATAAAATGCAGTATATGCAACAATTTATAATTTTGCTGAATCATAGATAAAAATTGTATTAATCAAAAAGTGAGAGTGAATAACAGTATTTATGGGAAATATATTGTAGTTAATGAGCCAGGTTTCTGTCAGAGAAAGAAGTTATACATAAGCAGGTCTACTGGTGTCAGATAAAACTCACGATATTAGTATAATCTCATGGTTTTTGCTGTGGGTTATTTGAAAAAACAGAGAGACAGTGTGATTCTATGATTTATAAGAAATATATCCAGTTTTCATCCTCAGTTCCTGGCTCACAACTCTCAAACTGCTTGAATTCCCTAAGTGATAAAAGCAACAACTGTATCTCTTATTATATTAGAACCATTTCTTATTATGACAGATTCTAATCCATTAAAAACTGGAAAAGACTTTCCTGCAAAGCATGTTTAATGTAAGAAAGCTTACCTGATTTCTCAGATAAAGGGAAAAGCCTGGCCAAAAAGAGTTGAATTCGTCCACAGAAAACTGTGTTCTGGGATTTTGATAATCTTCTTAAGAGATCTAATAATATATGGAAATAAAGGTTACACAGGAGAGATCATTCTTCTTTAACATTCATACCCAAGTTTTTAATCAGTTTGTTATTTTCCTAAAGCAGCAGTCGTCAAGATGGGGGTAGAGACTGTCACAAAAATGCACTAAATAGCCTTGAGCGGTTTGGCTCAGTGGATAGAGCATTGGCCTGCGGACTGAAGGGTCCCAGGTTCAATTCTGGTCAAAGGCATGTACCTTGGTTGCAGGCACATCCCTAGTAGGGGGTGTGCAGGAGGCGGCTGATTGATGTTTCTCTCTCAACGATGTTTCTAGCTCTCTATCCCTCCCCCTTCCTCTTTGTAAAAAAACCAATAAAAATATTTTTAAATGCGCTAAATAATACTATCTAATAAAGAGGGAATATACTAATTGACCCTCACACCATGGCAAAAGATGGTGGAGCCCACAGCCAATAAGGAGGGAATATGCTAATTGACTGCCCCACCCTCAAAGATGGCAGCGCCCAATTTCCTCAGCCCTGCCAGGCACCTGCCTCTGGAGTCTCTGAGTCCCTCAGCTGCCCAGGGCTGGCCCGAGGCGCAGGCAAGTCTCGGATGGTGGCTGCCCAGTTGCCCATGGCCGGCTGAAGCTTGCAGTGGCCAGGCAGCCTCTGCCCCTGAGAGCTCCTGGACTGTGAGAGGGGGCAGGCCAGGTTGAGGGACTCTCTCTGCAGTGCATGAATTTTCATACACTGGGCCTCTAGTTAGAAATAAAATAAGTTTAGCCGAACCGGTTTGGCTAAGTGGATAGAGCGTCGGCCTGCGGACTGAAGGGTCCCAGGTTCGATTCCGGTCAAGGGCATATACCTTGGCTGCGGGCACATCCCCAGTTGGAGGTGTGCAAGAGGCAGCTGATCGATGTTTCTCTCCCATCGATGTTTCTGACTTTCTATCCCTCTCCCTTCCTCTCTGTGAAAAATCAATAAAATAAAAAATAAAAAAAAAGAAATAAAATAAGTTTAACATGGGCAAGATAAGCTTGATCTTTTTTTTTTTTGGTTTTTCTAAGTTTCAATACAGAACAGAAACAATTTAATTTAAAGTCACTGATCAGTTTTAATAAATCAGACTTATTTAAAAATGAAGATGCTAGTCTATTTAACAAATTTTATTCCTTGTGGTTAATTGAACTACCTGCTTTTCTGTCCATATTTACATTTTAAAAAATAGTCACCACTGAATTACCTACCATTGCACATGCGTAGTAAATAATTTTTCCCAGCAGAATAGAATGTATTCTGAAATTAAGACAGAAATAATTACTATAGTTTAGAAGTTGTTGCACATCTTTCAGTAAGTCCCAGGAAGTAAAATATTAAAGAATACTAACATGCACTGAGAATCTACTATGCCACTTTTACTTTTTCTAAGCAAGTAACATTTTCAATGAAATAAAAACATTTTCTTATAAAATATGATACTAAAAAATGGCTTTAAACAGGTAAAAGTGTACATTTTCAAGTTGTTATTACTAAGTGCTTCAACTTTTTCTCCATAAATGACTGTTACTTGTCTCTCCCAAGAGAGCAGAATACATAATTCTTTCATAGGGCCAAACTTTTTAGCAATTAGCAATATTAGAAACACAAGCAACAAAATCTACCCTCACAATTTTGGACCAATAGATAATGTTAGTAGAAAAAGAACCTAAGGCACTTACTGACTTCCAAGTAGCAACATTTTTTTCCACAAAAGTGAATATTGTGTCACACTGATCCAAAGGAAGACAATCCAAAACATCTCCCAACAATACAAAAGGTGTCGATGCGGTGCAGATACCTTTATACCAAATTGAAGCGAAAACAGTTTAAAATAGTGTTGAGTAAAATAGCACGTGAAAATGACTCTGAAGAATATCTTAAGGTACATTTTGTCAATCCTAAAAAGTCTCTGACGAGAAATGAGAGGAACCTAAAAGTTCCCAAATGGAACATACTTAAGTTTTGGTATGTGCACTCAATGATGATGATGATTTTTGATAAGATGTCTAGAGCACTTACTACATGTCAGACACACTAACACATTTAACCCTACTAGGTAGATAATATTCTGTCCAGTTTACCGAATGGGAAAACTGAGACACAGAGAGGTTAAATAACTCGCCCAAGATCATAAAGCCAATAAGCGGGAGAGCTGGGATACGAACCCAGGCAGTCTGGCTTCATAGTCTATTTTTTTTTTCACCACTAAGCTATTCAAAAGAATATAATGCAGCCAATTAAAAATGGTGGTTATGCCAAAACCGGTTTGGCATGTACCTTGGCTGCAGGCACATCCCCAGTCGATGTTTCTGACTTTCTATCCCTCTCCCTTCCTCTCTGTAAAAATCAATTAAATATATATATATAAATCAATTATATATATATATATATAAATCAATTATATCTATATATATATAAATCAATTATATATATATATATATATATATGTATATATATATATATAAATTAAATGGTGGTTATGATCATTATTACCTGGAATAATGTTAAGTGAAAAAGGCAGGATTCAAAACTGTATGTATATTATGGTCACGACAATAAAAATTTTAAAAGACTACAAAACTAAAACCATATGCCAAAATGAATGGTAGTTTTAAACGTAGAGGAATTGTGACTAGTATTTTCACATTCCTAACTGTTCTGCAATGTTGCTAAATTGTCTTTGAGACTTGAAAAGATTATTTTTGAAAAGATAAAGTTTGATATTGATTTCAATTACTATTGAACATTTAAAATAATAGTATTGTTTTAGGGGATAGAACAGTAAAGTAGTTTATTTCTTTTTAAAAAAATATTATTTTATTGATTTTTCACAGAGAGGAAGGGAGAGGGATAGAAAGTCAGAAACATCGATGGGAGAAAAACATCGATCAGCTGCCTCTTGCACACCTCCAACTGGGGATGTGCCCACAGCCAAGGTACATGCCCTTGACCGGAATCGAACCTGGGACCTTTCAGTCCACAGGCCGTTGCTCTATCCACTGAGCCAAACCGGTTTGGCAAAGTGGTTTATTTCTAAATTCAACATTATTAAAGTAAAGCAATAAATTAAATATTTTAAGAAAAGGTCATTTAGTCCAGCTAAAACTACTTTTATTTCTCTGCTAATTCTATTTTAAGGTAATATAATTACTAACACTTGTTCAGTGTTTAAGAGAGTAGCCACCTAAGCATGGCATGTAAAATAAAATAAAAATAAATATTACTTTAAGCCCAACACATTGAATTAATATAGTATATCCAGAAAAAGGAGGCAATATTTATAGCTCTGCTGGGCACTGGTAAGATCACATCTGGAATGTGATGTGAGGGATACTGCCTAGAGTCAGTGGGTGGCATAAGGCAGAAGATTTCAACTCAATACAAGGGAAATCGGACAATTAAAACTACCAAACAGAAATAACATTCTTAGCTCCATCAAGGAATATAGAGACTGAATGATCACCTGCCAGGGATATTATAGGGGGAAGGCAGGAAGCCAGAGAATAGAATAGATGACCTCTCAAGTCCCTTAACACTTACATTCTATAATACTATATTTATGCCCTGTACATCCAAGAGACCTGAAAGGCATACTCTCTGCCCTTAGTTGCAATATACACTGAGTGGCCAGATTATTATGATCTATGAATGCATAATAATCTGGCCACTCTGTGTATATCCTATATAATAAAAGGCTAATATGAAAATTGTTTCCTCGACCAGGATTTCGACCAGCAGGTAGGTTGGACAACCACCCATGTCCCCTTCCCCTGGCCAGACCCCACCCATGCATGAATTCATGCACCGGGACACAGACACACACACACACTGAGTAGTCAGATTATGTGTTAAGAGATTGATAATTATAGAACTTAGATTCCTGTAAAAGATTCTTATTCAGTAAAACTCAATTTAAAATAAAGACTTCTGGTTATTCTGATGAGGTGGGTTATATACATGATCCCCCAGAACTTTCGCAACCTGTGTCCCAGCCTCTACACAGGCCTCTTGGTCTCACTTTAGCCTTGCCCACAGATACCCTCTTTTTAGTTCCTGAACAACTTGCTACGTTCATACTTCCCTGGTTTTGTTTGCAATACTTTTTCTGCCTAAATAGTCCTCCTATCATGTGGTAAACTCTTATTTAATCTTTCAAAATACAGAGTACATAGTGTATCTTAAAGAAAACAACAAAAACCTCATGCCTTTGAGCAGTCTACCTCATTTGTCTCTGAAGTACACTGTGCATAAGTTATAGCACTTATTATATCCTGTTAATCTTCATGTGTACTATGTTTTCTAAGGGTAGGCATTTTTGCATATACTAACAAAAGTGTCTGACACTAACCAGAAGCTCAATAAATATTTGCTGAGTTGAATTTAACAAAGCAGTTATGGGCAATTTAAAAATGTGTCACATATATAAACAATACTATATTCTCTTTCAAGAAGGAATTTTCTTCATCAAAATAAAATTTAAAAAGCATTTACAGTTTAACTAAAATCATAAGTCCTCACCTTTCTCAAAGTAAAAGTTCTAAATATAGACTTTGTACAACTTCAAGTGCTAAAACCGTTGCTAGTCGACAAGAGTAACATACCAATGTACTCAATGAACTAAGCAGATGCTGCTGTCAGGAGCTAGGCAAGGAACACTCCATTTTAGAGCTCATTTAAGTATTCAGAATGAATAAGTGAATAAATAAGCATTTTATATAAATGTTTAATATGAAAAGTCAAGAATTTAGCTTGCCACTACACTAGAAGATCACTTTTACCATGTATATTCCAGTTTTTGTAGGTATAAATATCAAAATAATAATGTGACTAATGCTTTACATACTAAACGGCATTTCACATAAATTACTTAATCAAAATTTTAAGGAGATCAGTTAAGAGTGCCAATCAATTATTTTTTCATTGCTTCTTTCTGCAACTATTGAACGAGCTTCTATGTATTAGGCACTGTGTACTTACTTTGCCTTTAAAAAAAATCTCTTGAAACTACTGCCCCTCCTACTGTCCCATTTTGAGAGTCCTCTATCTAGTTTTCCCTGCCAGCTGTCTCTCCCAATCCAACTCTTCTCCACAGACCCTTTTAGCCTAGTATACAAAGCACTTTACAGAAGATACTACCTTACCCTTCCTGTGTCTCTCCTTACCATGTTCCTCACCCTCACTCCCCTGCTGCAGTTCTTCAGCCATGCTGAATTGGGCCTTTCCATGTAACTATTCTCACCTGTTTCTGCCTGACAAATTCATCATTCCTCACTTCCTAATTCTCATGTGACAGCTTCCTAAGACCTTCCTGATTCCTTTAGACACTGAAGTTTCAAGTATTTCAACCAGATTTCTACTTCAATCGGAGTAATTATACCACAGTAAGACATTTACTCTTTCCTCCAGGAGCCACTGAATCTCCAAGTCCTAGCCTAGAAAATACCGTATTTTTCTGCATATAAGACACCTCTATGTATAAGAGACCCCCTAGTTTTCCAATCCAAAATTAAGAAATCAGTATTTTAAACATTTTGCTGGTTTTCCTTTTAAGGCCTTCTTCTTTTTTGGCATCCTAAGGAGTTGTTCTTCCTATTTTCTCTACTGTTTGATCATACACTCAGTGGGAGACGGTTCAAATTGTTTCTCTGCAGCTCTATTTCCATGCTGTTTTGCACGGCTGATTACATTCAGTTTGAATTTTTCAGAGTAAGACAATTGCTTACAGCTATTTATCTTTTTATTTTTTGATATCTTTATGGGCATAGAACACAGTCCCTGTTGCATCTGTGCACTCTTCACCTCCACCTCCAATTATGGCATCAGCTGATGTCGGTAACAATAAGGCTCATGATTGGAGGAAGCCTGTTTGACAAGCAGACTACACATCCATGGGCAGCTACACACCCATGCAGCTCCCTCCTCAGCTGACTTCCATGTATAAGACGCCCCTTGATTTTCAGTCTAACGATTTTAGAAAAAAAATAGCATCTTATACATGGAAAACTACAGTGTTTAATGAGTGAATGAAACAACTGGAGAAGAAAATACTAAAATGTGTGCTACATATCAGAGATGGAAAATAAAGGTGAGCTACTTTCATTGGTAACTTCTTGGTAAAGGTGTTAAGCAGAACTTGAAAAATGAACAAAATGAGATAGATGGAGAGGCGTGGGGAGAATATGTTTGTTTTTAACCCTTACCAGGGGATGTTTATTGATTTTAGAGAGAGAGGAAGGGAGATACAGAGAGACAGAGACAGAGACAAACATCAATGTGAGAGAAAGAAACGTGGATTGGTTGCCTTCTATGTGTCCCTGACTGACTAGGGATCAAACCTGCAGCCTTTTGGCATATGGGATGATGCTCCACCCAACTGAACAACCTGGCCAGGACTGAGAATAAGTTTTACATAAAGCATATCGTGTCCCTGATTACTTAAAAAATAAAATCCATACTTACCTTCAGTCACTCCCCCAATAGCAAGAGAAATAATAGCTAAAACATTTTCACATGATGAGTGATTTATCTACCAATAGAGAAGAAAACAATTTAATTTAGGAGCCAGAGTTTAGACTAATATTATAACAATAAAAACATATCCTGACATTATCATAAATATGGGATAAAGCTAATTCTCATAGAAGATAAAATTATTTTAAGATGAAAACACAAAAAATGGGTAGTAACAGAGTAATTATAGAAGTATATTAAGTAAATAATAAACAGGCAATTCACTTAAAATCCAATGGTCGTACAAAATGGTTTCATTAGCATGATTAAGCCTGTAAGATAATCAAGCACAGAAGTGCTGATGCCATAACCCAATCAAAGGCAAGGACAGGGCCAGAGGAATGAACTGTACTGGTGCATCAATATGTCTGAGGGAAGGTTTTAATAGAAGGGAAGTAGTACCTAGGTTCGATAAAGTCCAGCATTTACTGTCACTTTACACAACAACTTTGAAAGAATGTCATTTCCTGTCTTACAAATGAAAATGAGGCTCAGAAAAGCAAAGTTAGGTGCCTGGTGCCTCACAAAAGGTAAATGAGTAGGTCTGAAGAAGAGGAAAAAGTGAATTTTGATGTAGAAAGGGACACTATTATTGCCACACAAAAAAGATCTACCTTCTTGGGACCTAACTTTCACTTAACCAAGAATAAACTTTTGAAACTTTTTCTTTCATTATTCATTAATGTTAAATAAATTCAGATTTTTCATATTTAGAGTAAATTTACTAACCGATTTTAGACAAGTGCTAGTTATTCTTTTATGTTGATGAGAAGGATGAGAGCATGGAACCCCAGTCCCCATGCTGAACATCCTCGGACCGGACTTTTTGTGCAACTACAGAATGTGACACACCGCCCATATAGCAAAATGAGAGGGCCCAACTTCAAATTCCACTTCCTGCTCAGAAAGACCTAGTAACACCTTCTCTCACACTATCCACCTGGAGGAGGCTCTCTTCATTTAGTAAACGAAACCCTTAAACTGCACCTCCGCTGCCAACAGCCTTCATTATGACACTGTTCCTATACTACTACCAAGGCAGCTTTCACAAAGTAGCAAGCTCACTCTAGAAAAAGCAATCATATTTAAATATTCATTCTAAGAATAAGAGCAATTTTTAAATGACCTAATTTATTAATTTGCCAGTAAAATCTTAATAAATAAAATTATACTTACAATTTCTTCTTCTAGAACACCTCTGAAAGCTTGATCAAGGGTACATTTTTTTTCATTTTCACTATTAAAAAACAAAAGATACCTGCATTTTAAAAACATCTCAGGGTAAGTATAAAGATTTAGGCAATATATTTTAGAGATATCAATGCCTTACCTTCCCGGTAACTGGCCGAAGGTATTCAACAATGGCTTGATATTTTTGTTGTTCAGGGCTTCTCTGGTAGACTTCTAGAAAAATAAAAATAGCAAGTAAGTGAAAAGATTTTTGCTTATTTACTGAAAAGCATGTCATTCATTAATAATGTCTACCTAAAAAATGTTTAAAACTGGGAAAAATTACCCATCAGTCATTCTATCAGTAATTCTTATTCAAATGCCACATCTGATTGACTCTCTTTACTTTAAACCTGGCAAGAGCTTTCTAGATTGATTTTCTCATTCCAGTTTTTCCTTCCTATCATCTCTTTAAACACTACATTCATGAGAATATTCCGTTATGTTTAAAGTCTCCAAAGGCTCTTCTTTACAGATTTTGGTTTTGAAGTTTTGTATCTCCTCTCAAGGTCCTAAGATACCCCATTTAATCTATCCAGTCTTACTTCCCGCTCCTCCTAACAGTCTCACTAAGGTCTAGCCATTTCCCCCCATAACTTTCTATCAAACTCACTCTAGTGTATTCATGCACACATGTTGTTTTTTCCCCACCTGTTCAAGCAAATTCTATCCATTCTTCAGGTCCCATCTCAAGTCCTGTCATCTCTAGTTTACTCAGCAGTCTCTCACTACAGTAAACACTGCATACATACCTGCTGATTGTCTTAGTCATAATTTAAAGACACAAATATTGGCAAAATATTTGTGAAAATTCACACACACTTAGGAAATCATATTAACCACACAGGAATTAGATTTATAGTGGATATGTTCACTCCTGACTCTGCCAAGAACAGGCTGTCATCTTGAGTAAATCCCTTAATGCTTCATTTTTCTCACCAGTTAAATAAGAGGGTTGTTAAGATCCTTGTTACATGTAGCAGAGTGGCATCACCTGGGAATTTGTTAGAAAGGCAAAAGTTCACACCCCATTAAAAACCTAATGAATTAGCTGAAACCGGTTTGGCTCAGTGGACAGAGCTTCTGCCGGCAGACTGAAAGGTCCTAGGTTCGATTCCGGTCAGGGGCATGTACTTTGGTTGTGGGCACATCCCCAGTAGGGGGTGTGCAAGAGGCAGCTGATCAATGTTTCTGACTTTCTATCCTTCTCCCTCACTCTCTGTAAAAAAAAAATCAATATATTAAAAATATTTCAAAAATCAAAAAATAAAAATAAAAAACCAATGAATCAGAGTTTACATTTAGCAGTATCTCTAGGGTGATGCCACCACACACTGAGGCTGAAGAAACACTGACCTAGATTTCCAATTAAGTGGTCCTTTCCAGGGCTAATATGAGGATCTTGGATATTGCTAACAATTACTCTTAGCAGAACTACAAAGCACCAGAGATTAGAGCAAAAGGCACAGAAAGGAAATATTCCTGATGACATAAACAAGATACACTATGTTAAAAAGAGACAAATCCCATACTATATGGTAAAGAATAATAATTTGCACACAAGAAAAATGTTAACTACAAAAAATCTTTCACAGAATGTTCATTCTGGTATCCCTGTAAATACATAGGCATTGTTAAATCTCTGCGTTAAATCATGACCTGAAACATTGGCGCAAATGCTAAAGACAAATACAAACAGGATTTTTCATGCACTGGAGAAAGAGCACTGGGTTTGACGCCAGGAAAAAAACAACCACGTTCGTTGATCACTTCACTTTGGGGGAGGAAGGTCTGTCTCCGTTTCGACCTCATCTACGAAGGATGACGAAAGTTGGTCTACGTAACAGTGTTAAGAGTTACGTAAGCTCACAGGAGGTGTTTTCTCAAACGCTAAAATCACTCTCCCCCAATGTGCAAGAATCAGATGACCTCTGGCCACGCTTTCCTCGCTGACCCGTTGGCCCTTTCCCACTAGAGTCTCTTAATCGATCCTTGGGAGGGAGACAGGGAGGGCGAAGGTGTGCTGCATTAGCGGCCGGGCCACCTGGCACTTAGGGGGCGGGGCGGGAGCCAGGTTTTTGGGTTAAAACCGCTTCGGCCCTCCCCTCTCCGCAGCTCCCTCCCAGCTCCGTAGGCGCCCGGTCGGCCGGCTGAGCGTGCGCCGCAGAGGTGCTGGACCGCACGGGTCTCAGGCTGCAGCGGAGCCCTTCCCGCTGGGCGCCCAGAACCGGGGTCCTGGGTCCGGCCGGCGGGGCGGCGGAAGCGGGCAGCAAGGGTGGGGAAGACGCAGGTAAGCGGCTTTCCCGCCTCCCAGCCAGGAAAATTCCCAGGGCCAAAAACTCCAGTCATTTCAGGGAGAGGAGGGTAAAGGGTAGCGCCGGCTCCAGCTCCCGCTCACCGTGAACCGCGTCCGCGCTTCGGGTAAACTGAAGAGCGGCGGCGTCGGAGACATCTTCTCGGCGGCGCGTGCCCGCCACCGCGCCGCGGCGCAGGCCGATGACGTCAGGCGGGAGCAGCGAGACGCCCGGCTCCGGGTGCGGCTAGAGCGGCCCGCGAGCCCAGCGGCGGGGCGGCTGGCCGCAGGGAGCGTCTGTGGTGACCGAGTTCAGATGGGCGACGGCATCAGCCGCTCAATGCCGAGTCCGGGTCGGGGGGTAGCCCATGGGGTGACGGCGAGTGGGCGGCCGCGCCCTGTAAGCTCTGCGCAGCCGGGCGGGGAAGAGGCCGAGGCGCGCACCGTGGCGGCTTTTCCGGTTTGGGGAAGCCGGGCCGGTTGGGGCTCCGTGGACCGCGCAGGAAGGTGCCGCGCCCGGCGAGTCCAAGGCCGGAGGGTTCCCGGGGAGTGTTCCAGGGCCGCAGTCATTCCCACGGAAGAAGCAGTCTCAGCTCCGGACTTACACATCAGTCCCGTGGTTAATTCATGGGCAGCTTAGCTCAGCAGTTCACTCCTCGGCGGTAATAGAAATATTGTCTGTGTCACGGGGCTATTGGAAAGCGCTAATAAAATAATGGATGCAAGGGTGCCTTGTATAGCGATATAAGGATTAAGGCAGTATTCTGTGCGGATAGGAGAATGGGTGGCGCCGCCTGCAGGGTAGAGGCACCCCTTGAAAAGCCCTGTCCCCTCACTTCCCTCCCTCGATCGTCTCCTCTCCCTGGGGAGGCTTGGCCAAGGAGAAGCCACGCACCAGTAACTTTCTTAGTTGGAATTATGCTGTGGGGAGATACATTTTTTATTGACCCAAAATGCCTTCGCATTTCTGCCAGTTCTTACTCCCTTGTACCTAAAAGTAGAAAGTTAGGTGTGCTTAAACCTAAGCTTCATTGGCATCTAAAGAGAATACAGGAAGCCAATAAAAATATAACTTTGCATAGTGTTGCCTGTTAAGTGGGAATTGTGAAAAGTGATGGCTACCCAGGAGCATTGCAGTCTTTTTTAGAATCAACAGAATCATTCAGGCTTAATTGTATAACACATCAAAGTTGCCAAAATAAGCTGTTATTAACTGATTTAATAGGTAGCTGTTGTAAGGAAATTATATCACAGATCATTAACTATATAGACTACAACTATAACCTGAGAGAGAGAAACAATTGTGTTGTGCGTGTGTATGTGTGTGTTTTACAGAAATCCAATCATAAGAGTTTATTGGCTTACCCATCAAAGCCCACTTAGAATTCTATTACTCAGCAAACATTTGTTGGGTACTTTGTACACAATTGACAGTATTTGTGGAAAGAAGAATAGATTTATGAATAAAATAATAAAGGTTAATTCCTGTTTTAAGGAGCTCTTAGTTTGGTTGACATAAAAGAAACAATTACAGTATGTATACAATTTCTATCATAAGTAATTTAGATAATAGCTGCTGTAAGAGATCAAAGGAGAGAGAAATCACTGCCATATGAGGTGATCAAGGAGCCTTCATGGAGAAGATGGAATTCTTCTGGGTCCAGCTCATATTCTAACAGATATAGGTAATGGGAAGGGGTGAATAGGAAAGACATTCCCAAGGGAGAGGATGGAATGAGCAGAGGTGTGGAAGAAGAAAGCATAGTGAAAGATAGCTGTTTAACATTGGGTTCCAGGCAGAGGGCTGAACAGTCAAGTTGGAACGATGCCGTATTAATGTTTGAGGTCAAAGAATGTTTAAAAATGGCTTGTACAGTTCTTACCAAGTTATAGCTGGCAGTATATTTGGGGGAAAGGAGAGAAATGAACTATTTTTGCTGCCGAGTGAAGAAACACCAGATAAACTATAAGAGGGGGGAAAGCCCCAATCTTAGGGGATAATGAGGCATTGTTGTTTAATGGTACAGGTTTTGGCTTGGGGTGATGAAAAAGTTCTGGACACGGATAGAAGATGGTTGCACAACAAGGTGGACATACTAATGCCACTGAATTGTACACTTAAAATGGTTGAAAATCAATGCTAAATTTTTATGTATAAAATTAAACTTTAAACAAAAGCAGCAATATGATCTAGATAGCTTTAAAAGGGAAAAAATAGACATTAGTGTGACTTGAGATCTCAAGATATTTTAAACAGGAAGTAGTAGGTAGTGCATCTTAAAAATATGCCCATTAAAAATCACTACAGTAAAAATATTTCAACATTTAGATCACTTTAATAAATGCTTTTTAACTCCCAGTGCACTTAACATATAATATACCTCATTTTATCCTCTTAAGTGGTATTTTGAGCTGGGTAATATAACTGTTAGCCTTTTATTATATAGGAAGGACCTAATATGCAAATCAAACAGCAGAATGACTGGTTGCTATGACACGCACTGACCACCAGGGGGCAGACTCTTAATGCAGGAGCTTCTCCCTGATGGTCAGTGCACTCCCGTAGGGGGAGCGCTGCTCAGCCAGAGGCCTTGAGTCGGGCTTACAGCTGGCAAACAAAGTGGCAGTGGTGTGAGCCTCTCCTGCCTTTGTGGCAGTGCTAAAGATGTCCAACTGACAACTTAGGCCTGCTCCCCTAAGCTGTCAGTCAGACATCCCCCAAGGACTGCGAGAGGGCACAGGCCAGGCTGTTGGAGAAAGCAGAGGCTAGGGTTGCCCCTGGCAATGGAGGAAGCCAAAATTCTGCAGCCTTCGTGGGCCTAGGCTACCACTCCGGGCTACCAAGTTTCAATTATAGAAGGTAAATTCCAACAGAAATGGCTGCCACCACTGAGCGAGCCAAAGGCTTGGCTCTGCTCCAAGCTACAAAGTTTCAATTGCAGAAGATAAATCCCAGATATCAGGGCCTCAGCTTGGGTCGCTGGGGGGCATGGATGGCCTGCAAACTACCACAGGCCCCTCCCCCAGGCAACCCTAAGCCCCAAGGGAACCCCTACCCTCATCCGGGACACCCTTCAGGGCAACCAGCTGGCCCCCACCCATGCACCAGGCCTCTATCCTATCTAATAAAAGAGTGATATGCAGATTGACCATCATTCCAACACGCAAGACGCTGCCCCATGTGGTCAAAGATCCTGCCCCCATGTGGACACAAGATGGCCCAGCAGGGGAGGGCAGTTGGGAGGGTCCAGGCCTGCAAAGGAGGGCAGTAGGGGGTGAACAAGCCTGAAGGGAAGGACAGTTAGGGGTGATCAGGCTGACAGAGGAGGGAAGTTGGGGGCAAACAGGTTGGCAGGGGAGTGGTGGTCAGGCTGGCAGGTGGAAGCAGGTAGGGGCAATCAGGAAGACAGGCAGGTGAGCAGTTTGGAGCCAGCAGACCTAGATTGTGAGAGGAATGACTGCCCATTGAGGCCCGGTCCCTTAAGGTTTCCCAGAATGGAGAGGGTGCAGGCTGGGCTGAGGGACATCCCTGTCCCCTTTGCAGGAATTTCGTGCACAGGGCCTCTAATCCTATCTAATAAAGAAGGAATATACTAATTGACCCTCATGCTGTTGCAAAGATGGGGGCACCCACAGCCAACAAGGAGGGAATATGCTTATTGACTGCCCCAACCTCAAAGACAGAGGTGCCCACAGCCAGTAAGAAGGGAATATGCGAATTGACTATCATGCCCTCAAAGATGGCAGTGCCCACAGCCACAAGATGGCAGCACCCAGTCCCCTCAGCCCCACTGGGGTGGTAAGGTGCTCCATGCGCCTGCTTCCAGAGTCCCCCAGTCCCCTCAGGCCCCCAGCCACCCAGGGCCAGCCCAAGGCACAGGCAAGCCTTGGATGGCAGCTGCCCAGCCACCCAGGGCCACCCGAGGCTCAGGTAACCAGGGCCAGCTGAGGTATGACGCAGTGTTGCCGTCCCCTGATTGCTGGGTCAGCTCCTACCCCTGAGGGATCCCATACTGTGAGAGGGGGCAGGCGGGCTGAGGGGCTACCCCTTTCCAGTGCATGAATTTTCATGCACCAGGCCTCTAGTGTAATAATAATCAAAGGGCAGACATCCAGTAACAACCTCTTTGCTTAGTCTGCTTTTCAGTTTTGTCCTCTAGCCTAGGAAAAAGGAAACTTTGCTCCAAGATCACCAGTCAGCCACATCAGGATGTTGGATTGCAGCTTTTATTGGTTCAGGTTCCGGGCCTTTGCCATCTTTTCCTTTCTCTCTATAATTTGAGTGTATTGAAAGAATTACGTTGACAGGGATCTGATGGTTGAGAGGAAAGGCTAAGCAAAAGGAATGAGTCTCCTTCATTGAGAAAAGAATGGAAATGGGAAGAATAATAGGAGGGGGAAAGCGTTTTTTGAATATTTTTGTGGAAAAGGAAGTACATGGAAACTAGGTGTTGTATTTTTATAGAATGGTGGCAATTTTCAAGCATTTTATAGTAATACTAGAGGCCCAGTGCACGAAAATTGTGCACGGGGGGGGGGGCAGGAGTGTCCCCTAGCCCAGCCTGCACCCTCTCCAATCTGGGACCCCTTGGGGGATGTCTGACTGCTGGCAGTTCGACATACCTCTCACAATCCAGGACTGCTGTATTGGAGCATTTCATCCATTTACATTTAATGTTATTATTGTTAGGTACTTGTTTGTAGCCATTTCTGTACTTTATGGCTGTGTTCCTTCCTTCCCGTCTATTTCTTCTTTTTACATTATTCCCTTTAGCATTTCCTATATTGCTGGCTTGGTAGTAATAAACTTCCTTAGCATTTTTTTTGTCTGTGAAGCTCCTGATTTCCCCTTCAGTTTTGATTGATAGTCTTGCTGGATAGAGTATTTTTGGATTCAGTCCTTTGCTTTGCATCCCTTTGTATACATCATTCCATTCCCTTCTAGCTTGATGTATATCTGTTGAGAAATAATTGGATAATCTGATGTGGGGGGATCCTTTGTAGGCAACTCTCTCTTGCAGCCCTTACGATTCTCTTTGTAATTAACATTTGCCATTGTAATTATGACATGTCTTGATGTGGGTCTTGTGGGATTCATCTTGCTTGAAACTCTCTGTATTTGTGTGACTTTTTTCTTCCTCACATCAGGGAAGTTTTCTGTTATTATTTCTTCAAATAGATTCTCTAATCCTTGCTACTCTTCTAGTCCTTATGGCACCCTTAACATATAAACACTAGAGGCCCGGTGCACGAAAGTCATGCATGGAGGGCGGGGGATGTCCCTCAGCCCAGCCTGCACCCTCTCCAATCTGGGACCCTTCGAGGGATGTCTGACTGCCCGTCTAGGCCTGATCCTGGTAGGATTGGGCCTAAATGGGCAATCAGACATTCTTCTTACAATCCAGGACTGCTGGCTCCAAACTGCTCACCTGCCTGCTTCCTTGATTGCCCCTAACCACTCCTGCCTGTCAGCCTGCTCACCCCCTAACCACTACCCTGCCAGCCTAATTGATGTTTAACTGCTCCCCTGCCAGCCTATTTGCCCCCAACTTCCCTCCTCTGCCGGCCTGGTCACCCCTAACTGCCCTCCCCTGCAGGCTTGATTGCCCCCAACTGCCCTCCCTTGCAGGGCCTGGAACCTCCCAAAGGTCCTCCCCTGCTGGCCATCTTGTGGTGGCCATCTTGTGTTCACATAGGGGCAGGATCTTTGACCACATGGAGGCAGCCCTCTTTGTGTTGGAGTGATGGTCAATCTGCAAATTACTCTTTAAAAAAAAAATATATATATATATATTTTATTGATTTTTCACAGAGAGGAAGGGAGAGGGATAGAAAGTCAGAAACATTGATGGGAGAGAAACATCGATGAGCTGCCTCTTGCACACCTCCAACTGGGGATGTGCCTGCAGCCAAAGTACATGTTCTTGACCGGAATCGAACCTGGGACCTTTCAGTCCGTAGGCCAACGCTCTATCCACTGAGCCAAACTGGTTCAGCTGTAAACTACTCTTTTATTGGATAGGATAGAGGCCTGGTACATGGGTGGGGCCAACTGGTTTGCCCTGAAGAGTGTCCCAGATCAGGGTGGGGGTTCCCTTGGGGTGAGGGGCAGCCTGGGCGAGGGGTCTGTAGAGGTTTGCAGGCCGGCCATGTCCCCCAGTGACCCAAGCACAGGCCCTGGTATCTGGGATTAATCTATGTCTACAATTGAAACTTTGTAGCCTGGAGTGGAACCAAGCCTTCTGCTCGCTCCAGGGCAGCAGCCATTTCTGTTTGAAACATTGTAGCCTAGAGTGGAAGCCTAGGCCAGCAATGGCAGACTGAAAACTTGGCTTCTTCCATTGCCAGGGAAACCCAAGCCTCTGTTCTCTCCAGCTCAGTGGCTGCCTCCATTTCTGTATCTTTTATAATTGAAACTTTGTAATATTGAGTGAAGGCCTAGGCAGGTGGAAAGCTTGGCTTCCTTTGTTGCGGGGGAAACCCAAGCCTTCCTCCTGCTCTCAGTGGTGGCAGCCATCTTGGTTGGGGTTTACTTGCATAACTTGCTCCTGATTGGCTGGTGGGCATGTCTGGTGGGCGTGGTTTGTAGGTGTGGCGAAGGTAGGTCAAATTTGCATGTTACTCTTTTATTAGATAGGCTATATCTCGTTATCTAGCATACATGGTAAAATCCTTGTGGGGCATGGCTACCAGTTCAAGTCTTGGACTGATGAGATGGCACAGTCCTCTGGTGGCCATTGCAAGTTCCAACCTGGAGGGCAGAGCCTCCCAGCACAATTATAGCCACAGCTGCAGTTGTGAGGTTGAACTTATGGTCTGAACACATGGTCTCACATGCCTGAGTGATATAGGCTGCAAGTAAACAAAGCTTGATCAGGTGCATGTAATTGAGTAGGACAGAAACTCTTGAGAATGTTGTAAACATTTGGACCATGTCCTTACTTTGCCTCCTGGCATCTGGCTATAAAATAAAGACACAGCTTGCAGTCTGTGGAGCTCTTAGGAAGCAGTGTCCCACCAAGACCCAGCTTTCCTTCTCTTGTCTGTCTTTTCTAAGCCTTTCAGCCACCCCCACTCAGCTTCACCCTTGGCCATGCTGGTGTGGCCCATATCCTGTTTGGTGAGCTTGGTTGGAAAACATATGAGCATAATTCAACGTCAGAAATAGAATAGTGGATGTCTTCTTGCTCTGGTGAGTCTAGCTTCCCTGCAGGGTTAGGCAGAGATTTTGCCTGAAATAGTGCCATTGATTGGCTTGTTTCCATTTCCTGTCCTGTTTCTCTCTTCCCTGTACTGGTTTCTTTTGAGGCCACCTTCAGTCATTCGCTCACAAATTCTCACTTCAAGGTTTGTTTCTGGAGATCCTCGTTGTGTTAGTTGGGGTTTACCAAGAAGCAGATATCAACACAGGATGAGATGTGCAAGAAGTTTATTTTGGAGGGAGCAGGGGCAGGCAGCGAGGACGTGCAGACCACAATGCAGCTGACCCCTCTGAAAGGAAAGAGGGTTGGGTAGGAAGCTTGCGTGAAACGCAGCTCCAAGAAAGGTTTTACTTTGCCAGTGGGGAGTCCTCTGCGGTTTGCCAGAAGGGGTCTGCTACTCTGCCGTGCTCAGTCATTGACGAGAAGCAGGTTCAGAAAGCCTGTCCTCTGTGCAAATGTAGTAGATCCAGAGGGCAGTAGCTGGGCTGCTGTTAGTTGTGCTGCCCACAGCAGAGGATCTGAGGGGAGCTTTTTCATGGCCACCACACTGCCCTAGGGCAAACTCATTAGTCAGCAGAGCCAAATATCAACAGTACGACTTGAAATTTCTTTTGAGAGCCAAATTTTTAAAACTTAAACTTCTTCTAATGCCACTTCTTCAAAATAGACTTGCCCAGGCCGTGGTATTTTGTGGAAGAGTCACACTCAAGGGGCCAAAGAGCCGTATGTGGCTCGCGAGCCACAGTTTGCCAACCACAGTCCTAGGGTATTGCTATTCATTCGTCTTCAGAAAAAATATATTTTTAAAATATATTTTATCGATTTTTTACAGAGCGGAAGGAAGAGGGAAAGTCGGAAACATCCATCAGCCACCTCTTGCACGCCCCCTACTGGGGATGTGCCCACAGCCAAGGTACATGCCCTTGACTGGAATCGAACCTGGGACCCTTCAATCCGCAGTCCGACGCTCTATCCACTGAGCCAAACCGGTCTTGGCCAGAAAATATTTTCTTGGTTATATATAAAACAGAAGTACTACTATGCTCATGCACCTTTTATTTTGTGGGAGAGCAGATTTTTTTTAAAGTAAATAAAAACATAAACAAATTTCACTTTGTGATAAATGCCATGGTGGAAGTAATAGCTAACCTCTGTTGATGTGTACTTGAACTCTGGGCTTTGCAAACATGAACTTATTTAATCTTCCCAGCAACCTTATGAGGTAGGTACTTTTTATTCCCAGTTTACAGAAGAATCTGAGGTGAACAGTGCTTAGTTAACTTAGTCCTAAGGTCATTCAAAATCAAAGGAAGGGGAAACTGAAGTAGAGAATGCTTTAGACAATATTTTTTTCCAATTACAGTTGACATTCAAGACCATATTAGTTTCAGGTGTACGCATTTATATAATTTATGAAGTGATCCTCCCAACAAGCATATTACTCACCTGGCACCATACCTAGTTATTACATTACAATACTGTTGACTATATTCCCTATGCTGTGTTTTACATCCCTGTGATGTTAAAAAAAAAAAAATCAAACCTGCCAATTTTCACTTGGTAATCCCTCCACCTTTTTCACCCAGCCGCCTAATCCCCCTCTCATCCAGTCTGTTCTCTGCAATCAAGGAGCTTCTCTCTGTCAGAAAAGACCTCTCTGAGGAAGTGCTATTTAAGTGAAAACTTAAAGAATAGGAAGGAAATTAACTGTATATTTGTAAGGGTGGGGCTTGGTAGGGGAAGGCAAGAAAGAACATTCCAGGTAGAAGGAACGGCATGTGCAATGGCTTGCTAGGGAGGAGAGTGAGATGGAGAGCAGTGGAAAATGAACTTGGGAGAAAGAATAGAGCCAGATTCTTCAGGACCATGTACCTCTCTGGAGTTGAAGTATCTTTACTGCACACTACAGTCTTCTGGAATCTCGTGGGACACGAAGTTTGTTTTAAAGTTTTCCACATTTTGCATAAACTATTTCAGAAGAGAGTCACTTGCTTTCATTGGTCAGCTTGCTTCCACTCTGAAGCATCTGATTTCCTTCATGTGACTGGTGATTTTTCATTATGTGTTTATGTTTATAAATGAAGGTTAAGGTTGTTCATTCCTAATAGTTGTTGCAGGGGCCGCTCAGCATATTTCCCACTCCTTACTTGCCATTCTCATCCCCTGTCACCTGATTCTTGTAATAGACAAAGCAATTGTGGGCTTATGACCAGACCTGGCCAGAACTGAGTTTCTGAAATGTTTTTCTGCAGCTGGAAAATGTGGCTGCTGGATTCTCCGGAATTCACTTTTATAAACAACTAGGGGCTCAGTGCACAAAATTCATGACTGGGGAGGAGCCCCTCAGCCCAGCCTGCCCCCTCTCACATACTGGGAGCCCTCAGGGGATGTCCTACTTATGGCTTAGGTCTGCTCCCAATGGCCTCCCTTTTTCGGAGGTAACGGGGCTGATCAGGGGAAGGCGCCAGCCCCATCACCCCACTGCTGCAGCCACTGCCAGTCACTGCAGCTGCCAAAGTATTTTCATCAATACGAACTGCAGCCCCTTCACCATGAAAAAATGACAACTTTCTTTAAGCATTTTCAAGATGTGTCTCTATTTTTCTTTTTATCCTCACCTGAGGATATGTGTCCATTGATTTTTTTTCCCCTTCCCGCCAATCCCAGTTTTGGCCCCTGCCCACACCTAGAGCCTCTGCCCTAGGCTTTAGGCTTGGGAAGGGGGACACCCCCGCCCCTCCGATGGCCAGCAGGGAGTGACCTGGGTGTCGAGGAGGCTCCTGGGACCCAGGTATGTATGCAAATTAACTGCCATCTTTGTTGGGTTAATTTGCGTACTCTGATTGGCTATAGGCATAGTGGAGGTATGGTCAATTTATATGTTTCTCTATTATAAGGTAAGATAGAAACCTACTTTGGTTAGTATTTTGAGAAGTAAGTTATTGGTATCAGGGTATCAGGAAGTTCAGACAAACAAGTGGAAAGCTTTGGAAATGAAGCTTGAGTTCAATGGAAGTAAGATGTAATTTCAGTCTTAAGATGTCCCTGTTAACACCGCCTCTAGTGACTTGGTTCTGCCCCTGGACTCTGAGATCCCCAAACACCTGTCACCATATCACCGAATGCTCACCGCCCCACCGTGCTGCTGCAGCCATTCTGCGTCATCTCCAGCTTTCACACTTTTGCACTGTTTCCTTTAGACTCAGGTCTTGGCTGGCAGGATCTCAGTGGCTACACTCAGGTTTATGCTTGTGCCCTGGCTTCCAGAGAGCAGGGAAAGTTATGCCCGTCCTTCCTCTTTCAGCTTCTATAGTGAGTTTCAGAGTCCTATTTTGGGAATTGCCCCCCACTGGAAAGGGCATTTGGATGCTGAGCATCCAGTAGGATAATATCCATTGGTGGTTCTGTACAATTTTCTTTGCCTCAGGGGCTGTGGTGAAAATTGAGCTAATGTTGCCATCTTCTCTATCACTTGGGGGGAAAAAAATCTACAGAAAGAGAAAATGAGACAGCTGAAAGATGGACTACATAGGCAAAGAAAAAAGAGGAAGAGAAAGGTGTTCAGAGTGGGGGTAGGTGGAGAGAAAGAGATGGGAAGGTGGTGGGAAGAGAGATTAATTGCGGAATATGTTGAGCTCTGGGCTTTTTCCTGTCAGATGACAGCTCTATTATCCTCTTAAGTTATATGAATCACTAATTTCCTTTTTGGTAACTTAATGCTATTTGGTGTTGGATTTCATTCATTTGCCATTAGAGAGTCCCAATTAAGCAGGTGTTGAGATGAGTTTCATCTACAATTTTGTGAGTTATTATTTAGTGTCCTTTTCATTTTTCAGAGCTAGAAAGAGGAGCCTGAGGTACTCCTATACTTCTTCTGTATGGGTGGGTTGACTTTCAAATGATGCTAGAGATTATGGTCTAGTGGCTTTGCACACCTCTAGTACCTCTTATGATTCAGGTGAAGTCTGTAGTTGAATTTTATCTCTGAGCAGTGGTGGATCTTTTTTTTGGATGCATAGGAAAGTAGCAGTCATGCCTCCTCTTAGGAGAGAGGTGATTTCAGTTGTTGTAAACATTAGTATGAGCCTATCATTATATGGCCTGAAGAGATCTGGTAAGTAAGTTTTATTTTCTCTATTTTAAAAAATATATATATATTTAATCAATTTCAGAGAGGAAGAGAGAAAGAGAAACATCAGTGATGAGAAACATTGATTGGCTGCCTCCTGCATGCCACCTACTGGGGATTGAGCCTGCAACCCCAAACATGTGCCCTTGATAGAATCAAACCCAGGACCGTTCAGTCTGGAGGCCAACGCTCTATCCACTGAGCCAAACCGGCTGGGGCTGTTTTCTGTATTAATGATGACTCCAAGACCTCAAATTATGTCAGCAGAGCTTGGGAAGTTTTAGAAAGGGATGGAAGAGAAGTGTTTTACTCTGGGCAACCTCCCCAAATAGTCAAAGACTTGTGTCTTAAGTAATTTATTTGAAAAGTGACCCAAGGAGGCAGTGGAACTAGAGAGAAAGAAACAGAGGAGGAAAAGCCATTGCAAAAGTACATTATAATATTGGTCACTACTATGGGTTGAGTGGAACTCAATTTGCTGTAATCTTGAGAAGCTGTATATAATGTGTCTCAAAATTGACTGCCCAAAGAAAGGGGGAAAGCACTTATCCATTGATATCCAGTCCACAGTCATCTGAGGCTAACTTAACTTTCAGTTTCACCTGGGTGGACGTGGTTATCATAGCAGTGACTAGAGTAAAAGTGGGTCTGAAGGATGGGAAGCAGGGCCAAGAGGTGTCTGACATAAGGAGAAATATGTGCATTAATCTTAGATAATGGGGCTAAAATAAATTGTTTAATTGGGTCTTAGTTAATTAAAGATAATAGATTCAATTATATAAGTTTATAAATGGTTATTTATGTTTTTAAAAACTAAAATAATATGTACACCTCCAAGATAACTGGAAACGATAAGAAAAACATGCAGTTCATTAGAAGAATTAGAAAACAGGCATTGAAAGCAAAAACAGACAAGTGGGAGTATCAACGTAAAAAAAGTTCTGCATAACAAAGGAAGCAATAGTTATATGAAACAATGATGAACAGGTATATGAAAAGGTATTTAACATCACTAGTCATCAGGTAAATGCAAATCAAAACCACCATGGGCTGTCAGCTCACATCTAATAGAATGGCTATTACTAAAAAAAGAAGATAGCAAATGTTTGTGAGGATGTGGAGAAAAGGGATCCATTGTATACTGTTGGGGGAAGTGTAAAAAGGTGCAAAAACTATGGAAAACAATAGGGAGGTTCCTCAAAATAATTAAAAATAGGACTACCATTATGCCCTACAACCCCACCTCTGTGTATATATGTATACTAGAGGCCTGGTGCATGAAATTCATGCATGGGGGAGGGCAGGGAAAGGAGGGTCAGCCTGGCCTGCATCCTCTTGCAATCTGGGATCCCGGCAGTCAGACATCCCTCTTGCAATCTAGAACTGCTGGCTCCTAACCACTCACCTGCCTGCCTGCCTGATCACCCCTAACCACTCTGCTTGCCTGCCTCATCAACTTGAACCACTCATCTGCTTGCCTGATCACCCCTAAATACTTCGCCTGCCTGGCTGATGGCCCCTAATCACCTCTGCCAGCCTGCCTGATTGCCCCTAACAACCCCCTGCCTGGCCCCTGCTGTGGTGGCTTCATCTGGAAGGACGTCTGGAATGACATCTGGAAGTTTGTTTGGCTGTCCGGTCTTATTAGCATATTATGTGTTATTACTATAGATATCCAAAGATCATGAAATTAGTATCTGAAAGAAACTTTTCAATAAACTTCATGTTTGTTTCAGCACTGTTCACAATAGCTAAGATATGAAAACAACCTAAGAATCTATTGATGGATGAATGAATAGAGTAAATGTGAAATATATACATACACTATAAATATATATAGTACATATACAGGATGTCCCCCAAAATGCATACACACTTGAATATAGCTCAATTGATGTTTCTTTCTTTTCAGATTTAATCCATTGGGATTATTAATTATTAAAAATGTGAGTACATTTTTTTTGGCACATCCTGTATAGTTGCATACACACACTACACTATTATTCAGCCTTAAAAAAAGAAATTCTACCATTTTGACAACATGGGCGAAACTAGAGGTCATTACGCAAAGTGAAATAAGCCAGACACAAAAAGACAAATACAGCATTATCTCATATACATATGGACTCTAAAAATCTGAACTCCTCTAAGAGTAGAGTGGAATGGTGGTTGCTAAGGGGCAGAGGATATGGGGAAATACTGGTCAAAGGGTAGAAACTCAGTTATGAGTGTTCTGAGGCTTAGAACTTATACAGCATGATGACTAGTTAACTAGAGGCTCAGTACACGAAATTCATGTGCTGGGGGTGGAGGTGTTGCTCAACCCAGCCTGAACCGTTGGTGGACATCCCTTTTGCAGTCCAGGACCCCTCGCTTCTTACTTTCTGCTTGCTCACTGCTCCTTACCACCCTCTGCTTGCTAATCCTTACTGCTTGGCTCGCTGCTCCCTAGTGCTACTGCAGAGCAGCAGCTGTGAGCCTGGCTTCTGGCTGAGCAGCTCTCCCTCTGTGGGAGCACACTGACCACCAGAGGCAGCTCCTGAATTGAGCATCTGCTCCCTGGTGGTCAGTGCACATCATAGCAACTGGTTGTTCTGCCATTTGGCTTAGGCTTTTATTATATAGACTAGAGGCCCGGTGCACAAAATTCATGCACGGGGGACGGGAGTGTCACTACACACAGCCTGCACCCTCTTCAATCTGGGAGTCCTCGAGGGATGTCCGACTGCCTGTTTAGGCCCGATCTTCTCATAATCCAGGACTGCTGGCTCCCAACTGCTTGCCTGCCTGCCTTTCTTATTGCCCCTAACCACTACTGCCTGCCAGCTTGATCACCCCCTAACAACTCCCCTGCCAGCCTGATTGATGCCTAACTGCTCCCCTGCCAGCCTGTTTGACACTAACTGCCCTCCCCTGCAGGCCTGGTCCCCTGTAACTGCTCTGCCCTGCAGGCCTAGGTTCCCCGCCGCCCCCCATGCCCTTTCCTGCAGGCCTGGTTGCTCCCAACTTCCATCCTCTGCCATCCTGGTCACCCCTAACTTCCCTCCCCTGCAGAATTAATTGCCCCCAACTGCCCTCCTTTGCAGGCCTGGTCCTTCCTAATGACCCTCCCCTGCTGTCCATCTTGTGCCCACATGGGGGCAGGATCTTTGACCACATAGAGGCAGCCATCTTGTGTTTTAAAGTGATGGTTAATCTGCATATTACTCTTTTTATTAGATAGGATAGAGGCCTGATGAATGGGTGTGGGCCAGTTGGTTTGCCCTGAGGGGAGTCCTGGGTCAGGGTGGGGATTCCTTTGGGGCAGGGGGGCCACCTGGGCAAGGGGCCAGTGGTGTTTTGCAGGCCTGACACACACCCCAGTGACCCAAGTAGAGGTCCTGGTATCTGGGATTTATGTATCTTCTACAATTGAAACTTTGTAGCCTTGAGCGGAGCCAAGCCTCCTGCTCACTCTGGGGCTGCAGCCATTTCTCTTGGGATATTTACCTTCTATAATTGAAACTTTGTAGCCTTAAGCAGAGGTCAAGGCAGGCCAGGGCAGACGGAAAGCTTTGCTTCTTCCATCGCCAGGGGCAACCCTAGCCTCCTCCTCTCTCCAGCTCCATGGCTGCCACCATTTCTGTTGGTATATATGTATCTTCTGTAATTGAAACTTTGTGGCATTTTGTGGAGGTCTGAGCTCGCAAGGTGTGCGGAAAGCATGGCTTCCTCCGTTGCCAGGGAAACCCAAGCCTCCCTCCTGCTCTCTGTGGCCACAGCCATCTTGGTTGGGGTTAATTTGCATATCGCTCCTGATTGGCTGGTCGGTGTGGCTTGTGGGTATAGCAGAGGTATGGTCAATTTGCATATTAGTCTTTTATTAGGTAGAGGCCTGGTACATGAAATTTGTGCACGGGAGAGGGGGGTCCCTCAGCCCAGCCTGCACCCTCTCCAATCTGGGATCATTCTCACAATTCAACTGCTCGCCTGTCTGCCTTCCTGATTACCCATTACTGCTTCTGCTTGCCAGCCTGATCACCCCCTAACCACTCCCCTGCCAATCTGATTGATGCCCAACTACTCCCCTGCCAGTCTGTTTGCCCCTAACTGCCCTCCCCTACAGGCCTGGTGACCCATAACTGCCCTCCCCTGCAAGCCTGGTATCCCCCAACTGCTCTCCCCTGTAGGCCCTGGATTCCCCCAGTTGCCCTTCCCTGCAGGCCTAGTTACCCCCAACTTCCCTCCACTGCTGGCCTGGTCACACCTAACTTCCCTCCCCTGTAGGCTTGATCGCCCCCAACTGCCCTTCCTTGCAGCCTGGTCCCTCCCAACTGCCCTCCCCTGCTGGGCCATCTTGTGGTGGCCATTTTGTGTCCACATGGAGGCAGCCTCTTGTGTGTTGGAGTGATGGTCAATCTGCATATTATTCTTTTATTAGGATAGAGGCCTGGTGCATGGGTGGGGGCCAGCTGGTTTGCCCTGAAGGGTGTCCCAGATCAGGTTGGGAGTCCCTTGGGGCATGCGGCAGCCTGGGTGAGGGGCCTGTGGTGGTTTGCAGGCCAGCCATACCCCCTAGCAACCCAAGTAGAGGCCCTGGTATCTGGAATTTATTTTATGTTCTACAATTGAAACTTTGTAGCTTGGAGCAGAGTTAAGCCTTCTGTTCGCTCCATGGTGGCAGCAATTTCTGTTGGGATTTATTTACCTTCTATAATTGAAACTTTGTAGCCTGGAGTGGAGGCCTAGGCCAGCCATGGCTGCAGAAGCTTGGCTTCCTCCATCACTGGGGTCAACCATAGCCTCCTGCTCTCTTTAGCTCCATGGCTGCCACCATTTCTGTTGGGATTCTATAATTGAAACTTTGTAGCCTGGTGTGGAGGCCTGAGCTGTCAAGGGCAGGCAAAAAGCTTGGCTTTCTCCATTGCTGGGGAAACCCAAGCCTCCCTCCTGCTCTCTCTGACCACAGCCATCTTGGTTGAGTTTATTTGCATATTCACTCTTGATTGGATGGTGGGTGGGGCTTGTGGGCATGGCTTGTGGGTATAGCAGAGGTATGGTCAATTTGCATGTTACTCTTTTATTAGATAGGATTATGTAGATAATACTGTATCGTGTATTTGAAAGATGTTAATAGAGAAGGCCCCTTAAGTGATCTCAGAACAAAGTAATTGTATGAGATGATATGTTAATTAGTTTGATTATGGTAATGATTTTACAATGCATATGTATATCAAAACAGCACATCATACACCTTAAATACATATATATGTACATTATATGTAAAATTCTTGTCAATTACACCTCACTGGAATATGCTTTGGGGAAAGATAGACTAATGAAGGAGAAGAGGTAACTCCCAAACCTTCCCACTATGTAGAAACTTTATATTTTATTGTATCACATAAGACATTGTGATTTACAGTCAGTAGGAAATGGGAGAGTGTATAATAAATCATCCTGGAACAATTGATTATCCTAGGTATGGCAAAAAACAAAAACAAAAACTTTCATGTCAAAAATTTCCAGGATTAAAGACAGTATGAAATGAAAAACTAAATTATTTAGAATATTTCTTAATTTCTTTACAATAGGGAGGGATTTCTGAAACAAAATTTGAACAAAGGAAAGGATTGATAATTGTGGGTACATTAAAATTAACTTTAGCTGACCAAAAGACATAATAAAATTGGAAAAATGGGAATTAAAGTGGTAGAAGATATTTACAACTCTCATAACCCGTGATTAGTATCTAGAATATACAGTATTAAATACTTCTATAAATCAGTTAAAAGTGGCACCAAACCCCCCCCCCAAAATAACTGGCAAAAGACATTAACAGGAAACTATTGTGAATAAACACAAAAAGATGCCTAGTCTCAGCATAATGCATTAATGCTGAGGTACTGTTTTCTCATAAGATTGGCGTGAGTTCAAAAGCCTGATGAATGAATATTGGTGAGGAGATGAAGCTTGTATACTGAGCTGATGGAAATGTCATCTGGCACAACCAGTTGGGAAAAGAATTTGGCATTCTGGTAATGTTGAAGATGTATAATACTCTTCCATCCAACAATTCTATTTTAGGGTATAAACACTAGAGGATTTCTTAACACACGTATGTAGAGACATGTTCAAGAATGTTCATTTGAGTACTGTTGGCAATACTGAAATGGGTCAGATAATGAATATTGTCTTAAGTATTCAACTGATGAATGTATAAGGTGGTGAAAATTTTAAAAAGCTGTACTTTGTCCAGTGGGAATAAATCTTTCACTGGTTGAAGTGAATATGATTTGTAATTTCCAAAAGGAATATGAAATCTTGTAAAGGAAAGACAAAGTTCTTGGGATTGCCAGGGAAAAGAAATTTGGTGAATGAGTCCCCCCCACCCCCATTAAAATACGGTCGTTTTGTTTCTTTCCAGACATAACACAAAATTATCTTAAATTTCATTGAAATGAGAGCTTTTTGAAGTAATTGGTTCTTACCACAAGAGGTCAGCATTTGCATGGAAATATTTTCTGAAAAGTAGCACAGTGGAAAAACAGACAAAATGAGAGCGTTTTTTTGTTTGAATGTATTCCTATCTTATTCGGATTCTGGTACTGATCTTCAGCTGCCTTAGTCAATGGAAATTTTAAGTAAGTTATTACAGAAAATGGGTATGTACTAGCATAGTGTTGTGTTAGAATTCATTTTCATTAATTCTGAGCAGCTCAACAGCTGCATGCTAAAGAAGGCAGGAATGCTCATCTTGACTTTGATGGTGTTTTTCTTTCAAGGAGTTCCTTGGCTGTTTAAAGCAGTTTGAGAAATCGGTGATGCATACTTACATGGGGGGGGGGATTACTATGTTATGATTATTTCATGACCTCATTTAGCATGGATAATTTTTGATACTCTTAGAGGAAAATGAAGCACTTTGCTCTCAGGGCTAGAAGAAGGCTCTGCCACTTGGTTCCGGTTAGACTTTCCACTAAAACGTTTCTTTACCCAACTCCAGGTTCCTTCCACCCACTTTGTTTCCTATTTGGAAGTCAGCACCAGACCTACACTGAATTGTCAGTGTTGATGGCAGTGAATTGTAGACTTAGGAGACTATAATAACATTTTTGTTCAGACACCTTCCCCACAGTGTTTTGCACACTGTCTTATACTTGAATGTCTGCCTTAATGAGAACAGAAAGCTGATCAGTTCATTCCCAGCTAAAATTCCTTCAGTGGCTCCAAGTAGCTTTCAAGACCTAATTGAATTAGCTTCATGTTCTAAAATATTCATAATGTGGCCCTGCCAGCCTTATGTATTAATATATTCATATTTAGATCAGCTACTATATGCTAAGCTTACATTATATGTCATTATTAACTTCCACTCTTTTTTTTTAAAATATATTTTATTGATTTTTTACAGAGCAGAAGGGAGAGGGATAGAAAGTCAGAAACATCGATGAGAGAGAGACATCGATCAGCTGCCTCTTGCACGCCCCCCACTGGGGATGTGCCGGCAGCCAAGGCACATGCCCTTGACCGGAATCGAACCCGGGACCCTTCAGTCCCCAGTTCGACGCTCTATCCACTGAGCCAAACCGGTCTCGGCACTTCCACTCTATATACATGATCTCATGATTGTTCCTTTTTTAAATACTGTATGCAAATGAGGAAACCAAGACTCGGAGCCTTGGCCAGTATGGCTAAGTGGTTAAAGCATGGGCTCTCCCACTGAAGGGTTGTGGTTTTGATTCCTGGTCAAGGGGGCATGTACCTGGGTTGCAGGTTCTATCCCTGGCCCTGATCTCAGTGTGTGAGGGAGGCAACCAGTCTCTTTAACATCGATGTTTCTCTCTCTCTCTCCCCTCCCCCTCCCTTCTACTCTTTCAAGAAAAAAAAAAAAAATCAATGGAGCCCTAACCAATTTGACTCAGTGGATAGAGGATTGGCCTGCAGACTGAAGGGTCCCAGGTTCAATTCCAGTCAAGGGCATGTACCTTGGTTACAGGCACATTCCCAGTAAGAGGTGTGTAGGAGGCAGCTAATTGATGTTTCTCTCTCATCAATGTTTCTAGCTCTTTACCCCTTTCCCTTCCTCTCTGTAAAGAAAAAATCAATAAAATATATATTTTAAAAATCAATGGAAAAAATATCCTCAGATGAGGATCAATAACAAAAATCCTTTATGTAACTGCGATTTGAACTTGAATGTATTTGACTCCAAAATCATAGCTATATATTACACTTCTCTCATCTCACCTCTCCTCACAAACACTCTGAAGTCACACTGAACTACTCTTGCTTCCTTTTATGTCATGCATTTTTGCTTCTTCTGAAATGTCTTTTCACTTGCTCTAACTGGTCAAATCTGGGTTGACCCTCCCCAATCTGTTCAGTTGTGTTTTTGCCCTTGTTCAGAGTTATAGGGTCACAGTCCTGAGTAGTTTTTCTTAGAATGTGTGTGTGGTAGTGTAGCAGAAGATTGGGGAGGTAATTGCTGATGCTATACTGGAAGAACTATTTATTGCCCTGTGCAGGGCGGAAATCCATTTGTAGCTTGAAACCCAACAAGGCAGTGATTCTTCCTTCCAAAAGGAATAAAATAAGTCTATCTCTTTTGACCCAGGATAAGTCACTAGGGGAGCGCATTGCAGAGGTGGGGGTTGGGCGGGGGGGAGGAGAAGGAGGAGAGAGGTGGATACAGGGAGAGAACTGACTGAAGCAGTAACTAACATTTCAAGATAGACCTCCCAAGTTACAGGGAGTTGTAGGGTCAAGAGAGCAGAAAATCATCACCTGGGTTGACAAATCAAATAAGCAACTGTATTTAAAGGCAAGACTGGAAATGAACTTTGAGTATTTGCAAATGTAAAGACCAAAAGGGTCTTGTAAGTAAGGCGCAACAGCCCCTTCCCAAACCACTATAGGGAGGATTGGGGTATTCAGGATGGGCAAATAATAGAGAAGCAACACTCTTCATAAAATTCTTTTCTTAAAGTAGCTTATTGCTATGTGGGGACAGACATTTTGAGATATTATAACTTCAACATTTTATTTCTTTCCCAAACTGGGAGCTAAACTCTCTACTTAGATTTGTAGAATGAGCTTTTTTTTTTTTTTAAATCCTTACCCAAGGACATGTTTTTAATGATTTTTGGGAGAGGCAGGAAGAGGGAGGGAGGGAGGAGAAATATCAATTGATTGCCTCCCACATGTTACCTGACTGAGGATTGCACCTACAACCCAGGTATGTGCCCTGAGCAGGAATCGAATCTGCAGCCTTTTGATGTACAGGGCAATGCTCCAACCAATTGAGCCACCAGCCAGGGCGAGCATTGCCGCCTTATTTAACTATGGTTTCTTTCTCTGTTTTATTTGCATTTTGAACAGTTTTTTAGTTGTTAAGACTCTGGAAATTTCCAGGCTAAATTATGGCTCTGTTTTGTTGAGAGGAAGGAGTTCTTTAAAGATACGGCTTTATTAGTTTCCCATTTTAAATATTTTCTTTTTATCACCCATTCTCCAAATGTTATGAGAAAGGGAAGGGACTTAGCATATTCTAAGCATATGCTAAGTGCCAGACAATCTTTCACATTATTTCATTTAGTTCCTGGTACAGTCCCTAAGATGTGTTAGTATTTTCATCATTTCATAGAGACAGAGATCAAGAATGATAGAGATTAAATAACCTGCTAATAAGTGGGGAAACTGAGATTTGAATAGCATTAAGTCTGACACAGACCCCTTGTGTTGACTAAAATTATTTTATTTATTATTTTTTTACATTTATTTATTTATTTATTTTTTAATCTTTATTCAGTTTATTAATTACATTGTTCCCTTTTTTTTTTCACCCTATAGTTCCCCTCCACCTGGTACCCATCCCACCCTCCGCCCTCACCCCCCTCCACTGTCCTCTCCCATAGTTGCATGATTTTTGTCCAATCTCTTGCTGCACTTCCCACACCCCCTTTCTCCCCAAGAGTTGTCAGTTCATTCCCTCTCTATGTCCGGGATTCTGTTACATTCACCAGTTTATCCTGTTCATCAGCTTATTAATTCACTTGATTTTTAGATTCATTTGTTGATAGATGTGTATTTGTTGTTCCTAATTTACACTTTTATCTTTTTCTTCTTCCTCTTCTTAAAGAATATCTTTCAGCATTTCATATAATATTGGTTTGGTGGTGATGAACTCCTTTAGTTTTTTCTTGTCTGCGAAGCACTTTATCTGACCTTCAATTCTGCATGATAGCTTTGCTGGATAGAGTAATCTTGGTTATAGATTCTTGCTGTTCATCACTTTGACTATTTCTTGCCACTCCCATCTGGCCTGCATCATTTCTGTTGAGAAATCCGCTGACAATCGTATGGGTGCTCCCTTATAGGTAACCATCTGTTTTTCTCTTGCTGCTTTTAATATTCTCTCTTTGTCTTTTGCTCTTGGCATTTTAATTATGATGTGCCTTGGTGTGGTCCTCTTAGGGTTCCTATATATTGGGGTTCGGTGCGCTTCTTGGACTCCTAAGTCAATTTCTTTCACCAGGTGTGGGAAGTTTTCAGTCACTATTTCTTTGAATAGGTTTTCATTATCTTGCTCTCTCTCTTTTTCTGGCACCCCTATAATTTGGATGTTGGTATGCTTGAGGTTGTCCCAGAGGCCCCTTACACTATCTTCAATTTTTTGGATTCTTTTGGTTTCTTGCTTTTTCAGCTGAGTGGATTTTACCTCTTTGTATTTCAAATCTTGAACTTGGTTCTTGGGGTGCTCCAGAGCATTTTTAGGTCTTTGTGTAATATTTTTTATTTCAGTCAGTGTATGCTTAATTTCTGGTTGGTCCTTTTTCATATCCTTGAGAGTCTCCTTTATATCCTTGAGGGTCTCCTTCATTTCCTTGTAGGACTCATTCATTTCCTTTGTGGTCTTGCTTATTTCCTTATAGGCCTCAACCTTTTGTTGGAGCCTCTTGAAAAACCCTATAACCGTGGTTTTGAATTCCACGTCCAGTCGTTTTTTTCCCTCCATTTCTTTCACATCTGATTTCTTTCCATGTCTCTGCATGGTGGCTGCTTCCCTGAGTTGGTCAATTAGCTTTGTGTGGTAGACGTCCTACAAGGGACAGTGGCTCAGCCTCCCCAGTTACCTGAGGTGGATATGGGCTGCACAGTCTTGCTGAAGTTAAGCTCAGGTTAATCGTTGTTAGCACTTGGAGGGGTTGACCTCCAGGCCAATTGTCTGTGAAGTTCAGCTGTGCTCAGGTTGGATGGGCGGTGTCTCCGGACCAAGCAGACAGCATTAGCTCTGCCCTATGCGGCCCCAGTGACTCTGTGTCAGTGGCAATGGCCGCCAGCACCTCTGAGAGAGAGCCGCTGCCGAGCTCCACCGGCTGCCGGGGAATTCAGACTCTCCCCAAATGAGTCTGCACACCCAATGTCTCACCCAGGGTCGTAAAACAAAGCAGTCTGACGGTTTCCCGAATGAGAGGGCGAGTCGCAGAGCACTCTCTGCGTGGTCACGCAGCTGAGCTGTTCCCAAGGTCACGCGCAAGCTGCCCTCTCCACAAGCCTGGAGACCCTGCAGCACCCGAGCTTCGGCGTGCCCTCCCACTGTCCAGTTTTCACCCCGTATGATAGTGGGTTCCCTGGACTTCATCCAGAGCTGGAGAATCAGTCCAGTGGGACGTCTTTGTCTCCCCGTTCAAGAAAACTGGCCGGTTTTCAGCCGCCCGCCCTGTCCGCTGGCGTGCGCTCCAAACCTCTCTCCGCACGAATCTTTCAACGCTGTCTGCCGCCGCTCCTCCGAGTCACAGTGTCTTATTTTCACTTTTATTTGTGGAATTTTCACTCGGCCAGCTTTCTGGTGATTCTCGGGGGACGTCTCCCCGCCGCAGCCCGCGCCTCTGCTCGCTTAAGCGCCCCGACTAAAATTATTTTAATGTCTCTTAAGTGAACAAGCATAAAACTAGATGTATGACATAGCATGCCTTATGATATTTATATAAATATAGCACTAAAAGCAAATACGTAGGTTAAATCCTCAACATTAATAATGGACAATTAAGATGACTTTGAAATAAAATTGAGACCGTATAAGCACAGTATTTACTTTGGTATTTCTAACTGCTATGTGATGATTTCATTTCCACATTATTGTTTTCTCTTTGAACTACTGTGAAAATCCTAGATTTGTACAACCAATTGTGAAACAATTTAGACTTTTCTTGGCCCAAATGATTATTTTTTCAAAATATATTTTATTGATTTTTTACAGAGAGAAAGGGAGAGAGATAGAGAATTAGAAATATTGATGAGAGAAACATAGATCAGCTGCCTCCTGGATCTTATTGGGGATGTGCCCACAACCAAGGTACTTGCCCTTGACCAGAACTGAACCTGGGACCCTTGAGTCCGCAGGCCAATGCTCTATCCACTGAGCCAAACCAGCCAAGGCACCAAATGATTATTTTATTACGAAATCCCACCTGTGTTCATTAGCCCATAGTAGTAAAAAGGAACTATATTACTAGAATGTCTACTCCTTGAAGGTGGGCCCTTTGCCTTGTTCACTGTTGTGTTCTCGGTGTCTAGAACATTATCTGGCACATGGTAGATGCTCAATAAATGTGTATTGAATGTAGGAGTCAATGAACAAATAAATGCTTGGGGTTAATTTTGTGGCAATAATGGCTTGTAAGGCGGTCACCCAGATGATTCAAAATTGCTGATTAGTATTTCCAGATATTGTTCATTGATTTTTCCCCGTGTTGGCCCTCTCCAGCTTTACCCTTTCCTCCTACCTAGACCATTCAAGCAGGTTCTTGGGCTCTAGGCCTGTGACCTTATGGGAGAGATCTGATTGGTCAGAAAAGCAGAGATTGTTTGCAAGCTTTTCTGACTTCTGTTCCCTAAGCCTACAGATGAGAGCCGTGTCTGACTTTCTTTTTCTCAATGTGCTGCTGATCTTCTGTTTATACCCTCCATTCTTCTCAGTCCCGATCTGTGCCCTCAAAGGATGGCCATATGAATCGCATCAGCCAGTCTCATGCCTTTCGGCTTCTGCTTGGATTTGGCCTGTGGGAGGCAGTGGCATGAAATTGGGGGGGAGGAGGGGAGGAGATGGGGGGAGTTGGATGTGGGAGGGAGAAGGGGGCACATCTTCATAAATATTTGTTAGGACTTCCTCCCACAGAACCCCCCCATGCTTTGGTTTTTGGGCTCTGTGACAGGCCATGGAATTGTGACAAAACCCTGGAGTCGTGGGGTGAGGGAGCTAGGGATCTGAGGTTGCCCTCCTGGTAGAATGGTAGACTCCAAGTTAGAAACTAAGTTTAGTTATAGAGGTTTATATAATGGCTTTTTTCCATACATAAATTTGCATACCGTCTAAGCTTCAGCATTTTTTAAAAAAAAGATTATCATTAAAGTAGAAACTTAAAAATTGTCCTAGTGATCTTAAACGCCATTCTGGAATCCAATTTGAGATACACTATACTATGCTAAACTTTGGGTTGCAAAATTCTAAAAGCTGGTTTCTTGTGTGCATGAATAAAAGTTGTGATAAAAAGTTACACTCTGGGAGGTAGCAAAATATAGTGGTAAGAATGAAGCATCTGAATTCCAAATCTAGCTTTGCCACCTAACATATAAATGACTTTTAGTAAGTTGCTTAATCTCTGTGCCTCAGTTTCCTCATCTGTAAAAGTACACAAAACTTTGAGGGTTAAATAAGATATTATGTGTAAATAACTTAGAAAGGTGCACACAGTAAGCTCTTAATAAGTTAGTAGTAAGTAGTAGTAGTATGGTATCCATAGTCACTTCAGCATTTATTTCACTAATGTTTACTTACCACAAACTTGCCATGCACATCAGGGACACTCATGCTAAGACAAATAAAGCATTTATCTGCTTTCAAGTAGATGGCTAGCCGTTCACCAAAAAATCCGTTTCTTCTTTTTCTTGGGCCGCAGAGGGAGACAAACCTTTCTTGCACCCTTATAAGTAGGCATAGACTGTAACTATGCCCATGATTTTCCTAGTTAATGATTTGTGAGTAGTAGTTTACATGTCACTTGAGTTTTTAGGAGGCAGTTGTACCCTCTTTATTTTTCTCCCTCTTTCAGTGTTTTGATGCAGAAGATGACAGGGCCCTAGGAAATGACACAGCCACAAAACAGATGGAGTCTGGGTTCCCTTCTTGCCTTGTGGAAAAGGGCCTCACACTGAATTATGGGAAAGAGATAAATTTCTATGGTCTTTCAGCCAGTATGTACTTTTTTGAGGGGCTGTTTATTATTAGCAGCTAGTATTATACAAATTAATATATTTTCTTATAACCATGACCATAATGAAAAGAGTGGATTTTTGTAGTCAACTGTGTCGTCTAGTTGGATTCAAATTTTCAGGATTGGGGGGGAGGGTTAGAAGCTAAAAAAATAGAACTTTTTTGCATCCTGTTTTTCTTTTTTTCTTCTGAAGCCATACTTCTCCCATATCCTCCTTGCCTCCCATTGTTTCACTGCAGTGTTTCCCCCAACCCACTCCCCATTATTTTCTTTGTGATTAGAACTCTCAAGCAGCAGCCTTCTCAGCTCAGCCATGAATGACATCTGCTAAATGTGCTGCCCCCTTTTTATATCTGGGTCATGCTTTGTGTGTCTTTATGCATTAGTATGACAGAAAGCTCTTTCTGACCCTGGGGTTCCTTTCCCAAATGATCAGTTGGCAGTTTGTACAGTGAGAGGTTGGTCTTCCAACAGTCCATAAATAATGTGACTTACTAATCAAAGGAGTTTCATAATACACAAGGCACTTAACTGTTTCTCTTGAAATTTAATTTATTGTTACTTTTAGACAATATATTTTTTTTAATTTCAGGTTAACTGCACACTACTTCCTAAGATAGAATACCTTACTTTTGATCAGCACTTTTCTGGAATAAAAGACCTACACCTTCACTAAATGGTAAAAACAAGTTATGGTTCCATACTGTTTTGTCACCATTCTAACAACCTAAATTAGGATTTGACAAAGACACTTCCTAGGACACATACAAACACCATTTAGCAAATCTGTGTCTGCCCCGGATAGGACTGTCCAGGGGAGGCTCTACTGAAGATGGGCGCTGAGGGTGCTGCTCTGACTCCGGGTAGCAAAGGGTAGTGGGTCCGTTCCAGGGTGGCCCTGCTCCGGCTCGGATGGAGGCCTCCCTAAAGGGAGGCGTGAGTGCTACCCAGTTCACTCCCTTCTCCCGGGCATTGCCAATCTGCAACCTTGGCTTGAAAGGTATAATAACACAACTAAAAACAAATCGTGGGCACATTTTTACCTGCAGCTGCCAACTGTCCTGGATTGACCGTTCTCAACCAGTAAGCAAACCTGAATCTCAGAGAAAAATGAACACTTCAGAAACATTTGGAAATTCTTCCTCTCTCCCCTCTCTCCCCTCTCTCCCCCCCTCTCCCCTCTCTCCTCTCTCCCCGCTCTCTTCCTTCTCTCCCCTCTTCTCTCCTCTCTCCCTTCTTTCCCCTCTCTCTCCTCTCTCCCCTCTCCCCTCTCTCCTCCCCTCTCCTCCCTCTCCTCCCTCTCCTCACTCTCCTCTTTCTCTCATTCTCAAACCCTGAAACCAAAAGAAGGCAATACTTCTGAAGTTTCTATATGTACATTCAAGTGCCTACACTGATAATTATTTGCTATCGGGACTTTATTTTACATTTTAAAATAATATTTCAACTCTGACAAAAATTATCCTTTTGGCATGTTTTCAAGAAATAAATGCTTGCCATGTGAGCTTTTAGAAAAAAGGAAGGGAAATTAGTCACTCAGTACGTCCAAGCATTCAGCAACTTCTAAATCCCTGAAAAAGATCCACACAAGGCAGACCTCTTGCAGACTTAACTCTTCTGTTCTCCTGGGAGAGCCCGCCTCTCGGAGGACTGGAACACAGTTTGGGAGCTAGGAGTGGCGTAAGCCAATTTTTTTTTTTTCATTTTTCTCTAGCAATGGCATTCAAGCTGGTATTAATAGCCACAGCCCCCCAAAAGTGGGCAGAGTGGGGTCTGGCACACACACGTATTTCTCTGATCTGCTCTGCAGAGGGTGTCATGTTCTGGCCTGTTGCTACAGTCGTAGTGACCAGCCACTGGGCATGCCTTCCCCTCTGGTTTGGCAGGGAGAATTGTCAAGGAAAAACACAGACATAAGTGCCAAAGATCCCCACTCATATCACATCTTTGCCTGAACTTACTACAGCAGGAAAGTTAAATAGCACCTACCATCCATTTACCAGCACAGTGGGAGAGAAAGATCGCGGAATCTTGGTGCTGGGTGTAAATGGACAGCTGCCATATTATAGCCCCTCTCAGAGTGACCTTGACAGAATTAGCAATTCTTTCAGTGGACAGAGATGCAAATAGTGCAATTGGTGGCTCACTTTATAAAAGAGGGAAAAGTGGCCTGCGATAGAGATCAATATGGATTCCGGGACGAGGGTGAATGGCTTGGCTGCTTGGTAAGGGCTCACAGGAACCAGATTGGAAGGTCTGTGATAAGGTAACCTGGGGAAGCGGCATGATGATGAATTTGTTGTGGGCACAAAGTTTGTGTATCTTATATTAATGCCCACCAGAGAACTTGCACTACAAAGGAAGTGCTCAACAATGAGGTAGACAAGATGTCAAATCTTGTGGATGTGGACAGCTAATGATGAGCCTTGAGGAAACCAGACCATCCACTTGGTGGCAGAGTGATTTCAATTTCAGCTTGTCCTCACCAAAATTGATACTGTCCTGACCACAGACCTGTTAGTACCCACCATCCAAAGGCTCCCAGAATCCCTGACCTATTGAAGTGGCATCCTGCACAACATTGTGGCAATGGGCACATGAACACAAGAGCCACTGGTCACACCAGATATCAGGTCACCCAGAAGTAGCTCATCTAAAGGGACAGTGGAAAGAGTATTGAAGGCTCAGCTAGGATGTGAGCCTTGGGGCAATAACCTTTGTGTTAGGGTGCTGTCCTCCAGCGTGAGTATGTGCACGGAATCAGTGGCTATGCTGTTATGTCCCCAATACAGGAACCAAGGGGTAGAAGTTGGTGTGGAACCTCTCACAACCACTGCTTCTCAAGCTTGCAACTCTAGGCTCTGTCATATTAAAGGTCCCAGTTCCTATGAGGGAAACACCAGGCAGTCATTGAACTTGAAGCTATGACTATTGTCAGATCATTTTAGGCTTTTCATGTCAGTGGGAGAACTACATTAGTGGACAAAATTGACTATAATTACCACAAGGAGTACAGTTGCTCTACATAATGAAAGCATGGAGGAGTGGACGGGAGCCTAGAGGACTCATTCGGCATCTCCTGGTGTCTCTTGGTGCTTCCATGCCATGGATAATGGCTTAATGAGGCCAGGACAGCTAAGGACTCAGGGCTGAGTTTCTGGGTCAGCCCATCAGGCAGGCAGCCTTGGCTGCCTGGAGTTCTGGCCAAGGGTGAGTGAACTCCAGAATGGGTGATGGAGGAGGGAAATGAAAACCTTATCTTGGGAACTGCTTTCCAAGGAACTTGAGAAAGGTCCCCAGCACCTGGCACAGGATCTGGAACCTCAGAGGGAGGCCCTATGCGGTTGGCGATAGGAGTCGTTAATCTATGAATGGAGGGCTGTGCTCTGTAGTAAAGGTGCTCCAGCTGAGTTTGAGAAGGGCATAGGACTCTCAGGGGCAAGTCTGTAAACACATGGCACTCCCGGCCCCTGTTTCAGCAAAGTTCACTCACTGTCCCTCACACAGCTTTGGAAGTGTACCAAACCACCTCGCCGCGGGCCTCCCCAGCCACTGTGTCACCAGCAGGAACTCATTATTCGCTCAGAGTGAGAGTGACAGAGAGAAATATAATCGCTTAAGGCTTAACCATTTTCTTCCCCCCAGATAAAAAAGCCAAGTCACACATGGCTACAATTTGGATGCCGTGTGACTTTCACACTTGACTGGTCCACGCGTAAGCCATTGAATGTTTTTGCAAGTGACTGAATTTAGTTTTTAAGTTATCCTATGTACCTCATCCCAGTAAATTACCAAAATAAACAGCAAGGGTAATATAATTACAGCATTGACAGTGGTCTAAGGCTCAGGTTTTGGGGGAAAGGGCTTTTCTCCCACCCTTCTTTTTAAAAAATCGATTTTTAGAGAGGAGGGGAGAGAAAGACATTAATGTGAGAGAGGAACATTCGCCAATTGCCTCCCAAGCATGCCGTAAGCAGGGATCGAACCTGCCCTGATTTTCAGTTCTTACACGATATTTCCCACTGAATTTTAGAGAAAGTGGAAAGTGGGGGAGAGACAGGGAAAGAGAAACATCGATGTGAGAGAGACACATCAGAGAGACACATTGCTTGATTATCTCCTGCCTGTGCCCCAACCAGGGCTGGGGATTGGGCCTGCAACTGAGGTACCCTTGACTAGAATCGAACCCAGGACCCTTAGGTCTGAGGGATGACGCTCTATCCATTGAGCCAAACTGGCTAAGGCAAACCTGCCAACTTTTGATGTACAAGACCATGCTCCAACCAACTGAGCCCTACTGACCAGGGCTTGTCTGTCCCGTCTTTTCTCTCTTCTGAGATCAGTTGGTGGGAGATGAATTCTGCGACATAGGAGGAGCTATCTTCAAATGTCATCACAGGCATGGACGGGCCCGGAACAGAACTGGGCTTTTGTTTTGTGTGGTGTGTTTTTTGTTTTGTTTTTGCCTAATCGTGTGAAATAGAGACTTCATATAGGGTCAGAAATCTATTAGTCTTTCACTCTGGTCCCATCTTTTGTGCTTTTTCTTAGCTTGGACATTTTGACAGTCTGGCTCAGTGACGTTTGGCTCTTAAGTCTCCAGCCCATTCTTGTGTGCTAGAATTTTTGTGACATACTTGAAGAGATTGAAATACTCAAAACAGCAGTTAAAAAAGCAAGCAATAAATTATCATGTGATCACTGCTAGAACTGAACACTTTTTTGTGATGTCTAGGGAAGCATGCATGGTAATTGCCTCATTCACCCAACAACTTTTTATGCCAATGTTTTGTTTGAGAAGACTATCACTGCCCTGGCCTTTCACTTACATGTTTAAATTAGCATAAAAGTTATCTTTATTGGCCTAATAAAAGTAGACATTTTACTCCCTTACAGTAAGTTGTACATAGCTTTACATTATTATTACAACCTTCTCACCTCTGTTTCATCTTTTGAACATTTCTGTAACTGTAAGTATTCTAGTTGTGCCAAATATGAAATGTACTAGGGGCCTATGCACGAATTTGTGCACCTTGAAAGGAACTGTGGGTTGTGAGGCTTCAGTGGGCTCAGGGGCAGGTCTCAGCCCATCCTCTGTGCCCCTGCCCAGCCCCTCCTGCCGCAGCCCCTGGTCCCATATGCTGACAGCCCACCTCCCTGCTCCTGCTGCAGAGCGATTGGGGCTGGTGCTGTCAGTGAGTGCGAGAGATGGCTGCTGCCCCAGTTGCCCCTCAGGAGCAGGGGGAGGGGAAGCGGGAGTGGAGGTGGAGAAGCCCTCAGGTGTGATCAGAGCTGGTGGCCACCACTCGCAGCCACTAATAGCACTGAGCGATCAGGGCCGGTGCTGGGTGCCGGCATTGGGTGCAAGTGGGGATGGTGCCAGCAGCAAGTACAAGTGCCGGGTGGGACTGTGGCGCACAGGAGCAAATAATTTTCAGTAACCACCAGAGGCTCTCCCCGATGACAGTGACCAGCGCCCTGCCTTGGTGTGGTGACTTCACTCACCTGATCCACCATCTCGCCATGGCTGACGCCAGCCATGTTTTGCTCGCACCCCCTGGTGATCAGCACACATCATAGCGACCGGTTATTTGGTTATTCCACCTTTTGGTCTATTTGGATATTAGCCTTTTATCTTATAGGATTTATAACTTGATCAATATTTGGTGGCTTGTTAATGATGGGTTTATAAGATGCCACAGTCTTATATGTTAAGCATCATGGATCTACCTAGTGGTGGTGATTTCTGTGAAGAAAACAATATAAGAGTTGTGGGTCATGTCTGTTAAGATAAAATTATCCAAAAGTTGGAAATCAGTTAAGAGGATGACTGTATATCCATGAAAATGTTATCCTATCACATTGCAGCCAACAAAACCATCTAAGGGCCATCCTCTAGGGCAGTGGTCGGCAAACTGCGGCTCGCGAGCCACATGCGGCTCTTTGGCCCCTTGAGTGTGGCTCTTCCACAAAATACCATGGCCTGGGCGAGTCTATTTTGAAGAAGTGGTGTTAGAAGGAGTTTAAGTTTAAAAAATTTGGCTCTCAAAAGAAATTTCAATCGTTGTACTGTTGGTATTTGGCTCTGTTGACTAATGAGTTTGCCGACTACTACTCTAGGGGAATGAAACTTTGTTGATTATGGCTCATACTCTGTCAGGATAGATGTTAAGATAATTGATAAGCTGCTAATTATTTTTATTGAGCAGAGGGACATATGATTCCTGTCTGGCCAAAAAGATAACTCCAAAGGTCATGGCCCTTATTGTTCTGTAGTACAGTTTTACATCTAATCTAGCAAGCTTTTTTTAATACTTTGTTTTTTAGAACTTTAAATTTATGGAAAAATTGAGAAGATAGTACAGAGGATTGATTCCCTGATACCTTACACTGAGTATCTCTTATTTTTTACATTTTACATTAATATGGTACATGTTTTATAACTAGTTAACCAGTATCGATACATTATTACCCAAAGTCCATATTTTATTCACATTCCCCTAGTTTTGACCTAATGTCCTTTTTCTGTCCCAGGATCCCATCCAGAACACCACATTACATGTAATGGTCAGGTCTTCTATGCACCCCTTGACTGTGGCAGTTTTTCTTTGCTTTTGATGACCGTGATAGCTTTGAGAGCACTGGTCAGATATTTTGTAGATGTCCTCTAAGTGTTTTCTGCATGATTAAACTAGCTTAATGGGCCTTTGGGAAAAAGACCATAGAAGTGAAGTCCTATTTTCAGTACTTCATATCAAGAGGGTACATTTTATGACTACTAATATTGGTCTTGATCACCTGGCAGAGGCAGCATTTGTCAGGTTTTTCTACTATAAACTTACTTTTTCTTTCTTCCTTTCCACTCTGTTGTCTTCGAGAGGAAGTCACTGTATATAATCCATTCCTAAGGAGTTTTGCTCCCCCTCCTTGGAGGTGGAGGGGCCACATAAATTATTTGGATATCTTCTTGGGTGAGTAGTCTTTTCTGTCTACTTACTAATTCAGTCACTTATTTGTATTATATTTATACAGATTCCTGGATACTGCACACTGGGTATATTTGTTTCTAGTTGGGTGTTTCTCTTAGGCCCCCTCAGACGAGAGCACATAAATTCATGTGCGTATATTAACCCCCGTGTGTGTACACATGTCTTTGAATAGTTCTATATATAACCATCTATAATAATAAAAGCATAATATGCTAATTAGACTGGCCAGCCAAACAACCTTCTAGAAATCATTCCAGATTTTCTTCCGGATGAAACCAGAGGGGCAAGGACCGAGGCAGAGGTGGTTAGGGGTATCAGGAGGGAAGGCAAGTGATTAGGGGCGATCAGGCAGGCAGGCGAGCAGTTAGGGGTGATCAGGCAGGCAGGCAGAGGGGTTAGGGGCGATGAGGCAGGCAAGAGAGTGGTTAGGGGCATTGAGTCAGGCAGGCAAGCAATTTGGGGCAATCAGGCAGGCAGGTAAGTGGTTAGGGGAAATCAGGCAGGTGAGTGGTTAGGGGAAATCAGGTAAGCAGGTGAGTGGTTAGGGGTGATCAAAGCCAAAGGTTAGGGGCAATGAGGCAGAGTGGTTAGGAGTGATCAGGCAGGTGATTGGTTAGGAGACAGTGGTCCCTGATTGCGAGAGGGATGTCTGACTGAACTGGCAGACATCCCCCGAGGGGTCCCAGATTGCGAGAGTGTGCAGACTGGGCTGAGGGACACAAATTTTGTGCACCAGGCCTCTAGTATTAAAATAAATATAAGTTCTTACCAACTCTACTCACGTGGATCATTCTGGCCTCCCCTTTCTTAACTATAAATGCTCTCTTCAAGAGTGAGAAGCCTGTATCCCACCAGCCACCACCCACTTATTCAGTTCCAGGATATATGCTGAGTAGTATCAGAATGTTAATCTGTGCCCTGATGGGAACCCACATTATCTGCTAGAGTGCAGTTCGATTCCTTTGCCTTCAGTCATGCAGACTCCAGTAATTTCCAAAACTACTTAGGCTAGCACCCTTCCCTCTTCCCTCTTCAGTGAGGTTGCTCCATCCATACGTATAACAGCCTAAGCGACCATTATGATCGGACGACTAGATGACAGGCCAGGAGCTGTGATCGCACCGACCCAAATCTCGCTGATGGGCCCTGACTGTCCCAAATCTGGTTCACCTGCACCCTGGACCCAGACAGGAGGTAGGAGGGAGCCCAATTCCTCATGGAATCGGCCCTTGGTTAGCTTGCTACTGGGGCCAACTTCCTGTGGTTACCACTCCCTCCCGCCCCCTGATCGACCCTGATTGCTGGCCAGGCCAAGGGACCCCACTCATGTACAAATTCATGCACTGGGCCTCTAGTACATTAATAATACAGAATATCACATCATAGTTTGCCTTCCTTTCTGGACCTGCTAATCTTATAAATGACTTTTAAAAATTTTGAACACGTTAACATTCACTCTGTGCTGTAAAGTTCTATGGGTGTGTTTTTTGTTTTTTTGTTTTTTTAGCTCATGTGATTTTTTAAATTAAAGTGTAACACACGTATATGACATACACAAATCATTAATTATATGGTTTAATGAATTCTTACAGTGAACACATCCTTGTAACTAATACCCAGATAGATAAACAGGACATTAAGAGACCTCAGAAGCCCTCCTTAAATCTGATTCCAGTTGCTACTTCTCCCACCCTAGAGTTACCATTAGTCTGGCTTCAAACATCGCAGATTAGTTTTGCCTATTTTTTATTACATAAATGGAATCATTCAGCATGTGCTCTTTTGTGTCTGGCTTATATTGCTCAGCATATTAAAAAAAACATTTCTAACTGAGATATTGACATATATTTGTTTCAGATGTACAACATAATGATTTGATTATTTGTGTACATTGCAAATTGATCACTGCCATAAGCCTAGTTAACGTCCATCACCACACAAAGGTACAATTTTTTCTTTTATATAAATATATAAAAAAGAGTAATATTCTTTTATATATATAAATATTTAAATATAAATATATATATTTAATTGTTGATGGTGTTATAGATGTCTCTCATTTTCTCCACTTTATTCCCCTCCATCCAGCCTTCACCACTTACTGTCTGTGTCCATGAGTTATGCATATAAGTGTGTAAGGGTTTTGATGAATGTGTAATGTCATGTATCTGCTATTATAGTTTCAAACAGTTTTACAGCACATTTCTTTTGTCTCTGAATAATATTCCATGCATGGATGTACCACAGTTTATCCATTCATTTGCTGAAGGACATCTTTGTTGCTTCAGTTTTTGGAATTATGAATAAAGCTGCTATAAACATTCATGCCAGCAACTTTTTTTTTTTTTTTTTTACTGACTATATATACATTCATGACTTATGTACTTCTTTGAACCAGTTTTTCTATCCTGCTGGTTTCTTCATTAATAACATGTGCCCACTATATATTTTTATTAGAATTATGTTTTTAACCTTTTGACAACCATACTTAACATGCTATTTTTATAACATGTCTCTGGGATGATATCAGTAAGGTATTTTCTTTTGCAGCTTGAGACACATGTTGCATGACCTCAAGGTCATGGTCACCAACCTTATATCCATTGGCATGGACCTTCATGTGACCTTATATTGGGTGAGCACTTTTTAAAAAGATACGTTTTTATTGATTTCAGGGAGGAAAAGGGAGAGGGAGAGAAGAATAGAAACATCAGTGATGCAGGAGAATCATTGATAGTTTGCCTCCTGCATGTCCACTACTGGGGGTCAAAGCCCCAAAGCAGGCATGTGCCCTGACCTGTGACCGCCTGGCTCTAACGGTGGTCTCCTGGCTCAACCACTGAGCCACACCTGGTTCCACATGCTTTGCACTTCTGAGTGCCCCCAGGGGAACGTTTCTGATGAGTGGTGCTGTTGTTGGAGGTCTCTTACAGGAGAGGTTGTGGACAGTATGATCTTGCTTTTAAAGCTCCTCAAGATGATTCTGTGTGCTCCTCAGACTTCTGTCAGGTCACACTAAGGACATTGTTCTCGTAGGGAGAGTGGAGGGACAGTGGATGGAAACAGTGCTGGGTTTGAGGATCTTTCTGCTACTCAGTGCCAAGACTGTCAACACCTTGAGGCTCAGCTTCTTCATTTTGTAAAGTAGGAAACATAGTGACACTATGATACTGTGACTGATGAAATATACTCATCCATTGAGATGTTTTTCTGAAATAAATGAAATTATATGTTTGACATGTTTTCTAAGCATTATCCTATCTAATAAAAGAATAATTTGCAGATTGACCATCACTCCAACACACAAGATGGCTGCCCCCATGTGGACACAAGATGACCACCACAATATGATCAGCAGTGGAGGGCAGTTGGGAGGGACCAGGCTGCAAGGGAGGGCAGTTAGGGGTGACCAGGCTGGCAGGGGAGCAATTAGGCATCAATTAGGCTGGCAGGGGAGTGGATAGGGGGTGATCAGGCTGGCAGGCAGAAGTGGTTAGGGGCAATCTGAAAGGCAGGCAGGTGAGCAGTTGGGAGCCAGCAGTCCTGGACTGTAAAAGGGCAGTTGGACATCCCTCAAGGGGTCCCAGATTGGAGAGGGTGCAGGCTGGGCTGAGGGACACTCTCCCCCCTTCCTTCCCCCATGCACGAATTTTGTGCACTGGGCCTCTAGTAGAAGGATAAGTTATTACTGTCTAGTACAGGGTTTGGCAAATTTCTGTAAAGAAACAGATAGTAAATATTTTCATCTCTGTCCTTGTAGTTCAAAAGCAGCCACAGACAGCAAATAAACCAATGAGCACAACTGTGTTCCAATAAAACTTTATAAAAACAGATAGTGGGCTGTAGGTGGCCCACAGGGTGTAGTATGCTGACTTCTGGTCTAGAATAAACTTGGAAAAACATAAACCACTCCCTGCTCCCTTCCTCCTGAAATCTCTTCCAAATTCAGTGCTGGAGAGGACATTCAGTAATTCCCTGAGAGTCTTGACTCACAGGCTACAAAGTCGCTAGGTGGGTTGAGTTACTTAACAGCCCAGCTTTTAAAAAAAAAAAAAAAACAACTACTTCGGCTTTCTACATGGGGTCCCATCTTCCGTAGGAACTACCACTGTTGTCTCTACTTAAAACTGGGGGATATGATTGCCTGGGATGACCAAAACCCTGTTATATCCTGAGCTGAACCAGAGAGAAGCAGGAAGGAAAAGGACAACTGCTCGCCTGCCTGCCTTTCTGATTGCCCCTAACCACTTCTGCCTGCCAGCCTGATCACCTCCTAACCACTCCCCTGCCAGCCTGATTGATGCCTAATTGCTCCCCTGCCAGCCTGTTTCCCCTAACTGCTCTTCCCTGCCCTCCCCACTGCCCTAGTACAGACACTGTGCTAGGTACTTTTTGTATTGGACTCATTTAAAACTGGCAGTAATTCTATCAGATAGGTATTAGCACACCCATTTTACATTTGGCAAGTTTTAATTCTGTAGTTAGAATATTCAGCTTTCCATATATGTACGTTTCGCCCGTAGTCAGGACATGCCAATTTCCCTAGAGAGTATGAAGTTAAATTTTGTCAACTCAAGGTAGCTCAGTTACTTCTGGACTTAAATGTAGCTAGTACAGTTTAAACCCAATGCAAGCAAATTTCCCCCCACTCCTCTCTTCACCTCTTGTTTCTGGAGGTGAGCTAAGCTTCTGGGTCATTGGCTTAAATACTGTCTTGAGGGGAGTGGTGGACACCGGCTTCCGTCCTTGCATCATTTTTCTGAGTAGAAGTTTGTCTTTTCTAGTCTTCCTGGTCCTCGTGGTTTCCTGTCATGTCTGTGAGGATCATACCCTCCTCCTCCTCGTTTCACACCCTGGCTGCTCTGGGACTATGGCTTCTGCTCAGTCACTTACCTGTTTGTCCAGGGACTCAGGAACCTTTTGCTTATGGTTCTAGGAAGCTGCCCTGAGGGTCACCTGACCAGGAAGTTCCCTCCGCCATTGTTAGGCTGCTCCTCTGGGGCAAAGCTCTGGACATGAGTCCTCTTCATAACACGAATTCTTTGAGCCAGGCAACGGTCTCTTTGGCCCTGGATACCCTGTAAGATTATCTGGGATTTCTCTCTCCCCTTCTGCCCAAGGTTTTTGATCAATGGAAGGGACCTAAATGTTGTCTATATCCCTGCTGTCCCTTTTTGCCACAGTCAATGAATTCATCTTTGTCTTTTTTTAAACAGAAAAAAAAAATCTGTCATCTTACATTCTCCCCCCCTCACCCCCCCATTTTTCAGTTCATAGTATAAACTCTGCAGAATTGTCTAGGTCAGTGGTTCCCAACCTTTTTTTGGCCATGCCCCACCTAAGCAACTCTAAAATCCTGATGCCCCCCCGCCCCCCTGTGACATATAGTTATTATTTAGAAAGTGAATTCCTATTTACATGGAGGCCATTAACCTAAAAGGCCATTAACTTAGTCTAAACAAGCTTCCAAAGAACATAGCATCCATGAAAGAGAAAAATAAAAAAAAGGACAGTGGAAGTACTGAGGAATAAATTATTTTTTAAAAATAATCCTATATAATAAAAGGCTAATATGCAAATTGTCTCCTTGGGAGTTCAACTGACTGGGAGTTCAACTGCTCGCAATGACATGTGCTGAACACCAGGGGGCGGCACAGAACAAAGGAAGGCCCTGGCCGGCAGCCCAAAGGCCCCAATTGGTCCTGATTGCTGGCCAGGCCTACTCGTGCACAAATTTCATGTATCAGGTCTCTAGTAATAATATGAAATGATATGAAAAAATAGCAAACATATAATAGAGAAAAATGCATAAATATGTCACAATACACACACACACACATATATCCTTCCTATATAATAAAAAGAGAAACATGCAAATTTGACCATACCTTTGCTCCTGATTGGCTATGCTACCAGCCAATCAGGAGCAGGGGCGGGGCCAAGTGGTGTGAGTGCCAGGCCCTGGGGTGGAGATGAAATGGTGGTGGTGGTGAGCGCCCAGCCCCCTGGGCCAGGTGGTTGCAGGCAGCCAGGGCTGAGCTGAGCAGGGCAATGGCTGGGTGCCCAAGGCCTAAAGCCTCACCAGAGGCTTTAAGGCCTTGGCCAGGCTGGGGGTGAGCCATCTCCTGAGGGTTCCCAGTATGTGAGAGGGGGCAGGTTGGGTTGAGGGGCAGTTAGACATCTCCTGAGGGCTCCCAGTATGTGAGAGGGGGCAGGTTGGGTTGAGGGACCACCCACCCCCAGTACACAAATTTCATGCACCGGGCCCCTAGTGTGTGTGTGTGTGTGTGTGTGTGTGTGTGTATACATATATATATATATGTATATGTATATATGTATGTATGTATATATGTATGTATATGTATGTATACTGTATATGAGGCCCTTAGAACCATAAGAAATACAAAAAATTTACTGTTAATAATCCATTCTAAAAATGTCTCCCTTAAAAATCAAATTACCCTCCCCCCCTGTGGGGCATGTGCCCTACGTTGGGAGCCACTGGTCTAGATCCTAGTCCCTTAGGAGTTAAACATTGTCTCTCTCAAACATTTTTCTCAAGCCCCCTGCTTGCTGCAGAAAAAAAAAATTGCTTTGTTTTCAATATGTTGTCTCCATTCTAAACTCAAAAAAGGCTAATTTAAAAACTCATAGGTGAGCAGTTATTTCTTTGATTTCAGCATATTTGTCTTTCCCCTAAGACCGGTGTTTATGGAAGACTGTTTTTGTTTAGTTTGCTCATTTTTTCCCCTAGAGATAAATATTATGAAAAGCTTAAGATCACATTCAATACAGATCAGATTAGGATTCTGTTTGTTTTGTTGTCTGAATGATGAAGGCAAGGGAAAGGGCACAAGGAATCAGAAGGAGAAATCTTGGATAGCATCTCCAAAGTATCATTGGTGCATCCTCACCTATGAGGAAGCTGAGGTCCTGAGAGGTTGACCAGTTGGCCCAACGTCACACTGGAGAGAATGGAGGACACGGGGCTCCTAGCTGGGTCGGCTCTGGGTCTGCCTGATTCCAAAACAAACACTGCAGTGGCGAAAGGAGTTTTCAGTTTCAGCAGTTTCAAATGCTGTAGAGAAGCCCAGTAAGATAAGAATGAAGACAGTTTTTTGGATGAGGGGCTCATGGGTTACCTCTGACAGGGCTGTGCTCTGTCCATGCGTGCTCAGAAGTCCTGATCCTGGGGCCAGATGTGCCACTGAGGTATTGCTGATTGTGAAGAGCTCCCCAGCAGTGGTGTGTCCTTGCAGCATTTTGTTCTGGGTGTGCAGTAGAGGAAGGTTCTAAAGAGTAGAATGTCAGCAAGGAAATATGGTACTTTACATTACATATGGATTTGAAGAAAATAAGAAAATTTGGCTCCAAAGCCCATCTCTTATTTGACACAAATCCTATATAATAAAAGCCTAATATGCTAAATGTCTGGTTGTCCGGTCATCTGTTGAACCAATCAAAGTGCAATATGCTAATGATATGCTAATGCCACTCAACTGTTTGCTATGACGGGCACTGACCACCAGGGGGCAGATAGTTGACTGGTCAACCAGTCACTATGACATGCACTGACCATCAGGGGGCTGATACTTTGACCAATAGGTTAGCTTGCTGATGAGATCCGACTGGGATTGAGTGAGATGGGCCAGACATGCCCTGGAGCCCTCCTGTGGTCCCTCCCTGGCTGGCCAACCTCCCATGTCCCTCCCCGGCCCTGTTCGTGCACCAGTGGGGTCCTTTGGCCTGGCCTGCACCCTCTCACAATCTGGGACCCCTTGGGGGATATTGGTGAGCCGGTTTCGGCCCAATCCTACAGGGCAGACCGAGGGACCCCACTGGTGCACGAATTTGTGCATCTCTAGTTATATCAGAAAACTGTAAAGCCCAGCATCTCCAGAATCTAGGTGGTTTCTGCAAACTGTATCTCTTTGGACTTCTGTGGCACTGGTCACTTAGTTGCTCAATGACAACTAAGGGTTTAGTAATTTTATTTAAAGTGTGCAAATTGGGATTTCTCCATTTGCTCCCTGATTCAGTTAGGAAAGAGGTAATCTTGGTGACTCAGCCAATTTCTTGTGACGAAGAACAGAATACAATGCAAGAAGCCCAGGCTGACAGGAAGGTCACTGTTGGAGCTTAGGAGACAGCATGGCGCAGTGGGAGCTAGGTGGCCATGGGTTCAACTCTCAGTTCTTGGAAAAATTACGTAAGCCGTCTGTTTTTCAGTTTCTTTACATAGGGATTGCAGATAGAATATATCATGTTCCTAACTCATAGTAGGTGCTCTCATAACTACTATACAGCACTTTGTGCTTGGTTACGTGGGGCCTGGCCTAGCTCCTTTGTTCCAGGCACAGCCATTGATTTTTAAGAATCTTATAATTTCCTTCAGCTTTTAGGCATGATTTTACGGGTCATGGCAATGAGCAGGGATTAAAGAATACAGCAAACCCTGGCACCAAAGTTGGGAAGACTGGCCAAAGAACAGTTCTCCATTCCTGGCCAAGAGGGCTAAATGGAGACCCTTTGGCTATGCCCTCATCATGACCTCTTTGGATGAGCTGTTGGTAGGAGTCTCCCCACTGGCAGGTGACTCCTGCCTAAGTTGCATGAGTTATCCCTGCTTTGCAGATTGAGGGCTAATGAGTCCTTGGAGGAAGGCTGGAGCCTGGGACACAATCCTGGCCATGGCAGGCAGGGCTGGACTGAGATAGTTCATTCATAAACTCATTCAGTGAACATTTGAAAACCAAGGGCTCTGCCTCTGGCAAAGTCACGGAGGTTTTCCGAAAACCTGTTTTTCTCTGGACTTTTGACTATGGGGTGATATGTGCTTACTTGAACAAGGATATCCAAGAAAGGAAAAAGGATGAATAGGTGGAGCAAAAACTTTTCAACATCTGCTTTATGATTTATAAAAGGGATATAATGCCATGCCAATAAGGGATTCTTCCCAGGAAAATGTTGCTATTGTACAAAGAAGCATCTTGTTAAAAAGTTTGAAAAGTTTTTCTATTGAGTATAACAGGAATAAAGGAGGTATTCTATTCCACTGCCATTTAGAAATGGTTTCTAGAGCTTTTCCCTGACTTGGCTATGCTGGTCAATAGAATGAAATCTGTTTTACCACCTGAATCTTTTCACTCACTCTTCCATTCATTTTGATGGAATAATTATGTATATTATACCCACATTTCAATATTTTGGCTATGAAATAACCAACTAATTTCAATATAAATTCCTTCATTTCTCCTGACTTCTCTCATTCTTAAGTTATTTTAATGTTTCATAATTGGCCACATTCATCTTACTTCCTAATTCAGTAATTTTTAGCCTTCCCAGCTAACCTGTAGACTTTCTAATGCAGTACAGAGTTTTCTTTCATATTGCCTAGAGCACTTGCACATAGCATTTGGCCTGGAAGAAGGAACCAGCTCTTCCTTTAGGGCGTTTTTGTTGAGAAAGGTTTCAGGCAAGAAGTGATGCTTGAACTCAGTCTTAAAGTAGGTACTTTCCAAGTAAAAAGGGTAGGAAAGGAAATCCAGGTAAAGGATGGGGTAAGAAAGAGCATGGAGGAAAGTGCAGGTGGATTGTAAGGCTGTTCTGGTGCTTGGTGAGGGTAAGGGGAGTTGCAGCTGGGAGAAAGGTGAGAGGTGTGGCTGGGAACCTAGTCACCAAGGGCATTATGGCCCTTGCATGGTTGTCCTGCAAGTAACTCAGATCCTTTGGAAGATTGTAAGTTGGGGGTAAAGGTTTTGGATTTAGGGATATAAGAATGAGTAACCTGATCGGATTTGAATTTTTGACAATGGCTGTGACAGCAGTGAGAGCAACAGGCAAATCTTAACCTCCATTCCCTCATTTTCTAGAGTAAGGACTGTAGGTTTTGCACCAAGGTTAGAAAAGATAAAGCATGTGAAAGTAATAAATATATTTAAACTAATATTATTTTTGTGTGAGTCATAAATGAGTTAACATGCTTACTTTTTAAGAAGAGATCATCAGCTTTGTGATTGGAGGCAAAACACACATACTTGGTGTTGGTACCTGATTTATAGAGTTTTTTAAACATCTGTGGGGTTTTTTGTTTGTTGGTTTTTTTTTTTTAATGGGAGCAGCTATTGATATTTGGTTGTCTGCTTTAGCTTAAACTCTACTACAAATTGGAAGGATAGGGAAAGAGCTGATGAACATTGATTATTGAAGAAGGAAAAAGAGGCCCATGCCTCCCCCACTCCCCCGGCCCAAGTTGTGCTTTCAAAAAAAAAAAGGAGACATATATATTACTACTTGTAGTACCTTAAACAATAAAGTAAGAAAAAGAAAAATGTTTTCCATCTGCTCATAACATGTAGCAAGCCAAGTGCTTGAAAACCTCATATTTATCAAAACTTTCTTCCCCAAAGAGTATGAGTTGTGAGTAGGTGAGTAGAAACCTGGTGTGTAAATAGCTGAATATCCAAAGGAGTAACTTCTTATATGTGCGATATTCAGCTGACTTCATTCATTGTGCATATTAAGGATGACCCTGGTACTTAAAAGAAAATTAGGAGATTTTCAAAGCTCAAGTCTGAACTCTGTATCACTCCTTGGTGAAGGTGACCCAGAAAACCTTATCACCTCCCTGAGCCCCTCCTTTCTCTGTAAAATGGGGAATGTAGGAAGTCCTACTTCATAGGGCTGCTGGGAGGATGACTTGAGATCATCTGATTGAAGCCCTCCATACAGTGGCAGACAAATGATAAACACTCGGTAAGTCATTAGGGCTGGGATAGTGCTGGAGCTAGTACTATTCTTTCCTGATGATAGCATCAGACATTTAATTTCAAGTTGCTTCTGATGAAAAAGAGGATTGAATTTAGTCCATAAAAGGTCTTGAGCCTGAAGAGATACCAGAGTCCAGGACCCGCTCTGCGGTGCAGGCCCAGACGATGCTGGTCCTGCCAGCCTGACCAGGCCACGTGCACAGGACAGCAGGGCATAAAGGTGCTGAGGAGATGGCTGTTCCTGTGCTGCAGAGACAGCATGAATGGTGACCAGGAGCAAGGCAACACAGTCCAGGAGCGGCAGAGGTGAAAGTCAAATGGTCTTTATTCTTTTACCGTTGTATCTGGAATGGGTAGCAGCACTGCCTGGGGGCTTGGGGAGGGGAGGAGAGGGAATCTGTTGGATGGGAATCTTACCTTTGAGCATCGGTTCTATCTGGTGCTTATTTTAAGCACAGTTCATGTTAGACTCTTCAATGGCAAATCGAGTAGACGAAAAATAGGCTCAGGGGGAAGGTTCTTTGCAAAAGTTCGAAGTGGCCAAAAGTTTATTCTTGCATTCATCATGCATGTGCCTTGGAAGTATGTAATTTTTATTTTTATTTTTGAATTATGTAATTTTTAGAACCTGACTTAAACTTTCCAGGTGGCATATATACTGTCCCATCTTTCTAGCATCTCTGCCTTTTGGCTGATGTGTTGGCATGCATTCTTGACAGTCGGTATCAGCTCTAGTATGGGTCTAAAACCAAGTAAATCCATACCTCAGCCATAAATCAGGATCTTCTAGGTACCAGATTCAGGTGCTCTACTCTTCCCAAAAGACGCCACTCTGCCACCCCCGACCCCACCAAAATGAGAAGAGGCAATCCTGAGTTAAGCTCTGGGCTTGGCCAGGCACACAGCAAGGGTGTTGGTTGGTGATGGGCTCAATGCACAGCCCACTTTACTGAGCCGTGTATGTGCTTAGGGTTAACTACACTGGCAAAATCTGTAAGGGTATTTTTAGATATTTGACATGATTGACTCAACTCTGAGGAAATGATAATGTTTAAAAATATATTCGTTACACACACATATTTAATTGTTTTTTTTAAACCACAACTAAAAAATTCTTAGCCATTGGGTAAAATTAAATCTGACAAGAAACCCTATGAGTTTTTATTAGTACCATATTGTTTTCTTTGGCTCCATGTATTATATTGGTAAAATGGCAACAACGACAAAATAAAAAAGGGAAAAAATTGTCAAAAGGCACATATTTTGTACAAAAATACAGTTTTAAAAGCTCTTTAAGTATATTTCATATTATTAAGAATTGGCCTATATATCTTTATGTCTGCATATTTTTCCTACAGTTGGGATTTTAGAAATGTCAGGTACTGTTTACACAGTATATGTGTAAGTTCTTCCTAGAGCTCAGCAACCAACGATAATCTTTTTATAATTGGAGCATTCCATGTTTTGGAAGATACGATTTGCATACACTGTACAGTTACTGGCTGATAAATCTATGTGATTCAGTCCATGTGCATACTGAAAATCAATATCTCAGACTGGGGGAACATTTTAGTTCCAAAGTCCTTGAGTAATGGCAAATGGTAAACATTAGCTGTCAATTTCTTCAGGAATTGGTTTTCAGTGCCTTTTCCAATCTGGTGAGCAGGTGAACCAATCAGAAGGAAGTATCCTTTGCCTTTGAGAACTGTCTGAAAATTTGCTCATGTTATTATCACAGTCCATTATAATGAAGATGATAGTACTAAAAGAGAGGGAAAAGGGTAGGTATTAGTTTTTTTTTTTGAGAATAACATTAATGTACAATAAAAAAACACTTTTTTAAAATAAGATTTCAAAATACATCATTTAATAATGTCTATTTTTTCAAAGAAATGTCTAGCAGTTCTTATTCAGGTGAAGTAAAAGGTAAGATTCAGCCAAAACCGGTTTGGCTCAGTGGATAGAGCTTCAGCCTGTGGACCGAAAGGTTCCAGGTTCGATTCTGGTCAAGGGCATGTACCTTGGTTGTGGGCACATCCCCACGATGTAATTAATAAACTGAATAAAGAAGAAAAAGAAGAAAATGGTGCAGAAAATTGGACAGCCATATGCAGCCTATTTTATTCTAGGAGTTTTATGGTTTCAGGTCTTATATTCAAGGCTTTAAGTCAGTTTGAGTTCATTTTGGTGTGTAAGATACTGGACCAGTATCTCCCCCTCACTGTCCTCTCCCATTGTTGCAAGATTTTTGTCCAGTCTCTTGCTGCACTTCCCACACCCCTTTTCTCCCCAAGAATTGTCAGTCCATTCCCTCTCTATGTCCATGATTCTTTATATTCACCAGTTTATCCTGTTTATCAGATTATTAATTCACTTGATTTTTAGATTCATTTGTTGATAGATGTGCATTTGTTGTTCATAATTTATATTTTTACCTTTTTCTTCTTCCTCTTCTTATAGAATATCTTTCAGCATTTCATATAATATTGGTTTGGTGGTGATGAACTCCTTTAGCTTTTTCTTATCTGTGAAGCACTTTATCTGACCTTCAATTCTGAATGATAGCTTTGCTGGGTAGAGTAATCTTGGTTGTAGATTCTTGCTATTCATCACTTTGAATATTTCTTACCACTCCCGTCTGGCCTGCATTGTTTCCATTGAGAAATCTGCTGACAATTGTACGAGTGATCCCTTACAGGTAACTAACTGTTTTTCTCTTGCTGCTTTTAATATTCTCTCTTTATCTTTTGCTCTTGGCATTTTAATTATGATGTGTCTTGGTGTGGTCCTCTTTGGATTCCTATATTTTGGGGTTCTGTGTACTTCTTGGGCTTTTAAGTCAGCTTCTTTCACCAGGTGGGGGGAATTTTCAGTCACTGTTTCTTCAAGTAGGTTTTCATTACCTTGCTCTCTCTCTTTTTCTGGCACCCCCATAATTCGGATGTTGGTATGCTTGAGGTTGTCCCAGAGGCCCCTTACACTATCTTCAATTATCTGGATTCTTTTCGTTTCTTGCTTTTCCAGCTGAGTAGATTTTGCTTCTTAGTATTTCAAATCTTTGACTTGGTTCTTGTGGCCCTCTGGACTGCTTTTAGGACGTTGTGTAATATTTTTTATTTCAGTCAGTGTATGCTTGATTTCTAGTTGGTCCTTTTTCATATCCTTGAGGGTCTCATTCATATCCTTGTAGGTCTTGTTCATTTCCTTGTAGGTCTCATTCATTTGCTTGTAGGTCTCATTCATTTCCTCGTAGGTATTATTCATTTCCTCATAGTTCTCATTAAGTTCATCGGCCTTTTCTAGGAGCCTCTTGAAAAACCTTATTACTGTGGTTCTGAACTCTATGTCTAGTTGTCTTTTTTCATCCATTTCTTTCACATCTGATTTCTTTCCATTTCTCTGCATTGTGGCTGCTTTCCTGAGTTGGTCCATTAGCTTTGTGTGGTGGATGTCCTTTAAGGGACAGTGGCTCAGCCTCCCCAGTTATCTGAGGTGGATACTCTTACTGCAATCCTTTATGGGTTGTACAGTATTTTTGAATTTAAGCCCAGCTTGTTGTTGTTAGCCCTAGGAGGGTTTGACCTCCAGGCCAATTGGCTGTGAAGGTAAACTGTGTTCAGGTTGGATGGGTGGAGTCTCTGAGCTGAGCAGGCAGCGTTAGCATCAGCTCCGCCCTATGCGGCGCGTGGTTCTCTGTGTTGGGTGGTAATGGCTGCAGGCACCTCCAAGAAAAAGCCGCCGCTGGTCTCCACCCTTTGTCAGACAACTCTGCCTCTCCCCAAATGAGTCTGCACACCCAAAGTCTTGTTGTGTTGCTAATAATCCTCACCTGAGGATATATTTTTTTCCCACTGTTTTTCAGTAGAATGGAAGGGAGAGAGGAAGTGGGGGAGAGAGAAACATTGATGTGAGACACATCCATTGGTGGCCTTCTGCATTCCCTCCGACAGGGCAGGAAGTGAACCTGTAACTCAGGTATGTACTCTTGACCAGAATTGAACCTGTGACCCTTGGGTGTTTCAGCTGATCTCTAACCATTAAGCATCCTGGCTGGGCTCAAGATATTTTATTTCTCTTTTGATTTCTTCTTTGACCCATTTGTAGTGCAGTAGCATACTATTTAATCTCCACATATTTGTGAATTTTCTGGTTTTCTTCTTGTAACTCATTTCTAGTTTCATATCCTTGTGGTCAGAAGAGATATTTGATAGGATTTCAGGCTTCTTAAACTTATTAATACTTGTTTGTGGACAACATAAGCTATATCCTGGACAATGTTCCATATGTACTTGAGAAGAATATGTATTCTGTTGCTTTTGGATGGAATGTTATGTATATATCTGTTAAGTCCATTTGGTCTAATGTGTTGTTTAAGGCCAGTGTTTCTTCCTGATTATCTACCTGGATGATTTATCCATTAAATCCCACTGTTATCATTGTATTGCTATTTGTTTCTCTCTTTAGTTCTGTTAACATTTGCTCTATATATTTTGGTGCTTCAAATATAATGTGTTGGATGCATAAATACTTATAATGTTTATCCTCTTGTTACATTAACTGCTTTATCATTATGTAATGACCTGGTCTTATTACAGTTTTCGTTTTAAAGTCTATTTTGCCTGCCTTGCCAGTATGGCTCAGTTGGTTGGGTGTCATCCCATGCATAGTAGGGTTGCTGGTTAGATTCCTGATCAGAGCATATGCCTGGGTTGTGGACTCCATTCCATTAGTTCTTGCATCAGTGTTTTTTTCTCTCTCTAAATATTATTTAAAAGAAATCTTTAAAGTCTATTTTACCTCATATACATATAGGTACCCTAACTTCTTTTGGTTTCCATTTGCATGGAATATCTTTTTCTATCCTTTCACTTTCGGTCTTTGTGTCCTTCATTGAAGTGAACTTCTTGTAGGCAGACATAAATTGTGTTTTTCTCTCTCCAGCCAAAAATTAAAAAAAAAATATTTTTATTGATTTCAGAGAGGAAGAGAGAGATATAGAAACATCCTATATAATAAAAGAGAAACATGCAAATGTGACCATACCTTAGCTCCTGATTGGCTATGCTACCAGCCAATCAGGGGCAGAGCCAAGTGGCGGTGAGCGCCCAGCCCCTGGGCACTCTGAGGGGAAGCGGTGGCGGCGGTGGCAGGGAGCACCTGGCCCCCGGGCGCTATGAGTGGAAGTGGCGGTGAGCGCCTAGCTCCCAGGGCCGGGTGGTCACAGGCAGCCAGGGCTGAGCTGAGCAGGGCAATGGCTGGGTGCCCAAGGCCTAAAGCCTCTGAGCCATCAGTTGGACATCCCCTGAGGGCTCCCAGTATGTGAGAGGGGGTAGGTTGGGTTGAGGGACCACTCACCCCGGGCCCCTAGTCAATGATGAGAGAGAATCATTGATTGGCTGCTTCCTGCATGCCTCCTATTGGGGATCAAGCCTGAAACCTGGGCATGTGTCCCTGACCAGAAATTGAATTGTGATCTTGTGGTTCATAGGTTGGTGCTCAACCACTGAGCAACACCTGCTGGGCCATTCTGTCTTTTGATTGAAGAATTTAGTCCATTTACATTTAATGTAATTATTGATAACAATGTACTTATTACCATTTGTTTTCTGGTGCTTTTGTAATTCCTCTGTTCCTTTCTTCTTCTTCTTCTTCTTTTTTTTTTTTCTCTCTTGCTTTCTTCCTTTGTGATTTGATGAATTTCATTAGTGGTATGCTTAGATTCCTCTCTCTCTCTCTCTCTCTCTCTCTCTTCTTTCTGTGTATCTACTATAGGTTTTTGGTTTGTAGTTACCATGAGGCTTATATATAACAGCTTATATTTATAACACTCTATTTTAAAAAATATTTTATTGATTTTTTTATAGAGAGGGATAGAAAGTCAGAAACATAATGAGAGAAATATCAATCAGCTGCCTCTTGCACACCCGCTACTGGGGATGTGCCCGCAGCCAAGGTACATGCCCTTGACCGGAATCGAACCTGGGACCTTTCAGTCCACAGGCCGATGCTCTATCCACTGAGCCAAACCAGTTTCGGCTAACTCTATTTTTTAAAGTTAAAAACAATTTAAGTTTGATCACATCTTAAAACTCTACACTTTTATTCTCCTCCTACCACTTTTTATGTTTTTGATTTCACAATGAATATCTTTTTCTACTGTTTATTCCTTAACAAATTATCAGTTATTTTTACTACTTTTCTCTTTCAAACTTCATACTAGCTCTATAAGTGATTAATGTACTATCTTTACAAAATGAAAGTATTCTGAATTTTACTGTATATTCACCTTTACCTGTGAAATTTACATGTTCATCTGTTACTCTGTTACTTTTATTTTCAGCTTAACAAAATCCTTTTAACATTTTTTATAAGACTAGTTTAGTGATGATGAAATCCTTTAGCTTTTGCTTTTCTGGAAAATTTTTTAATCTCTTTTAATTCTGAAGGACAGCTTTCCAACTAGAGTATTCTTGTTTGGATTTTTTCATTTCACCACTTGAATATATTGTGCCATTCTATTCTGGCCTGCCAAGTTTCTGTTGAAAAAAAAAATCTGCTGATAGTCTCTTAGGAGTTTCCTTATATGCAACAAGTAGTTTTTCTCTTGCTAATTTTAATATTTTCTCCTTTAACTTTTTGAGATTTTTAAGAAAACTGCTGCAGGTCTCTTTGGGTTCCTCTTATTTGGAGCTCTCTGATTTCCTGGATTAGATGTCTGATCCAGCTTATAGACATTCTTTCCTAGGTTATGGACATTTTCAATCATTATTTCTTCAAATAAGCTTGTCTATCTTTTTCTTTTTCTTCTGGGACATTTTATAATGTGAATGTTGGTCCGCTGGATGTCTCACAATTCTTTCAAGCCAGTGGTTGGCAAACTAGCTCGTGAGCCACATGCGGCTCTTTGGCCCCTTGAGTGTGGCTCTTCCACAAAATACCACATGTACAGTGTGATTGAAACTTCATGGCCCACGCACAGAAGTCGGTTTTTGGCTCTCAAAAGAAATTTCAATTGATATTTACTGTTGATATCTTGACTAATGAGTTTGTCGACCACTGCTTTAAGCTATCTTCACTTTTTGAAATTCTTTTGAGTTAGTGAGCTCCACTGCCCTCTCTTCCAGTTCACTGATCCTTTCCTCTGCTTCATCTAGTATACTGTTTAATCCCACAGCTATATTTTTCATTGCAGTTATTGAATTCTTCAGCTCTGTGACTTTTACTTGGCATTTTCTTATTTTACTTATCTCCGTTTTCATTAAGGACTTCTTGAGGTTCTATCTTGTTTCATTTGAAACGTATTTCTTTTCTTCATTTACCTCGATTCTCCATTTTGGTTTCCATACATTAGATAAAAGAGCTTCCTTTTCCAGTCTTGAGGGAGTAGCCTTGTATAGGAGATGAACCTTATTATTGAACCCTGCCCTAGTTCTTGATTGTCCAAGTAGCCTATTTTGTAATTAGCCCCCCCGTAACTGAGGGAGTTCCAAGACCTGTCAGTATACCACAGGAGAGTATCTCAGTCAGCACCCAGATTCGGACTGATTGGAAGCCAGACCTTCCGGCAGCTGCTTTTAAGATATGTAAATGTATACAGTAGGACCACAAAAGTATGTCCCTCTGGCAACCAGAGCTGGGTGGCCTAGAAGTGTCTCCTGAGCAGTTGTCGCAATGATCAGGCACCAGATGCATGTACAAGCTCCTTTCTAGGAGATACTGATTACCTGGCATGAGGCAGAGTGAGTGTGCAAAGGTGGCCTCAGAAGTCCCCTAGCCGTGTGCCAGACCAGAAGCTTGCCCTCTTGCTGAAGCTCCAGGATAAGCAAATAGGCTTCTTTCACAGAAACTTGGGATATAAGTCATTCTGCTGTGTGTGCTGTGCTCTGGGGGTGGTAGCTGGCCCAGAACTCTGCCTCTGTTACTGGCCCAATGGGAACTGAGGAATGCAAGCTCTAGAAGTAGGTGATCAAGGGGTGTCCCCTGGGCAGCAGCTGCGAAAAACTGGGGTACCCTTTAGAAATACACTGATGCTCTGCAGCAAGGCAGAGGGAGAGTGCAAAGACAGTTAGTGCCTGCCCTTCAAGGTCTTCCAACTTTTTCAAAAAGACACAGGCTTATTAAGATACAATCCACATGTCATTTAAAGTATACAATTAAAGTGGTTTTTATAATATTCACAAGTTGTACAATTTAGAACATTTTCATCACCTCCAAAAGAAATCCCATAACTATTAGATTCACTCCTTATCCCTAAAACCTTTCAATCTAGTTATGATGAAGAAAATTAAGAGAACACATTCTAAAGAAGGTCATGTATTAAATGAAGCTTTAGATATCTTTGAAATGGGAAAAAAAATCTCTAAAAGCCTCTTAGGCTTATTAACTTATAAGGGGCACTGACTACATCTCTCTATTATCTACTACAGCATCTTGCCCATAGTAAATGCTAAATAAATATGGGTGGAATTAAATACTTGGCTACCTGAAATGTGTATGGCATGCTATGAAAAAAAAATATAACACTGGTGCCATATGTTAAAGAACAAATGTCTGAAAACATAACCTAGGCCAGTTAGTCTAATATTTATTGAGTACTTTCTCTACATTAGGCACCTTTATTATCGCCTCCACAACAACCTCATTAAGAGGATGCTATTATTCCTCAGTGGCAGAACCAGGACTGGATTCAGAGCCCTCTTCCCCTTTAATAGGATATAACCTCTACAGCTCCCTCTTCAGTTCCGTCTACTGCTTACCCGTCTCCCTGTCTTTTTCACATATGAAGTTATTCATTTCTTCACACTGGAAATCGTTCCACTGCCCAGCGTAAATTAGCCCAGCACAGTCTTCTCCTGGCCCGTGGCCACGGCCCCAGTCATCTGGCTGTCCGGCTTTCCAGTTTCTTTTAACAAAACAGAAATTGAATGTTATTTCAAAGTCATGTAGATGTTTTCTTTCTGTCAAAGCAGCAGGGAAATATAAAAAAAACAAAACCCCAAAACTGAAGCATGTCATTTGTCTTAGAATGAAAATGCATTGTTTAAAAATCCATGCATGCTCTTCTTTTTTTTTATCCTCACCCAAGGATATGTTTGATTTGTTTAAAAAACCACATTTTATTGTTTTTGAGAGAGGAGGGCAGAGAGGGAGGGAGGGAGGGGGAGAGAGACACATCGATTGGTTGCCTCCTGTTCAAATCTGCAAACAATTGCTTGACAAGGAATTGAACCCACTATCTTTTTAGTGCAAAGGACAACCCTCCAAGTGAGTCACCTGGCCAAGGCTCATGCATAACTTTAAAAATATATATATTTTATTGATTTTTTTTACAGAGAGGAAGGGAGAGGGAGATAGGATTAGAAACATTGATGAGAAACATCAATCAGCTGCCTCCTACGCACCCCCTACTGGAGATGTGCCCGTAACGAAGGTACATGCCTTTGACCAGAATCGAACTTGGAACCCTTGAGTCCGCAGGCCAACGCTCTATCCACTGAGCCAAGCCGATTAGGGCTCATGCATAACTCTTAATTCAGAATAAGAATCAGCTGTTTTGCATAGTACAGCTATACCTTATTTTATTGTGCTTTGTTTTATGATGCTGCAGATTTTTTTTTTTTTTTTTTACAAATTGAAGGCAAGACCTTCTCCCAGCAAAAAGATTATGACTTGCTTTATTGTAGTCTGGAACCGAGATGGGCCTATGGTGTGTATTGTAGCATCTCCCTACAAGGTTGTTTTCTTTGTCCCAGTGAAATCAACTCATTAAGCTACTTCATTACAATGCTGAGAGAGTAAATCCTTCTTCCACACACAGTTAGGTGAATGAAAATGGTCTCGTGTGAGCTGCAATGCTAGCGTCTGGACACATGTGTAAATATGTGTGCATGAATTTATCTGCACTCTGAGTATATGATACACACATTCTCTTGTGAGAACTTAGAGGGATCCTTGTACACTTTGATGCTTGCTTCTCTAACAAGTCAAGAGTCAGGCAGAGAAAGTGAGGGGCCCTACAATTCCAGACACTTGGTTACGGTTGTCTGGCTAAGTGGTAGATCCTTGGTTGCTTTAGAAAGAAACACTAATTTACCCTTCCTGAAAATGACTCAGACATCTCACTGCCTTTTTTGGAAGAGAGATTCTTAAAAACGAGTTTTCTTTAGGTTGAGTTCACTCGGGGCTTATTAACTTGGATGCCGCTGCTCAAATCACCACTTTGCCAAGTTTGCTCTTCTTCATTCCGTTTTCACGCAGTAAGTTAGGTGTGCTATCGAGACTAAAAACTTGAACGGTAAATTTTCTCTAAGAAGCAGGTCTTGTACAGAAGCCTGTGGTCACTGGACGGTCGGGAAGAACATCTGCAGCAGGAGTGCTTCCCATAAACTGTGACTCATTATTCCATCAACCACAGTGTCCTAAGGCCGCCCACGGATACAGCCCAATTGTCCCACATCTTTTGACAGTAAAACCAGCAACAGCAGAAGGCAGTGGGAAAGGACAGTTGAAAATTATAGTTAAAGGATAAGGCAACAAAATAGAAGACTTTCCCACATCAAATGTATATTCTGGGATTAAAAAAAAAATGAATGACCTCACTTAGATAAAACCATTAGCTTGATGAGATTAAAAAACAGGGTCATAGGAGGGAGAGTTAAAAAAATATTAATTCATTTATGTCTTCACACAATAGATATCCACAGAGCACCTACTATGGGGTCAGGGATAATTCTAGGTGATGGCAACATAGCGAAATGGAGAACAGACAGATTCCCAGCCCTCAGAGAATTCACATAGCAGGCAAGAAACAAAGGAATTAAAAACTTCAGACTGCCACCGTGATGCCAGAGAGAGATGAAGTTGGAGGGGAACATAGCTGACTTTCACGTGGATGCTTGGGGGGGAAAAATAAACACCAAAGGACATGCTTACAGAAAGGGAAGGATTGCAAAGAGAGACAGAATAGCAAAGACTGGGAAAAGAATGGCAGAGGCCTAAGCAGAGGCCTAAGCTGCAAAATTCCCATACTATATATAATACACGTCATAGAAGTGGTTGGATGGCATATTTTATGTACACCAGAGACCTCGGAAGCACTCGGACTCACTGTTCCGGTGAATTGGAAACACACAGGCACATCCGCTTGTGGGTGTGACCTTCCCCCAGGATTCCTGGCTGACCCTATTGGATACAGAACACAAAGTCCCAATCTTGGGAATTGCCCCTTCCAACTTAGTAACTTTCTCATCGACCGCAAGATCGACTGAGGCTTCATGGCCAAAAAGCTTCTGCTGGTAAGAGGCTGGCTTCAAAATAGGAAAATCTTGCTGCTGAGAAGTACTTCTTTGCTATAGTAGTTTCTCCTGCTACAGGGTCTGTTCAGTGGAAGACTTCTCTCTAGTGCCTGAGCCAGTGCCACTCTGGTAGAAACATGAAGCATGGACCTGAGTGAGTTATTGCTGAGTCAGATGGCACTGAGGCTTCCCTTCTGGCCCCCACCCTTCTATGGCCCTCTATTATATAAAGTCGTTTGGAGCAGTCCATGCAGACAGAAAGGCAGGTATGTTTTATCTTTGCGATGCTGAGATGAAAGCTGTCACTCATAACTTGATAGCATGCTCCCATCAAGGGATGTCCTGTGCAGGGGACCAAGAAGTGGGCGAGGACAAAGAAGATTCAGTGTGTTTCAGGAAGAATATCACACCTCTGGTGATTGATCTAAGGTGCAATGGCAAGGCGGGTGAGCAGGCAGGGCCTTAGAAGGCCATCTCACAGTACTGCGCTGAGCAAGTGGTACTGCACGTCCACTGTGTCTGACCCCCCTGTGCTAACTCAGCCTCCAGTAACAGTGACGACTTCGGCCCAAGGATGTGCCTGCATGCGTTCCCTCAGGAGTGGAGAGATGCGCTTTGACCTGCTCCTGGCTCACAGATCCGCTCTGGTTTGTATATTTTCTGTTTCATTCTTTCCAGTCTGTTGTTTCCTTCCTTCTACTGACTGTAGGATTAATTGCTCTTCTTCTTTTAACCTCTGAAAGTAGCAGCTCAGATCATTGATTTTCAACTTAAAATACTTTTTTCTGTTTTTAAGCTATAAATGCCTTTTTAAAATTGTTAGCTGCGTCCCCCAAGAACTTTCAATGCGTTTGAAACATCTGCAAATTTCGTTTGTGATTTCTTCTTTGATTCGTGGATTTAAAAGTGTGTCCTTTAACTTCCAAATATTTTGGGATTTTACAGCTTTTTGTTGTTGTTGTTGTTCTGATTTCTCATTTAATTTTGCTTTGGTTAGAGAATATATTCTGCATAATTCCACTGCTTTTAAATTTATCGACACTTGTCTGAGGGCCCAGCATGTAGTTATCTTGGTGGACATACCATACGTACTTGAAATGAATGTACACTTGTTGTTACTGAGTGAAACGTTCCGTAATGTGCATGAAGTCTAGTTGGTAGTGTCTACTGTACCCCGTCTGGTTTTTCTTCCAGAGCGGTCGGTTACTGAGAGGAGAATGTTGAAATAGCCTTTGAAGCCCCGCTCTTTGCTATGCCCACATTTAGGGTTGGTACACATATCTTCTGGAACGTGGTCCTGGAAGTCAGGTTTTCTTACGTAAGTGGAAGAATACCGCCTCTTGCTCATACTGCTGGCCACTCACTCTGGAAAAGATCCCCCAGGCCGCACGGAGGCTGGCTCACAGGGGGTGCTCCGGGATCATCACTGTTACCCTGGGATCTTGGCCAATTGCCAGTCAGGGGGCTGGTGCTGGCCAGGAATGGAGTTTTCACAGGCTTGTGGTGAAAGGAGAAAAATAAGGGGAGGGAGGGGGAGAGTGTGTGAATGATGGTCAGCCATCTTTTATTGAAAAGGACTGTAGGTGTTGGGTTTTTTTTCAGTGCTGACATTTGTGGATAGGTGATTTTTAAAACCCTCGTCCATAGTTAGCAAATAAAATCTCAGCAGTGTTTGTCAACCTTCAGTCTTCCTTTTGGGATTTTATCGGTTGTGTGGACCCGAAGCATAGGGGACCCAGTCTTGGGCACTGAGATGTTGCAGATACTATAGTTCATGCCATTCTTTTCCTCAATAGCTGGTCCTGTCAGTGAGTTGGGTCATACGCTGTATAGGAAATAAACCTTAGCTCAGATTTGTGTGTCCCTCAGCCTGTGGCATCCATTCCATGTGACTGTTGCTTCTGTCTGTGTATTCCAGCACCGTCCTTTTCCATCAGCTATCAGCATAAAACATGGAGAGGTTTGAAGAGGCAGAGGAGAGAGCCTTTTATCCCTTATCTATTTCCTCTTTAACAGGAACCACAAAACCCTGAGACAATTTCAAAAGGGCGTGTGAATGTATGCAAAAAAAGGTGAGAGGAAACCTGTGGCAGATGAGCCTGCGCCTAGAGAGTAAAGGTGAGAAGTTTGGGGAGACCTCTGAGAGCCTGACACCCTGCCCCTATGCCAAGGCATGGCGGAGAAGATTCTTTGTCTTCTTTCCAATCTTAGTCTGATATCTGGGCTACTGATTGAGGGCATCTCAATCAGGATACTGCATAATATATAAGTGCTACGGAGTAGTATTCTGCTATTGCTGATTAGCAGGAAAATACTCGGGATGATGACAATAATACCAGTGCCAGCCGGTGACATTTCTTGAGCTCTCCTCGTGGGCCAGGTTCTGTACTAAATGCTTTATGTATATTATCTCATTTAATAGTCACAATACCGACATAGGTCCTTCCGTGATATTCCTTTCTACATGTGGACATGGAGTTCCGCATGGCTGGGTAGCTCGCACAAGGTCGCACAGCTGAGCGTGCTCGGTCGAGGCCTGGAGCCGACCATGGGCTCCAGGGCCTGTGCGCTCTCCCTTGCGGCACTGGCTGTCTTTCTAGTTTGTGCAATGTTTATTATTCTGTGTCAAGTTAAGTCAGCCTCCCATTATTGAGGCCTCATGCTATGTCTGCCTAGTTTATTCTTGCTTTTAAAATTTGATCCTGGGGGTTTTTACACGTATACGTGTTCCTTTGGGTGGAAAATGAGAAGCGCAGTCGGTGCCGTGGCTGGGATGCAGCGCCAGAGCTCGCAGGGGGTCCCAGGGTGGCTGTGGCTGGGGACAGGGTCCCGGGAAGGTGTCTGGTGATGTAATCCTCCTCAGGTCCCAGGTCCCAGAGCTGGTGCTCTCCTTCCAAATCATGTGAATCTCGCTGGAGCGTGGGGACCAGGAGGACAGTCCCGCCTTGAGAGAGCTGGCGTAGACAGTCATGTTTCTCCTCAATCCATTCCATATGCGCCAATCCGTTTGTTTTGTTCTCGGAGGAAGGCTTAAGATTGAATTTCTTAGTGAGTCTAACCCAGACCTTTTCTGCATTTATGGCTGTGAGAAAAGTGGAGGAGACTGGTATTTTTTCAACACCCCCTCGGACTCCTTTAAAAAAAAGGTTTTGGCATTCTTACCTGTCAGTCACATTCACCCTTTCCTTTAATCACCACTGCCTCCCACACCACCTCCAGCCCTGCACTGCTCCGATTTTAGATGCCGGCTCTCAACTGTTTGAGCCTCCTAAAGCACACCTCCGCCATGCTGGGCACTCTCCTCTGGCGGACGGCCAGGTTCCCGGGGGCAGGGCGTGGTGCCATTCCTCTCCCCCAGGACAGGTGCAGAGAGGAGCAGACAGGATATCTGTCAGGCCAGGCCGAGGACAATCTTCAGCCTGCCTAAAACCTTCAAATGTTCCACCTTGACTTTTGGGCCCTCTCGTGTTTTAAAGACATGACCTTATTCAGGTCATCTGTATCTTCCCATCGTGTTTTCACACAGAGGACTTAAAAGTACAGAGAAGCCTCTGTCAGCCCATGTACCTGTGGCCTCTCCACCACCTCGGACCCACTCCTGCTCCTCGACTTCTCCAGGTCCGGCCTCGATGCCCATGACACCGCCTGAGACCTGAAACGCCCTGCTTTCTCCTCTCCTGGCGCCATGGATGCTGAGTCTCCTCCACACCCAGGATATGCTCATGCAGCTGAGATGCCCTCACCCCTGTGGGCACCTACGGGCCTGTCTTCTCTGTCTTCAGCAAAGGAAAGGATTCAGAGGTGGGTTTTTAGAAATTCTGCTCCATTTAGTACAGTTTAATGTACATTTCTACATCCATTAGAGGCAAAGCAGGACTAGGAAGAAGTGAAATTTAAATTGGCACGAAGTTAATTATCGTCAGACCTTTGGGCAGGATTAGGAACGGTGGATACCTGGGGTAGGCAGCTGGTGGAGAGTTCTGGGCCTAGGACCTCTGAGAAGGTGCTGTGACATGCTTGCCTTCTTCAGAGAACCCAAGTCACATTGGACCACACGAGGGAATCTTCAAACCTTTAGGAGACGGTTATCCCACAAACACCTTTGTTTAGAGTACACTTGAACTTCCCGTATAAACTTGCAGTTCATAATCATGCTCTGGACAGAAGAAGCCCAGCCAGATTAGGGGTGACCTCTGAATGTGTTTGAGGTCATCTGGGCTCCCTTCTCCTTAAAGAGAACATCACAGCTACAAGTGTGTTTTTTGTGAGTGATTTTTTTTCACAGAAATGAAATAAGTTCACTCCCTGAAAAGAACAATCCTACTTTATAGCATATATCATCCCAACCATAATTTCCCTTCATAGAAATGCCCAACTGGTACCAGGAACATCAGTGTGAGGAAGGTCCAGGACATAGAGTTAAGGAAGAAATTGTAGGAAGTCAGGCAAGAGGTGAAAAACAGAACAGTGTGCATCTGGCCACCAATCTGGAAGTTTCTGAGCACTCACTTATACTCTAGAGGCGTCCCGTCCAGCCACTTCCATTCGTTTTCATGCTCTGAGTCCGTGAGGCCGATCCAGTGGCTCTCTCTCCCCACCATCTGCTTTTTTATCCATTGCTGAGCAATAAACCAGAGATGGTGCATTAGTATTTATTAGAACAGATGTCTGTGGGGTTTTTCCCCCAACATTTAGAAAATAAGGATAATTTAAAAGAGGATGTGTGTTAGCACATTGCTCTGCTTTTGCTGTACTCCTTTTTATTGTACTTTTGCTTTGTACTGTCTTGGGGGCTTTGACAGTTTTCCTTTTATCCTATTCTGGAGGCCTGGTGCATGATTTTGTGCACAGGTGGGGTCTGGCTAGCCTGCTCCAATCAGGGCCAATTGGGCCAGGCTGGCCAGGGGAGGGGCCACGGGTGGTTGGCCCCACCCCTTGGTTGAACTCCCATTTGAGGGGACAATTTGCATATCAATGAAAAAGTAATATGCAAATTGACCATCACTCCAAGACATAAGATGACTGCCCCCATGTGATCAATGATGGCCACCACAAGATGGCCTGCAGGGGAGGGCAGTTGTGGGCAGTTAGGGGTGACCAGGCTGGCAGAGAAGGGCAGTTGGGGCAGACCAGGCCAGCAAGGGTAGTAAGTTGTGGGGGGGAAGTAGGCCAGCAGGAGAGGGCAGTCAGGGGAGGGACACCAGGCCTGCAGGGGAGGGCAGTTGGGGGCTATCAGGACAGTAGGGAGGGCAGTTAGGGGTGACTGGGCCAATAGAAGGGGACAGTTGTGGGGGAGACCAGGCCTGTTTCCCCCCCCAAATGCCTTCTCCTGCAGGCCTGGTCCCCCCTCCCCGGCCCATTTAGGGCAGTTGGATATCCCTTAAGGGGTCCCATATTGGAGAGGGTTCAGGCTGGGCTAACTGACAACCCAACTCCCTGCATGAATTTTGTGCATGGGGCCTCTAGGATAATAAAAGGCTAATATGCAAATAGACTGAACAACCAAACTGGCCACTGTGATGTGGCCAGTGGGCGTGCACAGAACATTGTGGGCCTGGCCACAGTGGGATGGTGGAGCAAGTGAGCAGGGGTGCCAGACTAAGGTAGTGCACTGGTCACTGTCATTGGGGTGGTTACTGAACATTCTTTGCTCCCGTGCACTATGATCCCGCCCAGCACTTGCACCTTAGGGCTTCTCCACCTCCCCCTGCTCCTGAGGGGCTATTGGGGCAGCAGCCGCCACTCACATCTGCTGATGGCACTGGCCCCAATTGCTCCATGCTGTCAGCAGGTGTGAGCGGGTCTAGTGCTGTCACTGAGTGGGAGCAGTGGTGGCAGGAGCAGGGCTGCCAGGGGACTTGGGGCCATGTAGGAGGGGCCAGGCGGGAGTGCCAAGAATGGGCTGAGACTCACCACTGTGCCCACTGCAGCCTCACAGCCCACAGTTCAAAGTGCACAAATTCATGCACTGGGCCCCTAGTAAACTCATTAGTGATATTTCAGCAATGCTCTTCCTCCTCTAACACACCTAGACCACTCAGTGACTTCAGCCAGCTCCATCCCCTTCAATCACCACCCCTTCTTTGTCTAAAATAGCAACAACCATGGCATCGTGGAGCTCTTTCCATGGGCCAGCTGCCACATCCAGTGTGTCATATGCAACACGTCTTTATGCCTTACAATAGCCTACCGTATTTTCCGGCATATAAGACAACTTTTTAACCCAGGAAAATCTTCTCAAAAGTCGGGGGTCGTCTTATACGCCGGGTGTAAAAATACCGTAGCTTGCAGTTATGATGGGCGTTGCTAACTCGCCAGGGATTTGCCTGGAACTTGCTCTCTCTCTTTATTATCTTCCTCCTATCATCATCAGTTCCAGTCGTCTCATACGCCGGAAAATACAGTACGTAATAAAGATAAGTGGCTGAGCTGGGATTGGGCCCCGCTCTGTATATCCTAGCGCCCAGGCACCTGATTATATGCTCAGTCATAGTCAGTTACTATGGGAAGCCTCTCTTTTCCGGGTTGTGTTTGCTGGAGATACTTAGGGAAAAGGAAGGCCGCCACTGGAACAGTGTGGCACCGAAGAAAGAGCATCGGCATTGCCAGATGGACCTCACTTTCAGGCTAGCTCTGTATTGATTTGTCGTCCCGTGATTAAATCATTTAAACCTTATGAGGAGGGTTGTTGTGAAGTTTAAAGGAGAAAATGGCTTGCACGGTGCCGGGCACACAGTAAGGGCCTACTGAGCGCTCAGCATCACTAGCTCCTGTGGGCTCTGTCCCTATGGCCTTGTCTGCTCTTCCTGACCCTGCTGGGGCGACATGTCTGGTCCCTTACACCTCACTGTACCCCTACGGTGCTCATGCCTTTGCCTCTCTCTCTTCAGGTGCCTGGTGCCGGCCTGCAGGCTTCTCTTCTGTGTTACTGCTCTTGACAGCCACCAGGAGGAGCCACACATCTCCCCACAGCAGTCTTCCAGGTGGCAGCAGGAGGATGCACTTTCCATGCCAGGAATGCTTCTTGTCACTGGATAAAGCCCAAATCTCCATAATACAGCCTTCTGTTTTTATGCGGCCATGAATTCTTGATATCTTTGACTCCCCAGGAAGCATGCAATTTCCAAATGTGAACTATCCCTAAATTATAGTTTTCCCCAACTCGAAGTATGCTGCAAACATACCTGTTCCTCTCTCGTGTTTATGAAAACGAGATGTGAAGACTTGTCTTCACAAAAAACTTTCGCTTCCTCAAAATTTTCTTTCTCGACCGAAAAATAGTAGCATTTGTCTGTGAAGTTCTTCCAGTGAGGCGGGCAGCCTAGGAGTGCAAAGGTTCGCAACACTGATTAAAAACAAAACTGGACGAGCACCGCGCCTTCTTCAGCTGGGTGCCCGCAGGCCACGACCCCGCTTCCCCCCCAGGCCGGGAGCAGCCCCTGTGTCCACGTGCGGAGCCCGGGCGTGCTGGGAGCAAGGACAAGTACAGGGAGCTGCAATTGCGGTTTAAACTACACAATCTGGAAAATATCTGGGCTTTGTTCTTCCGCATCCAGATTAGTCCTTACAACGACAGAAGCAACAGCCAAAGGCAGTGCAGGCACAGATGGTCACCGTCCACCTGGAATCTCATGGAACCTATAGACAACCGCATGGGAGAACCCGGAGTCTAATCGGGCTCACGGCACAGCAAAGATGCCCGAGTTGTACCGAAAGAAATCAAGTGGAATCGGGTGTGGGTCAAAGGAGAGAGAGATAGGCTTGTTTGCGAACCCAGCATTTAAGATTTTACCCAAGGTTTACTTTATGAAAAGGGCTGGAAGTCACCATTATACCTTCTCACAAGACATGAAATCTGGGCTTCAATAACAAAGTTCCACCTGCACGTTAAGTGAGGGACGTCTGTCCCCAGGTGAAGGGCATGAAGTGAGGACAGGATGGGTCGGGAGGGGCCAGCCTTGGACTTCCATGAAGGAAATGTCGGGGGACCAGTTTGTCCCTGAGGGCCGACTCGGTTAAATAAACAAGGGCTAGAGAACCTGTCATGTTTACATGCGCCTGTGAGCACAGTGGAGCCCGGTGCCTCCCCCAAGGGTGGCGGGGGGGGGGGGGGAGCATGGAGGGCGCACGGGCCAGCCTAGCCATGAGCACACATGCTGCCCCGTCCCCTGGTGCCAGGGAGGGCTCAGACTTACCGTTGGCCTCAGGTGCTGCGGTCGGCTCGCTCTGCAGGGCCAGGGGCACTGCTGCTCCTGACGGGCCTGGAGGACCAGGGGGGCCCTTAGGGCCTGGCATGCCTGGCACCCCAGGCAAGCCTGGCAGCCCCCGAGGTCCAGGCACCCCGGGCTCCCCCACAGTGCCTTGTAGTCCCTGGAAGCCAGGAGGGCCCTGGGGGCCGGGGAGTCCGTCCTTGCCTGGTGGGCCTTGTGGGCCTGGGTCTCCACTGGGTCCTTGGGGGCCGGGCTTCCCTGGAGACCCACGGGAGCCTTTGGCGCCCTGAGAGCCTTTGGAGCCTTTGCTGCCTCGCTCCCCAGGGGGGCCGACCGGCCCAATTGGGCCCCTCTCACCGGCAGGCCCGGGCGGACCAGGCTCCCCTTTCTCTCCCTTCTGTCCCTTGTTGCCAGTGGGACCAGGGGGGCCCTGTGCACCTCTGTCACCTTTCGGACCCCTGGGACCAGGAGGACCTAAAACATAAACATGAAATCCATTGTAAGCGATAGTGAAAGTCATATCCTTTTATAAAACTTCCAATGTCATCTAGACATACAAAATATATACACTAAGGATTGCTTACTGTTTTACCATACTATTGTTGGCAGTACTTTTTTCTTTAACAGAAATGTTTCCCAGCTCATCCCTCCCGTTCCAAGCATGCAGAGCAGCTCGTAGGCACATAGCTTGCTGGTCCTGGCCGATGTTGTAGGGGAAAGGCAACCGCATGAGGCAGCGTCAACACGACTCCCGCCATCGAATGGGTTCTCCTAGTGCCCTGGGGTCATGTGTCACCAGCGAAAACGGCAGCTTGGGATCCAGATTCCCTCCCACTTATTTCCTCTTTTTTTCACTTATTGGACAAATACTTATTAATGGCCTGTTATATGACAAGCACCATATAAGGTATTGTGGGATACCTAAATAGCTGAATTAGAAAAAAAAACAACTATCATGTGTTGAGAGAACTGGACTGATAACCACACCAGAGAGCCCTTCCTCTGTGGCATCCACCTGGTGTTCCTATCCTGAGGGCTGAGCCTGCTCTTCACCAACCAGCTCAGAGAGACAGGAAGTCTTGTCTAGGGAGGGTCAGGGCCTAGGGAGGGTCAGTTTCACTTTTTCCAGTTTGTTAGTCTAATAATGCAAATAGGGAAGGTGAGCTAGAGGGGGAAAGTAGGTGGAGCACTAAATTGGCAGGGAAGAGAAGAAAAGACTCATTTTCTACCGGAAAAAGGAAACAGCAGCTCTCCCTGAAAAAGGCAGAGGGCAGGGTGGGGAGGCAAATACCTGCTCATCTCATAAAGCAGCTCTCTTAACATAGGACTACCTTAAGTTCTCAGGGTTGACAGGGAACATTACTCAAACGCACCAGGATTCTGTACAGTGAGTGACAGTTTTCGAGGCACTTGCACATCCGTTACTCCACCTGACCTTTATGACATATAATTCCCACAGCACATCTGAGGACACTGGGGCCAGAGGTGCCAAGCTCTTTGTTCAAATCAAGGTTAGAATAAAAACCAATTTTTTCGTTTGAAGTACTATATCCATCACAAATAGGTTATATGCCTAAGATAAGGTTTAATATTTACGGCTGTGGATAAAATCCCAGCATGCACACGGTCCCCAATGTCTCCATCCACAGCTGCTCAGCCTCAGGAAAGCCATCACCGAGATACAGCAGGAAGCGGGCTCTGCCTTCAGAGGCTGGGCTTTGAAAGGGTACTGTCGGTGTCCTATATGTAAGGGGATTGATCATTCTCATACTTCGCTCATTAAGACAGTACTTGGCTCATTAGAACTTAAAGATTTGCTATTTCTTTTAAAGAAATGACTGAGGAAAAGAGCCAAACCCATTTTGAAAGTCAGTATTGGATCACTAATGCCAGGGATATATCTTCCTCCAGGACCTGGGATGCTAGTATTGTTTTATTAGCATCTGGATGATCCCAGGTTTTCAGGTCTTACTTGAAACTTTTATTGGGTGGTGGTTGAAATGAAAATAAAATGAAATAAAATATAAGCCACCTTTAGTGCTTTAAAACCGAAAACACTGGCCTAAATGATGTGGGAGTATTTATGAGCTTGGGCAGTAATCACTTGAGTTCAGTAGAGAGAATGGTTGCACTACATGGGAAGGCACATGTGATGTCTGACACAGGAACAAGGCTGAGATTTGCTTTCAAGGCCAAGTGGGTGGCTCCCTGGCTCAGGATCTGAAATGCCAGGAGACCCATGTTGCTGGTAAAGCCATCACAAGCTCCCGACATGCCTGAATATGAACCCTGAGCAGCCCATGTTTGCACAGCCAGCAAAACCTCATGTTTCCCAGACTTCAGCTGGGAGCCTGGAACAGCCAAATCCTGGAACCAAGTAGTCTAGTGAGGACAGAGACTTTAGCTCACTGTGCTGTTTCTGCTTTGCATCCGAACTGCAGGCCTGCCCCTGAGATACCTTTCCAGTTGGTTTTCCAACACGACTGCTGGTGCTTATCCGAAGGCAGAGAAGCCACTTTCGTTCTCAGTGCCAGCAAAAATCTTGGAGACTCGGTTTTAGAGCCATGAGTCGTGAGGTTGGAAGAACACAGGAAAACAGTAAATATAATCTGGTGTATCTTTCTTCTCACTTAAAAATCTACTTTGACTGTAATTAAACTTTTACTGAATACCTACAACTTGAAAAAGTCATTTTTGCCTCACTGAGGTGAAATGGAATGCACAAATTAAAAGGAAATTTGCCCTAGCTGGTTTGGCTGAGTGGATAGAGTGATGGCCTCTGGACCGAAGGGTCCAGGTTTGATTTTGGTCAAGGACATATGCCTGGATTGTGGGCTTAATCCCCCATAGGACAGCGTGCAGGAGGCAGCCAATCAGATTCTTTCTAATCACTGATGTTTCTATCTCCCCCTCTCACTTCCTCTCTGAAATCAATAAAAATATATATTAAAAAAATAAAAGGAGCCAAAAACAGTTTGGCTCAGCGGATAGAACGTCGGCCTGTGGACTGAAAGATCCCAGGTTCGATTCCAGTCAAGGGCATGTACCTTGGTTGCAGGCACATCCGCAGGAGGGGGTGTGCAGGAGGCAGCTGATCAATGCCTCTCTCTCATCGATGTTTCTGACTTTCTATCCATCTCCCTTCCTCTGTAAAAAATCAATAAAATATACGAAAAATAAAAGGAATTTTAAAAGGTATCATTTGGCAATTATTCTGAAGAATAATTTGCTTCTCAACCTCATGTTGAAGACAGGCTTCTGGAGAGTCATGGAAGCTCCCTGTCTATAGAGGAGGGACACTTAAACTGCTGTTTCTTGCCGACTGGCCAATACTCTTCTTTGCCTTCAGCTGCCTGTTCTCCAGGATCTCAGACAGCACTCTTCTGAGGAAGCGTATTAAGAAGTGGTGGGGTCGGCCTTCTGCCTGGTCCACTTTGCTTTGTCCCCTGTCCTGCAGCCTCGCGAGGTCCAGCTCAAATGTCAATCCCTTACTGAGGCCTTAATTGCTCTTCTGAAAAGAAACTCTTGCATCTCAACCTCTCTGAATAGGTCATCTGTTTGAGCTGTCGCAGGGCAGCAAGGTGTCATTGGAGGCCAGGGCCTAGGAGCTAGACAGACCTGAGTGTAGCACAGTCTGCCATTTACTAGCTCCTTGACTGTAGGTAAAGTTACTCAGGCTCTCTGGGCCTCCGTTCCCTCCCCTGCAATGGGAGTGCTGATCATTCTTACCTTAAAGAGATGTAACAATGAGAGCAGACAATTTATCCAAGTGCTCAGCAGCATGACTGGCATATCACAGACACTCGTAAACATGGATTTAAAAATTAGTGAAAGCTGGCCGCTGGTGACACCTGAGACCGATTCTAGGGTTGGGCACCAGAGAGCCAGCAGTAATTGGACCCAACTCAAGGTTAACCCTGTCTGTACAATTTCATTCTTTGTGCACATAAAACTACTATTTTCTACTGTGATATATTGGCTGGTGCTACAGTAGAAGGGGAATCTTGGATAGGAACTGAACTTATTATTAGCTAACTCCCTGCCAGTGCTTTATTGACATTATTGCATTAAGTCCTCATGAGTCTAAAAGGTAGACACAGGTGGGGAAATGGAGAGGCACAGAGAGGATGAGGAACTTGGTACTTGTACCCAGGTCTGTCCCGTTCCAGAGCTCCTGTTCTCATCCACCAACTCTCATGCCTCCCTGAGAAGAGCAGATGTACCAGGAGGATGCAACTGACACAGCTCCACAGCTTGCAGAGGGATAGCTCAGGACGTGAGGTGAGCTTCCCACCTGCGTGTGCATTGTGAGGGATGCTTTTTATAAAGTACTCAGTATACTCATAACTCAACATTCGCTGATAAAAGTAACAGAAACATTAGCTAATTTAAAGTTAGGGTCTATTTATGAGTTCCTTAGCTGACAAGTCATGCTATTAAATATGCCAGAAGTCTCCTTGTAGAAGACAAGCTAACAAACTAATGGAATAATAAAACTATGAAATTTATAATTAGAAAAATAAATATTCAGATACCATGACAGAATTGTCTAAAGGTATTACAATTCCAAGAGATATTTAGAAAACTCATATTTTATGAGGTTGCACATCTGCTGAGATGTGCCTTCATTCTGAATTTAGGCTGAGAAAGAATAGAAAAACAAATAGATCAAACACTGAAGAACTTCTCTATCATTTGAAAGCCCATCCATTATTCAGTAGGACTCCCACCTGCAATATTCCTGACTTGCAGTTGTCCAGTCCCTCTGGAGTTCAGGCACCCCTGTTGCTCAGAGAAACCATTACATTTTCAGGCATCACTAATTTTTATAAGGAATATCATATAAAACCAACAGCTATCTTCCTTTAGTGAATACCCACTAATTTTGGTTTCACCCTCTGGAGCTCCTTGGATGTCATTTAAAACCCCTTTCACATGCCCAGCCTGTGTTGCTCAGTGGTGGAGCATCGACCCATGCACCAGGAGGACACCAGTTTGATTCCCCGTCAGGACGCATGCCCAGGTTACAGGCTCCATTCCCAGTGGGGGCATGCATAAGATAGCCAATTGATGTTTTCTCTCTCCCTCTTCCTTCCTCTCTCAGAAATCAATAAAAACATAGTTTTTTAAAAAGGAAAAAAAAATCTCTTCCACGTGATAGCCTTTTAAATAATTTAGACAACAGCCTTGTTCCCCATTAAGCAGCCTCTCTTATAGATTAAAATTCCCAGGTCCCTAAATCTTCCTTACAGCTCATGGTTCCTTTTGTAAGTATGGTGGTCTATGAATGTCCTCTTGAAAGGGGCTCTCCAAAATAAACCGTATCCCCCAGGGGTGGTCTTGCCATACTGAATGGAGTGTCATCTCCCTCGTTCTGGATATCACATTTTCATTAATATAGTCAAAGATCATATTAGCTTCCCTGGTAGACACTTTAGTTGCTTACTGTCAACGAAAAAAACCTCGCTTTCCATGCATACTTCCTCTAAGCCATGCTACCCATTAACATTTGTGTTTGGTTCCATCTACCACAGAACTTTACACATGTTCCCTATTTCATTTTACTGGCATTGTTTTACAGTTCCATCCTCTCCAGATCATTTTGAATTATGATTCCATCATCCATTAGTTGGTATATACAGTTTCATGTCAACAAGTATTGGATTACCAGGTCACCCGTATCCTCACGCTAGTCACTGACAAAGCTGTTGAACAGGACCCTGCCATCTGCCATCCAGACCTGCCTCCAGGCACACAGAGGCCCATTAACTGTCACGCTTTATATCCATTCAACCAGTGAGGCAGACGCACCCTGGGGCGACCCCCAATGACTCATGCCCTATGTAATCCCTACCCCTTGAATGTGGAACCAGATCAACGGAATATGGCAAAGGTGATGGGATGTCAGCCCCTGACTAGGTTACATTAAGACTCCATCTGAGCTGACTGGAGGACAGACACTGTTGCTGGCTTTGAAGAAACTGCAATGTTTTCAGGTAGTCACGTGGAATGTGGTGGCCTCTAGCTGAAAGTGGTCTCTGGCTGATGGCCAACCCCCCAAAACCCAGGAACTTTATCTTACAAGTTTCTGAGCTGGAGATAAATTCTGCCAAGAACCTGAGGGAGGGAGTGTGGAAATGGATCTTTCCCCAGTTAAGACTTGGATGAAACTGTAGTTACTCCATGAGACTGCAGCCTGGTCAGACCCTAAGCAAAGGACCCACCTAACCAGACACCAAACCCACGGAAACTGAGAGAAGAAATGGGTGTTATAGTAAGCTTCTGAGTTTGTAGTAATTTGCTGTGTTACACAGAACATACAACTAACAAATCCATCTAATGGTGCTATAATCCAGCACCCATTTCCCCATCTTGTCCTTGGTTTTGTAAGAGGTAGAAGTGAGCAGTAGGAGAAATAGGCTCAGAAAACAGGTTACAGAGGCAACAGAAGGGCCCTTGGAGCTTAGAAGAAAGAGAGGCAAGGAAAATGCTCCTGAAGGAAGGGTGCGGGGAAAGGTGCTGGGTGCTCTAAAGAGAGGGCGGAGCCTCTATCTTGTTCTTGGTGAAATCCAGGCATGCTATTTTTCATCGCACTACTTTAATCAAGCTAATAAGCCTGTTAGTGTGAAGAAATGTTAGGTTCACCTGCCTTCTTAGTGATGGCATTCTAAGGACTGCTGCTTCCCTGAAAGCTCACAAATTATCCTAATAATCTCTTCTCCCATCTTTGTTGGGATGGTCATCCTTACATGTTTCTGACACCGGAAATAGGGGTCTCTTAATGATAACGGTGTGTCCTAAAAGAATTAATCTTGCTTCCAAAGAAATCCAGGTTAGCCCTAACCGGTTTGGCTCAGTGGATAGAGCCTCAGCCTGCGGGCTGAAGGGTCCCAGGTTTGATTCCGGTCAAGGGCATGTACCTTGGCCCACATCTCCGGTAGAGAGTGTGCAAAAGGCAGCTGATTGATGTTTCTCTCTCATCAATGTTTCTGACTTTCTATCCCTCTCCCTTCCTCTCTGAAAAAAAATCAATAAAATATATATTTAAAAAAAAGAAATCCAGTTTATAATAGCATTAAAATAGCTAGGCACTAATAAAATCCAAATTAACCAATCTTCTATTCAAGAAATATTGGATGGAGGACCTTTGGCATTGTCCACAAGTTCTTAGTTACACCTCTTCTTAAGACATGGAATTTAATTCGCCACCATGCCCCCTTGAGTGAAGGCTGGGCTGAGTCACTCATTCCTAAAGAACAGAATATGGGAGAAGTGATGGTAAGTGACATCTGAGGTTAGATCATAAAAAGCATTGTGGCTTTTTCCCTTTCTCTTTCTCTTTCTCTTTCTCTTTCTCTTTCTCTTTCTCTTTCTCTTTCTCTTGGATCACTTGCTCTGGAGGCAACCAGCTACTGTGTGGGGACATGCAAGCAGGTTCCTTAGTGAGGAACTAAGGCCTCCTACCAAGAGCCATGTGAGCCATCTTGGAAGCAGGTTCTCCAGGCCCAGTTATGGCTTCAGACAACTGCAGCCCTGGCCAGTACCTTGACTACAACCTCATGACAGATACCGAGCCAGAACCGCTCAGTCAAGCGGCTCCTGAATCCTGATCCTCAGAAACTATGAGAAAATAAGTGTTCCTTTGTTTTAAATTGCCAAGTTTTCGAGTAATTTGTTACACAGCAATAGATAATGGATACAGAAATACATACAGAATTTTCACTCACCTTGTAGTATTGTAAAATTCTTGATGAGCTGACCGTGTTTGGAGTCCACAAGCTTCATTTCTTCCATAATCACTGATAAGTTTGCTACTTCAGTATCTAATCTCGATCTCATCATATCCTGTTGCATCCTGAGAGAAACAGAATCCAAACGGATGTTGGCCAGTGTGTTATTCAAGGAGGTCAGGTCATCCGTGTGTTTGGTCAGGGTATCTGTGCAAGTGGTCCTGACTTCATTCAGATTGCTGGTCAGCGTCCGCAGGTGGTGAGCTGTGTAACTGATGTTGCTAATGATGTTTACAATATCTGTTTCAAAGAGCTGGAAGCGTTCCTCCAGCTGGCTGAACTTGATGGCTGTTCTGTTCTCCGCATCCTTGTGTATGTCCTGCAGGTCTTTCAGGTTCTGCTCGTTGGCCTGTGAGGCCGTGGTGATATTGTCCATCTGACCTGTGAATGAGCCGAGCTGGCTGTTCATATCCTCCAGGGTGTCATTGTTGGCTTTGGCCAAGGCAGAGTTATTGGCAGCCAGCATCTGCAAGCTCTGGACTTTCTCCTTCAACCAATCGGTGTCCTTCTTGGCTTGAAGAAAAACCTGCTGCAGATTTTGGAAGTCGTTCTTGATTCGTTGGATAGCCTGGCTTGTGTCGTCCACAGACTGCTGCAGGTTAGTGATGAGGTTCCTCTGCTGCACCTGGGTCAAGTTCAGGTTGTTGAGGTTCATGATGACCACGTTATGAGAATACATTTGACTCTGCAGGTTGCCCTGAATCACGCTGGTATCATGTTGCAGATTCGTAACATAGCCATTATACGCCTGCAGGGTTTTGTTGACAGTGGTAATGAAGAAAGAGTTATTCTCCAAAGTTTCTTTCAGTTGACTTTGCCTGTCCACCAGTGCATCCCCACTTGCCTGTAACTTCTCCAGCCTATCTTTGTTCTTGCTGGTCTTTTCTGAAATCTCACGAAGCTGTTGTTGAAGATCCAGAATGTCTGATCTGAAGGAGGAGAGTTCTGAATTGGTGCTTATAGCTTTCTTCCCAGTTTGATCCCCTGGAATAAGATATGTTTGTTACTTAAATTAGTGATACGGAGAAGTGTTCAGGTGAGGTCAAATATTCTAAAGAGACTTAACTACTATTCTTTGTGGTTTGGATATGAAATCTGTTGCATATACAGACTCCTCTGCATTAGTAAAATTTACATATCTACCAAGAGTCATGTGAGCCATCTTGGAAGCAGGTTCTCCAGGCCTAGTTATGGCTTCAGACAACTGCAGCCCTGGCCAATACCTTGACTACAGCCTCATAACAGATACTGACCCAGAACCACTCAGTAATTTAGATAATGGGTACAAAAATAAATTCAGAATTTCCACTCACCTTGTAGTATTGTAAAATTCTTGATGACAGAATTTTAATTTGTAAATAAAGTTATATGGGTCTCAAGTGTAGCCACAAATATATTAAAACTAGAGGCCTGGTGCACGAATTTGTGCACCAGTGGGGTCCTTCGGCCTGGCCTGAGGGATCAGGCTGAAACTAGCTCTCCAACATCCCCCAAGGGGTCCAGGATTGTGAGAGGGCACAGGCCAGGCCAAGGGAACCCATCGAGGTCAGGGAGGTACGCGGGAGGTTAGCCAGCCAGGGAGGGACCGTGGGAGGGCTCTAGGGCGTGTCCAGCCCATCTCACTCAGTCCTGATTGGCTGTACCCCAGCAGCAAGCTCACCTACTGGTCAGAGCATCTGCCCCTGGTGGTCAGTGCACATCATAGTGAGTGGTTGAGAGGCTTTAGCATATCATTAGCATATTACACTTTGATTGGTTGAATGGCCTCCTGGTCAACAAGACATTTAGCATATTGGGCTTTTATTATATAAGATTGGTTCCTGGGGAACTGGAAAGGGTGCTAAGACCAGGATTTTATTTTTTTCAAAAAGGGAATGAGTATTTACCTGACTCTAGACAATCAGGCAGCGTGTCAGAAGGGAATAACCTATTGTTTGTTAAAGTCACCAAAATTCCTTTTTAAGAAATGAAAACAAAAATCAAAGGATAGAATAGGCTAGAATCATTGATTTTTAAAATTAATCTTTATAATTCTTCAATGCAGAGATTCTTCTATAATTCAAATAGGAATTTACTGAGCATTTTATAAATGAACTTTGTATTTGTGGTTCTTTATGATCAGGATTGGCCTTCAGATATTTTGGGCACATAATAGTGTTCTTTGGGGCATTCAACTCTAAAATTGGCCCTTATGTTTCAAAATTAAAAGTCTGAATTAAATCATGAGGAAAGACTCGACACACAACACAAAAACTTCATGTCCTTTCGGGTAAGTGTGAGTTTATAGTATCGTCATTCTAAAAAGCTGTGGTCATTTATAAAAGTGGGGTCAGGGGATCTGACCTGGTGGTTCCCTCTCAAACAGATTACCTAATTTTTTCAGGTCGCTTTCCACCGCGGTGAGCTTGTCATCATAGGTTTGGCGAGATGTCTCCATGCCCCCTGTAACATTGTCCATTTTCTCTACAACTAAGATTTGGAAATCAGTTCATTAGTACACATATCTGCTTGAATAGTATTTTTCAGTTTCAACAAGAGAGCATTTCATTACAGAATAAAGAAAACAGGCTGAATCGAAGAGTATAAATGAAATCAAATACTGTATGAGAAAAAAGCCACTCTTTCAGAAAAAATAAGTGAGTTACTTATCTTAAAACCCAGTGGCGATTTACTTGCAAGCCTGAGAATTGTATGATTTTTTCTCATGATTTGGTATTGCTGTAGTAGTTTTAGAAATTGTTTCAAATGGATTTGTAAATTGTTGTGTATTATACAAATCCTCTATGTAGATTGTTTCCTAGATAGATGGTCTCTCTCTATGATGGTGCGGAAGTGATGTGCACTCAGTAGAAACTGTACTTAGAATTTTGGTCTTTCCTGGGCCAGCAATGTGTGGTAAGATAGCTCATGACGCTGCGATGGCTCTCAGCCAGCCATGGAATCTCCAGGATAAACAACCAATACTGCACAGCATGTTCATCGTGTTGGAGGGTTTTGCCCAAGCGTAAGCTGATGTAAGTGGTCTAAGCAGGTGTAAAGTAGGTAAGGCGTATTAAATGCATTTCCAACTTTTGATGGGCTTATCCGGATGTAACTCGATCTTCCTAAATCGAGGAGCACCTTTAATTTCCATAGCACTGGGATTATTACTCATCATACTCCCAACCACCTCTGACAGGCAGGACTCAAGTAGCAGGAGATTTCAAGGCAAAGAACACCTAGCTCATTTATACACAAAGTCTTCATAGAAGAGATGCAAAATCCAGAGTTTTTGCCATTTTCTGTCCTGAGTTCCACCACTGAGACCTGAAAATCTGCTTCCCTTTAGTGACGAGTGAATCCGTACTTTATCAATTCCCACTTCGATGCCCACATTTACAAAGAAGGCCTTTTAAAAAGCATTCTCTTCATGACACATGATAGGGAAAGTCAGTGATACAGTGTTAAGTAAAAGCTGCCATTATTATTCTTTCTCAGGAGGCAGTAACTCTCTCTGGTTTTGAATACGAGTTTATCTTTCTATATTGTCTAATAAGAAAGGACTTCTCTGAAAGTGACACCTGTGAGATCCAACGTCTAGCAAGTTAGGATGAAGTCCGTCCTTCTTGCCCTCAACAGCTTTTTAAAACAAAAACTTTATTTTTTTAAGTATGACTATCCTTTGTATATTAATTGTGAGCCAATGGGTCCAGTTCATTTTACTCATCAAGTGTTCCACCCACACATGACTGTGTGAGAGGGTTCTCCTGGTGTCTATCAGGAAGTAGAAGCACAGTCCCACGTGTCTGAATGACCTAACGTGAAACGGCTCCCTGGCTCCTGGTTCCTGGCGCCTTCCTCGGAGAAGCCTGTTGAGCTGTCCCTTAAGCTTCTACAGTCTGGCCATAATGACACATGTCACCCTCGCCTTTCCACGTGTCCTTCTTTCCACCTAGAATGTTCTTCCCTGGCCTCTTCACCAAGCAAAGACCTACTTGCTCTTCAAGACTCAGCTCAATGCCTGTGGGAGAGCATTGCTGAATTTCCTTAGTCAGCAGCCCCTTGTTTATTACAGAACTTACTTGACTGTGTTGTCCTGGCTTGTTTACTGCAAGATCCTTTAAGGCAGGAACATTTGTATCCAGTTTTATTTCCAGCTCTTAGCTCAATGTGTGGTACTTATAGGTGTTCAACTTATATTTACTTATGTCATTTATTTAAATAAATGAGTGTCTGTCTGCTGACTGCTGAGGCCTGTGAAAAACTGGCTGAGCTGGAGGTTATGCAAACAAATGTACAAACCACCCAAACCCAGGAAGCCTCAGCACTGGCAAAAAGTATGACATCTAGTTGAATAATTATTGTTTTTTCAAAATGACTGTATGGACGGAGAGGTATAGTTATGATAATCTGCACCTTAGGGTTGTCTGATGGGCATCCATACTCCTAATCCCTGGAAACTCTGAACAACAAAATGTTTCCTCTGCATTTTAAGCAAAGCTAAACTGTTAAAATTAAAATAGGGATTGTTTATAAGTTTAGGTTCAGTTCTGATCCTCAAATCAAAACATATGCCTCTGTCTGTCCTCAAACCACACACAGGATCTTAAGTCCTGCCTTTTTTTCCTGGAAGCCAAAGAAACCTCTAAATATGCTGACAGGCAGTCATTTTCTAGCCTCTCTAACTTTTCTTCCATTTTAGTTTTAAAAAACACAGAACTGTCACAGACAGATAATGCAGATTCCCACAAAATAAAAATATATGTTCATTAAAACCAAAACCTGTTAATCTTCTCTTTGGTGCAGCATGAAAGTGACTTGCCCTGCGCACAAGTGCTAATGAGCTGGTTCCATGCACTGGGGCGTATGTCTATGTTTAAAAACAGGATCCGGGGGTAAAACTCCTACACACTTTAGAGTTGCAAAGCTGGCAGCTTGCATCTGCATAAAAACACTGTGCTGACGGAGATCCAGAACCAACACCTGCTGTAACAGCACACAGCATTTTCATTGGCTTTTACTCCCAACGTAGTAGCACAAATTCTAGAAACTTTGAGTCTGTAGCTGTAGATCTCAGCTGGTAGACTGTTCTCATACGAGGAAAACAAACATGAAACATAGAACGGTTACTAGCAGTCTGATTTTTTCACGGGCTCCTCTTTTTTGGAGATTGTTTCTTAACAGAGATTTTTTTCTTCAGATCATCAGTGCTTTAGCTGTTATAGCTGGAGAATTGTCCCTCTTCAAGTACCCAAAGCCTAAATTCTCTAGGAAAACCTGACAATAATACCTTTTCTACAAATGGATTATGGTATCATCCTTTGGCCGGGCCACTAACCTCCTTTGCTCTTGTTTTGATTTCACCCATCTTTTAAGGTTCACTCCAAATCTTGTCACCCCATTGTGCTAAGTCTTCCCTGGTTATTTGATTCCATACCACACCAACTGAATTTTTTTTTCTGAATGGCAATAATAACAGCCTCCACTTATTGAGTGCCTGTTCTTTGCAAGATGCACTGCACCACCTCTGCAGTTAAGCCTCACAACTTCTGTTTCAGATGAAGAAACGGAGGCTCAGATATATTCAGTGACTGGCCCAGAGTTACACTTACAGCTTGTAAGTGACTAGGGGATCTAACTCCACAATCTCTGCTTTCTCTGTAAGTCCATATGGACTCTGATTTAGTATTTCTTTTTCCTAAATATGGGTTTCTCCAAGAAAAATCCCTGGAGGGGAAAATTATGTCTTGTTTGTCTTCTCTTTATAGTCACCATCTTCAGATGTTTACTAAGCATCACTATGTATGGACATAGTGTAGACAGTGAGAATACAAGCTCACGGCCCAGCCTGAGGACAGGGAACAAGAGCAGAGCACGGTCATGCCTGGTGCTCACGAGAGTCTACACCAGCCTGCCTTGGTCCTAAGGGAAAACCCCCTCCTCCATTGGAACCTGTGACTTCCCAGTAACACCAACTACATTTCCTGGAATGCAATTAAGACATCTCTATTTTGAACACTATTTCAGATTTCATTACAAAAATACAGAAAATCTGTTTGTAGGGTGTTAGCCTAGACCAGTGGTCGGCAAACTGCGGCTCGCGAGCCACATGCAGCTCTTTGGCCCCTTGAGTGTGGCTCTTCCACAAAATACCACGGCCTAGGTGAGTCTATTTTGAAGAAGCGGCGTTAGAAGAAGTTTAAAAAATTTGGCTCTCGAAAGAAATTTCAAGCGTTGACTGATGTTTGCCGACCACTGTCCTAGGCTCTAACAATAGCTACAGTGTGTCCATTTGTGCACAGTTGATGCACATTTTGAAAATCTACTTTGTCACTGGTACTTGGGCAGCGCTTAGCAGCAAAGTAGACATTCTACAACTAGGAATGTTGAGTTAAAGGAGAGCCTTACTGAGAGAGACTCAGATTTCTGTCCTTTTGTTACCTTCAAATGGATGCCTTCAAGGCAGGACAAATGAGTAGGATTCAGGGAATGTTCTGGAAGAAACATGACCTATGAACTTAAGAGCTGGCTTCCTCCACAGAAGCTCCACTGACGGGTGATTGAAAGCCCAGGGCACAGGACCATGCTGTAACGGTCCAAGAACTTGCTTTCTGGAAAGCAGCTGACGAGCCTCCTGGTCACAGCCACTGTGCAGACCTGTCTGGGGGACTCAGCAGTCCTCTGACCGGCTCGGCAGATTCTCTAGAAGGAACTTCAGTGACGTCCTAACTGGCAGCTGTGTAAGTGACGTAAAGAAGTAAAGGACGTTTTCAGGAAACCATGGAGTTGCCTTTACTAACGCTGACAAATAAGGGGTTTCTATTTTCTTTCTTTTCAAATCCTCCTTCAGAAGAATATCTTCTTTCACCGAATATTTTTTCCTTCCTTCCTTTCTTTTTTAAATAGAGTTTCGCTAGACTTCAAAGGGAGATGTGTAAAAGGAAAACCAACTCTTATCTTTTTGCCTTTTATAATGTGGAGTCACCAGTATCTTATCAGCAAGAAAGAGGATTCACTGTACAAGAGAAAACACATCTGGAAAATATCAACATTCTAGTTCGTTATGACTGTGCTTGGAAACCAAAATGGCATGTTGTTTTATTTTTGTCAGCAGAGGCCTGAGGGATAAGCGCCTTGAAGGAGGTAAAAGACCAGTCAGACAGTGGTCACTTGGCCTCTGCCTCTCTTGCTCCCTCAGTCTCTTCCTCCTGCATCCTGGTCAGACCACAGCCTCCAGGGCAGGCCAAGCCAATCTCCAGGGTTTCAGGTTTCTAGGTAGGCCTTCAAATTGCCGCAGTTCACTCAGAGCAGACTGGCTTAGAGGTTCTTGAGCACTGACTGATTGCCTTAACAGAAGTTAGCTCCAATCCACAATTCATTCACTGTCCATCCTCTCACTAATTCATCCAGTAAAATGTATTGGGTTCCTATTAAGTACCATGAGGCAAGGTCCTGGTGGGAGATATACTAAATAAAAAATAGTCTCTTTTCTTCATGGAACTTACAGTTTGGGTGGCAAGACAGACAAGCCCACTGGCCATGATGATACAGAGTGGCAGGGGCTAAAGTAAATAAACGGTGCGAGAGGAACAAACAGGGCACCTAACTCAGCTCTCAGGGTCTTCTCGCAGGATGTGTGAGGCGTGAAGGGAAAGAAGGAGTCATTGAGGTGGAGAGCAGAGAAAAGGTTTTTCAAGCAAATGGACCAACACACAAAGCAAACCAGAGCTGAGACGGGCTTTCCAGTGTTGTAATGCAGAAAATATTTGTGCTTTAAAAAGAAATGAAAAGGATGGGGGTCCATGGGGGGATAAGGGCACATATGTAATACCTTAATCAATAAAGAAATTTAAAACTAAATAAAAATAAAAGAAAACAAGAAGGAAACCCTCATTTTTGGATCTTCCTATATAATTCTGAAGGCATAAAGATCCTAGATTGTATTTCCTTGCAGAAGTAAAAGTTGCAAAATATCATACGGTGGTAAGCTCTTCAAACCTTTCTCATCTCCCTTTCAAATAGAAAATGTTTACTTTCATATCACACAGTACTGAGCCCTAAAGATATTCATTAAATGGCTGTTTGATTCCAAGTTCCTCCTTTGTCTGGGTTTGCTGGCAAAAGTCATGGAGAAGTGAGTAATGACCGAAATAATCTAGTAAGGAAGACAGTCTGAATTACTTAGGGCATAAAAACCCTCCTGTCCCCGACTTGGTTCCCTCCTTCACCTTATCCAGCCCTTGCAGTTAATCACTTTGTTAATCCCAGGGTTGAGTAACTCATCACAAATGGATACAATGACCCGGTGATTTTCCAAATTGCCATTGCTCAAATTCATCAGGCAACACACTACAGGAAGCACCTTAACTTTTCCATGACTATGTCCCTAGAGGTGGGGACTTTTGACTACACTAAGCATTTTAAACATATTGCACCATGTTAAATATAATTCAATTATAAAGAAAGAAGGAGCAGAGAAACACAGCCACTTATTTATTGGGACTGACTATAGGACAAGTGGTTTAATTACATCACCTTTGCTCATCCCAATCACCTTGAAAGGTGGCATTATAATTGCCGGTTTACATATAAGAAATCAGAAACTCTAAAAGGTTATGATGCATACCCAGGTTACACAACTATGCAGAGGACTTAGCATTACTCTTGGCACGACAGTCAGCACTTCATAAACACTCACAATTATATTGCGAATGGAAAAATCAATAATTGATCTAGGACCAAAACGCATTCTCATTCCAATACACTGTTTCCTCAGGAAACCACTAAACACTGGGAGAGAGGTGGGAGGAGTACACACTGGAGGGAGTTTATGTTGAATCTTTCTCTTACTAGGCCAAGTCTACAGGCCAAGGAAAAGAGAGGGAATGTGTGGGATTCTCCACTGTTAACCTGTCGCTCCTGAGGGAGGGCTCAGATGGTAGCTGGGTGAAGGTTTTGAAGATCAGCAGACCCCATATCTGTCTCACGTGTCTTTCATGGGAAGGTTTCCATGGCTGTTTTCTATAAAAGCGTTTATGTGCTGCGAGTTTCTGTATCATGGCATCGCCTACCTGTGGTGTCTGGACTGGGTACGAGGTTTGGGAAGGGGAAACCTATTTTGTCTGTGAGTCTGGAGGATTCAGGCAAACAGCCTCCAGTGACCTGAAACCAGGCATATTGAAAGACTACTGCCTGACGTCCATAAAGTATAATTAAGGGGTGGTGCTGTCTCAGTGTTTAATTTTCACAGGGCAATATTTTTATGGCACTATACAAACAACAGTGGCCACAGTAAATGTGCTGAGGAGAGAAAAGGGGAATTAGCTGGCCAGACCCTGGGTGAAATAAGTCATATCTTTGGAGATCTTGTGTTGGGCTTCTCCTCTTCAATCTAGTTTTTCTGTGTGCTAACTCCAGAGTTTCCACAGGATTCAGAGATAAGATGAAACTGATAGAGGAAGAGGGAGTAGCTGGAAATAGGTAGGAAAAAACAACAAAGAGGAAAAATCTTTATCATTCAGAGAGAAACATCATTATTATTGCTAAAATGAGTCAAAAGGAATTACTACTCTCTCTTTCCAGATTCCATAGCTACAGGAAGCTGAAGACACAAAGGTGGAATTTAGGGTGTTGCTTAGTTTTGCATCTGAGTTGTATTCATGAAATACTTCATACTGGTACACATACCCATGTTAATGAAAGACAACTTACTATTTGGGAGAAAAAGGAAAGAATACTTACCTTTGTATCCCAGAATGGCCACTGTGATTGTTAGCAAGGCACACAAAATGTATAATAGTATGATAGAAAACTTCAGTGCCCAGTTGTTTTTACATTTGGTACATTGTGTTCCTTCCTGAATACCTGTAAGAAAAGTCACATTTTAATAATAATGACCAAAAACATCACTTAGCAAAGTATCCTTTTGCATTCTGGTTTAAATATTATGATTTAAAAATAATTTTTATATATGCCTTACTATGGGGATGACTGGGTATTTTAAAATTAAACATACCTCTTTAGCACTACAAGCACTTTATTATCATGCTGTTATAACTGTATTTATTTTATTTTATTTTAAAATATATTTTATTGATTTTTTGCTGAGAGGAAGGGAGAGGGATTGAGAGTTAGAAACATCGATGAGAGAGAAACATTGATCAGCTGCCTCCTGCACAACCCCTATTGGGGATGTGCCCACAACCAAGGTACATGCCCTTGACCGGAATTGAACCTGGGACCCTTCAGTCTGCAGGCCTACACTCTGTTCACTGAGCCAAACCAATTAGGGCAATGGTCAGCAAACTCATTAGTCAACAGAGCCAAATATCAACAGTACAACAACTGAAATTTCTTTTGAGAGCCAAATTTTTTAAACTTAAACTTCTCTAATGCCACTTCTTCAAAACAGACTCACCCAGGCCGTGGTATTTTGTGGAAGAGCCACACTCAAGGGGCCAAAGAGCTGCATGTGGCTCGCAAACAGTGGTTTGCCAACCACTGGGTTAGGGCATAGCTATATTTAATATGACTTGAAAATAACACATAACTTTGTCTCATAGAATAGTTTTGAACCAATTCTACTCTTATAATTACAATTATAATTTCAATAACAATCTTTACATGAGAAAAGATTTAAAATACCCAAATACCGATAGCAATTCAAACACAATCAATCAAAAAAAAAAAAAAAAAGGGACTTGTCTTTTGAAGATGTTTGTTTCAGTGGTATGCTAGACCTAGTTGCTACTGGTTTGCTTTTGCTAAATTTTTAGTAATTTGAGGAGCTGATTGTTAAACTCTTGGTAGCCTGAAATCAGTCTTGCAGGGAGTATTTACACCATGGAAATTGACAAGCACTACAAATTATTAGCCCACCCTTGCCTTTGAACTGATATACTATCATGTCACTAGCTCTAAAGGTACTGTAGCCTATAGCAGAAAGCATAGGTAATTTTAAGATTAAAATGCTCAATATATAACCATCCTATCTAATAAAAGAGTAATATGCAAATTGACCATCACTACAACACACAAGATAGCTGCCCCCATGTGGACACAAGATGGCCAGTAGGAAAGGGCAGTTGGGAGGGATCAGGCCTATAGGGGAGGGCAGTTTGGGGTGACCAAGCCTGCAGGAGAGGGCAGTTAAGGGCAATCAGGCTGGCAGAGCAGCAATTAGGCATCAATCAGGCACAATCGGGGCTGGGGAGTGGTTAGAGGTGATCAGGCTGGCAGGCAGAAGTGGTTAGGGGAAATCAGAAAGGCAGGCAGGCGAGCAGTTGGGAGCCAGCAGTCCTGAATTGTGAGAGGGTTCCCAGATTGGAGAGGGTACAGGTTGGGCTGAGGGACACACACCCCTGTGCACAAATTTCGTGCACCGGGCCTCTAGTATTTAGATATTACACATATATAGTAAACAGACCCATATGTAAATTATCACAGTTATTTAAATATGAATTATGAAATAACTAGAAAAAAATCTTTTTGATGAGAAGAGGTAAATGTTGACTTCTCGCAGTTCAACTTTTTGAAAAATATTCTAATCTAAATGAGAAACCATCACTTCTCCAAGTGATTCCAGAAGCCCAACACGGGAACTTTTCCCTCAGATTGATTGGAAACACAGAAGACAAAGACCGTGGACATTTTAATGTGAAAATCACATTTTAAGGAGCACCAACAGATTCCTTCTTTCCCTGGCCTGTTTGCCTATGTGTCTACTAACAGTGTTCCCCCAGGAGCAACAGCACATAAAGGGCTCATCTTCCATAACTGTGCTCAATAACTTTTGATAGATAGGTTGTGAGGATTAAGCCACAGCCGAAGTTTCTCTCCTTGGGTTTATAATTTTACCTACAGTGCCCTGTTTCAGCAAAAAGAGTTCTTCAGCTGTGTTTAATACAAAATGATGAAAGAAACAGCAGAGAGCAATGATGTGAATTTAACTTTCAGGGTTTAACCAATCCCTCCGTTGTTCTGGGCCAGAACAGGAGGGGGCTCAATCTGTTCCATGACTCAGAGCAGTGACTCTCAAACGCAGGTGCATCAGACTCACATGAGGAGTTTGCTAAAACACAGCATTTCTAATGCAGGCATCTGAGAAGGCACCTGAGAATCTGGACTTCTAACACGTTCCCAGGATGCTGGTACGGCTGGCCTGAGGACCATTCTTTAGAACAGTACTTCTCATCAAACCTTAAGGTGCTTACAAATCCCACTGATCCAATGCAGGCCTGATTCAGGTGAGGCCAGTTTAGAGAAACACACTTTGAGGAGCAAAGGTCTAGTTTAGAAGATGACCATGCTGGATTAACCTTTGGTTAACCAATTCCTTGAAGGTGAAGCTGCAAAATCAGACTCATTGTTCAAACAGACCTAGAGTAAATCTGCTTCTTTGCATCACAGTTTTCCCATTTCTTTGACATCTTTTCCTTTCCGTCCTCTTTTAATTGCCACGTGGAGGCCTCAGCACCACCTCTCATGTCCAAAACCATCCTTGGTACGAGCCCTGCCAAACCGTATCTCAAACATTCACCCAACTTTCTTATTTCCATCCAACCTAAAAACGACTACTCTTATCCCTCCAGGTGCTTAAACCGAAAGACAGCCTGAAGTCTTCTCTTTTTCTTAATCTCTCACTCAATCCATCACCAGGCCCGGCTGAAATTTCTGTGGGATATTTTTATCACGACCATCTCACCTACAGCTTACTGATGTTCGCTCACTGCTTACACTGTACCAGGCACTTGACACACACTGTCTTTAATCCACATACTAGTAATAACCCTTCAAGGAGGAATGGTGGTGGGGGCTGAAATGACATTCCATAGACACCACAGCCAGGATTCAAACCTGGGTCCGACTCCAAAAGTCATGACCTCTCCACTACGCTATGGTGCCTCCTCCCTGGTCAGTCTTTCCTCTCCATTTTCACTGCCACCATCCTAGTGTGAGGTTCTTCCATCTCAGCAGAAGCTTCCCCTGTCACGCCCCCTGGAATCCAGCCTCAGCCCTACTGAAATCCCGCTATCCTCATGACAATGCTGAAAAGAAAACAACAAAAACTTTCTACAGCTTACCCTGCACTGAAAGATGAATACACACACATCCATCAGCTCTTGGGCTCTTCATAACCTGGCAGTTTAAAATCACATCCAGTTAGAGCAAATATCTTTTTGGAATTAGAAGAGAGAGAAGTACAGGTAGACCCATCAACATATCACATTTCATGTTCAGAAACAATGAACTTGCTTTGGTAGCAACTGTAGAACCCAGAAGGATAACAGACATAGGGATGCCACAGGGGTGTGGAAGCCTGGGTGGTAATGTTATGGCTGACGGGGGTGTTTCATTCCTTTTGGATTTTAGGACCATGGTGGGTTCTTTACACCTCTCCAGGACTATTTCTTATGTTCTGTTAGACGAACCTCAGAAGATTTAATCAGAGTAGAGATGGAGGTAGAGAATACGGTCTAGGACTAGAAGGTTGCTTAGAGGGCATCTGGTTAAGCGAGACCGGTGAGGAAAAGCAGAATCAGAAGCTACTCCCAATGTGGAGGTGTCTCCCTGTCTCCTGACTGTGTGTGCTAACTCTGTGTTTGCCACTGCACATCTGGTACATGTGGGATTTGCGTACACCCAACTCCCAGACAGTTGTCACTGGTTCACATTCTGAAGAAGTCACTTCCTCACAATGTGCATTGCTCATTGCTGACTGTATCAGCGCTTAATCAATATCAGATGGCACCATCTGACCTCCCTTTCCACTTGACACACGTTTTCTGTCTTGTTTTTTCTCCCCCCTCCCAGACTTATTTTTAATAAGAATTCTGTTTTATCTTTCCCTCGCTGCCCTCCTCTGGGAGGACAGAAGAATGCCTACTACAAAGGGACCCTGCTGGCTCAAGTAGCTGGGGGGACTCCTCCTCCTTGAACCTAGATGGTCACAAAAAAAAAAAACATTCAAGAGAGATATCCCCCTGTTAGCAGCCTTTGTAGTGTTTGTTTTCTTAGCATTACTTTCCAGAGACTGGGGACTCTGTTGCCATTGGCGGGGGTGGGGTAGGAAGGGCAAGGCAGTGGATCTGCAGAGTGCTGCGGTTAAGATTCTAGCGCAGGAAGTGAAGCAGTTTTGCCCCTTACCACCAAGAGATCGAGCTTATAAAAAACAAACAAACCCTGGCCCAAACAGCACATTTCTAATTCAGCAGGCCACAAGCAGAATGTGCCTGAAGGTCCCATGCCTTTCCACTGGTTATCCCGCCTGAACTACCTCCCATTGAACTTAATTCTTGGCTCACATTCTGAATGTATTTTCCCGTGTCCAAGTCTTTATTATACAAAAAAAAAAAAGTTGAGGGCCAAGTGAAGCCAGAATCACTCTGGTTAACTCCTTGTGTGTTCTATGGAAGTCCAGACTAGCTGACAATATGGTCCCCAGTGCCCAAACTCAAAGGCCTCTGGGTGGCCCCATTTCCAGCCCAGGTTTACAGCAAGAAGACTGGGGACCCGAGGAGGGTGTACATAGATCAAGGATGGTTAGCTGGTTGGAGAGAATAATTGAAACACTGCAGGAATGACAGTGCAGATGGCCAGAAGAATTCCCCAGCAAGGAGCATTCCTTTCTGCTGTGGTTCTCCATAAAGAGCCCTCCCAAGTGCTGTGGTCCAGGCTCCAATCGAGTCTGTTTTTCCAACATTTTAGGAGAATAAAAGAGTTTCCTTCACTATCATATTTTTTTGCCATATACATCAAAAAAGGAAGGCTTGTCTGTTCAAACAGACACATGCTTGTTACATTAAGGCTGGCATTACAGGCAAGTGTGGGGTACTTCGGGGCTGTTTGAATGATCACAAGTGTCAAGAGCTTAGTGATGTTGCCATAAAGATCATGTTACCAAAGATAAACTTCAGTAAGCTGGTAGACTACAAAATCCAGAAAACCACAGGTTTTGATCTGAGATTTGCAGTGACCTTTTCATGTGGTTTTTTCATAGTTATTAATCTACTGCCTGGTGGCATGTATTCCCATAAACCCATGGGAATGATTTGGCTATAACAGTAAAGTTGATGATTCAAATACATTTCTATAATTAGAATGCCCTCAAAAGCAACAAAACGTTAAGAGTTAACATCCCTGTTAGTTATTTGGATGTTACACAATAGCACTCTAGAACAAAGTTAAGCACCGAAAACGCTTTAAGTTTTTCCTTATTATAAAGGCCATTTACTAAATGATGAGATATGGATTTAGTTAGTTTAAAAATTTTTCTTATTAATGAGTAATTTAGATCCCCAAATACAAATCCCAGGCCTGGACACCTTATTATGCCAAGTTTCCCAAACAATGTGGAGAACCATAAAAGCAAAAGCAAGACAGTAATTGTTAATGAAATAGCTTTCTGTGCAAAATAAACAAAGCCTCACAGCTTCTCTGTATTCAGAGGGACGTGCTCAAATCAGAAAAAAATTATTTAAGAGAGTTTTATGAAATCTTCAGCATTCATTCTGAGCTTATATTAATATGGTGCACATGTACTAAAGATATAGTTTATGGCTTTTTTGTTTGGTTTTAATGTTTAAAAAAATGTGTATTACTTGTTTAACATGTATAATTCGTACCCTCCCTACTAAAAAGGAATTGTAGGCAAAAGCCAGATGTAATGATGCCACTCAGAACTAAGAGTGCCTGCCAGTACACATACCGTCTCAGAAGAACGCCATTATTTTCTCCTTGTGGTTTTTATAATAATGAATCCTTTATTATGTGAACTGTACACAAATGCTTTCAATTCTGAGGGAAGAAATCTTGCTCACTGGGGAGCTGAACCATCACATCGCTCACATTTGTCTCCGCACTGGCCCTTCCTCTTGGCTCGCTTCCTCTTCGTGTTATTCCATGGGCACAGAGCACCCTCAACAAGCCTGATGATTCTCTGACCACTTCATTATCTGGCACTGCCAAACACTGTCCTTCTGTGATTAGGCACTGAACCTTTTAATGAAAAGGACTCATGAGCCTTCAGCTCCAGCGTGGGCCATCAGAGCCTGCTGTATAATTGGGTGGGACACTTGTACTTCACAGGTATTTGGAGGAAGGCCAATAGGCATTCGGCTAGTGGGTCAGAGTTTCCTATTACTGCAAATGCAACGAGGAATTGCTGAGAAAAACTGCCATTAACTAAGGACCTGATATGTCTAAGGCATCCTCTCCTGGTTACTTACAATTCCTTCAATAATCCTGCAAAGTAGGAACTGGCCCTAATTTTATAGATTTTAGGAAAGTGATGGTCAAAGAGACTGAGTACACAAGCAGAGTGCTGGGAGCTGGACCCAGATTTATCACATGTTGCTTCTCTATGCTTTTTCACTTCCAGAAATAGGAAGCAGAACAAAGCAAGATTAAGGATGCCTAACAAGATAAGCCATAGACAGCTGACTTGTTAAGACTTGTAGGAGTGTTCTGTCAAAATAAAGGGGTGCAGAAACATTATTTCAAATGTTGACAGAAAAGAACAATAAAACTCAGTTCCTAGTAAGTTAACTATTACTACAGGCTGTAATTTCTTTCTTACTATTCTATGATGACATATTTGAGCAGCAAGTTAATTCCATCCTAATAATTACTCATTATCTCTGAGAGGTCAGGCCTAGCTTGGAGATTTGGCTGGTAAGGTCTTTGAGCCCCTGAGAAATCATCCCCCTTTGGGGATGGGATTTTTGGAATGGGATAGGCTGGGAAAAGAAGGTAGCTTTACTAGTATAATATCAAGGCAACTATGGGACATACAGGGGCCTTGCTCACTGTAAGCTTGAAACCAAAACCAGCTGGTTGTCCCTATTGAGTTTTCTTCTGAAGCCCTAGTGAACCAAAACGGGAGCCTCAGAAGCCAGCCTTCTAATGGTTCCTTCATCAGGGGACCCAAACACTTGCTGGTGCTTCAAGTCTGCGGGAGTTGGGTGAGATAAGTGAGTGGAAAGGAAGAACATGAAAAAAGGACTGATTACATGGTAATAAATCTTTAATTTATTTCTACCCTCTTTACCCCCCTCCCCTTTTGCGTTGGCAAACCAATTCTTTTTACAAATATCAGCTTGACCCATGGTTAAAAAATCTGCAGTAATTCTTTACTGCCATAGTAACAGTTCTCAGTGGCTCAAAGTAGATTCTGAGATGCTCAATAGCTAGCATCCTCTGACCATGCAGGTTCTTAAAACCTCAGGACCAGGAGGAGTATCAACTGTCATCTCTGCCAGCAACCATCTTCCCAATGAAGAAACTGTAGCCCAATGAACTCTCTCATCCACCCACTCACACATGGGCCAGCCTCCATTTTGCTGGATTTCCCACAGAGATATTTAGACTCCAAACATTGCCCACTTCACTATGCTCCTTTTTTTCTTTTTAATATATTTTTATTGAGTTCAGAGAAGAAGGGAGAGGGAGACAGAGAGAGATATATAAACATCAATGATGAGAGAATCATTGATCAGCTGCCTTCTGAACACCCCCATTGGTGATCGAGCCTGCAACCCGGGCATGTGACCCTGTAGCTGGAATCAAACCTGGGACCCTACAATCCACAGGCCAATGCTCTATTTACTGAGCCAGACCAGCTAGGGGACTATGCTTCTTTCTTGCTATATCCCATTTATTCATTTATGTAAAAATTAAGTATGGAGAATCTACTATATGCCAGGCGCTGGGTGCAATGGTGAACAAAACAGATACAAATCTCTGCCCTTATGGAACATATACTCCAGAGGGAAGATATTTTAATATGTTAGAAGGTGATAAATACTATGGAGAAAAATAAAGCAAGGAATGGGGGAAGGGACATATGGAGAGATTGATGGCATTTTAAATAGGGTGGACTGAAGTGGTTTAAAAGGAATTGCTAGATCATATGGGAGTTCTAGTCTTAATTTTTTGAGGAAGCTCCATACTGTTTTCCACAGTGGCTACATCACTTTACATTCCCAGCAACAGTGCACAAGGGTTCCTTTTTATCCACATCCTTGCCAACACTTGTTATCTCTTATATTTTTTATGTATCTTTCAAAGAATGAATGGATAAAGAAAATGCCACACACACACACATAATTGAATACTCTTCAGCCATAAAAAAAGATTAACATTTGTAACAACATAGATGGATCTTGAGGATGTTATGCTAAGTGAAATAAGTCAGACAGAAAAGGACAAACACTTCATGATTTCACTCAGACATAAAATATAAAACAAAAATGTAAAATATTAATCCAGTCAACATAATGGTGGAATAGGTAAATACAGTACTCACATCCTTCCACAACCACATAAAAAACACACAACTAAAATATAGAACAACTATCATTCAGAACTGCCTGAAATTTGGTTGAACAAAAATCCTACAACTAAGGATATAAAGAAGCAACGACATCGAGACAGGTAGGAATGAGGAAGATGTGAAAGGGCTGGTCCCACACCCGTGTGTGGCAGATAAAGATTGTGAGGGATATCTCAGCTGCAGAGGTCCTCCTTGAAGATCGAGAGGTTCCAACCCCATATCAGGCCCCCCAGCCCAGGGTTCTAGTGCCAGGAAGAGAAGTCTCATGACTTCTGACTATAAAATCAGTGGGAATTGTGGCTGAGTGAGATGGAAGGCTGCTGGAGTCCTAGGCATTCCTCTTAAAGAGCCTGTGCACAGACTTACTCAGATGCACCCCCTTTGAGTTCCAGCACTGGGGGAGCAGCTCAAAAGGCATAAGGGACATATGGGGAAGAACTGAAGTGTCTGGCATTAAGGTGAGAGCTGGGGGTGGAGGTGGAGGTGAGCAACTTTCTTTCAGATAGAAGTACTGACAAAGGCCATTGTCCCTTTAAAGAGCTATCCACACACAGAGCAGGCAGGTGGGTGCCATATGAGTCTCCATCAACCTGCCCTAGTGATTCTCTAAGAGTCTGCCCCACCAACAACTAGGCCTACCCAGGTTGTGTCCAGTGGCTTTTCCATATGAATTACCTGTCTTGGTTCATGCTTCAGACTTTCCTAAAATCTCTTAAATAAGCAGCACCAGGCCTTGGTATACCTCGTACCTCTTGCTAAGTGGCCTCTCATGTGGCACTGGGGGAAGCCGGCCTTGGTTCACAGCTTGGTCTCTCCTGGGTCTCTCCAAGCACAGCAAAAGTAGCAGCCATCTATAGATCATTCTGCAGCTCATGACAGGTGATGCTTGCAGAACACAGGTAGTGGCTGACCTTGACCCATACCTCCTGGGAGGCCACAGAGCCAACGCACCTGGTGGACAGCTTCAGACCACATCAAAGCACCACCAAATACTTCCATAAGCAACACACTCAAGAGGCAGACTCAGCAGGCCCACTGAAGTAAGTCCTATCCTATGGTATGGGCCCCTGCACACTCCATGGTGGTCAGTGGTCTCAGCCAATCAGTTGGGGGTAAATCCCTCCCATTGACATGCCAATAGCAATAGAGGCTCAACTACAATAGGAAGGTGTGCATAGCCCACATGGGGGAGAAAGGGGAGCACCTGGAGTGCTCAGCTCAGGTGAATGAGGAGGCTGTGTTACTGGACCCTACAGGACACCTACTATATCAGGACTGGGAGACCTAGCAGCTCTGCCTAATACATAGAAACAAACACAGGGAAGCTGCCAAAATGAGGAGGCAAAGAAATATGCCAAATTAAAGAACAGAACAAAACTCCATAAAGATAACTAAACAAAATGGAGACAAGCAATCTATTAGATGTAGAATTTAAAACACTGGTTACATGAACGCTTAATTAACTTAGGGGGAAAGTGGATAAACTTAGAGAGACCTTCAGCAGCATAAAAAAGGACATAGAAACCATAAATAGAACCAGTCAGAAATGAAGGATATACACTAACTGAAATGAAGAATAATTTATAGGGAGCTAAGAGTAGATAAAGCTGAGAATCAAAACCATGATTTGGAATATAAGGAAGCAAAAACACCCAATCAAAATAGAAAGAAGAAAAAAGAATCCTCCCCCCCCCCAAAAAAAATAAGGATAGTATAAGGAGCATCTGGGACAACTTAAAGTGTACCAACATTTGCATTATGGGAGTGCTGGAAGGAGAAGAGAGAACACAAGAAATTGAAAACCTACTTAAAAAAATAAGTGGAAAACTTCTCTAACCTAGTGAAGGAAACAGACACATAAGTCCAGGAATTGCAAAGTCCCAAACAAGATGAATCCAAAGAGATCCACACCAAGACACATCATAATTAAAATGTTATAGAGAGAATCTTAAAAGCAGCAAGAGAAAAGCAGTTAGTTCCTATAAGGGAGATCACATAAGGCTAACAGCTGATTTCTCAACAAAAACTTTGCAGGCCAGAAAGGATTGATAAAAAAATATTCCAAGTGATGAAAAGCAAGGACCTACAACCAAGATTACTTTATGCAGCAAGGCTATCATTTAAAATTTAAGAAGAAATAAGGAGCTTCCCAGATAAGTAAAAATTAAAGAAGTTCATCACTACTAAACCAGTACTACATAAAATTTTAAAGGGTTTGCTTTAAGAAGAACAAGAAGATAAAAAATAAGAACAATAAAATGGCAATAAATATATATTGATCAACAACTGAATCTTAAAAAATGAATAAATGAACAAGTGGAACAGAAAGACTCATAGATACTTTTTGATGATTGCCAGATGGGAGGGGCATTGAGTGAAAAAGGTGAAGGGATTAAGAAGTATAAATTGGTAGTATAGGGATATAAAGTACAATATAGGTAATACAGTCAATAATATTCTATAACTATGGTTTCAGATAGGTATGAGATTTATTGGGATGATCACTTAGTTATGTAAGATCTAATCACTAGGGGTATATTATAATTTAAAATATACTATCAATTGTAATTGAAAAATAAAAAATGATTTAAAAAATATGAACTAAACAAAACAAGAAAAAACTCATATATACAGACAACAGAATGGAGGTTACCTGAGAGGAGGTAGTTGAGAGACAATGAAATGGGTAAAGTGGGTCAAATATATGGTAATGGGTGGACACTAGACTTTGGGTGGTGATCCACAATAGAGTGTACAAATATAATGTTGTACACCTTCAATTTATATAATGTTATTAGCCATTATGTTACTTCAATAAAAACCAACAAAAAAACCTTACAAATTCTCCCTTCAATGAATCAATTGGCCTCATCCCAAGTCTAGCTGGGTCTGAGTGCCTTCAGCACCTATGTGGTTGACATTGCATAGATCTTTGCTTAGTTGTATGTTTTCAGATAATTTAAATTGCCATCTTCATAGCCATTACCTCTTACAGGTCTGGGAATTATGTTTTCTTCAGCATTGCTTTTGCATTTCTCTAAACAAACCAGCACTCTCTAATATTCTGCATGTCGTGCAGTTTAGCATATCCCTGACTGAAGCCACAGATTCTTGCAGTGGGGAAAGCGGGCTGTCATTCCCTCAGTGAATCTCCCTCATGGAAATTGTAAGCAGCAAGCATCCCCCACCTCTCAGGTGCAGGGATTTCACACCTCCTCTCACACTTTGTGTCCAGCTTTCTAGGTGACAAGTGCTGAATGGATCTTGCTATCCTGCAGGCCAGGGTGTGGTTGTCCTGGGAGAGACATTCAGCTCAGTGGCCTGGCAGTCAAAACGCAGACACTCGAAACACCTTCCTCCCAAATAACCAAGAACCCAGGCCAAAAAGGAAGAGTGTTCACTGCAGGAGGTGGAAAGTGCCCTGGGATTTACTAATGAAAGGAATGCAAAGCTGTCCTTTAGACCCAGACTGAACCAAACTCCAAGATCTAACGCAGCCCTGCAGCGTTCTATATTTTGTGTCCCTCAGCGCTCATAAAGCTAAATCTGTTAGGGCAAAGTTGAGAAAAGCAAACCCACAATCCAACATTTGTCTCGAGTGTTCTTGCTTTAAAAAGTATCATTTGGGGGCAGCTAATATGATGGGAACCCTGTTGAGGTAAGCAGGGTGGGCAAGTCTCAGTTAATGATAGTGTATTTGTTTATCACTCAAACAGTTGTCGGGGCATGTAGAAATTATGCTGAGGAGCAGGTGTTAGCAAAATAGACTAAATCCACTATCTCTCACATACCTACATATTTGATTTTTAAAAACCAACAGAACTAGTGGTTTCATGGGGAAAAGGGGGAGCCTCAATGGAAATGAAAATACCAATCAGCCCAACAGACATTCCTCATTCCTTTATAAGTATGTGTTTTTTACTCTCATCACGTGAAGGCTACAGTTGAGGACACTTAAATTAAGGGAAAAGTGAGCCAAGATCGAGTGGCGGATTTTACTCTTGGTGTTTTAAAGGAATTATCTATTCTGCACTGAATGTAGCCTCAGATCTGAATCTTGATAAGAAATGAGTCACTTGACTTGAAGTGTTCCAAATGAGGAAAAGTTGGCAAATAAATAGAAAGGTAAATGGACTGAATCTATCTTACAGCCCAGTAGTGAGAGTGTGGCCTCCAGATTCAGTGAAGAGCAGCCCATTCATGAGCTTGTTACTCATACTTGTTATTACAACTGGAAAAAGGACAGAGAGAAATCACTCCATGGAGCAGAGAGCTATGATTATAGAAGTAAAAAAAGTGATACAGGAAAATAAAAATGGAAACTACTACACAAAAAGTCAGCAGGCATGAAATGAATTACAACTGAACGTGAAGTAAATGAGAAAATGTTTGCATATTAAATCCTCCATGCCTTTGTAAAGTACATAAATGACAGAGCTAAATTTAGAAAACTGTTTAAAACTGAGATAACTAGGTAAAGAAATGGGTAAGTACACACATTTTTATACACACATGCACAGTGACTTTCTTCAGACAGAGATTTTTTTTTTAAAAGGATTTCTAAGTCAAAAATCAAATCCCCAATTTGCTATGATTCCTCAGGGTGTGCTGGAGCCAGCTTACATTGACTGGTGAGAGCCAGCTGTTTATATGTCTTCACAGCTCTCTGCTCAGTGACTACCAATCTGGCCCAACTGAACGGAGACCATTTAAACAAATCAAACAACTGCTCTGTCAGATGGAGGAACCACTTGAGAAGTTCAGGATTGCTGGACACGGTGGAGACTATACAGACTTTTGCTCCTTCTCTTCCTTATTGAGATTATAGAGATCTCATATGCCTTCTTATTGGTGATATTTGTGTGAATTCAAAACTTTCACAGAAGCTTAATAATTTTCAAATTCATAATCTCTGTGAGGTCAGGTCATCTTAGCTTCCCAGTGAAGCTGACAATGTTTAGGGTTTAATCCACACCTGTCTGTCAACTTCATAACATGGGTGCAGGTTTGATTTAACTCTGGCCAACTACCTGGAAAGTGAATTTCCTTCTCATGTGGAGGCAACTTACATAAGGACTGGCCTGGTCTGCCATCCACCTGAAGGTACCGTGGCAAAGGTGAGAGACAGGGCACAGGTGAACTAGCCTAAGGACAGGAAGTTGTGAAGGACACACTTGGCTTCAGATGGAGGAATCACCATAGAGGAAGGGATAGCGAATGACACCCCTCAGTCTGGAAGACATCCTCTTTGCCTCCTAAAATCATGCAGGAATTAAAACTCAACCTGGTAGGCAGAAAAAATCTAAGAGTCCAAAGGAGCAGGAAACCTCTGTATGTTTAGGAGATGCACAAATGTCTGCGACAGCTATAATTAGACCCAGAGACAGACGTTAGAAACACACCAGCTGAACTGCCACTAGTGGAGGCAGAATGCCTTTGGAACTTCACCTTTCATAGCACAGAACTGCCACTGCAGCTCTGGCCTGTTAGCCAATGGAGACCAGAGATGCAGAATCTCCACATCCACAACCCAATATAAAATTCTTAGGGGAAAACCACTGAATTGTACTTCATGCTCAGAAAAATGAATTTTATTTCCTAAATGGCCAGACACCTCCTAATTAGGGTTATAAACGGGTAGAAGAGGCTTAGGACAAGTTCTTAACAGTGCTGTCGAATCCACACCTAGCTCAGGGTTTCCTACTGCCCTCATGTGGGTGGAATTTAGAATTAGTATCACAATCACCCTCATGGCAGTCACTCATGCATTTTACTTCTGATTTTCGGCATTTGTTTACATTAATTCCTAGAATATTGTATGTAACTTAGAATAAACTGTGAGTTCATTGCTTATTATTCTTTAAAATATCCTATGGTCCCTCCCAGTTAAGAAGTAATTGTTTTGACTGGCCACTCGCTACACAATGGGATGCCAGCAGATCCTGTTTGGCTCCACAGACCAAGGACAAACATGCCTTCTAGAACGGGGCCTGGGGACAGTGAAACTTCCCAATCGTACTGCGGGGAAAGCCACTGGAAGCTCAGGTCCTACTGGTGACAGACCAGCAGTGCTATTTCCTCACCCCCATCCCATTATGCTTGCACCAGAGAGGAACTGAAAAAGGAGGATTCAGTGATTCACAAACGTCTGTTCCTAAATGAGGAATAAAATGAACTCTGGCCTTTATAGCTCGTTACTATGCAATGTTCCTTCCTGCCAGTGAGCAGTTGTGTTACAGCAGCGCTAGTAAAGACAACCAACCACCTGTAAATACAACCTACCATTGCCCTGGAACAATCTGTCACTTTATACAGCACTTAGGGGAAACAACACCTAATAAACAACACCTAGTAAAGCAAAGGAACATACACTACAGTAAAAGGAAAAAATCCTACTTACAACTGTGGTTATGACAGTACTTATAAAATTAGAAGCACTAATTTATTAGGGTATGCACAGCCCCAAATGACTATGCTATTATATATTTACTAAATGTTATCTATAAGACTATTGCACACAAGTAGCTCTTCTTGGCTTTGAGCTTGGTGGGAAGAGCCGTCTGGTTCCACTCCTGCTTACTTCCCAGACAGACAACACAACTGGGCACAAATCACCTAGAAGAAATGTTTATGTAAGTGGAGCTGGAAAAGGAGGGCTCTGGGTGGGCCCTGGGAATCAGGGAGGGCTCCTTCTTTCAAAGGCTTCTGCTGTACAGGCCAGGGTAGGGTGGAAAGAACCACAGGGTAGGGAATAGAAATAATACCAAAAAATTGAGGAAAAGAGTAAAGATTTGTGATAATCTAGAAAGAATGGAGAAAGGAGAGAGCTGTGGCAACAGGGAAAAGAAAATAAACAATAGGCCTCCTGCAAAGACTGTGAGGAAGGGTCGCTACCATTGAGTCATTTGTGTCCTAACAAGCTGGGAGGTTCGAGTAGTGTCTGTGCTCTGCTCCCTGAGACGGGGATTATTTCTGTTGGTATTAAAGAGCAGGTTTGAGAGAGTAAAGGGGAAGTAAACTGGAGCACAAAGGTCATATAAAATTACTTGGACACCTAGGGCAACTGCGGCTCCACCCCTGTCAGACACCCAGCCATCTGGTGGGGTGGAGGGCACTTTGTCCAAACAACGAAAGAACTTTTCTTTGGTCGATGTGTTTCAGAGTTCTTTCCCATCCTCAACTCCCTTCCCTCCACCTGCCCTCATGAAACAAAAATAGGTAATAAATTGAAGATACCAAACTGACTCTGTTTATTTTTACTGCACTGTCTCATTTCTATTAAGTCAAGTGCCAGGATTCAGAAGTCCTTGAGCCACAGACTATTCAAACCCTTAAATTGGTGCAGAAGGAGGTGCAAAATAGTTTCCTACCAATATCGTTTTGTAGGGCGCACGGGAAAGCGCCATTTACTGACACTGGGTGGTGCATGCCCACACTGTTGGACAGTGAGGTCCAGCCAGTGTGGCTCATGGACCTATGAACCAAGAGGTCAGGGTCCATTCCTAGTCAGGCACATGCCTAAGCTTCAGTCTCCATCCCCAGTGTAAGGTGTGCAGGAGGCAGGTGATCAGTGATTCTCATCATTGAAGCTTCTATTTCTTTCTCCTTCATCCTTCCTCTTTGAACTCAATAATATATATAAAGAGTCTACTATACCTCAAACTATTTTCTGCCATGGGGACATGTAATATTGTGACACAGGAAGTGTATTAATGCCTCATTAATAAGGGACCCATTTTTTAGTCTCATCTTCCAGAAGGAAAAGGCTTTGGCAAAAGGCGTTAAACCTCTTCCCATCTTTAAAGGAAACAAGAGTTAACTACTCTGTAGAAAAAGAGAATGAACCCCTCTGGGAGACTGGCATTGTTCAATAAATTAAACAAGGAGGCCATTAGACTCAGCTGGCTCTAATGCCTTGGAGGCCAAATATACGAAACCCAAAACCTAAGCCTGTAAATGCCTCAAAGTTACGAAGTCGAAACTTAAGGACAACCCATTAGAAACAGCCAACCAGGCTTTAAGGTAACCAATCATTCCTTTCTTTGCTCCCACCCTATCTCTATAGAAGTCTTTCCCTGGGCTCCTGTTGGTGGCCACTTCCAGTTTGCCGAAACCAGACTGGGATAGGTTTTTGTTCAAAATAAGCTCATAATTCTTAATATGCCTCAGTTTATTTTTAACAGTAGATCCAAGTTAGAGGGGAGCACAGATGATGGCTCTCCTGTGACCAGGGAGCAAAACTGCAGTGTTGGCATTGGTGGTCGGACAGAAACACAGACCGAATCAATAGTGAGGACACTTTTCTCTTGTAAAATTTCCACCTAGATGACAAACACAATTTTCTATGCAACTGAGGAACAAATGAACAGATTTTTGTTTCATAATGATGTTGTTGATCTTAGCTACTTATCAAATATAAGCCGGTGACACGTTTCTCCCTCCACAGTGGTCAATAAGGGGCATGCCGATGCTTCTGAATCTGTCCTGAGACGCAGACATCTCCAGGGAGACTAGACAGCAGGGGAAAGGGCAGTGTGGACATATGGCAATGGATTCAGACAAGACCAGAGCTATTTCCTCAGCCACACTGATGAAGGGTTTTCACCAGTTCCTTAGTCAGGAGGAACTGGAACCTGATATCAAAACCCGCCGTATGTCCTTTATAGTTTATTGTATATAATTATGTACCAGAAACTGTTCAGGGTTTGCATTCCAGGGCGTGGGATCAGTCATTCTTGACAAATCCTTCTGTTGATTTCTCTAAGTCCCAGCTAGGGACCCCTGAGGGCTTCTCTGAACTGGGTGGAAGTGACTTCTGTGGTGGAGCTCTGGTGCCTGGGGAAGCAGCGCCCCTACCGAGTTCCACCGAGTGCTTCCGGGTACATCTGCAGGGGAGCATCAACCAACAGATGCACCGGGCACTCCCCCGCCGCCAGGACCAGAGGACGCCAGTAGGTGCCAGCTTGACTTAAAGGAACATGTGTTTCTGTCATTGTCCTGCTGAGAGGTCACTACACTCCCCCGTTAAGTTCTTCTTCCCCCTTCGGAGCTCGGACCCCATCTTGCATGTGGTGCCGGTTCCATGAAGGATCCAAGGGAACTGGGGGTGGAGAGGTGGGGAGGTGGGGTGGCCAAATACCTGCAGCCTAAGTTGTTGTTTTAAACCACTTGGCTCATGTGCAGGTCTGTAGAGCATTGCTAGAATTGGAGGTGTTTTAAAGGCAATGAGGAGCATATGAGAATAAATGGTCTAATACAGCGGGTGAATTCTTGGTGACTGAGATACTGAGCAAGGAGGCAAAACTGACCTGGAGTGACAGTGCACCTTGATGAGCTCAAAAACACATCCTGCCCCTTCTAAAAGACCGTAATTTATATTTCCATCTTGGGCACACCATAAGTAATATTTGTCAGATACAAAGAATACAGATTCTTAATAGTAGAGAGGTAAAAGGTTCCCTTAACTCCTTTTGAAATGTACACATTTTCACATGCTTGCACACAGGTTATCCAAATACGGCCTGCAATTGTGATGAAGACATTAAAAAAACACAAGCAACATCAAAGCTTTGACCTCTCTCCAAAAAATATACACAGCCATACATTTGGACACGACTTTGGGAGATCCATGGGTCCCAGAAACCCCTCATAGCCTGGCCTCTTACAGGAGGTATAAAGATACCCTTTGCCAAAGGAATTTATAGGTGCTAGTCAGTTCTATGATTGTCACACTGAGGGGCAATTCCATTGACAAACATCTCGCCCACCACTCTTCCTCTCCATTGGTTTTCGTGGTTGCCTGCAATATTTATCTGTTAGTCCCTGGTCCCAGTGATTAATTCCACACAACACATTATGAGTCGTGAGTGTAGACCACAGTCATCTGTGCTGCGAGTTAAGTAGCATCATCAAGACAATCCAATCGAGAGAGGCAGCAGAGTTCAGGCTCACTCAGAAGGGAGGAGGCGGGATGCAGAGGCAGGGGAAGTTGGGGGAAAGTTCATCTGTTGTTAAAATCAACAAGTACAATGTTGACAGCGAAAGCCCAGATGTCCCGTTAAGAAATGTCCTACTTAAACAGTCTCAAAAAGTTGGCAACTGTCTTTGTGGGAACCAACAGCAGGAGCAGCAGCTGTAGTGAACAGATCAGAATGTCCTTCTTACACATGTAGCTCCATCTTGATCATCTCCCTCCTCTGCTCAAGGCTCTTCTGGTAGCTTCTCATCTCACTGAGACAAAGAGCTCTCTAGCCCTGACCTTACCCACTCTTCCCTTTTCTCCTTCTACTCCAGCCACACCCACCTCCTCGCTGTGTCTTGACCACAGCAGACACATGGCCCCAGGACCTTTGCACTGGTTGTTTCCTCTGCCTAGTCTCCCTTCTATAGATATTCTCATGGGTCCCTTACTTTCCCCAGGTCTTTACTCGAATGCCGCCTGGTCAAAGAGGCTTTCCCTGATCATTCTTTTGAAAAGAATGTAACACCTCCCTCCCATTATCCACCCCCTTTCTTATTTTTTTCCACAGCACTTGTCAGCATTTAATATTTTATTTATCTTTTAGCCTCTCTCAATAAGAATGTAAGTTTCAAGCAGGCAGATATTTTTATCAGTTGCACCAGGGGCTAGACAGGACATAGTACCTTCCTCACAAGGAGAGGTACTAATTACATGCAAGTACCTTGTATGTTGAGAGTTAATTCATGCAAACACCTAACAGCACATGGCATGTAATCAAAATAATGTAAATATTTGCTCTTTTTTATTTTTGTTTTAAACTTCATGGCAAACCTAATGAGTAGTTATTATACCAATTTTACAGATTAGGAAACGGAGGCTCAGAGTGACTTACCGAAGCTTACAACATTAGTGGTTGGAAGAACCAGGATTCAAGCCCAGATCTGACTCTATATGTTATGCACTCAGTCCCCCCACTCTGTTAGGAAGTCCTGGGGTAGGAGAGGCAGAGATCCAATCATTCTGGAGCACGCTCAAAGCCCAAGAAGGCCCGGGCCCAAGGAGTCGGGGGTGAGGAATAAAGCCTCCCGAATCCAGAGACCTTTATACTGTATGAATCTGAAACGGCGTGTGGCATTCTGTTTACTTCCTAACTTCACCAAAAAATGTAACAGAGCCTGCCAATTAAAAAAAAATGTTTTCATGACCCCAGAAAATTCGTGTATTGGTGACATTTATTTTAAATAGTCCTATTCCACCATAACAGGAAAAAGAGGCAGAGCAAAGGAGTTTATTATAACAGCTGCTTTCATACCCAAAACAAGGTTTGGCTGTTTTTGGCAGGTTGTACTGCAGTTGAGTTGGCAAGAAGCTGACAGACTGCGTGAGTTTCCTTTCAAAAGATCATTTTGCTTCCTTAGAGAAACCCATGCCTGGACTATCCAGTGTGAACTGCAGATGTGTGCTCCTCCTTTGCTCCTCTGTCCTCCTGGGGCCTCCACCTCACCTGGGCCTAAACGGGGCCACAAGCTGGTGGAGAAGAGGGTGGGCTTTGGGGTTGGGAAGACCCTGGGGGAATCCACTGCTTCCTTTATCAGCTGCCTCTCTCCCAGGCGCAGCGTCCTTGTCTGCAGGGCTACTGTCAGGACTGGAGTAAGGCCAATACTGTCCTCGCACGTTACCAGTACCACTGGCCACAATCACTACAGTGTAGTTATCGTGACTGCAGATGTAGCCATGTTCGACCTTCAGTTCATGGCACACTTAGAATTCTGAGGCACACCAAGAAATATATTGTTTGCTGGTCTAACAAAATACACACACACAAAGGCATAGTTTTGATTTATACACACTTATGGCTGTTGTTATGTTGTCCCCCCTTTTTTTTTTTTTAACAATCTGAGGGGAAAGAGGCTCAGGCTCTAGGTAGGCAGGTATTGCATGTTTTAAAAATTCTCTCGGCACACCTGTCGAAAAGTGCTGGCCAGAGGCGTGAGCCCCGCTTTCCTCTGAGGGCTCTTCTGAGACATTCCATTTTCCAAAATGCACACAGCAGAGAATGTAAAATGCAGCTCCGTTCCTGGGGGCTTTTAAAAAAGTGACTTATTTACGACCCCTTCCCCTTCAAACCTATAAAGTGGACACGAAATGAAGCCAGGCGAGGTGCCAGGATCTCCCCGCAAGTGTCATTGCTCTCGGGGTCCAAAAAGGCAGGAAAGGGAAGGGAGAGAAGGGGACGCAGGGGTAGCGTGGGAGGCAGGGCTTCCCTGGGTTTTAAACTGGAAATCCGACGGGAAGCGAAAGGCTCCTGGCTCCCGGGACTGGGCTGTGCTGGGCTGGCCTCTTGCAGCACCGAGTGCACAGCAAGTGCTTGAAACCGTTTCAGTGCTAACGGCTTCCAGATGGCAGGCGAGCAACCAGCACACGATGCACTTGGCGCGTGTGAGCCCAAGGGGTCTGCTGCCCATCCGTCGGGCTGGTGCCCAACTCATAGAGAGCCCCAGCGAGTGAGAGCAGACCCCCGGCAAGCTCAGATGGCCTAGCACAGTGGTCGGCAAACTCATCAGTCAACAGAGCCAAATATCAACAGTACAATTGAAATTTCTTTTGAGAGCCAAATTTTTTAAACTTAAACTTCTTCTAATGCCACTTCTTCAAAACAGACTCGCCCAGGCCGTGGTATTTTGTGGGAGAGCCACACGCAAGGGGCTAAAGAGCCTCATGTGGCTCGCGAGCCGCAGTTTGCTGACCATGGGCCTAGCAGGACTGACAAGGCATCTACAGTATTCCAGTAATGGGCGAGCCCTGTGCTCTGCAGTCTCTCCCTCGACAGGGAAGTTCCCTCCTGCCTCCTCCCTCCTTCCTCCTCTTTCCCCCTCCTCCCTCCCCCCTCCTGCCTCCTCCAGCAAAGCTTGCTCCTCAGCACCCAAGTCTGAGATGCACAGGTGGCACAGGCTTGGTGCACAAAGGACATGCACCCCGGGCTCTGGGAGATGTGAGCTGGGCTGGGCTTTTGGACCCATACTGTAGTGGAGGAAACCCTTGGTCATTGCTTTGAAGACCCACTTTTTATTTCGAAAGCCTCTAATCCTGTATCTAGTTGGAGACTGAACTTGGAGCACTTGCCTTCCAAAGAAAGCCAGGAAAGCCAGTGAGCAATCCCGTGGTGGGGGGTGGGGGCGTGGAGTCAAGGGGGCACCCCAAGCTGGGCAAGTGTGAGACCCACTCCTGTGCGTGAGCCTGGGGAGGAGTAGGGTTGGGAAAAGTGGGTGAGTGGGTGGGTGGGGCCTGTACTCCTTCCCTGCTGAGAGGGCTGTGGTTTCCTTTAGCTGTGAAAACACCCCATATCCCAAATACCAGTTGAGCCAAAAAAGAGATGATATGATGGCATCCAACTTCGGCCCAAACCCCATACCCAGGGCTGACATTCTAAATATTCAATAAATGCTCTGGTGTGACAATCAGAATGGATATACCACGGAGCCCCACAGCTGAATATCAGCCCTGCCTAAATCCCGACAGAAACATTTACAAATACCACAGCAATTACTTGTGGGTGGAATGTCCAACACACTTTCCTCTGTTGACACAGAGCTTTCACTGCCTGGCGCTTTTCCTGGAGGGCACCCTGCTCCGGGGCGGCCTGGCCACACAGGGCTGATGGGACACCGGGAGATGCACTACAAGCGCCGTCCTGAGTTAAAAACAAAGCTGTTGTAAAAGTAGAACGGCTATTTTACGTTGTTCCACTGTTTCGGGAGTCGTTGCAGGGACGAGTGCCAGGGCTTGGAGCATACTCGTTCGTTCCTGTGAAGCTACGTAAACCCCCGGTGAAGTGCTCTGTGAACCAGAACACTCAGTCTACTGCCACTGGCCCCCAGCCCGGCGACCAGCGTCGGGCCTGACGGGCCTCGGGGAGAAAGAACAAGGCCAGCGGCACCCAGCCCGCCCTCCAGGGACTCACCGCTGAAGTCTTTGCAATGATTGCCTAGCGCAGTGGTCGGCAAACTCATTCGTCAGCAGAGCCAAATAGCAACAGCACAACGATTGAAATTTCTTTTGAGAGCCACATTTTTTAAACTTAAACTTCTTCTAACGCCACTTCTTCAAAATAGACTCGCCCAGGCCGTGGTATTTTGTGGAAGAGCCACACTCCAGGGGCCAAAGAGCCGCGCAGTTTGCCGACCACGGGCCTAGGTTGTGTGACTCGCTCCTGCCCGGGAGCAGTCGCCGTGGCCCTTTGTGGGGACATTCCGAGTCCCAAAGAGAACCATGTTTTGTCTCGCTCTTTCAGGCCTCTTCTGACACTGTGGACTTCTCCCCCAGATTTCCCCTTTTCCCTTTCACTCTTAGATTGCCACCCTCTTGATTCTTGCCTTCCTTTCTTCCTCCACATGCCCGTTCTCCCCTGCTGTCCCTTCCATTCTGGGTGGGTCTACTTTCTCTCGTTCTTTCTTTCACCGGTGCCCTCGAGAACTTTCCCTTGAAGCCACCAGAAAGAACCCTGAACGCCTTTCGGGGATGCCTGAGCGGGACACGGTGCAAACTCCCCAAGCCAGACGTCACCCTGTTCAGGAAACTCCTAGTAGAGCTGGATGGATTGTTCCACCTTTTCATCACAACACTCCATCTTCGTTAGAAAACATTATTAGCAGAAAAGTTCACTTACGCCCCATCAGGCCTACGCAACCTAAACATTTTGGGAACGTGAAGGAAACAGAGGGAAAAGGGAAGAAATGAAAGGAACAAAGGGCTGGAGAGAAAGACTCCACTTCAGAGTGATCGCAACTTGTTCAGGTCAAAGTTCAAAATACTAACACTGTTTCTAATGTTCCACTAAGTGGCGGCCTCTCAGTGCCTCTGACAAGTGATTTAAGAGAGGCGGTCTGCCCCGGAGGGGGCTCACCAACCTCCTGCAGGATGGTCCGGCAGAGTCTAGAGCCACGCGGTTGGAAGGTGGGGATGCAAAGGTCGGATGCACCAGGGAGTTCATTCATCAGCCCCGACAGGCGGGCACGCCTGTGACAGCAGTGCCCAGGGCAGGACGGGAGCCATCTGCTAGCTTTGCTCGCAAGCCCAGGTTCAGAAAGCTCCAGCACAGGAACCACAAAGGAGACGACTGAGCTGTATTTCCGGAGGGAAAAGCGAAGATTTCTACTCAAACATGAGGTAAGAGCGTTATTTCTTTCTTTTCCAACAACAAAGAAAGAATCCTACTTCCCTCTGATTTGGATTGTTTTTAGCATGTATGGCTCAGCTTCGATGCCCAGCACGTCGGGCCACGTCCTTTCCCCAGCCTGAAATCTGTGGGCAACTTCCCAAAACAGAAACCCCACCATGTCTCACTGAAGCCTTTAGGATGGGCCCCTCACCTCACCTTTCCCCTTAGCTCAGACTTCAGAGTGCTTGTGTCCCCCAGAGCACACGCTTTTCCCGTGTGTGTGTGTGTGTGTGTGTGTGTGTGTGTGTGTGTGTGTGTGCTTTTCCCGCTGCCTGCAATACCTTCCCCAGCCTGCCTGCCTGCCTGCCGGCCCGAATTTTACTCATCTTCCATAAACCATCTCAAAACTCTAGCTCCTCTGTGGAGCCTGATTTCTAAGGGGTTCCTTCTCCTACTGCACTTAAATGCCATCCCATTACACGAATTATCTTTCATAATAGACACCAGAACTGTATTTTTTCATCTTTTTGTCATTAGTACCTAGAGCACAGGAAGTACCCCAAACGTATGCAAACTATTCAGGTTATCGTTCATTTGAATTCTACATGTATACACATTTAAGTACACACACACACACACACACACACACACACACACACCCCTCCTGTATCTCTAGGGTTGTGGGTTCTAGTGTGGACCCAGCTGCAAAGTTTCTGACCAGGGCCCCCAAGGTTGGGATGGATATGATGGAATGAAGTGAGTGGGATATGAGAAATCAGCTTAGAGTCTTCATATGCACAAATCTCAGCTTTCAACTCGAATAGAATATGTTTGCATGAGAGAGGAGAGCAGATCAGAGTGAGTGAGAGCAGAGAGAGAAAGGGTTCAGGGGCTTGTGCAGTCTCACACCCGGTCCCCTTCCAACCTCCCAGGAAAATGGCCCCTGCCTCGTGGTTGTATATGAGAAGTCACACATCGTTTCCATCCATTTAAACTCCATTTTAAAGGAAATCAAATTCCATTTAAATCCCACGCTAAAGGTGCTGAGACTTTCATAAACGGCAAAGGCAGCGAAACCAGCCTCAGAGCAAGTCGGGAAAGTGCATTTCAAAGTGTGTGCAGAAACAGGCAGAAGTGGCTATTTATGTAGGAGACAATTTTTGAAATGGTCCATTGTATTGAGGCATAGTTTTGCTCCCAATAAGTCTGGCGTGAAACGGACAGCAGGAGAAAGAGGTATCGACATCTCAAATGTGCAGTTCTGAAATCTGGTGTAGCTTGTGTGCCATCAAAACAGTGCGCCTCTCATCAGGAAAATAATTGCTGGACTCACAAATGTCAAGAAACCATCTGGGCATGTTAACCAAGCATAGCAGGTCTGTGATCTTCGAGAGATCTAAAAACAGCTCCGGCCCCACGGCGGAGATGGGAGCCTTGCTAGGAGTTAGGACTGTGCTGCTACACTCTGTAACATTCACAATGGAGCTGGGACAGTATTTTCATTACCACATGGCAGGCACACTATGGGTTAAATACGCATTGCAGATGGCCAGAAGATAAACTCTTTCTAGGGCAAAATGTATCTTTCAATGATCAACTATCTGCCTTACAAATCACCTTTCCTGTTCCAAGTTAGGGACTGCGTATACAAATCATTCAGACACACTGGAGAAGAAGGAAATCCCTTTTTCTTTCTACTTTTTGTGCACAGAATAAAAAATATAGGATCAATTAGTTTCACAAGTATATGGTCTGACTTACTACTTTATATAGTAAATTGCTCAAAGGAAGGAAATCTTCTGAGTGTCCTGCATCTCATCCAAATGGAGAAGGCTCTGCTAACTTAGCAAATGCATGATGTGCAGAAATAGGATTCAGAAATACTTTGGAAGGCTGGAACTTGGGGAGGAACCCAAGATGATGAAATTCAAATGGATGAAGGGCCTTCCTTGCCTTAACAGTATGGAGTGGTAGAAAAAGAATGACCCACATTTCCATCCTGACACCCACTTATTAGTGCTCAGCCCCTCTGAACACCAGTTTGCTCATCCGTAATGTGGGCATAATTACACCTATATCACAGACTACTGTATAGGTTAAATAAGATTATGCATTTACAATGAATACAGTAGTGAATATGGCACATATTGATCCAATGTGTTGTAGTTCCTCCTTTTTCTCTCCTTTTAAAATGCAATTCCTTTTTTGGGGGTGCCCAGGGATATACTTATGTTTTATAAGACAGTGTCCACATGGGAACTAGTTTCCTAGTATTGCCTGTGAACTTGTGGGAATTCCCAGCTAATTCTAGAGTCGATTGGGAAGCTCATTGCTGCATCACAGCTGACCACTCCTCCTCCCAACCAGCCTTTATCAGTGTTAAAGGTGAGTTAAAAAAGTATTTAGCAAAAGACAGAGGGAGCAAAAGTAGGTTTATAGTTGTGACTATGCAAAACACAGAGTTTATTCTTGTATTATTATTTAATTGTATTATTTTCCACAGGAACAACTGTAGACCTGCTTTTGCCCACCACTGTATATGTCTGGAGTAATGACCTATTAGTAGTATGAGAGAAAAAGACGTAGGAGTTGGAGTAGCAAATTCGATTTGAGTTAGTGATCTATTAACTCCATGTGTAATATGTAGTGTGATGGGGCTGGGGAGGGAAGTGGTATCTCAGGAGAGAGATGTGTATCCTCCCACATCCCAGTTCCCTGAAAGCCTCATCATAACATCCCAGAGAGCAAAGTAAAATATCTGTCAGAAATATGATAAAACATGAAACATAACATGAGCTCAGCTGGCTCAGTGGTAAAACTTAAATTATGATTCTACTCGTTTTGTATCAATGTAAAAAAATTCAAGATTAAACCTAAAAGCCAAGAAACAAGTGAGCTCCAGCCTACCAATTCAACAATAGGGTGTGCCTTCTCCCCCATTCTCATTCCTTCTCTACACCGAGCCCGTGCCGCCATCGATGCCTCTGATTGGTGAAGGAATAGTGCTTAGCCTCGGCTTTATTTGATACACCCCAGAAGGTTTTAAAAACCTGATGATCAGACCAACCCCAGGTCAATGAAATCAGAACCTCTGAATGCGGGGCCCAGCATCACTCAGGCGATGCCAATGTGCTGCCAAGGTTGGAAAGGACTGCTCCAGAAGGCTGGCCTCCTGCCACCCTGGAGGATGGTACAAGCTCTGGACCACAAACCTGAGGAAGGCTGCAGAGAAGCAGGAGCCTGTCCAAAGAACAGTGATCAGGAGAGTGAAGAGTCTGCTTTCCGATCTAAGGGCACTGGCAAAGGATACGGAGAAGAGGAGACTCAGGGGAGTATAAATGGTTATTAAGATATCCGACACGCTGTCACGTGACATCAAAGGGTGGGAACTAGAGAGAAACAGATTTCTGTTCAATCCCAGGAAGAACTTTCTTTTTTTAAAAAAAAAATATATTTTATTGATTTTTTACAGATCAGAAGGGAGAGGGATAGAAAGTCAGAAACATTGATGAGAGAGAGACATCAATCAGCTGCCTCTTGCACACCCCCTACCGGGGATGTGCCCGCAGCCAAGGTACATGCCCTTGCCGGAATCAAACCTGGGACCCTTCAGTCCGCAGACCGACGCTCTATCCACTGAGCCAAACCAGTCTCGGCAGGAAGAACTTTCTTATAAGAAGAATTCACAGACTAGGAGGCCTTGAGGGAACTTACAGCCGGGAGCTGGATGCCTGTGAGCACAGAGTAGCCTGGGGCCCCTTTGGGCAGAAAGCATTTAAAGAAGATCAGACACAGGAGGGGGCGAGGGGTTAGGCTGGATGACCTTTCAGGTCTTGAATAACTGTGATTCCCAGGTGTCTTTGATTCCAGGGGCTAATGGGCTAAATGACCAATTTTGCACAACGAAGAAAAAACTTTGTTTAGGTCAGGAGAACAAATCCATTATAAACCTTACTAAGTGGATCAACTTGAGTGGGCTAGGACACAGGAATAAACCCAAGAAGACTGAAACGTCCAAAAGTTCTTTCCACAGTGCCACACAGTTCTTTAGGACAATTCGAAATACAGCTGTAAAAGGCAGCGATATCGCGTGGCCTTGCTGTGGCAGCTCTGCGGGAGGCTATCTGCCGACGGAAGAAGGCAGACCCTCGGGGGGAGACCCCTGCTGTTTACCTGGTTGTCCAAGTTAATTATCCCTATATTTCCAGATGAAGTGAACGGAAATCTGTTTATCTAGGTCAAATATCTGGAGCTGCCTTTGTCCCTCGACAGTTGTACAAAAATACATAGTGTTGTCCTACTGGGCATTATGAGAAAGATCAGGTTAAACAAATAGCATCCACTTCTTTATAGGTTCAGCACAGTAATCCCTAATTTCTGAAATACTCTAATTGAACCCAACTCTAAACAAATGGTTTAAAATGGAATTTAAAAATACAGGAATAAAAGAAATTTTGAACTCAGGCCATCTTTTTTTGTCTTGAGCTTGTGAATATGTTTCCCTACAGAGATTGTGGAAATCAGGCCTCTAGCCTCTGCAACCATTCCTGAGAGCAGTGACTTCCACAGCACAAGGAAATATGCACGAAGCTACCACAGTCAGCTAATAAAATGCTCCTGCAGTCAGCTATGGGTTACTGGAGGAAAGAGGGCTGCTGGAGTGGAGAAAGAAACATTATATGTCATAATGTACGTATGTGGGGAGGATGTGATTTAATCTGGAAAACAAATAAAATCTTTGGAAGAGTAACATGCTTCCTAATGGTATTTACCAGACATCCTTAAAGGCTGATCTCATTTTGGGTTGTCAGTCAGAGTGAGCTGGGGGTACCAGCGGAGAAAGTGAAGATTACCAGGGGACCTGCTGTGGGTAGGGGTGTGGGAGAGGGCCCATTCCTTCAGGGAACTGCAGGCCTTTTCTTCCACCATGTCCCTTTGAGCCTTTTTTTTTTTTTTAGTACTAACTAGATCCAGTGTATCTACCACTATTGAATACCAACTATGCCAGGCACTTCATCAAATGCAGGTGTAGTAAAGACTGGAAGGCTAACCTATGGGAGCTGCCATGCTAGAATTCCCAAAATAATGCTGCGGTAAGACCTCGGTACTCAAAATGCTGTTGGCCCGATTTTCATGATCTCTATGGGGAAGCATCAGCAGCACCTGGGAGCTTGTTAGATGCAGTCCTCTCCCAGACCTACTGAATCAGAGTCTGCCTTTTAATCAGATCCTTAGGTGATTCCTAAGCTCATTGAAGTTGGAGAAGCACATCGATAGAGACCTTCGAGTTTCTATCCTCTTATTCTACAAAAACTTAAGACAAATTTTTTAAAAAAAGTTTTAGTTGAACAGCAAAATTGAGGAGAAGGTACAGAGACTTCCCATATATTTCCTGCTCCCACACAAGCATAGCCTCCATATTATGAAAATCCCCCACCAAAGTGGTATATTTCTTACAATTGATGAACCTACATTGACATAATCACCCACAGTCCTAGTTCCCATTAGAGTTCATTCTTGGTGTTGTATATTCTATGGGTTTGGACAAATGTGTGATGTATGTCCACCATTATAGTATCACACAGAGCGGTTTCAAAGACCTAAAAATCCTCTGTGTTTTTTTTTTATCTTTATTGTTCAGTTTATTAATTACATTGTTCCCCCTCTTTTCCCCACTATAGCTCTCCTCCACCCGGTACCCATCCCACCCTCCGCCCTCACCTCCCCCACACTGTCCTCTTCCATAGTTGCATGATTTTTGTCCAGTCTCTTGCTGCACTTCCCACAACCCTTTTCTCCCCAAGAATTGTCAGTCCATTCCCTCTCTATGTCTGATTATGTTATATTCACCAGTTTTATCCTGTTTATCAGATTATTAATTCACTTGATTTTTAGATTCATTTGTTGATGGATGTGTATTTGTTGTTCATAATTTATATTTTTACCTTTTTCTTCTTCCCCTTCTTATAGAATATCTTTCAGCATTTCATATAATATTGGTTTGGCGGTGATGAACTCCTTTAGCTTTTTCTTATCTGCGGAGCACTTTATCTGACCTTCAATTCTGAATGATAGCTTTGCTGGGTAGAGTAATCTTGGTTGTAGATTCTTGCTACTCATCACTTTGAATATTTCTTGCCACTCCCGTCTGGTCTGCATCGTTTCTGTTGAGAAATCTGCTGACACTCATATGGGTGCTCCCTTATAGCTAACTGTTTTTCTCTTGCTGCTTTTAATATTCTCTCTTTATCTTTTGCTCTTGGCATTTTAATTATGATGTGTCTTGGTGTGGTCCTTTTTAGATTTCTATATTTTGGGGTTCTGTGCACTTCTTGGGCTTTTAAGTCAGTTTCTTTCACCAGGTGGGGGAAGTTTTTGGTCACTAGTTCTTCAAGTAGGTTTTCATTATCTTGCTCTCTTTTTCTGGCACCCCTATAATTCGGATGTTGGTATACTTGAGGTTGTCCCAGAGGCCCCTTACACTATCTTCAATTTTTTGGACTCTTTTGACTTATTGCTTTTCCGGCTGAGTGGATTTTGGTTCTTTGTATTTCAAATCTTTGAGTTGGTTCTTGTGGCCCTCTGGACTGCTTTTAGGACTTTGTGTAATATTTTTTATTTCAGTCAGTGTATGCTTAATTTCTAGTTGGTCCTTTTTCATATCCTCATAGGTCTTGTTCATTTCCTCGTAGTTCTCACTAAGTTCATCGGCCTTTTCTAGGAGCCTCTTGAAAAACCTTATTACTGTGGTTTTGAACTCTATGTCTAGTCGTCTTTTTCCCTCCATTTCTTTCACACCTGATTTCTTTCCATGTCTCTGCATGGTGGCTGCTTTCCTGAGTTGGTCCATTAGCTGTGTGTGGTAGATGTCCTCTAAGGGACAGTGGCTCAGCCTCCCCAGTTACCTGAGGTGGATACTCTTACTGCAATCCTTTATGGGTTGTACAGTATTGTTGAACCCAGATTATTATTGTTAGACTAGGAGGGTTTGACCTCCAGGCCAATTGACTGTGAGGGTAAGCTGTGTTCAGGTTGGATGGGCAGAATCTCTGGGCTGAGCAGGCAGCGTCAGCTCTGCCCTATGCAGCACATGGGTTTCTGTGCCGAGTGGTAATGGCTGCACGCACCTCCGAGGGAAAACCACCGCCGGTCTCCATCCACTGCCAGACAACTCTGCCTCTCCCCAAATGAGTCTGCACACTGAAAGTCTCGCCCAGGGTTGTAAAACAAAGCAGTCTGGTGGTCTCCTGAACAAGGGAGCAAGTCACGAGTCCTCTCTGCACGGTCACACACTTCTGTCCCCAAGTTTACGCGCAAACTGCTGTTCCAAGTTCACATGCACTCTCCTCAAGCTCGCCCTCTCCACAGGCTTGCAGACCTCTGCCGTGCCCGGGTTTTAGTGTGCCTTCCCCGGACCTCGGACCTCCCCTAGAACTGGGGAATCAGTGCAGTGGGACGCCTTTGCCCTCCCTGTTGGAGAAAACCGGCCGGGTTTGCAGTTGCCCGCCCTTTTCCACTCGTGTGCACGGCTCCCAACCTCTTTTTCCGCACGTATCTTCAAGGCTGCGCTCCACTGCTCCTCTGAGTCACAGTGTCCTATCTTTGCTTTTATTTGTGGAATTTTCACTCAGCCAGCTTTCTGGTGATTCTGGATGATGTTTGTTTTGTTGTTAGGTTGTAGTTTTGGAATTGTTGTGTGGGGCAGCAAGATAGGTGTTTACCTATGCCGCCATCTTGGTTCCATCCCTCCCAGAGTCTCCTCTGTGTTTTGACTGGTCACCTCTCTGCTCCCCTCATAACCCGTGGCAACCACTGATCTTTTTACTGAGTTCATAGTTTTGCCTTTTCCAGAATGTAATAAGAGTCGGAATCATACAGTATATAGTCTTTTCTGATTGGCTTCTTTTACTTAGTAATATGCATCTAAGGTTCCTCCATGTCCTTTTATGGCTTGATGGCTGAATAATATTCCACTGTCTGGATGTACTATAGTTTATTAGCTATTGAAGGATATATCGGTTGCTTTCAAGTTTTGGCAATGATGAATAAAGCTGCTATGAACATCTGTGTGCAGGTTTTTGTGTGGACATAAATTTTCAGCTTCTTTGGATCAATACTATGGAGCACAATTGCTGGATGTTATGATAAGGGTGTGTTTAGCTTTGTAAGAGTGTGTTTAGTTTTTCAGATACAAAGCTGAGGTCCAGAGAAGTTAAGTGACTTGCTCAAAGTCACACCATCAATTCATGACAGCCAGGTCTGGAACAAGTATTTCTTGATGCCTCATGTGGAAATGCGTGCTGTTATGGCAAAATAATGGATATGGGGACCAAGAAGACCTGAATCTGGAAGCTCTGTGCCTCTGTTTCCCCATCTGTGGAAACTAAGATATCTATACTTCCCTACTAGGGTAATTGGTGAAGATTCAGTGAAATAACATACCTGAAAGTGCCTGAAGTGCTCAAAATATTTAATATCCCACATATTTTTCTGTGCCTATTGGCATTTTCTAGGGAGTCAGAGCCTCTGGAGAGGCCAGGTCAGGCCCGAGGAGTGCTCCATGTGATACGGAGTTTTCCTGGGCACAGAATGTAGAAGTCTACTTCATGTGCTGGTGAGTGGTGCCATGCTGCTGCCATGTCCCTTAAGACCATGCTTTATACAGACCCCTAGCTGGTTCCAGGCCTGTTTTCTAACACAGTGACATGCTCACTTCTGGCAGATTAATTGGTAGAGTTGTCAGCACAGCTGCCTTTTATTGCCAATAAACTTGGGTCCCTGTGAGCCATGGTCTTAATTATTTGTTATTTCTTTTTCCAAGGGGGATAAGGTATGCCCTGTGTTAAGCTCATGTCCTCTTGCATCAGGACAAGAAAGTAAAGAATGCACTGAGGAATTTATCATATGGCAATGACTAGGGATGCCTTAGAAAAACCAAAAAATTAGCAGAGGCTACAGCACCCTATAGCCTTTTCTCTTGCTTTTTCTTTATCCTCTCATCCCTCTTTCTTATCACACCCACTCCCCAATCCATGCTTCAACACAAGAGGCACAGAAAATTCTGCCTCTAGTCTAAGCCTCATAATGAAACTTCTACCAGTAAAATGTTGTGATTTCCTTCTCCCCACTTAAGGGATGTTTGAAGGTTTCCATGCCATAGTGCAATCCCTCAGTGATGTTTTCCTCTGTAATATCTGAGAATGGTCAAGCTCTCACAGTACATTCATCAATTCAGACACAAACTATACAGCTGTGCATTTTCATAGCCCTTAAAAATAATATGCTCTAGGAAAATTCAGAATCTGTGTTACAGCATTTACTGTTACATGAAAATAGTTTTGATGAGTGTGATCACTGAATAAACCATGTGCAGTTTTAAAAAGCTTCACTAATCTGTTTGGTTTATCAGTGTTTTTCCTTACATGTGACAAAATCGATGTCATATAAATGACTCTACTTTTTATACTATCAAGAAGTATTCGGTTCAGCTCCTTCCAGTATTAGGGATTAGGGAAACCAAAGGAAAATGTCATCCATGGGAAACACAAAGGTCTATTTTAGCCGATAGTTTCAGTATCTTCCTCACAAAATAGCTAACCAGATCTGCGGCTAGGCAGACAGATGTGAGTTTCCCTGTCTCATTTCTACCTTCTAGTCAAGGGGCTAATGAACTGAAAAGCAGTCTCAACTAAAGGGATCAGAACAAAAAGAATTTGGTAATAAGCTATCTACATAATTGGACCTTAAAAAGAAATCAAACTTAAATGGCAATTTTTAAGGCTGTTAGTAGCCCTTGGTTTCCACAATGGCAAGGTACAGTAAACTACATATTATACTATTTTATTCTAGACATATACCACCTCATTCTAAACATAGGTCTATAAAATTGAACAGATTGATGTCTTAATCAGAGTTATCTGTATAATCTCTAACTCTGCCTAATTGGATCATAGGCAATGGCTTAATTAGCATGGTGCCATCATTACTGGGTATGCTCAGGTGGCTTCCCAGTAGGAGTGAGCATCATCCACTCAGGTCTTTCTGAAGAGGTTTATTCCAATTTTTTTTTGTGTTTGGGGGTCTCCCCAAATGTCAACCTCATATCCAATGAAATCTGTAAATCCCAGTTTTAATACATTGAGGTCATTTCATTAGCTAGCTGTGGCCGTGCATGTCTGAGAGCTAGTATGTCACAGACATGGACTAATCAGAGATCATGTTGGGGAAACAACTGAAGGTATTCCTGGCAAGGATGGGTTAATAATGGATTAATGTGACATTAAAGCCAGCTTCTGCCACACAATCTGATTTCCAGGGACACTTGAAGAGGAGTAGATACATCAGCAATTGCAATAACTGATTGTTCTGATAAAATTCTCACCTACCATCACTCCCTGTCTTTCGGGCCTGGGAGAGCGCATACACCTCCCCTCCCCAAACCAGGGTTCACTTTGTTTACATTTTCAACATAGGAAGTTTCTCTTTGGAGTCCACCTGCCTCCATTGTTCTTTTTCCTCCTGAACACCCTTTCCCTGCCTCCAGTGTGCTCACAAGCCTGCCAGCTGACTGAAGCTCCTTACTTGGTGCCCCTCTTCCCAATTCTCCTTGATCCCAAATACCTCTCCCTCCTACAGCGGACAATCCATCTTCTGGAACATGTAAGCCAGACATCAGAAGGAAAGCAACCGGACTGCACCATTCTCAACCTAGTGTGAAGATGAAACAACTCACCACAACTCTCCCAAGGGTATTAACAACAGAAAAGATGAGATTATTTATAACTGAATTATTGATAGACTTGAACAGCCAATGTAACGTTGGAAAGAAAGTTATTTCAGGGGCATTAGGAAAGAATGCTTGAAAGGCAAGGTCTATACAGAGCTCTCTGTCATACACACAGCCATGCTATTGAATAGTAGGCAGCAATTTAAAAAAATGAGATTCACACACACACATACACACACACACACACACACACACACACACACACACACACTAAAATGGGAGCTGTAACAGCCAAGTCCCTTTTGGGCTTCTTAAGTTCAACCACCAGGTCACAAATAAGGTCAACCCTGGTCTTTCTCCACAAATTCAGAATACTCATGCATCGCCCCTCCCCCTGCTCCCGGAGAGACTCAAGCTCACTGGATGCTACCCACAGACTGAAGCCTGAAGAACAGCACTGGAAACTTGGCACAGCACTTATGAGAAATTGCTAACCCCTGAGTCTGACCAATGGATGTGGAAATATCCTTCGTGGTCAAAATCACACTCACAGATCCGGCCACAATGCAAATTCATTTTCTGCCATAGTATCCACAAACTTCTCTACAGCTTCCTAAGGCGTAGCTTTTGTTCTAAGTGAATTACCTATGATAAGATCCTGGTGGAATTTTTTTTAAATCATCACCCAAGAATATGTTTTTATTGATCTTTAGAGAGAGGAAAGAATAGATAGGGAGGGAGGAGAGAAGGAAAAGGAGAAAGGTGGAGAGGAGCAGGGGGATAGAGGGAAGGAAAGGGAAGGGAGACGGGGAGAGAGAGAGACATCCATTGGCTGCCTCCCATATACCCCCTGACCAGGGATTGAGCTCACAATCTAGGTATGTGCCCTGATTGGGAATCAAACCCATAACTTTTTGGTGTACAGGACAATGCTCCAGTCAACTGGACTACCTGGCCAGGGATGGAATATTTTCTTTAACATTAATAGCAAAAATAAAAACAAAACATTGAGCAAACACACTTTCACACTCATAATTAACAGGATGCATCTGAACCTTAAGTCATTCCTGGATCCCTAAGTGCTTTGCCTAAGCAACATGGACTACTTTTCTAACCTGAATTTCTAGTTTTATTGCAAAGCCATTTCTAAACAATGGGTTTTCCAAACCAGTCTCAGGATTGGCTGTTAGAGGATCTTATTCTCACTGACTCCACATAAACTCTAACCATTGGGGAGGCTGGTGAGAAGGCTTTGGGTGTGTAGTGACTTTCATCTCAGAGGACCAATCTCTGTAAACTCTCCATGTGTTGACCTGGAAGAGACTTTGGATATGACATATTCTCTTATTTTAGGAGGGCATGCAGGTGCCAACTTACTTAGGAATGCATGAGTGTTAACGCCCAGAGAGGAGAACAGGAAAGACATTCTGGGACATTTTACTCTGATGCACTTCGGGATAGACTGCTTTGGAGAACCTTTGTCAAGTAATTGCATCAAAAGTATCTCAGTTTTTCGATACACACAACATGTATTGAGTTGCCAGGTCTTCCTACTATACTGAGAAGTGGAATCTCCTCCCTGGCTATAAATTGGGGATATTGGTGCCATGTTGAAATCATCTCCTTTGAGCACCTGTGGCTCTGAGTATAGCACTTTTGTTGATCTGGAGGGTAGCCCTGTCTTTGGTAACACTAGTTCATAACATAGTGCATTGTGCCAGCAGTGGCATCAACGTCAGAATTTTACCTCTGTCTTTGCATTTTCAGTGGAACCAAGAGAAAACATTCTATACCCACAAATTCTTCAATGCACACGGAAGTAACTAGATACAAATTAGCATGTTAGATGTTCATGAAAAAGACGGAAGTGGCAATAGCTTATTTTCACTTGAGTACTCAGAAAAGCAATTATTGCAACATGAAGAGTTCAAGTTTATCCTTATATTTACAGTGAGTAAGTACTTTTGGGAAGATTTGGTCATTGAGAATAGCGACAGGTGAGACTTTTGAAGTTTCTACAATGTTTGTGAAACTAATCTTGCATGTCCACACACTCATATGTGGCAACACACTTTGTTTGTTTGGTAAACAGAGGGTTGAAAGAACAAATCCGTGCCCTGTTTCTGGCTAGTGTATACTTGAGTCATGTATGGGGTCCAGGAACCAGGTAGTGCTCGTCCTCCCACAGATGCACCACTTTAGTATTTCTGCCTAAGGAACTAATTTTCCCCCTAAATTAACTGTAGGGAGCCTTGCATACGTGCAGAGTTTGGAATTTTCCCAACAGGCACTACTGAAGCCTGCTGGCTGCTGAGCCCGGCTGTCATGACCCACAATTCACTATTCCTTTGGGTAAGTCAGGTGAGCCTGCAAAGGTAGAAAAATAACTGAACTTAAATCCAAAGACCAGGTTATGGTCCTTGCTCTTCCACCCCATGTCCATGCCAATTAAGCCTTGGTTTTATCATCCTTATGATGCAATAATTATACCAGTTCTGCTCAAGGTTTTTATGCAATTCAAATTAGATATTAGATGAGAATGTACTTTAAAAATCATACCATGTTGTATACGTATGTGGGATTTGCTCTCTATGTTTCGTGAAATTCATATTCTTTTCGCTTGGGTGCTATTTGGTGAACACCTTCTGAGACAAAACACTGAACCAAACAAACGCACATATACCAGCCTTCGGACCTCGGTTTCAGCTTCACACAGTAGCTTCTGCTGCTAAGGAAAAGGGCCAGATCTCAAAAGATGCGCAGCCCACATGGCTTTCCTTGTATACATCCACCTTCCACTGAAGTTCAAAGTAAGAAAAGTGCAGTCAGGTCAGGAAACTCTCCTTTGCAACCCAGCTCCTGATTCCAGGTCAGTTTGAGCTGAGCCATGGGGTTGTACTAAAAGTCCAGGATGACCAATTACTTTCCTCCCAGGAGAAAACATGTTTGGAAAAGTTATTTTTTCTTTGTTACATAACTCAAAGTTTAAACTCCTTGGTTCCTGAGGTCTCTGCCAATGAGTAGAAGTTCAAGTTCACTGCTGCTATCTAATACTTTTTAAGAGTCCCATTGTAAGAAATAATATTCATGGATGACTGCCCAAAAGATATGAAAAACTTCTACTCCTCTAGATACCCTAAATTGTATCTGCATATCAAGCCAAACAATCAGAAGAGCAGCAGGCTTAGGCTGCATTGCTCTGGCCCCGTGTAGAGTTGCTTTTACTGAATTACACCTTGGCAGTGTGCCATTGGTTAGCACTGAGGATATTACAAGGAACAGTTCCATAAAAATTGCTAGTGTAGGGATATTGTTGATATCTCCCCTGTAACCCCACAGTGAGCCTTTGATGAGAAGCAGCAGAGAAATTTCCCTTGGCTCTTAGTTCCAGCAAAAGCCTCTTTCTCCCAAGCCACTTGTTTTTTTTCACACGGACAAAACAAGGTTCGCATTTCCCTTTTTGCTTTGGCATCTAGTAAGCTCAGAGTCCATTTTTCATCCTGCTTCTAAGAACTAACTGTACATAGACTGTATATGAACAAAAAGCTGGTCGTAGTCTTATATCAGTTTTCATCCCTTGTATTTCCTACACTTTAATTTCTTCTTTATGTATTGTGTGTCGTTGTAAACTCCTCCAAAATCTTTTGAGAACAAATGTGCATTTAACCCATCAGCTCTGCATACGGCTCTTCCCAGTCCCAATTTGCCCTTCCAGCCTTGTCTTTTGACAGTTTCTGTCATGAACCTGTGAGCCAGTCATGCCATGACCCCGCCACTCACTTTCATGATGTTCTGTATTAGCCTCTGCAGAGCCCTCTGCCTGGAGCACCCTTTGCCTGTCTCTTAGCCAAGTGAAATCCTTGCATAACTAATAGTTTCCGTCTCTGTTCTTATGAAACTGCTCATCATATAGCCAGTGTAGCACTTACATTCTAATAGACTGTGTACACATTTGTGTCCTTGGCCAGATCAGAAACTCCTGGAAGGCACTGCCCTTTGCATTTATCTTTGTCTCTCCAGGGCCTAACAACAGTTCTAGGAATGTCTACAATAGATGCTCAACACATGTCTGTAAAATTAACAAGTAAATGAATACATCTGTTCCAGCACTAGCACTCGGGACCCTGGAGATGCTTGATACCGAGGTTGATGACAAAACACATTTCAATATTTGCATGGGCTTCCTGGCTGCGGTTGCTGGAGGCACATGTGCCAGTGAGGTGTCTTCCAGCATTTGGGATACTGGGCCACAGCGGTGCTTCCTCAGAGTAGACCCCAACCCTCAGCCTTCCTTCAGAAGATAAGAAGACTGAGATGGTCTCCCCACTCCAATATTTGCCTATGGCATTTGGTATGTGGTCAATACCAGCTGTTTGCCATCGATGAGGCTAATACCAGAAAAGCAATCAAATGAAGCCAGAAACATAACGAGGTGCACCCGACTCAGTTCTGTGACTCCACGGGACTGAGAAGAGGGACCCAGAAAGCAGAGGGTGGGAGGCATCTGAGGGCCTGGGGGGTGTGAACATGCATGTGAGTGCTGAGGAAAGTGAACACCGAAACCAGCTGTCCAATCGATTTCCCAAACACGGGGGTGAAAATGACGCTACCGCATTCTCTCCTGTTCTTTCACTGGCAGGCAGTGTGTTTCTCATTTGTCCAAGAATTCAAAATGCCCATTCGATGATGAGTCAGAACGTGAAAGTAGTACCACTGTGTCTACAGAGGAATGTCACACCAGAACATATTAAAGGGAATGTAGAGCAACGTTCAATATGGCAAGCAGTTACTTTCTACCTTGAAGGTTTCCTTTGTTTCCTCTTGCTTTGGCGTTCCTTTGAAGCCTTATAGTAAAACTAATGGGACTATTAATGTTTCAACAGGAAGACCACTGAATCCAACACCTTCATTTTACAGATGCACAAGCTGAGGCCCTGATATGCTGACTTGCCCAAGGCTACACAATAAGCTGGCAGCAGAACCAATATACTTGACTCCCAGCCCACTGTTCTTCCCAGGAGTCCGAGCCAGCTGCCTCTCATAGTCATCACCACAAACTCAGTACAAACAACCAGAAGCTGCTGGGAGGATAAGCTAGTCCACTTGTTTCCACACGGATGCCAACTCGGTAAAATAACAACAAAAACACCTTGTACTGAAGGGCTAACACACTCCGTTAACAGCCAGTGATTAATGGGTACAGGGACTGAGGTTGCAAAGAGATGTTATATCTTCAAGCATGGCATCTGGGATTGGTTCAGCAAACACTCTCAGAGAGCCTGGCATCTGTTTACCCAGTTGCTGGAAGAAGATGAGGCGAATGAAAGCCAAGCATGGAGGAATGCAGCAGAAATCTAGGACTCAGACCTCCTGCTCTGCTGACGAGCGTGTTATGTATGTTGCTTGGCAATTGGAACATGGCGCGCATCCACAAAGACACTCAGGATTTCTGCATTTGCGCTGGGGGGACACGGGGCCCTACAAACAGTTCACAATTCAGTTGTGTCACAAACAAGACAAGAGTGTTGGTGCCTTTAGTTTCAATTCTGGCACAACATCCCATTTTTGGAGGCCCAAGTATGTCCACAACCCCCGAGCATGTACAGCACATGCTGTACATGCTTCTATACCCAGGCTCCTGAGCAAGTACCAACTCAACCGCGGAAAGAGCACTAGACATATTTCAGTTTCTGATTGCCTTTTTTAAACAATAAAAACACGGATAATAATCCTTCCCAGAAAAATGTGAGGTTAAAAGTTTAATCTGAGTTCACAGCACATGCATTCCAAGGGGGCACTGCACTTGGGGAAATTACTCACCTAGAGTTTATATAAGTTCCGAGGCGATTAGAGTCAGCCGACAAATTGGAGCCAGGACACGTTTACATTTAAGGCTTAAAAAAGTAGATTCCTCTTACAGAAAAAAAGAAGGCGGGGAGGTGGGGGGATCACCCATCACCCAATGTTTCTTGTTAAAGCACCAGACCCCATTAAGTGTCAGGCTATCGTCTTGAAGAGTGTGGATGATGCCAGTACATGGTCCCCTGTCTACCCTTCTTGCAGAGCACGTCACATCTGCTTGCTATCAGCATTTATCTCGCAGCGTGCGTCTGACTCATTTGGAAAACTCAAAGCACATGTTTATTTCTGCTGAGGAACCAGCCATTACTGTGCAATTTACAGGGCCTCTGCAGCCAGAGCACACTGCAACGGAGAGGACGGCCAAACGCCAAGGAGTTGATCTGGGCCTGTGGTCAGCAAACTGAGGCTCCCCAGCCACATGTGGCTCTTTGGGCCCTTGAGTGTGGCTCTTCCACAAAATACCATGGCCTGGGCGAGTCTATTTTGAAGAACTGGCATTAGAAGAAGTTTAAGCTTAAAAAATTTGGCCCTCAAAAGAAATTTCAATGGTTGTACCATTGATATTTGGCTCTTGACTAATGCGTTTGCCGACCATGGGTCTGGGCTCTCGGAGCTGCTTGGTTTGATTGGTTTGATTAGTTTGCTGCCACCTTTGGGAAGGGAAATGACACCCCCTTCCGCCTCCACGGAGCTCTCTGATCCCTTCCCAGCCTGATCACAGCCAGTGCTCCTCCTTCTTCAGCCAGGCCGGTGAGAGCCCCAAAGCCAGTGTGTTGGGGAAGGAGTGACAGCAGGTAATGAGCGAGAGGCACACAGCTGGTTAATTTCTGGAACGAGCAGCACTTGTGCAACAACTCGAGCAGTCTTGCCCACACAATAAAATCGACAGCTCTTTCTGTCTCTAAATCCCTGCAGTCTCTGGGATAGGTCTTGGTGACTGTGACACATTTTTCAGGTTGGGCTTCTCTCCATCATCTAATCTGACTTGAAGCAGTTTCTCTAACAACACTGAAAGTGAATGCACATGGACCGACGTTACCTGGGCCTACATGAAGCCGCACTCGCAGTTGAAAGTGAAAATTCATCAGACTTGGCATTTTGTCTGTGGAGCCTTTGTTTTTTGTTTTTTCTGCTTTTGACTCTACTCTGCCAAAATTCACCGCAGGTGAAGGCCACGGCTGGGCCAATGTAGGTGCCTTTGCGGGAGTCAGTGAAAGGTGCACAGCCAGTAGGACCGGCTCTTCGGGGAGCCTTTCTACAGAGCAAAACCCGCACCACTGAGCGCTGGAGTGCTGGCAAGAGCTCACAGGCCCTCCTTCCCAGGAACGAAAAGCGATGGAAACTCGAAGTTTGTTAACCTTAATGGGAAAAGGCTACACCAGGAGGATTAAATGCAAGAGGCTAAAGGTTCAAATCGAAACCTGCCGTCCCCCGCGGGCTGGACGGAGAGGCTGGCGTGTCTTCTATGCCCAGCGGCCTCTGGCCAGAGGACCGTGTAACACTCAGACTGCTCTAGAACCAGCTCCTGGTGAAACCGTTCCTTTGGTGAGACTGTGTCCACTTTATTGGAGTATTCCCTACGTTCTGCACGTCTCTGCCAAGACAGGGAGACTCCCCATTCTCCTCCCAGGTCTCCTCTCTGTGCGTGAACCTCTCTCTGAGGGCCGAAGCAGCTCTGGGATTGGGAAGGGGTCTGGGGAAGGGTGGGCAGCTGACCGTAGCTGGGCCGGTCACAGAAAAATCTCACCAGGGGAAAAGATTCAAACCGTGGAAGAGTTAGATGAGCTAGTTCACCATAAATTAGCTCTAAGTTAGCTTATACACAGAACTACTTGACTCATAATGAAGTTTAAAGTCAATGATTATATAAAAAACATGAGGAAAACTAACATTGGAGCCAGCTGAAAGTATAGATTGAAACATATGAAGTCTCCAGGTTTTCCTGGGGAGGAACCTGAGCCAACAGGTTTGACTTCAAGTCCCACATGCTGCCTCCTTTTGTGCTATTTGGAGACATTTATATACTAACTAGTGGTCCAGTGCATGAAATTCATGCACAGGGGGAGGGTGTGTGTGTGTCCCTCAGCCCGGCCTTCACCCTCTCCAGTCTGGGACCCCTTGGGGGATGTTCGATTGCAATCAGACATCCCTCTCGCAATCCGGGACCGCTGGATCTTAACCACTCACCTGCCTGCCTGATCACACCTAACCACTTTGCCTACCAGCCTGCTGAACCCCAACTGCCCCCACCACCCCGCCGGCCTGCTTGCCTCCCTTCCTGGCCTGATCACCCCTAACTGCCTCTACCTCATCCCTGCCACCATGGCTTTGTCTGGAAGAAAGGTCTCCTGGTTTAATTAGCATATTACCCTTTTATTAGTATAGATTCTAAGTGCCCATGGACTTAAATAATTAGGTCTATAGTATTCAGACCTAAGTCCTAACCTAAACATATCCAAATTCCTCTGATCTTGTTACCAATTTAAGACAACAGAATAGGTTCAAAAATATTCCAAGCATCTCAGCATGTCAGGGCCACCAGGCTACTTTACCAGCAATGCAAGGCACTGCTTATAAAAAGCAAAGCAATGCCCTGGCCTGCCTGGTTGGTGTGCCTCAGTGGTTGAGTATCAACGTATGGACCAGGAGGTCATGGTTCAACTCCCTGTCAGGGAACATGCCCAGGTTGTGGGCTCAATCTCCAGTAAGGGGCATGCAGGAGGCAGCCAATCAATGATTCTGTCTCATCATTGATGTTTCTATCTCTCTCTCCCTTGCCCTTTCTCTCTGAAGTCAATAAAAATATATATATTTTTAAAAGTGCCCTGGCCAGGTAGCTCAATTGGTTAGAGCACTGTCCTGATAAGTAAGCCAAGTTTGCAGTTTTGATCCCCCAGGTCAAATCAACCAATGGATCTTGCCAGTGCGGCTCAGTGGAAAAATAAACAAATGGGACCATATCAAACTAAAAAGCTTTGTACAGCAAAGGAAACCAGCATAAAAATGAAAAGGGAACCCACTGTATGGGAGAATGTATTTACCAATGATATATCTGATAAGGAGTTAATTTCCCAAAACATAAAAAGTATTCATACAACTCAACAAAAGAAAGACAAATAATCCAACTTAAAAAATGGGCAGACGACCTGAATAAACACTTTCCCAAGGAAGACATACAAATGGCCAAGAGACATGAGATAATGCTCAACGTCATTAATCATCAGAGAGATGCAAATTAAAACCACTTCACACCTGCCAGAATGGTTATCATCAATAAATCAATGAACAACAAGTGCTGGTGAGGATGTGAAGAAAAAGGAATCCTTGTACACTGTTGGTGGGAATGTAGACTGGTACAACCACTATGGAAAAACAGTGTGGCGTTTCCTCAAAACATTTAAAAAAACATTTAAAATATTTGACCCAGTGATCCCACTTCTAGGAATACATCCTAAGAAGCTTGAAACACCAATTAGAAAGAATATATGCACCCCTATGTTCAAAGCAGTACTATTTACAATAGCTAAGATCTGGAAACAGACCAAAGATCTCATACCCTTGGAGACAGCATGAAGGGATCTGAAAGTTATTATTCGAAATGAAATAAGCCAGTCAGAGAAATACAAGTATCACATGATCTCACTTATATGTAGAATCCAATGAACAAAATAAACTGATGAACAAAACAGACCTAGACACATTGAAGCATGTAACAGACTGATGTATTTCAGAGGGAAAAGAGGGCCGAGAAGAGATTAACCAAAGAACTTATATGCATACTAGAACCCCAGTGCACAAAATTCATGCACATGTTTGTGTGTGTGTGTGTGTGTGTGTGTGTGTGTGTGTGTGTGTCCCTCAACCCAGCCTGCACCCTCTCCAATCTGGAACCCCTTGAAGGCAGCTGGACATCACTCTGACAATCCAGGACTGTTGGCTCCCAACCACTCACCTGCTTGCCTGCCTGATTGCCCCTAACCACTTCGGCCTGCCAGCCTGATCATCCCCTAATCACTCCCCTGCCAGTCTGATCAATGCCTAACCACTCCTCTTCTGGCCCGATTGCCCCTAACTATCCTCCCCTTCACGCCTGGTCATCCCTAATTGCTCTCCCCTGCCAGCCTGGTCACCCCCAACTTCCCTCCCCTGCAGGCCTGGTCACCTCCAACTGCCCTCCCCTGCCAGCCTAATTGCCCCTAACTTCCCTCCCCTGCCAGCCTGGTCAACCCTAACTGCCCTGCCCTGCAGGCCTTGAACCTCCCAACTGCCCTCCCCTGTATGCCCGATTGCCCCTAACTGCCTTCCCCTGCCAGCCTGGTCATCTCCAACTGCCTTCCCCTGCTGGCTGCTTACCCCCGCCAACTGCCCTCTCCTGCCAGCCATCTTGTGTCCACATGGGAGTGGCCATCTTTGGCCACATGGGGGCAGCCCTCTTGTGTGTTGGAGTGATGGTCAATTTGCATATTACCTCTTTATTATATAGGATATGCATAACCCATGGACACAGACAAAGGTGTGGTGAAGGCCTGGGGAGGGGATTGGAATGGGATGGAGAGGGTCAATGGGGGGTAGGGGAATTGGACATCTGTAATACTTTCAACAATAAATACAAATTTTAAAAAAGTTATAAAACAACAAAACACAAATCCCAAATCTGAATTGCCATCCCAGATTATGCACCATGGATTCTGAGGTTGAAAACATTTTCTATTCTACTTATCTCAGGCTAAGCAGATATTTGATGGACCTAACTTCAGCTGATTGGGGAGTGGGGAGGGAGGTACCACCAGCATTAGAGACCTGTTGTGTAGGCAAGGAAGTGGCCAGGACAGTGGTTCACTCAAAAGGGTACTCACTCCCTGGTGGGCATTCTTCACCCTTGCGTGGGCTGCTTCTGCTAGCTGGAGTCCTGCCTTACCAGGGGCAGGCCATGCTCTGCCATCCCATGTCATGCCATCCACTAAGTTACACATCCATTTAGCAAAAATTCACTGAACTCCTCCTAAAGGGTCAGGCCCTAGTGATACACATGAGTTGAACACACATGGTCTCTGCCTTCATTTGGAGCTTTCTCTGAGTCTCTCTGGCAGGCTGTTTGCTGGAGTTTTTTTTAATTCTGGCTAGAATGCAGATGCTGTGGGGCCGAGCTGTACTTCATGCTCTTAGAGCTTTTAACTTCAGGTGGGTACTGAGTGCTTGGAAAGATTTGGTCCCCACTCCGGACCAGGGCAGAGGTGTGTGAGCGTCATGATGGAGCACTTGGAAAATTAATTGCCATTTCACAGTTTGCTTGGGACTAGCTCGGCCTATAACAACCCCATCCTTGGCTCAATCCTTATGCAGCCCTTGTTAAAGGGTGCCAGAGTTGATAGAAATCCCCAGGACACAGCTTCGGCAAGGACTTCCATTTTGCACTTGGTATAAACAGCTCCCCCTCTCCATCTCCCTCTGTGTCTCAGTAGTGTTAGTGAGAATGGAACTGCAGTCCGTGGCCAGTGGGTATGTAAAGATGGGCAAGGTCCAGGGGGAATCTGGGAAATCTCTGGGCACCGGATAAAGCAGCGCCAGTGCCCTCTAAAAGGGAAGCAACTTTCAGTCTCAATCGTGGCGATTGTGCGTCCAGCAGTTTACAGTGTAAATAGATCCTTTTTGTCTGTCGTAAGTTCACGCACTTGGAGTGACCAGTAATGTATACTTAAACATGTAATAAAACTTAAGGAGAAAGAGGGTCTCGGGAAAGGCCATTGTATTTCATGTATGATTTGACCAGGCTTCAGGGAAGCAATTTTGGCTTTTAAATGGCACATTTTCTTTCTTCTTTATTAGGCTTTCTGAAGGGTTACTTCGCCCCAGGTACTCTCTTACATTGAGTAGGATTTCAGCCGTATTGTGCAAACCCAGAGATCTCACAGAGGTCTCCGTAATACTTGGTATGTTGCTGATGGTCGACAACTGGCAGGCTGCGGTTCTGGAATCCTGGGAAGCATACTTGGATCTGTGACGGATGTTTATCACTGCCGGAACATGTCTGCAGTCATCGCAGAAACGTCTGCGCGCAGGGCTGAGTGTTGTGCAATGTGAGACGTGACTGACGTGTTTCTAATGATGGGCACGTGTGCCAATATTTATTATTGTTCTGGTAACATTTACTGTGTTGGAGAGTTTGTTGTCCTGTTTTAAGAAATAACAATTTGAGGTGTGTGTGTGTGTGTGTGTGTGTGTGTGTGTGTGTGTGTGTGTTTTAAGAAGTAGCCCAAACCCCCTTTCCCTTAGGTTTGGAGCAAGGCAGCATCTGGGAACATATGGTTTGAGCTTCCTGGAAAAGAAACTTTCCTTCCTTATTTTTGTTTAGATGCATTCTTTCCCTCTAGTGAAACCAAGACTAGATTAGTAAATGGAATTTTATGTTCTTGGGACTTATCTACATGGGAACATCAATCTCTCATTAGAGCCTCTGAAGGGCTAATGGGATGTAACACATGAATGTCTTCTGGTCATGACCTAACAGTTCTCACCCAGGGACTGCACATACCATTTTCAGTACTATCTGCATTCAGGCTTGCTTCAACCTGCCAAGTATTTAGGTGTCCAAAATTAGTTATTCATGAGCAAAATCAAATATTTTTATTTGCATAACAGTGCCTCAGATCTGCAACTGTCCATATTGGCTGGTCTCTTAAATAATTCCTCTGTAACATCTCCAGCAACTCTTGTTATTCAAAGCAAAGCAGTTACCTTGGCTTCCTTACAGGGATTTAACCCTAAGTCCAAGGGAAACAGACCAAGTTTTCAAAAAGCTAAACAGTCCATGGCTCCTTAGTTGCTCATGAAAGTACAATTATCATCAACAAAAAATATACTTTCTGGCTGTCACCAAGGACTTGTCCTCAGTATTTGTGATTGTCTTGGACTAAAAGTCTCTGGGTATATATTCACAATGCATCCTCTTGGCATCTCAGTGTTCCTGTTTATAAAGTTGGGCAGTTTTATCCCTTAGAGATACTCTACCAAGCACAGCAGTCTTCTAATAAGGTCCCTTTGTTCCATGTCATCTTCATTATTATCCTATATAATAAAAGAGAAACATGCAAATTTGACCATACCTTTGCTCCTGATTGGCTATGCTACCAGCCAATCAGGAGCAGGGGTGGGGCCAAGTGGCACAAGTGTTGGCCCAGGGATGGAGATGAAACGGAGATGGCGGTGAGCACCCAGCCCCCGGGCACTGTGTGGGGAAGCGGTGGCAGCGGCAGCAGCAGCAGCAGCAGCGGTGGTGGCGGCGGCAGGGAGTGCCTGGCCCCCAGGGCCAGGTGGTCGCAGGCAGCCTGGGCTGAGCTGAGCAGGGCGATGGCTGGGCAGGCTGGGGGTGAGCCATCAGTTGGACATCCACTGAGGGCTCCCGGTATGTGAGAAGGGGCAGAATGGGTTGAGGGATCACCCACCCCCAGTGCACAAATTTCGTGCACCCCCTAGTGTTGATGATAAAAAAATGATTCCTGGCCAAGGCCACTGTCTATGTAGAGTTTGCATATTGAACCCATGTCTGCGTGGGTTTTCTCCAAGTACTCAGGTTTCCTCCTACACCCCAAAGATGTGCCCGTGAGGTTAACTGGTGTGTCTATATAGTCCCAGTCTGAGTGAGTGTGGGTGTGTGAGTGGCCCTGTGATAGAAGGGTGTCCTATCCAGGGTGGATTCCTTCTTGTGCCCTAAGATGCCAGGATAGGGTCCTATCACCTGTGACCCTGAACTGGAATAAGCAGGTTGGAAATTCATTATCATGTTTTTATTAATTGTTCATACATTTATTAAATGTATGTATAACTCACATTTATTTCAATGTTTAATATTATAGGTGTTTGGGGTCTTTATTTAGAATTTTGGTGATGCTTTTGTGACCAGAAATATAGTACTACAGTTACTGAACTCTTGTTTTTATCAATTAGTCTATAGTAAAATTGGTTTCCTTCTACATCATTTTGCTTAGTCACAGTTTCCGAGAACCTATTGACAATGTTAACTGAGGACTTACTGTACCTCAAGGAAATATGCTCAAATGTTTGCTTTAATATAATTCTTAAAGACATGTCAGGGGCCACAATGTGTTTCATGAGACTTCATAGCAGGCTTCAGGCCCTATTTCTTCAGGGTCCAGGGATGGACAGGAAGGCTGAAAACAGGCTATGATACAGGATAACCCAGAACTCAGAAGGTCTGAGAGCGCCTGAGGGGAAGCTTGTAGAGGGGTTAACATGTGGCCCTAACATTAGAAAGAGCTGTGTACCAGAAGGTGCTATTAAATGGTCTGAGTCGCTGAAACCGGTTTGGCTCAGTGGATATAGTGTCAGCCTGTGGACTGAAAGATTCCAGGTTCGATTCCGGTCAAGGGTGTGTACCTTGGTTGCGGGCACACCACCGGAGGGGTTGTGCAAGAGGCGGCTGATCAATGTTTCTCTCTCATCGATGTTTCTGACTTTCTATCCCTCTCCCTTCCTCTCTGTAAAAAATCAATGAAATATATTTAAAAAATAAAAATAAAACGGTCTGAGTTAAACTGTGGCATTACCACAGCTGAAGGTTTCCTCACCTGTACAGTGAGTGTCTGGGTATATTCAACAGCCTTTAGAACCCTTTCTGTTTCTCATTTGTGTGGTTCCATAATTTATTCTATTCAGAATTATATAACAGAGCAAAACTGCAATATAACAGTATAAAAGAGGGAACTCGTGACAATTCACAGTGGCAGGTGGTACAAGGCTAACCAGAAGTGAGGGGGGGAGGTAATTTCCCTGGTCTCCTCCCCTGCAGTTAAGGAGTCTGGCAGAGATCTGAAAGATCCAGAAGTCTTGCCCTGGAAACATTCAACCTTCATGTGATAAAGGGTTTTAGCAGTAACTGAGTTAGGGCTATCTCTATGGCTGGTATAAGGATCCTACCTACACCCACCCTGGGTGGCAATGAAAGCGTGTTCCTAGTTTGCAAGTGTATGTTTGGGAGCCTCTCTGTGGGTCAGGCATGTGCACAGAAGCAGGAAGCACATAAATTGGGCACAAATTGATTAAGCAGCCACGGCCGGGGTTAACGGTTTGGAAGATGGTCTAAAGTGCTTCCCAGGACTTGTCCAAGGGTGTCCACGCTCCTGACATTGAGCCATCTATACTCACTTCTCCTTCAAGGGTTAAATTACTCTGACCTTCAAAAGGGGTTTTTGTCTTCCCATGTTAGCTCTCAGAAGAATGTTAGTCCTACTGAGAGGACTTTTAAATACTTGGTTCTTAAGGACCAGACTTTAAGAGACAAGGACTAAGAGCTCTGAGATCAGCTTATGAATGACCCTGAAGCAAGAAGTGTAAACCAGACCCAGTGGGACAAGATGTGACAGAAAAGACTCAGACTGGCCCAGAGCTCCACTGGTGAAGGGCATCAAGTCCTCAGTGAGACAGACTGGTAACAAAACAGCTGAACCCACTTTATCTTCATTATGGTCTATTGGGTATTCATGGGAAACGGAAAATTGTATCAGGTCCTTAATGATCACAGGGTGTCTTTTTATCACTCCCACGAAATCCCTTTGTTGTCTTCATATTTACCCTGGGTTTTGTTACAAAGAGATACATGAATTGGGTGAACCTGAGGTGATTATAATGACAAGATTGTGATGGCCAGAATGGAAAAAATCCAGGTTAGCAGTGCCCACTGGCCACCACCACCCCCTTCAATACCCAGAATACAGACAGCACTGGGTGTGCTAACACCATCAATATCCACTTACATGTGTAACAGAACAGTATACTAAGCAAACAGTGTTCTGTTGGTGGCAATTGTTTTCCTTTCAGTGGCATTTTACCATCCAATCTTTTGAAAAGAAAGTTTTGACAGAAAACACATCAATCTAATTCCTTTCAACCTAAAAGAAATGGAGTTAATTGTTACAGCTGTATTGTTATTATCTAACCGAAGTGTAGAGTTGAGGAAACTTATCTAGTTTGATCAAAAGTAAGAGAACAGTTATCCTTTCGAATCTGAAATGCCCACCCTGGTCTCTGCAGCCCATTGCACCAGGTCAGTGGGTAGCCTTCTGATTCACCTGAGGCCAAGTAAACCTGGAACAGGGATGTTTCTGTTCTTACAACGTCTGGGTGTATGGGGAGGTTTTCCTTTGCTTCTGGAACTGGAAGAACTCCAAGATTCAACCCATGGCATCTTCCTTTTTCTCCCAAATGTATTCCTGGTTTGTTTGTTTAAGGTAAAATGAGAATAGCAAAACCATCTGAAAATTAAGCATGACATGGAAATTCTGATGCCTGCATCTTCGCACCTGGCAGCACTAGTTTACCAGGGTAATACGGACCAGTGCTGCCTGTACCATAGTGATGAGAAAAAGCACTGCTAGATGAACTTTGGTGACTTCTTTTGATCCCACAAAATCTGTTTATTCTTTTGAGCTGAGATAATTCCTGTGGCTTTGTTTGTTTATTGGCAATTGTTTTTCAAAGTTAGAAAAAAATATAGCAAAAAATGATAAAACAGAAATATTATTCCTTTCCCTGCTATTTACAAGACACTAAAATGAGTTAAAATTTACCCTAACAATACAGAATCCAAAAGTACCATTTCATGTTTAAAGATATTACCAGTGTGATAGAAATTTATGGGGAGCTGGTTTATGGCCTTGTAAACCAAGGCTTTTTTGACCAAGTCATGAACTCATGTAACCAAATAAAACAAAATATTCAAAAGACAGGATGGAGCCACATATAAAAATGGGACTAAGGATGAGGCTGTATAAATTGAAGGCAAAATTAGACACCCCTACACAGGCCTTTCACTCAGTCTGATCCATGTATGGCCATGTGGCTGGTGGCCAATACAAATGATTCACTGATATGCAGCAATGGGGACTTCTGGTTTATTGTCCCATTTCTCTCTCACCTCTCTTCTGGCTTCCCATTCTCTTCTGGCTACCTCAGTTGGGCATCCAATTTGGCTTTGCCCTCTTCTCTGGCTCCCTGCTTGCTCCTTGGATTAGAATGGGACACTGGCTTGGCCTTTAATGCTCTCTAGGACTGGCTTGCCCCTGTCTTTGGTTCATCTTTCTCTTTTCTCTCTGAGTAGTCACCTCCCTACTCTAGACCTCAAGTTTAGTTTTGGCCATCTGACTCTGAGTCCCATCTGCCCTGCATTAATGTTCAGATGCAATCTGCGAAATGTCCATCCAAACTCCTTCCAAAGAACTTTCCTTGTGTTGTCTCTAGGGACATAAAATATGAAAAATGTCAGAGACAGAAATGGTTTCTAAAAGTCTTAATTTAAAAGGGAGTATATGAGTTAGAGTTCTCCAGAGGAACAGAATCAATAGGATGTATAGAAATTGGCTCACAGAATTCTGGAGACTGAGACGTCCCAAGACCTGCAGTCAGCAAGTTGGAGATCCAGAAGAGCCAAAAGTTTAGTTTTAATCCAAAAGTCAGCAGGCTTAGGATCTGAGGAGAGCCAATATTTCAATTGAGTCTGAAGGCAGGAAAAAAACAGTGTCTCAGCTAAAACAGGCAGGACAGAAGGGCCTTACTAGAGGGAGGGTCAGCCTTTCTGTTTTATTCAGGTCTTCCATGAATTCTAGGAGGCCCACACACATTAGGGAGGGCAATCTACTGATTTACATGTTAATCTCATCCACAAACACACCCAGCATAATGTTTGACCAAGTGTCTTGGCACCCCATGGCCCAGTCAAGTTGACACATAAAATTATGAAATCAGGAATAAGGTCAGAGATTAGAGGAAGCAATGAGACTGCAATGTATCAATCCTGGCTACACATCAGAATCAGCTGGGGACTTTAAAAATAGCTTCCTGGGCCCCATCCCAGGCCAATTATCAGAATCTTTGTAGGGTGGAGCCTGACTTATGCTTTAAAAGCTCCCTAGATGATTCTGATGTGTAGTTAAAATTGAGAAGTTCTGGACTAGAAGGAAAGAATATAACAAATGTTCAGATGTCCAGACAAATAATGATAAACTGAAGGAATTGGTTGCTGGTGTTAACATAGGAAATGAATTTTTTGTTGTTGTTGTTAATCCTCACCTGAGAATATTTTTTCCATTGATTTCCAGAGAGCATAGAAGAGAGAGAAAGGAGAGAGAGAGAGAGAGAGAGAGAGAGAGAGAGAGAGAGAGAGAGAGAGAGAGAAAACATTGATGTGAGACAGACACATAGATTGGTCGCCTCCCACACAAGCCTGCAACTGAGGTACATGCCCTTGACTGGAATCGAACACCAGGACCCTTCAGTCTGCAGGCCGATACTCAATCCACTGAATCAAACTGGCGCAAGCATATCAAACTCGAGGCCAGTGGGCCACATTTAAACAAGTTTTACATGCTTGGCTAGGAAATGAATTTTTAATGTCTTTTTCAGAATGCAAGAGATTAAGCCAATTTCTTTGGTTTTCAATTTAAGAGGGGTTTTTTTCAGCACGGTGCAGGTTAAATGTCATAGAAAGGGCACAGGGTTAAGGATCTTAGGTTCAATCCCAGCTCTATCACACAGTTAATTAACTTCTTAGAATCCCAATTCCTTAACTGGTAAACTAGTAATAATGATCAGTGAAACATTATTAAAAGGTCAGTGCAGCATTGTACCTCTGATGGAATACCAGCAAATGTCGGTCTCTTCCCCCAAACTCTGCAGCCATCAAGTAGTATTAAAATTTGAGAACCAGAGTCATAGCCAGTTTGGCTCGGTGTATATAGCCTCAGTCTGCGGACCAAAGGGCCCTGAGTTTGATCCCGATCAAGGGCATGTACCCTGGCCCTGCTCAGAGGCAAACCAATCAATGTATTTCTCTCACATCGATATTTCTCTCTGTCTTTCCCTCTCTCTTCAAGTATTGTCAAATCTCAATTAAAAAAATGGGAAAATTAAAAGGGAAGAATGAAAGATATTTAAGGTTAAGTCAAGTTCAGAGACAGTAAATAGGTCTAAACTCATTCATGTGTACAGAAATTGTTAAGAAATAATTTTGCCACAACTTATTTCACATTAAAATAAGGGTTAAATTGCCTGACTCAAGACATCATTGTGGCCCACAATTATCAGCTTATTAATCTTAAATAGGTCAATGTTTTTCTCAATTGAAAGAATATTATCTGGATATTATGCCTGCAGATAAATGTTTATGCTCTAAAAGAAATGTCTTCTTCCCCCAAAATACAAGTGTTCTTATAAAGAGTGCCAAAGAGTTGCTTTACTTATAATTTTGTATGTATTTACCCACTTATGGAATCAGCCTATTATATCATGGGCACACTTTATATAGGAATACAGAACATAATAACATTGTGGACTTGTTCACTAATTTGCTCCAATAGATATTTATTCATTTCCTACTGTATAGGGCTCCTCTCTGTGCAATTATAACTACATTTCCATACATAGCTAAAAAAAAAAAAAAGAATAAATTTTGCCTGACTTAAAATTGATTTGGAGTGGCATGAGATTTACTAGTTATGAGCATGCAAAAGAAGCAGGAAAGACAATCTCTGTGCTAGCTGAGCTCACAAGATGACTTAAGCATGTGGTAGGAGAAAAATGTGGGCACAACTGGCCTCAAATCCTAGGTCTGCCAATTACTAGCTGTGTGATCTGGAATAAGTTACTTAATTTCTCTGAACTTCAGTTCTCACCTCTGTAAATCAGGGTTAATAACACCCTCTCTGTAATGTTATTCTGAGGATTAGGTGAAATTACCCATCAAGTGCCAAGCATATGGTAGACACTTTCCTCTTACATAAATCCTAAAAACAAATGTTTCCTGCAGGTGGTTTGGTGTCCTTCTGGTTTAAGTGGTGCCTCATGTTCATAAAACCTTGAGCTTATAAAACCAAGCTGATTAAAATTAAAGCTCCAGGACTTCCATTTCCAGGAAGATGAAGTGGACACACTTTCCCCCATTTCTCTGCTAACTATAACTAAAACGCTGGACATAAGATCTAGAACAAACATAAGACTCTGAAAGGTGAAGAGAAGAATGCAGACGAGCCAGAGATCTCAGGACCCATGAGATCTTATTCCTGTTGTTCTTATTCCTTTTTGTCTCATGTATCCCACACTTAGACTTGAAGAAGCCAGCAACCTGGGTACAGACAAAAGATTAAAAAAGTATCCTCCAAAGCATGCTCTCTCAAGGAAAGAGACAGCCTAACAACATAATCAACTTTTAAATAAATAACGCTGTGCTACAGCCAAATGCCACAGGAAAAACTGTGAACCAACGTCTACTCATGCCAGCAACGCTGAGGTGGGGAGCCTAGAGGTCCACCCTCATAAAGCTATAATGAGGTGACTCAACATCCGCACTGGGGTGGTGTCCGAGAACGCCTAGTGGAGAATCAGGACTTTCACCACAGCCTAGCAGTAACAAGGCCAACCCCACTGCGGTGTTAAAGGAGACCAGGTGGAGAGCTGGAATTTGTAACCCTGCCTAGAAATGATGCTTAATAGAGAACATGATGATAATGAGCAATAATGATACCCCTCAAGTGTCAGTGAAGGCCAAGTGGGAGACCTGGACTTTTGTCTCCACCTAAATAGTAATGAGGCAGTGCCCTCCCCTTCTCTGCCAAAGTTCTGTCAGAGAAAGCAGCTTAGAACAGGTTTCAATAATATCCAGAGTCTCATAAAACAATATGAAAATATTCCATATTTAATGGAAATGACCGGTCATACCAGACAAAGAAAAATCTCAAAGTCAATGAAAAACAATCAATAAATGTCAATACCATGATGACAGAAAATTTAGGATTACTTGACAAGAATTTTAAAATGATAAATTGCTTCAATGAGAAATTATGAATATGTTTCAAACACCTGAAAAAAAAAAGAAAACTTCAGAAATGAATTAAAAAGTTTCAGCAAAGAAATACATGACCTAAAGAAGAACCATAAAGAAATTTAGAACTAAAAAAGTACCATAGCCTAAATAAAAATCTCTCTGGAAGGACCCAACAGCAGAATGGAGGGAACGGAGAAAAGAATCAGTGAACTGGAAGACAGAATAGTATGTTACCTAATCTGTACAATGGAGAGAAAATAGACTAAAAAGAAAATTAGCTTCAAGGACCTGTGGAACCAAAACAAAACAAAACAAAATCTAATATTTATGTCATCAGAATTTTGGGAAGAGAAGAAAAATAAGGAGGGGCTGGAAAGCACTTGAAGAAATAATGGCTGTGAAAATTTCCCAAATTTGGCAAGAAATGCTGAAACTGGTTTGGCTCAGTGGATAGAGCGTCAGCCTGCAGACTGAAGGGTCCTGAGTTCGATTCTGGTCAAGGGCACATACTTTGGTTGTGGACACATCCCCAGTAGCGGGTGTGCAGGAGGCAGCTGATCCATGTTTCTAACTCTCTATCCCTCTCCCTTCCTCTCTGTAAAAAATCAATAAAATATATTTTTAAAAATTGGCAAAAAACATAAATCTACAGATTCAGAAGCTAAATGAACCCCAAGCAGGATAAAGCCAAAAATATCCATGCCAAGACATATCATAATTAAATTTCTGAAAATTAAAGGTAAAGAAAGCATCGTGGAGGCAGCAAGAGGGAAACAACATTTTACCTAATGTGGAGAAACAATTCAAACATCAGCGGTTTTCACATGAGAAAATGTGGAAATGGGAATAATATTTTTCAAGTACTGAAAGAAAACAAGTGGTAACCCAAAATCCTATACCTAGCAAACATATTCTTCAGGAATGAAGGGGTAAATGAAGACATTTTCTAAGAGAAGATGTAGCTAGCACATCTACTTTGACAGAAAAAAACTAAAGAAAGTTCTCTAAACATTAAAGAAGAGAGAAAATAAAGAAACCATGGAATGTCAGGAAAAAAGAAAAAAAACACAGTGAAAAAAATGTAGGTAATAGAATAATGGTATAATAGACTTTTCTCTTCCTCTTGAATTTTCTAAATTATGTTTGACATTGAACCAAAAATTGTTGACAAAGGTACAAAAGCCATTCAATGGAGCATTTTCAACAAAAAGGTGCTGGAGTGATTAGATATCCACAGGCAAATTTCACATTTTATAAAACAATTCAAAATGGGTCACAGAGATCAACCAAAGGACTTGTATGCATGCATATGAGCATAATCAATGAATGAAAGACAATGGGGCGGGGAGGGTGGGCGGGTGGGGACATGTGCTGGGGGGTAAGGGAGGCTGGGGGGAGGAAAATGGGAGGGAAAAAGGAAAACATATGTACTACTATTAAATATAAATATACTGCAAAAAACAAAACAAAACAAAATGGGTCACAGACTTAAATATAAAATATAAAACTTTCAGAAAAAATAGAACATCTTTTTTAAATTTAATAACTCTTTATTGTTCAGATTATTACAATTGTCCCTCTTTTTTCCCCTATAGCTCCCTTTCACCTGGTTCCTACCCAATCCTCTGCCCTTACCTCCCCTCCACTGTCCTCATCCACAGGTGTACGATTTTTGTCCAGCCTCTTCCTGCACCCCCCACACCCCTTTCCCACTGAGAATTGTCAGTCCACTCCCTTTCTATGCCCCTGATTCTATTATATTCACCAGTTTTTTCTGTTCATCAGATTTTTTATTCACTTGATTTTTAGATTCACTTGTTGATAGACATGTATTTGTTGTTCATAATTTTAATCTTTATCTTTTTCTTCTTCTTCCTCTTCTTAAACAATACCTTTCAGCATTTCATATAATACTGATTTGGCATTGATGAACTCCTTTAGCTTTTTCTTATCTGTGAAGCTCTTTATCTGTCCTTCAATTCTGAATGATAGCTTTGCTGGGTAGAGTAATCTTGGTTGTAGGTTCTTGCTATTCATCACTTTGAATATTTCTTGCCACTCCCGTCTGGCCTACATAGTTTCTGTTGAGAAATCAGCTGACAATCGTATGGGTGCTGTCTTATAGGTAACTAACTGTTTTTCTCTTGCTGATTTTAAGATTCTCTCTTGGTCTTTTGTTCTTGACATTTTAATTATGATGTGTCTTAGTGTGGTCCTCTTTGGATTCCTTCTGTTTGGGGTTCTGCTCACTTCCTGGACTTGTAAGTCTATTTCTTTCACCAGGTGGGGGAAGTTTTCAGTCATTATTTCTTCAAATAGGTTTTCAGTATCTTGCTCTCTCTCTTTTTCTGGCAGCCCCATAATTCGGATGTTGGTATGCTTGAAGTTGTCCCAGAGGCTTCTTACACTATCTTCAAATTTTTGTATTCTTTTTTTCTTTTTGCTTTTCTGGTTAAGTGTTTTTTGCTTCTTTGTATTTCAAATCTTGGACTTGATTTTTGTGTTCCTCTAGTCTGCTGTTGGGTCTCTGTATAATATTTTTTATTTCAGTCAGTGTATGTTTGATTTCTAGTTGGTCCTTTTTCATTTCCTTGAGGGTCTTGTTAAATTTATCGGCCTTTTCTAGGAACCTCTTGAAAAACCTTATAAACCGTGGATTTGAACTCTATATCCAGTCATTGGTTTTCTTCTGTTTCTTTCATTTGTGATCTGTTTCTTTATCTCCACATTTTTGCTGCTTCCCTAAGTTGGTAGGGTAGCTTTGTGTGCTAGGTGTCCTATATGGGCCAGTGGCTAGGCCTCCCCACTTACCTGAGATTGGTGCACTTGTGGACTGTTGTGGTTAAGTCTTGATTGTTGTTGGTATCACTGGGAGGAACTGACCTCCAGGCCAATTGGCTGTGAGGATCAGCTGTGTCTGCGCTTGAAGAGCTTCTGTGCTGGAGACAGCCTTATGGGACAAGACTTGCAAAATGACAAAAGCCTTTGTACTCAGAGATTTGGATGGGGCAAAGTCTCAGTGCTGAGCAAACAGCCTTGGCTTCCCATCAGCCCTTGCGCTAAGAGGCCCCTAGGTCTCAGTGTCTCATAGTACTTGCCGCAAGCACCTCTGAGAGAGAGATGCCCTCAAGTTTCGCCAACTACCTGACAGTTCAGTTTCTCCCCCAGTGAATCTGGATTCCCAGATTCTCGTCTGGAATTGGAGTTCAGCACAGTCAGAACTGGGGTTCAATGCAGTTGGGGGCTTTTGTCTCCTTCCTGCTAGAGAAAGCCAGCAGTACACTCAACAGTCAGTCCTCTTTGCATGCACTTGCGCGCATGCCTCCAGACCTCTGCCTTTCATGGCTCCCCTGAGTTTCCCACTGACAGTTCATATTCCCCCCATATGAGCCTGGGTTCCCAGAGTCTCGCCCAGAAATGGGGTTCAGTGCAGTTGGAAGCTTTTGTCTCTTTTCTGCTAGAGAAAGCCAGCCAGACACCCAGACACCCATTGTCTCCACACGCGTGTCTCTATACCTCAGGCTTTTGTAGCCCCTCTGATTCTCCATGTGCTTTTCTCTTTCCTTCTAGTTGTAGAATTTCCACTTAGCCAGATTTCCTGTGGTTCTGGATGATGTCCATTTTGTCTTTTAGTTACAGTTTTGATATTGTGTGCGAGGCAGCAGTTTCGGTGTTTACCTATGCTGCCATCTTGGTTTCTCCCTAGAAGAACATCTTTAGGATCTCCAACTAGGCAAAGAGTTCTTATACTTGATACCAAAAGGGTAATACATAAAAGGAAAATTGTTGAATTGTACTTCATGAAAATTAAAAACTTTGCCTTTGGGAAAAAAGCCCTTAATTAAAATAATGAAAATACAAACTATATAATGGGAGAAAATATTTTCAGACCATATAATCAACAAAGAAGTAGTAGAATATACATACTTTTAAAAACTCAACAGCAAAAAATCAAATGATCCAATTAGAGCATAGGCAAAAGACATGAAGAGACATGTCCCCAAATAAGATAGACAGATGGCAAATAAGCAAATAAAAAGATATCTAACATCATCATCATTCGAGTAATAAAATTAAAACCACTATACACCTATCAGAATAGCTATGGCAAATGAAAAGATATATAACATCATCATCATAATAAAAATAAAACCACTATACACCTATCAGAATAGCTACAATAAAAAAATAGTAACACCACCAAATGCTGGTGAAACCACATCACTCATACATTGCTAGTGGGAGTTTAAAATAGTGCAGCTAAATCATCTGGCAGGTTTTTAAACAGATAAACATACAACAATTATATCCCCCAGCAATAATTGTAGTCCTGGGTATTTATCCTAGAGAGAGAAAGATATATGTTCACCAAAAAATCTGGATACAAATGTCTATAGTAGCTTTAAAACAAATTGTGATATATCTGTGCCATGGAATGCTACTCACCAATAAATATTATATTCAGTACAGAGGGAAAAGACAACCACGAAATACAACATTTCATTTATACAATGTACTTAAATGACAAAATGATAGAAATGGGCACGAGATTAGCAATAGCCAGGTATTAAGGAGAAGGTGGAGGGGAGGGAAATTAGCGAAGCTCTCTATATAATGAAAACATGCAGGAACCTTGTGATAATAAACAATTTTTTTGTATCTTAATTCTACCAATGTCAATATCCTGGTGGTGATATTGTACTATATATATTTCTGCAAGATTTTACCATTGGAGGAAACTGAGTAAAGGGCACAAAGGATCACTGTATTATTTTTTACAACTGCATGTGAATGGACGTACACTGATTTCAAAACAAATTTTAATTTAATACTCCAGAGGGACTTGCAAACTAGTAAAAGAAAGTAAGCAAAATAAAACAAGCAAACTGAAACCAAACTCTTCCAGAAACACAAACCTTTAAAGATAGAAGAGTCCTTAACTATCAATTTGTTTAATTTCTTAATCTGAATTTGGGAATTGGAGGTTTAGAAGTGGAGTGACTTGCCCAAGAACAGACTTGAGACCTGGGACTCTGACCTCCAGTCTCCAAACATCCAGCCTGCAAGCCACAGCAAACAGCTGTACTCACTAGCCTCTAGCTCCCTAGGAGGGAATGCAGAAACTACTTCATTATCTGAGCATAGAATATTTCCCATAGTTTATTTCACTGCTTTTCATCTAGTAAAGCTACTGTTACAAAGATGAGAGAGTAGCCTTGATTTTCAAAGGTTAAATTCAACATGTATTTGTACAACCTTGGAATAAAGTGATTACTTATGGTAATTCCTCGACAATGACATACACCGTAGAGACAAGATAAGGCCAATAGTCATTGGCATGAAGCTTTACAGTTTATTGACACTTATATTTCATTATATTACTTGAGCATACCAACGATTCTGTGTGATGTATTATTGCCATCTCTGTTTTATGGACATGGCATCTAAGGCTCTCAAGAAAGCAAAATGACCAAAGTCAGAAAACTAGTAAATGGCAGAACGAAAGCTGCTACCTAGATTTTCTATCTCCTGGTACTGCCTTTTCCTTATATTGTTATGATTTTCTGACTGTGACCTAGAGAGGAGAGAGTCGCTAAATCACTGTAATTCCTGGCTGTGAATTACACTCTTCAGCCACAAAGTTAGGGCTAACCCCACCACCCCTGTCCCAGACCTTCTCTGCCCCACCAAGCATTTGTGCAACATACTCTTATATTTTGTGGCTAACTGAATTAAAATTATTTGAAGAACTGTCTTATACTAATCCTTGTATCCCCTATAATAGCTACCCATCGAAGTGATTTATTTGAACAAGTTGCCTCTCTTACCCTACACATACACTGGGACTGTCTTATCGGGTGACTTCTTTGAAATATAAAGGCTTCTGAATTTTGACATCTAGAAGCTCCTTTGAGGCACTGGCAAGCAGGTCTGTGTCACCAGAGAGGAGGAACTGGCTTGTTGGGAACTAAGAGGAATTGAATAAACACACAGCTTTTCTGACTGAATGTGCAATAGCATGAGGTTTATTCAGTTGCCTGTCACAGTGACATATGAGCCAAATTACAATGCAATTCATGTCTGTCTTTCTTCAATTACTTTATCCTGTGATATCAAATATGTTAGGCTTAAAATAAGTTGGACTGAAGTAAAATAAATGAGAAATGATAATCAATAGCACTAGTTCCTGGTCAGGCTACTGATTTTCACTGACCTCAAATGAATTATCATCCTACAAGTAGATGGGGGTGAAATATTTGTGGGTGGAGAGATGACTTTTAAACCTCTTTGTCTGGATCCTCCAGTTCCTATTTTCTTCTTTTCTTTAAGAAACCCAAAGGCCCAACAGATCGAAATTCAAGCCTGACATGTTGTGTGTGTTGAACCACAAAAAAATTTCAGTTTGGGAACCATTCCATCAAAAAGCGAGAGCAAACTGAAAACAGCGAAGACCAGCCAGGAACATCTAGTGAAGTACTTATCACATGCTGACTATTGTAGGCGACTGAAACATAAAACAGACCTGGGTTCCATGAGATTATCTGATGTGGAGGAGAGAAAGAAGAGAAAGATGAGTTAGGCCAGAAGAGATGTACAAGTGTAGGCGAGTCCCTGCCAGGCCTCTCTAAATGTTCTCTCAACATTTGGGTTAAATGTCTCGTACTGATAGAGAAATCCCACCACTTATTGAAAGTGGCTTCTGTGCCCTCTCTCTGGTGGGGAACCTCTTCCACTAAGAACAGGGAGGTCAGATCAAGTTTCCATCCACACGACGAGGCTTTGAGACTCTTCTGGGCCCAACTGTGCTCCCTCACAAGGCAGGTACACTGCTCATGTGCTTCTCTGGAGAGATGGAGGGGAAGCGCCAGTTCCAGAAGATACTGAAGTCTGACAGGTCTCTGTACTTAAACATGTTTTTTTTAAAGTAATATTAAAGAGGAGACCTGTCTTGCTGTGCATTCTGGACAGCACGAGATGAAGTTTGGCAAACTAAGGGGGCTAGAGGGCCTAGACAAAGAGGAAGTGTCGGGGAGGGATTCCAGGCAGAGGGTCTAGGATGTGCAAGAGCATGGCTGTGTGAGGAAGCATGCCAGGTTTAAAGAACGGCAGTCTCGAGGAGTGATTCACTCATTTTATATATATTTGCTGAGCATCTGGATCAGCCATTGTTCTAAGGGTTATAATGGTTCCCGACCCAGACAAGGCCCCTACCCCTATGGACTTGCCTCTGACTTGGGCATAAAGGGGTAAAGAGGAGACATGCAGTAAACAAAGTAACATGAAAATGTCAGACAGTCATCAGTACTATGCACAGAATCAAAGTGGCTGCTTTTATTTTATTTTCAAATATATTTTATTGATTTTTTTTACAGAGAGGAAGGGAGAGGGATAGAGAGCTAGAAACATCGATGGGAGAGAAACACTGATCAGTTGCCTCCTGCACACCTCCCACTGGGGATATGCCTGCAACCAAAGTACATGCCCTTGACCAGAATCGAACCCAGGACCTTTCAGTCCGCAGGCCGACTATCTACTGAGCGAAACCGGTTAGGGCCAAAGTGGCTGCTTTTAGATTGGGTCCTCAGGGAAGGCAGGGAGTGATTATTAAGTGGAGATCTGAGTGAAAAGGAGTCAGTCATACCAAGAACACAGGAGACAGAGAGCAGCTAGTGCAAAGGTCCTAATGCAAGAAGGAGCTTGAGAGGAGACAGAGGGCCAGGGTAGAAGTGGGGAAGGAATGTGGAGCTGGGAAATGCATCCTGTCGCCAATAGCAGAGATTCTGCTTACATCTAAATGGGAAAATGGAAGCATTTCTTAGCGTGGCTTCAGCCTGAACAAAACTCCAAATAATTTTATTCCGGTTTTTGTGACATCTAAAGATGTGAGCTATTGATCTGTCCAAATATTCATTAATATAGGCTTAAACCTAGGTTCCAAATTCCTGCCTGTCCTCCTCACCATCAGCCTGGCTCCCTTTCCCCCAGAGCATGGCCACAGGTGAGCCATGTTCCCAAGGCCATTGTCAACATGTCTGTCTAGTGACGTGAGCAGAGGCCTTTCTTGCCCTACTTCCTGGCCAGGAAGAAATGATGGTGGAAAGCAAACATGGTAGAGGTGCTGAAATGCTGGAGCCAATTCCGTTACTATCAGCACCAGAAGCATGATTTAAAAAGGAGAAATTTCATTTCTAAGGCCTGTTGCTGTCAGCAAGTTCTAAGAAACATTGGCCATTCCTGTAGCAACTGATTTCACATGCATCAGGAGAAATCCTAACAGTATATGAGTTGTCCCTGGAGACAGCTGAAACTGCCTGCGATTAGAGTGTTCCCCATTTCCTCTAATGATGCCAGTGCTGCCCTGACCTTTTTCCTATCTCCAACCACTCTAGCTTATTCAGTCTTCTGAGGCCCCCCCTCCCATTTTTGTCCCTGAAGAGGATGGATATAACCAAGCCATTTGTATGCAGTTCTATGCTTTTGAGGCCAAGAAACTGGGGGTTAGGGATGGAGAAATGGGGGAGAAGGGTCAGACAGCAAGAATCATAGGGTTCAGAGTGTAAAGTTCTGGGCTTGGGGACCTGCAATACCAGTTAGCCATGTGATCCTTAAGCAACTTACTTAACCTCTCTGTACTTCCGTTTCCCCTTCTGAAAAATGGTGGTTTTAACAATACCTCTCTCGCCGAAACCGGTTTGGCTCAGTGGATAGAGCGTCGAGCTGCGGACTGAAGGGTCCCGGGTTCGATTCTGGCAAGGGCATGTACCTTGGCTGCGGGCACATCCCCAGTAGGGGGCGTGCAAGAGGCAGCTGATCCATGTCTCTCTCTCATCGATGTTTCTGACTTTCTATCCCTCTCCCTTCACCTCTGTAAAAAATCAATAAAATATATTTTAAAAAACAAAGAATACGTCTCTCTCATGAAATGAGCATGTGGAACAAAGTAATAGGTGTGAAAATATCTTGTAACAGACAGATCCACACAAACACCAAGTATTTGCCTGTAGCAAAGGCTCTTTTCTTCATTTTAGGAGATAAACATCCAAAATAAGGGTTATGTATTAAAAGACTTTATCATGGTCTTCACCTTATATTAAGGAATTCACCTTATAGTAAGGAATCCCTTCCCTGAAAATATACAGCTAATCTATTCTGGTCTGGCCTCTGCCACCACTAGTAGCCTTGTGATCTGGGACACTTAACCATTCAGAGCCTCAGCTTTCTCTGACAGAACGAAGATAATAATGCCCAAGAGTTGATCAGATAATATACAAGTGTTCCTCAGAGATATGCCAGGTTTGGCTCCAGTGCACTGCAAATAAAGCGAGTATCGCAATAAAGCCAGCGTTTCTGTGTGTGTGTGTGTGTGTGTGTGTGTGTGTGTGTGTGGCGTGTGTGTGTGTATGTGTGTGTGTTTTTGCCAGTGGAGAATTTTGCCTTCAATTTTAAGAAATGCAACATCTGTGAAGCTTAATAGAGTGAAGTGCAATAAAACGAGGGATGCATGAATTTTCTTTGGAAAAGATCCAATAACTGTAGAAATATACATTTGAATATCCTCGTATACATATGTATAATATTTTTAGATCATTGTGGAGTCATAATTTGAGTTTGATGTAAAATTTTTTCCATCAAAAGTTTGCCATTAACAATCTTTATATGGAAAGAACTCTGAAATAAACTTCAGTTGAATATCTACCTTTCCAAGGAAGGTGCAGAGTGAGGTAACAATAATCCCCTTTTTGTAGATATGCTAAATGCCTGTGGTAGATTAAAGATGAGCAGAGATTTTTTGCATTTCTCCCATTGAGAGGTGAAGTCTATAATCCCTCCCCTTGAATCTGCAGGGTCAGGATAAGGGTGTCCCTGAAAACATTACCAACAGAATATTGCAGAAAGTTGCCATGCCAACTTTCAAGCTAAGCCTTGGATTTCTACCTCCTGACTCTTGAAGACTTGTTCGTGGAGCCCTGCGCACTATGTAAGAAGTCTACCTACCCTGAGGCTGCTGTGCTGTGAAGAAGCCCAAGCTGGTCATCTGGGGAGACCACAGGAAAGAGAGTCGCTTATCTACCCATATGGCTTCTAGTTCTCAGCCATTCCTGTCACCCCAGCCGAGCCCCCAGGATGGCAGACAGTGTATCTACTGTCTGAATCCTTAGCCCACAGGTTCAGAGATATAAGAATAATAAATTGCTTTTTAAGCCACAACATTTTAGAGTAGTTGGTTCCTCAGCCATAAACAACTAGAAAATTGCCCAAACATAAACTGATAAAATATTTATGGAAATTTATAAGAATGTGTCACTGAAGTGAAATTTCAGCCCAAAGTTGCTTCAGTCTCAGAACAGGAAAACATTTTCCTATGGCTAGCTGCTAGACAGTGTCCGAGAAATTATGGCAAGTCGGAATGATTTCTCAGTACTTCCAAGTACACTGAAATAAGGAAAAGCCTCGTTAAGTTTTGTAAAGCAACAAAATCTATATAGGCTAAATCTCTCCTTCATAAATATAACAGAAAAGGTCTAAAAGTCTAGTAAAAAGCCTCAAAAAGTTTTGGGGTGAGGGAAGAGATTCTGGATTACCCCCAAGGTCCAGGTTAAACTCATTATTAGATGATAACTTAAAGACTGTATAAATACAGTACCATTTATTCAAAATCATGTAGACCACTAAAGACAAATTACTTCTAGAACACATTTGACAAGTAACTGCAACTCCGCAAGAGATCATTTTTAAAAAATATATATATTTTATTGATTTTTTACAGAGAGGGAGAGGGACAGAAAGTTAGAAACATTGATGAGAGAGAAACATCGATCAGCCGCCTCCTGCACACCCCCCACTGGGGATGCGCCCACAGCCAAGGTACATGCCCTTGACCGGAATCGAACCTGGGACCTTTCAGTCCGCAGGCTGACGCTCTAGCCACTGAGCCAAACCAGTTTCGGCCACAAGAAATCATTTTAAAAGATTCAGATAAACAAATATGGTAAACTCATTTGCATTGTATATAAATTAAATTGTACCCTATGATGTTTTGATATCTTAAAAAAACCTTTCTACCTGGAGAGGGACTGCCCTTCCTGGGGCTGGCCAGTTCTTAGATAGCAAAGGGACCTGCTGTGCGCATGCCTTTAATATGCAATCTAACCATTCCAGAGCCAGACCTCCTCTATCTGGTCCTTACACCCCAGGAGGCAATATTTCTCTGTCTTTATCATCCCAGGACCAGGTACCAGGCGACTAGAGACCACCCCTATAGCCCAAAGCCCTCTGAAGTTATTCAAACTAGTGGAGCCTAAACTATTCTGTCATGACTAGCCTTCCCCTGCCCTAATCCCAATTAAGGCCATGGCCTTGTTTGACCATACCATATCCAACATGAACATTCTTAGAACACCACTCAAAGGGTTCTATGTTCAAAAACTTAGCTGACATCAACAATAGCTGGTGGGGATTTGGAGTGGGTCAGGTGAGGCCAGTTTACTGGCCGTGGGATTGTACTGAGGCTTTTCTGTGCTCCGAGAGCTCGCAGGCTCTTGACTGGAGCCCTCATGTCTGCAGCCTGATTTGGAAGTGCAGGGGATCAGCGTGTCTCCCATCGTGGTTAGAAAACCACCCAGAAACCTGTACTGTGAAGGAAGTTCAGTGATGTCATCTTCTTATAAAGGAAAAGAGGCCAGGAAGCGCAGGAAAAGAGAATCTCAGCTACTTAATTCCAAAATTCAGTCGAGCAGAAGAAAAGTTGCATGGCTTTCTAAGTACCCACTTCAATTAGTTCTTATAAATAAAATATCGAAATGGTTGTGTAGTTTTAGAAAGCATACAAAGGTTTAAGTTGTAATGGGCCACATAGCTTCTGAAAATGAAGACTGTCTCTATTGCTGAGTTAGGAAAACTATGTTAATTAAGGTGATAAACTTATACTTCAATAGAAATACAAGATGAAACTCAACCTTCTTGCCTGGTGATATAAACCAAATATGGATTATTAATCATCCATGTTGAAAGCAGATGGCAAAAAAATGTACAAAGGTGTTACCCATTTCTATTTTTTTCTTTTTAGCTTTCTCCCCCCCGCACCCCCACCCCAATATATATCTTTATTAATTTCAGAGAGGAAGGGAGAGGGAGAGAGAAATAGAAACTCAATGATGACAGAGAATCATTTATTGGCTGCCTCCTGTATGTCCTCCACTGGGGATCAGGACCACAACCAGGGCAAGTGCTCTGACCGGGAATCGAACCATGACCTCCTGGTTCACAGGCCCACACTCAACCACTGAGCCACGCAGGCCGGACACTCACTTCTATCTTCAAATGCTTTATTATTCTCTACTATGAGCAGAAATCAGGTTTTATATCTTCTAAACTTGCAAGCACCATGTCTTTATTTTTCTCTGAGAAAGGTATACAGAAAACAAACAAATTGAGGTCTTGCATCCCTTTTCAGATCTTCAGTTTGTCTCCTGTGGGTAGGCTGCTGAAGCAGGAGGCAAACATGAATGACTCAATGGAATGTAGAAGAAATTTGGAGGTGTAATTAAAAGAATTACATGTCTGCCTTTTGGTGCCTTTAATTTAGGAAGTCAGAGGCTTAAATCACCTACTTCACAGCATGAGTAATGCACAGAAAGTCTGTGCTGTGGCCACATTCAAAAGGACTCTGCCACCCAGACTGAAGCTGAGTGGCACTTTCGTCACTTGATCAAAATACTGAAATTACTCTTGATTGCCTGTGGTAGCCTTAGCTAGACATTCTGGCCACGGATTTTTCTACTAGCTTCTTCAAATAGACTCCAAGTTGCCATTCAAGCATTTTTAAATATCGTCAACTCATTTCCTTCATCAGGGACCAAGAAAGGATTTCATGCATTTGGGTCATAATAGCTGAACTGGGGTTAAAAATTCTGTCTCATCATGCCAATTTTGGGACACCAAGCTACAGGAAAGGTCTATCTGGTCAACGCAGGCCATTGACTGGTGATTGAGCCACCAGATTGCTCTCTCCTTCCCAGAATGGTCTCATCAGTTCTTCAGATGATCTAGCAAACCATCTGTTGCCTGAATACAGCTGTGAGTACAAAGGCCTTTCAGCCATATGCCTGTCCAGCCCTATCATGTGAGCAGATCACCAGGGTAATGGCCTTCTTACCAGGCTACTGGCCTTTTGTCAAACAAGAAATAAAGCCACAAGCACACCCACAATTAGGACTATGTTACTTGCCAATGGCAGTTAAGCAGCCAGTTGGCACAGTCTTGTTTTTTAAAAGTGAAGCATATGCAGTTTGGCAATGGCAACCCAAAACTATTCCTTTATTTCTAATGGCCTCTTCTAGTAAGAGATCTAGATGGTGTTCTCTTTTTCCTAAATCTTCAGTTCAGTTTCCTTGTCATCATTCCACCTCTAACTCTTTCCAAGCCAAATGTTTGAGTGTAATTTTTATGCCACTCTATTGACTGATTTACCTATGTGCTTAACATTGACTGAATGTCCACTAAGTGTCAGGTGATGTGTTAAGAATTGGAGAGCTACAAAGCATACTCATTATAAGAACATTTCAAAAAATGAGAAATATATAAGGTAAAATGGAAAGGTTCCCTTTATATTTCACAATTTTACTGTATCCTCCAGAGAGAACTACTGTTAGTAAGCTATATTTTCCATAGCTTAAAAAAACAAAAATGCATATATATGTGCACACACTTATACACACACAGCCTATGTATTATACTCTAAGTATGTACAATGGAGATGTTGTGGTGTGTGTTCATGTACTGTTTTAGATAGGGAAGTCATGAGGTTAAGAAGTCTAAATTATTGAAAATTATGCTAAATGTTCTCTTTTAAATTCTCACTCTGATCTTTTTGTTTATACAAATTTATCAGAGTTTGCGAAAAGAAGACACCATTGCACTCACAGCCAGCCATCCCAGCGGCTTTTGCTTTGTAAATATTCTTCTCACTCATTCATTCAAAAAAATGTTTATTGGGCCTAGACCATCTTCCAGACGCTGTAGGAGTACAAAAATGAAGATGTAGCCTTACCCTCAAGTCCAAAATACACAGGATTAAAATAAACACACATGCTATTTTTCCAAATAAAATATTTATTTATTTTTTTTTAGAAAATAACCTCAACAATCGTTTTGGTTATAAACAGTTTTAAAAATTGTATAAACTATCAGGTGCTATAATAATAGTTTTCAAATATCAACCTTCCGAGGTAACGAGACATAGCAACTTGGTATCAACGCATGTCTCCCCAGAAGAACCTTAAGAAGTGACTTTTCAAAGTAACTTGAGAAATGTTGGGCAGTTTTCCCATCACACTGGCCACACACACACACAGGGCTGTCTTGATGTAAGAACGGTTTGGGAGCTCTGTTTTTCACTATTTATGGCTGAGACTGGCGCAGTCACCAAGTGCTGCTGTGGCCCTGGCTCAGGAGCAGGGGACGATGTGAGCCGAGAGACCCGCCTCTCCTCCCCAGGAGACAGTCAGGCAGGTTGAGAGCTGGAGTTCACTTGTTAACAGCTTTAGCGCCATCCTTTCCCTCTCGTCTTCGTAGAAGACGTTCTTTTGCTCCTTTTTCCAATTGGGAAGGAAAACAAAGTGACTTTGGAATGTGCTACAGATGGGCCTTTATAGCTGCCACTCACTCAGTTTGAAGAACGGCATCTTCCAGTGAGAGAAAAATTATACAACAAATATCCCTGATCATTTTTCTATGCAGAGTGAAAGCCCAGCTGTAAATTACACTGACGACTTTTAAATCATGGCATGACCTACAAGTGACCTTTTGCCTCCCATCAGTCCATCCAGCCTGGTGACTCCCCCCCCCCCCCCCCCCCCCCCCCCCGCCCACCACCACTGACACCATGGATACTGTATTACAGAAGGACTAACGTAACCCACAGGCCCGGCTCCATCCCAGCCCTCTGCTCAAATTAACATTAAGCAGTATATAATTCAGAAAGGGGGAAATGCGATCATAGCTTTTGCCCCCACACTGCTATGAAATTCCAGGCTTTTATGTGCAGGAAGCTCCATGTTGATCTTGGCCTTCCCCTGGGTTAAAAATCTTGTTTAAATGTTGCAGCCTTAGAATAGTCTTTGAGGTTTTTCTATGTTATTTTATAAAAGGCTTCTGCCTGATTATTTACAGATGCTGTCTCTGAGAAAGCTGAAAATAGTCTCACTATGAATGCTGAAACCTGGACTCAGGCTTCCTTCACCATTTCATGGTGAGCAGTTCCACAGCGCTCAAGCCCAAAGGTTGGCCTGCTCGCCCAGCTTTTAAAGGCATTGAGGGTTCTGTTGGCCTGACCTCAGCCTGCCAAGGAGTCCTTCGTCAATGTACTCATTCCACATCTACCTGTTGAGCCCTACTATGTGTCAGGTCTTCTGCCAGGGGCTGGGGATGTGCAAGATGAAAACCAGGGCTCTGTCTTTGAGAAGCTCAGCCTAAGGAGAGGCAGTAAATCAACCAACAACCAGCAGACAATGTAGCAAATGCTGTCACAGATAAGCAGGGTGTGTAGGGGACCCTTCACAGGGCACAGGGAATGAGAGGAGGCCAGCTCAGTTACTCAAGTTCCCTTACTCATAACAAACAAGATAGGACAATCAAGGTGTGGTTCCCTTGTCGCAGTCTCCCCCCTCCCCCCTTTTTCAAATCAGAATCAGGCCTCTGCCTATTGAGGGGCAAAATCTGTAATATTTCAGGTTAAGAGAGACCCATCTTTGTTCTTAAAAATCTCTAAAGAAGAACCTAATGCAATCTTCATCAATGTGTCATAATATTCGCCACCTTAGGCAGAAGCTCGTCCGTGTCCATACCCATAATCCTTGAGCTGTTGTTGAAGTTAATTTCTCCTGCACCAGCCTTGGTGGAAATTGGGCCTCTGTGGAAGCATCTGTCCATACTTAGACTCATGCCCCCGCCTTCTGATTTCCAGGCTAGCGGTCCCAGCCCCTCCCACTCAGGGCTCCTTCATCTCCCCTCAATGCTTTCCGTGTCATGTCCTGGACTCAATCCAAACCCTCCTTATCCCTTCTCAATTACAAAACCCAGAACTGGGCCAGGAAAAGAGTGGGCTGGGCCAAAGATTTCCCTTTCCAATTCCTGCAAATTCCTTAGAGTCTCCACAGGCGGGTTAAATGAGTCTCTTTTCATGTGATAACCAGGGGGAGACTCTGGGATGACAGCACTGGGGGAAGAGGTTGAGGAGGGTAAAATACAGTCCTTACAGGTTTAATTAGGGACACAGCCCCCATGGTCATCAACATTACCATTCCTGACACCACTTACTTCTCTCTGGAGCCATCAGGACATGTGGGTGAATACTGGAGAAGTGCTTTTGGATTAACAGTAATGCCATAAATCACTGTTACTCAGTTAAAGACTTCTCCATGTGATTTACAACTTGGAATAATAATGACCTGGTGAGTTAAAGCACTCACCACTCCATCCTGTTCTATGATTTCTTTTTAAAGAAAAATGATCCAAAATTTAAGCTGAGAGCAATAATATAATCACATCTCATCTTGGTATAGCATTTTCTGTTTTCCAGAGTACTTTCCTTCATATCACCTCATCTAATTCTCGCAATAACTCCGTGCAGTGAATCTTAAATACAATAACATACAGCTAAGAAAATGAAGGCAAAAAAGTGGTAAGTGACTTGTTCAAGGTCACATAGGATAGAAAAAAGAATTTCAGTAATAAAAACTGTGTAGGAAGTAACTGAAAAGTTTTTGAAATGGGTCAGAATGGTTAATGGGAGTTATCAATGAAAAACAAGGTGCCTAGCACACCTTTTTCTAGGATACCTGATTCTATGAGACCTTGTGTGTTTTATGGTAATAAACTATTTGCAACTTGTAGTTTGTAGACATGAGAGCAAGGTAAATGATTCTTGCCCATAGACATGCAAAGAAACATTGTCCACTGGAAGTGCAATTGATTTTCCTCTCCTCATGGAAGAAGCCAGCTTTGCATTTACTCAGCCAATTCAATCCTCATTCCCGATTTCCTATGTATATGCACGCCCTTTGGATTCTCCTTTGAATTAGCTATAAGATCTTATTGATTCTTTCGTTCATTAATGAGTTAAATAAATCCTTGACACAGGTTCCTTTGATATTTGTGCGACAGTCATGATTTTACCTTTTAAAATAATTATCCTCTCCAGGTGCATCCATGCTGCTGGAGAACATGATGTTTAGTGAAATAAGCCAGGCAATGAAAGAAAAATACCGCATGATCTCACTCATTTATGGGAAAATAAAGAACATTATAACCTGATGAATAAAAAGATAGATACAGAGGCAGGAAAGCACCGAACACAGTCAAATTACAGCGGGAAGGTTGGGGGGGTGTTGGGGAGGGAGGGAAATAGATCAACGAAAGGACTTGTATGCATATAAGCACACCAATGGACACACGACACTGGGGGGGTGGGATGAGGACATGCGACAAGGGGTAGGGGAGGCTGGGGGAAGGTCAATGGGGGGGAAAAGGAGATATATGTACTAACATATGTAATACTTAAAACAATAAAAATATTAAAAAATAATTATCCTTTAACAACAACTAACACTTGTTGGGCACTTAACTGTAAGCCTTGACTAAGGGCTTTTCATACATTTAATTCGCATAATCATAGAAAGGGCTCTCTTATTATCCCCATTTTCTAGATAAGAAGACAGAGATTCATAAAGTTTAAATAATTTACTCAAGGTCCCACAGTCATTGAGGGAGAGAACACTTCACTCTTGCTTCTCTCTGAGGCCATCGCTGTTGGCTTTTTCTTGTGATCTGTGCATCTGGAACTAAATAATTCACTAGGGCAACAAGGTCCCTGACCCAGGTGGCCACATGAGCCATTCTCAAGCAGCTGTGGATGGCCGTCTGCAGTTCACACACTGTGATATTTAAATCATTCTCCTTTGTCATGTTGACCAGTATCTCTCTGACAGACAGTTTGGAGTGCACTGTACATTTTCTGTCTCCCACACAGTGCAAGCCAAGGTAAGAAGGCATTCTGGAAACAGCACTGGCCCCACAGTTACAAGATGTGCATTCTTGCCCTGGCTCAGCTACTGACAAGCACTATGACCTTAAGCACCTAATTAACCTTTCTGGTTCTCGTCTGTAAAGTAAGAAAGACTGGGTGGACACACAGGTGAAAAGGAGGACAAACCCAGCTGTGTCCACATGCTAACAAAGACAATGTGCATGAGACAGGTAAGCATCGTATGTGGGTCCCTGCCCTTTGTCATTAAACCTGGGCCTCAAAGGGGTGGTGCTGGGGGGATGATACCATTTTAAAACTGGTCAAGAAGCCAGACTCCGGTACACGCAGGTGGAAGTTCTGGGTAGAGCTGGCCTGTTCTTTCAGGCCCAGCCTTTCAAAAGATTCTGCAATGGATCCCTGAGCAGCCCTCTTGGAAGAAAAGTGGAACTCTATGGCAGGTACTAAAAGGATGCCAAGCTTTATCTACATAATTAATAATCTCCAGAGGAGAAAGATCTTGTCTGATTCATCTGTGTTTCTCCATTGACTGGCACAGCTCAATGGTGGAAATCTCTCTCTCTCTCTCTCTCTCTCTCTCTCTCTCTCTCTCTCTCTCTCTCTCCCAGGAACTAACTCTCTCGCTTTGTGGCATTATTTTTCTTATAAATCTTTATTGTTCAGATTATTACAATTGTTCCTCCTTTCCCGTACCTCCCATAGCTCCCCTCTACCCAGTACCCACCCCACCCTCTGCCCTTACCTCCCCCCCCCCCCCGCCCTATTGTCCTCATCCATAGGTGTACAATTTTTGGCCAGCCTCTTCCTGCACCTCCCACACCCCTTCCCCCGAGAATTGTCAGTCCACTCCCTTTCTATGCTCCTGATTCTATTATATTAACCAGTTTATTCTGTTCATCAGATTTTTAATTCACTTTATTTTTAGATTCACTTGTTGATAGACATGTATTTGTTGTTCATAATTTTTATCTGTAATTACCTTTTTCTTCTTCTTCCTCTTCTTAAAGAACACCTTTCAGCATTTCATATAATACTGGTTCAGTGGTGATGAACTTCTTTTGCTTTTTTCTTATCTGTGAAGCTCTTCATCTGCCCTTCAATTCTGAATGATAGCTTTGCTGGTTAGAGTAATCTTGGTTGTAGGTTCTTGCTATTCATTACTTTGAATATTTCTTGTCATTCCTGTCTGGCCTGCATAGTTTATGTTGAGAAATCAGCTGACAATCATATGGGTGCTGTCTTGTAGGTAACTAACTGTTTTTCTCTTGCTGCTTTTAATATTCTCTTTGTTTTTTGTTCTTGGCATTTTAATTATGATGTGTCTTGGTGTGGTCCTCTTTGGATTCCTTTTGCTTGGGGTTCTGTGTGCTTCCTGGACTTGTAAGTCCATTTCTTTCACCAGGTGGGGGAAGTTTTTGGTCACTATTTCTTCATATAGGTTTTCAGTATCTTGCTCTCTCTCTTCTTCTGGCACCCCCATAATTCAGATGTTGGTATGCTTGAAGTTGTCCCAGAGGCTCCTTACACTATCTTCAATTTTTTGGATTCTTTTTGCTTTTTGCTTTTCCGGCTGAGTGTTTTTTGCTTCTTTGTATTTCAAATCTTTGACTTGATCCTTGCAGTCCTCTAGTCTTCTGTTAGGTCTCTGTATAATATTTTTTATATCAGTCAGTGTATGCTTAATTTCTAGTTTGTCCTTTTTGATATCCTTGAGGGTTTCATTAAATTTATTGGCCTTTTCTAGAAAACTCTTGTAAAACCTAATACCCGTGATTTTGAACTCTATGTCTAGTCATTTGTTTTCTTCCATTTCCTTCAATTGTGATCTGCTTCCTTTTCTCTGCATTTTGGCTGTTTCCCTGAGTTGGTTGAGTAGCTTTGTGTGGTAGGTGTCTTCTAGGGGACAGTGGCTCAGCCTCCCTAGTTACATGAGGTGGTTACTCTTGGTGGACCCCTTTATGGGCTGCACTGCCTTATAGTTAAGCTTAGATAGTTATTGGTATCACTGGGAGGGATTGACCTCCAGGCCAATTGGCTGTGAGAATCAGCTGTGTCTATACTGGGGGAGCTTCTGTGCTCAGCTTGGATAGGGTGGAGTCTCAGGGCTGAGCAGTCAGCCTTGGTTTCCCGTCAGCCCCACCCTAAGCGATGCCTGGGTCTCTGTGTCCCGTGGCTATGGATGCATGCACCTCTGAGAGAAAGCTGCCCTTGAGTTTTGCCCACTGCCAGACAGTCCAGTTTCTCCCCGAAAGAGTCTGGAAATGCAAAGTCTCACCTGGAACTGGAGTACAGTGCAGTCAGGAGGTTTTGTTTTCCTCCTGAATGAGAGAGCCAGCCACGCACTCAGCTGCACACCCTCTCCACGAGCTTGCATGCCTCTGCAGCTCCCCTGAATCTCAGTGTGCTTCCTCCTGACAGTCCAGTTTCATCCCGTATGAGTCTGGGTTCCCCAAGTCTCGCTGGAACCGGAGTTCAGCGCAATGGAGAAAACCAGCTGTGTATTCAGCCATCTGCCCTTTCCGCTCGCGTGCGTCTCCATACCTCTGCCCCCCACACCTCTTCTGAGTCTCAGTATCCTTTTCTCTTTCCTTCTAGTTGTAGAATTTCCACTCATCCAACTTTCTGGTGGTTCTGGATGATGTCCATTTTGTCTTTTAGTTGTAATTTTGAAATTGTGCAAGGCAGCAGTATAGGTGTTTACCTATGCCATCATCTTGGTTCCTCCCCCTTGTCTGGAATCCTTTCTCAATGCACAGTTAATCATCCTGTCACATTGTACACTAAATACGATACAGTATTGTCAATTATACCTCAATTAAATGGTGAAAAAACTTTTAAAAACTACACTATAAAACTTTTAAAAATTATTACAAATCTTGCATTGAATTTAAAAAATAAAATAAAAAAATAACCTACCCAATAAAATTCATACTGTCCAGATAAAGCCAAAGAGGTTGATTTCCAAATCTCCCATTTTCAGAGAGTAGAGAAATCACATCTTTTTGTTAGAGTGCTAAAAGTGAGGAGCTGAAACAAATAGATCACAATATATACCATAAATTGCTCAGCAATCTGCTCTTATGGCTAAAAAAGCAACTGATTAGAAATTATATCCAATTGATTTGTATAGACATATTGATTTGTCTGATGAAATTCATTAAAAAAATTACATTAAATAAAGTATTATTCCTAAAATGACACAGCATTGCATTTAATTCGATAATTAAAAACTATCTTTTTTGAGACTTAAATTAAAAATTACAAACCAATATAGTTTGAAAGAATAATCATTAAGACACCAAATATAATATAATGGCTTTCCATTAAGATTTCATCAACTTCAAGTTTTTCTCCCTTTGGATTATGTTACATCAGGCCAAGATGAACTGGCCCTGCAGAGGATTCTCTAAGGAATGAATGTAACATTTACTAGGGAACACAAGCAAAGTAAAGGATTTTTTTAAAGGTATTTTTTAACCAGATGGAAAGCTTTACTTTAAAAATATCAAAGGTCATTAAATCTGCCTTTTTGGAGGTAATTATAAGTTTTTTAACAGGCTACAGTGAATATTTGTAACATACAAGTGAGACTTTTAATTCTTTAAAATGCAGTGGGGAGTAATTTTTCCTGTACAGTAAGGAGGAAAATCCCTCCGAGATCATGAAGTCACAGAATTTGAGACTAAAAATTTGCTCATGTCAAGATGATTTTAGTTAACCATATGCTAGGTATGTGTTTGTGTGTGTTTTCTTAACAAAAGCATTTGGCCTTCTCCATGGTAATGACACAGATGTCAAAGTATTTAAACTAGTGTTAGAACATTGTGTACCATACTAAACCATCTCTATAGCTGGCTGATTTGATAGTAAACAATGCAACCTACTTTCTCATGCACTTCATTACCAACACCAGCCAGCAAAGAACACGCACCAGAGTGAAAGGGAAGGTCAGACTGCATGGCTGTGGATGTGGACTGGAATGTCTAACTTGAGGCCTTGGGAATTAATGACATCCCAATGAAGAACCAAGAAGGCAGAAGCCCTGAAATCTAGGTGAGATTCCCTATCACCCCGTCTATCTAATTTAGCAACCTTCACTCTCTAAGCCTTATCGCCCTAATTTTAATGCAAAGTTCTCACAATTGCCTTACATCAGAGGTTTATTGTTTATTCCTCTATTTTCTGTCTCCCCCAATAGAATGTAAACGGTTTCAGGGCAGCCCTCTTTTTTGCTCACTGCTGCATACCCCCTTTCTAGAACAAGGCCTGGCACATGTTAGTTGTTCAATAAATATTTGGGGAAAGAATAAATCCTTTGGAGAACTTCAGACTCTGTATCTAGATAATTTTTCACATTAAATATCTCTATTTTGAAAAATTATGTTTTCCAGAGTTCCATCCTACTTTCTTAACTATAAATTCATTTATTGTTAATTATATATTCATTAACATTAAAATTTCATTTATTATAATAAATAGGATAATTTATTACATTTTGAAGAGGAATCCTCTCACAGTGAATTAAAAATCCCTAAGGTTTTATTAGCACAGACAAACAGCTATGAATATGAGTATTAATGAACAAAGCTAAATTTATAAATTCAAGCTAGTCTATAAAAAGAATTTTTAACTGAAAAGTCCATTTTAAATTATTTTCAACCTACCTTTACAGCACTACAAAAAATAATCATCATACTGACAAAATCCAACTGAAGAACTGACTATTCTAAGAAAGAGGAGAAACTTTCTACTGTAAAGTCTTTATCATGTGATAGAGCATTTTAGGACATAATATAATGAGTTATAAAACTAGTATTCCTGACAAATATGTTTTGTTAACCCAAGGGGCCAAATTTTTTTTTTTTGCTGTCATTTAATTTTATTGTGGTTTAATGAATCCATCATAGAGACAGTGATGGCTGGCATATCAAAGGGTTATGGACAATGAAAACACATCTTGTGCTGATTTTAACTTGCTGTTTGCTCATCCTAAGTTTGTTGACCTGTATTCTTCATTTTGCTCATTCCTTGAACAGTTATAATTTTTCTGATCCAATGTGCACTGACCCATTCCTCATCAGGTGCTCACCAGTCAGCATGCACACATATCAGTCAACCCATCCCTCTGTCTTCTAGTTCCCTCACTTCACACCACATTGCTCACGTATTACTGAATTTGTATAGTATGCACGAGTGACCACAACATCAAATGTGCGCAGTATATCCTTCTATAGCTGTTCTGTCCTGTTTCCTGCTCCCTGCTCCCATGAACTCAAGAGTACGGAAAGTCTGAAATGAGTCTCCCTGCATGTGATTACTGTAAGTTGGCGTGTTCTGCCTTAGTTTTTGTGCATGTTTATCTTTGTACCAGTAGCCCAGCACACTAGTTTTGCATACTCCTATACCCCCACATTGCTGTGCAGCTAATATAAAGCATGCAAATAAGTACAAGTCATCTGGGGATTATCTAGTACGCTCCCCTTCTCCCAACCACGCCCCCTCCCCAATTCTGTTTTCTGGAGACCTGTTTTTCCTGCTATCAACAATCCCCAGTGACCGCTTCCCTAGTCCCTGCTTGCTAGTGTGGGGGCTGCATGTGCCAGACCATGGAATCATCCACAGCCCCCATTGTGGAGCAAGAGTGTGCAGCTCTTTGACATTTTGCAGCACTGTTCACCTCCCCTCATCACCCACTCTGGGAGTTTGCTACCATTAGCATCCTTGACTGCACCCACAGGCTCCCCAAACTGAGCCAAATTTTTAAAAAATATACAACAACCCATTGATTATAATCTTCATCAACTCTGCATGTAAATGGCTGTCCACTTTGAATTTAAGTGGGTGGCAACATATAGAAAGGATGGCCATACCATGTGGCCTCTGAGAGCTGGCCAACACATTTTATGGTGACTGGCCTATTGATGTGAGATTTGGATCAGTCACCTCACAGTTCGCATCTGTCTTATAATACTAATCTAGTGAAGACTATTCAGGACAAGGATCATCCTATCTATGTTTCTTTTTCTTCTTTTATTACTCCTCACCCAAGGATACATTTTTATTTATTTTAGAGAGAGGGAGGGAAAAAGGGAGGGTGAGAAAGAGAGAGAGAGAGAGAGAGAGAGAGAGAGAGAGAGAGCGAGAACCATGTATCGGTTGCCTCCCTCATGTGCCCTGACCTGGAATCAACCCACAACCATTTGGGGTACAAGGATGACGCTCCCATCAACCAAGCCACCTGGTCAGGTTTGTTTATTTCCTGAAGCACTTTGGAGAGTACCTGGTACACTGTTAGCTCCCAATAAAATCATAGTTGAATAAATAAATGACCCATGAAATATGGAAGAGAAAGGAGAAAGCAAAGAACAACCGAGGGTTCTAGCGTGGGTAAATAGTGATGGCACTGATGACAATGGGAATTGGTGAGGAGGAGTGCCATGCAAGGCAATGAGCTTGGTTTCAGACAGTGAGTTTGAAGTCTTGTTGCCCCTGTTGGTGGAGATGTCCAGTAAGTAGTTATGAAAACCGAGCCAGAACTCAGGGAAAGTGCCAGGACTCCTTTCACATTCACTGTCTGTGGTTCCAAGAGGGGTATGTAGGAAAAGCAGCAACAATAGTGGTGATGGTGATGGTGATGATGATGATGATGGTGATGGTGATGGTGATGGTGATGGTGATGGTGGTGATATGCTATCACTTACTCTGCCAAGGGTGTGTATCTCATTGGGTTCTTATAAGACTTATTTGTGGGGATTCCCCTTAGCCCAGCCTGCACCCTCTCCAATCTGGGACCCCTCGAGGGATTTCTTCTGCCCCTTTAGACTCGATCACAGTAGGATCGGGCCTAAACAGGCAGTTGGACATCCTTCTCACAATCTAGGACTGCTGGCTCCTAACTGCTCACCTGCCTGCCTCCCTGATTGCCTCTAACCGCTTCTGCCTGCCAGCCTGATCACCCACTAACCATTACCCTGTCAGCCTAATTGATGTATAATTGCTCCCCTGCCAGCCTGTTTGCCCCCAAATTCCCTCCTCTGCCAGCCTGGTCACCCCTAACTGCCCTCCCCTACAGGCTTGATTGCCCCCAACTGTCCTCCCTTACAGGCCTGCTCCCTCCCAACTGCCCTCCCCTGCTGGCCTGATCACCCACAACTGCCCTCCCTTGCAGGGCCTGGAACTTCCCAAAGGCCTTCCCCTGCTGGCCATCTTGTGGTGGCCATCTTGTGTCCACATGGGAGCAGAATCTTTGACCACATGGGGGCAGCCTCTTGTGTGTTGGAGTGATGGTCAATCTGCAAATTAGTCTTTTATTAAATAGGATAGAGGCCTGGTGCATGGGTGGGGGCCAGCTGGTTTGCCCTGAATAGTGTCCCAGATCAGGGTGGGGGTTCCCTTGGGACTTGGGGCAGCCTGGGCGAGGGGCCTATGGAGGTTTGCAAGCCAGCCATGCCCCCCAGTGACCCAAGTGGAGGCCCTGGGATCTGGAATTAATTTATGTTCTACAATTGAAACTTTGTAGCCTGGAGTGGAGCCAAGCCTTCTGCTCGCTCCATGGTGGCAGCCATTTCTGTTTGAAACTTTGTAGCCTAGAGTGGAGGCCTAGACTGGCAACTGCAGGCAGAAAGGTTGGCTTCCTCCATTGCCAGGGAAACCCAAGCCTCTGTTCTCTCCAGCTCAGTGGCTGCTGCCATTTCTGTATCATTTATAATAGAAATTTTGTAGCATTGAGTGGAGGCCTAGGCTGGCAACGGCAGGCGGAAAACTTGGCTTCCTCCATTGCCGGGGAAACCCAAGCCTTCCTCCTGCTCTCAGTGGTGGCAGCCATCTTGGTTACAGTTTATTTGCACAATTTGCTCCTGATTGGCTGGTGGGCGTGGCTTGTGGGTGTAGTGACGGCATGATCAAATTTGCATATTGCCCTTTTATTAGATAGGATATATGTAATAAGACTTATTTGCATATATATATATATATGAGATATATATGAGATACCAGGATTATATAGGGAGGTTAGATAAATTGCCTATGATCTGTCACAAGCCTATACTCTTAATCCCTTTACTAAATTCCAAACCAACCCAAGAAGTCTTGAGGAGTATAAAGTTATGTCCATTCACTAACTTCATTAATTTATTCATTCATTTACTAACAGATATTTACTAGTATTCAGTTCCAGATACTAGGTCAAGTGCTGGTATCTACATTAAAGAACTAGTTCTGGAATCAACATTAAAACAATTAAGTACCAGGCCCTGCCAGGGTAGATCAGTTGGTTAGAATGTTGCCCCAATATATGCCAAAGCTGCAGGTTTGATTGCCAGGCAGGGTACATACCAGGATCAATCAATGAATGCATAAATAAGTGGAACAGCAAGTTGATGTTTTCTCTCTTCCCCGCCTCCCCTCTCGCTCTCTCTCTCTCTCAAATCAGTTTTAAAAATTAAGTACAAAATAATGTTATCAGCAATAACAATAATAACAACATCAGGGATTTATAAGATATAGAAAAAGAGTATGATGGATATTCTTACTGCGAAAGGATTTATAAGATATAGAAAAAGAGTATGGTGGATATTCTTACTGCGAAAGGAGACTGGTGTCTGGGAGTCCACACTCAGCTCAGCTACTATCCTGGCAACAAACCTCATTTAGCCTGTGTCTCAGTGTCCTTAAGTAAAAAATAAAGGGTCACAGCCCAAGTGCCCATCGGTAGATGAATGGATAACAACTGTGGTGTATTTACACAATGGCATACTATGCAGCTGTAAAAAAAGCAGTAACTAGTACCCTTTGAGACAGTGTGGAGGGATCTGGAGATGATTATGCTAAGCTAAATAAGACAAATACCACATGATCTCATTTATATGTGGAATCTAATGAACAAAATAAACTGATGAATAAAATAGAGCCAGAGGCATGGAAACAAGGGGGGTGGGGGTGGGCAGGAAGAGATTAACCAAAGAACTTATATGCATATATCCATTGCCCATCAACACAAACAGTAGAGTGGTGAAGGCCTGGGGTGGGGGTGGGAACTGGGTAGTGGAGAACCAGGAGGGGAAGAGGGGGCACATCTGTAATACTCTCAACAATAAAGATTTTGAAAGGGTATAAATAAATAAATAGTAAGATTACAGTCAGTTCTGCTATATTGCTTGTTTTGAAAATATAAGTTCCTTCCAACCCATTTGATAGGTTAGAGAACAATTTGAGCATAACATGAATTTCATTTTTTGCTTATGCACCATTTCCTCTGGAACAAACAGTGAATACAGAAAACTTCACCCATCTGAACCGAGCCATGCTAGAATTCACAAAACACACACATGAACTTGAAATACCAACCAGCTACCTCAGTTCATTGTTTGCTAGGAGCCACACCCACCTACTTTGACTTTAGAACTTTCCAGTTTGATTTCAGATATAACCTTCCTTCCATCCCTTCACAAAAACTCACAAGTTGAGTACCTTCTGGTGCTTCCCTCCTCAAGTAAACTTTTCAGGATGAAGTGCCATGTTTATTATATTATCTACATATTGCTTAACAACTTAACATGTAAAACCGTGATGACGTGTTTATTAAGACCTTATCTCTTATTTAAATATGTTACTGGCACTGTTTTCTAGTTTTGTGCCCTTTTTCCCATAAGCCCACGGTTTTCGTCGCATATGGTTTTGCACATGTGATGGCGGTTTGTTGCATGACAGCAGAACTGGCTGCACTCAGATAATTTTCGAAAATGTTTGTTGTTGTTAATCCTCACCAGAGGATATTTTTTCCATTGATTTTTTAAAGAGAGAGTGGAAGGAAGGGAAGGAGGGGAGGGAAAGAGAGAGAGTGAAAAAAACATTTATGCGAGATTGGTTGCCTCCCACAGGCATCCGACGAGGGCAAGGGATAGAACCTGCAACCCAGGTATATGCCCTTGAACTTGTGGCCCTTTGGTGGGTGGGCCAATGCTGTAACCACTGAGAAACACCAGCCAAGGTTCATTTTTCAAATTTAACATTCAGTTCCAAGGAGGAGCATCTTTTTCCTTGTACTTGGAAATTCAGCGCTTTAGAAAGGCTGTCTGTCCTTTGGTTTCCTACCCCAATTAAGAATGCTTGCAGCTTCATTTAAGGCAGGACTGATATGGGCCCAAGAAACTTAATATGGTCTGAAAGCTCTTTGAGGACTGCTGTCAGTTTCTCCTCTGAGACTTCTGTAGTAACGGAACAATGGGTTTCTTAGAAGATTCTGGCATCCCCAGGAGGCCCGGAAGCCAAATAGTTGCTCAGCCTAGAAGCCAATCAGTTCTAGGAGTCACCACTTACAGAAGACAACAAAAGACTTTATAGGCCTGGTCTGATCATCACAGCCAATCTGGGTCATCCTGCTTACTAAAATGCTGAATGACAGCTGGTAATCTTCTAAATATAATTAAGAGAGAAAAGAAAGGAGAAGAAGAGAGCTAGTACCTTGCAAAGTCTACTACAAAAATCAAACTCATATCCCAAGAGGAGTCATTACACAAATATGAGGCCATTGTTATTATTACTAATAATAGAACACCACTGAAATATTATCCATAAATCATTAAACTAGACTCATTGGCTGGGAAAAAAAGAATAGAAGTTATTAGAATATATGTTTTCTACTGATAACAAACTACTGTGAAATATACCAAAAACAGACCTACTGTGAAATATGCCAAAAACTGAAAAGTAGTTTAAAGTATAATTTGAAAATGCAAGAAATAAAGAACATACACAACATTTAAAACTGCAGACATCTTTTAAAGTATAAGCCAATAGTGACCAATGCCTGAGAATGACCCAGAAATATAAATGTAGTACATGGCATTTTCATGACAAATCTCCATAACCAACTATGAACTAGATCTGGATTGCTGTCTGGGTTTCTATCACCCATTTTCTATATTATCTGAGCAGCCACACATGACCCATTCTTCCTCTCCGAGGCCTCTTTTGGCCATCAAGACAGGTCTTTGTCACTGCCCTGATCAGCTCAAACGGCCACCATCTCCTGCCAAGTATGATGCAATGTATTGTCAAACTCAAATCCCTATTTCAGATACCTCCTCTCTCTAATCACTTCCCTACTCATACTGCTAACAGAATTATCTTCTCAACGCTTACATTTGAAGCTTACTCTTCCCCACAATCACACAGACTCCATCAGATGGCTTTTAATGCAAATATTATTCCCATTACTCCCTACTTATTTGGCCTAAACAGTTTTTTCCAGCTTCATCTCACATACTAGCCATGTACACATCCCCCACGTGAGCCAAACCACTTGCCGTTCTCAGAAGAAAGGCACTATCTGGCTCTTTCTCCAAGACTGATGCTCATATCACTTGCTCAGCTTTGAATATCAATCCTTGCCTATTGTCTCATTAACTTCCCTAATCTTGACTAGCAGCTTTTTTAGATTTTTATTAAATTTATTGGGGGATGTTGATTAACAAGATTATGTAGATTTCAAGTATACATTTCTATGATACACGATCTTCATATTGCATTGTATGCCCACTGCCCAAAGTCAAATCATCTTCTGTCACTATATACTTGATCCCCTTTACCCTTTACTACCCCTTTTATTCCCTCTGGTAACTATCACGCTGCTGTCTGTGTCTGTGAGTTTTTGTTTCTTTGTTCATTCATTTGTTGCTTTCAGTTTTATATCTCACATATGAGTGAAATCATATGATTCTTAACTTGTTCTGTCTTATTTCACTTAGCATGATATTCTCAAGGTCCATCCATGTTGTTGCAAATGGCAGTACTTCATCTTTCTTATGACTGAGTAGTATTCCATTGTATACAGGTACCACATCTTCTTTACCCAATCATCTATTGAAGGACACTTGGGTTGTTTCCATGTCTTGGCCACCATGAATAACGCTGCAATGGACCCAAGGCTGCATATGTCTTTGGGAATAAATGCTTTCAAATTTCTCAGGTAGATACTCAGAAGAGGGGTATCTGGGTCATATGATAACTCTATTCTTAATCTTTTGAGAACCTCCATACTGTTTTCCATAGTGGCTGTACCAGTTTACATTCCCACCAGCAGTGAAGGAGGGTTCCCTTTTACCCACAACCTCTCCAATGCTTGTTAGTACTTGTCTTGTGAATAACAGTCATTCTAACAGATGTGTGATGGTGTCTCACTGTAATTTTGATTTAACTAGCAGATTTTTTTATATTGACTTAGTACTTATTCTTGATATAATAATTCTTTTTACTTATACTTCCCTAGCTGGATTCTGAGCTTCTTAAAGATTTTAGCTCCTGGCACACTCTCTCGCACATAATGAACATTCTATTGATGGTCACTAAAATGTTACTGAGTTAAACTTTTAATTAGAGAAAGGATGATAAGTTAAATTCATTTACTTTATATATATAAATTATATATAAATAATTTTGCCTCTTTTTACAAAATCTCCTAACTATAGAAAATCTGAATATTGCATATATTGAATAAGCTTTTACACATAAGTTGAAGAAACTCATTTGTTTTCAACATGCAAAAATGTTGAAATATAATGACTATTATTTTGATGGGTCAGTCTGAAGAATTTCCTGGAACTCTGCACTCTTGTTTATAACAAATAACAGAAATTTGGACTTAAGTCTAGACTCTTCATCTGCTACTCACAGCAAATGTCCGCAAAAGTCTCTGGTTGAATTTTTTGAAGTCAGGTATTCTTAATAACTGTTCACCTTTCTTTGGTCTTCTATGTGTGTATGTGTGTTGTCTCTAGAGATAATTTAAGTCAGAATCAGTGACTAATGTGCATAGTTATGTCAGGCAGACTATTGCTACAATACATGTAACGTCCAGCTAGCCATCAGCTCTTTGTTGGAACACTGCTTGTTGGTTAAGTTACTTGACTTCATGAAAGAGTCCTACTTAGTGATTACAATTCTGCTCTGCCAGAGACTAGCTTGAGAAAGGGGTCTTTCTTAACTAGATATATTTATTTTTCAGGTAATAAAGGAAAAAAGAAAATGTAGATTTGGGATTCTACACTATAAATGTAGTTTTGCTCTAGATAATTACATAGGTCTCCTCTGTGTTCAGTTGGTATTTTCAGGCCTAACTTCCAGCCTATCTGGGAGTTGCCTGAACCCAAAGTCACAATCATAGGTAGATATTACATGGAGGCATGTTGTTTTCCTCTAAACAGTTATGGAAGAGTTTGTATCGTTTTCTGATGCTCTTACATGTGTTCACCTTTCCTCCACAATCTGACTGCAAATTCCCTGAGACCAAAGTCTATGTTTTATATTTTATTTGTATCCCTCACATGGCTAATGGAATCACCAATGTTGAAATACTTAGCACATTACTCAATAAATATCTGTCAATTAATTAATTTTGCCATAAAAAGGTAAGTGATACAACATGTGTTTTTAAGAGATTTCTAGCTCATAACTAGAAATAACCACACAATTACATGACCTAAGAGCTTCTAAAATGAGAAGCAATTCTCTGAAGAAAATAAAATCAGAGACGGGGGTTATAGGGCCGTGAAGGAAGGGAGACAGCAGTCACTTCGGAGAAATGAGAGGATATGGTAGGTTGTCTTGGCCCAAACCAGGGCCTCTCTTATCAAGACTCTATATTTTCAGAAAACAGCTCCATTAAATATTGATGATAGGACTGTGAAAGGCCTAGAATTAAATTCCAATCCTGTTTCAATTTTATGTGCTATGCAACAGAAAGACCAAGAAAGAACATCTGGACCAGTGGGCCACATGCACATGTTCACAGCTGGAAGAGATCATAGATGACCCCAGTTAAATTAGCTTCAGGGTGGCCACCTGCACAGCATTTTCATTTCTCTAAAATTCTTTTCCCTGCCTATTTTGACCTGTCCCATGACTCTCCGCTTAAACTGGATTCTTTTTTTCAAATCTATTTCCGTAGTCTCTTTTGTCCCATACTCTCAAGTTGGTTTTCATTGTGATGGTGGTACAGGTACACACACATGGAATAAGGAACTTGCAATCATTTGCTCAGTGGATAGCTGGTTGAGTTATCTCTCTTTGGTATATTCCCAAATACAATTAGAAAGAACAGGAAATGACTCCAGGGCTAAAAGTTTTATTCTGATTTGGATAAGTGGCTGAGTCAACCTAGATGGTGATACTTCATGTGACAGTATTTGAATTAAAAGCTAAGTCTTTGGAAAAATAATAGTAATGATAATAGCTTACATTTTTACTGAGCCCTTACCAGATGCCAGATACTTTTCTAAGATCTTTTGCATCTATTAATTCATCTCTTTGACTGTTAGAGCTAAAAATTGTTTTTTTTAATCCCTAATATTTCTTTGGCAATTAATAAAACAGACTAAGGAAAGTAGAACTTGAAGCTTGAACTATCATCCCATAACACACATATTTCTGAAGAAATATACTCTATACACATATGTTACATGTATATAGTCACTTATACTTTAACTTTGAACTCTTGGATATATTTTGAGATCAACTTTTAAAACAATTATAAAGGGGATAAGATGACATATGTGCTAGATTGTAATATAAAAGCCATATTCTTAAATAATGTAAAAAGGAATTAATTTGGTCACAGAGATACTATTGGATATAAAAAAGTATACATGAGTGGTTTCAGATGTTGTAAAGTTGGGAGTGCCAGCATGGACCTCATGCTATTACAACCCAGCTGAAAGATGAATTAATAATTTACTTTTCCTAACTTTTCTTCTATGTTGATAGTTTACCCTTAAATATAAAGGGGTACTATATCATGAAGCTAAAATTCCTTCCAAATTTTAATATACTCTGCATTTCGGACAATTATTTATTATTTTTAAACATATTTAAATTTTAAATGAACATTTGTCATTTTACTTTCAATACTTTAAAGATTTATATATCAACTTTAGCTGCACTTTATAAAAAAAGGGAGATGCAACTAAGATAAAAAGTTTTCATTTCATAAAGTCCCAATCACCCCACATCTACAAACTTTCATTGAATCTTTTTGAATAGCCACAGAAGAAAAAAAGAACTTCAGAGTTAGGAAACGTAGCCAGGATTACAGCAAATTAGGGAGCAACTGGCAGGAAGGAATAATAAAGGAAGCAGGAATAATAATTTTGGACAGGAACTAGCTGCCCTACCTGGCTGCCTCATCTATGTTGGAAACATTTTCAGGATCCACTCAAACTTCTCTGCCCGCCTCTGACAATGCCCCTGCTCTGAGGACTGAGCCCTCATCCCAGCATTCTTTGTGCACACTCCCACACCGGCACATTCTCCACTGGTTTATAAAACCATGAACAACCTCAGAAATATTTTGTTTTCTTCATATTCACTATTCATATGTCTATGGTACACCATCTTCAATGCTTACTAAGTATTTGTTGGATAAATGAATGAATAAATAAATCAGCAAATGAGTGGAAAGAAGTATCTAGGGAAGTAATGGAGAGAAAATCTGGAACACAGAGATGAGAGAATCACATTCTAATAGTTAAAACAATTCAAATTTTCTAAACCTCACGGTCCCTACAAGCATAAATTCTTTTTCCCCTCCACTTTTCCAATTCTATCTATCTATCTATCTATCTATCTATCTATCTATCTATCTATCTATCTATCAATCATTTATCTATCTACCTATAATCTATCTTTCTTATTTGAGGTATAATTCACATACCATAAATTCATCTATTTGGAGAACAGCACATGCAGTTCCTAATAATAATTAAGAAACAGTACTAATACCTTAATCCTATTTAATAAGAGAGTAATATGCAAATTGATCATACCTCTGATCAAGCCACACCCACAGCCACACCCATCAGCCAATCAGGAGCAAATAATGCAAATAAACCCCAACCAAGATGTTGTGGTCACTGAGAGCAGGAGAAAGACTTGGGTTTCCCCAGCAATGGAGGAAGCCAAGCTTTTCGCCTGCCCTTGCCAGCCTAGGTCTCCACTCTAGGCTACAAAGTTTCAATTATAGAAGATACATAATTCTAACAGAAATGGCAGCAGCCACGGAGCTGGAGAGAGCAGAGGCTAGGGTTACTGGGGCGATGGAGGAAGCCAAACTTCTGCAGCCCTAGCCTAGGCCTCCACTCTAGGCTACAAAGTTTCAAACAGAAATGGCTGTCGCCATGGAGCGAGCAGAAGGCTTGGCTCTGCTCTAGGCTACAAAGTTTCAATTGTAGAACATAAATTAATCCCAGATCCCAGGGCCTCCACTTGGGTCATTGGGGGGCAGGGCCAGCCTGCAAACCACCATAGGCCCCTCACCCAGGCTGCCCCACACCCCAAGGGAAGCCCCACCCTGATCTGAGACACCCTTCAGAGCAAACCAGCCGGTCCCCACCCATGCACCAGGCCTCTATCCTATCTAATAAAAAAGTAATACGCAGATTGACCATCACTCCAACACACAAGAGGGCTGCCCCCATGTGGTCAAAGATTCTGCCCCCATGTGGACACAAAATGGCCACCACAAGATGGCCAGCAGCAGAGGACAGTGGGAGGTTCCAGGCCTGTAAGGGAGGGCAGTTGTGGGCCATCAGGTCAGCAGGGGAAGGCAGTTAGGGGTGACCAGGCCAGCAGAGGAGGGAAGTTGGGGGCAAACAGGCTGGCAGGGGAGCAGTTAGACATCAATTAGGCTGGCAGGGTAGTGGTTAGGGGGTGATCAGGCTGGCAGGCAGAAGCAGTTAGGGGCAATTAGGGAGGCAGGCAGGCAAGCAGTTTGTAGCCAGCAGTCCTGGAATGTGAGAAGAATGTCCGACTGCCTGTTTAGGCCCGATCCTACCTGGCTCGGGCCTAAAGGGGCAGTCGGACATCCCTTGAGGGGTCCCAGATTGGAGAGGGTGCAGGCTGGGCTAAGGGACAGCCCTCTGCCCCCCTGTGCATGAATTTCGTGCACTGAGCCTCTAGTTTGAATATAGTTGTACATAAAAGCATTTTCACATGTGAAAATACATTGGTTTTTCCAATATTTCTTGAGTTATACACCACAGATTTTACCATCACTATTGTACATATCAAATACTTGAGTTCTAGAAAAGTTAAACTACTCACAATTACATAATGCTTCTGGGAAATGGTGGAATAGATTAAGTTAAATAGGCTCCCTACAGTAGGGCTTCACTTTAAAATACTACACACATTTTGATGTGCAATGTATGCTGTGCATCTCCACAGAAGGTTATGCCATGCAGCTTTTTCTACACTGATAGGATCAAAGGGCATTTTTAAAGGACCATCTTTGGAGACTATTTTGAAGGAACATACTTTGGGAAACACTGGACTTAATCATTCAGTGCTCATTTGGAAGTGTTTGTCATAGTACATGACTCTGTGTATATAATAGTGAGCAAAGGAAATACAGTCCTTGTCCTCTGCAGGGTACAGATTGTAGCTTGGGGCATTCTCGGGAATAGACACAGGAGGACACTGTCCATATACATGTACCAACCAAAGTGATGCCTGCACTGTCCTCGTGTTTTTATTTTCCTTTTGCCAATGAACGTGCCCCAATAAAAGCTCACTTTGGGACACATTAAGAATATTTTTCTTTATGTAAGTTGTACCTGTTAACAGGAAAACATCCAACAATATCTCTTGGGTTAATGTAATTGGTCAAATGCTCTAAAAGTCATAACAGATTCAGAAGAACAATTTCATTCCAGTCAATAGGTTTGAAAACTAGGGATGCTCCTTATCCAGATTTGTAAGAAAAATAAAATACCTTAGGGGGTTGGAAGAACAATTAGTTAACAAACATTTCTTAAACATCTATCTGTGTCAGGTACGAGGATGAAGAGGAATGAGGCCAAAATCTCTCCCCGCAAGTTTCACAAAGTCTACAGAACAGACAACTATTACAAACATTATCATTGGATACAATGAATACCATAATAAAAGAATGGAATGAGTGGTATTGGAGCACCAAAAAGGAGGCACCCTGGAGCAGCAGTCGCCAACTGGTGGTCCGTGGACCACTGGTGGTCCGTGAGGTCCAAAACATTGGTGACCACTGTGCTGGAGGTCCAGGAGGGAGGGTAAAGTGGTAGAGAAATGTAATGCTTAAATAGAGTCTTGAACTAGTAGTGGTAAAATGTCTAAATCACTTCACTCTCTTAAAATAAAGTTCTAGAATCTAATAAAAAAATATTGCTTCTGATGACCATCATTGAGGAGTGAAAAGGGATTCTGAGTCTGTATGCCAATGCTGTATTCTTCAATGCTGGGGGTGTCTGAGGAGTAAGCCAGAGACTGAGACAGAAAGGGAGGAAAAGATTACGAAGTGAAAGTATGCTGCTGCCCAGTCACGGAGGCTCAGTAGCTGCATATCCTTCTATGAACCAGGAGGTCACAGTTTGATTCTCGGGTGGGGCACATGCCTGGGTTGCAGGTTCAATCCCTGGTGTGGGTCATGCAGGAGGAAGCCAATCAATGATTCTCTCATCATGATGTTTCTAGCTCTTTCCCCCTCTCCCTTCCTCTCTAAAATCAATAAAAGTATATTTTTAAAAAGAAAATGTAGGCTGTCACTTTCTTTCCTCTGTATTCATAGTGTGGCGCTCTGATTTTCCATTTCCACATATTTCCATCAGAGATAGGTTATAAATTCATGTATTTAATTATGATGTCTATGTGAAAGGCATTTGAATCGTTATCTTCAGTCTTCTAAATTCCTTATGGATGAGTCCAACTCTATAGATACTTCTATTTGGAAATCTTATCATCACCTCTTCCTGCTTACCTCAGACGAGCAATAGATCATCTCACAAATATTCCTGATTCAAATCTTTCCTCTCATTCAATACAAAGATTTGAATCAGGAATCCATTTTATGAACTGCAACAGAACTAATGCTTTTAAAACAAAGGTTGTAGTATGTCTTCCATTATGTGACAGCATCCAGACTTCTAGGCTGATGTCCAACAACTCCCCTGCTCCCATCAAGGACAGGATCCTGGCCGCATGGATAGGAGTATAGGCAGAAGTCCACCTCTGGGACTTGACTGCCATGACCTTGGACAAATAACTAGGCCTGGAAGCCCCCAATAAGAAAACCCACACCAATGCTTAGCACAGATCCAGCACTCAGCCCCTTTCAGTGAGGAGGCTTAGTTACTGCTTTGTGTGTCCCTGCCCTTTGCTCTTCACCTTATGCTGCTTCTCCAATGTGAGTTCCAGTCTCATCTTGCTTATGATACTTTCCTGAGCACTCCAGCCCAGAGTGGCCACTGCTTTCTGCAAGCTCCTAGGACCTTTAATACCAGTTCCCCTACGCAATCCCAGAGCCATCTCTCCGAAAGCTGGAAGTCACTGCAAGAGTTTATTTTGTCATTACCTTTTTACTGATAAATCAAAGCTGTCTCATACACAATCCTGACCGTTCAGTAATTTTCTCTCTGTGTGTGTAAAAAAGTAGGTTTATAGTTGTAATATGAATAAATAATAAAGTAATAAGAATGAACTCTCACATATGCACAACTATAAGCCTACCTTTGCCCCTCCCTGTATGTATGTATATGTGTGTGTGTGTATACACACACACACACACACACACACACACACACACACACATATATATACTATATATGCATATGCTCTTTCCAACTGCTTTGTAATCTCTTTTTTTAATGAGTTCTCATCATTGACCTAAAAGCTCTTAAAGAACAAATACTTTTCTGGTTTTTCCCCACAGTACCTAAAACATAGTATGTAATTCATGAATATTTAACTAACTTCAAGTATCTTCAGATTGAAGTTAAATTACTTATTAAAATCTCCAAATCTGGAGAAATGGATATATCAACTTTCTCATGGCCGAAAGAAATCAAAGGTCAACCCAAAAGAAACTCAATTACCTTGGATTTCATTTTCATGTCTCTTGGTTAGTAAAGCAAAACCACTCTCACTTTTTGTTTAACTATCCTCTCGGGCCTTCTATTGAAATAGTGGTTAAGAATAGTTGGCTCTGGAAGTGTGGCTGTCCTCTCAGGTTTTCATGGAAATGTGTTAGTTTGTGAACCCTAAGGTATCTTTGGCTCCAGATATGTGCCTGTATTCTTTCAGCCTAATAATACAGGGTGAGGGGAAGTGGAGCCGGTAAAATTGGATCATGGAGCTCGAGTCTAAGGATAAGGGCTATGATGGGAAGGAGAAGGCAAAGAAAAAAGAGTGCTCATCAAACGCTTTGATCAAACACCATTATCAGAAAAAAAGTAATAAGCAAGTGTCCTAAGTATATGTATTTTATTTATAAACTAGAGGCTCGGTGCACAAAATTTGTGCATGGGGTGGAGTGGCTCTTAGCAAAGCCTGCGCCCTCCCAATCTAGGACTGCTGGCACCAAACTTCTCACCTGCCTGCCTTCTTGATTGCCTCTAACTGCTTCTGCCTGCCAGCCTGATCATCCCCTAATCACTACCCTGCCAGCCTAATTGATGCCTAACTGCTCCCCTGCCAGCCTGTTTGCCCCTAACTGCCCTCCCCTGCAGGCCTGGTCCCTCCCTACTGCCCTCCCATGCTGAACCATCTTGTGGTGGCCATCTTGTGGCCACATGGGGGCAGCCATCTTATGTGTTGGAATGATGGTAAATCTGCATATTACTCTTTTATTAGATACGATAGAGGCCTGGTGCATGGGTGGGGCCAGTTGGTTTGGCCTGAAGGGTATCTCGGATTAGGGTGAGGGTTCCCTTGGGGCATAGGGAGGCCTGGGCAAGGGGCCTGTGGTGGTTTGCAGGCAACCCAAGCAGAGGCCCTGGTATCTGGGACTTATTTATCTTCTACAATTGAAACTTCATAGACTGGAGCAGAGCCAAGCCTTCTGCTTGCTCTGTGGTGGCAGCCATTTCTATTGGGATTTATTTTTCTTCTATAATTGAAACTTTGTAGCCTGGAGTGGAGGCCTAGGCTGGCCAGGGCTGCAGAAGCTTGGCTTCCTCCATCACCAGGGGAAACACTAGCCTCCTGCTCTCTCCAGCTCCATGGCTGCCACCATTTTTGTTGGGATTTATTTATCTTCTATCATTAAAATTTTGTAGCATTGAGTGGAGGCCTAGGTCAGCAAGGGCAGGCGGAAAATTTGGCTTCCTGCATTGCCAGGGAAACCCAAGCCTCCCTCCTGCTCTTTGTGGCTACAGCCATCTTGATTTAGTTTATTTACATATTTGCTCCTGAATGGCTGGTGGGTGTGGCTTGTGGGCATGGCTTGTTGGTATAGCAGAGGTATGGTCAATTTGCATATTACTCTTTTATTTGATAGGATTATATATACACACTGTGTTTAATCATATATTGAATAGTATTACATCTGAAATGTCTTTCATTTTTTCAGATAAAAACCAAGCAAAGATGTTTATGCTGCATTTTGGAAGTCACTGCGGGGGTGGAGTCTAGAATCTAGAGCCAGGGGCTGGTCCAGTGAAAAAGCTGTGGCAGGTGAATGTGCTAACAAAACTGCAGCCAAACCTAATATAATATACCATTGGAACAGTGAATAAAGCCTGCAGATAGAAAATTTAACACCATATCTATATTTCATGTAAAAAAATTAATTTATTTTTGAAAGATGATATTCAGAGAAGTGTCTTCCAATCCTGATAATGTCAACTTCCTTTGGAGCAATATTTTTGTTTTGTTTTTTGTTTTTTATGGAAGGAGAGGGAGTGGGGAAGGGGATTCAGAGGGGAAATAAAAGGTTAAATATAAGTATGAAAGTCAAGAAAACTATCTTTCCCCAATAGGAAAACAACTTTTATTTGAAAAATACTTATCTATATATAAATGAGATTAGCACGTAATATTTCCATACTACCTTAAAGCAAGAAATTTAGAGTTGTCAGAAACAATATCCTGAAATCATGTCACTGGGTCTCAAACACACAGTGATGGCAGTTCTCTAGGTGGTATGCAAGATTTGAGAAAGGGGACCATGCACAGTGCTTTTCCGCATCTAGGAAAATACCTCCTCCCAGATGTGTTATGTTTTGTTTTTACTTTGCTGGTTTAAGCTGCTTTTGTTTATTGAGGTATTTGTTCTTACATATTATTTTTATGTGGTGGATATCCTCAAAGGGACAGTGGCTCAGCCTCCCCAGTTACCTGAGGTGGGTGCTCTTACTGCAATCCTTTATGGGTTGTATTCAGTATTTTTTTAATTTAAGTCCAGCTTGTTGTTGTTAGCCCTAGGAGGGTTTGACCTCCAGGCCAACTGGCTGTGAAGGGAGACTGTGTTCAGGTTGGATGGGCAGAGTCTCTGAGCTGCGCAGGCAGGGTCAGCATCAGCTGCGTCCTATGCGGGGCTCTCGCACGCAGGTCTCTGTTGGATGGGGATGGCTGCAGACACCTCCAAGAGAAAGCCGCTAGTCTCTTCCCCTTGCCAGACCACTCCGCCTTTCCCCAAATGTGCCTGCACACCAAAAGTCTAGCCCAGGATTGTAAAATAAATGGTTTCAGGAACCAGCAGACAAGTTTCCAGGGGGCAAGTCGCGGGTTTGCGCGACCCTTTCACGGAAACTCGCAGTTCAGGAGCCTCTGCTGCGCCCCGCTTCCAAGGTGCGTCCCCCGGACCTCAGCAGACCTCGCCTGGCGCTGGGGGATCCGGGCAGTGGGACGGACCTCGCCTGGCGCTGGGGAATCCGGGCAGTGGGACTGGGGTTGCTGCTCCAGCCCCAGCCCGAGCACGCGCGACCAGGACGGCTCCTAACCTGTTTCCGTCTGAAAGGCTGCGCTCCCGACGCTCCTGAGTCTCAGTGTCCCACCTCCACTCCAGTTAGTGGAGTGTTCATTCAGCCAGCTTTCTGGCGATTCTGGGTGCTGTCTGTTCTGCTGTTATGTTGTACTTCCTAAATCGTTGCGCGGGGCAGAACAATAGGTGTTCACCTATGCCGCCATCTTGGTGTTCCCCTATCCTTACATATTATTTTTAAACAGAGGCCATATCTGACTCATTATCCTCTCTTTACCACATTCATAGTTCGTTTCCTCTAGGTGGAAATGGTTTTCCCACAGGATGTTTGCACTCTGAGGTGAACATATAATAAAGTAATCAAACCTGACCAGGGCAATATTTTTCATGTGGAGCGCAGAATGAAACGCATGCCAGAGAGCACGAAAATATGCACTTGTTATATGCGGCACAAAGCATGCGTCAGCAGGTTCCATTTAGTGGGGATTCCAGAGTGCCCTGGAAAAGACATCATCAGTCTCTCCGAGGTTATAGCTACCATTTCTCAGCCTTGTTCCTTTTAACTTGCAGATGCTACAAATTACATTGTAAAATATTATTCATCTGAATGCCAATTATTCACATCTATGAAAATTCTGATAGGGATGGACTGACATCTTTTTTAAACAGAGCTAGCTTTATGGGATTATATTCACATACCATACAATTCACCTACTTAAAGTGTTCAATTCAATGGTTTTCAGAATATTCAGAGTGGTGCAACCATCACTATAATCCATTTGAGGACGTTTTCATCACCCCAGAAAGAACCCAAACACCCATTACAATCCCCCAGCTGCTTACTATCCAGCCCCTAGCAGTCACTAATCTATTATCTGTATCTATAGATTTGTCTGTTATGACATTTTGTATGAATAGAATCATTTTGTATTTGGTTTCTTTCATTTAACATACATTCAAGGTTCACCCGTGTTGAAGCATGCACCAGAACTTTATTTTTATAGCTGAATAATATTCCTTTCTATGATTACACTTTGTTTTGCTTTTCTATTTCAAGTATCAATAACATGTAGGTTGTTTCCACTTCTTGGCTATTATGCTGCTGTGGACATTTCATGTGCAAGTTTTATGTGGACATATTTTCACTCGTACCTAACGCTGGGTCATGTGAAAATTCCATGTTCAACCTTCTGAGCATCTGCTAGAATTTCCTGACACTTATGTTTTTATCTATGTAAACAAGTTTTGTGAAAAAATTCAAATGCCAAATGCAAAAAATATAATATTCACTTCTTTTCTAAAAACTTCCAAACCTTGCAAAATTTTAGCACTGTTTACAGAAACTATTTGTTAATTGCAAATTATTGTATTTTAAGATATATATAATATATATTTTTAATTGACTTCAGAGAGAGGGAGGGAGAAGGAGGGAGAGAATCATTGATGGGCTGCCTGCTGCATGTCCCCTACTGGTGATTCAGCCAACAGTCCAGGCATGTGCTTTGACCAGGAATCAAACTCATGTTCATGGGTCGAGGTTCAACCACTGAACCACACCAGCTAGGCTGCCAATTATTGTCTTACTAGAGGCCCAGTGCATAAAATTCGTGCAGCGGGGGAGAGGGGTGTCCCCTAATCTGGGATCCTTCTCATAACCCAGGACTACTGGCTCACAACTGCTCGCCTGCCTGCCTTCCTGATTGCCCCTAACTGCTTCTGCCTGCCAGCCTGATCACCCCCTAACCACTCCTCTGCTAGCCTGATTGATGCCTAACTGCTCCCCTGCCAGCCTGATTGCCCCTAACTGCCCTCCCTGCAGGCCTGGTCATCTGTAACTGCCCTCCCCTGCAGGCCTGGTTGCCCCCAACTGCCCTCCTCTGCAGCCCTGGTCCCCCACAACTGCCCTCCCTGCTGGCCTGATTTCCCACAACTGTCCTCCCCTGCTGGCCATCTTGTGTCCACATGAGGGCAGCCATCTTGGACCACATAGGGGTGGCCATCTTGTTTGTTGGAGTGATGGTCAATTTGCATATTACCTCTTTATTATAAATGATTAGAGCAAGTTTAATTGATTGTAATGCACATTGTAACAGCCATTCATATGCATTATTGAACAGTCCCAAAAACAATAAAAAGGCACTTATTGCATTCACATATTCTATTTGACCTTTCCCTAATCATCCTGCATTATTTTACCCATTTATCTTCAGACCATAAGGCTCTCAGTGACATTGGTTCCCAAAACCATTCAGATTTCAGATGTACAACTCAATAAAACATCATCTGCACACTACATTGTGTGCCCATCACCCCAAGCAAAGTTTCTTTCTGCTTCCATTTTGCTCATCTTTGCCCACCTCAACATTCCCTCCACCCCTCTTTCCCTCTGGCTATCATACTATTTTATTGTCTGCATCTATTTGGGGGGCGGGGTGTGTGTGTGTATCAGTATATATTAATTTTTTTTTGTTTTTGCTTAATCCCTTTACCTTTCATCCAGCCCCCCAAGCCTCCTCCCCTCTGACAGCTGTCAGTCTTTGACAGTTTACCATCATTGTTATTCTTGATGATTTGTACTGGCTTATCTTTCCATGTTCAAGATGCTGATTATTTCTAGGTTCCTCTAGCTCAAGTGATAGAAGGGAGTGACTTTCTCCTGGGAATTACATGGCCTTTAAGTTAGACATCACATATTGACTTCCTCCCTATGACAAACTGTTCACACTATGCAGATGACACACCTATTTAGTGTTCTTGGTGTAGAGCCTTTGCTAACCAACAAAAAGGGTATCTTTACGTAAATCCTCTCTTTCCACACGTAACTCAGGGTCCATCATGGCTGGACTATCTAAGAGACACTGTATTTATGGCACCTTCCTCTGAGCATAATCTGACTTTATCAGAAGGCATCAGATATCATTTTCCCCCACCCCAACCCCCCCTCTCTTCCCCCGGGGCAGCATGAATCTTCTTCATTTCCCATAGAGGTAGGGCAACCACTTCTGGAAATTCACCCACAGTTCTTGCCTGGCGTGCTGAATGGAGGCCACCCAGTCTGGCTTCTCTAATAGAATCTGATGACTTTGCCAGACCAAGTGAAACAGATCCACCCAGCACAGAGGCACTCCAGGAAAAACAGCAGACCGTGACCCCTGCCTGCTGAAAGTTTGGTATCCTGCTCTTCATAAGCCACTGTCAGAAGTGGGAGGGGCTCATCCCAGTTTCTCCTTTCCTGAAATTCACCCCTCCACATATCCTTAACATGATAAAGAAGCAGCTTCGAGTGCTTGCATCTTTTACAGATACGTAGTAAATATACAGGTAAAACTGTAAATGCAGGCCCTGTCCTCTCTGATTTTTACTAAGTATCAGGCTACAGATCATTTTTTTCCCCTCTAGCAAAACATAACCATAATGTAGACATATAGGGAGGAAAAGCACCAACCTTCATTATTGGTAATTATCAAGTTTTTTTTAGGACTCTTCAAAAATAGCCAGTAGTTAAGATAAAATGTAATTTGGTGGTGGGGGTTGGGGAGGAAGAGGTCAGGGAGAATCTGACTTTTAGAAATAATGTGCATAAAAATACACATCTGACAAGCTCAACGTGAAAAATGCAGCATTGCTGTGACTGAAAACAATAACTGATAAAAAATAAAAAATAAAAATAAAACAAAACAGGAAGCACAGTAACTCTGCCGCTTCCAAACACCCAAGTGGTGGCCACAGAGTCCGTCTTTCGCTGGAGCCTGTCTGTATCTTTTTCTTTTAACCACTTTATCGGCATCATGGGATAAAAACAATGGAGTTTCCAAAATGAACGGAGGAGTTTGGGGTTGTCTGGATAAAACACCACTGGCTTTGGCAAATGATTGCTCACAAAGGGCCTGATCCTGTAATCTTTGTGTTGGCAGAACACTGCTGTAGTAGAACTCGGTTTGGCAAACTTCGTGCAAAAATAGGACCCTTGACTTAAGATGCAGAGTAAACAGACTGACTTCCTAAAAACCTCAATGGGTATGTGGTGAATGAGTGCTTACGTGCAGACTGCTATGTAAAGCTAATGAACTTGAAATAAAACTTTTCTCTTCGCTCTACTTTTTTCACAATATATGGGCAGCCCAACAACACCCCCACCCACCAACCCAAACTTCACAATTATGATCCAAATTCCTGTGGAATCCAAATGAGAGATAATATTCAACTAATGGTGAACTTTTAATAAACTGAGATGCCTCTGAGGCCATTTAGGTTGTTAATGGGCAAAAACAAGCGTAAATTACAATTAAATAAATAAAAATAATCAAAAGAAATATGTGGGGAAAATCTTTTTAACAAACTCTGTTTCCATATTACACAATTACAAACTCCTTTTTTAACGAGTTTAAAAGATTTTTTAAATACTTAATTGAAATTTAAGCATGCTGTACCTAAATCTAATAAAAATAAAGCAATGCTTCTTATGCTATTGTATAGAAGAACAAATTCTATAGTTTTTTTAAAGCTATTTTTTATTGAAGGGATATTTTATACTCAGTATATTTACAAACCACAACAATTAGTGTTACTTTAATTAGAAAGAGTCCTTTGCAGGAGTGATTAACTAAGGGTTTTGAGATGCGATGGTCCTGAACTGTCTGGATGGGCACCAAATACAATGAAAGGGGTTCTCACAAGGATTCTTTATGGATTGATGTTTTGTCTTCCAGGCCCACCAGGATGGCAGCCCACTCCCTGAGCCCAGGGTCATGGCCAAGACCTCTGGAACTGAGGAGGTGGCTCTGCTCCCCATCACCACCCCATCCCCCCCCCGGCCTGTGCTTGGTAAATAGCTGTCCAGCCACACCCTGGGGATTCTCTCCACAGTACAGTTTCTCTTTTTGTTTTTTTTTCAATAAAAATAGGCTGAGAATTTCCCAAACCTTCAAGTTCTGTTTTTGTTTGTTTGTTTTTTGCATAAACATTAGTTCTTTAATTTACTTCTGTCCTCTTACATTTGACTATAGGCAGCAAGGAGGAACTAGGCCGGGCTTTCAACATTTTCTGAGAAACTTCACCAGCTAAATATCCCAGCTTATCACTTACAAGCCTACTTTCCACTCAACAGAACACAATCAGCCAATTCTGCCACTTCATTACAAGAGTCACCTTTCCTCCGGCTCAAACATGTTCCTCATTTCTGTCTGAGGCCTCACCAGAATGGCCTTTAGCATTCTTATGTCTGCAGCATTCTTTTCATGATCTAGGTCTTCTCTAAGATGACAGAAGCTTTCTCTTACTGCTCTCCTCTCTTTTTTTCTGAGCTCTCCCCACACTCGTGATTCATGCCAAAATTTCTCCCAGTGGTCTCTTCAGGCAATCTAGGCTTTCTCGAGCATGCACCTCCAAAATCTTCCAACCTCTACCCACTACCCAATTCCAAAGCCACGGCCACATTTTTTAGGTTCTCGTTGCCACACACCACACTTTGGGGTACTAAAATCTGTATTAGTTTCCCAGGGCTGCTGCTGTTACAAAGTACATAACCCGAGTGACTTAAGCAACACAAACTTATTCTCTCACAGTTCTGGATGCCACAAGTCCGCGATCAAAGTGTCCGCACGGCTGGCTTCCTCTGCGGGCTGTGACAGAGACTCTCCTCCATGTGTTCCCTGGCTTTTGTGGTTTTCTGGCCATCTTTAATCACCCCAATCTCTGCCTTCATCTTCACTGGACGTGACGTTCTCTCTGTGTGTCGTCTGTGTCCAAGTTTCCCCTCGTTATAAGAACAACATTCACATTGGATTAGGGCCCAAATACGAACCTCATCTTAACTTTATCATCTGCAAAGACCCTGTTTCCAAATAAGGTCATATCCACAGGTACTAGTGGTTAGGAATTCAACATCTTTGGGGTGGATGCAATTCAACTCAGAACAAGTACCTCAAATTCAACAGGTATTTAACATAATCCCTCCCCCCCCCCCCCCCCCCCGCCTCGAAAAAAAGTAAAAGTGAGCTGGTGGTACCACCACCAATGATCCAGTCAGACGTTTTGGTTATCTTCAACACTTCACTTTCCTCTGAAATGCATCAACGCTCAACACTGCTTATCTCACCTCCTTAGCATTTATTGATTTTATCAGCGTCTCTCCATCCCTCCAGCTAATGCCTTTAGGTTGAGTTTAGGCCCTTATCACGTGGGCTGCTGCAATAAACTCATCACTGGTCTCTCACCATCCAGTCTTGCCCTTCTCACACATGTGCTCCTATCTCCTGAGCTCCTGAACTACACGCACTGCTCCTCATTCATCTGGGAAGCCCATTGACCTCACACAGAGCCCATCACATAGAAGACAGTAAATGCTAATCATTGAATTCATTCAAGAAATTGCATTATGTACACAACAGCAAAACAATATCATTAGAGGTCTCCCATGGACTTAGAGATAAATTGAGACAAATGTTATAAGAGTATTTCTGAGATTGGGATTGTAGCAACCAAGTTTTCGTTTTGGTAGAAGGTACATCTCAAATAGTACTGAAGGCAAAGTTTTATACACCATTAGTTTAAAAGATAGTTACATTACAGAAGAAAGATAGCACCTTCACCTTGGCCACATCCAGTGTCTTACTCTCCCTGGAGCATCTGTAATCTCTGTCTATATATCTGATTAGGCACTTTGTTATATACTGCTTATACTCTTCTCAATTTTTATTTTAAAAATATGTGTTCTCTCACTTAAGTGAGAAAAAGAATAATATTGCATATCTTTGATTGTCCCCACTATGTCTAATCTAATATTAAAAATAGGTATTACTGAGTGGATAAATTTCACTGACATCAACACTCAGACTGATAGAAAAAATTTTGAATTGTACACTATTGCTTCCAATATATATGATTCCATTTAGGCACTTGGGTAAATCAGGTATACTTGGTTTTAAATTTCTCCCACCTACTAGCCTGTAACATTGGGCAATTTCTACAACTTCTTGAAACCTCAGTTTCCCCTTCAATACAATTGGATCCTCCCTTTAGTTCCTGCTTTAAAGAACTATAGCGAGGATTAGTTGAGATAGGTAGGTAAAGGATAGCACAGAACCTGGCATATGTGAACGCTCACTAAGCCCTTTCATTACCATCTTGTATTCTTTTAAAGCTTTGTTTATTGCTTCTCTTCTCCTCCTTCTCCTCACAACTACCACCATCAAAGAACATTTCTTAAAAATCTTGAAAGAGCCAAAACCAGTTTGGCTCAGTGAATAGAGTGTCGGCCTTTGGACTGAAGGGTCCCAGGTTCGAGTCCAGTCAAGGGCATGTACCTTGGTTGTGGGCATATCCCCAGTGGGGACTGTGCAGGGGGCAGCTGGTCGATGTTTCTCTCTCATCGATGATTCTAACTCTCTCTCCCTCTCCCTTCCTCTCTGTAAAAAATCAATAAAAATATTTTTTAAAAATCTTGAAAGAAATGTTTTGCTTCCAGGTGTTGGCTCTGGCAGAATCCCATGGAAGTGCTGAAGACAAAACCAAAAATGTCCCAAATCTAAGCCAGGACCCAAAGTTGGATCTCAGGACTAACGTGCAGATTTGCTAGTTTTTAAAAATTACTGTGTTCTATTAATATCTGTTTTGTTTTGGTTTTGCCTTAGGTTTCTCTACTGAACTTTACATCTGTTCCTCCTGCCACACGAGCCCCTAAGGGAGAGTGGGGCTGCTGCAGAGGGAGGTAAGGATGATGACTTTATCCCACTAAACAGTGCCATGCAGGGACGCAGGGTTAGAAGTCTTAACCCATGGGAATTTGAAGTGAATATTCTACAAGTTGAAAGAATGTAAGCAAAAGACATCATCCTGAAAACCAGCAGGAAAGTAGAGTTCTTTTGTATTGTACTCTGCCAAATCCATCTTCTGATACTCTGAACTTTTGAACAACAAAGAGAGGTTTCTGGGGTTTGTTGGTTTATTTTTCTCCTCCCCCACCTCCAACCAGTCCAACTTCCCTTACTAAGAAGGGGCAGTGAATGTAGCAAGCAAGAATTCTGAATTACTGTCATATGATCAATGTCACTTGATCTAGAGATCAGCAAAGATAGGAATGTGCCAGGAGATACAAAAACCTGATCCACTCTGGCCAAGCTGGGGAGCTCTAGAATTTGGGAATTAATCAAGAAAGGAAAAAGGAGGGGGAAGGATGAAAAAAGAGGGAGGAAGAAGAGGGGAATGAGGAAGATCCGCAAGGAGGGGAAGGAAAATTATCAGGCCCTGTCCCGCCTTCCCCCTGCTCCCCGGCACACATAAAGAGCACAGAGCTGTGTGCTGGTAGTGAAGAAATGGGTATGCATTAGCAGTGTCAGTGCCGAACTCTGCAGAATAGAATGCTTGCTTCTTCCTCATCTACTCAAACTGTAAATAATCTCCAGGGTCCAGTCCTTAGCCCTCATCTTCTCTAGCTACTAGTACATTCTGTTCTAATACAACTGCACCTAATCACTTGCCTTTACACTGAAGGCTCCCAATTTTTATCTGCGGTCATCACTTCCCCATTGAGCTCCAGATGCATGCAATGTAGAATAAGTATCTAAAAATTGACATGTATAATATACTAGAGACCCAGTGCACGAAATTCGTGCATGGGGACAGAGGAAGTCCCTTAGCCCAGCCTGCACCCTCTCCAATCTGGGACCCCTTGAGGTATGTCCGACTGCCCGTCTAGGCCCGATCCTACCAGGATTGGGCCTAAACAGGCAGTCGGACATCCTTCTCACAATCTAGGACTGCTGGCTCCAAACTGCTAACCTGCCTGCCTCCCTGATTGCCTCTAACCACTTCTGCCTGCCAGCCTGATCACCCACTAACCATGACCCTGCCAGCCTAATTGATGTCTAACTGCTCCCCTGCCAGCCTGTTTGCCCCCAAATTCCCTCCTCTGCCAGCCTGGTCACCCCTAAGTGCCCTCCCCTGCAGGCTTGATCACCCACAACTACCCTCCCTTGCAGGGCTTGGAACCTCCCAACTGCCCTCCCCTGCTGGCCATCTTATGGTGGCCATCTGGTATCCACATGGGGGCAGGATCTTTGACCACATGGAGGCAGCCCTCTTGTGTGTTGGAGTGATGGTCAATCTGCAAATTACTCTTTTATTAGATAGGATAGAGGCCTGGTGCATGGGTGGGGGCCAGCTGGTTTGCCCTGAAGAGTGTCCCAGATCAGGGTGGAGGTTCCCTTGGGGTGAGGGATGGCCTGGACGAGGGGCCTGTGGAGGTTTGCAGGCTGGCCACACCCCCCAGTGACCCAAGTGGAGGCCCTGGGATCTGGAATTAATTTATGTTCTACAATTGAAACTTTGTAGCCTAGAGCAGAGCCAAGCCTTCTGCTCGCTCCATGGTGACAGCCATTTCTGTTTGAAACTTTGTAGCCTAGAGTGGAGGCCTAAGCCAGCAATAGCAGGCAGAAAGGTTGGCTTCCTCCATTGCCAGGGAAACCCAAGCCTCTGTTCTCTCCAGCTCAGTGGCTGCCACCATTTCTGTATCTTTTATAATTGAAACTTTGTAACATTGAGTGGAGGCCTAGGCAGGCAATGGCAGGTGGAAAGCTTAGCTTCCTCTGTTGCCGGGGAAACCCAAGCCTTCCTCCTGCTCTCAGTGGCAGCAGCCATCTTGGTTGGGGTTTATTTGCATAATCTGCTCCTGATAGGCTGGTGGGCGTGGCTGTGGGCATGGCTTGTGGGTGTAGTGACGGTATGGTCGAATTTGCATATTACTCTTTTATTAGATAGGATTATCCCAAATATGCTCCCCTTGTAGGCTTTCCAGTGTCAGTAAATGTACCACTGTTCACCAAGATGCTTAGACCAAAGACTTAAACATCCTTGACCCCACTCTTTTCCTTCCACCTATATCAGCAGGCCCAGTCAGCCTATAACACACACCCCCATTCCTATTGCTTCTCATTATCTCCAGGACTACCATTCAAGTTAAAGACACCACTACCTCCCATCTAGTCCACTGACACAGGCTCCTACAGTTCTCCTTGTTTCCACACTTGCCTCCCCAACCTCCATACCCCATCATCACTTCCCCATAGAGGAGTCATTAGGAGATGTAAGTCAGAACATGTCACTTCTCTACTTGAACTCCGCAAAGGCTTTTCAGAGACTCCAAAGTCCTCCCAACGGATCCCAGGTCTGAACCTGTTCTAGCCACTCCCATTCTTCTTTTTTTTAAATCTTCACCTGAGGTTTGTTGTTATTGTTGTTGTTTTTTTGTTGAATTTTAAAGACAGTAGAAGGGAGGGAGGAGGGGGGAGAGAGAGAAAAACATCCATTGGTTGCCTTCTGTATGCACCCCAAGCAGGCTGGGGATGGAACCTGCAACTGAGGCACATGCCCTTGATCAGTAATGGAACCCATGACTCTTCGGTCCACAGGCCTATGCTCCAAACCAGTAGGGCTAGCTCCTCCCATTCTTGACCACATTTCCTCCATTTCCCCTTCATTCTATTCTAATAGCATCTGTCTTAGTTCTGTTCTTAGAACACACCAGGCTGCTCCCAACTCAGGGACTTTTTATTTATAATACCCTCAGGCAGTAACATTTTCTCCAAATCACAGCATCCATCACTTTATCCCTGTCTCTGTTCCAATGTCACTTCCTCCTAGAGGCCTTTCCTGACCATCCTATCTAAAACAGCCACGCACCTCCATCGCTCCCTAGTCCCTGTCCTGGTTTTTCTCCAGAGCACCTATTACTATTTGAATTTTTTTTAGTGTACAATCTGCTTGAGGACAGATAAGTTTCTGTCTTGTTCTCCACTGTATTCCCAGCGCCTAAAACCAAGTCTGGCATACAACAGATGTCTAATGAGGGTCTGAATAAGTCACTGGGAAGCCAATGAGACTGGCCAGAGTTTTCTCAGAAACTTGAGTTTTATTTTCAAAGAGATGAAGGGCACATGTTGGCTAGAATCAGACTTGAAGATCATAAATGTTCCTGATCTTACTGATGTCCAAACACCCTCTCTCTCCTTACCAGCAGGGCCACCTTTTATGATCACAGACCACACATCCTTCAGAGGGTGCTTGTGAGCGAGGCAGGAACAATGTTGGAAATCACTGTTTCCCGTGCCATGATTGTGTGGTAGCTACAATGAAAGGCGAGTAGAAATGAAAGGCATAAATGTTATAAAAATAGTGCAACCTATTTTAAATGACACAACATCTAAGTGTATGAGGCACATCCGAGTAGGGTGTGAAATGAGACCATATGTCAGCCCTCACGTGGGATTACAGAGCACGTGGCTGAAGGCTGATTGGGTTAAGAGGGGCCTTGCAATACATCATATGGAGCATTTTACTACTTTTCTGAATTGCACCAGCCACAGAACTGAGGAAAACCATCTGACTTCCCCCATTTACTCCTTCTCCTAGAAGCGGGCCCACTGCAGCTGTGCTCTCAGTTCCAGTTCTCAAGGCAGAACTGCAACGCTGTGTTATTCTCAGTTCAAGTCTTACTGAAACAAAACATTATTGATTTCCATAGTGCACGAGGCTTAGTTCTATGCCCTTCATACAAAACACAAACCCCTTGCTGGCTTAAGGAGTGCCAGAAACCCCTGGGGAGTTTGAATCAATGGTGAGCAACTTGTGCTCAAAAGCCAGGCCCACAACACAGCTTTGCACAAGGAGGGGAAAGCGACTCAGAAACCTCCTCTGGAGAAATACGCACAGTATTGTCCCGGCTCTCCCTGCAGTGCCGGAAACAGCAGAACGACTTCTGAGTTACCAATGATCTGTTCGCCACACTTCACCGGAGTCTCTCCACCACTCAGCTGATGGTCACAAACCCTCTCGGGGTTAAATGCTCTCACAGCTTACTGGAAACCCACTGGCGGCTTATGTAGTGTTTTGAGAATAAACTATTGTAATCTTCAAGATCTCCAAAAGGCAGATTTTCTCTTCTAACAAAGAGCAGATAGGGACTGAGCTGTGGGCTGTGGGCAGTGGTCACCCGTCGGCTGCTCACGATTTTGCTTCTGGAGAGATCACACATGAAGATCAAAGGCTGTATGGCAAGATCAGCTTTCCAGCCAGAAAGTAAAAATAAAATACAGGTGGTAGGAAAGATAGATGCGGCCATGCCCACATACTGCACAACCCTGGGACTGCAGCTCCCCTCTCTCTGGTCAAGTGGCAAGTCATTCCGCCTCTCCCAGGATGAGCCTGGAAATGCCTGCAAGCTCTTAAACATCACCGCTTTCAGCAGTGTCTTCCTGGGCACTTTGTTAGGGTGGTGGTGTGCTGGTAACCTCGGGAGTATTCTCTTGGCAAGGATCGGCGCAGCTAGGTGACTGCTCTTCCTCTTAATGACCCTTAATTAGATTATATTTAACAGCATGGAGTGTACAGAGGCCTGCTGATCTGCAGACCAGGAGTGGCTTAGCCTGTAAATTAATAGGGCTGATGGGGATTATGGAAACTGGCTGTGTAAATGCAAACGGAGCCCCCTAAGCCAACAGTCCTTGGCCTGCTGACACAGCTGCGCCAGAGTAGCCAGTCGCTGCAGCGCCAACGGATATTCAGTTACACTGAAGAAATCATAACAAAGACAGGAAACAGATCAGCACACTCTGGATTTAACACCCCCCCTCCCCGAATCGGGGAACTCTGCTGATTTCTAGGCTGCAGATGTCTTAAACCCCACTTTGAAGAATGTCCGTGTCACATGCTCAGGCTGATGGAGCCGAGTACAGTAGTTAATTGAGGCATACCTATTCAGAAAGCAGACTGGAATTATGTTGCTTAAAGGTCCTCATCTCTGAAAGAAAGGTGGGGCAACTGTTAGAATCTGTAATATCCTTTGGTGGAATTTGCTGAGCTGTGGGGAAATGGATGCCCAGAAAGCTCCGCTCCGTGTGTGTGTGTGTATGTGTGTGTGTATGTGTGTGTGTGTATGTGTGTGTGTGTGTGTGTGTGTGTGTGTGTGTATGTGTGTGTGTGTGCACTTAAAATAAGGTGTAAACAAAGTGGAGCGGCTCTTCCACGAAGACCTTGCTGGTCCCCACGGTTAACGGGCTTTCTCAGCTGCTTCCTCCTTTTTGCTATTCTCAGCATTCCACACCAAGTGGAGTAGAATGAAAACAAGCCCTCCTCATTCAGCATTTTGAAACATCCCTGCCAACAAAAACGGGATCCTTGACTGTTTAGAGCTTATGATTAAGGGGATGGCATATCTTTCTGGCAGGATATGGGTCGTTTTCAAACGTTACAGTAAAGTTTGCAGAATTGGAAATTCATCTTTCAAAGCTCTTCTGACGGAGTTACGTAAATATGTCTAAGGCTACATAAATATGTGGTTTGCCAGAGGCACCACATTTTCTCTGTGGCTGAGGGACCACTGGACCCTGCCAAAGAGAGTGCAGACAAGAGGAGGACCACGGATGTCCGATAAACATCAAGCCCAAGAGTCAAAAAAGGATAAAAATGTTCAGCTCACTTGTGACCTTGTATGGGCGGTCCCGTTTCCAACTATTTCACTGCTCTGTTTCCTTATCTATAAAATGAATAATTGTTAAGAATGCTCTCAGACGACCTTGTCAGGACCCCAAACCTTATCATTGATGTTCTAACTTATCCTTAAAACATCCCACTGAGGACATATTTTTGTTTTTCCTGTTAAGAAAGCAATTCTCGTTTTAACTGTTACTGAATCAAGTCTTCTGTGTGGACAGACACAGGTTTCTGGTAATTTAGAGCCATTCTCCTGTCTTGCAGACTCATCCAGATGATTGAGTAATGTGAGGGTGGCTGGGGAGGGGGGTGGGGGGGGAGGAATTATCAGGCTGGGCCTCTCCTCTAGCCAAAGGCACCATCGTTACTTGATGTCAGACCACCTTTCTGAAGCAAGCCCTCACTTCCGTGAATGGGTGGCAGCTCAGGGCCAAGGAGCTGATGATAATTCCCTTATGGGATGGCCTGGTGGCAGTTCCACCTGTTAAAAAGCCCCTCCTTATGTTGAACCTTTTCCACCTGAATTCCTGTCCAGCAGAATTTATAATCCCAGATTCTCTCCCCAGACAATCACTCCCCAAGACTTCTCTTTTCCAGATGAATCCATTTCTCTCCATTTCCTCTCTGCTTCACCACTGCACCTGATGGAATTCTCACTTCACACCGTGGGTACTCAGAGAGTTCTTACTTGCTATCTAATAACCGGTGAAGGGCGACAGGAAGGGGATTGTCCTTGAGATTGGAAGGATGTCCACAAAACTGACTCTTGTCTGTCCATCTGCACGAAGTCTAGCAAGTCACTGGTTATGTGTCCTTCTCTAGGATTAAGCAGCACCCTCTCTCAAAGTTCTACTTTGGAATGAATGGTCACTGGGAAGAGGGAATATGCACAGAGCCTGGTACATGTGCATAAATTTATAAGTGAAATCATAAAGCAAACAGCTTTTCTCACTGGGAAAGCTCAAAGGAGTTAAGGGGCAGATACCTAGAAGAGACAGATGGGTTGCAGTATATAAAACCTGAGTGGACACATGAGGGGTGTTAAGATATATATAGCTACCTTAAAGCTCTGCTAAGATCAAATCCCAGCTAAGACAGCCCGGGCCAGCTTTCTCTGCACACCCAGGGCAGCAAGTATCATCCATGTGCTGGGGCAATTTTTTTTTTTTTACTCCTTTCTCCATCTTCTGGAAGCTTCCTGGAGGAAGTACAGCTGGGACCAGGTTACAACTCCCTAACTCTCCCATGTTTCTCAGCCACGAGGTAGCAGGGTATAGAAGGAAAAAAAGGATGTGGAAGACCTTCTCAGAAAAGAATCATTGCTTATAAGGTTGACCCTGAAATCGAACTGGAAATCCAATAAAACATGTGTTCAACACACTGATTAGTTTGTTGGGCCGTTCTCTCTTAATTATCCTGCTGTTCAGTAAACCGTAGTGACCTCTGGGTACTTCCCAGAAGGACTGCCCTGAGGTTCCCCTTTAAAATGGGCAAGTGATGAGTGATGATTGATTAGCCTGCCGAATCTTTCACCTAAGAACTCCTCAAGAGAAAGAAGAAAATACTCAGCTATTTTGAGTTGGCAGTGAGCTCAAGTAAGCAGTATCCATAAAATAGTAAAAACGTTTTTGACAAGAGATGTCATTTAAACACATGTGGAGTCCCTCTGCTGTTGTCCGAGAATAAAATCCTGGCTGTCTCCTACCATTTTTTTTTCCTTCTTCTTCTTCCATGGTCACTTGGGATGGGCTAAAGGAGAGATCGGGGTTCTTTATTCACTACATGCCCTAAGGTTTTATGGACTTTGTTTCACCTCTTGAGTCCCCCCTCAACTGCTGCCCCAAGTTTCATTTTATGCATCAGTGAAAGCCGCAGCCAAAGGGAAAGAAGTTTCCTTCCCATTGGAGTGGAATTCAGGAATTTATCTTTCGTAAGGTCCGGAGTCAAGCTAAATTATGTTACCTGGGGATGCTGCCAAAATACAGGTCTGTTCTGTTTTGAATCACGAAACCACTAGTGGTAACCTTATTTCCAGATATTTGAGATGAAAAACACGAGTACAAAAATGTGTGTCTTACAAAAGAGGATTGCCAAGTGCGTTATGCCTTCATTCTAGTTTCCCTGGTCATCTGAACATTGATCTTCAATATGAAGGGCAGGTGAGACGCTGGGAGCCACCTTTATTTATGATGAAATGGCATTCACATATTTGCTGAAGGACAACCTGGTGACCATCCTCCCCCAACATCTTCCAAATAGTTTGCCACAAATGTTGCCTCATCTTTTTTTTTCTTTCATCTGTAGTCCTGTGTTTCACAGCAGAGAGGGGCATTGTCTTGGGCCAGCCCACTGCAAGGAGGGGCAGGAAAGGAGCTGTACCAGCTACCACTCAACTTTGCTTTAACATCTCTGCAGTCATGTTTCTGCTAAGGCTTACTCTTATTGTGTTTGGTGGGTGATGAGTGAACTTTGAAGGAAAGTTGAATGGTTGGTCAGCCACGGCCCTACTGCTGAAAGCTGACTGGCACTCATTTGACTCACTGTTCTCAACAAGGTGTCTTTCTTCAGTTAGAAAAAGATTTGCTAATAATCATCGGAGTTTACCCAAAGGATAGTTAACTTTTTTCTTTCCCAGTAGTTCAAAAAACAAGCCTTGAAGATAGTATATAACAGCACTGTCTAACAGAAACATAATATAAACCACATACATAATTTTAAATTTTCTAACTTCCACATTTTAAAAAAAAGTAAAAAAATAAGCAAATCAGTGATGTTATTTTTAACAATATATTTTGTTTAACCCAGTAAGCCCCAAATACGTCATCTTGACATGTAACCAAGATAAAAATTATTATGAGAGACGGAGAAACCAAGATGGCGGCATATGTAAACACCTAGGCTTTTGTCCCGCACAACAATTTGGAGAATACGGCTGAGGGATGGAACAGACAATGTCCAGAACCACGAGAAGACTGCCTGACTGAAAGATCTGAAACTGGAGGGACATAGAAGTGCACATGGATGATCAGAGCCTCTGCAAAGCCCAAATAAGGTGGGAGACTAGCGAGCGCATGCTTGCATGAGAGGACAGGGTGTCTGAACCTGGCAGGGGTGCTCTGGCGGAAAGGAAACAAAAACTCCAGGCTGCGCTAAATCCAGTTCTGTTTGCACTCAAAACCTGGGGTAACCAGGCCCTTATGGGGAGAACCTGGATTGCAGGATCCCAGGGGAAGAGCTCCAGAGGCGAGTGTGCACAGAGAGGACAAACGGGTCACTGGCGGTGTCTGGCAGAGGAAAGGAGCTCTGGCCAGAGGCGGAGTTCTGGGGGTGCACACAAGTGCTCATGGTGAGGGCATTCTGTTGACTGTGTGGTGTGGCTGGCGTCTGGCGGAAGGGAAAAGGAGTTCCTATTGCACTGAACCCAGGTGCCAGGCGAAAATCTGAGATTCTGGATTCATTGGGGACTGGACTGTCTGGTAGCAGGTAAAACGCAAGGGTACCTTTCTCACAGAGGTGCCTGTGGCAATTGCCTGGGGATGCTAGGACCCGGCAACCTCATGGGCCAGGGCAGACTGGAATCCAAGGCTGTTGGCTCCACCCTGAAACTCTGCCCCATCCAAACTGAGCACAGAGACTTTGGCAAGTTTGCAAGTCCTGGTGCATAAGGCTGTCTCCTAGAGTAGACACAGCTGATCCTCACAGTCAGTTGGCCTGGAGGTCAATTCCTCCCAGTGATACCAACAACAAACAAGACTTATCTGCAACAAGGTTATATACACAGTCCACAAAGGGGTGCACCAAGAGTGTACACCTCAGGGGAGTCCGAGACACCTAGCACACAAAGCTACCCAACCAACTCAGGGAAGCAGTGAAAATGCCCAGAGAAAGAAACAGATTCCAAACAAGAAATGGAGGAAAACAAATGACTGGATATAGAGTTCAAAACCACAGTTATAAGGTATTTCAAGAGGTTTCTAGAAAAGGCCGATAAGCTCAGCGAGAACCTCGAGGATATGAGCAAAACCCTTGAGGAGATGGTCCTAGATGTGAAAAAGGACCAACTAGAAACTGAACATACACTGACTGAAATAAAAAATATTTTACAGAAACCCAACAGCAGACTAGAGGAACGCAAGAATCAAGTCAAAGATTGGAAATACCAAGAGGCCAAAAATACTCAACCAGAAAAGAAAAAAGAATCCAAAAATTTGAGGATAGTGTAAGAAACCTCTGGGACAACTTCAAAAGTACCAACATCAGAATTATGGAGGTGCCAGAAGAAGAGAGAGAGCAAGATACTGAAAACATATGTGAAGAAATAATGACTGAAAACTTCCCTCACCTGGTGAAAGAGACTTACAAGTCCAGGAAGCGCACAGAACCCCAAACAAAAGGAATCCAAAGAGGACCACACCAAGACACATCATAATTAAAATGCCAAGGGCAAAAGACAAAGAGAGAATCTTGAAAGCAGCAAGAGAAAAACAGTTGGTTACCTACAAGGGCATACCCATATGACTGTCAGCTAATTTCTCAACAGAAACGATGCAGGTCAGATGGGAGCGGCAAGAAACTTTTAAAGTGATGAATAGCAAGAACCTACAACCAAGATTACTTTACCCAGCAAAGCTATCATTCAGAATGGAAGGTCAGATAAAGAGCTTCACAGATAAGAAACTAAAGGAGTTCATCAACACCAAACCAGTATTATATGAAATGTTGAAAGGTATTCTTTAAGAAGAAGAAAAAGGAGAAAAAGGTGTCTGCTTCAAACTAGAGCATGGATGGAACTAGAGAACAATATGCTAAGTGAAATAAGTCAGTCAAAGAAAGATAAGTATCACATAAACTCACTCATTTATGGAATACAATGAACAACATAAACTGATGAACAAAAACAGATCCAGAGACAGAAAAGCATTGACTGTCAAACCTCAGAGGGACAGTAGGGGTAAGGGGAAGAGATCAACCAAAGGACTTGTATGCATGCATATAAGCCTAATCAATGGACACGGATACCAGGAGGGTGAGGGCCACACAAAGTTCAGGTAGAGCATGGCACTGACTACACACTCACTGACTTAAACAGGAACTTAGGGGAAGGGGGAGAATAGATATGTTAACCAGGATTTCTTCTCCACATGGCATAAGTGGTGACAGGGGGAGGAGGGGATTGGAAGGGGTAATGGGTGATGAAGACACATATGTAATACCTTAATCAATAAAGAAATTAAAAAAAATTATTACAAGATATTTTATATTCTTTCTTTCATATTATGTCTTCTAGCTGAGGTGGAGTTTAGACTTCTAGCATGTCTCTGTTTGAACTAGCCACATTGTCAAGGGCTCAGAAGCCACGGACAGGTGGAAGGTGCCACAGAAAGTTCAGGTAGAGCATGGCACTGACTACACACTCACTGACTTAAACGGGAGCTTAGGGGAAGGGGGAGAATAGATATGTTAACCAGGACTTCTTTTCCACATGGTACCAAATGAAGTGTAGTGAAAGGATAGATATTGAGGTGTAAAGAAATGACACCACATCTAAAAACACTCTAAAGTCATTTGAATTCTATTTCTTTTAGTTAATGCACATCACCCTTGTATAACAGCAAAATAATTCAAGTTGATTTTTTCCCCCTATTAGAATAAAGAAAATGGGGATAACTCAATAATGGAGGAAAGGTCCGGCAATACCACAAAAGCTTAAACATAGAGTTGCCACATGACTCAGCAATTCCACTTCTGCATAGATGCCCAAGAGAAGTGAAAATGTACAATCACACAAAAACTGGTACATTAACGTTCAGCGCATTATGCATAATAACCAAAAAGTAGAGACAACCCAAACGCCGATCAATTGATGAGTGGATAAACAACATGTGGTATGTCCACACAATGTAATATTATTTGACACTGAAATGAAGTATTTGACACATGCTACCACATGGATGAACCCCGAGGACACCATGCTATGTGCAACAGGACAGACACAAAAGAAATTCCATTTATATGCCATGTCCCGGTCAGGGGGATCCACAGAGACCTAAGTCATCAGTATTGTGATTTTGTGACTGCTGGTAGGAAGGGGGAGCGGTAGGTGGTGGTTGGAGGGAAATAGACAGTGACAGCTAAAGGGTTCGAGGTTTCTTTCTGGGGTGGCGAAAATGTTCTACAACTAATTGTGGTGATGGCTGCACAACTCTGAACACACGAAAAATTCATCAAATTGCATATTTTAAATCAGTGGAATGTATGATAAGTGAATTATAAAGCTGTTATAAAAAAATAACAGATGCTGCCTGACATCTGAGACCCCTGCATGCCACACACGAGATTGAGATGTGACCACATATACATGGATACGTGCTTTCGTCCAGTATAAACAATGGTTGACATGGTGAAGCCTGTATGTTTCTTCTATCGGAAGAAGGCACAGCAGAGAAGCCCAGGCTAATTCCTCCCTCGCCAGAGTTTCTGAGGGGAAGTGCAGCAACTCGGCTTGTAGCCCTGCTCAGCAGCAGCGGAGGAGCCAGCTCCTTCCAGAGCTGCTTCCAGAAAGATGGGCAGGAGAGGGTTGTGCGGGGGAGATGGCGGCAGGTTCTGCTGCAGCACAGGCTCAGACTGAGAGGCCTGGCTTGCTCCTGCAGCCCCATTGCCCTGCCCACCACTTCCTCCTCCTCATTTCCCCAAATGAGCTTCCAGCATCAGCTCTCCCAGGAAGTAGCATACTCCTGGCACAGTCTCATCGTCATTGATTGGTTTCATACTGTTTTTTGTTTGTTTGTTTGTTTGTTTGTTTTTACAACGGTTTGTTTTAGGCTTGGTGTGTTGTTGCTTTATTTTCCCTCAAATCAAAAGTGTTTCCCACATCACACTGTCACACCCGTGAAGTGACAGCTGATTAGCAGAAAGTGCTATTCTTTTGTGCCTGACTATATACGTGGTGGTATGTAAGACATTTGGCAATAACCAAGCACCAAAAGAACTCTTAAAATCAAGAAAGTAATTAACCGCACACACAGAAAAACAATCGGTTGCCTAATCGTCTCAGTGCAGTTACAGCTGGGGGCATGTGTCTAAACACTGCGAGGGCTGGATTCCTCTGGGCGGTGCTGAGGCAGTCAGGGCCCCGCTGTGGCTCCGCCACTTGCCTGGCTGACCTTTGAATCTCGGTGGCAGATGCTATCAGTGACCCTAGCAAGAGTCAGAGACATCTTGGAGTCACAGATTAGAGTATCTCTCTCACTTCATTCCCGTTGTCACAAGTCCGTTATCAGTTTATTCATTGGTGACAGCTACACTCTCTTCTGTTCCCTAATTTCTCTCTCGGTGACAGTTTTGTCCCACATCAGGCGCTCTCAATACTGCTGTTGCCACACAGACTGCTCTGCTAAAACACTGTCCAAGTCCGTTATTTTACACAAATCAAGTCTAAATTCTTTTGCCTCGCTTTCAGCTCCCCAACCTGGCCTCACCCCCCTCCCCCCCCCCACACTATTTATTGTACACCTCCAGCTCCAGGTGGGAAGGTCTCTGGTTCCCTCTCTGGGGGCCTTTCTTCTCATCCCCATACCCGCTCTGAGCTTATTTCTACCTCTCCTCACCCAGAGCCCCAGACCACTGCGATGGCTTTCCTTCTCTCCTGAGTCCTTCTTGTCTTCGCCACAGAACTCTACTGACTCGCATGGCTTGCTAGTGTTTCCATGTGAGTAACTTTTGGCTGTAACATCCTGATCGGAAGGAGCAGATTTATCGTTTGAATCCTCCACAGCACTCAGCACATAGTAGGTGCTAATAGCATAGCCTTGGATGACGAGCACTGGATAATGAATCCCAGAGCTGGGGTGTTGCCTCTGTTTGTGGGTATATTTGCGTTTCCCTCCCAGGTACAGACCCCAGTCCACTTCCCATGAAGACAGGCACTTCATGTTCCTCAATCCCAAGGTTCTATCTTCCTCCTGTTTCTTTCCTGCCTGGAGACTCTCTCCTACTGACTGCCTGAGGACTCCTCATTTTCATGCCTCTCCCTTAAACAATCATCCTTCTCTATTGATATCTCTGATCACAGGTTCCTCCCTTTTGGGCAGAATTAAGGACTTCAGAATTTGGTCCTCTATATAGTCTCTATTTCCTTTCAAGCATCTTTCCAACTGTAGTATGAATATATTGGTGTCTTTCTTCCCATGTCAGATCTGTGAGAACCATAAATATTGGTGCCAGGTTCAAGCCCAGGGTCTAGCAGAGGGGCGTGATATAGCTTCATAACAGGCGTTGTATTTTATTCAGTAAGCCCTCATCTAAGGCCCAAGACTCACTTCTATTCCTAGTGAAAGCTAACCCTTCTATTCCTGGTGAAAGCTAACCCTTTTTCACAGAATGTGGTTGAGGAGTCTTTCTTCCCAACAGGGTCGCCAGGGGGCTTAACCCAGGAACCCATCCACCTCTGGCTCTGCCCAGTAGAATCTGGAGCCTCCTGTGACTCTGGGGACCTACATTTGAAGACAGTTTCCCCTGAGATAAATTCTCCCTCCAGCCCTTTATGGCTCCTTCTCACTTGCTTTCTGGGAAGAGAGGGGAGACAGGAACAGACCTGAACAAAATAGTTAATTCTGGAAAGTTTGTGTTTCATACTCTCCTCCCTGAGCTCCTGCCCCACATCTAGAAATTTTTCTTCCCCAATCTCAGGTTCCACGGTGCCTAAAACCTTCCTAATCTCTGAGAGACAAATCTCTTAAGAACAACTTCACTAATTGCAGCTGGATTTTAGGAAGGAGGCAAACACCCTGAAGTGCAGATGACTATAGTAACCACCATCCTTCCTAAAACTTCTAGTGCATTTACACGTCACAGGCCCTATTATCATCTTACTTAAGTTTAAGCACAAAATAAAGTAAATTCAACTGAAGCAGAAAACAAACAAACAAACAAAAAAACCTTCCCAGCATCTTTCTGTAAAAGCAAACACCTGCACCACCTCACCTGGAGATGTTCGGGTGCTTCAGGGCAGCTCCCTCGAGGGACACTAGGAAGTCTCAGATCTCCTCTCCCCAACCCCCTACCCCCGCCAATGTTGGCTCTGGTGTATCTTTGTCCTTCTTAGAACTACCCCCTGCCTTTTGTACTTTTCCTGGATTTCAGTCTGTGCTTTGATTAACTGTTTGATTTGGAGCCTAGGCCTCTACCTCCCCTGAACTCAAATTCAGAAAATGTTCTTCAGCCACACACAGGCACTTTCGGGGAGAAGCCTTCCAGGGCTTGAGCTTAGGTAAGGTTCAAGATAAGGAGGATAACGTACATTAGCAGCACACAAAACTTGCTATTCTTTCTTAAGTGTTTGTTGAGCTGCTGAACTGTCCCAGGTACAATGGTGAACAAAAGAGGCACTATTTCTGTCTGCACTGAACTTACACCATGGCAGGATAAATACATTGTTAAAAAGTAAGTAATTATAAAGATGCAAGGGTTTGCTCATCCCCTGATTCCTATAATCCTAGGAAATGAAGTTTGATTGCCTCATACCCCCATCCTCCAAACCTGCTGAACTTCCTTCGACCTCCAGTCTTCTCTCTCTTTCCCTCCTCTTCCTTTCTTTGCACCCCAGGAACTCAAAAATTTTCAGCTCTCTCTCCAACTGTGGCAGTACCTACATCCACCCCACATGCTCAGCAAGGAAAAAATGACTTTCAATTTATGACAATCCACCTTTTCTGGGTGTTTGCGATTACACATATGGAAAAAAA